>CM067339.1:54710000-57210000 GCA_034376525.1 Nicotiana benthamiana | reverse complement strand
ACTTCTACTTTCGATGCCGAAACCTATCAAATCACGTCCGCTTAACTTCAAATTTTGCACACAAGTCATATTTGACATTATGGGGCCTACTCCAACTTCCAAAATCAAAATCCGGCCTTGATATCAAAAAGTCCGCTTCCGGTCAAACTTCTCTAAAACCTTCAATTTTCTATCTTTAGCCAAATGGCTCCAATATGACCTAAGGACCTCCGAATTCGCTTCCGATCGTGCTCCCAACTTCAGAATCACCATACGGAGCTATTCACATGCTCGGAATCCCAAAAGTGCATTGATAACACTGAAATGCATTCAAGACAAACTTATGAAAATCCATCAAAAATTCTAACTTCCATAATAAGCGTCAAAACTCTCCTGGGTTATCCAAAACCCAATCCGGGTATACGCCCAAGTCCGAAATCATCATACAAACCTGCTGGAACCTTCAGATCCCGATTCTAAGGTTGTTTACTCTAAAATCCAATCTTAGTTAATTCTTCCAACAAAAAGCTTCCGAAATGAGAATTCTCTTTCCAAATCAACTTTGAACTACCCGAAATTCAATTCTGACCTCGTGTACGAGTCATAACACCTGAAATGAAGCTGTTCATGTCCTCAGACTGCTGAACAACGTGTTAGAGCTCAAAAAGATAAATCGGGTCATTACAACTATCATAACCACACCTACGAGAATTGGGCTGCAGGTGCGGTGCCACAGAAGTGGCGAGAAGAGCCGCAGATGCGGCATTGGTGGTGGAGAGCTGGGACCGTAGATACGGTCATTTTGCCGCAGATGCAGGACTGCACTTGCGGTGGAGAAGATGCGGAAGCGGGAAAGGGCAGCCTGGTGAGGACCGCAAATGCGGTAATTGAACCGCACCTGCGGAATCGCAAAAGTAATTAAGAGACCGATGGTGTGGATAGTGCTGGAGGCAGTGGGTTGTTTTAAAATTGTGGGTTTGGTCTTTTACCCCTATTTTTTCATTTAGTGTGGGCGATTTTGGAGAGCTGCAAGTGGGATTTTTCATTTTCAACGATAAGGTATGAAAATCCTATCCATCTTGAGTTAAATACATCGATTATGTATCGATTTTAGCATGTAAATTGATAGAAATTTGAGGGTTTGGGGAAAGACCTAGAAATTTATATTCATAGAAGTTTACCATGGTTTTGGGTATGGAATTGAGAGTAAATTATATATTTAAGTTCGGAAAGTTATGGGTAAGCTTAATCTTCGAAAATTTTCAAAATTCGGGCACGTGGGCCCGAGGGCATTTTTGTCAACTTTTTGATCGGGTTAGGAATTGCTATACATTAGATTGTAATAAGTTATTGAGCATATTTTAATGGATTTTTATAATCATTGGCTGGTTTTGAGCATTTTGCATCGATGTGAGTCTTCGAAGGAGCTTGGAGTGTCGGTTATGGATCTTTAGAGCGAGGTGTCTCCTTTATAACCTTGTAAGAGGGAATTGTCCCCATAGGTGGAATAATTAGTTATTTGCTCCTATTTGTGGGGGCTACGTACCAAGAGTGACGAGAGTATGTGCGTAGCTACTATTATGCTATTGTCCGGGTAGTTTAGGACCTAAAAGCAGGCTATACTTGGAGTAATTGTAATTTTTGTTGACAGTTTGGATTGCTTAAATCACATCGAATTAGTAAATGGATTTCTAATAGATTAAATTTCATTTTATTTAATTGCTAAAAGAGAATTGGATTTTCTCTAATAATTATTTCCTGATGAATTCTTGATTGACTGATTGTTATGTTTATTTATATTTGACCGCGTTGCATGTATGATTCGTGAGCGGGGTAATATATGTATCTATGGTTAGCGCCGTTCGACCCTCGGTAGTGTACAGTTTATTTTCAATTGGATCGGGCCGTACGTCCTCGGCATAATTTGCGCATGCTTGTATTGCTTGAATTGAAACTATTTGAAGTTGTTGCTGCCTATTAGTGGCTTAAGCATATATTTATAAATGATGAAAAGGAATTTAGAAATTTCCTATACATCAAAGAAATAGTTATTTGCCTCAACCTGTTCAATTATAATCATGTTTATAAAAATCCATGATTTAATATATATTAAGGGTATAACATTGTTAGACCACTAGTAAGTGTCGAAGTCGACCTCTCGTCTTTACTTCTTCGAGATTAGATGGGGTACTCATCGGGTACACGTTGTTTTCGTACTCATACTACACTTCTGTGCATTTTGTTGCACAAGCATATTCATCTCTACTGGCCTACTGGAGGTAGCAGTATGGTTGATGCGGAGACTTAGGTGAGATGCACTTCTCGAGGCAACCCGCAGCCAACAGAGTCTCTTTCAGTCTTCTGTATTTATTTTCTATCCATTATTGTATTTCAGACAGCTGTTGTATTATATTATTTCTTAGAAACTGCTCATGCACTTGTGACACCGGGTTGTGGGAGGATTTTTGTTTGGGATTATTCAAGGTTAAGTTGTTAAAGACTTCATAGTTATTTTTGAAAATTTCATTATTTGTTATTTAATGTATGAAGAAAATGATTTCAACAATTACTAAAAATTGGAATTTGATTAAGTATTTTGGATGGCTTGCCTGGCACCGGTGTCTTGCGCCACCATGACCCTTAGTGAATTTTTAATCGTGACAACATGGTATCAGAGCACTAGGTTCCCTTAGGTCTCACGAGTCATGAGCAAGTCTAGTAGAGTCACGTGGATCGGTACAGGGAGATGTTTGTACTTATCTTTGGAAGGCTATAGAGCTGTTAGGTGTACTTCCCTTCTTGATTCCTCATTGTGCGATTTGATTCCTTTGAGGCTTATGCCTTTATTTCTTTCCTAGTCAATCTTATGCAGCGTGAACTGTATGTTATGAATCTAGAATTGAAGGATTATAATGGTACTGCGTATGTGGTGGGGGGTGTTTCTCCCAGTATAGCTGTCTGAGCTATTATCGTCGTCTTCGGGGAGGATATTGTGTTGTTTCAACTCAGTATCGGTACTTCTGAGGGCTCTGAGGCTAGGCAAAAGTTTTCACGATGCTTATGAAAGATTGTTCCGCAGTATGGATATGATGGTAGGATGTTTGCCTAGTTGTCGGGGCAGTGAATGACTTGAAGGGAGGTTTACTCAGTACATGATCTAGAGATTCGGTAATTATTCCCGGCAAGATAAAAGCAATTGGCATATGAATGTCCAGATTTGGGCTGATGGAGTAGCGAGGCTTAGTGCTGTAAGCGTGCTGGAGTTTTTCTCCTATGATGAGGTATAGTTGTCCCTATTGGATGTACTAAGTTCGCCGGTGTTATGATCTTCTACACTCCGCCTTGGGAGCAGGATATAGTGAGATAGTAAGCGACTGTTAGAAATCACGTGTTGTGGTGGTTCAGGATTAAATCAGTGTTTCTAATGTCGATGGATCGATAAAGATAATTTCCAGAAAGGTTTAAAGTTAGTAGTGATTGTGGGTTTAAGAGATATGAAGAGAGATTTTATTCAAGGCAATAACTGAACAGCAAAGGATGAGGAAAGACATGTGGGAAGTGTCAGGCGGTGTTTTAAAAAATTCTAGAAGGCCAGGTATATGAAGCGAAGGTCTAGTACTTGATTAAGGAAGCGGGTTTGCCCAAAGTGGAAGAGTGGCGGAGTTGCATATGGGCTTTGTAGTAGGACGACCACGTACCTTAAGGAGAGCTTGAAGGGATTTGAGAATATTAGTGATTGGTGATTTGGGGTCTACGGATCTAATCTGAAGTATGGGTTATTATGCGGCAGGGGATTTGATGTAACGAAAAGGAATTGCTTGACATGAAGAAGGATATGATGTAAATTTGAATTGGAAGAATGTTTCTGCACAGTTAATAGGTGTCCACGAGGGGTGAGTGGAGTTATGCAGCTGTAGAGTGAGCTCAAACTCAGGAAGGTTTATTGATGTCGTAGTGATTGTACCCTGTCCAGCAGCGTTGGAAGATGTTGGCACGAAATATTCCACGAGTGGGCTATCTGTAGTGAGCAAATCGGTGGTCTCATGGTTGGCGAATGTTCTTCAAAGAATTCTATTGGTTATACAGCAAAGAGATCGGTCGTGCAAACATAGTTGGTGATTCAGAGTATAAAAAGGGTTTTGGAGAAAGATTCGAAGAATGTTGGCAGTTGATTGCACGCGGTTATGCCAATAAGAGATAAAGAATCCTGGTGAATTCTAATGTTGTGTAATAGTGGATTCAAGCTAAGTGGTAAAGCCTCACTACCTATGATTGGATTAATTACTTGCGAGGTTTCTGGTTATTAGCATGTCGATTGGTTATTTCAGCTACTGGAAAAGAACATAAGTGGTAATTTGAGCAAAGGAATTATGAAATGTGTGCTATAGTTGGCCTTATTGGCCTATGTTCAGACATGGGCAAGGATTTAGGATTTGTGCTTTGTATAGATATGGGTTCTAAGGGAAGTGGTTCTGCCAGGTGCTTCACTAAGAGGGTATTCATGTGATAGAAGACTCATGGGGTTGATTATATTCGGGGCCAAGTTAGAGCGGGTGGCTCTCAAAAACGATCCCAGTGAATTAAAAAGTTAAAGTGTGATGCCTAATGATTTCGAGCCTATCAATGCGATTAAGAATTAAGCTTGATAGCAGCCTATGAGAAGAGGCAAAAAATGTTCTATGATGTTTTGGCTTGCGATGTAGCAATTGGGAGGTACGAAATGGTTTGTGGGATTTGAGACAGCATGGTCTCGTGATTCAGGGTCATTCATGATGAGTGCGGATTGAGTGTGTTAAGTGTTGAATGGAGTTATCATTGTTTCCATGGCAATCAAGTATAAATTGGAAGAAAATGGATTGGTTAGCCATAGTCGAATTGGCATGTTGCTGGTAGTGATCAGTTCTTTCAGCGTGCTCAAATTATGCAAGTGAATTCTGGTGGTGTGTGCGAGGCCTCTCGGCTGCCGTAGTTGGTATTATTCAGAAAGTAGTCTATTGTTGTGGCTTATTATATGGAGGTGGGTCTCATAAGGGTTATGGTGGCTTAGACCACTACTTAGAGATTTGCATATTTCCACGATTATGAGAATTCACATGCTTGTTACTATGGTTCTCCTGAAGTGAGTTAAGTGAAAATCTTTTATATGATGAAGTGTTAGTCTACTAGTTGTTCGGGAGTCATGATAAAGATCGTGTTCTATCGTATATTGGCATGTTGGGTGCAGTGAGTGGCATGGAATATGAAGTGAGGATCAAGGTTACGATTCGGTGTTGACAAGGATGTCATCAGTCGGATAAGCAGGAAAGGAGTTTCGATGTTTAAGGTAAGCTGGTAATGTCCTTAGCGTCACCTGAAATTGGTGTTTTGTGAAAAAGACTTTGCATCCTAGTTAATGATTCTTGGTTACTTTTCAGCGTTAGTGCGGTCGTGGTTTGGAGGTACGACACAATTATTTGTTATGGTATTGTGGGAGCGTGTCCCACAAGGAGATTGTATTAGTGTGGCATGTGGTCACTTGATTGATTAAAGATTTAAACTGAGTATGAAGGCTGTAGTAACGTCGTTAAATTGAGAATTTGATGTCTGAAGGGCACTCAGCTTTTTTTGGACTGTGGGGGATTACTCCGGCTGTGATGGTTGATCTTGTATGTTATGAGAAAAGGGAAGTTAGTATGGACCTTCGAAGGGTTATTGGCCTAGTTTGGTACGATTAGGATAGACTTGAGGTCGGTGGATGGATTTAAATGTGAATGCGGGCTCTAAATCATACCAGATGTGTTCATTTCAGTGATGCGCTCCTTATGGAAGAGTAGTCAGGGTGTTATTTTATCGTCAGCTATTTCATCTAAGTATGTATTGTGTCGTGCGAGTTGTGAGGCAGCTTGGAGAATTTCTTATATGTTGAGGCTCCGCGTAGAGATGATGTTATATGAGCTGGGTGGCTTTGAGATTCAAATTGTTTATCACACCTCAGTTGTGCTTGAGTTTTATAGCTTATTGCACTATATATTTCCCCTGGGATGATATATGCACTTAGCGTGCATATGATTGATATTCAATATTTTGTTATGATGAGTAATTTAGCTCGATGTATATCTCCTCATGTGAAGTCTATGTGTGGATCGGATGGCACGCCGCCATGGGTATGTTATTTGGATCAAGTTGCGTGTCGTAATAGTGTGATGTTGAGTATAGTTTTCTACATGCTATTTTTGTATGCCTTGCTTCTTATTTTCTAATAAAAGTCCGTATTAGAGCGTGAGTTGAGTAGTTCCTTCGAGGGTTCGTTTTTCCGTTGTATTACGTTCGAATTAGTAGCCTATTGGCACAATGCGGCATCATATGAGGCTTTTGGTCATGTCGAGGAGGCTTATTGCCTGAGCAGCTTGTACTGGGTGAGACGATCATTGAATTCGAGATTAGTGCAACCTGAGTATATGAATTATGTTAAGGAGCTAAGACCATTGTTTGGTTTTGAATGGGGTGATAGTTCTTTCCAAGAGTATAGACCTAATGAAATTGTTGTTTCGGCAGTGATTATGAATTTCTACACATTTCTTCCGTCGTGGCGGTATTATAAGAGCTAAAACAAGGCCTATGTATGTCATGAGGTGAAATGGGAGCATCAGGTTCGTAGAATTTTGACTAACTGACCCGAGAATGTTGTTGTGGTCCTATGAGTAAAATGGTGGAAGGTTTGAATCCAGCTAAGGTATGCAGTCACGTCTTGGTACTGCGTGTAGTGATTGATATGATGAGTGTATGTTGGAAACAGGTCGGGCATAGAATTTCGGATGTCGGAATGAGGCTCTAAGGCTTATTTGCTTGAATAAGAGGAAATATCTTTAGAACTGATCGAGATAATGTGCTAAACTGGGTTGTGGTAGCACAAGAATGCGCATGAGATGTTAAATAGTGAATTCAGACGACTCAGTGTAGTTCTCAGCACATTCGAGGACGAACGTATGTTTAAGTGGGAGAGAATGTTGTGAGCATGTGATTTTTGCCCTACATGAATTACTCATATAAATTCAAACAAAATCATTTCTTTTATTTGTTTGTAATTTCGTGAATTTTCGTGACATTTCTGCTAATTGTTTGCATTTTGTGTGCATTTTAATTTAACACGCATTCATCAAAAATACAAAAATATGTCGCATATGTATTTAGAAGTAGATATGATATTTTTCAAGAATTAATTAGCAATTAGTCTTTTTATAAAAAGGAAAAGCCAAAATAGGTTCAATTTGCTCTTTTAGTTTTAATTTTTGAATTTTTAGGTAATTTTTTCTTTTAATTTTGTTTTGATTATGATTATATATGGTTGGTTTCATTTTATAGGTAAAATTGAGATTTTGTGATTATTTTAGGAGTTTTAGTAATTTTTGAGAATGAAAATGAAAGAAAAAATGAAAAAAAGAAAATAGAAGAAAGCTGAAAAATTTGGGCTATGTTTAAAATTAAATTCCAGCCCAAAAGACCCCAAACCCATCTAATACCCGCCCTAATAGGCCCAGTCCATGCCCAAACCCGGTCCACCCGCCTCCCTAATACCAAACGACATTGTTTTATATTGAATCAATCGGGGTCGTTGATCTTTGATGATCTAACAGTGTTGGAGGTGGGTAGCATGCCATATAAATGTGTCCAAAACCCCCCGCCCCCCCCCCAGAAACTGACATCATACCTTGTTTCTAAAGAACCCTAACGCCATCTCCTTCGTCCATGCGCCGCCAGCCAAAAATCACCGGCGGTGGCGGCAGTGTTCCAAACCCCCACCAAAACAACACCACCTCTTCGCCTCGGCCTCCTCTATTCGAATCCACGAATGGTTTTCCTCGAATACTTCCCCATCGGCTCGAATATTAGCTGGAAGTTTCGACTCCGCCGCCGTGTACGGTGGCGCCGCCTCTGCTCCACCCCAAATTGATACCAAAAAAACCCCCATGCCTCCCTCATGCAAAATACATACTCAATATTACTTAAACATTTCCACAATTTCTCAAAACCCAAATCTAGGGTTTCTAATTTCTCTGATGGTGCATGAAGGCCTTGATTCCTGTTCAGAGTCTGATTCAACTAAAGCTAAGTCTTCTATGTTCTTTGCCTTATTTTATTTTCTCTTCGCATCATCTCTTGTTCCATTAATCTGGTTATTTATAGAAAATTCTGAGCTTAAGTTTAATTAGGGTGGTATCAGTTTTATTTTGTTTGAATTAGTTAGTCAAGTTAATTAGGGTCGTATTGTCAAGGATGCATCAGCATAAGTTCTGAGTTATCTCAAATCTGTTGTGATTGGCTTCCATATTTAGTCCTAACTATTGAGTTAAATTTTATGATAAGACCTGAAGTCATTGTTCCATGCTTGTTCCTTATAAAAATCTGATTTTTTATTTTTCCTTGAGTTTCTGCAATTTTTTAGAACTTTCATAATTTGATCGGTTTGGATTTGTTTTATTCGCTTAAACTTGTTAAAGACCTCATAGTCGAGTCCAATAAGTTTCAGTTTGATAATCTGCTCTAGGATCATCTTTGTTTCATTTAGTTCTTACTTGCATTTCTGAATAATTCCGCTTAATTTCTTATTCTTGTTTGTATTTCAAGCAGACTCAATGTCAATTCTCCTTTGTTTGATTTTATCTTCTTGATTTTATTTCTATCAAAATTGATTTAATAATCAGCAAGGGCGAAATTGGTTATGGCAGGGCCTATGTCATAATTTGGGTTTTTGGACATGTTGGTTTATTTGGAAATCAGCTTGGGCTTTTGGAGTCATTTAAGACCCAATTCAAAAAGGCCCAGCCATTTGAGCCTAGGTATGCCTAGTAGCTTAGGTAATTTGCATGGTCATTAGAAGTAGTTTAGGGAGTTAAACTTAGAAAATCTTAGTGTAACTGAAATATGAAAGTTCTAGTAGGGTTTTAGGTGAATTTCAGACTTTTAAGTAGTTAACTTGGAAAGCAAGTCAATAAATTGAGGGTATCTGAGCTAAAAACATAATTCTAAAAGGGACCTAAGGGGTGAAATAATTTCTGAAGTTTTGCCTTACCCAATTCCCTATAAAGGCATTAGGTACTTGTCTTGCAAGTTAGTCTTGGGGACTAAAGAACTGAAAATTCTAGACAGCTAAAAAAATACAGAGTTCTGAGAACTGAAAATTCCAAAAAGGCTTTAGACAGCTTAGACATTCAAAAAAATCCCTGTTACATTGAATTCTGATTCTGATTTTGTCATTCAAAAACAATTCTGGTTCATTTTGAGAATTTGAGATGGTTTGATTTTGAATTCGAAAAGGTGTTGGATTGAGTTTTGTGGAAGTCCACTGTTCCATTGATTTGGGGCTGAATTTGGTTGGTTTTGGTTTTTTAGTCTGTGCTATTTGGCTGCTAGGTTTTGAAGTTGTTCTTCTAGTCTATTTGCTTCATTTTCTGGGTGGAGAAACTGCTGATGTCGTGTTGTTGGTTGTTTATTCCTCACCTCTTTTCCCTTTTATTTCCAGCTACCTATCTTTAAAATCTCTAGTTGTTGAAGATGAGACGATGGAAATTGTAGTTGTTCGAAGTCTTATGAATAAATGATGGTTTTCTTTAAATAGTTAATATCAGTTACTTGTTTAGAATTTTTAAGCTCAATAGTGAAGAGTAATGATCTTTGGTCTAAATGGTTCATTGTGGTGCAGTGATAGTATGTTCTTTTGTTAACTAGTAGTTTGTCAAATTTCAGTTAAACATTCGAGAAATTGTGTACAGGGACTCTTGAACTCATATGTTCTATTTGGTAGTGTTAGCTTTAGTATAATTTGCTATCATGTTAGGCTAGATGTTGAATTTGGAACATTATATAAGTCTGAAAATGATTTCAACCTGGTGTGCGTACTGATACAAGAGTCAATTCTATGGATGGTAGATGTTTGAAATAGTTCATTGTCTTAGTGTTTAATTTCCATGGTTTAGTTTTGAGATCATATGGCAAAGGTTTGAGATCTGCAAAGTTCATAGTTCAATCGTCCATGTAGAACGGACCACACAAATAACAACTTTCTAGCCGCCTAAAGGAAGTATTCAAAGATAAGATAACGCTATGCGCACACAAGCTAACTTCAGGTATGCAGTTAGTTCTCAAGCGATTCCTTCGGATCTTAGGTGCGACCTTAGGGAGCTTGTTTTGGCAGCTACTCTCTTATATTTATGTGTCCTGGTTTCCGAGTTCTAGTTCAAGGCAGGGTCTCTTTAGTTTGAATATGTTAATCATTGTTGTTTTGCCCAGTTATTTGCATATTGAAGATGCAATCTAAAAGAGCTGGTTGAATCAATGTTATATCTATGTCAAAAGTTTTTATCAATTTGTTTTTCCAAGTTTTGAGCCTGTAGGGATTCGATCTTGAGTCCCGATTCCAGTTTTGTTTCTAACTTGGGCTCATCATGGGCCCAAAATTTGGGCAGCTTCATGAACGAAATTGGAGGCATTGTCTTTTTTCTTGGGCCAGATCTCTCGTTATTTTCCCTTTATTTTGGCTGGGCTGGTTTCGAGCCAAAAGTGTTGGCAGTCCTGAATCACTTTTGGATTTAATGGTGTTAAAGTTAAATAGAAGGCTTTGGGCCCTTCAAGTTAAGTAGCAGAATCGAGCTAAGGGTCTTTTCAGTAATGGAGAGCGTCCTTGTTCGAGTTTGGACTTGATCTTGGAGCCCAAATTTTCTTGAACTTGATAAGACGAGCAGAAGCTTGGTTAATGAGGATAAATTTCAATGTTCAAATCTGAGAATACCTGTTGCAAGAAATTAGTGAAGGATATGGAAGAACAAAAGCAATCAACATTACCACAACATGTCGTCTCCAAGGTCGACCACATGAGAATATGGAGATAACTATTTTCATTAACATTTGCTTCCTTTTTGCAGGTTTAATAAAGGAGAATTTCCTCGAATTCTATTTTTTTTCGAAGTCTCTCACGTGTTAGAAATGGAGTTACACTTCAGTTTTCGAGAATATCTAAAGCAATCCAAGTTGGAAAATTGTTTATACCTTTTCTACATGGAGAAGTGTAGCACACCTCACATCTTTTTGAAGCACGGTCTCTCAAGTAGCAGCATCTGTCTTGGACTTGTTAATTTCAGCATGGGTATATTGCACATGCATGGGAATCTCCAGCAAGCATGTTTAAAGTATACAAGCATGAGGTTTGAAATCACTCCAGCAGAATAGGGATATTTTCGCACGCCTTTCCAGTCAAGCATGCGCTGGTATTGAGGAAGTGGCGTGAAGGAGCATGCGCGACGTGAAGCTCGGTTTTCAATCAAATTCGATTTTTGAAGTAGTATTATACTCTTCGTGTAAGCCAGATAATACAAGCTCGAATATTTTAATTGCCTAGTGGTGTCTTTTTCCAGATTATCAAAACTCTCGGACACATATGTTTTCATGGAGTTGCACGCTGAAGTGCATTGGGACACCAGCTTTTGTCTCGCACGCTGTTTGAGCTGGAATCATTCACTCCAGCTGAATAGGGATATTCTCGCACGCTTTCCAGTCAGCGCTGGTATTGAGGAAGTGGCGTGAAAGAGAAACTCTGTCTTCAGCCAAATTCAATTTCCAAAGTAATTCTATACTTCTTCGTGCAAGCCAGACAATACAAGCTAGGATTTGTTTAATGGCTTAGTGGTGTCTTTCCAGAAGCTCAGGGATTCATATTTTTCACGTTGTAATGGAGTTGCACACTGTCGTGCATTAGGACACCATCTTTTGTCTCGCACGCGGCTTGAGCTGGAATCCTTCCTCCAACGAATTGCGAGAAATGAGAGTTTCACTGATTTCATTTCTTGGAAGTAGTTCTCGCATGCTTCTAAATCGTCGTATTCTAAAGAGTCATGATGAATCGATTCATACTCATGATTATTTGTCAAACATGGGAATCTCTTCACAACATTTGAAATCAATGACTATTCAGCAGTTTTGCATGATGCTTTCTTCTATTCTTGTTGAGTTGACGTGAATGTCATTCGGATTATACTCACAGGTCGCAGCAGCGTAATAACGCGATGACACTCATTACGACCTCTATGGGTGGTATTAGCACATTATGCTCATTCCCCTGAGGAAGGAAAGGTGAATTTGCGCGGACATTACGTCTAGTTATGGAGATAATGACTATTAAGTGGATTAGCATCACATTTTCTATTATAGATTGCAATTCCTAATACAAAGTTTAAGAATCTCTTAACTTTGCTTCTAGGAAGAATGTAACTGTCAAATTTTAGTCCATTTTTTCGCATATCTTTCAGGCCTTGTAATTTATTTGTATTGTATTTCCTTTAATATTATAAAATCTAGCCCTAGGTGCTTGCCTAGCGGATTGCCAAAAAAAATAATAGTTAATAGCAGTTCATATTTAGGACGTCTTTTTTAAAATTAATGGAAGAGGGCACGAAAAAAAAATGACAAATTGTGTGGCCCTCTTTAATTACTCCTTTAAAATGTTTAGAAGTAAGGCGTGTCATTTAGCTAATTTTCATGGCCCTCCAAAAATTAACAACGCGTTAGATGCATTTAGGCTCGTTATTTAATAATTTTACCTTCTTAAATTCGAGTGCGCATTTTTATGACCCAAATCCAAATCTCAAAGAAGTTAAAATATGTCAAAAACCACGGGTGCATTTATGTGACGTGATTCGAGAAGTGTTTTAATAACATCACAATATTCTCTAAAAATTAATAAAAGTGGTTAAAACTAAAATTTGCACGTAGGTACAAAAAAAGGACTAAAATCAGATAATCAAGCCAAATATAACAATTGAACGACCGTGCTAGAACCACAGAACTCGGGAGTGCCTAACACCTTCTCCCAGGTTAATAGAATTCCTTACCCGGATTTTTGGCTCGCAGACTATATACAGAGTCAAATCTTCCTCGATTCGGGATTTAAACCGGTGACTTGAGACACCATTAATTATCCCAAGTGGCGACTCTGAAATATAAATAAATAAGTCTCGTTTTGATTTTCCTTTAATTAGAGAAACTCCCTTATACGCCCTTCGCGGGGTGTAGTGTAAAAAGGAGGTGTGACGGCTTTGGCGACTCTGCTAGAGATCTAACCCAGAATCTCTGGTTCAGGGTTCAAGAATTTGAATTTTAAATAGTTGTTGTATTTGGCTTTATTATTATCTAATTTTATTGCATAATTGTACCCAATATGTTAAATGTTGTTTTAGCGCTTTAATATTATTGGACTATATATAAACTGTCGCGAAACTCTTCTCCTCTCATCTTTGAGGATATTCTCACTGGTTGAGACTCCCTATTCTGTTAGTGTCATACCTTCAAATAAGAAATAGGCTTGGACAAGTTACAAAGCCGGATGACCTTTGGTTCCCGGCACGTATTGCCCCCTCCTCGACTCGAGTGTCCACTCAGGTACACAGTCTAGACCCTATTCCAAGGTTTTAAACCTAGGATAACTTAACCACATGCCAAAGCCCTAGA
This sequence comes from Nicotiana benthamiana, assembly GCA_034376525.1. Lineage (NCBI taxonomy): Eukaryota > Viridiplantae > Streptophyta > Magnoliopsida > Solanales > Solanaceae > Nicotiana > Nicotiana benthamiana. Next base: position 57,196,545 of record CM067339.1, on the reverse strand, counting down.
AGGAGAGCTTGTTTGCGTCATGCATTTGACATAGGGGACCCAACACAGGGGTTGGGTCCATCTAGGACTGGTGTACGCAAAATAATGGACCATCCCAATGCATTTTGCATGCTATTTGTGAATTCATTCCAGACTTGCATGCCGATCGGCTTTTTGACAAGAAGATAAAAAAGAAGAAAAAAGAGGAGAAAATAAGAGAAAGAGAAATCTGACAGTGTGAGGGATGAGAAAGGAATTTACCCCGCATCAGAAACTAATACTTAAATACTGCCAAAATTTTGACAAAAAAAGAAGAAAAAAGCAACAAAAACCCAAAAAAAGAGGAGTCTGTTTTCAAGTAAAGTATTTTTATCTTGCAAAAAACAAAAACAATAAAAACAAGGAAAAGGAAAAATAGAAGTTGGCTTTTAATTCTGCCAAAAATGCCCGAACTATGCTAGTTTGATTCTCATAGGGTGTGGGATACGTAGGCAACCCCCATTGGACCCAACTTCTTTTTGAAGAAATAGCCAAAAGAACCGGATTTTGCTTGTGATTAATAAATAAAGCAATTTTTGGCAAAATTAGTCGAGCGCCCCTAAAAGGGCGCCGGGAGGCTATTTTGGCAAAAACAGCTACCTTGGATTTTCCAAATTTTGACTGGTAGAAGGTACAACCTTAAAATCTTCCCCCTAAAGTGCTGAAAGGTTGTATTTACAAGGCCGGGGTTTTATTTTGAAATGAAAATTGGGAAAAAGAATAAATTAAATTTTGTTTTGAGTCCGATAAATCATGATTTTTTGCTTAATCACCCTAATAAATGTGCAGAATGAGCACAATTCAAAATTTTCCGATCTCAATCATGGACAATATCTCTTTGGAGGTACATATGTGGTGTAATGATCTAGGTGAATCGGGGCAAAACAAGGTCAACACACACTTGGGAGGACTTACCGGGTTGTTGAGAATTAATCCTAGAGGAGACATCATAAAAGCATTAGTCACATTTTGGGATCCGGCCCATAACGTATTTCATTTTTCGGACTTTGAACTCATTCCGACCCTAAAAGAAATAACTGTATATGTTGGGGTTCCCACAATTCCTCTAAGGAATCAGTATCTGATCGCACCAAGGGCCATCGTTGTACACTAACTCTTGGATTCATTAAAGTTCAGTAGGAAGGTTCACAATCCACACCTATCAGCCGGCTTTTGTACTCCATAGTTTATATATCAGAGGTATGGGCACGTATGGGGATTTAATGACCCGAAAAATAATATATGTAGCAAGGGAAATCAACTTAATTGGGAGGAACACTGTTGTTTTGCATTAATGGTATTCTTCTTAGGCGTTTTTGTGTTTCCACGGAAAGACGAGAATATTGATATACGGATAGCAGGGGTTGTCAAAACTTTAATCACTCAAGCCAAGAGCACCCTCGCACCCATGATATTATCCGATATCTCTCATCGCCTGTAAAGCCAGAGGAATATTTTTGAAGGATGCAACTTGTTGCTATAAATATGGATGATTGAACACTTGTGCCATCGACCTCAATTCATGAGTTATGGGTCGTCAACAAAAAGCTGCGTAGAGAAATTTTAAAACAGGGTTGATGGGCTTAGATTACCAGAGGGTGCTACAGAATGGGTATCACATCTCCGTTTCATATGTGCAAGTCAAATAAAGTAGATGTTCGAGTGGCTTCCCGTTGATGAAAGCATATATATGCTAGCTACTGGGCCTCATTTCCTTCTAATGGGTCATCGGAGTATCCAACCCTATGCTCCATATAGAGTGCTGAGACAATCAGGGAGGTCCCAAATGATTCCCATAGACGAGGACATTAGTCGCCATGCGATCGAGATTAGTCCCAATGGCCAGTTTCTCGAAGCAGCAGTCCGTCAAATTTGGAGCGAATATCAGTACTTGATGGCGGACACTCGAGTACACGACTTATCTAAAGGCGAGGTTACATAAAGGTACCTTGCTAGGCATAAGAAAGAAATAGAGTTCGGAAGGTCGCCTAAGAGGCCACATCTGTAGGAATTTGCTGAAGCGTCACAAGAACAATGGAATTGGTTAGCCAAGAAAATGAATACAGGGCCATGATAGGGAAATTGGAAAAGCAAGTCAAAGATCTTCAATTAGAAAATGGTTTGCAAGTTGCGGCAGACGAGGGTGAAAAGAAAAGACTAGCCAAAGAAAACGAAGCTCTGCGAGCCCAAATTCAGAAAATGAAAACAGCCGTGGAGAATCTCTCCAGGAGTGCGAAAAATGAAAAGCTCATAGACAATTTGAGGCAAAAAGTAGAGAATATGGCTTTGACTTGAATAAAGCAAAGGGTGAGTGTTCCAGGACCCGAAAACAATTGGCCAAAAATACGGAGGAACGAGCCTGCATGATTGAACAAATAAAGGAAAGGCACAACAACAAGGTTGCTGGGTTGAAAAGGAAGGTCAACATGGTTGAAAACACAATGGCCAAGCAAGCCAGGGACTTCAACGCCGAGAGAGAGCATTGTTACATAGCAATAGCACGATTAGAAAGAGATTTGCAGCAATTCCAATATCTGAATCGTGTAGCCGAACAAACTTCGGGGGCGAGGGCCCAGCAAATCGGGCGATTGTTACAGGGAAAAGGTGCTATAAGAGAGATAATACGAATGATCACTGATTACATCACCATAAAGTGTAGCCACCATGAAGATATGAAAAGATCTATGTTATTGTCCACCGCCATGACCTTTGTTCGTCAAGTAATGGAAGACCTCCACCACCTCCAAGGAGATTTAGCACGCAAGCCTGCGGCGAGATCGAATGATGTCCCCTAGGCTTCAGAAGCATTAGAGGCTTTAATGTATTCATGATTTTCAAATCTGTTGGTCCATTTGAGAGTCTGTATTTTCTTTTATTTAAAGTTTATAGTAGGTTGTCGATTCAGTTATCTTCATTTTGAGTCAGAGTCTATTGTTTTCAGTTGAGTTGGAGTCTGTTAATTTCTTTTAGTAAGTTGTAATCGAGTGCATTACTTTATGAAAGTTGAAGAAGTTTTATAAATATCTTTTGTATTTATTTATCAAAACAATGATCGATCTGATTCATGCGGGGTCATGATACGTAGGCAATCTCTATAGGATTCGACCATATCCAAATAAAGAAAAGAAAAAAAAAGGAAGAAAATGATAGAAACAGTTTTAAAGTAAAGGAGAGAATAACGAAACGAAAGGTATAGGTGAGACATATTGAGTATGAGAGGGAAGAAGGAAAGAAAAAAAGAGAGAAAAGAAATGTGGCATAGGATAAGAGCGGGATGACACAAGCGACCACTTCTGTGCATAATAGAAATGGATAACTGCTTAGGTGCATACCTCCCCTAACATGTGGCTACCTATGTGTTAAAACCTAACCACTAACACGTTTGGGTGTTGTCTTTCTCATTTCCAGACATGTGGTTAGTTTTTAGCGGCATTTTGGAAACCCACTCCTACAACACTTGATCGAACAGCAAGCTGATTATGGCAAATCAAGAAATCGATGCCAGTATCATTGATCCCTCGAAAGAGGTAGAGGAGTTGGACGTCAATGCAATGAGAGAGGAAACGTACAAACTGAAATATAAGATGACTAAGATGTATCAAGCATGGGTGAGAGGGCATCTACCACCAACTTATCCTGCTAATCCGACCTTCGTCCCATCGCTAGCCCAGTCACATGACCATCACACTACTGATCCACCCCCAAGTTTTCTCGTTTACCCACAACAAGGGTACGACTTCTCAAGCACCCCCAGCTTCACCACCCAAAGCTGTTCCTCACCCTCCTCCACCAATTGCTCCCATTTATGTGGATCCTCCTCCCCCCACACTCCACAAATCATCCAGTGAGCCTTTACTTCAAGCTCATGACAATCAGTATTACCCACCAGAACCCGCTTACAAAGCCCATGAACCTTACTCTTATGCCCACCGTTTTGAAATCCCGGCGGAGGCTGAAAAGCCAATCAAATCTTGAGCAAGAGGAGGTGCTCAGGAAGGTCAGAAGCTTAAAAGAATCATTCAAAGATATGTGAGGGTTAGGTGGCCAGGTGAGTGTGGTATTCAAATACCTTTGCTTGTTACTAGATGTGCAATTATCTCCAGGCTAAAAGATGCCCAAGTTTGACTTGTATGACAGACATGGTGATCGAGTCGCACATCTAAGGGGTTTCTGTAGCAAAATGAGAGGAGCAGCAGGAAAGGATGAACTGCTAATGGAATACTTCAGTCAATGTTTAAGTCGGTCGGCGTTGGAATGGTACACCCGGCAGGATCATGCTCGGTGGTACACTTGGGATGATCTAGTACAAGCATTCACCTGATATTTTCAATATAATCTTGAAATTATCCCGAACTGTCTGTATTTCACAAAATTGGAAGAGAAGCACAATGAGAGCTTCAGAGGATATGGCTTCCGTTGGAGGGAACAGCGAGGGTCGACCCCCCAATGAAGGAAAATGAAATGGTAGATTATTTCTTGCAAGCTTTAGAGCCTACATATTTTAGTCACCTGGTATCGGCGGTAGGTAAATCCTTCAATGTGGTAGCAAAAATAGGAATTATGGTTGAGGAAGGACTCAAATCCAACAAGATCATGAGTTACTCTGCAATCAAAGCAACCACCCTGGCTATCCAAAGCGGGACTGGGGGAAATTTGGAAAGAAGAAGAAGGAAGAGGTAGTGACAGTTGATTCAAGAACTTGGTTAGGGCCTCCGGGCCCATCCCATTACAACCAACCCCGACCTTACCGCCAAATCTACCCGCACACCCATATAGCCCACCACAACAATATTACCTACCTCATAACCCCCATTTCTCAGTCCATAATGCTCAAAGTTATACCCAACCTACCGCCTACACAAAATGGCGTGCACCAGCTGCAGAAAATAATTACCCAGGTCCACAAAATAACTACCCTCCAAGATCCTACTAACAGCCTCCGAGACCAACTTTTCGGGCCAACCAAGCTCTAAAACCTAAGAGGATGCAAAAGAGGAAGACTTTCACTCCATTGGGGGAATCATATACCAGCTTATTCCACATGCTGAGGCATCTAGACATGTTGAGGCCGATCAAAGAAAAATTGCCAAACCCTCCCCAAGAAATCTAGATTATTCTGTCAGTTGTGAGTATTGTTTCGGTGCCCCAGGGCATGACACGGAAAAATGTTGGCATCTGAAGTGTGCTATTCAAGAACTCATTGATTCCCATCAGATTGAGGTGCAAGCCTCGGAAGCATCAACATTAATCAAAACCCGTTGCCTGCGCATCAAGAGACAAATATGATCGTGATAGTGCACAAAAAGGAAGAGCCCAAAAAGCCTTCGCAAACTATCAAAATGATTTAAGCCAATAAACGAAAGATGGATGAGAATTTAATAAGCGAGATATCAACGCTCAAGTCAACAGCGGAAAGTAGTGAGCCTATTGTTGTAGTCAAGAAAGAATCCCCAAAAGACGGGATGGTGAAACAAGAGAATGCAAAAGTGGTTGTACCAGGGATAGCTAGTAAACCTATGGTTGTTGTAAAAGGTGCTCGTTCACAACCTATCATTATTAAACCTATAGTTCAGCTACCAGTAATCAGCAGCAAGGCAGTACCTTGGAATTATGATCGAGTAAAGTGACTTACGAATGGAAGGAGGTTAGAGAAGAAGTATGTAAGACTCATAGATTGACCCGATCAGGGAGGTGCTTTGCCCTCGAGGAATTGAGAAAATCAAAACCAACCAAGGATAGATTACCGTTGGTAAAGAATTGTGAGTGAAGAAGAGGCCAAAGAGTTTCTAAAAAAGATGAAAATGTAGGATTATTCTATTGTCAAACAACTGAGAAAGACGCCCGCTCAAATATCATTGTTATCATTGTTGATTCATTGAGACAAGCATTGTCGGGTTTTAATGCAGATCCTGAATAAGGCCCACGTTCCTGATAAAATCATTGTTAACCACTTGAAGAAGATAGCCAATAAGATTTCTAGGGTAAACAGAGTCACATTTTCCGATGATGAACTACCAATAGAAGGCACCGAGCATGATAGGGCACTCTACCTCACAGAAAAATGCAAAGATTCTGTGGTGACTCGAGTTTTGGTCGATAATGGTTCAAGCGTGAATATTTGCCCTCTCTCCATGAAAATGAAAGAATTCACAAGAACAACATCTGTGTACGAGGGTTTGATGGAGGGGGAAAAGATTCGGTCAATGACATAGTGCTCAAATTGAAAATCCAACCCGTTGATTTTACCATGGAGTTCTAGGTGCTTGATCTGGCAGTCTCTTACAACCTTACAACCTGCAATTGGGACGACCTTGGATCCATGCTGCTATAGCAGTTCCATCTACTTTGCATCAAATGGTAAAATTTGAGTGGGATCGACAAGAAATAGTGGTGAACGGAGAAGACCATCTGTATGCTAGCAGTGATGCTATTGTACCCTTCATTGAAGCAGATGATGATAAAGGGCCCTAGGTGTATCAGGTTCATGACTCGGTATCAGTGGAAAAGATCCTTGAAGGGGAGCGTGCTCCAACACCAAGATTGGCTACTGCAGCAGTCATGGTGGCAATCGTAATACTAAAGAATGGGTTTGTTCCTGGAAAGGGTTTGGGGGCCTCACTTCAGGGTATCATACAACCGGTGTCTCTTCCCATGAACATAGAAACTTTTGGCTTGGGATTCAAGCCTACAAGTGCAGACATCAAGAGAGCCAGAAGGGTGAGAAAGAAAGTATGGGCCCTCCCCAAGCCTGTGTGTCGTCTCTTCAAATCATTTGTGAAACCTGACGCTAGGAAGTGCCTAACAACAATAAGTGTCGATACTGTGGTTGATCCTGACAAAGAATTAATCAAAAGGTTCGAAAAGTTGTTTCAAGATGTGAACATGTTGGAGGCCAGATACGGATCAAGCAAGACAGATATGCAGTTTATGGGACCCCGTGCAAAAGTCAGCAACTGGGAAGCTACTCTTCTTCCCACTCGGAGGGAGTCATGGTAGTCGGTTTGATTTTTCTTTCAATTTTATCTGGATTATTCCCGGAGTTGTAATTCAGATGTTATGTTCTGTCAGTTTGGATTTGTAAACCCTGTTACCTTCCCAATTTCAATGAAATGCAATTTCCCTTTTATTTAGTGATAATAGCTTTCATTTTTATTTGCTTTTCTTTTCCTTCTTGTACAGTTATTTTTATGTTGGCTCCATGATCTGACATGCATAAGGACTCTTCATCCCAGTCTTAAAAATTGGTCTAATTCAGAAATAATAATTCAACAGATAGAATACGAAGACAAACCGGAATATGATGAGAAAGGGGCATTGAAGGAAATTACTAAATAGTTGATCCATTTTGAGGAAAAGCCCAAGCCAAACCTGAGTGATACAGAAGAAATCAATTTAGGGGACCCAGATAACATTAGAGAAACCAAAATAAATGTCCATCTTGAGCCACAGCTTAGGGAAGAAATAATCAAAGCGCTATTTGAATACAAAGATGTTTTCGCATGGTCTTACGATGATATGCCAGGGTTGAGCACTGACTTGGTGGTTCACAAATTGTCCATCGACCCGGCCTGGCCTCCTGTTAAACAAAAGTTGAGGAAGTTTAAAACTGATTTGAGCATGAAAATCAAAGAGGAAGTTACCAAGCAGTTTGAGGCTAAGTTCATCCGAGTCACACAATATCCCACATGGTTAGCCAATGTCATGCTTGTGCCAAAAAAGGATTGTAAAACCAGAGTGTGTGTTGATTATCGTAACCTCCACAGAGCAAGTCCAAAAGACAACTTCCAACTGCCAAACATACACATATTTATTGACAATTGTGCAAAGCACAAGATTGGGTCATTTATAGATTTTTACGCAGGCTACTACCAAATTTTGATGGATGAGGAGGATGCAAAGAATATAGCATTCATCATGCCATGGGGAACATATTGCTACAGGTCATGCCCTTCGGCTTGAAGAATGCTGGGGCAACCTATATGAGGGCGATGACAACCATCTTCCACGATATGATACATATGAATTTTGAGGTCAATGTGGATGATGTAATTGTGAAATCCAAGAAACAATCCGACCATGTCAGGGATCTGAGAAAATTCTTCCAGAGGCTCCGCAGGTATAATCTCAAACTCAATCCGGTGATGCATATTTGGGGTCCCCTCATGGAAGTTGCTAGGGTTTATAGTCAGCTGCCGAGACATTGAACTAGATCCATCAAAGATCAAAGACATACAAGACTTTTTGCCTCCGGGGAACAAAACATAGATGATAAGTCTGTTAGGAAGACTGAAGTATATCAGTCGATTCATTGCTTATCTCACGACAACCTGCGAGCCTATTTTTAAGCTATTGAAAAAGGATGTTGCGGTTAAATTGATGGGAGAGTTCCAGGAGGCTTTTGATAAAATAAAATAATACTTGTCGAACCCACCAGTATTGGTCCCGCCGGAACCAGGAAGGCCTTTGATCCTATATTTGACAGTCTTGGACAACTCATTCAGATGTGCGCTGGGTCAGCACAATATCACCGGGAGGAAAGAACATGTTATATACTACCTCAACAAGAATTTTACAGCTTGTGAGGTTAAGTATACTCATCTTGAAAGGACATGATGTGCGCTAACTTGGGTAGCCCAGAAGTTGAAACATTACTTGTCATCATATACCACTTACCTCATCTCACGCTTGGACCCGTTGAAATACATCTTCCAGAAGCCAATGCCCACGGGGAGGATTGAGAAATCTCAAATCTTGCTCACCGAGTTTGACATTGTCTACATGATCAGGACTGCAATGAAAGCACAGGCATTGGCTGGTCATTTGGCCAAGAATCGGGTAGATGAGGAGGTAATGCATATTGATAAAAAGGAACAAGGAGGGAAACCCGGATGGAAATTATTTTTTGATGGGGCTGCCAACATGAATGGCGTCGGGATAGGAGCAGTACTCATTTCTAAAATGGGGCCCCATTACCTGTTTAGAGCTCAGCTCCGCTTCTATTACACTAAGAACATGGCAGAATATGAGGCATGTATTTTGGGTTTGAGGTTAGCTGTAGACATGGGTGTCCAGGAAGTCTTGGTCTTGGGAGACTCAGACCTTCTAGTACACCGGATTCAAGGGGAATGGGAAGTACGAAATTTGAAGCTCATACCGTACCAGCAATGCTTGCACGACCTTTGTCAACATTTCCGGTCAGTAGAGTTCAGGAATATCTCAAGAATTCACAATGAGGTTTTTGATGCTTTGGCCACCTTGGCATCAATGTTACCACATCCAGATAAGGCTTATGTTGATCCATTATATATCCAAGTCCATGACCAACATGCTTACTTTAATGTGGTGGAGGAAGAGCTTGACGGTGAGCCTTGGTTTCACGACATCAAAGAATATATCAGGATGGGTGTGTACCTAGTATAGGCCACAAATGACCAGAAGAGAACAATTTGTCATCTATCAAGCGGGTTTTTCCTCAACGGAGGGATGTTATTCAAAAGAACGCCGAATCTTGGGTTGTTAAGGTACATAGATGCTGGGCAGGCCACAACCATCATAAATGAGGTACATTCTGGAGTCTGCGGACCGCACATGAGAGGATATGGTTTGGCACAGAAGATTCTCCGGGCAGGGTATTATTGGCTCACAATGGAGCGAGATTGTGTCGTCTTCGTGGGCAAATGTCATCAATGTCAAGTGCATGGAGACTTAATTCACTCGCTGCCATCTGAATTGCATACAATGTCTGCACTATGGCCCTTCATTGCCTGGGGCATGGATGTCATCGGACCTAGCGAGCCAGCAGTTTCCGACGGACACAGGTTCATCCTCGTTGCTATTGATTATTTTACCAAGTGGGTCGAAGCTAAAACTTTCAAGCCAGTGACCAAGAAAGCCGTGGTCAACTTTGTGCATTCAAATATCATTTGCTGATTTAGAATCCCAAAGACACTCATCACTAATAATGGAGTGGATCTCAATATTCATTTGATGAAAGAAGTATGTCAGCAGTTTAAGATCACACATCGCAATTCCATCCAAACCGCCCCAAGGCAATTGGAGCAGTTGAGGCAGCCAATAAGAATATAAAGAAGATACTTCGAAAAATGAGGAAGGGTCCAGGAAATGGCATGAGAAGTTACCTTTTGCACTGTTAGGCTATCGCACTACTTTCTGCACCTTAGTGGGAAACTCCATATTTGTTAGTATATGGCACAGAAGCAGTAATCCCGGCTGAAATTGAAATTTCGTCCCTGAAGTTTGTCGCCGAGGCAGAAATTGAAGATGAGGAATGGGTCAAAACCCGTCTGGAACAATTGAGTTTGATTGATGAGAAAAGATTGGCAGTAGTATGCCACGGCCAGTTGCATTAACAGAGGATGTCCAGAGAATATAACAAGAAAGTGCGTCCAAGAAGGTTTGAAGTGGGTCAGTTGGTATTGAAACGCATCCTTCCTCATCAGGCAGGGGCAAATAGCAAGTTCGCCCCAAATTGGCAAGGGCCATTCATCATATCAAGAGTGTTGTCCAATAGGGAGTTGTATCTAACAAATGTGGAAGGCACGTGTGTATAAATGACCATCAATTCAGATGCAGTTAAGAGATACTATGTATGATTTTCTTTGTTCAAATCATTGTCTATACTTGGCATGTTTGTTTGTACTTGGCATGTTTTAGAGAGTGAAATGACGAATGCATTTTATTCAGGTATCTAAATACTTTATCCTTTCTAACTCTTTTGAGCTTTAATTATTTTTTTCCATACCCGTCTTTTGAAATCAGTAACAAAAGTCAGAAATGCAAGTGTAAAAGTCAGTAAAAGGAAAAGACCAGGAAACAATGAAAAGAAAGAAAAAGAGAAAAGAGAAGGAAGAAGAAGGAAAAAGAGAAAATAAAAGAAAAAAGAAGGAAAAAGAAAATAAAATAAAAGAAAAAGAGAAGAAGAAAATAAAAAAAGAAGAAGGGAAAAACCCACAAAACAACAAATCAGCAAAACAACAAAAGAAAAATAAAGAAATAGAATAAGGAAAAGAAGAAAAGAGAAGACCACAAAAACAAGGAATCGGCATGAATTATGTTTGACCTGATTACTTTTTGGAGGATACGTAGGTAGCCTCACGACTCGGTCATATTCAAATAAAAACTCACAGGTCCCCGAGCAAGGAACTGGGGCAGAATTTGTGGTTGTTGTAAGAAATTTGATTCCGAAAGTTGTAATTTTTTAAGCCATTTAAATTATTTTGAGCCTTTAACACTCATTTCTTTCTAACCTTGTACAAAAGCCTACATTACGGTCCAAAGAAAGACCTTCTGATCGGTCTTTAAGAAATGCCAAGTCAAGCAAGAAGAGATGATTCATACCTCAGGGCAACACTCTAGTTCAAGTAGGTAAATAATAAAACTGAGAGAATCTTATAGGTGAAAACCCTCACGGACACCGTACGGCGATGGGAGTTGAGAGAAATAAAAATGAGAGAGTCTTATCGGTGAAAACCCTCATGGGCACCATAAGGCGAAGGTAAGGAATGAAACAGGCGACTGAAAAAGGGCTGTTAGTGGAAATCTGTCCAAGAAACCATAAGTTAAGCAAGGTTAGCTTTTGGTTAAAGGGTTTAGGTTTGAAGAAGGTCGCAACAACAAAGCATATAGCAGAAGGCCGATCATTTGGGCAGACTGGGTCGACTAAGCCCAGTGCATGTCATGATCATGGAAACCAGTTGTTCCTCAACAGATACTTTCTTTTCTTTTCCCCTCAATAGTCGAAAATTTGGAATTATTTTATTCCAAGACCAAACAATTCAAAGTCATTGCATTTCATTTTCTTTCAGGTCATCACTTCCTCTTCTAAGATGTCTCCGAAAGTCGTCGTTTTTAATAAGGCAAGAGAGAAATTTCAAAGCTTACTATCAGTTCCTAAATGCAAAGCACATGCTGGTCAAAACATAACAAAGGCAGCAAAAGTTGAAATGCCAAGGGGACAATTGATGAAATCTTTGTTAGTAACACTGCCTCGGTGGTTTTAGGAAGAATGTGGAAATTCCGCAAAAAGGGTCAGGAGTGTAACACAATGAAGGGGAGAAAATCAAAGTCGTAGGATTCAGGGTTCAGCCGAGAAAATCAGGTGATTTATCATCAATACGGAAAATGGAAGCAACGGAACATGACAGTGGGGAGGCCACCTTCAGCAAGAACGCCGCAAGCTAACCACCATTTATCAAACTAACAAGATTTTTCTTTTGAAACAATGGCAGAAAATTTTGGAGGTCTCGGAGAGGTCTTCCATTGAAAAAGCAAACACCTAGAAAGTATGACCATGAATTTTAGCGATCCCCTGGGTAATGGGGTGTAAATTTAATTAACAATCCCCAATAAAGACAAACGAGAGTTAATAGGGGCATCTAATTTGAAATTCTCAAGACCCTCCTGGAAATGAGACTCAGTTTAAAACTCAAACAGGCACGGGTAACATAGGCAGGCACAAATATTTCCCCAACAAGAGTTATCAGGCGGCCACCTGGAGAACAAAGGAATACTTTTCAAATTTCAAGTTTTGGTAATCAGGCGTTCACCTAGAGAACAAGGGAATACTTTTCAAATTTCAAGTTTTAGTAATAAGGCGCCCACCCGGAGAACAATGGAATACTTTTCAAGGTTCAAGTTTGGGAATCAAGTGCCCACCTGGAGAACAAGGAATTACTTTTCAAATTTCAAGTTTTAGTAATCACGCACCCACCTAGAGAACAAGGGAATACTTTTCAAATTTCAAGTTTTGGTAATCAGGCGCCCACCTGGAGAACAAGGGAATACTTTTCAAGTTTCGCTAATCAGGCGCCCACCTGGAGAACGAGGGAATACTTTTCAAATTTCAAGTTTCAATAATCAGGCGCCCACCTGGAGAACAAGGGAATACTTTTCATGTTTTTATAATCAAGCGCCCACCTGGAGAACAAGGGAATACATTTCGAGTTTCAAGTGTTGGTAGTCAGGCGCCAACCTGGAGAACAAGGGAATACTTTTCAAGTTTAATGTTTTGGTAAGCAGGCGGCCACCTGGAGAACAAGGGTATACATTTCAAGTTTCAAGTATTGGTAATCAAGCGCCCACCTGGACAACAAGGAAATACTTTTCAAGTTTCAAGTTTTGGTAATCAGACGCTCACATGAAGAACAAGGGAATACTTTTCAAATTTCAAGTTTTGGTAATCAGGCACCCACCTGGAGAACAAGGGGATACTTTTCAAATTTCAAGTTTTGGTAATTAGGTGCCTACCTAGAGAACAAGGGAATACTTCTCAAATTTCAAGTTTTGGTAATCAGGCGCCCACCTGGATAACAAGGTAATACTTTTCAAGTTTCAAGTTTCGGTAATCAGGTGCTCACTTGGAGAATAAAAGAATACTTTTCAAGTTTCAAGTTTTGGTAATCAGGAGCCCACTTAGAGAACAATGAAATATTTTTGAAGTGTTAGTAATCAAGCGCCAACCTGGAGAACAAGAGAATACTTTTCAAATTTCAAGTTTTGTTAATAAGGCGCTCACTTGGAGAACAAGGGAATACTTTTCAAGTTTCAAGTTTTGCTAATCAGGCACCTACCAGGAGAACGAGTGAATACTTTACATGTTATAAGTATTGGTAGTCAGGCATCCACCTGGAGAACAAGGGAATACTTTTCAAGTTTTGGTAATCAGGCGCCCGCCTGGAGAACAAGGGAATACATTTTAAGTTTCGAAGTTGGTAATTATGCACCCACCTTGAAAACAAGGGAATACAATTCAAATCTAATAGCCAAGCATCAACATGGAGAAAGAGAAACACTACTATAGGGTAACAAATGTTTCACAGAAGGAAGTACAACATGTCAACAAGAAGTTTCACAGGATGTACACAAGGCAACAAAGATCAAGAGCAAGTTTGAAGACATAGATAGGTTCTGTTATAATACATAGTTCCTAGCTTAGTCTAGCTTCTATTTATTTTTACATGGTGTAATAAGGGGGTCTAGCAAGCAGTAGCAGCAGCAGTATAAGCAATAAAAGCATAACTTCGGTAGTCCTAACTACCAAACACTCCCGAACTACACTGGCCTGATTCTTCTTTAGCCGAGGATATGTAGGCAACCTCTGAAGCAGGTCACGGTCAATCTTTTTAAAAATTCTTCTCAAGGAGTATTCAAAACGGGCAAAAACTGTTCATATCCACTCACTTATCTTTGCACGAAAACTCTTCATGTTTTCAAGCAAAGAGGGGCAACTATGAGCATGAGATTTTTTTCCCTACATGAATTACTCCTATTAATTCAAACAAAATTATTTCTTTTATTTTTTTGTAATTTCGTGATTTTTTGGGACATTTCTGCTAATTGTTTGCATTTTGTGTGCATTTTAATTAAACAGGCATTCATCAAAAATACAAAAATATGCCCCGTGTGCATTTAGAAGTAGATATTATATTTTTCAAGCACTAATTAAAATTAGTCGTTTTATTAAAAGGAAAAGCCAAAATAGGTTCAATCTGCTCTTTTAGTTTTAAGTTTTGAATTTTTAGGTAATTTTTTATTTTAATTTTGTTTTGATAATAATTATATATGGTTGGTTTGTATTTTATCGGTAAAATTGAGATTTTGTGATTATTTTAGGAGTTTTGGGAATCTTTGAGAATGAAAATGAAAGAAAAAATGAAAAAAAGAAAATAGAAGAAAGCTGAAAATTTTGGGCCATGTTTAAAATTAAATCCCAGCCTAAAAGACCCCAAACCCATCTAATACCCCTCAATAGGCCCAGTCCACGCCCAAACCCGGTCCACCTCCCTCCCTAATACAAAACGACGTCATTTTGTAGTGAATCAATCAGGACAGTTGATCTTTGATGATCGGACGGTATTTGAACTGGGTAGCAATTCCATATATAAGTGTCCAAACCCCCCACCCCCCGAAACTGACCTCGTACCTTGTCTTTATAGAACCCTAATGCCCCTCCTTTCGTCATGTGCCGCCGACAGCGGCGGTGTTCCAAACCCCACCAAAACAACACCACCTCTTCCCCTCAACCTCCTCTATCCAAATCCGTGAATGGTTTCCCTCGAATCCTTCCCCATCGGCTCGAATATTAGCCGGAAATTTCGATTACGGAGGTTCCGCCTCTGCTCCACCCCAAATTGATACCAAGCAACCCCCATGCCTCCATCATGCCAAATACATACTCAATCTTACTCAAACATTTCCACAATCACTCAAAATCCAAATCTAGGTTTTTCTAGTTTCTCTGATGGTGCATGAAGGCCTTGACTGGTGTTCAGAGTCTGGTTCAATTAAAGGTAAGTCTTCGATGTTCTTTGTCTTATTTTATTTTCTCTTCGCATCATCTCTTGTTCCATTAATCTGGTTATTTTATAGAAAATCTTGAGCTTAAGTTTAACTAGGATGGTATCAGTTTTATTTTGATTGAATTAGTTAGTCAAGTTAATTAGGGTCGTATTGTCAAGAATGCATCAACATAGGTTCTGAGTTAACTCAAATCTTTTACGATTGGCTTCCATGTTTAGTCCTAAGTATTGAGTTAAACTTTTTGATAAGACTTGAAGTCATTGTTGCACGCTGATTCCTGATAACAATTTGGTTATCCATTTTTCCATGAATTTCTGCATTTTTTTAAAACTTTTATGATTTGATGAGTTTGGATTTGTTTTATTGGCTTAAGCTTGTTAAAGACCTTAGAATCGAGGCCAATAGATTTCAGTTTGATAATTTGCTCTAAGATCATCTTTGTTTCGTTTAGTTCATACTTGCTTTTCTGAATAATTCCGCTTAATTTCTTGTTCTTATTAGTATTTCAAGTAGACTGAAAGTCAATTCTCCTTTGTTTGATTTTATCTTCTTAGTTTTCATCTTTATCAAAACTGATTTAATAATCAGCAAGGGACTAATTGGTTGTGGTAGGGCCTGGGTCATAATTTGGGTTTTTGGATATTCATGTTGGTTTATTTGGAAATCAACTTGGGCTCTTGGAGTCATTTATGACCCAATTCAAAAAGGCCCAGCTGTTTCAGCCCAGGTAGGTCTGGTAGCTTAGGTAATTTGCAAGGTCATTAGGGGTAGTTTAGGGAGTTCAACTTTGGGAATCTTAGTGTAACTGAAATAGGAAGGTTCTAATAGGGGTTTTAGGTGAATTTCAGACTTTAAGGTAGTTAACTTGAAAAGCAAGTCAATAAATGGAGGGTATCTCAGCTAAAAACAGAATTCTAAAAGGGACCTAAGGAGTAAAATAGTTTCTTAAGTTTTGCCGTACCCAATTGCCTATAAAGGCATTAGGTACACTCCTTGCAAGTTAGTCTTGGGGACTGAAGAAGTGAAAATTCTAGACGGCTAAATAAATACAAAGTTCTGAGAACTGAAAATTCCAGAAAGGCTTCAGGCAGCTTAGACATTCTAAAAAAATCCCTGTTACATTGAATTTTGATTCTGATTTTGTCATTCAAAAACAATTCTGGTTCATTTTGAAAATTTGAGATGGTTCGATTTTGAATTCCAAAAGGTTTTTGGTTTGAGTTTTGTGGAAGTTCACTGTTCCATTAATTTGGGGCTTAATTTGGTTGGTTTTGGTTTTTGAGTCTGGGCTACTTGGCTGCTGGGTTTTGAAGTTGTTCTTCTAGTCTATTTGCATCATATTTGGGTGGAGAAATTGGCTGCTTACTGTTGATTTTGTGTTGTTGGTTGCTGATTCCTCTCCTCTTTTCCCTTTCATTTTTAGCTATTTGTCTTTAAAATCTCTAGTTGTTGAAGATGAGACGATTGAAATTGCAGTTGTTCGAAGTCCAATGAATAAATGATGGCTTTCTTTAAATTGTTAATGTCAGTTACTTGTTTAGAATTTTTAAACTCAATAGTGAAGCATAATGTTCCTTGGCCTGAATGGTTCATTGTGGTGCAAACATAGTACATTCTTTTGTTAACTAGTACTCTGTCAAATTTGAGTTAAACATTCAAGAAATTGTGTACAGGGACTCTTGAACTCATCTATTCTATTTGGTAGTATTAGCTTTAGTATAATTTGCTATCATGTCATCCTGGATGTTGAATTTGGAACACTAATGAGTCTGAAAATGATTTCAAGAGGAGTGGGCATGCTGATACCAGAGTCAATTCTATGGCTGGTAGATGTTTTAAATAGTTCATTGTCTTGGTGTTTAATTTCCCTGGTTTAGTTTTGAGATCATGTGGCTAAAATTTTGAGATCTGCGAAGGTTCATAGTTCAATCGTCCATGTATTCTTTTTAGTTTGAACATGTTAATCACTGTTGTTTTTCCCAGTTATTTGCATATTGAAAATGACGTCTAAAAGAGCTGGTTGAGTCAATGTTAAATCTATGTCAAAAGTCTATCAATTTGTGTTGTCAAGTTTTGAGCCTGTAGGGATTCGATCTTGAGTCCCGATTCCTATTTTATTTCTAACTTGGGCTCATCATGGGCCCAAACTTTGGGCAGGTTCATGAACGAAACTGGAGGCAATGTCTTTTTTTTGGGCAAGATCTCTCGTTATTTTCCTTTCATTTTGGCTAGGCTAGTTTCGAGCCAAAAGTGTTGGCAGTCCTGAATCACTTTTGGATTTAATGGTGTTAAAGGTAAATAGAAGGCTTTGGGCCCTTCAAGTTAAGTAGCAGAATCGAGCTAAGAGTCTCTTCAGTAATGAAGAGCGTCCTTGTTCGAGTTTGGACTTGATCTTGGAGCCCAAATTTTCTTGAATACCTTGATGTTAGTTAATTCATAATGTTGAGAGGTTAAGTTTATTCTTAGAATAGAGAAAAACCTTAATAGTTAATAGCAGTTCATCTTTAGGACGTCTTTTTTAAAATAAATTGAGGTGCGCCGCACCAAACAAAATTAAAAAATTTTCATGCCTCTTGCAAAATTAACAACACGTCAGTTGCTTTTACGTGCGTTATTTAATAGTTTTACCTTCCTAAACTCGGGTGCACATTTATGTTACCCAAATTCAAATCGCGATGATGTTAAATATGTCAAAAACCACAGGTGCATTTATGTGATGTCATTCGAGACGTGTTTTAATAACGTCGCAATATTCTCTAAAAATGAATAAAAGCGGTTAAAACTAAAATTTTCACGTTGGTACAAAAAATATATTAAAATTAGATAATCAAGCCAAATATAACCGTTGAGCGAACGTGCTAGAACCATGGAACTCGAGAATGCCAAACACCTTCTCCCAGGTTACAAGAATTCCCTACCCGGATTTTTGGCTCGCAGACTGTATACAAAATCAAACCTTCCTCGATTCTAGATTTAAACTGTGTCTTGGGATACTATTAATTATCCTAAGTGGCGGCTCTGAAATAAAAATAAAAAAATCTCGTTTCCATTGTCCTTTAATAGGAAAAACTCTCTTATACGCCCTTCGCGGGGTATAGTGTAAAAAAGAGGTGTGATAAATGTAACGAACCGACCAGTCGTTTTGAGCTGTAGCATGTCGTTCAGCAGGCTGAGGCTATGAGAAGCTTCATTTTAGGTATTATGACTTGTACGCGTTGTCAGAATTGAATTCCGGGAAGTTCAAAGTTGATTTGGAAAGAGAATTCTCATTTCGGAAGCTTTAAGTTGAAAAAATTAGCTAACTTTGGATTTTTGAGTAAAAGACCTTAGAATCGGGATCTAAAGGTTCCAGTAGGTTCGTATGATGATTCGGACTTAAGCGTATGCTCAGATCGGGTTTTGGATGACTCGAGAATGTTTTGGCGCCTATTGTGGAAGTTAGAATTTTGGGATAAATTTCATAAGTTTGGATTGAAGCACATTTCAGTGTTATCGATGTCCATTTGGGATTCTATGCCTCGGAGTAGCTCAGTATGGTGATTCTAGAGTTGGGAGCGTGATCGAAAGTGAATTCGGAGGTCTGTAGGTCATTTTGAACTCATTTGGCTAAAGATAGAAAATTGAAGGTCTTTGAGAAGTTTGACCAGAAGTGAATTTTTTGATATCGGGCTCGAAATCCGATTCAGGAAGTTGCAGTAGGTATGTAATGTCGAATGGGACTTGGGTGCAAAATTTGAGGTTAATCGGTTTTGATTTTATTGGTTTAAACATCGAAAGTAGAAGTTTGAAGTTCTAAAGTTCATAAAGCTTGGATTGGAATAGAAGTTTGAAGTTCTAAGGTTCATAAATCTTGGATTGGAGGTTGATTTGTGGTTTTAGCGTTGTTTAATATAATTTGATGCCTCGAGCAAGTCCATAACATATTTTGGGACTAGTTGATATGATTGGTTGGGGTCCCCGGGGCCTTTGTTGGTTTCGGGTGGTTAACGGATAAAAAATGGAATTTTTGGAAGGCTGAAGTAGCTGGTTGCTGTCATAACAGCACCTGCGAGAATTGGGCCGCATGTGTGGAGCCACAGAAGCGGCCAAAAGAGCTGTAGATGCGGTATTAGCGGAGGAGAGCTGGGACCGCAAATGCAGTCATTTTGCCGCAGAAGCGGGACCACACTTGTGGTAGAGAAGACGTAGAAGCGGGAAAGGGAAGCCTGGTGAGGACTGCAGAAGAGGTATCAGAACCGCACCTGCGAAACAACAGAAGCGGTCAAGAGATCGCAAGTGCGGAAAGTGCTGGAGGCAGTGGGTTGTTTCTAAATCGGGTTTTGGTCATTTTCCCCTATTTTTTCATTTGGTGTGAGCGATTTTGGAGAGCTTCAAGTGGGATTTTTCATCATCAATGATAAGGTAAGATAATCCTATCCATCTTGAGTTAAATACATCGATTATGTATGGATTTTAGCATGTAAATTTGTAGAAATCTGAGGGTTTGAGGAAAGACCTAGAAATTTATATTCTTAGTATTTGACCACGATTTTAGGTATGAAATTGAGAATAAATTATATATTCAAGTTCGTAAAGTTATGGGTAAGCTTAATCTTCAAAAAATTCAAAATCCGAACACGTGGGCCTGAGGGAATTTTTGTCAACTTTCCGATCGGGATTAGGAATTTCTATACATTGGATTGTAATACGTAATTTAGCATATATTAATGGATTTGTAAGATTATTGGCTAGTTTTGGAGCATTGTGCGTCGATTTGGGTCTTTGATGGAGCGTGGAGTACCGGTTATGGATCTTCAGAGTGAGGTGAGTCTCCTTTCTAACCTTCTAGGAGAGAATTGTACCCATAGGTGATATAATTAGTTTTGTGCTCCTATTTGTGGAGGCTATGTACGCATGAGGTAATGAGAGTCCGTGCGCAGCTACTATTATGCTATTATCCAGGTAGTTTAGGACACAAAAGCAGGCTATACTTGGATTAATTATAATTTTTGTTCACAGTTTGGATTGCTTAAATCACATCGAATTAGTAAATGAATTTCTAAAAGATTAAACTTTATTTTTTTAATTGCTAAAAGAAAATTGGCTTTTCTTGGATAATTGTTTCCTGATGAATTCTTGATTGACTGATTATTCTGTTTATTTATATTTGACTGCGTCGCATATATGATTCGCGAGTAGGGTAACAGATGCATCTTGGTTCGCGTCATTCGACCCTCGGTTATGCACAATTTATTTTCGGTTGATTTGGTCGTACATCCTCGGCATGATTTGCGCATGCTTGTATTGCTTTCCTTGAAACTATTTGAAGTTATTGCAGCCTCTTCCTGGCTTATGCATATATGTATAAATGATGAAAAGAAATTTGGGAATTTCCTATAAATCAAAGAATTATTTATTTGCCTCAACCCATTGAATTACAAATTTATAAAAATCTACGATTTAATGTATATTATGGATATTACATTATTGAAACACTAG
Organism: Nicotiana benthamiana; assembly: GCA_034376525.1. NCBI lineage: Eukaryota > Viridiplantae > Streptophyta > Magnoliopsida > Solanales > Solanaceae > Nicotiana > Nicotiana benthamiana. The sequence goes on along the minus strand of CM067339.1, from coordinate 57,175,731 downwards.
TAAGTGTCGAAGTCGAGCTCTTGTCTCTGCTTCTTCGACATTAGACGGGATACTCATTAGGTACACATTGTTTTCGTACTCACACTACACTTATGTGCCTTTTGTTGCACAAGCATATGCATCTCTAGTGGCCTACTGGGCGTAGCATCATAGTTAATATGGAGACTTAGGTGAGTTGCACTTCTCGAGGCGATCCACTGCCAGCAGGGTCTCTTTCAGTCTTTTATATTTATTTTCTGTCCGATATTATATTCCGGAATGTTGTTGTATTATATTATGTTAGAAATTGCTCATGCACTTATGACACCGGGTTCTGGGAGGATTTTTGTTTGGGATTATTCAAAGTTAAGTTGTCAAAGACTTCATATTTATTTCTGTAAATTTAATTATTTGTTATTTAATATATAAAAAAATGATTTCAACAATTACTAAAAATTAAATTTGATTAAATATTTGGTTGGCTTGCCTGACAGCGTGTCTAATGTCACCACAACCCTTAAAAAATTTTGTGTCATGACAATTGAATATAGAATATCTCTTATTTTTTATTAAAGTGGACATCTTTGGTCAACCCCTAATATTTTTAAAAGAAAAAGATTGGCAAAACATGTTCCATTACAACTTAGGTATCATACTATTAAATATTTTTTCATTTAATGGTTTAGCTATATATATATATATATATATATATATATATATATATATATATATATATATATATATATATATATATCGATTGGAGTTGAAGAACTTATAAGGGTAAACTATGTCTTTTTTAATTTGTTATGTAATTAAGAATTTTTAATTTTTAGATATACAATTTTTTACTAATTAACATAGGATAAGCAGTACAACAAAAAAACAATGTCAGAAAAGGCAGAAATGACAAAACGACTTTTTATTCTTTGCTTTCTCCGTTGTTAATATATCTTAATATAAAGAAATAATACTTCCATATACTCGCCATACATGGTGTGTGTGGGGTCCATCCCCATTAAATAATATATAAAAAGAAAAAAATGGGACAGCAATAATGATACTAAATCTGGATTTGGTTGAGGAAAATCTATAAAATTTCAAAAGTCAGATGGCTAGGCATATCAAATCTGCAGAAGAGAAAAATATCAAATACAATAGGTGCGAGAGAGTAAAGTTCTGCCTATAAAAAGAGAGTTTTTACTCTCATTTCTGTACACCAGCAAAAGTAGAGAGTGAGCAATATTGTTGTGACGTGAGAATATCAAAAAAGGGTTATTTTTTTTAGTGTTGTGGTGTTCTTTGAAGTATTTGTACTCATTAATATACGGTGTAAATTCATTATTATAGTGATATCAGTTTCTCCTTTTAGGGCCATGATTTTTCCCTTATTCAAAAGGATTTTCCACGTAAAAATCTTGGTATTATTGTCACACTGTTATCCTTGTTAATTACCGTATCTCGATGCTATGTTGTTATTCCGTTTTTATAACCTGGAATATTATTTCTATAGAGGATTTATTCCCAACAACTGGTATCAGAACAAAGTTTCTGCTTGTTCATGAAAATATTATTCCATATCCGTAATACTATACTCGATGAAAAATAAAAATATCAAGGAGTAAAGTACTAGGCAGCAAAATTCAATGAAGATAATGGTTTCACAACATGACAAAGAAGGATGAGGGATCTGCTCATCCAACAAGGATTATACAAGGTACTACATGTTGATGCTAAAAATATGATATTATGAAAGTTGAGGATTATGCTGACTTGGATGAAAGAGCTGCTAGTACAATCAGGTTGCACTTATCAAATGATGTGGTAAATGACATTATTGATAAAGAAACTGCACATGGCATTTGGACAAGGTTGGAAAGTCTATACATGTCTAAAACATTGACAAATAAATTGTACCTGAAGAAGCAGTTATACGCCCTACACATAGGTGAAGGTATGAATTTTTTGTCATATTTAAATGTATTTAACAGACTAATCACACAACTCTCCAACCTCAGAGTGAAAATCGAGTAAGAAGATAACGCTATGTTGCTATTAAACTCGTTGCCATCTTCGTACGATAATTTGGCAACAATCATCCTGCACGGTAAGACTAACATTGAGTTAAAAGATATCACTTCGGCTCTTCTTCTCAATGAGAAGATGAGAAAGAAGCCTCAAAATCAAGGACATGCTCTCATCACAAAAGGTAGAGGTAGGAATTATCAAAGGAGTTCGAACAACTATGGAAGATCCGGAGCTCGTGGGAAGTCTAAGTATCGATCCAAATCAAGAGTGAGAAATTGCTACAATTGTCATCAATCTGGTCACTTCAAAAGAGATTTTCCAAATCCAAGAAAGGGAAAAGGTGAAACCAATGGCCAAAAGAATGACGACAAATCATGGTGCAAAACAATGATAATGTTGTCCTCTTTATAAATGAGGAAGAAGAATGCATGCATCTGTCAGGTCCATAGTCGGTATGGGTAGTTGATATAGCAACACCTTACCATTTCATATCGGTAAGAGATCTTTTTTGCAGATATGTAGCAGTTAATTGCAGCACAGTGAGAATGTGTAACACAAGTTACTCACAGATTGCGAGGATTCGTGATATTTGTATCAAGACAAATATTGGATGCACATTGGTTCTAAAGGGCGTGCGACATGTCCCTGATTTGAGAATGAACTTGATCTCGGGAATTGCTTTAGATAGAGATGGATATGAGAACTACTTGAAAATCAAAAGTGGAGACTCACCAAGGGATCATTGGTAATTGCAAAGGGAGTTGCTCGTGGCATGTTGTACAGGACAAATGCATAAATATGCCAAGGTGAATTGAACACGGCGCAAGACGAGTTTTGTGCAGATTCGTGGCACAAAAGAATGGGTTATATGAGCGATAAGGGATTGCAGATTCTTGCCAAGAAATCACTCATTTCATATGTCAGCGGTACGACGGTAAATTGGTAAGCAGCATAGAGTATCATTTCAGACATCGTCTGAAAGAAAATTGAATATACTTGATATAGTATATTCTGATATATGTGGCCCATTGGAAATTGAGTCAATAGGAGGTAACAAATATTTCGTTACTTTTATTGATGATGCTTCACGAAAATTATGGGTTTATATTTTCAAAGCCAAAGATTAGGTTTTTCAAGTTTTCCAGAAGTTTCATGCTCTAATAGAAAGGGAGACGGGTCGAAAGCTAAAGCGTCTTCGAAGTGACAATGGAGGTGAGTACACTTCAAGGGAATTTAAAGAGTATTGTTCAAATCATAGGATCATACATAAAAAAGACAGTTCCCGGAACCCCACAACACAATGGAGTAGCCGAGAGGATGAAATGCATCATTGTGGAGAAGGTGAGAAGCATGCTCAGAATGGCTAAATAGACTAAGTCATTCTGGGGTAAAGCAGTTCAGACAGCCTATTACCTTATCAATAGGAGTCCATCAGTTTGGTTGGCGTTTGACATTTAGAGAGAGTTTAGACCAAAAAGAAGGTTTCATACTCGCATTTTCACGACCCGGATTTCCCACCATCTGGAGTCGTGATGGCGCCTACTTGTGAGAGCTAGGCTAGCCAAATATTACAGAATCATTACCTTCCTTTTTATTAAATATGTTAAACAATTTAAAAATGATGAGTTATTTAACAACGGAATAAAATTTAATAAAGCTAGCTTTGGTTGCTAAGCAAGCCAGGTTCTCTTTCACTCCTGGAATGAGCCTTTTGGCTCAGAAATGCGGAAGCCGAAACTTAATATTTCAACCGAACACTACTACATAATTTGAAGTACAATACTACCCAAAATTTTGTGGCACAAGTCATGGACTGTCTAAGAATACTACAAACAAGGTCAGGATGAAATACATAAGTCTGTCTGTGAATAAGTAAAACAAAGAGAGAAAGATAAGACGAGACGCTAAGGCCCCCAGATGTCTGCAAGACTACCTCGGGTCGCCAGTGTGGACTGAAAACAACACCCTCACTGTGGTCCAAATGCTCCGGCATCAGTATCTGCACACAGTGCAGAGCATAATATCAGCACAGCCGAACCCATGTGCTAGTAAGTGTGTAGCCTAACCTCGGCGAAGTAGTGACGAGGCTTAGACCAGACTACCAAATAAACCTTTGCAGTTAAATCATGTACAAAGGAAATAGAAGCAGATAATCGCAATTAAACTTGAGCGGGAGAAACATGTTGTGGGGGGTAACAGTTAACAATAGAATATCAAGAGGAATATACAGACACCAAAATCCATTTACTAACAAGAATAAGGAAAACAAATGCAAAGTTCACTTTCATTTCACATGTTGTTGCAGGCATGAAACCCTATCATGTTTCATGTATCCCGTTACAGGCGTGCAACCCGATCCCATTTCATATATCTCATTGCAGGCGTGCTACCCGATCCCATTTTGTATATCTCGTTGCAGGCATGCAACCCAATCCCACTTCACATATCTTGTTGTAAGCATGCAACCTGCTCCCATTTCATATATTTACATGGTGGCGTGCCACCTGATCCCTTTTACAATTTAACAATAATCACAAAAGAATCCAGGCAATGGAACAATTATATTTCAACGACATCCTGGTAAGGGAAAAATAATATCAAGACAAACATCCCGGCTAGGGAACAACAATGATGGTCACATCCCAACAAGGGAATAATAATGATAATAACACATGAAACGCAATAAACAACAATTCCAGTCATGTACCAACATATAGATACTCGTCCCTTTGCCTATACGTCGTACACAACAAGTATCATGTAGCAAATAGGACACAACTCCTAATCCCTCAAACTAAGGTTAGACCAGATACTTACTTTGCTTTGCCACCAATTCAAAATTCTAATAAGCATTTGCCTCATGAATTCGTGCCCGAAATTCTCAAATATAGTCATAAATAATTCAAAATACTCAACACGAATAGTAGGAACTAATTCTATATGAATTTACAAATTTTTCGAATTAAAATCCGAATTTTGCTCAAAATATTACCATGGATCCCACGTCTCGGAATCCAACGAAACTCATAAAATCCGTCAATCCATTCCAATACAAGTTCAACTATACAAAAATTATCGAACTTCGATGTCAAATGGACCTTCAAATCCTAAATTTTTATTTTTGGAAAGTTTTACAAAAACCCCAATTTCATTCATTCAAATCCAAAATAAACGATGAATATTGATATAAATTCATGAAATGTAATCACTTCCGGATATAGAACACTTACCCAAGTCGAAATCGTGAAAACCCCTTTGGAATCACCCAAATCCGTGCATGAATAACCAAAAACGAAAGAAATTTACGACCCCTTCAATTTTTACACTGGCTAAGGGTATTTTTGGGATATCACGCATTTTTGAACACTCCCACCACGCTCATAGGCGGAAGACTTTCAAATCGGCGTGGTTGCAGCGCTGCCGCACACCTGGGTGCGCTTATGACATAGGTCCAATAAAATGGTCATAACTTTCTATATACACCTCCAAATAACAAACGGTTTGATGCTCTAGAAACTAGACTCAAAGAGATTTAATGTGATAGGTTGTGTATCATAAAACATGTTATATTCATGTAGATATGCTCGTCCAAAGTCAGGTCTTGCGCGTACTCATTTGCAACTTTAGTTTCTTATGTAATTTTCCAACATTGTTTAGACTTAGAACCTTCCTTAGACCTCATATCACTTATAGTATATTTCGTACACTTGATATAATATCCAATTGGTATTCATCGTATTAATAGGTCGTCAGATGAGAAGTAGAGTGCGCCTCCAAATGCATAACATAACTTACCTCTTCTTTCGCACATTTCAATTTTCCAAATTTTTACTAACTCCCAAAATTTCCAAAAAATTCGCCAGAGTTTCCTTTGTAACTAGGCCTATCCACCTGCCAGAGAATCTGAGAAATCAATACTAACAACATACACATAATCTAATGAACACGAAAATAATAACAACAATGGCCTCATAAGTAATATATTATTAGAAAAGGAACGACATTCGCATTAACTATTCAGGTGACACTAAACTCATATCAGGTAACTTCTTGACATTTCCATAAAACACAAAAATAATATTTAAATTAAAGATGAATTTTTTGGATCATCATATTCTCCACCTCTAAAACAAACGTTCATCCTCGAATGGAATTAGAATATTACATGAGTTGGTAAAAAGATGTGGATATTTACTCCGCATGTCCGATTCGGACTCCCAGGTCGATGCATCATCAGGCTAACCGCTCCACTGTACACGAACAGAAGGAGAACTCTTCGACCTCCGCTGATGAAGCTGCCGGTCTAGAATAGCTGCCGGCTCCTAAGATAAGTCCTTGTCCAAATGGACAGTGCTGAAATCTAACACGTGGGATGGATTCGTGATACTTCCGAAGCATGGACACATGAAACACTGGATGCACGGCTGATAAGCTCGGGGAAATACAAGTTTGTAAGCCAGCTCCCCCACTCGATCAAGATTCTCAAGCGGTCCAATGACTCTAGGGCTAAGCTTGCCCTTATTTCCAAATCTCATCATGCCCCTCATAGGCGACACTCAAAGCAATACCCGCTCACCAACCATGAATGAAAAATCACGAACCTTGCGGTTCGGTACCTCTTTTTCCTGGACTAAGTTGTACGAAACCTATCCTGAATAATCATGACCTTGTCCAAGGCATCTTGAACTAGATCCATACCCAATGCGTGAGCCTCTTTCGGCTTAAACCATCCAACCGTTGACCGATACCGTCTACCATATAAAGCCTCATAAGGAGCCATCTATATACTCGACTTGTAGTTGTTGTTGTAGGCAAAAACTGATCCCACGAGCCTCAGAAGTCAATTATACAAGCTCGGAGCATATCCTCCAAAACTTGAATAATCCGCTCGGACTGCCCGGCCGTCTGAGGATGAAATATTGTACTCAACTCAACCCGTGTGCCCAACTCTCTAGACATGTGAGTTAAACTGTGTACCTTAGTCACAAATAATAGACACGGGCACACCATGAGGATGAACAATCTCTCGGATATAGACCTCAGCTAACCTCTTGGTGGATGAATAGGAGACTGCCACAGGAATGAAATGTGCTGACTTGGTAAGCCTATCAACAATTACCCACACTACATTGAACTTCCTCTAAGTCTGTGGGAATCTAACAACAAAGTCCATAGTAATATGCTCTCACTTCCACTCAGGAATCTCAATCTTCTTAAATGCCATCAGGCCTCTGATGCTCGTACCTAACCTTCTGACAATTCAAACACCGAGCCACGTATGTAATGATATTCTTCTTCATTCTTCTCCACCAATAATGCTGCCATAAATCCTGATACATCTTAGCAACGCTCGGATTAATAAAGTACTGGGAACTATGAGCCTCATCTAAAATCAACTCTCGAAGCCTATCCACTCGTCCCTTCAATCTCAAAACTCCATCATCTCCTAAGGTAACCTGCTTGGCACCTCGTACTGCACCGTGTCCTTAAGAACAAACGAAAAAGGATCATCTACTATCGATAAAAGATATGCTCCGATAAAGAAGAACGTGCGACCGAGCAAGCTAACACAAGACTGGGCTCAGAAGTATCCAGTCTTACGAATTGATTGGTCAAGGCCTGAACATCCAAAGGAAACAGTCTCTCACCTACCAGAATATAAGCAAGACTGCCCATACTGGCTGACTTCCTACTCAAAGATCGACCACCACATTGGCCTTTTCTGGATGATAAAATATTGTGATATCATTGTCCTTTAATAGCTCCAACCACCTTCTTTGCCTCAAATTCAACTCCTTCTGCTTGAACAAATATTGTAGACTCTTGTGATTCGTGAATACCTCACATGCTACACCATACAAATAATGCTTCCAAATCTTCAACGCGTGAACAATGACTGCTAACTCCAAATCAAGAACCGGATAGTTCTTCTCATGAATATTCAAATACCACAAAGCATAAGCAATGACCTTGCCATCCTGCATCAACACTACACCAAGCCCAATGCGAGATGCATCACAAAAACTGTATATGGCCCTTAACCTGTGGGAAAACCAACACCGCTGCCGTAGTCAAAGTTATGCTGATCTTCTCAAAGCTCGCCTCACACTCGTCTGACCACCTGGACCAGGCAGTCTTCTCGGTCAACCTGGTCTTCGGGGATGCGATAGACGAAAATCCCTCCACAAACCGACGATAGTAGCCTGCCAATCCTAAGAAACTCCGAATCTCTATAGCTGATGTTGGTCTAGGCCAGTTCTTGACTGGATTAATATTCTTCGAATCAACCTGAATACTCTCTGCTGATACAACATGACCCAGAAATGCAACTGAACTCAACGAAAACTCACACTTCGAAAACATATTACTGACTATCCTTCAGAGTCTGAAGAACCATTCTAAGATGTTGCTCGTGCTCTTTCTGGCTGCGGGAATACATCACAATATCATCAGCGAAAACTATCATGAACAAATCTAAGTAAGGCCTGAACACTCGGTTCGTCAAAACCATTAAAGCTACTGGGGCATTTGTCAACCCGAATGACATCACCAAGAACTTATAATACCCGTACTGAGTGCGGAAAGCTGTCTTAGGGACATCAGACGCTATAATCCTCAACTGATGGTAGCTAGATCTCAAGTCAATCTTTGAAAATACCTTGGTACCCCGAAGCTGATCAAAAAAATAATCATTCCTCGGCAATGGATACTTATTCTTGATTGTAACCTTCTTCAACTGCCGGTAATCTGTATACATTCGCATTGATCCATCCTTATTCTTAACAAACAACATCGGCGCACCCCAAGACGAAATGCTAGGTCTAATAAAGCCTTTCTCAAGAAAGTCTGGCAACTGCTCCTTCAATTTTTTAAACTTAGGCGGGGCCATACAATATGGTGGAATAGAAATGGGATGAATGCCTGGAGCCAAATCAATATAGAAGTCAATATTCCTGTCGGGTGACATGCCCGGCAGGTCTGAAGGAAATACCTCAGGAAACTCGAAAACAACAAGCACATAATCAATAGAAGGAACTTCGACACTTGAATCACGAACATATGCAAAATAGGCCAAACACCCCTTTTGACCATACGTCGAGCCTTCACATAAGAGATAACACTATGGATAGAATGACACTCTAAACGAGGTAAACCCGACAATGCTAAGATCACAGTCTTAGCATGACAGTCCAGGATAGCGTGGTAAGGTGATAACCAGTCCATCTCCAATATAACATCAAAATCAATCATGTCTAGAAGCAACAAATCTGCACGAGTCTCAAGACCCCCAATCACCACAATACAAGAATGACAGACTCAATCTGCCTTAATAGAATCACCCACCGGTGTAGACACATATACATGGGCACTCAAAATTGGTTGGCATGACTAGATACGATGCAAAGTAAGATGACACATAGGAGTAGGTAGACGGTGGATCAAATAAAATGGAAGTATCTCTGCCACAAACTAGAATAGTACTTATGATAACTGCATCATAAGTCTCAGCCTCAGGCCTGGATGGAAGAGCATAACATCAGGGCTGGGCCCCACTACCATGGACTACATCCTTGGGACGGCTTGCAGCTAGCTGGCCTCCACCTCTAGCGGTCTGAGCTCCACTTCTAACACCTATAAATCAAACTCTAACACCTCTACCCCCACCACTAACCGATAGAGCGGGCGGCAGAACACCTGGTACGGAACCATAGCACGGGAACCCTGTTGCCGCGAACTACTTGGTGCTCGAGGGTAATATCTTGCAATGTGGCTTGTGTCACCACAAGTAAAATAAGCCCTCGATTGTTGGTGCTGACGAACCTGAAAACTCTGAAGCGGCGGTGCAATGATAGGAGCTGCTGGTGCATTATACGACTGCTGATACCTGAAGTGCTGACTGAAAGGGCCTAGGAGGATGGTCTCTACCATACGAATCCCTACCTCCTGACGAGGCCCACTAGACATACCCCAGTATCTTAGAGTACTAGGGTAGCAATAAACCCTTTTGGGACCTTAGGTGGGCCCACCGGAACTGCTGGGGTCAGAACTGCATCATCAAAGTCAACCTGAGGCTCCGCTGCTGGTGATGCTACTCTAGGCAAAGGTTTACCCCTACCTCGACCTCTAGCACGGCCTCGGCCTTGCCCTCTGCCCCTCATGGGAGCTGCTACTGGGGGCTCGGACTGCTAATCAGTGGATGAGGAAGCGCGTGTTCTCGCCATCTGTGAAAGAACAAAGTAAAAATTCAATTAGCATTGAGAAACCAAACCGCACGACAAGAATAAATAAATATGAAGTTTTTTCTAACTCTGTAGCCTCAGGGGGATAAATACAGACGTCTTTGTACCGATCCCTCAGACTCTACTAAGCTTGTCCATGAATTGTGAGACATATATAACTTAGAGCTCAGATACCAACTTGTCACGACCTGGATTTCCCATCTTCGGAAGGCGTAACGGCACCACTCGTAGAAGCTAGGCAAGCCAAATATTATAGAATCATTACCTTCCTTTTTATTACACATGTTCAATAATTGAAAAACAATAAGTGATTTAACAGTTGAATAAAATTTAGTAATCGAAAATGAGAAAGCCGAAACTTAATATGATAACCTAACACTGCTGCATAATTTGAAGCACAATACTATCCAGAATTTGGTGGCACAAGTCACGGACTGTCTAAGAATACTACAAACAAGGTCAGAATGAAATACATAAGTATGTCTCTGAATAAGTAAAAAAAAATAGAAAGATAGGAGGAGATGACAAGGCCTGTGGATGTCTACAAGACTACCTCAGGTCGCTAGCGTGAACTGAAAATAGCACCCTCACTACGGTCCAAATGCTTCGGTATCAATATCTACACATAGTGTAGAGTGTAGTATCAGCATAACCGACCCTATGTGTTGGTAAGTGCCTAGCCTAACCTCGGCGAAGTAGTGATGAGGCTAGGACAAGACTATCAAATAAACCAATGCAGTTAAATCATGAACAGCGGAAATAGAAGCAGATAATCACAATTTAAATTGGGCGGGGAAAATGTGTTGTGGGGAGTAACAGTTAACAATAGAATATCAAGAGGGATATCTAGAAACCAAAATGCATTTACTAACAAGAATAAGGAAAATAAATGCAGAGTTCACTTTCATTTCACATCTTGTCGCAGGCATGCAACCTGATCCCATTTCATGTATCTCGTTGCAGGTGTGTAACTCGCTCTCATTTCATATATCTCGTTGCAGGCGTGCAACCCGAATCCATTTCATATATCTCGTTGTAGGCATGCAACCTGATCCTATTTCACATATCAAGTTGTAGACGTGCAACCCGCTCCTATTTCATATATTTTCGTGGCGGCGTGCCACCCGATCCCTTCTACAATTCAACAACAACCACAAAAGAATCCCAGCAAGGGAACAATTATATTTCAACAACATCCCAGCAAGGGAAAAATAATATCAAGACAAATATCCCAGCAAGGGAACAACAATGATGGTCACATCCCAACTAGGGAATAATAATGATAATAACACCTGAAGCGTAATAAACCACAATTTAAGACTCGCGGTCATGTTTGACACCAATGTATAGATACTCGTCACTGTGCTTATACGTCATGCATAACAAGTATCATGTAGAAAATAGGACACAACTCCTAATCCTTCAAGCTAAGGTTAGACCAAACACTTACCTCGCTTTGCAACCAATTCTAAATTCCAACAAGCCTTTGCCTTGCTAATTCGTGCCTGAAATTCTCAAATTTAGTAATAAACAATTCAAAATACTCAACATGAATAGTAGGAAATAATTCTATATGAATTTACAAATTTTCTGAATAAAATCCGAATTTAGCTAAAAAATTACACATGGGTCCCACGTCTTGGAATCCGACAAAACTTATAAAATCCAACAATCCATTCGGATACAAGTTCAACTATTCAAAAATTATCGAATTGCGATGTCAAATAGACCTTTAAATCCTAAATTTTCATTTTTGGAAATTTTTATAAAAACCCTAATTTCTTTCATTCAAATCCAAAAATAAACGATGAATATTAATATAAATTCATGAAATATAATCACTTCCGGATATAGAACACTCACCCAAGTCAAAATCATGAAAAAAACCCTTTTGAATTGCCCAAATCCGTGCTTGAATAACGAAAAATGGAAGAAATTTTGGACCCCTTCATTTTTTACATTGCCCAGGGGTATTTGTGGGATTTCACACACTTTGTCGCGCTCCCACTGCGCTAATAGGCAAAAGACTTTAAAATCTGCGCGGTGGTGCGCCTGGGCGTGCTTATGACACAATTTTGATAAAATGGTCATAACTTTCTGTATACACCTTCAAATGACAAACGGTTTGATGCTCTAGAAACTAGACTCAAAGAGAGTTAATGTGATAGGTTTTTCATCATAAAACTTGTTATATCCATGTAGATATGCTCGTCCAAAATAAGGTCCTGCGCGTACACATTTGCAACTTTAGTCTATTATGTAATTTTCCAACTTTGCTTAGACATAGAACCTTCCTTAGACCTCATTTCACTTATAGTATGTTTAGTACACTTGATATCATATCCAATTGGTATTTATCATATTAATAGGTCCTCGGATGAGAAGTAGAGTCCGTCCCCAAGCACATAACATAACTTACCTCTTCTTTCGCACATTTCAATTTCCCAAATTTACTAATTCCCAAATTTTCTAAAAATATGCTTGAGGTTCCTTTGTATCTAGGCCTATCCACTTGTCATAGAATCTGAGAAACCAATACTAACAACATGTACATAATCCAATCAACGTAAACCAACATAACAATACTAACATTGGCCTCATAAGTAATATATTACTAGAAAAGGAACGACATTCACATTAACTATTCAGGTGACATTAAAATCATTCATATCAGGTAAGTTCTCGACATTTTCATAAGACACAGAAATAAATACTTAAATTAAAGATGACATTTTTGGGTCATTACACATATCCTAAGGTGTTCGGTTGCAGAGCTTTTGCACATGTATGAAAAAAGTGGAGAACAAAGATGGATGATCAATTTGTTCCCTGCATATTCATTGGATATGGAGATGACGAGTTCGGATAAAGATTGTGAGATCCTATAAAGAAGAAGGTCATCAGAAGCAGAGATGTAGTCTTCCGAGAAAGTGAAGTTGGAACTGTTGCTGATATGTCAGAGAAGTCCAAGATTGGTATAATTCCTAACCTTGATACTATTCCTTCTACTTCTAACAATCCCATAAGTAGGACCAACGAGGTTGTCGAGTAGGGGGAGCAACCTGGTGAAATTTTGAGCAGGGGGAGCAACTTGATGAAGGTGTCGAGGAAGTGGAGCACTCTACTTAGGAAGAAGAATAACCTCAACCTCTGAGGAGATTAGAGAGGCTATGAGTAGAGTCATACAGGTACCCTTCAATAGAGTATGTCCTCATCAGTGATGAGGGGGAGCCAGAAAGTCTTAAGGAGGTATTGCCATCCAGAAAAGAACTAGTGGATGAAAGCCATGCAAGAATAGATGAAATCTCTACAGAAAAATGGCACGTACATGCTAGTTGAACTTCCAAAGGGTAAAAGACCACTCAAATGCAAATGGGTCTTTAAACTTAAGAAAGATGGAAATGGAAAGCTGGTCAGATACAAAGCTTGATTGTGGTTAAAGGCTTCGAACAGAAGAAAGGCATTGATTTTGACAAAATTTTCTCACATGTTGTCAAAATGAAATCTATTCGAGCAATTTTGAGCTTAGTAGCTAGCCTAGATCTCGAAGTAGAGCAGTTGGATGTGAAAACTGCATTTCTTCATGGAGATTTGGAAGGGGAGATTTATATGAAACGACCAGAAGGATTTGAAGAAGATGGAAAGAAACATATGGTGTGAAAATTGAATAAGGGTCTTTATGGATTGAAGCAGGAACCAAGGCGGTGGTACATGAAGTTTGACTCATTCATGAAAAGTCAAACATACACAAAGACCTATTCGGATCCGTGTGTATACTTCAAAAAATTTTCTGAAAATAATTTAATTATATTATTGTTGTATGTGGATGACATGTTAATTGTAGGAAAAGACAAGGGGTTGATCGCAAAGTTGAAGGGAGATCTGTCCAAGTCATTTGATATGAAAGACTTGGGCCAGCACAACAAATTCTAGGGATGAAGATAATTCGAGAGCGAACAAGTAGAAGGTTGTGGCTATCTCAGGAGAAGTATATTAAACGTGTATTGGAAAACTTCAACAAGAAGAACGCCAAGCCAATCAGCACACCTCTTGCTAGTTATCTGAAGTTAAGCAAGAAGATGTGTCCTACAACAATGGAGGAGAAAGGGAAAATGCTAGAGTTCCTTATTCGTCTGCCGTCGGAAGTTTAATGTATGCAGTGGTATATGCACTAGACCTGATACTGCTCACGCAATTGATGTTGTCAGAAGGTTTTTTGAAAATTCTGAAAAAAAACACTGGGAAGTTGTCAAGTGGATACTCAGGTACCTAAGAGGTACCGTAGGAGATTGTTTGTGCTTTGGAGGATTTGATCCAGTCTTGAAGGGTTATACGGACGAAAATATGGCAAGTGACAATGATAACAGAAAATCTACTACAGAATATTTTTTTACATTTTTAGGGGGAGTTATATCATGGTAATCGAGGTTGCAGAAGTGTATCGCACTCTCTACAACTGAAGCGGAATACATTGCCGCTACTGAAGCTGGGAAGGAAATGATATGGCTGAAACGGCTCCTTCAAGAGCTTAGCTTGCATCAGAAGGAGTATGTTATCTATTGTGATAGTCAAAGTGCAATAGATTTGAGCAAGAACTCCATATACCATGCAAGGACCAAACATAGATGTGATATATCATTGGATCCAAGAAAAGGTAGTAAGTGAATCTCTGCACGTCCTGAAGATCTCCGCAAGTAAGAATCCTACAGATATGCTGACCAAGGTGGTACTAAAAGACAAGTTCGAATTGTGCAAAGAACCTGTCACCATGCATTCAAATTAAAAGTCCGATGTTATCCCCTTCAACAGAATAGGTCTGGAGGGGTGGATTGTGGGATCCATCGCCATTAAATAATGTATAAAGAAAAAAAGGAAAGCAATAATGATAGCAAATCTGGATTTGGTTGAGGGAAATCTTTAAGATTTAAAAATTCAAGATTGGTAGGCATACCAAATCTGTAGAAGAGAAGAATGTCAAAAACAATAGGTGTGAGACAGTAAGGTTCTGCCTATAAAAAGAGAGTTTTGGCTCTCATTTCTGTACACCAACAAAAGTGAGAAAAACAGAGAGTGAGCAATATCGTAATGAGGTGAGAACATCAAAAGAGGGTTATTTCTTTTGAGTGTTGTACTGTTATTTGGAGTATCTGTACTCATTATTACACGGTGGAAATTCTTTACTATAGTGATATTAGTTGATCCTTTCACGGCCGTGGAAAATCCCTTATTCAAAAGGATTTTCCACGATCTTGGCATTATAGTTACAACTTTATTTTTGTTAATTACCGTATTTCGGTGCTACATTATTATTCCGTTTTTATTACCTAAAATATTATTTCTGTAGGGGGTTTATTCCCAACAGTGTGACCATAATTATTAAATGTTGTTGCATTCTTTAAGTATGTTTACAGCAAACATAATTCTTAGAATATTTAGTTCTATTTTATCCTTAGATTGTGTCAAAACATTTGTTAATGTGGTAATTTGTTTGGATTATATATTATATTCTTTTCCCCTTTTTGTTGTCCTAAGGAACTAATTATCGAACTTCATACATATTCATGAACTGAAAAAACTTCATACATATTCAATAATACGTATTCTAGAATATTTATGCAATTCAAAATTTATTACTTTTGAATGTGTTTTGCAATATTTGACACAAAATACCTCGTGCATTGCACAGTTATAGAGAATAGTTATATTAAAAGCACGTAGATTCTTAACGAAATGTCGTTCGTCTTTTTTACCTTTTAAAATAAAGTTTATACTGGAGAAAATAGTCATTTAATTATTTTTTTAATATTTGAAAATAATCATTTAATTGATTCTCTACTATTAAGGAATAGTCATCTAATTATTTTCCTAATATTAACAAGCTACAAAAAAAGAATCGTACACCACATAGTAGGAAAACTTTTCGTTCAAATCCATTACACACTATAAAAGATTTTTGTTCAACTCCAACTACATTTAGTCTCTTTTTAGGTTTCATCCTTAAAATAACTTTTCTTCGAGCTGTTAGGATTATGATTCCTACTAAAGACAATAACCTTCATATTGAACAATTCGGAATTAAAACTACATGAGCGGAAGCTAACCTGAATCCATGTGTGGAAATTGTTGAACCTCCTTTGATGATTGTCCAAATGTCCTTGTGAACTCCTTGATCCTTTTCTTCAAGATTTCTTGAAGTTTGTATCACCACAATAATCCCTCACAAGGCCTAAACAATATGTGTATAGTTTCACAATAATAATATGACAATTACCAAAGGTTGGTATATGGTTTTCCACAATTATTTGCAAGACAACAATGGTGTTTTTGCTCTTGATTCAATGGGAGGAAGAAGAGTCTTGTCTTGCCATAATGTGGGAACCATAACCCCCACTTTATAACAAAAGAGTTACATAACCCAAGAGTCACAAGAGTTACATAACTCAAGAGTCACAAGCTTGTAACCATGGTTACATATATGTAACCTTAGTTAGCCCATCATTAACTAAGGTTACTCTTTTGGGTATCTACACATTAGTCCTACACTTTATATGACAACACATTGGCCCCCTTAACATAATGTCCATAAGACCACAAAATTAGGCCAAACCAAAAGATAGCACATAACATATAATTTATCCATATATTGTTCATATGTATGTAGATATAAGTCCATATATCTTACAATCTCCCACTTGGACGAGATACACAAACATATGTACAAACCTTAGCATTATATGTTACAAAATAACCTTAGGTGCGCAAAATTTCTATCACAATAAAATTGTCATGAACAATCCGGTCCATCAATCATACCAACATAGGAACTAAGTGCTCTTTGTTACTCATTCGTAACTAGAACCGGCATAGATCACGTATATCAATATAACCAACGACATGGATCAAGTGTAGGTATGTAGCATGGAAATAACATAAAGTGTGGTCAATAGAATGTCTATTTCCAACTGGTTCTCTTTATTGAGATCAATCATAAATTGTAAGAGTTCAAAAACTTTAACACTGAATATCTGCAGATATAACTGAATTACTGAATTTCTGAATATAATGAACAATACATAAATGTACAATACAAAACTCCCACTAAAATACATAATCCTTATCTGATTTGACACCCATACAAGCAATATGCTCATGAAATACTTTTGGTGTCAATCCCTTAGTGAGCGGATCCTCAAGCATGGAGTTTGTACTAATGTACTCAATGCACAATTGTCCATTTTGTACTCTTTCTTTAACAACCCGAAATTTGACGTCCATATGTTTTGCTTTCGTCAAACTACTATTGTTACTAGCATAAAGGACTGCCGATCTGTTATCACAAAATAGCCTAATCGGCTTTTTGATGCTATCAACAATTCGCAGTCCACCAACAAAATTCCGCTGCCATAATGCCTCATTAGATGCTTCATAACATGCCCTAAACTCTGCTTCCATGGTGAAAGTGGCTGTAAGAGTTTGCTTGATGCTTCTCCAAGAGATAGCACCGCCCCCAAGCATGTAAATATAGCCTGAAGTGGACTTCAAACTATCCTGACATCCAGCAAAATCGGAATCGGTATACCCAATGATCTCAAGCTGGTCCGATTTCCGGTATGTAAGCATGTAATTCTTTGTTCTCTGTAAGTACCTCATGACCCGTTTGGCTGCCTTCCAATGGTCCATTCCCGGATTGCTTAGATATCTGCCTAACATCCCAACAATGTATGCTATATCAGGTCGTGTACATACCTGAGCATACATCAGACTACCTACCGCCGAAGCATAAGGCGTCTTCTGCATTTCCAATATTTCATAATTATTATTTGGGCACTGTTTGAGACTAAATTTGTCTCTCTTAGCAACAGGGGTGTTGCCTAGTTTACAATCCTGCATGCCAAATCTTTTCAGAACCTTATCGATATAGCCCTTTTGTGACAGACCGTGAACACCTTTAGAGCGATCTCGTTGTATCTGAATTCCTAATACAAAAGAAGCTTCACCAAGATCTTTCATTTCAAATTTCTTTGAAAGAAATTTCTTAGTTTCAAGTAATAATGCTATATCGTTACAGGCAAGCAGTATGTCATCGACATATAAAACCAGAAAAATATACTTACTCCCATTGAACTTATGGTATATACAGTCATCAGCAATATTCGGTTCAAAACCAAAAGATGTAATGACTGCATGAAACTTATAATACCATTGACGAGAAGCTTGCTTGAGCCCATAGATGGATTTATTTAATTTGCAAACCTTCTTTTCTGATTCATCCGAAACAAAGTTTTCAGGTTGCACCATATAAATTGTTTCCTCAATGTCACCATTGAGAAATGCTGTCTTAACATCCATTTGATGAAGCTCAAGATCAAAATGTGCTACTAATGCCATTATAGTCCTGAAAGAGTCTTTCAATGAAACTGGAGAGAAAGTCTCTTTATAATCAATGCCTTCCTTCTGAGTGTAGCCTTTTGCGACAAGACGAGCTTTATACTTAATAACATTGCCCCCTAAATCCCTTTTGGTTTTAAAAATCCATTTACAACCAATAGGTTTAATACCTTCGGGCAATGTAACAAGCTCTCAAACGTCATTATCGCTCATAGACTTCATCTCATCATTCATGGCATCAATCCACTTTTGAGAGTTAGAACACTTAATGACTTGACGGAAGTTGATTGGATCATCTTCCTCAAGTCCAATATCACTTTCTTGTTCTTGGAGAAATACTACATAATCATCCGAAATTGCATTTCTCCTCTCTCTAGTGGATCTCCTTAATGGCATATCAGTTTCTTGAGGTTGTTGAGTTTGATTTTCATTAGTTATATCAGGGTCCTGATGGGGGAGATTTTCGAGATTGTCTTGAACCGGAGTTGTGTGATCCGTGTCATGAAGACCAAGATCAACAACTTGAGGGAAAGACACATGTTCTTCCTCAAAGACAAAATCTCTAACAACTTTATCTCCCCACCCCCCAAACTCAATATCCTCAAAGAACCTAGCATTACCCGTCTCAAAAATAGTTCTAGAAGTGGGATCATAAAATTTCAAACCCCTGGATTTTTCAGAGTATCCAACAAAATAGCTACTAACCATCTTAGCATCCAGTTTCTTTTCATTCGGCCTATAAGGCCTTGCCTCAGCTGGACAACCCCAAATGTGTAAATGCCGAATGCTGGGTTTATGCCCAGTCCAAAGTTCATATGGGGTTTTGATTGTAGCTAATGCTGGAACTCTATTAAGAATATAAGCTGCGGTTTTTAATGCTTCACCCCAGAGTGAGTCTGGCAAAGTTGTACGAGAAAATCATACTTCTTACCATATCCTTAAGGGTCCGATTCGTCTCTCAGCTACACCATTCATCGTAGGACTGCCTGGCATAGTATACTGAGGGATGATCCCACACTCATCTAGGAATTTAGCAAAAGGCCCTGGACGTTGTTCACCGGAACCATCATATCGACCATAGTATTCACCACCACGGTCAGATCTAACGTATTTAATTCTTTTGCTTAGTTGATTTTCAACTTCAGCCTTAAATGATTTGAACACGTCTATGGATTGGGATTTTTCATGAATAAGATATAGGTACCCATAACGAGAGTAATCGTCTATGAATGTGATAAAGTATTGTTGACCATTCCGACAAGGAGTAGGAAATGGCCCACAAATATCCGTATGTATCAATTCTAAGACGTCCGAAGCTCTCTTAGCACCTAATCTAGTCTTATTTGTTTGTTTTCCCGTGATACACTCAATACAAATTTCCGAATTTGAGGTATCAAGAGAATCAAGAATTCCATCTGACACGAGTTTCTGAATTCTTTGAATGGATATGTGACCCAAACGTTTATGCCAGAGTGATATAGAATTCTCATTAGTTAATTTTCTTTTAGTACCACTTAAACTTGTACGCAAAGTTTCTTTATTTGAAGTTATTGTATCAACCAAATATAAGCTATCAAATGTTGATAAAACACCAGTACCAATAAGATTTGAATTCTGAAAGAGACTAACTTTATTGTCACCAAAAGAAAATGTATAACCGGATATGTCCAATTGGGGAACAGAAATTAAATTCCGTCTAAAAGACGGTACAATAAAAGTCTCATCCAAATCTAAATGAAAATCGGTCTTAAAAAACAGCCTAAATTTGCCAATAGCTTCAACTGGCACCTTCTTGCCGTCACCCACATAGATGTATCTTTCACCATCATTTGGTTTTCGGCAGTTCAGGCAACCCTGCATTGATATACTTATGTGAGTAGTAGCAGCAGAATCTACACACCAAGTATCCTTAGGTACCAAAATTAAATTAACTTCAGAACAAACAAGAGAAAGAAATGTACCTTTTTTCGCATGCCAAGCATGGTACTTGGTACAATCTTTCTTCACATGATTAGTCCCCTTACAGAAGAGGCAGCCTAATTCAGTAATTTCAACCTTAGGTTCCTTTTGCTTAATCTTGGACTTTGCAACCGCAACTTCCTTACTTTTCCTCTTCTTAGTTTCCTTAGAAGAGGATGTCAAATGGGCACTTTCTGTCTTATCTAGCTTTATCCTTTCCTCTTCTTGCACACAATGTGAAATGAGCTCATTAAGAGTCCATTTCTCCTTCAGGCAGTTGTAACTGACCTTAAACTGATTAAAGTGTGCAGGAAGAGATATCAAAACAAAGTACACAAGCAGTTCCTCAGGTAAATCCAGCTTGAGTGACTTTAGTTTCGAAGCAAGATGAGACATCTCCATAATGTACTCCCTAATGTTTCCCTTGCCCTTATACCTCATGGAAACAAGTTTACTCAATAGTGTACTTGTTTCTGCCTTTTCGTTTTGCATAAAACGATGTTCAAGGTTTCCAAGGAAAACTTTGGCATTAGGTTCATCATTCATAGTGCCCCTGAATGATTCTGGAATTGTACGTTTCATTATCATTAGACTCATGCGATTCGAACGTTCCCACTTCTCCATCACCCTCCTTTCATCAGGAGAGGATGTATCCTCAAGAGGAGTAGGTTGCTCGGTCCGAAGAGCAAGGTCAAGATCCATGCAACCGAGAACGATCATGACGTTCTCTTTCCATTCCATAAAGTTTGTGCCGTTAAGCACAGGGATGCTATTGATGTTGGCAGAGATCGTAGAAGCAGAAGAATTAACTGAAAATAGAACAAAAGGATTACTAAATACATGCTTACATATACTTGAACTTTAACATTACTTTATAGATTCAAAATAGGCATTTCCCATTACAAGATACCTAGCACAACATTGATTTTAGTCTTTGGACAGAAAAACAACTTGTAAGTGGTACTCTTGGTGTAGTGATCAAACATAGACAATAAACTCCTGTCAAATATCAAACCTTCCTTTGGGCCGATTTAATATTCACATGGAAAACCAAATAATTGTCTCATATTTACCACCACAAGCATGTTCGAATTCCTGCCAAATAACAACCTTCCTTTGGTCCGGTGTTAAACGCATGGAAGACTAACATCCACAGTCATCTTATATTTCAAGATTAATCAATCTACACAATAGAGGTTACTTTGGCAACATAATGCTTCAATTGACTAATTTAAAATATTAGATGCTAAAACTTTAGTTCCTTAAGCCATATTATGAATCTCAACTTCATATGTTACATGTTTTGACATGCAACAACTGAAAATTAATTGTTTTTATACTTGAGAGGACAATTCCAAAAATATGAATATTGATGGACTTTAAAACAATTAATATTCAAAACTTAAATATTAATGTATAATACATTAATAATAAAACTTAAGTATTTTAATTGATTATCAATTAAAATCTGAAACTTAAAAGATTTGTAACGTTTTTAACCTTACTGGACAAAAATAATCGATTATCTGCTTTAAATAATCGATTATCTTTGAAAAAAAAATTTCAGCTACTGGACCAAAATAATCGATTATCTAAACCAGATAATCGATCATTCTGGTTTTAAGAAAAATTTTCTAAGTCACTGGACCATAATAATCGATTATCTAAACCAGATAATCGATTATTCTGGTTTTAAGAAAAATTTTCTAAGTCACTGGACCAGAATAACCGATTATCTAAACCAGATAATCGATTATTCTGGTATATATAAAAACATTACAAACTCACTGGACTAAGATAATCGATTATCTGTCCAAGATAATCGATTATCTTGGAGCAGTGAACCTTACTGTTTTAACAAGAATTTTCTGCATCAAAACATGATTTTCAACAAGCATCTTAAACAAGAAAACTTGTTGTTTACCAACTAAAATCATGCTTTATACAATGTTTTAACACAAGTAAAGATAACATGATATTAAAACATCAAATTTCATCAAAACACAACATTCATACGAAACATGCTATTTCATGGTACTAGAATTTCATAAATAAAATTCTAACATTACTTGAACATGAATCCTAACATAACATGAATCTTATGAACATCCAAATTATCCAAATATGAAGGTGGGTCTGATACCAATTGTTAGGATTATGATTCCTACTAAAGACAATAACCTTCATATTGAACAATTCGGAATTAAAACTACATGAGCGGAAGCTAACCTGAATCCATGTGTGGAAATTGTTGAACCTCCTTTGATGATTGTCCAAATGTCCTTGTGAACTCCTTGATCCTTTTCTTCAAGATTTCTTGAAGTTTGTATCACCACAATAATCCCTCACAAGGCTTAAACAACATGTGTATAGTTTCACAATAATAATATGACAATTACCAAAGGTTGGTATATGGTTTTCCACAATTATTTGCAAGACAACAATGGTGTTTTTGCTCTTGATTCAATGGGAGGAAGAAGAGTCTTGTCTTGCCATAATGTGGGAACCATAACTCCCACTTTATAACAAAAGGGTTACATAACCCAAGAGTCACAAGAGTTACATAACTCAAGAGTCACAAGCTTGTAACCATGGTTACATATATGTAACCTTAGTTAGCCCATCATTAACTAAGGTTACCCTTTTGGGTATCTACATATTAGTCCTACACTTTATATGACAACACATTGGCCCCCTTAACATAATGTCCATAAGACCACAAAATTAGGCCAAACCAAAAGATAACACATAACATATAATTTATCCATATATTGTTTATATGTATGTAGATATAAGTCCATATATCTTACACGAGCAGCACAAAACTAAGAGTTTTGCTTCCTCTTTCTAACAGCAAAAAGCTTCGTATTAGTTGAGTTCATAAAACAAATAGTACATTATCTTGCGTAGATCAAGAGAGCACGTCCATGAGTAATAATTTTTACCCTTATTTTCAAAAATATAGATATAGGAAAGAGGATAAATAAGTAAACATTGAATGGACTTCTTAAATTTATATATGTACTTCTTTAGAAATTCAATAAGGTATTTTAAAAATAAATTAGTCAACAAACAACTTTCTATATTTATTAATTGCTCATATTTATCTAAACTATACTATTTTAAAAGCACCAATTCCTATAAAAAATATTGATCAACTTTTTTGCTTTAACAATATATATATTTCATTTCAGACAAAATTGTAATTATAATTCATTTAAATATTTTAATATTTTCTTGAAAAGGTATTTTAATGCTAGCTACTCTCTCCGGTCCAAAATAAGTTATTTTTTGGCCTTTTTCTTGTGGTCCAAAATAAGTAATTTTTTCAAATTTCAAGAATGAATTAATTATTTTTTTCCTACATTGTCCTTAAAGTAAATAGTGTTGGAATATGCGTTAAGAATGTTTATGTGAGATAGTAAAGATTAATATGGTCAATTTCATTACTAATTCATGTTGAAAGGTGAATTTGTTAATATGTGTGAAAACATTCAAAAAATTACTTATTTTGGACTGGAGGGAGTAATATCTAAAACATATAAGTCAGCTAAAAATTACTCCCTCCGATCCAAAATAAGTAATTTTTTGTCCTTTTTATTTTTGTCCAAAATAAGTGATTATTTTAGATTTGAAAAATCAATTAATTATTTTTTTCCTATATTATCCTTGGAATAAATAGTGTTGGAATATGTATTTATGTGAGATAGTAAAGATTAATATGGTAAGTTTTATTGCTAATTAATGCTAAAAGGTGAATTTCTTAATCGGCATAAAAATATCTAAAAAATCATTTATTTTAAATCAAAGGAAGTACAATTAAGTCCTTGCTCACTGATTGCTTATTGTATTTTATTAAGGTGGTATTTCTTTAAACGGAAAAGAGCAATATATATCTTTCTACTATTAAAAATAAACTATATTTATCCTATGTTTTAGTTTGCTAATAAATTCATCCATATCGTTATACTTTAGATTTACTTTTACCCTTCATTCATAAATCCACCATCCCAACCTTAAAAATCCATGTGGCATGTCGTCATGGGGCAAAAAGAGCCGCCCATTCTTAAATGAATAACACGCCCAACCCAGCTACTTCACCCAACCCCCATCGATCGAAAATAGTATTCCTTCAGTTTCATAATAAGTGAGGTACTTTCCTTTTTAGTCTGTTCTAAAATAAATAAGTTTTTTTAAAATTTAAAACTAATTCAACTTTAAATTTTTCATTTTATCCTTTTTGCTCTTAATGAAAAGCTTTTATAGCCACATAAATAACGGAAAAGGGTCAGACATGCCCCTAACATATCAACTCCAGTCTAAAAATACCCTCCGTTAACCTATTTTGCAAATAATGACCCTACCGTTAAAAATCTGGCATACTTGTGCCCTTAATTCTAACGGATGAGTTGCAATATATATATAAACATATTAATAATTCTATGTGGCGGTATCTGATTGGTTATTCATTAAATCATGCCTCAAACCTGATTTTTACCCACCCATAACCCAAATGTACCGACCCGACCCGACCTAACAACCATGTTTTACCCCCCCCCCCCCCCAAATCACACGGCCTAGGTCATTTTCACCCGCTTCATCTCCAAAATTTCAGCAGCTTCTCTCTATGAATTTGGCAAGGAAACACGAGCTAAAACCCAATTCTTTTTTAGTTTGAAGTTCAACTTCTTCCTACTCATCTACGAATCTTGAAAACTGACCCTCCAATTTCTCCTACTCTAATGGGAATTGGCAGCTGTGATACTTGAAATTTTATACTGCTTTAAGTTTCTGTTTTTACAGTTGCATTTCTCGTGGTAACCACTTGTTTGCTATTACACAGTAGTGTATATCAAAATAATTAATATTTTAGTCATGCTCGTACAGTTCCTTTCAACACTGAATCATACTAAAATTTAATTTTTGAAATTATTAATTTTCACCATACAGAACAAAAAATAATTTTCAGTTCAGCAAAATAGTACACTGTTTAGATTCATCCGTTTGTACCTATTAAGACAACTGAAATTCTGCACATCAGAATATACATACAAGGCTTGCATTATTTAGTTAATTTCTTTAAATTCATGTTCCCCTTCTATCTTCCATGTCCTCACTATTTATGATTAGGTCTGTAATTTACAGAGAGAAGCTGCTGAAATTTTGGAGATGAAGTGGGTGAAAATGACCTGAGGTCATGTGATTTGGGGGTAAAACATAGTTTGTTAGGTCGGACGGGTCGGTACATTTGGGTTATGGGTGGTAAAAATAAGGTTTGAGGCATGGTTTAATAAATAACCAATCAGATACGGCCACGTGGAATTATTAATATGTTTAAATATATTACAACTCATCCGTCAAATTAAGGGCACAAGTATGCCAGATTTTTAATGTCATTATTTGCAAAATATGTTAACGGAGGGTATTTTTAGATTGGAGTTGATACGTTAGGGGCAGGTCTGAGCCTTTTCCGCATAAATAATATGACCTCACAAACTTTTTACCCTTTAATCTTTTAGGACAATAAATTTCAAAAGTCTTGCTTTTTCTTAAACTCCGTATTGAGTCAAACTACTTCACTTATTATGAAATGGAAGGAGTATAATATTCCTTTGCTGTAATGAATAAATTGCGTATTTCCCTCCTTCCAAATTTCAGTATTCTTTTCTTTGCTGCATCTCGCCTTCTTGCTTTACTGTTTTCTTCTTTCTTTATTAGCACAATTCTCTAACGATTATCCATTTCAACTAACAACTCAAGTATTAAAATGCCAAGACTTGAAGCTGGCCATTACTCACGAGTCACGGATAAGGCAGCCCTAGACTCTTTTTTCTTATATTGTTCTTCTTCTTTTTTTCCAAGCCTTGTTTATAGAATTAACGTGTTCAAACTGAAGAGAGAAGTCCAGTGCACAAGGCATTTTGCGTTCATGAAGAGTCTGAGGAAAGATCGTGTCCAAGATGTGTGATGTAGATAACTTGGCCTAATGCAAGCATTAGTAGATACTTTCGGGGGCTCGAACCCGTGTTCAATCCAAAGAATTTTAATTGTTTCTAATGCACATCTTCTGCTCTTTTCTACAACAATATATACAAAGCATGTGGGAGAAAAAAGCTTTTGAATGGACCCAATTAGTGTATGGAAGAACCTTAGTTTTTGCCCGCTTTCTGTTAGAGGAAGAGGGATTTAATTTAAACCTGTCAACCGGTC
Organism: Nicotiana benthamiana; assembly: GCA_034376525.1. Classification (NCBI taxonomy): domain Eukaryota; kingdom Viridiplantae; phylum Streptophyta; class Magnoliopsida; order Solanales; family Solanaceae; genus Nicotiana; species Nicotiana benthamiana. The sequence continues at coordinate 57,148,930 of CM067339.1, read as the reverse complement.
CGGGTTGACCCGGGACCGAATCGGACCGGACCGGTTCTTAAGGGGTGGGCTGGGCTGGGTTGGGGGGGAGGGGTTAGAACGGTTAGGATTTTAGGATTAAGACCCGTGACCGGACCGGCCCGGTAAGCAAAACAGTGCTTGAACCGGTCGACCCGGACCGGGACCGGACCGGACCGGTACAACGGTCAAAAATTTTTTTTTTTAAAAAAAAAATTTCTGAACTTGTGGGCCCCACAGGACCGTTGGCAACGGTCCAGAACCGTTGGCCAACGGGAGTATTTTCAGAAATGGCCACTTTTTTGTTTTTTTTTGTATTTATTAAATTACATTATTAACTCTTCTTAAAATCTATAAATACCCTCTCCTCTTCTTCATTTCCTCACTCAAAATTATCAATCTCTCTCTCAATTTTCAAATTATCAATCACTCTCTTCTCTTCAATTTTCAAGAATTCATATTCTAATTTTATAATTTTATTGTCTTTGTTTTCCCGAATTTAATTTATCGTAATTTCTCATTCGGAAATCGGAATTCTAAGCTTGAAGTTCAAGTGTCCAACATTGAAATACTTGCTTGACGTTTGTTCGTGGTAACACCGGATTTGCGTAATCAAGTGCTCAATTTATTGTCGAATTCGGTGCACTCTCTCCAACTCTTTCTCTTATTTAATATTTTATTTGCATATTTGAGTTTAGCTTATATTTTCATTTTTACAATATGTTTAATGCTGCTAAAAGAGCGTGTAGAAAAGTTACTGGTAGGGGTGGAAGTAAAAAAAGAGGTAGTCCTGTAGCTTCTGGTAGTAATAATAGTAATGACCCAATAACACATGTTTCTGAATCATCGCCTAATTTGCAAGATGTAGATATTGATTATGAACAATTACAAGAAGATTACGGAATAGAAGATAATGAAATTGGAATAGCAGATGAAATACCACCTACACCTAGTAGTGGAAATGTTGGTAGTATTGGAGTTGGAGTTGCTAGTGCAACAAGCGGTAGAAGACCACCAGTGGCTCCAACTTCTACTCGTAAAAAAAGAAGTCCTGTTTGGAAATTTTTTGATATAGTAGAAGGTACTGATAGAGTTAAGTGCAAACTTTGTAACGAAACGTTTAAACATTTGACCGGAGGTAATTTAGGGGGGACTGGGACACTTATTAGACATCTGTCGACTAACCATCCTATAGAATGGGGAGCTAATGGGGATGGAAGTCAAACAACAATTAACCCTACTACCGGAGGTCTCCTAAAATATGATAAAATGAGGGATCGAGAGGAATTAGCGAAAATGATTGCTTTGGGTTGTCTACCTTTTTCTTTTGCTTCTTCCTCTTATCTTATTATATATATTCAAAGGATATACAATCCTTTGTTTAAAGGTATCCCTAGAAGTACTTGTAGAGCAGACATCTTTAGACTTCACGGCCAATATCAAACATACATACGTTATTTGTTTACTCACCTTCCTTCTAGAGTATGTCTAACTTCTGATATTGGCCATGCTGTTAATGGAAATGATTATTTAACAATTACATGTCATTGGATAGATGATAATACTTGTATGCAAAAAACGTATTATTGCTTTTAAATATGATGAAGATCAGAGTCATACTGCTGCATTTATTAGTAGTACAATTATTGAAGTTGTTGAATTTTATAATCTAAACCAAAAAGTTTTGTGTATGTCTTTTGATAATGCTTCAAACAATAATGCTGCAGTTTCAATTTTAAAATTGAATTTGCAACCACCTCTTGATGATATTTTTCATGTTAGGTGTGCATGTCATGTTTACAATTTAATTGTTAAAAGTGGGCTCGATTTATTTTCAGTTGAGATTACTCAAGTTAGAAGAGCAGTTGGAGTTATTCAGGGAAATAATAGACAATCTAGAATAAGAGAATTTAAGAATAAGTGTATGCAGTATAACCTTTCACCTAGATTCATGCCAGACGAAATAGTTACTAGATGGAATTATACGAATATATTTTTAAAATGTTGCTACAAATATAGATTTCCAATAACTGAAGTTGCTAATGCACATTGTACTGATCCTAGGCGTATGTTAACAACTGATACTTGGGAGGTCATTAGTGATGTTGTTAAATTTTTGCATAAATTTTATACTGCTACTGTTGTGTTTTCTGGCGCATATTACCCAACTGTTACTATGGCTTTAGTACATATAGCTGAAATTTCCTTGCTACTACATGAATTTAAGAAGAAAGATAGATATACGGATGTTGTTGTAAATATGCAAGCGAAATTCAAAAAATATTTCTTTCCAATTCCTCCAGTTTACTTAATTGGTGCAGTTTTAAATCCGTCTATTAAAATGTCTGATTGTCACCTAATGAATACTTTATATACTTATATGGAGATTGGGCCCACTGAAAGCCCAAATTTGTATGATTCTATGAACCAGCTAAATGAACATTTACAACATCTATATAATTATTATGCAACTCAATGTGATAATTCTCGTGCTTCAACAGATGTAAATCCCGCTATGCAATGTAGCAGTTCTAATGTAGATGATGAAGAAGGCATTGATAGTTTTAATATTTTTTCAACTTTTTCTAACACTCAAAGTAGTAGCAGGAATATTGATGAACTTCAATTTTACTTGCAGAAGCAAAAGGAGCCTCGCACTAAGGAATTCTCACCGTTAGGCTGGTGGCATGAAAATGCAAAGCAATTTCCCGTTCTTTTCGCTATGGCTCGGGATGTCCTGAATGTGCCAATTTCCACTGTTGCATCCGAGAGTGCATTTAGCCAAGCAAGACAACAACTTGGAGACACACGCCACTCATTGGGAAGCAATGCTTTGGAAGTTTTAGTATGTTTAAGAGATTGGATTAGATCGGAACGAAGAAATCAAGGAAAGGAAGATCTTGATAGCCCAGAAGACGAAGAACTTGGAGATATATTAATGCATGGAAACCCATCCGAATTTAACACGCCAGAAGAATCGGTTCATATTGATTACGATGAACTTGCTAGGGCAATGCAAAGAATTTGATGATTCGGATTACTACTAGTATACCTTGTTACAAAAGATGTAAACTTTTTACTACTTAAGATACATTTTAGTTTTTCTTTATTTGAATTTAAGAAATAAAGTAGCACTTGCAATAAGTGCAATTTTTTCCCATCTTTTGTTGTGTTCATTCAATTATTACAAAGTATTAATATAACTTAATATTTATACGTAATTCTAAAAAAAAAAAAAAACGAAACCCGGCCCGGCCCGGACCATTACAACCTGTAACCCGTACGGTTCAATCCAAGCCTGTCTCAACCCAGCCCGGTGAAAACCGGTACTATTTGTAACCGGCCCGGCCCGGACCGGTAACCGGACGGGTCGAAAAAAAATCGACCCGGACCGGACCGGTGGAACCGGTTAACACCCTTAATTTAATTTAAGGACTTTTTGGTTGATAGGGGCTTGGATTTAGTAGCTGGGTCGGGCGGGTTATTTGTTTTAAATGGGGCGCGTCTTTTCGTCCAATGGCGGCATGCTTTTTAAGGCTGAGATGAGAGATTTAGTGGACGAGGGGTATAAATAAACTTAAAATATAACGGTAAGAGTAGATTTATTAGTAAACTGAAACGGGGATAAATGCAACTTATTTTCAATAGTAGAAGGATAAATATGACCCTTTTCCATTCTTTAACTACAAAATGATGAATTATTTCTAGAAACCGAAATCAATTGAATAGGCCACATATATTAATGAGTATATTCACGGGAATTGAAAACTATAGATGGGAAATGTAGAGAGAAAATTTTTATAATAAAAATTGTAATATTTAAAAAATCAAAATATATATTATCAACCCCACCCCCCCCCCCCAAATAAAATAATTTTGAATTATTTGGGTTACTTAGCATGATTATTAAGTTATTTAAAAAAAATAATCCACTTAGATAGAATATACACACAACGTACGTATCATAAAACTAGTAGAGTAGAAAAATTCTAAGTAGTGGATCACTTAGCTCTTTTTTTTTTTTAACCCCTCCCAAATTAGGAGGATCTATAGTTCTTCCACACTTCCCCTCCTTGGTGACTCGAACCCAGGGCCTAACGGTCGTAGGTAGAGATGCTTTACCAACTGAGCAAGCCTCACTTGTCGAACACTTAGCTCTCTCTTTGTGGCAACTCAAAGTTTAGTTCAGCTGACATAAAAAAATTAAAGATACATCAATTACGTGGGATGGGATACAGAGACTACTCCAAATTAACCCTCTTTCAAGCCCATATAGCAGATTTAACCAAGATAAACTTCTCAATTAGCAGAAATGTAAATAGAACCCAAAGAACAATAGAAAAGAGAAAAAACACGAGCACCCCGCGATGACAACTTAATAATGTTTGTTAGTTAAGCTGACTAAAAAAAGAATAATATTAATTTCGTGTGGTTGTACATACATAGCTGCAAATGAATCCTCTTTCAAGTTCAGATAGCGAATTAACCAAAGACATATCTCTCAACTCGCAAAATGCAACAGAGTGGGAGCTAAAAAGGAAGGAAAAACAAAAAGATCAAAACAGGGAAATAGGTCCACCTGGACATTTCAACTAAACTAAATACAGATTATACAACATCATATTACAGAAGATGGCCCCCGTCCTCAAATGTACACAAGTATCTCCTCTCTATAAGACCTACTGTCCCATAAACTCACATCATATGGAGAAGTCATAATTACGTGTTGCGTCCCATGAATGCGATATGTTCTTTTTCGATGTCATACTGATTTTTCCCACAAGACGAGCTTGAAAAAAATGCTGCTACCTAACACTCGAGCAACAAACCATACCATCACCCCAGCCTTATAATCCAACCCATTTCACCCATCTGAAGATTTTGCCAACTCTGAACGGTAACTCATAGTCTTTGGCTACAGCAGGCTCCCTTTTTGCTGCCTCGGGATCAGACCAAACATACACGCCACGCTCTTGGCGACTGCCTGGTACAGTGTTGTCGAGGATCACAGCTACCAGGAACGCGATCACCATGTGAAGTGATAACAATGTATTCAAAAGGTAGTTGAGCTGCAAGAGAAATATTTTTGTGAGTCAGGATAGATTCAAGAGAACTTTACTTTATATGATATATTGAAGATGCATACCCCTCCAAATTTGGTGCGGATCGGACCGTGAGATGCCACGACATATGGCTGAAAATAACTCGGAACGGGCAAGTTGCTGTTTGGAGAGATGCCATACTGCTGGAAGTAAGCTGGTATAGAAAGTGATAGGAACAAAGACAACCCAACTATGATAATGTTCCTTGAGCTTCCCGCTTCACTATAGCGTAAATTTGACAAGCCCAGGGCAGTAAGCATTGCCCACATAAAGCATAATAGGGCTGCAACCATGACATCCGGTATTGACGCAATAAAGCCTCCTACTTTACCTGTTTGCATGTCAGAAGAAAGGTGCATGGTTACCATTATGCTGCTATGACAAATAGGTCACTCAGTATACCAGTATCTATCAATAACACCAGTACATGACTATTCAAGGGTAAAAGAGAAATATGTAGGATATCCGCAGTTCCGATCTGCGATCCTCAAGACAAATAGCCCTACGATGGAATCTAATTATCTGTTGTTCCTTATAAATGTCACAGTAAATAGCTTTTGATAGTCAACATTACTAATGAAAACTAAACCCTCTAGGGTGGCCGGATGGAAATTGACTTGAGCCTTGGGGTTTGCTCCCTTTCAAGGTCTCAAGTTCGAAGCCCACTGGGTGCAAACAATTTCTGAGGGCCATCGAACTGGGTAAAACCTGAATTAACCGTGGTGCACTTGCGGAAACTCCTTGCCGCGGGCATGTGCATCCCCGGGATTAGTCGGAGCTCGAAGAGACTCGGACACCCGGTGCAAATAAAAAAAAAAGATTACTAATGAAACCTAAAGGGTAGTCTGCCCCTAATTTATTTCAAATCTTCCTTATTATTGTTATAAACATAATTCTCTTCACAATTCTGTAAGATGTGCGTGTGGGGGGGGGGAGGGGGCAGGGGGGCGAGTGGAGGGAGGGGACCCCTCAGCAACTCATAGGACAATGAATCATGACAGAAGTGTTCAACTTGTTCTCCTTAGTTGACATAATAAGGTCGATCTAGATAATCAAGAAGAAAAAGAGAAGAACTCTTAACAATTCTAGTCTCCACCATTTAGGAATGTAACTGAATAACATTGCCCCTTCCAGCCTATCATAATGCCTCTGACCTTTGAAAATAAAGAAAACCTCCTCAAGGTTAAAGTGAAATGGTTAGTTTTTCAGAATTTCTAAACTGGCCGGAAGCCTCCCTCCCTCCCCCCAACATTAATTTCTGTTCTTTCGCATTTTCTTCATCACATTCCTTTTGCATAATGACAAACAAACAGGGGTCGAAAATAATGCAGCCTAATTTCCCATCATTGCTTTCAGAACTATCTTTTTCTTCTCGTATTTTTTTCCCAATTTTCCGTCACATATCTTGGTTGAGAGAGTTACTTTGGTCCAAGTGTGGTGTTCTCAGAGGGAGAAGTGAACATAGCACCAGTCGATTCTTTAGGGAACAGACTAACTGATTTGGTTTACTCCATAACCTTGACAGGGCTGTCGAAAGTTTAGGTGAGTTAAGTCAACAAACCCAAAAAATTAGAGGGGGGGGGGGGGGGAGGGGGGGAATAGAGTTGCAATTTCCAAGCACTCGGAAATATATCAAGCAACAAGTAGAATTTACTCTGGAAATTCATCACCTTTTAATGGTGTCATGCTCATTCGGACAGGACGTATGAGAGGGGACTAGATGTATGAGATACAAAAGTAACATCCAAAAGTTCTCAAATCGGCACAGATCATGAAGCATATCTTAAACCATCCAGTATACATGTCTCATTTTCTCTTTCATTGTATGGTCCAAGAGAATCATCTCATTACCAAATTAATAAAGCAGTTGCTAATTGGCTATCCCGGTGATGAATTTTCTAATATGAAAATTGATATCTTATCTAAAAGAACAATATCATTGCATTCAAGAAGCCAATATAAGTAGACTTTTTCAAAAAAGAACAAGAAATGGAAAATAAGCTATTCTCATCAGAATCCAAGAGTACTTGTGGGTTGTGGCCAGGAGGGAAAGGAAAAAAGCTTTATAAAAACTAAGGACATATAGACAAAATAGTCTATATTCGTACTCAAAGAACAGACATCAATCACAAAGTAGAACATAGAGATTGTGGAATTGAAGGTTTACTAAAGTCTCTCCTCCCCCCCCCCCCCCAAACACACACACACCATCATCCAAGCACAAAATCAGTACTAGTACTGTACTTATATACATGAAACAAAGTTTTGCTCTTGGGAGTTGTGCAAATATGCAAATTTTATAAATTCGTAAGGTCACCTTAAGAAGCATACCTATAAGGGACAGGACAATTAAAATACATGCCCCCAACTCGATCGCTCTGCGGCTTCCCATTTTGGTAACAGCAATCGTGTGCACATTTTCAGTTAAAGTTGCAGATCCAGTTCCGGTGCCCCATAGACCAGCCAAGAGGCTACAAAGACCTTCAAGACCAATTCCTCGACTTAAAACACCTGGTGTTGGAGGTCTGGATGCAACCAACAATGATGATGCATGATATGACCCAACCTAAAAGTTGACAAGACTTTAGAAGCCAAATGATAGTTCAACACCATAACATAAGAAGAAAAATGCATTATGCATACCATCCAATATTTGAGAAGAGAAATATTAAACCACGCGGTGTGGTAAAAGTGTTTTCTTAAAAGGATGCCTGGTATAATTTATCTTAAGGCGTTTTCATGTAAAACTTTGCAAATGAAGTGCAACTTTCATTTTGTGCGGGTTCCAAAAGTCAATGCTACAAAGACCAGAAAAAATGTCCATGTGATTAACATCCGTTTATCTTCAGAGCAGACCGAACTAGTAACCGCCAAAACACAACCTGTGACTATAATGGACCCAGAATTACTCTTAACATGTTACGTAAACATCATTCTAAGTTAAGCTGAATGCAGACTCTACCATTTTGAAAATTCACTAGAACAAAGTTAGAAAGACTATAAAATAACCTGAGCCTTGCTGAAGTCCTTTTAGAGTAGAGAATAAAGTGCATTGAAACAGTTACTTCATAGACAAGAGGAACTTACTTCTGAGAATCAACCTTCCAAAACGTTTTTACCCAACTAAAACCAAGCATAGCGAAGGGTGTTTTATTTTTTCTGTTCGTGTAAAGGTCACTGGCTGAGGCAAGCTAGGATATACTACAAGGCTGCATTAAGACAAGATGCGCAGATTTCCTACAAGTCCGCATTGATAGTTGGATAGCTGTGTGGCTTCAGCTTCAGTAAAGGTATTACTTTTCAAATGACCTTTCTGAGTGGAATGCCTGGTTGACCAATATATTTTCCTTCAGTTGGCTCAAGGGACAGTGACTCAGATGAGTTGAAATTACACCACGTAACAATATTTATAATGCTACACAGCTCTTAATATTTAGCGTCAGCCCGCAAGATGATACTACTGAAAGCGCAATATTTTAGGAGTTATTTGTTACAGAGATAAAAAATATTAAAGTTCAACCGGGAAACAACTTACCGAATCCACTGATGAGATTATTGACACCACACACATTACTAGAGCCATTTTCCAGTGGAAGACAGGCGTACCCCATTGCAACGGATAAGGGAATCTAAACCATGGAGCTGATCTTAATGCGTGAGAAGTATCAACACGACAGTGCTTCATCCTAGAGATATTCTTTCTGCAGTGGTCGGATATTATATTTGATACTGGTATATTCACATCACAGCCTGTGTAGCTATATGCTCCCGCTGAAGTCAGGAGGAAAGCGACAAGCCATGTTATTGCTAGACCCAATGGAACCTGCGCATGAACATGAATGCACAGGTCAGAGGACAGCAAGCTAACAGAAAAAGAATACAAGATAAGAATTAAACCACAGATTTACCGCGTAGATGAGAAACACACGATGACCAAGAACAGATATCTTACGAAGGTACTGCACCACAAGAAAAGATATTCATAGAAGAAGTTAGACATCATATACTTGCAAAAAAATATTAAAATGATATAGCCGGGCAGAAAAATAAAGGAAAATTACGTGAACAGAGTGAACAAATACAAGAAAGTGGCAGATAAGCTCAAAATCAGACATTTCAGTTGTCTTATAGGATATGGAAAAAAAAGCAAACAAGAACTTGTGGAGAACTTACAAGAGAGAATATAACAACCAACAATATCTGAACTGCACCAATTTCAAGACATGTACCAACTTGCGGGAAACCATAACTGTGGAACGAAAGTCCAACAGCTGCAACAGTAGGAGCCACAACCACAGGATTGATCAACCTGGACCAGAAAAGGGCAAAAGTATGTTTGGATTTGGATGTGCACACCATGCAACAATAAGAACATTGACCAAAGAATAGAAGCAGGATGCTTACAGTTACAAGAGGGGTTGCTCTGATGGTAAGCAACCCCCACTTCCAACCGAGAGGTTGTGAGTTCGAGTCTCCCCAAGAGCAAGGTGGGAAGTTCTTGGAGGGAAAGATGCCGGGGTCTATTTGGAAACAGCCTCTCTACCCCAAGGTAGGGGTAAGGTCTGCGTACATACTACCCTCCCCAGACCCCACTAAATGGGATTATACTGGGTTGTTGTTGTTGTTGTTGTTGATAACGGGAGGTGCAAAAGAAACAGAAGACTACTAGTGGAAGTAAATTTTCTTCCAGACATTTATAGAACAGAATTTTTTTAATTGTTATTTTGGATACAAACACACACAGACACAATATATATATATATATATATATATATATATATATATATATATATATATATATATATATATATATATATATATATATATATATATATATATATATATTAATTTATTCTCTTGAACTTCTAAAATAATAAATAATTTGAAATAATTATTTTTAAAAAATAGGACATATAATTTGGGGGGGGTGGGGGGGAATTTATTGATAAAGTACTAGCTGAATTTAAGATGGAGCCACCTAATTCCTCAGCTTTCGTTTTGGATGGCTAGAGATTAGAATGGATTGATTTAAGCTCTAAGGCTGTCAAAATAGATCTAATTAGCCAACTATATTTGCTTCAGTTTCCCTACAAAAACTTATATATCCATTGTGTTTAACAAAAAGATTTGAATAAAGCAAGTTTGTGGATCTAGTGAGATTGCTTATATCGTCTTTTCTCCTTTTTCGCGAGAAGATTCAATCGTTCAAGTAGCACACATCGAGGCAAATGAGAGAACGTCCTTGACATGGTTCGGTCATGTTTTGCATCGACCTCCAGAAGCACCGATTTGTAGGTGTGAACATTGAAACCTTGGTGAACGCAAGTGTTAAAAGAGGACAAGGTAGACCTAAAATCACGTGGAAAGAAGTTGTCTTGAAGGACCAACAAATTCCGGGGATCCGTGCAGACTTGTATTTCACTTAGCAAAAGATGAGGCACAATGGAAGAAAAAGATCTATATAGGCGATTTGAGAATACGTTTCAAACTTAAGCACTTTTACTAGTAGGTCACATGCGTTCAACAACAACAACAACTACCCAGTATAGTCCCACCAGGTGGGGTCTGGGGAGGGTAATATGTAGACGAGCCTTACCCCTACCCGAAAGGGCAGAGAGGCTGTTTCCAATCGACCCTCGGCTCAGGTCACATGCGTTCAACAAGTGGTTTAATCTTGAAAATATACAGAATTTCTAATACGTTTTATTTGAATTTGCATAATATTGGCATGAAATGATTTAAATGGAGTAACGTGGTCAGTGAGAATTCATATAGCTGGCCCAATTTGTTTTGGGCTGGGGCGTAATTATTGTTGTATGCTCTTTTCTCCTCCTAATACTGTTCTGATGTCTTTAGTCTCATTTTCTAATGCACCAAATCACAAACTTCTATACCCATAGATGCTCAACTTGCTAAACTCAAAAGTCACAGTGTCAAACTATGTCATAGTAAAACAGGAGGGAGGCAGAACTTATATGGTCCCAAATCCTCCAGTAGCATTTTTTACTTCAGGGTTTAAACTTTGAACCCTAAACACGACGCCATTTCTGTCAATAAAGCTTCTTCCTTATCCGGTAAAAAAGAAATGTGCAGCAGTTCATTCGGGGCATAGAGTCGATACTTATTTTATCAGAACCTTTAACTATTTGAAACTTGGACTACTTAATCTTTTCATATGACAGTTGAACCACATTATTAATCATGACACAGAGTTTCTATAAGTTCTATTAATGATAGCACACCATCAATAGGTATAAAATTGGGAATCAACTAAAAAATATGAGAGTGACAGTTCCATTAGCATGTCCAATTCAATTCAACCATTTTGCACCAAAGTCTGTTATGGTCCTTGAGCTTTTAATATTTTGAACATTTCTGTATAAGGAAAAATGTCTTCGGATCAGCTAATCCTCCTTCAGTTTTGAAACCAAGTAACATCACAAAGATGCCATTACTTTATGGATCCTCATTTGCGAGGAAAACCCTAATTGAATAGATAATATGCCGCTCCTTTTAGAATTCTACATATACACACTGTAAAAAAGACAGCAGCTTGAAAGGCAACTAAACAAGAATGATCCTTCTCCAAAAAAAAAAGATATAGGACCTGTCAAACTAAAATGGGCCCCTCATAACCATTGTACACATATAATGGCTAAGAAGGTAGAAAAGAAACGGGGGAGGTGAAGGAATTATCTCCGTAGGAAATAGGCGGCTAGTCAATCTAAACTAGTAGACCCGCTAAAAATGTTAAAAGAAGATGATTGTCACTCAGTTAACACCCAAAAGATCACTCTCGATTGTAGTCAATTAAAACTAAAGCAACATTTCCCTAACATCATATAGCATCATAAGACAGTCGAGATATTGCTATTTTCTTTTGCTACTTATTTTTATTAGAATCCAGATGAGGCTGCAGATATCAGCTGCATAACAAAGAAAGCATGAATAGGCAGCATAGCATGAGAACAAAGAAGAAAACGTGAAAAAATGTCGGTCAAGAATTTCTTACCTCAAAAATACTGACATCAGCCCACTGTATCCAAGCATTGCTTGAAAAGCTGAAGAAATTATAATAGCTCCCTGCAACTCCTTCATGATATGCTTGAAATTCTGCAGGTTGGAAACCTTCTTATTACAATGTTTAGACATAAAGGAGTAACTACTTACAAGACAAAGTGAATGATCGATAATTAGTGCTATAGTTAGATTCTACGATGGGGCAAGAATCAAAGCAAAAAACCAAGGCTAGTTTAGCAAAGACTGAAAGCAAGAGAGAGATATGGAAAGCAAAAAATAAAAGTGAGAGAAATCAAACTCTTTCTAACAAGATGCTTTGCAAGTTAACAGTGATTCATAATGGCTTCTTGAAGAAAACTAGAGTACTCATGTAAGATCTCTCTAAAAAGATTTCCCTTTTCTGAAAAGAAAAACTATTGTAAGAGCCACATCCAAGGACCAAACACTGCTTGACTTATGAGGTACTTGAAGCCGCACAGGTCATTGTATGACAATTCATGACAAACAGAAAAAGTTCGCTGCTAAAGGTCAATAAAGTGCAGCACTTAGTAAGTACAGTACTGAACCACAAATTGAACATTTAAAGCAGCATATTCATTTTAGATGGAAGGGGAATGTTTTCACTACACAACAAGATTCTGTGGGATGCCAGAACCACATATACAAATGGAACCTTGTAAAATACTACTCAATAACATAGCAAAAAGGAGCGTTGAAACATACATTTCCATTCAATCCTAAGAACTCTGGGGAGTGAATGATTGCAAGTGCAGGAGCAAGATATACAAACGAAGGGCCTTGTATTAGAGGCAATCTCGAGCCAAATGACGTGTGCAACAGCGTCGTCACTCCTGAGACAAAGAGCACAGTGGAGACGACATTTGACGTATCCTCCTATAAGTACTAACTTTTATTAGTTCACATCAGTTAAATAAACACAGAAATAAAACAAAACTAATACTGTATTAAACAAAATAAGAACAAAAATAAAGTGAAGTACTCACATGATCACCACCCATTGCTGGAACTATCACCAGGGGAATTAGTATCAACGATCCCAGCATTGAAAGATAATGTTGAAATCCATAAAGTCCAATAGGAACTGCAACATATGAACACACATCAATATCTCACAGTTAGACTAAAAGATTATATCTTTTCACACGAACAGGTGTATCTCATCTTTTATTCAACATAATCACATTTAACAATATCTAATACTGCAAAAGAAGAAGAAAAATATCAAAAACACAAACAAATAGCAACTCATTATCCTATCAACAAGCAATTCAGTGAAAATGCCACATAACTTTTTCAATTAGCTAAAAGATTAAAACTTTGCACATCAATAGGTTTAACCCATCTCAAGTTCAGCCTAATCACATTTAGCATGACTCAATATTGCAGTTACATGCTCAAAACATAAAAAATACCAAAACACAAATACATAGCAACTCATCATCCTATTAACAAGCAATTCAGTGAATGTGTAGCTTTTTCTGAATAAACCAACATACAACAACAACTACTACGTCTCAATCTCAAACAAGTTGGGTCGGCTACATCAATGTCCATGTAACTAGCATATTCAACTAAAAGTTATGAGTCTCAACTACTACGTCTCGACTATATGAATCCTCAATGTCCATGTAACTAACATATTCTAATAATAATTCAGTTGCAACATAGGCTGCTGCGAGGTGTAGTAGTCGAGGTGAGCACAAGCCGACGAACACAGCAGCACTTAGTCAAATAAAGATAATGAAGCATAAGGTCTCACCAAGACCAGGAGTATCTCTAAGCTCATACTTCATATGAGAATGCCTAGACATAAAACCACCATCATCATCAACTGTTTGTGGCAACATATCCACGGCCTCATCATTCCTGGAAGCTCTTCGAGCCGTCTGCTGAACCGTAGTAGCTGCAGCAGCTGGTTCAGCAGTAGCAGTAGTAGTACCAGCTGCGTGTCCATTAGTACTCTTATTCACCCCACCCCCGCCACCATCAGAGTCTCTCCTTTTCCTCACAGACTTATCTTTTTCAGTTGTGGGTTCCCCATTAGCTTTATCCGGTCTAGGAGGTCTAGCTCGACCCGCTTCAAGATCCAAATTCGGGTCGGAATCTCTCCTCCGGGTCGGCTGCGAAGACTGTGGTTGTAACCCGATTTGCCCAGAATCACTAGCATTAGTCTCACCCGAGAATTTGGGGCGAAACCCAGTTTTTTTAGCCCAAGAAGAAGGCGGCATTGCAGCAGATTCCGGTGCGGGTGGCCATGGACCGGGTCGTGGTTTCTTATTCGGGTCGGAACTAGCCATTTGTAAACTTAGCCCTACGAATTCATACCTTTATAAGCTACAAAACTAATCAAGAATGAGTTTTTAGTGAAAATGGGTGTCTAAAACGTGAGTTGGATCTGATTTTTGTTAGGGTTTTCCAAGCGGGTCAGTTTGATAATTTCAAGAACAGATAAAAAAAACACGTAATGCAATGAACTTTATTTTTCGGGGGAGTATGAAATGATAAATTCGCACAGTATGAGTGTTAGTGTGTGATAGAGAAGGAGAGTAGAGAAATGTGAGAGTGAGAATTGCAGTTCGCTGCCTCGCTGGAGCTAAGCTAGTAGAGAGAGTGTGTGTGTGAAGAAAGAGAGAGAGAGTGAGAGGGACAGAAGACGACAATAGAGAGAGAGAAAGAGAGAAGCAAAAGGGGGGAGGGGGGGGGGGGGGGGAGAGAATTAGAGAGACAACTAATAAGTGATAAAACGACAGCGTGTGATTTGGTGGAGGGGGAACTAGGGGTGTTCAAAACCGATCCGAAACCGAACCGAAGCTTAATAGCTTAACGGTAACGGCTTAACGAACGGGGAAGGGATTAAAATTTTTTTATTAACGGCTTATCGGATTGGGGGCGGATTATTCAATTTTCTTAACGGGTAATCCGTTAACCCGTTAAGAATATATATATATATATAAAATTTATTTTTATTTATATAATTATATATATTAAATATAAAAATATATATAACAGAAAACCTTAAATCCATATTCATGACAGCACAACCTATGATACAACTGCAAACAGATGTGTCGACAAAGTTAAGGTACCATGTTTGGCACTAATAATTTACAAGATGGAGCCAACTTTTCTCACACAATACCAGTGCCTCACTATTATTATTGTTTTGTCCTTTGAGAGGAATGTGCACCAAATCAGGAGCCATATTACATTTTAAGGTTTCCCCCAAACACATTGGGGTACACCTTGATAGTGATGATACTTTCAAACTGGGACAGGTTCGGGAACTTTGTCGTTCCCGGCTGGAGTCAAACTATCATAGTATTCCACCAAAACCTTCCAACCACCAGGGCACCTAAAACCATCTGGAGGGCTCTCTTTATTCTTTGCAAGTGATCGCATCTGGAAAAACCAAAAAATTAGTTGTGCCTTAAAATTGAACAAGGCATAGCTGATGAACTAAACTAGACAGTGAGGCGTGAGATACTGAGCTTGCAGCCTTGCATTATAAATTGAATGCAGTGTGCGGACAGAATACATTTGAGCCCTTAGGTATTAAACCGATAAACCGCCCAGTAACCGCCCGATAAGAGCTAACCCGATATCAATCCGCCCGATATCTTATCGGGTGGCTAACGGATGAATACATTTAAAAGCCGATAACCGTTAAACCAAATCGTTAGAGTAAAAAGTCGCCCAATCCGCCCAATGAACACCCCTAGGGGGAACCGCGTTCTTTTTGTTCTCACGAAATATGATGTCATCCCTTATCCCTTTCTTTTAACCATTTCTTTTTAAGATTTGAATTATATTATATCTACAGGTTAGAATTATTACTAGTGTAATACTTTTTTTTGGATTTATTATTTGATGTTTGGTATCTGCATTGGAGCTTGCAAATATCTATATTTACATTACGTAAGGTTTCATTCGAAAATAAATCCAGGGTTGGAAATTGAAATATCTGATTAAGGGAAGAGCAGTTCTATTTGTTGCACCACAATTTTTGGTGGTTGTATAATTACACTTGTTATAGTATGAGAGATTTGGCTTTATACTCCATTATAAATACAATTTTAGTTATATAATTTGCCGATATTTTGATATCTCACATCTGCAGTAAAATCGCATAGCTCAGTTTATCTTTGGCGCAAGAGCGTGTGATCAGTGAGTTATTACGCATCTTTTCAAGAGAGGTTATTTATAGGTAAAGCTCTTAATTGTCTATGCACCGCTACCTTTTTTATCACTAAACAGTCATTTGGCTGTCTTAACTGGTGATCCAGGCTCTTTCTCTCTCGGAGGTGAAACTAATCCCATAGTTCAAAATGTTATATTAAGTACCCTACATAATAGTGATAAATAACCTTAAATAATTAATAACAATGAGCTATCCAAACAACCAAGTCAATGGAGCCATTTCAGGAATTACATATGAACAACCTTACATCTACAATGCTTTTTCTTTTTTGCTTTAATGAAAAAAATATTTTTTAGTTGAATTATTTATTGGAACTAACCGAAATGGCGCTAATCTCCTTTAATCAAGGCAATTAAACAATTTCTGCCTCTTTTTTAAGGTTGGGAGTGGAACTTAAAAAAATAAAATAATGACGATTACAATCTACCTTCTTAACTAAAGCAGCTATAGAGGTACTGGAATATACTCATCGCTGAAAATATTTGATACCAGCATTTAATAGTTCACATGTTCTCATAGTTATAATAATTAATTAAAAGAAGCACTAATTAATTTGCTTTCCATTTTTCGGTGATTTATTAGTAATAATAGCCAAGCCATTTATGGACGAAGATACACTGCCTCATATTAAATGAAGGCACGGGTCTCGCGAACGCAAACCAAATCAATTAAAGGACAAGAACAAAAATTGCAAAATAAATTAGGGAAAAAAAGAAACATGTTATAAAATATTCTATTTAAGGTGAATGTCCATATTTAGAGAGATTCTAGGGTTTATTACTTGGTGGCTAAGTCACCACCTTCCTATAAATAAAGGGGTTTCTCCCATTGTAAATCATCCAAAGTATCAATAAGAATACTCCTTTCTCTACTTTTCTCTATATTGTTCTTGTTCTTATATTATTTCATAACACGTTATCAGCATGAGTCTCTAACCAATTGAATTTGATTTCTTCCTTCTTCCAGAATTTCTATACGGAAAAATAGAAGAGATGGATCATCATAAAGTAATGCAACGGGATGGAAACTCAAGAGGTATATTTGATATCACAACATTTATTGGTATATTTTAAAGGTAAGTAATTTACTTTTCCCTTTCAAATTTTTGAAATTCTACGATTTAATTTCATATACAAACATAGACAACAAAGTTTGATTATAACTCTAATGGAGTTTGTAAGAAATTATAACCACGTGAAGTGGTAAAAGTTCTATGTCTTGCCATGATTAAATTCATGTATGATTGTGGGCAAAGAATTGAAAATCCGTCCCATTGAATTTGCTTCATTCTCATTCCCTTTAGAGAATGTGATAGCAGTATGTGATAAGTCTGAAAGAAGACAAAATTATTACCGTGAAGGTATCAATGGATGTGGACGTGGCAATAGACGGAATTATAATCGTCATCATTGTGATAATGAGAATAATAAAGATTCTCAAAATAATCTTTCACTTTATAAAAGTAATATTTGACATGAGATTGTATATAGCACATACAGATGATTATGATCCATTCCCTGAAGTGAATGTGATAATTGTAATAAAGCCCGTAAGTATGGACACGCTCTTGATGTAATTTTATTTTATGTCTGACATTATTCGTTGTCCTTGAAATTTCGGGCAAGAACTATATGACATGGGTGTTGGATGCTGAAATACATTTGGATGCAATGGGTCTTGGAGACGCTATTAAAGACAGAAATAATGCATCCACCCAAGACTATGCTAAGGCCTTGATTTTCTTGCGCCATCACTTTGATGAAGGTTTGAAAATTGAATATATCACAGTCAAAGATCCACCTATCTTGTGGAATGGCTTAAAGGAGAGATATGACAACCTGAAGTTGGTCACTCTGCCACAAGCACGATGCGATGAGAATCCAAAAGCAAATAGTTCATAAACTATATATTATCGTTGCGGTGGAAAAGGGCACTGGGCGAAAATTTGCCGTGTACCAAGACATTTGGTTGAGCTTTATCAAGCATCTCTAAAAGGTAAATGCCCTGAAACCAATTATGTCTCTGACGACAATTTTGACATCACCCACTTGGATGTGGCAGACTTCTTTGAGCACCCTGAGGGGAAAATAGACCACTTAATTGGCGATGGATCTGTGATGAAGGAAGATGGAATTATTTGATTTTATTTTACTTATTTGTATTAGTTAATGAATAAACTAATAGTCATTAGTATCAGCTCGTATTAGTTAGCTTATGATATAATGTTAGTATTAGTTCTTTAGAATATTTCAATATGCTTAAATTTCAAAGATATTTTTATTGTCCAGTAGAGTTAATCGACTAACCTAACAGTTAGTCGATTATCTAATATTTCGCATTAAAACTGGATTTTTCCGCAAGCTAAGTTAGTCGACTATCTAATTTAGATAGTCGACTAACCCGATGACTGTTTACTAAGTTAGTCGACTATCAACTTAGTTAGTTGACTAACTAGTATTTCGCATTAAAACTGGACTTTTCCGCAAGGCAAGATAGTCGACTAACCTAATGACTGCTTCCCAAGTTAGTCGACTATTAACTAAGTTAATCGACTAACCTCAACAGATTTTGAAAATATTGTTTAATTATGAAGCAACGGATTAAATTTGTTTATTCTCATGTTCGTATATCTCTTTTGATTAATTGATTCATGTACCACGCATACGATATTCAAAGAGAAGAAATATTACTCTCATTTAAGTATGTGTAAGGCAGATGTTACTACAATTTCTGGTAGTAGTAAATTAATTAAAGGCTCCGGAAGAGCAACTATAACTCTGCCTAAAGGAACAACATTTTAGAGAATGCAATGTTCTCCTCCAAGTCTAAAAGGAACTTGTTGAGTTTTAAAGATATCATTCAAAATGGATATCATATTGAGACAATAGATGAGAATAATCTTGAATTCCTCATTTACTCATGAAAACGAGGCTGCCCACTTCGGTTTGGGGTCACGCCATTTTGCATGCAGCAATGCTAGTTCGTCTCAGAACGACGAATTATCACAAAAATTCCCCGTTGCAATGAGTTTTGGGTCATGAACCTAATATATCCCACTTAAGAATTTTTGGATGTGCAGTATATGTGCCTGTAGCACCGCCATATTGCACCAAAATGGGTCTGCAAAGAAGGTTAGGAATATATGTTGAGTTTGAATCGCCCTCCATTATTCGCTACCTCGAAACATTGACAGGGGATTTGTTCACTGCACGATTTGCAGACTGTCAATTCGATGAGACACTTTTCCCAAAAGTTAGGGGGAGAAGTTGGTGAAACCAAACGGGAAATTTTGTGGAAAATACATCATTATCTCATCTTGATCCACATACCTCCATTTGTGAAAAAGAGGTGCAAAATATTATCCATTTGCAAAGAATAGCAAATCGAATGCCAGACGCATTTACAGATTTGAAAAGGATAACAAAATCACATATTCCTGCAGTGAATATGACAACATCTGATTCACGAATACATATTCATTATTGGAAGAATATGAACATGAAATTGGTATTGAATATACTACACTCACCCCTAGAAGGAGGTTTGAGATGATATATGAAAATAATATCATTGTTATGGCATGAATAGTCATTGGTCACGTACCTATTGTACGCCAAAATAATTTGTCAATGTGATTATCAAAGGACAATAATAATGCAAGAAACATATCTTGCATATAATTTTGACATGACCATAATGGTATAACTTTCTCTTTAAAAGAGATATTCACCACATGGATGTTGATGAATTTGTGGTAGTACAAAATTAATTGAGAGCTCTAGAAGAGCCAATTATTACTATGTTGGAGAAACACAATTGATTACCAATAAGGTATTGTGTTGTAGTAAGTCTCAAAGAAACTTATTCAGTTTCCAAAGTATATGCGAAAGCGATTGATTATATTGAGACTATAAATAAAGGAAAGATTTGATATCTTCTATTACTACAACTTGTAGCGGGATAATCTGTATGTGAAAAACTACCCGCTTTATTCTCCAGTTTGTACTACACAAGAATACCACAATAAAGTGGACGTTTATTGATATAAAAACCCATATCATAATAAACTTGAAGTTTATTGATAATTGCACATGTCATGGTGTAAATTTAAAGTTTATCAATATTGATAATTTATTCAGTTGGCATTCGGGTTAGCCATATCATTTTAAGAATGATGTGCAGTAATACAGAATTCACATGGGTAAATATTAAAGAACTAGAAAGTTCTTTACGAATTCTCTTGTATTACTTGTTCTCATTAATTAATTGACCAACTAAAGAGTTCGGGTTGAATCCCATAAATTCTGGAAATATCAAAGGTGAATATGGGCCCATTCACCTGCCATGTATACCACATATGATGCATCTATGATATGGTTACATGTGCGATTGTTATTAACCCGCAGCCTGGCCGGTGCTTGCGAGGTAAATTGCTCAGTAATATAACTTCGAGCATAATTTCCAGATTTTCTATTCAAGATAGTTCATCTTGATAAGTTGGTTTATATCATAGTTGGTTTAGCAAGATAATTATTGAGTGCCTCCACTTAATAGCTAAATTGTTTCTTATGAGAACAAAGTTATATATATCAGTTTGATATACGTTGTATACGAGAGTATATTATATTCTCCCCTCACAAGTGGTTTAGGAACCAAATAATTTCATCTTATTATTATTGATGTGCGGTGTATATTTTCATTACCACCATAATGCACAAAGATGGACTCTCAAAGTTGAGGAAACAAGTTAGCTTTTCTAACATGAGGGGGAGACATGATAAACACTTGAGAAAAGGTTACATGGGATGAATTATCATTTGTATATATAGATCCTCGAATATCATAATATGAACCTGAAGTTCATAAAAGGATAATTCAATTGCAACATATTGCAAAGCATGCTATACGCATTTGCTGACCCAAAGAAAGTAACTATATTCTCACTGCAAATACTCATATTAAGTCCTAGAAGGACAAAGTCTTTGATACGCTTAAAGCGTATAGACAAATCGGTTTCAAAATAACTTCTTAATAAAGAAGATGAGCAAATGATCAAAGTGATCATAATGGGGAGGCAAGTGATCTAGAAGATCACATGACATAACACTTCATAAAATCTCATGAGAGATTCAGGTACCTGAATATATGAATAAAGAGATCTCCATGTTATGTCTTTATGAAAATTTACTGGAACCGATATAAAATGTTCGTCGACGACATCTATGATAGCGCTAAATATCGATGAGGATCTTATGTTTGTCGAATACAAACAAAAATATTGGCTAAATGGAAGAGATACAATTCAAGCAGAATTGATTCCGTATGAAAGACATGTAGTTTTGGACATGTAGTTCAAATACTTGAAAGTATAAAGTCAATGGTATGTGTAATCAGTTTTCGATATCTTATTTGTTTAGCATGACATGAAAACTTGATATGCATCTAAAGTCTATTATATGGTTTATATGACTTAACTTATATGTCAATCCATGAAAGATTGAAGGAGCTTGAAGCATATACAATTCTTGGTCCTGAAGTACCACATCCTAAGTGCAACTTGTGTACATATGTATCTTGCTATAACTATAAGCATTATGGCATCGAGAATACCTCTATGGAGATATTGAAGAGTCATTCCACGACATTATATGAAGATGTTCATATCTATCAAGAATGATAATTTCAAGGTGCGGAATATTTATTCAAATCAATATGGCTGATTTATTTATCAAATCTCTACAAAAGATCGTTTTGAAGATGGTGCACAAGATTGGAATGCAAATGCTCAAGGATGTGAATTGATGCTCTTTTCAGGGGGAGTTAATGCGCGTTGCACTCTTTTTCCCTTACAAGGTTTTGTCCCACTGGGTTTTCCTTGCAAGGTTTTTAACGAGGCAACCAATAGGCGCATATTCAAACATGTGTACTCTTTTTTCTTTTCTATAATTTTTTTCCCATTGGGTTTTGTTTTAGTTAAGGTTTTAACGAGGCACATTATTGAATAGACATTCAAGGGGGAGTGTTATAAAATATTCTATTTAAGGTGAATGTCCATACTTAGAGAGATCCTAGGGTTTACTACTTGGTGGCTAAGTCACCACCTCCCTATAAATAAAGGGGTTTTCTCCCATTGTAAATCATCCAAAGTATCAATAAAAATACTTCTCTCTCTACTTTTCTCTATATTGTTCTTGTTCTTATATTATTTCATAACAAAACAAGTATTCTCTCTATCCTTTAATGATTGTGACATTTCCCTGGTTGAGAGTAACTGAGATAATTTTGAAATTATTCTTTCATCAAGGATAAATGAGAATAATTTATGTAATTATATTTTCATGCAGTTCTGCAAATCTAATTTACTTTTATTATTATTTCTATACGGTTTAATTGTAAAGTTCATTAAAAAGCAAACATCTTTGTGGTCTAATAGGATTATGTAAAATTCAAGCTATAAAACTTTGAATCTTCTTATGTTGATGTGAACTTTCAATTTTTTCCAATAAAAAGTACTGAACCAAAAAAATAGTTAATTACATTTTCAGATTAGGTAGTTCAAAAGTAAGATTGAAGAAAAATCATATCGGAAATGGTGTCTTACATATCAATTCCTATATTCTAATTACGAATTAACAATGGCGTCAATAATCAATACATAAAGTCTTAAATTTACCTATGAGAAAAGCAATGAAGTGGTAGCATTAGATAGAGACTTTTACTTTTAGACAAAATACTACTTCCTCCCATTTAAAATAAGTGATTTTTTTAATTTTTTTCTCCTGTAATTCAAATAAATAATTTTTCTAAATTTCAAGAATGAATTAATTATTTTTTATCTACATTGTTCTTGGAGTAAATAGTGTTGGAATATGTGTTAGGAGTGTTTATGTGAGATATTAAAGATTAATATGATAAATTCAATTATTAATTAATGATAAAAGGTGGATTTCTTAATCAGTATAAAATATCCAAAAAATCACTTATTTTGGAACGAATAAAGTAATTATTTGAGAGTCGAGCATAGAGTATTAAGCAACTTTCAAGGTATCGCCGTTTTAATAAATCACTTGAATCCTGATACATTTTCGATGCTATAAAATTAAACCAGTGAGCTATTACGTGTTTTTGACTTCTCGAAAAAATAAATATTCTTCTCAAAACCACCTTTCACGTAAATTCGGTGGTGTAACAGTACGAAATATCTGGCTTTGACTATGATTTACTTCCTTTCCAAATACTTGAAGAAAAATGCGCCCTCCCCCTCCCCCCAACCCCCACGAGCCACGACTTTGGTCCGGTGGAAAAAGCATAGCTTGTGAAAGCGTGGGTTCAGAGCGCATTACCGGTTTAAAATATGTTATAAATAATTATTTAGTATTTAAGTGAAGAATAAGTCCAACATTCCCCGAATTCATATCTTGTGTTATTAATCCTTAAAGATTTCTTGATTATAAAAGAAAATATAAAAAGAAAAAGAGATAAATAGAGATTAATAATTTCAAGGGGGGGGGGGGGGGGGGAGGCAGAAAGAGAAAACATAAACCAAGTGAGCTTGCGAAAATAGTTGCATAATCCATTAAAAGACTATATTCCACACCATACAATAAGAATTCCATTTAGAACTTGGAAAAGTACAAAGTAAGATTGTTTGTGGAGTGAGGCAGTAGTATATGCATAATAAACAGTATCAATAGTTTGAAAGAATGAACAAGTCACTGACAAGCAACAACAACAATAACAATTATCCAGTATAGTCCCACAAAGTGGGGTCTGGGGAGGGTAATATATTGACGGGCCTTATCCCTACCCGAAAGGGCAGAGAGGCTGCTTCCAATCGACCCTCGGCTCAATGAAGTAAAGGAACAACAAAAACAAAAACAACAAAAAGAGCATTAGTAACTTCAACATAAATAGCGTAAATAATTTTCTAAACATAAAAACCTAAAAATAAAAAACATAAAAACTATAAATAAAATAGCATGCAATATTATCAGACAATAACTAGCATAAGATAAAATCCAATACACAGATCATCTATGAATAGCCCTGACAAGCCTCACCCAACCCCGGGTGAGGAGTATGAAGAACTCTAGGGGCCCCTATCCCACAACCCTTATACTAGACCTCCATACTTTCCCACCCAGGGTCATGTCCTCAGAAACCCGCATTCTAGCCATGTCATGTCTAATCACCTCTCCCCAATACCTCTTAGGCCTCCCTCTGCCTCGCCGTACGCCGACCATCGCCAGCCGCTCACAACTCCTCACCGGGGCGTCAGGACTTCTCCTCCGCACATGCCCGAACCATCTCAGCCTCGCTTCTCGCATCTTCTCATCCACCGGGGCCACCCCCACATTCTCTCGAATAACTTCATTTTTAATCTTATCTAACCTGGTGAGCCCGCACATCCACCCGAGCATCCTCATCTCTGCAACCTTCATCCTCTGAACGTGAGAATTATTCACTGGCCAGCACTCCGCCCCATACAACATGGCAGACCTAACCACAGCTCTATAAAATTTCCCCTTGAGTTTCTGTGGAACTTTCTTGTCACACAGGACTCCTAATCCAAGCCTCCACTTTGACCACCCCGCTCCTATACGATGAGTGACGTCCTCATCAATCTCTCCATCCCCCTGAATCACTGACCCAAGATATCTGACACTGTCCCTCTTGGCGATGACTTGTGATCCAATCATTACGTCCCTGCCTACTTCGCTCGGCTCGGCGCTAAACTTGCACTCCAGGTATTCTGTCTTAGATCTGCTTATTTTGAAACCCTTAGACTCGGGAGTCTGTCTCCATACCTCTAACCTCTCATTAACACCGGCCCTCGTCTCGTCTATCAAGACTATGTCATCAGCAAATAGCATACACTAAGGTACATTCCCTTGAATATGTTGGGTAAGAGCATCCATCACCAAGGCAAACAAGAGAGGGCTAAGCACTGATCCTTGATGGAGCCCCATAACCACTAGAAAATGGTCTGAGTCGCCACCCACCGTCCTAACCCTAGTCTTAGCTCCATCGTGCATGTCCTTAATTACTCTGATGTAGGCTTCTGGCACGCTCTTCCCCTCCAAGCACCTCCATAGCACCTCCCTAGGGACCTTGTCATACGCCTTCTCCAAGTCGATAAGCACCATGTACATGTCCTTCTTCTTATCCCTGAACTGCTCCACCAACCTCCTGACAAGGTGGATAGTTTCTGTAGTGGAGCGACCCGACATGAAACAAAACTGGTTCATAGATATAGATGTCATCTCCCTCACCCTCACCTCGATCACTTGCTCCCAGACCTTCATGGTGTGACTTATTAATTTGATACCCCTATAGTTGTTGCAGCACTGGATGTCACCTTTGTTCTTGTACAAGGACACCACTGTACTCCACCTCCACTCCTCCGGTATCTTTTTGGTCCTGAAGATCGCATTGAACAACCTGGAGAGCCACTCCACTGCTGACCTACCCATGCATTTCGAGAACTCTACCGGGATCTCGTCAGGCCCGGTCGCTCGACCCCTACTCATCCTATGCAAAGCCCCCATGACCTCCGCCGCCCTAATGCGCCTGCAGTACCCAAGGTCTCTACGTTGCTCTGAATGCCCCAACTCACCTAGCTCTATGTTACGATCCCCCTCATCGTTAAGTAAGTCTCGAAAGTACGCCTGCCACCTCTGATTGACTTGAGACTCCCCCATCAGGACTCTACCATCCTCGCCCTTGATGCACCTAACTTGGTCAAGATCACGCGCCTTCCTTTCCCTTTCTTTAGCTAACCTGAATAACTTCCTGTCGCCGCCTTTCTCCCCTAATTCCTCGTACATGCGGCCAAACGCCGCATTTTTTTCTTCCGTCACCGCCATCTTTGCTTCTTTCCTTGCTGCTTTGTAGATCTCCCTGTTCGCTCTCCGTTCTTCCTCGCTTGTGCTCCCTGCCATCTTAGCAAACGTCGCCTTCTTCGCCTCTACTTTTCCTTGAACCACATCGTTCCACCACCAGTCACCCTGATGTCTGCCTGAATAGCCTTTGGCTACCCTGAGCACATCTCGTGCTACCTCCCTAACCAAGTTTGCCGTCTCTGACCATATATCATCCGCTTCCCCAGAACTCCTCCAAGCTCCACCCTCAGCTAACCTCCTCTCCAACTCATGTGCTTTCTCCTTAGTCAAAACACCCCATCTAATCCGCGGTTGTCCCCGAGCACCCCTCCTCTTCCTCTTCACCCAGAGACCGACATCCATTACTAGGAGTCTATGAAGAGTCGAAAGGGACTCTCCCGGAATAACCTTGCAGTCCTTACACATACCCCTATCGCTCCTTCTGAGGAGGAGGTAATGAATCTGAGTCCTCGCTGCCGAACTCTTGAAGGTGATCAAATGCTCCTCCTTCTTCTTATATGTCGAGTTCGCAATCAAAAGCTCGGAAGCCCTGGCAAAATCAAACAGTGACGTGCCTCCTCCGTTCCTAACCCCAAAGCCGAAACCACCGTGCACCTCACCATAACCACCAGCATCAGCCCAATATGGCCATTAAAGTCCCCTCCAGTAACTAACTTCTCAGATCGGGGAATACTACTCACCATATCATCCAAGTCCTCCCAAAAGCGCCTCTTAACCTCCTCGTCTAAGCTCGCTTGCGGCACGTAAACGCTGATGACGTTGAGGACGCAACCCCCAATAACCAACTTAATTGACATTAACCTATCATTCACTCACTTAACCTCGACCACGGACTCCCTTAAATCCCTATCAACCAAGATGCCCACTCCATTCTTACCTTTCACGACCCCAGAATACCACAGCTTAAACCTGTCTACATTCCTCGCCTTCGACCGTTTCCACCTAGTCTCCTGGACACAGGCTATGTTAACCCTCCTCTTCTGAAGAACCTTTGCCAGCTCAATGGACTTACCCGTCAGAGTGCCTACGTTCCACGACCCGATTCTTAATCTATGAGCATCCGCTACCCTTTTCCCACCCTTGCCTCTGGCCCTACCCACAGAACCGCTCCCAGCCCCCCTGCTCGCCCCTGCCCCCACCCCTGCCCCTCGAGGACATGACCTTACTCTACCATCTCCCGCCGCGGCCACTATCCCCAACCGATTACGGAAAACAGTGAGGCACCCACGTACTACAGCGGAATACGCAAAAGGATGCAAGCTTGGAATCGACAAAGTAAACCACACACAGGGTGCTTAGATAGAAAACGTAAAAGGGTGTACAGAGTTAACAAGGGGAGGTCGGGAGGTACCAACTCCCGATGGAAAAACCTGAAAGTATGCTTTGATTCGCCCGATATCAACTACCGCTAGCTCTTGCACACTTCGTCCGGTGTTGCTTTGCTCTTCGCGTCCAAATGACGTATGCTCTCCTAGTCCGCCGCGGCTTGTACTTGAGAAAAAAAAAACTGCCTAGCTCGGGAAAGGGAAGGAGTTGCCTTAAGAGGGGGTCGCCGGAGTTAGGGCTGGTAGGGGTAGGGGTGAGGGTTGGGTAGTGAAGATAAAGGAGAGAGAGAGGAGAGAGACAGAGGAGAGAGAACTTACTTAGCGGTCGCCGGAGAAGGGTCGCCGGAGGGGGAGGGAGTCGCCGGAGGGGGGGTCGCCGGAGGGAGGGGTCGCCGGGGGTAGGGGAGAGGGGCTTGATGGAATGACAAGCAATATCATTTGTCGTATTTATATATAATAATATTTTTATTTTGTTCATCAACTATATATACATATTTCGAGAAAAAAAATAGATGAAGCAGTGTAAAGTGACATGGGTTGGAGCAAGGTGTATCCGCCTTCTGCTAGCTGGATATGGTAATGCAAAGCTCCTTCATGAGTAGACCCCATTAATGAAAGGAACTGCCATTTTTGGAAACAAGAATATATATGCCAGCTGCACTATGCCAAAGCCAAACTAACCAAATAGCCGTTAGCGAATGAAAGTGATGTTTGTGCTTGAATTGGTCAACAATACTTTCCCTGTATTATCCAAAATTGATGAGTACTGTCCACTCGTTATCCGCGCGCATATATACATAAATAGTTTCACTCAACAAATAATGAATTTAGTTGAAGTTATATAATTAGGTTGCTACGAGGGTAAGCAATTTCCACTTCCAACTGAAAGGTTGTGAGTTCGAGTCTCCCCAAAAGCAAGGTGGGAAGTTCTTGGAGGTCTGCATACATACTACCTTCTGCAGACTTCACTAAATGAGATTATACTGGGATGTTATTGTTGTTATATAATTTGTCCTAAATAATTGTGTAATATAACATGATGAGATTATTCATTTGCTTCCTTTTCTTAGTACGTGTAAATATTGAGCAACACTAGGAAAGTTCTCAAATTTGTGTGGTTGTACTGTTACAAAGAGGTACCAAGCAACTGATATCGTTTTTATGTTAAAGCTGGAGATGAATAGTGCCGTATTATCCAAAATCAATAACGTGTCACCTCCTTGTCCTTATCTCAACGCCAATTCATCAAATTATTATAAAAGGCTATAACCATTTATTAATATTATAATTAAACAATCTGTCTGGACTAACATATAAATTTTGACATGACTAAACCACGTCTTAAGCGGTATTTCGTACGTGCTACTTGAACCATTTATCAATGTAATTAATTTTGAATAATCTTGTTTGGCCGCACACAGATATCTTAGCATTTGTAACTCTAAGTTTGTGAATATGTGTCACGACCCTAACTAAGTCTAACGTGATGGCGTCTAATGTGGTACTAAGCAAACCGAAAATTCAAAATACTTCCAATACTTTAAACTAAAAAAACTAAAATAATATGATTTTAAATCATCAAAACTCTCAAAAGCTGGATAGAAAGTCAAAAACAGTGACACACGATCGTTTTGCTTTCTAGACCCTTTCCCCTTTAAATAAAACTTCTCGTACGTGCTTTTACTATTTTATGATTTGCAGGGATGGTTAGTTCGGGATTTGGAAGTGTTTGGTTGAAATCAGAACACTTGTTTCCTTAAGGTTGGCTTAAAAGGCTAAGTTTGACTTCGGTCAACATTTTAAGTAAATGGTCCCGGAATCGGGATTTGATAGTTCCAACAGATATGTATAATGATTTCGGGCTTGGCCGTACATTCGGATCGGGTTTAGGACGACACGGGAGCGTTTCAGCGCCTAATAGTGAAAGTTGGCATTTTGAGTGAATTTCATAAGTTTGGGTTGAAGTAGATTTTTACATTCTAGAGGTTCGTCTGGGATACCGAGCCCGGGAATAGCTCCGTATGGTGATTATGGACTTAGAAGCATGTCCGGAAGTGAATTTGGAGGTCTTTAGGTCGTTTTGGAGTCATTTGGCGAAAGTTAGAATCTGAAGTTTTTGGAAAGTTTGATAATGGGTGGACCTTTTAATATCGGGTAAGATTCTTGGACTTAAAACTCAATTCTAATGTGAATTCCATCTAGTAAATTATGGAAATTCAGTCAAAAATTGAAGAACTAGGGTTTGAAAATTTAGTCCTTTGATTGAGGATTTGATGGACCATTTGAGATTGGATTTTTGAACTTTTGATATGTATGAACTCGTGGGGAGATAAGGAATCTATTGGTGTAAAAATTATTGAATTCGGAGGCATAGACTCGGGGGTCGAATTTTGGTAATTTCGGGATTTTGTGTCTATTATTGATTGTTTTCGCTTGGCTTCATTCCCTTAGCCTATTCTGACGTCCTCGTTCTGATTTTGGATAGATTCGATGCAAGTGGAGGCCGATTCGAGTGGCAAAGGCGTCGCGACCTAGAGATTTGACCAGTTCGAAGTGAGTAATGATTGTAAATGATGCTCTGAGGGTTTGAAACTCCGGATTGCACATTGTAGTGCTATATTGAGGTGAGGCACACGCTTGATGATGAGCATGAGGACGTACACTATTGGGGATTGTGGCTTGGTCTGTCCCGATTGATTATTTTATTGTGTATTTGACTTAAGTCTATTTTTTGTCATTATTATTTGGGCTGAATTCCATATTTGGGCTTCATGCCAACTGTTTGAACCTTTCGGGAATTTTTATTGATATTTCCTTACTGTTTTGACTTTATACTTAAACTCAGTCATATTATTTTCCAATGTTTTCATACTCAGCCATGTTTACTCAGTTTTAATACTTAAATGATATTTTAAACGGTGTTTAGGCTGAGAAAATACTGTTTACTATTGTCCGGGTGGCTTGTGAGGATTTTTGACTGAGTAAGGCCGAGGGCTATGTTTTTAGAAAATACTAATATTTATTTGAGGCCGAGGGCTTGAGATATGTACGCCACGATATGGTTTGATTGATATGAGACCGAGAGCCTAGTGATGACGCCACGAGATTGCTTAATATTGCGCTTGGACCGTAAGGGGACTCTCTAGGAGTCTGCACACTCTCAGTGAGCGCGAGTACCCATTGTGATGTGAGATTAAGCCCGATGGGCTGGTATTATTCTGAGATGTTGCCCGAGGGGTGAATTTCTATGTGTTTACCTTTCCTTAAATGCCTGTCAATTACATGTTTACTCGCTGAAAAAGGATTTTACTTATCTTTTCATTGGTTTACTGTTTTTAAATGGTTTTACAGCTTCATTAAAGAATGCCTTATGCCTTACATGTTTTCTTGCTTTCAAACATTATTTACATTTATTACTCACTAAGTTGGAGCATTTGTTACTCACTGAGTTGGAGTACTCACTTTACTCCCTGCATCCTGTGTGTAGATTCATGCGTATTTGGTCCTGCTCCCGAGTGGCAATTATTTCCAACTTCAGGCGGATCCTAGGAGTCTTTAGGTAATTGTTGGCATTCGCAGCTCGAAGCTTCTCCCTGTCTCTTTTCCTTTTTGTTCTTAGTTCTGTACTAAAACTCTGTAGTTGCTTTGGAGTATTCTGGTGTTATTAGATGCTCGTGACTTGTGATACCCCGGTATCAGGTTGTGTTTAGGCTGTATTTCCGCATATTATACTAAGTGTACTTTATTCACTCATGCTTAGGCTGTTTATTACTATTTAACTGTGTAAAAAGTGAATATGTTCGAGGAGGTTGTGGATATCACTCCTGAGATTGAGTTTGTTTGTCGCCAGGAGCGAGAGGAGAGGAGGCCTAGAGGCCTCGAGGATATGGTAGTTATAATGGTGCTCCTTCGAGGGGTCAGTTTTAGCACGACAGAGGCTATCCATTTAGGCCCGCTCAGCCAGCTCGCCCAGGTCATCGTGGCGCGTCATCGGGTCATGGTTCTCACAGTTCGCATCAAGGCCAATCATCAGTTAGTGCCCTTCCAGCTCAGACTTCATCCCGTGCTCCATCAGTTCAAGGCTCTTCTATGCTGAGTGTATCTTCTAGTTACTCTAGTGCGATGGGTTCCCTTCAATCCCTTTCTCCAGCACTTGGGAGTTGTTATGAGTATGAGAGCTAGGTCACATGTGGAGGCAGTATCCTTGTCATTTTGCTATTTCATCCCAGCGGAGAGGTCAGTCATCAGCTTCAATGCCAGTTGCTTCACCACCACCCGCCCAGCCAGCTAGGGGTGTAGGTCAATCTGCTAGGGGTCGCCCTAGACGGGGAGGTCGATCAGGGGGCGGTCAGGCCCGTTTATATGCTCTTCCAAGCAAACCCAACGCTATTGCGTCAAATGAGGGTGTATTGTGGGTCAGGTACAGCCGGGGACCAGCCCGGGCCCACGTGCCAAACGGGCCAATTGGGCCAGTTCAAACGGGTGGGTCTCTAGTAGTACAAAAGGCAATAGTGGGCCGGTTTTAACACCATGAGCCTGGGACCGTTTAACCCGGGGCTGGCAGGCAGGCCTGGGCCGGTTCAATCGGGCCAAACATGCCCCAACGACTATTTTTTTAAAAAGAAAATTTTTAAAAAGGGCCAACGGTCAGATTTTTAAAATCTAGCCGTTGGCCTTCAATTATTAGCCGTTTGGAACTTTAAAAAAATAGTCATTTGGCTCCCAAACTTTATTTTAACCCCAAACTTTTTATAATTATACTTTTTCCCTATTATCACCCCCTTATTTTTTCATTTTTACTCACAAATTCATCAATCTATCTAATTTTCTTGTATAATTTCTTACTTTATTATTGCAATTTCGTGAAAATTATGAAGTTGGTGAATTGAAGTATTCAAGTTTTCAACGATATTCAATTTTCAAGAAGTTGTACGTTAACTCGATAATCTCGTTCCAACTCTTAAGTTTAATATTATAATTTTGTTTGTTTTAGCTTGTATAATTATAACTAATATGGCATTTTCTTTGAAAAAAATATTTGGTGGTAAGGAAAAAATCTAAAATTGGTGAATCTAGTCGTCAAGATACTACTCTTTCCCCGGCTCCCCGACCCAGACCTGTTACTCGTCCTCCTCCACCTATTATTCTTGATAGTGATAACCCTTGTTTTCAATTTTTCGATAGTCAATTTTGCCATGATGTTACACAAGGTCAACAATTAAGTGAAGAAGTTACGAATTCTCTTTACCCTAATCAAACTATCTTTAAAAATAATGAGGAAAATGATGATTTAGATGAAATGCAACTGGATTTAGATGATACACCTACTAGTCCTGTTAATAACCGAACTGATGCCCCGCCTGACCCTCCAGTAGTAACCCCTACTTTTAATAGACAACGTTCTAAACGCCCGGAAACATCACTTATTTGGAACTTTTTTACTCAACTAAGAGAAAAAAAATAATGCTAAGTGTAAAACTTGTGGGTCTTTGTTGGCTCATAAATTTACTGGAGACCGTAACAGTACAGGTAGTTTGACTAGACACATAAAGGAACACCCTATAGATAAGGCTAGATAACTTCAAATGAAATCTGAACAAGAGGGAACAAGTGTAGATACTACGGTTAACCCTAGTACATGGTCAAACCTAGTTCAATCGGGAATTAACACTATTACCGGTGACATTTTATATTACGATCCAAATAAAAGATCGTGAAGAATTTGCAAAAATGGTTACCATTATGTGCTTACCCTATAGTTTTCCTTCTAACCCTCATTTTGTGCAATATGTTAGAAGAGTTTTTAATCCTACTTATAAAGGATGGCCGCGTGCAACCGTAAAGAGCGATATTTATAAATATAAACATGAATATGAACAATATTTGCATTATTTATTTACTCATATAGATTGTCGCATTGCTATTACTACTGATATTGGTAGAAGTGGTAATGACTATGATTATCTAAATGTTACCACTCATTGGATTGATGAAAAATAAAAATGCAAAAAAGGATTATTGCATATAGAATAATTAATTCACGTCATAAGGTAAGTTTATTGCTAACACAGTTGGAGATATTTGTAGATATTTTTTCACTAGAAATAAAATAATATCAATTTTTATAGGTAATGCTTCTAGTAACACTAATTCTATAGGTTTACTTACAATTACACTAAATCCTGTATTTGGTAATTGTTTCCATATTAGATGTATTTGTCATATTTACCATTTAATAATTGGTGATAGTATGAAAATTTTAAATTTGGAAATTGAAAAAAATAAAATGGCTCTTAATTCGCTTTTTTATTCAAACCATAGAATTAGACTTAGAGAATATTTTAAAAAATGTGATGAATTTGGCCTTAGAGAAAGAAAGGTTCCTAAAGCTTGTCCAATTAGATGGAATTATATGTACGAAAGTTCAGTTGTTGCATATGAATATGGAAACCCAAAAAATGCAACGTCTAATGCTCGTGTTGGTGGTGAGGATGATGATGAAATCCTTACAAATCAAGATTGGACTAATGTTAAAATTTTTATAAATTTTTTAGAACAATTTCATATTACTACAAATGAATTGTCTAGCCAATATTATCCTACTATTTCAAATCGTTTAGTTTATATTGCAGCACTATGTAAGTTATTTGTTCAATTTTCAGAGGGTGGGGTAATTTATCAACTTGCTATAAATGCAATGAAAGAAAAGTTTAAAAAATATTTTTCCCTACCCCCTATTTATGGTGTTGCTGTCATGTTAAACCCTACCATGAAATTATGAGGTTCTCACTTTTGGTATTCAAAGATTTATATGACTTTAGATCTTTCAGATGAGGAATTAAGTAGATGCAAAAGCCTTAATTAAATGCTTAAACAATTTATAATGCTTATCAACAAGCCTTAGATCATGCTAGACCAATATTCCAACTCCTACTTCGTCTAGTTCGCAATCATCTAAAAGAAATGCGGGACTAAAATCACTTAGTTCTTGGACAGATTTCAGGGGTTCTCAAGGTGATAATATTGATGATACTTTACATCTAAATGAGCTTCAAGTTTAATTATCGGAAGGCCTTGAAAAGGAGAATCCAGACGGCACCTTTGATCTTTTGGAATGGTCGAAGGCCAAAGAAAAACACTTTCCAGCTCTTTCAAGGATGAATCGAGATATTTTATGTGTTCAAGCTTCAATAATGGCATCAGAGAGCACTTTTAGTCAAGCGAGACTTCAAATAGGTCATCATAGATCGTCTATAAGGGAGACCTTAGAAAAATCAGTACTCTTAAGAGATTGAATCCGTTCGGAAAGAAGAAATTTTGGACTTGTCGGAGATAGACGAAGCTTATGAAGAAATGATAGAGGAACTTGCAGAGGATGCTGCTTCGCCCGGAAGCGGTGATGAACAAGCTTCTTTTCCGCCACCACTAACGGAAATTCCTCCAAACCTTGAAGGATTTATGAAATTTGTTAGAGATAACACATAGACTAATATGTAACTTGTATTTTGGCACATCTTCATTAGTTTTTTTCTTTTAATGGTGGTATTAGCAGCTTGTTGTGCTCATTCCATTGGGGAGAGGAAGACTAAAAAAAAGATATTGTCATTTTTTTTAATGTCGTAATAATAAAAATTATAAGGCATTCCCTTGAATATCTCTTTATAATTTTTTTGTGTTTAAATTTGACTCTTTAGAAGATTTAACTTATAATTCTATAATATATGTATAAGACATTACATAAGACAATATATATATATATATATATATATATAACCAATTTATAGTATATACATATATTGTTTACAAGAAATTGCCTTAGATAAACAAATTTTAAAAAATAGCCCGGAACGAAAAAGTCCATTTAGGCCTGTAGGCTTGACATTTAGCCCGGCACCATTTGGGCTTAGGACCGCAGTGGGCTGGTTCCACTCATTTGGCCCGTACCCGAGATTGCCAAAGCCCAAGCCCGTTTGGCCAGGTCCATTTAGCCCGTTTAGGCCTTGGCCCAAACCAAAATAGAGCTTTAGCTTCAGATGCTGTTATTACAAGTATTGTTTCAGTCTGCTACAAAGATGGCTCTGTGTCATTTGATCCCGGTTCCACCTTTTCTTATGTATCATCATACTTTGCTCATTATTTGGGTATGCCCCGTGAGTTTCTTGCTTTACCTATTCATGTATCTACCCCGGTGGGCGATACTGTTGTGGTAGACCGTATGTACCGCTCATGTGTGGTGATTATTGGGGGTCTGGATACCTGAGTGGATCTATTATTGAGCATGGTGGATTTCGATGTCATTTTGGGCATAGATTGGTTATCCCTGTGTCGTGCTATTCTGGACTGTCATGCTAAGACTGCCACATTGGCTATATCAGGTTTGCCACAGATCGAGTGGTGAGGTGTGATTGATTATATTCCTAGTAGAGTGATCTCTTTCTTGAAGGCCCAGTGTATGGTTGGGAAGGGTTTTCTTTCATATCTAGCCTTTGTGAGGGATGTCGGAGCTGAGACTCCTAGTATTGATTCTGTTCCAGTTGTGAGGGATTTCCCTGATGTGTTTCCTACAGACTCGTTGGGCATGTCACCGGACAAGGATATTGATTTTGATATTGACTTGTTGTCGGGCACTTAGGCCATTTTTGTTCAGCCGTATCGTATGGTATCAACGGAGTTGAAGGAGTTAAAGGAGAACCTTCGGAACTCCTTGATAAGGGGTTCATTCGGTCTAGTGTAGCCGTTTCTATTTGTGAAGAAGAAGGATGGCACCATGAGAATGTGCATTGATTATAGGCAATTGAACAAGGTAACAATTAAGAACAACTATCCACTGCCTCGTATTGATGATTTACTCAACAAGCTTCAGGGAGCAAGAGTGTTCTCCAAGATTGATCTCTGTTCAAGTTATCGCCAGTTGAAGATCAGGCATTCGAATATTCTTAAGACGGCCTTCAGGATCAGATATGGTCATTATGAGTTTATGGTTATGTGTTTTGTGCTGGCCAATGCCGCAGCTGCGTTCATGCATTTGATGAATAGTATGTTTCGGCTTTATCTTGACTCGTTTGTCATAGTCTTCATTGATGATATTCTGGTGTATTCACATAGTCAGGAGGAGAACGTGGAGCATTTGAGGGCTGTGTTATAGAGATTGAGGGAGGAGAAGCTTTATGCAAAGTTCTCTAAGTGTAAGTTTTGGCTCGGCGCAGTGACATTCTTGGGACACGTGGTGTCTAGTGAAGGTATTCAGGTTGATCTGAAGAACATAGAGGTGGTTAAGAGTTGGCCCAGACCGTCCTCAGCTATAGAGATTCATAGTTCCTTTGTTTGACAAGATATTATCGCCGGTTTGTTCAGGGATTCTCATCTATTGCGTTGCCCTTGAACAAGTTGACTCAGAAGGGTGCTTCATTTATATGGTAGGATGAGTGTGAGGAGAGCTTTTAGAATCTCAAGACAGCCTTGACCATAGCTCAAGTGTTGGTTTTTCCATCAGCTTCATATACTGTGTATTGTGATGCTTCAAGAGTCAGGATTGGTTGTGTGCTAATGTAGGAGGGTGGAGTTATTGCTTATGCTTCTCATCAGTTGAAGCCTCATGAGAAGAACTACCTCGTTCATGATTTGGAGTTGGCTGCCATAGTTCACGTATTGAAGATTTGGAGGCATTACTTGTATGGCATATCTTGTAAGGTGTTCACTGATCATCGCATTTTTCAGCAATTGTTCAAGCAAATGGATCTTAATTTGAGGCAGCGGAGATGGCTGGAGTTGCTTAAGGATTATGATATCACTATATTATACCATTCAGGAAAGGCCAATGTGATAGGCTGATGCTTTGAGCCGAAAGGCAATGAGTATGGGGAGTTTGGCATATATTTCAGTTAGGAAGATACCTCTTGTAGTTGATGTTCAAGCCTTGGCCAATTGGTTTGTGAGGTTTGATATTTCGGAGCCCAGCCGGGTATTGGCTTGCATGATTTCCCAATATTCTTTATATGATCGCATTAGAGTGTGCCAGTATAATGATCTGAATTTTCTTGTCCTTAAGGATAGAGTTCAGCATGATAATACTAGAGAAGTGACCATTGGTAATGATGGGGTGTTGAGGATGCAAGGCCGGATTTGTGTGCCCAATGTGGATGGGCTTGGGGAGTTGATTATGGAGAAGGCCCATAGCTCGCGGTATTCCATTCATGCAGGTGCCGCAAAGATGTATTAGGATTTGAGGTAGCACTATTGGTAGAGAAGAATGAAGAAAGATATTGCGGGATTTGTAGCTCGATGTCTCAATTGTCAACAGGTGAAATATGAGCATCAGAGACCGGGTGACTTGCTTCAGCAGATAGATATTCCAGAGTGGAAGTGGGGGAGGATCACTATTGATTTTGTAGTTGGACTTCTATGGACTTTGAAAAAGTTCGATGCTATGTGGGTGATTGTGGATCGGGTGACCAAGTCTGCGCACTTCATTCCAGTGTGTACTACTTACTTTTCAGAGCGGTTAGCAGAGATCTATATCCGGGAGATTGTTCATTTTCATGGTGTCATTGTTTCTATCATTTCAGATAGGGGTACTCAGTTTACATCACAATTTTGGAGGTCGGTGCAGCGAGAGTTAGGTACTCAGGTTGAGTTGAGCATAACTTTTCATCCTCAGACGAACGGACATCCCGAGCGCACTATTTAGATACTGTACAGTGTGGGATCAGTTCCTACCGCTTGTAAAGTTTGCTTATAACAACAGCTACCAGTCGAGTATTCAGATGGCTCCATGTGAGACTTTGTATGGGAGGCACTGTAGATCTCCAGTTGGTTGGTTCGAGCCTGGTGAGGGTGGGATATTGGGGATAGACTTGGTGCAAGATGCTTTAGACAAGGTGAAAGTGATTCAAGAGAGACTTTGTACCGTGCAATCGAGGAAAAAGAGTTATGTTGACAAGAAGGCTCGAGATGTGTTTTACATGGTTTATGAGAAGGTTCTGTTGAAGGTTTCACCCATGAAAGGTGTTATGAGATTTAGGAAGAAAGGGAAATTGAGTCCGTGGTTCATTGGGCCTTTTGAGGTACTTCAGAGGATTGGGGAGGTGGCTTTTGAGCTTGCTTTTCCACCCAGCTTATTGAGTATGCATCTAGTAATTCATGTTTCTATACTCCGGAAGTATATTGGAGAGCCGTCTCATGTTCGAGATTTCATCACGGTTCAGTTGGATGATGATTTGACCAATGATGTGGAACCCGTAGCTATTTTGGGTCGTCAGGTTCAAAAGTTAAGGTCGAAGGATATATATTAAGTGA
The DNA here is from genome assembly GCA_034376525.1 of Nicotiana benthamiana. Classification (NCBI taxonomy): domain Eukaryota; kingdom Viridiplantae; phylum Streptophyta; class Magnoliopsida; order Solanales; family Solanaceae; genus Nicotiana; species Nicotiana benthamiana. The sequence continues at coordinate 57,110,070 of CM067339.1, read as the reverse complement.
AAGTGCAGTGGAGAGGTCGACCCATGGAGGCGGCTACTTGGGTGACTCAACGGGAGATGCAGAGCAGATATCCTCGCCCATTTGAGGCTTTAGCTATGCTTTTTGACTCGTTCAAGGACGAATGCTATTTAAGTTGGGGAGGATGTGACAACTCGGCCAGTCGTCTCATGATTTACTGCTATGTTTTCCCCATTTCTGCTTCGTTATCCGTTGTCTGTGTTTTGTGGTATCGGGTTGGTCGGATCGAATCTGGAATAATTTTGGTCAGGTTTGAGATACTTAGTCTCTTTTGAGGAAGCTTAAGTTAGAAAAGTCAACCGGATGTTGACTTATGTGTTAAAGGGCTCGAATGTGAGTTCCGGTGATTCGATTAGCTTCGAGAGGTGATTTGAGACTTAAGAGTGTGATTAGAATGGGTTTTGGAGGTTCGGAGTAGATTTAGGCTTGAATTGACAAAGTTGATATTTTGGTGATTTCCGGTTAGTAGGCGAGATTTTGATATAGGGGTCAGAATGGAATTCGGAGAGTTGCAGTAGCTCCATTGTGTCATTTGGGATGTGTATGTAAAATTTGAGGTCATCCGAACATGGTTATGTTTGGTTTCTGATCAAAAGCGAAATTCAGAAATTTTTTTGGAAACTTAGGCTTGAATCTGATGTATTTTGGTTGATTTGATGTTGTTTGAGGTGTTTTGAAGGTTGGTACAAGTTTGAATAAGGCATTAGTATATGTTGATGCCTTTGGTTGAGGTCCCGGGGGCCTCAGGTGAGTTTCGGGTGGTCAATCGGACCATTTCATGAAATTTGGAAATGTATAAATTGCAGGTTCAGCTTATGTCGGCTTTTACTCTTCACGTTCGCAAGTGGACCCTCGTGTTCGTGAAGAGTTTGAGGAAGTCTGTGGAAATTTAGCCTCCGTGTTTGCGAAGGAGGCTCCGTGTTTGGGAAGGGCTGGAAGCTTGTACCATGCGTTCGCGAGAAGGGCGTCGCATTCACATAGGGTCTTTTAGTCAGCTGGGTCTGAGGTCGAGTTTTTTCATCGCATTCGCGAAAAGGGGAGTGCATACGTGAAGGGTAAGTTTGAGGAACCATCGTGTTTGCAACGGTCTTGTCCCGTTCACGTAAGAGGTTTTTGGTCAAGTTTATTTTTTTGCTTCGCGAACGCGAGGCTTTGATCGCGTTTGCGAAGAAGGAATTTAAAGGGAAGAATGTTTAAATACTCGTCTTATCCGCGAATGTGGGGTTTATTTCTTCCATTGTTGGTCGTTTTTGGAGCTTTTTAAAGGGATTGAAGAGGGATTTAAGGGGAATCACTTGCAGGTAAGATTCCTGCACTTAAAACTTGATTATAATGTGAATTCCACCTAGTAAATCATGGAAATTAGGTCAAAAATTGAAGAACTAGGGCTTGGAAATTTTGACCTTTGATTTCGGATTTGATTTACCATTTGAGGTTGGATTTATGAACTTTTGATACGTATGAACTCGTGAGGAGATAAGGAATCTATTGATGTAAAAATTATTGAATTCCGAGACGTGCGGCCGATGGTCGGATTTTGATAATTTCGGGATTTATGTCTATTATTGATTGTTTTCATTTGGGCTTCATTCTCTTAGCATACTCTAACATCCTCGTTCCAATTTTGGATAGATTCGACGTGAATGGAGGCTGATTCAGGGGAAAAGGCATCGTGAACTAGAGATTGACCGGTTCGTGGTGAGTAACGATTGTAAATGATGTTCTAAGGATTTGAAACCTTGGATTGCACATCGTAGTGCTATATTGAGGTGAGGCATACGCTTTATGACGAGCGTGGGGTCGTGCACTATTGGGGATTGTGACTTGGTCCGTCCCAATTGATGATTATACTGTGTATTTGACCGAAATCTATTTGTTATCATCATTATTTGGGTTGAATGCCATGTTTGGGCGTCATGCCAGCTATTTGAACCCTTCAGAATTTTTTATTGATATTTCCACACTGTTTTGACTTTATACTTAAACTCAGTCATGTTATTTTACAATGTTTTCATAATCAATCATGTTTACTCAGTTTTAATACTTAAATGATATTTTAAATGATGTGTGGGTTGAGAAATATTATTTTACTATTTCCCGAGTGGCTTGTGAAGAATTTTGACTAAGTAAGGCCAAGGGCCTATGTTGTAAGGAAACACTTATATTGATTTGAGGCCGAGGGCCTGAGATATGTATGCCACAAGGTGGCTTCATTTATATGAGGCCGAGAGCCTAGTGATGATTCCACGAGATGACTTGATATTGCCCTTGGGCCGTAAGCGGCCCCTCAAGGAGTCTGCATACCCCCAGTGAGCGCGGGTACCCATTGTGATGTGAGATTGAGCCCGAGGGGCTAGTATTATTCTGAGATGTTTCCCGAGGGGTGGATTTGTAGATACTGTGCCCGAGGGGTGAATTTCTATGTGTTTATCTTTCCTTAAATGCATGTCAAATTCCTACTTACTCGCTGAAAAAGGATTTTCCTTAAATTTTCATTGGTTTACTATTTTTATATGGTTTTACTACTTCATTATAGAATGTCTTGTGCCTTACGTGTTTTCTTGCTTTCAGTCATTATTTATATTTGTTACTTACTGAGTTGGAGTACTCACTTTACCCTGCACCCTGTGTGCAGATTCAGGTGTATCTGCTCCCGCTCCCGAGTGCTTATCATTTCCAGCTTTAGGCAGATCCGAGGAGTACCTTAGGTAGTTGTTAGCGTTCGCAAAATAGAGCTCCTACCAATCTCTTTTCCTTTATGTTCTTAGCTATGTACTAAAACTATATATACTTTCTTTGGGGTATTTCGTGTTAGATGCTCGTGACTTGTGACACCTCGGTATTGGGCTATGTTTGGACTGTATTTCTGCATATTATACTATCTTTCCTTAGACTTTGATTTATTCACTCATTCTTAGGCTGTTTATTCCTATCTAAATATTTAAAAAGTGAATTAGGTTTAATCGGCTGGCCTTGTCTTCAGGAGATGCGCCATCACGATCGAGTCTAGGTTTAGGGTCGTGACATTATCACTCTGTGTTTCTTCTAATTTTATTTTTCTTTAACTAAAATGAAAAGTGTTGGTTAGTCATAACCTTGGTTTGTTAGGGTTTCGTTTTCGTTTCTTTCTTGTTTCTGCCCACTTAGTCAGTAGTTTTTGGTTCGTTTATCTACGCATTTTTGCATCAGAATCATCAGTTGGTAAATATTTCAGTTTAGGTTTGTCAATTTGGTTTAGTACATGTTTAATTAGTCTAGTTCACAATGTATGTTTAGTCCATTATGGTTTTAGTTATTTATGGCTCGACTGGTATACTGGTATGTCAATTAATTTAACTCTAAAAACAATGTAGTTCGTTAGTGTAGTTTTAGGCATTTTTGCTTGTTTTAATTTGTTAATATATTTTTAATTGCTTAATTTTTTTTATTTCTAAACAAGTTGCCTTAATTGTTTTCCTAAGTAGCTTAGTTTTAGTTTGTCTGGTATTATCAAGAATGTTAGTTTGAAGAGAAATGAGAGTTTATTATGAATTTGGAGGTTTGGGTTTATTTTTTAAGCTTTTAGATATTCAGCTTTGGCTCTGTGGTTTGGCCGTTCAATTTGTTTTTTGATACTTGCTTGATTATTCTGTTTGCCATAGTTATAAATCCTCAATGACTTGTAAGGACTATTTGTAAATAAAGAAACTTAAAGGGGTTTGTTTGAAGGGTAAATAAGTTGAAATAGGATAAAACAGGTGGGAATGTTCTAGAATAGGGGGGCAGCTGGCCTCATTTGGTTAACACAACATGCATAAACCAATGAGGGGTTGCCAGCTATCCAAATTGGTTAAAAAGATGCCTTGGAGCTGAAGGAATAATTCCCTTATCCTTTTCAGCTCATGGCACCCTTTAGGGGATATATAGTCCTTTACTTCACTCTTAAAATCAAATTTTTGATCCCTAAAAAGAGCCCAAAAATTCCAGCTCTAAGATTTTCATTGTTAGCTCTTGATTCTGAACTTTTTTCAAAAAAGGTTATAACAAAAATTATGGGAAAACTTCAAGTTGTGCTGCTGCATTTACTGTTTTATTTAGAAGTACAATTCTATCTTCGGTTTACATTACTTAGCTCTTTCTGCGACTATTTCTGCATTTAGGTATGTGAACTCTACTTACTTTATTTCGTGTTGATTCAATGCAATGAAAAGATGATGTGCTCCATGTTATATTTGTTTTTTGAATAGTGAATACTAGTATGTTTAATTTCTGATAAGGTATGCTATTCTTGTTGAAATTTGTAAGTAGTTTGAATGGTGAAAAGAGTTTTGTTAAGGTTAACAATATAAACTTGCAAGCATGAATTAATTTTTGGCTTTGGTTGAATGGTTGTTTGACATATGTTGCTTGGCATGATAAACTAACAAATCAAGTTTGTGAGATAGTATTGAAAGGAATCTTGACATTTTTATTCTTTAATTTCGTGTTGATTCAATGTAACGAAAAGATAGGAAGAAACCCCCACTTCCAAGCGAGAGGTTGTGAGTTCGAGTCTCCCCAAGAGCTAGGTGGGAAGTTCTTGGAGGGAAGGATGCCGATGGTCTATTTGGAAACAGTCTCTCTATCCAAGGGTAGGGGTAAGGTCTGCGTACACACTAATCTCCCCAGACCCCACTAAGTGAGATTATACTGGGTTGTTGTTGTTTATTTTGTGTGCGAAACGATGAAGAGTTATAATTACTCTAACTGTGTGTTCATTTTTTTGCCTTGATGCCGGGTCAGATGCATATTGGTAAGATAAATCTATAGCTATCCTTGCAAATACAAGCATTGTTTTGAATCACAAAGTTCATGGGTCAAAGTACGTTGCCTTAGCGGAAGAATGGGATGCCTTATGAAGCCTCTCATTCATAGTTATTTAGATCTCAAGGTTACTGAATGATTACAATTATATAAATTTATTTTTAATTATCTGTTTTGTATAGATTGATTTACTTACATTTGGATATTGTTAGGCAATTTTTTTAATTTTCAGAATTCATGCTTTGCTACTAAGCATATCCAAAAGGCCAGAGGGTTTTAGTAACAAATTAGGCCAAAAGTGGGTCTAGATGGGTGGTCTGGTTAGGATCACTTTTGGAGTGGTACTTGACCCTTGTCTCGCATGCTGAATTAAATTTCATGCCTAAGTCGTGCCATCGTTCGCATTCTTCTAGGTTATGTTCAAATAGCCTTTTGGAACTTCTGCAGGCCCACCTTACCATAAAGTGATTAAAAACCTCCATGCTTACTTAATTTGCTATAGGTTTGTTGAAACACGTTCTCAAGGCACTATACTAAAACGTGTGTTCATATTTGTAGGTTTTGATGAATGACAAACTATGCGCAATTGACATATGACGAGGTTCAAGCACAAGACCAAGATCAAGCAAAGATATAAAGTTATACATGAGTCGTTCTATAATTGTGATCTTGATCCGATAACTTGACTCAAGACTTGGCTTCTCTCGTAAAAACATTTTTATCAAATCATGATTATTTAATTTAAAGCAAAATGATTTTAAATCATGCATATTTACATTAGTCAAAATGATTTTTAAACATGCCTCTATAATCTGGACTAAGATAATCGATTATGTACTTATGATAATCGATTATGTTAAGATAGCTGCATGACAATCGATTGTGAACTTATGACAATCGATTGTGTTGAGGCAGTGTACATCAAAGTTTTTCAAAGCTACAAAATAATCGATTGTGAACTTATGACAATCGATTGTGTTGAGGCAGTGTACATCAAAGTTTTTCAAATCTGCATGATAATCGATTGTGAACCTTATGACAATCGATTGTGTTGAGGCAGTGTCTATCAGACATTTTCAAAGTCACTAAATAATCGATTGTGTACCTTTGACAATCGAGTGCATTGAGGCAGTGACTAATTGATTTTTCAAAGACTGATATATAGTCGATTGTTCTCATAGCATAATCGATTGTGTAATTGACCGTTGCCAAAATATTTTCAAACACCGTCAGGTAATCGATTATAGATTTCTAATAATCGATTGTTTTAAACAAAATCTGAAAAAGATTTTTTGAACGTTGCCAAGTAATCGATTGTAGATTTCTGACAATCGATTGTTTTAAGTAAAATCTGGAAATAATTTTTTGAACGTTGCCAAGTAATCGATTGTAGATTTCTGACAATCGATTGGTTTAAGTAAAATCTGGAAATAATTTTTTCAACGTTGCCAGTAATCGATTATTGATCTTAGATAATCGATTGTTAAGCGTAAAATCTGGGAATGATTTTTGGAACGATTGGCAAACAATCGATTGTGGCATTTTGACAACCGATTGTCACTGAGTAAAATCAGCAATTCTACTCTATTAAGAGAGTCTTGTTTAAGTGAGTGCTAAGTGTTTTATACACTTGAAGGGAAGTGTTAGTCCCTTGTATTGTAAGAAGGAACTTGTGTTTCCTTTGGTTGAAGTCTTGGAGTGTTGTATCTTTGAGCAAAGGTTGTTGAGGCTTGTGTCCTCAGTTTGTAAAGGTTTGTTGAGCACCCGTAAGCTTAACAGTGTTAGTGGAAATCTCGAGAGAGTATCTCGGGGACTGGACTAGCCACGGGTTGTGGTGAACCAGGATACATCGGTGCGTTCGTTCTTATTTATTTACTTATCGCACTTATTTCTTTCCTGCAATTTTTAAATTCCGCAAGTTTACGCTAATTTTTATTATAATGCTATTCACCCCCTTGGTAGCATTAAGCGTATTTTCTAACAATTGGTATCAGAGCCCAACTATCTGAAGACTTAACCGTTTGAGAGAAACAATCCATGGCTTCTACTCGTGATTCTTTTGCTGGAATAGGTGAAGGACAATGCTCCACCCGACCACCACTATTCGACGGTACAAACTATACGTACTGGAAGGAGAGGATGAGAATATTTGTTCAATCAAATAGTTTTCATCTTTGGAAGGTTATAATGAAGGGAGAACAAATTCCAACCAAAAAGGTTGAAAATAAAGATGTTCCAAAGTCCGAAGATGAATACGATTCGGATGATATCCGAAAGGTGCAAAACAACGCTAAAGCCATTAATTTATTATATTGTGCTGTAAATGCTGATGATTACAGGAAAATATCATTTTGCACAACGGCGAAGCAAATGTGGGACAAGCTGGAAATTACGTACGAAAGTACGGACCAGGTAAGGGAAGCTAAAATTGATTTCCTAGCCCATGCATATGAATTGTTTCACATGAAGGAAGGCGAAAAGGTCGATGAGATGTTCGAACGATTTTCAAAAATCGTTAATGATTTACATGCTCTTAAGAAGACCTTCACGGATAAGGAACTTGTCCGAAAAATTCTCCGAAGTCTCACTCCGGCATGGCGATCCAAGGCCGACGCGATTCAAGAATCTATTGGCGTTTCAAATGTCACCATCGACGGATTAAGAGGTAATCTTAAAACTTATGAATCTACTATACTTAACCCTCTTGTTGATGATCAAAGGAAACAAAAGATCGCTCTCAAGGCAAGCACAAGCCAACCAAAATGATGAGGACGGAGACAACGAGTTCGGACTCATTATTAAGAGATTTCAAAAGTTCATGCGAAAAGAGTATGAACGGAAGGGCAAAAAGCAAGGAGATCAAATAAAGTGCTATGAGTGCGGAGAAACCGGGCACATTAAATCAAATTGCCCAAATGCCAAAAAGGAGAACAAACCCTTCAAGAAACAACGAGCATACATATCTTGGGGAGGCGACTCCGGAGACGAGTCGAGCGAGGAAGAAGAAGACGAAGCCGCAAATCTTTGTCTCATGGCACAAGAAGACAACCAAGAAGAGGTATGTCAAATTTCTTCCAAAAACTTCTATTCTCTTGAGGAAATGCAAAATGCTTTTGATGAGTTGTATAGTGAATTTATTAAAGCTTCCAAAACTGTTAAAAGCATAAAAGAAAATGCTTCTTTAAAAGAAAAAGGTTTTGAAAAACAACTCTCTTTGAAAGAAAAGGATTTGGAAAAACTGATTTTGGAAAATGAGAAGTTGAAAGAAGAAAACAAATTTTTCGGCAAGAGAAGCGCTGACAAACCTGAGAGTTCTAGTAAAAGTTGTACTTCTTGCATGCATCTCAAAAGTGAGGTAGAAAGACTTAAGGGCACCCTAGATAAGTTTAATTCTTCTCATAAAAATTTGAATGAAGTTCTTGTTAATTTGAAGTTGACCAAGCATGGCATAGGTTTTAAGAATGAGTCTAAAGAAAAGGTTGAAGCCAACCCCCAACAACCTAAGGCTCAACCTAGGATTAATAAAACAAACGCTCATCCTAGATATAACAAACCTAGAAATGGCTTTCAACAATCGCAACCTAGAAATAATCACTCTAGAAATAATGCATATTCTAGGCCAAACACTAGAAGGAATTTTGAACCTTTTAGAACACCTAGAAATGGCTTCCATCCTAGAAATAATTATTCTAGAAATGCTGCATGTCCTAGAACAAATAGTAGGAGAAATGACTTTCATGAAACGCGCAATAGTCATATTGTCGAAAATACAGTAAACAATTTTCATCCGTCCAACTACTATCAACCTAGAAGGATGCATAATCCTAACGTGATTTGTCATTATTGTAGACGAATTGGACATATTGCTCCTGCTTGTTTTACACGACATAGACATAACACTCAATCACATCACTATGATTTGCCTAACCCTTAAGGACCCAAAATGGCATGGGTACCTAAAACTCATTAATCTGTTTTGTAGGTGTGTTTGAAGGGGTCAAGTGTACTTTGGTACCTTGATAGTGGATGCTCCAAGCACATGACTTGAGACGAATACAAGTTCCTTCAACTAGAACACAAGGAAGGAGGAAGCGTTATTTTTGGTGATAACAACAAAGGAAAAATTATCGGCATTGGATCGGTTGGTAAGGATGACTCCTCTTCCATTAAGCATATATTGCTAGTTAAGGGTCTAAACATAATCTCTTGAGCATAAGTCAATTATGTGACAAGGGAAATCTTGTTTTATTTGATTCAGATGAATGCTTAGTTTTTCGCCGTAGCGATTTTAAAATTATTCTTCGTGGATTTAGAATGGATAATATCTATATGGTTGATCTCGAAAATTCTTCATCTGAATATGTAGATTGTCTTATGAGCAAAGAAGATGATACGTGGTTATGGCACCGTAGAGTAGCTCACATCAACATGCATCTTTTGAACAAATTGGTTTCACAAAATTTAGTTATTGGTCTTCCAAACTTGAAATTTGAAAAAGACTCTATTTGTAATTCTTGTCAAAAAGGGAAGCAAACAAAAGCATCTTGTAAATCGAAAAATATTGTTTCAACTACTAGACCTTTGCAATTACTTCACATGGACTTATTTGGACCATCTCGCATTGAAAGTCTTGGTAGAAATCGTTATGCTTTTGTTATTGTTGATGATTATTCTAGATTTACATGGACTCTATTTCTTGCTCATAAAAGTGAAGCTTTTCATAATTTCAAATATTTTCTTAAACGTGTTCAAAACGAAAAGGACACAACCGTCACTTCCATAAGAAGTGATCATGGGGGAGAGTTTGATCACAATCTCTTTGCGGACTTGTGTGACGAACTCGGTATCGAGCACACCTTCTCTGCTCCACGTACACCACAACAAAATGGGGTTGTGGAAAGGAAAAATAGGTGTCTCGAAGAGATGGCTAGAACCATGCTCGATGAGGCTAAGATTCCCAAACATTTTTGGGCGGATGCCGTGAGTACTGCATGCTACATTTTGAATAGAGTAGTCATAAGGCCAATACTCATGAAAACCCCTTATGAACTCTACAAGGGAAGGAAACCAAATATCTCCCATTTTAGAGTATTCGGTTGTAAATGCTTTATTCATAACAATGGAAAAGATCAATTGGGAAAATTTGATGCCAAATCCGATGAAGAAATTTTTCTTGGATATTCATCACGTAGCAAAGCTTATAGAGTATACAATAATAGAACCAAAACTGTTGAGGAATCTCCGCATATTGTGTTTTCCGAAAATAATGCTCGCTTGACGAGAAAGGATTCTGGTTTTGATCTTGCAGGTACACTAAAAAATATAATCCCTCGAGTTAAAGTATATGAGGAAAATTCAAATGAAAATCAAGATGAAATTTTGGAGCAATTATCGGAGGAAGCTCCACAATTGGAAGAAGAAACCAAATTACCCAACGCATGGAGGACAATCAAAGACCATCCACTCGAACAGGTAATTGGCAACGTCGGAGAAAAGGTAAGTACCCGAAACTCTCTTAAGAACACCTTAGGACATACTGCTTTTGTTTCTCAAATTGAACCCACAACCATCTCCGAAGCAATTGGGGATGAATTTTTGACCTTGGCAATGCAAGAAGAGCTTAACCAATTCATACGGAATGACGTTTGGGATTTGGTGCCAAGACGCGAAAATCATACCATAAATGGTACGAAATGGGTTTTTCGAAACAAATTAGATGAAAATGGTGTAATCACTAGAAACAAAGCTAGGCTTGTAGCAAAAGGCTACAATCAAGAAGAGGGTATTGACTATGAAGAAACATATGCTCCCGCAGCAAGGTTAGAAGCTATTCGTTTATTACTTGCCTTTGCATCTTCTATGAATTTCAATTTGAATCAAATGGATGTAAAAAGTGCTTTTCTAAATGGTGTTATTCAAGAAGAAGTTTATGTTGAACAACCCCCGGGTTTTGAAGATTTTAAATCTCCAAATCATGTTTTCAAACTTAAAAAGGCTCTTTATGGTCTTAAGCAAGCTCCCCGAGCTTGGTATGAAAGATTGAGTAAATTTCTTTTGGAAAATGATTTCATTAGGGGGAAAGTTGACACCACTCTTTTCGTTAAGCATAAAAACAATGATATTTTATTAGTTCAAATCTATGTGGATGATATTATATTTGGTGCTACTAGCAATGTTTTGTGCAAGGAATTTTCCGATTTAATGACAAGCGAATTTGAGATGTCTATGATGGGTGAGCTAACATTCTTTTTGGGGCTGCAAGTAAAGCAAATGAAAGAAGGAACTTTCATTTGTCAAGCTAATTATTGCAAAGAATTGCTGAAACGATTTGAAATGACCAACGCAAAAGCAATGGCCACTCCCATGAGCACATCCGATCATCTAGACAAAGATGAGAAAGTTAAGGAAGTCGACACCAAAAAGTATCGAGGTATGATTGGATCTCTCCTTTATCTTACTGCTAGTAGACCGGACATCATGTTCAGCGTGTGCTTATGCGCTCGTTATCAATCGTGTTCGAAGGAGTCTCACCTAACTGCGGTGAAACGGATATTGAAGTATCTTGTTGGTACTATAAATGTGGGTCTATGGTACCCCAAAGGCTCTTCATGCCAACTTGTTGGCTATTCCGATTCCGATTTTGCTGGATGCAAATTGGACCGCAAGAGCACTAGTGGCACTTGCCATTTGCTCGGTAGCTCTCTCGTTTCTTGGTTTAGCAAGAAACAAGTAAGTGTTGCGTTGTCCACAACCGAGGCTGAATATGTAGCCGCGGGGAGTTGTTGCGCTCAAATCCTTTGGATGAAACAACAACTCTTGGACTATGGCCTAAGTCTTGATCATATCCCTCTTAGATGTGATAATACTAGCACCATATGCTTGACGAAGAACCCTGTTCTTCATTCAAGAACAAAACACATTGAAATTAGGCATCATTTTATAGGAGATCACGTTCTCAAGGGTGATGTCGAAATTGAATTTGTTGAAACCAAAGATCAATTGGCCGACATTTTTACAAAGCCCTTAGAGAAAGAGCCCTTCTTCCGAATTCGTAGTGAACTCGGGATTCTTGACTCCACGTTGATATAAGTCATGCATTGCATTTTCCCATTCACATGATTTCTAACTTGAGCGTCGGAGACGTCTAACGAATTTTTGCAGGTATCGCCCTAAAGGCAGGGGGAATTATAAAGATTGATGCAGAATAATCAATTTATCCTAAGGATAACCGAATTCTCGTTAGTATATAATCGATTATCAAGTATCAATAATCGATTATTTTGGTATTATTTGCTTTATTATGTCTTCTTATGCATCTTTTGCCTAATCAATAAACAAGTTATTTACTTATTCATTCTATTTTTTTGCTAATGGCAAAAGGGGGAAGAATAAGGGATATGCACTAATTTTTTATTGGCATAAATTGAGGGGGAATTCATATGCTGAGGGGGAACTAATTACACATCTAGAGACTTGTTGCATATTGTTGCATATCTTTACTTGTCTTGAATCGTCATTATGAATTATCAAATATGCATATCCCGACTAAAGTTTGCCATTATCAAAAAGGGGGAAATTGTTGAAACACGTTCTCAAGGCACTATACTAAAACGTGTGTTCATATTTGTAGGTTTTGATGAATGACAAACTATGCGCAATTGACATATGACGAGGTTCAAGCACAAGACCAAGATCAAGCAAAGATATAAAGTTATACATGAGTCGTTCTTTAATTGTGATCTTGATCCGATAACTTGACTCAAGTCTTGGCTTCTCTCGTAAAAACATTTTTATCAAATCATGAATATTTAATTTAAAGCAAAATGATTTTAAATCATGCATATTTACATTAGTGAAAATGATTATTAAACATGCCTCTATAATCTGGACTAAGATAATCGATTATGTACTAATGATAATCGATTATGTTAAGTTAGCTGCATGACAATCGATTGTGAACTTATGACAATCGATTGTGTTGAGGCAGTGTACATCAAAGTTTTTCAAAGCTACAAAATAATCGATTGTGAACTTATGACAATCGATTGTGTTGAGGCAGTGTACATCAAAGTTTTTCAAATCTGCATGACAATCGATTGTGAACCTTATGACAATCGATTGTGTTGAGGCAGTGTCTATCAGACATTTTCAAAGTCACTAAATAATCGATTGTGTACCTTTGACAATCGAGTGCATTGAGGCAGTGACTAATTGATTTTTCAAAGACTGATATATAATCGATTGTTCTCATAGCATAATCGATTGTGTAATTGACCGTTGCCAAAATATTTTCAAACACCGTCAGGTAATCGATTATAGATTTCTAATAATCGATTGTTTTAAACAAAATCTGAAAAAGATTTTTTGAACGTTGCCAAGTAATCGATTGTAGATTTCTAACAATCGATTGTTTTAAGTAAAATCTGGAAATGATTTTTTGAACGTTGCCAAGTAATCGATTGTAGATTTCTGACAATCGATTGGTTTAAGTAAAATCTGGAAATGATTTTTTTAACGTTGCCAGTAATCGATTATTGATCTTAGATAACCGATTGTTAAGCGTAAAATCTGGGAATGATTTTTGGAACGATTGGCAAACAATCGATTGTGGCATTTTGACAATCGATTGTCACTGAGTAAAATTAGCAATTCTTAATTGGCAATTAGGCAACGGTAATGCATGGTTTTGCAACTATAGATACAGCTTCAAATCAGTCTTCTAAACACAACAACTGATCATTATTGCTATAGCTTGCATACTCTATTGTTCATCACTTTCTATTCATTACATAAGTTTTGAGAGCCAAAATTCTTGACGAAAGTTGTTGCGTTCTTGAGCATATCTGTTTACTCATATCTACTCTATTAAGAGAGTCTTGTTTAAGTGAGTGCTAAGTGTTTTATACACTTGAAGGGAAGTGTTAGTCCCTTGTATTGTAAGAAGGAACTTGTGTTTCCTTTGGTTGAAGTCTTGGAGTGTTGTATATTCGAGCAAAGGTTGTTGAGGCTTGTGTCCTCAGTTTGTAAAGGTTTGTTGAGCACCCGTAAGCTTAACAGTGTTAGTGGAAATCTCGAGAGAGTCTCTCGGGGACTGGACTAGCCACGGGTTGTGGTGAACCAGGATACATCGGTGCGTTCGTTCTCATTTATTTAGTTATCGCACTTATTTCTTTCCTGCAATTTTTAAATTCCGCAAGTTTATGCTAATTTTTATTATAACGCTATTCACCCCCCCTCTAGCGTTAAGCGTATTTTCTAACAAGGTTTTGTCTTAAAATTTCTATTTAAGTATAAAATACATGGGCTTCTAACAACAAAGGCAGAATTATGCAGAGTTGGGCCTTGGATTTGGCCTACTTGAAGCTGTTTGACTGGCTGCCTTTGACCTCACCCGTGGGTTCGACTTTGAGCCCAGATTTTCAGTTAAACAATTTCAGGCTTAGTATTAACCTAGATTTTTCTAGATAAGTAAAGGCTCAGTGTTTCTCACTTTAGTTATGTACAAATCAGCAACTGTACGTTAAATTCCAGGCTTACTTTTGAAAGATGAATATTCGTAGTTTTGCTTTAGGCACATTTAATATATCATTGTGGTTGTGTACACGTTCGCGTGACATAGTTATGATTTTAAAAGCAAAGTCAAAGTATGCGTTCACGCAACTTTGACTAAACTTTCTTAATAATAATAAAGCATTACTAATTGTGGATACGTTCGCATGACATGATTTTTGACGCACCAAACAAATAGGTACACGTGCACGTGACCGGTTTTAAGATAATTTCTTAATTAAATAAGGAAAATACACATAGGTTCTAAAATGGGTAATTAGATAATTTAATTGAACCAAGTATGACCAAAACGACCATGCTAAAACCATGGAACCCGAGAATGCCTAACATCTTCTCCCGGTTAACAGAATTCCTTATCCGGATTTCTCTGTTCGTAGACTATAAATAAGAGTCAACTTCCCCGATTCGTGATTTTAAACCGGTGTTGAGACACCAAAAATTATCCCAAGTGGCGACTCTGATTTTAATATAAATAATCACGTTTTGATTGTCGAGAAAGGAGGTTTGACAGCTCTGGCGACTCTACTAGGGATACGAACCTAGAATCTCTGGTTCAGGGTTCAAGAATTTGAGTTTTTTTAAATATGATTTTATTTGGCTTTATTTATTGTTAATATTATTGTATATTTTTTGAACCTAATGTGCTAATTGCTGTTTATTTACCACTTTAATTTATTTGAATTGTATTAAAATGCCTTCTTACACCACCTTTCCGAGTCTTCTAAAAATGGTGCACACATTCGCATGGCCCAATTTTTTGTTAAAAGTTATACCAAATAGAACAAGGTTGGGCCAGCAAGAAGGCCGAGTAGACTTTCGGTCTCCTGGTACGTTTTGCCTTCTTCGGTTCGAGTTGCTTCTAGGATAAGCCAGGTCAAGAACACTAAACTAGGTTTAAGCTTAGAATAACATAACCTTATGCCGGATCCCTAGTAGGAAAGTATATTTTCATCATGTGAATTTGACTTTGGGTACTCAACATAGGAGTTGGGTCCATCTAGGACAGGTGTACCCAAAATAACAGACCATCCTGATGCATCCTATGTGCTAGGTGAACATTTCTTTATTTCGGCTTGCATGTTGACCAGTTAGGAAAAGTAAATCAAGAGAAAAAAATCAAGAGTTATGTAGGAAAGAAATAAAGCACGGTTCTGAAAACCCCCAACATTTGAAAATGTCCTAACACTCTGCAGATATTCTTCAAAAAAAGGAAAACAACAAAAAAAAAGAGTCAAGGAAAAAGAGTCATTTCAAAATAAGTCAATAACGTGTCTCTTCCTAATATTTCAAAACTGATCGAACTATGCATGTCCGATTCTCACCAGATGTGGGATACGTAGGCAACCTACATAAGATTCCGTCTTATTTTTTTTTTAAAAGTTAATGGTCTAATAAATGCAGTTTTGGATTTTGGTCAAGAGAATAATCCGACCCAGCTTCGTTTATGTCTTAAGCCAATCTTGCCGGGATAGCCTTAGAATATATTTTAGTTGTCGAAGGGATATTTTCATAAAAAATGGATAATTCTGTCGGTAAGGTGTCATGTTTTCATAAAGTACCTTCCCCGGCCTCAAAATTTATTTGTAATTGTAAAGGACCACGTTTGCAAAAACGACCACTTTTGCTAAAGTAGCATATGGGGGTCATTTTCCGTTGATTTTTCTTTTAGAAATTGAAAACTTATTTTAGAAAAGAGTCCATCTGAGTCAACCTTAATCTTAACCCTCTACAGGTACAAATGAACACTGTCCAAAACCCGTCATAACTGGTCATTGTATATGATCAGCTGCAGTTGTGTATGTGGTGGAATGATATAGATGAAGATGGTCGGGATTGGGTAAAAGAGGAGTTAGGTGCCCTTATATACATTATGGAAATCAAACAACGGGAGGATCTAATCAAAGCTTTGGTTTGAGATCCCGTCCACAATATTTTTCGTCCTCGAATTTTAAGCTCACCCCTACTCTGGAGGAAATGGCCGGATATATTGATTTTGGCCGGGACTTGAGGAAACAACAACTTATATTCCGAAGGGCTCTCTCTATGCACAAGTTCTTTGATCTCCTGAATATCTGTAAGCAAATGAAGAAGGCCCATGTAAAAAGAGGACGTTGTTCTTTCTACTTCTTGTACTGCAGGTTCAGGCGCACAGCTGGGTTCGAAACACATGAAAAAGGATTAAAAATAAACAAGATAAGAGCATCTGGCAAATTCATCATTGGTTCGCTTTCATTGGTGCGTTTTTGGGAATTATGGTCTTTTGAATGTTGAGGAGACAGTAGATATCCGTATGGCCATGATTTCACAAATCCTCACTACTAAAAAAGATCATACACTTGCCCTGTTATTGCTAGCAGAAATTTTTGAGCTTTAACATTGTGTAAGTCCGGGGCTCAATTCTCTGAAGGTTGTAATGTTCTTCTACAAATGTGGATAATCGAGCATCTCCGCCATCACCCAAAATTCATGAGCTATGGTTCAAGCACACATACCTTCATCAAGAGTTACGACGAAAGGGTGAAAGACTACAATGCTCCAGAAGGGTTTGAATCCTGGGTCTCCTACTTGAAATCTCTAAAAGCAAGTCATGTCGAGTGAACTATAAGATGGCTTTGGTGATAGAAATCATACACATGACGGCTATAAAAGGTTACTTAATGTTGATGGGATTGAGGAGTCTCCAGCCATATGTCTTAAGGCAATTAGGGATATATCAGGTGGTGCCCAAAGATGAAGATCTAACCACCCAGGTCATTGCCTGAAGCTTTAGTTTAGCAAGATTGGAATGGTTACCGGTATCCTAAAATTGGCACCCTAGTACCAAATATTACAAAGGGGGACGTGGATCCAGATTATGTCGTGTGGTATAGCCATAGCCAGAGCGGAGCCCGAGAGGCCCGCCAAGAGACCTCATGTTCAAGATTTTGATGATAAAGTCCAAGAAAAGTTGGCCTGGGGAGAAAAGGAGAAAAAATATCAATTCGCCATTCACACCCTGGAAGAGAATTTGAGATACATCGAATTCAATAATGATCTCCAGCCACAAGAAGCGGAAGGTTAAAGGAGGAGGTTGGCCCATGAAAATAAAGCATCCGAGCCCAAATCTGAAATATGAAAATGGCAGCTGAGAAGCTTGCCAGAAGTGAAAAAGATGAGAAACTTATAGACAAACTTATGAAGACAATATAAGACTATGGATTTGATTTGGAAAAAAATGAAGGTGAGCTAGCAAAGGCCCAAGCAAAGTTAGCTAAGAATACGGAGGGACGGGCAAGTTTCGTTCAATAGTTGAAGGAAAATTACAACAATGGAATCGTGGGTCTGAAGAAAACGATCAATACCTTTGTGAACGAAATGGCCAAGCTGGCAAGAGACTTCGAAGTAGAAAGAGAACACTGTTATGCCCTGGTGTCATAGCTAGAAAAAGATATGAAACAAATTTCAAGAGCAAACTCATACGACCACACAGGTTTTGGAGGCCAAATCTTAACAGATTGGACGGTTGCTACAAGAGAAAGGTATCATCAGGGAGAGGGTTAGGAGGATTGCTAACTATATTGTGATGAAATGCAAATGAATGTGATGAAATGACCAGGTCCATGTTCTTCTCTTCAGCTATGATTTTTATCCATTAGATCGTGGACAAACCATTTTACCTCCAAAAAGATATGGCGTATAGGCCCGCAATGAGACTAACTGATGTTTCGCGGGCCCCTGGAGCAGTAATTGAGGCACTTATGTATTCTTGATTTTATTTTTTGAGTCTTTATTGCGATTTGTTTTAGATTCTATTAGTCTATTTTCAGTCTTGTTTTAGTTTTTGTAATGCTTAAGTCTGTAGGGTGGAGTCGTTGTAATTGAGGAAAAACCAGAATGTTTTTATTTATTAAAAATTTAAAGACCCAAAAAAATGTGTCTTTATTTTATTTTGCATTAATGCCCTGAACTACGTAATGATCTGATTCATGCAGAGTCATAATACGTAGGCGATCCCCATAAGATTCGATCATAAACCTAAAATTAAAAAAAAAGAAGGAAAAAAATAAAGGAGAACGAAGTTTGAGTGGAAAGAAATAATGGTAAAACGAGAGAGCAAAAAACAAATGCAAAATAAAAAGGAAGCAACAAGAACCAAGTGGGAAAGATCATAGTGAACAAAGAAAGGCATGAGTGAAATGGAAAAGAGAGAAAGGAAAGTGCAAAGTGAAAAGTTAGTTAAGGTCGGGATAAAGCATGCAACCATTCAAATACATTATAGAAGTAATTAACTATTCAGGTGCATTACATCCCAAATGTGTGGTTGCCTATCTGTAAATCTTAAACACTAACAAGTTTACTGTTGTCATTGAGAATAAGAATGTGGTTAGTGTGTTTGGCATTCTGGCAACTCACCCGTATAACACCAGGTCTAACAAAAGTTGATCATGGCTGGCAAAGAACTGGACGCGAGTATTATTTACCCACTAAGAGAGGAGGAGGAATCTGAGCCTGGTTTGAAAGATGAGCTAAATAAACTGAATCACCAAATGACCTAAACGTACTGGGCATTGATGAAAGGGCATTCTCCACCATCATACCTTACTAACCCTGTTCTCATCCCACCACCGGCTCAATATCAAGAGCCTCGCACTGTTGATTTATCGCCATAACATGCACCAAACTTCACCCCTTATCACTACTATCATGGCACCACTTCCGAAACCATCTAAGCCCTACTAGGCAAAGAAACCACATCCCCTCTCCGCCAGCTACCCCTGTTTTTGTAGAACCTCCATCGATATTCCAGTGAGTCGGTATTACAAGCCCAAGATAGTCATTACTATCCCCAGAGCCGACCTTCAAAGTCCTAGATCACTACCCCTATACTCCCCACTTTGAGCTTCTTGTCAAAACTGAGAAGCTACCAAAAAATATGGAGTATGAGGAGATATTTAGGAAGGTAAAGAATTTGGATCAGCCGTTGAGAAATATGCAAGGGTTATGGGGCCAAGTTAGTGTGGCTTATAAAAATCTATGTTTGTTTCATGATGTCCAACTACCTGTTGGATTCAAAATGCCCAAGTTTGATTTGTATGACAAGCATAGAGACCCTGTGGCCCACTTGAGAGGATTTTGCAGCAAAAATGAGGGGAGCCGGAGGGAAAGATGAATTATTGATGGCATATTTCAGCCAAAGTCTGAGCGATGCAACATTGGAGTGGTACACTCGCCGGGACAACAACAGGTGGTACACTTGGGATGATCTGGCCCAGGCGTTTGCTCACCATTTCCAGTATAATGTAGAGATTTTCATAGACCATTTGTATTTGACTAAGATAGAGAAAAAGCCCAGTGAGAGTTTCAAGGAGAATGGCTTTCGTTAGAGAGAACAGGCAGCATAATTCAACCCTCAAATGGAGGAATATGAAATGGTGGAATACGTTCTTCAGGCCTTAGAGCCTACTTACTTTGGTATCTGATCTCGGGCATAGGTAAGTCTTTCAATGAAGTCGTAAAAATTGGAGGAATGGTAGAGGAAGGACTCAAATTGAGCAAGATCATGAGTTACTCTGCCATCAAAGAAACTACGCAAGCAATCCAGAATGGCACCGGGGGCGTGTTAGGGAAAAAGAAGAAATAAGATGTTTCTATAGTCGTCACATGATCATGGCATAGTCTAGGGGGGATTATTCTTACCACTATACCCAACCTCGACCCCAACCTCAGACCTATACCCCAACTACATATACTCCATCCCAACACTACTTCCCACGACCAGACCCTCAGTATTTAGTAAGGTCACCCCGATACCATGTCCATCACGCACATTCATATGCTCAACCCCATCCCCACCCGCAATGGCATGCCCCAACTTTACAAGACCCTTACCCACTTCCACAAACATACCGAAAACCCTACTGGTCCAAACATTCGATCCAGGTCAGAATACATATACGAAAGGTTTCACCGGAAGAAAACTTTCACCCCACTTGGGGAGTCTTATACCAGCTTATTGCAAAGGCTGAGGCAGTTGGATATTTGTCGATGTCCTCTTTTTCTAATGGAAAAATCGAGCTTATGACATTTGGGAGGCAACTCGTTCCCTTTTGGGAATCGGGTTTGCATTCGAAGAGTCGCCACCTAATGATTAAGTGCATTAGGACACAAAAAGGGTTTGAGTTTGAAGAACCGGAGTTTGGGTAAGGGCTAGAAATTATCTCGAGGGGAAGGTGTTAGGCTCCCCTCAAGATCCACTAGTGTGGTTCCCAGCCATGTTATAATTGTGACTTCACATAACCAAGTAAGAAATTAGGGGTTCAAAATAGAGGGACTTGCATATGACCTTACAAATAAGTTGGAAACTTTTAAGGTAAGTAGAGAGGGAAAATTTTAAAAAAAGACTTGAATAGTTTTACGAGAAGAGATGAAAGAAAATAATGAGAGAAGGGTCATAGGTTTATAATTAAGATGGATCACACCAACGCAATATCCAGTAATCACTCCTCAGAAGAGGGGCTACATGAGATATTAGTGCATCGGTCATCATCTCTATATCTACTCCTCCCACCCAGTTAAGGTTTTAAAGCGCAAAATAGTATCGTTACTTATTGAATGATATTACCCGCCCGAATCCCATCAGTCTTGGAGGCATTGATACTACTAATCCTAAAAGGGAGGGAGTTGGGGCTTTTCAGAGTTCCAAAAGGATAAAATCTAGGCAACATGCAATAACAAATAATATCCAATAAAGGAAGCAAATATCAGTTAGGGCTCAAGTAGGCCTCCCCATTCAAAGTAGCAAATTATTTAGCATGACTTGCAAATACTGATTAGGTCTTTAAATTAAGCAAAGTGTAGGATAGGCTGATTTATCACATATTCCTACGATGAATTAGACTTGTGTAGATGTAGTTATCAAAGACTTGCACAATTAGTTAATTACCTATTAGCTTGCCTAGGTGAGGCCTATAGGCATGACATCTAATAGTTTCGTATTGATTTATAGGAGATCTGCAGACTTATAAGATTGTTTTGGATTCAAAACGCTAACTGATTCAATCGATTTGTTCATATAGGCATGATCTCTAAATATCATTGATTTTAAACAGTTATAATAACTCTATAGACATGATATCTAGAATGAATTTATTATTAATAAGCCTAAGATGGTTTTCATAATGGCGTGTGTATGCATAAACATTGAAAGACTTATATGCATGCTTTCCAGATACTGAAATGCAAAAGATATAAAGACCTAAAGGCAAGTTTTCTAGATGCAGAAGTGCAGAAATTATAAAGACCTATAGGTACGTTTTCTACCCTTTGCATGCATTCAATCCCATCCCTTTCCACTATCCGTCCCCATCGTTATTACAAATTATTACAAACTGAATGAATCAGAATAAAACGTAAACATTACATTAGCAGCTCCGGCTATATCTAAAAAGCCTAATTCTGACTCAAAGTCCAATAATATGAAATAAACCAACTTCCAAGATCAGCTTTCCACAAGACTTTCCCATATTTGGGGTGTGTCAGAGTTCCTAAGAGCCTCAAAGGGACTCGGGGTAATGCTTACACCCCAAGCACATTGTACAAGCAGGAACACTGCAGTGTGGAAATGCCAGCCCTCAAATGTCCATGTTCCGAGGGAACTTAAGGTCCCAAAACAAGGGTCATAAAAGAGGGGCAGAACTTAAAAGTCAAGGAATAAGTGTAAGTGCACAAGGGGAAGGAAATTAAAGAGGGACATGGCAAGCTGGTATTCATGCCCAACAATTAGGATGCTGGCACACCCCTAACCAGCTTGCTAGTCAAATATTGAGAGTTAGGATCCATTATGGATCAAGCCATGGCTTGGGCGGTAATTGGAATACTATAAAACCAAAAGCTTAACTGAACAAATATAAAGGAATAGGGGAAGGGGATTCATAATAGAAACAACAGCAAAGAAGGGAAATATTTAGCACAAATTACAGAACATGAGATGTAAAGTAAACAAGAAGTATGAAACTGTAAAGTAAACATATATGGGGGGAGGGGTTAGGAAGAAGATTTAAATAAAGAATACCAGTTTAAGAGAAAATAAGTAAGCAAAAATAGCCTTGAAATAGCCAAGTTGTGAATAGCAGTTTCAAAAAAGATCTCAAACTATGCAGGATTAGAAGATAGTGTTTCAAAAAAGTGTGTTTCAGTGTGCGAGCATAGTTTTGTGTCTTTTTGATGATGTAATAAAGAGAGAGGACTAGGTCCTTGTATAGTTGTTGAAAACAAGCAATGTAGGCAAAGGGTGTACAAACATGGCAACCAATCAATTAGTAACAATTAAGATATCTAGACTCGTTTAATTAAGGGTTCTAGTTCAAACAGCTAGTCAAGATGGAATAAGGAAGAAGAATCAGTTTACGAAGGTTGATTAGGGTAAGAAAACCTTATAGTGCACAAATAAGGTCAAGTACATAGTTGGTAATTAAGGGAAGGTGGAATAGTAGTGTCTTTACAAAGTGAAAATAAGGTATTGGTTTGAAAATCAATCAAAAAGGATCTTGGATCCAATTGTAATCCCAGAGAACCTTAAGTAATTAAGGAATCGGTCATATAGATATGGAAATAATTTAAAAGTTGGCACAGAATCACAGAAGTGATACACAAGACCATGTATTTAAGGAAAATATCCCAAGTATGGGATTTTACACACAAAAGGATCAAAATAAATAGCTAGTAGGGTAAAAGGGATTCAATCGAAAGAAATCAGTGATGAATCACTAGCATGATTAAAGGGATTTCAAAATTAATTCTTGGTGAAATCTTTTGAAAGGTAAGTTTTCTCCTCATATAAAAAGCATACAGCGTAATCAAAGAAAGAGTCTAACAATGAAAGTTCCCGAGTCACAAGCAAATAGGATTTCAAGTTTCAAATACAGACTCACAACAAGTCTTAAAATCTAGGGTCCCAAAGCGAAACCCTAGTGCCACTTATCGGAGAAAATCCTCAAATCCTTAATGTTTCAAATAGAATCAAAGGAATTTGTGAGAAATCAAGATCATTGAGAGTCAAACACACACAAATAAATGCATAAGAAATGGGAGCTGCGAGCTTTAAAAGCTAAAGTAGGCGAGGACATGCATAGCAAGAACATCAATGAAACTCAGTAAGGTTAAACAAAATCAAGGATCAAAGAATTAAACACATTTAACATGTGAAAAAAGAATAGCGGAAGGTCCTGCATAATCAGAAGAGAAATAAGAGAACAAACTCAAGCCCAATAAGAAATAAACATACAAATATAAAACACACATAAAGAAAGAACAAAGAGCCTGAAAACATTTAAAGAAAACTTTTTTTAAAAACCCTAAAAATCAAACTTGAATAATTTTAAAAAGGAAATTCCGGAAAAAGCCTTAAAACGTCAAGCAAAAACCAAGCATGGTACAGTGTAAAACCTTAGAAGTCTTACGAAATGGCAGAGAAGACCCTAGAATGAGAAGGTCTTGAGGAAAGTCGGATCCCGAGTCGAAGAGACTCATATTGCTTTGAACACGCCAGAAATTGACCGGAGAGGCCATAGATCTTGCAGATCTGAGACAGATCTAAAGGAAACTATGGCATTCAGGCCTCCAAACTTCGAGCAACTCAATTTTAATGGAGAGGGAGAGTGAGCACAGGCCATCCATGATCAGGAATGCCATTGATTCCAGTAGAAATAGGACGGAAGTAGGTGAAAATCAACTAGGGTTTCGGGGAAGGCTAGAGAGGATTTGGGAGGTGAGGAGAGTTCAAAGGCTGCACAACTAGTAGAATGCATTAGGGTTAAAGGGTATGGGAATTAAAAAAGAAAATAGCGAATCATGGCCGTTGATCAAAATGATCAACGACTAAGATTAAAGGGAGAATCAGACGGGTTTAAAATTGGGTCAAGGGGTCGGGTTAGGATTGAAATTGGGTTGTTTAATTTGGATGGAATTGGTGGGTCAAATTGAGGCTTAAACTACAACGATAATGGGCTATGTGTTAAACAGCCAATTTCCCCCTTTGAATTTATAAAAAATAGTTAAAAATAATTTTAAAGACAAATTAAAAGCACTAAACTAATTAATAATATATAAACATTAATCTAAAAATACTGAAAATGCTTTTGTAATTGTAAAGTGCTATTAATTGTAAAATAGGTAGTAATTGCAATTATATGCAATTTAGCTTAAAACGATACCGGTTAAATTTGTAAAAATAGGCAAAATCACCTTAGTTATATTTTGGCGTAAATATGAGAATGGAAATAAATTATTCACGAATTCTTAAAAAGTTAGTGGGAATACCAAAACTCTTGGGCATGCTTATATATGCATACATATGCTATTTTAAAAGTATTTTGAGTATAAAAATACACAGGGAAAAATTGGGTATCAACAACTGCCCCTCTTTTCCCGAGAAGGATGAAAGAGTTGTCGGTAAAGATATGATAGCAAACTTTCACCGAAAGAAACGATTTGAAAGGTTTTGACTAAGCTCTGGTTCCTGAGCTACCTATATATCCCTGGTCTTACAGGAATCAAGCCATATCTAGTTCACGATACGTAGGCGGAACATGCCAATGGAGATTTTGAAGGACGGGCGAGATGTTTAGGTTGGGAATGATGGTTGAAGTCTGATAAGCTGCGGGAATGGGAGTGGGGTTGCTCCTACCGAGTTGGCTGTTGCTAGCCGGTGTACCTGCAAGTGAGAAATGCAAGCATATATTGTATATAAATTTAAACGTGATGCAAGTTCCCATTGTACCATAAATGTTGTCTTTGGATGGGTAAGATGACATCCTCAGACCATGACGTCCTAGGCCATGAAACGTATAATAAGGATTTTTAGGCTATGAAATGACGTTCTTGGGATATGAGAATGATGCCCCCAAACCATGATGCCTTTTGAATAATGATATGAAAAAGATAAAATGGGGTCCTCAGGCCATGGTATGGAATTCTCAGGCTATGAAGATGGTGCCTCCAAATAATGGCGCATTCGATCGATTTAGCGATCTTTCAACCTATGAAATGAATAAAGTGGCGATCTTTCAGCCGATGCAAGACGTAAATAAAAAGTGGCGATATTTCAACAGTGCAAGAAAGATAAAGTGGCGATATTTCGGCCTTGCAAGATAAGGTGGCGATATTTCAGCCATGTAGGATGGAGATAGAGCTTAGCCTCGCAAGGTAGAAAGGTAGCCTTATGCAATGGAGAAATATGCAGATGAAGGTAGAGCTTAACCTTGGAAAGCAGGAAAGTAGCCTTATGCAATGCAGAAGATGCAGATGGAGGTAGAGCTTAACCCCGAAAGGCAGAAAAATAGCCTTATTCAATGCAGAAAATGCAGATGGAGATAGAAATTAACCTTGAAAGGCAGAAACGTAGCCTTATGCGATGCGGAAGAATGCAGATGGAGGTAGAGCTTAACCTCGAATGGCAGACAAGTAGCCTTATGCAATGCAGAAGATGCAGATGGAGGTAGATCTTAACCTTGGAAGGCAGAAAAGTAGCCTTATGCAATGTAGAAGAATGAAAATGGAAGTTGAGCTAAACCTCAGAAGGCGGAAAAGTAGCTTGTGAAATGTCAGAAATTTGAAAGTCGAGTAGTAGTAACATTTATTAGCTGATAGCTTTATAGCTGATAGCCAATTGCAATATCATGGCTGCTAGGGATGTCATGTGCGGATATCAATTGTAAATTGGTGATGATTCTGAGGGTTGTATTTCTGAAAAGTACAAGTGTGTAAATATCTGATGATTTTGCGACTTGGGGGCTGCATCCAAAGAAAAATCGTGAGTTTGTAAAGGGGGAAGGTTAGATCGTCTTCCTGTGTACTTTGCTCGTCCTGCTCGACGTTGTGTTTTTATTGGGGTAGAGTGACTAACAAAGCAATTTCAATAATAATCATGCATGGTTTAGTAGAAATTGTAACGTAAATCCATAATTGAAAATAGTTTCTTTTAGATGAACTGACGACTGTGATATGGTTCAAGATATTGCAACCTTTCTCGCTCCGAAATTTTGACGGTCATCAAAATTCTGCCCCAGTTTACTGGGTTGGTGATTCTGACGGGTGCGCGCGACGAATGGCTAAAAATCAACTTTGGATTTTTGAGGCCCTCAAATTCTGCCCCAGTTTCTAATGGCGGGGGAAATGGAAATTTTATTGGATTGCAACCGAACCCATAGGGCTGCCTATGTATCCCCTTTTAAATGGGAATCAGATCAGGCGTAGTATAAATTACATCATAAAGAATTCATAAATGATTACACATAGTATCGCTTTACTGCATCTGAATTTATTGTCTTCGGCCAAACTTCTCTGTCCATTTCTACGAGTATGAGGGCTCCTCTGGTTAGAACCTGATGAACCATGTATGGACCTTGCCAGCTGGGAGAGAATTTTCCTTTGACTTCATCTTGATGTGGGAATATTTTCTTCAACACCAGATGCCTCAGTGTAAACTTTCTCGATATGACACTTTTTTGAAGGCTTTGGAAATTCTACTCTAATACAATTGACCGTGGCAAACTACATTCATTCTCTTTCTATCTATTAGAGCTACTTGCTCATAGCGACTTTTTACCCATTCTGCTCGTCTAGTTCTGATTTCGATCCTCAAGGAGGGAATCTCCACCTCGGTGGGAATGATTGCCTTTGTACCATAAACCAACATATATAGAGTTGCTCCGGTTGATGTGCGAACTTTGGTACGGTATCCCAATAGAGCAAATGATAGCTTTTCGTTCCACTGCTTTAGTCTGTTGAAAAACTTCTTCAGATCTTCTATATGGTCAGTGGCTTTCTTGGATTTGATGATGACATCATCTACATATACCTAAATTTCTTTGTGTATCATATCGTGGAAAATAGTAGTTATGGCTCTCATGTAGGTGGCCCCAGTATTATTTAGTCCAAATGGCATCATCTTGTAGCAATACATCCCCCACAGCGTAATGAAAGCCGTTTTCTCCACGTCTTCTTTGTCCATGCATATCTGATGGTATCCAACAAAACAATCAACAAATGACTGTAGCTCATGCTTGGCACAGTTGCCAATTAGAATGTGTTTGTTTGGCAAGGGGAAGTCATCTTTGGGACTGGCCCGGTTGAGATCCCGGTAGTTGACACACACTCTAACTTTCCCGTCCTTCTTCGGCACTGGCACAATATTGGCTAACCATATTGGATACTACTACCCTGAGAACCTTGGCTTTGACTTTCTTAGTGACTTTTTCCTTGATTTTCAAACTCATGACGGGTTTGAACTTTCTGAGATTCTATTTTACCGACGGACATGTTGGATCTGTTGGCGGTTTATGAGCTAAAATAGATGTACTGAGGCCAGTCATATCATCATACGACCAGGCAAATATGTCCTTATATTCCATTAGGAAATCCGTGTACTCTTCCTTTTTATGTCGGTGACAAATGAACACTGATGCGCATTTCCTTGACATTCTCTGTATCCCCCAAGTTAACTATCTCAGTTTCATCCAAATTGGGCTTAGGTCTGTTCTCAAAGTCCTCAACCTCTTTAACAACCTCTTATAGTATGTCATCCTTTTCTGAGTCTATGTCCGTTTGTTGTATTGTCTCGTTGCAAGTCACAATATTGGTTTATCAAGATAAGTAATAGTAATGCTGTGTAAATAAAGTAAACGATAGAAAAATAATAAGAGGGAGATTCATAAGAAACATGAAATGCTTTGATAAATTTCATAATTGTTTTGAGAATTGGAGCTCTTTTTTCAGATTTAAAGAGAATACTAAAGAAAATCAACTAACAAAAAAGTAAAAGGCAAAGCATGTGCTTTGTTCAGCCTTTCTACCACGAAGTTTTCCGGGCCCTGGTGGTTCTGATGGACCTATTATTTAGGCACTCTCATCGGCTCACAGCTTGAATAGAAGGGCCTTTATCTCCTTCCTCCTAAAAAATAACACAGCAGTCCATATTTTCATCTTCCAGAAACAGATTCCTCATTGCCGCCAATGCTTCCTCTTCTTTTGACCCATATATGACATCAGCTGGCTGGAAAGTCTGCTCCAAGTGAGGTATCGGATCCTCTTGTGGGTAGTAGGAACTGCACCATGGTGTCGATTAGTGGTTGAACTCCTCCCAGGTGTATTTATATCCCAAACCAAAAGTGGTACCATTTTTCTTCAGCTTGATGGGTTTGGCGATTCCCTGGAGGTTTTTTTTGAGTCCCTTGCCAGGATTGTATCCACACCAATTCAGTATGCTTTCAATCTTTTTATCCCACCATTTATCCTTGTCCATGGAATTGACCCTCTCGATGTGGTGGTAGGTTTCTCCGTCTATTTTCCTTCTTCCTTTTATTGCCGGGATGGTCTGGTGATTGTATATGGGATTGCTACTATTGCCATGGATAATCACCTCTTGGTGAGTCCACTCAAATTTCATTGCTTGGTGATGCTAGAGCTCCACCGGCGTGAATCCAGGGCCGTCCTAACAGAAAATTGTATGACGCTGGGACGTCTATTACTTGAAAGTCAACGTCGAACCAAGTCGGTCCCATTTGCAGACCCAAACTGATTTCCCCAATAGTGGACCTTTGGGAACCATCGAAAGCTTTGACATTGATGACTCTATCCTTGATATCATGCAAGCTCTTTCCTAATGTTCTGAAAGTCACCAATGGACAAATATTTAGGCTGGATCCTCCTTCAACCAAAATTTTGGTGATGAAATAATCTTCACATTGCATAGTGATGTGCAATGCCTTGTTGTGGCTTAACCATTCTGGTGGCAGCTCATCTTTGTGGAAAGTGATTTTATGATTCTCCAACACTTGCCCTACCATGTTTGCCATTTCTCCTCCAGTTATGTTGCTGGGCACATATGCCTCGCTTAGAACTTTCAATAAGGCATATTTATGTGCGTCAGAGCTTTGTAACAGGCTAAGATGCAGATCTGGGCTGGCGTCTTATTCTGTAGATGAATGACTGAATACTCTTTGGCTTGTATCTTTCTCTAGAGATTATCGGGCCGGTTTTGGTTAGTCGTCCAGAGGCTTGCTTACTGGACTCAGCTAGATGTTCTGGAGTATAAACCCTGCCGGTTCTGGACATGCCCTGTGCTACAATTGCTTCTCCATATCTGGTTTCCCCTTTCCTTCTCGCCTCGGCGGTGTAATCCTAAGGAATGGTCTTCGCATGGAATGGTGCTGTGGCTGACATAGCTACTGCAATGGGTACTCTTGTGTTGGAAGTTAACAAAGCCATTTCAAATGGCATAGGTGCTTTCGGGGATCCAAAGTCAACCTCGATTGATCCTGACGCCTTTGCAGAAGAAGGTACTTCGAACTCAAGTGGTATAGACATGATTACTTCATCGTCCCGCGAAGGTTGGATCTGGACAACAATGGGTTAAGTGTGAATGCCGGTTTCTTTGGCTCGTCACCCTTAGCAATAAATCCAATTGATACTTTGGGGTCCCTATCGTCATCTATCTCTATCATGTGAACACCTCCATCCTTGTGGCCAGGCAAAGGGTTGTTGCGAACATTAGAAGCAGGTTCCTTTGCCTCAATAATCTTATTGTTAATTAAAGCTTGGATCTTATCCTTCACCGAGCGACACTGGTCAATGGTATGCCGCTTCATGCCAGAATGTTATGCATAGGTTTTATTCGAGTTGACCCACTAGGAAGGGTTTTCTGAAATTATGGCAGGGATAGGGGTGATGTAGCCTGCAGCTTTGAGTCTTTCATACAGCTGGTCGACCGGTTCGGCAATGGCGGTATATTGTTTTAGAGGCCTGCGGTCGAAGTTTGGTCGAGGTCTGGGAAAGTTTTACCTTGTGGGAGGTGATTGATAATGTGGGGGTTCACTGTTGTAGGCTTGGTAGACATGTGCGGGTTGGGAATATATCAGTGAGGGAGGTTATATGTGGGGAGTGGAGATGATTGGCAAGTAGGCAGTGGATCTTCGTAAGAAGGCGATGGTGCTTGGTAATTTTGGGTAGGTTGATATGTGAGAGGAGATATTGGGTAGGTTTTGTATTTTATTGGGGATTTTGTTCTCTGTGCAACCATCATGACACTCACATCCCTTTTCTTGGATGCACCGCCAGATTGTAGAGACTTATTGGTAGCCTGCAATGCTTCAAAGTTAGTGACCATACCACTTTTAATGCCTTCCACGATCCTCTCCCCTAGCTTGATGATGTCGGAAAATTTCTGGCCTTCAATCAACATAACCCTCTCATAATACTGTGGGTCTTGAGCCCGGATGAAATACCTTTTCATTTGTTCTTCTTCTAAAGCCGGCCTGACCTTAGCAGACTCTGATCTCTGGCGAGTAGCATACTTATTGAATGTCTCCGTGGATTTCTTTTTTAAGTTCTAAACGTAGAATATATCTGGCGTATTCTCCGTGTTGAATATGAGCCTGTCCATGAAATTGGACGCCATACTTTCCCAATTCGTCTACTTTATTGGGTCTCGGCTAATGTACCAAGATAGAGCATTTCCTTTCAAACTTCTCATAAAGAGCTTCATGCGAATCTTCTCATCCTTACCTACCCTGACCAGCTTGTTGCAGTAGGTCCTCATTGAACTCTGGGATCCCATGTGCCATCAAACATCTCGAAGTTGGGAGATTTGTACCCCTCGGGTAGTTAGACATCTGACTGAATACAAAGGTTCTCATAATTTAGTCCCTCGATACTTTGTTTCTTTCAACACCCTGGACTCGGTAAATCAAATTCTTGAGTTATGCGGCCAGGTTCCTGATAAAAGAGTCTTTGTTATCAGACTTCAGTATGCTTGAAATAGGTTGAGCATAGTGTGGTATGGTTTCCATAATAGGTGGGGGAATTGTGGGGATGATCATTTGTAGAGTTTAGTGTTTCAGGAATGAGTAGCGGGGTGTTGTTTGGAGTGTGACATGTGTTGCAGTGTTGATGGGGAGTGGGTTGTTTTTGTGCTTTCGGGATGTTTTGTGGAGGTGTAGGATTTTAAGAATTGGGAAAGTTTACATCTGGGGTAGTGAGGGATAATGATAAGTTTGCCAAGTTTCGAACTTGGTCCAGCTCTTCCTGAAATTTCAATATCTTCTATTCGAGCTGGGCAGCACTTTCTTTGGAAACCTGAATATCATCAGGAACCTCTACCCTTTCGGCCGAGTTGTTCAAATCCTCCATTTTTCTTCTGTTCTTGTTTCTGATAGTACACGGAGGAGAAGGAGGTAGAGGCCCTTGGATCTTGTGAAGTAGGATGATAATGCCAAAGTGCACGAACTAACCTTTTGGGGAGAGGAATAAAACAAAATTAAAAAAACAAAAAGGTAGCTAGTTAGTGAGGATTATGAGAAGAAAATATTGCAATATTTAAACACATAGTGCAATAATATAAATCGTGTCCTAATTTGGGAGCCTCGTTATGCTCGAGGTAGGCCTAGCAACAAATAGCTTGGAGAACTTATAATGCTAAATGCCTCATTTTATTGATAAAAATAGGACGAATCCCAAAACGACACTAAAAGTTGCAGATGAATAAAATATCACTAATGGCCATCGGCCTTATTACATTTTAAAACAAAAGAATAGACTTCTAACTACTCGGTCCCAGAAGGATCTCCTTCAAGGTTAATGTTCTCGTTGATCAGATCCTCCAGCTCACACAGATTTTCCAGTAAAAATACCTTTGCCAGGCATTCTCCTTTGCTTCCTTTAGTATTTTGACAGTCGGTGACTCTCTTCCTCGTTTTCCCTTCCAATTCTAGCAGACTGTATTCTAGATATTCCAATTTCCTACTAGCCCTGGTGACTCTCTCTTTCCATTCATTGATTTGGTTACTTGAAGGGAGGTTCCTCCACTAGGTCAGCAAGAGTGAGGGCATGTTCACCATACCGAAGTCGGGAACTTTGTCGTTCATTTTATCCATAACAAAAGGGTTAACACCTCACCCCCACCGGAATTGACTATTTAATACCAATAATTAGCATAAGTAGCATTTAGTTCTCCAAAGACATGCACATACGTGGTAATGTCTATTTGGGTTCCAAGGAAACCAGTGGACTTTGGACAAGGCTATCTTAAAGAGTCATTACTTGGTTAGGTTTGACCATGATGCATGTACAGTTAGATAGAGTAAGATTTCAATGGGGTATTAGACCGGTACCCTTGAGCAGACAACTCAAGAGGGAAAGGCTCGGAACCATCGACTGCACCGCTGATCGACTGATTTTACCATAAATACGACTTTGTCAAATTTAGGGGTTGATAATATTGAAAGGGTGCAACCATTCATTATAAGCGTTGCTATAGTATTTTGTTTGACACAAGCGGAATATGATATTGAGGATATAATTGCAAGAATGAAACAAGTTGCCACGTATTTGCATGTTCATAAAGTAATGATTACAATGATTGCTCATAATTACAACATTATTGAAGGAAAGCGGTAAAAAAAGCATTAAACAAAAGAATCAAAAGCCATGTCAGTTTCGTAGAAAAAAAGATAAAGACATTAAATAAAGGCAATAAAGCAATAAAGTCACAAATAACAGGAAATGGTAAAAGCCTAAAAGTCCCCAGCAGAGTCCCCATGCTGCCGATGACCCCTTATTCTAAAGGCGAAATCGAGTTTATGACATTTGGGAGGCAACTCATTCCCTTTTGGGAATCGGGCTTGCATTCAAAGAGTCTCCACCTAATGATTAAATGCATTAGGACAAAAAAAGGTTTGAGTTTGAAGAACCAGAGTTTGTGTAAGGGCTAGAAATTATCTCGAGAGAAAGGTGTTAGGCACCCCTCAAGATCCACTAGTGTTGTTCCCGGCCCTGTTATAATTATGACTTCACATGACCAAGTAATCAATTAGGGGTTCAGAATAGAGGGACTTGTATATGACATTACAAATAAGTTGGAAACTTTTGAAGGTAAGTAGAGAGGACATACATTAAAAAAACGACATGAATAGTTTTACGAGAAGAGATGAAAGAAGCTAAAGGGAGAGGGGTCCTAGGTTTATAATTAATATGGATCACGTCAATAAAATATCCAGTAATCCCTCTTAAAAAGAGGGGCTACATGAGATATTGCTACATCGGTCATCATCTCCATATCTACCCTTCTCACCTCGTTAAGGTATTAAAGCGCGGAATAGTATCGTCACTTATAGCATGCTATTACCCGCCCCAATGCTATCAGTCTCGGAGGCATTGAGACTATTAATCCTAAAAGGGAGGGAGTTGGGGCTTTTCAGAGTTCCAAAAGGATAAAATCTAGGCGACATGCAATAGTAAATAGTATCCAAAAGGAAGCAAATAACAGTTAGGGCTCAAGTAGACCTCCCATTCAAAGTAGAAAATTATTTAGCATGACTTGCAAATACTGATTAGGTCTTTCAATTAAGCAAAATGTAGGACATGCTGATTTATCAAATATTTCTCAGATGAATTAGACTTGTCTAGATGTAGTTATCAAAGATTGGCACATTTAGTTAATTACCTATAAGTTTGCCTAGGTGAGGACTATAAGCATGACATATAATAGTACTGTATTGATTTATAGGAAAAAGTTGTTGGTTTACAAACTAAGATCTGCAGACTTATAAGATTGATTTCGGATTCAAAACGCAAACTGATTCAGTCAATTTGTTCCTATAGACATGATCTCTAAATATCATTGATTTTAAACAATTATAATAACCATATAGACATGATATCTAGAATGAATTGATTATTAATACGCCTAAGAGGGTTTGCCTAATGGTGTGTGTATCCATAAACATTGAAAGACTTATAGGCATGCTTTCTAGATGCTGAAATGCAAATGTTATTAAGACCTAAAGGCAGGTTTTCTAGATGTAGAAGTGAAGAAATTATAAAGACCTATAGGCAGGTTTTCTACCCTTTGCATGCATTCAATTCCGGCTAGTCAAGACGGAATAAGGAAGAAGAATCGGTTTACAAAGGCTGATTAGGGTAAGGAAACAGTGTAGCGCACACATAAAGTCAAGTACATAGTTAGTAATTAAGGGAAGATGGAATAGTAGTGTCTTAATAAAGTGAAATAAGGTATTGGTTTGAAAATCAATAAGAAAGGATCCCAGATCCAATTGTAATCACAGAGAACCGTAAGTAATTAAGGAAAGAGTCATATAGATATGGAAATAATTCAAACATTGGCACAGAATCAGACAAGAGATACATAAAACAAAGTATTTAAGGAAAACATCCTAAGTATGCGGTTTTACACACAAAAGGATCAAAATAAACAGCTAGTAGGGTAAAAGGGATTCAATCGAAAGAAATCAGTGATGAATCACTAGCATGATTAAAGGGATTTCAAAATCAATTCTTGGTTAAATCTTTTGAAAGGGAAGTTTTTTCCTCATATAAAAAGCATACAGCTTAATCAAAAAAAGAGTCTAACAATCAAAGTTCCCGAGTCACAAGCGAAGACGATTTCAAGTTTTAAATACAGACTCATAGCAAGTCTGAAAATCTAGGGTCCCAAAGCAAAACCCTAGTGCCACTTATCGGAGAAAATCCTCAAATCCTTAAGGTTTCAAATAGAATTAAAGGAATATATGAGATATCAAGATCATTGAGAGTCAAACATACAGAAACAAATGCAAAAGAAATGGGAGATGTGAGCTATAGAAATTAAAGTAGGCGAGAACATGCTTAGTAGGAACATCAATGAAACTCAATAAGGTGAAAAAAATCAAGGAGCACAGAATTAAAAACATTTAACATGTGAATAAAGAATAGCGAAAGGTCCTGCATAATCAAAAGAGAAATAAGAGAACAAAATTCGAGCTCAATAAGATATAAACATACAAATATAAAACACACATAAAGAAAGAATAAAGAGTCTGAAAACATTTAAAGAAAACTTTTTCCAGAAACCCTAAAAATCGAATTTGAACAATTTTAAAAAGGAAATTTTGGGAAAAGCCTTAAAGCGTCAAGCAATAACCAAACATGGTATAGATCTAAGAAAAATAAGCAAGTGTAGAACCTTAGAAATCTTAAAAAATGGCAGAGAAGACCCTAGAATGAGAAGGTCTTGAGGAAAGTCGGATCCTGAGTCGAAGAGACTCATATTGCTTTGAACACGCCAGAAAATGACCGGAGAGGCCCTAGATCTTGCAGATCTGAGACAAATCTAAAGGAATTCATATAAGTCAGGCCTCCAAGATTCAAGAAACTCAAGTTTAATGGAGAGGGAGAGTGAGCATAGGCCATCTATTGCCAGGAATGCAATAGATTAGGGTTGATCAAAATGGTATAATGTATTAGGGTTAAGGGGGTATGAGAATTAAAAAAAGAAATGACGAATCATGGCCGTTGATCAAAATGATCAACGACCAAGATTAAAGGGAGAATCAGAAGAGTTTAATATTGTGTCAAGGGGTCGGGTTATGATTGAAATTGGGTCGTTTAATTTGGGTGGAATAATGGGGTCAAATTGAGGCTAAAACTGCAATATAATGGGCTATGTGTTAAATATTCAATTTCCCCCTTTTAATTTATAAAAAAGTTAAAAATAATTTTAAAAACAAATTAAAAGTATGGAACTAATTAATAATATATAAACATTAATCTGAAAATACTTAAAATGATTTTGTAATTGTAAAATGCTATTAATTGTAAAATAGGCTATAATTGTAATGCAGTTTAGCTTAAAAAGATACCAAATAAATTCGTAAAAAGTAGGCAAAATCACCTTAATTAGCATAAATATGAGAATGAAGGTAAATTATTCACCAAAATTATAATTTTGGAATAATTATTCGATTTTGTAATGCTAAAATAGACAATAAATTGATTTTCAAAATCTTAAAAGTTAGGGGGAATACCAAAACTCTTGGGCATGCTTATATATGCATATATATATATGCTATTTTGAGCATAAAAATACATAGAAAAAATTGGGTATCAATAATGTTCTGAAGACAATTGAGTCAAAATTACCTAACCTCCCTCCAAAGAACCTGGATTATTCCCTCAGATGTGCATATTGTTCTGATGCTTCGGGGCACGATACATAAAAGTGTTGGCATTAGATGAAAGCCATCCACAAGCTTATTGATACAAATCAGATTGTGGTACAGAGCCCAGAGGCGCCCAATATAATCAGAACCCGTTGCCAGCCCTTGCCAAATCGCACATGATTGAGATAGTGCATAAGGATGGGGACACCAAGAACCTTCAAAGTTTTCTATGATGATCCTAGCCGTTGAAAATAAGCTAGTCAAAGCTCCAGTTGTTACAAAGGCGATGATTTTGATAGCTGAAGGGCTGATAGACATGCCAAGCACACTTAATGATAAGCTGATTTTGGTAGTCTTGAAGGAGTTTCCAGATGATGTTGTAACAAAGCAAGGAAAGACAAAAGTGGTCATGCTGGGGGTAGCAAGTAAGCCTATCATTATTGTGGAAGGGGCTCGCATTGCCCCTATTATTATTAAACCTGTAACCCAGTTGCCGATAGATAACACCAAGGTTGTTCTATGGAAATGCAAGCGAGTGATAATAACTTACAAAAGGAAAGAGGAAGTTAATGAAACCTAGGGTTTGATTCGTTCGGAAGATGCTTTTCCCTTGATAAATTAAGGACACCTAAGCCACTCAAATATGGTCTAATTCTAGTGAAGAATCCAGTCACCAAAGAGGAAACAAAAGAATTCTTGAGAAAAATGAAGGTGCAGGATTACTCCATAGTAGAACAATTGAGAAATAGCCCCACTTAGATTTCTTTTCTATTATTGTTGATACATTTAGACAAGCACCACCAGGCTCTCATGAAGATTCTAAATGAAGCACATGTCCCTGAAAAGATCACAGTGAACCATTTGGACAAGATTGCCAATAAGATATTCGAGTCTAATAGGATCACGTTCTCGGATGATGAGTTGCCTCTGGAGGGTACAGAACACAATCGGAATCTCTATCCCACAGTGAAATGCAAAGATTCTATGGTCACGAGAGTGTCAGTTGACAATGGTTCCAGTGTAGACATTTTCCCTCTCTCTACTCTAAACAAGTTAAAAGCTGATTCTGAGAGGATCCACAAGAACAATATATGTGTCCGAGGTTTTGATGGAGGGGGAGAGGACATTGTTGGCGGAATAGTGCTCAAACTAACAATAGGACAAGTTGAACTTACCATGGAGTTCCAGGTATTGGGT
The DNA here is from genome assembly GCA_034376525.1 of Nicotiana benthamiana. NCBI lineage: Eukaryota > Viridiplantae > Streptophyta > Magnoliopsida > Solanales > Solanaceae > Nicotiana > Nicotiana benthamiana. The sequence continues at coordinate 57,072,535 of CM067339.1, read as the reverse complement.
GTGGACGTCTCTTACAATTTACTATTAGGCAAACCCTGGATATATGTTGCCAAAGCAGTTCCGTCTTCTCTTCACCAGTTGGTGAAGTTCGAGTGGGACAGACAAGAAATTATCATGCGTGGTGATGAGAAATTATATGGTTACAATGATAAATCCATCCCATTTATGGAGGCTGAAGAAGATAAGGGGCCGTGGGTCTATCAAGCTTCCAAAAACAATGTCGGTTGATAAGGTTCTAGAAGGTAAATACATTTCAGGTCCAAAGCTAGCTTCTGCAACCATCATGGTAGCAACTGAAAGGTTGAAGAAGGTTTTGTACCGGGTAAGGACTTGGGCGCATCTTTGTAAGGTATCGTGAAACCAGTGTCTCTACGTGAAAGTCTGGGTATATTTGGTCTAAGATTGAAGCCTATAGGGGATGATGTAAAGAAGGCTAGAAATTTGAAAAAAAAAAAAGGAATGGTCGTTCCCTGAGCCTATCCCACACTTCTCTAGGTCTTTCATCAAGTTAGGGTCGTGAAACGTCCGGTGACAACAGTTTTGAAGCATGTGGTCGGCTTTGATGAAGAACTGATTAAACGTTTCCGGAGTTTATTTGATGAGGTGAACATGGTAGAAATTGGGGAATGTTCCAGCAAAGCGGACATTCAGTTTATTGGGCCAAAAAAGAAGCTTAACAATTGGGATGCTACTCCTCTCCCTACTTGGAAGGAGTTTTGGTAGTTTTCTTTGTTTTCATTTATGTTTTCTGGATTATTTTAGGGTTGTAATCTAGATTTTTATTTTTCGCCTGTTTTGATGTACAAAGCCTTCTGTCCTTTATTTTCAACGAAATGCAATTTCCCTTTTCCATTACTCCTGATAGTGTCATTTCTATCAATCTTTTTACAGTTCTTTTTATGCTAGTTTTAATAACATGACATGCATGAGGAATCTTCGGCCAAGTCTTGAAAGCCAATCTAACTCTAAAATAATATTCCAAGAAACAGAGTGTGATGATGAAATAGAATATGAGGAAAAGGAGGCATTTGAGAAAATTAGAAAAGATCTAAATCATTTTGAAGAGAAATGTCACGCCCCAAATTCGAGGGACATGACCGGCACTCGACCGGGCATCCCAGTCAAGCGGACCTGGGTGCCTTTACTATCCCATGTGTTACCCCTCATTCTCATTACCTAATAACCAGGTGAAATAGCCATTTATAAATATGGACTCCATTAACCAAATTTTATAAACATAATAATAACAATTTCCATTAGAAACTTCATTCACCATAATAAAGGTATTCCAATTTTTGTAATATATTGCCACATATCAATATTTATCATTTAAATTACCATGCCATACACTACCCACAACCTGTCTACGGAGCCTCTAAATACAACTGAAGAATATTATGGAAATGTTGGCAACAATGCTCTGGCTATACCTTAGACAACATTAAAACAAGATGAGAAACAGAAAGTGGCGTGAGCCACATAGGGCCCCGAATGGAAAGGGGCTCGCCGAATCAGTTGACAGAAAGTGATGAGGAACTACGGTCGGTGGACTGGAGTGCCTGCTATGGATCCACCTACAATCATAACACGAATGTAGCTCCCCCGGCAAAAGGGACGTCAGTACATTTGAATTGTACTTGTATGTATGAACAAACTCTTTCCCAAGTAAACTCAAGCCAAATTTCATAAAGAAGTATAGAACTGAACAACAATAGTACAAGTACAACCAAGAAGCAACAACCAAACATTCCACAACAAATGATTCAAGTAGTCAAACAAAGGGTAAATCAGTGCCCCACTTGTTACAAAATCTCCTGCTGTCTCCTTTCACAATTCCACATTTATCATTTCATGATTCATATTCATATCAATAGTGATATTGGATCACATTTTCCATCCTTATTGCCTCGTCCACCCTTATTACCTCGGCCACCCTTATCACCCCAACCCACACCTTATTTCACCGTGTTGCGGTACGCAACCCGACCCCGCATGACAGTTTTCAATTCACAACAACAAACAGCACAACAACAAGTACAAGCAATCAACCTTGGCACATTGCTAAAATAATTCCACAATAAGGGTATTGAAATCCCACAACTAGCAACAACAATTTCCTCATGTTCATCAAAATTGATACACAATTTTGATCATCACAACAGTTATTCACAACTAATCACATACATTGTTCCACAATATTTCCATTTCCATTGTTCCACATTATTCCCATTTCCATTGTTCCACATTGTTTCCATTACCATTGATCCACATTATTTCCATTTTCATTGTTCCACATTGTTTCCATTACAACTATTCCTCATTATTTCCATTTCCGTTGTTCCAATTACGAGTTCCACAACATTCATCACAAAATGCTACCACACAATCATACAACACAGAAGCTTCACGATGATTCTCACATGAATATCAACTATCAACAATTCCACAACTAGCAGAGGGCGATTTCACAAGGATCACAGTTAGCCATACATATCTCGATTGAGATTTCCTTAAGTTACTACAACACTCCAAAACTCTAGAAATTTCAATCTTCTATGAGACATAACAAAATTAAACACATATTAGAAATATATTCATGAAACTAGCTCGATTGAGCATTTTATCATACACTAGTTGAGCAACTTAACTTCAAATCCCCTTTTTACGATTTCCTTCATTCCCTAACCCAATATTTACTAATCTATGTTAAACAATCTTCCCATAAATCTAAGTTTTACATGCATGCATACACAGTACTAAAATACCAAAAAATCACACCTCAATAACCTATCTTATACTCTAAACTCAAAATTAGAATCTAGGGCTAGAATCTTACCTCTTAGATGAAGAACTAGGGTTTTCACTTCATTATCTTCAAGGAATTAACAAGATATTGTGGAGAAATTTGATGGGAGAAACTTTCCCTCTCTCTCACTATAAAAATACTCAAAAAAATGCTTATTATGAGTTATGAGGACAAATGTAACGATAGGGGTTCGGGTTTAGAAAAAAAATCACGCGATGTCAATTCTGCTATAACAAAACGGACCACAGAATCGACATGCGGTCCGCAAAATGCATCGCATAATTGACGCCCAAAACTGGGCTTCTCGGTTTCAAAATGCGGCAAAAATGCGACCGCAGAGTGCATCCTGCGATCCAAAATGCGATTGCAGAATTGACTCAGGATATCAATTTCCAGCCTTTGGTAATTTGACCATAACATTGTGTAGGAATGTCCAAATGACAAACGATCAGAAGAGTTGGAAACTAGACTTAAAGTGCTTTCATTTTATATGCTATTCACCACATAAAACATTATACATAATTATATATTCTAGTTCAAAGTAGAGCCTTGTGCGAATCCATTTGGAATTTTGGCCTATTTCGAAAATATTTCCATTTGGCATTCACCTAGGCTTCCCTTTGGACCTCACATCACTTACCATAAGACTTATACTCATATTTACAAAGTCTAATTTATGTCCACCATGTTAATAGTATATAAAAGCATTATAACAAGCCTTCGTGACACTACGAAATTCTAAATTACTTAGCGAAATTTTCCGGGGCCTTACATTCTCCCCCCTTAGGATCATTCGTCCTCGAATGAGGAGTAGAGTCTTCGCCAAACATTTTAAAATCACACATCTCTTTTCTAACCTACCGCAATTCCCTAATTTTTTGTCTAACTCCCAAGATTTTTAGAAATTTCGCCAGAGTCTCCTTTGTGACTAGGCCTATCTACCTGCCAGAGAATCACTAAATTCTTCTCAACAACACATCCAAAACATACCTAGAACCACAATGTATATATCCACAATCCTAATCCCAATATTACAAGCACTACATTATCATAAGGATACCAGAAGATGGACTGCACATTTTTATATCAAAACACCTATATGGTACATTCCAAGTCAAAACTAACTGGTATTCAATCAAGCAAAAATATTTTCCTTCCACGGCATATCCAGCTTTCCATATGACATTATCGACTTACAAGCATTGTCATGACACCTTCTAAAATATAATATCAACTCCTAAACATACATAACAAGGATGAAAAATAAGCATCTTGCATGAGATAACTATCCATTGACTTTACCTTTTAATAACTTTCACTGTACAATTTACATTTACCGGATATTGCAATTCTTGGTAACAACATGAACCCACAATTCCTTCACATTGCATCAAACCATCAAGAATGTCATTTCATAGTAAACAAACAATTATGTGTTCATATTAGTCCTTACCAGCCATTAGTGTAATCACAAAGGTGTTCATCAACAAGAATATAATTTCATTTCAATCAACAGTCCATATGAAGTCAAGACATCATGATTCTTTCTAGTAATGCATCATATAAGATATTACCATGATCATAAAGTTCGTTCAAACCAATTCATTACCTTCTTAGACATAACATATGGAAACACAAAGTACATGAGAAACAGTTACGGGGATATCATACTCCTATTGCAACCTAATGTGTAAAACAATCATGTTACCTTTATTATCATCTCACATAACATTTTCAGGGGGACACTCACACTAAACCCTTGATGACCTTTTATAGTTACTCTAAGATTTGATATAGTAAACTGACCATAAAATTACCTATCCAATATATATTATATATAATCACAATATGAAGCTTTATCTTTGACTTGTCTGAGCTTACCATACCCAATGGATCTAATACAATAAGAAACAACAGAGTTCAAGATTAGGTTGGAGTTATTCAGGAATCCATTAATGCGCTGAGTAGAGTACTTTATGAGGTCATATACTAACAGACACAAGAGGTTACTACTAAGAATACTGACATGGTTTATCATTGTGATTACCTCAATTATTACACAAATGAGGCATAAGAGTATGTAGTACATGGGAAATAGGAGTCATTAAGAAGGAATACTCAAGTACATGAACTACTCATTTTCTAGAGTGTAGGGAAAATCCGTCTATGCAGAATAAGAATACTCTGGCACCTTGAATGTAATATGGGTTTCAATATACATGAAGTTGAATTACACTCTTAACATTACTTGACACACAGAACCTATGCAACAAGCCTATAAGGATGAAAAGAATTGAACGCTTATGATATTACCATATGTTAGACAACTTAACACTTCTTGGTAATTGATCATATATGAAGGAACGAAAAATACGACCATTTATCATTCAAATCAACATGTTCATGATATGTGCAAAAATCCGAAGTCATCCAATCTCAACCTTTCACGAGTGAAACTTCATAGCTAGAAAATTTTGATATTGGGAAAAAATCATGATCTGGTTAGATGATTCTAATAGTTAACACGATGCTCCAAGATAAGGAAAAAAATACTCCTATACAACCAAAAAGGCGAGATGCCAAGGGTAGTATAACTCTCCGCACATGAAAATGACATAGTCAAGGATTTCAGAAGTTGAGGGTGTATAGAAAAACAACTCAATGAGACAGTGCACAATAACCACTGAAGGTTTGCAGATGATGGGAACTCCATAGGTTTTGACTTGAAGAAAGAAAAAGGAGGTGTCATAGTGACACATAGAGGGGCATGTTGTCTCACGGTTATCGTACAAGTGTTGGTACTAGCACAACGAATTCACAAAATAAGGAATACAAGTAACACATTGTGGAGACATAAAGAGAAAAATAATCATTCGTTATGAGTTGGAAATGCTTATGCTATACTGACTTCAAAACTGCAATACAATTCCATATCACGTGAAACTATAATACTAGAAACCAAGTGAGCTACTTACTACGGGATATCTCAAGTGGACACGAAAATTATGGCGATACAAGATCTTCCTATAATGGGATGTGAGGATCTCAATTTTCAGAAAAACGTTATGCACACAGTGACCATTTCAATTGATAGGTACTTGTAGGATATGTGTTAACGCATGATCTCATGTTACTTGATGGTAAGAAAGTTTTCATGATGTTTCTTGCAAGAGAGTGGATTGGCTGTTTAAGCCGTATACATAACTGAGTAAAAGAGTGACTCGAGAAGGATCACAAATATTGAATACTTTGCATGGAACTCGACACCATATGTACAAACTATATGATGGTGCATGAAATTTTTTGTAATTTAGATTCTTTTTAAGAACAAAGCTATGCAAGGACAAGGAAGATATAAGGATCTAGCAAAAAGTTTAAACAAACACCACACTACCAAATAGAATGGATCGCATAGTTTTCACATAATTTCCATACCTCTACTCTGCATTTCATAGCCCTGTTCACATATCAATTATACACCTATGCGCTTCATACAATAATAAGGAAATCACAAGTACGAATAAAACACTTTAAATGATCAACAAATTATCAAGTAAAAGAATCATGTTATTTTTACGTATATTAGTCCATCGGCTCTTGGGGCCACAATTATCACAAGCACTAGGCCACATTTCATAACGCAGCCTCTTCTTTCTTGCATTTCACATCATTTCCGCATATTTTACACCAACATCATAATCGGTTTCATGTTCCCTCATGTCACAAGTATCACCTGGTATGATTACATTTCGAGTTCTCGACACATTGTCCATACTCTATTTCTAAAAATCATTTGACTTATTTCAACATTTCTATACACAGAGGATTTCACACAGTTTTATTTAATATATGCTGCTCTAATTTCAATTTAAGGCCTTCACATTTCAATACATTCGGATTCCTTGCACCCATTTTAAGTTATCAAGTATAACACATTGGTCATAATGGAATGCATATTTTACAATTATAGGGTCACAACACCATCATGTAAAGTATCAATCCCAACAAGAATCGAATATTCAGCCTTGCCACATTTACACCGTCACTTACTTCAGTTCCAAACATCTTTGTACATTACCAACAACTAGGCACAATCAAGCAAATATGTTTGGTAAACAAAAGAACAATTTGGAGGAATCAACAATAACAAGTTTTCTCACAAAATTTGGCATCAAAATGTCAATTTAAACTTGACTTGAAGTCTAGGCATTTAGCACACAGTTCACATTCTTTATATATCCTCAATTACCAAGAATAATATACTAAACACATGAAGAAGTACCTCCCACCTATATTTACACAACAATAGTTCGCTTAACATAACACAACGGTTACTGCATAAATTATATCTTGAACCTACAACATTTATGTGGGCACCATGGAAGCTTAATTCCTAAAAAATGGGATTTTAACTGTACATACAGATAATATAATACATGATCTGGTGGTGGAGTAACATTAGTAGGAACAAGGGTACTCCTCTTATCAACAAGTTCTACCAAAATCTCAACGACTTAACATATTCCTCAAACAAGTCCTAGGTAATCCACTTGGACTCAATGGTGGGATCAATCCCTCCTTACAAGCTTCAAATTTGCGGATTATGGTATTAAAATTACCAATCTTGAGAATAAGACTTAGAGAGGAATCAACTCCCTATCTTGAGCTATATCGCACGATCTGGATTATGAAAGAAGGGTGAAATTCTTAAATGTCCAAATAGCCTCCAACTTATAGATGTGGTCGACAACACACCGATAATAAGGACTCTACTAGACACGGCTCCGAGACATCCTAGGACACTTTAAAACCTTAGGCTCTGATACCAAGTTTGTCACGCCCCAAATTCGAGGGACATGACCGGCACTCGACCGGACATCCCCAGTCAAGCAGACCTGGGTGCCTTTCCTATCCCACGTATTACCCCTTATTCTCATTACCTATAAACCAGGTGAAATAGCCATTTATAGGATATGGACTCCATTAACCAAATTTTATAAACATAATAATAACAATTTCCATTAGAAACTTCATTCACCATAATAAAGGTATTCATATTTTTATAAAACATTGCCACACATCAATATTTATCTTTTAATTACCATGCCCGACACTACCCACAACCTATCTACGGAGCCTCTAAATATAATTGAAGAATATTATGGAAATGCCGGCAACAAGGCCCGGCTATACTTTATACAACATCAAAACAAGATCAGAAACAGAAAGTGGCGTGAGCCACACAGGGCCCCGAATGGAAAGGGGCTCGCCGAATCAGCTGACGGAAAGTGATGAGGAACTACGGTCGGTGGACTGGAGTGCCTACTATGGATCCACCTACAATCATAACACAAATGTATCGCCCCCGAAAAAAGGGACGTCAGTACATTTGAATTGTACTGGTATGTATGAACAAACTCTGTCCCAAGTAAACTCAAGCCAAATTTCACAAACAAGTGTAACTGAACAACAATAGTACAAGTACGACCAGGAAGCAACAACCAAACATTCCACAACAAATGATTCAAGTAGTCAAACAAAGGGGCAATAAGTGCCCCACAGGTTACAAACTCTCCTGGTGTCTCCTTTCACAATTATACATTTATCATTTCATGATTCATATTCATATCAATAGTGATTTTGGATCACATTTTCCACCCTTATTGCCTCGTCTACCCTTATTACCTCGACCATCCTTATCACCCCAACCCACACCTTATTTCTCCGTGTTGGGGCGCGCAACCCGACCCTGCCTGATATTTTTCAATTCACAACAACAAACATCACAACAACAAGTACAAGGAATCAACCATGGCACATTGTTAAAGTAATTCCACAACAAGGGTATTGAAATCCCACAACTAGCAACAACAATTTCTTCATGTTCATCAAAATTGATACACAATTTAGATCATCACAACAGTTATTCAAAAATAATCACACACATTGTTCCACAATATTTTCATTTCCATTGTTCCACATTATTCCCATTTCCATTGTTCCACATTGTTTCCATTACCATTGTTCCACATTATTTCCATTTCCATTGTTCCACATTCTTTCCATTACCACTATTCTACATTATTTCCATTTCTGTTGTTCCAGTTACGAGTTCCAAAACATTCATCACAAAATGTTACCACACAATCATACAACATAGAAGCTTCACGATGATTTTCACATGAATATCAACTATCAACAATTTCACAACTAGCATAGGGCGATTTCACAAGAATCACAGTTAGCCATACATACCTCGATTGAGCTTTCCTTAAGATACTACAACACTCCAAAAATTCTAGCAATTCCAGTATTCTATGAGACATAACAAAATTAAACACATATTAGAAAGATATTCATGAAACTAGCTCGATTGAGCATTTTATCAAACACTAGTTGAGCATCTTGACTTCAAATCCCCTTTTTAAGATTTCCTTCATTCCCTAACCCAATATTTACTAATCTATGTAAAACAATATTCCCATAAACCTAATTTGTACATGCATGCATACACAATACTAATATACCCAAGAATCACACCTCAATAACCCATCTTATACTCTAAACTCGAAATTAGAGCCTAGGGTATAGAATCTTACCTCTTAGATGAAGAACTAGGGCTTTCACTTGATTATCTTCAAGGAATTAACAAGTTATTGTGGGGAAATTTAATGGGAGAAACTTTCCCTCTCTAAAACCCCTCTCTCTCGCTCTAAAAATACTCAGGGAAAAGCTTAAAATGACTTATGGGGTCAAATATAACGATAGGAGATCGGGATTAGAAAATAAAAAAAATATCCCATGATGTCGATTCTGCTATAGCAGAACGGACCGCATAATCAGCATGCTATGTCGTAGAATTGACGCCTAAAACTGGGCTCCTCGGGTTAAAAATGCGGCCAAAATGCGACCGCAGAGTGCATTCTGCGATCCAAAGTGCAATCGCAGAATTGACTCAGGATATCAATTTCCACCCTTTGGTAATTTGACCATAACTTTGTGTAGGAATGTGCAAATGACAAACGGTTGGAAGCGTTGGAAACTAGACTCAAAGGGCTTTCATTTTATATGCTAGTCAGAACATAAGACATTTAAATAATTATATATTCTAGTTTAAGGTGGAGCCTTGTGCGCATCCATTTGGAATTTTGGCCTATTTCAAAAATTTTCCCATTTGGCACACACCTAGGCTTCCCTTTTGGACCTCACATCACTTACCATAAGACTTATACTCATATTTACAAATATTAGTTTACGTCCACCATGTTAATAGTATTTAAAAGCATTATAATAAGCCTGCGTGACACTACGAAATCCTAAATTACTTAGCGAAATTTTTCGGGGCCTTACAAGAAACCTAAGCCTAATTGAATGATACTGAATCAATCAATTTAGGGGATCTTGATCGTATCATGGAAACCACGATAACTTTACATTTGTAAACAACAAATCAAGGAAGAAATAATCAAAGCATTATTTGAATATAAGGACATTTTTTATGGTCATATGATGACATACTGTGTTTGAGCACTAACTTGGTAGTTCATAAATTTTCATCTGAGCAAGCATTACCTCTCGTCAAGTAAAAGTTAAGGAAGTTCAAAACTGATATGTGTGTGAATATCAAGGAAGAAATCACAAAACAGTTAGACGGAAAGGTCATTCGAGTCACGCGATACCACACTTGGTTAGCTAGTATTGTGCTAGTGCCAAAGAAGGATGGAAAGAATAGGGTGTGCATTGATTACCCTAATCTCAACAAAGCAAGTCCCAAGGATAATTTTCCATTGCCAAACATCCATATTTTGATTGACAAATATGCCAAGCATGAGATCGAGTCTTTTGTGGATTGCTATACGGGGTACCATAAGATCTCGATGGAGGAAGAGGATGCATAAATGACAATGTTCATCACACCATAGGGAACGTATTACTACTGGGTTATGCCATTTAGTTTGAAGAACACTGGGTCAACTTACATGAGGGCAATGGCTACTGTGTTTAATGATATGATACACAAGGAGATTGAGGTTTAAGTAGATTATGGCGACCATAAAGTCAAAGAAAAGGTCCGACCACATTAGAGATTTGAGGAAGTGTCTTTCAGAGGCTCCGTATGTACTATCTTAAGCTCAACCCAGCAAAGTGTGCATTTGGTGTTCTATCTGGAAACTGCTGGGATTCATAGTCAGTCAGCGAGGCATGAGTTAGATCCATCAAAGTTCAAAGCTATCCAGGAGTTACCACCTCCAAGGAATAATATTGAGGTGATGAGTTTTCTTGGGCATTTAAAATCCATTAGCAGGTTTATTGCTTAACTCAGGACAACCTGTAAGCCCATCTTTAACTTGCTGAAAAAGGATGCTACGTTCAAACGGACTGATGAGTTCCAGAAGGCATTTTATAAGATCAAGGGGTACTTGTCGAACCCACTTGTGTTGGTCCCACTGAAACTTGTGAGAAAGTTAATTCTTTATTTGACAGTCCTGGATAATTTATTCAGTTGTGGTTGGGTCTACATGACTTCAGTGGAAGGAAGGAGCAAGCCATCTATTATCTCAAAATTCGTTCACATCCTATGAGGTTAAGTATACTCCCCTTGAAAGGAAGCATTATCTGTCGTCCTACACTGATTACCTCATTTCTCGTCTTGGATCCTCTAAAGAATATCTTTCTGAAGCCTATGCCCACAGGAAGACTTGCAAAGTGGTAAATTTTTCTCACAGAGTTTCACATTATCTATGTAACTTGGACCGCGATAAAAGCCCAAGCATTGGACGATAATTTGGCTGAGAGCCTAGTGGATGAAGAGTATGAGCCACTGATGACTTATTTTCCTGATGAAGAGGTGATATATATTGACAAGGTGGATCAGAATGAAAAGCCAAGTGGGAAACTTTTCTTTGATGGAGCCGCTAACATGAAAAGTGTCGGAATAGGGGTTGTGGACATTTATGAAACAGGGAATCACTACCTTGTTACATCCCAGCTTTGTTCTATTGTACTAACAACATGGCTGAGTTCGAAGCATGTATTTTGGGACTGAGGTTAGATATAGATATGGGAGTTCTGGAAGTCTTGGTTTTGGGAGATTTGGATCTTTTGGTGCACCAGATTCATGGAGAATGGGAGACTCGAGATTTAAAGCTCATTCCGTATCGATAATGTTTGCATGATCTTTGTCAATGGTTGTGATCAGTAGAATAAAGGAATCTTCCAAGGATCCATAATGAGGTTTCCGTTGCTTTGGCTACCTTGGCGTCAACGTTGCACCATCCGGACAAAGTTTGTGTTGACCCTCTGTATATTCAAGTTCGGGATCAACATGCCTACTATACTGTGGTTGAGGAAGAATTTGATGGTGAACCGTGGTTCCGTGATATCAGGGAATATATCAGGATAAGGGTATATCCGGTACATGCCATTGGTGATCAAAAGAGAACAATTCGATGTTTGGCTAGTGGATTTTTCTCAAGGGGGAATTCTATACAAGAGAACTCTAGATCTTGGGCCGTTGAGGTATATAGATGTCAAGCAAGCCAAGACTATTATGAGTGAAGTGCATTTTAGAGTTTTCGGGCCGCATATGAGTGGGTATGTTCTGGAAAAGAAAATTCTTCGAACAAGGTATTATTGGATCACTATGGAATGAGATTGCATCAACTTTATGTGCAAGTTTCATCAATGCCAGGTATATGGTGATTTGATACATTCTCCACCGTCTGTGTTGCATACAATGTCCACATCTTTGCCTTTTATTGCTTGGGGAATGGATGTCATTGGACCAATCGATCCATCAGCGTCAAATGGGCGCATATTTATTATGGTGGCCATCGACTATTTTACCAAGTGGGTTGAAGCTTAATTTTCAAATATGTGACCAAGAAGCCAGTGGTCGATTTTGTTCATTCAAACATCATTTGTCGGTTCGGATACCCTAAGTTAATTATCACGGGAATTTGATTAAAGAAGTATGTCAAAATTCAAGATTATGCATTGAAATTCCACTACATATCGCCCCAAGGCTAATGGAGCCGTTGAGGCATCTAACAAGAACATAAAGAAGATACATCGAAAGATGGTGCAAGGTTCTAGGTAATGGCATGAGAAGTTGCCTTTTGCTCTGATGGGTTATTGCACTACGGTTCACACTTTCGTAGGTGCAACTCCTTATTTGTTGGTATATGGGACTGAAACAGCTATACATGCAGAGGTTGAAATTCAATCCATTCGAATTTTTGCTGAAGCATAAATTGGTAATGATGAGTGGGTCAAAACCCAATTAGAGCAATTAAGTCTGACTAATGAGAAAAGAATGGCGGTGGTATGTCAAAGGTAGTTGTTTTAAAAGAGAATGGTAAGAGCATACAATAAGAAGGCACGTCTCTAGAAATTTGAAGTGGGTCAGCAAGTATTGAAATGCATCCTTCCATATTTGGCTGATGCTAAAGGCAAGTTTGCCCCAAATTTGCAGGGGCCCTTCTTTGTAACAAGAGTATTTTCCAATGGTGCTTTGTATTTAAAAGATATGGAAGGCAAATATATAGATATGACTATCAATTCTAATGTAGTCAAAAGATATTATATATGATTTCTTTGGTTTGTCGAATTGTTTCATTTGTACCTGGCATGTTTTAAAAATTGGAATGACAAAGGTATTTTGTTATGCCATCTTAACACTTTATCCTTTGTTAACCCTTTTGAGCCTTATTTATTTTCTTTCATACCTCTCATTGGAATCAGAAGCAAATTTTAGATGTACGGATACAGAAAATATAAATAAAAAGAGAAAAGAGGAAAAAAGAAGAGTAAAGAAAAGAAAAGAAAAGAAAAAAACAAATGAAAAGAAAAAGAAAAAGAAAAAAGAGAAAGAAAAGAAAAAGAGAAAAGTAACAAAAACAATGCAATTCCTATGCCATGAACTACGTTCGACCTGATTCATTTTAATGATACATAGGCAACCTCACAGTTCGGTCCTATCAAAATAAAATTTCAAAAGTCCCCAAGCAAAGAAACTAGGGCAGAAATTGCGGTTATTTGAAAGATCTGATTCCAAAATATGTAATTATGAACCCATAGAAGTTGTTTTGAGTCTTTATGATATTCTTTCTTTCTAACCCTATCCAAAAGCCCATATTACGGTCAAAAGAAAGACTTTCCGATTAATCTTTGAGGGATTCCAAGTCAGGCGAGATAGAGGTATGATTGGCATCATGGGCAACACCCATTCTACACAAGGAAAGTGAATAAATCAGAGAGTTTTATTGGTGAAAATGCTCGCGGGCATCATAGGGCGATGGAAGGCTTAAAGAAATTAAAATGATAGAGTCTTATTGGTGAAAACCCTCACGAGCACCATAGGGAAACGGTGAGTTGAGAGATGAACTAATGAGAGAGGGTTTTTGGTGAAAACCCTTCAGGGCGCCACAAGTCGAATATGTTTAGTGACTTTGTAGAGAGATTGAATTATGGAAACCCCGGGGCATAATTATGAAGTCTGAAAGGTGATTGGTTGAACGGGCTAGGCTGATTAATCCGAAAAGCATGTCATGATCATTGGTGCTAGCTGCCTCACTCAGATAAGTCTCTTTTCCCTTCTTCCTCAAATAGTCATCTTGTTTCAAATTTTCTCCTTTATTCCTAACTTTCGAAGTCATTGCATTTTATTTTCTTTTAGGTTTACTTCTTTAATGCTTTTTAAATGTTATCCTTGTAAAGCAAGTAAGAATAGATTTCAAACCTTATTAACAACTTCCAAATTGCACAAAGCAAAGTGCGGCCAAAGCATACTAGAAATAACATGATGCAAACTGGAAATAAGGTGTTTGTAGAAGTTCAAATGGTCGAGTGTTTCATGATTTTTGGGGAAAATATAGAGGTTCAAATTGGAAGGACAGAAATTCAAAATAGCTGGATGAGTGTAGGGCACTCGGGTCATTCAGGGTCCTGTGGCTGAGGTTTAATAAGAAGGTCAAACAATTATTTGCCAATCGGAGGCACCTAATCAGAACAATGTATGGCAGTAGAAAGGCCACCTTCACCAAGAATGCCACTAACTAACCACAACATTTTCAAACTGATAAAATTTTCTTTGATTAAAGCAGGGGCAGGAAATCTCGTTTGTTCTGGAGGAACCCTTCATAAGGAAAGCATGTACTAGAAAAGTTCAGCCATAAATCTTTAAGAACCTCCTGGGTAATGGGAATTAATTTAAAATTTGTAGGGCCTTCCTGGATAATGGGATTTAATTTTAATAGTTCTTAGGACCCTCAAAGATAATGAGATTTAGTTAATTTCAAGCCCTTAATAGATAATATTTAACATAAGTTCTACCTTTTGGAAATATAATTTAACATTGAAGTTGTCACTCTTAAGATGAGATTTAATTTGAAGTTTTCAGGGCCCTCCTGGACAATGGGATTTAGATTTTAAATTCTTAGAGCTATTTTGGGTAACACGATTTGATTAACACTCACAGATGTGCCCAAAAACCAAACTAGGGCAAAAAAGTTCTTTTGTTTTGTCTGTTTTATTATAATGACAGGCACCCACCTGGAAAACAAGGGAAATACAGTTCAAGTTTTGGCAACCAGGCGCCCGCCTGGAGAACAAGGGAATACATTTAAAGTGTTTGCATCAGATGCCCACCTGAAAAACAAGGGAGTACAGTTCAAGTTGAAGCATCAGGCGCCCACCTGGAAAACAAGGGAATACAGTTCAAGTATCAGACGCGGGTGGCCACCTGGATAATAAGGGAATACAGTTCGAGTTTTGGCAATCAGGCGCCCACCTGGAGAACATGGGAATGCATTTCAAGTCTTGGAAATCAGGCGCCCACCTGAATACAATTCAAGTTTTGGCATACATGTGCCCACGTGGATAAATAGGGAATACAATTCAAGTTTTAGCAGCATGCGCCCACTTGGATAACAAGGGAGAACTGTTCGAGTTATGGAAATTAGGCACCCACCTACAAAACAGGGGAATGGATTTCAAGTTTTGGCAATTAGTCGCCCTCGTGGAGAACAAGGGAAAACATTTCAAGTTGAAATAGCAAGCAACCACCTGGATAACAAGGGAATACAGTTTGAGTGTTGGCAATTAGGCGCCCCCTGGAGAACAAGGGAATACATTTCAAGTTGAAGTATCAGGCGCCCACATGGAAAATAAGGGAATCCATTCAAAATATTCAGTATCAGGTGCCCACTTAAAAAACAAGGGAACTCATTCCAAGTATAAGAAGCGCCCACCTGGAAAAATAAGGGAATACAGTTCATGTTTTGCAGCAGGCACCCACCTGGATAACAAGGGAATACAGTTCTAGTTTTGGCAATCAGGCGCCCTCCTGGTAAATAAGGGAATGCAGTTTAAGGTATGAAATCAGGCGCCCGCCTGGATAACAAAGGAATATAGTTCACGTTTTGGCAAGCAAACGCCCACCTAGATAACAAGGGAATACATTTCAATTTTTGACATCAGGCACCCACCAGAAAAATAAGGAAATGTGATTCATGTTTTGGCAGCAGACGCCCACCTGAAAAATAAGGGAATACATTTGAAGTTCAACTATCAGGCGCCTACCTGGAAAACAAGGGAATCCATTTCAAAATATTAAGTATCAGGTGCCCACATGGAAAGCAAGGGAATTCATTTCAATTTGAGCTAGCAACAAAAGAAGCTCCCTCAAGAGTACTAGCCAATAGTTTAAGATGCATGACAAAACTGCTGAAGTTTCAAGATCAAGTTTGAAGATATATAGATAAGATTCTTGTAACTCATAGATAATAGTTTAGCCTAGATTCTTTTCATTTTTGTCTCGATGTAATAAGGAGTTCAGCAAGCAGTAGCAGTAATAACAACAGTGAAATCACAACTTTTCGGTAGTCCCTTCTACCAAAAATTTCAGAATTACGCTGACCTGATTCCTTTATAGCCAAGGATATGTAGGCAACCTCGGAAGCAAGATTTGGTCAGATCTTTCAAAAATTCTTCCCATGGAATATTCAAACTGGCAAAAATCACTCGTATCCGTTCACTTTATCTTTGCCCAAAAACTCTTCGTATTTCCAAGCAAAGAGGGACAGCAGTGAGCACGTGAAGTTTTCCCTATGAGAAATACTCCTAAAAATTAAAGAAATATATTTTTACTAATTTTTTACAATTTCATAGGATTTTTGTAGGACTATTTTGTTAATTGTTTATATTTCTGTGCATATTTACTTTTATTAAAATCATGAAAAAATACCAAAAATACCATGTATTGCATTGGGATTTTATTTTTATTTTCTAGGATTAATTAGTTAATTAATTATTTTATTACGATAAAAACCACAAAATTGGTTCACTTTTAAATTTTTGGCTTTTAATTTTAGATTAGTAATTTTTCTCTTTTAATCTAGGGTCAACTAATTTTTTTTTTGTTTAACATTGGCTTCTATTGATATCAACAAATGTACATAAGAGTGTTCTTAGTGGTAGTATAGACTTACTACCACTTCCTAAACAACTATACTGCTATTACAAATCAAACTAGGAACTAGGGATAGTAATTAAGTTGTCGCAGCCCCTTTAACCATTTCTTGCATCTTCTGCCATGTGCATGAATAAGAATTGCAATCTCTCGGCACACAAGATTGTCATCAAATGGTTTCTTCTCAAATCTAATAGCATTCCTGCACCTCCAAATCAATGATACAGTAGTAACAAAAGCAGTGGCTATCACAGCCTTTTTAAATTGTTTACTCCTAGCATTGCAGCATATCCATGTCAACTCATTCTTCCAGCAACCAATTCTTTTATTGTAGTCCAGCCAGCAACAAATCCTGGACTAAATCCTACTGGTAACTGGGCAATCAAAATACAAGCGCTCAAACTCTTCAATGTTTTGATTGCAAAATACACAGGCTTCATCAACACTGATGCCAAATTTGAGTAGTCTGTCAACTGTTGGCAATCTACCATGGGCAGCCATCCAGACAGTAAATTTATGTCTAGGCAAGACATTTGTGGTAGCCATCAAGCTCTTCCACTCCATTCTAGGACAAACTGGAAGTAAAGAAAGGTATAAAGAATGGATTTGGAATTTTCCAGACTTACATAAACTTGAAAGTCTAGACAGGAGATCTCCTTGCAGGTTGTCAACTAATTTTTATGAATATTATAGTTAGATAATTAGCTTAATTTTATAATTTTAGTTAATTTAGGAATATAATTTAGGTTTTCATTAATTAGAGAAAGAAAAACAAAAAAAAAAAGAAAAAGAAGAATAGAAAAAGGCTTGATTTGGCTTTGAAATTGGGCCAATTTATTCCCAACTCAGCCCCAGACCCAGCCCAAAACTAGGTTACTAGTCCAAGCCCCCACCTAAACCTAATGACACCCGTTTCTATTCCCTCCATCACAACCGTTGGATCATTGTGATCCAACGGCTCAGAACTGGCCGTTCAATTAATGTAAAGCTGTCCGAAAATGGTTCCCCCCCATTTCGAAACCCTATTCACTTATCTGTATCCCTAACTTTAAAGACCAGCCTCTCTAAATTTCCCGCCACCTCCGCCATCAACCACCCACCGAAAATAACCTCACGGCAGTTCTGGTGCTCTAAACTTCTCCAAATATTTACCAGGCAACCCTCGTCTTATCCCCTTTCTACATCTAAAAACACATTCACCCGAATTCCACCCGAATCCCACAAATTTAAGATCAGGTTGCATAAAAACCCTAAATTAGAGATTCCAAACAAATTTATGCCAAAAATGGGTGTTGCTCGTTTGTTCTCAACTAGAACAGTCGATTAACACCTATTTTGACTTAAATCGGAGAAGGTTGGAGCCAACTATCGTTCGTGCAGTAGGTACTTCTATTCTTCTTTCCTCTTTCTATTTCCTTATCATTCTTTTCTTCTTTAGCTTTTTCTTTTTTATCAATTGGATTTTCTTCTAATTTTATTTTTCTTTAACCAAAATGAAGAGCGTTAGTTAGCCATAACCTTAGTTTATTAGGGTTTTGTTTTCTCCTCTTAGTTGTTTCTGCCCACTTAGTCAGTAAGTTTTTGGTTCGGTAAATCTACTTTTGTATCAGAATCATCAATAGGTCAATTTTTCGGTTTAGGTTTGTTAATTTAGTTTAGTTCGTGTGTAATTTGTCTAGTTCACAATGTATGTTTAGTTCATTATTGGTTTTAGTTATTTTTGGCTCGATTAGTATACGGGTCTATTAATTAATTTAACTGTAAAAATAATGTAGTCCATTAGTGTAGTTTAGGCATCTTTGGTTGTTTTAATTTGTAAGTATATTTTAATTACTTAAATAGTTTAATTTTTAAACAATTTGCCTTAATGTCTGCATAAATAGCCTATTTTTAGTTTGTCTGGTATAATATAAAATGTCAGTCTGAAGAGCAATGAGAATTATTATGAATTTAGATGTTTAGGTTTATTTTTTAAGCTTTCAGATGTTCATCTTTGGCTCTGTGGTTTGGCTATTCAATTTGTTTGTTGATACTTGTTTGATTATTTATGTTTACCATAATTATAAATCCTCAAGTACTTGTAGGGGCTAATATTGAATAAAAACACTTAAAGGGGTTTGAAGGGTAGATAAGTTGAAATAGGATAAAATAGGTGGGAAGGTTCTAGAATGGGGGGGGGGGGGGGAGTTGGCCTCATTTGGTTAGCACAACATGCATAAACCAATAAGGGGCAACCATCTGCCCAAATTGGTTAAAAAATGCCTTGTAGTAGCTGAAGGAATAGTTTCCTTATTCTTTTCAGCACATGGCATACTTTTAGGGGCTATATATATATATATATATATATATATATATATATATATATATATATACTTTTTCTTCACTTTTACACTTAGATTTCTAAACTCTAATATGACTCCAAAAATTCCAGCTCTAAGATTTTTATAGTTAGCTCTTGATTCTGATTTTTTGTCAAAATAATGTTGTAGCGAAAATTCGGGGAAAACTTCTGGTCATCTCGAGTTAAATGATGGTTTGATAGTAAAGCTGTGCTGCTACATTTACTGTTGCATTTAGACGTACAATTCTGTGTTGGATTTACATTATTTAGTACTTTTTACTGTTATTCTGCATTTAGGTATGTAAACTCTACTTACTGTATTCGGTGTTGATTCAATGCAGCGAAAAGATTATTTGCTCCATGTTATATTTGTTATTTGATTACTGAATACTACTATGCTTAGTTTCTGGTAAGGTTATGCTATTCTTCTTGAATTTTGTAAGTAGTTTGAATGGCGTAACGAGTTTAGTTTAAGATTAACAATATAAACTTGCAAGCATGAATTAATTTTTGGTTTTGGTTGAATGGTTGTTTGACCTCTATTGCTTGACATGATAAACTAACAAATCAAGTCTATGAGATAGTATTGAAAGGAATCTTGACATTTTTATTCTTTTATTTTTCGTTATGTGTTGAAACCATGAAAAGTTATAATTACATTATCTGTTTGTTCAATTTATTTGCCATTATGCCGAGTCAGATGCAGATGTGTAAGATAGCTCAAGCTATCCTTGCAAATACAAGCATTGTTTTGATCACAAATTTCTTGGGTCAAAGTACGTAGTGTTAGTAGAAGAATGAGATGTCTTATGAAGCCTCTCATTAATAGTTATTTAAACTTCAAATTACTGAATGATTACAATTGTATAAATTTATTTTCAATTATCTGTTTTGTATATCTTAATTTAATTACATTTGGATATTGTTAGGTAATTTTTTTAATTTTCAGAATTCATGCTTTGCTATTAAGCATATTCAAAAGGCCAAGGGGGTTTTAGTAACAAATTGGGTCAAAAGTGGGCCTAGATGGGTGGCCTGGTTAGGATCACCTTTGGAGTGGTCCTGGACCCTTGTCTCGCATGCTGGGTTAATTTTCATGGCCCAAGTTGTCCCAGTATTCATATTCTTCTTGATTATGTTCAAATAGTGTTTTGGGCCTTCTGCAGGCCCACTTAACCATAAATTATTAGAAACCTCCATATTTACTTAATTCGCTTCAAGTTTTGTCTTTAAATTTTTGTTTCAGTATAATAAACATGGGCTTCTAACAACGAAGGCAGAATTGTGCAGAGTTGGGCCTGACATTTGGCCTACTTAAAGCTGTTTGACTGGTTGCCTTTTTTCTCACCCTTGGGTTTGACTTTGAGCCTAGATTTTAAGTTAATCAATTTCAGAATTAGTATTAACACAAATTTTTCTAGATAAGTAAAGGCTTAGTGTTACTCGCTTTAGTTATGTACAAATCAACAGCTGTTCATTAAATTTCAGGCTTAGTTTTAAAAGATGAATATATGTAGTCTTGCTTTAGGCACGTTTAATATATCATCATGGTCGTGTACAAGTTCGTGTGACATGGTTACAATTTTAAAAACAAAATCGAAGTATGCGTTTGCACATTTTTGACTAAATTTTCTTAATAATAATAAAGTGTTACTAATTGTGGATACGTTTGCTTGACATGATTTTTAACGCGCCAAACAAATGGATACACGTGAGCGTGACTTGTTTCAATATAATTTCTTAATTAAAATAGGCAAATACACATATGTTATAAAATAAGTAATTAGATAATTTTCTTAAGCCAAGTATGATCAAAGCGATCCTGCTAAAAGCACAGAACCCGGGAATGCCTAACACTTTCTTCCAGGTTAAAAGAATTTCTTACCCGAATTTCTATGTTCGCAGACAATAAATAAGAGTTAACTTCCTCGATTCGGAATTTTAAACCGGTAAATTGGGATACCAAAAACTATCCCAAGTGGAGACTCTAATTTTAATATAAATAAATTCATTTCGATTGTCACTTAAATTGAGAAAAACGCCCTCATATACCATTTCGGGGTAGAGAAAGGAGGTGTGACATACACCTTCCTCTCATTGGAGGTTAGCGACATGAGGATCCTAGGACTTCATAGATAGGTGCAGGGATAGACTGCAGAACATGAGGATTTGGATTCTCAAAGGGTAATTTCATTACTTTTATGTTAAAGGACAGGGCCCATAGGTGGTGGCACTCTTTTCTACTCTACATGCCCGTGGGTTCTCCTCCCATGACCTGGGACCATTTCACATGCCTATTCTTGGACAAGTATATTTCACCCTCTCAGAAAGAAGAGTTGCAGTTTCAGTTTGAGCAGCTCCAGCAAGGTTAGATGTCTATGACTAATTATGATGCGAAATTCTCTAAGTTGTATCGCCATGCACTTATGCTAGTTCCTACTAACATAAAGAGAGCGTGGAGGTTTGTTACAGGGTTTTACTCAGGTACTCATGCTACTATGGCCCGAGAGGTCGAGATAGCAACTTCTTATCAACTAGTAGTACAGATAGCTCGGAGGATTGAGGGATACCATTTCAAAGGTAGAGAGAAAATGTAAAGGGACAAGAGGGTCCATTATTCTGGGGCGTTTAGATGTGCCCCGATTGGGGGGCGAGGATAGTTTGGGAGGGGTCAGCCTAGCAGGCCCACATATCCAACACCACCACCTCCTTGGGGTACTCCAGCGCGACCCTATTTCAGTGCCGTGCCAGAGAGTTCATGCTACCCACAGCTATTCAGGATTCTTCCAGTGGGTCTTCAAGCCATCAGGGTTAGACTTCAGAGTAGTAGATCATCGCACCGAGACGTTGTTTCGAGTGCAGAGATTCTGCCCTAGGCTTCCGAGAAAGGTAGTGCAGCAGGGCCAGCAGCCCATGATTGTAGCACCAGTTGTTCGGCCACCCAAAGGCAGGGAGCAAGCGGGTAGGGGCCGTCCTAGAGGTGGAGGCTGGGAATGGGAAGTTCAGCCAGGTAGAGGACAACTAGCCGGCGCTCCAGTCAGGTTTTATGCCTTCCTGGCCAAACCTGATGCAGTAGCCTCATATGTTGTGATCACATGTATTATTTTTGTCAGTGGTAGAGATGCTTCAGTTTTATTTGATCCGGGATTTACCTATACATACATGTCATATCTGTTTTTGTATTTCCTGGATATTCTTTATGAGTCCTTGGGTACCAATTTATGTGACCACTCTTGAGGGCTATTTTTTTATTATGGACCGAATCTATCGGTCTATGATGGTTGCATTATGTGGTTATGAGGCTGGATCAGACCTTTTATTACTTCATATAACCGACATTGAGAACATCCTGGGTATGGATTTGTTTTCCCCATATCACGGCATCCTTTATTATCATGCTAAGACTGTTACCTTAGCGATGCCAGGGTTGTATAGATTAAAGTGGAAGGGTTCTTCTGTTAGTACGTCTAGACGGGTTATCACTTTTATAAAGGCTCGGTATATGGTCGCGAAGGGTTGTTTGGCCTATCTAGCTTATGTTCGGGATACTACTGAAGAGTCTCCGACAATTGATTCAGCGCCAATAGTCCAGGAGTTCACCGATGTGTCCTTCTGACCTTCCAAGCATGCCACCAAATCGTGACATTGATTTCTGTATTGACTTGGCTCCAAGTGCCCAGCCTATGTCCATCCCACAATACCATATAGTTCTAAAAGAGTTGAATTAGTTGAAGGAGAAGCTTGAGGAGTTTCTGGCAAAGGGGTTCGTCATACCAAGTGTATCACCTTTGGGTGCACTAGTGCTATTTGTAAAGAAGAAAGACTGAACTATGCGAATATGCATTGATTACCGCCAATTGAACAAGGTCACATCAATAACAAGTACCCGTTTCCGCGTATTGATTATTTATTTGACCAGTTACTGGGTGCTAGGGTGTTCTCTAAGATTGACTTGAGATTAGTATACCATCAGCTGAAGATTCGGGACTTGAATGTTCCAAAGACTGCCTTTCGTACTAGATATGTCCATTATGAGCTTGTAGTGATGTCCTTCAGCTTGACTAACACCGCAATGACGTTGATGGATTTGATGAACAGGGTGTATAAGACTTATATTGATTCATTTGTCATTGTCTTTATTGATGACATCTTGATCGACTCGTGTAGTATGAAGGAGCTCGAGCAGTATTTAAAAGTGGTGCTTTAGACCTTGCGGAAAATAATATACATGCTAAGTTCACCATGTGTGAATTTTATCTAGATTCTGTGGTATACTTGGGGCATGTTGTATCAAGAGGGGTTATTAAGGTGGACCCCAAGAATATTGAGGCAGTTCAAAGTTGGCCTTGTCCCACTTCGGGGACTGATATCAGGAGCTTCTTGGGGTTAGTAGGTTTATCTCAATTTTGTGGAGGAATTTTCATATATTGCAACACCTTTGACTAGATTGGCCCAAAAGGGTGCTCCATTCCATTGGTCCGATGATTGTGAGGCGAGCTTTCAGAAGCCCAAAACAGCTTTGACTACAACTCCGATTCTAGTGTTGCCTTCTGGTTTGGGAATGTATATTGTTTATTGTGACGCTTCACGTGTTGGATTAGGTTATGTACTGATGTAAGAGGGGCGAGTTTTTGCATTGCTTCATGTTAGATGAAGATTCATGAGAAGAATTACCCTATGCACGATCTAGATATAGCTGCGATTTTTTATGCTCTTAATATATTGAGGCATTATCTTTATTAGGTATCCTTTGAGGTTTACACTGATCATCGCAGCTTATAACATTTGCTCAAGTAGAAAGATCTCATTTTGAGGTGCAGATGGCTTGAGTTACTGAAGGATTGTGACTTCACCATTCTTTATCATGTGTGCAAGGCGAATATAGTCACGAATGCCTTGAGTACAAAGGCAAAGAGTATGGGTAGCTTGGCCTTCATTATAGAAGAGGAGAGTTCACTAGCTTTGGTCATTCAGTCCTTTTCTAACAGACTTATGAGGTTGGACATTCAAGAGCCCAACCGAGTTCTTGTATGCGGTGTTGCTCAGTCTTCATTATTGGAGAAGATCAAGGCTCAGTAGTTTGATGATCCACATTTGATGATCATCAGAGATACAGTACTACATGGTGGTGCCAAGGAAGTTTTTATCGGCGAGGATAGTGTTCTATAGCTCTAGGGTCTTCTATATGTTCCTAATGTCGATGGATTGAGAGGGATGATTCTAGAAGAGGTACACAGTTCTCAGTATTCCATTCATCTAGGTGTTACAAAGATGTATCGGGGCCCGAGGCAGCATTATTGGGGGCATCGCATGAAGAAAGACATAGTTAAGTATGTATCTAGGTGCCTTAATTGCTAGCAGGTTAAGTATGAGCACCAGAGGCTAGGTGGCCTACTCCTGTAGTTGACTATACCGGAGTGGAAGTGGAGCACATTTATGGACATTGTAGTTAGGTTGTCACAGACTTTGCAGAAGTTTGATGCAGTTTTGGTCATTATCGACAGGTTGACCAAGTCGGCACATTTCATTCCGATTGTGACTAAATATACTTTATAAAGGTTGACCTAGATTTATATTCAAGATATAGTTCGGTTTTATGGTGTTCCTTTTTTTTAAATTTTTTTTTAACTTGAATTTTTTTTTTTTTATAACTGTCAACTTTTATTGATATTCGAAAAGTATACAATGTAATCCTATGGTAGTAGTATGGACTCCTACTACTCATTTATATACAATTTCTACTATTCTCAACTCTAACTATTCCTATTCAATTACAAATGCTAAGTAGTTCATCTTCAAAACCAAATCTAAGGATAAAAGTTGAGCATTTGTAACTCATCCTTCCACCTCTTACATTTCCTATTCTTTGCATGTATTAAGATTGCTATCTCCTTACAACACTGATCTTCATCAAATCTCTTGTCTTCAAATCTGCTTAAATTTCGACTTCTCCACAGCAATGCAACAGTGGTTACAAATGCTGTGGCAGTAATGGCTTGTTTCCAGTTTTTGCTTTTAACTTTTCTACAAATCCACTTCAATTCATCCTCCCAGCATCCAATGTTTCTAGTATGGCCCAACCATATACAAACTCTTCTCCATACTCTACTAGTAATGGCACATTCAAAGTATAGATGACTGAAATCTTCAGCAAAGTATTGGCAAAATACACAGGCAGTTGGAACTTGAATTCCCATATACTGAAGCCTCTCTATAGTGGGAAGCTTCTGGTGAGCTGCCAACCAAGTTATGAATTTATGTTTAGGAAGAGCAGTAGAGACAAGCATTATATTCTTCCATGTTACCTTAGAGAGCTGAGGCAATAGTGCAGTGTACATTTTATGAATATGAAACTTCCCAAGCTTACATACACTTTGCAGCCTGATCATCAGATTGCCTTGAAGTTGAGCAGTCCCCATCACTGTTAAGCTACAACTCAGTATCTTCTTCACCACCCAAGAGGAATTGGATGGAACAGTAACTACTTCAAGTGTTCTATTCTTGATATAGTAAGCATGTACCCACCTAACCCATAGACAATCTTTTTTTCTAGCCAAATCCCAAAGTAGTTTTACTATAGCAGCTTTATTCCATATATCCAGTCTCATTATATTTAAGCCACCAGCTGAGATAGGTTGACAAACCTTTTCCCAAGCCACAAGAGCCCTTCTTGAAACTGTTGCTTTCCCTGGCCATAAGTATGATCTGCACACAGCCTCTATAGCTTTTAAAACCTTCTTAGGAATGATAAACACCTGTGCCCAATAAGTTTGCATTCCAAAAACCACTGCCTTGATCAGTTGAACTCTTCCAGCATAGGAAAGTAACTTTGCTGACCAACAAGTAATTCTAGCTGTAATCTTTTCAATGAGTGGCAAATAATGATGAATAGCTAATTTCTTAGAGTCCAGAGGAACTCCAAGATATTTGAATGGAAGCTGCCCTTCAATAAAGCCTAAAGCCTGAATAATTTCCTCCCTATTTTCCCTTGAAACACCAGCAAGATAGATAGCACTCTTGCTCACATTTGCCTGCAGACCAGAAGCTGCTGAAAAT
The DNA here is from genome assembly GCA_034376525.1 of Nicotiana benthamiana. Classification (NCBI taxonomy): domain Eukaryota; kingdom Viridiplantae; phylum Streptophyta; class Magnoliopsida; order Solanales; family Solanaceae; genus Nicotiana; species Nicotiana benthamiana. The sequence goes on along the minus strand of CM067339.1, from coordinate 57,045,862 downwards.
ATAAGGAAAGTGTTATGTAGAATCTGAATAGAAACCATGTCAGCCCTACAGAACATTAAGAGATCATCAGCAAAGCATACATGTGGAATATAAAGTTTCCTGCATCTAGGATGGAAGTTAAAGTTTCCATCCTTGCGAAGTTGCTGAAGCAATCTGTTTAAATACTCCATGGCCAAGACAAACAGATAAGGAGACATAGGATCCCCTTGCCTTATACCTCTCTTAGCATTGAATGGCTTAGTAAGGCCACCATTCATTACTAGAGAATAAGAAGCAGAAGATACACAAGCCATTATCCATCCAGTGAACTTGGCAGGGAAGCCCAATGTAATAAGAATTTGCTTCAAGAATCCCCATTCTAAAGTATCATATGCCTTCCTTAGATCCACTTTAAGAACACATCTAGGTGAAACCCCTTTTCTAGTGTATCCTTTGAATATTTCATGACTCAGCAAAATATTATCCATAATGCTTCTTCCCTCAATGAAAGCAGATTGGGCAGGACCAATCAATTCTCCAATAATTCCCTTCATCCTTCTTGTAATAACTTTGGAAATGATCTTATACATTGTAGTACAACAAGCAATTGGCCTATAATCCTTTACAGTGATAGGAGTTTTAACCTTAGGCACCAATGCTATTGCAGTAGTATTAATCATGTTTGGCATCTTGCTTGTCTCAAAGATCTCCTTAGTAGCAGCAAACACATCATGCTTTACTATACTCCAGCTCTTAGTAAAGAATTCAATAGGAAAGCCATCAACTCCAGGTGCCTTATCCCTAGGCATCTCTGTAACAGCTGCAGTAATTTCCTCCAAAGTAACTGGTTTGATAAGATCATGTTGTTGGTCAATTGTGAGACATCTTCCTCCTTTCATTATGCTAGTATCCACACAAGGAATCTCAGTAGCATATTCACCCATTAATGATTGGAATACCTTTAAAAATTCTTGCTCCACTGCAATAGGCTCAGCTAACTTGATACCTGTGTCTGTATAAATGGATGTAATATTATTCTGACCTGTTCTTATCCTCCATTGTGCATGAAAATATCTGGTGTTTGAATCTCCACATTCAATCCATGTAGCTTTAGACTTCTGCCTCATTACTTGCTCCTCCACAGTGTTCCACTTTTCAAGCTCTTCAAGTAAACATCTTTCTTCATCAATCAGCTCCTGTGAAAGACAATTATTCTTCATTTGCATTTGAAGAATGTCAAGTCTCTCCCTTGTCATAGTAATCTGCTGCTTGTATTTGGCTAAGTATTCATTTAACCCTTTTAGATTCTGCTTTACTGCCTTCAACTTACTCCAGATTTGCTGCATATGTGAACCCTGATACTCCTTTTTCCACACTGTCTCAACAATATCTTGGAACTGCTCATGCTCCATAACATTGTTGTAAAGCCTGAAAGGTTTGGGATGTAATGGCTTATACACACCAAACTTGATCAAAATAGGAGAATGATCTGATATTAGAGGATTCATATAATCTGCTTCCAAATGCCCAAACTGCTGTAACCATTGATAGTTACCAAAAGCCCAGTCTATTTTGCTATAAACTCTTGAATCAGAGTCTTGTTTGTTAGTCCAAGTATAATGCCACCCTGTTGCTCTTACAGCAGTCAATTGCAAGTCATCAACCATGCCTTTAAAATCTCTTATTTCAGCTTCAGTAACTGGAGATCCTAGCCTATCTTCAGAGCTTAGAATACAGTTGAAATCACCACTAATAAGCCATGCATCTTGCTGATTTATAGGAATTGTTCTCAGGTCTCTCCACAATTGTTCCCTAAGGATTGCAGTATTAAATGCATAGACAACAGTAAACTGAATTTTGATTACACTCCTTATATCCTCAATAAGACAGTGAATAAATTGGTCTGATATTGTTGTTATGTGAACCTGTATGTGAGCCCTCCATAATAGCCATATTCTTCCATTGATAGCCCTAGCATAATTGCATTGCCATTTCCAACCTTTTGCAATTCTATCAAAGATCTTTTTAGATTTATGCTCCTTAACTCTAGTTTCAAGTATACCAATTACATCTACTTTATTATCAGTAAGGAATTGCTTCAACTCCTTCTGTTTAGGAGACTGATTAAGTCCCTTTATATTCCAAGTAACCACTATCATGGATTATCATCAGCTAGAATGTAAGAGGGTCCTGGATCAAATTGTTGCCCTCCATTCTTTACTTCCATAGCTGCTTTGCCTCTATTCCCTGCAACATACACCTGCTCACCACTTTTAGTAGTGATATCTGTCAATTGCTTTTCATTTGTCTGCTGTTCATGATGCTGCATACTTTCTATCCCTTGCAACATACTACCTTGCTCCTTTTGCATAGCATTTTGTACTTCAATTGGCACACTTGCCTCCTGTTCAATTCCCTGATCTTTTGGAACTGCTTCAGTTGGCACATGCTTCTTAACAATCCATTCCTTCTTTTCCTGTTTTCCTTGCTTCTTATCTCCATCATTTACTTTTCTGGTGTTCTCAGGTTCCTCCTTGTGATTTGTTGAGTTATCAGAAGAGTACCAACACTCAATTTCCTTATGACCAAACTTAAGACAATGATTACAAAAGGTAGGTTTCCAATCATACTCCACAGTTTGAATTTTAGGGCCATAAGGGGTTTCAAGTTCCAATTCATCTGGAAGATCATAAGCAGCATCAACTTCAACAAGTACTCTAGCAAAGGAGATTTTATCATAGTGAGCAGTATACTTGTCAGTATACAATGGTTTCCCAATCGCACTTGCCAGCTTACTTAATACTTCTACAGACCAATATCCCACAGGTAATCCTGGGAATCGGATCCATATAGGAACTGTGCTTAGAATGCTTGCCTGAAAACTGAAATCCACCTCCCATGGTCTGACCACCATAGGCCTACCTCTAAATGTGTAGGGACCATATTGCATGACTGCATCTCTATCTTCAATACTATTGAATCTGAATATACAATATCCTTCAGAATGAACAAGAATTTCTGGCTTGGAAACAAAATTCCAAACATGTATGACAAAATTCTCCATGTTTTGTTCATTAGGTCGATCTCCAATTACAAATCCAATCAAAGCATTTTGCCAATACTCTAATTGCGATTCCAAATCTTCTTCACATATCTTCACAACTTTTTTCCCATCACGCAAAGTAGGAGGAACAAATGAGAGAGTCTTACCCTTCTGCATGTCACTGTTGCCTTTGACTACCTCTGCAATAGTTGGTTTTGGTTTTACTGGTTCAATTACTTCAACAGGTACTGGTACTGGTGGATCCAATACTGCTGAAAATTGTAATCTCCTTGCAGTTGCTTCAATCGCCACTTCATTACCCTTCGATCTAGCCTTCTCTTCATCTGCATGCAAATTTTCCTTCGATTGGTACTTTTGTGGAAGGAAATTTCCAAATGTCAATGGTTCAAGTGTTGTAGTAACTCCATGCGTAGGTGTAACAAGCTTGGGAGGAACAGCAGCAGTCGTCGGAGCACCATTCCGTCTCTTTCTGGCCATTTCCGGCGACAATTTCGCCTTGCTATTGTGCGCCGGAATTGAGCACTGTTCTATTGGCTGCTAACGTGCGCCGAGAGCCCTCCGACCTGGTGTTCCTTTTTTGATCATATCATATAGAGGCCCTTAGTTTACTTCACATTTGCCGTACAGAGTTAATTGGGGACCCATGTATATCACAACACAACATTTCATCCACAGATCAATGGGCAGTTGGAGTGGATAGTTCTAATCTTGGAGGACATGCTCAGAGCATGTGTGATTGACTTTATAGGGCAGTGGGATCAATTCTTACCTCTGACCGAATTTGCTTACAAACACAGTTATCAGTCCAACATCGAGTTGGCTCAATTTAAGGCTTTATATGGTCTGGAATGTTGTTCTCCCATCAGGTGGTTTGAGCCTGGCGAGGCTAAGTTATATGGTACTGATTTGGTTAAGGATGCCTTGGAAAAGGTAAAGTTTATTTAGGAGAGATTATGCACAACACAGTTTAGAAAGAAAAGTAATATGGATCAGAAAGCGTGTGATGCATCATTTATTATGGGTGTGAAGGTTCTCTTGTAAGTCTCGCCGACGAAGGGGATCATAAGATTCGGGAAAGAAGGGCAAGTAGAGCCCAAGGTTTTTCGGCCCATTTGAGGTGTTGAGGCGAGTCGGGGAGGTTGCATATGAGCTTTCTTTACCTCCCCACATGTAAGGAGTTTACCCGGTTTTACACATGTCTGTGCTCCATGTGTATCACGCCGACTTATCCCATATGTTAGACTTTAGCACTATTCATTTAGATGAGAGCATGTGTTATGAAGATGAGTCAATTGCCATTATTGCTAAAAAAGATTACCAGTTGAGACCCAAGAGGATTTCTGCGGTAATGTTTCAGTGGAGGGGCCAACCAGTTAAGGAGGTGACTTGGGAGTCCGAGGAGGACATGCTGAGTAGATATCCACACTTACTCCGCACTCCAGTTATGAATCTAAACTCGCTCGAGGATGAATGTTTATTTAAGAGGGGGAGAATGTAACGACCTAACCGGTTGTTTTTCTTTCTAGAACACCATTACTTTTTTATGACTTGGAGGGATGGTGAGTTCGGGATTTGGAATGGTTTTGTTGAAATTATAACACTTGGTTCCTTAAGGTTGGCTTAAAAGGCTAGGCTTTACTTCGATCAACATTTTTAGTGAATGACCTCGAAATTGGGATTTGACGGTTCCAATAGGTTCATATGATGATTTCGGACTTGGGCATATGTGCGGATCGGGTTTTGGATGACCCTGGAGTGTTTCGGTGCCTAATAGTGAAAGCTAGCATTTAGAGTGAATTTCATAAGTTTGGGTTGAAGTGGATTTTTACATTCTAGAGATCTTTTTAGGGTTTCGAGCCTAGGAATAGCTCCGTATGATAATTATTGACTTAGGAGCGCGTCCGTAAGTTGATTTGGAGGTCCATAGGTCATTTTAGAGTTATTTGGTAAAAGTTAGAAATTGAAGTTCTTGGAAAGATTGACCGAGGGTGGAATTTTTGCTATTGGGTTAGAATTCTAGTTTCGGAAGTCAGAGTAGGTTTGTAATGTTATTCCAGACTTGCACATGAAATTTGGCATAATTCCGAATTGATTAGATAGGAATCTGACGCACAGAAGTGTTTTTAGAAGTTTTTGAGTGCATGAGTTAATCCGTGCATTTTGGCGTCCGATTCGTGGGTTCTAATGTTATTTCGGCGTTCCGATCGTGCAGGCAAGTTTGTATTATGTTTTTACTCGTGTGTGGGTGTTTGGTGTGGATCCCCTAGGCTCGGGTGCGTTTCGAACATATGGAAGGATGAAAAACACTTCATTTTTTCTTGTCATCAATTGCAGGTTTCGTAAATGTGAGAATTTGTTCGCTAATGTGAACCTCGCATTTGCGAGAAAGGCTTGCCAATTTCAATGAAGCCCGAGCTTGGCAGTGTTCTCGTTTACGGCACATTGGTTGCATTTGTGATCCTAACAGAGTCCGCATATGTGACCATGACAGCCTAAGCTTAGGAACACATTTGCGATAGCTTTGTCGCAGTTGTGACCTTATCATTTGCAAACCTAGTGTTGCAAATGCGACATGTGAGATCAGTGCACAACTTATTAATTGCAAATTTAGACCATTTAGCTCAATTACTCTCATACGTTCAGCGATTTTTGGAGCTTTTGGAAGAGGGTTTTCACCTATCTCTTTGAGGCAAGCAATTTCTACACAATATGAGTTAAATACATAGATTATAGGTAGATTAACATGTACAAATTGGTGAAAATCAAGGGTTTAGATGAAAACCTACGTTTTTGATAAAAATGAGATATGACCACGAAATTGGTTATGGAATTTAGTGAAAATCATATATTTGAGATCGCGGGGTTATAGAAAACAACTTTCTTCAAAATTTTCCGAAATCCGAGCATGTGGGCCCGGGGTTGGTATCTTTATTTCACATTATTTTTGATTCATAAAATCTATACTTATTGAATTTTCTAATCGGCTTGAGTTTTAGGGATTCTTCAAATTGGCTTGGGAAATCACCTTTATAATTAGAATATGAATGTTTGAGCATGTATTGATTATTTTATATCATATTTTACTAGTTCTGAGTCGTTTGGGCACCAAATTTTGGGGGGGGGGGGGAGCACAATATTTGATCGAAAAGTAGGCATCAAGATGAGGTAAGTCACCTTCTAATCCTATAAGAGGGAATTAACCCCATAGGTGCATTAAATAAATATGTGCACCTATTTGTGGGGGCTACGTATATACGAGGTGACGAGAGTCCATACATAGTTGCTAATTATGATATTGTTCGGATATTCTAGGACCCGTATCATGCTATACAATCACAACCCAGATTTTCCACTTTCGGGAATCGTGATGACACCTACCCATGAAAGCTAGGAAAGCAAACAGTTACAGTTTTACCACAACTATTATTAATCAAAAAGGAAGATATAATAACTACAATAAAATAATTATGAAATGCGGAAGTAATATTACAGTGCCACAACTCGAGTACATAACTACCATAGATCTGGTGTCACAATCCACGAACGTTTAAGATTTTCTACAAATATAAGTTTTAAAGAAAAACATCTGTTCTCGAAATAGAAAGAGATAGGAAAAGCTAAAATAGGGAAAAGGGACTTCACGCTCCGCGAACGCCAACAGATCTACCCTGGTCTCCATGGACTAAAGGTAGAAGCCTTAAAGATATTCACTATGTCTGGCACCGAAATCTTCCCAAAAAGTATAGAGTTTAGTAAAAGTACAACCAATCCCATGTACTATTAAGTGTCGTGCCTAACCTCGGTTAAGTAGAAACGAGTCTAGGACACGATAACCATAGAAACCTGTGCAGTTAATTCATATACGAGTAGAACAATGATAACACAAAAGTAACAGATAAAGATGGGAAGGGGAACATGCTGCGGGAAATATCCAATTCTGACAGTAATTCAACAGAGAATCATAATACACACCATATTGGAATCAAAAGGAATAATAAAAAAAGTAACACATGCACGACATCATCCTTTGTGCCTTTTCCTCGTCCTTACCATAAGAAATAATAGAAACGACATGACATCACCCTTCGTGCATTATCTCTCATAATCGTGGCACGAAATCACCCTTTGTACATTAACTCTCAAATCATGTCACGACATCACCCTTCGTGCATTAACACTCACAATATCGGCACGACATACCCTTCGTATATTAACACTCACTCACAATATCATGCACTTCATCACCCTTCGTGCTTTACACTCATCCTACCCCAAACAATAGAAAAAATAACATCCCGGCAAGGGAATCAATAATAACCAACTTCATTTCAACAATTAACTTCACAAAAGTAAATCTCAACTTGATTCAATGCTCAAGAATGATCAAATACTCAACAATACCATAAAACATGATCAACATAGAGAAGCATCATTTTAAGCATGAACTATACGTGACAAGGGACATAAGGATCATAGTATAAGACTAACTTGCATGCTCAATATCAACATATGGATACTCGTGACCATGCCTATACGTTGAACTCAATACTAACACGTAGCAAATAAAACAACAACACATATTCTCTGAATCTAAGGTTAGACCAAACACTTACCTCGATTACCTCAAATACTACTTTTCCCTTGATTTCCACTTTTAAACGGCCCGAATCTATGCATAATTAATTAATTAACATCAATTAATGCTAAATAAATCAATTCTAGTCAATGAGTATAGTTTTTCCAATGTTTTTCGCAAAAAGTTAACCGACCCCAGGCCTGCTTGGTCAAACTCAAAGTTCGAACCAAAACTCGATTAATCATTCACCTACGAACTCAAATATGCAATTGGTTTTGAAATCCGACCTCAATTCGAGGTCCAAATCCCCAAATTTCGAAATTCCTAATTTCTATCCAAGAACACAAAATTTTCCATGAAAAACCCTAGATTTTGAGATGAAATCATATAAAAAGATAAAATAGATTGAAGAAAAAGAATTAAGATACATTTACCTATAATTTGGGGAAGGACTTTCTCTAGGAAAATCGCCCTTTAGAGATTAGGTTTTGAAATTTTTAAGAATGAAGTGAAAATTCCGTCCAAAGCGCCTTTTACTCAGCTGCAGATGTCGCATTTTTGACTTGAGCTTCGTATTTGCGAAGCTCGCAAATGTGCGGAAAGTATCACAATTGCGAACCCCTCCCACCTCTGCTACCTTCGCAAATGCAGAGGAAAGTTTGCATTTGTGATCCTCATCCTCCGCAAATGCTATTAGATGATCGCATTTGCGACCAATTCCCCTCACAGGCACCCTTCGCATTTGCGAAGGTTTTTCGTATTTGTGAACTGTGCTGGCCCAGATTGCCAAGCCTGTGAAGCTCACAATTGCGAAGCCTAATATCAAAATTGCGATATCAGAGGCCTGCAACACTACGAGATGCAACAACCGATTTTCTAAGTCCCAAAACATTTCGTGGCCCATCAAAAACTCAACCAAGCCCCCAGCTCTCCAAACCAAATATGCACTTAAGTCTAAAAACATCATACGGACTTGCTCGTATGATAAAATCACCAAAATAACATCTTAAACAACGAATTTAACACCAAAACTCGTGAAATTTTATAGATTGTTCAAATTTCCATTTTTCTCAACCAAGGGTATGAATTTTGTCAAATTATTCCGTTTCTCACAAAATTTTACATATAAGGCTTAAAAATTATAACGGACTTGTAACATGCTCTAGAACTAAAATACGGGCCTAATACCATCAAGTTCTAACACTATTCAATTTCTAAAACCTTTATATTTTCCAAAAAATATATATATTTTAAATTTTTTTCTCGGGCTAGGGACCTCGGAATCGATTCTGGGCATACGCCCAAGTCCCATATTTTACTACGTACCCTACTGGACCATTAGATTACGGGTCCGGGGTCCATTTACCAAAAATGTTGACCGAAGTCAACTTTAATCAATTTTAAAGGAATTTCACATAAAAGCTTTTCGGAAATGCGACTTGAGTGCGCATGCAAATCGAGGAGAATGAAAATAAGGTTTTTATGTCCTTGAAACTAGGATTTGGGGTCGAAAATACATTCTTCACCTCTAAAACAACTGTTCGTCTTCTAATGGTCATAGAAAAGTACCTGAATCAGTGAAAAGATGGGGATCCACATATTGGAGTCTGAATCCTAGGTTGCTGCCTCAACAGGATGACCTCTCCACTACACACGCACCAAAGGGAAATTCATCGATCTTAACTGACGAACATGCTGGTCTAGAATAGCTACCGGCTCTTCTTCATAGGTCAAGTCCTGTCCAATTGGACAGTGCTGAAGTCTAACACGTGGGATGGATCGCCGTGATACTTTCGAAGCATGGAAACATGAAACACTGGATGCACATCTGATAAACTCGGCAGCAATGCAAGTTGGTAAGCCACATATGCCACTCGATCAAGAATCTCGAAACGCCTAATGAACATAAGGCTTAACTTTCTCTTCTTCCCAAATCTCATCGCGCCCTTCATGGGAAACACATGAAGCAACACTCGCTCTCCGACCATGAATGCCACTTCACAAACCTTACGGTCGGCATAACTTTTTTACCTAGAATGAGTTGTATGAAACCTATCCCTAATTATCTTAAACTTTTCCAAATTATACTTTACCAAATCCGTACCCAACAACCGAGCCTCCCCCGTCTCAAACCACCCAATTAGCGATTGATACCCTCTACCATATAATATCTGAAAGGGAGACATCTGGATGCTCGGCTGATAGCTATTGTTGTAGGTAATCTCCGCTAACGGCAAGAATTGATCCCAAGAACCTCCAAAGTCAATAACACATGCATGGAGCATATCCTCCATAATAGGAATAGTACACTCGGACTGTTCGTCCGTCTGAGGATGAAATACTATGCTCAACTAGATCCGTGTACCCTACTCACACTGAACTACCTCCAGAAATGTGATGTAAACTGCGTACCTCAGTCAGAAATGATAGACACAGGCACACCATGAAGATGAAAAATCTCGCGGATATAGATCTCTGCCAATCTCTATGAAGAATAGGAAACTTCTTAGGGAATGAAGTGCACTAACTTAGCCTATCAACAATAACCTACACCACATAGAACTTCCTCTTAATCTGTGGGAGTCCAGTATCGGCACGGCATCACCCTTCGTGCATTAACATTCACTCACAATATCATGCACGTCATCACCTTTCGTGCATTATACTCATTCTCACCTAATAAGTAGAAATAGTAACATCCTGGCTAGGGAATCAGTAATAATCAATTTCATTTAAACAATTAAATTTACAAAGTAATCTTAATTTTTAGTCAATACTAAAACAATGATCAAATACCCAACAATATCATAAAACCTGCTCGACATAGAGAAGCATCATTTTAAGCATGAACTATACATGATAAGAGACGTAACGGTCACAATATAAGACTCACTTGCATGCTCAATATCAACGTATAGATACTCGAAACCATGCCATACATTTAAGAAAACAACACCTATTCCCTCAAGCTAAGGTTAGACCAGACATTTACCTCGATTCCACGGCCAGAATCAAGCCTTAAATAATGCTTTTCCTGTAATTTCCACTTCCAAACCGCCCGAATCTATTCATAATTAAAAAATTAAAATCAATTAATTCTAAATAAACCAGTTCTAATGCATGAGTATAGTTTTCCAAATGTTTACCCCAAAAATAAAAAACCGACCTCGGCGCGCTTGGTCAAAACTCAAAGTTCGAAACAAAATTCGATTACGCATTTACCTACTAACCCAAATATGCAAATGGTTTTGAAATCATACCTTAATTTGAGGTCGAAATCCCCAAATTTCAAAATTCCTAATTTCTACCCAAGAACACCCAATTTCCCATGAAAAACCTAGATTTTGAGATGAAATCATGAAAAAAGATGAAATAAATGAAGATTAAGACACACTTACCTATGATTTGGGGAAGAACTTGCTCTAGGAAATCACACTTTGTAGTTTAGGTTTTTAAAATTTTGAAGAATGAAGTGAAAATCCCGTCCAAAACGCTTTTACTTAGCTGCAGATGTCGCATTCGCGACATGAGCTTCCCATTTGTGAAGCTCACAAATGCAAGGAATGTATCGCAATTTCAGACCCTCACATCTCTGTTGCCTTCACAAATATAAAGGAAAGTTCACATTTGCAAACCTTATCCTCCACAAATGCGACTAGATGATCGCATTTGCTACTAGTTCCCCTCCTAGGCTCCCTTCGCATATCCGAAGGTTTGTTCACATTTGCAAGCTGTGCTGGCCCAGCCATGGATAACATTTTTGATGAAAGGCTTGTAATTGCGAAGCCTGATCTTGCGATTCCATGGATCACATTTTTGATGAAAGGCTCGTAACCGCGAAGCCTGATCTCGCAATTGCAAGATCAAAGGCCTGCAACAATATCTGATGCAACAACAGATTTTTTTTTGTCCCAAAACACTTCATGGCCTATCCAAATCTCACCCGAGCCCTCAGGGCTCCAAACCAAACATACACTAAAGTATAAACACAATGTACGAACTTTCTCGTGCAATCAAATTGCCAAAATAAAATCTTAAACAACGAATTTAGTACCAAAACTCATGAAATTCTCAAGATAGTTCAAAATTTCCATTTTCTCAACAAAAGGTCCGAATTGCATCAAATTCTTGCAAAATTTTAAAGATAAGGCATAAATACTACAACGGGCCTTTACTAGGCTCCGGAACCAAAGTAAGGTCCCAATACCATCAAGTTCTAACACTATTTAATTTCTAAATCCTTCATATTTTCCAGCAAATAATTTTCTTTAAAAATTCTTTTCTTGGGTTAGGGACCTCGAAATTCGATTCCGGGCATATGCCCAAGTCCCATATTTTACTACGGAGCCTGCGAGAGCGCTAAATCATGGGTCTGGGTCTGTTTACCAAAAATGTTGACCGAAGACAACTTTAATAACTTTTAAAGGTCAAATTCAATATTTTTCTTAAATTTAACATGAAAGCTTTCTAGAAACGTGCTCGCACTGTGCATGCAAATCAAGAAGGAAAATCAATAAGGTTTTGAAGGCCTCAAAACCTAGATTTAGGTTCTAAAAGAAAAGATGACCCTTTGGTCATCACATTCTCCACCTCTAAAACAACCGTTCGTCCTCAAACGATCATCGAATAGCACCTGAATCGGTGAAAATATGGGGATATCTTCTCCATCGGGCTCAAACTCCCAGGTCTACCTCAACATGCTGATCTCTCTACTACACATGAACCGAAGGGAAATTCTTCGATCTCAACTAATGAACCTTCCGGTATAGAATAGCTACCAGCTCTTCCTCAGCGTTCAAGTCCTAGTCCAACTAGATAGTAGTGACATCTAACACACGGGATGGATCACCGTGATACTTTCGAAGCATGGACACATGAAACACCGTATGCACAACTGAGAAACTCGGTGGAAATGTAAGTCTCTAAGCCATCTCTGTCACTCGATCAAGAATCTCTAAAGGCCTGATGAACCTATGGCTTAGCTTGCCCTTCTTCCCAAATATCATCACGCACTTCATGGGTGACACCCAAAGCAAAACTCGCTCTCCGACCATGAATGCTCATCATGAACCTTACGGTCAGCACAACTATTTTGCCTGTACTGGCTTATACGAAGCCTATCCTAAATGATCTTAACCTTGTCCAAAGCGTCCTTTACCAAATTCGTACCCAACAACTGAGCCTCCTTTGAATCAAACCATCCAACTAATGATCGACACCGCCTACCATATAATGCCTCATAGGGAGCCATCTGGATGCTTGACTGATAGCTGTCATTGTAGGCAAACTCCGCTAATGGGAAGAAGTGATCCCAAGAACATCTAATGTCAATAACATAGGTGCATATCATATCATCCAAAATCATAATAGTACGCTCACACTATCCGTTCGTCTAAGGATGAAAGTTGTGCTCAACTCAACCCATGTGCCCAAATCATACTGAACTGCGCTGTAGAAATGCGAGGTAAACTGCATACCTCGATCAGAAATGATAGACACAGGCACACCATGAAGAGGAATAATCTTCCAGATATAGATCTATACCAACCGCTCCAAAAAATAGGAAACCTCCACGAGAATGCAATGCACCGAGTTAGTCAACCTAAAAATAATAACCCACACAGTATCGAACTTCCTCCGAGTCCTTGGGAGTACAACAACAAAGTCTATGGTTATACGCTCCAACTTCCACTCAGGAATCTCAATCTTCTAAAACAAACCACCAGGTCTCTGATGCTCGTACTTTACTTGTTTACAATTCAAACACCAAGCTACATACACCACAATATTCTTCTTCATTCTTCTCCACTAGTAATGCTGCCGCAAATCCTAATACATCTTGGAGGCGTTTGAACGAATAGAATACTGGGAACTATGGGCCTCCTCTAGAATCAACTCACAAAGTTTATCCATATTAGGCACACAAACTAAACCCTACATCCTCAAAACTCCATCATGTCAAAATCTAACCTGCATGACACCTCCGTACCGCACTTTTTAACTAAGGACAAGCAAATGACGATCATCATGTCAAAAACCTAGCATAGAACTGTCTTTCTATCAAATTCTGAAGAATGACTCAGAGGTGTTTCTCATGCTCCTCTCGACTGCGGAGTAGATCGAAATATCATCAATGAAGACAATCATGAAGGAATCCACTCATTTTATCAGATCTATGAATGCTGCTAGGGCATTTGTCAACCCAAATGACATAACTAGAAACTCGTAATGCTTGTACCAAGTGCGAAAGGATGTATTTGGGACATCAGATGCCCTTAATCCTCAACTGGTGATATCTCGATCTCAAATCAATCTTCGAAAACACTTTGGCACACTGAAGCTGATCAAACAAATCATCAATCCTCATCAATGGTTACTTGTTCTTGATAGTGACCTTTTTCAGCTGCTGATATTCTATTCACATCCTCATCGACCCATCCTTCTTCTAAACAAACAACATTGGCGCACCCTAGGGAGAGACACTAGGTCTAATAAAGCAATTATCAAGAAAGTCTTGTAGTTGCTCCTTCAATTCTTTGAACTCTGGCAGGGCCATACGATATGGAAGAATACAAATGGGCTAAGTGCCTAGAGCTAATCAATGAAAAATTCGTTATCTATGTCGGGTGGCCCTCAGGTAGATATGTACGAAATACCTCTAGGAACTCCTAAAAAACTAGTATGGAATTCATAGAAGGAACCTCAACACTAGAAACATGAATATATGCCAAGTAAGCCAAACACCACTTATCGACCATACGCCGAGCATTCATATAAGAAATAACTCAACATATAGAATGAGCAGGAGTCCCTCTCTACTCCAATCGAGGCAAACCTAGAAAGGGTAAGATCATGGTCTTAGCATGACAGTCCTATATGACGTGATAAGGTGACAGCCAATCCATCCCAAGATAACATCAAAATTGACCATATCCAGAAGTAGGTAATCTACACGGGTCTCAAGACCCCTAATAATAACCATACACGAGCGATAGAGACAAATGATACAATAATAGAATCACCCAGCGGTGTGGACACATATACATGAGCACTCAAACAACCATGAGGCACAACCACATACATAGCAAAATAAGATGACACATAGAGTATGTAGACTTGGATCAAATAGAACTGAAGCATATCTACTACAAACTGAGATCGTATGTGTGATTACTACATCGGAGGCCTCAGCCTCAGGCTGACTGGAATATCATAACATAGGGGCTAGGACCCACCTTCTGAACTACATCCCTAGGTCGGGCTCCTGCTGGTTGTCCTCCACCTCTAGCGGCCTGACCTCCACCTCTAACACCTCTACCTCCACCTCTAGCTGCCTCACCCTTGCCCCTAGATGGCTGAGTGGGCGGTGGAACACTCGGTGCTTTAACTATGGCACGAGAAACATAATGTTAAGAACTGCTTGACACTCAAGGGCGAAATCTAGCAATGTGCCTCGGATCACCACAAGTATAACAGGTCCTCAACTGCTGGGACTGCTGACCTTGAAATTGACCTTGATAGTCTGAGTGGCCACCCTTAAAAATTTAGAGTGGAGGTGCACTAATAGGAGATGGTGATGCACTATAGGGTAGCTGATATGAATACTGCATGTTAGAGTTACAACCACCTGGAGCACTATGAGAAGCCGATAGTGCCGAATGAAACGGCTTAGGAGGATGGCCCCTACAAAAAGAATCCATGCCTCGAAATGAGGCACCACTGAACCTACTAGAATTAAAAGGCCTCTTGTCAAACCCCTGACTATTCTCCTTACCAAAAATTTAAAAGTGAACCAATTTTGTGGTTTTTATCTTAATAAAATAATTAATTAACTAATTAATCCTAGAAAATAAAAATAAAATCCCAATGCAATACATGGTATTTTTGGTATTTTTTCATGATTTTAATAAAAGTAAATATGCACAGAAATATAAACAATTAACAAAATAATCCTACAAAAATCCTATGAAATTGTAAAAAAGTAGTAAAAATATATTTCTTTAATTTTTAGGAGTATTTCTCATAGGGAAAAATTCACGTGCTCACTGCTGTCTCTCTTTGCTTGGAAATACGAAGAGTTTTTGGGCAAAGATAAAGTGAGCGGATACGAGTGATTTTTGCCAGTTTGAATATTCCATGGGAAGAATTTTTGATGGATCTGACCAAATCTTGCTTCCGAGGTTGCCTACATATCCTTGGCTATAAAGGAATCAGGTCAGCGTAATTCTGAAAGTTTTGGTAGCAGGGACTACCGAAAAGTTGTGATTTCACTGTTGTTATTGCTGCTACTGCTTGCTAAACTCCTTATTACATCGAGACAAAAATGAAAAGAAGCTAGGCTAAACTATTATCTACGAGTTACAAGAATCTTATCTATATATCTTCAAACTTGATCTTGAAACTTCAGCAGTTTTGTCATGCATCTTAAACTATTGGCTAGTACTCTTGAGGGAGCTTCTTTTGTTGCTAGCTCAAATTGAAATGAATTCCCTTGCTTTCCATGTGGGCACCTGATACTTAATATTTTGAAATGGATTCCCTTGTTTTCCAGGTAGGCGCCTGATATTTGAACTTCAAATGTATTCCCTTATTTTTCAGGTGGGCGTCTGCTGCCAAAACATGAATCACATTTCCTTATTTTTCTTGTGGGTGCCTGATGTCAAAAATTGAAATGTATTCCCTTGTTATTCAGGTGGGCGTTTGCTTGCCAAAACGTGAACTGTATTCCTTTGTTATCCAGGCGGGCGCCTGATTTCATACCTTAAACTGCATTCCCTTATTTACCAAGAGGGCGCCTGATTGCCAAAACTAGAACTGTATTCCCTTGTTATCCAGGTGGGTGCCTGCTGCAAAACTTGAACTGTATTCCCTCATTTTTCCAGGTGGGCGCTTCTTCAACTTGGAATGAGTTCCCTTGTTTTTTAGGTGGGCACCTGATACTGAATATTTTGAATGGATTCCCTTATTTTCCAGGTGGGCGCCTGATACTTCAACTTGAAATGTATTCCCTTGTTCTCCAGGGGGCGCCTAATTGCCAACACTCAAACTGTATTCCCTTGTTATTCCGGTGGTTGCTTGCTATTTCAACTTGAAATGTATTCCCTTGTTCTCCACGAGGGCGACTAATTGCCAAAACTCGAAATCCATTCCCCTGTTCTGTAGGTGGGTGCCTAATTTCCATAACTCGAACAGTTCTCCCTTGTTATCCAAGTGGTCGCCTGCTGCTAAAACTTGAATTGTATTCCCTATTTATCCACGTGGGCACATGTATGCCAAAACTTGAATTGTATTCAGGTGGGCGCCTGATTTCCAAAACTTGAAATGCATTCCCATGTTCTCCAGGTGGGCGCCTGATTGCCAAAACTCGAACTGTATTCCTTTATTATCCAGGTGGCCACCCGCGTCTGATACTTGAACTGTATTCCCTTGTTTTCCAGGTGGGCGCCTGATGCCTCAACTTGAACCGTACTCCCTTGTTTTTCAGGTGGGCATCTGATGCAAACACTTTCAATGTATTCCCTTGTTCTCCAGGCGGGCGGCTGGTTGCCAAAACTTGAACTGTATTTCCCTTTTTTGCCAGGTGGGTGCCTGTCATTATAATAAAACAGACAAAACAAAAGAACTTTTTTGCCCTAGTTTGGTATTTGGGCACATCTGTGAGTGTTAATCAAATCGTGTTACCCAAAATAGCTCTAAGAATTTAAAATCTAAATCCTATTGTCCAGGAGGGCCCTGAAAACTTCAAATTAAATCTCATCTTAAGAGTGACAACTTCAATGCTAAATTATATTTCCAAAAGGTAGAACTTATGTTAAATCTTATTATCTATTAAGGGCTTGAAATTAACTAAATCTCATTATCTATGAGGGTCCTGAGAACTATTAAAATTAAATCCCATTATCCAGGAAGGCCCTACAAATTTTAAATTAATTCCCATTACCCAGGAGGTTCTTAAAGATTTATGGCTGAACTTTTCTAGTACATGCTTTCCTCATGAAGGGTTCCTCCAGAACAAACGAGATTTCCTGCCCCTGCTTTAATCAAAGAAAATTTTATCAGTTTGAAAATGTTGTGGTTAGTTAGTGGCATTCTTGGTGAAGGTGGCCTTTCTATTGCGGTACATTGTTCTGATTAGGTGCCTCCGATTGGCAAATAATTGTTTGACCTTCTTATTAAACCTCAGCCACAGGACCCTGAATGACCCGAGTGCCCTACACTCATCCGGCTATTTTGAATTTCTGTCCTTCCAATTTGAACCTCTGTATTTTCCCCAAAAATCATGAAACACTCGACCATTTGAACTTCTACAAACACCTTATTTTCCATTTTGCATCATGTTATTTCTAGTATGCTTTGGCCGCACTATGCTTTGTGCAATTTGGAAGTTGTTAATAAGGTTTGAAATCTATTCTTACTTGCTTAACAAGGATAACATTTAAAAAGCATTAGAGAAGTAAACCTAAAAGAAAATAAAATGCAATGACTTTGAAAGTTAGGAATAAAGGAGAAAATTTGAAACAAGATGACTTTTGAGGAAGAAGGGAAAAGAGACTTATCTGAGTGAGGCAGCTAGCACCAATGATCATGACATGCTTTTCGGATTAATCAGCCTAGCCCGTTCAACCAATCACCTTTCAGACTTCATAATTTATGCCCCGGGGTTTCCATAATTCAATCTCTCTACAAAGTCACTAAACATATTCGACTTGTGGCGCCCTGAAGGGTTTTCACCAAAAACCCTCTCTCATTTGTTGATCTCTCAACTCAACGTTTCCCTACGGTGCTCGTGAGGGTTTTCACCAATAAGACTCTATCATTTTAATTTCTTTAAGCCTTCCATCGCCCTATGATGCCCGCGAGCATTTTCACCAAAAAACTCTCTGATTTATTCACTTTCCTTGTGTAGAATGGGTGTTGCCCATGATGCCAATCATACCTCTATCTCGCCTGACTTGGAATCCCTCAAAGATTAATCGGAAAGTCTTTCTTTGGACCGTAATATGGGCTTTTGGATAGGGTTAGAAGAAAGAATATCATAAAGACTCAAAACAACTTATATGGGTTCATAATTACATATTTTGGAATCAGATCTTTCAAATAACCGCAATTTCTGCCCTAGTTTCTTTGCTTGGTTTGAAATTTTATTTTGATAGGACCGAACTGTGAGGTTGCCTATGTATCATTAAAATGAATCAGGTCGAACGTAGTTCATGGCATAGGAATTGCTTTGTTTTTGTTACTTTTCTCTTTTTCTTTTCTTTCTCTTTTTTCTTTTTCTTTTTCTTTTCATTTGTTTTTTTCTTTTCTTTTCTTTTCTTTACTCTTCTCTTTTCCTCTTTTCTCTTTTTATTTATATTTTCTGTATCCGTACATCTAAATTTGCTTCTGATTCCAATGAGAGGTATGAAAGAAAATAAATAAGGCTCAAAAGGGTTAACAAAGGATAAAGTGTTAAGATGGCATAACAAAATACCTTTGTCATTCTAATTTTTAAAACATGCCAGGTACAAATGAAACAATTCGACAAACCAAAGAAATCATATATAATATCTTTTGACTACATTAGAATTGATAGTCATATCTATATATTTGCCTTCTATAACATTTAAATACAAAGCACCATTGGAAAATACTCTTGTTACAAAGAAGGGCCCCTGCAAATTTGGGGCAAACTTGCCTTTAGCATCAGCCAAATATGGAAGGATGCATTTCAATACTTGCTGACCCACTTCAAATTTCTAGAGACGTGCCTTCTTATTGTATGCTCTTACCATTCTCTTTTAAAACAACTACCCTTGATATACCACCGCCATTCTTTTCTCATTAGTCAGACTTAATTGCTCTAATTGGGTTTTGACCCACTCATCATTACTAATTTCTGCTTCAGCAAAAATTCGAATGGATTGAATTTCAACCTCTGCAGGTATAGCTGCTTCAGTCCCATATACCAACAAATAAGGAGTTGCACCTACGAAAGTGTGAACCGTAGTGCAATAACCCATCAGAGCAAAAGGCAACTTCTCATGCCATTACCTAGAACCTTGCACCATCTTTCGATGTATCTTCTTTAAGTTCTTGTTAGATGCCTCAACGGCTCCATTAGCCTTGGGGCGATATGTAGTGGAATTTCAATGCATAATCTTGAATTTTGACATACTTCTTTAATCAAATTCCTGTGATAATTAACTTAGGGATTCCGAACCGACAAATGATGTTTGAATGAACAAAATCGACCACTGGCTTCTTGGTCACATATTTGAAAATTAAGCTTCAACTCACTTGGTATAATAGTCGATGGCCACCAGAATAAACATTTGCCCATTTGACGCCGATGGATCGATTGGTCCAATGACATCCATTCCCCAAGCAATAAAAGGCAAAGGTGTGGACATTGTATGCAACACAGACGGTGGAGAATGTATCAAATCACCATATACCTGGCATTGATGAAACTTGCACATAAAGTTGATGCAATCTCATTCCATAGTGATCCAATAATACCTTGTTCGAAGAATTTTCTTTTCCAGAACATACCCACTCATATGCGGCCCGAAAACTCTAAAATGCACTTCACTCATAATAGTCTTGGCTTGCTTGACATCTATACACCTCAACGGCCCAAGATCTGGAGTTCTCTTGTATAGAATTCCCCCTTGAGAAAAATCCACTAGCCAAACATCGAATTGTTCTCTTTTGATCACCAATGGCATGTACCGGATATACCCTTATCCTGATATATTTCCTGATATCACGAAACCACGGTTCACCATCAAATTCTTCCTCAACCACAGTATAGTAGGCATGTTGATCCCGAACTTGAATATACAGAGGGTCAACACAAACTTTGTCCGGATGGTGCAACGTTGACGCCAAGGTAGCCAAAGCAACGGAAACCTCATTATGGATCCTTGGAAGATTCCTTTATTCTACTGATCACAACCATTGACAAAGATCATGCAAACATTATCGATACGGAATGAGCTTTAAATCTCGATTCTCCCATTCTCCATGAATCTAGTGCACCAAAAGATCCAAATCTCCCAAAACCAAGACTTCCAGAACTCCCATATCTATATCTAACCTCAGTCCCAAAATACATGCTTCGAACTCAGCCATGTTGTTAGTACAATAGAACAAAGCTGGGATGTAACAAGGTAGTGATTCCCTGTTTCATAAATGTCCACAACCCCTATTCCGACACTTTTCATGTTAGCGGCTCCATCAAAGAAAAGTTTCCCACTTGGCTTTTCATTCTGATCCACCTTGTCAATATATATCACCTCTTCATCAGGAAAATAAGTCATCAGTGGCTCATACTCTTCATCCACTAGGCTCTCAGCCAAATTATCGTCCAATGCTTGGGCTTTTATCGCGGTCCAAGTTACATAGATAATGTGAAACTCTGTGAGAAAAATCTACCACTTTGCAAGTCTTCCTGTGGGCATAGGCTTCAGAAAGATATTCTTTAGAGGATCCAAGACGAGAAATGAGGTAATCAGTGTAGGACGACAGATAATGCTTCCTTTCAAGGGGAGTATACTTAACCTCATAGGATGTGAACGACTTTTGAGATAATAAATGGCTTGCTCCTTCCTTCCACTGAAGTCATGTAGACCCAACCACAACTGAATAAATTATCCAAGACTGTCAAATAAAGAATTAACTTTCTCACAAGTTTCAGTGGGACCAACA
The DNA here is from genome assembly GCA_034376525.1 of Nicotiana benthamiana. Taxonomy (NCBI): domain Eukaryota; kingdom Viridiplantae; phylum Streptophyta; class Magnoliopsida; order Solanales; family Solanaceae; genus Nicotiana; species Nicotiana benthamiana. The sequence continues at coordinate 57,024,551 of CM067339.1, read as the reverse complement.
CAAGTGGGTTAGACAAGTACCCCTTGATCTTATAAAATGCCTTCTGGAACTCATCAGTCCGTTTGAACGTAGCATCCTTTTTTAGCAAGTTAAAGATGGGCTTACAGGTTGTCCTGAGTTAAGCAATAAACCTGCTAATGGATTATTAATGCCCAAGAAAACTCATCACCTCAATATTATTCCTTGGAGGTGGTAACTCCTGGATAGCTTTGAACTTTGATGGATCCAACTCATGCCTCGCTGACTGACTATGAATCCCAGCAGTTTCCCAGACAGAACACCAAATGCACACTTTGCAGGGTTGAGCTTAAGATAGTACATACGGAGCCTCTGAAAGACACTTCCTCAAATCTCTAATGTGGTCGGACCTTTTCTTTGACTTTATGGTCGCCATAATCTACTTAAACCTCAATCTCCTTGTGTATCATATCATTAAACACAGTAGCCATTGCCCTCATGTAAGTTGGCCCAGTGTTCTTCAAACTAAATGGCATAACCCAGTAGTAATACGTTCCCCATGGTGTGATGAACATTGTCATTTATGCATCCTCTTCCTCCATCGAGATCTTATGGTACCCCGTATAACAATCCACAAAAGACTCGATCTCATGCTTGGCATATTTGTCAATCAAAATATGGATGTTTGGCAATGGAAAATTATCCTTGGGACTTGCTTTGTTGAGATTAGGGTAATCAATGCACACCCTATTCTTTCTTTTCTTTTAATCTAGGGTCAACTAATTTTTATGAATATTAAAGTTAGATAATTAGCTTATTTTTATAATTTTAGTTAATTTAGGAATATAATTTAGGTTTTCATTAATTAGAGAAAGAAGAATTGAAAAAGGCTTGATTTGGCTTTGAAATTGGGCCAATTTATTCCCAACTCAGCCCCAGACCCAGCCCAAAACTAGGTTACTAGTCCAAGCCCCCACCTAAACCTAATGACACCTGTTTCTATTCCCTCCATCACAACCGTTGGATCATTGTGATCCAACGGCTCGGAACTGGCCGTTCAATTAATGTAAAGCTGTCCGAAAATGGTTCCCCCCCATTTCGAAACCCTATTCACTTATCTCTATCCTAACTTTAAAGACCAGCCTCCCTAAATTTCCCGCCACCTCCGCCATCAACCACCCACCGAAAATAACCTCACGGCAGTTCTGGTGCTCCAAACTTCTCCAAATATTTACCAGGCAACCCTCGTCTTATCCCCTTTCTACATCTAAAAACACATTCACCCGAATTCCACCCGAATCCCACAAATTTAAGATCAGGTTGCATAAAAACCCTAAATTAGAGATTCCAAACAAATTTATGCCAAAAATGGGTGTTGCTCGTTTGTTCTCAACTAGAACAGTCGATTAACACCTATTTTGACTTAAATTGGAGAAGGTTGGAGCCAACTATCGTTCGTGCAATAGGTACTTCTATTCTTCTTTCCTCTTTCTATTTCCTTATCATTCTTTTCTTCTTTAGCTTTTTCTTTTTTATCAATTGGATTTTCTTCTAATTTTATTTTTCTTTGACCAAAATGAAGAGCGTTAGTTAGCCATAACCTTAGTTTATTAGGGTTTTGTTTTCTCCTCTTAGTTGTTTCTGCCTACTTAGTCAGTAAGTTTTTGGTTCGGTAAATCTATGCATTTTTGTATCAGAATCATCAATAGGTCAATTTTTCGGTTTAGGTTTGTTAATTTAGTTTAGTTCGTGTGTAATTTGTCTAGTTCACAATGTATGTTTAGTTCATTATTGGTTTTAGTTATCTTTTGCTCGATTAGTATACGGGTCTATTAATTAATTTAACTGTAAAAATAATGTAGTCCATTAGTGTAGTTTAGGCATCCTTTGTTCTTTTAATTTGTAAGTATATTTTTAATTACTTAAATAGTTTAATTTTTAAACAATTTGCCTTAATGTCTGCATAAATAGCCTATTTTTAGTTTGTCTGGTATAATAAAAAATGTCAGTCTGAAGAGCAATGAGAATTATTATGAATTTAGATGTTTAGGTTTATTTTTTAAGCTTTCAGATGTTCATCTTTGGCTCTGTGGTTTGGCTATTCAATTTGTTTGTTGATACTTGTTTGATTATTTATGTTTACCATAATTATAAATCCTCAAGTACTTGTAGGGGCTAATATTGAATAAAAACACTTAAAGGGGTTTGAAGGGTAGATAAGTTGAAATAGGATAAAATAGGTGGGAAGGTTCTAGAATGGGGGGGGGGGGGGAGCTGGCCTCATTTGGTTAGCACAACATGCATAAACCAATAAGGGGCAACCATCTGCCCAAATTGGTTTAAAAATGCCTTGTAGTAGCTGAAGGAATAGTTTCCTTATTCTTTTCAGCACATGGCATACTTTTAGGGCTATATATATATATATATATATACTTTTTCTTCACTTTTAAAATTAGATTTCTAAACTCTAATATGACTCCAAAAATTCCAGCTCTAAGATTTTTATTGTTAGCTCTTGATTCTGATTTTTCGTCAAAATAATGTTGTAGCGAAAATTCGGGGAAAACTTCTGGTCATTTCGAGTTAAATGATGGTTTGACTGTAAAGCTGTGCTGCTACATTTACTGTTGCATTTAGACGTACAATTCTGTGTTGGATTTACATTATTTAGTACTTTTTACTGTTATTTCTGCATTTAGGTATGTAAACTCTACTTACTGTATTCAGTGTTGATTCAATGCAGCGAAAAGATTATTTGCTCCATGTTATATTTGTTATTTGATTACTGAATACTACTATGCTTAGTTTCTGGTAAGGTTATGCTATTCTTCTTGAATTTTGTAAGTAGTTTGAATGGCGAAAAGAGTTTAGTTTAAGATTAACAATATAAACTTGCAAGCATGAATTAATTTTTGGTTTTGGTTGAATGGTTGTTTGACCTCTATTGCTTAACATGATAAACTAACAAATCAAGTCTATGAGATAGTATTGAAAGGAATCTTGACATTTTTATTCTTTTATTTTTCGTGATGTGTTGAAACCATGAAGAGTTATAATTACATTATCTGTTTGTTCAATTTATTTGCCATTATGCCGAGTCAGATGCAGATGTGTAAGATAGCTCAAGCTATCCTTGCAAATAGAAGCATTGTTTTGATCACAAATTTCTTGGGTCGTAGTACGTAGTGTTAGTAGAAGAATGAGATGTCTTATGAAGCCTCTCATTAATAGTTATTTAAACTTCAAAATTACTGAATGATTACAATTGTATAAATTTATTTTCAATTATCTGTTTTGTATATCTTAATTTAATTACATTTGGATATTGTTAGGTAATTTTTTTAATTTTCAGAATTCATGCTTTGCTATTAAGCATATTCAAAAGGCCAGGGGGGTTTTAGTAACAAATTGGGTCAAAAGTGGACCTAGATGGGTGGCCTGGTTAGGATCACCTTTGGAGTGGTCCTGCACCCTTGTCTCGCATGCTGGGTTAATTTTCATGGCCCAAGTTGTCCCAGTATTCATATTCTTCTTGATTATGTTCAAATAGTGTTTTGGGCCTTCTGCAGGCCCACTTAACCATAAAATTATTAGAAACCTCCATATTTACTTAATTCGCTTCAAGTTTTGTCTTTAAATTTTTGTTTCAGTATAATAAACATGGGCTTCTAACAACGAAGGCAGAATTGTGCAGAGTTGGGCCTGACATTTGGCCTACTTAAAGCTGTTTGACTGGTTGCCTTTTTTCTCACCCTTGTGTTTGACTTTGAGCCTAGATTTTAAGTTAAACAATTTCAGAATTAGTATTAACACAAATTTTTCTAGATAAGTAAAGGCTTAGTGTTACTCGCTTTAGTTATGTACAAATCAACAGCTGTTCATTAAATTTCAGGCTTAGTTTTAAAAGATGAATATTTGTAGTCTTGCTTTAGGCACGTTTAATATATCATCGTGGTTGTGTACACGTTTGTGTGACATGGTTACAATTTTAAAAACAAAATCGAAGTATCCGTTTGCACATTTTTGACTAAACTTTCTTTATAATAATAAAGTGTTATTAATTGTGGATACGTTTGCTTGACATGATTTTTAACGCGCCAAACAAATGGATACACGTGAGCGTGACTTGTTTCAATATAATTTCTTAGTTAAAATAGGCAAATACACATATGTTATAAAATAAGTAATTAGATAATTTTCTTAAGCCAAGTATGATCAAAGTGATCCTGCTAAAAGCACAGAACCCGGGAATGCCTAACACTTTCTTCCAGGTTAAAAGAATTTCTTACCCGAATTTCTATGTTCGCAGACAATAAATAAGAGTTAACTTCCTCGATTCGGAATTTTAAACCGGTAAATTGGGATACCAAAAACTATCCCAAGTGGAGACTCTAATTTTAATATAAATAAATTCATTTCGATTGTCACTTAAATTGAGAAAAACGCCCTCATATACCATTTCGGGATAGAGAAAGGAGGTGTGACATACACCTTCCTCTCATTGAAGGTTAGCGACATGAGAATCCTAGGACTTCATAGATAGGTGCAGGGATAGACCGCAGAACATGAGGATTTGGAGTCTCAAGGGGTAATTTCATTACTTTTATGTTAAAGGACAGGGCCCATAGGTGGTGGCACTCTTTTCTACTCTACATGCCCGTGGGTTCTCCTCCCATGACCTGGGACCATTTCACACGCCTATTCTTGGACAGGTATATTTCACCCTCTCAGAAAGAAGAGTTGCAGTTTCAGTTTGAGCAGCTCCAGCAAGGTTAGATGTCTATGACTAATTATGAGGCGAAATTCTCTAAGTTGTATCGCCATGCACTTATGCTACTTCCTACTAACATAAAGAGAGCGTGGAGGTTTGGTACAGGGTTTTACTCAGGTACTCATGCTACTATGGCCCGAGAGGTCGAGATAGCAACTTCTTATCAACTAGTAGTACAGATAGCGGATTGAGGGATACCATTTCAAAGGTAGAGAGAAAATGTAAAGGGACAAGAGGGTCCATTAGTCTGGGGCGTTTAGATGTGCCCCGATTGGGGGGCGAGGATAGTTTGGGAGGGGTCAGCCTAGCAGGCCCACATATCCAACACCACCACCTCCTTGGGGTACTCCAGCGCGACCCTATTTCAGTGCCATGCCAGAGAGTTCAGTCTACCCACAGCTATTCAGGATTCTTCCAGTGGGTCTTCAAGCCATCAGGGTTAGACTTCAGAGTAGTAGATCATCGCACCGAGACGTTGTTTCGAGTGCAGAGATTCTGCCCTAGGCTTCCGAGAAAGGTAGTGCAGCAGGGCCAGCAGCCCATGATTGTAGCACCAGTTGTTCGGCCACCCAAAGGCAGGGAGCAAGCGGGTAGGGGCCGTCCTAGAGGTGGAGGCTGGGAATGGGAAGTTCAGCCAGGTAGAGGACAACTAGCCGGCGCTCCAGTCAGGTTTTATGCCTTCCTGGCCAAACCTGATGCAGTAGCCTCATATGTTGTGATCACATGTATTATTTTTGTCTGTGGTAGAGATGCTTCAGTTTTATTTGATCCGGGATTTACCTATACATACGTGTCATATCTGTTTTTGTATTTCCTGGATATTCTTTATGAGTCCTTGGGTACCAATTTATGTGACCACTCTTGAGGGCTATTTTGTTATTATGGACCGAATCTATCGGTCTATGATGGTTGCATTATGTGGTTATGAGGCTGGATCATACCTTTTATTACTTGATATAACCGACTTGGAGAACATCCTGGGTATGGATTTGTTTTCCCCATATCACGGCATCCTTTATTACCATGCTAAGACTGTTACCTTAGTGATGCCAGGGTTGTACAGATTAAAGTGGAAGGGTTCTTCTGTTAGTACGTCTAGACGGGTTATCACTTTTATAAAGGCTTGGTATATGGCCGCGAAGGGTTGTTTGCCCTATCTAGCTTATGTTCGGGATACTACTGAAGAGTCTCCGACAATTGATTCAGCGCCAATAGTCCAGGAGTTCACCGATGTATCCTTCTGACCTTCCAAGCATGCCACCAAATCGTGACATTGATTTCTGTATTGACTTGGCTCCAAGTGCCCAACCTATTTCCATCCCACAATACCATATAGTTCTAAAAGAGTTGAATTAGTTGAAGGAGAAGCTTGAGGAGTTTCTGGCAAAGGGGTTCGTCATACCAAGTGTATCACCTTTGGGTGCACCAGTGCTATTTGTAAAGAAGAAAGATTGGACTATGCGAATATGCATTGATTACCGCCAATTGAACAAGGTCACATCAATAACAAGTACTCGTTTCCGCGTATTGATTATTTATTTGACCAGTTACTGGGTGCTAGGGTGTTCTCTAAGATTGACTTGAGATCAGTATACCATCAGCTGAAGATTCGGGACTTGAATGTTCCAAAGACTGCCTTTCGTACTAGATATGTCCATTATGAGCTTGTAGTGATGTCCTTCTGCTTGAGTAACACCGCAATGACGTTGATGGATTTGATGAACAGGGTGTATAAGACTTATATTGATTCGTTTGTCATTGTCTTTATTGATGACATCTTGATCGACTCGCGTAGTATGAAGGAGCACGAGCAGTATTTAAAAGTGGTGCTTTAGACCTTGCGGGAAAATAATATATATGCTAAGTTCACCATGTGTGAATTTTATCTAGATTCTGTGGTATTCTTGGGGCATGTTGTATCAAGAGGGGTTATTAAGGTGGACCCCAAGAATATTGAGGCAGTTCAAAGTTGGCCTTGTCCCACTTCGGCGACTGATATCAGGAGCTTCTTGGGGTTAGTAGGTTTATCTCAATTTTGTGGAGGACTTTTCATATATTGCAACACCTTTGACTAGATTGGCCCAAAAGGGTGCTCCATTCCATTGGTCCGATGATTGTGAGGCGAGCTTTCAGAAGCCCAAAACAGCTTTGACTAACAACTCCGATTCTAGTGTTGCCTTCTGGTTTGGGGATGTATATTGTTTATTGTGACACTTCACGTGTTAGATTAGGTTATGTACTGATGTAAGAGGGGCGAGTTTTTGCATTGCTTCATGTTAGATGAAGATTCATGAGAAGAATTACCCTATGCACGATCTAGATATAGCTGCGATTTTTTATGCTCTTAATATATTGAGGCATTATCTTTATTAGGTATCCTTTGAGGTTTACACTGATCATCGCAGCTTATAACATTTGCTCAAGTAGAAAGATCTCATTTTGAGGTGCAGATGGCTTGAGTTATTGAAGGATTATGACTTCACCATTCTTTATCATGTGTGCAAGGTGAATATAGTCACGAATGCCTTGAGTACAAAGGCAAAGAGTATGGGTAGCTTGGCATTCATTATAGAAGAGGAGAGTTCACTAGCTTTGGACATTCAGTCCTTGTCTAATAGACTTATGAGGTTGGACATTCAAGAGCCCAACCGAGTTCTTGTATGCGGTGTTGCTCAGTCTTCATTATTGGAGAAGATCAAGGCTCAGTAGTTTGATGATCCACATTTGATGATCATCAGAGATACAGTACTACATGGTGGTGCCAAGGAAGTTTTCATCGGCGAGGATAGTGTTCTATAGCTCTAGGGTCTTCTATATGTTCCTAATGTCGATGGATTGAGAGAGATGATTCTAGAAGAGGTACACAGTTCTCAGTATTCCATTCATCTAGGTGTTACAAAGATGTATCGGGGCCTGAGGCAGCATTATTGGGGGCATCGCATGAAGAAAGACATTGTTAAGTATGTATCTAGGTGCCTAAATTGCTAGCAGGTTAAGTATGAGCACCAGAGGCTAGGTGGCCTACTCCTGTAGTTGACTATACCGAAGTGGAAATGGGAGCACATTTATGGACATCGTAGTTAGGTTGTCACAGACTTTGCAGAAGTTTGATGCAGTTTTGGTCATTATCGACAGGTTGACCAAGTCGGCACATTTCATTCCGATTGTGACTAAATATACTTTATAGAGGTTGACCTAGATTTATATTCAAGATATAGTTCGGTTTTATGGTGTTCCTTTTTTGATCATATCATATAGAGGCCCTTAGTTTACTTCACATTTGCCGCATAGAGTTAATTGGGGACCCATGTATATCACAACACAACATTTCATCCACAGATCAATGGGCAGTTGGAGTGGATAGTTCAGATCTTGGAGGACATGCTCAGAGCATGTGTGATTGACTTTATAGGGCAGTGGGATCAATTCTTACCTCTGACCGAATTTGCTTACAAACACAGTTATCAGTCCAACATCGAGTTGGCTCAATTAAAGGCTTTATATGGTCTGGAATGTTGTTCTCCCATCAGGTGGTTTGAGCCTGGCGAGGCTAAGTTATATGGTACTGATTTGGTTAAGGATGCATGGAAAAGGTAAAGTTTATTTAGGAGAGATTATGCACAACACAGTTTAGAAAGAAGAGTAATATGGATCAGAAAGCGTGTGATGCATCATTTATTATGGGTGTGAAGGTTCTCTTGTAAGTCTCGCCGATGAAGGGGATCATAAGATTCGGGAAAGAAGGGCAAGTAGAGCCCAAGGTTTTTAGGCCCATTTGAGGTGTTGAGGTGTTGAGGCGAGTCGGGGAGGTTGCATATGAGCTTTCTTTACCTCCCCACATGTAAGGAGTTTACCCGATTTTACACATGCCTGTGCTCCATGTGTATCACGCCGACTTATCCCATATGTTAGACATTAGCACTATTCATTTAGATGAGAGCATGTGTTATGAAGATGAGTCAATTGCCATTATTGGTAATAAAGATTACCAGTTGAGACCCAAGAGGATTTCTGCGGTAATGTTTTAGTGGAGGGGCCAACCAGTTAAGGAGGTGACTTGAGAGTCCGAGAAGGACATGGTGAGTAGATATCCACACTTATTCCGCACTCCAGTTATGAATCTAAACTCGCTCGAGGATGAATGTTTATTTAAGAGGGGGAGAATGTAACGACCTAACCGGTTGTTTTTCTTTCTAGAACACCATTACTTTTTTATGACTTGGAGGGATGGTTAGTTTGGGATTTGGAATGGTTTTGTTGAAATTATAACACTTGGTTCCTTAAGGTTGGCATAAAAGGCTAGGCTTTACTTCGATCAACATTTTTAGTGAATGACCTCGAAATTGGGATTTGACGGTTCCAATAGGTTCATATGATGATTTCGGACTTGGGCATATGTGCGGATCGGGTTTTGGATGACCTTGGAGCGTTTCGGTGCCTAATTGTGAAAGCTAGCATTTAGAGTGAATTTCATAAGTTTGGGTTGAAGTGGATTTTTACATTCTAGAGGTTTTTTTAGGGTTTCGAGCCTAGGAATAGCTCCGTATGATAATTATTGACTTAGGAGTGCATCCGTAAGTTGATTTGGAGGTCCATAGGTCATTTTAGAGTTATTTGGTAAAAGTTAGAATTTGAAGTTCTTGGAAAGATTGACCGAGGGTGGAATTTTTGCTATTGGGTTTGAATTCTAGTTTCGGAAGTCAGAGTAGGTTTGTAATGTTATTCAAGACTTGCACATGAAATTTTGCATAATTCCGAATTGATTAGATAGGAATCTGACGCACAGAAGTGTTTTTAGAAGTTTTTGAGTGCATGAGTTAATCCGTGCATTTTGGCGTCCGATTCGTGGGTTCTAATGTTATTTCGGCGTTCCAATCGTGCAGGCAAGTTTGTATTATGTTTTTACTCGTGTGTGGGTGTTTGGTGTGGATCCCCTAGGCTCGGGTGGGTTTCGAACATATGGAAGGATGAAAAACACTTCATTTTTTCAAGTCATCAATTGCAGGTTTCGTAAATGCGAGAATTTGTTTGCTAATGCGAACCTCGCATTTGCCAGAAGGGCTTTCCAATTTCAATGAAGCCCGAGCTTGGCAGTGTTCTCGTTTACGGCACATTGGTTGCATTTGTGATCCTAACAGAGTCCGCATTTGTGACCATGACAGCCTAAGCTTAGGAACACATTTGCGATAGCTTTGTCGCAGTTGTGACCTTATCATTTGCAAACCTAGTGTCGCAAATGCGACATCTGCGATCAGTGCACAACTTATTAATTGCAAATTTAGACCATTTAGCTCAATTACTCTCATACGTTCAGCGATTTTTGGAGCTTTTGGAAGAGGGTTTTCACCTATCTCTTTGAGGCAAGCAATTTATACACAATATGAGTTAAATACATAGATTATAGGTAGATTAACATGTACAAATTGGTGAAAATCAAGGGTTTAGATGAAAACATACGTTTTTGATAAAAATGAGATATGACCACGAAATTGGTTATGGAATTTAGTGAAAATCATATATTTGAGATCACGGGGTTATAGAAAACAACTTTCTTCAAAATTTTCCGCAATCCGAGCATGTGGGCCCGGGGTTGGTATCTTTATTTCACATTATTTTTGATTCATAAAATCTATACTTATTGAATTTTCTAATCGGCTTGAGTTTTAGGGATTCTTCAAATTGGCTTGGGAAATCACCTTTAAATTAGAATATGAACGTTTGAGCATGTATTGATTATTTTATATCATATTTTACTAGTTCTGAGTCGTTTGGGCACCAAATTTGGGGGGGGGGGAGCACAATGTTTGATCGAAAAGTAGGCATCAAGATGAGGTAACTCACCTTCTAATCCTATAAGAGGGAATTAACCCCATAGGTGCATTAAATAAATATGTGCACCTATTTGTGGGGGCTACGTATATACGAGGTGACAAGAGTCCGTACATAGTTGCTAATTATGATATTGTTCGGATATTCTAGGACCCGTATCATGCTATACAATCACAACCCAGATTTTCCACTTTCGGGAATCGTGATGACACCTATCCATGAAAGCTAGGGAAGCAAACAGTTACAGTTTTACCACAACTATTATTAATCAAAAAGGAAGATATAATAACTACAATAAAATAATTATGAAATGCGGAAGTAATATTACAGTGCCACAACTCGAGTACATAACTACCATAGATCTGGTGTCACAATCCACGAACGTTTAAGATTTTCTACAAATATAAGTTTTAAAGAAAAACATCTGTTCTCGAAATAGAAAGAGATAGGAAAAGCTAAAATAGGGAAAGGGGACTTCACGCTCCGCGAACGCCAGCAGATCTACCCTGGTCTCCATGGACTAAAGGTAGAAGCCTTAAAGATATTCACTATGTCTGGCACCAAAATCTTCCCAAAAAGTATAGAGTGCAGTAAAAGTACAACCAATCCCATGTACTAGTAAGTGTCGTGCCTAACCTCGGTTAAGTAGAAACGAGTCTAGGACACGATAACCATAAAAACCTGTGCAGTTAATTCATATACGAGTAGAACAATGATAACACAAAAGTAACAGATAAAGATGGGAAGGGGAACATGCTGCGGGAAATATCAAATTCTGACAGTAATTGAACAGAGAATCATAATACACACCATATTGGAATCAAAAGGAATAATAAAAAAAGTAACACATGCACGACATCATCCTTTGTGCCTTTTCCTCGTCCTTACCATAAGAAACAATAGAAACGACATGACATCACCCTTCGTGCATTATCTCTCATAATCGTGGCACGAAATCACCCTTTGTACATTAACTCTCAAATCATGTCACGACATCACCCTTCGTGCATTAACACTCACAATATCGGCACGACATACCCTTCGTATATTAACACTCACTCACAATATCATGCACGTCATCACCCTTCGTGCTTTACGCTCATCCTACCCCAAACAATAGAAAAAATAACATCCCGGCAAGGGAATCAATAATAACCAACTTCATTTCAACAATTAACTTCACAGAAGTAAATCTCAACTTGATTCAATACTCAAGAATGATCAAATACTCAACAATACCATAAAACATGATCAACATAGAGAAGCATCATTTTAAGCATGAACTATACGTGACAAGAGACATAAGGATCATAGTATAAGACTAACTTGCATGCTCAATATCAACATATGGATACTCGTGACCATGCCTATACGTTGAACTCAATACTAACACGTAGCAAATAAAACAACAACACATATTCTCTGAATCTAAGGTTAGACCAAACACTTACCTCGATTACCACAAATACTACTTTTCCCTTGATTTCCACTTTTAAACCGCCCGAATCTATGCATAATTAATTAACTAACATCAATTAATGCTAAATAAATCAATTCTAGTCAATGAGTATAGTTTTTCCAATGTTTTTCCCAAAAAGTTAACCGACCCCAGGCCTGCTTGGTCAAACTCAAAGTTCGAACCAAAACTCGATTAATCATTCACCTATGAACTCAAATATGCAATTGGTTTTGAAATCCGACCTCAATTCGAGGTTCAAATCCCCAAATTTCGAAATTCCTAATTTCTATCCAAGAACACAAAATTTTCCATGAAAAACCCTAGATTTTGAGATGAAATCATATAAAAAGATAAAATAGATTGAAGAAAAAGAATTAAGATACATTTACCTATAATTTGGGGAAGGACTTTCTCTAGGAAAATCGCCCTTTAGAGATTAGGTTTTGAAATTTTTAAGAATGAAGTGAAAATTCCGTCCAAAGCGCCTTTTACTCAGCTGCAGATGTCGCATTTTTGACCTGAGCTTCGTATTTGCGAAGCTCGCAAATGTGCGGAAAGTATCACAATTGCGAACCCCTCCCACCTCTGCTACCTTCGCAAATGCAGAGGAAAGTTCGCATTTGTGATCCTCATCCTCCGCAAATGCTATTAGATGATCGCATTTGCGACCAATTCCCCTCACAGGCACCCTTCGCATTTGAGAAGGTTTTTCGTATTTGTGAACTGTGCTGGCCCAGATTGCCAAGCCTGTGAAGCTCACAATTCCAAAGCCTAATATCAAAATTGTGATATCAGAGGCCTGCAACACTACGAGATGCAACAACCGATTTTCTAAGTCCCAAAACATTTCGTGGCCCATCAAAAACTCAACCAAGCCCCCAGCTCTCCAAACTAAATATGCACTTAAGTCTAAAAACATCATACGGACTTGCTCGTATGATAAAATCACCAAAATAACTTCTTAAACAACGAATTTAACACCAAAACTCGTGAAATTTTATAGATTGTTCAAATTTCCATTTTTCTCAACCAAGGGTATGAATTTTGTCAAATTATTCCGTTTCTCACAAAATTTTACATATAAGGCTTAAAAATTATAACGGACTTGTAACATGCTCTAGAACTAAAATACGGGCCCAATACCATCAAGTTCTAACACTATTCAATTTCTAAAACCTTTATATTTTCCAAAAAATATATATTTTTAAAATTTTTTTTCTCGGGCTAGGGACCTCGGAATCGATTCTGGGCATACGCCCAAGTCCCATATTTTACTACGTACCCTACTGGACCATTAGATTACGGGTCCGGGTCCATTTACCAAAAATGTTGACCGAAGTCAACTTTAATCAATTTTAAAGGAATTTCACATAAAAGCTTTTTGGAAATGCGACTTGAGTGCGCATGCAAATCGAGGAGAATGAAAATAAGGTTTTCATGTCCCTGAAACTAGGATTTGGGGTCGAAAATACATTCTTCACCTCTAAAACAACTGTTCGTCTTCTAATGGTCATAGAAAAGTACCTTAATCAATGAAAAGATGGGGATCCACATATTGGAGTTTGAATCCTAGGTTGCTGCCTCAACAGGATGACCTCTCCACTACACACGCACCAAAGGGAAATTCATCAATCTTCACTGACGAACCTGCTGGTCTAGAATAGCTACCGGCTCTTCTTCATAGGTCAAGTCCTGTCCAATTGGACAGTGCTGAAGTCTAACACGTGGGATGGATCGCCGTGATACTTTCGAAGCATGGAAACATGAAACACTGGATGCACATCTGATAAACTCGGCAGCAATGCAAGTTGGTAAGCCACATATGCCACTCGATCAAGAATCTCGAAACGCCTAATGAACATAAGGCTTAACTTTCTCTTCTTCCCAAATCTCATCGCGCCCTTCATGGGCAACACATGAAGCAACACTCGCTCTCCGACCATGAATGCCACTTCACAAACCTTACGGTCGGCATAACTTTTTTGCCTAGAATGAGTTGTATGAAACCTATCCCTAATTATCTTAAGCTTTTCCAAATTATACTTTACCAAATCCGTACCCAACAACCGAGCCTCCCCCGTCTCAAACCACCCAATTAGCGATTGATACCCTCTACCATATAATGTCTGAAAGGGAGACATCTTGATGCTCGGCTGATAGCTATTGTTGTAGGTAATCTCAGCTAACGACAAGAACTGATCCCAAGAACCTCCAAAGTCAATAACACATGCATGGAGCAAATCCTCCATAATAGGAATAGTACACTCGGACTGTTCGCCCGTCTGAGGATGAAATACTATGCTCAACTAGATCCGGGTACCCTACTCACACTGAACTACCTCCAGAAATGCGATGTAAACTGCGTACCTCAGTCAGAAATGACAGACACAGGCACACCATGAAGATGAAAAATCTCCCGGATATAGATCTCTGCCAATCTCTATGAAGAATAGGAAACTTCTTAGGGAATGAAGTGCACTAACTTAGCCTATCAACAATAACCTACACCACATAGAACTTCCTCTTAATCTGTGGGAGTCCAGTATCGGCACGGCATCACCCTTCGTGCATTAACATTCACTCACAATATAATGCACGTCATCACCTTTCGTGCATTATACTCATTCTCACCTAATAAGTAGAAATAGTAACATCCCGGCAAGGGAATCAGTAATAATCAATTTCATTTAAACAATTAATTTTACAAAGTAATCTCAATTTGAGTCAATACTAAAACAATGATCAAATACCCAACAATATCATAAAACCTGCTCGACATAGAGAAGCATCATTTTAAGCATGAACTATACATGATAAGAGACATAACGGTCACAATATAAGACTCACTTGCATGCTCAATATCAACGTATAGATACTCGTAACCATGCCATACATTTAAGAAAACAACACCTATTCCCTCAAGCTAAGGTTAGACCAGACACTTACCTCGATTCCACGGCCAGAATCAAGCCTCAAATAATACTTTTCCTGTAATTTCCACTTCCAAACCGCCCGAATCTATTCATAATTAAAAAATTAAAATCAATTAATTCTAAATAAACCAATTCTAATGCATGAGTATAATTTTCCAAATGTTTACCCCAAAAATAAAAAACCGACCTCGGCGCGCTTGGTCAAAACTCAAAGTTCGAAACAAAATTCGATTATGCATTTACCTACTAACCCAAATATGCAATTGGTTTTGAAATCAGACCTTAATTTGAGGTCGAAATCCCCAAATTTCGAAATTCCTAATTTCTACCCAAGAACACCCAATTTCCCATGAAAAACCTAGATTTTGAGATGAAATCATGAAAAAAGATGAAATAAATGAAGATTAAGACACACTTACCTATGATTTGGGGAAGAACTTGCTCTAGGAAATCACACTTTGTAGTTTAGGTTTTTAAAATTTTGAAGAATGAAGTGAAAATCCCGTCCAAAACGCTTTTACTTAGCTGCAGATGTCGCATTCGCGACATGAGCTTCCCATTTGTGAAGCTCACAAATGCAAGGAATGTATCGCAATTTCAGACCCTCACATCTCTGTTGCCTTCACAAATATAAAGGAAAGTTCACATTTGCAAACCTTATCCTCCACAAATGCGACTAGATGATCGCATTTGCTACTAGTTCCCCTCCTAGGCTCCCTTCGCATATCCGAAGGTTTGTTCACATTTGCAAGCTGTGCTGGCCCAGCCATGGATCACATTTTTAATGAAAGGCTTGTAATTGCGAAGCCTGATCTTGCGATTCCATGGATCACATTTTTGATGAAAGGCTCGTAACCGCGAAGCCTGATCTCGCAATTGCAAGATCAAAGGCCTGCAACAATATCTGATGCAACAACAAATTTTTTTATGTCCCAAAACACTTCATGGCCTATCCAAATCTCACCCGAGCCCTCAGGGCTCCAAACCAAACATACACTAAAGTATAAACACAATGTACGAACTTTCTCGTGCAATCAAATTGCCAAAATAAAATCTTAAACAACGAATTTAATACCAAAACTCATGAAATTCTCAAGATAGTTCAAAATTTCCATTTTCTCAACAAAAGGTCCGAATTGCATCAAATTCTTGCAAAATTTTAAAGATAAGGCTTAAATACTACAACGGGCCTTTACTAGGCTCCGGAACCAAAGTAAGGTCCCAATACCATCAAGTTCTAACACTATTTAATTTCTAAAACCTTCATATTTTCCAGCAATAATTTTCTTTAAAAATTCTTTTCTTGGGCTAGGGACCTCGAAATTCGATTCCGGGCATATGCCCAAGTCCCATATTTTACTACGGAGCCTACGTGAGCGCTAAATCACGGGTCTGGGTCTGTTTACCAAAAATGTTGACCGAAGACAACTTTAATAGCTTTTAATGGTCAAATTCAATATTTTTCTTAAATTTAACATGAAAGCTTTCTAGAAACGTGCTCGCACTGTGCATGCAAATCAAGAAGGAAAAACAATAAGGTTTTGAAGGCCTCAAAACCTAGATTTAGGTTCTAAAACAAAAGATGACCCTTTGGTCATCACATTCTCCACCTCTAAAACAACCGTTCGTCCTCAAACGATCATAGAATAGCACCTGAATCGGTGAAAATATGGGGATATCTTCTCCATCGGACTCAAACTCCCAGGTCGCTACCTCAACGTGCTGATCTCTCTACTACACATGATCCGAAGGGAAATTCTTCGATCTCAACTAATGAACCTTCCGGTATAGAATAGCTACCAGCTCTTCCTCATCGTTCAAGTCCTAGTCCAACTAGATAGTAGTGACATCTAACACACGGGATGGATCACCGTGATACTTTCGAAGCATGGACACATGAAACACCGTATGCACAACTGAGAAACTCGGTGGAAATGTAAGTCTGTAAGCCATCTCTGTCACTCGATCAAGAATCTCTAAAGGCCTGATGAACCTATGGCTTACCTTGCCCTTCTTCCCAAATATCATCACACACTTCATGGGTGACACCCAAAGCAAAACTCGCTCTCCGACCATGAATGCTCATCACGAACCTTACGGTCAGCACAACTATTTTGCTTGTACTGGCTTATACGAAGCCTATCCTGAATGATCTTAACCTTGTCCAAAGCGTCCTTTACCAAATTCGTACCCAACAACTGAGCCACCTTTGAATCAAACCATCCAACTGATGATCGACACCGCCTACCATATAATGCCTCATAGGGAGCCATCTGGATGCTTGACTGATAGCTGTCATTGTAGGCAAACTCCGCTAATGGGAAGAAGTGATCCCAAGAACATCTAATGTCAATAACATAGGTGCATATCATATCATCCAAAATCATAATAGTACGCTCACACTATCCGTTCGTCTAAGGATGAAAGTTGTGCTTAACTCAACCCATGTGCCCAAATCATACTGAACTGCGCTGTAGAAATGCGAGGTAAACTGCATACCTCGATCAGAAATGATAGACACAGGCACACCATGAAGAGGAATAATCTTCCAGATATAGATCTACGCCAACCGCTCCAAAAAATAGGAAACCTCCACGAGAATGCAGTGCACCGAGTTAGTCAGCCTAAAAATAATAACCCACACAGTATCGAACTTCCTCCGAGTCTTGGGAGTACAACAACAAAGTCTATGGTTATACGCTCCAACTTCCACTCAGGAATCTCAATCTTCTAAAACAAACCACCAGGTCTCTGATGCTCGTACTTTACTTGTTTACAATTCAAACACCAAGCTACATACACCACAATATTCTTCTTCATTCTTCTCCACTAGTAATGCTGCCGCAAATCCTAATACATCTTGGAGGCGCTTGAACGAATAGAATACTGGGAACTATGGGCCTCCTCTAGAATCAACTCACAAAGTTTATCCATATTAGGCACACAAACTAAACCCTACATCCTCAAAACTCCATCATGTCAAAATCTAACCTGCATGACACCTCCGTACCGCACTTTTTAACTAAGGACAAGCAAATGACGATCATCATGTCAAAAACCTAGCATAGAACTGTCTTTCTATCAAATTCTGAAGAATGATTCAGAGGTGTTTCTCATGCTCCTCTCGACTGCGGAGTAGATCGAAATATCATCAATGAAGACAATCATGAAGGAATCCAAATACGGCATGAATACTCAGTTTATCAGATCTATGAATACTGCTAGGGCATTTGTCAACCCAAATGACACAACTAGAAACTCGTAATGCTTGTACCAAGTGCGAAAGGATGTATTTGGGACATCAGATGCCCTTAATCCTCAACTGGTGATATCTCGATCTCAAATCAATCTTCGAAAACACTTTGGCACACTGAAGCTGATCAAACAAATCATCAATCCTCATCAATGGTTACTTGTTCTTGATAGTGACCTTTTTCAGCTGCTGATATTCTATTCACATCCTCATCGACCCATCCTTCTTCTAAACAAACAACATTGCCGCACCCTAGGGAGAGACACTAGGTCTAATAAAGCAATTATCAAGAAAGTCTTGTAGTTGCTCCTTCAATTCTTTGAACTCTGGAAGGGCCATACGATATGGAAAAATACAAATGGGCTAAGTGCCTAGAGCTAATCAATGCAAAATTCGTTATCTGTGTCGGGTGGCCCTCAGGTAGATATGTACGAAATACCTCTAGGAACTCCTAAAAAACTAGTATGGAATTCATAGAAGGAACCTCAACACTAGAAACATGAATATATGCCAAGTAAGCCAAACACCACTTATCGACCATACGCCGAGCATTCATATAAGAAATAACTCAACATATAGAATGATCAGGAGTCCCTCTCTACTCCAATCGAGGCAAACCTAGAAAGGGTAAGATCATGGTCTTAGCATGACAGTCCTATATGACGTGATAAGGTGACAGCCAATCCATCCCAAGATAACATCAAAATTGACCATATCCAGAAGTAGGTAATCTACACGGGTCTCAAGACCCCTAATAATAACCATACACGAGCGATAGAGACAAATGATACAATAATAGAATCACCCAGCAGTGTGGACACATATACATGAGCACTCAAACAACCATGAGGCACAACCACATACATAGCAAAATAAGATGACACATAGAGTATGTAGACTTGGATCAAATAGAACTGAAGCATATCTACTACAAACTGAGATCGTATGAGTGATTACTACATCGGAGGCCTCAGCCTCAGGCCGATTGGAATATCATAACATAGGGGCTAGGACCCACCCTCTGAACTACATCCCTAGGTCGGGTTCCTGCTGGTTGTCCTCCACCTCTAGCGGCCTGACCTCCACCTCTAACACCTCTACCTCCACCTCTAGCTGCCTCACCCTTGCCCCTAGATGGCTGAGTGGGCGGTGGAACACTCGGTGCTTTAACTATGGCACGAGAAACATAATGTTAAGAACTGCTTGACACTCAAGGGCGAAATCTAGCAATGTGCCTCGGATCACCACAAGTATAACAGGTCCTCAACTGCTGGGACTGCTGACCTTGAAATTGACCTTGATAGTCTGAGTGGCCACCCTTAAAACTTTAGAGTGGAGGTGCACTAATAGGAGATGGTGATGCACTATAGGGTAGCTGATATGAATACTGCATGTTAGAGTTACAACCACCTGGAGCACTATGAGAAGCCGATAGTGCCGAATGAAACGGCTTAGGAGGATGGCCCCTACAAAAAGAATCCATGCCTCGAAATGAGGCACCACTGAACCTACTAGAATTAAAAGGCCTCTTGTCAAACCCCTGACTATTCTCCTTAGCTAGAACCATCTCAACCTACCTGGCCATATTGGCCGCATCTTGGATATAAATCTTTTACCCTGTCTCATTAGTCATCGCTTTCTCTCTCTCATTGGGGAGTATAAGAAGAGCATGACAGGACATATCAATAAACCTAGTCTCATATTAGATGACAGTCATAGAACCCTACTAGAAGCGCTCCAACTGCCTCTGAAAATCCTCTCTCCGATTGATAGGGAGAAACTTCTCCAGAAATAGCTGAGAGAAATGATTGCACGTCAAAGAAGGCAGCCCAGCTGGTCTAGCCAAAAAAAAATCCATCTACCACTTCTTGGAGGAACTTGATATATGAAATGCAGCAAAGTCGACCTCATTTGTCTCCACTACCACCATGTTCCGCAGAACCTCATGATATCTGTCCAAATAATCCCGGGGATACTCTTAAGATGTACCTCCAAAAGTAGTAGTAAAAAGCTTGGTGAACCTGTCCAGCCTCTATAAGGCATAAGAAGACATAGCCGAGCCATCAATGTTCTATTCTACAACACCCAACTGAATTACCCTAACTGGTTGAGCTGCTGGAGTCTGAAACTAGGGAACTATCTGCTCCGGAGTTCAAGTAGCAAGAGTATGGGCTCCTCCTCCAGCGTGAGAGATATCTGGTGCTACAGGGAATATTCCTGGCTTAGTGACACTCTCCATAAGGCCCACCAGATGGACCAGAGCATCCTGGAGTACTGATGTGGCGATGAACCCCTCTGGGACCTAAGCTGGCCCTGATGGAACTGTCTGGGCCGGAACCTCATCCTCATACTTTACTTGAGGCTCTACAACTGGTGCTATTGCTCTAGGCTGATCCCTGCCTCTACCTCGGCCTCTAACGACCGTAGGAGCTACCACTGGGGTCTCAGACTGTTGGTCTGCTAATGAAGCGGTGCGTGTTCTCACCATCTGTGAAAAAACAGAATGAAAGTCCAATTAGAATTGAGAAATCAAGTCGCACGACAAAAAGGAATAAATGTGAAATTTTCCTAAACTCTGTAGCCTCTAGGGGATAAGTACAAACGTCTCCTTACTGATCCCTCAGAGTTTACCTAGCTTGTTTGTGAATTGTGAGACCTAGGCAACCTACTGCTCTGATACCAACTTGTTACCAGCCATATTTCCCACCTTCAGGAATTGTGATGGCGCCTACTCGTTAAAGCTAGGCAAGCCGACAATTACAATTTTACCACTATTATTATTAACCAAACAGGAACATATAATAACTAAGAAAAAATAATTATAAATGTGGAAGTGATATAATAGTGCCAGAACTCGAGTACATAACTACCCCATAGATCTGGTATCACAATCCACGAACGTCTAAGATTTTGTACATATATAAGTCTAAAGAAGTACATCTGTTTTCGAAATAGAAAAATATCGGAAAAGCTAAAACACGGAAAGGGGAATTCAGGCTCTATGAACATCGATAGATCGACGTTGGTATCCTTGGAGTGAAGGCAACAACCTCAAAGCTACTCACAAGGTCCGGCACCGAAATCTGCACAAAACGTGCAGAGTGTAGTATCAATACCACCAACCTTATGTACTGGTATGTCTCGAGTTTAACCTTGAGTGACGAGGCTAGGACACAAAAACCATACAAATTTGTGTAGTTAATTTATATATGAGCAGAATAATGATAACCAAAAAAGTAGCAGATAAAGATGGGAAATGGAACATGCTGCGGGGAATACCGGATTCTGACAGTAGTTCAACAGAGAGCATAATAAACACCATATTTGAATCAAATGGAATAATGAAATGGTAAAATGTGCAAGACATCACCCTTCATGCTTTTACCCTCGTCCACACCATAAGAAATGACAGAAATGTCACAACATCCCCCTTTCACGCATTAACTCTCATAATCGTGACACGACATCACCCTTTGTGCATTAACTCTCAAATTATGGCACGTCAGCGCCCATTCGTGCATTAACCCTCACAATCACAACATCACCCTCCGTGCATTAAAACTCAATCAAATATCATGCACGTTATCACCCTTTGTGCTTTACACTTATCCTCACCCAAATAGTAGAAACAATAATATCCCGGCAAGGGAATCAATAATAACCAATTTCATTTCAATGATTAACTTCACAAAGTAAATCTCAACTTGATTCACTACTCAACAATGATCAAATACTCAACAATATCATAAAACTTGCTCAACATAGAGAATTATCATTTTAAGCATGAACAATACGTGACAAGAGACATAATGGTCACAATATAAGACTCACTTGCATGCTCAATATCAACGTATAGATTCTCGTCACCATGCCTATTCGTCAAACTCAATATTAGCACATAAAAAATAAGACAACAACACCTATTCACTCAAGCTAAGGTTAGACCAAACACTTACCTCGATTCCAAACCCAGAATCAAGCCTCAAATATCGCCTTTACTTAGATTTCCACTTCCAAACCGGCTGAATATAAGCATAAATTAAGTAATTAACATTAATTAACGCTAAATAAATTAATTCTAATGCATGAGTATAGTTCTCTCAATGTTTTTCCCAAAACGTCAAAAACCGACCCCAACCCTCTTAGTCAAAACTCGGAGTTCGAATCAAAACCTGATAACCCATTCAGCCACGAACCCATATTTCCAATTTGTTTTGAAAATTGACCTTAATTTGAGGTCCAAATTCCCAAATTTCAAAATTCCTAATTTCTACCCAAGAACAACCAATTTCTCATGAAAAACCCTAGAGTTTGAGATGAAATTATGTAAAAAGATGAAATAGATTGAAGAAAAGAGTTAAGATTCATTTACCTATGATTTAGGGAAGAACTTTCTCTAGGAAAATCACCCTTTGGAGTTTAGGCTTTGAAATTTTGAAGAATTAAGTTAAAATCCCATCCAAAACCCCTTTTACTTGGCTGCAGATGTCGTATTTGCAACCTGAGCTTCGCAAATGCGAAGCTCGCAAATGAAAGGAAAGTATCTCAATTGCGAACCTCTTACATCTTTGCTGCCCTCGAAAATGCAAAAGAAAGTTCGCATTTGCAAACCTCATCTCTCATGATCACATTTGCGACCAGTTCCTTTCCCAAGCTCCCTTCGCATTTGCGAATTGTGTTGGCCCAATGCTTGTTCACATTTGCCAAGAAAGGCTGGAAATTGCTTGTGAAGCTCTCAATTGCAAATCCTGATCTCGCAATTACGAGATCAGACAACAATACCAGATGCAACAATAGATTTTTCTATGTCCAAAAACACTCCGTGGCCTTTCCAAAACTCACTCGAGCCCTCGGTGATACAAACCAAACATGTACTCAAGTCTAGAAATATCATACGGACTTGCTCGTACCATCAAATTGCAAAATAACATCTTAAACAACGAATTTAACGCCAAAACTCATGAAATTCTCAAGATAGTTCAAAATTTCCCTTTTCTCAACCAGTAGTCCTAATTACATAAAATTAATTCTGTTTCTCACCAAGTTTTACAGTTAAGGCATCAATATTTTAACATACCTATATCAGGCTGCGAAACCAAAATACGGGCCCGATACCATCAATTTCCAACACTATTCAATTTCTACAACCTTTATATTTTCCAGCAAATAATATTGTTTAAAAATTCTTTTCTTAGGCTAGGGGAATTAGATTCCGGGCATACGCCCAAGTCCTATATTTTACTACGGACCCGACGGTACCATCAAATTACGGGTCCTGTTCCGTTTACTAAAAATATTGACTGAAGTCAATTTCAATCAATATTAAAGGCTAAAGTCAATATGTTTCTTAAATTTCGCATAAAAGCTTTTTGGAAATGCGCCCGGACTGCACATGCAAATCAAGGAGAAAGAAAATGAGGTTTTCAGGGCCATGAAATGCATATTCGAGTTCTAAAACAGAAGATGACCCTTTGGGTCATTACATATTCTTGAAATGTTTGCATCCCTACTTGTGGATTTATTGCTTAAGTCATATTGGAAGTTGATAAAAGAATTATAAAAGGTAAAATTCATTTACTTGAAGTTGTGAATGGAACACTTGACTATAAATTAGAATTTGTGTTTTAATTTTTTGAGTGGGACGAATGACTCAGTAGCAGATATATGCATCTATGGTTCATGCCATTCGACCCTCGGCACTGCACAATTTAAATATTATGTTGGATCAGGCTGTACAACCTCGGAATCACTTGCTCATGATAAATCTTTGGAATGATTCATAATATATTTTTCTTAAAGGACTAGAGATACAAACTGTTAAATGATGAAACTAAACTTTGTATTTAATGTTTACGAACGAAGAATTTACTATTTTTTCCTGTTATTTAGATTTCAATATTATTCATGAAATCCTTGTTTAGTATAAATTTTAATATATCATTATTAGCCCATAGTAAGTGTCAAAGTCGACCCCTCGTAACTACTTTTTCGAGGTTAGACTTGATATTTACTAGGTACATATTGTTTATGTACTCACGCTATATTTTTGCACTTAATTGTGTAGGATCTCAGCCAGGTAAATCTAGTTAACAGTCCGGCACACATATTTTATCCCCGCTACGAGACTACACGGTGAGCTGCCCTTCCGGGCCGTTCTGCAGTAGCCAGAGTCTTTCTTTTGCGTATTTGTTCTTTCTATTCCATTTAAGGCAGTAGATTAGTAATATTTTGTATATAATACTGGTAGACCATATACTTGTGACACTGGATCTTGACATACACTAGTAGACTTATAATTTTAGGTTGTATTTTTACCGTTATGATTTCATTTAGCTGCTTTGATTTTGATTACTTAAAAATCCATTATGCAATACATTTTTTAAAATTAAGAAAAGTCAGTTGTTTGTAAATCTTATTAAAAAATTAGAAATCACTAGATTGTTCACTGTTGGCTTGCCTAACAACGGTGCTGGGTGCTATCACGGCCTAAGATTGAATTGGGTCGTGACAAAAACCAATACGAAAAATTCCAATATCAGGGTATCATTGCGTACATGAGCGTATATACTACACAAGTCTGGTAATAGTATCTATGAAAGACTAAAACAAAATACAAGAAATTGAAAGATGTGAGAGATAAGGTCTTCGAACGACGGGAAACTACCTTGAAAACTCCAAACTATCAAACTCCACTCGTCGTATCCAAAAACGCCCAGAACTTCCCATAAAGTGCAAGATGTAGCATAAATACAACCAAATCAGTAAGTAACAAGACAAAATAATGGACTAAAAGTAGTGACAAGCTTCACGGGTATAGTTTAATTGCAGAAATTACAACATAGGTTGATAAACACGCTTTCAAATTTGACAATTACGGCTAAAACTATTGTCCAAGTACAATTGAAACAAGATATAATATCTCTTAGAATTTACATGACAGTGATATATTCTAGTTGAAGTACAACAACAATGAAATCAAGCGCATAATCTAAGAACATAGATAAGTGGTGATTTTTACCACTCATTCTAGTCTCTGTTCTTTAGTTTTTATATCCTTTAATTATTATATAAGGTTGTTTATGGCGTGTATTATTAGATTTTTAGGTAAATGATTCCGTGAAGTGATTTTAATTCAATTGGAGTGGAATATTGATCGCACGAAGCGATTTAAGTGAATTAGTTCAATCTTCCCATGTAATTCCGCATCTGTGAAAGATTGGTCGTAGAAGCGAATCCGGTTCTGTCTGAATAGGCTCGCATTTGCGAAGATGAGTGACTTCGGCAGAGACATGTAACGACCCGACCGGTCATTTTGAGCTCTAGCACGTCGTTCAGCAGTTGAAAGTCATGAACATCTCATTCCAGGTATTGTGACTTGTGTGTGTAGTCAGAGTTGAAATTCAGGAACTTCGGAGTTGAAGAAATTGAGAAAGAATGGAATTTTGTGTAAACGACCTTGGAATTAAGATTTGAAAGTTCTAGCAGGTTCGTATGGTGATTTTGGGCTATGGCTTATGTACGGATTTGGTTTTGGATAACTCGTGAGCGTTCCATTGTATATATTGGAAGATAGTATTTAGAAGAATTTCATAAATTTGGGTTGGAAAGAATTTCTGTGTTATAGATGTCAGTTCGGAACTCCGAGTATGGGAATAGCTCCGTATGGTGATGCTGGAGTTGGGAGCACAATCAGAAGTGAATTCGGATGTCCGGAGGTCATTTTGATGTTATTTGGCTAAAGATAGAAATTTGAAGTTAGTTGAATAATCCGACCAGAAGTGAAAATGTTGATATCGGGCTCGAAATGGAATTCGGAGAGTGGATGTAGGTTCATATTGTCATTTATGACTTGTGTGTAAAATTTGAGGTCATTCGGAGTAGTTTTGACGTGTTTCGGTATCGGCGCTGATATTTGAAAATTTCATAAGTGCTTAGGCTTGAATACAAGCATAATTAGTGATTTTAATGTTATGTGATGTGATTTGAGGCCTCGACTAAGTCTGTGTTATGTTTTCAGACTCGTTGGTGCGTTCGATTTGAATTTCCGAGGGCTCGGGTGAGTTTCGGATAGGTCCCGGGGTATCTTTAGGCTAAAATATAGCTGTTGAAGGCCTGGAGAGTCGAATCCCTAAACCTGTTGGAAACACGTTCTCAAAGCATTATACTAAAACGTGTGTTCATATGTGTAGGTTTTGATGAATGACAAACAAGCGCAAATTGACATATGACGAAGCTCAAGTACAAGCGCACAATTGATATATATAACGCGATTCAAGCACAAGACCAAGTTTTATAGTTTTAAATGAGTCGTTCTTAATTGTGATCTTGATCCAACAACTTGACTCATGACATGGCTTCTCTCGTAAAACTATTTTACAAAATCATGCATATTTAATTTAATGCTAAATGATTTTAAATCATGCATATTTACTTTAGTCAAAATGATTTTTAAACATGCCTCTAAAATCTGGACTAAGATAATCGATTATTTACTTATGATAATCGATTATGTTAAGCCAAGACTGCATGACAATCGATTGTGAACTAATGACAATCGATTGTGTTAAGGCAGTGAGCATCAGGTTTTTCAAACCTGCATGACAATCGATTGTTAACCTAATGACAATCGATTGTGATGAGGCAGTGTACATCAAAGTTTTTCAAAACTCAGAATAATCGATTGTGAAGCTAATGACAATCGATTGTGAAGAGACAGTGTCCATCAGATTTTTCAAAGTCACAAAATAATCGATTGTGAACATATGACAATCGATTGTGTTGAGGCAGTGTCTTCCAGAATTTTTCAAAGTTATTAAATAATCGATTGTCAGTATATAACAATCGATTGTCAAGAGGCAGTGTCTAAAATGATTTTCAAAGTCTGATAAATAATCGATTGTTAACATTGCACAATTGATTGTGAAGCTGGCCGTTGTCGTAAAGTTTTCAAATACCGTCAGGTAATCGATTGTTGATTTTGTACAATCGATTGTTGAAATTAAAATCTCGAAAGGATTTTTTGAATGTTGCTGAATAATCGATTATTGATTTTGCATAATCGATTGTTATACGTAAAATCTGGAAATGATTTTTTGAACGTTGCTAATAATCGATTGTTGATCTTGGATAATCGATTGTTACGCGTAAAATCTGGGATTGATTTCTGGAACGATTGGCAAACAATCGATTGTGGCTTCTTGACAATCGATTGTCATTCAGTAAAATTAGCAACTCTTAATTGGCAATTAGGCAACGGTAATGCCAAGTTTTTCAACTATAAATACAGCTTCATTTCAGTGTTTTAAACACAATAACACACAACAACTGATCATACAATTGCTATATGCTTGCATACTCTATTGCTAATCATTTTATATTCATTACATAAGTTTTGAGAGCCATATTCTTGTCCAAAGTTGTTGTGATCTTGAGCTTACTTCTTTTACTCATATTTACTCATTAAGGAGTGTATTGTTTGAGTGTTTAGTGTATTGTACACTTGTAAGAGAATTGTGATTCTCTTGTTGTAAGGAACTTGTGTTTCCTTGGTTGAAGTCTTGGAGTGTTGTATCTCCGAGCAAAGGTGTTAAGGCGTGTGTCCTTAAGTTGTAAAGGTTTGTTGAGCACCCGTAAGCTTGACAAGTTAGTGGAAAATCTCGAGAGAGTCTCTCGGGGACTGGACTAGCCACGTGTGTGGTGAACCAGAATACATCGGTGCGTTCTTTCCTTTTGTTTATTTAACGCACTTATTTATTTCCTGCAAATTTTAATTTCCGCAAGTTTACGCTAAATTTTATTATAACGCTATTCACCCCCCCTCTAGCGTTAAGAGTATTATCTAACAATTGGTATCAGAGCCCAACTCTCTGAAGACTTAACAGTTTGAGAGAACCGTCCATGGCTTCTACTCGTGACTCTTTTGCAGGAATTGATGAAGGACAATGCTCCACACGACCACCTCTATTCAACGGTACAAACTATACGTACTGGAAGGAGAGGATGAAAATCTTCGTTCAAGCAACAACTTTCATCTCTGGAAGGTGATAACGAAGGGAAATCAAATTCCAACCAAAAAGGTTGAAACCGAATGGGTTCCCAAGTCCGAAGAAGAATATGACGCAGATGATATCCGAAAGGTGCAAAATAATGCTAAAGCAATTAATTTATTATATTGTGCTGTAAATGCTGACGATTACAGGAAAATATCGTGTTGCACAACGGCGAAGGAAATGTGGGACAAGCTGGAAATTACGTACGAAGGTACGGACCAGGTAAGGGAAGCCAAAATTGATTTCCTAACCCATGCTTATGAATTATTTCACATGAAGGAAAGTGAAAAGGTGGATGAAATGTTTGAACGATTTTCAATAATCGTAAATGATCTACATGCTCTCAAGAAGACATTCACGGATAGAGAACTTGTTCGAAAAATTCTTAGAAGTCTCTCTCTGGCATGGCGATCAAAGGCCGACGCGATTCAAGAGTCCATTGGCGTCTCAAATGTCACCATCGACGCATTAATAGGTAATCTTAAGACTTATGAATCTACTATACTTAACCCTCTTGTTGATGATCAAAGGAGGCAAAGAATCGCTCTTAAGGCAAGCACAAGCCAACCTCAAGTTGATGAGGACGGAGACAACGAGTTTGGACTCGTTATCAAAAGATTTCAAAAGTTCATGCGAAAGGAGTATGAACGAAAGGGCAAAAAGCAAGGCGAACAAATAAAGTGCTATGAATGCGGTGAAACCGGGCAGATCAAATCAAATTGCCCAAACATCAAAAAGGAGAAGAAACCTTTTAAGAAGCAACGTGCATACATTTCTTGGGGAGGAGACTCCGGAGATGAGTCAAGCGAAGAAGACGAAGACGAAGCCGCAAACCTTTGTCTTATGGCGCAAGAAGACAAGCAAGATGAGGTATGTCAAATCTCTTCTAAAAACTTCTTTACTCTTGAAGAAATGCGAACTGCTTTTGATGAGCTATATACTGAATTTATTAAGGCTTCAAAAACTGTCAAGAGCATAAAAGAAAATGCTTCTCTAAAAGAAAAAGATTTTCAAAAATAGCTTTCTTTGAAAGAAAAGGATTTAGAAAAACTGATTTTAGAAAATGAGAAGCTGAAAGAGGAAAACAAGTTTTTCGGAAAGAGAAGTGCCGACAAGCCCGAAAGTTCTATTAAAAATTGTTCTTCTTGCATGCATCTCAAAAATGAGGTAGATAGACTTAAAGGTACCTTAGATAAGTTTAATTCTTCCCACAAAAATTTGAATAAGGTCCTTGTTAATTTGAAATCAACCAAGCATGGCATAGGCTTTAAGAATGAGCCTAAAGAAAAGGTTGAAGCCAAACCCCAACCACCTAAGGCTCAACCTAGGATGAATAAAACAAATGCTTATCCTAGAAATAGCAATCCTAGAACAAATATGCATGCTAGACCAAATGTTGAACATTTTAGAAGACCTAGAAATAACTTACCACCTAGAAATGACTACCCTAGAAATGATGCATATTCTAGGCCAAACACTAGAAGGAGTTTTGAACCTTTTAGAACATCTAGACATGACCATTACTCTAGAAATGCTGCTCATTTTAGAACTAATAGTAGGAGAAATGGTTCTCATGAAATGCGCAATAGTCATAATGAAAATAGAGTAAATCATTTTCGTCCATCAAGTTACTATGAACCTAGAAGGATGCATAACCCCAACGTGACTTGTCATTACTGTAGACGCATTGGTGATATTGCTCCTGCATGTTTTACACGACATAGACATATCACTCAATCGCATCATTATAATATGCCTAACCCTCAAGGACCCAAAATGGCATGGGTACCTAAAACACATTAATTTGTTTTGTAGGTATGTTTGAAGGGATCAAGTGTACTATGGTACCTTGATAGTGGATGCTCCAAGCACATGACGGGGGACGAATCCAAATTCCTTCAACTAGAACACAAAGAAGGAGGAAGTGTGATATTTGGGGATAACAATAAAGGAAAGATTATTGGCATCGGATCTGTCGGTAAGGATGAAAATTCCTCTATTAAGCATATATTACTTGTTAAAGGTTTAAAGCATAATCTCTTGAGCATAAGTCAATTATGTGACATGGGAAATCTTGCCTTATTTGATTAGGATGAATGCTTAGTATTTAGACGTAGCGATTTCAAAATTATCCTTCGTGGTTTTAGAGTGGATAATATTTATATGGTTGATCTTGCTAATTCCTCACCCGAATATGTGGATTGCCTTATGAGCAAAGAGGATGATACTTGGCTATGGCATTGTAGAGTAGCACATACAAACATGCATCTTTTGAACAAATTGATTTCACAAAACTTAGTTATTGGTCTTCCCAATTTGAAATTTGAAAATGACTCTATTTGTGATTCTTGTCAAAAAGGGAAGCAAACAAAAGCATCTTTCAAATCGAAAAACATTGTTTCAACTACTAGACCATTGCAATTGCTTCACATGGATTTATTTGGACCATCTCGCATTGAAAGTCTAGGAAGAAATCGTTATGCTTTTGTGATTGTTGATGATTATTCTAGATTTACTTGGACTTTATTTCTTGCCCATAAAAGTGATGCTTTTCAAAATTTTAAATATTTCCTTAAACGTGTTCAAAACGAAAAGGAAACAACCGTCACTTCAATTAGAAGTGATCATGGGGGAGAGTTTGATCACAATCTCTTTGCGGACTTTTGTGACGAACTCGGTATCGAGCATACCTTTTCCGCTCCATGAACACCACAACAAAATGGGGTGGTGGAAAGGAAAAATAGGTGTCTCGAAGAGATGGCTAGAACCATGCTCGAAGAGGCTAAGATTCCCAAACATTTTTGGGCGGATGCCGTGAGTACCGCATGCTACATCTTAAATAGAGTAGTCATAAGGCCAATACTCATGAAGACCCCTTATGAACTCTACAAGGGAAGGAAATCAAATATCTCCCATTTTAGAGTATTCGGTTGTAAAGTTTTTATTCATAACAATGGAAAAGATCAATTGGGAAAATTTGATGCTAAGTCCGATGAGGGAATTTTCATTGGTTACTCTTCACGTAGCAAAGCATATAGGGTTTTTAATAAAAGAACCGAAACTGTGGAGGAATCCCCTCATGTTGTATTTTCCGAAAATAATGCTCGCTTGGCGAGAAAGAATTCCGGTTTTGATCTTGCAGGTATTTTAGATAGCTTGAAAGACAAAATACAAGAGGAAACGCCTAAGGAAAATAAAGATGAAATCTTGGAACAACCAACGGAGGAAGCGCCACAATTGGAGAATGAAACGAAAACGCCTAACGAGTGGAGGACAATCAAAGATCATCCACTCGAACAGGTAATTGGCGACGTCAGAGAAAAGGTAAGTACTCGAAACTCCCTTAAAAACACCTTAGGTCATACTGCTTTTGTTTCTCAAATTGAACCAACAACCATCTCCGAAGCAATTGGGGATGAGTTTTGGACCTTGGCAATGCAAGAGGAGCTTAACCAATTCATACGGAATGACGTTTGGGATTTGGTGCCAAGACCCGAAAATCATACCATAATTGGTACGAAATGGGTTTTTCGAAAAAAACTAGATGAAAATGGTGTAATCACTAGAAACAAAGCTAGGCTTGTAGCAAAAGGCTATAATAAAGAAGAGGGTATTGACTATGAAGAAACATATGCTCCCGTAGCTAGATTAGAAGCTATTCGTCTATTACTCGCATTTGCCTCTTCTATGAATTTCAATTTATATCAAATGGATGTGAAAAGTGCTTTTCTAAATGGTGTTATTCAAGAAGAAGTTTATGTTGAACAACCCCCCGGTTTTGAAGATTTTAAATCTCCCGATCACGTTTTCAAACTCAAAAAGGCTCTTTATGGTTTAAAACAAGCTCCCCGAGCTTGGTATGAAAGATTGAGTAAATTTCTATTGGAAAATGATTTCATTAGGGGGAAAGTTGACACCACCCTTTTTGTTAAGCATAAAAACAATGATATTTTATTAGTTCAAATATATGTGGATGATATCATATTTGGTGCTACTAACAATGTCTTATGCAAGGAATTTTCCGATTTAATGACAAGCGAATTTGAGATTTCTATGATGGGTGAGTTAACATTCTTTTTGGGATTACAAGTAAAGCAAATGAAAGAAGGTACGTTCATTTGCCAAGCCAAATATTGCAAAGAATTGCTGAAACGATTTGAAATGAACAATGCAAAAGCAATGGCGACTCCCATGAGCACATCCGATCATCTAGACAAAGATGAGAAAGGTAAGGAAGTCGACACTAAGAAGTATCGAGGTATGATTGGCTCTCTTCTTTATCTTACTGCTAGTCGTCCGGACATCATGTTTAGCGTGTGCGTATGCGCCCGTTATCAATCGTGTCCGAAGGAGTCTCACCTTACTGCGGTAAAATGGATTTTGAAGTACCTCATTGGTACTACAAATGTGGGTCTATGGTACCCCAAAGGTTCTTCATGCCAACTCGTTGGCTATTCCGACTCCGATTTTGCTGGATGCAAATTGGACCGCAAGAGCACTAGCGGCACTTGCCATTTGCTCAGTAGCTCTCTCGTTTCTTGGTTTAGCAAGAAACAAGTAAGTGTTGCGTTGTCCACAACCAAGGCTGAATATGTAACCGTGGGGAGTTGTTGCGCTCAAATCCGTTGGATGAAACAACAACTCTTGCCCTATGGCCTAAGTCTTAATCATATCCCTCTTAGATGTGATAATACTAGTGCCATATGCTTGACAAAGAACCCTGTTCTTCATTCACGAACAAAACACATTGAAATTAGATATCATTTTATAAGAGATCATGTTCTCAAGGGCGATGTCGAAATCGAATTTGTTGAAACCAAAGACCAATTGACCGACATCTTTACAAAGCCCTTAGAGAAAGGGTCCTTCTTCCGAATTCGTAGTGAACTCGGGATTCTTGACTCCACGTTGATCTAAGTCATGCATTGCATCTTTTTATTTTACATGATTTCTAACTTGAGCGTTGGAGACGTCTAACGAATTTTTGCAGGTATCGCCCTAAAGGTAGGGGGAATTATAAAGCATGACGCGCAATAATCAAGTCTTCTTCAAAAAAATCGGTTTCTGTCGTCTAAAAATCGATTATCTCGTATCAATAATCGATTGTACTGCTATTACTTGAGTTATTGTACTCTCTTTAAGTAATCACGTTTCTTTCCAATAAATAAACAAGCTTTATTTACATCTTTGGCATCTTATTACATTTTTTTGCTAATGGCAAAAGGGGGAAGATAACGGGTATGCACTCTCAATTCTTATTAGCTTAAATTGAGGGGGAATTCATATATTGAGGGGGAACTAATTTTGCATACTTGTTGCATATATTTACTTGTCTTGAATCGTCATTATGAATTGTCTAATTTGCATATCCCGCTTAAAGTTTGCCATTATTAAAAAGGGGGAAATTGTTTTAAACACGTTCTCAAAGCATTATACTAAAACGTGTGTTCATATGTGTAGGTTTTGATGAATGAAAAACAAGCGCAAATTGACATATGACGAAGCTCAAGTACAAGCGCACAATTGATATATATAACGAGATTCAAGCACAAGACCAAGTTTTATAGTTTTAAATGAGTCGTTCTTAATTGTGATCTTGATCCGACAACTTGACT
This sequence comes from Nicotiana benthamiana, assembly GCA_034376525.1. Taxonomy (NCBI): domain Eukaryota; kingdom Viridiplantae; phylum Streptophyta; class Magnoliopsida; order Solanales; family Solanaceae; genus Nicotiana; species Nicotiana benthamiana. Next base: position 56,990,684 of record CM067339.1, on the reverse strand, counting down.
CATGACATGGCTTCGTAAAACTATTTTACAAAATCATGCATATTTAATTTAATGCTAAATGATTTAAATCATGCATATTTACTTTAGTCAAAATGATTTTTAAACATGCCTCTAAAATCTGGACTAAGATAATCGATTATGTACTTATGTTAATCGATTATGTTAAGCCAAGACTGCATGACAATCGATTGTGAACTAATGACAATCGGTTGTGTTAAGGCAGTGAGCATCAGGTTTTTCAAACCTGCATGACAATCGATTGTGAACCTTATGAAAATCGATTGTGATGAGGCAGTGTACATCAAAGTTTTTCAAAACTCAGAATAATCGATTGTGAAGCTAATGACAATCGATTGTGAAGAGACAGTGTCCATCAGATTTTTCAAAGTCACAAAATAATCGATTGTGAACATATGACAATCGATTGTGTTGAGGCAGTGTCTTCCAGACTTTTTCAAATTTATTAAATAATCGATTGTGAGTATATAACAATCGATTGTCAAGAGGCAGTGTCTAAAATGATTTTCAAAGTCTGATAAATAATCGATTATTAACATTGCACAATTGATTGTGAAGCTGGCCGTTGTCGTAAAGTTTTCAAATACCGTCAGATAATCGATTGTTGATTTTGTACAATCGATTGTTGAAATTAAAATCTGGAAAGGATTTTTTGAACGTTGCTGAATAATCGATTATTGATTTTGTATAATCGATTGTTTTACGTAAAATCTGGAAATGATTTTTTGAACGTTGCTAATAATCGATTGTTGATCTTGGATAATCGATTGTTACGCGTAAAATCTGGGATTGATTTCTGGAACGATTGGCAAATAATCGATTGTGGCTTCTTGACAATCGATTGTCATTCAGTAAAATTAGCAACTCTTAATTGGCAATTAGGCAACGGTAATGCCAAGTTTTTCAACTATAAATACAGCTTCATTTCAGTGTTTTAAACACAATAACACACAACAACTGATCATACAATTGCTATAAGCTTGCATACTCTATTGCTAATCATTTTATATTCATTACATAAGTTTTGAGAGCCATATTCTTGTCCAAAGTTGTTGTGATCTTGAGCTTACTTCTTTTACTCATATCTACTCATTAAGGAGTGTATTGTTTGAGTGTTTAGTGTTTTGTACACTTGTAAGAGAATTGTGATTCTCTTGTTGTAAGAAACTTGTGTTTCCTTGGTTGAAGTCTTGGAGTGTTGTATCTCCGAGCAAAGGTGTTAAGGCGTGTGTCCTTAAGTTGTAAAGGTTTGTTGAGCACCCGTAAGCTTGACAAGTTAGTGGAAAATCTCGAGAGAGTCTCTCGGGGACTGGACTAGCCACGTGTTGTGGTGAACCAGAATACATCGGTGCGTTCTTTCCTTTTGTTTATTTAACGCACTTATTTATTTCCTGCAAATATTAATTTCCGCAAGTTTACGCTAAATTTTATTATAACACTATTCACCCCCCCCTCTAGCGTTAAGCGTATTATCTAACAAAACCCACAACAGCAGTCCGCGATCATAATTTCACTGACAGCAGTGGGAGGCTTCGAGGCCGCAGTCGTGCTTTCGTGGTCCGCGGTGAACAAGCTGGCCACTGATGCGACTTCGGAAGCTCATATCTTTTGATACACAAGGAATTTTGAGTTGATTAAAATATGAAAGTTGTAGCTCTTTGAATCTAGTTTTCAGAAAACTTTATAATAGGTATGTGGACTATTGCGAATGCTATGGCCAAAATACTAAAGCCTCTCATTGCAAAGAACACCTGTGCAGCCGCAATCATTTTTGAGCGGACCACACTGGTTTTGCATGGCCTCAGTCAATTTTGTGCGGCCCGCTAGGGTGAAAATCTGGGTGTTTCTGTATAAATACGAGGTTTTGGATTTTATTTGATATTTTTCCCTAGAGAGCTCGGATTTTGGCGATTGTTTGAAGGTTTTCAAGAAGTTCATCGGGGTAAGTGATTCTAACTCATATTTGGCTAGAGTACATGAATCTATCATTGAATTCATTATTTAATTCGTGATGGAATTTGGGAAGAAAATTGTGAAATCTTTTAAAAATATAAAATGATGATTTGAAGGACCAAGTGGTGTCGGAATTGGATATATTTTGTATGGTTAGATTCGTGAGAGTATAAAGATTCTAGTTTTGTGAATTTTCCTAAATCTCAAAATGTGGGCCCGTGGTTGGGTTTGAACAATTTCGGGAATTTTGTGGTAATTTGATTATTTTCAAGTGGGCTTAGTTCCCTTAATATATTTCGATGGTTGGGTACTGATTTCTGCTAGATTTGGAGCATCCGGAGGCCGATTTGAGAGGCAAAGGAATCGCGGGCTAGTATTTAGACGAGATAGAGGTGAGTAATAATTGTAAATGATATTCTGATGTTTGAAACCCCGGATCGCATATCGTAGTGCCATATTAAGGTGACTTGCACGTTGGATAGCGAGCGTGGGGTAGATCACCATTGGGGATTGTGACTTAGTCAGTCCCGAGTGATGATTTACTGTGTATTTGACTGAAACTTATTTGTTATCATCATGAATTGGGCTGATTGCCATATTTGGGCTCCGCGCCAGCTACTGAACCCCTTCGGGGTAATTGTTGATATTTCCTCACTATTTGATTTTATACTTTAATTCTGTCATGTATTTTCCATTATTTTCAAAACTGCCAAGTTTACTTTGCTTTAACACTTGAAATGGGATTTCCACCAATATTTTGGGCTGAGCATTATGTTTACTATTGAACGAGGAGCTTATGTGATTTTTGACTAAGTAAGGCCGAGGGCCTGTGTTGTGAGGATACTTTTGGATCGGCCTGCACGCCGCAATATCGAGATACCGATACTAATATAAGGTCGAGGGCCTAGATTTGATGCCACGAGATGGCTTGATATTGCGCTTGGTCCATAAGGGGCCCCTCCCGGAGTCTGTACACCCCCAATGAGCGCCGTCGACTATAAATGGATAGGGCTGCACGACGTAGCGGTATGTGGATGGGGCTGTATGCCGCAACGGTACCTGTAATGTTTTATGTATTTAATTGTTTAATTGCCTGACATTATTTGTAGTTGTGCTATTTCATGTGATATCTACCTGATTACCTGGCATTTTCTGCTGAGTAAGTGTTGAGATTGAGGGGCAACCTTCCGTGCTTATCTGCACTAGTTGTCTTGCACTCATTTGCATAACTGCTCGAAAAAGTCATTTTCAAAAGAGGTCTAAACTGAACTAAGGCGTTTTTCTAAGATTTCACAGCTTCGTTATTTTTTTCTCAGAAGAGTTTTACATTGCTTCTATACAACATGTCGGTTCACTTTACGTGATTTCTTGCTGCTCAGTTGTTATCTACCTTTATTACTCACTGAGTTGGAGTAATCACTTTACTCCCTGCACCTCATGTGCAGATGCAAGTATTTGTGAACCCAGTAGCGGGTTTGGCTAATCGGATGCAGAGTTATCAAAGTTCGCAAGGTGACTGCCAGCATTCGTAGCACCTCTTTTCTCCCTTTGTTTATCAGTCCTATTTCGTATATTTCAGACCTTGTCGTTGTATTTATACCCTAATGGATGCTCGTGACTTGTGACACCCGGATTAGGGCTATGTTGGGTTGTACTTCCAATAATTAATATCATTAAACCATGTTTAAATTGCTTATGAACTGTTCAACTTCTTAAAAGAGGTGTTCTGTAATGGTGAGGCTGGTCTTGTCTTCACCAGAGGCACCATCATGACCGGAGTGGGGTTTGGGTCATGAAAAAATCATATATGCGGTTAGATTACCACTTCTGTGGTTGCGGATCTATGCTTGGAAGCCCGCATCTGCGGTTCCAGAAGTTCATTTGATTTTTTGCTTCTATGCTAGGATTTACGCTTATGTTGAGTTGCACCTGCGAGAATTATTATGCAAGTGCGGTCAACGGGGCATCAGAACTGGGCAGGATTCACATTTTACATTTTCTCAATTCCAAACCCACTAATACACGACCAAACCTGTTGGGAACATATCTTTTGGCTTATTTTCAATATTAGGGCTAGAGAGAACAAGTTTTTGAAGCTAGCGTTTGCACACACACTTTGTTCTTAAAGATTTGAAACTTTTGGTTGAGAATGTCTTTACCATTTATTCATTTCCTTGATTTGTATTGTATATCTAAGTGTGTCGTATTTTATTTAACATCTGAATCTTCTTTAAGGGAATATTCATAATTAAAATGTGTATTAAATATCTTGTTGTGCTTATGTATTGAATGATTTTTTATCATTTTATGAAGTAAGTCATTGTTTCTTTTATTATTCTTGTTCTTTTATGTTTTCAAAGGGCTTAGCTAATCTGAGGACTTGCCCATTAACTCCAAATTAATTTTGGGAAAGATTAATTAACAAGAACTTGAGACTTTAACCCTCATTTTATAGATTCTACCTTGGGATATGATTGAACTATTTGTAGTCATATCCGAGTTTGCTTAATCTCTTTATTGTTTTAAGGATAATTCAATTGGGAAGTCTTATTAGTCTTTGAAAGAAGCTAATATAGAATTATTACCCGTGACTAATTACATAAACTCGTTCATATTTGTAATATCATGAAAAACATTGGATCGTTACTTGAGTGCAATTTCCGATGCATGTATACTTGTAGCCACTGATCATTTTACTTGCTATCTAGGTTACATTTCCACATTTAGGTATAAATATTTTCTAAAGACAATTCTAAGTATTTGACATTGCATAACAAGTGATAATTCTCTTACATTCCTAATCGCCTACATATTGTTCTCTATGGTATTCGACCCCGACTCATATTTGAGTAAATTATATTGCATTCGGCCGTGTCCATATACTTTTTAATAGTCGATTCAGAGGTTATCAAAATTGGCGCCGTTGCAGGGGAACAATTTGGCGTAATATAGGTTGTTTGAAAAATAAGCGTAAGTGCTTTGGTCCAATTTTATGAATATTTGTGTAATTATTTTTCCTACCTTGGTCTATTTTTATTGTTTATTTTTGTATTATATATAAATGGCATCATACTATGAAAATTGGTTGGATGGTAGTTGTTCATACTTTGATGACCCTTGTCCTTATTGTGGAGGGCCACACTCGTGGAAAAATTATTTTAATTCTCTGTGGGGTGGATTGTGCGCACAATCTCAAACCCATGAGTGGAGTATTTGTGATAAGTGTGGTTATAAAAATGGTCATTGGGATGATTGTGATTATTTTTCCTTCCTTTCCCCAAGCCCACGATATTATAATCAACTTTTTGTGATGAAAATGATAGGGCTATGGAAGTGGAAGAAGTTGAGCATGGTCAAAATGGAGTGTTCAAGCTCATGTTAGATAGCTTAATTAAAAGGGGAAACAAAGAACAAAGTGCCTTGGAGGATCTTTTGAAAAATAGTATCCAAAATGACTTAGCACTTCAAAAGTTGCACTCACAAATGGGAGAAACATTTGAAGCTTTAGAGGTCCAAAAAGCCTTGGAAGGAAATGACAGCCAAGAAGTTTTCTTAGATGTGGAAGCCGAAAATCCTTCCTTGGCACTTGATCAAATTCAAGAAGAACTCTCAAATGCTCAAAATGAGAAGATAATGCTCATGTGGGAGACCATTCTTGAAAATGAGTACAAGAACAGCTTTGCATTCGAGGACTTGAAACAAGGCTTGGCTTGCAATGATGAACATATCTGCACTTTGGAAGATCAAATGAAAATATTTTGAGAATGTGGAAAGAAGTTAAGAAGAGTCCAACTACGAGCAAGAAAGTGAGCTCTACTTTCAGGAATCAAGAAATGAACATCCGCCAAAGTGTTATTTATTACAAGAAAAATATGAAGTTAGATTCAACCGGTATAAATGAAAAGTTTGTTGAGATTGTATATGGGGGAAAAAGAGGATGCCAAAATTCGGGAATAATTACAATTTGGAGGGTTGATGTCACTTTTCAAGCATTTTTCAAATTGAAATTTTGTGGTGATTTGAGAATTGAAAAACACTATTCAATGAGGTATTGCAAGGAGGAAATATAAAGCCATACATTTTACAATTTGAGGGAATAATTAGGAAAAATGACACTCCTCATATGAAAGCCAAGAAGTGTGAAATGAAGAAATTAAGGCTTGTCTTGATCATCTACTTTTCACCCCCATCGCTCGTGGTCACAAACTTGATTCCAAGTTGGGTGCCACAATTCATATCATCAAAGTGGCGAGAAAAGTGGTAAAGTAACTTTCCAAGACATTAAGTGCGGCGCTTGTTGGGAGGCAACCCATCGTTTTTCAAAACTTTTAGTGTCATGACGCAAAATCCACTAAGGGTCATGATGGCACCGGACACCGCTGTCAAGCAAGTGAACCAAAATACTTAATAAAATTCTTATCTCAAAAACTTCGAATACATAAATTTTCCTCCAGTTCATATAGTAAAAGATAATCTATACGAAAAGTAAATACATGAATATTTAGAAATAATACAGAATATCCCATATTCATGCTAGAACATGGTGTCACAAGTGCATGAGCAATTTCTAAAAAATAATACAATACATCAACTGTCCGAAATACAATATTGGACGGAAATTATATGCAGTAATCTGAAAGAGACTTGCTGGATGCAAGTTGTCTCGGGGAATGCAGCTCACCTAAGTCTCTGTATCAACAATGATGCTATGCCCACTAAGCCACTAGAGATGCATGTGCTCGTGCAACAAAAATGCATAGAAGTGTAGTATGAGTACGAAAAACAATATTTACCCAATGAGTATCCCATCTAATCTAAAGAAGTAGAGACGAGAAGTCGACTTGGAAACATACTAGTGGTCCAATAAGGTGAGAAGAATGTATAATAGGCATGAATAGCACAAGTTATTAACATTGAATAATCATGGAATAACAGTTCTTTCCCAAGTATTATCATGGATATTCACCAATATTTCATGCATATATGAAATTCAGTCCTCATAGAAATTGCTAAGCAAAACATGCGCAAGTAACCACGTGGGACATATGGCCCGATCAAACATATAAGTATATTGTGCACTGCCGAGAGTCAAACTACTCGAATCATAGATGAATCTATTACCCCGTTTGCGAACCATACATGCAACGCAGTAATCTTTAAATAAACTATTATCCTACTCGCGAACATTACATGCGATGCATGTACACAGAGAAATACATGCTCAAACAACAATTAGGATTTTATCGAGAAACATTTATCCAACTAATACCCAATTCTATTTTATTGAATTAAGAAAATGAATATTAATCCTTTTAGAAATTCATTTACCAATTCGATAGGAATTAAGCAATTCAACTGCCAACAAGATTACTGGTAATCCAAGTATAGCTTGTTTTAGGGTCGTAGACTACCCGAACTTACACATATTAGTAGCTACGCACGGACTCTCGTCATCTCATGCGTACGTAGCCCCCCTAAAAATAGGAGCACACAACCAATTATTTTCCCTATGGGTAAAATTTCCTCTTACAAGGTTAGAAAGAAGAGTCACCTCGCTCCAAATATTCATAATCGACATTTTATGACCTTCCGAATACTCAAATTGATGCACAACGCTCCAAGACAAGCCAATAATTATGCAAATCCATTAACATATGTTCAATTACTCATTACAATCCAATTTATAGCAATTCCTAACCCCGATCGAAGAGTTAACAAAAACGCCCTCGGGCCCACATGCATGGATTTCGAAAAATTTCGAAGATAAAGTTTACCCATGAACTCACGAACTCAAATATATGATTTTATCTTAATTCCATACCCAAAATCGTTGTCAAATTCGAACAATATCAATTTTCTAGGTTTTCCCTCAAACCTAAGTTTTCTACAAATTTCCATGTCCAGATTCGTATGTAATCATGTAATTAACACAAAACTAGAATAAATTACTTACCTTATGATATATGACGAAGCCCCTCTTCAAAAGCTCCAATAATCGCCCAAGCCAAGAGAAAAATAGTTAAAATTAACTCAAGCCCCGATTTTTAACATTGTGCCTAGCCCAGGCCCGGCTTCTTCGCGTTCACGGGCTGTTTCTCGCGTTCGCGAAGGCCAATTACCCAACCTCTTTGTGTTCGCATACCAGGCCTCGCGTTCGCATAGGCTATTGACCTCACGCCCAACTTATCCTTCTATGCGTTTGTGATCCTTCCCTTGCGTTCGCTTAGTAGCTCAGCCTACCCCTTCACATCCGCGAAGGCCAAACCCAACAACCCTAGACTTCCCTCTACGCGATTTCGGGACTCTTTTTGCGTTCGCAAAGCAGGAAACCAGATACCAGCAATCAACATCAACTTTTTATCCAAATTTGATTTGAAACCATCCCGAAACACACCTGAGGCCCCCAGGATCCCAACCAATCATACCAACTAGTCCCAAAATACATTACAAAATTCTCAAGGCCTCAAATCATATCAAACAATGCCACAATCATGAATCGACCTCCAATTCAAGCTTTATGAACTTTATAATTTCAAACTTCTACTTTTGATCTTTAAACCTATCAAAATCATGTCCGATTTACCTCAAGTTTTGCACACAAGTAATATTTGGAAATACGGAACTACTCTTACTTCTGGAATCGAATTCCGACCCCGATATCAAAAGTCCACTTCCGGAAAAACTTCTCAAAAACCTTCAATTTTCTATCTTTAGTCAAATGACTCCAAAATGACCTACGAACCTCCGAATTCACTCCTAGTGGTGCTCCCAACTCCAGAATCACCATACGGAGCTAACCCCAAACTCGGAATCCCAAATGGACATCGATAAAACTGAAGTGCACTCCAAGCCAAATTTATGAAATTTCGTACAAAAATGCTGACTTTAAAAATTGGCACCAAAATGTACCCAGTTCATCCAAAACCCGATCCGGGCACACGCCCAAGTTCAAAATCATCATACAAACATGTTGGAACCTTCAGATCCTGATTCCGTCGTCTTTTACTCTAAAATCCAATCTTAGTTAGTTCATCCTATTTAAAGCTTCCAAAATGGGAATTCCCTTTCCAAATCAACTCCGAACTTCTCAAAATCTCATATGATGCTGCAATGTGCCAACAGGCTACCAATTCAAATGCAATACAAAAGGAAAAAAAACTCTAAAAGGAAATCCAATTACCACACTCGCGAATCATACATGCGACGCGGTCAACCTGGTAAACAAACACCGCGCTCGTGAATCATACATGCGACCCTATCACATAATTAAATAAACACCCTGCTAGCGAATCATACATGCGACACGAGCACATAACTAATATAATCTTTCCTCAAGAAATAGGGAACAAAACACATAACAATAGATACGAGGAACTGTACTCAGCATCACACTGCTGTGACGCGCAACCAGATCCAAACAACATAGCAATGGCGGCGTGCCATCCGATCCACCCATAAAACTAACATAAAGAGATACACACCGAGCTAGATTGCTGATTTCAATAACATACCGAATATCGGTCACAAGTACACTAAGTGCATAATTCTATCTCTGGGGAGGCATATATCGCCATAAGCTATAAAACTCAAGCACAACTGAGGTGAGATATATGATCTGAATCTCAAAAGCCATCCTGCTTATATAATATCATCTCTACGCGGAGACTCAACACATAAGAAATTAACCGAGCCATCTCACAACTCGCACTACACAATATATCATTACATGAAATAGCTGACGATAAAATAAAACCTCGACTAGTCTTTTATAAGGAGCGCTTTGTTGAAATGAACACATCTGGCCTGATATAGAGCCCGTATTCACATTAATCCATCTACCTCAAGTCGATCCTGATGGTACTGAACTAGTCCAAAAACCTTTCAAAGGTCCATACTAACTTCCCTTTTCTCATAACTCACAAGAACAACCATCACAACCGGAGTGATCCCCCACAGTCCACAACACAATAAACTGAGTTCCCTCCAAGCATCAAATTCTCAATTTAACGACATCACTGTAATGTTCATACTCAGTTTAACTTCTTCAATAAATAAAGTGACTACATGCCACACTTATACAACCTTCTCGTGGGGCACACTCCCACAACCTTCCATAACAGATAACAGGGTTGTACCTCCATACATCGTCCGCACTAACGCTGAAAAGCGATCAAGAATTGTTAGCCCCGATCTCAGGGGATGATGAAGACAATACCAACTTATCTTAAACATCGAAACTCCTTTCCTGCTCATCCGAGCTCGTGACATCCTTTCCAACACCGAACTGCAACCTTGATCCTCATTTTAAATTCCATACCACTTACTGCACCCAATAAACCAATATACGATAAAACACGATTTTCATCACAACTCTGGAACCACTAATAGGTTAACATTTCATTATGTAAGAAGTTTTCACTTGACTCACTTCAGGAGGACCCTAGCAACACACAGGTAAATTATCATAACCATAGAATATGCAAATCTCCAAGTAATGGTCTAATCTATCATAACCCTTTCGGGATCCGCCTACACTTAAAAGGCCATAACAATATAATATTCTTGAATAACACCAATTATGATGGTCGACAGGCCTCGCACGTACCGAAAAATATCACTTGCATAATTTGCTGAAGGAATCGATTACTATCACCAATATGCCAATTCAACGATGGGTAACCATTCTATATTTTTCCAATATTTCCTTGATTTCCTAAGAAATAATAACTCCATTTAACACATAGCACACTCCATCCGCACTCATTCCGAGTGACCTTGAATCACGACACCATGCTATCTCAAATCCTACGAACCATTTCATATTCCCTAAATACCGCACTACAAGTCAAATCACCATAGAACATTCTGGGCCTCTTCGCATAGCTACTACAAAATCTTGATTCTTAACCATACCCATAGGCTTGAAATCGTTAGGCATCACGTTTTACCTTTTGAATCCATCAGGACCGTTGTTGAGAACCACCCGCTTTCACTTGGCCTCGAATAAAATAGACTCCATAAATGTTCTAGCACAAGCATACCCTCTCGACAGTGCACTCAACAAAACCACTTCCCTTGAAACTCACACTTATACGAGGCATAAATCTTGAATCCTTTCCCAAATCTGAGCATGAGCCAACAAGGCCAACTGTAGCACACCCTTATCAATCCCATTGCTCAAATTACCTTGTATATTCTTTTCCTGTAGATGAAATAAAACATCAACACGCTAATAACCAAAAACCTCGCAAGTAGTTAGTCGTGCAACCCAATAATAGGATGTGGGACTTTCCCACTTAGCTCGAAGCCACTATTACATAACTCCAGAATTCACCAGGAGTCTTTATCTCTATTGATGTAACCTTGCTTAATCAACTGCCAAAATTCGCAGAATCTTACCATAAAACCCCTTTTATACCCTAAATCATATACCATATTCACACGATCGATCTCTTTGCTGTACAACTAATAGAATTCTTCGTAGAGGCCTTGCCAACCATGCGACCACTAGCTTTCTCACAGGGAATAACCCACATATAGAAATCACTTTCTGACATCTCCCAATGATTTTGCACGGGTTACAATCACTGCGACATCAATGACCCATCCTGCACCAGTCCATTTACTCCTCGTAGACATCAATTAAGTGTGCGACAAAATCCTTCCAATTCAAAGTTAGGTTGTACCTTCTGCATCTCAAGAAGCTCATTTCTATCATATCAAATCTCCTACTGCATAATAGTCCACACTACAAATGAATCTGTAGGCCCAAATCACCAATCAGTAGAATTTCCAAATCACTCCAACTCTCTTTAAGGTGTGTAGTCATCCTGTGAGTCCACATGAAAATTTCTACTAAAAACCCATATCTCGTGGTGCTAAGTTAGGATCAAGCGGTTTGGACCCTTTAGATTGATTTTTTCACTAAAAAGTCAAGAAATATTATTTTCCCAAAAGTTGCGATTCTACAATTGAGAATGCGATCGCATATTAGGTATGCGGACCATATAGTCGCCACGAAGTGAGTTAGTGTGTTGGTCAAATTTGAGGTCATCTATGCGATCAAATAAACGATATGTAGACCGCATAGTCGTCGCAAAATTCCCTTAGGACTTGGTAATGGTAGGTTCTACAGTGCATTATGCGTCGTCCATAGAACAGGTATGCAGACCGCATTTCTGCCGCATACCCAGGCAGTGTGTTCAGGTTTTGGAGAGCATTTTTGCAATCTATTATGCGAGCCACATGTCAACTTTGCGATCGCAGATATGACTCGAGGCTCCTATTTTCTAATTTTTATAAACCGACACCATCCCATATAAAACACCCCAGTAGACAATTTTCCTGTTATTTCACAACATATAAAGTGAGAGGGGGAATTCTAGAGTGAGAGGGAGTAATCTTCATCAAGTCCTATCTAAATCCCTGCTCCAAAACCTTGAAGATTGTAAATTGAAGCTGCTAGGTCTTCATCCTAAGAAGTAAGAACTGTACCCTCATCAATGACTTCAAATCATATGTGAAAATAGGTAATTAGAAAATGGGTACATGGGTATAAGGGCTAGTAATCTTACATGCACAAGAGATAATGGGGGTATTGGGAGGACGACAACTAAAGAGACAACAACTAGGGGTGTAATATTGAAGAAATTTCTTTCTAAAGGGGCCTAAGATCATAATGCACCTTTTATGTTTGATACTATTCTCAAGCGAGCTAGAATCTTAATCTCGTCTCTAATTCTTGGTTCAATTGTTATTCTTATACAACAGATTGAAGTGCTAAGAGTCCTGGAATTCGCTAAGAATTAGAGGAAAGCTTTATTGAGGTATTCATGGCTAAAACCCCCTCCTATTAGAAATTGAGCTTCCATGGTGCCCGTGTAAGTGTTGAAAGTTCTAACCATAGTTGATGTAGTGCTTGATATGTTAAGTGAATTGATATTGTTAAAATGTATGTGGTAGGTACTCCATTATGTGTTAATCTGCTACTCTTGTAAATCAAAGATGTGTGGGGAACATGATTTATGTGCCAAATTCCTAACTGTCATGGCAATGTTAATTTGAAACTAATTTGTCAAAATTGATGAATTTCCTTCCATGCTTATGACTTAAATTACTTTTGTATATGCTTACGATATTAAGTGGCAAGGTAGATGTTGAAAATGGGACGGTGTGAAACGTGAGTTATGAAATGTGAAAATTGTTGCCCGAAGTGCCGATAAACTAATACGTGTGTAACCAAAGATTGGAGTGAGATGAATAATGGAAAATTATAACGTCTCGGGGAGGCGGCTTATCCGATCGCGCCACGATCGGACACCATGATACATACATATGCAATGTATTGATGATTGAAACTGGAATGTGTGAATGAAATGATGGTAATGTCTCCGGATACAGCTTAGCCTATCGGGCCGTGAACGGACTCCGCTCAAAGAAGTAGTGGCAAAGTGGATAATGATACGATAGTGTGGGATGCTCCAATCTAAAATTACAGAAACTAAGTAAAAATTATGTGAACCTCCTTATATTATTGCCATGGTGCTTATTTGATACATTTTTGTCCTTACGATTTCCTTTTACTCTTGTATGGTTGTTCTTTCTAACATGATGGTGTTTAGCTATACATACTAGAACTATTCCATGGTACTAACGTCCCTTTTGGGGGGGAAGCTACATTTTTAAATGAATGTAGGTGGCTCCATAGCATATAGTGGCAATCATGTGTAGCAGAGCATCCTATTCTCAAAATCTTGGTGAGCCTCTTCCTCCTTCAAGGGGTTATGTAGTACACCTTTTGTTATAGATATCCATTTTGAGGTATAGCCGGGGCCTTGTTGCCGATATTGTTATTACTGTCTTTTGTATCTTTAGAGGCTCTGTAGATGTTTCTGTGGGTTATGTACGAGTAGTGGACAAGTCAATGAACGATATTGTAACTTTTTACTCTTGCTTTCTTTGAAGTAATAACTATACGCAATCTTGGAAACTTAACTGCGATTTAATATTCTGACAAAAAATGAACTAAAAGTATTGAATGTACTATCTTTACTTGTCTAGGTAGTATTTGATAAGGCTTGCTCAATTGGGTTCACTCGATTGAGCGTCGGTCACACCTCTCGAGGTTAGGGCATGACAAACTTGGTATTAGAGCCTAAGGTTATAAGGTGTCCTAGGATGTCTCGGAGCCGTGCCTAGTAGAGTATTTCTTATCGGTGTGTAGTCAACCACATCTATAAGTTGGTGGCTTCATGGGCATTTAAGAATAACACCCTTTTTGATATCCTGGATCGTGCGGTGAAACTGTTCGCTCTGTAATTAGTGCATTGTTCTATCTTTCAGTATATGGCACCTAAGAAGAAAGTGAGAATTTGCCAGGAAGCCAATGCCACCTCAGGAGTGGCTGATGACACATTGCTTGATGCTGTGGGTAAGGGTAGTCACTCTGCTATCACCCTGCCTGATTCTTCTATTCCAGAGCAGACTACCCCAGTTACTACACCTACGGATGGTACCACTATCCCTCCCATTGATACTTCTGTTCCGCCTCTAGCCTCAGCTTCCAGTTCTACTATTTCTTATGGGGATCTTAGGGTAACTATCCAGATGTTGATCCAGCTAGTGGCCTCTCAGGCCCACAGGTCAAATGTTGCGCCCAGTTCATCCAGCCAGCGAGGGGATTCTACTAGTTCCACGGGGTACATATTTCTTTAGTTAGATCCTCCAGTATTTATGATTTCCAATCCAGAAGAAGACCTTCAAGATTTTATTAATGAGATGCACCAGACCCGTCAAGGTTATGCATGCAACTGTGACAAAGGGAGTAGAGTTAGTTGCCTATCGTCTGAAAGGGGTGGCCTATTCGTAGTTTGAGAGGTGGGAAGAATCCCATAAGGAGGGGTGCCCTCCAGCGAGGTGGAGCGAGTTTGCTGATGCCTATGTAGATCATTTCCTGCTTGTTGAGACAAAGGCAGCCCGTGCAATAGAGTTTGAAAATTAGAAACAAGGTAACAGAAGTGTGTGGGAGTACCACATGGAGTTTGCTTGCATGTCCAAGTATGCCATTCATATGTTACCCACAATGGAGGCCAAGGTGCGGCAATTTATTCAAGGCCTTAATTCTTTGACTATTAATGAGTCTTCTACAACTGCATTGAACTCTGACATGAATTATGGGAAGATGGTAGCATTTGTTCATGCTGCAGAGAACCATAAATTGAAGGACAAAATAGGGAGATAGGGTAATAGAAAGACCTGGTCTATGGACAACATGGGTGAGTAACATGGTGGGGGAAGATCAGCTTTCATGGGAGGATCATCTAGGCAATCCCAGTCTGTTGCACAGTCATCAGCCAATGCACTACCATCAGGGCCCAACCAGCAGCAGCAGTGGAGTCATTTTAGGCCTAGTCAGGGCAATAGAGGACCCTTTCAGTGGGGTCAGCTAGGAGAGAGATCCCAGCAGTAATAGGGGTCCCTGTGCCCAAGTGTGGGAATATGCATTGAGGGGTTTTCTACTTTGAGTTACCTATATGCTATGGATGCGGGATGAGAGGCCACATTTAGAGGCATTGTCATACGTCCTGCTAGGGAGCGTATAGAGACACAACATAGTCATCCAGTTCAGTAGCTGCTACATCCTCATCCCCCTCTCCAGCTCAAGGTACCTTAGTACCCGCAGAGCGTGGTGTATCTAGGGGTAGCGCGCAGAGTTCAAGAGGACCCAATCGATTCTATGCTATGAGTGGTCTCCAGACTGCAGAAGCTTCTCCAGATGTTGTTACAGGTATTCTGACTGTTCAATATGATGCATATTCACTTATTGACCCTGGTTCCATCTTGTCCTATGTTACCTTTTGTGTTGCTATGGAATTTGGGATAGAAATCAACCAGCTGCATGTTCCATTTTCGGTGTCTACTCTGGTTGGCGAGTCTGCTACGGCTGCCCGAGTTTATCGAGCTTGTGTTGTTATGGTTCGGGGTAGGGATACCATGAACAACCTTGTTGAATTAGGGATGGTCGATTTTGATGTAATAAAGGTAATGGATTGGCTTTATTCGGGCATTGCTAAACTTGATTGTTGGACAAGAACTATGATGCTTGAGTTCCCTAATGAGCCCGATGTTGAATGGAAGAGAGATAATGTGCCTAAAGGCCAGTTTATTTCTTACCTTAAGGCTGTGAAGATGATCAAGAAGGGGTGTATCTATCATTTAGTCAGTGTTACAGACACCAATTCAGATACACTAGCCTTGAGTCTGTATCTGTTGTGAATGAATTTTTGGATGTCATTCCAGATGATCTCCCTGGTATTCAACCAGATAGGGAGATTGATTTTGGGATTGTTGTAAAGCCAGACACGTAGCCCATATAAATTCGACCTTACCAAATGGCACCAAAAGAATTAAAAGAGCTAAAGGAACAATTGAAGGATTTGCTAGAAAAGGGTTTCATCCAGCTGAGTGTGTTACCGTGGGGTGCACCGGTCTTGTTTGAAAGAAAGAAAGATGGGTCACTACGGATGTATATTGACTACCGGTAACTCAAAAAAGTCACAATAAAAAATAAATACCCTCTAACAAGAATAGATGACTTGTTTGATCAATATCAAGGTGCTATGTGTTTCTTAAAGATCTAGGTATCATCAATTGAAGATAAGGTAGCAGGATATTCCAAAAACAACTTTTAGAACTCGATATGGGCACTTCGAATTTCTGGTGATGTCATTTGGGCTAAAAAACACCCTAGCAGCTTTCATGAATCTTATAAATAGAGTCTTCAAGACTTTTCTAGACTCTTTTGTGATAATTAATTGGCAATATTCTTGTGTATTCCCAAAGTCGGGAGGACTATCTTGCCCATCTTAGGAAAGTTTTGCAGCCTCTTCAGCAACATCAACTGTATGCAAAATTTTCGAAATGTGAATTTTGGCTTGAATCTGTAGCGTTCTTGGGTCATGTCATCTCCAGTGAAGGAATTATGGTTGATCCCCAGAAGATTGAAGTGGTAAAGAATTGTCCTAGACCTACCACTCTAACAAAGATTCGCAGTTTCTTAGGTTTGGGTGGGTACTACAGAAGGTTTGTGGAGGGGTTTGCCACTCTTGCTTCTTCATTGACTAAATTCACCCAGAAAGCAGTTAAGTTCCAGTGGTTCGATACTTGTGAAAGGAGCTTCCATGAATTGAAATCAAGACTAACTTCAGCATTGGTATTAACCCTGCCAGATGGTACAGAGGGATTCGTGGTGTATTGGTGCTTCTAGGATCGGGCTTGAGTGTGTGTTAATGCAACACGACAAGGTTATAGCCTATGCTTCTAGGCAACTCAATAATCATAAAATGAACTATCCAACTCATGATTTAGAGATTGCAACAATGGTGTTTATACTAAAGATTGTGCGACATTATATGTATGAGGCCCATGTGAATGTTTTTACAGATCATAATAGCGTTCAATATATTTTCAAACAAAAGGAGTTGAATATGAGACAAAGAAGATGGCTAGAGTTACTCAAGGACTATGACATTGATATCTTCTATCACACTGTAAAGGCTAATGTTGTGGCAAACTCTCTTAGTCAAAAATCTATAGGAAGTTTTGCTCATTTGGAGGTATATCAGAGGTCGTTAGCCAGGGAGGTTTACTGGTTGGCTAGTCTAGGATTTCGCCATGCGGACTCTAATGAAAGAGGAGTAATTATGAATATTAGGGATGAATCATTGCTTTTGGCGGAGGTGAAAGAAAAGCAATTCAATGATCCATTTTTAGCAAAACTGAAAGAGGAGATTCTTAATCACAATACCACAACTTTTTCTCTTGGCATGGATGATGGTACCCTACGGTACTAAGGCCACATTTGTGTTCCAAATATTGACGGTCTTTGGGAAAAGATCATGGTGGAAGCTCACACTTCTAGGTATTTTGTGCACCCAGATTCAATTAAAATGTATCATGATCTCAGGAAGTTTATTGGTGGAATAAAATGAAGAGGGATGTGGTGAACTTTGTGGCTAGATGTCCAAACTGTCAGCAAGTGAAATCCGAACATCAAAGACCTGGTGGACTAGCTCAAAGCATAATAATTCCAACGTGGAAATGAGAGATGATCAACAGGGATTTTGTGGTAGGGTTGGTATGTACTCCGCACAAGTTCAACTCAATTTGGGTGATCGTGAATCGACTCACGAATTCAGTGCAATTCTTGCCTGTTTAAACCACCAACGCAGCAAAGCAGTATGCTAAGTTGTATATCAAAGAATTAGTCAGGTGACATGGCACTCCAGTCTCAATCATCTCAGATCGAGGGGCTCAGCTCACAACCAACTTCTGGAAGAAGTTTCAGCAAGGTTTAGGTACGCAGGTAAATCTTAGCACAACTGTTTAACCTCAAACTGATTGACAAGCAGAGCGGACAATTCAGACACTTGAAGAAATGTTGCGTGCTTGTATCCTTGATTTCAAGGGTAGCTGGGATGACCATTTTCCACTCATAGAATTTGCTTGCAACAACAGCTTCCACGCTAGTATCCAGATGGCACTATTCGAGACATTGTATAGTAGGAGATATAGGTCTCCCATTGGGTGGTTTGAGGTTGGAGAAGTAGAAGTAATAGGGCCGGACCTAGTGTATTAGGCCATTGAGAAAGTCAAGACTATTAAGGAAAGGTTGAAAACTGTTCAGAGCCACAAACGTCTTAGTCGGATTTTCACCGCAGAGATTTAGAGTTCAAAGAAGATGATTGGGTATTTTTGAAGGTTTCCCCTATGAATGGAATCATGCACTTTGGAAAAAAGGGAAAATTGAGTCTGAGGTATGTCAGACCATACAAAGTTGATAAGAGGATTGGTCAGGTGGCATACAAGCTAGATCTGCCATACAAGATGTCATTAGTACATCCGTTATTTCATGTATCTATATTGCAAATGGTAGTTGGAGATCTGTCCACTATCGTTCCAGTTGAAAACATAGAGGTTAATGAAGAACTGTCGTACGAAGAAGTTCCAGTTTCTATTCTTGATAGGCAAGTTCGAAAATTGAGAAATAAAGAAATTGCCTTTGTGAACGTGTTATGGTAGATCCAGCAAGTTGAGGAACCCACTTGGGAAGCTGAGGATGAAATGAGAAATAAGTATCCACATTAATTTGAATAGTCATGTAATAGCTTTTATGCATTTAGCTCTTATGAACTATTATCTTTTGACTTGATCTATATAAAACTGTTATGTATTGGTTATATGATTCCTATCCGCCCATGGTTAGTACTGTACAAGTTATGTTATGTCTATGGAATGTGTACATGCTGTTAGGATATGTTTTTGGGGCTCTCTGACAGGTGGATATGCCTAAATACAAAGGAAACTCTGGCGGAATTTTCAGAAATTTGTGGAGTTAGCCAATTTGGAGACTATTAATATGCTGTAAGTTGTAAAAGGCAGAATATTGCATAAGGACTGCTAATAAGTGAACCTTGATCCTCATTTATGGACGAATGATCTTAAGTGGCGGAGGATGTGAGGCCTCGTTACATTTCTACTCAAAAACTCTAATCTCGTGGTGCTAAAATAGGATCATGCGGTTCAGACCCTTTGGATTGATTTGTGCACTAAAAAGTCAAGAAGTGATGTTATCCCGAAAGGTGCAATTCTGCGGTCGAGAATTCGGTTGCATATCAGGTATGCAGACTGCATAGATGCTGCAAAGTAAGTTAGTGTGTTCGTCAAATTTGAGTTCATCTATGCGGCCAATTATGCAATCATATAACCGATATGTTGACCACATAGTCTTCACATAATTCCCTTGAGAATTTGTAAAGGGTATTTCTGCGGTGCATTACGCAATCGCATAATTTGCATGCACACCACATTTTTGGCGCATACCCAGGCAGTGTGTTCAGGTTTTGGGGAGAATTTTTGCGGTCCATTATGTGGGCCTCATGTCAACTTTGCGATCGCAGATCTAACTTGGGGCTTCTATTTTCTATTTTTTATAACCCGATGCCATCCCATTATAAACACCCTATTAGACCATTTTCCTATTATTTCACGACATATAAAGGGAGAGTTAGAGTTATAGAGTGATAGAGAGTAATCTTCATCAAGTCTTCTCTCAATCCTTGGCCCAAACACTTGAAGATTGTAAATTAAAGCTGCTAGGTCTTCATCCTAAGAGGTAGGAACTGTACCCTCATCAATGATTTCAATACTTCTACTAAAATAGGTAGTTAGCAGTACATGGGTATAAGGGCTGGTAGTCTTTCATGCACATGAGATAATGGGGTATGGGGAGGATGAGAACTAAAGAGACAACAATTGGGGTATAATATTAAAGAAATTTATTTCAAAAGGGGCCTAATATCGTAATGCACCCTTTGTGTTTGATACCATTCTCAAACGAGCTAGATATTTAATCTTATCTCTAATTCTTGGTTCAATCTTAATTCTTCTACAATAGATTGAAGTGCTAAGAGTCTCGGAATACTCTAAGAATTAGGGAAAAGCTTTATTGAGGTATGCATAGCTAATACCCCCTCCTCTTAGAAAATAAACTTCCATGGTGCTCGTGTAAGTGTTGAAAGTTCGAACCATAGTTAATACAGTGCTTGTTATGTGAAGTGAATTGATGTTGTGAAAATGTATATGGTAGATGCTTCTATATGTGTGAATGTGTTATTCTTGTAAATCGAAGATGTTTGGAGAATATGATTTATGTGCCAAATGCCTTACATTAAAACTAATATGCCAAACTTGATGAATTTTCTTCTATGCTTATGACTTAAATTGCTTTTGTATATGCCTGTGACTTTAAATGGTAAGGTAGATGTTGATACTAGGACAATGTGAAACATGACTTATGAAATGTGGATATTGTGGCCCAAGTGTCGGTAAACTAATATATGTGTAACCAAAGATTTGAGTGAGATGAATAATGGAAAATTGTAATTTCTCTGAGAGGCGGCTTAGCCGATCGGGCCGTGATCTAACGCAATGATACATACACATGGTGGTGATGTATTGATTATTGAAATTAGAAACTGTTAATGAAATAATGGTAATGTCTCTGGGAGACTGCTTAGCCGATTGGGTCGTGATCGGACTCCACTCAAAGAAGCGGTGGCAAAGTGGATAATGATACGACAGTGTGGGATGCTCCAATCTAATATTACAGAAACTAAGTGAAAATTATGTGAACCTCCTTATATTGTCGGCATGGTGCTTATTTGATACTTTGTTGTCCTTACAACTTCCTCTTACTCTAGTATGGTTGTTCTTTCTAACATGATGGTGTTTAGTTATAAATACTAGTACTATTCCATGGTACTAACGTCTCTTTTGTCGGGGATGCTACATTTTTAAATGAATGTAGGTGTCTCAATAGAGGATAGTGCAGATCGTGTGTAGCAGAGCATCCTTTTCTCAAAATCTTTGTGAGTCCCTTCTTCCTTCAAGGGGTTATGTTGTACACCTTTTGATATAGATATCCACTTTGAGGTATAGCCGAGGCATTATTGCCGGTATTGTTATTACTATCTTTTGCATCTTTAGAAGCTCCGTATAACATTTCTATAGGTTATGTACGTGTAGTGGATAGGTCAAAGAACGATGTTGGAATCTTGTACTCTTGCTATCTTCGAAATAATAACTATATGGAATCTTGGAAACTTAACTACGATTTAATGTTGTGACATAAAATGAACTAAAAATGTTGAATGTACTATCTTTAATTGTCTAAATAAATGAAAGCATGGTTTCCTTATTCATATTGAGTTGGGGTAGGTAGTGTTTGATATGTCTTTCTCTGATGGGTTCACTTGATTGAGCGCCAATCGTGCCTCCCGAGGTTGGGGCGTGACACATCCTACCATCAAACCCACGTGCAACTCCGCCACTCTCCCACACAGGCGAAACTCACCCCTTTGGTGGACTACTCAACCTTCACTTCTTATACCTGGACTTCTAAAAATTTTATCCACCGCTTGACATTTCCCACATGTCCTTCCTCATCCTATGCTTCTCAGTTGTTAGCTTAAATAAAATCTGTCTTCGTAGAACTTGAATCCATTATTGCCACTAACTTTAACGATTTCTGAAGGTCACCCTTCTCGAGCCGTCAATATTAGAAACAGTGATTCCATCCTGATCCATCGCACCTCACGATATCTAATAGTCACTTCTCCAATAATAGTTTTCACAATATCTTACCCAAAGAGGGAATTGCATAAGACCCTAACACTAGCAAGCTTAACACCTACAATCGAGGACGATGACACTACATCATTGAAGAAAACTCCACCACGCTCGCAATTACCAAGTCTCGTTACCCCATCAATCCAAACCTAAACATTCTTAGCTCGATTGTTTTTCCCCTGCAGGGAATAAAATACCGAATCTCTAGATCATGCACTAAGTTAACCTCCGTTCAAGTCATTCACTGCCCCTAACACGTAGGCGAACAAGCTACCCTCATATCAATACTGCACAGTGATCGTTCATAGCATCATGGAAACTTGTGCCTAGCCTTAGATCTCTCGGAAGTACCGCTACTGTGCTGAAATGACAGAATATCCTTTCACAAGGCGATGATAATAGCTCAAAAAAATAAACCGAGAGAACATCCCGCACCACATCTACAATACCATTATGATTCTTCAATTCTTGATTTATAACAAGAGCTTTGCGTTGCATATGATTGATTGTAAGGAAATAAAGGCATAAGCCTCAAAGGAATCAAATTGAATGATGAGGAATCAAGAAGGGAGGCACTGCTAATAGCCCTGTAGCCTCCCGAAGATAAGTACAGACGTCTTCGTACCGATCTGTGAGACTCTACTAGACTTTCTCACAACTCATGAGACCTAAGGGAACCTAGTTCTCTAATACCATGTTGCTATGAACCAAAGTCCACTAAGGGTCGTGATGGCGCCGGACACTACTGTCAGGTAAGCCAACCAAAATAAAAATTTTTGAAAACATAAATTTTGCTTAAATTCATATAGTAAAAGATTATCTCTATGAAAAATAAATACAAGAATATTTAGAAATAATACAAAATATCCCATAATCATCCCAGAACCCGGTGTTACAAGTGCATGAGCAATTTCTAAGAAATAATACAATACATCAGCTGTCCAGGATACAATATTGGACAAAAATTAAATGCAGTAATTTGAAAGTGACTTGCTGGCTGCAGGTCGTCTCGGGGAATGCAGCTTACCGAAGTCTGATTCAACTATGCTGCTGTGCCCACTAAGCAACTAGATATGAATGTTCCTGTGCAACAAAAATGTACAGAAATATAGTACGAGTACAAAAACAACGTGTACCCAATGAGTATCCCGTCTAATCTCAAGAAGCAGAGACGAAAGGACGACTTCGACACTTACTAGTGGTCCAATAAGGTGAGAAGAGTGTATAATACGAATGAATAACACAAGTTATTAACTTTGAATTATCATGGAATAATAGTGCTTTCCAAAGTATTATCATGGATGTTCACAAATATTTCAAGTAGATATGAAATTCAGTCCTCAAAGAAATTACTATGTAAAACATACGCAAGTAACACCGTGGGACGTACAGCCTGATCCAACATAAAAATAAAGTATGCACTGCGAGGGTCGGATGGCTCAAGCCATAGATGCATCTATTTACTCGCTCACGAACTATACATGCGACCGGTCAACTTTATATAAACAATTATCCTGCTTGCGAACCTTATATGTGATACAGGTACACATAGAAATACATGCTCAAACATCAAATTTGGAATTTGTCGGGGAACATTTATCAAAATAATAGCCAATTCTTTTTTATTGATTTTAAAAAATGAAGTTTAATCCTCTAAGAAATTCATTTACCAATTCGATAGGATTTAAGCAATTCAAGTGGCAACAAGATTACATAGATTCCAAGTATAGCATGTTTTAGGGTCCTAAACTATACAGACTTACAAATATTAGTAGCTACGCATGGACTCTCGTCACCTTGTGCGTACGTAGCCCCCATATATCGGAGAAAATAACCAATTATTCTCCCAATGGGGACAATTCCCTTTTACAAGGTTAGAAAGGTGACTCACCTCGCTCCAGAGATTCATAACCGGCATCCCACACCCTTTTGAAGACTCAAATTGATGCACAATGTTACAAAACTAGCCAATAATTATGCATATCCACTAACATATGCTCAATTACTCATTACAATCCGATTTATTGCAATTCCTACCCCCGATTGAAAAGTTGACAAAAATGTCCTCGGGCCCACATCCCCGGATTTGGAAATTTTTTGAAGATAAGGTTTACCCATGAACTCACGAACTCGAATATATGATTTTCTCTTAATTCCATACCCAAAATCTTGGTCAAATTCTATGAATATCATGTTTCTAGGGTTTCCCTGAAACCCCAAGTTTTCTACAAATTTGCATGTCCAAATCCATATATAATCATGTATTTAACTCAAAACTAGAATAAATCACTTACCCCATGATATATGATGAAGTCCCCTCTTCAAAAGATCCAAAAATTGCCCAAGCCAAGAGAAAAATGTGTTAAATGAACTCAAACCCCAATTTTAAACATTATGTCCAACCCAGGTCCGCCCTTCTTCGTATTCGCGGGCTATTGCTCATGTTTGCAAAGGCCAGTTACCCAGCCCCTTTGCGTTCGCATACCAGGTCTTGCGTTCATGTAGGCCAATGGCCTCAGGCCTAACTTTTCCTTACGCGTTCGTGATCTCCTCTCGCATTTTCATAGTCGATCACCCTACCCCTTTGCATTCACGAATGCGGGACTCCCTTCGCGTTTGCTAAGAAGGAATTAACTTAGGAGAAATCAGCAGCGACTTTTTATCCAAAATTAATATGAAAATCCCGAAATACACCCGAGGCCATCAGGGCCCCAAAAAATCATTTCAACCAGTCCCAAAATACATTATGGACTTTCTTGAGGCCTCAAATTATATCAAACAACGCCACAATTAAGAATCAACCTTAAATTCAAACTTTATGAACATTAGAATTTCAAACTTCCACTTTTGATGTTTAAACCTATCAAATAATGTTTGATTTAACTCAAATTTTGCACACAATTCATATTTGACATTATGGACCTACTCTAACTCCGGAGTTGGATTTCGACCCTAATATCAAAATTCCTCTTCCGGTTAAACTTTTAAAAAATCTTTATTTTTCGATCTTTAGCCAAATGACTCCTAAATGACCTATGGATCTCTGAACTCACTTCCGATTTCACTTCCAATACCAGCTTCACCATACGGAGCTACACCCGGACTCGGAATCCCAAACAGACATTGATAACACTGAAGTGCACTCCAAGCCAAAATTATGACATTTCTTAAAAAAATGGTAACTTCCACAATAGGCGCTCAAATGCAGACGGGTCATCCAAAACCCGATTTGGGAATACACCCAAGTTCGAATTTAACATAGAACCTGTTGGAACCTTCAGATCCTGATTTCAATGTCATTTACTCTGAAATCTAATATTAGTTAGTTCTTATAAATTAAAGCTTTCGAAATGAGAATTCCCTTTATAAATCAACTCCGAACTTTCCGAAATTCATCCGACCACGTGTACAAGTCATAATACGTAAAATGAAGCTGCTCATGGCCTCAAACTGCTGAACGTAACGCTAGAGCTCAAATTGACCGGTCGAGTCATTACATTTAGTCATTTATGAATTATTTTTAGAATAGCTTAGTATATTATTTTTGACTAATTTGCCAATTTTCAGAACTTTCGGAGTTGAATTAAGGATTTTGGGATGTTGGGCTGGCACAAAGTAATGGCTGCAAAATCTGGGCACTAGTCATCTAGTCATCTGGTGTAACTGCATCTACGAAATTTTGCTCGCAGAAGCGGTTTTATAGCAGCAAATGCAAACATCGCGCATATGCGGTTATTTTGCTGCACAAGCGTCTTCATAGAAGCTTAAACATATCCGCATGTGCGGAAATCAGGAAAGGTTAATTAACTTAGCCCTCATTTCATCATGTATTTTCTGAAGCCTTTTCCCCATAACCCAAAATTCCCCAACACTCACATGCTCAAAATTCTCCTCTTCTTATCTCTACTGCCCTTGCGCAGGACACCACAGGTATCTCCCATCTACTCCTACCTTTTTCTTTTATTTTCTTTTCTTTTCTATCTCCCTTCTTCTTCTTCATCTCATATATTTCTACAGCCCCAAATTTTTTTTAACTTTTTGTTTCTATATTTGGTTTAATCACTGTTAGTTTTAGGAATCGAGGAAAATTGGTTGAGAGTTCATGTGTGTGTGCTGCTATTGTTCAATCAAAATGATGGGAAGTTGGAGTACCAATTTTAATTCAAAAATCTTATGTTATCATTACTTACAAGGTGTTCAACAAATTGTATAAAAGAAAATTACTTGCGAAGTGCAACGAAATCAGTCTCAAAATAATCTTATTTTTGTGTCGTGCACTAATTTAGAAGTTCTAAGTACAAATTAGGTGCTAATAATCATGATAGAGATGCAACGGAGTTGATAAATTCTGGGTTTTGAAAACCTTGCACGAGTACCACATATGTGGAAAATTTACCGCAGATGCGGCCTCACACCTGGATTGATAGTTTTGTAGGTGCGCTTTTTGGCATGATGAGCTAAACGTTTAAAGTGGCAAAATTTCACAGATGTGGTACCTCACATTCGATGATATTTCCGCAGGTGCAGAAATTGCACAGTTTGCCAAATTTCAGTGGCTTTGCAACTGAAGCCTCCTAGGCTCATTCAACTCGATTCTTTGGCCTAATTGCAGTGTTTTAAATTGCTTGACATGATTCGATTGCCCAACTAGCATTGTTTTGATTTTGTTAAGGTACTTTGAGCTAAAATGGACCAAAACATGAACGAAAATGCTCCGCAACATCATGGAATTAAGCAGGAGGTTGATGAACCATTTGATAACTCATGCTTCATGTCGGCTAACTGTCAATGCAAATATTATGACGACCTCATCACCAAAAAGATAGTGCTTGAAAACTGGATCGCCAAGGAGAAATTTACCGAGCGGCTCCCAGATTTCAATGCCCATCTCCTAGCCTCCAGATGGTTATGTTTCATTCCCACTTCATGCAAAGCCAATGACGAGTGGGTGCACGAATTCTATGTAAATATTAAGTGCACAAACTTTTCCAAACCACAACTCATCATTAGAGGAAAAATTGTGAGGTTTGTGAAGGAGAAAATTAATGACACACTTGGGGTTCCTATCTATCCACTTGAGTCGGTGCGAGAGAATGATCAGTGCGATAAGGAGGAACGACTTGTCTCTAAAGTCTACCCTCGAAGCATGAGAGCCAAATAAGGAAACATAAGAAAGGGTTTGAAGTCAATTGACTTTATAGCAGAAGGAAAAATATGGCTCTACATTCTCTGTAACAGGGTGTCACCTTGTGGGAATGTCTCAGATGTCTCCTATGCCAGGGCCTTGATAATTTCATGCATCTTGGATGGCATTCTTGTAAATTTTTGTTACTACATCCTACAGGAGCTAAGAGAGTATTTGTTGGACAATGATGCAGGGTTGATGTTTCCTTTACTGACCATAGAGTTATGCATGAGTGAAGAGGTTGAGGTGTGTAGAACCGATCATTGGTTGCCAACTGATAAACCCTTCCATCTAGTGAGAGTGGCATTTGAGGGTACTGCAGTAAAAAGCAAGAAAAGAGAAGTCACCACTACTGCTGCCGGTCTAGAGTCATGCTCATAGGCAGCTACACCTGAGGGATCATTTGGGGTGCTAAGCTCCCAACTTACATCCATCCGGGAGTTAGTGTCACAGCTCCCTAGTGGGCCCTCATCCTCCCAGCCTAGGCTCGAGTACTTCTCCATGAAAGATACGAGGAGATACTTAGATGCACAGAAAAGTTAGGCTGAGTCTCAGGAGAAGATAGCATCATCAGTTGGCAGACTCGAGAAAGCTTATGGCAACTTGGCCAAGGCGAATGCAGATCTTCTGTTGGGCTTATAGAAGGAGAAGATGAAGAATAAGAACAAGAGCAATTCATGATCAAGATGTGGAGAGGCATAGTGGCCATCTTCAAATGGGGGCATCCGGGAAAGAAGATACTAGTAGAGGCTAAATATGATAGCGAGGAGTACTCATTCATGTCAGATGCTGCTGGTGATGATGATGATGATGAGACTGTGAGTTCAGCACAGCAGTGATCGGCCTTCCTCCCACAGTCTGTTAGTCTGATATACCTCACGGAGACCCTCAAACTACTTGTGTTTTGTTTTTGATATTGTGCAGAGAGGACAGCACAAAGTTGTTAGTAGGGGGTGGTGTATATTTTGTCTATACGTTGCTACTTTGACTTGTGCCCTTGCGGGACATATTCTGGTGTATTGATATTTTATGTCCTTGCCGGGCTTGTTTTGATATTGTGTATCATGTGCTCCTGCCGAGCGTAGTGTGAGTAGTTATAGATGTGTAGATTAGTCACTTTTGTTGTCTTATTTTATTTTTCTTTCTTCCTTCATTTATTCTTTAGTAGTTCATAGTTTATGTTAGTTTCTTTTGCTCCTTTAATATTAGTTTTTGTTGTTAATAATATTTGTTTAGTTTCCCTATTTTATTGCTTAAGTAATATTCCATTGGGTGTTCTTTATGCTATGGTTCTTTTTTGAGAAATATTTTTGTGTTGGACCAGGTGACTTCTACCTATGATGGATCGCATGATGACATTATTAGGGAATTAGTCTTGTTTTTTTATGTGGAGACTTTTATATTATTTGGTACTAGTAGAATTAGTATCTTGCATGTGAAATATAATTAAGAATATCCATCTTAATTTTGGTTTTAACTAGAAAAAATAAATGCATGGGAAGGAATAGTTTTTGTGATAAAGTTTGGCTCTTTTAGTGACTCTTTGCACACTAGTTAGCATGATATTGCTGTAAATGCTCTAATAAAAAAATGAAATTGATCTGTCTTGACTAGTTCATTTGCCATGTGTGTTAGTTTTTGTTAGAAATAATTCTTGTGTTTACTTATATCATCTAGAAAAACCTCTTTGCCTTTAAAGCCTACCATTGCATAATTATTATCGCTAGCTTACCTTTAACCTTTTCTTTGGCCACCTCATTAAATTTGTTTATCCTTTTTGTAGAATAATTCAATCCTTTGAACTCGTCCCTCCTCGAATATTGAGAATGAGGCTAAAATCCTAGGTCGGGGGTTCTGCTGTCAAAGTAGAAAATTTGTAAGGTTGTACATTGAGGTATAATTATTCAAGCTCCAAGATGAGGTAGTTATAGAAAAAAATAAGTGTATATAAATATGGATCCTTGAGAAAATTGTTAGTATTTATGCCCTTCACTAGAGGGGGGGGGGGTGAATAGTGAGGCATGAGAATGTCGGTAAATTTTGCGGAATTAAAATTGCAGGAGTAAAGTAAGTGTAGTAATTAAAAGGGTAAGGAGAGGACACACCGAATTTATACTGGTTCACCACAACGTGTGGTTAGTCCAGTCTCCCGAGAGACTCTCTCGAGTTTACACTAACTTCGTTAAGCTTACGGGTGCCTAACAAACCGTTACACTTGCTCATAGATGTACGCTCTATAAGACTTCAACTTGCTCGAGGATACCTCACCTCAAGACTTCACCTTGCTCGTGGATACCGCACCACAAGACTTCACACACTAAGATTGAAGGTACTTAGCAAACCCAACGCTCAATGAGAAGGTATGGTCTTCTCAAGAACCTTTCTCTTTTACAACAAGAACTATCTAAGAAGAGTAGATAAAGAGATACAATATAAGCTCTATGAACAACACAAAGTTGTCTCTCAAATGGCTCAACAAAAGCTCTAAATATGATGTATAAATGTTATCAATATGTTCAAGAATAATGAGAGATGTTGTTTTTTTGAAATGAGTCCCAAAGACCTTTATTTATAGGTGGTAGAGGTTGTATGTCCGTTGCTTAATGGACAATCAATAATGCTGATTTTACGCCTAGATAATCGATTATCTACTTTACATAATTGATTATCTTCTCAACGTTCATAAAACTAGACGTTTGAAGGCAATGGACAGTAGGATAATCAATTATTCTCAATAACATAATCGATTGTTTATCCTCTCGGTAATTCCAGTTTAAGCTGGAAAAAGGCAGATAATCGATTATCCTCATTGTGATAATCGATTATGCAGCCATGCTGGAATTTCCAGTTTTGGCTGGAAACCCAACATAATCGATTATCACATAAGGGATAATCGATTATTTGGCTGTTCTGTCCAGAATTGAAAACTTACTTCAAAAACCATTTTGGTTAAAATGAAAACGTTAAAAATCATTTTGTTTGAAGTATATGAAAATGTTTATGATATTTATGATTTGATAAAATGATTTTATGCATATTTATGATGACCTATGTTGAGCCAAAAGACGAGATAACTTAAGCGTTGCTCTTACATTGGTTCTACCTAACGACCTACGCCTTGGGTCTTCGGTCTTGAACTTTTGAGCTCGCCTTGACATTTCCATGCAATCCCTTCATCAATATGCTTCTCGGCATTCAATCTTGATTGTTTGTCATATAATAACGTGGTTTGACACTTGACTTCATTGTTTGTCATTCATGAAAACCTATACCTGAAAATCATGCTAATACAACCAAAGCACACATATCATGGATAGAATGATTTCCTACAAAAATTAGAGAGGAGCATCAAGGTGGTAAAAGCTATGTGATTTATAAAGAAGCAAAATGCAAAAAGAAAGACAAATATGAGTAGTGTTCGAGGAGGGTGTAGTCACTTGTATCCCAAATTCTTATCCTACCGAATTCTAAACCTACATTACAAGGTTAAAAAGTCCTTATGGGATCTTCAACCGAATGTTCTTAAATAGGCGGTGAATTAAAGTTAGGGCAAGCTTATGGCATGATATTTTATAACACTTGAAATTCTTTATTGAGAGTGAGCATCTTTGTACATTTGTCTCTTGTGTTGTTATTTTAAATATGGTGATTTTGGGCTTTCTTTCTTGTGAGGCAACATGAATTAGGATATATTGGTAACACTGTTGTATCCCAAAATGAGTAAATAGAGCATATGTAGTAGACTAGTGCGTTTGAGTCACTTCTTGAGGATTTTGTGTTGTCACTTAACTACTTTAAAAATATTTTTCATTTCTTGAGAGTATTTTTAAACGAGGGAGTTATTTTGTTAAGATTTACGTGTTGGAGCCTAATTATTAGTACCAACCAAATCGATAAGTATGGTGCTATTAGATAATCCGATTTGTGAAAATAGCAATACTACTTGTGCTTTAAATGGTAAAGCCTCATTGAAGTGTTGGTTATAATTTTCTTGAGAACAAGAAAAGCATTAAGTTAGGGGTGTTGATGAGTGGAGTTTTTACTACCTGATAATAGGATTTTGTGATTGTTTACACTCTCGCTTGATGGTGAGCCTAAATGATGCCTTAAAGTGGTAATTGAAGCTACATTGGAGCATGGAAGACCCCTTGGAGTTGTGTGCGCGCAAAGACGAGACAAAGAAGTGAAGAAAAAATGGCCTGAAGCTAACGCGAAGTTAATGCTAAGTCTGGCATGTTTGCGCTAGTGTAGAAGTGGGAAGCAGGGTGCCAGGAAACTAGCACGAAGTATAACGCGAAGTTAGCGCGAAGTTCGCGCTAGTCCCAGTTCCGGAAAAGGTCTGTTAGGGGAAAAATTGGAAATCTAGAGGAAAATTCACTTAACCTATTTAAAGTCAAGCTCGCTCAAGGATTAGGGAAGGAGGGTTTTCATAGTTTAGTACAAGAAACATAGCGGCAAGAGGCCAGGATGACGTTTTTGAGAGCAAAACACAAGCACAGAGCCGCCGTGGAGGTCGGGTTTCATCTTTTCTTCCTCTAAACTTAGTAATTTTTATGCTCCTTTGTATGATTTGTTGTTTTGCTTCCATGTCTACGCGGAGCTAAACTTCACGTTCTATAGTTATGGTTCTTTCATGACTATTGTTATTCGGATATTGATTTTGATTTCTTTGTTTATCATATTGGTTTATTTATTCACTCCTGCACTTAATTATTTGATTGCTTGATTACCAACTGAATACTATATACAATTCTTGAATGAACTCCAAAGTGAGAATTCTAGATTGCATATAGGATTGAGTAGAACAAGTAGTTGAACTTTGACATTGGGGAACAGATTCGCAGTTAGGATAGACATATACCTAATTGCCTTTCTTGGTTGGTTTATAGGAATTATAAATGCATTATTGTTGATTCTAACTCCATAGACATATAGGCATTGGATTAGCTTGAATAGACGAGTAAGAACTCGACAGATTCTTATGAGTAATATTAACTTGACAACTGATAAACTAGATAAATTAGTTAGTCAATTCAATTGAAGAGTACAATAGGAATGATAGATAGTCCATAACCCTAGATCATTTTCATTATATTGATATCATGAAAATCTACTCGTCCTCTGTTCAAAGTTCATTATTTGTTTTTATTTATTTTAATTAGTTTAGAATAAAATATTTCTTGGTTTAATTCTTGTATAGATAATTAGGATAGTCTAACTTAGTTAATGTTAAATCATATGTCCTCGTGAGATCAACATCCGACTTTTAGCCACTTTATTACTTGACGACCGCGTATACTTGCATGTGCGTTTGGCCGCAACATATTTCTGGCACCATTGTCGGGGACTTAGAAATTTACTATTTTTCTAAATTAGACTTTTACTTTTATCTTTACAAGGTTTTTTTTCTTCTCTTCTCTTTTTGTAAATATTTATATTTTTATAACTATTTGATTTTTCTCTTAGCGTGTTTCTAGTTTTCTAAGTATGACATTTGGGGATGAAATAACTGGAGGTAAGGTTATTGATGAAGACGCTTGGTTGACAGAAGACTGTGTCCCGTCTTTTTGGGCTTGTCATGACCTGAACTCTGGAAGGTTTGGATTTCAATATGGTAGTAATGGTTGGTATTGGGAAGAATATTCACGATTAAGGGAATATGAGAAATGATGTTATCTTCTAAGAACGTTAGTGAATGATTGGTCTAAGGAGAGAAATGAACTTGCACATAAAATTGATAATTTTAGCTTGGTTGTACATAACTTAGACGCAAATTGAGTGCAAAGGTTGATCCTGTAACACCCAACAAATTAATAATGAGGTGTGTGAAGCTGAGAAAAATCTTGTAGACCAAATTGATGAGCTAACACGAGAATACCAATCATTAGACCCTATTTTTCTTGAGGATGCCCGTTTTGGGAAGAGTGCTCTAGAGTCACGTGAGGGAGTAAATAACATTACTTTGGGAGACTTGAGTGTGTGTAAATATGTGGATGCAAATAGTAGTAAAATTCATGAGTTAGGACGCACTAGACCTCATTCCAATTATTTTTCCACATTGTGTTTAGATAGTAAGATAGTAATCGTGCCATCTGAGCCAATGAAAGGGCCAAAGAATAAGGATGAGAGTGCCTATACTCTTGAATTTGTGGTGCCAAAAATAGAAAATCACATTCCTCATCTAAAGGCCGAGAAGTGCAGAGTGAAGTGAAAATTACATTCCTCATATGAGGCTTTGTAGGATGCAGATTGGATCAATGCTATGCAAGAGGAACTCAACCAATTTGAAAGAAGTCATGTCTGGCATCTAATTCCAAGACCCAAGGATAGATCAGTCGTTGGTACCAAATGGGTCTTCAGGAACAAACTTGATGAGGATGGAACTGTCACAAGAAACAAGGCTAGGCTGGTTGTTCAAGGATACAACCAAGAGGAAGGCATTGACTATGATGAGAACTTTGCTCCAGTTGCTAGATTAGAAGCAATCAGACTCCTCATTGCCTTTGCCGCACATATGGATTCACTCTCCATCAGATGGATGTCAAAAGTGCCTTCTGAAATGGCTACCTCAAGTAAGAAGTGTTTGTAAAACAACCTCAAGAATTTGAAATCAAGAAATGTCCTGAGCATGTGTACAAGCTGGACAAGGATCTATATGGGATTAAACAGGCCCAAGAGCGTGGTATGAGCAACTATCAAAATTCCTACTTGAGCATGGGTACAAAAGAGGTAAAATTGATAGCACCTTGTTAGGGAAAAAGGTAAAGACCTTCTCGTTTTACAAATATATGTTGATGACATAATATTTCGGGCTACTACTGATAAGCTAAGTAAGGACTTTGCAAAACTAATCGGGAGTGAGTTTTAAATGAGTATGATGGGTAAATTAAACTTCTTCCTAGACCTGCAGATCAAACAAAGTCCACATAGGACCAATATCCACTAGCAGAAGTAAACAAGAGAACTATGCTTAAAATTGAGGAAGCTAAAGAAATAGATACACCAATTGCAACTGCCACTAAATAAGATATTTATGAACCTGGTTCATCAGTTGATCAAAAGTTGTATAGGGGTATGATTAGTTCACTCTTGTATCTTACTGCTAGAAGACTTGACATTGTTTTAGTATAGGGCTTTGTGCTCGTTTCCAGGGAAGTCCAAAGGAGTCACATTTGACCGCTGTGAAGAGGATTTTGAGATATCTGAAAGGCACCACTAATTTGCGTCTTTGGTATCCCGAAGGTAGTAACTTTGATCTAGTAGGATTTGCTGATACTGATTATCCATGTTGCTTGGTGGATAGGAAGAGTACTTCAGGTATGGTACATTTCCTGGGGTCATGTCTAGTGTCATGGGCTACCAAAAAGAAAACATCAGTAGCCCTATCTACTCCTGAAGCTGAATACTTTGCGGCTGCTTCTTATTGTGCTCAATGTATATGGATCAAACAGTAGCTGGTAGACTTTGGAATGGAGGTGGTATGTATTTTATAATAACACTAATGCTATAAGTATGACAGAGAACCATGGTAATCATAAAAGGACAAAGCACATAGATGTTAGGCACCACTTCTTTAGAGATAACTATGAGAAAGGGTTAATCTTCATAGAATTTTGTGCTACTGATAAACAAATAGTTGACATGTTCACAAAAGCACCAAGTAGAGAAAACTTTGAATGGAACATGTTAGAATTAGGGATGATTAAGATCACCTAATCAGGTCCAGTTCAGAATGCAATGAAAAAAAAGAATTTTTATTTTGTTTGGTTAGATGTTCTAACTTTATGTGAATATCTAGGCTAATTCTTACTCAGTCTCATACTCTAATTAGTATACTCCGGTGAAATGTTTCTTTTAGTTCATTTATCTCTTACAAAGTTGATTTCTATTCGGATACATGAGGTAAACTCAAGAGAAGTTCTACTTGAAGAACCTGGTTCATCAAGACTATGCTCATAAAAAAAGGTCAGGTATGTTTCTATTCTTTGCACAATTAGAAAATTAAATATTCCAATTATGAGTAGAATTGGCATTCTAACCAAACTTCCAAAAATATAACCTTTAAGCATTGGACCAGTTTCCCTCTCCTTGAATTCTAAATAATAACAAGACTTTTTCCCGAAAAACAAGGAAAATTAAAGACTGGAGCCTTAATGGGATTAGGCTCCCGATTGACCACTGCAAAAGGCTGCAGTTACTAATCATGCCCCTTTTAAACTACTCCACACACTCCTAATTTGGTCCATACCCACCATTAAGTTTTGATCACCCTTCTTCTCCAAAATCACCAAAAATCCTCAAAATCTTTAGAAATCCTTTACCATGTCTGACCCTCAAGAAAATCTTGGGACACCCTTACTGGAATCTACCAATACGTCTTCGTCTACACCCTTAGCAACAATCCTAAACTAGATTCCGCCGGCAAAAGATGTTGGCAAGAAAAACTGTAGCCACTGGTTCTCTAAGAACGACCTTAAATGAAAAATTGATAGCCAGTCAAAAAGGGGATGACTCTAAAATGAATCATCTGACTGAAGTTCTGAGTCTGACATCTACGTTTCTGCAAGTGACGGAGAAGAACAACGGTCATCTGATGCAGATAAAATCAATAAAACCCTAGGAAAGTGAATACACGCTATGGTTGTTCTGATGCAATCGATAATATAGAAAATAGGTTTGTCTTAGTGGGTCCTTTGAGAGATGTGAAATGGGGTGAATCTAGTCGAAGAGGTAGGAAAAAGAAAGACGAGATTCTTGCGTTGTGGATCTAGTAGAAGGTCTTGTTCATCTAAGTAAACAAAAAGTTGCTAGTGGTTCATATGGTGAGAAAACCTTTGCTGACCTTCTAATGAAAATTGGAGCTAGTTAGCATCAAAATAAGCGCAAGGCTTCTTCCTTATAGACTCCAACTGCTTCCGAGACAACAAAGAAAATCAAAACATCATCCCCTAAGTCTACTGTCCCCTCAAGAGCAACTAGAAGAATGGCAAACAAAGTGAGGAACAATTGCAGAAATAACTAGAAAAAAGCAGGAGGAAAAAAAGAGAAATCAGGAAGGATAAAGTCGTGGAGAGTATCGAGGTAGAAGAGGAAGAAGAAGAGGAGATGGACCTGGTCCATCAAGAAAGAGAAACAACTGAAAAGGTACCATCACCTAGACCAAAAGGTTCAAAGACTTCGACCAGAAGGACTTCCTTTGTTCCCGTATCTGCTGAGTCCTCGTTGGCTAAAAGAACTATATCTTCTGGGAAAAGAAAATAAAAGAAGATTATTGAAGAAGAAGAGAAAGAATGGAGTGGAGAAGAAAAGGAGGAGGGATCTGAAATGGAACAAGATAAATTTGTTATCTTTGGCAGAAGAAAGATCTTGAAAGGGAGAATTTTGAAAGACCTGGAGGAGTCAGGTATGACAAGATTGGTTGATGCGCTGAATGCACAAGGATGGAAGAAAATGGTTCTTCAACTAGATGTCAAACTGGCAAGAAAAGAGTTGATCGAGTTAATGGCAAATGCCACAGTGGTGAATGTGGTTGTTATTATTTTTGTGAAAGGAGTCAAGGTACAGTTCGATGCTCTTAAATTAGGTGACATTCTTGAGATTCCCTGTGAAGGATATGATGATTATACAAGGAAAAGTGGCCATGCCTGGACTCTCTTCCTAACACACTCCAAATCACAAGAAATTTCTGTGATTCTGCAACTCATGAAGATGTTCTTAAATCTCGATTTGTTCAGAAAAGTGAGATGGGGGCTAAGAAAAAGGTGCTTTTGAGTTTGTGAATAAATGTTTACTGCCCAGACAGGAGAGAAGGCACACAACCGACTACGTGGACCTGGTTCTTCTAGAGTGTCTTGTGAGAAGAAAGCAGATTAACTAGCTTGCATTTATTATAAAACTACTGGATAGAGTCTTCAACGTCTCTAAGGCTCATGCCACACCCTATGGGTTCCTATTGGTTGCTGTTATGGAAAAGCTACATGTACCATTGAAGAAATAGGAGATAGCATCTAGCAAAGAGCACTTTGGTGTAAAGACTCTCACGGCCTGCGACTATCCAGTGAATGCCAACCCAGTTTTACCAGGTTCATCTCAAAAGACTCCTGTAAATAGCAAGGTGAGGGCGATGGTCCAAGAGTGTGGAACAAAAGATGCTCAGATTGCCAGGCTGAAGGCTCGTGTCTTGAATTAGAAACTGAACGAGATGGACTAAGAGCTGAACTAGCAAATGAAATGGAGAAGAGTGATGGAATGCTTCAAAATATGGTCAACCTTCTCCAAACCCAGCCCTCTCATACCTCCAAGCCCTAAAGCCACCTTAAACTACCCCCTCACTGACCCAGATTCGGGATATTTTTTGCGTTATGCTTTTGCTCATGGTTGAACATTAATTTTATTTTTGTGGTTTGTATCGTAGAAACATCTCCAAATCAATGACATTGTGCTCTGTTTCTCTTGTTCTATGAAACTTCTAATTTTAATAGTTACATTCTTTGTATTATTGATTGTTGGTTAACTGAAACAATTTTTTACTTGGAGTTGCCCCAGTGGCCATGGGTACTAATTAATATCCAGATGTCATATAATATGCAACTTTTCGATGATGCCAAAAGGGTGAAGAGATATTATGGATTTAGTTAGTTTTTGTATTCTGATATAATGTGATATTGATAACCTGATTGAACCTGGTCCTTAATGATGAGTTAACTTAAAGTGTGTGACTATGTGAAAATTAAGCTAAGTTCCACAGGATCCCTGACTAGTAAAAGCACAGAGTTTGTCATCATCAAAAAGGGGGAATTTGTTGGCCCAAGTTCAATTGATGTTTTGAAGGATGATAAATGAACTTAGTGAAGGACAATGTCCATCTTAGGAGATACAGTTGTTATAGCCTATGCACATGAGATGCATGTGAGGAAGATAAGACCTTGGGATCGAGCAACAATATCCTCTAAACTACTCGAAAAAATTGTTAGGAGATAAGGAAAAGAGGTCTCCTTATATGAAGAGCACTATATCCGGATCTAGGATAAGGAATTGGTGTTTGAATTATTTTAGGACTCGAACTTGATGAAGGATCAACAACTCGAGTATTTATCAAACTGTGATTACTAACTCTATAAAAGTAATACTGTTCTCTTGTACATGCATGCAAATATAGAAAGAAGTTAGAGCTAAATTGAGAGAAATGAAGAAAGACTATTTTGCAAGAAATTTACGTGAGATCAAGTGTGCACGCCTGCATCTACTTGAACGAGTTGGAAGAACCATTTCCATTGTGTTTTTCTTATTCTAGTTCTATTGTAGTAAGTGATTTAAA
Source organism: Nicotiana benthamiana (assembly GCA_034376525.1). NCBI lineage: Eukaryota > Viridiplantae > Streptophyta > Magnoliopsida > Solanales > Solanaceae > Nicotiana > Nicotiana benthamiana. Next base: position 56,952,024 of record CM067339.1, on the reverse strand, counting down.
ATTGTACCTTTCCAGCTTTCATAGAAACAAATTGTATAAGGTACTTTGAGTATTCAAGTTAGAGTTAACTTGAAAATGTCGCAACAGTTGAGGTTGTATGCCATACTGGGATTAGTGTTAAGCCTTAGGTTTACAAGAGTTTTGTAAATGCTGTTTGGGCTCATTGGGTTTAGTGGATGTTTGGGAAAATCCTACTAAGAAGTAGGTCGTGGTTTTTCACCTTTTGAGCGAGGTGTTTTCCACGTAAAAATACCTGTGTTCTTTATTTTATGCACTCTTAATTCTGTAAAAAGTTATAGTTGGTACACCTAGAAGTACGAGGTTCTTCTAGTGCGAAAATTGGGCACCACACAAATCACCCCCCTCTTGTGTGGTATTTACATTTGGAACATCAATTGGTATCAGTGCGGGTTATCGTTGAAGAGGCTAATACCTTAGGAGAAGATCAATAATGAGTGAACCACCTGGAAACTGGGAAGGGAAATCAACTGCTAGACCACCACTTTTCAATGGCCAGTACTATTCTTGGTAAAAGAACAGAATGAGAGATCACATCGTAAGGGAAGTTTATGAACTTTGGGACATAATCACTGATGACCCTCTAGAAACCACTAAGAAGAGTGCTGAAGGAATTGAAGTACCAAAAACAAGGGCTGACTGCACTGCTGAAGACTTGAAAAAATGGTAGAAAAAAGCAAAAGCTAAAAAGTGGTTCGTACGTGTCCTAGAGCCAGACGAGTACAGTAGGACCCAAGGCTGCAAAAATGCTAAAGAAATATGGGACACTCTACAAGTGGCTCATTAAGGGACACCTCAAGTGAAAATATCAAGAGGAACACTTCTGTACTCTCAATATAAGAATTTTACAATAAAGGAAGGAGAAACTATCCAGGAGATGTACACTAGATTCACCACCATGACAAATGAACTAGGATCTCTTGGTAGGACTATCCTTGAAGAAGACAAGGTTGAGAAGATTTTGACAAGTGTTCTGCCACTCATATAGGAATGCAAATTTACTGCCATTCAGGAATCCAAAGAACATTGAAACCCTCAGATTGGATGAAGTGATTGTAAATTTAACTGCCTACGAAATGAGGAGACAAACCATGAAGATAGATACCCCAAAAACGGAGAGACGCTCAGCTCTCCAAATTGCTGAAGGTGCATAACTGGAAGATGATGAAATGGCTATGATCACTAGGGACTTCAAAAGGTATCTAATGAGAGGAAAGGGTTCTTCAAGAAGTACAAGCTTCAATAAAACAAGAGCTTTGAAGAAATTGGCAAATGAGGGATGCTACAAGTGTGGCAATATTGACCACATGATCAAAAACTGTCAACGGGAAATTGAGTGGAAAAAGGAAAGAGCTGAATGAAGAAAGAGGAAGAAGGAACAAGTTCAACCTAGAAGAAACAAAGGTTCAACTAAAGCTATGGTTGCTGCGTGGGGAGAAACCTCATATGAAGACTCAGAAGATGAAAAAGAGAAGGAGCAAGCTTTAGTGGCCATCAGAGAATCAGATAATGAACAAAAGGTAAGTATTCTTCATCTCAAAGACAAGATTAAATTCTTGTCTAAAGAAAAACTAGCTGAGCTATTAATGGACTCCATTGATGAATCTAAGATAATCAACAATGAGAAGGAAGTTCTGTCTAGGGAATGTGTGATCATAAAAGCAAAATGTAAAAGTCTAGAGTCTAGAGCAAATGAGAGTGATAAAAAAAATGCTGAGTTGAAGAACCAGGTTCTTCAACTTGACAACAGTATTTTAGAACTTAGATCTGAGAATCTGATATTAAAATTAGGAACAGAAAAGAAGATAGCTGATCACTCATATCTCATTCTAGAAGAAAGTCTGGGAAAAATGAAAGATGAATTGTACAGAATATATGAATTCATCAAAGTTTAATAAGAAGATCTAAGAAAGGTAAAACATGAACTAGACAGAACATGCAAGTGGAACCAAGCCTCACATGCTCCCTCCTGGTTGCAAGAGCATCACAGCAGTAACAAAAGAGGACTGGGCTATGGGACTCAAGCTTTTAACTGGGACCCAAAAAGCAAGTACCTCACCGTTCCTGAAAAAAAATAAGACTGGTCATTAATAATATGAATGTAATGCAAAATAAATGTTCAGTCAAAGGAACATAATCTTTGTTAAAGAAAAGAATAAGTTGCCTGGATGGGCAAAAAGGAATTTGATACATCCTTTTGCTTATAGAAAGGGTCCCAAACTAGAATGGGTACCCAAGCTAACCCCTGATTTCTGTTTTATAGGTGCAAGTGAAAGGGAGAAGCCAAATATTATATATGGATAGTGGCTGCTCGAAGCACATGATTGGGGACAACTACCATTTCCTTTCACTTGAGATCCTAAAAAGAGGTAATGTCTCCTTTGGTAATGGAAAGAAAGGTGAGATCATTGGGGTTGGAAAGGTAGGCAAGACTGATTCTTCCTCCATAGAGAATGTCTACCTAATAGATGGTTTAAAATACAGCTTAATAAGTGTGCCACAATTGTGTGCACCCTTGTGGCTTTACCTCTACCAAATGTTTTATGATTAACCTTATCACTGACAAGGTTGTTTAGCAGGAAAAAATAGCTAACAATATTTACATCATAGATTTGTCAACTGTTTAAAAAAATGAACTCACTTGCTTATGTGTGTTAGACAATGATCCCCTTCTGTGACACAAAAGACTTGGCCGTGCCAATCTAAATCAGCAAAACAAATAAGTCTCCAACGACTTGGTAATAGGATTACCTAATATCAAGTTGAAGGAAGACAAAGTTTGTGAGGCATGTAAAAGGGGGAAGCAGGTAAGTTCATCCTTAAAATCCTAGAAAATGGTAAGTACGTCCAACACATTGGAACTGGTTCATATGAATCTCTGTGGTCCAATGAGAACCATGAGAAAAGGAGGAAAGAAATATGTGTTGGTGCTTGTGTATGATTACTCTAGATTTACCTGGGTACTATTTCTGACATATAAAGATAAGGCCTTTGAAATATTTACTGCTTTTGTTAGAAAAACTAAAAAACAATTTGGAAATCAACTTGCATCTATTAAGTCTGATCATGGAACTGAATTTGAAAATGCAAAATTAGCTGAGTATTTTGATGAAAATTGTATAGATCACAACTTCTTTGCCCCTAGGACTCATAAGAAAAATGGAGTAGTTGAAAGAAACAATAGGACTCTTGAGGATTTGGCAAGGACCATGATTTTCTCTAGTAAATTACCCTACAGCTTCTGGGCAGAGGCATTAAATAATGCATGTTACATATAAATAGATGCATGACTAGACCTCTTGTTGAGAAGGCTCCCTATGAGTTACTTAAAGGGATAAAACCAAACATATGCCATCTTAGGACATTTGGTTGCAAGTTCTATGTGCACGATAATGGAAAAGACTCCCTAAATAAGTTTGATCCCAAAAGTGATGAGGGAGTATTCTTGGGATATTCTTCACATAGAAAAGCATATAAAGTGCTTAATAAAAGAACTTTGTATGTAGAATAAAGTGTGCATGTTGTGTTTCATAAAACTAACATTCTTTCTGAAGGACAAGAACATGAAGATGAAGCCATCAGACCTGTCAAAGACTTGGGTGAAGCATCAGCTCAAGTCAAAGCAGCACCTACAGAAGGAATAGGTGATGGAATAGGTTCTTCCTTATGGGGCAACCTGACAGGGGGAAGAAATTAAAGAGGAATTGAAATAAACCCCTTGAAGGAACCTGTTCATGAACCTGACTCTCAGCAAATAGCTGAAACGTTCAGCAGAAACAAGTTGGTCATAAAACCTCATTGGTATCAAAGTTCTCATACCATTAAGAACATTCTCACTGATTCAAGATTTGGAGTCAAAACCATACACAACTAAAGAATCTATGTGCATTTGTTGCTTTTCTATCTCTTATTGAATCTAAAAATGTTCCTGAGGCTTTGTAGGATGTAGATTGGATCAATGCTATGCAGGAGGAACTCAACAAATTTTAAAGAAGTCAAGTCTGTCATCTAGTTCCAAGACCCAAGGATAGATCAGTCATTGGTACCAAATAGATCTTCAAGAACAAACTTGATGAGGATGGAACTGTCAAAAGAAACAAGGAAAGGCTGGTGGTTTAAGGCTATAACAAAGAGGAAGGCATTGACTATGATGAGACCTTTGCTCCAGTTGCTAGATTAGAAGCAATTAGACTCCTCATTGCCTTTTCAGCACATATGAAATTCACTCTCCATCAGATGGATGTCAAAAGTGCCTTCTTAAATTGCTATCTCAAGGAAGAAGTGTTTGTAAAACAACCTCCGGGATTTGAAAGCAAGGAATGTATTGAGCATGTGTACAAGCTGGACAAGGCTCTATATGGGCTCAAACATGCCCGAAGACTATGGTATGAGCGATTATCAAAGACCCTACTGGAGCATGGGTACAAAAGAGGTAAAATTGACAGCACATTGTTCCCAAGGGAAAAAGGTAAAGACCTTCTTGTTGTACAAATATATGTTGATGACATATTATTTGGGGCAACTACTGCTAAGCTGACTAAGGACTTTGAAGTGAGTATGATGGGTGAATTATACTTCTTCCTAGGCTTGTAAATCAAACAAAGTCCACACGGGACCATGATCCACCTGCAGACGTACAGAAGAGAACTAATCAAAAGGTGTAAAATGGAGGATACTAAAGAAATAGATACACCTATTGCAATTGCCACTAAATTAGATATTGATGAACCTGGTTCATCAGTTGATCAAAAGTTGTATTTGGGTTTGATTTGTTCACTCTTGTATCTTACTGCTAGTAGACCTGACATTGTTTTTAGTGTAGGGCTTTGTGCTGGTTTCGAGGGAAGTCCAAAGGAGTCACATTTAACAGCTGTCAAGAGGATTTTAAGATATCTTAAAGGCACTACTGATTTGTGTCTTTTGTATCCCAAAGGTAGTATCTTTGATCTAGTAGGATTTGATAATGATGATTATACATGTTACTTGGTGGACAGGAAGAGTACTTTAGGTATGACACATTTCCCGGGGTCATGTCTAGTGTTATGGGCTACCAAAAAGCAAGACTCCGTAGCCCTATCTACTGCTGAAGCTGAATATATTGCGCTCAATTGCTATGGATCAAACAAAAGTTAGTAGAATTTGGAATTGAAATGGGATGTATTCCAGTATTTTGTGATAACACTAGTGCTATAAGTATGACAAATAACCTTGTTCATCCAAAAAGGACAAAGCACATAGATTTTAGACACCACTTCTTGAGAGATAACTATGAGAAAAGGGTTAATCTGCATATAATTTTGTGCAACTGATAAATAAATAGCAGACATCTTCACTAAAGCACTAAGTAGAGAACACATTGAAAGGAACATGTTAGAATTAGGGTTGATTAAGATCACCTAATCAGGTCCAGTTCAGAATGTATCGAAAAAAAGTTTTTTTGTTTGTTTGGTTAGAAGTTCTGACTTTATGTGAATATCTAGACTAATTCTTGCTCAGTCTTAAATTCTAATCAGTATACTCCTGTGACATGTTTATTTTAATTCATTTATCTCTTGCAAAGTTTATTTCTATTGGGATACATGAGGCATACTCAAGAGAAGTTCTACTTGAAGAACCTGGTTCATCAAGACTATGCTCATATGAAAGGCTCATGTATGTTTCTATACTTTGCGCAATTAGAAAATTAAATATTCCAATTATGAGCAGAACTCCCATTCTAACCAAACCTTCAAAAATATAATCGCTAAGCATTGGTCAGGTTTTCCTCTCCTAGAATTCTAAACAATAACATGACTTTTTCCTTAAAAACCAGTGAAAATTAAAGACATGAGATATAATGGGATTAGACTCCCGATTCACCACTATAAATAGCTGCAGTTACTAATCATGCCCGTTATAAAATAATCCACACACTCCTAATTTGGTCTATACCCACCATCAAGGTCTAATCACCCTTCTTATCCAAAATAACCAAAAATCCCCAAAATCTTCAGAAATCCTTCACCATTTCTAACCCTCAAGAAAATCCAGTTACACCCTTACCGGAATCTAGCAATACGTCTTCGTATGCACCCCATAGCAACAACTCTAAACCCAGATTTCGCCGGCAAAAGATGCTGGCAAGAAAAACTGTAGCTACTGGTGCTCTGATGACGACCTTAAATGAAAAACTGAGAGCCGGTCAAAAAGAGGAGGACTCTAAAAAGGAATCATCTTACTCAAGTTACGAGTCTAACATCTTTGTTTCTACAAGTGACGGAGAAGAATGGCATTCTTCTGACACAGACAAAAATCAATAAAACCCTAGGAAAGTGAATGCACGCTATTGTTCTTCTGATGCAGTGGATAATGTGGAAAAAAGGTTGGTGTTAGTGGGTCCTTTGAGAGATGTGAAAGGGGGTGGATCTAGTAGAATAGGAAGAAAAAGAAAGAGGAGATTCTTGCGATTTATTGAAATATTGAGGAGAGTGGAAACAAGTCAGGGGGAAATAGCTTTGGCGATGCTGCAGAAGGTCGTTTTCATCTAAGTAAACAAAAATTAGAAGTGGTTCATCTGGTGAGGAAACCTTAGCTGACCTTCTAAAGAACATTTGAGCTAGTTATGATCCATAGAAGCGCAAGATTCTTCCTTAAGAGCTCCAACTACTTCCAAGACAACAAAGAAAACCGAAACATCATCCCCTAAGTCTATTGTCCCCTCAAGAGCAACTAGAAGTAATGTCCAACAAAATGAGGAACAATTGCAAAAAGCACTTGAAGAAAGCAGGAGGAAAAAGAGATAAAAAGGTAAGGCGAAAGTTGTCAAGAGTATCGAGGTAGAAGAGGAAGAAGAAGAGAAGATAGACCTGGTCCATCAAGAAAAAAACACAACTGAAAAGGTACCATCAACTAAACCAAAATGTTCCAAAAATATGACCAAAAAGACTTCCTCTATACCCATATTTGTTGAGTCTTCATTGGCTTAAAGAACTAGGTCTTGTGGGAAAAGTAAACAAAAGAAGATTATTAAAGAAGAAGAGAAAGAATGGAGTGCAGAAGAAAGGGAGGAGGAATCTAATAAGGAAAAGGATAGATTTGTCATGTTTGGCAGAAGAAAGATCTTGAAAGGGAGAATTCTAAAAGACCTGGAGGAGCCATGTATAAAAGGATTGGTTGATGCTCTGAATGCACAAGGATGGAAGAAAATGGTTCTTCAACTAGATGGCAAGCTGGCAAGAAAAGAGTTGATCGAGTTTATGGCAAATGCCAAAGTGGTGAATGAGGTTGTTACTAGTCTGGTGAAAGGAGTCAAGGTACATATTGATGCTCCTAAATTAGGTGAGATTCTGGAGATTCCCTGTGCAGGATATGATGATTATACAAGGCAAAGGTGGCCTTGCCAGGACTCTCTTCCTAAGGCACTCTAAATCACCAGAAATTTCTATGAATCTGCAACTCATGAAGTTGTGCTTGAAGCTCGATTTGTTCAGAAAAGTGAGATGAGGGCTGAGCACAAGGTGCTTTTTTAGTTTGTGAAAAATTGTTTACTGCCCAGACAGGAGAGAAGGTACACAACCAACTACATAGACCTGGTTCTTCTAGAGTATCTTGTGAGAAGAAAGTAGATTAACTAGCCTGGATTCATTGTAAAACTACTGGAAAGAGTCATCAACGGCTCTAAGGCTCATGCCACACCCTATGGGTTCCAATTGACTACTGTTCTTGAAAAGATACATGTGCAATTGAAGAAATGGGAGATGACATCTAGAAAGGAGCAGTTTGGTGTAAAGACTCTCATGGCCTACGACTATCCAGTGAATGCCAACCCAGTTGAACCAGGTTCATCTCAAAAGACTCCTGTAAATAGCAAGGTCAGGGCTTTGGTCAAAGAATGTGGAATAAAAGATGCTGAGATTTCCAAGCTGAAGGCTCGTGTTGTTGAATTAGAAACTGAACGAGATGGAATTAGAGCTGAACTAGCAAAGGAAAAGGAGAAGAGTGATAGAATGCTTCAAAATATGTTCAAACTTCTCCAAAACCCATCCCTCTCGTACCTCCAAGCCCTAAAGCCAGCTTAAACTACCCCTTTTGTGACCCAGATTCAGGATATTTTTTGTGTTATGTTTTTGCTCATGGTAGGATATTAATTTTCTTTTTGTTGTTTGTATTGTAGAAATATCTCCAAATCAATGAAAACGTGCTCTGTTTCTCTTATTCTATGAAACTTCAAATCTTAATAGTTACATTATTTATATTGTTGATTGTTGGTTAAATGAAACTTGTTTTCACTTGCAGTTGCCCCAACGACCATGGGTACTAATTCATATCTGGATGTCATATAATATGCAACTTTTTGATGATGCCGAAAAGGGGAAGAGATATTGTGGCTTTTCTTGGTGTTTGTATTCTGATATAAAGTGATATTTATAACCTGATTTAACCTAATCCTTAATGATAAGTTAACTTAAAGTGTGTGATTATGTCAAAATAAAGGTAAGTTCCACAGGTTCTCTGAGTAGTAAAACCACACAGTTTTTCATCGTCAAAAAGGGGGATTTTTTTTGCGCAAGTTCAGTTGAAGTTTTGAAGAATGACAAATGAACCCAGTGAAGGACCAAGTCCACTTTCGGAGGCACAGTTGTTACAGCCTATGTACATGATATGCACATGAAGAAGATAAAACTTTGGGATTGAGCAGCAATATCTTCTAACTATCTACTGAACTGATCGAAAAGATTGCATTTGAGATAAGGAAATCTGGTCTCCTAATATGAAGAGAACTATATCCAGATCTAGGATAAGGAATTGGAGTTTGAATTGTTTTAGGAATGGAACTTGATGAATATCAACAATTCTAGTTTTTATCAAACTCTGATTAGTAACTCTATAAAAGTAATACTGTTTTCCGATATACAAAGAAGTTAGAGCTGAATTGATAGCAATAGAGCAAGACTATTTTGTAAGTAATTTACGTGAGATCAAGTGTGCACGCCTGCAACTACTTGAATGAGATTGACGAACCAGTTCCATTGTGTTTTTCTTATTCTAGTTCTATTGTAGGAAGTGATTTAAAATTTTACCTTTCCAGCTTTCACAGAAGAAAATTGTATTAGGTAGTTTGAGTATTGAAGTTAGATTAAATTTGAAAGTGTCACAACAATTGAGGTTGTATGCCACACTGGGATTAGTTTCAATCTTTAGTTTTACCAGAGTTATGTAAATGTTGTTTTGGCTCATTAAGTTTAGTGGATGTTTTGGAAAATCCTACTGAGAAATTGGTCGTGGTTTTTTAACTTTTGAGCCACGTGTTTTCCACGTAAAAATCCGTGTGTTCTTTATTTTATGCACTCTTAATTCCGCTAACAGTTATAGTTAGTACACCTAGAGAAACCAGGTTCTTCTACTGCGAAAAATTGGGGACCACACAAATCACCCCCCTGCTTGTGTGGTAATTATGTTTGGAACATAAATTGGTATCAGAGTGGGTTATCCTTGAAGAGGCTAACACCTTAGGAGAAGATCAAATGAGTGCACCACCTGGATCAGGGAAAGGCAATCCACTGCTAGGCTTCCACTTTTCAATGGCTAGTACTATTCTTTGTAGAAGAACAGAATGAGAGATCACATCATGGGGGAAGATTATCAACTTTGGGACATAATCACTGATGGCCCTCTAGCAACCACTAAGAAGAATTCTGAAGGAATTGAAGTATCAAAACAAGGGCTGACTGCACCGCTAAAGACTTGAAAAAATGGGAGAAAAATGCCAAAGCTAAGAAGTGGCTCGTATGTGGCCTAGGGCCAGACGAGTACAGTAAGATCCAAGGCTGCAGAACTGCTAAAGAAATATCGCACACTCTATTAGTGGCTCATGAAGGGACACATCAAGTGAAAAGATCTAGAGGAACACTTCTGTACTCTCAATATGAGAATTTTACTATGAAGGAAAGATAAACTATCCAGGAGATGTACACTAGATTCACCACCATGAAAAATGAAGTGGGATCTCCTAGTAGGACTATCCTTGAAGAAGAAAAGGTTGAGAAGATTCTGGCGAGAGTTGTGCCAGTCACAATGGGAAAGCAAAAGTACTACCATTCATGAATCCAAGAACATTGCTACCGCAGACTGGATAAACTGATTGGAAATTTAACTGCCTATGAAATGAGGAGATAAACCATGAAGATGGATACACCAAAAAGGGAGAGAAGCTCAGCTCTCAGAATTGCTGAAGGTCCAGAACTGCAAGATGATGAAATGGATATGATCACCAGGGATTTCAAAAGGTATCTAATGAGAGGAAAGGGTTCTTCAAGAAGTAAAAGCATAAATAAAACAAGAGCTCCGAATAAACATGAAAATGAGGGATGTTACAAGTGTGGAAAGACTGACCACATGATCAAAAACTATCCGCAATGGGAAGTTAAGTGGAAAAAGGAAAGAGCTTAACAAAGAAACGGGAAGAAGGAACAAGTTCAACCCAGGAGAAACAATGGTCAACTAAAGCTATGGTTGTTGCGTGGGGAGAAACCTCTGATGAAGACTTAGAATATGAAACCGAGGAGTAGCAAGCTTTAATGGACATCAGAGAATCAGACGATGAACAAGAGGTAAGTATTCTTCCTCTCAAAGAAAAGATTAATTTCTTGTCTAACGAAAAACTGGCTGAGCTATTAATAGCCTTTATTGATGAATTTGAGATAATCAACAATAACAAGGAAATTCTGTTTAAGGAGTGTACGTTCCTAAAAGAATAATGTAAAAGTCTAGAGCAAATGAGAGTGATAACAAAAACGCTGAGTTGAAGAACCAGGTTCTTTAACTTGAAAATAGTTTCATAGAACATAGGTCTGAGAATCTGAAATTAAAATTAGGAACAGGAAAGAAGATAGCTGATCACTCACATCTCACTCTAGAGGAATGTCTGGGAAAAATGAAAGATGAATTGTATAGAAAAGATGAATTCATCAAAGTTTTAAAAAAAGATTAAGGAAAGGTAATACATGAACTAGACAGAACTTGCAAGTGGAACCAAACCTTAGATGCTCTTTCCTGATTGCAGGAGCATCACATCTATAACAAAAGAGGACTTGGCTATGGGACTCAAGTTCCTAAAGAGGACCCAAAAAGCAAGTACCTCACTCTTCTTGAAAAAAAAAATCTGCACACACTGCGGTAAGACTAGTCATTACAAATATGAATGTAATGTAAAAGAAATGGCCACTCAAACGAACAAAATCTTTGTTAAAGAAACGAATTAGTTGCCTGGATTGGTAAAAAGGCATTTCATACATCGTTTATCTTATAGAAAGGGACCAAAACTTGTTTGGGTACCCAAGAATAACCCTGATTTCTGTTTTACAGATCCAAGTGAAAGGGAGGAGCCAAATATGGTATATGGATAGTGGCAGATCGAAGCACATGACTGGGGACAACGACCAGTTCCTTTCACTTGAGAACCTAAAATGAGGTACTGTCTCCTTTGGTAATGGAAAGAAAGGTGAGATCATTAGGGTTGGAAAGGTAGGCAAGACTGATTCTCACTCTGTAGAGAATGTCTACCTAATATATGGTTTAAAATACAACTTATTAAGTGTGTCACAATTGTGTGACAGAGGAAAACTAGTGGCTTTTACCTCTACCAAATGTTTTGTGATTAACCTTATCATTGACAATGTTGTTTTGCAGGGAAAAAGAGTTAACAATATTTACATCATAGATTTGTCAACTCTTTCAAAAAATGAACTCACTTGCTAAAGCGTGTTAGACAATGATCCCCTCCTATGGCACAAAAGACTTGGCCATGCCAGTCTATATCAGCTAAACAAATTAGTCTCCAAGGTCTTGGAAATAGGATTACCTAATATCAAGTTGAAGGAAGACAAAGTTTGTGAGGCATGTACAAGGGGGAAGCAGGTAAGGTCATCCTTAAAATACAAGAAAATGGTAAGTGCGTCCAAGACGTTGGAACTGGTTCATGTAGATCTCTTTTGTCCAATGAGAACCATGAGTAGAGGAGGAAAGAAATATGTGTTGGTTCTTGTTGATGATTACTCTAGATTTACCTGGGTACTATTTCTGAAATCTAAAGATGAGGCCTTTGAAATATTTACTGCTTTTGTTAGAAAAACTCATAAACAATTAGGAAATCGACTTGCACCTATGAGGTCTGATCATGGAACTGAATTTGAAAATGCAAAATTTGCTGAGTATTATGATGAAAATGGTATAGATCACAACTTCTCTGCCCCTTGGACTGCTCAGCAAAATGGAGTAGTTGAAAGAAAGAATATGACTCTTGAGGATATGGCAAGGACCATGCTTTTCACTAGTATATTACCCCACAACTTCAGGGCATAGGCTGTAAATACTGCATGTTACATAATAAATAGATGCATGACTAAACCTCTTGTTGAGAAGACTCCCTATGAGTTACTTAAAGGGAGAAAACCATACATATCCCATCTTAGAGCATTTTGTTGCAAGTGCTATGTGCACAATAAAGGAAAATACTCCCTAGGTTAGTTCGATACAAGAAGTTACGAGGGAGTATTCTTGGGATATTCTTCACATAGCAAAGCATATGAAGTGATTGATAAAACAACTTTGTGTGTAGAAGAAAGTGTTCATGTTGTGTTTGATGAAACTAACAATCTTTCTGAAGGACAGGAACATGAAGATGAGCCATCGGACTGGTCAAAGACTTGGTGAAGTATCAGCTCAGGTCAAAACAACACCTATAGAAAGAACATTTGATGGAACAAGTTCTTCCTTACAAGGCAACCTGATAGGGGGAAGAAATAAAAGAGGAATTGAAATAAACCCCTTGAAGGAACCTGTTCATGAACCTGACTATCAGCAAATAGCTGAAACATTCATCAGAAACAAGTTGGTCGTGAAACCTCACAACTATCAAAGTTCTCATCCCATTGAGAACATTCTTCGTGATCTAACATCTGGAGTCAAAACCATATCACAACTAAATAATCTATGTGCATTTGATACTTCTCTATCTCTTATTAAACCTAAAAATGTTGATGAGGCTTTGCAGGATGCAGATTGAATCAATGCTATGCATAAGGAACTCAACCATATTGAAAGAAGTCAAGTCTGGAATTTAGTTCCAAGACCGAAGGACATATCAGTCATTGGTACCAAATGGGTCTTCAGGAACAAACTTGATGAGGATGAAACTGTCACAAGAAACAAGGCAAGACTGGTGGTTCAATGCTACATCCAAGAGGAAGGCATTGACTATGATGAGATTTTTTCTCCAGTTTCTGGATTAGAAGCAATCAGACTCCTCATTGCCTTTGCAGTACATATGGAATTCACTCTCCATCAGATGGATGTCAAAAGTGCCTTCTTAAATGGCTACATCAAGGAAGAAGTGTTTGTAAAATAACCTCCAGGATTTGAAAGCAAGGAATATGCTGAGAATGTGTACAAGCTGGACAAGGCTCTATATCGGCTCAAACAGTCCCCAAAGGCGTGATGTGAGCGACTATCAAAATTCCTATTGAAGCATGGGTATAAAAGAGGTAAAATTGAAAACACCTTATTCCTAAGGGAAAAATGTAAATACCTTCTTGTTGTACAAATATATGTTGGTGACATAATATTTGGGGCTACTACTGATAAGCTGAGTAAGGACTTTGCAAAACTAACGGGGAGTGAGTTTGAAATGAGTATGATGGGTGAATTAAACTTCTTCCTAGGCCTGCAGATCAAACAAAGTCCACATGTGACCATGCTCCCCCATCAGAAGTACATAAGAGAACTAATCAAAAGGATTAAAATGGAGGATGCTAAAGAAATAGATACACCTATTGCAACTGCCACTAAATTAGATATTTATGACCCTGGTTCGTCAGTTGATCAAAAGTTGTATAGGGGTATGATTGGTTCCCTCTTATATCTTACTGCTAGCAGACCTGAGATTGTTTTGAGTGTAAGGCTTTGTGCTCGTTTGACATTTGACAGCTGTCAAGAGGATTTTGAGATATCTGAAAAGCACCACTGACTTGTGTCTTTGGTATCCTAAAGGTAGTAACTTCGATCTAGTAGGATTTGGTGATGCTGATTATGCATGTTACTTGGTGGACAAGTAGAGTACTTCAGGTATGGCACATTTCCTAGGGTCATGTCTAGTGTCATGGGCTACAAAAAAGCAAGACGCAGTAGCCCTATCTAATACTAAAGCTGAATATGTTGCGGCTTCTTCTTGTGTGCTCAATTGCGATGGATCAAACAACAACTGGTAGACTTTGGAATTGAAGTGGGATGTATTCCAATATTTTGTGATAACATGTAATGCTATTAGTATGACAAAGAACCTTGTTCATCATAAAATGATAAAGCACATAGATGTTTGACACCGCTTCTTGAGAGATAACTATGAGAAAGGGTTAATCTCCATAGAATTTTGTGCTACTGATAATCAAATAGATGACATCTCCACTAAAGCACTAAGTAGTGAAATCCTTGAAAGGAACAAGTTAGAATTAGGGATAATTAAAATCACCTAATAGGGTCCAGTTCAGAATGCAATGAAAAAAAAAGATTTTTTATTTTGTTTGGTTAGAAGTTCTGACCTTATGTAAATATCTAGACTAATTATTACTCAGTCTCATACTCTAATCAGTATACTCTTGTGACATGTTTATTTTTATTCATTGATATCTTACAATGTTTATTTCTATTCGGATACATGAGGCATACTCAAGAGAAGTTCTACTTGAAGAACCTGGTTCATCAAGACTATGCTCATAAGAAAAGGTCAGGAAATGTTTCTATAATTTGCACAATTAGAAAATTAAATATTCAAATTATGAGCTGAAGTCCCATTCTAACTAAACTTCAAAAAATATTACAGCTAAGCATTGGACCAGTTTTCCTCTCCTAGAATTCTAAAGAATAACGGGAATTTTTCCCTAAAAGCCAGTGAAAATTAAAGGATGGGATTAGACTCCTGATTGACCACTGCAAAAGGATGCAGTTACTAATCATGCCCCTTTTAAACTAATCCACACACTCCTAATTTGGTCTATTCCCACCATCAAGGTCTAATCACCCTTCTTATCCAAAATCACCAAAAATCCCCAAAATCTTCAAAAATAATTCACCATGTTTAACCCTCAAGAAAATACAGTTACACCCTTACCGGAGTCTACCAATACGTCTTCGTCTGCACCCCCTAGCAACAACCCTAAACCCAGATTTCGTCTGCAAAAGATGCTGGCAAGAAAAACTGTAGCCACTGGTGCTCTGAGAATGACCTTAAACGAAAAATTTAGAGCCAGTAAAAAAGAGGAGGACTCTCAAAGTGAATCATCTGACTCAAATTTTGATCTGACATCTTTGTTTCTGCAAGTGACGGAGAAGAACGGGGGTCTTCTGACGCAGATAAAAATCAATAAAACTCTAGGAAATTGAATACACGCTATGGTTCTTACGATGCAGTCAACAATGTGGAAAATAGGTTTGTTTTTGTGGGTCCTTTGATAGATAAGAGAGAGGGTGAATCTAGTCATAGATAAAGGAAAAAGAAAGACGAGATTCATGAGATTTATGGAAATATTGAGGAGAGTGGCAACTAGTCAGGAGTAAATAGCCTTGGGACACTGCAGAAGGTCTTGTTCATCTAAGTAAGCAACAAGTTAGAAGTGGTTCGTCTGGTGAGGAAACCTACCTTATCTTACCTTTTAAAGAAAATTGGGGCTAGTTATGATCCACAAGGTGCAAGGCTTCCTCCTTAGAAGCTCCAACTTCTCCCAAGCCGACAAAGAAAACCAAAACATCATCTCCTATGTCTACTGTCCCCTCAAGAGCAACTAGAAGTAGGGTCAAACAAAGTGAGGAACAATTGTAGAAAGCACTGGAAGAAAGCAGGAGGAAAAAGAGAGAAAAAGGGAAGGCAAAAGTTGGGGAGAATATTGAGGTAGAAGAGGAAGAAGAAGAGGAAATGGACCTGGTCCATCAAGAAAGAGAAACAACTGAAAAGGTACCATCACCTTAACCAAAAGGTTCCAAGACTTCGACGAAAAAGACTTCCTCTGTACCCATATCTCCTAAGTACTCGTTGGCTAAAAGATCTAGGTCTGTTGGGATAAGAATACAAAAGAAGATTATTGAAGAAGAAGAGGAAGAATGGAGTGGAGAAGAAAATGAGGAAGAATATAAAAAGGAACATGATAGATTTGTCATCTTTGGCAGAAGAAAGATCTTGAAAGGGAGAATTTTGAAAGACCTGGAGAAGCCAGGTATGCAAAGGATTGGTTTATGCTCTGAATGCACAAGGATGGAAGAACATGGTTCTTCAACTAGATGGCAAACTGGCAAGAAAAGAGTTGATCGCGTTAATGGCAAATGCCACAGTGGTGAATGGGGTTGTTACTAGTCTGGTGAAAGGAGTCAAGGTACAGTTTGATGCTCTGAAATTAGGTGAGATTCTTTAGATTCCTTGTGAAGGATATGATGATTATACAAGGCAAAGGTGACCTTGTGTGGACTCTCTTCCTAACGCACTCCAAATTACCAGAAATTTCTGTGATTCTGAAAATCCTAAAGATGTTCCTGAAGCTTTATTTGTTCAGAAAAGTCTGACGAGGGCTGAGCACAAGGTGCTTTTTAAGTTTGTGAACAAATTTTTGCTGCCCAGACAGGAGAGAAGGCACACAACCAACTAATGGACCTAGTTCTTCTAGAGTGTCTTGTGAGAAAAAAGCAGATTAACTCGCCTGCATACATTGTAAAACTACTGGATAGAATCATCAACGTCTCTAAGGCTCATGCCACACCCTATATGTTCCTATTGACTGCTGTTCTGGAAAAGCTACATGTGACATTGAAAAAATGGGAGATGGCATCTATCAAAGAGCACATTGGTGTAAAGACTTTCATGGCCTGCGACAATCCAGTGAATGCCAACCTAGTTGAAACAGGTTCATCTCAGAAAACTCTTGTAAATAGCAAGGTCAAGGCTTTAGTCGAGGAGTGTGGAACAAAAGATGTTGAGATTGCCATGATGAAGGCACGTGTTGTTGAATTAGAAACTGAACTAGATGGAATTAGAGCTAAACTAGAAAAAGAAAAGGAGAATAGTGATGGAATGCTTCAAAATAGGTTCAACCTTCTCCAAACCCAGCCCTCTCGTACCTCAAAGCCCTAAAGCCAGCTTAAACTACCCCCTCAGTAACCCAAACTCTGGATATTTTTTGTGTTATGCTTTTGCTCATGGTAGGATATTAATTTTATTTTTGTTGTTTGTATTTTAGAAACATCTCCAAATCAATGACAATGTGCTTTGTTTCTCTTGTTAACTTCTAACCTTAATAGTTACATTATTTGTATTGTTTATTGTTGGTTAACTGAAACTTTTTTCACTTGCAGTTGCCCCAGCGGCCAAGAGTACTAATTAATATCTGGATGTCATATAATAAGCAAATTTTTGATGATGTGAAAAGGGGGAAGAGATATCGTGGCTTTAGTTGGTTTAAGTATTCTGACATAAAGTGATATTTATAACTTGATTTAACCTGATCCTTAATGATAAGTTAACTTAAACTGTGTAACTATGTGAAAATTAAGCTAAGTTTCACAGGTTCTCTAAGTAGTAAAAGCACACAGTTTGTCATGATAAAAAAGAGGGAATTTTTTGGCGCAAGTTCAGTTGAAGTTTTGCAGAATGACAAATGAACCCAGTGAAGGACCAAGTCCACCTTAGGAGACACAATTGTTACAGCCTATGCACATGATACGCTCGTGAAGAAGATAAGACTCTAGGATCGAGCAAGAATATAACTATCTTCTAAACTGATCGAAAAGATTGCATAGGAGATAAGAAAAAGAGGTCTTCTTGTATGAAGAGAACTATATCCAGTTCTAGGATAAGGAATTGGAGTTTGAATTGTTTTAGGACTCGAACTTAATGAAGGATCAGTAATTCGAGTTTTTATCAAACTTTGATTACTAACTCTATATAAGTAATACTGTTCTCTTGTACAGGCATGCCCATATACAAATAAGTTAGAGCTATATTGAGAGCAATAGAGAAAGACTATTTTGCAAGCAATTTACGTTTGATCAAGTGTGAACGCCTGCAACCACTTAAACGAGATTGAAGAACCAGTCCCATTGTGTTTTTCTTATTATATTTTTATTGTAGTAGGTGATTTAAAATTGTATCTTTCCAGCTTTCATAGAAGCAAATGGTATTAGGTACTTTGAGTATTCAAGTTAGAGTTAACTTTAAGTGTCGTAACAGTTATGGCTGTATGCCACACTGGGATTAGTTTTAATCCTTAGGTTTACAGGAGTTCTGTAAATGCTATTTTGGCTCATTGAGTTTAGTAGATGTTTGGGAAAATCCTACTGAAAAGTAGGTCGTGGTTTTTCACCCGAGCCAGGTGTTTTCCACGTAAAAATCCCCGTGTTCTTTATTTTATGCACTCTTAATTTCGTAAACAATTATTGTTAATACACCTAGAAGAATTAGGTTCTTCTAGTGGGAAAATTGGGCACCACACAAATCACCCCCCTCTTGTGTGGTATTTACGTTTGGAACATGAAGGTTTAATGGGATACAAGCTAGAGAATAAAAAGAGATCCTATAACGTTGATGCACCTGAACATAACAGAAACGAGAGTGTAACGCTTAGTCTATTGGTTGAACTCCACTAAAGTGCCTCAATTTGTATGTTTGTCACTGTCTTAAATACTCATAATGGAGTGTCTCGATGAATGGAATGAGTTATACGCCATGTGTGGTTAGGTTTTGTATAGTCCATGTATTGTACTTGTGTCTAAAACTTGCCCGGTATGTCAGTTGAGGCAAAAGTTTAGGTGATGCTCGGTTTGAAAAAGGATATTAGGCTTTCTTTAATCTTTTTTAGCTTAATTGCTTACCATAGATAAATTATATCCCTAGTTACCCTTTTTGAGCCTACAGACTTTTATTTGGCACCCATATTACAAGCCTATACCCTTTTTGTTCTTAATTGACATTGTTTTGATCCCTTTTCCTCGTAAAGCACTTTAACTGTTAGTTGAGCGCTAAAAGGAGTAAGAAGGAACGAAGTGTGGGTTGTATTTTTAGTGAAACCAATAAAAATAAGAAAGCTGCACTTGTTTTGTAAAATAATACACCATTAGCAGAAATTGAAAAAAAAGGAATAATCTGAAGGAAAAAAAATAAAGATGAATACATTGTTGTCTTGTTCCTATTAGTGGGTGTGAATTAATGTAGTGCTTAAACAGAAGGGAGCATATTTGGGGTGATATTATTTGTGAAAATGAAGTGGATTGAAGAAATTACGCTTAAAATTTATTATGTGGTGTGTTAAAGAGCTTTGGAGGTTAGTTACTACTCCTAAATATATCTTACCCGTCCCTTAGCCCACATTACAACCATGAAAAAGACCTAATTGATCTTAGATCGAGCGAGCCTACATTAATAGAGATTTACATTAAGGGCAAGCTTATGGTGCCAGTTGCATGCATGTGACTTCTGTTGTGAGTGTGAGCTATTTTCATATATGTGAGTATGAAATTCGAATGTGTGGATTGATTCTACTTTCCTTTGCTTTGATTGTGAGGGCATATGATTCGTTAAGAAAAGACATGTCATGACTTATGTGTAGAGTACTTTGAGGAAGTGTGAATATTGCTTGGCACTTGAGAGTCGACTTTTGAGGCTGAGATTGTTCACTACTAGGTGTAGAATATGTGAATTGTTCTGGGTGTAAGCCGTTAAGGGAAGTTGTTGAGTAGAACCTCTAAAGAGTATAGTTTGATTGCTCGAGGACGAGCAATGAATGAAGTGTGGGGTGTTGATAATAGGCTAAGTCTAGGTGATTTTGCAATTATTTCTACTCCCACTTGATTATGTTTCCATGTCAATATATGGTTAAATGATGAGAAATAGGCTCTAATTATGAATTTTACACATTGCAGGATGCAGAGCCTAAATTTTGCCTTAAAGTGGTGATTGAAGCTATATTGGAGCATGAAAGACCCCTTTGGAGCCGTTTGCACGCAAAGACGAGACAAAGATGTAAAGAAAAAATGGCCTCAAGCTAGCGCGAAGTTAATAAGTCTGATGTGTTCGCTCTAGTACAGAAGTGGGAGGCAGTGTATCAGGAAACTAGCGCGAAGTTCGCGCTACTCCCAGTTCTGGAAAATGTTTGTTAAGGGAAAAATTGGAAACCTGGAGGAAAATTCACCAAACCTATATAAAGTCAAGCTCGACCAAGGATTAGGGAATGAGTGTTTTCATAGTTTAGTACAAGAAACATAGATGCAAGAGGCGAGGAGGACGTTTTTGAGAGGAAAACACAAGCATAGAGCCACCGTGGAGGTCGTGTTTTATCTTTTCTTCCTCCAAACTTAGTAATTTTTATGTTTCTTTGTATGATTTGTCTTTTTTCTTCCATGTCTATGTGGAGCTAAACTTCACATTCTAGGGTTGTGGTTCTTTCATGACTATTGTGATTCGGATATTGATTTTGATTTCTTTGTTTATCATATAAGTTTATTTATTCAATCCTGCACTTAATTACTTGGTTTCTTGATGACCAATTGAATACTATCTACGGATCTTAAATTGAACTCGAAAGTGGGAATTCTAGATTGTATATAGGATTGAGTAGAGCAAGTTCTTGAACCTGGGTATCGAGGAACAGATTCGCGGTTATACCTAATTATGTTGCTTGGCTGATTTACAGGAAATATAAATACATTCTTGTTGATTCAAACTCCATAGACATATAGGCGTTAGGTTAGCTTGAATAGGCGAGTAACTCGACAGATTCTAATGAGCAATATTAACCCTGGCAACCAATAAACTAGATAAATTAGTTAGTCAATTCAATTGAAGAGTACAATAGGAATGTTAGATAGCCCATAACCCTAGATCATTTTAATTACATTGATATTATAAAAATCTGCTCGTCCTCTGTTCACACTTCATTATTTGTTTTTCATTATTTTAATTAGTTTCGAATCAAATATTTCTAGGTTTAATTATTCTATAGATAATTAGGATAGTCTAATTTAGTTAATAGTTAATCAAAAGTCCTCGTGGAATCTACATCTGACTTTTAGTCACTTTATTACTTGACGGCCGCGTATACTTGCGTGTGCGTTTGGCCGCAACACCACTCATTCTACTCTCTTTTCATTAGTTTTTATGTCCTTTCGCTATAATACGAGGTCGTTTATGGTGTATATTGTTAGATTTTCAGGTAAATGATGCCATGAAGTGATAGGAATTCATTTGGAATGGAATTAAGCAAAAAAGGGTAAAAACAATGCAAAATCCCGTGTGATTTCGCATCTATGGAAGATTGGTCGCATAAGTGACCAAATTTCTGCGTGAATAGGCCCGCATCTGCAAAGATGAGTGACTTTGCAAGAAACTACATCTGCGGTTAGATTACCGCTTCTGCGGATGCGCATCTACGCTCGGTAGCCTGCATCTACAGTGCCAGAAGTTCATTTAATTTTTCGCTTCTGCGTTAGGATTTACGCTTATGAGGAGTTGCACCTTCGAGAATTCATTTGCAGGTGCAGTCAACGAGCATCAGAACTGGATGGATTGACATTTCACATTTTCTTAATTCCAAACCCACAAATACATGACCAAACCTATTGGGAACATATCTTTTGGCCTATTTTCAGTCGTAGGGCTAGAGAGAACATGTTTTGAAGCTAGGTTTTGCACACACACTTTGGTCTTGAAGATTTGAAACTTTTGGTTGACAATGTCTTACCCATTTATGTTCATTTCTTTATTTCCTTTGTTTGTATTGTATAATCAAGTCTGCAGTATTTTCTTCAACACATGAATCTTTTTTATGGGAATATTCATAATTAAAGTGTGGATTACATATCTTGTTGTGTTTATGTATTGAATGATTTTTTATCTTTTTATGAAGTGAGTTATTGTTTCTTTAATTATTCTTGTTCTTAAATGTTTCCAAAGGGATTAGATAACCCCAGGACTTGTCCACTAACTCCGAATTAGTTTTGGGAAAGATTAATTAACAAGAACTTGAGGCTTTAACCCTCATTTTATATATTCTACCTAGGAATAAGACTGAACGACTTGTAGCCATATCCGTATCACATTCCTCTTAGTCGCTCGACGCTCGAACTCAGTAGGTACCTGCGCTCACTAAGGGTTTGTATAGACTACGTAAGGGCTCCTTCAGACCAAGTGCTATAACAAGTTAATTATGGCATAAACAATTGAAAATTGCTGCGGTGAACATCCCAATCCCATAATACCATCACAATTAGGCTCTCGACCTCATCAACCTCTCCAGTCTCTCGGGCTCTTAATAATCATGACAATCAGCCCAAGCATCAAAAATATAATGCATCAATAAATAAAACTAAAGATTGAGATATAATATACAAGTAAAACTACAATCTAGTACAACCGACAATTAACAGATAATTTAACATGTAACACGGCCTCTATGGATCCCTACAGTACCAACGCATAGCCTAAGAATGATTTTCTAACATGATTCACAATTCAATTTCAATAACACATGAAAAATATATGGATAACAACAGATTATTCAACTATTCAATTCCATGGAATTAACCAAGTCACAATTCCTACAGTGCACGCACACACGCTCGTCACCTAGCATGTATGTCACCTCAAAACTAATTACATGACACACGATACAAGATGTCATACCATCGGAACCAAAATTTAGAATTGTTACTTACCTCAAACCATACAACTCTCTACTCCAACACCTGACACTTACCAATACATGCCTCTAAAGTGGTATAACACAGTCGTTTGTAATAATATAACCCAACAAAGAGTCTGGATCGATTCCTCAGTGAGCTAAGATAGATATAGGAGTATATATTAAGAATAAGCAAGTGATATCTAGATTGAACTTCCACAAATAGTTTTTTCTTTGTACTTCTAAAATTAAGCTAATTATTGCGAATCTAAAGATATAAAACTAGAGATAAATTTTTTTTTGAGTGTTTTCCAAGTATATAAAAGGCCTAGGGTTGTGACCATGACCAAGGTGTTTTCCTAACAGGATAAAAACTTTTATGTTTGTTTTCTTGACTGGGGTGTATTGTAACTCACAACAGCACGTTGCCCACTCAATACCTCTCGATCAGAGAGTGGTTTTGCCCGTTTTGGCTTTCTTAAGACCGATGGGTATCTACCAAAATGGTTGATAAGATCTTAATTCGGATTGTTACTGTCTCTAGATTAAAACCTTTAATTGGATTAATCAATCTCTCAATTGGCCCAATTCCTTGTTAGCTAAATCAATCTAGACTAGGTCTTTCTTTCTCAAGAAGAGACTAAGTCAAATAGGTATGAATCAATATTTACAACCATTAATTCTATAATTGACGCATGAACTAACTAAGTTAAATAGGTATGAATCAATATTTACAACCATTAATTCTATAATTGACGCATGAACTATGCTAAATAATAAATACCTATTCATAAACTAGCATAAAATTGATCACCCATAAGGTTAACACAATAGGGTTGGTCACAACCCTAGTGAAAATATTGCTACTCATAGTGGGTGTTGAAGAAAACAAAGAAGAAAAGATAATAAAACTCATATTGGAAGATTAAAATAGAGAAATGCAATGTTAAATCACCCAAATAAGCTAACGCTTCCTAAAGAAGCAAGGGAAAATGACAACAGTACCTAAATTAATCAATACTTGATCTAATTTCGTGAAACTTTTCTATTTTTAGAAGGCTGAAAATTTAGAAAAAAATCTCCTTCAGGATGTTTTGTGTCCCCACAATTCTGAACTACGGTCGTGAGGCACTAGTTTTGCGATCATCAGATTTAGCACTATGGCCACAAGGCACTCTTTTGCGGCCCGCTATAGTATGATTGCGGCTTCACAAATCTTGTACGGACCACAATTTGAGGAAGCTCTAGGCTTGGCTTTTTGTCATCTCTCTGACCTTGGATCCTTCCCCAACTTTTGCGGCCACACAATTAATGTATGGTCCACAATTTGCTCAAAAGTATGTTGAGTTTTCCTTCGTTGATTTTGGTTGCCGATGGAATTCTGCGGATCGCACATTGTAAGCTTATGTTACTTTTATTTCCTTGTGTTTAGACTACTCTTTCTTGAGTTGGATTTCATTTCGGGAGTCCAACTTCCAACATTCCTGCAATTTTGCACATTTAATTAGTTTCGAGAACACAATTCAATGCTTTTAGACTAAAATAAAAGCTAAAGGTTCTAATAAGTAGTCAAAATTCCTATTTATCAACTCCCCAAAACTTAAGTCTTTACCTGTCCCTAAGAAAACAAAATAGTTCCTACCTCCAAACGTTAAGGACATTATAGCTAACCAGAGTAAGCTATTCACACCTCAGTTGGAACCAACAATTACCCATGCCACTCATGGACTATTAACAAGACGACAAGTTAAACATTTAAGCATATATAGCTTTAATGTGACATTCGAGCATCAAGAGTAGACTTTACTAAATAAAGACTTTCTTTCAATGTTGTAGGTCATGGTGGATTTCAAACTCTTTCTCCTCTAATTTCCATTTTCCAAGCTCACTGAAGAATTTAGCACTCAATTCAAAGATTTATAAAATGTTCACTCATCTTTCTCAAGAGAATATCACAAGTACGACTTTTAGTATCATAGGATTTTGCCTCATGTAGATTACCACTAATGTAGTTCACTCGGCTAGAAAACAAGTAAGACTTATTTAGGGATGTAATGACGGCTTTTGGATTAGGGATTGATGCAATATGGATTTGTGGTTACACCTTCCTTAAGAAGTCCATTTAAATTCTCGGCTCATACCTTGCCAATTCCTTGTGGCATTTTCTTTTCCACGAGGGACTAGAGAGACTTAACATCAATATTTCTTGATTATTACATTCATATTTCTCCATATTTGGGATCATTTTCTTTCTTTGAATCCCTTCAGCTCTTCCATTTATTCACTTTTTGCATTTCTCTTTTTGTTCTTTTATTTTCTTTGCTTTTCCTTCTCATCAGTTTTTCAATTTTTGTGCCTTGATATCTTTCAATTTTCTCTTCTTCCTCCAAAACATATGTTGTTAGCCATTTGTTTATCATGTTTATTAAGGAAATCTCGAGTGCCAACAGAGGTCATGATAGAATGGGTAAAGATTTATAATATGATTTTCTAAGAGAAAAGCTAAAGGTTCGAAGGGGTTGACTAGGGATGACATCATTAGCAAGCTTTAGAAAACTCAAACGGGCCAATGAATGCCTACGATCACTTTTCAAGCTAAGAAAAACTTATGATTTCACCAAAAAGAACATTGGGGGAAAGTTCTAGACCTTTCGCATGTGTACTTGGACTAGTAACAAAACATCCCAACCCTCATGCAACTAGATTATTAAAGAGGATAGAGTTGAGGGCCCACAACGAACACAATTAATATTGAAGATCACTATGGTCCAATTAGAACACTAATTGGTATCAAAGTCAATACAAGAGCCACAAAATCATTAACTAGAGCTATTCTCTTTTAAAAACCTTGTCTCTAACCATAAGCACGTAATTAAATGTATTGGTGCCAAATGAAGCATGTTTGACTCTTCGAATTTAGCTTTTAAAGTTTTTTTATTCATTACTACTACTATAATTACCTAAACATAAAACAGGCTCATTCCCTTAAGAAGGTTGCCACGCCATCCATCATTGGGATGAGTCACACGGTTCACACAATAACTACCTTTTGAAAGAACCGTGGCACTAAGAAAATCAAAGGCTTGTTATCCACCGAAACATAAAAAGAAGCTACTAAATTAAAAAAAATCTACTAAATAAAAACTAACTAATAAGAAAATAAACATAAAAAAGCTACAAAACAAAACTACTAAAAGTAGAGCAAATGTACATAGTGAGAGAGAAAGAGAAGATATATACATAATGAGAGAAGAGAGAGAATATATACATAGTGAGAAAGAAAGGGAAAATAGTATCAAGTTAAGTATATGCCAAATGTCTCAGAATCAACAAATAATATAAAATAAACTCCACCTCCCCCCCCCCCCCCCCGCAAAATAAAAATAAGGATTATCTGCAACACTTGCAAATTAAGAGTGAAGGAAGGGAAAGAGTGAAGAAAACTCCCGATGGCTCCTTAGACATCTCTATGTCCCCAGCAGTGTCACCACCCTGAGGCTCCAATTAGATCTCATCATCTTCAATTTTGGGAGAGGGCGGGTTGGTGAACATCTAGCGCACTGCCTTAGCAGCGTCGGTAAAAAGGTCTACCTCCTCAGGTTGGCCAGGAGGTGCCAATGTAGAAAATGGTGTTGTTGGTGTTTTAAGAGTTGGATCAATCAACATATCAAATGATAGATATCCAGATGCTGCAATTGTAGTCACCTACCTCCTGAGCTTTTCAACTAACTTTTTGGTAGCATGGGAATTTCTCATTTTCTTTACCTCTTTCACCAGCTCCTCAATTACTGATCATTGGTGTATCAAAGTGTTTATGATAGTAGCATGGTTCTCCAGGAGCTTCTTTAATGTATCCTCAACTATCAGTGAACAATGGTTCTTGAATGGATGATTGTGCTGCAACAATACTAGAGAGGCCAGATAGATTTGCAGTGGATGTCTGTCTAGTTGTTGAGGCTCGCTAGTGTTTAGGAGACTCCTGGTGTAGAAACTGGAATAGTAAACATGGGCACCGACTTCAAAGTTGAGGTAAACCTATGATAGGGACTGCGTTTTGCACTGAAGATGGTGAGGGAGGCATGGCTACGACACTAGAGGAAGGCTCGGCCAAAGAGGATAGAACTTATCTACCTCTACAACTACCATAGTTAGCTCATCATACTGGCTAGTGGTGGTATACGAAAGACGTTTCTCTTAAGGTTGTTCGTATCTATCAAAGAATATAATGAGAAAGGCTTCTTCGATTGTACCTTGGTGTCATAATCCGTTGGCTCTACCTGCGCATCTGTGAGGTACTTTGTAATGTTGTTGGGATATGGGTAGGAAGAATATCCTGCCGAGCAATCACTAAGATTTTGGTCGACATCACGACAACCTAAATGATAGGGTACCCAACCATAATAGAGGTAACTAGCATTATTTGAAGAATCAGAAGGTATATCTCATTTTGACCCGTGTATAGTCTGCTGCAGACAAAGGTTTACCACCCCTTTGCCTCCAAACTCAGGGTGCTACTCTGGTGGGAACCCGTGTTGTGATCCATAGTGGTGTTGGTCCTAGTACAAGTAGCATTTCTGCTAACTAAGGACGAGTTGCATTCCCAAGTGTACACTTCTCTAGGTACTATCTGGGATCAACATCATCAAAACCCAAATATGTCTTCAGTGTGTGTTGATCAAATTGCACCTTGAGGTTTCTTACATTTCTCACATCTGTCTCTTTCTTGATATGTGCCACATTGACATAAAATTCACTAACAAGGTACTCCATAACATCTGCCATGCTCTGGGTAAGCGACATCCACCCTTTGCATTCTGAAAACTGCCTCAAAATGCAGGGTTATACCTCTCTAGGTCTT
The DNA here is from genome assembly GCA_034376525.1 of Nicotiana benthamiana. Classification (NCBI taxonomy): domain Eukaryota; kingdom Viridiplantae; phylum Streptophyta; class Magnoliopsida; order Solanales; family Solanaceae; genus Nicotiana; species Nicotiana benthamiana. Next base: position 56,924,460 of record CM067339.1, on the reverse strand, counting down.
TCAACTAAAACTACCGCTCAAGAGTGAGTGACCTCACTGGCCACCAAGTGCGGAAGCTGGATACAACAACAAAACACACAAACCGGTCTTCCCAAAACCCTTTCTCGTTGAACTTTCAAGATCGGAAACTGTAGCATCTCCGCTCTACTATCATCGAGGTTATATTCAATAGTAGTATCTGATGCCTCGTGGATAAATGTAGAGGATGGCTGAGAAGCCTGACTAGCACTTTCTAAACCTTTAGAAATGATTTTAGATGTGGACGATTCGTCCCTGAGTTGATATTTTCTGGCGAATTTGACTGGACAGCCGACTGCACTTAAACCGAGTTGCCATCTAATGCTTCCATAGATTGGACATAAGAAGTAGACTCGGAGGGCAGTGTAGTTTTCCATCTGCTCGATATAGTATTCTTTGTGATTATTTTTTGTAGGGTGAGGGGTAAGGCACTCTTGCCTCGACCCTGGAAGGTTCACCCCTCCCATTCGAAGTATCACCTCTGCCCCAAGATCTTAAGAGGTATTTCATATTTTACATTTAGTATGTGCTACTTGAACCTTTTATCAATGTAATTAATTTTGAATAACCTTGTTTGGTTGCACACATATATCTTAGCATTAGTAACTCTAAGTTTGCGACACATATTTTATGAATATGTGTCATGACCCAAACTGAGCTTGTCGTGATGGCGTCTAGCGTAGTACTAGGCAAGCCGACATCTCAAACTACTTCCAACACTTTTAACTGAAAAATGAAATAACACGGCTTTAACTCATCAAAACTCTAGATAGATAGTCAAAAACCAATATGGAAATTCCTAAAAACGGGGTGTCACTGAGTACATAAGCGTCTACATAGCACAAGTATGATAATACTATTTAAGAAAGACTAAAAGTAAATACAAGAAACTGAAAGATATGGATGTAGAGACAAGGACTGCGAATGCCGGGCAGCAACCTTTAAAACTCCAAATAATCAAACTACGCAGAGGAATCAACCTTCGTTGTGTCTAGAAATACCTGGATCTGCACACGAAGTGTTGGGTGTAGCTTGATTACATCCAACTCCGTGAGTAAAAAGTCTAAATAAAGGACTGAAAGTAGTGACGAGCTTCATGGATATAGTTTAATTTAATTCGACAATTAAGGCCAAAACAGTTAAATACAAGTCAAGTACATTTAAAAAGTATAGAATATCTCTCAGAGTTTACATGGTAGTGATATATGCCAGTTGAAGTACAACAATCAAAAAATAAAGTGCATAATCTCAGAGCAACAGTCACCCAGTCCTCTCCCATACACTCCAACCTCACAGTCACTCAGTTTTTAAAAATCACAGTCTCTTAAAGTCACACATTTTTCATAGCCTTACAATCCTCCCTTACACCCAACCTCACACTCCAACCGCACTTGGCACTCATACTCACTAGGTACCTGCGCTCATTGGGGTTGTATACATACTCCTGAGGAGCTCTTTTAGCTAAAACACTATAACAAGCCAACTATGGCATAAATCAATGAAACATGCTGCGGCGTGTATTCTGATCACGTAAATATCCTCACAATTAGGACCTCGTCCTCACTCAGTCATCAACATCTCCAATTTCTTGGTTTCTCAATAATCATGCTAATCAGCCCAAACATCGATGATATAATGCATAAACAAAAAACAATAGAGAGTGAGATATCATATGGAAATAAAATTGTAACTGAGCACAAGCAGCAATTAGAAGATAATTCAACATGTAATACGGCCTCTGTGGGTCATTACAGTACCAACACATAGCCTAAACATTATTTTTAACATGATTCACAGTTGAATTTCTATAACATGTGGAGATTATATGGATACATTCAATTATAGAATTCTATGGAATTGACCAAGTACTAAGTTTCTAAAGTGGACGCCCACATGCTTGCCACCTAGCATGTGAATCACCTCAAAACCAATCACATGCCATATAATATATGGCTTCATACCCTCGGAACCAAATTTGGAACATTTACTTATCTCAAACCGTACAAATCTCAACTCCAATACACCTTTACCTTGCGAATCGGCCTCTAAATGCCCTGAATCTAGCTACAAGCAGCTCGATACAATCGACATGAGTTAAATGAATCAATTACATAATAAAATACTAATTTATTAATCAAAAGTCAGAAGTCGACTCAAATGTCGGCCGCAGACCAATTTCTTGAAATTCGATAAGAGTCACAAATCCCAAAAGTCTTTGAATTTCTAATTTGAAACTTGATGAACTTTGAGGAAAGATATTGATTTTTGAGATTTCATTCATTGTTTTTGAGGTTATTTAGGCAATTTAATTGCGCGGATAAGTTCGTATGATTTTTTTTGTTAGTACGTGTGTTTGGTTAGGAGCCACGAGGGCTCGGTTGTGTTTCGGAAGGTTTTAAACTTAAAAAATATTGTAGGTTTTCCAATGCTGGTATTCTGATATGCCCTTCTTCGCGTTTGCGAGAGGAACTTCCTTCTACATGAAGGCATAGAGCAGGTCGCGAATGCGAGGAAGCCAGGGGAAATAACTTCGCGAATGCGTTCCTGGCTACACGAACGCGAAGGCCCAGTGGCTTGGGAAGGGGAACGGGAAAGAACCTTACGCGAACACGATCCATGAAATGTGAACGCGAGGCTCAAGAAGCTAATAGCTTCGAGAACGCGAGATCCATCACACGAATGCAAAGGCTTAGTCAACATGACCCATCGCGAACGCAAAAGATCTATCGCAAACGCGGTGGCAAATTTTGCCCAGTTATTTTAAAACCCCAAAACAGAACCTATTACGGGATTTCAAAAAATATCATAAACCCTTTTTTCTCCAAAGCTCTTAGGCAATTTTTGAAGCGCTTCTTCTCCAAACCTTCTTGGGTAAACATTGTTTAACTTGTTTTCTTCATTTTCCATCAACACCCGTCAGAATTCTAGGCCTAAAACATGTAATTAAGGGTAGAAAATTAGGAATTTGGGTAGAACTAGGGCTTTTTGATTAATGGTGATTTAAACCTCGTTTTGGGGTCAAATTCTGGAGATAATTATATGTTTGGGTTGGTGGGTGAATGGAGGATTTGATTTTGGACCGAACCTCGTGTTTTGACCATCATACCCAGGGTCGATTTTTGAAAATTAGGGAAGAATATTTGGAAAGCAATAATTAGGCATGCGATTCGAATTTATTTATCATCTATTAATGATATGAAGTCATTTATGTATAGATGAAATTGATTTGGAGCCAAATTCAAGAGGCAAAGTGGTAAATAAGGCTTGAGTTGGCCGTGAAAGTTCGAGGTAAGAGTTTGGACTAGCCTTAGCTTGAGGGATTAGAAATTGTGTCCTATTTGCTATATGATAATTGTTGAGTATGACGTATATGCATTGTGTCAAGTATGTATACGTTTGTGTCTAGAATGACCGTGAGTCTTTATATTGTGACTATCATGATTTCATTGTTTCTTTCATGCCTTGGTGATTATTTCTATATGTTGGGTAAAGTTTATGAAACAAATTGTGACCTTTGAACGTCGAGGAGCATTGGCTTGAGTAGTATTAAAATTGTGAAAGCATATGAGATGATTGAACCCTTTAAAGCATTGGCTCAAGTGGTAAAGTAAGCTATGAAATAAAAGTGAAAGAAAGAGAAAGAGTTATGAAAGTGTTCCCTTGCCGGGATATTGTTGCCTTGTAGATTTTCTCGTTTGCCTGGATGTTGACATTATTGATGTTGTACATTTGCCGGGATTTAATTGTTTAATTGTTTTCACTTGCTGGGATTTCTATCAATATTCTGTTTATCCCCTTGCCACTTGTTTGTGATTGTTGTTTGGTGAGGAAGTGTGTTAAAGCACGAAGGGTGATGTCGTCCATTTGTTTGCTATTGTGAGGAAAGAGTGTAAAGCACGAAAGGTGATGCCGTGCCGCATGATGTACCATTTTGTGCTTATTGTATTGATTTCATGGTGAGGAAAGAGTGTAATGCATGAAGGGTGATGTTGTGTTTCACGATGTACCATTCCGTGCCTATTATATTGATTCTTATGGTGAGGACGAGAGTAAAAGCACGAAGGTTGATGCCGTTTACTTGTCCTTGATTTTCCTAATTCTTGCTGATAATGGAGTTATGTTGTTCTTTGCATTATTTTACTGATTTTATATTGTTACTTGACTTTATGGTAATGTCATTGATTTCCTTGCCCTAATTTCTTTGTAATTTTTGCTAGGGTAATGAAAAGTGTAAAGCACGAAGGGTAAGAACGTGTATTATTTTGGTGAGAGAGTGCTAAAGAATAAAGGATGATGTCGTGCACTTATTGCCATTTGTTATGATTTCTTGTTGTTATCAGTCCAGGTGTATTAATTGTATTATTCCACAATTACTGTGATTCTTTATGCTGACACTTTCCTTTATCGTGTTACTAGTTATGATTGAATTTATGCTATAATTGCTACATGTTTATGTGACTTAATTGCTACTTAACATTTAGCATACTAAATATTAAATAGCCTATATGTTCCTTAAATTCATAATTAATTATTCCTCAGTGAATCATAATTATTGTGTACGTTGTTGTCTTATTAATTTGTATTAATTGTTGCAGTGGTTGGACTAATTTCATTTGCAAGAAATGTTAGTATAAGAAATAGGAGCGGGTGGTACGCCTACAACAAGATATAATAAAATGGGAGCGGGTGGTACGCCTGCAACGAGTTGTGAGCCGAGAGTGAAATCTGCCTTTGTTTTCCTTATCTTTTTTGGAAGTTGAATTTTGATTTCCTAATAATTCTCTTGAGATTCTGTTTTATCTGCTATTTCGTGAAGCATTTTTCCCCCTCCCATCTTTATTTGTTTATTTCTACTTTACTCTCCGCTGTATATTACACAACTTCACATGTTTATTTTATGGTCCGGTCCTAGTCTCGTCACTACTTTACCGAGATTAGGCTAGACATTTACCAGCACATGGGGTAGCTTGTGCTGATTCTACACTATGTACTCTTTTATGCACACCCCAGCATTGTAGATTTCAGACCGCAGTGAGATTGTTGGATCTTGTTCATCAGGTGACCCGAGTAGCCCTGCACGTGTTCGCTAGCCCTGACATCTCCTTCTATCTATTTCCATGCTTCTTATTGTGTTTCCAAAGATACTGTTGTATTTTGTTCTTTCGTGTCTTTATTTGTAGAATTCTTAGACCGTTTGTGAAACTATGACACCAGGTCTGGGTAGTCGAGGCTCAAACAGTTGTACTAGGTGTTTCTATTCAGATAATTGTTGTTCTTCTTCTGCTTATGTTAAATTCTGATGTTTAAAAGTTTTATCTTCGTAATTGTTAAAGAATATAAAATAGGTAAAAATTGAAATTGTTCAAATGATTGGCTTACCTAGCTCCCACGACAGGATTCTTCTTCTACAGTTCCCCATATTATTATAGTTTAGCAAAAAGCTTGATCCAGATGTGGTACTGGTTTCTCAAGAGGGTAATATGATCTACGACCAATCATTATACTCTTGCTATGTGTACTGATATTCGAGCTTGAAGGTAGTATCATGAACCTTTAGCCGTATCAGTTTAGTAATACCCTAGGGATTCTTCCTATGACCTTTGTCGGGTTCATACCCAGACAATGCTAGTATGCTTTTTATTTTGCTACTCCACCATTTGTTTTTATCAACGACATTGAAACGTTTAATGTGATGGTAGGTTTCCCCTCCCTGCTTTCTTCTGTTTTTCGATAACCAAGGTGGTTTTACTAGTAAAAATATGGTCACTCCCATCTCCGTGAATGATCATCTCCTGATGGTTTTATTTGAATTTCACAGCGACATGTATCCATGGTCGGCCCAACACAAGATTGTATGAGGCTTGTATATCGAACACATGAAACTCCATGCCGAACCAAGTTAAGCCTTATCTGCAGGCAAAGGTTAATTTCCCTAATCGTGGCCTTTTGAGACCCGTTGAAAGCTTTATCCAATCTTTTCAGAGTATCCAACGAAAAAATGTTGAGGCTTGAACCCTCATCAATCAAGAACCTAGAGATGAATTTATCCCCAAATTGCACTATGATACGCAATGCTCGGTTGTGATTCGATATTGTAGGTGGTAGTTCATCCTCATGGAAGATTATTTTATGACTTTCCAGCACCTGCCCTACCATATTGGCCATCTCTCCGCCAGTGATATTGTTGGGTACATAAGCTTCACTCAAGACCTTCATCAAGCATTCTTGTGCGCCTCTAAATTCTATAATAGTATTAGCATGGATATCTGAGATGGTGTTTTGTTCAAAAGATAAATGATGAAATACTCCCGTGCTATTACATTACTCCAAAGATCATCTGGTCCTGTTTCAATGATAGGCTTCTTGGTAGTTGCATCCTTATTTGGTCCTCCCAAGTGTTTAGGTGTATAGACTCATCTGGTCCTAGTCATTTCTTGTGCAACATCAGATTCCTCTATCTTTTCCTTTCCTTTCAACCGAGCTTCGAAAATATAATCCCAAGTATTGCTTTCCAATTGAAAGAAGGTGTGGTTGACATTTTCACTGTGAAATGTGTGGCTACTTCTACTTCAAACGGAAAATGGGTGGCCGCAGGCGTAGCTACCTCTACCTTAAATGGAACTGATGGAGCTAACTCGACCTCGATTAGTGACTATGTCTATACTACAATAGGAGTAAGTTTGACTGAAGGTTTAAAGTCATCGCCTTCCCGAAAAATCCCAACTGAGCCCTTAGGATCCCATTCTTCGTCTATCTCTATCACATGTATGACAAGAAGTGAATGGTTGGGAATATCTAGGAGATGAAGGTTAATATGTAGATGGTGGTGCTTGGTATGTGGATGGAGGTTTTTGATATGTGGGTGGAGGTTCTGAATATGTAAGTGGAGATTTGGGGCCCTGAGGCACCATTACTGCCCTAACATCTTTGTTCTTTCATATGCTGCCTCACTGTAATACTTTGTTTGTATCATGTAATGCCTTAAAGTTTGTTACTATTCCGCTTTTGATGCCCTTTTCAATTCTTTCCTCAATCTTGATAATATTAGAGAATTTATGATTTTCAATAACCATCAACCTTTCATAATATTACGGATCATGTGCTCTGACGAACAATTTTTTTATTTGTTCCTCATTCATAGATGGCTTGGCCTTGGCCGCTTTTGACCTACATCGAATAGCATACTCGCGAAAAGCTTCGGTGGGTTTCTTCTTGAGGTTCTAGATGTAGAAAACATCTGGTGCATTTTCTGTGCTGAACCAAAATCGGTCCATGAAATCTGATGCCATACTCACCCTATTGGACCATTACTTAGGATCCTTGCTGATGTACCAGGATAAAGCATCTCCCGTAAGACTCCTCATAAAAAGATTCATCCGGATTTTTCATCCTTTCTGACCCAGACAAGCTTGTCAAAATAGATCCTCATATGTACCCTGGGATCACTTGTACCATCAAACATCTCGAATTTGGGATGTTTGTACCCCTCTAGCAATTCTACATCTAGCTGTATGCATAGGTCCTCATAGATAAAACTTTCTATTCTTTTTCCGCCTTCGACTCCTTGAACCTGACTTGTCAATTTCCTTAGTTCTTCGGCCATGTTCTTGATGAGCAAGTACTTCTCGGTGGATTCTGGCATATAGGAAGTTGGTTGAGCAGAGTGACGTACAATTTCCATATATATATATATATATATTCAAAACTCAATCAATGACCACCACAACACCCAAGTCCCTAGTACTCACCAAAACAACACTATATATATATATATATATATATATATATATATATATATATATATATATATATATATGGTTGTTTTGGTGAGTACTAGGGACTTGGGTGTTGTGATGGTAGTCATTGATTGAGTTTTGAGTATGGGAAAAGGGTTGTGGTGTGTTTTGGGAAGTGTTGTAAGTGGCGGTTGGTGGGTACTAGATTGGTTGATGGTGGTGCTGTGGCGGAGTTAGTACGGATAAGTGATTGAGATCTTGAGGTGGGGTTGTATATTTGTGAGCATGTCATTTTCCCATATATAAATTATTCCCAGAAATTCAAAAAAAAATTGATTTCTTTCATTATTTTAAAATTTTGTTGATTTTTGTGGCATTTTGTATTAATCCCATTTCGTTTGTGCATTTTAATTAATAAAAAATACAAAAATATTCTTGGCATTTGCATTTAGGGCTTAATTCCTTATTTTTCGATTAACTAGTAATTAAGTTACTCTAATAACAGAAAAATAAAAAATTAGTCATTTTTGCATAATTGTTTAGCGTTCATTTTTAACTAGGATTTAGTTTATATTAGGAATTAATTAGTTTTAAGTTTAGAATTTAAATCAAGTGTTGTCCATTTTAATTTTGTACTTGTTAAACTCTGAAAATTTTTAAAGAAAAGAAGGAAAAACAAATAAAAGAAATTGAGAATTTAAAGGGTTAAGTAGGCTGTATTATATAATTTGGGCCAATTACAACACCAACCCAAAAACCCTTCAAAAAATCGGTTCAAACCCAACCCAGATCACCCGGTCCACCCTTTGCGTATCCAAAACGACGTCATTTTGAATTAATGAACGCCAAATCAATCGAGGCCATCAATCTGCTCTAATCTAACGGCCCTGATTCACTCAGGGATTCCAAATAAAAGTGTCCAAATCCCTTCAGAAACCCTAGAGACCGACTTCACCTTCCTCGTACCTGATCCTTCACCTTCTTCCATCGCAAACCGTCACCGGAAATCGTCTCCGCCAGTGGCGGAGCTCCAACTAACTAAAAAATAACACCAAAGCTCCTCCTTGTCCTCCTAGTGCCTATGCCACCATAGGTTTTCCTCGGAAATCACTAGAACTCCTCGAATATACAAAACTCTAGGTGCCGCCACCACCGTGCACGGCGGTGCCGCCACCCAAATCGTACCAAATTTCTACCCCACAATCCCCAGGCTACCGTAAGCCCTACACTCATGGTTATTTCATAAAAGTCACAAACGGATTCCTCCAATATTACATCTAGGGTTCAAGCCCTCTAAGCCAAGGTCAAAGCCATTCATACATATCTGGGCGCATCAGTTACCTGTTTCTCGATGGAGAATAGATGACCAGTATCATATTAGGGTTTGAATCAGAGATTTGGGACTCGAGTTTGAGTCAATGTGGTGAGTTTTACTTCTTTCGCTTTTCATTTCTTCGTATGTTTGGTTTGTTTCTATTCAACTTCATTTCTTCCTTCCTTTTCTGGTCGAATTATCTTGATAATCAAACTTCTATTGTTCTTCTTTGCTCCCCTTATTCTTAATTTCACCTAGAACTTTTAGTTTAATTCTTGTCGTGATGTGGTTTATAATTAATCTTGTGTTGGTAATTTTAGATATTAGTTTAATTTTTGAATTTGTGTTTATCGTCTTTTATTTTTTAGTCCATCCTATTTGGGCCTTATTTGAATATTTGATTTGTTTTTCAGTGTTTGAATTAACTAGTAATCCCTTATTGTTGTTATTAGTTAATGTTAATTAGTTAGTTCGGTTTGATCACTAATTGTTATTATGTAACCCCTTAGGTTAGTGTTTGGTTTCAAGTAATTATTAGGCTTAGTTTAGTCAAGTTGGATATAGCTGAATAAGATTAGTTTGTTAACTTTAGTTACTAACATGGTTGGGGGTTGGTTCGATTAGGATTGGTAATTTCAAAATGAATGAGAGGGTAGTTTTAGTATTTCGTTTAATGAAATCATGCAGTAACAGATTTAGGAACCCCTATAAGTTTCTAGTATGTGGTTTAACTTCAATTTTTGATTCTTTGTAGTATTACTTGGGTATCAAGTCAGTAAAAAGGGACTGTTGAGCTGAAAATCAAAATTAGAAAGGGGCCTAGAAGTGCAAAATGAAATTGACAGGGGTTTCCCTAGTGTTTGCCTATAAAGGCATCACTTCTTGCCTTGGAAAGAGGAGGTTTTTTTAGGGAAAAAGTTTCACAGTCTAAAAATTTGAGTTTCAAATTAAAAAGCTACAACTGAAATTTCAGAGTTAGGAAGTCTATTCTAAATCTAGTTCTTCAAAACCAAAAGAAAAACAACAGAAAATTCAAAAAAAAAGGAATGTTACATTGAGTTCTGTCAAGTAATTGAGATTAAAGGCTCCTGGGTTAATTTCAAGTTGAAATTGGTCTATTCGAGTCATTTTGGGTGTATTTGAGCTGTTTTCGATCGGTTCATCAGTTGAAACCGGTCCTGTGTCAGTTGATGTTGCTTCTAGGCTTATAACTGTGAGAACATGATTTTTGTCTCCCTAAAAATGTTCCTATAAAATTCATTAAAATTAGGATTTTTATTATCTGAATTGCTAGGAATTAATTGCATAATTTCGCGTTTATTTGCATGTTGCGCATTCTAATTAATATAATTCATAAAAAATACAAAAAACTATGCGTTGTCTTTAGGATTTATTTCTACATTTTTAAGGTATTTAGTAAATTATTCGCTTTATGAAAAATGAAAATCACAAAAATAGTTTTCTTTTGCAATTTTAATTTTACATTTGATTTTCAAGCAGTTTTTTTTTAATTTGCTTGTTTGATTAATAGTGGTAATTATCATTTATCTTTAATTATTGTATTTATGTCAATTAGGTTACAGGAATTAAATTGGATTTTTTTAATGATTATCTTGAATAAAGAAAAAGAGAAGAAGAATGGAAATGAAAATTGGAATTAAGATTGAAGATTTGTTTTGGACCAATCTAATTAGAATATCAAGCCCAAACAATTGCCCCAATTTCTGCCCAAATTCACCCCATTTTACCCGGTCCAGGAAGGCCAGGTCCCAAAACGGCATCGTTTTCTACCAAAAAATCTGAGGCGTTGATCAACCCTAATCGAACAGTCGAGATGGGGGGGAGCGTTACACTCTATAAGTATCATATAACACCCCCAGATGAGAAACGTGGTACCCTATCCGAAACAAACATAAATCCCTCTGGTGTAACACCACCATATCGTCACTCTCCCTTCGCCCTCTGCCGCTGGCCGGGAATCGTCGTTGCTGGTAGCGTATCTCCGATGGACCCCAAAACTACACAACATCATATCCTCACCCTTTCCTTTCCAACCCCACCAGAGGTTACCCGCAAATAATTCCCAATCTCGTCGAATATCCGTCCGAAATTTGACAGCTCTGCCGTCCACGACGGAGACCGGCCACCAAATACCCAATGTTTTACAACCTAGGTTCCTCGCCCTATCCTCATCATAGATGTATCACAGTTGTCCCTCGAATCACACCACATCTTTTCGAATATTGATTTGAAAATCCCGACCAAAATAAAATCATCTCCAAAACCCAGCAAACCAACAATGTGCACTTTCCTCACACCCCTCAACCCAAATCCATGCCAGTTATCCCTCGAATTACCCTGGTGTGGTTCAAATGCTAAATCAAAGTTAGCTGGAACCTGTTAGTCATGCATGTGGTTTCTGAAGCCATGATTTTAAGCAAAGTCATCCAACCTTGTTTAATTTTAATAGAGTATTATTGTGTAGGTCCTTTTCTTTAGTGTATTCTTAGTTTTCATGCTCTCCTCTCTTTTGTTCTGTTTGGTTTAATTCATGATTCATCCATTTGGAAGGCTTAGAATATAGTAAGCATAGTTGTTTTTTTGTTCTTCTACTGAGTGTCTTCTATTTTTTGGTCCATTATTCTATCTTGGCTAACCTTGTTAATTGGGGGGTCTGTTTGTTGAAAGGAAATTCGTGTTCGATTTCTTTTTAGTCTGATCTTTGTTTCTTTGTATAGATGTATACGCTCATTGATATGTTCTTCTCTAGAGTGTCCTTTATTTTTGTTCATTGTTCTATTTTGGTTGATCTTATTAGTTGGAATCTGTTTATGGATATGCAATTTGTGTTTGTTCTTTGATCTCGATTTCTTATCTTTGGATCTTTTGGATAAATATATATATGCTCATTGATTTGTTTCTTCTATTGAATGACTTTTATTTTTGGTTCATTATTTCCATCATTGGTTGATTGAAATAGTTTGAGTCTTTTATTGGAAGGCAACCTGTGTTTATGCCTTCATTATTGTTGATTTTGTGTGTCAGATCCTGTTATGATTTTTGTAATCTGCTTTGGTTAGACAATGTTGCTGCATAATTGTAGTCGATCTATATTTTAGTCAATTAATTCAAACCTTTAGTTTAATTTGGGTCATGTGATACAGACTTTAAGGCAGGCGGTTGTAGTTGAGTTAGGATTGGTAAGTTAACTAGGGTAGAGATGGGCTAGGGTTAGTAATTGTAGGAACCATTCAAGAGTAATTTGGGTAGTTTAGCAAGGAATCTTTGGCAGTTGAGTTAAGAAGCTTCTAGAATAGGGAACAAATTGCAATTTATATATCTATTTTATGGTAACTTGCGTAACAAGCTATGAAATGAGTGACTAATGTAGTAAATAAAATAGGGATTAAGAGTCAACTTAATATCTGAAGGTAGCCCTGTGTGTGAGGATATATATACTAGCACACAGAAAGAGAATGAAGGGAGGAAGCTGAATAAAAATCAGAAAGCTGCTAATTCAAACGATTTTCTGAGCTTGAAAGTTCAAAAGTTGAATCAAAAACTAGTTCTGGTTTCTTCTTATTATCATGGACTAAAGGCTAAATGTTGGGTTATGTCGGGTGAAGTTCGAATTCATTTGGCTATTTAAAATTGGTATTGGTTGTGCGAGTTGCATCTCCTGGTCTTTTGAAAGTGCTGAATCTACTGTTCCATTTACTTAGGGGTATATTCACTGATTTTCTCATTAAATATGGGATTATTTGTTGCTGTTGTTGCTGTGTTTCTCTGTGACTGCCTACTCATAGGTCTCTTTTTCATTCCAGGTACATACTTAAAAGCTGCTTGATGTAATCTCTCAAAATGAAATGGTATGGAAGCCCGACTTCAGGATTTGGTGTTTATTCAGATTCTGTTATTGATTAGAAAATAGTGAACCGTTGTCTATGTATGCTCAATTTACGAGCTGATGTAATTCATCTAGTTCCTTTAGTTTGTACATGCACTGTATAAGGACTGAATTAAAACTTACTTTGATTTGTTATAATTTTGTAGTAGAATAACATGTCCAGTATAGTGCTAGATTAAGTAGGTTGATTTTATGGTTTTGAAATCGAACATCACGAGTGTGGTATTTGTTTACTTCAATATCATGAAATAGGAAATCAAGTAGTTACTCCTGCCAGTTCGCATATGCTCAGTAAAAATTAGGAAAGAACTTCATAATTGATTTCGTTTTAAAATTAGTAGTAATCTGCTTAAGTTTCAGGGCATAATTAGATGTTTCATATTAATTTCTTGAACCTTGTGAGTATTAGTTAAATAATTAACAGCCTGCTTACATAGATCATACATATATTTATATCATTAATTATGGTGGGAATAATTGTGCAGTTTATACTCGAATAGGTATTTCAATCCACTAAGGATCAGGGCTCAACTGCTCACCCCTGATGAGCTGGGGCTCAGCCATGGATAATGCACAACCCAAAATTTGGCCTTACTTTGTTGAGACTCATCAGTGGTTGGCTCGATAAGGTTGGAGTCATCGTCCTTGGGCTCATATAAAAGCCCAATGGCTTGGAGTTGAAGTCTAAGCTATGAAATGTTCAATATTAGATTTTATTAGAGACTAACTTAATAGAGAACTATAGTTTCTTTAGGGATGTCCTTTATAATAATAAATTGAGTTGAGCTATGCTAAATAAACTAACAATTGCATGGCCCTTGCTTATTAATCTTGAATTGATCCTTAGATTTTGAGGCGTGCCACTTAGAAAATTCCATGGCCCTCGAAAAGGGCGAACGTATAATTTCTTTTGGCGCGCTAGCTTAATAATTTAACTTTCCTAAATGCGGGTGCACATTTATGTTACCCAAATCTAAATCTCAACAAAGTTGAAATGTGTCAAAAACCACAGGTGCATTTATGTAACGTGGTTTGAGACACGTTTTAATGTCGTTGCAATTCTCTTTAAAAATAATAATAATAAAAGTGGTTAAATGATTTAATATGCACATATGTTCATAATTGTACAATATTAGATAATTTAAGCCAAATATAACAGTTCAGCGAGCGTGCTTGAACCACGGAACTCGAGAATGCCTAACACCTTCTTCCGAGTTAACAGAATTCCTTACCCTGATTTTTGGTTCGCGGACTGTTAAACAAAGTCATTCTTTCATCGATTTGGGATTCTAAGCGGTGACTTGGGACACCATACATCTCCCAAGTGGTGACTCAAAAATTCTCTTAAATAATTGAATCTTGTTTCGATTGTCCTTTAATTGTAAAAACTCCCTTATCTACGCCCTTCTCTGGGTGGTTGTAGCCAAAAAGAGGTGTGATAGCTCTGGCAACTCTGCTGTGGATCGAACCCAGAGTCTTTGGTTCAGGGTTCAAGAAATTCGAGCTTAGAATAATTGTTATTTTTGGCTTTGTTTGTTATCTGATTTTTGTTTTTCATGTTTACTAAGTGTGCAAAATGATCTATTCACTGCTTTTATATTATTTGAACTGTACATATAAACTGTTACGAAACCCCTCTCTCCTTTTCTTCGGGGATGTGCTCGCTGGCTGAGAATCCATATTTTGTTAGTGTCATACCTTGAAATAAGAAAGAGGCTTGAACAAGGTACAAAGCCTGACGATCTTGCGGTTCCCTGATACATAGCCCCCCCCTAGATCGAGTTGTCCGCTTGGGCACTCAGTCTAGAAAAAATACCCAGGTCTCAAACATAAAATAACTTAACCTCATGCTAGATCCCTAGTAGGAACGTTTATCTGCATCATGAACTTGACTTAGGGGACTCAACATAGGGGTTTGGTCCATCTAGGACATCTGTACTCTGAATGATGGACCATCCCGATGCATCCTACTTGTGTATGTATTTGTTTTGGATTTGCATTCTGACCTGCTTTTTTCGGGTAAGGAGAGTTAACCACCTACTCTAAAAGAACAAACGTCCAAATACTGTCGAAGCTCTGCCGAAAAAAAAGAAAAGAAAAACAAAGTGAAAACAAAAGGGATTCTGTTTTATTCGCCCACGAAAAAGAGAAAAAGCTTGTTTTAAAAAGAAATAGTTTTTTTTTAATAAAATGAAAAGGGAAAAGCAAAGTCCTTGTTTCAAAAATAGTTTTGCCCGAACTAAGTCGGTTTGATTCTCACCAGGTGTGAGATACGTAGGCAACCCCTATCAGGTCCAACTTTTTTTTTGCAAAAATAGCCAAAATAAAGAAAAACAAATGTTAAATTTTTAATTGTTGCCCTAAATAAATCAGGTGACTCTTTTGTTGTCAAGAATAGCCAAATGTACCCGGAAGAGACGCTGGAAGGCTGATTTTGCAAGAACGGCCATCTTTGGGTCTTTATGGAATATTTTGGTCTGGTAACGAGCACAACCTTAAAAACTTCCTCCGGAAGTGCTAAAAGGCCGTATTCTCAAAGTTGGGCCCATTTTAGAAAATAGATTTCATAAAAAGAAAGGGGTCAATTTTTATTTTTGAAGTCAAACAGGAATAAAGTCGTTACTAATTTGCCTTAATAAATGTGCAGGATGAACACGATCAAAACACACCTTTTTCATTTGTAAGAAACGTCCCTTTGGAGTAGCGGCTATGGTGGAATGATCTAGGTATAGAAGGGCAAGATGAAGTGAAGATATATTTGGGGGGCCTTCCGGGCTTATTGGAGATTATGCCCCGGGGAGATATCATAAGAGCGTTGGTCATGTGCTGGGACACGTCACAATCTCAGATTTTGAACTTACCCCGACCTTAGAAGAGATAGCTATGTACATCCCAGATACTGAGCTTCCCTTGAGACACAAGTATTTGCTTGCTCCGAGAGTTGTAGTGGTGTACAAATTCATAGATACCCTGAAGATAAGCAGAGTGGTACATGATCCGAACCTGGCAAAGGGGTTTTGCACCTTTTCATTCCTGTATACCATATATGGTCACATAGGGAGGTTCAATAATCCAGAGAAAAAATCTTCAGCAAAGGAATCCATGTCAAGTGGGAAAAACACAGAAGTTTAGCTTTTATGGTGGCTTTTTCTAGGGCTCCTGTTATTTCCAAGGAAAGATGGGAACACTGACATAAAAATAGCAGGGGTTGTCAGCACTCAAGCCAAATGTACACTTATGCCTATGATAGTAGCTGAGATCTTTCGTGCTCTCACAGCTTGCAGGGCCGGGAAAGACATCTTCGAGAGGTGCAATCTGTTGTTGCAAATGTGGATAATTGAACACCTGCGCCACTGTCCCAGATCATGAGCTATGGGTCAGCGGAGAAAACTTGCATAGAAGAGTTTTACACAAGAATAGAAGGGCTCAGCTTGCCTGAAGGAGTAGTGGGATGGATATCCTACTTTCAGTCCCTCACTGCCGGTCAAGTAGAATGGACATTGGGATGGTTGTTTGTGGACGAGATCATATACATGCCGAAAATAGAGCCTCATTTCCTCTTGATCGGTCTTAAGAGCATCCAGCCTTATGCCCTGCATCGGGTCTTGATACAACTTGGAAGGTGCCAGATAGCACTGAAAAGCGAAGATCTCAGTACCCGAATAGTCAAGATTGGACCTGATGGTCAGTTCCATGATGCAACAATCCGCAAAATTTCGAATGTATGCTAATACCTAACGGCAAAAACTTGTGTATGGGATTGGTCCAAAGGCAATGTGTCTCCAGGATACCTTTCTTTCTATAAGAGAGAAATTTAGTTCGAGAGTCCACCAAAAGGCCCCACCTCCGGGAATTCGTCGAAGCATCGCAAGAGCAGTTGGACTGGTTGGCTAAGGAACAAGAATACTGGAGTACAATAACAAAGCTGGAGAACCAGGCCATGAATTTTCAAATCAAGAAAGATATGTAGGCCGCCGCAAACGAGGTCGAGAAGAAGAAACTGGTCAAGGAAAACGAGTTCCTTCGGGCCCAGATTCAGAAAATGAAAGGAGCAGTGGAAAACCCCATCAGAAGTGTCAAGGATACAAAGCTTATAGATGGCTTGTGGCAGAAGGTGAGTAACTACAGATTTGATTTAAACAAAGCATAAAAGGAACTAGTCAGGGCTCGAAAACAGTTGGCTAAAAATGCTGCAGAGCGAGCACGTCTAATTGGGCAATTGAGGGAATAGTTCGACGGTGAGATGATAGGGTTAAAGAAAAGAGCCGTCACTGTAGATAATAAACACTCAAATAGGCAAAATAATTCAAGATTGAAAGTGAACATTGCTATACAAGATAGGGAGAATTAGAATTTGATTTGCAACAGATTCAAAATCAGAACCAAGTAGCCGAACAAATTTTGGAAGCTAGAACTGAGCAGATTGGGCGGTTATTGCAGGAGAAAGGTGTCTTACGAGAGAGAATCAAGGAGATCGCCCATGATATCGAATGAATTGTAACAGTTGTGAGGATATGCCTAGATCTATGTTCTGTGCCATTGCGATGCTTTTTGTTCGTCGTGTAATGGAAGATCTTCACCACCCTTCAAGATGCCTCGAGGGTCCCAGGAGCAATTGAAGAACTAATGTATTCGTGATTTATTGAGATTGTGTGTTTGTTAAAAGTCTGTCAGTCCGTAGTTTTTTTTACGCAAGGTTAGCTGTTCTTCGAGTATGAAGTTTGTCTATTTGTTAGTTTCTTGTATAAATATGTCATTTTTCGAGTCCTTGTAAATAATGTTTGTTATTATGAAAAAGGGAAAATTTCAAAATTTCTTATGCTTCACTTTTATTGGTAAGAACTACGCTCGGTCTTATTTATGCGGGGTCATGATACGTAGGAAATCTACATAGGATTCGACTATAACCATAAGAAGAAAAGTGAAAGAGAAAAGAAAGGAAAATGCAATAGGAGAGGGGGATGAAATAAAGTCAAATGAAGGAGGCTTTACAAACAAAGAAAATAAAAGTCGGGATGACGCAAGTAACCAATGCATGTACTGACAACCTATTATTTAGGTGCATTCACACCCAACATGTGGCCGCTCTCGTGTTAGAACCTAACCATTAACGAGTTTTTGGTGTTTTGCCATTCCAGGTTAGACAGGTGGTTAGTACTTGAGACATTCTGGCAACCCACTCCTACAATATACGGTCTAAGAGCAAACAAGTCATGGCCAATCAGGAAGCCAATTTCAGCATTATTGACCCCTCGAAAGAAGTAGAGGAATTGGACGTTAATGCCATGAAGTAGGAAATATACAAGTTAAAGCACCAAGTGGATGAGATGTACCAAACATGGTCCATAGGACATCCACCCCGACCTATCATGCTAATCCAACCTTCATTTTGCCACTGGCCCAAGCTCCTGATCAGTCCACCACTGACCCACCCTCATGTTTTCCTATCTACTCGCAGCACTAGGGTACGACCTCCCAACAACCACCAGCTCCACTACCCAAAGTCGCTCCTCACCCCCATCCGCCAATTTCCCCCATCTATCTGGTACCTCCGCCTACCACACTCCGTAGATCGTCGAGTTTACCTTTGCTTCAAGCATATGACCCCTAAAAATATCCACCAGAGCTTGCTTACAACATCTATGAGCCTTACTCTTATGCTCCTCAACTCGAAATCCTGGCGAGAGTTGAAAAGCCAATCAAAAATCCTGAGCAGGAAGAGGTACTTAGAAAGTTCAAAAGTTTAGAACAATCATTCAGTGATATGCGGGGATTAGGTGGCTAGGTGAGCGTGGCGTTCAATGCCCTTTGTCTATTTCAAGACTTACAGTTGCATGTAGGTTTTAATATGCCTAAATTTGACTTATATGATGGACATGGCGATCCGGTTGCACATCTATGGGGTTTTGCAGAAAAATGAGAGGAGCAGGGGGAAAAGATAAAAATGGCGTACTTTAGTCAGAGTATAAGCGGGTCAGCACTGGAGTGGTATACCCGACAGGACCCCAATCGATGGTATACGTAGCATGACGTGGCACAAGCATTTGCTTCTCACTTTCAGTATAATCTCGAGTTTTTCTTGGATCGCCTATCTCTGACAAAACTGGAGGAGAAACACAATGACAACTATAGGGAATACGGTTTCCGGTGGAGATAACAAGCTGGCAGAGTTGATCCCTTAATGAAGGAGAGTGAGATGGTTGACTATTTTATGCAGTCTCTGCAACCTACCTATTTCGGGCATTTGGTATCAGTAGTAGGTAAATCTTTTAACAATGTAGTTAAGATGGGAATTATGGCCGAGGAAGGCCTCAAATCGAATAAGATCATGAGCTACTCTGCATCTAATGCAACCACTCAAGCCATCCAGAGCGGAGCTGGGGGGAGCACTTGGAAAGAAGAATAAGGAGGAAGTAACAACGGTGGAGTCGGGAACTTGGTTCGGGCCCCGAGCTCTATCTCATTACACCAAACCTCCTCCTCATCACCAAACATACCCACACCCTCCATACAGCTCACCGCAACATTATTATCTACCAGTAGAACCTCCCTTCTCAGTCCATCACACATAAGCATATACCCAAACTCCCACTCCCACAAAATGGCATGCGCCAGCACCACAAAATACCTACCCGAATTGATAAAATCACTACCCACCTCAAAGAGCTTAGCAAGTACCCCCGAAACCAGCTTTCCGAGCCAATCCACTCCTAAGAAATAAAAAGGTGTAGAAGAAAAAGACATTTACTCCGTTGGAAGAATCTTACACTAGCCTATTCCACAAGCTGCGACAATTAGATACGTTGAGACCAATCGAAGCGAAGTTGCCAAATCCTCCCTCAAATAATCTAGATTATTCGGCAAGCTGTGAATACTGTTCCGTGGCACCGGGGCATGATACTAAAAAGTGTTGGCATTTGAAAAATCTATCCAGGAACTCATCAACTCCCACCAGATTGAAGTGCAGACCCCATAGGCACCTAATATGAACCAATACCTGCTGGCGGCCCATGAGGATATCAACATGTTTAAACAGCCCTTGAAGACAGTAATGATGATCAAATCCAATGAAGTTAAGCCACATGAGATGTGAGCAGTGAGAACTTGGTGATCGAGGCAAAAGGAAGAAGCAACAAACCTGTCATAGTTCAAGGGAGCCCATCATGCGCGGTTGCACCAAAACAGGAACATGCGAAAGTAACAGTACACGGGGCAGTTAGAGAAACTATCGTGGTTGTGGAAGGTGTTCACATAGAACCTGTCATTGTAAAACCAGTGATCCAGCTGCTAGTCGTCAGCAGCAAAGCTGTTCCTTGGAGAAATGAACAAGCAATAGTGTTGTATAAAGGAAAGTAAGTTAGGGAAGAAGTGTGTGAGGCTTGGGGTTTAACTCGATCGGGGAGGTACTTCGCCCTTGAAGAATTGAAGAAAAGCAGGATCTCTAATGATAACCCATAATCAGTAAAGAAAGCTGTGTCGGAAGAAGAGGCAGAGGAATTCTTGAAGAAAATGAAAATGCAAGACTACTCCATCACAGAGCAGTTGAGAAAGACGCTAGCTCAGATCTCCTTATTGTACTTACTAATCCATTCAGATGAACGCCGCCAGGCACTGATGAAGATTTAAAACGAAGCCCACGTTGCTAATAAAATAATAGTGAATCATTTGGAGAAGATCGCAAATAAGATATTCGAGGTAAATCGGGTCACTTTCTCCAATGACGAGCTACCTATGGAGGGCACTGAGTACAATCGAGCCCTTTATCTAACCGTGAAATGTGAAATGCTTTGGTCACCTGAGTTCTGGTCGATAACGGATCCAGTTCAAATATCTGTAACATTGAACAAGCTAAAGGTGTGCAATGAAAGGGTCCACAAGAATAACATTTGTGTTCTCGGTTTTGACGGCGAAGGCAAAGAATCTGTGGGAGACATAGTGCTTGAAATGACAATAGGGCCCGTTGAGTTCACCATGGAATTTCAAGTGCTGGACGTGGTAGTCTCTTATTACCTGTTGTTGGGTAGACTCTGGATTCATGCAGCCAAGGCAGTGCCATCTACGCTACATCAGATGGTCAAATTTGAATGGGATAGGCAAGAGATTGTGGTACACGGTGAAGACAATTAGTGTGTTTCAGGTGATACTGCCGTACCATTCCTTGACTCTGAAGACAACAAAGGGCCATGGGTCTACCAGGCATTTCATACAGTGTTGGTTCAGAAGATCCCAGAATGTGAGATTTTCATGTTTCCAAAGATAGCAGCATCGTCGGTCATGGTGCCTTCCGAATGTTGAAAAATGGTTTCACGCCCGTCAAGGGGTTGGGTGATGCTCTATAAGGCATTGTGCAACCGATATCCCTCCCCAAAAATCTAGACACTTTTGGTCTAGGGTTCAAGCCTACAGCTGCGGACGTAAGGCAAGCCAGAAAGCTGAAGCACAGGGCCTGGATTCTCCCAAAGCCCATCCCATGGTTGTACAAGTCATTCGTCAAGCCCAGTACTAGCAATGGATCCGTACCAAGATTTCCCAGCCCGGTGATCGATGCGGATGAGGATCTGGATAAGGGGTTAGAAAGACTGTGCAATGAGGTAAATATGGTCGAGGCAAGAGAAGGATCGAGCAGGGCAGATGTGCAGTTTCTGGGAGCATGTGCAAAAGTCAACAACAGGGAAGCCACTCCTTTTCCAACTCGGAGGGAGTCGTGGTAGTCAGCTTTGGTTATCCTTTAAGTTTAATTTGGATTAGCTTTAGAGTTGTTAATTCTGTTTATTTTTGTCCGTTGGGATTTTCATACTATGTCATCTTCGATTCTGATGAAATGTAATTTCCTTTCCAATAATACCAATGGTTCCCATTTTTCTTTACTTTTATTCCTTCTCTCTTTTATACAGTTATTTTTATGCTGGTTCCAATTATCTGACATGAATAAGGACTCTTCGGCCCAGTCTTAAGTATTAGTATAGATAAGAAATAATAATTTAGGAAATAGAGCATTAGCATGAACCAGAATACGACAAGGAAGGGGCATGGGATAAAATCAGCAAAGAGTTGAACCCATTTGAGGAGAAACACGAAACAAAACTGAGTGATACAGAGGAGGTCAATTTAGTAAGCCCAGATATTGTTAGAGAGACAAAAGTAAGTGTCCATCTAGAATCACAACATACGAAACAAATAATTGAAGTACTGCTTGTATACAAAGATGTCTTTGCATGGTCCAATGATGATATGCCCAGATTGAGAACTGACTTGGTAGTTCACAAGCTGCCCACTAACCCAGCCAGCCCTCCTATCAAAAAAAAGTTGAGAAAGTTTCCAACTGATGTGAGCATGAAAATCAAAGAAGAAGTCACAAACAGTTTGACGCAAAAGTCATCCGAGTCATATGATATCCCACCTGGTTAGTTAATGTTGTGCCCGTACCAAAGAAGGATGTGTGTGTTGATTAGCGTGACCTCAACAAAACAAGCCCAAAGGACAACTTCCCCCTGCCGAACATCCAGATATTGATTGATAATTGTGCGAAGCATGAGATCAGGTCGTTCATGGATTGTTATGCAAGTTACCACCTGATCTTAATGGATGAATATGATGTAGAGAAAACAACAATTATCACGCCGTGGGGGACATATTTCTATAGGGACATGCCTTTTGGTTTGAAGAATGCCGGGGCGACATACATGAGGGTAATGACAACCATTTTTCACGATTTGATACATAAGGCAATTGAGGTCTATGTGGATGATGTGATAGTGAAGACCAGAAAGCAATCCGACCATGTCAAAGACCTGAGGAAATTCTTTCAAAGCCTCCGCAGGTATGACCTCAAACTCAACCCGGCAAAATGCGCTTTAGGGGTCCCTTCAGGGAAGTTGCTAGGGTTCATAGTCAGTTGGTGAGGCATTGAATTGGACCCGTCAAAGATAAAAGATGTATAGGAGCTACCACCACCGAGGAATAGAACATAAGTATTGAGTCTATTGGGAATGTTGAATTACATCAGTCGGTTCATTGCTCGGCTGACAACCCTATGTGAACCCATCTTTAAGCTAATGAAAAAGGATTTTCCGGTGAAATGGACGGGAGAGTTCCAAGAGGCTTTTGATAAGATAAAGGAGTATTTGTCGAACCCACCGATATTGGTCCCGCCAGAACCAGGAAGGCCCTTGATCTTATATTTGACAGTCTTGGACAACTCATTTGGGTGTGTGTTGGGCCAGCACAATGTTAGTGGGAGAAATGAGCATGCCATATACTACTCAGCAAGAAATTTATGGCTTACGAGGTTAAGTATTCTCATCTTGAAAGGACATGATATGCCTTGACATGGGTAGCCCATAAGTTAAAGAATTACTTTTCCTCATATACCACTTATCTCGTCTCACGTATGGACCTATTGAAGTACATTTTCTAGAAGCCCATGCCCACGGGAAGGCTCACAAAATGGCAAATCTTTCTCACTCAGTTCGAAATTATCTATGTGATGAGGATTGCCATGAAGCATAGGCATTGTAAGATCATTTAGCGGAGAATCCGATAGATGAAGAATATGAGCCCTTCAATACAAACTTCCAAGACGAGGAAGTGATGTTTATTGATGGATTGGAACGGGATGAGAGGTCAGGTTGGAAATTGTTATTTGATGGGGCTACCAACACGAAAGTCATTGGGATAGGAGCAGTGCTCATTTCTGAAGAAGGGCATCATTACCCGGTCACAGCTCAACTCCGTTTATATTGCACAAACAACATGGAAGAATATGAGGCATGCGTTTTGGAACTGAGATTTGCAGCAAACATGGGTGTCTAGGAAGTTTTGTTCATTGGAGACTCGGACCTTCTTCTACACCAGATTCTAGGGGAGTGGGAAAAAAGAGACTGAAAGCTGATACCATACCATCAATGCTTGCTTGAACGATTCCGGTCAATAGAGTTTAGGCATATCACCAGAATTCACAATGAAGTTGCTGACACCTTGGCTACTCTGGCATCAATGTTACATCACCGAACAAGGCTTATGTTGACCCAATACATATCCGGGTCCATGATCAACACGCATATAGAAATATGGTGGAAGAACAACTTGTATCTTAGCCTTGGTTCCATGACAAGGAATATATCAGGAGAGCTGTGCACCCGGTATAAGCCACGAGTGACTAGAAGAGAACAATCCATCATTTGTCAAGTGGGTTTTTTTTAGTGGAGGAATATTATATAAAAGGACGCCGAATCTTGGTTTTTTAAGATGCGTAGATGCTGGGCAGGCGCCAACCATCATGAATGGGGTGCACGCTAGCGTCTGTGGGTCACACATGAGCAGATACGTTTTGGCAAAGAACATCCTCCAGGCAGGATATTATTGGCTCACCATGGAGCAGGAGTGCATCGCAAATTCGTTTTGGCAAAGAACATCCTCCAGGAAGGATATTATTGGTTCGCCATGGAGCAGGAGTGCATCACAAATATCATCAATGTCAGGTGCATGGAGATTTAATTCACTCCCCGTAGTCTGAATTGCATACAATGTCAACACCATGGCCTTTCATTGCTTCGAGCATAGATGTCATCGGGCCCATCGAGCTGATAGTTTCTAGTGGACAAAAATTTATCCTTGTTTCTATTGACTATTTCACCAAATGGGTTGAAGCCAAAGCCTTCAAAGTAGTGACCAAGAAGGTTGTGGTCGACTTTGTGCATGTACATATCATTTGCTGGTTTCGATTCCCCAAGATTCTCATCATTGACAATAAGGAAAATCTCAACAGTCACTTAATGAGAGAAGTATGTCAGTAGTTCAAGATCACACATCGAAATTCTACCCCGTACCGCCGCAAGGCGAATGAAGTGGTTGAGGTAACCAATAAGAATATAAAGAAGATACTTCGTAAAATGGTGATAGGGTCCATACAGTGACATGAAGCTACCCTTTGCATTGTTAGGCTATTGCACTACCGTCCGCACTTCGGTAGGGGAAACTCCATAATTGTTGGTATATGGCACAGAGGCGGTAATCCTGGCCGAAATTGAAATCCCCTCTCTTTGAATCGTGGCCGAAGCAGGAATCGATGACGAAGAATGGGTTAAAGCTCGTTTGGAGCAATTGAGTTTGATTGACGATAAAAGATTCGCGGATGTGTGTCACGGCTAGTTGTGTCAACAGAGGATGGCCATGGCATATAATAAGAAAGTGTTTCCTAGAAAGCTTGAAGTAGGTCAATTAGTATTGAAACACATCTACACTCACCAGGCCGAGGCAAAGGGCAAGTTCGCTCCAAACTGGCAAGGACCGTTTGTAGTGTCAAGAGTGTTGTCTAGTGGAGCATTGTATCTGGCGAATGTGGAAGGACATTGTGTTGAAATGGAAATCAATTCGTATACCGTCAAAAGATATTATTTATGATTTTCTTTCGTTTTGATCATTTTCTATACTTGGCGTTTGTTTGCACTTGGCATGTTTTATAGATTGGAATGATGAAGGCATTTTATTCAGCTATCTAAACACTTTACCCTTTGTTACCCCTTTGAGCTTATGTTATTTTTCTTCTCATATCCCCTCTTTTGGAATCCATAACGAGAGTCAGACACGCAATTATAAAAGGCGACGAACATATAATAAAGGAAAAACTAAGTAAATCAAAACAAACAAAAAAAAAGAAAAAAAGAAAAAAGAAATAAAAGAAGAAAAAAAGAAAAAAAAGAGAAAAAAGAAGAAAAAAAGATAAAAAGAAGAAAAAACGAAAAGAAAAGAAAAGAGACGAAAAGTAAAGGGAAGAAAAGGAAAAAGTAAGAAAAGTAGCAGAAAGAGAAGAGGAAAGTGAAATGCAACAGTGGCGAACATAAATAATCAGTAGGTACTACGTTTGACCTTAATCGTTTTTTAGAATACGTAGGAAGCCTCATTGCTCGGTCATATTCAAATAAATGCAAAGCCCCAAGCAAGAAACTAGGGAAAAAATTGTGTTGGTGTAGATTCCGAAAGTTGTAAATTTTGAACCCGTAAGAGTAGTTTTTGAGCCTTTTACAACATTTCTTTCTAACTCTATCCAAAAGCCCACATTACAGTCCATAGAAAGACCTTTTGACCGATCCGTAAGAAATGTTGGGGCAAGCAAGGAGAAATGGACCATACCTCTAGGCGGCACCCTAGTTCCTGCAGAAAACTATAAAATGAGAGAGTCTTATTGGTGAAAACCCTCATGGGCACCATAAGGAGACAAGAGCTGAGAGAAATAAAAAAGAGAGAGCCACATTTGTGAAAACCCTCACGAGCAACGTGAGGTGAAGGTAAGAAAAGAAGCAACAACCAGAAATGGGCTACTGGTGGAAATCCATTCAGAAAACCGCAAGGCAAGAAAAGCTAGGGTTTGGTTGAAGGAATTAGATTACATATAGTCACAACAACAAAATCACGGCAACAAAAGGTTAGTCGTCAGGACATACTGGATCGACCAAGGCGAAGAGCATGTCATGATCTAGCTACTCCTCCTCAGATAAGTTCTCTTTCTCTTCACTTTGATAGTCAGGGAATGTGGAATTCTTCATCCTAAATGCCGTTCTGAGTCATTCCATTTCATTTTTCTTTCGAGTCTGTAAAGTATTTTGTCTAAGCAAATGGGAGGAATTTCAAAGCCTATTATCAACTCCCAAAGTGACAATGCGCATGACACCCAAAAAGTAACAAAGATAACAAAATCTGAAACCGCAAAGGGAAGGATTCACAATAGCGTTAATTGATGGAAGAGTCAAGAGTTGGAAAATTAAAGGAGCACCACAGAGAGACGGGGATGCAAAGTAAAACCACGAAGGTTCTGGGTCAGCCGATAATAACACAACGACCGGCCAGCCTCAGGAGAGATTCAAGTTTAGCACAACACAAAAATTGAAAAGGTCACGAGGGTTGACCTACAATGATACATCAACCCATCAATCGTCGGAGAGGGGCATAAAGTATTTTGGCACAAGATCGGAAGCGCCACACATGGTGAGGAGCAAAGTAAAGACACAAAGGTCAAAGGCCAGTCGAACATCATAAATAGACCGGGTGATCTCAGAAAAGGGTGTAAGGATTTTTGCAAAGGCTCGAAAATGTAACACAACGAGGAGGAACAAAGTAAAGCCACAAGGGTCATAGGGTCAACCAAGCATCACATTGACTTGGAAATTTTGGGGAAGGTACAAGGATTACGGTAAAAGGGCTAGGAATGTAACACAATAATGGGCGAGCAAAGTAAAGCCACAAAGGTTTGGGGGTCAGCCAACCAACTCAAGCAACTCATCAATCAACATGGAGATGTGAACATGACAGGACATGACATTGAGGAGGCCGCTTCCAACAAGAATCCTCAATCTAACCGCCTATTTTCAAACTGACTAGTTTTTTGTGATTGACATGGGGGCAAAAAAATTCTAGAAGAGCCTAATGGAGGCCATCCATAGGGGAAAGCAGACACATTGTAGGTATGATAAAAATCTCAAGACCTACCTGCAAATAGGGCTCAGTTCAAACTCAAAAGAGGCATAGGCCGTCAAAAATATCCTCCCCAGCAAAGAGCACAAGGGGATCAACTTTAAGTAGCAAACCCGAACAGAAACAACCGAGGATTAAAAGAGGCACAAAAGTTGAGATGGAACGTAGTTTAAAACACAAACACGCGCGGGCAACATGGGCAAGCACCAAGAACTTCCCCAGTAAGAGTCATAATAACCCTCCCGGACAATAATCACTAGCAGAAACAACCAGAAGTTAGAACTGGCATTTAAGTTGGAACCCTAAGGACCGTCTTGAAAAATGGGACTTAGCGTAGAATACAAACATTTGGATGGCATGGGCATGTTCAAATATTTCCTCAATAAGAGTCAACAAGAGTCAGGACTCGCCTGGATAATACGATTTAATCATAGCAGTTGTCACGACCCCCTGGATAATGGGACGTAGCTTTAAATATTAACCCCCAACAGACATAGTATGTCATCAAATAAGGAGTTTTCAGGACCTGCATGGATAATGGGAAGTAGTTTAATCACCAGTCACCAGCAAATCCCAGCAGATATAACCCATAACAAGACATAATGCCAAATAATACCTTTTGAGAAGCATAACATAATCTTACTGTTGTCATCAGGACCATCCTAGATAATGGGGCTTAGATTTAGAGATATTTGGTAAGGAGATTTGATTAACATTCACAGATCCACCCAACGCCAAACTGAGCAGAAAGAATTTTTTGTGTTTTATTTGTTTTGTTGTAATCAGGTACACCGGCAGCAGTCCCAGGGAATACATTTCAAGATTCAAACATTGCTAATCAGGCACCCACCAGCAAAAAAAGGGAATAATTTTGAAAAAAATTTCAAGTTTGAGTAATCAGGCGCCCACATGAAAAACAAGGGAACTCTTTTGGAGCATTCAGTTTGGGTAATCAGGCACCCACCTAGAGAACAAGGGAATACATTTCAAGATTCAAATTTTTGTAATCAGGCGCCTACCTGCAGAATAAGGGAATATATTTAAATTTCAAGTTTGGGAATCAGGCACCCACCTGGAAAACAAGGGAATACTTTTCAATGATTCATGTTTGGTAATGAGGCATTCACCTGTTAGAACAAGGGAATACTTTTCAAGATTGAAAAATTGGTAATCAGGCACCCACCTGCATAATAAGGGAATATTTCTCAAAATTTCAAGTCTCAGTAATCAGACGCCCACCTGCAGAATAATGGAATATTTTTCAAAGTTTTGAGTTTTGGTAATTAGGTGCCCATCTGCTAAACAAAGGAATACTTTTCATGTCCGGCGATTCGGCATCAAACATAAAAAAAGAGAAAAATAAGAAATCAACAAAGCAACATGGAGCTTACGGGAAGAAATATCAGTCAATAAGGCAACAACGAGTTACAGGAAGAAACACAAGGCAGCAAAATAAGAAGGATCAAGAGCAAGATTGAAGACATAGATAGGTTCTTTTGTAATCCGTAGTTTATAGTTTACTTTAGATTATTCATTATTCACAATGTGAAATAAGGAGGTCTAGCGGTAGTAGTAGCAGTAGCAGTGGCAGCAACAATTAGTCCCAGCTACCAAACACTCCAGAACTACAGTGACCTGATTCCTTTATAGTCAACGATATGTAGGCAACCTTTGAAGGAGGATTCGGTCAAACAGTTTTCAGAATGCTTCTCATGGAATGCAAAGCAGGAAAAAATCTCTCAGTTGCTCATTTATCTTTGCCCAGAAGCCCTTCGTGCCTCTTAGCAAAGAGAGGCAGCTGTGAGCACGTGATTTTTGCCTCGCAAAAACGTTCCTATTAAAATTCATCTAAAATTAGGATTTTTATTACTTGAATTGTTAGGAATTAATTGCATAATTTTGTGTTTATTTGTATGTTGCGCATTCTAATTAATATAATTCATATGAAATAAAAAAATACTATGCACTGCGTTTAGGATTTATTACTACATTTTTAAGGTATTTAGTAAACTAGTTGCTGTATGAAAAATGAAAATCACAAAAATAGTTTGCTTTTACACTTTAATTTGACATTTGATTTTCAAACAATTTTTTTCTTTTAATTTTCTTGTTCAATTAATAGTGATAATCATCATTTAGGTTTAATTAGTGTATTTATGTCAATTAGGTTCTATGAATTAATTTGGATTTGTTTATAGTTATCTTGAATTAAAAAACAGAGAGAAGAAGAATGGAAATGAAAATTTGAATTAAACTTGAAGATTTGTTTTGGACCATAATTAGAATATCAAGCCAAAATAGTTGCCCCAATTTCAGTCCAGATTCATCCTATTTTACCCTGTCAAGGAAAGTCAGGTCCCAAAACAACATCGTTTTCTAGAAAAACATCTGAGACGTTTATCAATCCCAATCGAACGGTCGAGATGCAGGGGGATTACACTATATGAGTGTCGTATAAGGTCCCCTAGGCTATCCAAAACAACCCTAAATGCATCCGGTATAACACCACCACATGATAGCCCTCTCTCCGCCATCCGCCACCGGTCGGGAATCATCGCCGCCGCCGACGTAGCTCCGATGGACCCCAAAACTACACCACATCATCTACTCACCCTCCCATTTCCATCCCTACAACCGGTTACCCTCAAATAATTCCCAATCTCATCGAATATCCATCTGAAATTCGATAGTCCCGCCGTCCATGACGGCGACCGACCACCAAACACCCCAAGTTTTACACCCTAGGTTCGTCGCCCTATCCCCATCACAGATCTAACACATTTTTCCATCGAATCACACCATACCTTCTCGAATATTGATTTGAAAATCCCAGCCAAGATACAACCATCTCCAAAACCCGCCAAACCAACATCGTGCACTCTTTTCACACCCCTCAACCCAAATCCATGCCAGTTGTCCCTCGAATCTCCCTCGTCTGGTTAAAATGCTAAATCAAATTTAGATGGAACCTGTTAGTGATGCATGTGCTTTCTGAAGCCATTATTTTAAGCTAACTCATCTAACCTTGTTTAATTTTAATAGAGTATCAATGTGTAGGTCCTTTTCTTTTTGTTTTAGTATATGCTTAGTCTCTTCTCTCCTCTCATTGTTCTATTTGGTTTAATTCATGATTCATCCATTTGTTAGGCTTATAATATAGTAAGCATAGTTGTTTATTTGTTCTTCTCGTGAGTGTCTTCTATTTTTGGGTCTATTATTCTATCCGGGATAACCTTATTAGTAGGGGCGTCTATTTGTTGAAAGGAAGTTCGTGTTCAATTTCTTGTTAGTCTGATATTGTTTCTTTGGTTAAATGTATACGCTCATTGATATGTTCTTCTCTTGAGTGTCCTTTGTTTTGGTTCATTGTTCTATTTTGGCTAACCTTATTAGTTGGAATTTGTGTATGGAAAGGCAATTTGTGTTTGTTCTTTGATCTCGATTTCTTATCTTTGGATCTTTTGGATAAATATATATATGAGCTCATTGATTTGTTTCATCTCCTGAATGACTTTTACTTTTGGTTCATTATTTCCATCATTGGTTGATTATTTAGTTTAAGTCTTTTACTGGAAAGCAACCTGTGTTTATGCCTAATTATTGTTCATTTTGTTGGTCTGATCCTGTTATGATTTTTGTAATATGATTTGGTTAGGCAGTGTTGCTGCATAATTGTATTCGATCTGGATTTTAGTCATTCAATTCAAACCTTTGAATCTTATTTAGGTCCTGTGATTCAAACTTTAGGGCATTTGGTTGTAGTAGAGTTAGGACTGGTAACTTAACTAAGGTAGACATGGTCTAGGGTTAGTAATTGTAGGAACAATTCAATGGTAATTTGGGTAGTGTGGCATGGAATATTTGGCAGTTGAGTTATGAAGCTTCTAGAATATGGAACTAATTGCAATTTAGATTTCTATTGTGGTAACTTGGGTAACAAGCTAGGAAATGGGGGACTAAGGTAGTAAATAAAATATGCACTAAGAGGCAACTTAAAATCTTAAGGTAGCCCTATATGTGAGGATATATATACTAGCACTCATAAAATAGAAGGAAGGGAGGAAGCTAAAAAATCATAGAGCTGCTAACTCAATCAATTTTCTGAACTTGAAACTTCAAAATTAGGATCAAAAACTAGTTATGATTTCCACTTCTTATCATGGACCGAAGGCTAACTGTTGGGTGAAGTTCGAATTAATTTGGCTA
Source organism: Nicotiana benthamiana (assembly GCA_034376525.1). Classification (NCBI taxonomy): domain Eukaryota; kingdom Viridiplantae; phylum Streptophyta; class Magnoliopsida; order Solanales; family Solanaceae; genus Nicotiana; species Nicotiana benthamiana. The sequence continues at coordinate 56,892,809 of CM067339.1, read as the reverse complement.
TTTAAAATAAGTATTGGTTGTGCGAGTTGCATCTCCTGGTCTTTTGAAAGTGCTGAATCTACTGTTCTATTGATTTGGGGGACTATTCACTGATTTTGTCATTAAATCTGGGATTATTTGTTGCTGTTGTTGCTGTATTTCTCTATGACTGCCTACTCATAGGTCTCTTCTTCATTCCAGGTACACGTTTAAAATCTCTCTGATGTAATCTCGCAGATTGAAATGAAATGGAAGCCTGACTTCATGATTTGGTGTTTATTCAGATTATGTAATTGATTAGGAAATAGTAAACAGTTGTCTATGTATGTCTAATTTACGAGGTGATGTAATTCATCCTAGTTCCTTTAGTTTGTACATGGACTGTATAAAGACTGACTGAAAACTTACTTTGATATGTTATAATTTTGTTGTAGAGTATGTCATGATCACAGAAGACTAGCTACTCCTCCTCAGATAAGTTATCTTTCTCTTCCCTTTGATAGTCAGGGAATGAGGAATTCTTCACCCTAAATGTTGTTCTGAGTCATTGCATTTCATTTTTCTTTCGAGTGTGTAAAGTCTTTTGTTTAATCAAACGGGAGGAATTTCAAAGCCTATAATCAGCCCCCAAAGGGACAAAGCGCATGACACCCAAAAACGAAACAAAGATAACAAAATCTAAAACAGCAAAGGGAAGAATTCACAAGAGCTTCAATTGATGGAAGAGGCAAGAATTGGAAATGTAAAAGAGCACCAGACAGAGATGGGGATGCAAAGTAAAACCACGAAGGTTCCGGGTCACCCGACAATGACCCACCGACCAGGAAGTCTCATGAGTGATGCAAGTTTAACACATCACAAAAATGGAAAAGGTCACGAGGGTTGACCTACTATGATACATCAACCCATCAATCATTGGAGAGGGGCATAAAGGATTCTGGCAAAGGATCGGAAGTGCCACACATGGTGAGGAGCAAAGTAAAGACACTAAGGTCAAAGGCCAGCAAAACACCATAAATAGACCGGGTGATCTCAGAAAAGGGTGTAAGGATTCTAGCAAAGGCTCGGAAATGTAACACAAAGATGAGGAACAAAGTAAAACCACAAGGGTCAGAGTGTCAGCGAAGCATCATCATTAACTTGGAAATTTTGGGGAAGGTGCAAGGATTACGGCAAAATGGATAGGAATGTAACACAATAATGGGCGATCAAAGTAAAGCCACAAAGGTTCGGGGGTGAGCCAACAACCTCAGGAAACTCATCAATCAACATGGAGATGTGAAAACGACAAAACATGCTAATGAGGAGGATGCTTCCAACAGGAATCCGCAAGCTAACTACCACTTTTCGAACTGACTAGTTTTTTGTTATTGACATGGGGGCAGAGAAATTCCAGAAAAGCCTGAGGGAGCCCATCCATAGGGGAAAGCAGGCACATGGTAGGTATGATCAAAATCTCAGGGTCCACCTGGAAATAGTGCTCAGAAGAGGCATAGGTCGTAATAAACATCCTCCCCAGCAAAGAGCACAAGGGGATCAACATTAACTAGCAAACCCAAACAGAAAAAACTGAGGGATAAAAGAGGCACAGAAGTTGATATGGAATGCAGTATAAAACTCAAACAGGCACAGGTAACATGGGCAAGCACCAAGATCTTCCCTGGTAAGAGTCACAAAAATCCTCTCAGACAATAATCACTAGTAGAAACAACCAAAAGTTAGAACTAGCATTTAAGTTGGAGTCCTCAGTACCCTCCCAAAAAATGGGATTGAGCCTAGAACACAAACATTCGGATGGCATGGGGAGGTTCAAATATTTCCCCAACAAGAGTCAACAAGAGTCAGGACCCGCTAGATAATGGGATTTAATCGTAGGAGTTGTCAGGACCCCCCTGGATAATGGTACGTAGATTAAAATATTAACCCCCAGCAGGCATATTTGGCAGTTGAGTTAAGAAGCTTCTAGAATAGGGAACAAATTGCAATTTAGATTTCTATTTTGTGGTAACCTTGGTAACGAGATAGGAAATAAGGGACTAAGGTAGTAAATAAAATATGCACTAATAGGCAACTTTAAATCTGAAGGTAGCCCTATGTGTGAGGATATATATAGTAGCACGCAGAAAAAGAGAAGGAAGGGAGGAAGCAAAAAAGTCAGAGAGCTACTAATTCAATCGATTTTCTAAACTTGAAACCTCAAATTTTGGATCAAAAACTACTTATGATTTCTACTTCTTATCATGGACCAAAGGCTAACTGTTGGGTTATGTTGGGTGAAGTTCGAATTAATTTGGCTAATTAAAATTGGTATTGGTTGTGCGAGTTGCATCTCCTTGTCTTTTGAAAGTGCTGAATCTACTGTTCCATTGATTTGGGGGTCTATTCACTGATTTTCTCATTAAATCTGGGATTATTTGTTGTTGTTTTTGCCGTTTTTCTCTATGAATGCCTAATCATTGGTCTCTTCTTTAGTCCAGGTACACATTTGAAAGCTCCCTGATGTAATCTCTCAGATTGAAATGGAATGAAAGCCTGACTTCAGGGTTTGGAGTTTATTCAGATTATGTAATTGATTAGGAAATAGTAAACGGTTGTTTATTTTACGAGCTAATGTGATTCATCCTAGTTCCTTTAGTTTGTACATGGACTATATAAGGACTGGCTGAAAACTTACTTTGATATGTTATAATTTTGATGTGGAGTAACATATCTAGTATAGTGCTAGATTAAGTAGGTTGATATTAAGGTTTTGAAATCTGAGATCATAAGTGTGGTATTTGTTTACTTCAACAGCATGAAATTAGAAATCAAGTAGTTACTCCTGCCAGTTCGCATATGCTCAGTACAAATTAGGAAACAACTTCATAATTGATTTCGTTTTAAAATTAGTAGTAATCTGCTTAATATTCAGGGTATAATTAGATATTTCATATTAATTCCTTGAACCATATGAGTATTAGTTAAATAATTAACAGCCTGGTTACATAGATCATAAATATATTTATATCGTTAAATTTTTTGGGAATAATTGCACAATTTATACTCGAATAGGGATTTCAATACTCTAAGGATCAAGGCTCAACAGCCCGCCCATAATGAGCTGGGCCTCAGCCATGGATAATGCACAGCACAAATTTGGCCTTACTTTACTGAGACTCGTCAGTGGTTGGCTCGATAAGCCAGGAGTCATCGTCCTTGGGCTCATTTAAAAGCCTAATGGCTTGGAGTTAAAATCTAAGCTATGAAATGTTCACTGTCAGATTATATTAGAGACTAACTTAGTAGAGAACTATAGTTTGCTTTAGGGATGTCCTTTAAAATAATAAATTGAGAAAAGTTATTCTATATAAACTAACAATTGCATGGCCCTCGCTTATTTATTCTTGAATTGATCCTTTGATTCTGAGGCGTAGAATTTAGCAAATTCCATGGCCCTTGTAAAGTGTGAACGTATAATTCGGGTGCACATTTATGTGACCCAAATCTAAATATCAACGAAGTTGAAATGTGTCAAAAACCAGGGTGCATTTATGTGACGTGGTTCGAGACGCGTTTTAAGGACATTGTAATTCTCTTTAAAAATAATGATAATAAAAGTGGTTAAAAGATTTAAAATGCACATAGGTTCATAGTTATAAAAAATCAGATAATTTAAGCCAAATATAACAGTGGAGCGACCGTGCCAGAGCCATGGAACTCGAGAATGCCTAACACCTTCTCTCGGGTTAGCAGAATTCCTTACCCGGATTTCTGGTTCGCGTACTGTTAAACCGAGTCATTCTTTCCTCGATTTAGGACTCTAAATTGTGACTTGGGACACCATAAATTTCCCAAGCGGCGACTCTGAAATTCTCTTAAATAATTGAATCTCGTTTCAATTGTCCTTTAATTTGAAAAACTCCCTTATCTACGCCCTTCGTCGGGTGGTTTTAGCCAAAATGAGGTGTGACAATAACATTACCTCAAGCATTTGATTTCTATTGCTGAACTGCTGTGACACTGTTGACTAGCCATTTTTATTTGTTTTGCCTCAAATTACAGGTACACACATTGATCCAACTTTGATGTAACTCAAATAGGAAATGGAATGAAATTGTACAGTAGTTTATTCCCAATATATGGTCATTTACGTCATCATATGTCAATGTTTTGATAGATGTAGATATCTAGAGTAATAATAGCTTTATTTGTACTTGTATGAACAATGGACTGTATGGACTATCCATACTTGTATAACTTTTATCTCAGTTGTGGTATAATTGATGTTAGGAGTTCGCTATGCACATGTTGAAAATGGAGCCCAGTATCATTAAGTTGTTGTTAGCCTTCAGATCTAGAATATTTAATGTTAGCTTCATATGCATTAACATGAGTATTATCAGTGTTAGCAAATTAAATTCGAGTAGCTAAATTGAATTCATCATGTAGCTGATAATCACCTTAGTTAATCATGGCTTCCTATAACGGTTTGTGTTAAGTCATAGCTTAATAATTTCACATGAATAAATGCTTTAAATATGTGCGATTATATCCCTATTCCATATACATTGTTTCATGTACATTACAATGAATATTGACGACAATTTTACTTTGATATCTTAATGGCTTTTGTTTGGACTAATAAAGGCCTGGATCGTCTGGGCCATAAAAATTGATTCAGCGTGGTCCAATTATGAACAAGTGTCCCTATATTGGACGTCGGGCCCTTCTTCCTTTTAATCCAATTGATCTGAGGTTTATGCAATCTAGGTTATATCCCAGTTATAGCACATTACCACTAGGCCCAGTGTCATAATCAGACGCCCAAAACTAGGCAAATATTAATAAAAATAGCAGCATTTCCTTCATTCTTGGGCTAATCATCAAGGCCCAAAAGTGCTGAGAGATGGAATTTGTATTAAGGTTATGGGACTAAATTTGCGATATAGGTTTTGGGCCTTCTGGTTAAGTAGCATGCTTGAATTAAGAGGTTGTTCTCTTGTTCACGTCTGGACTTGAACTGGAGGCCCAAATTCCTTGATTACTTTTAATATTAGCGATTAATAAAGTTAACTAATTAGGCCCCGTTTAGAGACAATGCATACTAGAAAATAATAGCCCCCTTAGGATGGCCTTTTTAATAAATAAGGTGCGCTACTCCAAATGAAACCCATAAATGATGTGACCCCATTTAATTGCTTATATAAAAATACTTAGATTTTGGGACGATCCGTTTAGCGAACTTTCATGGCCTCGCACGAAGTTATCAACACCTTAGTCACTTTAGGCACGCTTTTTAATAATTTTACCTTCCTATGAAAGGGTGTACATTTCATGCAACCCAAATCAAAATCCCAAAACGTTGGATGAAAATGTGGCGAGGATTCGAGTGCATTTTATGTGACGTGATTCAAAAACACATTTTTTAAATGGCATTTACTTTCTTAAAATTTTTTGATTAAAAGTGGTAAATAATCTTTGAAATTGCATTATAGGACAACATGTATTAATATTAGATTATTAGCCAATTATAATAGTTTAAGCGACCGTACTAGAACCACGGGATTCGAGAGTGTCTAACTCCTTCCCTCGGGTCAACCGAATTCCTTACTTAGAATTTCTGGTTCGCAGACTCCATTTGGGAAGTAAAAAAATTTCCTTGATTTGGGATTTAAAGCAAACTGGTTACTTGGGACACCAAAAGCCAAGCCTATCTCAAGTGCCGACTCTCACTAAAAATATAATCTCATTTCGAATAATGTCACTTAAATTGGTAAAACTCACATATACATTTACCCTTTGGGGTAGCCGTGCAAAAAGGAGGTGTGACAGCTCTGGCGGCTCTGCTGGGGACTGAACCCAGAATCTCTGGTTCAGGGTTCAAGAGTTCGAGCTTAGAACAGCTGTTATGATTGGTTTTATCTGATTTTCCTACATGTTTCATCCTACTGTGATAAATACATTACAGCTTCGATATTTGGTGAATTGTATATATAAACTGCTACAAAACCCGTCCTCCCTTTGAGTCTTCTGAAAATGGTTCATACATTCGCGTAGCCATCTTTTTCTGTAGAAATTATACCAAATAAGACGGGGCTAGGAAGCAACAAGGGGGGGCAGACATTCATGCTCCCAGTACGTTGCCCCCTCCTCGGCCCCAGTTGTCTGCTAGAGTACCACAAGTCTAGAACAATAAACCCAAGTTTCAAACCTAGGATAACTCACCCTCATGTCGGATCCCTAGGAGGAAATTTTGTTTGCATCACGTGCATTTGGCATAAGGGACTCAACACAGGGGTTGAGTCCATCTAAGACATGTGTACCGAAATTAAAGGACCATCCTAATGCATGTTACGTGTTACTCGTGCATTTATTTGCTCAGCTTTGCATGCTGACCGGCTTGTATATAATGGGAGAAATTTTAACACAAAAATGGAGAATTTAGAAAATCTGTCAAATCTGCCCTAACTACGCCAGTTTGTTTCCCGCCGGATGTGGGATACGTAGGCAACCCTCATCGGGTCCAACTTCCCTTTTGAATAATATAACCCGAAAAGCAACAAAATTTTGCTAAGTTTTCGCCACAAATAAGTCAGGTGATGCCATTTCTGTCTTGAAAAAAACCGAAATGATGTTGTTTTCTTCCTCCGGGGTCATAATCAGTTTTATAAATCACCCTTAATAAATGTGCAGGATCAGCACAAATGAAATTGAAACCTTCACGGCCCTGAAAGAGATCCCGTTGAAGCTCCATATGTGGTGGGATGACTTAGGAACTGGAAGCAGAGAGATAGTGACAATAGTGTTGAGAGGCCTCGTCGATTTATTAAAAGTCAAGCCAAGGTTAGACATAGTTGAGGGTTTATACCCTTTTGGGACCCCACTCGCAATGTATTCCATTTCATTGATTTTTGGCACACATTGACGTTGGAAGAAATAGTTGGTTATGCAGGTTTAAATGGAAATCTTAGAGGCCGCTATCCGTTGGCAGCAAAAACGGTAACTCCCCATAGGTTCCTAGACTTGTTAAGTATTAGTCGGAATGTTCAGGACGGAAATATATCGGAAGGTTATTGCACACTCTAGTTCTTGTATCATCGTTATGGCAACCCCCGAGGTTTTGAAGAGCCAAACAGCTTCCTAACCTATGCCGGAAACAGAGACAAGTGGGAGGAAAGGCGGGGCTTAGCTTTCATGGTTGCTTTCTTGGGAGTTGTGGCTTTTCCACGAAGAGACGGTAATGTAGAGATCGACATTGTAGGAATGCTGGATGTCACAATCAAAAAAGCCTACAGTACGGTAGTTCCATTAATTGTGTCTGAAATATATTGAGCCATGATGATATGCCGAGAAAGGGGGAAAATTCTTCGAAGGCTGCAATGTGTTGCTACAGCTATGAATACAAGAGAATCTCTGTCAGCGGATCAGATTGTGAGTTATGGTTTAAATGAGTGGAGCCGTATTGAAGAATTTAATACCCGGGCAACAGGTATTGGCTTCCCTTAGGGCACCGAGGCTAGGATATCATGTTTGAGATCTTAGACCAAATCGAGTGGGCTTTCGGATGGCTTCCCACTACTGAGGCAGTATGCACATCAGCTGAAGTACCTTATATTCTCTTGATGGGCATCCGGAGCATCCAGCCCTATGCTCCCTACAGGGTGTTGCGCCAACTGGGAAGATTCTAAACCATTCACAGTGATTAAGATCTGAGTAAACAATTCATCAGACTAGGCCCAAAAGCAACATTCCCATAAGGAAAGATTCGCCAAATATGGAATGAGTGCAGGTTTCTTGAGCTTAAAAACATAGTGCGACATCGGGCCAGGGGCAAAATAGACTCCAAGTACATTGTTTAGTTCAGCGAGAGGTTCCAGATTCCTCAAAGGCCCGGAAAGAAGCCACATTTCACTGATGGGGCTCAGGTGCAATGGGAATGGTTAGCCAAAGAGAGTGAATACAGGACCATAATAGGGGAGTTGGAAAAAAGGTTCGGGACCTCTAGTTCAAAAGTAGTTTGCAAGCCGCAGTTGACGAATGTGACAAGAAAAAATTGACACAAGGAAATGAGGCTCTTAGGGCTCATATCCGTAAAATGAAAATAGCTGTTAACAACCAAGAAAGAAGACGGACCAATGAAAGATTGATAAGCGGACTGAAAGGACATGTATTAGAGTGCCAACAAGACTTGGAAAAATCCAAAGAGAAAATAGCAAAAATCCAGGCGCAATGGGCAAAGAAAGCAAAAGATCGGGCCCAATGGGTGGGACAAATGAAGAGAAATTATGAAGGGAATGTTTCCAATCTGAAAAGAAAAGTGACCACCCTTGAGGATGAGGTAACAAAGCAAGCCAAAGAAATCAAACCCGATAGAGAACACTGCTATGAATTGATGGCCCAAACTCAACACTTTTGTGACTCTCAAGTTTTGGAAGCCAGGAATGACCACATAGGGCGACTCCTTCAAGAAAACGACAAAATCTGAGAGAGGATCCTGACCATTGCTCATTACATCACTAGGAAATGCCAAGCGTGCGAAGACGTGACCCGCACCAACTTTTTTGCGGCAGTAATGATATTTGTCAAACAGATAATGAGTGACATGGATAGGCTTCAAGGTGATCTTGTATATAGGCCCGCGCCGAGACCGAACGATGTCCCGCAGGCACCATGAGCTTTAATGTATTCATGATTTTCAAATTGAGTCTATATTTCCTTTAGAGTCTGTACTTTTTCTCTGCTAGAGTCTGTCAAGTTGTTCGAGTCTGTATTTTATTTTGAAGAAAGGTATTTGAATAAGGAGTCTGTATTTCTTCTGTTCATATTTTAATCTGTTAGCATTGAGTCTTTGTAATCAAAGTATTTTCCATCTATGAAATTCGAAAATCTCAAAACATTTTATTTCTATTCACATTTATTTGTCAGAAACTACGCTCGTTCTGATTCATGCGAGGTCACGATACGGAAGCAATCTTCATAGGATTCGACCGTACCCCTTAAAAAGAGAAAAGGAAAGAAAATTAAAATAGGTAATGAAGAAGAACAAATAAAATAAAAGATAGGAAAGAAAAAAAGACTGAAACATGAAAGAAAGTAAATAAGAAGATCGAGAGAGAGAGATGAGGGCAAATGAAAAAGCAAACAAAAAAGAAAAGAAAAGAAACAAGAGAGAAAATCAAGTAGGTAAGGAAAGCCAGGATAACGCATACAATCGATGCAAATCATATAGAAACCCATTAAACTGTATAGGTGCATCACACCCCAATGTGCGATTACATGTCTGTTATTTTTCTAAAACTAATCATTTGTTAATATCAATTCCAGTCCCAGTCTAGGTTTTATTGAAATTGTGGTTAGTTTTTGGTACGCTAGCTTGACATCCCTACTTCACCACATCAAGGGCAGCACACAAATGTCTTCAGAAATAACTTTTCCAGCAATTCATATCACAGACGAAAGCCTAACTTGGGTCATTCCAGCATCAGGTTACGCAACCGCCCAGGAGAACCGGTTATTGCGTGTCTGCATGATGGAGATGTGGGACGCCTAGTCGAATTGAAAAGAGTCGCCTAGTTCCATTCCTGGATTTCCTAAGATTTTCCCAAGAAGGGGGGGACGTCCACCATCCCAATCAGTCACCCTAGCATCCCACTAGGACACCTAACCATCTCAGCTCATTTTGTGGGAGCACCCTCAGAGGTTCGTCCCCAGATAACTATATCCAATGCAATCCGTAACATCTATGCTGCCTCACCATGCGCAGCTATAACATATCCTGCATTGCCAAGGCTTGTCTTTGATTTATCAACTTTCACATTCCAAACACAGCCTCCTCAGTATCCCAACTATACTTGTTCGCATCCACATCCATTTGAGTTCACAACGGAACAGGAAAAGACCTCGAAAACTCTGGAACGGGAAGATATGGAAAAGAGAATGAGGAGCCTGGAGCAAAGCCTCAAAAACATGCAAGGGTTAAGTGGACAGAAAAGTGTATCTACACTGATTTGTGCATGTTCCCTCACGTGCATCTACCGGTAGGATTCAAAACTTTGAAGTTCGAAAAGTACGATGGGCATGGTGACCCTATTGCCCATCTTAAGAAATACTTTTACCAATTGTGTGAAACTGGAGAAAAATATAGAATTGCATTGGCTTACTTTGGGGAAAGCTTAGTGGGTATCGCCTCCAAATGGTATATGGATCAGGACATCTCTAGGTGGCACATCTGGGATGATCTTGCAAGAGACTTTGTTTGGCAGTTCGAATACAATATTGACATTGCTCCAGACCGAAACTTGCTGGCGAATCTAAAGAAAAAGCCTTTTGAATGTTTTCGCGAGTATGCAATAAAATAGAGGGAACAGTCGTCAAGGGTAAAACCACTAATGGATGAAGTGCAGATGGTCACTGCATTCCTTCAGGCTCAGGAGGCCGATTATTTCAAAAATATGATGTCATCCATGGGCAACCCATTCGCAAAAGCCACTAAAGTTGGTGAGATGGTAGAGAATGGACTGAAAACAGGCAGGATTTTGAGCTAATCAACTATTAGGTCGACCTCCCAAGCCATCCAAGGTGGGTCTGAAGGGGTGACCAAAAACAAGAAGAAAGAAGAAACAGCCATGGTGGCTTCAGGTACAAGGAGACACTGCACTCCTAGACCCATGTTTTAAAATGGAGCCCCCGACATTATTACCCTCATCAAGACTTGGCATATGCTCACCCACCGTATGCGGTAATGAACGCCCAACCTTTTGCATGACCACAATAGCATGCCAACAAAAACCAAGCCCCATATCCCAGAAATAAGCCTCCTACACAAAATCACTGTAATCCTCCTCTTCCACAAAATAATTTTCCTCCTCGTGTGCCGCCTAGGAGGCAACATTTACTCAAATCGGTTTCCAAAATTGGTCCAAATGGGTTTGTTGCAACCAGTTCCCCAAACAAGACAAAACCCAGCATCACCCGTATAAAGAGCCGGCGTCATATGTGCCTATCATTCAGGGGAAGAAGGGCACAATATGGATGATTGTAGGACACTAAAAAGAGCAGTGGAGAACCTGATAGAGTATGGAAAAATAGTGCTAAGGGATGAGTATGTCCCCAACATAACTAATACTCCATTGCCAGCCCACAACAACAGGCATGTGATTGGGATGACTGTTGAAGATAAAAAATGTGATCGTACGCTAAAGACATAATCGCAATCGCAGATGTAGAGAAAAGGCCAAAAAGTGCTCCAAAACAAGATAAAGAGGAAAAGAAGCGCAATGTCATCAACACAGAACCAGAATAGAAAGTTGAAGTAAGCAGAGAGGTGATGCCTCCAAAAGATTGGATCCTTTATGTCCCACGAGACCGAAAAGAGGAGTAGAAAACATTAAGCCCTCCGAAGAGGCTTGAACTAAAGAAGGCAACCCAAATGTACTTACCCAGAGGGGCATATGTGGTACGGGGGACAATCAAGCCATCGATGCCGAGCGAGCATGTGGTCATTGGACGCGTACCAGAACAACCAATGACAGATCCTACTGTAGTACCGTGGAATTATCATAAAACAAGGGTCATGTACAAAAGCAAAGGATTCTTAGGGGAGTCCAAAGAAAACCATCCTGAGAAGTGCTCTAACATAGAAGAGGTAAACAATGCTACTAGAAAGTGCTTTTCGTCAAAGAAACCTGTAAGTCTTGAAGAGGCAGAAACTTTCTTCCAGAAAATGAAGATGATAGACTACGAAGTGGTTGATCAGCTACGCAAATATCTTGAACAATTGTTGTCATTGCTGATGAAGTCTTCTAAACATCAAAAGGTTTTAATGAAGACCCTGAATGAAGCCTATGTGCCAGCTCAAACGACGGTGGAAAAGTTAGAAAGAATTGAAGAAAGATTCTTCACCATCAATCAAATTTCACTCAGCAAGGCTGATTTGCCCTCGGAAGGGGCCGCTCATAACAAATCGTTGCATTTTGCTGCAAAATGTGAGGGGTATTATGTGAAGAGATTCATGGTAGACGGAGGCTCAAGTGTAGTCATAATCCCACTCTCTACACTCTACGAGATGGAAATAAGGACGGGAAGGATCCGACCCAACAATGTTTGTGTGCGAACTTTCGACGGTATTAAGAGGGACACAATCGGGGAAATTGATCTGATTCTGACCATTGGCCCGGTGGATTTTGAAGTAACTTTCCAAGTGCTAGACATGGACACATCCTACAACTACCTTGTAGGGAGGCCTTGGATCCAAGCAGCCGGAGCTGAACCCTCTACTCTCCATCAAATGTTGAAATTTGATCATGAAAATAAAGAAATTATAGTCCATGGAGAGGATGAACAATCAATCTATTGGGACCCATCTGTCCCATGTCTTGAGGCAAGAGAGTGCAGTGAGCACATAGTGTATCAGGCTTTTGAAATTGTGGTAGCCGACTAGCATGAAGAAGGAAAACCCTGCCCTCAGACATTCCTCTCCAATGCGTCCCTCATGGTGGCCAAAGAGATGATACGACACAGATATAAGCCAGGAAAAGGGTTGGGAAAATCTCTGCAAGGGGTGGCTAATCCAATCGCCTTGCCTACTGTTGAGAACTTCATTGGTTTAGGTTTCCGCCTGACTCCTATAGATAGGAAATGGGCAAGAGAAAGACAGAGCAAGGGGTGGGTCCTACCTTGACCGCTGCCACATTTGTATGAAACCTTCGTCAAACCAAATTATAGTGCAGAAGACGAGGAGGACGAGGCCTTCACAACTGAAGAAATTGAAGAGATATGTGGTGCGATGAGAGAACTGTTATATGAAGCCCACATGGTTCAGTTGGGAGAGGGCACAAGCACCGCTGAGGTGCAATACATGGGACAAAGCGCTAAGCTCCAAAATTGTAAAGCTACACCGTTTCGGATCAGGCGGGAGTAACTTTGATGTTTCTTTCTAGTTTTGTCTTTAAATTTCTAGATGTAAACCCTGCTATCTTCAAAATTCCAAGAAATAAAATTAATATTTCATCATTCGTCCTTTCTTTCTGATTTTGTCATTTTTCCTTTATTTCTTCTTTTTAGTTCAAATAATACGTCTATAAATAACATGACATGCTTGCGGACTTCACGCCCAGATTAGAACACGATGTCTAATGTACTAAGAACCGGAATATGATGATGAAGAGGCTTTTAGGGAAATAAATCAAGAAGTAGAACAATTCAAGAATAAACCTAAGCCAAACTTGAATGATACCGAGACGGTTAACTTGGGAACCTCTGAAAAAATCCAGGAAACCAAGAGAAGCATTCACACAGACGAGAAAACCCGACATGCCATAATCCATCTCCTGTTTAAGGATGTGTTTTCCTGGTAGTATGACGACATGCCGGGGCTGACATTGATCTGGTAGTGCACAAATTGCCAACCTATCCTGAGTGCCCCCCTATCCAATAAAAGGAGAGAAAATTCAAAATCGACATTAGTGGTAAAATCAAAGAAGAGATACCAAAACAGTTGGGAGCAGGAGTAATCCGCGTGGTTCGGTACACGACATGGCTAGCCAACGTAGTTCCAGTGCCGAAAAAGGATGGAAAAACCCGGGTATGCAGGGACTACAATGACTTGAACAAGGCAAGCCGCAAGGACAACTTTCCATTGCCTAATATCCACATCCTTATTGATAACTGCGCCAAACATGAGATACAGTTCTTCATGGATTGCTACACAAGATTTCACAAGGTGTTTATGGATGAAGAGGACGCAGAGAAAACAGCCATTACCACACCATGGGGGACCTATTGCTAAATGGTTATGCCTTTTGGGATGAAGAACGCTGGGGCAATATATATGAGAGCCATTGCCACTATCTTCCATGACATGATGCATCAGGAAATAGAGGTGTATGTGGACGATGTAATCTTTAAGTCTAGAAACCGACATGACCATGTGCAGGATTTAAGGAAGTTCTTCGAACGGCTGCGTAGGTATGATTTGAAATAGAACCCAGCCAAATGCGCGTTTGGGGTACCGTCAGGCAAACTTCTGAGATTCATAGTCAGCGAGAGGGGTATTGAGTTAGATCCAACAAAGACAATGTCTATTTGAGATCTACCTTCTTCGAAGACCAAAATGGATGTAATGATCTTGTTGTGGAGATTGAATGATATTAGTCAATTCATCACTCAGTTGGCTTCCACATGCGAGCCAATCTTCAAGTTGCTATGGAAAGATGAAGTAGTCAAATGGACGGACAATTGTCAAAAGGCTTTCGATAAGATTAAAGTCTGTTTGTCCAATCCACTAGTATTGGTTCCACTTGAGCCAGAGAGGCCGTTTTTTCTGTACCTGACCATCCTGGAAAATTCTTTCGTTTGCATTTTTGGGCAACACGACGTCACTGGAAAAAAAGGAGCAGACTATATACTACCTGAGCAAGAAATTCACCGGCTATGAGGCCAAGTACACTTTGGTGGAAAGAACTTGTTATGCTTTGGCTTGGGTTGCTCAGAAATTGAGGCACTACCTGCAGGCCTAAACCACCTACCTCATAGCCAGGATGGATCCTTTAAAGTACATATTCGAAAAGCCCATGCCCATAGGGAGATTAGCAAAATCACAGATCTTTCTCACCGAGTTTGATATAGTCTATGCCGCTCGTACAACAATGGAAACGCAGGCTTTAGCAAACTATTTAGCCGAAACCCGGTTGATAACGACTACCAACCCCTGAACATTTACTTTTTAGACAAAGAGGCGAATTCGATGGAGATAATATCAAAAGATACCACTGCATGGATGTTGTGCTTTGATGGAGCAGTCAACTCAAAATGTGTCGGAATTTTGGCAGTTCTAATTTCACCCATTGGTCAGCACTATCCAGCCACCGCTCAACTTCAGTTGTTCAGCACGATCAATATGGCTTAGTACGAAGCCTGCATCATGGGTATGAACATGGAAGTTGACCAAAATGTCAAAGAGTTGTTAATCACGGGAGATTCAGATTTAAACATCCGGCAAGCCTATGGAGAGTGGGAAACTTGAGATCTGAAGCTCATCCCTTACTGATAGCATGTCTTAGCAAGCGGTTCAAGATGGTAGAGTTCAGGTACATCCCTCGTTGTCACAATAAACTAGCCGACGCACTATCTACTTTGGCCTGGATGTTGCCTTATCCAGGAAAAGCCCACATCGATCCCTTGGAAATCAAAAGCAGGAAAAGGCATGGGTACTGTAATGTGGCTGAGGCAGATCCAAACATCCCTCCATTATAACACGATATCAAGATGTTTCTGAAAAATCAAGAGTATCCCGAGCAAGCCATTGAGGACCAAAAGAGAACTATCAGATGGCAAGCAAGAGGTTTCAATTTATGTGGTGAGGTTGTATACAAAAGGACCACAGACCTAAATTCGTTAAGGTGTGTTGATGCTGAAGAGGATGGATGAATCATGCACGAGGTATACGCGGGAGTCTACGGGCCACACATGACAAGGCACGTTCTGGCAAAGAAAATCATCCGAGTTGGCTATTGTAGGATAACCATGGAAAGGGATTGTTTTAGTTTTGTCCGAAAATTCCATCAATGTCAAGTGCACGATGATTTGATTCATGCACCTCCCAAAGAACTGCATCCCATGTCAGCGCCTTGGCCTTTCGCAGCTTACGGCATGGACGTTATTGGGCCGATTGCACCAAAAGCCTCAAATGGGCACAAATTCATACTGGTTGCCGTTGATTATTTCATAAAATGGGTCGAAGACATCACTCTTAAACGAGTGACCAATAAAGTTGTGGTGGATTTTACGCACGCCAATCTCATTTGTCGCTTTGGCATCCCAGCCACTATCATCACGGACAACGCCACAAATTTGAACAGCCGATTGATGGTAGAGATATGCGAACATTTCAAAAAAATGCATCGGAACTACAAACCCTATCAGTCCAAAGCCAATGGTGTTGTAGAAGCTGCAAACAGAAATATTAAGAAAATATTGGGAATGTTGATTCAAAACTCTAGGCAATGGCATGAGAAGCTACCTTTCGCATTATTGGGATATCACACAACCGTGCGCTCATCAGTTGGAGCAACTCCTTATCTTTTGGTCTATGGAACTGAGGCGGTAATACCTGCAAAAGTGGAAATCCCGTCTCTCCGGATCATTATTGAAGCTTAGATTGAAGACACTGAGTGGGTCAAGACTCATCTGGAACAGTTGGCCCTAATTGATGAAAAACAAATGGTTGCGGTCTACCACGGGCAGTGGTACAAACAAAGAATGGCCTGTGCTTATAACAAGAAAGTACGCCCCAGGAATTTTGAGATTGGACATCTTGTATTAAGGCGCATTCTCCCTCACCATTAGGAAGCATAAGGAAAATTTTCTCCGAAATGGAAAGGCGTGTACATCATCAGAAAGATATTGTTGAAAGGAGCATTGAGCTTGGGCAACATTGACGGGGATGATCCCGAAGCAGTAGTGAATGTAGACGTGGTTAAAAGGTATTATGTTTAGGCTCCCCGTGACAATGATTCAGTACAGTTGAGAGGACGAAGGATTTTAGTTCTCATTGGCCAAACACTATCAACCTTGGTAAACCCATTTGAGCCGGTTACTCTTCTTTGACCATCCTCTTTGGAACCAGGAAATGTTATTCAAAAATTAAAAAAAGAAAAAAAACAAAAAAAGAAAAACAAAAAAGAAAAAAAAATGAGAAATAGAAAAAAAATTATAGTTTAGGAAACACTCCTGAACTACGTCTGACTGGATTCCGAAAGGATACGTAGGCATCCTCTTCCTGGGGTTTAGTCACACCGAAATAAATCCCAAGAAGTGAAACTGGGGCAGATGATTTAATGGCTCTGCCACGAGCCCACCAAAATGGTTCCAAAATTTTAATTCAATCCAAAATGCTTTTGACCCAAGATAACTTCTGCAAGTGTTTCTGATCCATTGGTAAAGGCGTGGGAGTTTGAAAACCATTACTGTTGGAATTTAGTGCAGTCCAAATTGAGTGAAATAAAAAGAGAGAGTCTTATCGATGAAAACCTACAGAAACTATAAGGCGACGGTGAGTAGAAAAATGGAAAATGAGAGAGTCAGTTCGCTGAAAACTCGTCAAAAGCACCTTCGAGTGATGATGAGAAGAGAAATGAGAGATGTCGATTGGCACAAACCCAAAAAGGGCACCGTCGGCCGAAAAGAAGGCACCTCCCACCATTGAAGGAGTATTGGCAAGGTTTCTTCATTTTGAAACACGGTCAATGAGCATATGAGAAGTTGAGGAAGCTTGTGCGGGTCGGGCGTCAAGTCCAATAAGAATGTCATGTCCATTTGAAGCTTGCATGCATTCCCTAGATAAGTCCTTCTTTTCCTTGAAAGGACAGTTCTATTTAAATTCATCTCGTTGCTCTCTATTTACCTTGAATCCCTTTTGGTTTAACTCTGATTCCAAAACAATTACAAAGAAAAGGTAGCAGGACCGGTTTATAGGCCCTGCACAGCAAGAGCTTGAAAAAGGTACCCCAGCCTCAACGGGTGCATTAAGCCAATCCCGAATGGCAATGATGGTTGATGCTTTCAATGCAAGGATATGGAAAAGGAAAGAATGTCTAAATACAAAGGTCTTACGAGCAGAATAAAGTAAAAAGCTAGAGCCCTACGCGAGCAAGTTGTCATAAATCGTGAAGGTTGAGGCCATTGGCTCGAAATAGAAGATGATCTTTAAGACTAGCAGGCAACAGAGGCTCTCAACAGAATTTGGGCCAGGATCGAACAATCAAGGCTCAAGAACCAACTACTATTACAAACTAACAATTGTCCTTTGTTGAAAATTAAAACAGGTTCGATACGAGCAACCGTGCAAAGAGTAGGTGCAACCAAAAGAAAAATGCGCAAGTGCTGAAATCTCTTCAAAGCAATAATCAATGCAAAATGGAAGTTTCCTCCAAGTTCTTTCCGGCATCTTGTCAAAAGAAAAGGGTGAAAGAAGATAACGAAAGAAGAAAACACAAAAGAGGATAGTTTAAAATTTGCAGTACCAACCTTTAGCCAACATTAGGGCTCCAATCCCTGAGTTGAGCATTTTTCTTTTTAGCCGACATTAAGGCTCCAATCCTTGAGTTGAGCATTTTTCCTTTAGCCAACATTGCGGCTCCAATCCCTGAGTAAAGTGTTTTCCCTTAGCCAACATTAGGGCTCCAATCCCTAAGTTGAGCGTTTTCCCTTAGCCAACATTAGGGCTCCAATCTCTGAGTTGAGCATTTTTCCCTTTATCCAACATTAGGGATCCAATCCCTGAGTTGAGCGTTTTTCCCATTAGCCAACATTAGGGCTCCAATCCTTGAGTTGAGCATTTTTCCATTTAGCCAACATTAGGGCTCCAATCCCTGTGTTGAGTGTTTTTCCCTTTAGCCAACATTAGGGTTCCAATCCCTGAGTCGAGAGTTTTTCCCTTTAGCCAACATTAGGGCTCCAATCCCTGAGTTGAGAGTATTTTCCTTTACCCATTAGGGCTCCAATCCCTGAGAGTAGCGCTTTTCCCTTCAGCCGGCATTAGGCCTCGAATCCCTGAGTTTAGCGATTTTCCCTTTTAGCCAACATTAAGGCTCCAATCCCTGAGTTGAGTGTTTTTCCATTTAGCCGACATTAGGGCTCCAATCCTTGAGTTTAGCACTTTTCCCTTTAGCCAACATTAGGGCTCCAATCCCTGAGTTGAGCGCTATTCCCTTTATCTGACATTAGGGATCCAATCCCTGAGTTAAGTGTTTTCCCTTTAGTCAAAATTAGGGCTCTAATCCCTGAGTTGAGCGTTTTTCCCTTTAGCCAACCTTAGGGCTCAAATCCATGAGTTAAGTGTTTTTCCTTTAGCTGACATTAGGTCTCCAATCCCAACATTGAGTTTTTTTTTCCTTTAGCCAACATTAGGGCTCTAATACCTAAGTTGATCATTTTTCATTTAGCCGACATTAGGGCTAAAATCCCTGAGTTGGGCGTTTTTTCCTTTAGCCGACATTAGGGATCTAATTCCTGAGTTGAGCGTTTTTCCTTTTAGCCAACATTAGGGCTCCAATCCCTGAGTTGTGCGTTTTGCCTTAGCCAACATTAGGGCTCCAATCCCTGAGTTGAATGTTTCCCTTAGCCAATATTAGGGCTCCATTCCCTAAGTTGAGCGTTCTTCCCTTTAGCCAACATTAGGGCTCCAATCCCTGAGTTGAGCATTTTTCCTTTTAGCCAACATTAGGGCCCCAATGCCTGAGTTGGGCATTTTTCCTTTTATCCAACATTAGTTTTTCAAACCCTAAGTTTGCCCCAATTTATCCCAGCATACACAAATACAATTTTCGAAAAAAAAAAAGAAAGAGAATTCATATTTTGGTCACAAATAACTCACGAAATTTTCCTAGTGCAAAACTGGGGCAGAAAATTTCATTCCTTTGTTTGTTTTGAGCAGGTCCGTACCTCAAGACACATGAATTCAAGGAAACCAAAAGAATGAGGCTTAATCCGGAAAAAAGAAAATAAGAAAAAAAAACAAATCCAGTGTGATTGAAGAAGAAAGATGTGGACTCCTCAAATTTGATTCAAAATCATAAGTTCGGCATGGCCCACTCCGCTAAAATGCTGAAGAAAGAGTTTGCCCTTATAGCTTACGAGAATCAAGATTTAGATCAAGTCCACAACAAATCCACCTGAGACTCAATATTGTTTCAAAAGATTTATAGATTGGAATCTTGTAACTCATAGTTGATAGGCATAGCTAGCTTAGCTTTTGATTTTCCTTTTAGTGTAATAAGAGGGTCAGCAAGCAGTAGGAGCAGCATCAGTAGTGAAATCATAGCTCCTAGTAGTCCCAGCTATCAAACATTCCTGAACTACACCGACCTAATTCTTCTTTAGCCGATGATATGTAGGCAACCTCTGAAGCAGGGTACGGTCGACTCTTTAAAAAATGCTTCACATAGAGTATTCAAATGGGAAAAAATCGCTCGTGTCCACTCACATATCTTTGCACGGAAACTCTTCGTGTTTCCGAGCTAAGAGGGGCATCTGTGAGCATGTGATTATTTCCTTATATAAATTATTTCCAAAAATTAAAACAAAATAATTTCTTTCATTATTTTGCAATTTTGTTGATTTTTATGGCATTTTGTATTAATTGTTTGTATTCCGTTTGTGCATTTTAATTAATAAAAAATACAAATATATACTTGGCATTTGCATTTAGGGCTTAATTCCACATAATAGGATTAACTAGTAATTAAGTTACTCTAATAAGAGAAAATATAACAAATTAGTCATTTTTGCATAATTTTTTAGCGTTATTTTTTAACTAGGATTAAGTTTATCTTATGAAATAATTAGTTTTAATTTTAGAATTTAAATCAAGTCTTGTCCATTTTAATTTGGTACTTGTTAAAATCTGAAAAATTTTGAAGAAAAGAAGGAAAAACAAATAAAAAAAATTGGGAATTTAAAGGGTTAAATAGGTTGTATTATATAATTTGGGCCAATTCCAACACCAGCCCAAAATCCCTTCAAAAAATCGGTTCAAACCCAACCTAGATCACCAGGTCGACCCTTTGCATATTCCTAACAACGCCGTTTTGAATTAACGAATTCCAAATCGATCCGAGCCATAAATATGCTCTAATCCAACAGTCGTGATTCACTCATGGATTCCAAACAAAAGTTTCCAAATCCCTTAAGAAACCCTAGAGAACAACTCCACCTTCCTCGTACCTGATCCCTCACCGCCTTCCACCGTAAACCGCCGGCGGCGGAGCTCCAGTTGCCTCCAAAATAACAGCCAAGCTCCGCCTTGTCCTTTTCATGTCTATTCCACCATTGGTGTTCCTCTAAAATCACTGGAACTCCTTGAGTATACCAAACTCTAGGCGCCGCCACCACCTTACACGGCGGCGCCGCCACACAAATTGTACCAAATTTGTCCCCCACAATCCCCAGGCCGCTCTAAGCCCCACACTCATGGTTATTTCATAAAACTCCCAACCTAATTCCTCCAATTTCACATCTACGGTTCGAGCCGTCGAAGCCAAGGTCAAAGTCGTTCATACATATCCAGGCGCATCAGTTACCTGTTTCTCGATGGAGAATATATGACTAGTATCATATTGGGGTTTAAATCAGATATTTGGGTCTTGAGTTCGAGTCAAGATGGTGAGTCTTCCTTCTTTCGCTTTTCACTTTTTCTTCTGTTTGTTTTGTTTCTATTCAACTTCATTTCTTCCTTTTTTTCTGGTTGAATTATCTCGAGAATCAAACTTCTGTTCTTCTTCTTTGCTCCCCTTAGTCTGAATTTCATCTAGAATTTTTTGTTTAATTCTTCTCGCGATGTGGTTAAGAATTAATCCTGAGTTGGTAATTTTAGATATTAGTTTAATTTTTGAATATGTGTTTATAGTCTTTAATTTGTTTTAGTCGATAATTTTTGGGCTTTGTTCGAATTTTAATTTATTTTTTAGTGTTTGAATTAACTGGTAATCCCTTATTGTTGTTATTATTTAATATTAATTAGTTAGTTTGGTTTGATCACTAATTTTTATTAATTAATCCCTTTGTTTAATGTTTGCTTTCTAGTATTTATCACAATTAGTTTAGTCAGTTTGGATATAGCCGAATTAGATTAGTTAGTTAACTTTAGTTACTAACAGAGTTGGGGGTTGGTTCAACTAGGATTGGTAATTTCAGAATGAATGGGAAGTTAGTTTTGGTATTCGTTTAAGGAAATCTTGTAGTAATAGATTTAGAAACCCCTAGATATTTCTAGTATGGGGTCTTAACTTTAATTTCTGATTCTTTATTGTATTACTTGGGTATCAAGTCAGTAAAAAGGGGGTGTTAAGCTGAAAATAAAAATTAGAAAGGGACCTAAAGTGCAAAAGAAATTGGCAGGGGTTGCCCTAGTGTTTGCCAATAAAGGCATCACTTCTTGCCTCGTAAAGATGAGGTTTTTTTTTCGGGGAAGAAGTTTCACAATCTAAAATTATAAGTTTCAAATAAAAACGCCACAGGTTAAATTTCAGAGTTAGTAAATCTATTCTGGATCTAGTTCTTCAAAACCAAAAGAAAAACAACATAAAACCAAAAAAAAGGACTGTTACATTGAGTTCTATTCAGTAACTGGGATTAAAGGCTCCTGGGTTGATTCAGGTTGAAATTGGTTTATTTGAGTCATTTTGGGTGTATTTGTGCTGTATTCGGTCGGTTCATTAGTTGAAACTTGTCCTGTATTAGTTGATGTTGCTTCTAATCTAATAACATTACCTCAAGCATCTGATTTCTATTGCTGAACTGCCGTGACACTGCTGACTGGCCATTTTTCTTTGTTTTGCCTCAAATTCCAGGTAAACACCTTGAACTAGCTTTTATGTAACTCGAATAGGAAATGGAATGAAATTATACAGGAGTTTATTTCCAATATATGGTCATTTATATCATCATATGTCAATGTTTTGATAGATGTAGATGTCTAGAGTAATCATGGCTCTATTTGTACTTGTATGAACAATGGAATGTATGGATGGACTATCCAGACTTGTATGACTTTGATATCAGTTGTGGTATAATTGATGTTAGGCGTTCCCTATGCACATGTTGAAATGAAGTCCGGTGTAATTAAGTTGTTGTTAGCCTTCAGATCTAGAATATTTAAAGTTGGCTTCATATGCATTAACATGAGTACCATGAGTATTAGCATATTAAATTCGAGTAGCTAAACTGATTTCATCATATAGCTGATAATCACCTTAGTTAATCATGGCTTCCTATAACGGTTTGTGTTAAGTCATAGCTTAATAATTTCACATGAATTAATGTTTTAAATATGTGTCATTATATCCCTATTCCTTATCCATTGTTTTATTTACATTAAAGTGAATATTGACGACAGTCTTAGTTTGATATCTTAATGGCTTATGTTTGGACAGATAAAGACCTTGATCGCCTAGGCAATAAGAATTGATTCAGCGCGGCCCAGTTATGAAAAAGTGTCCCTATATTGGACATCGGGCCCTTCTTCCTTTTAATTCAATTGATCTGAGGTTTATGCAATCAAGGTTGTATCCCGGTTTCAGCACATTCCCACTAGGCCCAATGTCATAATCAGACGCCCAAAACTGGGAAAATCTTAATAAAAATAGCAGCATTTCCTTCATTGCTGGGCTAATCTTCAAGGCGCAAAAGTGCTGAGGGTTGTAATTTGTATTAAGGTTACGGGACAAAAATTGCGATATAGGTTTTGGGCCTTCTGGTTAAGTAGCATGCTTGAATTAAGAGGTTGTTCTCTTGTTCACGTGTGGACTTGAACTGGAGGCTCAAATTCCTTGATAACTTTTTATTATTAATTTTAATATTAGCGATTAATAATATTAATTAATGAGGGCCCTTTTAGAGACAATCCATACTAGAAAATAATAGCCCCTTTAGGACGACCTTTTAAATAAACAAGGTGCGCTACACCAAATGAAACCCATAAATGGAGTGGACCTATTTAAATGCTTGTATAAAAATATTTAAAATTCGGGATGATACAATTAGCGAGCTTTCACGGCCTCCCACGAAGTTAAAAACACGTTACTCGCTTTAGGCGTGCTTTTTAATAATTTTACCTTCCTAAACATGGGTGCGCATTTCATGCGACCCAAATCCAAATTCCAAATCGTTGGACAAAAATGTGTCGAAGATCCGGATGCTTTTCATGTGACGTGATCCAAAAACACGTTATTTAAATGGCGTTCACTCTCTTAACAAATTTGATTAATAGTGGTAAACGATTTTTAATATTGCACTATAGGACAACATGTATTAAAATAAGAATTTTAGCCAATTATAATAGTTTAAGTGACTGTGCTAGAACCACAGGATCCGAGGGTGCCTAACACCTTTTCTCAGGTCAACAGAATTCCTTACTTAGAATTTTTGGTCCGGTAACTTGGGACACCTAAAGCCAAGCCTATACCATATGGCGACTCTAATTAAATAAATAATTTAATTTTAAATAATGTCACTTAAATTTGAAAAACTCCCATATACATTTACCCTTCGGGGTAGCCGTGTAAATAAGAGTTTTGACAATATTGATGCGGTGCAGGAGGATTTTGTAGATGTTGGTTTTGTGTGTTTTGAGGAGGTGCTAGGTTCATTGTGTTTTGATTAATGATGGGGCATTCAAGTGAGGGATAGGTTTTCCAAGTTGTGGACATGCTCAAATTCTACCTGTAGCTACAATATCGTTTGTTCTAACTTCAAGATTAAATTATTTGGTGCCGAAATACTCTGACCATCTGAAGTTTATGCATTTTCTGCATTTTCCTTTCGAATACCACTTAAATCATTCATTTTAGCATTCCCTTTACTCTTTGTATTACTTGGAGGAGGAGGAGGTGGAGGGCCTCTGGGTCTGGTGTGATACGTTGATTATGCCAGTATGAGCGAACCAACCTTATGGGATAGGATTGAAGAGTCCTAATTTGCAGTAATTAAACACACATTACATGAATGTAAATTTGAGTCCTAATTAGAGAATCTCATTGTGCTCGAGGTCGGCCTAGCGATAAATAAATTTGGAGAAATTTAGTGCTAATAATTGCCTCGTCTCATTAATGTAAAAATAAATGCCCTAAATGACACTAAATAAGATATTATTGCTAAGGTCACTTGACATTATTACATTTAAAAAAAGAAAGCAAGTAAATCTAATCTACTTGGTCCTAGATGGACCCTCTCCAGACTGGATGTTTTTGTCTATTAACCCTCCAAGCTCGCGCAAGTTCAGCAGTAGGAATGCCCTTGCTAGATACCCTTTTTTATTTCCTCAGCATTCTGGCAATCAGTGACACTTTTTCTTTTCTTCCCCTCCAATTCCATCAAACTGTACTCCAGATATTCAACCTCTAGCTGGATTTAACAGCTCTTTTATTCCAACCGTTAATCATCTCTATATCAGCCTTATGTTGCGTTATATGCTCAGCTTCAGACTATCGAACTCTTTTGCGCAGCTTGTTGTACTTCACCTCCGCTTTGGCAAACTCATCTATGACCATATTTCCCGGACCAACCCTTGGCTCAAAGACTCTTGACAGATTATTATCCAACCATGAGGGGTAAAAGAATGAGTGGCCCGCATGGTATTTGTGTGTCTCGATGGTATCCTTCTCCATAATAATATTTAAAGTCCGTATATGTTGTGCTTCATTCTTATATGGGATGGCATCACCACAAAAATTGGCTCTAAAGTGACTCATCTTAGCAACCCATGGTAAGACTTGCCTCATACCTGCTAGTCTCATAACTCCCTTAACCTGATCAGCACTAAATATAGGAAATTTCTGGATCATATGATGAACTCATCGATGGAGACCCACTCGAACATCCACTGAACCTGGTCCTTAGTCAGCTTGTTGATAATCTGTACTTACCCTATAGCATTCTTATCTATATTGAAAATGTCAGGAATGTAAGTCATCGTCTTAGCATGGTGGAAGGCTATGTGGTCATTCCACGACATTTGTAGCAACTCTTAGTGATATTGGCCCCAGTGGAGATGTTCTAAGAGCCCAAACTTGTAACAACAAGTTGCAACCCTCAAAGAATTTGAGCCCCTTTTGACAGTCACGGCCCGGTATATGTCTACAACGATCATAGGGATAATAGTGTATGTCTGCATGTTTATCCCGTCCATTAGAGTTTTGGTCACCATGGCCAGCCTAGTATGGATTCTATCCCCTTGAATTGGAAATACCAAGCATGACCAAGAAGCACATAATAAACACGAAGACCATTCGATGAACCCGGCCCAAAGAGGTGTTTGAGAACTCATCATAAAAAATACAGTAAGAGCTACCATGGCTGTATCTTTCATAAAGTAAATCAAAAGGTATGTATGAGTTTTTCAGGCTCTCTAAATGATCATTTTTCTTCAGCCCCATCAACTAATGCAACCCTCTAGTGGTGCAATTTTCAGGTGCTAGCCGACCACGACTATCCTAAGGCAACCCAACAAATCCCCCTATTTCTTATTAAAGGGGAGTCATTTCTACGTCCCCAAAACAGAACACAACTCTTTCCTTATCCCAGAATAGAGTGGCAACCTTAATCAGCATCTTGTTTGGTTTAAGATCTAATAGTGATGACAAATTCCCTAAGATACTCTTTGCATGATTTTGGTCACTTGAGGGAAGATATCTCAGCCAATCTGCCAAAAGTGAAGGAATACTACCGACCACACCAAATCTGGGGATTTCATGCCTTATTTTCTGCAAAACAAAATAGAGTTAGGCTCTTTTCCCCTCTAGGTTCGTCTATTTATATAGAAATGATTAGAATATTTGCACTTATTTCTCCAAATTAATGCACATAATCGTGATTAATTCCGTTGGGATTATTAAAAATTCAATGGACTTCTGGACGAGGCTTTTCTTAAAGTGTTGTTATGCAGCCAACATATTAACTCGGCTAGGTTTGACCATGATGCATGTAAAATTAATCAAAGTAGGGCTGCTATAGAGGTCTAGACTGGGACCCTCAAGCAGACAACTTGAGGGGGAAAGGCACGAAATCATCGATCGCACTGTTGATCAACTACTTTTAGTACGCCTATTCGAATTTAAAGGGTGATACATAGAAAAAGCGCAAAAACTCACCAAGCGTTGCTATAGGATTGATTACGCACAAGAGTAATATGATGTTGAGCATGATTTATGCAACAGTAAATAGCGTGTTGTCAAGTATTTTCACGTTAGAAAAATAATAAATGCAGTATTTAAATAATTGAAAGACAATTACGGTAAAAGAAAACAAAGAGAAAAGTCAGTTTCAAGAAATAAAAGAAATCATAAATAAGCAGTCAAATCCAAATAAAAGGGAAAAAGTACACGGGATAAAGCATGCTTAGACTAATTCAAAAAACATAAGTTCGTTATGGTAAGAGTCTAGAATATCCCTAGTAGAGTCGTCATGCTGTCGTGCCCCCTTTTTTTCCTTTTTTGGGAAGTCTGGGTTTCGACATTCATGGGAAAACAACTATCACACCCTGAGCCTGGGGGTGAGACCGGCACCTAGTGCCTACCTATCCTTGTGTACGACTTGCGATTACAAGACTTTGAACATGTGAGGTCATACTTTGGCAATAGGCCACATTATTAGATAATGTGCGATGTAAAATATAAAACTATATGGAGACTAATGCTGACTAATGTCAAAATAAAGTTGGGCCAGCAAGGCTATCATAATTACTACAACTGACAAGCCAACAAACTATATATACAGGGTCCAAGTCCAGCATACTGCACTAACCGATAAGATATGTCTATAAGCCTCTATTGATAGAAGTAGTGTGATTGGAGCAGGGCCCCTACCTACCCATATCCTATCTACATGTATACACAAGATTTACACAAAACTTCTATACCCGGCAACTCCGAAGGGCGGGGAGCTTACCGTTAAAGATGAACTTGGGCAAACGCCTACTGAGGAGGTCTACCCGTCTGTCTGCTTGAACCTGCACACATGAAATACAGCACCCCCAGAAAAGAGACGTCAGTACGAAATAATGTGTCGAGTATGTACGCAATATACTGGAAGCTGAAACAGAACTGATAGTATGATAACTAAAAATAACTGGGGGTCAAAGATAATTGGAAGATATGCTCACCTGCTGATACTGACTCTATTCTCTAAATATGATAAGTAAAATAGTTTTATGGCCTTATAAGGCTCGGTATATATATATATATATATATATATATATATATATAACTGCTTTGCCGTAGTAGGCTCGCTCATAGGCACTCAGCCATACTAGGCTCTGTATTTCGACCAACTAGGCTCACTCATAGGTGCTCAGTCACAATACGCCCGGTGTATAAATTACCATCTGATAAGAGGTTGCCAAATAGGGGCCTGCCCATCGATTATATCTCGATGATAATAAAATACTGTAATACTATATGTAAATTATGTGCTCTCTTGACCAAAAGAAAAAAATACTTGGTTGAATATGAAGTTCACATAAAGAGAATATGATAACTTTCCATATTAGAAAAATATTAACCTCTTGCACGTATTTAAACTAGATGCCAATGATAACACTTGCACTACTAATCATATATGGTCTGTTTGCCTTTTGTCAACATGATTTTCTTAATCATAGGACTTAGGCAAAAAATTAAGTGCAACCTCCTAGGGAATATCATGGGTATCTTTAATTGAAAAGATTTTGTTGTACATTCAGACACGAAATGCAAATTTAAAAATCGGTTTTATTTGAACACGCTTCCCGTTATTTGAGGGAAAAGTGTATATACAAGACTACTTGTTTAAATAAAAAAATATACGTAAATTATGGGATATGAATTTCTTTTTTGCTTTATTATAAAATTTGTTTAATTACGTCATCATGCAAAATGAAAAAAAAAGTTTAACCTTAATATATTTTAAGTAGAAAAAAATTCGTATGATATTATTGAATAAGATTACACCGTACTTCTTTAAAATTGTAATATTTTTACGTTGCTCCCATTCTAAAAATTCACGTGGGATTCTCTTTTGTAGGAATTTCTTGCAACAAAAACACTAACGTTTCACCTCTGTCTGAATTGAACTTGTTGAAGGTTTGGAATGAATTTGCTGATAGGTTGAAATGAAATGTTTTGGAAGGTTTTTGGAATGAGTTTTAACGTTTTCCCTTCATTATAAATTTGCAAAGTCTTTGATATTCAAATACATTGAAATGTAGTAAAGGTTTATCTACAAGCCATCTAATAGGAAATGAATCCTAGTCATTTCCTTATAACGGAGCTAACTGCCACGTTTTGGTGGTGGGGATTTATTGATCTTTAACCATTTATTAGTTAATTAGGTAATGTTTCATTATCCGATAATTAATTAATTATTTTTATAATTAAAAATTATTTTAAATTATTTAAAATGCTACTTATTTTTAATATGCATTATATATTATATTATCATGGACATTTAGTACCTTGTATGGTACTGGTCCATAAGTGTCGAGTATTATAGCCCGGACCGTATTTTATCGAAATTCGACAACCCATAACGAAACTCATTTTCTTTACTTCGCGTACCGTTTCATAGCACTTACTTATAGCTTGATACAAATAACATAAATATGCTAACCTCAAGACAATTTCACCCCTAAGTTTACGTCACTTAACTGAGAATGAAACCTTAACGTACGAAAATGAGAGATGTAACATCCTTCCCCCCCCCCCTTAGAAACATTCGTCCTCGAATGTTTGCTCTTAGATACTTTACAAATTTTTTTTTGTTGGAATCTCTTTTGTGCACTAGACTAAAACCAATCTATACGCAGCCAAAAACATACCATACATACTACACATGGCCACTATCTGTAAATAGCAACACTCTGCTTCACACAACTGTTCGTCATAAATTCAAAGAGTCAAAATGAGAACTTACCTGATGATCCACTGGCCTGAATAGGTTTGTGCTGACGTATCTCATAAATCTGGAGCCATAACTCTAGTTTCAAATAGATGGGGGGTATTTAGACTTTATTTCTTTCTACACTTCCTACATCATTTCTTTCACATTCTTGTTTTTCCATAAGACTTCTACGGAGGTTACCTCCTTATTCTGTAGCTTTCAAATTTGTCGGTCTAGGATGACAACCAAAATTTCCTTGTAGGACAAGTCCTCTGTAATTCGTATATCATCTGCGGGCACCACTTGGGTAGGATCGCCAATACACTTTCATAACATAGATACGTAAAAACCCGGATAGACAGACTCTAATTTCCGGGGCAATTCAAACTCATAAGCTACTTGGTCCACTATTCGAATGATCCTATAAAGACAAATATGTTGTGGGTTAAGTTTGTCCTTCTTGCCAAACCTCATGACACCCTTTATTGGTGAAACCTTGAAAAATACCCAGTCATAAACCCCATAATCTAAATATCGTCGCCGCAGGTCAGAATAGGACTTCTGACAACTCATAGCCGTCAACAGTCGCTCCCGGATAAGCTTTAATTTTTCTATGGCCTTTTGAACCAGGTCTAGCCTATTTAACCCAAATTCTAAAACATCAAACCACCCTATAGGAGATCTGCACTTGTGCCAATAAAGAGCCTCGTATGGAGCCATCTGGATACTGGAGCGATAACTATTATTTTATGCGAACTCGATAAGAGGTAGATGTTAATCCTAACTTCTTTAAAAATCTAGCACATATGCTCGTAACATATCCTCGAGCTCCTTAGTCATGCACTTGGCTTGTCCATCAATTGTGGATCAAAAGTTGTGTTGAGATTCACTTGAGTACCTAGAGCGTTCTGAAATTACCTCCGAAAATGGGCTGTAAACTGGGCCCCACGGTCATATATAATAGATACGGGTACTCCGTGTTGTCGCAATATCTCCTTAATATATAATTTTGCATAATACTCTTCTATATATACAGATATGAGCGGTAGGAAATGAGCTAATTTCGTGAGCCTATCGACTATATCCCATATAGAATCAAACTTACATTGAGAACGAGGCAAACCCGTGATAAAATCCATGTTTATCGCCTCCCTTTTCAATGTCGGAATCTCTATAATTTGCATAAGCCCTCTGTCTTTCTGGTGCTCTATCTTCACATGTTGGCAACTAGGCCATTGAGCGA
Organism: Nicotiana benthamiana; assembly: GCA_034376525.1. Taxonomy (NCBI): domain Eukaryota; kingdom Viridiplantae; phylum Streptophyta; class Magnoliopsida; order Solanales; family Solanaceae; genus Nicotiana; species Nicotiana benthamiana. Next base: position 56,862,202 of record CM067339.1, on the reverse strand, counting down.
CATACTCATCAATGTTCTTCTTCATATCACTCCACCAATACACCTCCTTACTGTCATGGTACATCTTCATCGACCCAGGGTGAATGGAGTACAACGAATAATGTGCCTCTGACACAATCCTGTCTCGTAGACCTGCTAAATCTGGAACACACAAATGACCCTTGTATCTAAGAACCCCATGTCCTTTGGATTATAACAATGGTTTCTTTCATTGTGGAACCCGTTCTATCTAAGGTAGTTGGGATGACCATTTGCCACTCATAGAATTTTCTTACAACAACAGCTTCCATACTAGTATCCAGATGGAACCATTTGAAGCATAGTATGGTACAAGATGTAGGTCTCCCATCGGTGTTTCGAGGTTAGAGAAGCAGAATTGATAGGGTCGGACGTCGTGAACCATGCCATTGATAAAGTCAAGATTATTAATAAGAGGCTGAAAATACTCATAGTTACCAAAAACCCTTTTCGGATGTGCGTCGCACCGAGATAGAGTTCCTGGAATATGATTGGATATTTCTGAAGGTTTCTCGTATGAAGGGCATCGTGCTGTTTAGAAAGAAGGGAAAATTGAGTCCTAGGTAGTTGACACCGTACAGAATCATTCAGAGGATTGGTCAGGTGGCATACAAGCTCGAGCTGCCACCCGAGATGTCATTGGTATACCCGATCTTTCATGTATCTATGTTAAGAAAGGTAGTGGGAGATCCGTCCACCACTATTCCAGTTGAGACTATTGAGGTTAATGAAGAGCTGTCATATGATGAAGTTCTAGTTGCCATTCTTTACAGGCATGTTCAAAAATTTAGGAATAAGGAAACTACATCCGTGAAAGTGTTATGCTGGAACCAGCAAGTTTAGGATGCCACTTGGGAAGCCGAGGATGAAATGAAAAAGAAGTATCCACATTTGTTTGAATATTCATGTAATAAATTTTATGCATTTAGCTCATATGAAATCTTATCTTTTGGCTTGATCTATGTAAAGTCGTCCTCTTTTTGGTAATATGATCGCCTATACGGCCATGGTTGATGCTATACAAGTTATATTATGTTTAAGAAATATGTTTATGCTGTTGGGATATGTTTTTAGGGCTCTTTGACGGGTGGATAAGGCCTAGATACAAAGGAAACTCTGGAGAAATTTTGGGAATTTAGGGAGTTAACCAAATTTAGGACTATGGATATGGTTCATGTTGTGAAAGTCTAAGGTTTCATAAGCATTCCTAATAAGTAGCATTGATCCTCATTCGAGGACGAATGATCTTTAATGGGGAAGGATGTAAGTCCCCGTGAAAATTTTCGCTCAAAACCCTAATCTCGTAGTGCCATGTTAGGGACAGCTGTTACAAACTCATAAAATCCCGCGGTTTGGACCCTTTGAGTTGATCACTGCATTAAAATGTCAAGACATAATATTTTCCAGAAAAGCGCAATTCTACGGTCAAGGATGAAATCGCATTTCAGATATGCGGACCGCATAGTCACCGCAAAGTGAGTCAGTTTGTTTGTCAAATTTTAGGTAAAAAGAAGGTCCATTATGCGATCACATAACTCATATGCGGACGACATAGTCGTCTCGTAATTTTCTTGGAATTTTGTAAAGGGCAATTCTGTGGTGCATTATAGAACCTCATGATGGGTATGTAGATCGTATTTCTGCCACAAACCTAGACAAAGTGATCAGAGTTTTGGGAGCACTTTTGCGGTCCTTTTTGTGTGCCACATTTCCATTTTGAGATCACAGATCCGACTAGGGGCTCCAATTTTCTAAATTTTAAATCCGACCCCCTATCGATATATTCGGTGTAATAGCTCCTTTTGAGCACATTCTCTGATACTTTTAGAAAGAGAGAGAGAGAGAGAGAGAGAGAGAGAGAGAAGGAAACTGTTTCCCATCAAATTACTCGATGAAACCTTGCTAAAAGATTGAAGATAATCAAGTAAAGACACCTAAATCTTCATCCCAAGATGTAAGACTTCCTTATCTCAGCTCTTATTTCTATACTTAGCTATTATAGGTCATTATTGAAGTAATTTACGGGTATAATAATGAATTTATTGTGTTCATATAACACCATAGAATATTGGAAGGTGGTAAACTAAAAAGAAGGCAATTGGGGGTATAAAATGATAGAAATTCCTCTTAGAAAGGGTCTAAGATCACCGTACATCTTTCATGTTTGATGATATGCTCGAACCAAGCTAGAATCTCAATCTCATCTCTAATGCTCTACTCAATTTGTAATTCATACACAATAGATAGAAGTGCTAAGATTTTCAAAATTTTGCAAAGAGTAAGGAAAGCTATGTTGAGAATGTATGGCTAAAAATCCATCATTTAGAAATTGAGCTATATTGGTAGCTGCGTGAATACAGTAAGATCAAAAATCGAATTGTTGTACTAATTATTTATTTCACCTTTGTTGGTTCTGCAATCTCATATGCATGGAAAGTATATCTCAATGTGATTAACATGTTATTCTTGATAACTTAAAGAAAGGCGCAATGACTATGGATATTTAATTGAAATATTCAGACCTTAAATTGAAATCGAAAGTGCATATGTTGTACTCCTATTTTCCTAATCTAGAAAGCTAGCACTGAAATTGGGGATGATGTGAGATGTGTCCTAGTGCCGCATGTATGGTGCGATAGTTGTGGCCCAAAGTGCCTATGAAATTAGTTGTGGGAAAAAAAGATCGAAATGAGATGATTGATAGGAAAGGGTAACGCATTGGTAGGGCGGAATAGCCAATCGGGTTGAGATCGGATGCCATTCTATGCACACGGTGGTAATAAATTTGTGATTGTAGTGAACGTCTCAAATGAGGCTACCTAGCCAATTAGGTCGAGATCGGACGCCACTCAAGTTAGCGGTGGTAATGTGAACAATGATAAATAATATGAGACACCCAAAAAGATGAAAGCTATGGAAACACAATGTGACATATGTGTGGGTTATGTACGGGTGTTTAAGGGGTCTATGAACCATGTTGTAATTCTAAACTCATGTTATCTATAAATTGTAACTCTATGGACATTTTTTAACCTAACTTTAGCCATGGTTTGAGTTTGTATTATAGAATGAAATATCACTGTTGAATGTATTATCTTTCCTTGCCTAATAAGAAGGAATCACAGTTACCTTGTTCATGATGAGTTGGATAGAAAGTGTGTGATGATGCTTTCTCGGTTTGGTTCACTCGATCGAGCACCTGTCGTGCCTCCCAAGGTTGGGGCGTGACAAACTTGGTATCAGATCCTAAGGTTTTGACGTGTCCTAGGATGTCTCTGAGCCGTGTCTAATAGAGTCCTTCTTGTCGGTATGTAGTCGACCATATCTATAAGTTGGAGGCTACTTGGGAATTTAGGAATAATAGCCTTATTTAATATTTTGGATTGTGCGGTGAAGCTGTTCCCTCTCTAATTAAGTTCATTGTTCTATCTTTCAGTATATGGAACCTATGAAGAATGCGACAATTGGCCAAAAAGCCCTCAGGGGTGGCTGATGATGCACTACTTGAGACTACGGGTGAGGGTAGTCACCCCGCTATCACCCTGCCTGATTGTTCCAGAGAAGACTACCCCAATTCCTACACCTGTAGAGGGTACCACTTTTATACTTTTTTTCCGCCTTCTACCCCAGCTTCAGGTTTTGGTATTTCGGATGTGGATCTTAAGGGAACTATCTAGATGTTAACGCAGCTAGTGGCCTCTCATGCCCAAAGGTCAAATATTGCACCCTGTTCGTCTAGCCAGCAAGGGGATTCTACTAGTTCCAGGGTGAATAGGTTTCTGCAGTTGGACCCTCCAGTGTTTTTCAGGTACCAATCCCGAAGAGGACCCTAAGAATATTATTGATGAGATGCACAAGACTCTCAGGGTTATGCGCGCGACTGAGACAGAGGGAGTAGAACTGGCTGCCTACTGCCTGAAAGGGGTGGCCTATGCATGGTTTGAGTGATGGGAGGATTCTCACAATGAGGGGAGCCCTCCGGCAAGGTGGAGTGAGTTCGTTGATGCCTTTATAGATCACTTCCTATCTATTGTGACAAGGGCAGCCCGGACTGTGGAGTTTGAAAATCTAAAATCGTGTAATAGGACCGTTTGGGAGTACCATATCAAGTTTGCTCGTTTTTTCACGTATGCTATTCACATGTTGCCCGCCATAGAGGCTAGGGTGCACCAGTTTATGTGGGGTCTAAATCTTTTAACTATTAATGAGGCTTATACAGCAGCGTTGAATACGTACATGAATTATGGGAAGATGGTACCATTTTCTCAGTCCACCAAGAACCGCAAACCGATGAACTGAATAGAGAGAAAGGCTAGCAGAAAGACTTGGTTTGCGGGCAATATGAGTTAGTCTCTATGTGGGGGAAGATTATCTTTCTAGGGGGGGTCATCAAAGATATCCCAGTCGGTTGCACAGTCTTCAGCCAATGCACCTCAATCAGGCCCAGCCAACTATTGCAATTGAGTCATTTCAAGCTTGGTCAGGGCAACATGGGATCTCACCAACATGTTTGATAAGAAGAGAGCTTCCAGCAGCAGCCCAAGACCCCATGCCCTAGGTGCAGGAAGATAAACACAAAGACTTGCTATTTGGAGTTACATGTATGTTATGGATGTGGGATGAGGGGTAATATTCAGAGACATTGTCGTATATCCTCCTAGGGAGCTGGTAGGGGGTATGACACAGCCATCCTGTCCAGTAGCTGCCACATCTTCAGCCTCTTCTCCCTCGAGTTACCCAAGCGACCGCAGGGTGTGGTGCAGCTAAGGGAGGTGCGTAGATTTAGGTGGAACCAACCGGATCTATGCTATGAATAGTCGCCAGGTTACAGAGGCTTCTCCAGATGTTGTTACATGTATTCAAACTGTCTAATCTTGTGATGTGTATGCACTAGTTGATATCGGTTACACCTTGTCCTATGTTACCCCTTTTGTTTCCATGGAATTTGCGATAGAATCGCATCAGCTTCATGAACCTTTTTTGGTGTCTACCCCGGATGGTGAGTCAATTTTGGCTGCTCGAGTCTAGAGGGTGTATTTTCACGGTACGAGGAATGGATACCACGCCAATCTTGTTGAGTTAGGAATGATTGACTTTGATGTGATAATGGGAATGGATTGGCTTTATTCATGCCTTGCCAAACTTATTGTCGAACTAGAACTATGAGGCTTGAATTTCCTAATGAGCCCGCTATTGAATGTGAAGGGAGATAATGTAGTGCCTATAGGTCAGTTTATTTCCCACCTTAAGACTGCGAGGATGATCAGGAAGGGGTGTATCTACCATTTAGTTCAAGTTATTGACATCAGTGTCGAGGCGCTCAACTTTGAGTCTATACCCATTTTGAACAAATTTCCAAATGTCTTCCCAGATGAGCTCCTTGGGATCCCACCAGACAAGGAGATTGATTTTAGAATCAACGTGATGCCGGGCATGCAGCCCATATTAATACTAACTTACAGAATGGCATCGACAGAATTAAAAGAGCTAAAGGAGCAATTGAAGGATTTGTTAGAGAAGGGTTTCATCCGGCCGAATGTGTTAGTATGGGGCACACCGGTCTTGTTTGTAAGAATGAAATATGGATCGCTTTATATGTATATTGACTACCAGCAACTCAACAAAGTCACCATAAAAAACAAATACCCTCAACCAAGAATAGATGACATGTTTGATCAATTGAAAGGTGATATGTGTTTCTTAAAGATTGACCTACGGTCCGGGAATTATCAATTGAAGATAAGGAAGCGGGATATTGCGAAAACAGCTTTCAGAACTTGGTATGTGCACTTTGAATTTATGGTGATTTCTTTTGGGCTAACAAATGCCCTGACAGCTTTTATAGATCTTATGTATTGAGTCTTCAAGCCCTTTCTAGACTCCTTTGTGATAGTGTTCATTAACGATATTCTGGTATAATCCTGAAGCCAAGAGGACCATGCTGACCATCTCATGGAAGCTTTATAGACTCTTAAGCAACATCAGTTGTTTGAGAAATTTTCAAAATGTGAATATTGGCTTGAATCTATCGCGTTCTTCGGTCATATTGTTTCCAGGGAAGGGATTATGGTTGATCCTCAGAAGGTTGCAGTAGTGAAGAATTGGCCTACACCTACCACTCCAACCGAGATCCGCAGTTTCTTGGGTTTGCCTGGGTACTATAGGAGGTTTGTGGAAGGGTTCTCTATTTTTGCCTCTCCATTGACTAAATTGACGCAGAAATTAGTTAATTCAAATGGTCCGATACTTGTGAAAAGAGTTTCCAAGAATTGAAATCAAGGTTAACAACAACACCGGTATTAGCCCTGCCAGATGTTACAAATAGATTAATGGTCTATTACGATGCTTGAAGAATCGGGCTCGGGTGTGTGTTGACACAATATGGCAAGGTTATACCCTACGCTTCTAAGCAACTCAAGAATCATGAGAAGAACTATCCAACCCATGACCTACAGCTGGAGGCAGTGGTGTTTGCGCTAAAGATTTGGCGGCATGATTTATATGGGGTTAACGTGGTTGTATTTATAGATCATAAGAGCCTTCAATATTTTTTCAAGCAAAAAGAGTTGAATCTAAAGCAAAAAAGATGGCTAGAGTTACTCAAGGACTATGAAATTAATATTCTCTATCACCCGGGAAAGGCTAATGTCGTGCCAGATGCACTTAGTCGAAAATCTATGGGGCGTTTGGCTCATGTGAGTGCATATCAGAGGTTGTTAGCCAGGGAGGTTTACTAGTTGGTCAGTTTGGGAGTTCACCTTGCGGAATCTAATGAAGGAGGGGTAATTATGCAAAATAGAGCTGAATCATCCCTTGTAGCAGAGGTGAAGGAAAAGCAATTCAACAATCCATTGTTAGAACAATTGAAAGAGGGATTCACAAATTGAAGGCCATGGCTTTTTCCTTTGTCACGAATGATGGTACCCTACGGTACAAAGACCACCTACGTGTTCCAGATATCGACGGCCTTCGGAAAGGATCATGGTAGTAGCTCAAACATCCAGGTATTCCGTGCACCAGGTTCTACGAAAATGTATCATGATCTCAAGGAAATTTATTGGTGGAACAACATGAAGAGGGATGTGGCGGATTTTTTTGCAAGATGTCCAAATTGTCAAAAAGTGAAGGCCGAACATCAAAGGCCTGGGGGATTGGCTTAAAGTATAGAAATTCCAATATGGAAATGGGAGATGATCAATATGGATTTTGTGGTAGAGCTGTCGCACACTCCACGTAAGATCGACTCAATTTGGGAGATCGTGGACCGACTCAAGAATAGGCGCACTACTTGCCAGTTAAATCTACCTAAACAGCGGAACAATATGCTCAGTTGTATATCAAAGAAATAGTCAGGTTACATGGCACTCCAGTCTCAATCATTTCAGATCGAGGGGCTTAGTTCATTGCCAACTTTTGGAAGAATCCTCAGCAAGGTTAGGGTACACAAGTAAATCTTAGCACGTGTTTTCATCCACAAACTGATAGTCAAGTAGAGTGGACTATTCAGACACTTCAAGACATGCTGTGCGCTTGTACTCTTGATTTAGAAGGTAGTTAGGATGACCATTTGCCACTCATCGAATTTTCTTACAACAACATTTTCCATGCTAGTATCAAGATGGCACCATACGAAGCATTGCATAGTAGGAGATGTAGGTCTCCCATCGGGTGGTTCGGGGTTGGAGAAGCGGAATTGATAGGTCCTGACCTCGTGCACCAAACCATGGATAAAGTCAAGATTATTAAGGAGAGATTGAAAATTACTCAGATTTGCCAAAAATCCTATTTGGATGTGTGTCATAAAGATTTAGAGTTCCAAGAAGATGATTGGGTATTTCTGAAGGTTTCCCCTGTGAAGGGTATCATACGGTTTGGAAAAAAGGGAAAATTGAGTCTAAGGTATGTTGAACCATACAGAATCATATAGAGGAATTGTCAAGTGGCATACAAGCTAGAGCTGCCACCCGAGATGTCATTGGTATACCCGATCTTTCATGTATATATGATAAGAAAGCTAGTGGGAGATCCATCCACCGTTGTGCCAGTTGAGACAATTGAGGTTAATGAAGAGCTGTAATATGAAGAAGTTCCAGTTGCCATTCTTTATAGGCAAGAACAAAAATTAAGAAATAAGGAAATTGCATCCGTGAAAGTGTTATGGCGGAACCACCAAGTTTAGGAAGCCACTTGGAAGGCCGAGGATGAAATGAAAAAGAAGTATCCACATTTATTTGAATAGTCATGTAATAACACTTATGCATTTAGCTCCTATGAACTCTTATCTTTTGGCTTGATCTATGTAAAACCGTCCTCTTTATGGTAATATGATTGCCTATACGGCCATGGTTGATGTTATACAAGGTATATTATGTTTATGAAATATGTTTATGATATTAGGATATGTTTTGGGGGTCTCTAACAAGCGGATAAGGCCTAGATACAAAGGAAACTCTGACAAGTTTTTTGGGAATTTAGGGAGTTAACAAAATTTAGGACTATGGATATGTTTCGTGTTGTGAAAGTCTGAGGTAACATAGGCATTCCTAATAATTGAGCGTTGATCCTCATTCGAGGACGAATGATATTAAGTGGGGGAGGATGTGAGGCCCCCGTGAAAATTTTAACTCAAAACCCGAGTCTCATAGTGCCAAGTTAGGATCATGTGTTAGAAACTCATAAAGCAATTCTTCCTGGCAAGCTTTCGAGCCGTGGTTTGGACCCTTTATGTTGATCACTACATTACAAATTCAAGAAATAATTTATTCCGAAATAGAGCAATTTTGCAGTCGCGAATGCGATCGCATTTCAGGTACGTGGACCGCATAGTCACCGCAAAGTGAGTTAGTGTGTTTGTCAAATTTGAAGTCAAAAATGTGGTCCACTATGCGATTGCATAGCTGATATGCGGACCGTATAGTCATCGTATAATTTCCTTGGGATTTTGCAAACAGACAGAATGATTAGATTTTTTGGAGCACTTTTGCGGTCCATACTGCAGGTCGCATTTCCACTTTGCGATCGCAGATCTGACTCAGTGCTCAAATTTTATAAATTTTAAAATCGACCCCCTTATCGATTTATTTAGTGTTATAACTCATTTTGAGCATATTCTCTAATACTTTTAGAGAGAGAGAGGGGCTCTTAGAGAGGGAAAGTATTTCCATTAAATTACTCCATGAAACCGCGTTAAATCATTAAAGACAATCAAATAAAGATACCTAAATCTTCATCCCTGTTGAACAATACGCTTTACGCTAGAGGGGGGGGGGTGAATAGCGTTTTAAAAATATTAAGCGTTTTTAGTGCGGAATTTAAAAAACTTTGCAGAAATTAAAACAAGTGCAGTAAAAAGAACTTACACAATGATGTATCCTGGTTGGCCACAAACGTGGTTAGTCCAGTCCCCGAGAGACTCTCTCGAGATTTCCACTAAACTTGTCAAGCTTACGGGTGCTTAACAAACCGTTACAGTTGAGGACACAAGCCTCACCTAGGTGCTCGGGGATCACAATCCCAAAGACTTCAATTGCTCGGGGATACCAATCCCAAAGACTTCAATTGCTCGGGGATACCAATCCCAAAGACTTCAATTGCTCGGGGATAACAATCCCAAAGACTTCAACTGCTCGGGGATAACAATCCCAAAGACTTCAACTGCTCGGGGATAACAATCCCAAAGACTTCAATTGCTCGGGGATACCAATCCCAAAGACTTCAATTGCTCGGGGATAACAATCCCAAAGACTTCAACCGAGGAATCACAAGTTCCTCAACAAACGAGAATCGCAATTCTCTTACAAACACAAAACACACTCACTTTACAAAGTACTCCTTAATGAGTAGATATGAGTAGAAATAGTACGCTCAAGATCACAACAACTTAGCTCAATAGAATGGCTCTTCAAAAAGCTTTATGGATGAATGGAAAATGATGATCAATGTAGGAAAGCTTTTAGCAATGAAAATACTCAAATTGTATATGTTGTTGTTGTGAAAACACTGAGTTGAAGCTTTATTTATAGGTGAGAAACTCAGTCTTACCGTTGCCTAATTGCCAATTAAGGATTGCTGAAATTACTCAGTGACAATCGATTGTCAAGACTAAACAATCGATTGTTTGCCTATCAGATCAAAAATTCAATCCCAGATTTTACGTCAACAATCGATTACTTCAAATCAATAATCGATTATTTATAACGTTAAGAAATCCTTTCCAATTTTTGGCATAAAACATCGATTGTCCGGAAATCAACAATCGATTATTTTAACAACGTTCAGAAAATCTTTCCCAGATTTTACGCAAAACATCGATTGTTAAATATCAACAATCGATTACCTGAAGGTAATTGAAAATATATGACAACGGTCAGCTTCAACAATCGATTATCAAATGGAATAATCGATTATTAATTAATTTCAAAACTCTCTGTCTCATATATAATCGATTATCAAATGGAATAATCGATTATTAATTAATTTCAAAACTCTCTGTCTCATATATAATCGATTATCAAAAGCCACAATCGATTATCATTTTATTTAAAATCACTGGGAGACATTTTTCTCATTCTAATCGATTACCATTAGTTCATAATCGATTTTTATGAGTTTTGAAAACTTTGCCTCAGTTAACAATCGATTATCATAAGTACACAATCGATTGTTATGCAGTTTGCATAAACCTGATGTTTAACTAACTTACTCACAATCGATTATCATTAGTTCACAATCGATTGTCATGCAGTCTTGGCTTAGAGATACTCGATTATCATAAGTACATAATCGATTATCTTAGCCCAGATTTTTGAGGCATGCTTGGAAAACATTTTAACAAATGTAAATATGCATAGTTTAAAATCATTTGACACTTAATTTAAATATGCATGATTTTGGAAAAATAATTTTAGTAGAGAAGTTATGAGCCAAGTTGAGGAATCAAGATCACAATTAATATTGACTCAATTATAACATTTCTAAACTTTGTCTTGAGCTTCTTGTAATGCATCCATTTTGTGCTTGTCCTTGAGCACTGCTATATATCGCTTTTTGCTTTGTTTGACATTCATCAAAACCTACAAAAGAACACACGTTTAGTATATTGCATTTGAAACGTGTTTCCAACAATTTCCCCCTTTTTGATAATGGCAAACATAAGCGGGATATATGCAATAATTATTTTGATAATCCAAGACAAGTGTAAAGTATGCAAGTGTAAAGTATGCAATTTGATGTTCCCCCTCAATTCATGTTCCCCCTCACTTTAAGCATGAATGAAGTTGAGAGTGATATAGCATAGCATACTTCTTGATATCCCGTTTCTTCCCCCTTTTGCCATTAGCAAAAAAAATATATACAAGGGAAGAATAAAAAATATGAAATAAACACACGTTTATTTATTGGAAAATAGCATTACATGGGTGGAGCCAAACACAATAAAACGAACAACAACTAACCAACAAAACAACAATTTCACATCATCAAAAACAACAATTTCATCATTCATCACCCCCATCCCCTTCATCATCATTGGGAGGCGCTTGATATGGCACCACCTGAGCATAGGCATAATGCACGTGATCAAAGTAACCATGGACCTCACGGGTTAATTGAGTAATTTGGTCAGAGATAGTCCGGAGGGTAGGCTCCTGAGGAGGATGAGCACGACGGGCTTGTCGATTTTGAGGAGGAGCGGGAGCATGATCACCATCATGATGAAAGGAAGACTCCGAAATTTCCCAGATTTTGGTGCTCTTTTTGAGAGGACCATTAGCAATATTGACCCCGGAAGCTTCAAGAAATTTCATTATCAAGAGGGCATAGGGGAGAGGTATGTCATCTCTGGTGGCATTGAACATATGAGATTGAATAAGCTTGCACCAATTGATTTTAACACCGGTGACAATGGCATGAAGAATTTTGGCATCCTCTTGGGAAATGGTGGTGTGATTGAGTTTACGGGGTTTGAGAACACGAGTGATGAAATAGAGAATGAAACGATAGTTCGGGTCCATACCCTTTATGGTGGGACGACGGGAAGAAGACTCATCATAGGCGACTCCGGCTTGGCGGAAGAGATTAGCTTCATCAATCATGTCCCCGGCATTATTTATGTACTGGTAGATGTCTTCACCATCATGCGGAATGCCGGCAATGAGGTGGAGGTTATCTTCAGAAATTAGAATGGAAATGCCGTTAACATTGGTAACGAGTTCACCCTCATCATCTTTGTGAAGGTTGGAGTAAAAAGCTTCAACCAAAGTAATGTTGTAGTAGGGGTGAGTAAGGAGTAGGAAATTGAAAAGTTGGCATTCTCTTAGCATATTCGCGGCTGGAATGAATGGTGCAACAAGAGCGTTTGTTGAAAAGCGAGGAGGGAGAATAAGGCGTTTCTCAAATTTGGTTAAGAAACGGGTGAGCTCTTCATCGGATTCAAAGAATAGAACCGATCCATCTTGATATGGATGGCGAGAAGAAGAAGCACCTTGTTTGGAACGAGCACGTTTGGAGTTGCGGCTTGACATTTTTGAAGAACATGTGCTAGGATTTTTCAAAGATAACAAGATAATTTGATGCTTGGGAGGCTTGAGTGAGTATACAAGAGCATATGTGTAGCCTATATATAGAGAAGGAATGAATCTTACACCTATTGGAAAAGATTTGAAGAGATTTGAAGTCTGAAACGGTAAAAATAAATTCACTGACCGTTCCATAATCGATTGTTTGAATAGAATAATCGATTATCATTAATGAAAAAGATCTGACAAATCGATTACACGCCAGAACGGTAAAAAAATTTGAAAAAGATAGTCGATTGTCAAACTTGGTAATCGATTGTTTTTCATATTTATGACCTGACAGGAATCGATTGTAGAGCCAAAACGGTAACATAAGTTTAAAACAGATAATCGATTGTCAATATATAGTAATCGATTGTTTCACTCACAGAGAGTTTGGATTTTGGCAAATAATCGATTGGCAGAACATATAATCGATTGTTTGGAAGGGGGATGCTAAAAAAGATGATACTTAATTCTATCAAGCAATGTAAACATTCAATAAGATTTAAAAAAATTGAATCAATTAATAATCGATTATTGATACTGATAATCGATTGTAAGCATAAATAATCGATTATGATCGATTTTTCTTGTATCAGGACAATTTATACTTTCCTCTTACCTTTTGGGGGATACCTGCAAAATAGAATTAAACATCTCCGACGCTCAAGTCAGTAATCTATAAATGAAATAATAACTTTGAAACTAGTGTAGTCGGGTGAAAAACGTGAACTCTTAAGAATTTTGTCCTAGGATGTTCTTAAGAGGGTTTAGGGTACTTACCTTCCCTTCGACTTTGCCAATTACCTGATTTTGAACATCTTCCGTTCATTTTGGTCTTTTGGCTCATTCTTCAATTTAAGAAGCTTCTTCCACAATTTTGCCTTTTTCTTCCTTGTATTTTGTCTTTTAAAATTTTCGAAAATACTTCCGATTTTTAAAAAAACTAACTCGACTTTTCCGTCTCTTCCTCCTTCTTTGTGCTTTGATTTAAGGAATTTTGAATTCGTCTCCCGTCAAGTGTTTGGAGCATCTACTACACTTGATTCCTTCAAGCACACCTGCAAAACAAATCAATGCTCTTTTGGTACCCATGCCATTTTGGGTCCTTGAGGGTTATGCATACTATAATGATATGTTTGAGTAGCATGTCTATGTCTAGTAAAGCATGCGGGAGCAATATGACCAATTCGTCTACAATAATGACATGTCACATTTGGATTATGCATGCGTCTAGGCTCATAGTAGCTAGAATAATGCACATTGTTTACTCTATTTTCATTTCTCCTAATTTGAGCACCATGAACATTTCGGGATCTTCTAGCATGATCACTGTTGTGCCTAAAATATGCATCATGTCTATGGTGACGATTTCTAGGCGGAAGGTCATGTCTAGATCTCCTAATATTTTGTCTAGCATGCATGTTTGTTTTAGGAAAGACATTTTTGTTATTAATCCTAGATTGAGCTCTAGGTGGTTGGGTTTTTGCATCAACCTCTTCTTCATTTATGAAGCCTATTCCATGCTTGGTTGATTTCAAGTTATCAAGCACCACATTCAAGTTTTTATGAGAGGAGTTGAATTTATCTAGTGTGCCTTTTAATCTACCTACTTCATTCTTAAGGTCTACACAAGAAGCACAATTTTTTGTAGAACTTTCGGGCTTGTCAGAACTTCTTTTCCCATAAAACTTGTTTTGTTCTAGTAGCTTCTCATTTTCCAAAACCAATTTTTCTAATTCTTTTTCTTTTAATGAAAACTGTTTTTGAAAATCTTGTTCTTTTAGAGAAGCACTTTCTCTTAAGCTAGTGACGGTTTTTGTAACTTTGAGAAATTCAGCATACAATTCATCAAAGGCATTTCTCATGTCATCAAGAGTATAAAAGTTTTGAGAAGAGATTTGACTTACCTCACTTTGATTTTCTTCCTGTGCCATGAGGCAGTGATTTGCTGCTTCTTCATTTTCTTCTTCACTGGATTCGTCTCCGGAATCTCCTCCCCAAGATATGTATGCTCGTTGCTTCTTGAAGGGTTTCTTCTCCTTTTTATGATTTGGGCAGTTTGTTTTGATATGCCCTGTTTCACCACATTCATAACATTTAACTTGCTCACCTTGCTTTTTCCTTTTGCGGTCATATTCTTTTCGCATGAATTTTTGGAACTTTTTGATGATGAGTCAAAATTCGCTATCTCAATCCTCTTCAATTGGTGATTGACTTGTGCTTGCCTTTAGAGCAATCTTTTGCCTTCTTTGTTCATCAATAACAGGGTTAAGAATAGTGGATTCATAAGTCTTAAGATTACCTCTAAGAGCGTCTATGGTGACGTTCGTGATTCCAATTGACTCTTGAATCGCATCGGCCTTTGATCGCCATGCCGGTGTTAGACTCCTAAGGATTTTTCGAACTAGTTCTCTATCTATCAACGTCTTCTTGAGCGCGTGGAGATCATTCACTATTGATGAGAACCGCTCAAACATCTCGTCTACCTTTTCGCCTTCCTTCATATGGAACAATTCGTAAGCATGAGTTAAAAAATCAATTTTAGCTTCTCTTACCTGGTCAGTCCCTTCGTAAGTGACCTCAAGCTTGTCCCACATTTCTTTCGCTGTTTTGCAGCAGGAGATTTTCCTGTAATCATTAGCATTAACAGCACAAAGTAATAAATTAATAGCTTTAAAGTTATTTTGGACCATTCGATTATCCTCGGCGTTGAATTCCTCTTCTGATTTTGGCACCCATTCTCCTTCCACCTGTTTGACAGGAACCTCATTTCCTTTGGTGTACACCTTCCACAAGTAAGGGCTGTTTGATCTGATGAATATCTGCATCCTTTCTTTCCAATATGAATAATTTGTCCCGTTAAACAAAGGAGGTCTTGTGGGGCATTGTCCTTCATCAATACCTGCAAAAGAGTCTAGAGTAGAAGCCATGGAAAGATTCTCTCAAACGGTTAAGTCTTTCAGAGAGTATGGCTCTGATACCAATTGTTGAACAATACGCTTTACGCTAGAGGGGGGGGGTGAATAGCGTTTTAAAAATATTAAGCGTTTTTAGTGCGGAATTTAAAAAACTTTGCAGAAATTAAAACAAGTGCAGTAAAAAGAACTTACACAATGATGTATCCTGGTTGGCCACAAACGTGGTTAGTCCAGTCCCCGAGAGACTCTCTCGAGATTTCTACTAAACTTGTCAAGCTTACGGGTGCTTAACAAACCGTTACAGTTGAGGACACAAGCCTCACCTAGGTGCTCGGGGATCACAATCCCAAAGACTTCAATTGCTCGGGGATACCAATCCCAAAGACTTCAATTGCTCGGGGATACCAATCCCAAAGACTTCAATTGCTCGGGGATAACAATCCCAAAGACTTCAACTGCTCGGGGATAACAATCCCAAAGACTTCAACTGCTCGGGGATAACAATCCCAAAGACTTCAATTGCTCGGGGATACCAATCCCAAAGACTTCAATTGCTCGGGGATAACAATCCCAAAGACTTCAACCGAGGAATCACAAGTTCCTCAACAAACGAGAATCGCAATTCTCTTACAAACACAAAACACACTCACTTTACAAAGTACTCCTTAATGAGTAGATATGAGTAGAAATAGTACGCTCAAGGTCACAACAACTTAGCTCAATAGAATGGCTCTTCAAAAAGCTTTATGGATGAATGGAAAATGATGATCAATTTAGGAAAGCTTTTAGCAATGAAAATACTCAAATTGTATATGTTGTTGTTGTGAAAACACTGAGTTGAAGCTGTATTTATAGGTGAGAAACTCAGTCTTACCGTTGCCTAATTGCCAATTAAGGATTGCTGAAATTACTCAGTGACAATCGATTGTCAAGACTAAACAATCGATTGTTTGCCTATCAGATCAAAAATTCAATCCCAGATTTTACGTCAACAATCGATTACTTCAAATCAATAATCGATTATTTATAACGTTAAGAAATCCTTTCCAATTTTTGGCATAAAACATCGATTGTCCGGAAATCAACAATCGATTATTTTAACAACGTTCAGAAAATCTTTTCCAGATTTTACGCAAAACATCGATTGTTAAATATCAACAATCGATTACCTGAAGGTAATTGAAAATATATGACAACGGTCAGCTTCAACAATCGATTATCAAATGGAATAATCGATTATTAATTAATTTCAAAACTCTCTGTCTCATATATAATCGATTATCAAATGGAATAATCGATTATTAATTAATTTCAAAACTCTCTGTCTCATATATAATCGATTATCAAAAGCCACAATCGATTATCATTTTATTTAAAATCACTGGGAGACATTTTTCTCATTCTAATCGATTACCATTAGTTCATAATCGATTTTTATGAGTTTTGAAAACTTTGCCTCAGTTAACAATCGATTATCATAAGTACACAATCGATTGTTATGCAGTTTGCATAAACCTGATGTTTAACTGACTTACTCACAATCGATTATCATTAGTTCACAATCGATTGTCATGCAGTCTTGGCTTAGAGATACTCGATTATCATAAGTACATAATCGATTATCTTAGCCCAGATTTTTGAGGCATGCTTGGAAAACATTTTAACAAATGTAAATATGCATAGTTTAAAATCATTTGACACTTAATTTAGATATGCATGATTTTGGAAAAATAATTTTAGTAGAGAAGTTATGAGCCAAGTTGAGGAATCAAGATCACAATTAATATTGACTCAATTATAACATTTCTAAACTTTGTCTTGAGCTTCTTGTAATGCATCCATTTTGTGCTTGTCCTTGAGCACTGCTATATATCGCTTTTTGCTTTGTTTGACATTCATCAAAACCTACAAAAGAACACACGTTTAGTATATTGCATTTGAAACGTGTTTCCAACAATCCCAAGAGGTAAAACTTCATCACCTCAGTTCTTATTTCTATACTTAGCTATAAGGGGTCATTAGTGAAGTAATTTTATGTGTATAAGAATGAATTTATTGCATGCATATCTCACCATAGAATATTAGAAGGTGGTAAACTAAAAAGAAGGCAATTGGGAGTATAAAATGATAGAGATTCCTCTTAGAAGAGGCCTAAGATTACAATGCACCTTTAGTGTTTGATGATATGCTCGAAGCAAGCTAGAATCTCAATCTCCTCTCTAATTCTCGGTTCAATTTGTAATTCTTACACAATAGATCGAAGTGCTAAGAGTTACAGAATTTTGTAAAGAGTAAGGAAAGCTAAGTTAAGGTATGTATGGCTAAAACTCCATTTTTTAGAAATTGAGCTATATGGGTATCTGTGTGAATATGGTAAGATCAAAAATCAAATTGTTGTACTAATTGTTTATTTAACCTTAATTGGTGCTGGAATCTCATATGCGTAAAAAGTATATCTCAATGTATGTTAATTCTTGATAACTTGGAGAAAGGTGCAAGGACTATGGATAATGAATCAAAATGTCTAGACCTTAAATTGAAATTGAAAGTGTGTATGTTGTGCCATTTATGTGAAATTGTATCCAGGCATGAAAATTAAAACTACTCTTGTGTACTCCCATTTTCCTAAATTACTAACCTAGCATTGAAATTGGGGATGATGTGAGATGTGGCCTTGTGTTGAATGTACGGTGGGACAGTTGTGGCCAAAAGTGGTTATGATATGAGTTGTGGGAAACAAGGATCAAAATGAGATGATTGATGGGAAAGTGAAATTCCTTGGTAGGGCGGCCTAGCCGATCGGCCAGAGAACAGACACCATGCTACACACATGGTGGTAATGAATTTGTGATTGAAGTGAACGTTTAAAAGGAAGCAACGTAGCCAATCGGGTCGAGATCAGACTCCGCTAAAGTTAGCGGTGGTAATGTGATCAATTATGAACAATATGAGACACCCAAAAAGATGAAAGCTATGGAAACACATATGAAAGTTGTATGCTTCCTTTACTTGTAAATGTGTGGCCATTTAAAGTCTCCTTTGACTTGTACTTATGATTGCTTTATTCTTATATGGAGATTAGTACCTTCTTCCGAAGCCTTGGTGAGCCCATTTAGCTACCTATATGGAAATTAGTTATACATACTAGTACTATTTCATGGTACTAACGTCCCTTTTGCCGGGGGAGCTACATATATTTAAATGAATGTAGGTCGCTCCATTCTAGATAGTGTTGATTGCATGTAGAGGGGTACCTTCTTTCGAAGCCTTGGTGAGCCCCTTTTTCATTCAAGGGGTTAGATTACGCATCTGTTTAGACTCTCACTTTTGAGGTATAGTCGGGGCCTTGTTGCCCGCACTCGCATGTTTGTCTTTTCTTACATCTTTAGAGGCTCCGTAGACATATGTGTTGGTT
Source organism: Nicotiana benthamiana (assembly GCA_034376525.1). NCBI lineage: Eukaryota > Viridiplantae > Streptophyta > Magnoliopsida > Solanales > Solanaceae > Nicotiana > Nicotiana benthamiana. The sequence continues at coordinate 56,843,291 of CM067339.1, read as the reverse complement.
AAGTACGGGTGTTTTAGGGGTCTATGAACCATTTTGTAATTCTAAACTCATGCTATCTATAAATTGTAACTCTATGGCCATTTCAGAACCTATCTTTAGCCACAGTTTGAGTTTGTATTATAGAATAAATTATTATTGTTGAACGTACTATCTTTCCTTGCCTAAATAAGAAGGAATCATAGATACCTTGTTCATGATGAGCTGGGTAGGAACTGTGTGACGAGGTTTGATCGGTTGGGTTCGCTCGATCAAGCGTCGCGCGCCTCTTGAGGTTGGTGCGTGACACACCGCCTCTGTCGAAAGTTCAAATCTTTTTTCTTGAAGATATATATATATATATATATATATATATATATATATATATATGTATTGCAGGATTTTATTATCAGTGAATATACTAGTATGAACACCATATAAATAATGCTGCCATATCTTAACTGTATCGGCACCGCAACTAATTCAAGGTCGTGGGTTGAATAATTCCATTTGTGCTTTCTTAATTACCTTGGATAATTTACAATTACTTTCTCATGTTGTATCAGGACACATCCTAATTCGACACCTTAGGCATTACAGTACATGGCATAACCATCTAGACCCATTAGAAGTGCTAGAACATGTGGTGAGATCTACCTGTTCTTAAGCTCTTGGAAACTCTGCTCACAGGACTCTATCCGCTGAAACTTATTTTCTTTCTCCGTCAGCTTCGCTAATGGTGCTGAAAGAGAAGAAAACCCATTACAAACCTCCGGTAGTATCCTTCTAAGCCTAGAAAGCTACGAATCTTTGTCGGAGTGGTAGGTCTAGGCCAGGATTTCACAACCTCAATCTTCCGAGTATCACCTTTATACCTCTGTTGGATACAATTTTCCCCAAGAATGCTACACATTTCAACCAGAACTCACATATAGAAAACTTAGCATACAATTTACTATCATGTAGGGTTTGGAATACCACTAACAAGTGGTCAACATGCTCATCCTCTCAACGTTAATAAACTAAAATATCGTCAGTAAAGACCATCACAAACATGTTTAAATATGGACGAAATAGGCTATTCATCAAGTCCATAAATATGGCAGGTGTATTTGTCAACCCGAAGGACATGACAAGGAACTCAAAGTTGCCATATCGGATCCTGAAGGCTGTCTTGGGCATATGTTTTCCCAAACTCTTACTTGGTGCTATTCTGACCTGAAATCTATCTTTGAAAAGCATCGACCTCCTTGTAACTGATCAAACAAGTCGTCTATCCTTGGAAGTTGATACTTATTCCTAATAGTTACCTTATTCAGTTTCCATTAATCCAAACACATCCTCAGCAAGCGATCTTTCTTTCATACAAATAGTACTAGTGCACCCTAAGGTGATATATTTGGTCTGATGAAACCTTTCTCCTGTAAATCTTTTAACTTCTCCTTCAACTCTTTCAATTCGGCAGGTTCCATGCTATACAAAGGGATGGATATTGGTTGCATTCCCGGAAACAAATCGATGCCAAAGTCAATCTCTCGCTCTGAAGGAATACCTGGAAGTTCATCTGGAAATACATCTGCCTACTCTTTGACTAGTGGAATAGACTGAAGTGTAGGTATCTCAACATTCACGTCTTTAACTCATACAATATGATAAATGCACCCTTTTATGATCATTTTCCTCGCCTTCAAATAGAAAATAAACCTACCTCTGGGTGTCGCTATGTTACCTACCCATTCAAGGATTGGCTCACCTGGACAATAAAATATAGTTGTCTTTACTCGACAATCAACCGTGAGATAACAAGCTGCCAACAATCTATGCCCATGATAGCATCAAAATCCATCATCTCTAGCTCAACTAGGTCGGTTAAGGTCTGACGATCACAAACTGATACCGTACAACCTCGGTAAAGGTGTCTAATGATAATCGATTCTGTGAATAGTATAGATACCGCAAAAGGATCACTTAGTATTTCAGGCACTATACCAAATTTCCTCGTGATAAATGGGGTAATACATGATAAAGTAGATCTTGGGTTTGTCAAGGCATAAACATCGTAAGAATAAATGGTCAACATACATGTTATAATGCCTGGTGAGGGATCTTGGTCTTGTGGACCTGCTAGCGGATAATTACAATTCTAGTTACCACTTGAACTGGACCCTCTACCTCTGCCTCAACCTCTACCAGACGAAGACTGAGACTCGCGCCTTAAAGGATGCATGGACATAGCTGACCCTGTTGTTGAATTCGTTGGTTGCACCATACCTACAAAATCTCTATTTGCGCAGTCTCGCATCATATGCCCTAGACATCTACATGTATCATAAGCATCGGAACCGGCTCGGTATTGGCCCAAGTGTTCTTCACCTCCAATGGCACATCGTGGAAGAAATAGCCATGTCTGCCTCGAACCTCGTTATCGCTGCAAAGATGACACCTGGGAGGTCCTACTTGGTCCTGACTGAGTATAACAGTCATACATGTAACCCTGTGACTGAGGTGGCGGAGGTCGAGATGATCTTTCGAAGTACTGGAACCTGTAACTACCGTGATATTGCTCCTAAGACCTTGCAACTTTCATCCTCTTACGCTGCTCTTATTCGGTCCTCTCCGCACCCCGCTGCCTAAGCCTACCCCTTTCTATGTTTTGGTCAAATACCTGAATCCGAGATATATCCATACTATCTTGTGATGCAGTAGTGGCACATGCCTTGATCAACTCTATAGCCAAACCTACTATAGACCTATGGATTCTATCTCGCATAGTAGCAACAATAGATGGTGCATATGTGGTAAATAATTCAAAACGAAAACTATATTCTTGAACACTTATATTACCCTGCTTAGGGGTTAGAAACTAATCAAGTCGGGCTTGTCAAATCTCTCGCGGTAAGTACTGGTCAAGGAAGACATTTTAAAACTTCACCCAAATAGTAAGAGGTGCATCACGTCCCGTGGATCTTTCCCATCCCTCATACCAAAGGATAAATATATCTTGCAGTCAAAAAGCTGCTAACTCAACTACTTCTTTCTCCGTGGCATGCTAACCTGAAAGATCCTATAAGGCTGATCTTTGAAATCTTGTGGGTCCTCTCTCTGATCTATCCCCGTGAAATCTAGGGGGTTCAAAGCAATAAACTCTCTGACCCTTGAACTCCCAGATCCCTCAGAAGGTCCTACACCAGCAGATGCCCTAGCCTGTTGCTAGGTGGCTACCAACTATGCTAACAAATGCGCCGGACTCCTAAAGTCTTGATCTGATGGAAGCGCAGGGGGAACTGGATGTGAGGTCTCCCTAGGAATCTCCTAAAGTGGTGGAAGAGTTGGTAATTGTTGTGGATGGGTCTCTCCCTACAAATCCGATTGGGCCCCATCTGCTTGGAGTACACTGCCAGTCCCCTCACCTAGTGATGTTTCTCTCCCCTGGCTACCCGTAGTCTTCCTGCTTACCGTCATTTGTACATGCAAACGTCAACAAGTAAATTTAACTCAAATTTATTATAACTCAATGCTATCAAACGATTTAGATTTAAAAGAAGGGTAACCAACTCTTAAATGCCTTGTAATCCCCTGTTTATATAATGTGGTGCACCACAAATCTATAAACAAGACCCCACTAGACATGGCTTGTATACTCCCTAGAAAAGAACTACTCTAATACAACTTTTGTCACACCCCGAGCCTGGGGCCGAGATCGGTACGCAGTGCCTACCTATATTTGCGTATCACATGCGACTACGAAACTTTGAACTTGTAATGCCATACATTAGTTATGGGCCACATTACAAGATAATGTGTGATGTAAATATAAAACTAAATAGAGACTAATGGTGACTAATGTCAACATAAAGTTTGGGCCCCTAAGGCCGTCATAATTACTATAACTGACAAGCCAACAAAATATACATACAGGGCCTACAAGGCCCACATACTACACTAACTGATAGGATATATCTACAAACCTCTATTTATAGATGTACTATGATCGGAACAAGGCCCCGACCTACCCATGTCCTATGTACATATATACACAAGATGTAAACAAAACGTCTAGACCTGGCAACTCTGAAGGACGAGGAGCTTATCGATAAACCTGAACTTGGTCAAACACCTACTGAGGAGGTATACCCGTCTGTCTGTCTGAACCTGCACGCATGAAATGCAACACCCCCAAAAAAGGAATGTCAGTTCGAGATAATGTATGTTAGGCATTACATTGAAAGCTGAAACTGAACTGAAAATATAATATCTGAAAACAACTGGGGGCCAAAAATAATCCGAAGATATATTCACCTGCTGATACTGACTGTACTCTCTCTATATGATAAGTAAAATAGTTGTCCAGCCTTGTAAGGCTGGGCGTGTGTGTATATATATATATAACTGCTCTGTCGTAGTTGGCTCGCTCATAGGCGTTCCGCCATACTAGGCTCTATATTTAGACCAACCGGGCTTGCTCATAGGCGCTCGGCCATAATAGACTCGGTATATAACTTACCATCTGATCAGAGGTTGCCCAATAGAGGCCTGCCCATAGATTATAGCTCGATGTTAATGAAAATACTGTAATACTGTATATATAGATTATTTGCTCTCTTGACTGCAAGAAGAAAATCTTTTATTGATCTAAAATTCCGATAAGGAGAATATGGTAACTTACAAAACTAAAAAAGTATTAACCTCTTGCACGTATTTAAAGTAGTTGCCTATGATAACACTTGCAGTACTAATTATATATGGTCTGTTTTCCTTTTGTCAACATGAATTTCTTAATCATATCAGGAAGGCAGTAGTATTTGCTAGCAGGTTGCTCTTAATTTTTTCCATAACACTAACTTATATTTGTTCTTTATTTGCTTCACTTGTTTCAAAGAACATCATGGATATCTTAAACTGAAAAGGTCTGTTGTACATTCAAACAGGAAATGCAAATTAAAAATTGGACTTATTTGAACACGCTTCCCGTTATTAGAGGGGAAAAGTATATATACAAGACTACTTGTTCAAATAGAAAATATATTTGAAATAGGAAAAAATTCATGTGATATTTTTGGAAGAGATTATATCATATTTTTTTTAAACAGTAAAATTTTATGTTATTATAATTCTAAAAATAGTCTTTCGATTTTCTTTTGTAGAAATTGCTTGCAATAAAAATACTACAACGTTTCAGCTCTGTTTGAATTAAACTTGCTGAAGGTTTGAAATGAATTTGCTAAAAGGTTGAAATGAAATGTGTTGGAAGGTTTTTGGAATTACTTTTTAATGTTTTTCCCTTCATTATAAATTTGTAAAGTGTTTGATATTCAAAGACATTGAAGTGTATTAAAGGTTTATCTACAAGTCACCTAATAGGAAATGAATCCTAGTTATTCTTTCTTTCTTTGTTTATAGCTATATAAGGCAGAATAAATTTCTTTGAGAGATATTTCATTATCTTATGAAGTAGAGTTATCTCGAGATGTTTGTACTCATAATAAAGTGAGCTTAATAATATTAAAATCATATCTCCGAAAGTCACATTTGTTATGAAATAGAAGATTCTTACACTTCTATTTAAGGTGAATGTCTTTAATGTATTTAATTAGAGAGATTTTAGAGTCCTATTATTGGTAGCAAGATCTTCCTCCTCCCTATAAATAGAGGTGCTCTCTACCATTGTAATTCACCCCTCTCAACTCAATAAGAAGAACTCTCTCTACTCTTCTCTCTATTGCTATTGTTCTTGTTCTATTGTTCTTGTCTTTTGCTTTAGTTTATAACACGTTATCAGCACGAGACTCTACCGTCTCAAGTATCATTCTCGAAAATCCAAGGTATTTTCCCTCTTCCTAATTTAATTTTCGAGTATGTCTGACATTATGAAAAGAAAGTTCGTTGCCCTTGAAATTTCGGGCAAGAACTATATGACATGGGTGTTGGATGCTGAAATCCACCTAGATGCTATGGGTCTCGGAGACACCCTCAAAGATAAAGAAAAAGCATCCACCCAAGATTGTGCGAAGGCCTTGATTTTCTTGCGCCACCACCTTGACGAAGGTTTGAAGATTGAATATCTCACCGTCAAGGATCCACTCGTTTTGTGGAACAGCTTAAAGGAGAGATATGACAACCTGAAGTTGGTCACTCTGCCACAAGCACGATATGATTGGGCCCATCTGAGGCTACAGGACTTTAAGTCCGTTTCTGAATATAATTCTACTATGTTCAGAATTACTTCTAAACTGAAGCTATGTGGAGATACCATCTCCGATTACGATATGCTTGAGAAAACGTTTACAACGTTTCATGCCTCCAATATGGTACTGCAGCAACAGTACCGAGAGAAAGGCTTTACGAAGTACTCTGAACTGATTTCTCTCTTACTAGTGGCTGAGCGAAATAATGATCTGCTCATGAGAAATCACGAAAATAGACCAACTGGGTCTACACCACTGCCTGAAGCAGATATGGTGTACTCGCATTATGCCAAACATAAAAGGGACCATGATCACGGTCATAAACGGGGTCAAAGCCAAGGACGTGGACAAGGAAGAAATTCCAAAGAAGTCCGTCACCCCCCAAAGAGAGATAACCACCGAAAGCAGAAACGGGGTCCAGAAGATCCTAAGGCAAATAGTTCTGAAACTATATGTTATCGTTACGGTGGAAATGGGCACTGGTCTCGGACTTGCCGTATACCAAGACACTTGGTTGACCTTTATCAAGCATCTCGAAAGAGAAAAGGCCCTGAAACAAATTTTGTCTATGACGACAATGAGGATATCACCCACCTGGATGTGGCAGACTTCTTTGAGCAACCCGAGGGAAAGATAGACCACCTAATCGGTGATGGAACCATGATGAAAGAAGATGGAGCTGTTTGATTCTACTTGTATTAGTCAATGAATAAATTAATAGTCATTAGCATTAGCTCGTATTAGTTAATTCATGATATGATGTTAGTATTACCCCTTTAGAATGTTTCAATATGCTCAAATATTTTTATTGTACAGTAGAGGTAATCGACTAACCTAAAAACTAGTCGATCGTCTAATATTTAGCAATAAAACGAACTTTTTTCCGCCAGGCCAGATATTCGAATATCAGAGTCTGATATTCGAATATCTGGGCCAGATATTCGAATATCAGAATTCCTATATTCGAATATCTGGCAAGATATTAGAATATGTGCTTAAGTATTCGAATATCTAATATTTTTTCGCATTAAAGTATTATTTTTTCCGCAAGGCATTATATTCGAATATTAGAATACAATATTCGAATATCCTAAATAACTGCTTCCCAAAACGCTGTTTAAACGCGAAACAAAAGAATTGAAGTTGTTTATACTTATATTTATGTATTTTTTTTGTATGTCAATCTATGGGATAGCAAATATGGATATCTCACAAAGCGAACTTGGACCAACGTCCAATTGTAAAAGTATTTGCCTAGTTGATTCATGTACTACACATACAATACTCAAAGAAAAGAAGAGTAATTGTGTAAGGCAAACATTACTACAATCTATGGAAGTAGTAAATTGATTGAAGGCTCCGGAAGAGCAAATCTAACTCTGCCCAAAGGCATGACGTTAATCATTGAGAAATGTTCTCCTCCAAGTCTAAGAAGAACTTGTTGAGTTTTAATGATATCAATCAAAACGTTCTCCTCCAAGTTTAAAAGGAACTTGTTGAGTTTTGAGAATATATCTTAGAGAATGCAATGTTCTCCTCCAAGTCTATGAGAAACTTGTTGAGCTTTAAAGATGTACGCCGGAATGGCTACAATATTGAGACAATGGATGAAGATAATCTTGAATATCTCGTCCTCACTTCAAAGAATGTCTCCGGCCAAAAGAGGGTTATTGAGAAATTCCCGTCTTTATCTTGTGGCCTGTATTGGACAAGAATTAGTGCAATTGAGGCACATTCAACAGTAAATCTAAAGAATACTGAGTCCAATACATTTGTACTTTGGCATGATCGACTGGGTCACCCAGGATCAACCATGATGAGACGGATTATAGAAAGCTCATATGGGCATCCGTTAAAGAATTTCAAAATTCTCTCAAGTAATGAATATCCTTGCACTTCGTGTTATCAAGGCAAGCTGATTATCAGACCATCCCCAACAAAGGTTGGGACTGAGTCGCCCCAGTTTCTGGAACGTATACAAGGGGACATTTGTGGACCTATTCACCCACCTAGTGGGTCGTTTAGGTATTTCATGGTCTTGATAGACGCATCCTGTAGATGGTCTCATGTGTGCCTGTTGTCATCTCGCAACCTGGCGTTTGGGAAGCTAATGGCACAAATAATTCGGCTACGAGCACACTTTCCAGATAATCCAATCAAGTCCATTAGACTGGATAATGCTGCTGAGTTTACATCCCAAGCATTTAATGATTATTGCTTATCAATCGGGATAAAAGTTGAACATTCTGTAGCCCATGTTCACACTCAGAACGGTCTTGCAGAATCGTTAATTAAGCGCTTGCAGTTGATTGCAAGGCCATTACTGATGAGAACGAGGCTGCCCACTTCAGTGTGGGGTCATGCCATATTGCATGCAGCAATGCTAATTCGTCTCAGGCCGACGAATTACCACAAGTATTCTCCGTTGCAATTGGTTTTGGGTCATGAACCCGATATATCCCATTTAAGGATATTTGGATGTGCCGTATATGTGCCTGTAGCACCGCCATCCCGCACCAAAATGGGTTTGCAAAGAAGGTTAGGAATATATGTTGAGTATGAATCGTCCTCCATTATTCGCTACCTCGAAACATTGACAGGAGATTTGTTCACTGCACTATTTGCAGACTGTCAATTTGATGAGACACTTTTCCCAAAATTAGGGGGAGAAGTCGGTGAAACCAAATGGGAAATTTTGTGGAAAAATGTATCATTATCTCATCTTGATCCACATACCTCTATTTGAAAGAAAGAGGTACAAAAGATTATCCATTTTCAAAGAATAGCAAATCAAATGCCTGACGCATTTACGGACTTGAAGAGGATAACGAAATCCCACATTCACGCGGAAAATGTTCCGATCCGTATTGAAGTCCCTATTGGACAAATATCTAGTGTCATATCCAATGAGTCAAATGCACGCCAAAAGCGTGGCAGACCATTAGGTTCCAAAGATCGAAATCCTAGAAAGAGGAAAAAGAACGATCTAAATGACACTATGAAAGAATCACATGAGGACGCTCATGATTTGATTAATTCCGAGATTCACGAAGAATCTATTGAGCCTGAGACTCTTGAAAATACGGAATGCAAGAATGTGAGGATCTCGAACCTCAGTCTGTGGTAGTACAAAATTAATTGAGAGCTCTCGAAGAGCCAATTATTACTATGTTGGAGAAACACAATTGAGTATTGTGCTGTAGTAAGTCTCAAAGAAACTTATCCAGTTTCCAAAAGTACACGCGAAGGCGATTGATGATATTGAGACTATAAATAAAGGAAGGCTTTGATTCTCCTATTACTACAACTTGTAGCGGGGTAATTTGTATATGAAAAGCTACCCGCTTTGTTCTCCAGTTTGTACTACACAAAAGAAAGAATGCCACAATAAAGTGGATATCTATTGGTATAAAACCCATGTCATAATAAACCCGAAGTTTATTGATAAGTGCACATGTCATGGTGTAAATTTGAAGTTTACCAATATTGATAATTTATTCAGTTGACATTCGTGTTAGCCATCTCATTTGAAGTATGATGTGCAAATTCACATAGGTGAATATCAAAGAACTAGAAGTTCTTGTTCTCAGTAATGAACTGACCAACTAAAGAGTTCGGGTTGAAGCCCCTAAATTCTGGAAATATCAAAGGTGAATATGGGCCCATTCACCCACCATGTATACCACATATGATGCATCTATGGAATGGTTACATGCGCAATTGTTATTAACCCGCAGCCTGGCCGTGCTTGCGAGGTAAAACGCTCAGTAATCTAACTTCGAGCATAGTTTCCAGATTCTCTACTCAAGACAGTTAATCTTGATAAGTTGGTTTATATCAAAGTTGGTTTAGCAAGATAATTATTGAGTGCTTCCACTTAATAGCTAAACTGTTCCTTATGAGAACGAAGTTGTATATATCAGTTTGATATAAGTTGTATACAAGAGTATATTCTCCCCTCAAAAGTGGTTCAGGGTCAGGAACCAAATAATTTCATCTTATATTAAGGTGCTGTGTATATTGACATAATGCACAAAGATGATTTCCCAAAGTTGAGGAAACAAGTTAGCTTTACTAACATGAGGGGGAGACATGATAAACACTTGAGAAAAGGTTACATGGGATGAATTATCATTTGTATATGTATATCCCCGAATATCATGATATGAACCTGAAGTTCATAAAAGGGATAATTCAATTGCAACATATTGCAAAGCATGCTATATGCATTTGCTGACCCAAAGAAAGTAACTAAATGGAAGAGATACAATTCAAGAAGAATTGATTCCATATGAAAGACATGTAGTTTTGAACCTATAGTTCAAATGCTTGAAAGATAAAAGTCAAAGGTATGTATAGTCAGTTTTCGATATCTTATTTGTTTAGTATCACTAATGAAAGATTGATATGCAGCTAAAGTCTATTATGCGACTTATATGACTTAACTTGAAAGATTTAAGTTGCTTGAAGCATATGCAATTCTTGGTCCTGAAGTACCACATCCTAAGTACAATTTGTGTACATATGTATCTTGCTATAACTATAAGCATGATGGATTTGAGAATGCATCTATGGAGATATTGAAGAGCTATTCCACGACATTATATGAAGATGTTCATATCCATCAAGAATGATGATTTCAAGGTGCGGAATATTTATTCAAATCAATATGGTTGATTTATTCATCAAGCATCTACCAAAGATCGTTTTGAAGATGATGCACAAGATTGGAATGCAAATGCTCAAGGATATAAATTGATGTACTCATTAGGGGGAGTCAGTGCGCGTTGCACTCTTTTTCCCTTACAAGGTTTTTTCCCACTGGGTTTTCCTTGCAAGGTTTTTAACGAGGCAACCAATAGGCGCATATTCAAACATGTGTACTCTTTTTCCTTACTTTAATTTTTCCCATTGGGTTTTGGTTTTAAGGTTTTATGAGGCACATCATTGAATAGACATTCAAGGGGGAGTGTTATGAAATAGAAGATTCTTACACTTCTATTTAAGGTGAATGTCTTTAATGTATTTAATTAGAGAGATTTTAGAGTCCTATTATTGGTAGCAAGATCTTCCTCCTCCCTATAAATAGAGGTGCTCTCTACCATTGTAATTCACCCCTCTCAACTCAATAAGAAGAACTCTCTCTACTCTTCTCTCTATTGCTATTGTTCTTGTTCTATTGTTCTTGTCTTTTGCTTTAGTTTATAACAACATTCATATTTTGTAAATAACTTATTAAAGTTGGTGATATGATCATTTATTGTAGAACCAAAAGCATATATAAAGTGTAATTGTTTTTTCTTGTAAAGTTTATTTTGATTGTTTTTCTTCAAGAATTTACTCTCCAATGCATTTCACAATTTACTTGCAGAAGTTTCTTTTCTTTATGGATGCTTCTGTTCTCTTGAGAGGTAAACTACAAGAAACGCAGTTGATAATTTTCCAATCTTCTTTTTCGATATTGTCCGTTTCTTTTCTTCTATGACAATATCTAGCCCTTATTGAAAAAGAACATCAAAAACTTCAGTTTGTCACATCCCAAAATGACCTGACATGTCAAAAATTTTAACTGCAAATTTTGCGTTTGACATAATTGTTGTCATAAGCAAAGTTGCCAACGACGTATTACAGACAGCCGATGTGGAATCTTCATTTTTGTTGTCTCCCATTCTTGCTACAAATACTATTTATTTGCTAACACTACAAAGCACCAAAGTTATTCTTTTCTTATGTGGAAGTTAAAATTATGATGTAACTATAGTGTATACTCAGATAGAACATTGGCTTTGGTACCAATTATTACATAGCCTAATATATAGAGAGTTACTCAATCGTAACTACTATATCTAAAGGTAGCTAGTAAATACTAAGTAAAACAATAATAAAAAGAACATCAGAAGTTTACGAGGTTATGCAAACTTTGATTTTTTCCAAATCCTCAGACACAATCAACTCAAATTTTATTTCATTCCAAAAATACAAGTGAAATATTACAAGAGATAAAAAAGATTCAAATACGTTAGGCGATAGGAAGGCAAGTAAGATATTTTATAAAGAACAACTTCTTTCGATTTTTTTGACGCAAAAATTTGGGAAACTATTTTAGCGTCCCGCAAAATTTATTTTTTAATTAGCCGACTGAAATCGATCGGTTTTCATATAAAATAGATTAAAACTAAAATTCAAAAAAACAACATAAATTGTTCGGTTATTTCTGTCAATCATTTTTAAAAAATTGATCGATTTCGATCGGTAATTTTATAAAATATACCTACACAAAATTTGACAGATAAAAGTTTCGAAACTTTGAGAATTAAGACGGAAAAACATTGAATTAAGAAGGAAACAATGACGATGAAATATGTGGGAAGGAAGTTAGGGAATTAAAAATGGGGACAACAATTATTTTATTTTTGTTGGAGAAGGAATTGTTCCAAAAACAATATGTGTCACGCGCCTACCAGGTCAGTATTCACAATATGTGACTAGTCATCTTTTGTGTTAAAATGAAACATAAGAAATAGAATTAAAGAACCAAAATGGAACAAGGTTGAGATAGAGTGCTAAAATGAAAAATAAAGCCAAGTTCAATGAGCTACATATTTATTTGACCTTTTACAAATGAACAACACCCTTGTCATTTATAGAAGAGAAATTTCCTTAAAAATGTAATGCATGATTTTACTTTAAGTGTGATCATGCACTTTAAATATATAAAAAAATGTATTTACCTATTTTCTTCTAAAAAGAGATTTTCAAATGTTCACACAAGTTTACAAGTTCACATTAGTCTTGTCAAATTCAATAGCATAACTCTCTAAAAGTTTGTAAAACAGATAATTCCAAGCCATCCCAAATTGCTCCTAAAAATATGTGGTGACTTCATCTTCCAATCTACTTAAACAACCAGATGGAATGTTTCGCATTTCTGGTGCATCTTGTAAAGGAAATTAAGGATCTTAATACTCTTTAAATTATAGCTCCGAAAATGAATCATGAATTATCACCACAAGTTTTACCTCAAATTTGGTCTAGTCGAAAGAGTTGGTGAATTCGTTGGAAAAATTAGGATATGATGGTTTATTCACCAGCTCCGTATTATCATCAAATTCCAGTTTCTGTAATCGTTCCTTATATTGCTTTCATTTGCATGCTTTCTTCTAGTTTCATTAGACATACTTAGCCAAATGTTATCCATAGTTAAGTACCGGATTTATCTTTTCACAAATTTTCAATTCGTTACTTCTAAGACAATTTCAAGAAATAAGCCGAGGAATCTATAGTTGAAAAGCATCGTCATCTTATCTTCTCAACGTTAGCCACAGGTAGACTTACAAAATTTATGGGGTCTAATCCATACAAAATTAGAATTAAAGTCAAGTAGGTTAAATAATTCATTTGGGCTCTACAAGTTCAACTAATTCATTTTATTATTTTCAGGTCCAAAGTCCATTTCATCTTCAAGCCCAGACTTATGCCACGTGACATGACATATCTACTCAAAATCCAGGCTAATAAGATGACACCACGTATTAAATGATGTGGCAATCCAAGTCAAAAAGTAAGAACCAACCATAAGTCACCAGGTGGCTAAAATGGCATGGCCCAATCAGAAACAAGCAAGAGAGTTCTTATGTAACTTGATTGTCCATCCTCTACAACTATAAATAGATGGGGTTACATAACTCTCGAGAGACATTCAAAGTTGGAGAAGAACACTCTACAATTGATGAAGGCATCCACAAACAAAGAGATCAATTCAAGCCCTTAATTTTTCGACAAAGGAGTGATCAGCGGAGTTCTTTCCGGAGATCGACCCGTAACAACAAAGTGTTGCTAGATGTTCTTGGCGACTAAATACATCACAAGAAGGTCTGCATCATACTATATTCGAGAATGACGCTTCTCAAGCCCTTGAATCACGGAGAATATTAGAGAGGACAATCAAGAGATACATAGAATTGTACTCACAAATATTTATCAATAAAATCTCTTTTTATTTATATTATTTTTGTTGCAGCTTATTTTCGTTATAAGAAAATTTGTTGCAAATATATTTTTCCATGCCTAGTGGGACCATATCTTCCCTTTATCTCTCCTTTTTGCAAGTTGAGAACTACAAGCTTCAGATCTACTACTATAACGGCCTTCTGCAAGTGTGATATTCCGTGCAAAGATGCTACTGTTGCCGCATCCGCTGAGCTCAGTCATGTTGGACCAATCACTCGAAGCAAGTTCAAGGCTAGTGGCTTGGATGGATCTGAATACTTTGCCTCCTTGGAGATGGCAAAGAAAAGTAGATCTCATATGACGTTCAAAACCGCAATCTCTTGGGGCAACACCCAATTCTCGATGTTTGATAAAATTTCTCAAGCACCTTCAAACCTTGGGGGATTTGAAGATTTGGAATTATTTAGTTTCAACGAAAGTCAACGCCTTGATGACTGATGCAACTAACGTGGACGAAAAGTTTGTCATTATGGAACAGACCATAGAGGTCTTGAAGAAATCTGAAGACAAAGACCTTCAAATCGCTCAACTCATCAACAAATTGGAGGCCTATGCACTTAGAGAGTTAAGCCATGTCCCTCCTCGTTCACCTGTTTTCACCTCCTAGAAAAAAACTATTGAGGAATCATTTGCAAAGTTAAACATTCAAAAGGAAAAGCAATCTTCTTCAGTTGCGGCGTTATCTGTCTAACAATTGCAAGACATGATAACAAATACCATCAGAACTCAACATGGAGGACCATCGCAAAGTTCATTGTACCACTCTAAGACTAATGCTAAGAGGAATGATTGTTTAACCATGCCAACCCATTATTAACCACCAAAGCTGGATCAATTTGATAGTAAAGGGAACCCGAGGCAATATATTGCTCACTTTGTCATCACTTGTAGCAATGCTGGAACGCATGGTGACCTTTTGGTAAAAAACTTTGTTCCTTATTTGAAAGGGAACACATTTGAATAGTATATTGACTTAGAGCCCGAGTCCATTGGTAGATGGGAGCAACTTGAAAAGGAATTCCTCAATTGTTTTTACAGAACCCGAAGAACTGTAAGCATGATATAGTTGATAGGCACCAAGCAAAGGAAGGATGAGTCCATGGTGGATTACATTAATTGTTTGAGGGCGTCAAGTTTGGACTGAAAATATAACCTTTCAGAGATATACGTTGTGGAGATGTGCATTCAAGTAATGCACTGGGACCTTTTGTACATTCTACAAGGGATCAAATCGCAAACTTTTGAAGAGCATGCAGCACGAGCGCACGACATGGAGTTAAGCATCACAAGTCATGGAAAGGCATCTCCATATGCTGATCAAAAGGAGTTCAAGAAAAATCTTGCATCAAAGAACCAAACCGAAGAGTCAATGGTGGTGAAAGCAACTTCTGTAAAGGTCACTACTAAGCAAAATCTGAAGGAGGATAAGACCCTGAGTCAATATCCCAAAGAGGAGAAGCGTTGACCCACCTTGAAGGAATTAGAGGAAAAGATTTATCCATTTCCATATTCAGATGTACCCACAATCCTTGATGAAATTCTAGACAACAAAGTCATTGATCTCCCTGAATCAAAATGGCCAGAGGAAATTGCCAAAGTTGGTGATCCGAAGTACTGCAAGTTTCATAGCATCATTAGCGACCCTACAGAGAAGTGCTTCGTCTTGAAGGAGAAAATTGTGTCTCCTTTAAGTGAAGGAAAAATCGTTATAGACATGGATGAAACAACAAAAGAAAATCATACAACTATCGTGCTCCAGGAAACGAAGTGTTCAAAGTTGCATAACGTCTCAAGCACTGACTTCTTACAATTTGGAAATTTTGAGCTCGTTGAAGTTGATCTTCCAAGGAAAACTCTGTTAGTATTTATGCCCGTCACTAGAGGGGGGGTGAATAGTGCGGCACAAGAATATTGATAAATATTGCGGAATTAAAATTGCAGGAATAAAATAAATTCGGTAATTAAAATAGCAAGGAAAGAACACACCGAATTTATACTGGTTCACCACAACTTGTGGTTAGTCCAGTCCCCGAGAGACTCTCTCGAGATTCCACTAACTCTGTTAAGCTTCCAGGTGCCTAACAAACCGTTACACTTGCTCGTAGATGTACACTCTACAAGACTTTAACTTGCTCGAGGATACCGCACCTCAAGACTTCAACCACTAAGACTTAGGGTATTTAGCAAACCCGCCAATCAATGAGAAGATATGTTCTTCTCAAACACCTTTCTCTTTTACAACAAGAACTCTCTCAAAAGAGTAGATAAAGAGATACAAATAAGCTCTATGAACAACTCAAAGTTGTCTCTCAAATGGCTCAACAAAATCTCTAAAATGATGCTCAAATAATGTCAATATGTATATCAATATTGGGAGGTGTTGTGTGTTTAAAATCAGCTCAAAAGACCTCTTTTTATAGGTGAAAAATGGTGTATGTCCGTTGCTTAATTGGCAATCAATTATGCTGATTTTGTGCCCAGATAATCGATTATTCAGTATCTGATAATCGATTATTCTCCAACGTTGAGAAAATCAGAAGCTGATTTTCTGCTAAATAATCGATTATACTGCATAATCGATTATTCTGAGGCATTGTTCAAACACTGGCAACGGTCTACAGCATAATCGATTATGCATATACTGATAATCGATTATTCTGAGGCATAATTGAAAACTTACTTCAAAAACCATTTTGGTTAAGATGAAAACTTTAACATCATTTTGTTTGAAGTATTTGAAATATGTTTATGATAAATATGATTTAATAAAATATGTTTATGATAAATATGATTTAATAAAATGATTTTATGCATATTTATGATGACCTATGTTGAGCCAAAAGACGAGATAACTTAATCGTTGCTCTTACATTTGTTCTACCTAACGACCTACGCCTTGGGTCTTCGGTCTTGAACATTTGAGCTCGTCTTTGGCTTTTCCTTTGCAATCCGTTCATCTATATGCTTCTCGGCATTCAAGCTTGATTGTTTGTCATATAATATCGTTGCTTGACACTTGACTTCATTGTTTGTCATTCATCAAAACCTATACCTGAAAATTATGCTCATACCAACAAAGCCCACATATCATAGATAGAGTGATTTTCTACAATTTCCCCCTTTTTGGTAATGACAAACAACAGGAGATATGCATATCAAATTCCCCCTAAATTCATGCTATATCTCAACATACAATTCATGTAAACAATTCAATATAATTCCCCTTAATTGAATATTCCCCCTCAATTAAAGCATACTAGAATGTGAAGACATTCCCCCTTATTCGATGCATATCGCCTAAATTCTTCCCCCTTTTGGCATTAGCAAAAAGAGTATACCAATTGTTATTGAAACTATTGACGATACCAATTGTAAAAAAAAAATCATATCAATATCAAATAATACCAAATGTTAGTAAAAACATGTCAATCATAATGACGGTCATTTTTCGCAAATATACCAACTGTTATTTAAACAAAAAATATTCATCAAAACCTGAATCAATCATTTAACATAAAAAATAATTGATACCAATTTGTTATTCAAAATAACACTTATCCAACCATGAATCAATAATTAATATCAATTGTTAGCACATATCAACTATTATGTTTTTATCAAAAATACGATAACTAACCGACGTTCCCCCTCGATGCCTTAAGGTTTCGTGGTTGGTGCATCTACTACAATATTGTAGTCTTCAAGCACACCTGCAAAAGTACCTAAAAATAGGTTTTCGGTACCCAACTTCTTTTGGGTCCTTGGGGGTTATACAAATAATAATCATAACCAAAATATGAATCTCTATGTTTAGCAAAATATACGGGTGCAATGTGTCCTACCCGGTTACAATAATGACATATGACATTAGAAGTGTGCAAATGTCTAGGTTGAGCCAAATGCGTTCTAGGTGATCTAAAATTGTTATTCCTAGAAGCGTTGAAATTCCTAGAGTCATCTCTAGGTGGTCTAAAATTATTCATTCTAGACTCATTAATAAAATTTCTACGTGGCCTAAAATGATTATTTCTAGGCTCGTTTACAAAAATCCTAGAATTATTTCTAGGTGGTTTAACCTCATTTTTATCACCCTTTTTAATTACTTCACTTGTTTTAGAAACATTTACACTACATTTTTCTAGTGTATTTCTAAGTTCTCCGTTCTCCATTTTTAAAGAACTACAAGAAGAACAATTTGAACTTTGAACAATTAAGGAGGCTTCATTCATCTCCTTGATATTATTTTTGAGATCGACATTGTCATTTTCCAAAAATCTATTTTCTTCTTCTAAAACTTTGATTTTATTTTTAAGAAAAGTAATGTCATTTTCTAAAAAATCATTATCACAAGTCAATTTTTCTTTTAAGGAAGGTTATTTTTCAAAAAAAATTTCTTGCAAAGAAAGTGTTTTCTCAAAATCTTTTTCTTGTAAAGAAAGTGTTTTCTCAAAATCTTTTTCTTGCAAAGAAAGTGTTTTCTCAAAATCTTTTTCTTGCAAAGAAAGTGTTTTCTTCAATTCTTTTATGGTTTTGGAAGCTTTAACAAATTCACCATATAATTCATCATAGGCATTTTGTATTTATTCAAACGAGTAAG
This sequence comes from Nicotiana benthamiana, assembly GCA_034376525.1. Classification (NCBI taxonomy): domain Eukaryota; kingdom Viridiplantae; phylum Streptophyta; class Magnoliopsida; order Solanales; family Solanaceae; genus Nicotiana; species Nicotiana benthamiana. Next base: position 56,824,523 of record CM067339.1, on the reverse strand, counting down.
AGTTAGAAGTACTTACCTTTTCTTCTTCGTTTGCCATGAGGCATAATGCGGCAGTTTCATCGCCCGAGCTGTCCGAATCCCGTGTCACGCGCCTATGATGTTTCTTCTTTTTCTTGTCCTTGCGTTTTGGACAATGTGATTTGGTGTGGCCAAGTTTTCCACAATTTTGACATGAAGGACTTGGTTCTTCCTTCTTTATTTCCTTCTTCATACACTTATAAAACTTTTCAATTATATCATTTGAAGTAATCATCATCGTTTTCCGAATCACTTACGTCTTCTCTTTTAGAGGATGAGGCTTTGAAGGCAATATTCGAATTACTTCTAAGATAAGGATTAAGAATTGTGCTTTCATAAGTTTCGAGGTTACCTCTTAGTCCATCAATTGTGATATCCGTGAATCCTATAGATTCTTGGATAGCATTGGCTTTGGAGCGCCATTCGGGAGTGAGACTCCGTAGGACTTTTCGAACAAGATCTTTGTTCATGTAGACTTTCCCGAGAGCATGAAGGTCGTTGACGATTCTTGAAAATCGTTCGAACATAATGCCAATGGGTTCATTCTCCCTCATTCTAAAAATTTCATATTCATGTATTAGAAAATCAACTTTAGATTCTCGGACTTGTGACGCACCTTCATAAGTGATCTCGAGTTTATCCCACATTTCCTTTGCGGTTGTGCAACAAGAGATTTTCCGATAGTCGTCCGGATTCACCGCACAAAATAGTAAGTTGACGGCCTTTGCGTTTCTTTCAACTTTCTTGATGTCCTCGGCATCATATTCATTTTCCTCCTTTGGAACCATGATTTCCCCAACATTCTTTGTTGGCATTTGTTCCCCTTTCTTGATGATTTGCCATAATCGAAAGTTATTTGATTGGATGAAGATTCTCATCCGCTCTTTCCAGTATGTATAATTTCTTCCATCAAAAAATGGAGGCCTCTCGGTGGAGTGTCCTTCGCTCATTATTCCTGCGTTCAATATTCTCAACAAAAAAAATATATATCGCTCTCAACCGGTTAAGACTTTCAGAGAGTTAGGCTCTGACACCAATTGTTAGGATTTATGCCCGTCATTAGAGGGGGGTGAATAGTGCGGCACAAGAATATTGATAAATATTGCGGAATTAAAATTGCAGGAATAAAATAAATTCGGTAATTAAAATAGCAAGGAAAGAACACACCGAATTTATCGTGGTTCACCACAACTTGTGGTTAGTCCAGTCCCCGAGAGACTCTCTCGAGATTCCACTAACTCCGTTAAGCTTCCGGGTACTTAACAAACCGTTACACTTGCTCGTAGATGTACACTCTACAAGACTTCAACTTGCTCGAGGATACCGCACCTCAAGACTTCAACCACTAAGACTTAGGGTACTTAGCGAACCCGACAATCAATGAGAAGATATGTTCTTCTCAAACACCTTTCTCTTTTACAATAAGAACTCTCTCAAAAGAGTAGATAAAGAGATACAAATAAGCTTTATGAACAACTCAAAGTTGTCTCTCAAATGGCTCAACAAAGTCTCTAAAATGATGCTCAAATAATGTCAATATGTATATCAATATTGGGAGGTGTTGTGTGTTTAAAATCAGCTCAAAAGACCTCTTTTTATTGGTGAAAAATGGTGTATGTGCGTTGCTTAATTTGCAATCAATTATGCTGATTTTGTGCCCAGATAATCGATTATTCAGTATCTGATAATCGATTATTCTCCAACGTTCAGAAAATCAGAAGCTGATTTTCTGCTGAATAATCGATTATCTGATACTGCATAATAGATTATTCTGAGGCAGTATTCAAACACTGGCAACGGTCTACAGCATAATGGATTATGCATATACTGATAATCGATTATTCTGAGGCTGAATTGAAAACTTACTTCAAAAACCATTTTGGTTAAGATGAAAACTTTAACATCATTTTGTTTGAAGTATTTGAAATATGTTTATGATAAATATGATTTAATAAAATACGTTTATGATAAATATGATTTAGTAAAATGATTTTATGCATATTTATGATGACCTATGTTGAGCCAAAAGACGAGATAACTTAATCGTTGCTCTTACATTTGTTCTACCTAACGACCTACGCCTTGGGTCTTCGGTCTTGAACATTTGAGCTCGTCTTTGGCTTTTCCATTGCAATCCGTTCATCAATATGCTTCTCGGCATTCAAGCTTGATTGTTTGTCATATAATATCGTTGCTTGACACTTGACTTCATTGTTTGTCATTCATCAAAACCTATACCTGAAAATCATGCTCATACCAACAAATGGCACATATCATAGATAGAGTGATTTTCTACAAACTCTTGAAGGTTCACTAGATATAGACAATCACTCCAAAGACAAAGACGGTGAGGGTTGGATTCTAGTCACTCAAAAGAAGCGAAAACATCAGGCAGTTTTGAGGGTACGAATTCCTAATTCAGGAGCAATGCATATAGGCTACAATCACCAAGAAATATCAAATATTCTACTAGCAAGAAGATTACCAATGCCTTATCGCCAAAGTTCCAAAAGCCCATCACATTTCATGAATTGTTTTTGGGAAAATTCCTTCATGGGGGTCACGTTAGTAGTACTGACAAAACAAAGGAAAACAACTATGAGCCTTCTCCAATGAAAACATATGAACATCATGATAACAGAAAATTTGTCACATGTTTTGCAACAATTTCATTCACAGATAATGACTTGCTGCTGGGGTCTAAGCCACATAGCAGACATTTGTTTGTTGTAGGGTCCAGTCGAGAACAACATCTCAATCGCACACTTGTTGATGATGGTTCGGCTGTCAACATCATGCCAAAGATGGTGCTAAAAAAGCTTGGGATTTCTATCAATGAGCTATCCAAAAGTAACCTCGCAATCCAAGGTTTCAACCAAGGAGGACAACGAGCCATAGGTATGATCTGCGTTGGATTATCCATTGGCGAGATGAATTCAAACACCCTGATTCACATCATAGATGCTAAAACATCATACAACTTGTTTCTTGGTTGTCCTTAGATTCATGAGAATGGGGTGGTATCATCTACTTTGCATCAATGTCTGAAGTACATATGAGATGGTGAGATAGTCAAAATTGATGCAGACATCAAGCCTTTTACTGAGACGGAGTCATACTTTGCAGATGCAAAATTCTTCCTAGATTCTTGTGAACTAAAAGTAGAGAAACCATCATCGTATGGCGAAGTTGATGTTAAGTCAGAAGAGGAAGATGAGGCTCAATGGACTACCACCAAGTTGCCTAAGAAGGGAACGGAAGAAGTCTCTATTAAGATATCATCATCTGAAGGTGAAATACAGACAAAGACTGAGGAGCATCTGGTTTTCTGCTATGTTTCGCATGAGCGTCAGAAGAAAGGGAAACCTTTGCTACAGGAATGTACCCCAAAGATGCAAATGAGTCACAAAGATATCCAGTATTTGAAGGAGCATATGACTGTCCCAATTGCACAAATCCCATTCGTGACGGGTGAGTCTACTAAAGGCAATCTTCAAGCTGAGAAAATAAAAGGGCACTATGATCCTAAGGCCTTCATACTGCTTGAAAAGTAAGGTTATGACTTCTCCAATCCATCACAACTAGGAGAACTCAAAGACGAAGTCACCGGTGAAAAAATACATGGGCTCAATGAAATGAAGTTGAGAAAGCAAGGGCACTACGTCGCCACTCCAAAGTTTAGGTTGGGTTTCAGTTTGGCAGAGCCTCTTCGGATTTCATCAAAGAGATAACCTCATCGTAATACTCCTCGATAGAGGAAATGAAGGAAGTCAAGGGCAAGAAAATAAAACAACGGGCTTCAGTAGTTGATCGTGTTGGAGACTCAACCCCTTTGGTCTCGGTGTTTGAAAGGCAAAGTCACAAAGGTGAACGTGTATCTTCCAAACATCTAAAAGCAGTTTTTACTACCTCAAAGACCTCTATCTTTTATCGACTAGGGACCATAAGGAAGTCTCCATCTAGAAAGATAGTGTCAAAATACAAGGAGCACATCCATGAGGAGCGGAATCATTTTGAAGTTTTTGCTGACAAAGAAATCTGTAGTGCTTTCCCATCACGTATGAAGAGGAAGTCTATTTTGTCGATATCCACAGATGGTCTGTTGAAGGTTCAAAGGAGAACCATTGTTTACACTTTCCATCCTTATAAAGAATCAAAGAAAGAGAAAGAATTCATGCTGACCATCCAAGGAAGTCAAAGAGAAAAGTCAGACTTTGTGGAAACATCATATCATATAACTATGGAAGATAGCCCATGCCTTAACGTCGATTATGAAGTACATGAGGCCCCCCATTAACTACAAGATGGTGGGCAATCAACTATGGATGAGCTTAATGAACTCAATTTAGGTACGCCGAAAGATCCACGTGTCCCCTTCATTAGTGCGCTGCTTATGCCTCAAGAGGAGGAGAATACTCCAAGTGTTTGACCAAGTACAAAGATGTCTTCTCTTGGTCGTATAAAGAAATGCCTGGTCTTAGTCCTAAGTTAGTTGTTCATCATTTAGGGATCAAAAGTGGAGCATGCCCTATAAAGTAGTTAGAATGCATGTCTCGACCCGAGCTTGTATCAGAAATTAAAGTCGAAGTCAACAAGCTCATTGAGGCAGGGTTTATTCGAGAGGCGAAGTACCCATGATGAATAACGAATATTTAACCTGTCAAGAAGAAGAATGGTCAAATACGTGTTTGTGTTGACTTTCGAGACCTAAACAAGGCATGTCCAGAAGATGATTTCCCCTACCAATTATTGAACTCGTGATTGATGCTGCAACAGGGCATGAAGCTATGTCATTCATGGATAGGTCCTCTGGATATAATCAAATCAGAATATCTCCAAAAGATGAAGAGTGTACTGCTTTCAAAACTCCAAAAGAGATATATTGCTACAAAGTGATGCCCTTCAGTCTGAAGAATGCTCGTGCCACCTACCAACGCACAATTCAAAATATCTTTGACAACATACTTCATAAGTGGGTTTAATGCTACGTGGATAACATAGTGGTAAAGACGAAGAGTAGGCATTACCACCTTGAAGACCTTTGAATTGTTTTTGAATGGTTAAGAAAATTTGACCTTAAGATGAATCCACTCAAGTGTGCATTCGGAGTTACATCAAGAAAGTTTCTTGGCTTTATTGTGCATCATTTTTGAATTGATGTTGATCCTGCAAAGATTGACGCCATTCAGAAAATGCACAGGCCAAAGAACTTGAGAGAGCTTCGATGTCTCCAAGGAAACTTAGAATTCATCCGTAGGTTCATCTCTAATCTAGCTGGACGATGTCAACCCTTCAATCATCTATTGAGAAGGGATATCCCTTTTCATTGGGATCATTCATGTCAAAATGCTTTTGAAAGCATCAAAAGATACTTGTTGAATCCACCTGTGCTAGGGGCGCCAATGCTTGGGAAGTCATTGATACTCTATATCGAGGCGCAAAAATGTTCACTTGGAGCACTACTTGCTCAAGAGAATGAGAAAGGAAAGGAACAAGCTTTGTACTACCTTAGCCGAACTTTGATAGGAGCTGAGATGAACTATACGCCTATTGAGAAAATATGTTTAGCGTTACATTATGCGATAAAGAAGTTAAGGCATTATTTTTAAGCATATACCATCAAACTTATCTCTCCAGCAGATACGGTAAAGTTTGTGATGACTCGACCTGTTCTTTTAGGACGACTAGCAAGACAGTACATAATGTTTAATCAATATGAGATCACATACACATCTCAAAATGTTGTGAAAGGATAAACACTAGCCAATGTTCTAGATGACTACCCTCTTCCGGTAGAGTGGGAGCTCTTGGATGAGTTTCCAGATGAAGATATTTTGTTCATCGAAGAATTGCCACCATGTACAATGTTCTTTGATGGATCTGCACGTCATAATGGTCCAAGGGAAGGTGTTATGTTGTTCTCACCAAAAAGATAAGTTTTGCCATTCTCCTTTGTTTTAGGTGAAACATGCTCCAACAATGTTACAAAGTATCGAGTTTTATTGCCGGTCTCGAAATGGCATTAGAAAAGAAGATCCTACAGTTTGAGATCTAAGACGACTTTAAGCTGATCATCAACCATCTTTTGGGGGGTTATGAGGTAAAGAAGGAAAATCGATTATCATAGCATGAATACACTTCTGGTTTACTTGAAAAATACGATCGAGTATTCTTAAACCACGTCCTAATAGAAAAAAATCGCAAGGTTGATTCTTTGACTAACTTGTCCACGACGATGGCACTTTGAGAGAGTGAGTGCCATCGATGGGTTATTCCTAGAGCTCTAGATATTAAAGTGAACAAAAGTCATCATATGTTTGCTCGAGTAGTTAAAGAAGAAGATTGGATGCAACCACTTATAGAGTACCTTGAACATGCAAAGTTACCTGAAGATTCGCGACAAAGAACAGACATCAAACGAAGAGCACCACGATTCATCTTCTATAAGGGGACATTGTTTCACCACTCATTTGAAGGACTATTCTTGTGATGTATTGACAAAGAAGAAACCTACCAAGCAATGGAGGAAGCACATTCTGGCTCATGTGAAGCACAACAATTGATTCCCAAGCTCCATTTTTGCATCAAGAGGATGGGCTACTATTGGGCGACAGTTGTGAAGGATTACATGGATCATGCCAAAAGATGTCAAGCGTGTCAATTTCATGCCAGCTACATCCACCAACCTCTAGAGTTTCTTCACCCAACTGTAGGTTCATGGTCTTTTGATGCATGGGGACTTGTTGTTGTTGGACCACTTCCAAAGTCATCAAAAGGATAGATGTACATATTGACCGCTACAGACTACTTCTCAAAATGGGCGGAGATTATTCCACTCAAGGAGGTGAAAAAGCAAACCGTTGTAGATTTTATCAAGTCATATATAATTTTTTGGTAAGACATACCAAGATACATAATCACTGATAATGGAACACCATTTGACAACAAGTTCGTGAAGAATCTACTCAAGAAGTTCACTTTTAAACAACATAAGTTTTCAATGTATAATGCACCTGCCAACGGCCTTGCTGAAGGTTTTAACAAGACGCTTGGTAACTTTTTGAAGAAAGATGTTGTAAAGAAAAAGAGAGACTGTCATGAAAGAAGTGGTGAAGCTTTGTGGGCATACCAGACAACCTTCAGAACTGCTACGCAAGCAACTCCTTACCCTTTGGTGTATGGCGTAGAAGCAGTCCTGCCATTGGAGCAACAAATTCCATCATTTCGAATAGCAATCCAAGAAGGACTCACGTCCGAAGATAATGCTCAACTTCGCCTAGTAAAGTTAGAGGCACTGGATGAGAAAAGATTGGAAGCGCAACAAAAATTTCAGTGTTATCAAGCTCGACTATCTAGAGCCTTCAACAAGAAAGTGCGGCCACGATCATTCTAGTTGGAGACTCAGTCCTAGCTGTTCGACGACCCATATCCTTAACAAATTCATTGGTGACAAGTTTACCTCAAAATGGGATAGGCCATATGTTGTGAAGGAAGCCTATTCAAGTGGAGCATACTAAATTATCGATAAGGATGGTCGCAGAGTTGGTCCTATCAATGGAAAATTTCTGAAGCAGTAGTTCCCGTGAGAATCACCTATGCTCCTCAATGCATGAGCCTAAACTGCAACTCATGACGCTCCTTGACGTACGAGCCTAAACTGCAAGTCATGATGCTCCTCAACGTATGAGCCTAAACTGCAAGTCATGATGCTCCTCGACATACGAGCCTAAACTTCAAGTCATGACGCTCCTTGATGCATGAGCTTAAACTGCACGTTTCTACACTGCTGGCCCGCATGAGTCTAAACTGTGTACGGACAAAAAAAAGAGTCTGCTAGGTTGAACATTTCGAAAGAGGTGGACTAGGAAAAAGTCAAGACCAAAAAAAAATCATCTCTCTAAATTACGTTATGACTTGATCCTCTTCACCGAGGTACGTAGGCAGCTTAGAGTTTCATTCTAAGTTTAGTTGCATGAGTTTTAAAAAAAATAAAAGTTTGGTATCATCGGATCATTACACTAATTCTTCCAAGTGTAGATGCACATATCTATGAGGAAAAGAGACGATTTTCTTTGAAGTATGTAAGATGTTTTAATCTTCAATAGTACAAAAGTTGATACATAAAAAAAATGTAGAAACAAAAGGAATTAGACGTTTTCCTATACAAAAGCCTAAGTCATGAAAATGATCGTAAATTTGGCTTTGTGGCCGACTCGTCTTGGATACTTCTTCAAAGTCTATATGACGTCTTCACATTATAATACACTATCCTTAATGCCTCGTATATAAGGAAGTCATCTCTCTTGAAAAACCTTCAATCATCGTGGTAGCCGCCATTGATAAACTTCAAGACCGTCAACAAATCAAGTGCAAAAGTGTTGGAAACACGTTCTCAAGACATTATACTAAACTATGCGCAAATTGACATATGACGAGGTCCAAGCACAAGCGCAAAATTGATATATAACGAGATTCAAGCACAAGACAAAGATCGAGATTAAGTTTTATATGAGTCGGTATTTAATTGTAATCTTGATCCGACAACTTAAACTCAAGACTTGGCTTCTCTCGTAAAAATATTTTTAACAAATCATGCATATTTAATTTAGAGCAAAATGATTTTAAATAATGCATATTTACTTTAGTCAAAATGATTTTTAAACATGCCTCTAAAAACTGGACTAAGATAATCGATTATGTACTTATGATAATCGATTATGTTTAAGTCAGCTGCTTGATAATCGATTGTGAACTTATGACAATCGATTGTGTTAAGGCAGTGAGCATCAGATTTTTCAAATCTGCATGACAATCGATTGTGAAGCTAATGACAATCGATTGTAATGAGGCAGTGTCTATCAAAGTTTTTCAAAGCTCAAAATAATCGATTGTGAAGCTAATGACAATCGATTGTGAAGAGACAGTGTCCATCAGATTTTTCAAAGTCACAAAATAATCGATTGTGAACTTATGACTATCGATTGTGTTGAAGCAGTGTCTTCCAGACTTTTTCAAAGTTATTAAATAATCAATTGTGAACCTATAACAATCGATTGTCAAGAGGCAGTGTCTAAATTGATTTTTCAAGACTGATATATAATCGATTGTTAACTTAATATAATCGATTGTATAACTGACCGTTGCCAAAATATTTTCAAATACCGTCAGGTAATCGATTATTGATTTCTTATAATCGATTGTTTTAATTAAAATCAGGAAAGGATTTTTTGAACGTTGCTGAGTAATCGATTATTGATTTGCTATAATCGATTGTTTTAAGTAAAATCCGGAAATGATTTTTTGAACGTTGCCAAGTAATCGATTGTAGATTTCTGACAATCGATTGTTTTACGTAAAATCTGGAAATGATTTTTTGAACGTTGCCAGTAATCGATTATTGATCTTAGATAATCGATTGTTATGCGTAAAATCTGGGATTGATTTTTGGAGAACTGGCAAACAATCGATTGTGATTTTGACAATCGATTGTCACTGAGAAAAATCAGCAACTCTTAATTGGCAATTAGGCAACGGTAATACAAAGTTTTTCAACTATAAATACAGCTTCAATTCAGTCTTTTAAGAACAACAACATACAACAACTGATCATACAATTGCTAAAGCTTGCATACTTTATTGCTTATCATTTTATATTCATTACATAAGCTTTTGAGAGCCAAATTCTTGTCGAAAGTTGTTGCGATCTTGAGCATATTCTTTTTATTCATATCTACTCTTAAAGGAGTGTCTTGTTTGAGTGCTAAGTGTTTTTGTACACTTGAAGGGAAGTGTTAGTCCCTTGTGTTGTAAGAAGGAACTTGTGTTTCCTTGGTTGAAGACTTGGAGTGTTGTATCTCCGAGCAAAGGTTGTTGAGGCTTGTGTCCTCAAGTTGTAACGGTTTGTTGAGCACCCGTAAGCTTAACAAGTTAGTGGAAATCTCGAGAGAGTCTCTCGGGGACTGGACTAGCCACAGGTTGTGGTGAACCAGGATACATCGGTGTGTTTGTTCTAATTTATTTACTTATCGCACTTATTTATTTCCTGCAATTTTTAAATTCCGCAAGTTTACGCTAATTTTTGTTATAACGCTATTCACCCCCCCCCCTCTAGCGTTAAGCGTATTATCTAACAAAAAGTTGGTGAAGGGCTGACTCTGCATCTTCTATGACATCTAAGACTGATATCTGGACTCATTAAACTTCTTAGCAAGTCTGCAAAAGAAATAAACAAAGATATAAGATTCTTAATGATAGCTGAATCCATTATAAGGCTGTAGAATTAACTTCAAAAATATTTGTTTGGCTAACTAAGAATGAATGGAGCTTCATCTTCAACAATAGTATAGTTCTCGACGTCCAATTTTCATAAGATCAAACTGTTGGTGATTTCGACACTCCTAGTTCAAGATACAGTTTTTCTGGCCGAAAGCACGCAAACCTAAAAGTTTCCTGCGGTCAGTTCGACTTTCAGTATTTTTCTGTTTCTATCTCGAGAAGAGTTTTCGGATGGAATTTTTTTGTTATTCGGCGCTAGGTGTTTTCTTTCCAACGGCACAAAAGGATTATAATTCCGATACTCCTAGCTCAAGAGACAATTATTTTTGCTGAAGGTACACAAAATCATAAAGTTACTGCAGCTAGGTGGATTTTAAAAACTTTCTGTTTCTAGCTCGGAAGGGGTTCTGCCACTAAACTCCTATTTATTTCAGCTCTATGAGTGTACTTTCTAACGGTACTAACGGATTGCAATTTGGTGCCTCCTAGATCGAGATATGAATCTTTCAACAAAAGTGCGCAAAGTATAAACAAGCGCATGACAAACACCTAGACGAATTCGAGAAATTATTGCGGCCGGTGCAAAAGGAATTATGTAGTGATATTTTCAGGTATTCTTTCTCTCTGTGTTTTCTTTCTAATGATTCAAACGGCTTGAAATTCTGATACCCAAGGCTTGAGATATGTGCGTTTCCATAACAACATACAGTGCTGTGAAGACGAAATGGCAGACCTGTGCATTGCCTTTGAGAGTTCATTTTGACCTGTCCTCATGGAATTTGCCCCCAAATTTTGGATATGTCATTGTAGTACAAGTTTTGATTCTGTAGAACTAAGTGGATTGCAGTTTGGACACTCCTTGGTCAAGTTACAAATTTTTCAATGCGATCATGAAGTTCTATGAAGTCAAAACAGCAGAGACGCATCAAGTGCTTGCTTGCCGAAGTGGGAAAAGCCTACTGCAATTGTCTTGCTCGCCAGCCTACAACAATGTGATATGGTACATGTCGCACTTGCCATTGATGAAATATGGTCTCTCCGAGCCTCCAAGAGTAAGGATTACGTTGCTAAGGTTGAAAGGACACCTCATATGTCTTTCTCGCCGAGCCGCAATAAAGAGACTAGTGGTTTGCTTGCAATTCATTTTCCTAGGGATATAAACATCATTGTAACTCGCTCAAATCATGCAAAAGAAAATATTAGGAGTCCTAGGTGCCAATAGCACGACGTTTCAGCACATGACATTTCAAGTCGATTCATAAATATCGATGCAGACGCCACAAAAGCACAAAAAACTACTCCAACAACTGAGGAAAAAGCTGACAAGATACAAAGACTTAAGAGTGGCTTTAGGATCTACAAGCCCCAAGGTAGTTTTGCTTTGGCCAAACATGGTTCGCAACAACAAGAACAATGGTGACAACATGTCCAATCAGGCTATAGTCCCGGTTGAAGATGTTCATATGGTCCCAACACCACCTTCAATCTCTTCTTCCATTGTTATAGCAGTTCCTTCACTGCTGCCTTACTACAAGGAGTGCATGAGGTACTAACAGTGGGGGAAAAAGAAGAGATCAGAAGTAGCTGATGATGAAGAGAAACGAGCTAATAGTAGTTTACCCAAGCTGAAAGCAGTCACAACGCGCGTTCTGACCCGTACAAAATTTGGCCAATTTTGCCATGAAGCTTTTGATTTTACATGATTGATTAGCATCAAGATGCTGCACTTTGCAACAGTAAGTTTCAATGTCTATGGCACGCCGATGCACTGATTCAACTATTTAACAAAGAAGTATCCCGTTGCTTCAACGCAATAGGCAGCATCATCGTCAACGTTAGCGATGGTTCACGTAATCATCGTTGTAGCTATTGGTGGATGTAGTTGGATGATCTGTTGGCACAGAGGATGATGCTTTTGGCCTTATGAGATTCTTTGGATAGAAGAAACAATCGCCTACACGGATATGTAATACAGTAAAGTGAGACGAAGAAGAAGATATGAATAAAGGACCGGACTTGAAAAACAAAAGAGCACTCAGTAGAGAAACAATTGCCTTGTGCTAGCAATTGTCTTGCCTGTCAAGAAACAATAGTAGTGTCGATGTTTCTTTTGGCAATCAAGGATCGCAAAGGCTTCCTTATCTAATTTTTTAGAGTGGCTAATGTTAGAGTTTTGGACTTATTAAGGAATCAATGTTGGAAACGGATTTGGACTTTACATATGTAGCAGTAGACATGTAGCTGCTGTTTGGCTAACACTACTTTTTGGTATCCTATTCAAATTAGGATATATGCATTCATGTTTTCCTAATCGACAATAGCTAACTCGCATTTGAATCTTGGCTAAAGTCACATGTTTTTAGAAAATATTACAACTTATTCAAGTAGTCGAATTTTTCACGCGGTAAAAAAAATGATTATCTTCACTCGATACTTCAAGCGTCGTCGTTAAGGCTCATTAAGTTTACACTTCAACAAGACTTGAAGTAGGGGCATCTGTAGACATACAAAATTTATTGGGTCTAATCCATACAAAATTTTGATTAAATTCAAGTAGGTTGAATAATTAATTTGGGCTTTACAAGTTAAATTAGTCCATTTTATTATTTTCAGGCCCAAAGTCCATTTGATCTTCAGGCCCAGACTTATTCCATGTGACATGAAATATAAAGTCAAACTCCAGGCCAAAAAGATGACGCCACATATTAAATTATATTGCAATTCAAGTTAAAAAGCAACAACCAACCACAAGTCAGCATGTGGCTAAAATGATATGGCCCAATTAGAATCAAGCAAGAGAGTTCTTATGTAACTTCACTGTCCATCCTATTCAACTATAAATAGAGGGGGTTATATAACTCGCCAGAGACAATCAGAGTTGGAGAAGAACACTCCACAATTGGTGAAGGCATCCACAAACAAAGAGATCAATCATCAAATGCTTAGTTCTTCGACAAATGAGTGATCAACGGAGTTCTTCCCGGAGATCAACCCATAACAACAAAGTGTTGCTCGACGTTCTTGGCAATTAAATACATCACCACGAGGTCCGCATCATCCTACATTCGAGTAAGACACTTCTCAAGCCCTCAAATCATGGAGAATTTTAGACAGGAGAATAAAGGAATGCATTGAATTGTACTCACAAATAGTTATCAATAAAATCTCTTTTTATTTATTTTATTTTTGTTGCAAGTTATTTTTCATCTTACGAAAATTTGTTGCAAACACAAAATAATAAAAATCGTTCAGCTGCCCTCATTGGGAGTCCAATCCGTCTCTCACTCTTAGTATGGCTGATCATTCGAAAAAACCAGCTAAGCATTATTGACTTGGTCAATCTTTACCTGATAAACTACTTAATACTATGTTGTACGTACACTCGTCAAACAACACTTTAGCTTTCTTAAGGTATTTTAGCACCAACATAAAGATTTTAATGTGTTTTTCTATTTGGATGGAAATGAGAAATAAAGGAGGACGTGTGAGGTTTGTTTACCTTGAAAATAGTGTTTACAATTATATTTAATTTTGTGATTCTAAAAATATGTCATTTATTTTTATACTAGTTGTTAGGAAATAGAAGTTAAGCATAACTAAAGAGAATAGGAAATGCAAACCAAAGCTATGTCAAGAATGAGCCTTGAGCTGGTTGGAGCAGGGTCCTCTACGTGGGGCTAGTAGTTGTCACACCTCCTTTTGGATACTACACCCCGCAAAGGGCGTAGAAATGGGAGTTTTTTCAATCTAAGGACAATCGAAAAGGGATTCAATTAAATAAAAGATTTCAGAGTCGCCACTTGGGGTAATTAATGGTGTCCCAAGTCACCGATTTAAATCCCAAATCGAGGAAAAGAATGACTCTTTTTGACTGTTCGTGAACCAGAAATTCAAGTAAGGAATTCTGTTAACCCGAGAGAAGGTGTTGACATTCCCGAGTTCCATGATTTTAACACAGACGCTCAACTCTAATATTTGGCTTAAATTATTTGATTTTATAAAATTCTGAACCTACGTGCAACTTTAGATTCTAGCTGCTTTTATTAGTATTTTAAAGAGAATTGCAACGTCGTTAAAAGATGACTAGAACCACGTCACATAAATGCACCCCTGGTATTTGACACATTTCAACCTCGTTGAGATTTGGATTTGGGTTACATAAATGTGTACCCGAATTTAGGTAAGTAATATTATTAAACACGCACCTGAAGCAACTACGCATTCGCACTTTGCGAGGGTCATGAAAAATTCGCTAATGGAGCTCCTCAATTTCAAAAGGGTTAAAATTAATTAAGTGAGGGCCATACAATTGTCATTTTATTTTGCGTGATGCATCTCATTTTATTTTTAAGCCAACCTAAAAGAGCTATGATTTTTCTATTAAGTATTGTCTCTAAAAAAAGGTCCTAATTCATTAGTATGACAAGGTCCCAAGGGAGGTGCTATGGAGGTGCTTGGAGGCGAAGAGCGTGCCGGAAGCCTACATCAGAGTAATCAAAAACATGTACAATGGAGCTAAGACTAGGGTTAGGACGGTGGGTGGCAAATCAGACCATTTTCCAGTGGTCATGGGGCTCCATCAAGGATCGGCGCTGAGCCCCCTCTTGTTTGCCTTAGTGATAGATGCTCTAACCCGACATATTCAAGGGGATGTGCCTTGGTGTATGCTATTTGCTGATGACATAGTATTGATAGATGAGACGAGGTCGGTCTTAATGAAAGGTTAGAGGTATGGAGACAGAATCTCGAGTCTAAAGGTTTCAAAATAAGCAGATTTAAGACAGAGTACCTGGAGTGCAAGTATAGTGCCGAGCCGAGCGAAGTAGACAGGGACGTCATGATTGGTTCTCAGGCCATCGCCAAGAGGGACAGTGTCTGATATCTTGGGTTTATGATTCAGGGGGACGGAGAGATTGACGGGGACGTCACTCATCGTATAGGAGCGGGGTGGTCAAAGTGGAGGCTTGCATCAGGAGTCCTGTGTGACAAGAAAGTTCCACACAAACTCAAGGGGAAATCCTATAGAGCCGTGGTTAGACCTGCGATGTTGTGTGGGGCGGAGTGTTGGCCCGTAAAGAACTCACATGTTCAGAGAATGAAGGTTTGGGAGATGAGGATGCTTAGGTGGATGTGCGGACACACCAGGCTAGATAAGATTAAGAATGAAGTTATTCGAGAGAAGGTGGGGGTGGCCCCGGTGGATGAGAAGATGCGAGAAGCGAGACTGAGGTTGTTCGGGCATGTGCGGAGAAGAAGTCCCGATGCCCCGGTGAGAAGCTGCGAGCGGCTGGAGATTGTTGGCGGTCGGCGAGGAAGAGGGAGGCCTAAGAAGTATTTGGGAGAGGTGATTAGGCAGGACATGACTAGAATGAAGGTTTCCGAGGACATGACCCTTGATAGGAAAGTCTGGAGGTCTAGAATCAGGGTTGTAGGATAGGGGCTCCTAGGGTTTTTCGTACGCCTCATCCGGGGTTGGGAGTGGGTCAGCAGGGTTACCCATAGATGATTTGTGTTTTAGCTTATGTACCCCCTGTTGCTGTTAGTAATGGTAGTTACTGTATGATATTATTGCATGTGATTGTATTTATGTTTCGTATGTTTAGATAATTATTTACGCTACTTACGCTATTTCTGCTGGAGTTACTAATGCTTTATTGTTTTTGATTTTTTCTTTGTTTTTATTTTACTACTGTTTTTCTTTTTATCCTATGAGCCGGAGGTCGATTAGAAACAGTCTCTCTGCCCTTTCGGGTAGGGGTAAGGCTTGTCTACTTATTACCCTCCCCAGACCCCACCTGGTGGGAGTATACTGGGTAGTTGTTGTTGTTGTTGTTGTTGTATTGTTTGTTTTTATTTTTTTTCATTATTATTATTATTAACACCTTTTTATTTATTTCATTTTCAGGTTTGATCAAATGTAAAAAAAAAATAAGGCCAAAATTTAAACTCTACTAGTTAATTTCTAAAAATAATCTAATTCCCAAATTTAAAAAGAAAATCAAACAAATATAAAAATGACCATTTTTTATATTTCTTTATTTTTGCAATATTAATTAACTAATAAACCTAAGAAAATGTAAAAATTGAGTCCTAAATGCAAATATGCTATTTTGTATATTTTATGGATTATATCAACGTAATAAAAATGCATAAAAATGCAAACATACACGAAATCATGCAATTAATTCCTAAAAATTCAAATAGTTAAAGAAAAATCCTAATTTTAGTGAATTCAATAGGAATATTTCACGTGAGGCAAAAATCACGTGCTCACAGCTGCCCCTCTTTGCTCGGAGACACGAAGGGTTTCCGAGCAAAGATAAATGAGCAAATGAGAGATTTTGCCTTCTCGACATTCCATGAAAAGCATTTTGAAAACTGTCTGAATGAGCCCTTCTTCAAAGGTTGCGTAAATATCCTTGGTTACAAAGGAATCAGTTCAGTGTATCTGGATGTTTTGGTAGCTGGGACTACCACTAGCTGTGGTTTCATTGTTGTTGCTGCTGCTACTACTGCTGCTTTACCCCCTTATTAAACCTTGTGATAGATAAAGAAGCTATTCTAAGTTAGGACCATGGATTACAAAAGAACCTATCTATGCCTTCAATCTTGCTCTTGATCCACGCTGCTTTGCTGCCTTCTATTTCTTCCTGTGACCTCCTCATTGCCTCGTTGACTTCTTGTTTTCTCTTCCTCTATGTTTGTTGCCGGATTGTTGGACTTGACATGTATTCCCTTGTTTCGTAGGTGGGTGCTTGATTACCAAAACTTGAAACTTGAAAAATATTTCCCTGTTCTGACGGGTGGGCGCCTGATTGCCAAAGCTTGAAACTTGAAAAATATTCCCTTGTTCTTGCAGGTGGGCGCCTGATTACCAAAGCTTGAATCTTGAAAAATATTCTCTTGTTCTAACAGGTCGGCGCCTGATTACCAAAGCATGAAACTTGTTAAATATTCTCTTGTTCTAACAGGTGGGCGCCTGATTACCAAAGCTTGACACTTGAAAAATATTCATTTGTTCTAACAGGTGGGCTCCTGATTACCAAAGCTTGAAACTTGAAAAATATTCCTTGTTCTAAAAGGTGGGAGCCTGATTAATAAAGCTTGAAACTTGAAAAATATTTCCTGAGACTGTTGCCTGCGTACCTGATCACAACAAAACAAACAAAACACAAAAAATTCATTCTGCCCCAGTTTGGTGTTGGGCGGATCTGTGAACGTATATCTCTAAATCTAAGGTAAGTCCCATTATCCAGAAGGGTCCTTCCAATTGTTAACTGATGACAACTTTAAGATTTTGTTATGTTTCTCAGCAAGTATTATTTTCCGCTATGTCTTGTTATGATTTATATTTTTTGGGGATCTGCTGGTGACTGGTGATTAAAACTACTCCCCATTTCCCAGGCAGGTCCTGACAAATCTTAATTAGATGACCAAATGTGTCTGCAGGGGGTTAGTATTTAGAGCTACGTCTCATTATCCAGGGGGTCCTAGTAACTCCTATGATTAAATCACATCGTCCAGGCGGATCCTGATGACTCTTCTTGGGGAAGCATTTAGATTTGACCATGCTACCCGACTGTTTGTGTTCTAGGCTAAGTCCTATTTTTTAAGAGGGTCCTGAGGATTCCAGCTTAAATGCCAACTCTAACTTCTAGTTGTTTCTACTGGTGATCATTGTTCAGGATGTTTTAAGTGACTCTTACTGGGGAATGTGTTTGTGCCTGCCCACGGTGCATGTACTTATTTGAGTTTTTAACCTGAGTCTAATGTCAACTTCCAAACCCCTTTTTACTCTCAGTTGTTTCTGTTGGAGGTATGCTAATTAAAGTTTATCCCAATGTACTCTTGCTGGGGAGAAGATTTATGAAGGATTATGTTCCCTTTTGGTTTAATCTAGGTCTCACTTCAAGGTGGGCCTTGAGATTTTGATCATTCCTGTCGTGTACTTGCCCTCCCCTGTGGATGGCCTCCCTCAGGATTTTTTGGGATTTTTCTGCCCCTGTGTCATTCAAAGAAAACTTGTTAGTTTGAAAAATGGTGGCTAGCCTGCGACATTCATGTTGTAAGCGGCCTCCCCACTTTCATGTTGCGTTATGTTCAATTTATCATGTTGATGATGAGTTGCTTGAGCTGCTCAACTGACCCCTTGAACCTTTGCGGCTTTACTTTGCTCCCATTATTGTATTACATTTCTAAACTTTTTGCTAGAATCCTCGCACCTTTCTCGAGATTGCAAAGTCAGTGTATTATGCCTGGCTGACCCTCTGACCCCTGTACCTTCACTCTGCTCCCCATCTTTGTGTTTCACTTCCAACCCTTTGCTAGAATACTTTAGGTCCTTTTCTAATGCTTGTTGGATCAATGTATTATGCTTGTTTAACCCTTGTGACCTTTACCATCTTTGTGTTGCGCTTTTGACTCTTTTTGCCAGAATCCTTGCATCCTTTCTGAGATTATCCAGTTAGTGTGTTATGCTCTACTGACCCCAGAAACTTTGTGGTTTTACTTTTCACCCCCATCTTTGTGTGGTGTTCCTTCAATTTGCCAACTCATGTCTCTTCCATCAATTTTATCATTGAAGCTCTTGTGAGTCCCTCCCCTTGCTGTTTCAAACTTTGCTACCTTTGATACGTTTTTGGGTATCATGCGCTTTGTCCTTTTGGAATCTGATAATAGGCTTTGAAATTTCTCCTGTTTGCTTAAATAAAAGACTTTAGAGACTCAAAAGAAAAATGAAATGCAATGACTAAGAATTGTATTTAGGGTAAAGAATTCGACATTCACTGACTGTTGAAAGGATGAGAAACGAAACTTATCTGAGGAAGAGCAGCCGGTTTTTCACGATCATGACATGCACTTCTGCCTAGCCGACCCAGTCTGTCGCGATGACCGGCCTTCTGTTGCCATGGTTTTGTTGTTGTGACCAATTCCAACCCC
This sequence comes from Nicotiana benthamiana, assembly GCA_034376525.1. Classification (NCBI taxonomy): domain Eukaryota; kingdom Viridiplantae; phylum Streptophyta; class Magnoliopsida; order Solanales; family Solanaceae; genus Nicotiana; species Nicotiana benthamiana. Next base: position 56,805,290 of record CM067339.1, on the reverse strand, counting down.
ACTCCTTCAACAAAACCCTAACGTTGCTTGCCCTATGGTGTTCTGAATGGATTTCCCCTAACAGCCCCTTTTCGATTCTTGCCTTGCCTTCGCCTCACGGTGCCCATGATGGTTTTCACCATTGAGACTCTCCCATTTTATTTATCTCAACTCGCATCTCCTTACGGTGTCCGTGAGGGCTTTCACCAATAAGACCCTATCATTTTATTATTTTCTACAGGAACTAGAGTGTCATCCAGAGGTATGGTCCACTTGTCCTTGCTTGCCCCGACATTTCTTACAGATTAACCTGAAGATCTTTCTTTGGACTGTAATGGAGGCTTTGGATAGGGTTAGAATGAAGGGATGCGAAAGGCTCAAAATCGCTTTTATAGGCTCAAAATTTACAACTTTCAGAATCCAAACCAACACAATTTCTGCCCCAGTTTCTTGCTTGGGGTCTTCTGATTTTATTTGAATATGACCGAGCCGTGAGGCTACCTACGTATCCTAAAGAGGAATCAGGTCAAACGTAGTTCTTACTGATTCCTTACTTTTACTATTTTTTGTTTGTTTTTCTTTTCCTTCTCTCTTCCTATTGTTCTTTCTTCCTTTTCTTCTTCTTTTTTTTCTTTTTCCTTTCCTTTCTATTCTTTTCTCTTCTCTTTTTTCCTTTTGTTTCTATTTTTTTTTCTTTTCCTTACTTTCTCTCTTTCTCTTTTCTTTTTTTCTTTTCTTTTCTTTCTTTTCTTTACTTCCTTTGTTTATTGTCTGTTCACAATCTTTTTATAATTGCGTTTCTAACTTTCGTTATTGATTCTGAAAGAGGGGATATGAAAGGAAAAATAATGAAGCTCAAAAAGGGTTAACAAAAGGGTAAAGTGTTTAGATAGCTGAATAAAATGCCTTCATTATTTCAATCTATAAAACATGCCAAATATAAAAAAACGCCAAGTATAGACAATGGTTCAAACAAAAGAAAATAATACATAATATCTTTTGACTGCATCTAAATTGATAGCCATTTCTACACATTTTCCTTCCACATCTGTTAGATACAATGCCCCATTGGACATCACTCTTGACACGACAAACGGTCCTTGCCAATTTGGAGTGAACTTGCCCTTTGCCTCGGCCTGGTGAGGGTGGATGCATTTCAACACTAATTGACCCACTTCAAACTTTCTTGGACGCACATTCTTATTATATGCTCTGGCCATCCTCTGTCGATATAACTGGTCGTGACACACCGCTGCCAATCTTTTCTTCTCAATCAAACTCAATTGCTCCAAATGAGTTTTGACCCATTCTTTGTCGTTGATTCCTGCTTTATCCACGATCAGAAGGGACAGGGTTTCAAATTCAGCCCGGATTACTGCTTCTATGCCATATATCAACAAATATGGGGTTGCCCCTGACGATGTGCGAACGGTAGTGCGATAGCCTAACAATGCAAAGGGTAACCTCTCATGCCACTGCTTGGACCCTTCCACCATTTTACGAAGTATCTTCTTTATGTTCTTATTGGTTTCCTCGACTGCTCTGTACGCCTTGGGGCAGTACGGGGTGGAATTTCGATGTGTGATCTTGAAATGCTGGCATACCTCTTTCATCAAGTGAATGTTGAGATTTTTGCTATTATCAATAATGAGAGTCTTGGTGATCCCAAACCGACAAATGATATCTGCCTGTACAAAGTCGTCCACGACCTTCTTGGTCATTGCCTTGAGGGTCTTAGCTTCAACCAATTTTGTAAAATAGTCAATGGCAACCAGGATGAACTTGTATTTGTTAGAAGGTGCTAGCTCAATGGGCCCGATGACGTCTATGCCCCAAGCAATAAAAGGCCATGGTTCAGACATCATATGCAATTCAGATGGCGGGGAGTGAATTAAGTCACCATGCACCTGACATTGATGACATTTACGCACGAAGCTGATACAATCCCACTTCATAGTGAGCCAATAATATCCTTCCTGAGGAATCTCATTTGCCGAAACGTATCCGCTCAGTTGTGGCCCGTAGACGCCAGCATGCACCTCATTCATGATGGTTGTCTCCTGCCCAGAATCTACGCATCTTAATAGACCAAGATCTAGCGTCCTTTTGTATAATATTCCTCCGCTGAAGAAAAACCCACTTGACAAGCGACGAATTGTTCTTTTCTGGTTACCCGTGGCTTGTACCGGGTACACACCCCTTCTGATATATTCTTTTATTTCATGGAACCAAGGATCACCTTCAAGCTCTTCTTCCACCATATTGCAATAAGTATGTTGATCATGGACCTGGATATGTATCGGGTCAACATAAGCCTTATTCGTATGATGTATCATTGACACCAAATTATCCAAGGCATCAACAACCTCATTGTGAATCTCGGGGATGTTCCTGAACTCTATTGACCGAAATCGATGACAAAGATCATGCAAGCATTGGCGGTACGGTATGAGCTTTAAATCTCTCGTTTCCCGCTCCCATTTAATTTGCTGTACCAGAAGGTCTGAGTCTCCAAAGACCAAGACTTCTTGGACACCCATGTCTGCTGCTAATCTCAGACACAAAATATATGCCTCATATTCTGCCATGTTGTTGGTGGTAGAAAAAGAGTTGAGTTGTGATTGGGTAGTGATTGTCGTTCTTTAGAAATGAGCACTGCTCCTATCCCAACGCTTTTCATGTTGGTGGCCCCATCGAAGAAAAATTTCCATCCCGACTTCTCACCCCGTTCCATTTTCAGTATGCATCACTTCCTCGTTGGGGAAGTATGTGTTTAAGGGATCATATTCTTCGTCTATCGGATTTTCAGCTAAGTGATCAGCCAATGCCTTTGCTTTCATGGCAGTCCTAATCACGTAGATAATGTTAAACTGAGTGAGCAAGATATTCCATTTCGCCAGCCTTCCTGTGGGCATAGGCTTCTGGTAAATGTACTTCAATGGGTCTAGACGTGAGATGAGATAAGTGGTATATGAGGAAAACTAATGCTTTAACTTCTGGGATACCCACGTCAAGGCACATCATGTCCTTTCAAGATGAGTATACTTAACTTCATAGGCCGTGAATTTCTTGCTGAGGTAGTATATGGCCTGTTCTTTCCTCCCGGTGACGTTGTGCTGACCCAACACACATCCTAATGAGTTGTCCAAGATTGTCAAATATAAGATCAAGGGCCTTCCTGGTTCTGCCAAGACCAACACCGGTGGGTTCGACAAATATTCCTTTATCTTACCAAAAGCCTCTTGGAATTCTCCTGTCCATTTCACCGCAACATCCTTTTTAATAGCTTAAAGATGGCCTCGCAGATAGTTATGAGCTGAGCAATGTACCCACTGATGTAATTCAATCTTCCCACTAGACTCATCACTTCTGTTTTATTCCTCGGTGGTGCTAGTTCTTGTATAACTTTGATCTTTGATGGGTCTAGTTCAATGCCTGGTTGTTTGACTATGAACCCTAGCAACATCTCTGAGGGGACCCTAAATGCACATTTTACCGTATTGGGTTTTAGGTCGTACCTACGGAGCCGTTGGAAGAGATTCCTCGGGTCTTTAACATGATCAGATTGCTTTCTAGACTTCACTATCATATCATTCGCATAGACCTCAATTTCCTTATGAATCATATCGTGAAAAATGGTTGTCATTTCACTCATGTATGTCACACTGATGTTCTTTAAACCAAAAGGCATGAACCTATAGCAATGTGTCCCCCATGGCATGATGAATTCTGTTTTCTCTGCATGTTCTTCAACCATTAAGATTTGGTGGTAACCTGTGTAACAATCCACAAACGACCCGATCTTATGCTTCGCACAATTGTCAACCAGTATGTGAATGTTCGGCAGGGGGAAGTTTTCCTTTGGACATGCTTTATTGAGGTCACGGTAATCGACACACCATGTTCTTACCATCCTTCTTTGGTATGGGCACAACATTAACTAACCAGGTGGGATATAGTGTAACTCGTATAACTTTTGCCTCAAACTTCTTTCTCACTTCCTCTTTGATTTTCACCCTCAAAATAGTTTTTGCACCTCCTCAACTTTTGTTTAACTGGAGGACAGGCTTGGTTGGTGGGAAACTTGTGAACCACCAAGTTAGTGCTCAATCTGGGCATATCATCGTAGGACCATGCGAAGACATCTTTGTATTTAAACAATACTTTAATTATTTCTTTTCTAAGTTGTGATTCCAGATGGACACTTATTTTTGTTTCTCTAACATTATCCGGGCTCCCTAAATTGAATTCCTCTATATCGCTCAGATTCGGTTTGTGTTTCTCTTCAAATTGGCTCAGCTCTTTACTAATTTCATCCCATGCCCTTTCCTTGTTGTATTCTAGCTCATATTCATGCTCTATTTCCTGAATTATTATTTCTGAACTAGACCGACTTTTAAGATTGGCCGAAGAGTCCTTATGCATATCAGATCATTGGAACCAGCATAAAAATAATTGTACAAAAGAGAAAAGAAAGATAAGTAAAGAAAAATGGGAACTATCAGCATTACTGGAAAAGAAATTGCACTTCATTGGAATCAAAAGATAACAGAGTCTACATATCCAAACGGACGGAAATAACAACTCTGAAGCTAATCCAAACTAGACTGAAAGAAAAATCAAAGCCGACTACTACGACTCCTTCCGGGTGGGAAGAGGAGTGGCTTCCAAGTTATTGACCTTCGCGCATGCTCCCACAAACTCCACATCTTCCATGCTTGATTCTTCTCCTGCCTCGACCATATTTACCTCATTGAACAGCCTTTCTAATCCTTTATCCAAATCCCTATCTGTGTCGATCAGCGAACTCGGATTCTTTGACACTAGTCACTTGCTAGTACTGGGCTTGACAAATGATCTGGACAACCTTGGGATGGGCTTTGGAGGGCCTAAGCCCTCTGCTGTAACTTTCTGGCTCGCCTTATGTCTGCAGTTGTAGGCTTGAACCCTAGACCAAAAGTGTCCATATTTTTTTGGGAGGGATACTGGTTGCACGATTCCTTGTAGAGAAGAACCCAAACCGTTGTCGGGTGTGAAACCATTCTTCAATATTTTTGAAGCCACCATGACTGATGCGGCAGCTATTCTTGGAGTTGTGACAAACTCTCCTTCCGAGATCTTCTCTACTGGTGTGTTGTGTCGAATACCTGGTAGACCCATGGACATCTGCTGTCTTCAGATTAAATAAAAAGTACAATAACATCACCTGCAACACACTGATTATCTTCGTTGTCTACCATAATATCTTGCATGTCCCATTCAAATTTGACCATCTAGTACAAAGTAGATGGTACTGCCTTGAATGCGTGAATCCAGAGCCTGCCCATCAACAGGTTATAAGAAACTACCACGCCTAGCGCTTGAAATTCCACGGTGAACTCGACGGGCCCAATTGTCAATTCCGGCACAACATCCCCTACTGATTCTTTGCCTTCGCCATCGAACCCCCGAACTCAAATGTTATTCTTGTGGACACTTTCATTTTCCACTTTCATCTTGATCAATGTGGAGAGCGAACAAATATTTGCGCTGGACCCGTTGTCAACTAGAACCTGGGTGACCACAACATCTTCACATTTCAGAGTCAAATAAAGGGCCCGATTGTGTTCAGTGTCCTCCATGGGCAGCTCATCATCTGAGAAAGTTACCCGATTTACCTGTAATATATTGTTTGCACTTTTCTCCAAATGATTCACTGTTATCTTGTCAGGGACGTGGGCCTCGTTCAAAATCTTCATCAGCGGCCGGCGGTGTTCATCATAATGGATTAGTATGGCCAATAAGGAGATCTGAGCTGGTGTCTTCCTCAATTGCTCTACAATGGAGTAATCCTGTTTTATTCAGGAATTCTTCGGCCTCTTCCTCCGACAGAGCTTTCTTCACTAATTCTGGGTTCCTTAGGGATCCTTCTTTTCCTCAACTTCTCATGGGCGAAGTATCTCCCTGATCGGGTTAAACCCCGGGCTTCACAAACCTTTTCCCTAACTTCTTTCCCTTTGTACATCACTATTACTTGTTCATACCTCCAAGGAACGGATTTGATATTGACAACTTGTGGCTGGATTGCTGGTTTCACGATGACAGGCTCTATGCGAGCACCTTCCACAACTACAACAGGTTCTCTAGCTGCCTCGTGTACTATCACTTTTCCATGGTCCTGTTTTGGTGCGACCGTGCATGATGAGCTCTCTTGAACTACGACAGGTTTGCTGCTTCTTCCTTTTTCCTCGATCATTGACTTCTCGCTGCACATATTCTTAGTTGGCTTAACTTCACTGGATTTGGTCATCATTATTGTCTGTAAGGGCCTTTTGGACTCTCCCCCTTTCTCCACGATCTCAATCGTGTTGGTCTCATGATGGACCTAAAATGGGTTCTTGTTAATGTTGGGCACCTCTGGAGTCTACACTTCAATCCGGTGGGAGTCGATAAGTTCCTGGATAGTATTCTTCAAATGCCAACACTTTTCGGTATGATACCCCGGTGCACCGGGACAGTATTCACAGCTAAAAGAATAATCTAGATTCTTCGGGGGAGGATTTTGCAATTTTTCTTCGATAGGTCTCAATATATTCAATTGTCGTAGCCTGTGGAATTAACTAGTGTAGGATTCTCCCAATGGAGTGAAAGTCTTCTTCTTTTTCACACTTCCATTTCTCAAAACTGGATTGCCTCGGAAAGCGGGTTTCGGGGGTTGTTGGTAAGCTCTTAGAGGTGGGTAATGATTTTGTGGAGTTGGGTAGATATTTTGTGGGGCTGGCGCACTCCATTGTGCGTGGGCGGTAGGTTTGATATATGCTTGTGCGTGATGGACGGAGAAGCGAGGTTCTAACAGTTGATAGTAATGTTGTGGTGGGCCGTATGGAGGGTGTGGGTATGTTTGGTGGTAAGGATGGGGTTTGGTATAATGGGATTGAGCTCGAGGCCTGAACCAAGTTCCTGACTCCGCTTTGCTACTTCCTCTTTCTTCTTCTTTCTAAATGTTCCCCCAGCTCCACCCTGAATGGCCTGAGTGGTTGCCTTGATTGCAGAGTAGCTCATGATCTTGTTGGATTTGAGGCTTTCCTCGACCATACTTCCCATATTAACTACTTTGTTGAAAGATTTACCTACTGCTAACACCAAATGCCAAAAATAGGTAGGTTCTAGAGCCTGTAAGAAATAGTCAACCATCTGACTCTCCTTCATTGGAGGATCAACTCTAACTGCTTGTTCTCTCCACCGGAAACCGTATTCCCTGAAGCTCTAGTTGTGTTTCTTCTCCAGTTTTGTCAGAGATAGATGATCCGGGACAATCTCGAGATTATATTGAAAATTACAAGCAATCACTTATGCCAGGTCATCCAAAGTGTACCACCGATTGTGATCCTGCCGAGTGTACCACTCCAATGCTGACCCACTTAAGCTTTTGCTAAAGTATTCCATTAGCAATTCATCTTTTCCCCCTGCTCCTCTCATTTTGCTGCAAAACCCCCTTAGATGCGCGACTGGATCACCATGTCCATCATATAAGTTAAATTTTGGCATCTTAAAACCTGGAGGCAACTGAACGTCTGGAAATAGAAAAAGGTCTTTGAACGCCACGCTCACCTGGACACCTAACCCTCGCATGTTCCTAAATGATTGTTGTATACTTCTGATCTTTCTGAGTACCTGTTCTTGCTCAAGATTGTTTATTGGCTTTTCAACTCCTGCCGGGACATCTAGACGAGGAGCGTAGGAATATGGTTCATTATCTTTGTAGGCGGGTTCTGGTAGATAGTATTTGCTATCGTAAGCTTGAAGCAAGGACTCACTTGATGATCTTTGGAGTGCGGGAAGAGGATAAATGGGAGCAATTGGTAGAGGGGGATGAGAAGCGGCTTTTGGTATTTGAGCTGGTGGTGGTTGATAGGTCGTAACCTGGTGCTGCGAGTAGACAGGAAAACTTGAGGGTGGATCAGTGGTGGACCGGGCATGAGCTTGGGCCAGTTGTGGAATAAGGGTTGGGTTAACATGATAGGCTGGGGGTGGCTTTTCTCTTGCCCATGCCTGGTGCATCTCAACCATTTGGTGCTTTAGTTTGTACATTTCCTCCTTCGTGGCATTAACGTCCAATTACTCTACTTATTTTGAGGGGTCAATAATGGTGACATTTGTTTCCTAATTGTCCATGACTTGTTTGCTCTAAGACCGCGTGTTGTAGGAGTGGGTTGCCAAAATGCCGCAACTACTAACCACATGTCTAGTCTGGATGCAAAACACCAAAAACTTATTAATGGTTAGGTTTTGACATGTAAGCGGCCACATGTTGGGGGTGAATGCACCTAAGCAATGATCAGTTTCTACATCCATCGGTTGCTTGCATCTCCCGGCTTTCATTTTCTTCATTTGCAATGCCCCCTTTTTAGCTTTATTCTCTTAGTCTCTCCTATTTTGTTTTCTTGTTTGTTTCCTTGCTTTTCCTCTGCTTTATTCTCATATTCCTTTGCTTTTCATTTATTTTCTCTTTTCTTTTTCTTTATTTGGTTATGGTCAGATCCTATGTAGATTGTCTACGTATCATGATCCCGCATAATTTAGACTTAGCGTAGTTCTAGAAAATAAAGAGTGAAGCATAAAATATTTTGGAATTTTCCATTTTCAATAACAAATTTTAGTTACAAGGACTCGAAAAACTGACAGATTTAAACAAGAAACTAACCAACTCTGATGAAAGACGAACTACTGACTCGAACAACAACTAACCTTGCGCAAAAGAAAATACAGACTCCAAGACAAACTGACAGACATTAAAGAAAATACAATCTCAAGAAATCACGAATACAATTGGGCTTCAATTGCTCCTGGGATCCGCGAGGCACTGCAGGCTTGCGTACTAAATTCCTTGGAGGTGATGGATGTCTTCCATAACTTGACGAACAAAGGTCATGGCAGTGGCAAAGAACATGGATCTTGTCATATCCTCGCAGTGGCTGCACATTGTGGTGATGTAGTCTGCGATCATCCGTACTCTTTCCCATATAGCACCCTTTTCTTGTAATAGTCACCCAATTTGCTCGGCCCTTGCCTCCATATTTCGTTCGGCTACCCGATTAATTTCTAGGAATTGTCGCAACTCCATCTCCAACCGTGCTATTGCCGCATAAAAATGTTCCCTCTCGACTTTGAGGTCCCTGGCTTGCTTGGCCACTTTGTTTTCAACAATGAAGACCTTCCTTTCCAATCCAGCAACCTCATCGTCATGTGATTCCTTTAATTGCTCAATCATGCAGGCTCGTTCCTCTGCATTTTTGGCCAATTGTTTTCGAGCCCTGGATAGCTCACCTTCTACTTTATTCAAGTCAAACCCATACTCTGTTACTTTTATCCTTATATTTCCTATGAGCTTTTAATCCTTCGGGCTCCTGGAAGGATTTTCTGCGGCTGTTTTCATTTTCCAGATCTGGGTTCGCAATGCTTCGTTTTCTTTGGTTAATCTTTTCTTTTCCCCTCATTTGCAGCAGCTTGCAAACCATTTTCAAATTGAAGTTCTTTGACTTGTTTTTCAAATTTTCCTATCATGGCCCTGTACTCGTTTTCCTTTGCTAGCCAGTCCCATTGTTCCTGTGACATTTTAGCAAATTTTTGGAGGTGTGGCCTCTTAGCTGGTCTTCCGAACTCTATTTCTTTCTTGTACGAAGCAAGGTACCCTGGTGCAACTCGCCTTCTATTATTCTGCATACTCGAGTTCCCGCTATCAAGTATTGACATTCGCTCCAAATTTGACGGACGAAGACTTCGGAAAATTGACCATTGGGACTAATCTCGACCACGTGGCGACTAATATCATCATCCCTAGGAATCATTTGGAACCTCCTTAATTGTCTTAGAACTCTGTACGGAGCATAGGGTTGGATACTTCGTAGACCTATCAGAAGGAAATGAGGTCCGGTGGCTGGCATATACACGATTTCATACACGGGGAGCCACCGAACGTCCACTCTATTTGGTTTGCAGTGACAGCCCGAAGACGTGACACCATTATGTAGCACCCTCGGGTAATCTCAATCCATCAACCCTATTTTAAAATTCCTCGATGCAGCTTTTTTTTTACGACCCATAATTCATGAATTGAGGCCGATGGCACAAGTGTTCGATCATCCATATTTGTATCAACAGGTTACATCCTTTGCAGAAGTCTCCTCCTGCTATACAGGCGGTGAGAGCACGAAAGATTTTGGATAATATCATAGGAGCAAGGTTGCTCTTGGCTTGAGTTATTAAAGTGCTGACAACCCCTGCTATCTGTATGTCAATATTTCCGTCCTTCTGCAGAAACACCAAAAGAACCAAGAAGAATACCATGAATGCGAAACGCTGGTGTTCCTCCCATTTGAGTTGATTCCCTTTGCTACAAATATGGTTTTCCAGGTCATTATATCCCCCTATGTGCCCATACCTCTGATATATAAACTGCGGGGTACAAAAGCCGGCTGATAGGTTTGGGTTTTGAACTTTCCTGCTGATCATTAAAGAGTCCATGAATTTGTGTAAGGTGATGGCCCTTGGCGCAATCAAGTACTAATGCCTTAGAGGGATCCCATGGGCCCCAATATATCCAGTTATTTCCTCCAAGGTCGGCGTGAGTTTGAAATCCGAGAGATGGAATACATTATGAGCCAGGTCCCAAAATGTGATTAATGCCTTTATGATGTCCCCTCTCGGGTTAATATTTAACAGCCCGGTAAGTCCTCCAAAATGCGCATTGACCCTTTTTTGCCCCGCCTCAGCCAAATCATTCCACCACATGTGTAGCTCCAAGGGAATTTTGTTCATGAATGTTCTTGGCAAATGCTGATTCGGGCTCATTCTGCATATTTATTAGGATGATTAAGTAAAAATCAAGATGTATTGGACTAAAAAACAAAATTGATTTTTCAAATGCTTATTTCAAAGATTAAATCCTGGCATAGCAAGCACAGCCTTTCAACACTTCCAAGGAAGATTTTAAGGTTAAGCCTACTACTGGCCTAAGGCGGATGCTTTTGCAAAAACAGCCTTCCGTTGCCTTTTTGGAGGCACTCGGCTAATTTTGACAAAGCTGCTTTATTAGTCACAAACAAAGCCTGGTTCTTCTTGTAAGATAAAGTTGGGCCGGATGGTAAGATACGTATCTCACAGTGTGAGAATCAAACAGGCGTAGTTCGGGCAAATAAAACGAACTACTCCTTTGAACACAATACTCTCTTTTCTTTTTTTTATTGGCAAACAAATAAGCTATTTTTAAAACAAACTCTTTTAAAAGTAAAACTCTTTTCCCCCCTTCTTTTTTTTTTTTAGTATTTCATAGGCAAATACATAAGCTATTTTTAAAACAAACTATTCTTACAAGACTGTTTTTTCTTTTTCTCATTGGCAAAATATTTTGGAAGACAAACCCTTTTCCCCTTTCTCTTTTCTTTATTTTTTCAAAAATTCGCCAGAGTTTTGGAACTATTTTGACATTGGTTCTTCAAAACAGGCGATTAACTCTCTTTACCCTTATACTGCTACTTCTCTTCTCAACTTTTCCCTAATATTCATAAGCCGGTCAGCATACAACTCTACAATAAATGCACAAGTAGCACGCAAAATGCATCAGGATGGTCCATTTTTAGGTACACCTATCCTAGACGGATCCAACCCCTCTGTTGAGTACCTTAAGTCAAAATGCATTCAAATAAGCGTTCCTACTAGGGCTCCGGCATGTGGTTGAGTTATTCTAGTTTTAAAACCTTGGTATAGGGTCTAGATTTTGCACCCGCGCGGACGAATCGAGTCGAGGAGGGGGCTACGTATCGGGAACCAAAAAGCCATCCGGCTTTGTAACTTGTCCGAGCCTCTTTCTTATTTTCAGGTATGACACTAACAGAATAGGGAGTCTCGACCAGCGAGCACATCCTCGGAAGTGAGAAGAGAAGGGTTTCACGACAATTTATATACAGTTCAGATAATATCAAAGTAGTGAAAGGCAACACTTAGCACATCCAGCCCAAACATATAATAAAATCATATAATAAACAAAGCCAAACACAACTATTATTATAAGCTCGAACTCTTGAACCCTAAACCAGAGATTCTGGGTTAGATCCCAGCAGAGTCGCCAAAGCTGTCACACCTCCTTTTGGATACTACACCCCGCGAAAAGCGTAGAAAAGGGAGTTTTTCCAATTTAAGGACAATTGAAATGGGTTCCAACTATTTACGAGATTTCATAGTCGCCACTTGGGGTAATTAATGGAGTCTTGAGTCACCAGTTTAAATCCCGAATCGAGGAAAAGAATGACTCTGTTTAACAGTCTGCGAACCAAATATCCGAGTAAGGAAATTTGTTAATCCGGGAGAATGTGTTTGGCATTCCAAAGTTCTGTGATTTTACCAGGGTCGCTCAAGTGTAATATTCGTCTTACATTATCTAATTTTATACAATTATGAACCTAGGTGAAAATTTAACTTCTAGCCGCTTTTATTAGTATTTTAAAGAGAATTGCAACGTTGTTAAAACATGCCTCAAACCACGTCACATAAATGCACTCGTGGTTTTTTACACATTTCAGCCTCGTTGAGATTTGGATTTGGGTCATATAAATGTGCAATAGAACTTAGGAAAGTAATACTATTAAACATGCGCCTCAAGCAACTACGCGTTCGCACTTTGCGAGGGCCATGAAAAATTCGCTAATGGCGCTCCTCGATTTCTAAAGGTTTAAAATTAATTAAGTGAGGTCCATGCAATTGTTATTTTATTTTGCGTGACGCACCACATTTTATTTTTTAAGCCCAATCTAAAAGAGCTACGATTTTTCTATTAAGTATTGTATCTAGAAGAAAATTCCTAATTCATTAGTATTATCAATATACCATTACTGAAGATTGTCAAAATTGAGCTTCAAGTTCAGGGGTTTGCACAGGCAGCCTCAACGATTATGAAAGGCTGCCCGAAACGTGGGCCTTCGTTCAAGCCCAAATGAAAAGGCAGTCCCGTATTAGGACTAAACCATACGTCAACAGAAGCTGGGCCCAAACCAATTCGACTCAAATCTACTAATTGGCCCGAGCAGTTATTGGTCTTGTTTTTAACAGTTAAACCCATCAACAAAAGACTATAAATCTATTGGTTCCAAATCCTCTGGTTCTAATAACGTTTAGGCCAAATAAGTTTCTTCAAAACATGTAAAGATATAAAAGATTGAATTACGGTAATCAGAATTTATAATGGGACATCAGAAACGGAACTTAAACTATATATCCGTTAAATTATAGCAAGAGTCCCTACTGAATCTGAAATTCGAATTTAAAATTCTTAATACCAAGAGCTACTTGATTTTACAAGAGTGTAAACACATAAGTTTAGATTTCAAACTTCACTTCCAATCACCATTTACTCTATCCTAAACCTCAAATCCGCAGAAGAATCAAAAACTAAATTTGTTGAAGCTACTGTCAACGAATAGTCTCTATAGTCCAAATTGATACAAACAAGTAAGTATTTAAATGAGTATCATGGTTGAATGTCAAAACTAAATAATACTTGTAAGATTTCATGATAAATTAGACAGTTTTTCATCACTTAATCCAAATATTTCTCATACATGTGGATTCAACTTTCCATGTCCCTTGAGTCAAGAAGAAAAGTATCTGCTGGTTGAGAATAAGAAGGAAAAGGTGAGATTAACACCAGCAGATGGCAAACAGCAAATTACAGCAGAAGTAGAATAGTTTAAAACCCAACACAGCACCAAAAATGACCAGGAATGAACCCAGTAGTCAACACAATCAGCAAATAACCAACAGACAACTTCAAACAAATCATATAATTCACAGGCGACTCCAGATGCTTTGAAATCTCAAATATTGAACGAAAACAGTGAAATACAAGTTGTTTTGGATCATAAATAAGCTAGAGAGTTAAATTGATTGCTGGAATTCGAAAATGATCTAGGGTAAATCAATGTAACAGTTTTTTTTTCTGTTGCTTTTTGTTTTGTATTTTTGAATGAACTAAGATCTAAAGGAGGAAGAACTCTTCATATTTGCTTGAATGAAAGTTTTGTTTTTTTCATTTTGTTTTGGTTTTTTGAATTTTCAAATTTCAGAGGTTTGAGCTTGTGGAAGCTTTCGGGAGAATTTTTCAGATCTGAAACTTGTTAATTAAGGCAAAAGGGACCCCTTTTTATAGGCTAAGCTAAGGGAAATTTCAGCTTTTAAGTTTTTTTTATTCTAATCCTTTTTAAATTTTTATTTTTGCTTAAAAGTCCTTAAAGGACTGTCTTATTCTTCAAGTAATAATACTAAAACTATTGAATTTCTAAATTAAACCCCCATCTAGAAGCTTCCAGGGATTTCTGTTCTACTTATTACAGATTTCTCATACTAAATTACCCATATTACCCCTTACCCTTTCCCTGAATTACTTAACCTACACAATAATACTTCAGCTTCCTTTCACTCCAGTCAAACTAACTATGGTTAATTAGCTTATAAACTAGAAATTACCCAGCTATAACCAAACAATAATTAAAATTTAAACTAACTAATTTAGCTAATCAAATTGAAATTAAACTCTAAGGAATCTTAAATGTATCATAGAACTAACATTAAACTAATCAATTAAAAACAAGCTGAAACTAATTACGAAGAATAAATGAACAAAAATCAAAAAAATGCAAAGCAACAGACAAATATGGAATCAAATCGAACAGTTCAAATTACTAATCAATAAAACTAAACTATATGGTAAAAGAAATCAGAAACCTGAAGCGAAAGCCTAAACTAATCACAAATATAACAAAATAAATTCTGAGTAAAACAAAACAAAAAAAATGAAAATAAAAATCACAGATTAAAATAGATAAGAAAGTAAGAACAAAAATACCTCAAAATTTCTAACTCAACTCGAACACTGGTCGATTTCTTGGCATTATTGGGTTAAAACGTCCATAATCATATGTTCTCTATGAGAAAACACAAGATTAAGGGCTATTAGAGCCCAAAATCACAAACCTTCCAAAATTGAGCAATTAGGGTTCTGGGTCAAATTTTGATTTGAGATTTGAAATG
Source organism: Nicotiana benthamiana (assembly GCA_034376525.1). Lineage (NCBI taxonomy): Eukaryota > Viridiplantae > Streptophyta > Magnoliopsida > Solanales > Solanaceae > Nicotiana > Nicotiana benthamiana. The sequence goes on along the minus strand of CM067339.1, from coordinate 56,790,251 downwards.
AACGGGGAGGACTCAAAGATTGAGGGTTGTGGATTTAGGATTAGGGGTGTAAGGAGAGTGTATGGTGTTAATTTGGTTCTGTTTGACTGACTTTTGGGTTGGCTGTTATGCTTTCATCGCATATTTGACTCGCTTGATTGGGTTTTGAAACGGAAGGGGTTTTTATTTGGAAAGGAGAAGGGGAGAGGAGTCCATGGTGTAAAGTTTGGGGTGTTAGGTGGTCGGCCGCCGCCGTGAACGGCGGAGCTGCCGAACTTTGAAGCATTATTCGATGAGATTGGGAAACATTTGAAGGAATGGGATGGTGGGGTAGGAAAGAGGAGGGTGAGGAGGTGATACAATGTAATTTTGGGTGGCATTGGAGCTACGCCGCTGCTGCGACGATTTCCGGCCGGCGGCAGACATAGGAGAAACGGAGGCATTAAATCGGAGACGTTAGGGTTGTATGAGATCGTGAATGGGGGTAGGGGCGGTAGGATAGTTAAATATTCGATGGATGCTCAGTTCCGGACCGTTCGATCACCTGAGATCAACGGTCCAGATGGGATGTGTTTGAAACGGGGTCATTTGGTAATAGCAGTGGTGGACTGGGTCAGGGAATTGATATGGGCTGGGTTTGGGTAGTGTTTGGGCTGGGAACATTTAACGACTAGCCCAAATATATTTTCCTCCTTGTTTTGTATGTCCTTTTTCAGATTTTATTTCTTCTTTTGTTTGTTTTTCCTTTTTTTCCTTATAATATTATTAATTCCTTTTTATTTGTTTTCATTTTCAGGTTTTATCAAATGCAAAATAAAGGATGAGACCAAATTTAAAGTCTACTAGTTAATTTCTAAAAATAATCTAATTCCCAAATTTAAAAAGAAAATCAAACAAATATAAAAATGGCCATTTTTTGTTATTTCTTTATTTTTGCAATACTAATTAACTAATAAACCAAAGAAAATGTAACAATTGAGTCCTTAATGCAAGTATGCTATTTCATATTTTTTATGGATTATATCAACTTAAAAATGCAAAAATATGCAAACATACACGAAATCATGCAATTATTTCCTAAAATTTCAAATTGTAAAAGAAAAATCCTAATTTTAATGAATTCTATAGGAATATTTCAAGCGAGGAAAAAATCATGTGCTCAGAGTAGCAATAACAATTGATGAAGAATTGATAGTAATGGGGCCTCAAAGATAGCCTTTTGCGGTTAATAATGACAATAAATGAAGAACAATAAATGAACAATGAATGAACAAGCAATAACTATGTGAAAGATTCATTGAGCTTGTTTAGACAAGAGAAGCAGAGAATGTTATGTTATATTCAATACTGTATGCATTCAATGAAATTTGTCCCCTTACAATATGACAAGGGTCCTTTTTATATAGGAGGAAGAATCCCAACATAGTACATATTTAATAATGATTGGGACATGCTATTGGTACAGATGTATAGTGGCTTAGTACGGATTGCTACTATTGTTGTAGATCTAGTCAGTTCTAACCACGTATCCTTGGGAGCTTTCTCGCCTTTCCATGACGATCATCGATTTGTATTGCTCTGAGATTGACCTTTGATGTGCTCCCTCGAGGGACACACCTCAGGGCCATACTTCAAATTCTACTTCGAGCTCCTCGAGGTTAGACATGTAGTGCTACAATAATCCCAAAGTCGAATTGTTCTTGTTTGGCTTCATAAAGATAGTCCATACGTTTCTTAGAATGAAATAATAAGAGATGATCTTGAGTTCTTGCCTCTTCGATACCCTTATTCTGACGTCAGGCACGCGATTCCATTAAATGTTATGACAGAAAAGCTGTATAGGGGTCTTGTCAACACGGTTTTCGAAAACCACACGAACAGCTATTGGTCGCCTTTCAACTCCTCAAATTAACTTATAAATACTACAATTCGCTATCTTTTAAACCATTGCAACATCTTCAGATCTTCAAATCTTCGTTAAAATTTTCCTGTGCTCACCCTACTTCTATGTTTACTTCTTCGTCATCTTCTTTCAAACTTCGTTACTTCCATGGCCAAAACTTCTAGGATGGTACCTAAAAGATGGGAAGCCCCTTCTTCGTCATGCTCGTCTAAGAGCAAAAAGGTAGTGACTCCTAGCGTTGAGGAGTGTGTTCCTGGGTCCTTCGATACATCCTCGAATTTCGAAGTTGATAAACATTCTTCGATAGCGAGATGTTGCGAGCCCATGTCTCGGTATGTTAGTTTAATAACCGACATGGAGAAAGTGAAAATAGATTGTCGCTGGGGGAGAGGCGGTACAAGTAGAGACCCCTTCTTCGGAAGAGAATATAACTACACATACTCCTGGTTTTCTCGGCGTGTATACGTATCCTTTTACCTTAGGCCATGTAGGTTCTTGTTCTCCACAGATAGACCCGGTGATCCTCGATTTTTGCCGAGAATATCGAGTGATACTTGGTCAAATTTATTCCTATTTTTGGAGAATCACCTATTTGATTAGATATTTCTCGAACATGGTCAAGGGGATGTCTTTCACCCTCGATCATCTAATCTAGTTATATAGCCATAGCTTTATCGAGGGGGCCTAGTTAAGTTGTTGCATCAATCTACCAAAGCATTTTTTTCCAATGTTGACAAAGATAGAGATCGGGGGTGGATGAGCCGGTTCATTCGAGTCAGGACTTCGGACCTCATCCCTGTCGAGAATTGATTTTCCCTGAGGAATGGAATATGAGATGTAAGTGTTGCTACGTTGAGCATGATTTATCATTTGAATGTCCCCTTTTCTTATTTCGAACTAACTCCTTCTTTTTTTTTCTTTTTTGAATTGGTTCTCCTCTAGTTGTGTAGCCACTATGTGGTTCCCCAGCGCGGTCAAGGACCTCCTGAGCTTGGTTAGACTTTTAGATTCCACCTCATCATATGATAAGCGAATTTGGCGTTATTTAGCCAACTCTCGATAAGAAGCCAAAAATCATGGTATGCCCTCACCACTGTCACTTCTAAATTCCTTATGAATAGATTTCTTGGGGGTATGTTTGAAATTTTATGCTTGTGCACGCTTCGAGGAAGCTGTTTTAATGAGATTGCCTCCTCCCGGCGAAGAGGAGACCAAAAAATCCGCAAAGGATAGAGAGAGAAAGAAAGAGACACCGAAGGAGTCCCTAGAATCGATGAGAGCTAAGGCTCGAAAGCCCAGGACCGATGCAATGGTTCTAACTTTGGCAGCGGCTGAGAGTCTTCATGCTGAAGACGATAACAGCTGCCCAGTGGTACATAAGGCAAGATGAAGCATTGATTCTTCATCGGTTGCTAGGCAGAAAACTACTAAGTTAGAGGTGGACGATGGGTCCCACCTCATATTGAGGATCTCCTAGATGAGGGTTTGGATATAATCCCTGAGCCAATCACTGAATAGGATACAACTTGTGCCAATAAAACTTTGTTGGCGTATTCAGAGGATCCAACTTTGAGGCCCTTCAAGGGCAAGAAGAAGCCTCCATAGAGGTTGATTTCACAGGCGGTCTTCAATAATGTGCCTTATTTTCCCAAGGGAAAATAAGGGATACCCAAAATAGGGAGACTGCTGATGTAGGGGCACCCCGAGGGGAAAGAACATGCATTTGGAGAACTTGGAGATTTTTTGCTGGTGTTGAAGAGGATGGTGATCTCGATGCTCTAGTCGTTCTCACGGAGGCTGCAAAAATCCTAAAACATGTGATTTATGACATAACCCTTGCGCCTTTAGTTTTGATCTTCGTTTTTCTAACTTTTTTCTTTGTGCAATAGGTCATAATGTTGTACGACTAGGCTTACTCTATGTTATGAGCTGAATGACTCATTGTGAGGGGGAGTTCGAGAAGCTCGCTTAGGATTCAAAAGAGCTAAATAATATGTACGCTCGAAGGTAGAAGGAACTGAATAACCGTCAAGAAAGTTCGAAGAAAGTGCTCTAAGAGCGGGCCAACTTCATCGAGCAGGTAGTTTGCTAGTATGAGTTTGCCTTGCACTTTCATAACTCGGCATTTATTACATTGACTCACCATTTGCAGATTGAGTGAAAAGATGCCCTAGCGGGCAGCTTCAGGAAGATTGCGGCCGAAAATGTTGAGATCCTTGAACTGAAGCGGTACGAGGATAGCAGAGACTTGGAAAGGGACACTCTCCGAGATGAGCTGGCCTCGACCCAGAGTTTTCTTCAAACTGCTAGAGAGGAGGCTCATAAATTCAACGGGTTTCATACTTAGTCAGCTTCCACGTTATTCACGGCCAAGTCTGAAGCTAATGAACTCATATCCTCGTATCGGGATGATGTTGCTGCAGCGAATGCTAGAGCCAGAGAGATATCCGACAAGGTCGAGCTCAAGCTTGAGCATGCCCTTGCCCATGCTTGATTAAAAGCTCGGAGGCAGTCCTTTGAAGAAGTGCACGTCAAGGTCTTTGACCTCTTTGCCGAGATTGAAGAAGCGAAGGCCTTGGGAGAGGATTCGGCAGCTCCGACTACTTCGGACGTGGGCTCTTCAAGTAGCTCGGGGAGTAGCGAAGATGAAGACTAGGCCACCTTTGTTCTTTTTACTTCTTCTTATTTTGTACATGGTCATCTTGGGAGTTTTGTAAATATATATGTTTAGAATGCAAAGGATTTTTTTTAATTTCTTCAAAGCTTTGCCTTTTAGTGTTCATGCCATAGTCAAGCCTCGAACCTCAATTTAACTCCTTCAAGCTCGGTCTTGGAGTATCAGAGACCCCTGGGGTTGGATAGGTAAGAGATCAATTTGACTCCTCAATTCCTCAAACACTGCATGGTATCATTATTCTTGTGATATGACCGTGAAATTACCACAGTGTGCCCGTCGATACACTTCTTCAAAAAGTTATAATTGCTTTGTCAGAGCTGATTGGATATCAAATTTAAGGAATAGTCGCCGCTCTTATTATATTTACTTGCTTTCTTTTCATTGAGGTATTTGCCGCTTTGTGCATCTACCTTTCTCTATGGAGTTCTTTTCCTACTAGTTCTAGTGCTGCGTTAGATCAAATCTTTGTCCTTAATCTGCTTCCCTTGCTTGTTTTGAAGGAGCCACGGCCACCACACCAAACTCTGCTTACCAGAATGAGAGAAGCCCTACCTCTACCCCTCGCTCGGCCAGTGGTACATCGCTAGCGTTTGGTGAGCCAATTTTAAACTATTTTATCTCGATGAGAGATTTTATAATAGAGAAACTTCTCAAAGTTCTGGGCCATCGAGAACATGCATCGAGGTTCATTTTCTCAATTGAAGAGAGACACCTTGAGGCTGTAAGGGGAGAGTGCGGATGGGGAGAAAAAGTGAAGTTGTAGCTACCTTGCCGAGAAGAGGGTATTATGCCCCACGTAGAAGGGATTTTGAATATTTATATGTACCATTTTACATTGGGTCCTCTCAACCAACTCGTGCTATAATTCTATTGAAGATATTGAGTTATATTTGTATAAATCCATTCGTCTTTCTAGCAGATCGTGTTGATGATGAGTTTTTTGCTGTAAAGGTCGGGGTCGAGTTCACACTTAGCCACCTTATCAAATTGTATCATCCCTTGCATTATCGAGGTCTAATTACTCTACGAATTCGATCCACAAGACTTTTATTGCTAGCGATGGCAAGCATAGGGATCAAGGATAGATGAGTCGGTTTGTTCGAGGAAGACTATCGATATTATTTGTGCGGAGTTCAGTGGTTTCATGAGAAATGGAATTTCAAGCGTAAGTGACATACTAAAATCTATTGTATTTGTTCTTGGTGGACCGGACTCCGTAAGGACGTTTTCCTTCCTTTCCCATAGCGATCTCGTGGATGCCAAATGAGGTCTCTAATCTTGCAGACTGGGCCCACAAACTGGCGGGCTCTTCGACATATGATGAGCGGGACTGGAGGGATTTGTCAAAGAGAGAATGGGAGGCTAAGCACCAAGGTCTGTGCTATGTATTCCTTCTATCGAGGAGTTCTTTCCTTTACATGCGCTAATTTCTTTGTTGCAGATAATAGCGAGTTTTATGAGGTGAGACCATACCCTTCCGGGGAGGAGGAATAAACTTAGACTCTGAGACAAGAAAGGACAATAAAAGAAAGATATCCCTGAAAGACAAGGATTCCCATAGCAAAGCAGGACCTACTCGGGGGAGTGAAGAGGATGTTGCACAGATGAAGATCTCATATTCATTAGTTGTTCTGTTGACATTAATGCACCGAAAAGGGTGATTCCACATTGATGGCTCAGGCTAGAAAGCCTCCCAAGACTGTTGATCCTGCTGGCTTGAGGCCCCTAGTCTTGAGGAAGAGATTCCCCAAGGGCGAATGTGTTAGAATATACGCTTAACGCTAGAGGGGGGGTGAATAGCGTTATAATAAAAAAACAATATAAACTTGCGGAATTAAAAATTGCAGGATTGAAATAAGTGCGGTAAGTAAATAATAAGGAACGAACGCACCGAAATTATCCTGGTTCACCACAACCTGTGGCTAGTCCAGTCCCCGAGAGACTCTCTCGAGATTCCACTAACTTCGTTAAGCTTACGGGTGCTTAACAAGACAAGTATATAGATATGCAATTAGTTCCCCCTCAACATATGAATTCCCCCTCAATTTTTGCCAATAAATATTAAGTTCAAAGCCCTTATTCTTCCCCCTTTTGACATTAGCAAAAAAACATTAGTAAATAACTTGTTTATTGATTAACCAAAAATCCGAGTACATAAAAAGAGACAATGAAAGATAGAACAACAAGCTAGAAAAAGAAAGAAATTATTCATTATCATTATTAATTTCCGGCTCGGCATCCGGTATATCTTCCCGAAGGACAATTTGGGCATATGGATAATTGACATGGTCAAAGTATCCATGAAGTTCATGGGAGAGACGAGTGACATTCATATCGATGCGAGTCATGGAGGTGGACAGAGACGCAATTTGCTCGGAAATGGTATTGAGGGATACATCGGACGGGGCCGGAGGACGACGTCGCTGAGTTGGAGGAGGAGGTGGATGCTCACCGATATTGGGAAATGAAGATTCTTGTATTTCCCAATGTTTCGTCGCCTTTTTGTGAGGGCCGACGGAAGTGTCGACACCGGATGCAACAAGAAGGGTCATAACAACAAAAGCATAAGGGAGAGGCTTATCTTCCCCAATAGCATCATACATATGAGTCTTGACGAACTTGCACCAATTTATGCGAGCTCCGGTGATGATGGCATGCATGAGTTTTGAATCCTCATGAGATATAGTTGTATGATTGAATTTCCGCGGTATTAGAACGCGGGTGATGAAATAAAAAATTAAACGATATTCGGGGAGCATGTTTGTGATGGTGGGACGACGATGGTCCGGAGTTGTAAAAAAATTCAGCGATGCCGATTTGAGTAAAAAGAAGTTGTTCATCAAACAGAGCGCCTTCTTCCCTAGTATAGCGTAAAATGTCTTCCCCATTGCGCGGAAGTTTAGTGATGGCTTGAATATTTGCCTCAGATACAGGGATGTGAATTCCATTGACGGTCGAGAAGAGTTCATCATCTTCGTCTTTCTCGAGATTTGAATAGAAGGCCTGAATTAAGGAAGGATGAATGTAAGGGGTGTGAAGGTATAGGAAATCAAGGAGTTGGCTTTGTAGGAGCATATTTGCTGTGGATGGAGGGGCGCTTTGACTAAGAAATCGATTAGTGGAAAATTGAGGAGGGAGGATTTCTTGATTTTCAAACTTTTCAGCGAAGCGCATAAGTTGTTTTTCACTGTTGAATCGTAAGAAGGAGCCATATTTATAACAATAAACTGGTGGACGAGTGGCGGAAGAGGAGGCAACATTTTTGCCGGCACGAGCACGTTTGGAGTTTCTGCCCAACATTTTGAATAAGTAGTAATAGCCTTTGAAAGAAATTTGAGAAATTTTGAGAGTTTGGGAGATAAGTTTGATGTTTGAGTGAAGAAATTGAAGACTTATAGCACCTATTTATAATGAGAAGGATGGCATTGCATTGAAGATGAAAATCTGCAGAAATATAAGAGACAAAACGGTCAGAAACGGTAACAATTTTGAAATACTGACTGAGGATAATCGATTATTGAACTATGGTAATCGATTATTCTGACACAGAGTGCACAGTGATTTTCTGACTCGGGAAATAATCGATTATACTTTTGAGATAATCGATTATTTTAGGAAGTGCAGTAATGAATAGCCGAGACGGTAATCGATTATACAGTTTTAAAAAATTGATTATTGTCACAATTAACACCTGAAAAATAATGTCAACAAAATCTATTATAATAATTGATAATCGATTTTTATATTTACCATCCAAAAACCTGCAAAGTAAAAACTGTTAGATAATCGATTGTAGTGTTGCATAATCGATTATGTTAATTTTCCGGCATAATAAACATAAAACATAAATAATCGATTAGTGATACTTGCTAATCGATTTTCCGGCATAGTAAGCATAAGACAAAAAGAATTGATAATCGATTATCGACTTTAGAGAAATCGATTATTCTACACCATCGCCTTATAATTCCCCCTGCCTTTAGGGCGACACCTGCAAAAGAGAATTAGGCGTCTCCGACGCTCAAGTTAGTAAATTTTTTTTTAAAAGAATAATGCAATGCATGACGTGGATCAATGTGGAGTCAAGAATTAAGAATTCTTTCTCTAAGAGCTTTGTGAAGATGTTGACCAATTGAAAACGTGATCTCTTAAGAAGTGTGTCCTAAGGTGTTCTTAAGAGTGTTTCGAGTACATACCTTTTGTTCAATGTCTCCAATTACCTTGTCGAGAGGATGGTATTTGATTGTCCTCCACGCGTTAGGCAGTTTCGTTTCTTTCACCAGTGGTGGTGCTTCCTCCGATAATTGTTTCAAGATTTCATCTTGAATTTCCTTTGGATTTTCCTCTTGTACTTTGTCTTGAGGACTTATTGTGCTTAAAATACCTGCAAGATCAAAACCAGAATCCTTTCTCGCCACGCGAGCATTATTTTTGGAAAACACAATATGAGGGGATTCCTCAACAGTTTCGGTTCTATTATTGAATACCCTATATGCTTTGCTACGTGATGAATAACCAAGAAAAATTCCTTCATCGGATTTGGCATCAAACTTTCCCAAGTTATCTATTCCGTTGTTATGAATAAAGCATTTACAACCGAATACTCTAAGATGGGAGAGATTAGGTTTCCTTCCCTTATAGAGTTCATAGGGAGTTTTCATGAGTATTGGCCTTATGACTACTCTGTTTAAAATGTAGCATGCGGTACTCACGGCATCCGCCCAAAATTATTTGGGAATCTTAGCCTCATCGAGCATGGTTCTAGCCATCTCTTCGAGACACCTATTTTTCCGTTCCACCACTCCATTTTGTTGTGGTGTACGTGGAGCAGAGAAGGTGTGCTCAATACCGAGTTCGTCAGAAAAGTCCGCGAAGAGATTGTGATCGAACTCTCCCCCATGATCACTTCTTATGGAAGTGACGGTTGTGTTCTTTTCATTTTGAACACGTTTAAGAAAACATTTAAAATTTTGAAAAGCCTCACTTTTGTGAGCAAGAAATAGTGTCCATGTAAATCTAGAATAATCATCAACAATAACAAAAGCATAACGATTTCTACCAAGACTTTCAATGCGAGATGGTCCAAAGAGATCCATGTGAAGAAGTTGCAAAGGTCTTGTAGTTGAAACAATATTCTTAGATTTAAAAGATGCTTTTGTTTGCTTCCCTTTTTGACAAGAATCACAAATAGTGTCATTTTCAAATTTCAAATTTGGAAGACCAATAACTAAATTTTGTGAAACCAATTTGTTTAAAAGATGCATGTTGATATGAGCTACTCTACGATGCCATAACCACATATCATCTTCTTTACTCATAAGACAATTCACATACTTTGATGAAGAGTTTTCAAGATCAACCATATAGATGTTATCAATTCTAAAACCACGAAGAATAATTTTAAAATCACTACGACGAAAAGCTAAGCATTCTTCCGAATCAAACAAAACAAGATTTCCTTTGTCACATAATTGACTTATGCTCAAGAGATTATGTTTTAGACCTTTAACTAGCAATATATGCTTAATGGAAGAAGATTCATTCTTACCGACCGAGCCAATGCCGATAATTTTTCCCTTGTTGTTATCTCCAAAAATAATGATTCCTCCTTCCTTGTGTTCTAGTTGAAGGAACTTGGATGCGTCTCCGGTCATGTGTTTGGAGCATCCACTATCAAGGTACCAAAGTAAACTTGATCCCTTCAAACATACCTACAAGACAAATTAATGAGTTTTTGGTACCCAAGCTGTTTTGGAACCTTGAGAGTTAGGTGTAAAATGCTGTTCTGCTTGACATGCAGTTAAGTGTCTGTGTCTAGTAAAACAAGCAGGAGCAATATGTCCTATTTGACTACAATAATGACAAATGACATTAGGATTATGCATTCTTCTAGGTTGGTAGTAGTTGGAGGTACGAAAGTCGTTTGCTCTATTTTTGATAATATGGCTATTGCGCAATCCTTGAAAATCATTTCTCCTACTGTTTGTTCTAGGATATGCAGCGTTTCTAGAATAATTGTTTCTAGGTCGAGTATGTCTAGGTTGCGATTGTTGAAGGCCATTTCTAGGCGTTCTAAAATGTTCAAAGTTTCTTCTAGTGTTTGGTCTAGGATGCATATTGGTTCTAGGATGGTTATTTCTAGGATGAATGTTTATTTATTTATCCTAGGTTGAGCCTTGGGTTGTTGGGGGATGGCTTCAACTTTTTCATTAGGCTCGTTTTTGAAACCTATGCCATGTTTGGTCGATTTCAAATTGACAAGAACATCATTCAAATTTATATGAGAAGAATTGAACTTATCTAGGGTGCCCATAAGTCTTTCTACTTCATCTTTTAGATGCATGCAAGAAGTACAATTTTTACTAGAACTCTCGGGTTTGTCGGCGCTTCTCTTGCCGAAAATTTTTTTTTCTTCTTTCAACTTCTCATTTTCCAAAATCAATTTTTCCAAATCTTTTTCTTTCAAAGAGAGTTGTTTTTCAAAATCTTTTTCTTTCAGAGAGGAATTTTTCTTTGCGTCTCTAACAGTTTTGGAAGCTTTAATGAATTCACTGTACAGTTCATCAAAAGCGTTTTGCATTTCCTCAAGAGAATAGAAATTTTTTGAAGAAATTTGACATACCTCTTCTTGATTGTCTTCGTGTGCCATGAGACATAGATTTGCGGTTTCGTCTTCTTCATCGTCGCTTGATTCGTCTCCGGAGTCACCTCCCCAAGATATGTATGCTCGTTGTTTCTTGAAGGGTTTCTTCTCCTTTTTGACATTTGGGCAATTTGATTTAATGTGCCCGATTTCTCCGCATCCGTATCACTTTACTTGATCTCCTTGTTGTTTGCCTTTTCGTTCATACTCTTTTCGCATGAACTTTTGAAACCTCTTAATAACGAGTCCAAACTCGTTATCTCCGTTGTTTGAGTCCTCATCATTTTGAGGTTGAGCCGTGCTTGCCTTGAGGGCGATTCTTTGTTTCCTTTGATCATTAAACGGAGGGTTAAGTATAGTAGATTCATAGGTTTTAAGATTACCTCTTAGTTCGTCGATGGTGACATTTGAAACGCCGATAGACTCTTGAATCGCGTCGGCCTTGGAGCGCCATTCCGGAGTGAGACTTCGAAGAATTTTTCGGACAAGTTCCTTATCCGTGAAGGTCTTCTTAAGAGCATGTAGGTCATTGACGATTTTTGAAAATCGTTCGAACATGTCATCGATCCTTTCGTTTTCCTTCATGTGAAACAGTTCATATGCATGGGTTAGAAAATCAATTTTAGCTTCTCTTACCTGGTCCGTACCTTCGTACGTGATTTCCTGCTTATCCCACATTTGCTTAGCCGTTGTGCAACATGATATTTTTCTGTAATCATCAGCATTTACAGCACAATATAATAAGTTGATGGCTCTAGCGTTGTTCTGCACTTTTCGGATATCATCCGCATCGTATTCATCTTCGGATTTTGGACCCATTCATTTTCAACCTTTTTGGTTGGAATTTGTTCTCCCTTCGTTATAACCTCCATAGATGAAAATTATTCGATTGGATGAATATTCTCATCCTCTCCTTCCAGTACGTAAAGTTTGTGCCATCGAATAGTGGTGGTCTGGTGGAGCATTGTCCTTCACCTATTCCTGCATTAAAGTCACGAGTAGAAGCCATGGATTGTTTCTCTCAAACGGTTAAGTCTTTTAGAGAGTGGGGCTCTGACACCAATTGTTAGAATATACGCTTAACGCTAGAGGGGGGGTGAATAGCGTTATAATAAAAAATAATATAAACTTGCGGAATTAAAAATTGCAGGATTGAAATAAGTGCGGTAAGTAAATAATAAGGAACGAACGCACCGAAATTATCCTGGTTCACCACAACCTGTGGCTAGTCCAGTCCCCGAGAGACTCTCTCGAGATTCCACTAACTTCGTTAAGCTTACGGGTGCTTAACAAACCGTTACAAACTGAGAACATAAGTCACAGAAGCCTTGACAACCTTTGCTCGAAGATACCACACTTCAAGACTTCAACCGAAGGAATGAAAACGTTCCTTCTTACAACCACAAGGGATTAACACTTCCCTTCAAGTGTATACAAACACTTAGCACTCAAGACAAGACTCTCTTTAAGAGTAGATATGAGTAAAATAAATACGCTCAAGAACACAACAACTTTCCTCAAGAGTTTGGCTCTCAATAACTTATGAAATGAATATAAAATGATGTATATGAGAGTATGCAAGCTTTAGATAGAATATTATCAGTTGTTGTACTTAGAAGACTGATTTTGAGTTGTATTTATAGTGTTCAAAACCCCCACAACCGTTGCCTAATTGCCAATCAAGAATTGCTGATTTTGTGCTAAGATAATCGATTATCTTATTTGCATAATCGATTATTTTCCAATCGTTCAAAAATCATTCCCAGATTTTATGCAGAATAATCGATTATCCAAATCGTATAATCGATTACCTGACAACGTTCAAAAACTCATATTCAGATTTTACTTAGCATAATCGATTATCAGATTGTGTATAATCGATTAACTGACAACGTTCAAAAAATCATATGCAGATTTTACTTAGCATAATCGATTATCAGATTGTGTACAATCGATTATCTTTTAGAGTTTAAAAATACTTTGGCAACGGTCATTTGCATAATCGATTATGCTATAAGGATAATCGATTATCTTTTATATTTTGAAAACTTCGGACTACACTGTCTTAACATAATCGATTATCATAAAGTACATAATCGATTATTTTACAGTCTTGTAAAATTTGATAGACACTGCCTCAACATAATCGATTATCATATTCTGCATAATCGATTATTTTATAGCTTTGAAAAATCTGATGGACACTGCCTCAACATAATTGATTATCATAAGGTACATAATCGATTATCTTGTAGCTTTGAAAAATCTAATGTACACTGCCTTAACATAATCGATTATCATAAGGTACATAATCGATTATTGTTCAGCTTTGTAAATCTGGTGTACATTGTCTTAACATAATCGATTATCATAAAGTACATAATCGATTATCTTTGTCCAGATTTGAGAGGCATGTTTAAAAATCATTTTGGCTAAAATAAAATGTTTGAAAATCATTTTGCTTTAAATTAAATATGCATGATTTGATAAAAATGATTTTACGAGAGAAGCCAAGTCTTGAGTCAATTGTCGGATCAAGATCACAATTAAAGAACGTCTCATGTATAACTTTATTTCTTTGCTTGATCATGATCTTTGTTCGTCTTATTCTTGAACCTCGTTATGTGTCAATTGCGCGCTTGTGCTTAGACCTCGTCATATGTCAATTGCGCGTCGTTTGTCATTTATCAAAACCTACAAATATGAACACACGTTTAGTATGTATTGAGAACGTGTTTCAACAGAATGTCCTTCTTTACCTTATTTGGCAGCTGGTTCTTGAACATCGGGGGTACTTCAAGGGAAATGGGCATTGACGTATCTCTGCAAATTCAGAGCACCTCAGGTTGCTCTACCGGGGCCGATGAGACCGAGCCGGTGGATGCAAAATCAACCTTCAAAGAAGCTCAGCGACTCTGCTCTATGTGAGTTTTGGATTCATTACTGCTTTTTCAAACTTCGTACTTTCTTCTTTTTAATTGAACTTTGATTCTCGTAGGCCTTCGATAAGCTTATGTTTGAGCTTCTTCGTTGTTAGGCTAAGCTGTATAAAGCCCTAATGGGGAGAAATCCATCTGGCTTCTTTGTGATATGAAGACAAGAGAGCTGATACATCTTCGATCAGAGTTGAACAGAAGTAGTGATTACGAAGGCAACCTCGAGAAATAGGTAACCTCTATTTTGAGGGACTATAGGCTTCTTCTTCCATCTTTGGAAACTAAAGCTTTGGAATCTTAGTTGGAGAGAAAGATATTGGTGTTGGAACGCCTTCGAGGCGAAGCCTACTAGGTTAACTCCAAATGCAACAAGTTGAAGGAACAGATAGATGCTCATGCTGCCAAAAGGAAGGCTTTGGTTAAGGCCTCCGCCCTCGAGATACTACTTTGTAATACTTGAGAAAGCAACTTGGTCAATACCAGCAGGATTGCTAAACTTAAAATAGATCGTTTGGAGATAATGGCGGAGGTTGTTGATGCTCAGGCTGAAGTCGAAGATGTCTGAGAAAAAGCCGACAAGAAGGTGGCCATCTATCTAAAAGATGTTGTTAAAGCTCTAACAATGTTGAGGGGAGATTTTGATCGACAGAAGAGGAGCACTGAATATGTCAGGTGCATATCCCGGAGGAAACTCTCGAAGAGATTCATGGTAAGGGCTTTGATCTCTTGGAGGAGATAGAGCAGACCAAGGCGGATAATTTCGATGCCAAGTTCCTAGTTTTTGATATTGAAGACAACAAGGAAGAGGCCGGTGAGGGGGTTAATCCCGAGGGTGCCGATTGAGACATAGTCTTTTATGGGAAAGGGTAAGTTCCCGATCGTAGACTAGATTTTTCTTTCTTGTTCTTTATATTGAGCTCCCTGTGGGAGTGTCTAGAATGTTTATTTGTACCATAATTTATTATATAAAGGAATCCTTTGGTTTTCCCTTTATACAAATTTCCACTTGCATGTGTCATTGTTTATGCTTCGAGTTTTGATGTTTGCCGATAATTGGTCAGATGCGTTGGAATTTAATATAAGAACCCATAGGTTGTGCTCGATGAATAATTGATAATAGTTTACTGTTTAGGGCTCGATCCTCGAACCAATTTTTGACTCAGGTTCATCGACCCTTAAGTTTTCAACATATTGGCTCTTAGGCTCTTTAGGCTGGCTCTTAGGCTCTTACGCGTTGGCCCTTAGGATTTTTTAAGATTGTGTCGGTACGACCTCTAATATGGATATGTTTTTTCCACATTTTTCCAAAAGACCTTTGAATTTCTTAATATGTCTTGTCATGTTTTATGTTCGCTCAAAAGAGAACCTTGATTATGAGACGATATGTGACAATAGCTGAGTACCACGGGAGGCTCACCAAAGTTTGAGTTTTCGAAACCTTTTTCATTGAAGGCTAATTGTTTTTGAAGCCTTTTTATTGTTCGGAGCTAATATTATTGAAGCTTCTTTGCTTATACCGAGGGTAGCCTAATTAACCAATTCAATTTAAAGTATTATAGAAGTATTTTGAGGACTTTAGTTTTATGGCAACAATCGAACGCCTATGAGCCACGTTAATTCGACCATAGCCTTTTAGTTCGATCGTAGTCTTTATGTTTGGTCTTAGCCTTTTGTTCCGGTGTGTGGTGACCTTGGCATCTATATTGAGGGTATGCCTTTTTCGGGGTCTAATATATATAGCGTTGGGCTAAATATTAGGGTTATGCCTTTAAAATGTCTTACAGATTTGATGTTCCCTCATTGAGGGCTTACAAGCTCGAAGTTGCCTGATCGAGGTCCTACAAATTCGATTTTTCGATGGCTCGATGAACCGACTGTTGATCACAGTCCCCGAGTGTTCGAGAGTTTCTAGCCTTTGATGCGTCTTATGAGAAATGTAATTAACTTCTTTGAGGCGCAAAGTGTTTTGATAAGCAAAGGGGATTCCTCAATTAATTAATATATGTGTACATGTTTTTTTGCCTTTGGAGGCTCGACTATTCTACATGGACACGGTTCATTATCGTTTGGCCTAATACAATATTCTCCCATCGAGGTCCACCTAGGTGTACTTCGGTTTCTTCCAAGAGGTGACCTCCTGGGGTGATGCCCCCTAGTATTTGCGGTTGATCGAAGAGAAACCTTTAATACTTGATGAGTTATCCTTAGGTAGCATGTGGATGTTGCCTCATTAAAAACCTCGCTGGTAAAACCCGTTTGGGATATATCCAATCTAAAGGGAAAAGAGTGCAACACATGATTTCAATCCCAAGGTCTTCGAGCTGGAGGGTGCTTTGATTCCTCTCAATCAAACACTTGCGATAAGTTAAATGAAAAGGGAGAGAGTTTTACCTTAGCAATGATGGCGTTCAAGCATTGATAAATTTTAATCGCTTGCTCCAGGGACACAGCATGGTCTTTATTCACTTGTTCGGATGTAGCCATGAATGTCGGTTATGGTCACTGCCTGATTGATTACTTGTCGTTTGGCTTATTTGATGCAAAGGGTGTCGATGCCGGTGCCATGTCGTGCATCGCGAACATCTCTCTTGCTCCATACCGCTCCCGATATACTGCTTTTACTCCATCGTTGGTTGGAACTTTTATCATTTGATGAAGGTTTGATGGCACTGCCCTCATACTATATATCCATGGCTTTCCAAGTAAGGCATTCTATCTCATGTCACCTTCGATGACATAAAACTTGGTATTTTGGATTATAAAGGCCATATTGACCAGGAGGATTATTTTCCCTTTTTGTTTTCTCGCTCGCCATGTTGAATCCATTAAGGACTCGATAGGCGGGTAAGATCTGGTCGAGCAGTCCGGCTGCTCCACCACCCTCGGCCTCATTTTGTTGGTCGTGTTACCTGGATCCATGAACACATGTTTAATTTGAATTTTATTCAAAAGAAAAGAAATTACCAGTGCATCATTATGAGGATGAGACAAGGTCTCGATGTCTTTTTCACTGTACGTGAGAGCATCCTATGGACTATAACTCCGATTTCGCTTTTCCTTGGTGATGGATATGCCTTGTGGGACGTCGACCCCTCCAATGATCATGTAGATGACGTGATGTGGTTTTTCTAGGTCATTCTTCTTGTTCGCATTTCTTTCCCAAAATTGGTTTTTAGCTCGATCGCTGAGGAATTCTCCAAGGTGCCCTTTCCATATCAGTTGGGCTACCTCTTCTCGAATCTGTCTCTAATCATCGGTCCGATGACCATGAGTGCTATGATATTTACATATCAAGTTAGGGTTTTTTTGCGAAGGGTCCGACAGTATGGGTTTCTGCCACCTGGTATCTTTGATTTTTTCAATGGCCAAGATGATATCCGAGACATTGACGTTGAAGTTGTACTCAGATATTCGAGGTGCCTCTATCGACCCCGTGTGCCTGTAAAAACCGGCTTTACGCATGAGTCCCCAGGAACTAAGACCTCAATATGTTCTTCGATCACCTCAATGTATATTACACCTTGGTGCGTTTCTTCGATCTTCTACATACGACTGGTATCTTTCCTTTTTGATCTTGTCTCCCTTTCTATAAAACCTTTGTTTCTTTGTTAAGATCCTGCTAGGATATACTAAGTTCAAGGGGGCTCCTAATTGGTCATCTTTGTCCCTGATCTTCGATTGACACCTGTTGTGGACATCTGCCAAGGTCACGGCAGGATATTCGATCAAATTTTGTTTTAGTTCCCTCGAGGCTACTAAGCTTCATTCGTTCAAGCCTTCAGTAAAAGCTTGCACTGCCCAGTCATCGGAGACCGGTGGCAATTCCATTCGCTCTATATGATAGCGAGATATGAATTCCCTTAGCACCTCGTTATCTCTCTGTTTGATTTTGAGGACATCGAACTTCCTAGTGGCAACCTTGATGGCACCAGAATGTGCCCTCACAAAAGAGTCTTCCAATATGGCAAATGAATCTATTGAATTTGGGGGTAGATTAAGATACAACATCATATCCCCCTTTGACAGTGTTTCTCTAAATTTCTTCAATAGGACGAATTCAACTTCGTCATTAAGTCGTTTCCTTTTATAGCCTAAGTATAAGCGGTGATGTGCTCATTGGAGTCTGTGGTCCCATTGTACTTCAGGACTTGAGCCATTCTAAATTTTTTTGAGATGGCCTTTGGAGCCGCACTCGGTGGGAATGGTTTCTGTATGAACTTTGAATCTACGCCCTTCAAGATTTAGGGCGCGCCAGAGATCTGATCGACGCTCGAGTTATAAGTCTCCACCCTTTTATCATTATCCTCTATCTTCTTTTCTCCTAATTCAGTTCTTTTGGTGAGGTCCTCGAGCATCTTCATAATAGTTGGGTGTGTTGCTAACTAGTTGTCACTCGACCTATTGGGTGCCTATTCGACTGGAGGAACCGTTTCCGGTGACGTTGTGCTTGGAGTTTTTTGTTGACTTTGCAACTGAGCAATAGCCACTTGTTGTGCTTGCAACATCTCAAAAATGACATGAATACTAACTTCTCTATCCTCCCCGTGCATACTTTTGTTGGTATGAGAGCTCACATCGACATGCACAACATAGCTTGAGCCCACGTCGACAGGGATTTGTGTTGGTGTGCGGTGTATACCGATATCCACACTATTCTCTCCATGAAGCCCAATACCGTTGTTTTTGTGTGGATTTGCTGAGTTAGACATTTTTTGACCTGAAATTTGAGATTCTTCAACATGAAAAAGTGTGAAGAATAACTTGTGTTTTGAGAGAACTAGCACCAAAACAATCACTATTATTCTTAATCATACACTGGATGCCAAATTATTTACCTTGAAAATAATATTTACAATTATATTTGATGTTATGATACTAAAAAAATGTGATTTATTTTATATTAGTTGTTAGGCAATAGATGCTAAGTATAAGTAAAGAGAATAATATATGCAAACCAAAGTTATTGCAAGACTGCGCCTCGAGCTGGCAGAGCAGGGGCCTCGAGGTCTAGATGGGGTTAGTAGCAATGAATAATTGATGAAGAATCGATAATAATGGGGGCCTCAACGACAGATTTTTGTAGTTAATAATGGCGATAATTGAAGAACAATAAATGAATAACGAATGAACAAGCAATAAATATGTGAAGCAATCGTTGAGCTTGTTTAGGCAAGAGAAGCAGAGAATGTTCTATTGTATTCAATATTGTACATATTCAATGAAATCAACCCCCTTACAAGATGACAAGGGTCCCCTTTATATAGGAGGGGGATCCCAACATAGTACATGTTTAATAATGATGGCAAAATGCTATTGGTAGTGTTGTATTGTGGCTTAGTACGGATTAGTACTATTCTTTCAGACCTGGTCAGCTCTAACCACGTATCATTAGGAGCTTTTTGGTCTTTCAATGACGATTATCGATTTGTATTGCTCCGAGATTAACCTTCGATGTGCTTCCTCGAGGGACGTACCCCGTGGCAATATTTCAAATTCTACTTCCAGCTCCTCAAAGTTAGACATAGAATGCTACAATAACCCCAAAGTCGAACATTTTTTATTTCAGCCGTATACAATGTTGAGGTTTAATTTTGACGGGCATTACCTGATTTAAACAAGCAAGCTCTGCATAGGTCGAGTTGCCCTTAGATGGACTTACGCCTTCATTTTAAGGTCCTCCCCCCCCCCCCCCCCTCCCCCAACCCCAACCCCAATTCGATCACTTAAAATTTAGATTTGCTAAATACAAAATAAACGTGGAACAAATTAAGTTGCTTTCAAAGGCAGCGTCAAATGTGTACATCACCTATCTTATGGGCAAAATTTATGCTTGTAAGAAAATGTTTGTTTGATTTCTCATACACAAAGTTATGTTAAAAGCATTACAAAAATAATCCAGCATCATTTGATAGTTTTCACTAATAATATGATGGTAGATAGTAGTTTGAGTCATTAAATGGGTCGTATGTAACACGAAGTTAGATAAAAGTTTTGAAAATATAATTGATCCCAACTTTTTTGGGATTGAGGTGTAAATATTATTGCTAATAGGCTAATATGCAGTGGGGTGCATGAAATCCCTAACCCTTAACCAAAAATCTCAAGTTCAAAATATAGGAATAACCAAATGCTGGTAGGGAGTATTTTCCTCTTAAATGGGCCCTACGCAAACGTGAATATATTGATCGGACAACTTAGGTCCGCATACAGTGTGGTAAGACCATACAAAAGGATCAACACAGTTTTCTTCTTCTGCCCGCCGCTATACAAATGATACTATTAGTATTTGACATATGTGCATTCAAAGTTTTTATAGTTGAAGACTTAATATGTTCTTATTATGATCTTTGTATAAATATACTCGGAATAATAAATTTAGCAATATTTTGGTAGGTAAAGTTTAATGTTAATGTGTTTTACCACTGCATCTCTTTAAAAATCATTCACTACTTTCATTTACTTTTGTGCTAAATCAGAACAGGTTTGCAGTCACTAACACTTTTAAAACTTCAATATTTAATGATATTGGATCATCACTCGTATATGAAAACTTATTTAAGTGGATAATGTCATTTGCCAAATTCCGTAGTCGTATCATTTTAGTAACATGTCATTTTCAATCATTTCAAGAAAAAATATACTATATCGTTTTGATTACATAATCTTTAAGGGGCGTTAGATAAATGACACCGTCAAAATGTATGTGGCGACTCATATTGAACAAGTGCTTGACTTAGGTTAAATAATCAATATAAAACGATTTAAGATGAAAATTAAACTTATTTTCATCCTCCCTTTACACAAATCTCACTATATCTCACTTACTTCTGAGTGATGTCAGAAGTAAGATTAAATTAGATCGCACTGTATGAATATTTTCAAAGTCATGTATCTAGGCTTGATGCTCTAGTATAATTTCATGATAGAGGTAGATGTAACACGTGTAATTTAAAATCGGTGGATTAAATAAACGGAGGAGCCATTCCGGAGAATTACATGATTTTCTGTAAAATAATTATAATAAAGATTGGAAATGTTATATTTTAGTGAAAGCTTTAAGGTCTAACATATTGTAATGATCTAGCCGGTCATTTTGAGAGTTGTAATTGTGTTCCCTCATTTACTGATAATTTTAGACTTTATAGCTGACTTGTTGGGTAGTTGTCTCGGGTTCGGAGGGATTTTGGAATAAATTGAGACACTTAATCTCAAGGTTGGAAGCTTAAGTTGAAAAAGTTGACCGGATATCAACTTATGTGTAAACGACTTTCGGAATGCAGTTTTGATGGTTTCGTTAGCTCCTTGGATGATTTTGGACTAAGGAGCATGTCTAGATTGTGATTTGGATGTTTGTAGTGGAATTAGGCTTGAAATGGCGAAAGTTGAAAATTTGAAAGTTTGATTGATAATGGACTTTGTGGTTACCAGGCTTGGATTGGAGTTCCGAGAGTTGAAATAGTTTTCTGGTATCATTTATTACTTGTGTGCAAAATTTGGGATTAATCGGACATGATTTGATTGGTTTCAGCGTCGTTTCTAGAAGTTGGAATTTCTTAGATTCAATAGGCTTGAATTGGGGTGCGATTTGTGTTTCTGATGTTGTTTGAGGTGATTTGAGGGCTAAACTAAGTTTGTATCGTGTTTTACGACTTGTTAGTATGTTTGATTGAGGTCCTGAGGTCCTATTGATTTCGGATGATTAACGGATCAAAATTGAGACTTAGTGCATTGCTAAAGCTGGGAGTTTCTGTTGTGATCGCACCTGCAAAGGGTTTGCCGCAAGTGCAGCTAGAGTGGTGCAGAAGTAAGGTTCAGTACGGCTTTGGAATGTACCGCAGGCGCGAATCGATCGCAGAAGCAGAAGAGAGCTTGAGGAGGCTGGTCCGCAGAAGTGGACGATTTGCGCAGATGCGGATGGTTGACTACAAAAGTGGTGCTGCAGAAGCAGCCAAATAAACCGCAGATGCGAAAAGGCTAGGCAGAACATTTAAAAATGAGGGTTACATGTTTTTCTTCATTTTAAACATTTCAAGCTCGGGATTGATGTATTTTTTAGAGAATTTCTGAGGGGTTTCTTGAGGTAAGTCACCTATGCTCATTTTTATTCAATAAGTTTGTTTCTCCCATTGAATTTTTCACCTAGTTTATGCATATTTAAGGTGGAATTTGGGGGATTGAGGTTAGGGATTTGGAGAGATTAATTTGGGGATTTGAGAAACTATTTGGTGTCATATTTTGATAAATTTAATCACGTCAAACGATGCCCGTTTTCAACCAAATTTTACTATGACTTAAACCATATATAATACATGTACCGGGTGCCAAAACTAAAATACGGAACCGATACCAACATGTTCTAATCAGTATTCATTTCAAATTTCCTTAAACAATTTCAGAAAATAGTTTTACTAAAAAATCTATTTCTCGGGCTTGGGACCTTGAAATTCGATTCCGGGTATATGCCCAAGTCCCATATTTTCCTACGAACCCTCCGGGACTGTCAAATTACGGGTCCGGATCCATTTGCCTAAAATGTTAATCAAAGTCAAATTTATTTCTTTTACATCAAAACATAGTATTTTTCAAAGAATTTCATATTTAAGCTTTCCAGCTACACGCCCAGATTGCGCAGGCAAATCAAGGCAACTCTAAATGAGGTTTTCAAGGCCTCGGAGACACATAGCTCAATTAAAAATAGGTAATGACCCTTGGGTTCGTCACACTATTGCTCCTATATGCCTGGTCCTTGAAGATTCAAGGCTTGACTACGACGAGTTTTGGTCCAAGCTTCGTTCGATTCGAGTTCCACGGCCTTTGCGGGCCATCTCTAGCCTTTCTCTGGCATACCATTGCTGCTTAAGCCCGATTTTTACCTCTCCGACTTAGATCGGTGACCTTTCAAAGACATTCTCAATTCTAGGGTTCTTCTGAAACCCTAACCCTTTGAGGTTTTTCCGATTCCTTTAGAACCGATGTGTATCTGTGATTTCCCTAAGTTCACAAACAATTTCTATGGCTTTTATTTCAAAAACTACTTTCAAAATCTTTCTTTTCCAATCTAGGGTTTATGTGAAGTGTCTAAGTGTTTTTTTGACTTTCTTTGTTTTTCGTGTGTATTTGTCTCTATTATGTTCTTGTATTTTTCTATCATGTTCTCGTATGCTTCTCTTACTATGTTTTCCTATACTATGATCTCGTATGATTTTCTACTGTGTCCTTATATTTTTCTTTTCCCATGTTCATGTATGTTTTCCCTGCTATGTTTTCCTATACTATGTTCTCGTATGCTTTTCTACTATATTTATTTTCTTGTATGTTTTGTATTTCTTCTAAAACTTCTTAACATGCTTTTCTACTGTTCTTATCAGTCTTTTCTAGTTATGCTTCGAATTAGTCTCTTTCATTTTGTTTACTTTGATCCCTTCTACTGTGTTTGCATGTTACTTTACTATCATGTTTCTCATGAGTTCTGTTGATGAAAGAAGAATATTAGAAGGTTCGGTTCTTTTCTGAAACCTCTAAACATGTTTCGATTCAATTGCTTGCCTTCTCATCTTTGCTTTTTGATTTGCCTGAACTAGGGTTTTATTTCAAAATCCCTAATTCTTTCAGACCAACTTCGAATCTCTGAACTAAAGTTTGGACATCCATGTTTTCATACAACAGTGATTTTTGCTAAACTCTTCTACACAGGATTTTCTATTATTTTACAATAACACTACAGCCAACTTTCATGTTTAATATGTTTGTATGCTCCTTATATATGATAAACTTCCCTCTAATGTGGTCTTCAAATTTGTGATGAGTTCATATTCTCCTCTGAGTATGGTCTGATTGATTTCTTTCCATTGTTTTACGATTCTCTCTATGACTCGACCTAAGTCAACACCTTCTCGGCTTTTGCGACTTCGTTAATTCATGGGTCAATAATTACAAGATCCCTGGCCTTTTATTTACTAGCTTTTAATTGATTTCCTTACCTTATTTGTACAACCATGTACTTCAGGACCATGTCCTTAAATAACCTTTTATGTATTGACCCTTAATTGCATGCTTTGTGCAAAGTTCTTATTCAATTTTTTTCCTTAAATTGTTTTTACATGTTTGAATATGAATTCCTTAAGTTAAGGGAAGTCTTGTGTAATTGATTGACAATCAGTTCTTTAACTATTTTCTTACCTTATTTCCTCAAGACTTTCACACTATAAATGCATGATTCTTTAACACATCGGACACGATTGGCAATCATACACTTCACAATTCACAATCTCTTCTAAACTCATACTTACTCATAATAGTATTCTCCATTTACCTGCAGTATGGCCTATTAACAAGACCTATTGTTTTTTTTTCTCTATCTGCTTCTTTGAAACTGGTTTGTCCTAAATTAAGCTTTGGCATCATCACAATGTGTTTATTTATAGCTTTTTGTATCCTGTCTACTTTACTGCTTCTGTAGAGTTAAATATTTAAGCTAGCATGTTGATTTCTCTCTGCTTGTTTTGGCTATGAATCTCTATCCCCTATTACCCCTATGTGTTTTGGGTCATGACTTGCGGCATGGAAATGTAAGTTGTTGTCCATAAAATATGTTTGATCCATAGGGGTCTTGATCTCTAAACAATATGTGCTAACAGACCCGAGGGTGTACTAGCATCTCCCATTGCCGGGTATGCCCACCAGCCTGCTTTTGCCTTTTGCAAACCCCCCCCCCCCCATTCCCCTTTACCCTTATGTGTAATGATTTAAGATGCTTCCCTTTTCCCTTTCCCCTTTCAGAATCCTGCTTCTGCATTTGCACTCTCTCTTAGTCCCTAAGTTCTGCCACCCCCTCCCCCCTATTGTGAGCCTTGCCTTGGGACCTTGAGTTCCCTCTGAACTTGAACACCTGAGGGTGGGCGCTTCCACTATATTATGTCTTAATCTGGTGATATATTTGGGGGTAAGCACTGGCCGGAGTTCATGTGAGACTCTTGGGAACTTTGACACACCCCAAATGGAGAAAGGCTTTGAAATATGATCACTTGGTGTTGATTTACTTCATACTTCAGACAGGAAGTCTGAATTACGCTCTCCTTGGTTGTACTTTTAATTTCTAATGTATTGTTTCTTTACTTTTCTTCTTTCTGGGCTGTAATAACTTCATAATAAAACTTTTGTGCATGGCTAGAGAAAAGGTAGGGGTAACCATGTATGCTAAGGGTTAGATATCTTGCCTATATGAGTTTTTTTGAATTTCTGCATTCTCATATGTAGATATCTTGCCTATATGAGTTTCTGAATTTCTGCATTCTCATATGTAGATATCATGTCCATAGAAATCTTGCATACAGATGCCATGTCTATAGAAATCTTGCATGCTCATATGCATATGCCATGTCTATAGGAATCCTGCATTCTTTCATATAGATACCATGTCTACAATTATTCGAAATATGAATTCTGCATATGCATATAAAAAATACGCCTATACGTATTTCTGAATCTTGCATATCCACTTTCATTAGGCAAATATGTTAATAGATCTTAAATAACCCACTGCAAGTATATATCATGTTCATAGGCTTTAAATTAAATTCAGCACCTAGATATCATGCTTATATGATTTTTACATTTCTCTATGTCTATAATAGTGTTCTAAAGTCAACAAACATGTAGAAAGCATGCCAATTGGAGCTTTAATCAAATTTGAATCGCCTTACTCATTTATGAGTCTAAAACCAGCAATAATAATGCCTTACCAGTTGTAGAACTTATGATCTCTTCTCCTAAAACTAGCCATTCTTTAATAACTGACAATTAGTATGTAATCAACTTGTATCCCTGTTTCTGAAATCTGTAGATATAATTCTTATAGGGTTTCTCGTCCAACACTTAGGCAAGCCATAGGGTAAACTTATAAATTGAATCAGTTTTTTTTGTCAGCTACAACCAGCAGGCAGACCTGATTCGGGCTTCTTATCTGAACTATGTAATAAATCAGTCAGGCTTAACCCTTTAAGTTTTAATCAGACCCTAAACAGTTTATGCAAGTCAAATTACATTATGTGTTTTCTTTGGTTTAAAGGAGGTCTGTATGAGCCCTTTCATATGTTTATACGCTTCCCCAAATTTTCTATTTGTGTTTTTTTTGTCGTCTTAGTATTTATCTTTTGAAACCACAAATAAGCCCAATATCTGCTCCCTTTAGGATTAGTAGTCCCAAGTGCCTTCGGGGCTGATAGGATTGGGGTGGGTAATAGCATGTAATAAGTGAACGAGACCATTTCGTTCTTTTATACCTTACGGGGTGGGAAATATTAGATATGGATTTGATGACCACGCGATAACATCACATGTAGCCCCTCACTGAGGAGTGATTATTGGATGTTGTGTGGGGTGATCCATATTATTAATAAACCTAGCACCCCCTTCCTTTTGCTCTTTTTTTCTTTTAAATCTTTTAAAACCATTCTTCTATAAAAAAATAATCAATTCTCTTTAGTTCTCACTGACTTTGTTTATTTGTAACCTTTACGTGAAAAGCCCCTTTTGCTTGAAGTGTATTTGCCTACGTGCCATTTGTACTTATGTCACAACAATAGTTTGGTCGGAAACCACATTAATGGATCTTGAGGGGTCTCTAACACCTTCCCCTTGGGATAATTTCAAGCCCTTATCCAATCTCTGGTTATTAAAACAAAGTAGAGTTAAAACTCTATTGGTGTCCTAATGCACCTTAATCATTAGGTGGAGACTCTTCAATTCCAAAATCCAATTCCCAAAAGGGAACGAGTTGTCTTCCCAAATGTCATAAACCCAATTTTGCGAGCAAAATTGGGCGTGACAGTATGGCGACTCTGCTGGGGAGTTCTTTTAGGCTTTTACCATTTCAAGCTATTACTATGACTTTACATTTTTTTATGTGCCTTTATTTGTTTAATCCCTTTAAGCATTCAATTCCCGCTTCTACTATAAAAATGACTTGTCTTTTTGTTTCTTTCCATTATTTCTTTTACTACTTTACTTTACTGCATTCCTTTATTACTGTTTTAAATTATTGCAATTGTTATTTTATGAGCGTGAAAATACGTGACAACTTGTTTTAATAATTGCAAAAGCATGTTTTCAAAAATTATATTCCACTCGTGCCAAAAAAATACCATAGCAATGCTTATAATTAGTGGTTGTGATCTTCCGATATTATCACCCCTAAATCTGGCAAAGGCATATTTGCGGTAAAACCAGTCGATCAATGGTGTGGTCGATGGTTCCGCGCCTTTCCCTCTTGAGTTTTCCGCTTAAGGGTACCAGTCTAATACCTTATAGAAACCTTACTCTATTTAATTTTGCGTGCAACATGGTCAAAACTTATCCAAGTCAGTTATGTTGTCCGCGTAATGACTCTTTAAGATAGCCTTGTCCAAAGTCCACTGAGTTTCCCTAAAACCCAAACGGACACAACCACATTTTGTGCATTTATTGGGAGAACTAATTGCTTTTATGCCAATTATTGATATTTAGTACTCGATTCAGGTGGAGGTAAGGGCCTAACCTTTTTGTCTTGCAGTAGCATGAGGCACGAAGTCCCCAGATTCGGCATGGTCACCAACATCCATCCGAAATTGCTAAACTGGTGAGAGGATCTTCATTCCAGTGATCAGACTCTTGATTGGAAATACCTGGGGAATCGACCTTCTCTCCAGGAAATCCAACCCAACAACAAAACCATAGAAGCTGCTTCTCTATTCTGGGATTGTGATGGGTATGTGTTCCACTTCAGAAAAATTGAGACAACAACCCTGCTCCAGAAAATAGAAGGACTGGCTGGTATAACGTGGGAAACTCTTGGTTTGTTAATGCCGAAAAACTATAAACATAGAGGTTTTCTCAAAATGATGGGCTTAAAGAAAAATATAGACTTGACATGTCTGAAAGAATCATACATTCCCTTTGACTATGTGTACAAGATGTACGGTCGTAGCAAATCTTACTGTACTTATCCTGATGAATTTGCCCTTACATTATTGGGGCATGTCCACCGAAGGGTCTTTATCTTTATGTTCTGCTTCTTGGGGATTATAGTGTTTCTGATGAAGAAAGAAAAGATCCATACCAAGCTAGCTATAGTCACCAAACCTGTAATGGAGGTAATTGATGGACAACCATTCAGTCTCGTACCAATGATCATTGCAAAGATATATCGAGTCCTAGAAAGGTGTTAACAAGGAGCCAAACACTTCGAGGGTTGTAATCTGCTACTTCAACTTTGGCTCGTAGAATATCTCCAAAAGCGTGAGTACTGACAAGCAATCCATCAAAGGGACTAGGACAATCGCATCGCTTTTCATCACCCGAAATGAATGAATTACATGCCCAACATGTTC
This sequence comes from Nicotiana benthamiana, assembly GCA_034376525.1. Taxonomy (NCBI): domain Eukaryota; kingdom Viridiplantae; phylum Streptophyta; class Magnoliopsida; order Solanales; family Solanaceae; genus Nicotiana; species Nicotiana benthamiana. The sequence goes on along the minus strand of CM067339.1, from coordinate 56,761,747 downwards.
CCCCAACTATAAAATGCTAAAGAATGGGTCGAACTCTTCAAAAATCTAACTGAGGACCAAATACAATGGATGTTCAAGTGGTTCCTAACTGAGGATTTCATCGTCCGATCCAAGGACGCACCTTTCTTAATATTGATCGGGTTAAGAGGAATGTACCCATATGTACCTCTTCGGGTTATGAGACAAGCGGGTAGGAAGCAGGTTATACCAAGGGTCGACAAGATGATTCACTTCCGAGCTGACTTCTAGGATGAAGATAGCCCTTACAGGTGCCAGGCTCAGCATATGTGGCACTGCAAGATTGTCTTGAGAAAGGACACAATCGAACGAGACAAAAACCATGCAGGTTGTGTTCCATATTATTCGGGTTGGTTGGAGGATAACCATAATGGTCTGGGTCGACCCGGGTTTGTTCGAGGCAACAGAATCATAGATGAAAAGGCAGAAGCACAGGCCAAGTACAACCATTTGCGCAAGAGAATCTGAGAATGCAAAAGCAAGAACCGTGAGATACAAGAAGCCAATCAAAAACTAATTGAAGAGTGGAAGGATATGGAAGTCCGCGCCAACAAACGTTTGGTCTATTTGGAGCGAGGTATAGTAGAGTTGGAAAAGAAGTTTCTGAAGAGGGTCAAAGACTGTCGAACTGCTGAAGAAAATGAAGGCGGACATTTGGCCAGAGCTAACTTGCTACTAGGACTGCACGAGCTAGTGAATCTGTTCGATGGAGCCAATGATGTAGATTCTGGGGAAGGTCCTTCTGGGAATAAATAGATAGAAATTTCCATTCTCGCTTTATAAAATGTAATAAGGCCAATGGCCATTAGTGATTTTTATTATCTTGTTATTTAGTGTCGTTTTGGGATTCATCTACCTTTTATTAATGAAATGAGGCATTTAGTGTTCTAAGTTCTCCAAGATTAACTTGTCACTAGGCCTACCTCGGGCACAACGAGGTCCCCAAAATTCGGGCACGCTTTATATTTCAACACTACATGTTGAAATATTGCAACATTTTTCCTAATGATCCACACTGACTTGTTACCTTTTGTTTTACTTTCTGCTTATTCCCCTCCCCAAAGGTTAGTTCCTGAGTTCTAGCAACATCATCATATTTTACGAGATCTAAGGGCCCTCCACCTACTCCTCCTCCAAGTCTTGTCAGAAAAAAAAACAAAAGAAAAATAGAAGATTCAAACAACTCAACTGAATGGGTAGAGGTCACTCATGGTGCTCTGGTTCCTAAGGAAAATGCATCCCAACTTGAACAAAAGCTACTAAAGTTCCAAGAAGAATTTGATCAGGTTTGGAACCTGGCAAATTTGTCATTTTCCCTCACCACTCCAGAAGTTAATTTCCCAAACACTTAGAACCTCGCACCTCTACAAAACATAACAAACCACAAAGCCATCCCGCTCCTCACCACCACTGCAATACTTGCCACACTTCCAACAGTACTCCACTGCTCATCCCAGAACCATTCAACTCCACAAATGACCATTCCCACACTCATCATAAAACCCCCATCTACGTGGAGACCATGCCACCCTCCACCAAACCCATATCAAGCACACTCGAGTCTGATGATAAAGACTCACTTATCAGGAACCTGGCCGAATAGCTTATAAGGTTGACTAGAAAAATTTAAGGCGTTAAAGGTAGTAAGGGAATTTAAGGGCTAAACTATGAAGATCTTTACATACAACAAGATGTCGAACTGCCTGAGGGGTACAAACCTCCTAAGTTTGAGATGTTTGATGATATAGGGGATCCGAGAGTTCATTTGAGAACATACTGTGACAAGTTGGTCGGAGTAGGGAAGGACAAGAGGATCCGCATGAAACTTTTCATGAGGAGTCTGAAAGGAGATGCCCTGTCTTGGTACGTCGGCCAAGACCCGAAGAAATGGTCAAACTGGGTGAGTATGCAATGTGACCTTATGGACAGGTTTAGATTCAACACAGAAAATGCACCAGATGTTTTCTACATTCAGAACCTGAAGAAGAGCCCACGGAAAAATTCCACGAGTATGCTACTCGATGGAGATCAGAAGTTGCTAAGGTTAGACCTGCCTTAGAGAAAAAACAAATGATAAAAAATTTCATCCGAGCATAGGACCCCCAATACTATGAAACACTAATGTTGATTGAGAACCATAAATTTTCTGACATCATCAAGTTGTGTGAAAGGATCGAAGATTGCATAAAAAGTGGTATGGTTACAAACTTTGAAGCTTTGCAAGCTACCAATAAGGCCTTACAGTCTGGTGGTACGTCCAAGAAAAGGGACATAGGCATCGTAATGGTTGCACAAAGAACCAAATCCCCTATCAAATATTAAACCTATCTGATTTCTCCCCTCATATATCAACCTATTCCGAACTACCAAACACCATCACCACCTACTTATCAATAACCCCCACCTCCTACATATCAGCCTACTTCACCCAGATATTTCCCACCTGCACTTGTCTACCAATCCTAAAATGCTCAACCATCCCACTATCAATCACCCTCCGCACGCCAAACTTCCCTAGACCTTAGCCAAATTTCGGCCACAGACCTTCCAAAGAGTATACCGCCATTGCTGAACCCATTGACCAACTGTATTAGAGACTCAAAGCTACTAGTTATGTCACCCCCTATCCTTACCATAACCCCCGAAAACCCTTCTCAGTGGGTCAATCCAAATAAATCTTGTGCATACCATTCCGGCATGAAAGGACATACCATTGATGAATGCCGCTCTTCGAAGGATAAGATCCAGACTTTGATTGACAACTAGTATCATTATAGCAAAGGAGCTATCTTCGAATGTCCGCAATAACCCTCTACCAGACCACAAGGGTGGAGGTGCTTACATGATCGAGATGGAGGATGGTTGGGACCCTAAGGGATCGATTGGTTTAATCACAGAAGGAGACGACCCAAAGAATCCAGTAGTCACTCTTATTCGATTGTAGTCCAAATTCAGTTTTTTGGCAATGCCGAGGTAAACATGTCCATGCCACTCAAGCTTGACGCACCGTCCTCTGCAAAGACACCAACGCAGATTGAAGTTTAGTTTATATCACCAGCAAATGTACCTACACCCTTTGAAGTTGCAGTTTTACCACCTTAGGTTCCTACTCCATTCAGAGTAAAAATAACCACGCCAATTCCAGTTGCTATGTCGGTAGCGACACAATTTCACACAAATGCCATACCTTGGGACTACACAGCCGTGGCCAGAAGAAAAGGGAAGGTCAAGTTTGGGGAAGCCATTGCGGCATAGGGTATGACAAGAACCGGCAAGGTTTATACCCTAGAGCATTTGGTTGAGTCAAGCAAGTAGGCCTCTAATCGACCAACCATCACCGAAGTTGGGCCTCACGATCTCTAGAGGAAGATAAGAGCCAAAAAATTCTCGGCCATTGATCAGCTGAACAAAATATCAGCATATATTTCTATCCTTACTTTGCTACAAATTTTCAATGCACACAAGAATACCTTCATATGAGTGCTGGGTGAGGCATATGTACCAAGAGCCATCACCAAAGAAGCGATTACGAATATAGTAGGGCAGGTATTGGAAAGTCACAAGATCACTTTTCATGAAGACGAGCTGCCATAAGAGGGGTTGAGTCACAACAAGGCATTGCACATCACTGTGTAGTGCGAGGATTATTTTATCACCAAGATCCTGATAGACGAAGGGTCTAGCCTCGATATTTGTCCGTTGGTAAAACTCAGGACATTAGGAAAGGGGCTGCATGAGATCAAGGACGGGGCCATCAACGTGAAAGCTTTCGACAGATCCCAAAGGTCCACTATTGGGGAAATTAGCTTGTGTTTGCAAATGGGGCCTACTTGGTTTGATGTTGATTTTCAAGTAATAGACGTGCCGACATCTTACAATATATTGTTGGGATAACTATGGATTCGTGTTGCTAGGGTCGTAGCATCAACATTATAGGTACTGAAGTTTGAGTGGAATCGTCCAGAGGTGATCATTCATGGAGATGGTAGCTATCCCAAATACAGTCGCCAGACCACTCCAGCAATTGGAGGTAAAAGAAGGATAGACAGGGAAACATACCACCACATCAAGCGAGTCAATAGTGTTGATAAAGACAAATGGTGGGACAACAAAATTGAAAGCATACTGAACTGGAGCGGATACAAACTCGGCAAGGGAGACCATCGGGGAATCGCTAAGCCCATTAAGCTCAAGAAACATGGCACCACCTTCGGATTGGGATATGAGTATACTTGGAAAGAATCCATTGACTGGTCGCCACCATGGTGGGGTCCTTACTACCCGTTGGAGTAGTGAATACCCTGCCTGGAGCAGACTTTCCAACCATCCAAAGTTATCTATGGGTCAGAAGAAGAGGAAACGCTGGTAGCAGCGAGGAATTTGTTCCTAGAAGACGATGATATGGATTGTTGTGTCATTTTCGAGGCGAGGGGGGGAGGAAGGCCCTTCCATACATGTTTTGCGTAGAGGAGAATACCTCAATAACTGGATTGTCAGAACCACCAGAGCTAGGTGAGCCTCGGGGTAGCAAGGTTGACTAAGAATCATGCACTGTTTTTATTTTACTAGTTGACTTTCCTTTCACATTTTAAATTTTGCAAGAAAGAGCTCCAATGTTCAAAACAGTTATGGAATTTATCAAGGCATTTCGATTTTTCTCATAAATCAATACTCCAATTATTTTCTCTCACTACTTTACTTATACAGCATTACTATTACTTGTCTTGATGAACCATTGATTGTGAGGCTATAGAGACCCTATACTCGCCTCCTATTGCTCCTACATGCTTGGTCCTTGAAGATTGAAGGCCTAACCATGATGAGGTTTTGTCCAGTCTACGTTCGATTCGAGTTCCACGGCCATCTCCGGTATTTCTCCGGCATACCATGGCTGTTCGAGCCCGATTTTGACCTTTCCGACTTAGATCGGTGACCTTTCAAAGCCTTTCTCACTTCTAGGGTTCTTCTGAAACCCTAACCCTTCAAGGTTTCTCTAATTCTTTTAGAACAGTTGTGTATCTATGCTTTCCCTAAGTTCTCAAACGATTTCTATGGCTCTTCTTTCAAAATCTTTTTATTCCGATCTAGGGTTTTTCTGAAAGTGTTTAAGTATTTTTCTGACTTTCTTTGTCTTTCGTGTGTATATTCCTCTACTATGTTCTATTTTTCTACCATATTCTTGTATGCTTCTCCTACTGTGTTTTTCTATACTATGTTCTCATATGATTTTCTACTGTGTCCTTGTATTTTTTCTTATACCATGTTCTTGTATGTTTTCCCTGTTGTCTTTTCCTATACCGTGTTCTCAAATGCTTTTCTACTATATTTCTTTTCTCCTGTGTTCTTGTGTTTATCCTATTGTATTTTTTATTACTAAGTTCTTAATTTTCCTTATGAAGTTCCTTCTACTGAGCTCTGTTTAAAAGATTCTTCTAAAACTTCTTAACATGCTTTTTCTACAGTTCTTATCAGTCTTTTCTCAATATGCTTCAAATTAGTCTCTTTCACTTTGTTTAATTTGAAACCTTCTGTTGTGTTTGCATGTTACTCTTCTATCATGTTTCTCATGAGTTCTGTTGTTGAAAGAAGCATGTTAGAAGGTTTAGTTCTTTTCTGAAACCTCTAAACATGTTTCGATTCAAATTCTTGCATTCTCATCTTTGCTTTGTGATTTTCCTGAACTAGGGTTTTATTTAAAAATCCCTAATCTTTCACACCAACTTCGAATCTCCGAACTAAAGTTTGGGCATCCTTGTTTTCATACAATGTTGATATTTGCTAAACTCTTCTACACTGGATTTTCTATTGATTTTACAATGACACTATAGTCTCCATTCATGCTTAATATGTTTGTATGCTTTTTATATACGATAAACTTCCCTCTAAAAGTGGCCTTCAAATTTTTGATCAGTTCATATTCTCCTCTTCATATGGTCTGATTGATTTTTGTCCATTGTTTTTTGATTCTCTCTATGACTCGACCTAAGTTAAGACCCTACTTGGCTTTTGCAACTTAGTTCATTCATGGCTTAATAACTACAAGATCCCTGGCCTTTGATTTATTTGTTTTTAATTGATTTCCTTACATTATTTGTACAACCGTGTACTTCAAAATCCTATCCTTAAATACTTTTTATGTATTGGCCCGTAATTACATGTTTTGTACATAGTATTCAATTTCTTTCCTCAAATTATTACCCGTTTGAATCTGAATCCCTTAAGTTAAGGGAAGTCTTGTGTAATTGATTTTTTCTTAACTATTTTCTTACATTATTTCCTCATGACCTACACACTATAAATGCACGACTCGTTAACACACAGCGGACACGATTGACAATCCTACACTTCACAATTCACAATCTCCTCTGAACTCATACTTACTCATAATAGTATTCTCCCTTTGCCTGCACTGTGGCATGTACACAAGACCTATTGTTTTTTTCTCTATCTGTATCTTTGAAACTGGTATGTCCTAATTTAAGCTTCAACATCATCACAATGTGTTTATTTACAGTTTTTTGTATCCATGTCTACTTTACTGCCTATGTAGAGTTAAATATTTAAACTACCATGTTGATTTCTTTCTGCTAGTTTCTTCTATAAATTCCTATTCCCTATTACCCCTATCTGTTTTGAGTCATAACCTAAGGCATGGAAATATAAGTTGTTGTTCATGAATTAGGTTTGATCCATAGGGGTCTTGACTTCTAAACAATATGTGCTAACAGGCCTTAGGGTATGCCAGCATCTCCCATAGCTAGGTATGCCCACCAGCCTACTTTTGCCTCTTGCAACCCCCCATTCCCATATACCCTTATATGCACTGATTTAAGTTGCTTCCCTTTTTCCTATGAACTTGGACACCTGAGTTCTGGCCCTTCCACTGCACTATGTCTTAATCTAGTTCTCATATGTAGATATCCTCTCTATTGGAGTTTATGAATTTCTGCATTCTCATATGTCGATATCATATCTACAGAAATCTTGCATACAGGTGCCATGTCTATAGAATCTTGCATGCTTATATGTAGATGCCATGTCTATAGGAATCCTGCATTCATTCATATAGATACCATGTCCACAACTATTTGAAATCTGAATTCTGCATATGCATATAAAAAAATATGCCTATAGGTCTTTCTGAATCTTGCATATCAACTTTCATTAGGCAAATATGTTTATAGATATTAAATAACCCACTGCAATTAGATATCATATTCACAGCCTTTAAATGAAATTCAGCACCTAGATATCATATTCATAGGATTTGTGAATTTCTCTATGTCTATAAAAGTGTTCAAAAGTCGACAAACGTATAGAAAGTATGCCTATAGGAGCTTAAATCAAATCTGAATCGCCTCACTTATTTATGATTCTAAACCAGCAATAATAATGCCTTACCAGTTGCGGAACTTATGACCTCTTCTGCTAAAACTAGCCCTCTTTTAATAACTGACAATTAGTATGTAATCAGCTCATATCCCTGTTTATGAAATCTATAGATACCACGCCTATATGGTTTTTCGTCCAACACTTAGGCAAGCCATAGGGTAAACTTATAAACTAAATCATTTTTTTTAATCAGCTACAACCAGTAGGTAGGCCTGATACGGGCTTCTTACCTGAACTATGTAATAAATAAGTCAGCCTCAACCCTTTAAGTTTTAATCATACCCTAAACAGTACATGCAAGCCATGGTACATTATGTGTTTTCTTTGGTTTAAAGGAGGTCTTTTTGAGCCCTTTCATCTGTTTATATGCTTCCCCAAACTTGCTATATGTGTTTTAGTTGTCGCCTTAGGATTTACCTTTTGAAACCATGAATAACCCAATATCTCTTTCCTTTAGGATTAGTAGTCCCAAGTGCCTCCGGGGCTGATACGATTGGGGTAGGTAACAGCATGCAATAAGTGAACGAGACCATTTCACGCTTTAATACCTTACGGGGTGGGAAAGGGTAGATATGGATATGATGACCATGCGATAACATCACATGTAGCCCCTCACTGAGGAGTAATTACCGTATGTTGTGTGGGGTGATCCATATTATCAATAAACCTATGACCCCCTTTCCCTTGCTCTTTGTTTATTTTAAATCTTTTAAATCCATTTCTTCTAAAAAAGAATCAACTCTCTTTAGTTCTTGCTAACTTTGTTTATTTGTAACCTTTACGTGAAAACCCCCTCTTACTTGAAGTTTATTTGCCTAAGTGCCATTTGTACTTAAGTCACAATAATAGTTTGGTCGGAACCACATTAATGGATCCTGAGGGGTGCCTAACACCTTCCCCTTGGTATAATTTCAAGTCCTTACCCAATATCTAGCTATTCAATCAAATTTAGATTTAAAACTCTATTGGTGTCCTAATGCACCTTAATCATTAGGTGGCAACTCTTCAATTCCAAAACCCAATTCCCAAAGGGGAACAAGTTGTCTTCCCAAATGTCATAAACCTGATTTTGCGAGACAAAGGGGGCGCGACAACCGGTGACTGTGACATGTAATGGCAACGCAATATGAGGGTAGTGATTCGGAAGAAGAAAATGAAATTCCCGAGGAAGTTTTCAATGAGGTTGATAACTTTGAGAATAAGCCTAAGTCCAACTTGGATAAAATCGAAGCAGTAAATTTGGGGGATGCCAAGACCGTCAAGGAGACTCGCATCAGCATTCACTTATCGTCGACAGAGAAAGAGGAGTACATTCATTTCTTAAAGGGATACGGGGACATTTTCACATGGTCGTATGATGAAATGACCTGTTTAAGCACGTCCATAGTGGCTCACAAGTTGCCTACTAATCCCATATGTCCACCGGTAAAGCAGAAACTCAGAAAGTTCACACCAGATATGAGCCTGAAAATCACGGAGGAAGTTACTAAGCAGATCAAAGCCAAGTTCTCAAGGTAGTTGAGTACTTAACCTAGTTAGCCAACATTGTGCCAGTACTAAAGAAAGATGGGAAAGTCAGTGTTGACTATCAATATTTAAACAGAGCAAGTCCTAAAGATGACTTCCCACTACCGAATATAAATATCCTGATCGACAATTGTGCCAAGCATGAACTCCAAACCTTTGTAGATTGCTTTGCGACTTATTACCAGATCTAGATGGATGAAGCAGACGCAGAGAAAATAACATTTGTTACACAATGGGAGTATACTTCTACAAGAAGATGCCATTTGGTCTAAAGAATGTCGGGGTTACCGATATGAGATACATGACAACCATATTCCATGATATGATACACAAAGAAATAGTGGTGTATGTCGACGACGCCATTATCAAATCCAACAGGGCCATTGATCACATAGCAGACTTGAGAAAGTTCTTTGACAGTTTAAGGAGGTACAACTTAAAATTGAACCCCGTAAAGTGTGCATTCGAGGTTCCCACAGGAAAGTTACTGGGATTCATAGTCAGGTATCGAGGGATCGAGCTAGATCTATCTGAAGTCAAGGCTATGTAGGAGTTTATCGTCACCTAGGAGTAAAAAAGATATGTTGAGTTTCCTAGGACGTCGCAACTATATCAGTTGCTTCATAGCACAGTCCACAGTCATATGTGAACTCATCTTCAAGGTGCCGAGAAAAGATGCCGAGATGAGCTTGTTAGAAAAATTTTGACAAAAACAAGGAGTACCTATCCACACAACCGGTCTTGGTCTCGCCAGAGCTAGGACGACCTTTTCTACTCTATGTATCTATAATAAACGTAGCCTTTGGATATGTTCTGGGACAACATGACAAAATAGGGAGAAAAGAGCAAGCCATATACTACTTGTGTAAGAAGTTCACACCTTACGAAGCACGGTATTCTCTATTGGAACGCACCTGTTGTGCTTTGAACTGGACGGCCAAGAAGTTGAGGCATTACTTTGGTGCCTATACCACATACCTCATATCCAAGATGGACCCTCTGAAGTACATATTCTAGAAACCCATGCTGACTAGAAAATTAACCAAATGGCATATACTGTTGACTGAGTTCGACATCGTCTATGTAACTCAAAATGTGGCCAAATGACAAGCATTGGCAGATCATTTTGCTGAAAATCCAGCAGGAGGAGAATATGAAACCTTGTAAACGTATTTCCTGATGAAGAGGTGTCATTCGCAGGAGAGGACATTGCTGAAGCATACGACAGTTGGAGGATGTTCTTGACAAAGATACAGTTTTCAAAAGAGTGGGCATTGGAGCAGTTTTGGTATCAGACAGGGGTCAACATTATCAGGTATCTGCTAAACTCCAATTTCCATGCACCAATAATATGGCAGAGTATGAAGCCTGATACTAGGATTCAACATGTCATAGATATGAATATTCAGGTTCTGCTGGTAATCGGTGATTCAGATTTGCTTGTGCACCGGGTACAAGGAGAGTAGGCTACAAAGAATTCCAAGATATTTCCATATCTGCACCATGTACATGAATTCGGAAAAAGGTTCATGAATATAGAGTTTCGGAATGTACCCAGAATGCAGAATGAGTTTTCCGATGCATCGGCCCCCTTGTCATCCATGATACAGCATCCGGATAAGAAATTCAATGATCTCATCCAAGTGAGAATACATATAAAGTGGCTTATCGTGCTCACGTTGAGGAACAAACGTATGGAAAACCTTGGTTCCATGACATCAAAGAGTATTTGGAAAAGTGAGAGTATCCGTACCATGCAAACCACACTAAAAAATGCACACTTCGGAGATTGTCCAATCACTTCTTCCACAGCGGAGGAAACTTGTAAAGAAAAACTACTGATTTGGGAATGCTAAGATATGTTGATGGAAAAAAAAGCTTCTAAACTATCTGAGGATATACATGCGGGGACTTGAGGCCAAAATATGAATGGTTTTGTCTTGGACAAGAAGATACTTAGGGCCGGTTACTTTTAGATGACTATGGAGACAGATTGTGTCCAATATGACCACAAATTCTACCTATCTCAAGTGCATGCCGATATGATAAAAGTGCTGCCGAATGAACTCAATGCAACAAGCTGGCCTTGGCCATCCGCTGCCTCGAGAAAGGATGTCATCGCTCCAATCAAACCCATTGCTTCAAATGGCCAGAGGTTTATTCTGGTGGCCATTGATTACTTCACAAAATGGGTAGAGTATGCATCTTACAAAGCGGTAACCAAGAAAGTTGTTGCAGACTTTTTCAAAGATTGTATTGTTTGTTTATTCGGCGTTCCCAAGTCCATTGTTACTGATAATATTGCCAATCTCAATAGTGATCCGATGAAACCCATATGTGAAACTTTCAATATCAAGCACAAGAATTCCACTATATACCCTAGATAAATGGAGCTGTAGATACCGCCAACAAAAACATCAAGAAGATTGTAAGGAAGAAGGTAGAAAAGCACAAATAATGGAATGAGAAGCTACCCGCTTTGTTGGGATATTGCACCATATTTTGTACATCAATCGAGACAACTACTTACATGTTGGTTTATGGTACCGAAGATGTCATCCTAGCCGAGGTAGATATTTCTTTTTTAAGAATCATAGAAGCTGAACTCAACAATGTAGAATGGATAAGGAGCTATTGTGAACAATTGGCCCTTATTGACGGAAAAAAAGGATGAACGCAATATGCCACGGTCAGCTTTACCAGAATAGAATGTCCAGGGCTTTCAACAAAAGGGTCAAACCAAGACAATTTACACTAGGGCAGCTGGTGTTGAAGAAGATCTTCCCATATCAAGATGAAGCCAAATGAAAATTATCTACCAACTAGCAAGGTCATTAAATTGTTCACAGGGTGCTGATAGGAAGAGCACTTATACTTGCAAAAATTGACCGAGAAATGTGGCCAAAACCAATCAATTCAGATGCAGTCAAAAGATACTTTGCTAATACTATTTACATTTCCTTATCTGATACGCTTGACCTGATATCTGCTTAAGAGGGAATAAGTAGGCATCCTTATGGGTTCGGTCATATTATAATAATATTTATGTTTCCCCCATGATAAGAAACTTGGAAAATTCTGGAGAAAGTCCAGTCGACACCAACGTATGCCCGACAGTCAGAAATTGGCTAAGAAAATGGGACAGAATTTTGAGAAGGATTCTCGAAATTTCGAAAAAGTTTCAACAAGGCTCGTTACTCGCAAACAGCCGAAGGATCATCTACCAAAACGAGGTAGAATTTTGAGATGGACCCCCAAAATTCAAGCATGAGAAAGCTGCAATGACTCTTAAATGAGTTACAGTCACTAGTTAATCTAAAATTACTTGATATTTCACTTTGTTATTAAATAACTCTATTTTTATCAATAATTTCATATTTTCAAGGTCAGCAGACAAAGGCACGAACCAACCTTCCCTTACGGAACTTACATTTTTTCTTTGAGTGCATGCACATCTTACGTAGTGATAGCATTCACAGACATAAATACACGAAGAAAAATACTATCAAACGATCCACCAGACACTGAATGTGTCCCCATCTAAGAAATATTCTACCCTTATTTGCTATTTGTTCTTTGAATAGGACTGAATCCTGTCTCGCATCCTACATGAGGCTAATCCTTGCCTCCGTACTCGCATGAGGCTTATCCCTGCCTCCATTCTTGCATAAGGGTAACCCTTGCCTCCATACTTGGATGAATTTAATACATGCCTCCGTTGTTGCATGAGGTTAATCCTCGCCTATATACTTGCATGAGGCTAATCCATGCCTCCGTACTTGCATGAGGCTAATCCATGCCTCCGTACCTGCATATGGCTAATCTATGCCTCCATACTTACATGAGGTTAATCCCTGCCTCCATACTTGCATGAGGCTAATCCCTGCCTCCGTATTTGCATGAGGCTAATCCATGCCTCCATATTTGCATGAGGCTAATCCCTACCTCCATATTTGAACGAGTCTAACCCATACCTCTGTACTTGCATGGGGCTAATCCTTGACTCAGTATTTGCATGAGGCCAATCTCTTCCTCCATATTTGCATGAGGCTAATCCTTGCCTCCATACTTGCATGAGGCTAATCCTTGCCTCCATATTTTCATGAGGCTAATCCTTTCCTGCGTATTTTCATGAGGCTAATCCCTGCCACAATATTTGTATAAGGCTAATCCATGCCTCCATATTTGGATGAGGCTAATCTCTGCCTCCGTATTTGCATGAGGCTAATCCCTGCCTCCACATTTGCATGAGGCTAATCCATGCCTCCAAATTTGCATGTGACCAAGCCACGTCCCTCCTTGTAAAAGATATTGTTCGATTCCGGTATTATTTAGTTTATTTTCTACCAGGCTAAGCTCTGCCCTTTATTTCACAAGACTAAGCCTTGTCTTGTTAACATTATATTATTGCATCTCATGGGCTAAAATATCGCCAATCAGTCCAAAGGCGTCATAGTCTAAAGGCATAATCCTCATGTCTGGAAGACACCATTTCATGGCCTGAGGATCTCTCAAATTTGCATATCATTATTCAAGGGCATCATGGTCCGGAGGCACCATCTTTATGGTCCAAGAACATCATTCATGGCCTACAAATCCCTCATTGAACAATTCATGGCCTTAGTCATCATGGTCGGAGGACGTCACCCTTAACCGTCCGAAGATAACTTTCATGGTCCAAAGGGAATATGCATCATGTTTAATTTTTTTCACAAATACATATTTGTGGTGTCTCTTTATCTCCAGTTGATCAGTAAGCAACTGGTATCCCAGTAGGAGTGACCTCGCTCCAGTTTCTTTCACAATCTCAAACTTGACCATTCATCATAACCACCTATCCCGAAATCTCGTGTTCGTTCTAGTAATGACTTCATCGGTAAATTCCGCCAATGGATCCAGAACTACACATAGCTTGATTTCTGTAAAATGGGGAATATGTAGGTAGCTCAAAGGTGAGAATCTGGCCTCTATCTTTTAAAACATCCATGCGGTAAAAATTGGCCATCATTCCTTTACCCGAAAACTTTTTCATCCTTTTGTGGTAAAGAGAAAAAGATGTTGATACCCAATATTTCCATAATATTTTCAAAACTATGCCTTTGAGTCAATTTGTATTTTCACACAATTTCTGAATTTTTAAAATATTTTAATTAATCTATCCCAACATTTTATTTATAAAAAATAGATTATTGATTGCATTATAAATAGTTTTATAATAATTTTTTTTGCTAAATCTTATCATTTGCATGTGTACTACGTTTCAATTATGCAAAATAGGCACATTTGTATTTCTATTGTAAAACTGTAACTACTTTGCAATTATAGCCGATGTATGCAATTATTACATTATTTTACCAGAAAATATTCTCTTATATTTTTAATATATTAAGTAATTATTTTAAAATATTTTTAGGCGTAAAAATCATTTTTTACAACCTATTAGTTATTTTTAAAAATTATTTTATCAATTAAATGAACATTTAATAAATGGCCCTCTTATTTTCATATTTTAGCCGAAATTAAACACCCCATATCCCAACTAAATCAAAAACCAGCCCAAATCTACCCAGCCTAAACCCATATCATCCAACCCGACCCCAAACCCTTTTAATCCTGGCCATTGATCACAGAGATCAATGGCTATCATCACTCATTTCCTTTTTTGGTCCCTAATGACCCTCAAACCCTAACCATTTTATTACACCCACCGCCCTTGAAACCCTCTCCTCTCCAATTCTCTATGAAACCAAACTTAACCCTTTCCGTCGCTACCAAGAACCAGTCCTAATCCCCTTGATACCTACCTGATCCATGGCTTCCCATGGATGTACGAGGCCTCTACTTATCTCCTATTTCCCTTGGTTGCTTGATTGTGTGGTTACGTGGAAGGACCTCGAAGTGATCTGGTCCAGATCTCATTCAAAACACTTCGTAGAGCCTGTCTATGGTCTATGAGTGCATTCTATCAAAGTTTCACAGCTCAAATCTTTGATTCAAGGGCCAAATTCTCTTTACCCTCTCTTTTTCTTCGAAACTTAGGATTTGGACTTGAATCCGTCCAGATCCTTGTACATCTGGAGCTATTTGAGTTCGTCATTGCTTTTTCCTTAAGGCTCTTTTAGTTCTCTACTGATTAATTGATTTTTGAACATTTTTTTATATTAGGATTTGTTTTTCTTGTTGTTTGTTGGTCGAACCTCTAAGTATCTGAAGTATTTTAAAACTTCCATGAATATTCTTTTAGGTTCTTTTACTTCTCTACTACTAACCGCTTCTTAAAAACTAAATTGCTTTCTATTTTGATTTCGATGATTTTTGTTTGTTCAAACTTCTGTGTATTGATAGCCTTTCAAGTTTTCCATGGCTGTTTTCCTTCTTTCAGTGTTTTCAAATTAGGGTTTTAAACTATTTTTCGTCTAAATTCTCTGTATTCCTAAAATATTTACTCGACCTATTTAATTTATGATAATTGATATGTTATTTCCAGAATAGTTGAGTGATTTGCTCTGTCCGAATTTTGTGTGCTTGATTATTGATTATTTCCATGTTTATGACCTTAATAGGTCATTCTTGCCTTATTTGGATGTTGTGTATCTACTGATTCTTTACGTGATTCTTTCCTTAATTAAACCTTTGATTATTTTATTCTGAAGTTCTTTAATTGGTTTGATTTGAACTCATTTCCTTAACAAGGCCTCTGATTCTTTACTTCTTTACTCAGTCTAATTGAACCTCTTGCCTTAACTAATTCATGTCATTACCGTTGGCTAATTTTCCTCAATTAAAGGAGAAGACTATGTTGAACCTCTTTGTGTGATTGATTCTGAGATTCCTTAATTTCTGGTTACTAATTAATTTACCTTATTTTCTCTACTCTTGAACTACTATATAAACTCTCTTTTTTAACTTCTTAGATGACGAACATTAGTTCATAAACTGGTCTTACACACTAACAAAAAGAGTTCTCTGTTGTTCTTGCTACTTGTGATCTTCAACAGTCTAGTCGGCTATGAGCTAAGGCTAGAAACTGCATAAGACATGTCTTACATCTTGTGTTCTCTTTCTTAACTAGTATGACTATGATTAAATTTTACAATCTAAACCTATATGTTTATTTACTTCCTTAGTTCATCAGTCCTGAGTTCATTTCTACTTTTGTTTACTATTTATCTAGCATACCTAAATACACCTTGTTCAATATGTGATTAGCATGTCTCAACTTACTTGACTATCTGTTGCTTATCTAGCATGCCTAAATACTTCCTTGTTCAATTATGTGATTAGCATGTCTCCACTTTACTTGCCTGTTTACTATCTTGTTTAACATGTCTAACACTGTCTTGTTCCATATGTCATTAGCCTATTTGTCTGACTACTATTTATCTAGCATGCCTAAACTATGTTCTATAAGTGTGTGATTAGCATTTCTACACTTGGTAATACTAGCCTAGCCTGTCCACTTAAGTTCTTGCCTTTTCTGCTTGACTTTTGCTAAGTTTTCTAGCATCTCCTGGGTAACTCTAGTTATGTTGTTTATGTGTCATCAAACATGTTTATGTTGTAATCTTTGCTTCATGTTGTAAAAACCTACATATTATATCCAACCTATTAGTTCTGTAGAACCCTTGAGAATTCCATGCACTATGTTGTTTATGTGCTCCACTATACACTAAGGCGTATTCTATGTGTCCCAAACCCCTCTCTCCTTGTGTGGAACCTGCTTGCAAAGTGTTTCTGAATAATGGTTGTTCTTTGATTTGCGTTTTACTTAAAAGTGTTTTTTCATACTTTTCTCAAACCGTTTACCTCCAAATTAGTACTTGTTTTCATAAATCTATTCACTTCTGAGAATCCTCTCCATACTGTTTACCAAAACTTTTTCAAATCATGCCAAGAACTCTCACTTATTCTTAGGTTATTAAGTCTTGCCCTCTGGTATGTATACTACTCAGAGGTCCTTGAGATCTCTCTAAACTCTGGAATATCAGGGCTGACTCTTTCACACTGCACATAATTAATTTTTATTTGAGAAAGTTTGGTTGTAAGCATTGCCCGGATCCTTGAGGTCCCTAGGGAACTCTGACACACATGGACACAAATGTGGCAATGGATCTTGGGCATTTGAGTCTAGTAAAGGCCTGGTACACTAGAATTTGCTTTAGGCCTACTCACGCTCCCTATAGCTTAATTTATATTCTATTTTGTGTTCAAATTTTATGCAATCATTGGTCTGTAATAATTAATTGTAAACAAATATTGGAGTGACTAGTGAAAAGGGAGGGTAGTTGTATAATATGGGTAAGGTTGCGTAGATAACATGCCTATAGGTTCTACTTTGGTTCAAAATTCTTTTTGTTAGATATCATACCTATAGGTTTTACTTTGGTTCAAATGTACTTTGTTAGACAACATGCCTATAGGTTTTACTTCGGTTCAAATGTTCTTAATTAGATAACATGCCTATAGGTTTTACTTTGCTTCCAATGTGTTTTGTTAGATAACATGCTTATAGGTTTTACTTTGGTTCAAATGTGCTTTGTTAATAAACATGCCTATAGAGAATATAGTACCTAAGGTTCAGCTTCCATTACGGCTTATATTGAAATCTGTCTCTTTAGAAATCATGTCTATAGGATCAAAAATCAATTTTAATTAGAAATCATGCCTATAGGATCTAAACTCAGTTTTTTTTACAAGTCATGCCTATAGGTTCTGGATCAATTTAATTAATTGTCCTACTTGGTCTTCAACAATGTATTATTAATGTCACTAGAAAGCATGCTTATAGGATCAAGAACTTCAAAATATTTTTCCCAGAATTGTGACTGCATATAAGCACTTAGGCAAGCCTTATGGCGTTAACATTAAAATCAGCTCTCTTTATGTGTGAAATTATCCAGGATTGTCAGGCTACAAAACCATTAGGCAAACTGGTTAGGATTTTGCTACTTTCCTTATGCATGTCCTGAATCTGTAACATTCATCTAGATACCATATTTTTTGGATTTCTGTTTCTTCAAAACCTGTGTTTAGATGTGTTATTTGTTTGCTTATGTACGTGCGTAGGTACATGTGAGCCTTCTAACTACCTGTCCTATATGTTATTTGCTTGTCACCTAGATTTTTACCTTTTACAAACCTTAGGTTGTCTAGTACTGTCAAGATTTAGAGGTCCCAAATTCCTCCATGACCATAAGGAAGGGATGGCTAGTAGCACGCTCCGATATCATTAATTAAACACGCTCATATAACCACTAAGGGGAGGGTAATGAGTAGTAAAAGGATATGATGACCTATGCGTTAATGTCACATGTAGCCCCTCTAATTGAGAAGTGATTACCGGATATTAGATGGATATGATCCTGTAGGCTAATCAAGTTAGGACTTCCCTTTCCCAAATCCTTATGTGTTTAAATTCTCTAAATCTTCTTTTTCTTTACGTATACATATGGTGTCCAAGCCTCTTTACCTTCATTATTTAAACTCCCTTGATCATATACACATTTAGATAGGGAAATCCACTTTATTTGCAAATACTTGCTTGCTTGTTAATTGACTAATTCATATAGTTTAAGTTTGGCCAGGATCCACCATTGTGAACTACAAGGGGTGCCTAACACCTTCCCCTAAAGGTTATTTCGAGCCCTTATCTTGATCTCTGGTGATGCAAACTAGTTACATGAGTTAATCATTCTAGGTTCCTCAAGATTCCCAAACGCACCGTAATCCGTTAGATGGCGACTCTTCAAATACCCAATTCCCAAAAGGAAATGGGTTGTTCCCCCATGAATATCGAAACCTAGACTTCCCCGCAAAAAAGGGAAAAAAAGGGGTGCGGTAGCTAGGTCGATCACTTAATAGTTATTTATTATGTCGGTGTCGGTATAGTACTCTCGATGAAAAGGTAAAAGCTAATTTTGCTTTGTGTTATGTTTATGCCAAAAGAACCAGAAGTAATTTCAATGACTTAATGATGTTGAAATAATTTTACATGATTTTTATTAGAATCATGGGTTGGTATAAATGTTTTAAAAGATTGTATCATGATTTATATTTTTCTAGTCTTTTCGTTTAAAATAATAAAGTGTATGAATTGATATAATTTTTATCTTTTATATCAATGTTGGTTGCATTATTTTTGTAAAGCCTTGTCCCAGGAACTTGAGTTAGAGAGAGTCTATGACACTTGTTGAGTACCTTCGCAGTGTACTCAACCCTCAAGGGCCCCTCTCTAAGGTCCCGCCTACTTTATATGTTTCAGGAAGAGGTGTGGCATGTGATGACCAGATGAGGCGAGGATGATCTCTTTCTAAGGTGTATGGTAAGGCACCACTTCTATTTCATGGTAGCTTTCATGTTAATTCTTTATTCTTAATTGGTTGGGATTATACCAAGTATTTATTTTATTCTCATATCCTAGAGATTCCATAGACTATTAGTATTATTTTGGGGGATGTAATTGATGGTCATTCATATATCATGAAATGAAAGAGACATTGTTATCCTTATGTATTTTCAATGATTGAAAATGACTTATTTAAAGATTAAACTTTATGTATGATTTTAATCATTTAAATGACTATGTTTTCTAAAATGCTTCTGTACGCATATGTTAGTCATATAGATGGATATTCTAGTATGGATTGATTCGCCCAGATTGGATAGTGTGTCGGGTGCCATTCACGAGACGATATCCCGGGAGATCTTGCTAATATATACATATGATGAACTATGGGAGGGTAGATCCTCTAGGTAGTTGATGAAAGGGACTACAGGACGGTATCCTAGGATGTCCTCGTTTTTTCTATTGGTGTTGAGCTGTTTTTATTTCGTGTTACTATGTTCCTTGTGTATTGGTTGTTTCCTTGTATAACCTATCTTATTTCATTGTTGTATTTATTTATATTATCTAATTTATATTTTTGAAAACTTTATATCATGTTTAATCTTTGTAGGGCCCTGAACTTCCTTGTTACTACATGACCAAGGTTAGGCTTAGCACTTACTGAGTATCCTGTGGTGTACTCATGCCCCTTCTGCGCATGTTTTTCATGTGCAGACCCAGGTACCTCTACCTAAGCGTATCATCCTTGAGGCGGGAGATCTATCAGAGACTTCGAGGTATATCTGCCGTGTCCGCAGACCAAGGAGTCTCTATCTTATTCTATCATTTAGAAGTTAGCCTTCCTTTTTACTGTTGGTCTAGTCATTCTGGAGTTAGAGCATTGTACTACATTTCCTTCAGCTTGTGTTCCCGTGAGTTTTCGGGTATTGGGATGATATTATAGACTTCCGTGATATTGAGTTGTATATGTCGAGCGGCATTTATATACAGTTTTCTTTTAGTTGTTCAATTTCGATTTATTTATTTTCATAAATAATTTTATCTCCGCATTTTTAGGCTTACCTAGTCGTAGGGATTAGGTGTCGCCACGACATGTTCACTGAGAGCGAATTGGGATCGTGACAGTAGATGAAGCGTTAGGGTTTACCCGAGATTGAGGAAGAAGGAAGCTACGTTGTGGGTGAGAGGATTCTAATTTTTAGCGCGATTACAGGGTATTTGGAATGAAAAATATATTGTATCAATTTAGAGAGAGGGAGAAGTTGTATGAAAAATGATATCTATGAGAGAGAAAATCTGAGAAAAGAGAGATGGAAATAAAACATAACGTGAATAATGGCTTGAGTGTAGGAGATACCCAAAATTAGAATTTTTGCTATAAATCATATAACATATCTATAAGAGGTAATTTATTGAAATGGTATTTATTTTAAATAAATAGGGGGTTAACTTATTCTATAAGAAGTAAAAATACCTATAAAAATAATGGGTTAATTTGGGCTCAACTAAAATAGACCCATGGATTAAAATATTTCTTGCCCAATCCTTTAATTTTTGGACTAGTTGAATGGATTTGAATTTGATGTTTGAACTCAAATTGTCACCCCTATAAGGTATTAGCTAAGCTGAAGAAATTCAACTTTATGCGTAGTTCAAACTTCTGCCAGTAAAATCATCCAAGAATCTTCTTTTTCTTTTCATAACCCCTTTAGTACCCACTCATCCACTAAACAAGAAAGAGAAAGAGTTGAAGAAGCGAAAACGTCATGTTGAATTAAGTGACTATTTTCACACTTCCAAGATATTGAACTCGGGAAGATGGGCTTCAGGCTTCTTTCGGCTTTTCGGCCGTTTCGAAGTCTTGGACGAAGTGCAGAAATGGTCTGTGTTTAGGACCCTTATTTAAGAGAGGAATTATCATAAACTACTGCATACAAAGGATACAAACATGTATCGATTGATTATATTTCGCTTTGATTGTATTCGTTATGCAAACTAATACAATTAACACAAATTATATTAGTTGCATGACAAGGAAAAATTCGCAATAAATACTAAATATTGAAACAGTAATTTTGAATTGTAATTAGCTAGCTATATTGAATTTTATAGCAAATTCATAAAATAATAGGTTAATTATTTTGAACTCAAACAAAAGAGAAACAAGCTCTCGTAGCTCAGTTGGTTAGAGCGCTCATTTAGTTAGTGGAGCGCTCAATATTTACTCTTAGTCAGTTGTTTAGAGCGCTCAATATTTACTATCTATAGCAAATCTTCCCGTGTCATGCCCCTAATACAACCTATGTCAACTGTATTCATTTGCATAACGAATATAATCAAGGCGAAATACAAAAATATGCAGGTGTATACAAAGGTACAAACAACAAAAAATACGGGTGTATTATGGCTGTCCAACAGGATGAGTCATCCCGTCACGCGTCACATCCCGTCTCATCCCATTTCATTTAAAATGGGATAGGCTGATGTTAAACAGGACACGAGATGGGACCGGACAGCCATTTCATCCCGTTTGTCCCGTCCCGTTTTGTCATGTTTCATTCTGTTCCATCCAGCCTGTCCCATCCCATCTCATCTCGTCCCGTCATGTCTCCGCTGTCCTGCAAGTTTTTATAGTATATTTGTGGAATTTTTGTTGTATTTGGTAAGTATAAAACAATTCAACTTATACACCGACCATAAATGAAATTATTTCAAAATTTAAAAAGTATTTTTTCCTTATTCCAAAGTTTATTTAATTTCTACTCTACTTAACACATCTTTGAAACTAAGAGGTGCAAAGGGACTTGCTCGTAAAATTTACGAGAATTTAGCAATTCAAGAAAATGAACAACCATCTCTCAAAGACTATCAAGTTAGCATATATTCTTATGCTAGATTAATGTTTGATAAATATAAATCTATGGAAACAACAAGTTGTCAAATAACTTCTTCTACTTCTAAGTCTAGGGCAGAAGTTTTATGGGGAGATATGGATGATATAACAGGTTTTGATTCCTCTATTGATGATGGACTTGATTCTTATCTTAGTCAAGTATTGGAAAGTATTAAGACGAAGAAGGCAACAAACAACTAGAGATTTTCATATTATTCAGAGATTGGATTAGAAGGTGGCCGCATAGATTAGGGTCTCTTCAAAAGAATTATATTTGTATTTGAGATTTGAAGATTTTATTAATAAAATAAAAGGCTCAAAGCGTTGATTTTTTTATGAATTATCTTTGTTACATAATACTTTGAAATTATATTAAATAAATTATAACTCTATTATAAATTTATAATTACTAGAATATTTCATTACAAGTTTTTTTTTTTAATATTTTATAATTCTTTACTTAGTTTTCTAATTTCCATTTTAACATTTAAGTTTGTTAAATAAGTATAAAAACTATCCGTTGCAAACTTTAAAAACTTAGTCATTTTCAAATAAACTAAACGTTCTTTTAAAAAAAACTACACTTAAGGCCCATGAACCCGTCCCGTTTCATCTCGTCCCATCCCGTCTTATCCCGTTTGTTAGCGGGACGGGATGGGATAAGTGTTTCGTCCATTTGTCTTGTCTTGTCTTGTCCCACCACCGTTCCGCTTAAATATCGTTCTGTCCCGTCTCGTCCTGTCCCGTTAATTTTATCTTGTCCCGTCCCATTGGACAGCCATAGGATGTAAACATAGGTACATAACCACAAAATACGATCAAAATATACATTGTGATGGTGCAAAATAATACATCCCATACCTGAAAAAACCACACATGGTACAAAATCAGCATGAAATACAAAAATACAGGGATCTGCCGGAATTTTTTTCTCTCGAAATACAGGAATACATATGGATTTACTATAAAATTAAAATATAGCTACGAATTAAAAATATAGTGTATAAGTTAGCAACATTGTAATTTTTCTTCTACAGAGTAATCAAATTTACGAAGTTCTAAAATGTTAATCACCACAAAATCATCTTTAGGCATGTAAGTTGAAAATTGGGTTATGAAGTTTTCAAATTCAAACCTACAAGTTTGAAATTGGGCTCTGCTAAAAAAGATATAACGTCAAGTTTGCTGACTTTGACCCTGACTTCAGATCTGAAGGTCTAAATTTGAACTTTCTCTTCTGAAAATTTAGCCCTCTAGGTATGAAGTTAGAAGAAACCAACCCGAAGAAGAAGAATAAATAGCAACAAGTTCAGTCTGAAGTTTGCTAAAATTGATTAAGCTTTAAAAAACAGAATTTATTTTAAATATGAATGTTATAATTCCGTTACCTATGTTATTTTTTACCTTGAGTAGCATTTCTTTTCACTTTTTTTATTTGTTGTGGCGGAGAGAGGGAGGCAAATGAAACGTTTAAAGTCGAGTTTATGCTTTTTTCTGCTTTTTCGATAAGCTTTTTATAAACATAATCGTACCCAAGTGCCTTATAAAAAAATCCACTTATGAGATAGAGAAAATTCCGGGATACATATACTTTTTCCAGCCCCGTCTAGTGCTTGATAATTAGCAAACGGTAGCGTATTAATTAATTATAAACATGAGACAATAATAAAATTTTGTTATGAAAACATAAACAATAATAATAATTCAAAAGTCATGAAATTATAGGGTATTATGGTCACTTTCGGACTGGAGGATAGCGAAACTATAAGAGCGTATCTTCACTTCCACCTTCGTGTCCTCTTCCGGAATGGCTTTCGCCATGGAAATATCCACAATGGGTCAAGCCATGCAGCTTCATGCCCGGGTATTCAAGTCTGGACCCGAAGATCAAACCCATGCCCAAAACCTCAGCAAGCTTTTCACTTTCTCAGCTCTTTCGCCTTCAGGTGACCTCACTTATGCCCGCCACATTCTCACCACTCTCCAAACCCCAAATTCATACTACTACAACACCATGATTCGTGCTTACTCGGACTCTCCCGACCCAAACCGGTCTCTTAGCCTTTTCCTTTCAATGCATTGCCGTGAAGAACCCGTTGTACCTGGACCCGACAAGTTCACTTATCCGTTTGTCCTTAAGGCTTGTTCGAAGTTGCGACATGCCCAGCTCGGGAAACAGATTCATGGGCTGATTTTAAAGTCGGGTTTAATGTCGGATCGCTATGTGAACAATGCACTTATTCACATGTACTCGGGTTGTGTTGACTCGAGTCTTGCGTTGAAGGTGTTTGATGAAATGTATGACAGAGATGTAGTTTCTTGGACCTCGATGATTGATGGGTTTGTGGATAATGATCGACCTATTGAAGCTATTGGGTTTTTTGAGAAAATGATAGATAATGGCGTGGACCCGAATGAAGCAACTCTTGTTTCAGTACTTAGAGCTTGTGCTGACACTGGAGCACTGAGTATTGGGCAAAAAGTTCATAACTTTGTTAAGGAACGGAATCTTAGTAAAAAGACTAACGTTGGTACTGCACTTATTGACATGTATGCAAAATGTGGGTGTATAGAAAGTGCTAAAAAAGTATTTAATGAAACAATGGATAAGGATGTTTATGCTTGGACAGCAATGGTATCCGGTCTTGCCAGTCACGGTCTTTCAGAAGAGGCCATGGAACATTTTGAGCAGATGAAGAGTTGTAATGTGAAGCCGGATGAAAGAACGATGACTGCAGTTTTGTCAGCGTGTAGGAATGCTGGTTGGATTGGTAAAGGATTGTATCATTTAAGGAGTATGAAGAAGTATAAGTTAAGACCGACAATTCAGCATTATGGATGCATAGTTGACACGTTTGTGCGTGCTGGCCAGTTAGAAGAGGCCGAGCAGTTTATAAGGAAGATGCCGATTGATCCTGATGTCGTCTTATGGAGAACATTGTTATGGGGTTGTAAAATTCATGGAGATGTTGAAAGGAGTGAACGTTTAGTGAAGGATGTTGAACTTTTGAATATGGACTCTCTTGACTGTGGAAGTTACATACTTCTTGGGAATGTCTATGCAGCCTCGGGAAATTGGAAGGAGAAGGCAAAGATGAGAGAGTTGATGAATCAAAGAGGGCTAGTGAAGACACCAGGGTCTAGTATGATTGAGATTGATGGGTTGATCCATGAATTTACAGCTGGAGATTCCAGACATGTTGAAGCAGAAAATATTTATGCAAAATTGGATGAAATGGAGCTGAATGTTAGAAGGGAAGGTTATGATCCCAAAATCTCAGAGGTATTACTTGAAATAGATGATGATGAGAAAGCATCTCAGCTTCTAAACCACAGTGAGAAACTTGCAGTCTCATTTGGACTTATCAAAACAAATCCAGGAACTGTCATTAGGGTAGTAAAAAACCTAAGATCTTGTGAGGACTGTCATTCTTTCATGAAACTAATCTCGAAGTTATACCAAAGAGAGATCATCATTAGGGACCGTATCCGTTACCATCACTTTAGGGGTGGTGAATGTTCTTGCGGAGACAGATGGTGATTGTAGTTGTCATCGGAAAAAATGTACCAAAAGTTTGATTTTCACATTCTTGAAGAACACTGATGTTGATTTACCTGCTGCTTCGGCTCTAGAATTTTCTGCAACTGCTGCATGTTGCAGCTAAATTTTGGCATTAGTGACCTCAGTTTTGATCTCTTAATCGTTTATTTCACCAGTGCGACCAACATAAAACGAATATAGTTAGTATAGAGCCGCCAAGACAGTTACAGAGGAAACAAAGGGACAAGAAAGTCGAATCACAATGCTAAAGAATTTAGTGACAATAGACCCAATGAGGCTTGGGCCTTCTATGGACCTAGAATATAATGGGAGCTTAGTGCACCGTGCTGCTGTTTAATCTTTGAGATTCTGTATTCTGAAGTTTGATAAAGATGCTTATGTTATTTGTTTGTCTCCCCTATTTGAGTGTACATCGTTATTACATGCAACTTAGCACTGTTTAGGTCGCTATCAATATGGTGGGTGCTGGTTAATCAAGATCCACCTTCTAAACTTGAGAAGCATAGATACGTACAGGTGGGTGCTTGGAAATGAGGATCCAGTTTTTAAAAACAGAGATATGTGGAGCAATGACCAAATGCTATTTGGGGAGCTACCACAAACGTCAAGCTTTTCAGTTTTATTTCCACACTGCTAATACATTAGATTAACAGCCATATGCTTGCAAATGACAATGCTTTTATAATTGTCACTGGAGACAAGAACTTTAAGAAATGGCCTTGAAGAAGATAAAAGTGGAGGCTTCATTTCCATTTATCAGCAATCTTAAAGGGTGTTTGTCTAAGCTTATAAGCCATTGTTAGCTTATTTACGCGTTTGGTAAATACCAAAGGTGCTTATAAATTAAGTGTTTATTAGATGTATTTTCAGTGTATTAGCACTTTTAGTTTTATCAATAATTTACTATTTTATCCTAAATAACCATTTTTAAATGTCCTAACCCACTCCGTATCCACGACTACGTTCCACCCTTTTCTTTCCAAGACCAGCAATACTTTCGTTTTCTTCGTAATTTTTTGGATGAGAAACCTCTCCATTATTTTGTTAGATTCTTGGCTTATATTGTTGTGTAAGACCTTATATGCTTTTAATTCTTTAACTGTTAAAACAAATATTGTTGGTGGTGACTATCATTAATAAAATGATGAATTATTCTATCCTATTAAAAAAAGCTACATGTTATCGTATTTTGCTTATTGTTCATAAACCTTTCATCTTTTTCTTTTCTTCTTGATGGAGATTTTTTTTTTTTTTTGCTTCTTATTTTTTCTAAGGAAAAAAAATACAAAATTCTTAATAAAAAATCATAGTTATTGGGTTTTAACTTTGGGACTTCAAACTTATCATAATTGAATCTTTATTTTTAATTATGCGGAATGTCACGGTTTACCAACAAAAATAAAATTATTTACCTTTGTTTACCTATTTGTTTGTCTACCTATAAACTAATTACATTTCCTACCCATATTAGTTTTTATGGGGAATTTTTTCTTTATTCTCCAATTCTTTTTTATTTCTATTCTTCTTTTTTTTCTTTTCTCCTCTTTTTTCTCGTTTTCTTCTTATTTTTTTCTTTTTTCCTTTTCTAGTTTCATTTAACTTCTTTTTTTATATTCTTTTTCTCTTCATAATCTAATTTATTAACTGTTTTCACTATTTTTTATAATTCTTTTTTATACGATTATTAAAAAAAATTAAATTGTGTACCAATTAAATGTAGCTAATACAAAAAAAATATTAACTAACATCTTATACTAATATAGTATATAGCTATACCAACAGGGTATACAACTGCATTATAGCTATATACTCCTACCACATATTGTGTATTATAGCAGTGTACTATTAGGTAGCTGTGTTCTTCAATTTTCAGCTGAAATTTCCGATCTCAATCACCTCAAATCAGCTCCAAATGCTATCAAATTTTAGTATGAACTTTCAGAAGGAATTATAAGCAATATTTAACGACACCCACAATAAATCAACCATGATATCTTCAAAATAAAATTTAAATTCAAGAGCTTAAAGCCCAACAATGGTAAATATTCAAATACAAATAAAACCTAATACATGGGAGTGCTGGTTTTCATCGAGCTCATACACAAACTTTCACCTATTGATAATGGCTGCAAGTTTTAGACATAGGCTAAAAATTTTTTAAATTAAAGCAGGTCAAATAGCTCGGTACTAAAAGTGAAGTTATTATAATAAAACTAAAAAGAAAGGCAAAGAATTCTAACTCTCTTGATAAAAAGCAGAGGGATTAAAAAATGAACGCATAAGGAGCCATTTATTGCGATTGGTGAGGCAGTGGTAATGCGAATAGAATAAAGGCCGGATGAATAGTTTGAGCCACATGAGTAGAAAAAGTAAGTAATTTACGCATGGGCATTAAATGGTAAATAGTATGAAATTAATGATATAAAGTGATATTTTCTCTTTTAATTAGAAAGAAAGAAAATTTGAAAACATGTATTTGTTATTCAAATATTACACGCACTATTCAAGTATGTATTTACCAAAAATCTACAAATTATTAATAATTGTATATTAAGTTATCGCAAAATAATTTGGATTTAATTTAAAATAATCTTATCTGATAAATTTAGAACTAAAAAGTAAATTGAAACATAACATAATTTTCATTTGGAATAACTTTGAATTAAACATCTTGCAATAATCATGTCTATGATACTATGAACGGTCATAATTATAATTATTTATATTTATAAAATTAATTTCTACACTTTACCAAAGTTACATTAAATCAGCTAAGCCAAACAGGCTCTCAGAAGCTTTGTCAACTTAGTTAACCTTGTGGATGCCATATCAACATTGCCTCGGTTGCACACGCTTTATATTTCTTTTTCAGTAGTCTTCATCATCTTGGGTTGATATAATATGGCTATTGTTTATCTTCTTAGATGCTGATGCTGGGAAGTCGAAAATATAGTGAGTGATTAAATCACAATTATTATATTAAAAGGTAGTTAGTAAATAATAAGTGAGACAATAATAAAAAGAACATTAGAAGTTTACGAGGTTTGGCTAAATTTGATTTTGTCTAGTCCTTGAACACAATTAACTCAAATTTTATTTCATTCCAAAAATACAAGAGAAATATTACAAGAGAGAAAAAGATCCAAATATCTTAGGAGAAGGAAGGCAAGTGAGAGATGTTTTACGAATGAATAAAATCTTACTATTTATAGAAGGGAAATTTGCTTAATAATGTCATGCATGATATCATATTAAATGTGATCATATAATGTAAATGCATGAAAAAATACATCTACCGTTTCATTCTAAAAGAAGGCTTCCAAATATTCACACTAGTTCACATTAATCTTCTCAAATTCAACAAATTTCCACCTTGGCAAGATTTCACTTTTTTAATTTTCTCTTATTGATAAATTTGATTGTCTTTAACTTCAATCTTCAAAGTTCAACAATGTTGATCAAGTTCAAACAATGTTGAAACTTGATCGCAGTCACTAGTTTTGTTAGCATGTCGGTAGGGTTTTTTGTAGTCCGAATTTTTTGCACCATGACTCTACCTTCTTTTGTATTATCTCTAATAAAGTGATATTGAACATCAATGTGCTACATCCTTGCATGAGAAACTTGGTTCTTTGTTAATTGGATAGTACCTTAACTATCACAAAATAGTGTGATGCTTTCCTGACCAATACCAAGTTCTCTGAGCAACCCTTGTAGCCAAATTATCTCTTGTAATTACAGTCTCCGTAATTTCCATGTATTTCGTCTCAATAGTAGACAAAGCAACAGTTGACTGCAACACTTCCAATTAACTGGTGCATCTGAAAAAGTGAAAACATAACCAGTAGTTGATCTATGCTTGTCCAAATCACTTGCATAATCCGAGTCAAAATATCCAAATAGATATTGACTATCTCTTGTTCAAAAATCAATCCAACATCTATAGTATTGCAGATATACAGTAGAATCCATTTCACAGCTTGCCAATGCTCTTTTTCGGGATTATGCATATACCTTCTTACAACTCCGATAACAAGTGAAATATTAGGTCTTGTGCAAATCATGCATACATCAAGCTACCAACAACATTCACATATGGTACTCTTGACATATACTCTTGTTCGGCTTCATTCTTCGGCGATATTGCAACACCAAGCTTAAAGTGAGGAGCCTGCAGAGTGCTAACCAACTTCGTGTTCTCACTTATGCCAAATTGATCTATTACTCTCTTCAGGTATTCTTTCTGATAAAGATAAAGTTTCTTTGAATGTCCATCTCTTTTTATCTCCATGCCAAAACTTCTCTTCGCCTCATTCAAGTCCTTTATCTCAAACTCTTTTCTAAGTTGAATCTTCAACTTCTCAATTTTCTCTTGACTCTTGGAAGCTATCAACATATCATCACGTATAGGAGAAGATATATGATGGAGTCTTTAAGCTTGCACAAATATACACAATGATCGTATTTTTTTCTTTTGTACATCTGCCGCAATATAAACTTGTCAAATTATTTGTACCATTATCTAGAAGATTTTTTAAATCCGTACAACAATTTCTTAAGTTTGCAGACCATATTTTCGTTTCCAACAACTTTAAATCCTATTAGTTGAGCAACATAGATTTCTTCTTCCAAGTCTCCATGTAAAAATATAGTTTTTACATCTAACTAAACTAGCTCGAAATTCAAGCGTGCTACTGTCACAATCCAAATCGTAGTCTAACTATCAATGAGCGGGGATCTACCAGAATTCAATCCGTAGTCCCAAAGTAAATATGCAGGGGATCTGTCAGGAATCTAACCCGTAGTCCCAAAGTAAATGTGCAGGGGATCTGTCGGGAATATAACCCATAGTCCCAAAGTAAACGTGCAGCAGAATCTATCGGGAATCTAACCTATAGTCCCAAAGTAAATATGCAGGAGGATCTACCGGAAATCTAACCCGCAGTCCCAAAGTAAATGTGCAGGGGGATCAATCGGGAATATAACACGCAATCCCAAAGTAAATGTGCAGGGGATCAATCGGGAATCAAACCTGCAGTCCCAAAGTAAACAAAATTAAGGAGAGCTACCGTAATCCCACATCTGTAGTCCCAATGTAAATACATAGCAACGGCAAGGAGATGTTCAAAAGATGAAATTTCATACCAAGGCAACAAGTAATTCTAGCCTAACATGTATTACATAATGAAACCAAGGCAATTTAGCAATAGGCAAATTTAAATCAACTAAACATGCTTTTCTAACTAATAACAGGCTAAACTTTGCAAGTATAATAAAGCAGGTAAGAAAGGAACTCATTTTTAAATACTTAAAGCAAAATTCGATTTTCAACAAATAGCTCAAGAACACACTCGTTGCCTCATGTACAAGGCATTCAATTATCAATTATCATATCCTAAGGGGAAGGTCCCCCATACAAGGCTAGACAAGCCACCTACCTCGAACCGACTCAAAATCAACTAGAAATCACGCTTTTACAACGAGTATCCGACTCCAAATGGCTCAAATCTATTCAATTCAATTGCATATTGTAAATAATACCTCAAGTAATTGATTCCATAATTAATTTCTAAGCTAATATACGAATTATGTAAAATGGCCAAAACGTCCCTCAGGCCAGCGTCTCGAAATCGGGTGAAATTTATACTTTCGAAAACCTCATACTTTCATGGAATCTATGCATAAAAAGAACACAAAAATCAGAGTCCAAATGACCCCTCAAATACTCATTTAAAGGTCTCTTAAACTCAAGCTCTAATTACCCATTTTCCCCAAGTTTCTCACTATTAATTAGGTATTTAATCGCATAAAAACAAGTTATGAAGTCAAAAATGTTACCTCCAAGTAATTCCCCTTGAATCCTTCTTCAACCCACTTCGAAAATCTCTCAAAATGCTCAGCTATGGAGGAAAAATGACTCAAAATTGCGGATGAAAAAACTTATAAACTTTTTGCCTAGTTCTGATCTCCCTTCATCGCTATCAAGGACCAAGCCTCACAATCGCAAAGAGCAAAATTCCAAGATTTCAAAAACACGCTACGCAATTGTGGCATATGCACTGCAAACGCGATGACTCCACTTCCCATACTATGCGAGCGCGAGACCCCTGTTGCGAACGCAAAGAGTAATATCCTCTGAACCCCAAATCCTTATACGCGAATGCGAAAAGCCTCATGCAAATGCGAAGCACAAAACCTTAACCTTCCGTAAATGCAAAACCACTTATGCGAACACGAAGGGAAAATTTTTCTGCCTTCCAAATTCCTCCTACGCGGTCGTGATATACCCCATGTGATCGCGAAGGCTTAAATGCCTGTAACATCTGTTCAGCAAATCTGCAACTTCATAAAGCCAAAAAATGGTCCGACTGATCATCCGAGGCCCCCGGGACCTCAACCAAAAGCACTAACATATCCTAAAACCTTATTCAAAGTTGCACCAATCTTTAAAACACCTAAAACAACATTAGAAACTGGAATGAAACATGGATTTTAGTCTAAGAACTCCAAATTTCCTTAAAATACGCTTTCGATCAAAAACCTAACTAAACAACGTCCGAATGACCTAAAATTTTTCACACACATCCCAAATTACATGACGCAACTACTGAAACTTCCGAAATTCCATCCTGACCCTTGGATCAAAATTCAATATCGGACCGAAAATTCCGAAATTCAAAAACTTCAGCATTTCAAGCATAAATTAGCTACGGACCTCCAAAACACAATCTGAACACGCTCACAACCTCGAAATCACCTAACGATGCTAACAAAACCATCAAATTTCCATTCCGGGGCAACCATCAGACTATTCTGACTATGGTCAATTTTCCAACACTTAAGTTCTCATTTAGGGACTAAGTGTCCCAAAACACTCCGAAACTCAAAATCGAACATCCCATCAAATCAAATTAGCAGAAAAAAACTTGGGGAAGGCAATTAATAGAGGATCAGGGCACTAATTCTTAAGAAGACTGACCGGGTCGTCACATCCTCCTACACTTAAACATTCGTTCATCCTCGAACGAGCATAGAGACATACTTGAAGTAGTGAAAAGATGAGGGTAACGGCTGCGCATATCCTGCTCGGTCTCCTAAGCCGCCTCTTTGGCCAGCTGACCTCGCCACTGAACTTTTATTGAAGCAATGTTCTTTGACCTCAACTTCCTGACCTGCTTCTCCAATGTAACAACTGCTCCTTAACATAAGATAGATCCTTGTCCAGATAGACTGAACTAAAATCCAACACGTGCGAAAGATCACCGTGATATCTCCAGAGCATCGAAACATGAATACCGGTGAACCCCTGCGGGGCTGGGAGGTAAATGAAGCTCATAAGCAACCTCTTCAACGCGCCTAAATATCTCAAAAGGGCCACTGAACCTCGGACTCGACTTCCCTTTCTTCCCAAATCACATGACGTCTTTCATAGGCGAAGCCCGAAGTAGAACTCACAATCCAACCATATAAGTAGCATCACGAACCTTCCGGTCTGCATAACTCTTCTATCTGGACTGGACTCTGCGGAGTCTATCCTGAATTACCTTAACCTTCTCCAAAGAATCCTGAAAGAAATCTCTGCCCGGCCTCACCTGGTTCAAACCAACCCACTAGAGATCTACACCATCTACCATACAAAGCCTCATATGATGCCACCTGAATGCTGGACTGATAGTTGTTGTTGTAAGAAAACTCCTCCAATGGCAAGAACTGATCCCAAAACCCTCCAAATTCAATCACACATGCATGTAGCATATCTTTGAGAATCGGAATAGTGCGTTCGGACTGTCCGTCCATCTAGGGGCGAAATGTTGTGATCAACTCCACCTAAATACCCAACTCTTGTTGAACGGCCCTCCAGAACCGTGATGTAAACTGAGTACTTCTATCTGAAATAATAGAAACTAGAATACCATGCATACGAACAATCTCCTGGATATAAATCTCTGCCAACCGCTCCGAAGAATAAGTAGTACACCAAGGATGAAATGAGCGGACTTGGTCAGCCAATCCACGACCACCCATATAGCATCAAACTTCTTCAAAGCCCGTGGGATTCCAACTACAAAGTCCATGGTGATCCGCTCCCACTTCCACTCCAGAATCTCTATCTGCTGAAGCAACCCACCCGGTCTTTGGTGCTCGTACTTCACTTGATGATAGTTAAGGCATCTAGCCATAAATCCAAATATATCTTTCTTCATCCGCCTCCACCAATAGTGCCTCAAGTCCTGATACATCTTTGTGGCACAGGGATGAATGGAGTACCGCGAACTATGGGCCTCCTCTAGAATCAACTCTCGAAGCCTATCAACATTGGGTATACAGACTTGACCCTGAATCCTCAATAGCCCATCAACTCCAATAGCCACATCTCTGGTGTCATCGTGCTAAACCTTGTCCTTGAGGATAAGCAAATGAGGGTCATCATCCTGCCGCTCCCTAATACGATCAAATAAGAAAGACGAGAAACCACATAAGCTAGGACCCGACTGGGCTCCGAAAGATCCAATCTCACAAGCTGACTGGATAAGGCCTGAACATCCATCGCCATAGGCCTCTCTAAAGATGGTAAATATTCCAAACTCCCTAAACTCTCCGCCTGGCGACTCAAGGCATCATCCACCACATTCGCCTTGCCCGAGTAGTACAAAATAGTGATGTCAAAATCCTTCACCAACTCTAACCACCTCCTCTGACGCAAATTTAGATCCTTATGCTTGAACAAATTATGCAAGCTCCGATGATCCGTATAAATCCCAAAAGGCACACCATATAAATAATGATGCTAGATCTTCAAGGTGTGAACATATAGGATAATTCTTCTCATGTATTCTCAAATTTCTAGATGCGTAGGAAATCACCCTACCATCCTGCATTAACATTGCTCCCAGGCCAATACTCGAGGCATCAAAATCGACTGTATAAGACCCTGAACTAGTAGGTAATATCAAAACTAGGCTATAGTCAAGGCTGTCTTGAGCTCCTAAAAGCTCACCTCACACTACTCTGTCCACTGAAATGGAGCACCATTTTGGGTCAATCTAGTCATAGGGGCTACAATCGATGAAACCCATGTACAAAGTGACAGTAGTAGCCCACCAACCAAGGAAACTATGAATCTCTATAGTTAAGGACGGCCTGGGCCAACTATGCACGACCTCTACCTTCTTCGGATCCACCTGAATGCCTTCACTCGATACCACCTGGTATAAGAATGCCATTGTATCCAACGAAAACTCACATTTTACAAACTTTTCATATAACATCTTCTCTCACAGGGTCTGAAGCACGCCCTCAGGTGCTGCTCATGATCTTCCCGACTCCAGAAATACAAAAGAGTCGATATATGGTTGGAATACACTGTGCATCAAATGCATTAATGCCGCTGAGGCATTGGTCAGCCCAAATGACATAACAAGAAACTCGTAATGACCGTACCAAGTCTTGAAAGATGTCTCCGGGATATCTGGCTCCCGAATCTTCAATTGATGGTAACCTGAGTGCAAGTCAATCATAGAAAACACATGTGCGTCCTGAAGCTGGTCAAACAGATCATCAATATGAGGCAAAGGATAACATTTCTTCACTATTATCTTGATCAAGTGGCAATAATTGCATTGAACCATCCTTTTTCATCACAAACAAGAAAGGAGCACCCCTAGATGAAACACTAGGCCGAATAAAACCCTTATCAAGCAATTCCTGTAAATGATCCTTCAGCTTCTTCAACTTAGGAGGAGCCATATGATACAGAGGGATAGAAATAGGCTAAGTGTCCGGCAAAAAATTAATGCAAAAATCAATGTCTCTATAAGGCAGCATGCATGGAAGATCAGTTGGAAACACATCGGGATAATCATGTACCATTAGGACTGAATCAACAGAAGGGGTATCAACACTTACATCTCTCACATAAGTTAAATACACGGCACACCCCTTCTTAACCATATGCTGAGCATTAAGGAAAGAGATAACTTTACCGGGAGTATTATCTGAAGTACCACTCCACTTAATACGCTGTACACATTGCATAGCCAGCGTAACGGTCTTGGCGTGACAATCAAGAATAGCATAATAGGGTGGCAACCAGTCCATGCCCAAGATAATATCAAAATCAACCATGTTGAGTAACAATAAGTCGACTCTGGTCTCAAAACCACTAAGGGCAACCAAACACGACCTATAAATGTGCTCCACAACAAGAGAATCTCCCACAGGAGTAGAAACATAAACAGAGAAACTCAAGGAAATATTGAGGTACACATAAATAGGGAGCAAAATAAGAAGATACATAAGAATAAGTGGAGCCTAGATCAAATAGAATTGGTAAACCTCTATAATAAACCATGACAATACCTATGATGACAAAATCGAAGGCAACAACCTCAGTATGGGTAGGTGGGGTAGCAACTAGGGTTGTAACCATGGCCTGGGAACTCTGCGGGGCACGCTATGGCCGAAAAGTCTGTGGAGGTGCACTCCTCCCAAGTCTAGGGCAATATCTCACCACATGGTGTATGTCACCACACTCAAAGCAACTTTGCGGCTGACGTGGCAGTGGAAACTGTGCGGTACATGTACTTTGAAACCCTGAACACCTGAAACCCTGTGTGCAAACTGAGCTGGCTGACCCACGAAACCTCTACCATGTCGTACTCTTTCTCCAAAATAAGGACCAATGGGTCTCTCTAATCTACAAGGTCTACTCACTCCTCTATACTCTCCCTCCTAACCTCGTCTGTCCTATCTCTCCTGGACCCACCTATCCCATACTCGGCAAGATGTCCTCATCACCGGCTGAACTAGGAACACATGTTGTGTTGCCATGACACCTGAAACCTGGCAAATGGGAATTTGCTGCTTTAGAGTGGTGGCGGCAGGAATCTGAGCCCCTCCCCCGACCTGTAAAGTAGTTGGTACAAACTGAATCAATCCCGCTTGAATCAATGTACCAAACATGCTCAGGAATGTGCCAAAGTCTCCTGATGCGCTGGAGTAATAGTAGCAGGCATGTCAAGTGCTTGGACTCCGGCTGGATCTACAGGTGGTACCTCGGTAGTAGCTCGCGCGGGTGCCCTCGCTACACCACGTGCGCGTCCTTGGCCTCTACCCCGACCTCTGCCTCTAACGGAGGCAGTAAGGGGCACGGGTACCTGATCATCTCGAGTAGCACGCGTCCTCACCATCTGTGAGAGAATAGCAGGCAGAAATTTAGGATTGTCATGTCAAAAGCTCGCATGACAGGGAAGTCAAATGAAGTGGAATTTTCCTAATAGTTGCATAGCCTCTCATAGATAAAGACAGATATCTCTGTACCAATCAGTGAGACTAATAAGTGAGACTAATAAATTGGCTTGTGCTCTGTGAATCCTATGAACCTAGAGCTCTGATACCAACTTGTCACGATCCTAGTTCGCCCTCTGTGAATATATCGTGACGGCACCTAGTCCCTACGACTAGGTAATCCTGAAAATGCATAATCAAAATAATTTACGAAAATAAATAATTCGAAATTGAACAACTATAAGAAAATTGTATATAAATGCCGCTCGACATATGAAACTCAACATCACGGAAGCCTACAATATCATCCCAAAACCCAAAAACTCACGGGAACACAAGATGAAGGAAATGCAGTACAATTCTCTAACTCTAGAATGTCTAGAGTAACAGTAAGAAGGAAGGCTAACTTCTAACAGATAGAATAAGATAAAGACTCCTTGGTCTGCATACGCAGCACATATATATATATATATATATATATATATATATATATCGAAGTCTCTAATAGATCTCCCCGCTTAAAGGGTGATATGCTTGGGTAGAGATACCTGGATCTGCACATGAAAAACATGCGCAGAAGGGGAAAGCGATACTCTGTAAGTTCCAAGTCTAACCTCGATCGGGTAGTGATGAGGAAGGTCAGGGCCCTATTGAGATTAAACATAATATAAAGTTTTCAACAGTATAAATTAGATAATATAAATGAATATAGCAATGAAATAAGACACGTTATACAAGGAAACAACCAATACACAAGAAACAGATTAACACGGAATAAAAATAGCTCGATACAAATAGATACAACAAGGATCTCCCAGGATACCGTCCTGTAATCCCTTTCATCAACTGCCCAGAGGATCTTTCGGGATATCGTCCCGTAGTCCATCAGATGTATATATGCGAAGGATCTCTCGAGATACCGTCTGATAGTCCAACTATCAATGCACGAGGATCTATCGGAATCCGATCCGTAGTCCCAAAGTAAATGTGTAGGAAGATCTATCTGGAATCTAACCTGCAACCCTAAAGTAAATGTGCAGGAGAATCTATCGGGAATCTAACACGCAATACCAAAGTAAATGTGCAGGGGGTCTATCGCGAATCTAATGCTCAGTCCCAAAGTAGATGTGTAGGGGGATTTATCACGAATCTAACTCGCAGTCCCAAAGTAAATGTGAAGAGGATCAATCGAAAATCTAACTCGTAGTCTCAAAGTAAATGTGTAGGGGGATCTATCGGGAGTCGAACCCGCAGTCCTAAAGTAAACAGACAAGGGGGAGCTACCAGAATCCCACATCCATAATCCCAATGTAAATACACAGCAACAACAAAGAAACGTTCAAAAATGAAATTTTATACCAAGGCAACAAGTAATTCTAGCCTAATATGCTTCACATAATGAAACCACGTAAATTTAGCAAATAGGAAATTTTAAATCAACTAAACATGTTTTTTAACTAACAACAAGCTAAATTTTTCAAGTATAATAAAGCAGGTAAGAAAGAAACTTAGTTTTAAATGCTTAAACCAAATCGAATTTTTAACAATTAGCTCAAGTATGCGCTCGTCACCTCACGTACAAGGATTTCTATTATCAATTATCATATCCTAAGGGGAAGGTCCCTCACACAAGGTTAGACAAGCCACTTACCTCGAACTGGCTCAAAATCAACTAGAAACCATGCTTTTGCCACGAGTATCCGTCACCAAATGGCCCAAATCTATTCAATTCAATTGCATATTGTAAATAACACCTCAAATAACTAAAATGCCCCTCAGACCAACATCCCAGAATCGGGTGAAATTTATAATTTCGAAACCTTATACTCTCACGAGTTTATGCGTAACAAGAACACAAAAATCGAAGAACAAATGACCCCTCAATTCCTCATTTAAAGATCTCTTAAACTCAAGACCTGATTACTCTTTTTTCCCAAATTTCTCACCATTAATTAGGTATTTAATCAATAAAAAATAGTTATGAAGTCAAAAATATTACCTCCAAGTGATTCCCCTTGAATCATTCATCAACCCACTTCAAAAAGCTCTCAAGATGCTCAGCTATGGAGTAAAAATGACTCAAAATCGAGGATAAAATAACTTATAAACTTTTTGCCCAGTTCTGATCTCCCTTCATCGCGATTGCGGGCCAAGCCTCGCGATTGCGAAGAGAAAAATTCCACGACTTCAAAAACACGCTACGCGAACACGACATATGCACGAACGTGATGACTCCACTTCCCATACTATGTGAATGCAAGACCCCTACTGCGAAGGCGAAGAGTAATAACCTCTGAACCCCAAATCCTCATACGTGAACGCGGGAAGCTTTATGCGAACGCGAAGCACAAACCCTTAGCCTTCCGCGAATGCGAGACCACTTATGCGAACGCGAAGGGAAAACTTTTCATCTTTCCAAATTCCTCCTATGCGATTGCGATGTACCCTACTCGATCAGAAAGGCTTAAATGCCTACAACATCTCCACAACAAATCTGCAACTTCTCCAAAACAAAAATGATCCAATTGACCATCCGAAAGTCACCCGAGGCCCCCGAGACCTCAACCAAAAGCACTAAAATATCCTAAAACGTTATTTAAACTTGCACCAATACTTAAAGCACCTAAAACAACATTAGAAACTGGAATTAAACACGGATTTAAGTCTAAGAACTCCAAATTTTCTCAAAATACGCTTTCGATCAAAAACAAAACCAAACCACATACGAATATCATGAAATTTTGCACACACATCCCAAATGACATGATGTAAAACTTCCAGAATTCCATTCTGTCCCTCAGATCAAAATGTCACTATCGGACTGAAAACTTTCAAAATTCAAACTTCGGCATTTCAAGCCTATATTAGCTACGGACCTCCTAAACATAATCCGAACATGCTCCCAACCATGAAATTACCTAATAAATTTAATGGAACCATCGTATTTCCATTCAAATTCCGCCTTCACACTCTTTCGAGTATGGTTAATTTTCCAACACTTAAGCTCTCGTATAGGAGTAAGTGTCCCAAAACTCTCCGAAACTCAAAACCAAACATTCCGAGAAATCAAATTAGCATAAATAAACTTGAGAATGGCAGTTATTTCTACGTTGTACTGACTTGTTTCTATAAGTAGTGTGGTAAGCAATTTTTTTCACCGTTTTTGCTTATCTCAACACTCTACTCACCAAATTGTATCTAATCAACAGTACCCAAGTCATACTCTCACAATGTTTGAGAATACACCCTGCAAGTTGATTACTAGAGGTATACCCACTAAAGTTCTCAATTTCGATATGCCCTCTTTCTGGTGGCAAATCACTCAAGGGTAATTGGATGAAGGATTGGCCAACAATATGGCTTTGGAGAAGAGAACAAAAGCTCGACATGAAAATATCAAAGAAACCCAACTCGAAAAATCAATGAAGAAGACAAGACTTCCCATTCCTGAAAAGAGGAAAATCTATATCTCTGAAGCTTCATATGTTAAGGGAAGGAGGTTGAAGCAAGTAAAAGCTCAGATAAAGTCAAAGAAAAGGTAGTTTTATAATGAAATCCATCTCTATTATTCATGTATTCAGGTATATTTATACGTATATATATATATATATATATATATATATATATATATGCATTCTGATGCATTTTTATAGTTGTATTTTTAAGGATTTTTCAAGGTTCCAATCACTGTTTATCCTTCTAAATTCAATGTATTTATTTGTTGTTTTCAATTGTTTAAATTTCCAGTCTATATTTAGTTGTATTCATATGTATTCATGCATGATATATTTATGTCATCTGTGTTTTATGCAGTTCTTTTTATATATATTTATCCTTGTAAGTGTATTTAATTGTATTCATATGTATTCATGTGAGATTTACTATGAAATATGCATATTGGTCATTTTTATTTATACTTCTAAGTTTTTGAAGTTGTATTCATGTCAGATTTCCTATGAAATATGCATTGTATTCAATTATATTTATATGTATTTATTCTTGTTACATGCAGGGAATTAAGTTTTTCGTGAAATACCAGCCAATATTTGCACCGCATATTAGTGCATATACTAACGCTGACATAGCCTCGAACTAAAAGAGAATCTTACTCTAGAGCAGTACAAGCAATTGGGTAATATTTTCTTTGGAAATGTTCTTTAAATAAAGCGTTGTGAAGTCCAACATCAACTCTTCAGATGCTTCATGGCTCTCCAATTAGAAGGAACTCCTAACATTGTATTTGCAATACACGTCAATGGTACTTCATTACATTGCACATTAGGGGAGTTTGTACTTGTGACTGGCCTCAAATGTGTTGGTAATGATGCTGATTTTGAATTTAATGAAAAGGTTCCTAACAGGCTTATTGAGACTTACTTTGGAGGTGCTAATCTTTTCAAGAAGAAACATTTGATGAAATGCTTTGCTGACAAGAACTGGGGTCCCGACAATGATGGTGATGCCTTAAAGATATCTTTGTTATATTTCATACACAATTAATTTATTCATCCGAGAAGAACAGTACAACCATATCAAGGCTGCATTTTGACTTGGTAGAGAGTGGGCTATTCTGAATATCATTGGTGTTTAAAAGAATTTTAAATCCTGATAAAATTGATTAGCAAGAAGATGGATGCTTAGAAGAAATATTACAGGATAGCTGAGATGCCCCTGGCTATGCCACTGTGGTTTTATGAGTGCTATTCAGACGTTGATCCCAAAATTGTACTCCGAGTTGATAATGTGGTCCCCAAAATACTCAATTGGAGAACCCCCAGAAATCAGCCGATCTTTGCTTATATGATGAACGACATGTTCAATGACAATGGAAACATTGTCATATAGAACTTGTATAATGGCTAGTTTAGATTTTATTAGTAATTAATTCTGCATACATTTGCATACAGAAGCAGTTGCATACATATACATTTTTGATGTTGTAATACCTGCTGTAGTTTCTGCTGAAGTTCTGCTGTAATACCTGCTGTCATATTCTCATATGTATGTTGCATAAACTTGCATACAAATGCATACAAATGCTGGATATATTTGCATGCAGGATATTGTATACATTTGGATTCAGATGCATACATCAGTATACAGTGGTATTTAGATGCATAATATGCTGCATACACTTGTATACAAATGCATACAGATACTGGATAGATTTAAATACAGCTATTGAATACATTTGTATTTAGATGCATACAACAATATACAATTGATGTAGGCTTCATTATTAATTCTTTATACAATTGCATGTAATTTCTCAATCATTAGTGCTACCTTAATTTTAAACAAATTTCAGTTTGATTCCAGATCTTTGATTGTATTTTATTTTTCAGATTGTTTACAAGGACATCTATCCAACTAATATAGAGGTTGTCACTATTCAGATTCCTCATGTAGGCGCTGATGTTGAGAACAAACCTACTCCTGCTCATTCAGACAAGTCAGGAGAGGATTCAGATGACTTTTGTCCTACACCCGATCTTCAATGTATGAATAAACATGTTGCAAGTGCTGCTCCATCTTTATCACCGCCCTATAAAAAGCACAAGAAATACAAAAGGAATTCGAATGAAAGAGAGTATCAATCCAAGATTCCTCTTGTTTGTGTATCAGAATTTGGACAAAATATTTTACATCACAATTAGCTGCCAGATTCAAATAATGACAAAGTATCTTTTTTGAGGAAAGACCTAAATTCATTTAAAGAATACGTGAGTGCTTAATCACATATTAAACATTACATTTTAGTGGTTAACATTCATATATTTTTGGCACAAGCTTCTAGTTATTTCTGTCTTGTAAAGGTTGTGGGAGAGTTCAAGTCTCTGAGAATGCTGATCAATGATAACTTCAAGATACTTTCTGACCATCTTTAATACAATCAACAAAATGAAAGTTTACACCAGAGAAAGGAACCCATAGGGAGACGTGATAATGGTATTGACACAATTGTCGGAGATAATGTTGAGGTTTAACATTTTTAACATCTTTAGCATATGTTTATATCTCATGTTTGCTATTATACTTACATAATTATATTTTAAAAGCTGTACGTATTCGACAAGCATTTAACTATCTCACTAAAATGAAAAATGAATTCGATCAACACCTTTATTTAAATATATTCAGATGTATGTTGACCTTAATATGTAATTGGAATTAACTAGTGTATTTAAATATATTCAACGATATTTTAATGTATTTTGATTTTTTATTCTTGAATATATGTGGTGTATTTCACTAAGATTTCCATTATCAAAATCAATTTTCTTACTGTATTTATATGTATTTAATTCTATTCTTACACTAAGTTTCTATATTAACAATGATACATACGACTAACATAAACCATTGCTTAATGCTCAATGTGTGGAGTCAAGAGTTGCAGGGAATACTACATCTTAGGAGCCGTACAACATACCACCTACATGTCAAGAGGGTGTATCTACAAAGTTCAATGTATCTCAATTTGAGCTGGATGACAAGTTTTTTCCCAGTAAAATTCCAGAAACTAAAATTGTAATACACAATAGTGTAAAAAAGCTGAATCAACCAAGTACCATCTCATAGGAATCAGCGACCAAGTAGATGGTATTCTTCGCCTTATGAGTCTAACTTCGACTCTGCAGGTCAGTGTTTTTATAAACTAAGGATCTTTTTCCTCATGGTTTTTAAAATTAAAAGTCTGTAGTCATGAATTCAATAAACAACAGGTACCTTAGTAAAGTTGACCCCCATTTTTTGAAAAAAGACACTCATTTAAGGATGATTCAATAACGAGGCCACATAGTAAATTAATCATTCAGGAATATGACAAATGGGTTCATAATGGTCTTCTCGCAAGACATGATTAGAGGTGAGTTTTCCCCCGGTATGTGTATTAAGTGTTTATATTTTAAAAAAATGTATATAATATTTTTTTATATCATACTTGTAGAAGTAATTTGGAAACCCGTTACAAGAACAATACAACACTTCATATACCATTGAATTTTGGAGTTGATCAAGTTAATTGAAAAAATTGGTTTTACTTTATATCGTTAGACGGGAAGCTATAGGATGATACGTTTTTCCCCTAACTGACTAATTTTATTTGAAAAACAACACGCATTTGATTGTATTCTGTTGTAG
Organism: Nicotiana benthamiana; assembly: GCA_034376525.1. Taxonomy (NCBI): domain Eukaryota; kingdom Viridiplantae; phylum Streptophyta; class Magnoliopsida; order Solanales; family Solanaceae; genus Nicotiana; species Nicotiana benthamiana. The sequence continues at coordinate 56,717,581 of CM067339.1, read as the reverse complement.
TATTTTTACTGTTTTCAAAAACTCTATATGATGAAATGTTTGATGAATTCAATAGCATCATTATTCAGTTGTATTCAGCTGTACTTAGTGTTATTAAACTGTTTTAACAGCTATAGTCAATTGTATTTAACTGTATTATTTAGTTGTATTCAATTATATTTTTCTTGCTTTCAGCTGTATTTAGTTGTTCTCAACTGTGTTATATATATGTATTTCTCTGTATTCAGCTATATTATGCTGAATACAGTTGTATTCAACAGTTTTATTTAGCTGTATTCAGTTGTATTCAACTATATTATTCATATGTATTTCTCTATATTCAACTGTATTCTTTTATAGTCTGATTAATTGGACTCAGACCATGTAATTAAATTTGTGTATAGCATATCGGCGTCATATTTTACTATCTGAGAAAGAAGGGAAAGTACAATCAAACAAGCAACTTTAAGTATACAACTATTGATTGTATATTCAAGATAAAAATTGCTGAAATCTTCGACAGATATGCTGATACAGTAATGCTAATGCAGCCAAAGAAGCGAATGTGGTATATGGGTAGATAAGGGGCTACAGATTGCTAGCTAACGTACCTCGGAATACTGTGGATAATATCTTGATACAAGTAAACTTGAAGGAGAAACTACACTGGGTATTGGTTGTTTTTCTCATTCAAGGAGAGATGTATCAAAGTGTATGACTCGTACAGATCTGCAAGTCATGATGCCTATGTCGCTTATGAGATTGATAAGGTAGCTAAGCTTGTACCTCTATATCTTTCAATCAGTAGTTACAGAGATAGTCAACGAATAGACTGGTCTACTTACTCAGCATACACTGACAAGTTACATAATGATCCCTTTGAAGTTTTTTTCATATCAAATCTGCCTCAAGAGAAAGCTGGGAGACTGTAAGTATTCAATCATCATTCTTGTATGTTATATACAAATCTAATAGTATGAATTATTTTTAATTGTTTCAATCAATTATTTATTAGGGATTGTGGGGTGCATGTTACGGAATATGCAGAGTTTCTGAGCACTCTCGGTGAGATTCCACAAATAATATTTAATTCTAATCTACTCCATCAAAGATAGTGTTCTCTCATCTGGGACTATGCTATGTGGAAGATAGACGCTGATGCTATAAGCAAGAATGAAGTGCCCTCAAAGATTGCTAGGCAAATCACAGAGTCAGATTCAAATATGCAGATAGTGTTAGAGTAGCTTTAGGTTAATGTAGTTTTGGAATGCAGTTCGAAGAAGAATACTGTTTTGGGTAGTTTTTGGTGAAGATGGTATTTAGTTAGAAAAACTTATCACTTTATCATTTGTGCTCGTGTATGACAATTACAAATTTTCAATCGATGTTTTACTGGTTTGTTCATAGGTATTCATGCTTATTCGTCAGTTTGTATTCATATGTATCTTACATGATTCAAGTATGTATTAATATTTTAGTAACTTTGCTTGAACAAGTTTTAGGTATTGAACATGTTAATATACAAGTCATAAACTTTATGTATTTTGATGGTAGGTTATAATAAATAATTCATATGTATTTTTCTGGATTCAGGTGTATTCAATTGTATTCAACTGTATTATTAAGATGTATTCAACTATATTCAGCAACATTCATTTTTATGTATCTTTCATGTTCAGTTAATGCATATTAAAAAATACAAATTCAGATGTATTAAACAGGTTATACATATTCAGTTGTAGTGAGTTATATTCACCTGTTTTATTCAGCTGTAGTTAGTTGTATTCAACTGTATTATTCAGCTGTATTCAATTGTATTTTTTTTGTGTTAAGCTATATTCAGTTGTACTCAACTGTATTATCATATGTATTTCTCTGTATTCAGCTATATTCTTTAATATGTATCTTTCAAATTCAGTTAATATTTTTAAAGAATATAAATTCAGATGTTAAACAGGTTATTATCTAGTTAAAGAATATAAATTCAAACTTATTGAAATTGTTATATTTTAGCTGAGTATATAGATGTATTCCGATGAATTCTGTTATGTATATAACTCAGGCACTGTCTATAATAACTATCAAAGCATATATGGACAAGGTTATATTCGATTGTATCCAACACATTAAGGCAACTATATGTATTCAGAATCTATTCACGAAAGTTATTTTTACTTGATAATAAGAATTTATTACTTTACAATGTCATCATAAGTATTGACAAATCGTTAAAGCACCAATACATGTCAGAGATTTAATTATTTATTACATGAAGCATTTCTGCACGTTCGCTTGTTATGTTCTGCCTGCCCACATATGCTACATGAATGTTGATTTTTCGACTGCAGCTATCACACCTTCTTTTTTACACACCTGCCCTGAAGGGTAAAATGTATAAGGGAGTTTTTTCAATTAAAGTGGCATTATTCGAAATGAGATTATTTATTTATTTAGAGTCGCCACTTGGGATAGGTTTTGTTTTTGGTGTCCCAAGTCACATGTTTATTTAAAATCTCAAATCAAGAAAATTTTTCGACTGCCCAAATGGAGTCTGCGAACTAGAAATTCTAAATAAGGAATTTTGTTGACTCGAAGGAAGTCATTAGGCACCCTCGGATCCCGTGATTCTAGCATGGTCACTTAAACTATTATAATTGGCTAAAAATTATGATTTTTATACATGTTCATCCTATAGTGTAATTTTAATATTTTTTACCACTTTTAATATTTTTAAGAGAATTGCAATGTCGTAAAAATATACCGTGAATCACGTCACATAAATGCACCCGTAATTTTTGACATATTTTAATTTTATTGAGATTTTGATTTGGGTCATATAAATGCGCACCCAAATTTAGGAAGGTATATTATTCAACTAACGCACCTAAAAAAAGCTACGATATTCATGAATTATTTTCCGTGGATATCAACATTCTGCCGAAGGGTCAGGCCCAATGGCCATTCCATTTAACACCAACTAACTTATAAAACAACTTGAATTTATGTACTTAATCAGATTAATGTGAGTCAGATTGAATGCTAAAAAGACCAACAAATTAAAAGGTGAAACTACAATGACATTTACTTTGCATCAATAATCCTTCCAAATTTCTACTCCTTTCTTTCCACTTAAAGTAGCTCAATAATGCAAAATTTGTACCCAAACAGTAGTGTATCAAGTAAATATTCATGCTTGCTAATTTTCTTTTAGCTCATTTGGTCTATTATCCAAAAGAAATGAAAGAGAAAAGACCAACCCAAAAGAACGCACTAAATTTTCCCAACTAAAATCAATAAGGCTTGACAAATTAACTTGTAAAACTAAATTGCTACTACTAAATTGCTATTATAAAACTAATAACAAGAAACATAAAACCAGTATGGTCATCAGAAAGATCTCAAATTAAGAATGATTTACTACATAAAATAAAAAAACAAAAAAAAAAAAACAAATAAGCAATATCCAACAACCATCCCATAACAAATACACTTTAAAAATTCTATAGTAGTAAAGTTTAAGTTTAAACATTCAGATGGAGTAAACAGGATTTCAAAGACGAACCTCTATTGCTTCAGTGTAAATGGGTTACAACAACAACTATGGGCGAAAGATTAGATCTCGACCGGAGCAGAATCGATCGACTATTACCTCGACCATGACCTCGAAAAGGACCTTGGTCAGAAACTCAACTGCTAGGTTGCTTAAAAGCTGCTGTGTTTGGACTGATTTCGTGGCTCTAACTGACTGATTTTGCAGCAGCTGTGGTGTTTTATTTGGATGATTTATGGACTGGTTGTCAGGGCTGGTCTGGAGGTATTTTTGGTGCTTTTTGGGATGAGAAAGGGATGGTTTTCGAGCTAGTTTTGGCGAGCTTAGAGGAGCTGCTGTTGGTTGTATTGAAGGAGACAGGGGCGTTGATTTGACTATGAATCAGCCATGGAAATGGCTACTTGAAGAAGATGATCCTAGGGGTCGTTTCTTGATTCAGCGGCTATAGGAACCTTTTTAATCCTAAGTCTAATGGCTGCTTCAATCAAGGTCTCTTTGGAGAAGAAGATACATGGGGGAAGGGGGTTCTTTTTTCCTCAATTGCAGCTTTTTTTTAGAGGGTGTATGTTGTAGATTTTAGGTGTAGATAGTATTATATAGGGTAGAGATATGGAGTTATGGATTATTGGCTAGGGAATAAGCTTGAGTTATGTGAGTTTAGGTAGAAAAATTATGATTTGGGCTAGTTTGATTTTAAAAATTTGTCTATTGCTTAAATTAAAATCTCATTGCAATCAAATCTTTATTCTCTTTTCTTTTTGTATATTTTTTTAATTAACAACCATAAAAATAAAAAATTCTAAATTAATTTATTCTTTGTAAAAATTGAAACTCTTTATTTAGTTATTTATTGTTTAACATTAAAACAACTACTTAACTTAAAACTAAAGAAAGATGTTAATTTTAAAGACTAAAAGATAAATATGTAAAAATGACCATTTTAAAAATTCTTCTATGATTTAAAAACGTTAAAAGGCATAAAATTCAAATAAACAAATAAAAATTCCTAAAAATTATTTTTGGTCTATTTTTAGGAGTTGTTCTCATGTAGGGCAGGCAAAAATCACGTGCTCACAACAGCAATTCACTTAAAGGTTTATCGCGCTTCTTCTTTTGCCTTCCAGGAGGTCTTTCCATTTGGGGGCGGTAGTATAACCTCCAATGTGCTGGTATATTCCAGCCATTTCTGTCTGGTAGAAGGTACACAGGCACACCGTATGTCATTACAACAATATTTGAATTGTAATAGTTAGAGAAATATTCTTCTGGCATTAGAAACTTGCTATTCAATACATCCCAAGCATGTGAGCATGACAATTTATCAACTTGCAACCTCCCACAAACACATTTTCTCTCTAAAAGGCAGACTGTGTAATTCCTCCCTCCATCGTTAACCATATGTAAGTATTCAGTTGATGGTACCACCTACATTTAAAAATAGAAATATAAGTTTTGAGCACATATAACTGAATTACCATATGTATAATGTTGAATTACTCACTTACATACAACTAAAATATTTTCATACAGATGAATACATCATATATTAAGACCAGCAGACTATCATCTGTAATTAGAGTAGAACTTATCAAAAGTCGTATGTACTTTAGGCACCAAGAAGCTAACAAAAACGTTATAAGGATACGCCATGACAATACATATAAAAATTATATATAATACAAATTTGTTAGTTGTATTCTGACGTATTGAAATTATTTTTGCAGTATGTTTTTAGTTATATTATGGTGTATTCATATCAGATCTTCGAAAAAATATGTCTTGTATGTATTTGGATTTAATTGTATTCATATGTATTCCTGGTAGTTATATTTTAAAAAATGATTGTATTCAGTTGTATTTATGCCATTAATTCAGAAAACAATTAAGTTATATACTACAATGATATTAGAATATAACTTATAGTTATACGTGTGGACATTGCCTCATTCAAAGTCAGCATCTCCTGATATTTTTTTTCAAGAGTCATGTATGTCTATGCAGCTTCTTTGCGGTTATTGCAATTCCAACATCCAAACATCTTCCTAACTTCTTCGAGGAAGTCGTAAATTGGTAATTCCCTTCTTGACACTAGTGCAGTATTGATTGACTTTGGAATATTTAACATCATTGTCTATCCCATGTTAACAGGTGCATACAACCTAAGCCATTTTTCATATCCTGCTAACTCTAAGTATTCTTTCACCCTAACATCTACCTTCTACCTTCTTTATTAGACTGTCAAATACAGCTTGTGTGTATGCTTTTGCCATCGAGAAGTATATCTCGCTCAACTTGGCATGGCTCTTTTTGAATTTCTTATATACGTTGTTCCATATATGCCGTATACAAGAAAAATATAGTACATATGGATACACTCTCGATATAAATGTAATGATACTCTCATTTCTATCTATTACGATGCACATGTCTTCCCTATCACCGTATGCAATCTTGAACTGCTCAAAGAACCACGTCCAAGCAGCATCATTTTGTGAATTAATAACACCATATGCTAGTGGCAATATATGATATGTAAATACAATTGAATACATATTTTAAAAAAAATGTATTTCAATATTTAAAATATTAACAGATTGTATTATAATTCAGATACTCACCTGCACCATGCAACGTACTTGCCAAAACGAACGTCCCGGTGTAGTAAGATTTTAGGTGACTTCCATCCACAATAATAATGGGTCTACAATGATCAAACCCCTTTATAAAGGCATACAAAGATATATACGTGTACATGAATTCATTTTTTGGCAATTTTACCATTTTGATGTGGGAACCTGGATATGTCATATCCATTCTATATAAGTATCCTGGTAATTTTTTGTATGAATCAGCTGGTTCACCTCTAAAAAAATTCATTGCCTTTTCTTTAGCCCTCCACACTAACATGTAGCTAACATCTACACCTAAATCTGATTTCACATCATCAATAATATCCTTTGGGGTATATTTCCTCTTATGATTAGTAAGCTTAAGCCTTATCATACCACCTATAAGGCGGCTACTTGCATACTGCTGCTCATACACCTTGTCCTTAAGCGAACATGTATGGTTATCAATGAATTCTCTCACTTTGAATAGTTCTTATTTGTTAATGTGACGATCCAAAGGGGTCATCACTAGTTTTCTTACCTATTCTGTACTTTCAAGGTCTTGAACATCTCATCTCGGGTTGCCTTGATTTGCATGCCCGATCTGAGCATAGCCGGAAAACTTAAATATGAATTATGTGAGAAAATGCTAAATTTTGATATTGAATTGAATCAATTTGACTTTGGTCAATATTTTGGGTAAACGGACTCGGACCTGTGATTTGATGGTCCTAGAGGGTCCGCAGAAAAATATGGGACTTGGGCGTATGCCCGGAATAGAATTCTGAGGTCCCAAGCCCGAGAAATTAATTTTTGCATGAAATTGTTTTCTGGAAATTGAAAAGGAAATTTGATTAGAAGACTGGTATCGGGTCTGTATTTTGGTTCCGGCACTCGGTACAAGTTTAATATATGATTTATGTACTTTCTATTAAGTTTGGTTGAAAATGGACGTTGTTTGACGTGTTTCAGACTTAAAATGGGAATTTGATGTTTTATTAAAATTTGGAAGAAATTTTGATTTTGAGGCTTGATTCGATGTATATGATGTTATTTTGGCGATTTGATCGCATGGATAAGTCCGTAGGATGTTCGAGGTTATGTGCATATATGGTTGGGAGCCCCGAGGGCTCGGGTGAATTTTGGATAGGTGTCGGAGTGTATTTTTGAACTTAGAGAAAACCTGGCGTTTTAGTTCTGCGATTTTCGCATTTGCGAAGCAGGTCTTGCAAATGCGAGCCTGGCATCACAAATGCGAGGAAAGGTAGATTGTGTTGAGTTCGCAAATGTGACCCAGTGGCTCGCAAATGCAGAAATTGGCTTTTCGCAGATGTGACACGTTTGGTCGCAAATGCGAAGCCCCCACTTTGGCCAGTATTTGCAAATGCGAACAAAAATCTCGCAATTCCCTAGTTAGCAGGGTCGGGGTTTTCAATTACGAACCCCAGTTTGCAATTATGATATCTGCAACCTGCAATTTTTATACTTAGTCGAATTTTGGACATTTTTCACCCCATTTTCAAAACACTACTCCTTTGGGCGATTTTCCAAGAATAAGACCTCTTCCCAATTGTTTGTAAGTTGGTTTGTACTCATTTCCTTCAATCTTTAACATTCATGTTTTTAACTTAAAATCATTGATTTTCATGGGTGAAATTGGAGGTTTGGGATAGAACCTATGATTTTCAAAAATTGGGGATTTGGACCTCAATTTGAGGTCCGATTTCAAAACAAATAATATATTTGGGTTCGTGGAGGAATGGGTAACCATATTTTTGTTCGAACCCCAGGTTAGATCACGTTGGCCTGAGGGGCATTTCGGTTATTTTATCGAAATTTGCGTCTTAGCTTTAAATTAAATAGTAAAATCAGTTGTTTGTGGTGTTATTTACAAGATGTAATTGGATTGAATAGATTTGGGCCACTTGGAGCCGGATACTCGTGGCAAAAGTGTGGTGTCAAGTTACTTTTGGAGCCGGTTTGAGGTAAGTAACTTGTCTAACTTTGTGTGGGAGACTTTCCCCTTAGGATATGATGTTTGGTAATTGAATGCCTCGTACATGAGGTGATGAGCGCGTACATGAGTAAATTGTTGGAAATACATTTTTACTTGAAGTATTTAAATTGATTTTTCTTGCTTACATGTTCATTTTAAATTCTAAGTTTATTCTATGCTAGTTTAGAAAATCATGTTCGTTGACTTACTTGCCTAAGTGCTTAAACTGTCTTGTTTTACTCAGTGTAGTATGTTTGGCTAGTATTTTTCTATTTCTTGTCCTGAGTTAGTATCTTTCCTAATGTTTGGGTTACTATTGTGTGTTTTTAAATTGGGACTACGTGTTGGCCTCCCAGGAGATCCCCCTGCACTTGATATGTTCTGGACTGAGGGTACGGGATACTAAGAGATCCCTGGCACATAAAATTGTAAGATTTGAGGATACCAAGAGATCCTCAGGACACCAAAAGATCCCTGGCACATGAAATTGTAAGATTTGAGTATACCAAGAGATCCTCTAGATACTAAGAGATCCCTAGCACATGAAATTGTAAGATTTGAGGATACCAAGAGATCCGCAGGATACAAAGAGATCCTGGCACATGAAATTGTAAAATATTTGAGGATACCAAGAGATCCCAGGCGCATGAAATTGTAAGATTTGATGATCCGAAGAGATCCTAGGGATACCAAGAGATCCCTGACACATGAAATTGTAAGATTTTAGGATACCAAGAGATCCTCGGTTGTGGTTCCTGTTGTGAGTAGTATTTACTAGTACTGTCCTATTTTTCTGCTTTCGATTACGTTTTTCGTATTTATCTTGTTTAGATTCTCGTTGTACACTTTATCTATACTGTTATTTCCTCATCTTATTATTTAGTATGTTATATCTTAGTAGGGCCCGAACCTTTCCTCGTCACTACCCTACCGAGGTTAGGCTTGGCACTTACTGAGTACACCATTGTGGTGGGCTCATGCCTCTTCTATGCATGTTTTTCATCTGCAAATCCAGGTATTTCATCTCAGGCACACTACTTTTGAGGTCAGGAGAACTACGGAGACTTTGAGGTACTTCTGCAGCGTCCGCAGACCAAGGAGTCTCCTTCTTTACTCTATTTGTAGTATTTAGACTTCTTCCGCACTTTTGCTTTAGATGTTCTATAGTTGGAGACATGTATTACTATTCATTAGCATGTGTTCCCATGAGTTTCCAGGTTTTGGGATGATATTGTAGACTTCCGCATTTTGAGTATATATGCCGAGTGGCCTTTATATACAGTTTCTTTTAGTTGTTCAGTTTTTTATTAATTATCCCGCAAGCTATGTTATTTTCTGCATTGTTAGGCTTACCTAGTCATAGGAACTAGGTGCCATCTCGACATGTTCACAGAGGGCGAATTGGGGTCGTGACAAGTTGGTATCAGAGCTTTATGTTCATAGGAGTCACTGGACACAGGCCCAATTTATTAGTGTCTCGCTGATCGGTACAGAGACGTCTATATTTATCTATGAGAGGCTATGTAACTGTTACGAAAATTTCCATTTCATTTGATTTCCTTTTCGTGCGATATATTGACATCACAAAATTCTAAACTTCTCCCGTCCATTCTATCACAGATAGTGAGGACACACACTACTCGGGATGATCAGGCACCGGCGCCCCCTACTGTAGCGGTTAGAGGCCAGGTCCAGGGTAGAGGTCAGGGACGCGCACGTGGTGCAGCTAGAGCACCTGCACTATTTGCCTCCAAGGCATCACCATCAGATCCAGCTGGATCCCAGGCACCTGGCACGCCTACTACTGCCACTACTACTCCAGCTCTCCATGAGACTTTGGCTCAGTTCATGAGTGTGTACACCACCTCGGCTCAGGCAAGGTTGCTTCCGCACTCCTGAGCAACGAGTGCAGGTTGAGCAGGCTCCCGAGATTATTCCCGCACCGCCTTCAGTGCCGGTTCTGCCCGAGGGCGGATCAGTTGCCTTAGAGGACAAGCAGCGAAGACTTGAGAGGTTCAAGAAGTATGATCCCCCAATGTTTAGTGGAATAGCATCAGACGATGCCTTGGGATTTCTAGAGGAGTGCCACCTATTCTTCGCACTATGGGCATAGTAGAGTCCAGTCGAGGCTAGTTCACTAACTTGGACCCAGTTCTTAGATATGTTTACGGAGAGTTTATCCCACAGAGTCTCAGGGACGCTTGGCGCGTAAAGCTTGAGCATTTTCTCTAAGATGCTATGACCATTTTGGAGTATGCTATCTGTTATACCAGATTGGCCAGGCATGCACCGGCCTTGGTTGCTACAGTTCTCTAGAGAGTTTGCAGGTTCATAGAGGGTATTATCCCACCCATCAGATCTAGCATGGCTCGAGAGTTGGAGATGGACATCCCTTATCAGCGGGTAGTGAGCATTGCTAGGAGGATCGAGAGTATGCTTGCCAGGGAGCAAGTTGAGAGAGAGGCTAAGAGGTCTCGAGAGTCAGTCCACTACTCTAGTGCCCATACCCCAGCAACAGGTCGACATGGTAGGGGTTTTATAGGTTTCCCCGTTCATTCAGCTCTTCCAGCAGTGCTGTAGCTCCGCCTATACCTCAGGAGCCTTACTATGCACCTCAAGTTTCTAGCGCGCCTCCTACACAGGGTTTTTCCAGAGGTCAGTCCAGCAAACCTAGCCCTAGTCAGTCACAGCCACCACGCCCTCCCAAAGCTTGTTTTGAGTGTGGAGACACCTACCATGTTTTGAAGGATTGCCCTAGACTTGGGAGGAGTGCACCCCCACAACCTTCTTAGTTACAGCGTGCTCAGCAAAGTTCTCAGGCCATGATCACGGCTCCAGTTGCTGCCCCACTCGCTCAGCTAGCTAGAGGTGGAGGCTCGGAGGTAGAGGTCGCCCTCGAGAGGGAAGCCAGGCTAGATATTATGCCCTTCTCGCTCATGCTGAGGTTGTTGCCTCTAATTCTGTTATCACAAGTATTATACTGGTTTGTCACAAAGAGGCGTTGGTTCTATTCGATCCAGGCTCTACTTATTCTTATGTATCTTCTTACTTTGCTCCGCATTTGGGTGTGCCTCAGGATTCTTTGAGTGTCCCCATTTATGTTTGTACTCATGTGGGAGATTCTCTTGTTGTGGACAACGTCAATCGGTCATGTTTAGTTACTATGCATGGTTTTGAGACCATAAAGGATTTATTGTTACTCGGTATGGTTGATTTTAACATTATTTTGGGCATGGATTGGTTGTCGGCCCATTTTGCTATTCTTGATTGTCACGCCGAGACCGTGACGTTGGCTATGCTAGGTATTCCCTGTGTTGAGTGGAGTGGTACTTTAGATCACACTCCTACTAGAGTTATCTCTTTTTTTAAAGCTCAACGTATGGTTGAGAAGGGGTATGCCACTTATTTAGCTTATGCGAGAGATTTTAGTACTGATACCCTTTTTGTTGATTCAGTTCCAGTAGTACGGGATTATCCTAATATGTTTCCAGATGATCTTCTGGCCATGCCACCCGATAGAGACATTGATTTTGGCATAGACCTGTTTCTACGCACTCAGCCCATTTCCATTCCTCTGTATTGTATGGCTCCTCCTGAATTGAAGGAATTGAAGGATCACTTGCAGGATTTGCTTGATAAGGGATTTATTCGATCTAGTGTTTCACCGTGGGGTGCTCCTGCTTTGTTTGTGAAGAAGAAGAAGGATGGATCTATGCATATGTGCATTGATTATCGCCATTTGAACAAGGTTACAGTGAAGAACTGTTATCTTTTGCCTCGTATTGATGATATGTTTGACCAGCTTCAGATCGCCATGTATTTTCTAAGATTGGCTTGCACTCAAGTTACCATCAGTTGAAGATTCAGGAGCCTGACTACCCGAAGACTTCCTTCAGGACTCGGTATGGTCATTATGTGTTCAGGCCATATCTCGACTCATTCATTATTATTTTTATTGATGATATTCTAGTGTAGTCCTGGAGCTGGGAAGATCATGAGCAGCACCTGAGGACCGTGCTTCAGATCTTGAGAGAGAAGAATTTATATGCGAAGTTCTCAAAATGTGAGTTTTGGTTTGATTCAGAGGCATTCTTAGGCCACATGATTTCGAGAGAGGGCATTCGGGTAGATCCGAGGAAGATAGAGTCTGTGCACAGTTGGCCCAGGCCATCCTCAAATGTAGAGATTCATAGTTTCCTTGGTTTGGCGGGCTACTACTATCGTTTTATGGAGGGGTTTTCATCGATTGCGGCCCATATGACTAGATTGACCCAGAATGGTGCCCCATTTCAGTGGATAGTAGAGTGTGAGACGATCTTTCAGAAGCTCAAGATAGCTTTACCTACAGCCCTAATTTTGATATTTCCTACCGGTTCGGGGTCTTATACAGTCTACTGTGATGCCTCGAGAGTTGGCCTTGGAGCGGTGTTGATGTAGGATGGTAGGGTGATTGCCTACGCGTCCAGAGAGTGAAGATACATTAGAAAAACTACCCTGTCCATGACCTTGAGTTAGATGCTATTGTTCATGCCTTGAAGATCTGGCCTTATTATTTTTACGGTGTGCCTTGTGAGATCTATACTGACCATTGGAGTTTGCAACACTTGTTCAAGCAAAAGGATCTAAAAATGCACCAGAGGAGGTGGTTAGAGTTGCTGAAAGATTATGATATTACTATTCTATATGATTTGGGCAAGATCAATATGGTGGCAGATGCCTTGAGTCGCCGGGCGGAGAGTTTGGGGAGTTTTGCATATTTACTAGCTTCAGAGAGGCCTATGGCGATGGATGTTCAGGGGTTAGCCACTCAATTTTTGAGATTGGATCTATTAGAGCCCAGTCAGATTCTAGCTTGTGTGGTTTCCCGGTCTTCCTTATTCGATCGTATTAGGGAGCGGTAGTATGATGACCCCAATTTGCTTGTCCTTAAGGACAAGTTTCAGTGGGTGATGCCAGGGATGTGACTATTGGAGATGACGAGGTGTTGAGGATGCAAAGCCATGTTTGTATGCCCAATGTTGATGGGCTACGGGAGTTGATTCTAGCAGAGGCCCATAGTTCGCGGTATTCGATCCATCTGGGTGCTGTAAAGAAGTATCAGGACTTGAGGCAGCACTAATTGTGGAGGCGGATGAAGAAAGATATAGTTGGATATGTAGCTAGATGCCTCAACTATCAACAGGTGAAGTATGGGCACCAAAGACCGGGTGGATTGCTCCAGCAGATAGAGATTCCATAGTGGAAATAGGAGAGGATCACTATGTATTTTGTAACTGGTCTCCCACGAACCCTCAAGAAGTTTGATGCCATTTGGGTTATTGTGGATTGGCTGACCAAGTCCGCTCATTTCGTTCTTATGTGTACTATTTGTTCTTCGGAGGGGTTGGCAGAGATTTGTATCCGGGAGATCGTCTATCTGCATGGTATTCTAGTTTCCATTATTTGAGATAGAGGTACTTAGTTTACGTCGCAGTTTCTGAGAGCCGTGCAATAGGATTAGATACTCGGGTGGAGTTCAGCACAACTTTTCCACCCCAGACGGAAGGACAGTCTGAGTGCATTATTTAGATTCTTGAGAATATGCTTCGTGCGTATGTGATTGAGTTTGGAGGGTCTTGGGATCAGTTCTTTCCCTTATCAGAGTTTGCCTACAACAAGAGCTACCAGTCGAGCATCAAGATGGCTCCTTATGAGGCCTTATATAGTAGATGGTGTCGATCTCTTATTGGATGGTTTGAGCTGGGGGAGGCTCGATTGTTAGGTAAGGATTTGGTTCAGGAGGCTTTGGACAAGGTCAAAATCATTCAGCATAGGCTGTGTTCAATTCACTCTAGGGAGAAGAGTTATGTAGATCGCAAGGTTTGAGATGTAGCATTTATGATTGGTAAGCGGGTATTGCTCCGAGTATCGCCTATGAAGGGCGTGATGAGCTTTGGGAAGAAAGGAAAGCTTAGCCCTAGGTATATTGGTCCGTTTGAGATTCTTGATCTAGTGAGAGAGGTGGCTTATAGACTCGCATCAGTGCCTAGTTTATCAATCGTGCATCCAGTTTTCCATGTATCCATGATTCGGATGTATCATGGTGATCCAGCCCATGTGTTAGATTTCAACACTGTCCAGTTGGACAAAGACTTGTCCTATGAAGAGGAGCCGGTAGCTATCCTAGACCGGCAGGTTCGTTAGTTCAGGTCCAAGATATTTCCTTCTGTTCGTGTCCAATGGAGAGGTCAGCCTCCTAAGGTATCGACCCGGGAGTCCAAGTCTGACATGCGGAGCCGTTATCGTCATTTTTTTCCTAACTCATGTACTTCTTTCTTTTGTCTGTTCGAGGATGAACAGTTGTTTTAGTTGTGGAGGATGTGACGAACCAAAGGGGCATCACTTGTTTTCATACCAATTCTATATTTCTGAGGCCTTGAAAACCTCATCTGGGGTTTCCTCGATATGCATGCGCAGTCCGTGCGCGTAGCCGGAAAACATAGATATGAATTCTGTGAGAAAAATGCTAAATTTTGATATTAAATTGAATCAATTTGACTTCGTTCAACATTTTAGGTAAGCAGACCCGAACCCGTGATTTGACGGTCCCGTAGAGTCCGCAAGAAAATACGGGACTTGGGCATATGCCCAGAATCGAATTCCGAGGTCCGAAGCCCGAGAAATGAATTTTTACGTGAAATTATTTTCTGGAAATAATTAAGGAAATTAGAAAAGGAAATTTGATTAGAAGACTATGGTATCGGGTACGTATTTTGGTTCTGGTGCCCGATTCAAGTCTTATATATGATTTAAGAACTTTATGTAATGTTTGGTTGTAAACGGATGTCGTTTGGCGTGTTCGGACATAAACTGGGAATTTGATGATTTATAAAAATTTTGAAGAAATTATGAGTTATGAGGCTTGATTCGATGTATATGATGTTATTTTGGTAATTTGATCGCATGTATAAGTCCGTAGGATGTTTTGGAGGTTGTGTGCATATTTGGTTTGGAGCCCCGAGGGCTCAGTGAGTATTGGATATGTGTCGGAGTGTATTTTTGAACATAGAGAAAACCTGACATTTCAGTTCTGCAAATTTTTGCATTTGCGAAGCAGGCCTCGCAAATGCGAGCCTAGCATCGCAAATGCGAGAAAGGGGAGATTGTGCTAAGTTCGCAACTGCGACCAAGTGGTTCTCAAATGCAGAACTTGGCTTTTTGCAAATGCGATACCTTTGGTTGCAAGTGCGAAGCCCCTATTTTTTGCCAGTGTTCACAAATGCGAACAAAAATCTTGCAATTCCTAGGTTAGCAGGGTCAGGAACCCCAATTTGCAATTATGATATCTGCAACCTGCAATTTTTATACTTAGTCGAATTTTGGACATTTTTCACCCCATTTTCAAAACAAAACTCCTTTAGGCGATTTTCCAAGAACACGACCTCTTCCAAATCGTTTGTAAGTTGGTTTTTACTTATTTCTTTCAATATTTAGCATCATTTAACATGTTTTCAACTTAATATCTATCACACCTTCTTTTTTATACGGCTACCCCGAAGGATGACATGTATAAGGGAGTTTTTCCAATTAAAGTGACATTACTCGGAATGAGTTTATTTATTTGTTAGAGTCGCCACTTGGGATAGGTTTATCATTTGGTATCCCAAGTCACTGATTTATTTAAGATCCCAAATCGAGGAAATTTTTTGACTGCCCAATTGAAGTCTGCGAACCAGAAATTCTTGAGTAAGGAATTCTGTTAATCCGAGGGAATGTGTTAAGCATCCTCGGATTCCATGGTTCTAGCACGGTCGCTTAAACAATTATAAATGGCTAATTTCCTGATTTTATACAAGTTCCTCCTACAATGCAATTTTAAAATTATTAACCTCTTTATGTTATTTTTTAGGAATATTTGCAATGTTATTAAAACACGTCTCGAACCACGTCACATAAATGCACTCGGGTTCTTCACACATTTTAACATCGTTGATTTTTTTATTTGGGTCACATAAATGCGCACCGGAATTTAGGAAGATACAATTATTAAAAATACGCGCCTATAACAACTATGCGTTTTAAAATTCGTGGAAGAGCCGTAAAATTCACTAAACGGCACCTTTGGATTTCTATGCATTTTATTACAATCAGAGGGCCACATAGTGCATGATTTTGTTTAGCGTGTCACACCCTTTTTATTTTTCAAGAAAAGGGCAACATAAAGAAACTATTGTTTTCTATTATACGCGTCTCTAAAATAAAGGAGAAGTCCTAACTATTTCATATATTAATGGCTTATTCAAATGAAGCAATCAATATGCACATTTTCAGTGTTTGTATAACATATTTCTGCAATTGGGCTTTATCCATGAAATTAGACAGCCCAACAGTGGGTTTCCTCATGCTTCACAATCCACAATAATCTGGACCTTCGATTGAGCCCAGAAACATTGGACTACAAATTAATCACAAAGAATAAGGACAACATTTTCAGATTGTTACACTAGAACTCTTGGTATTATATAATTCATCATTTTAACACATTAAAAACATTTGATAAAAGGAAATCCTGGTAATGATTTTTTACTGAATCAATATGCTAAATTCAGACTTAAGATCGACACATACAAACTGATAGGTTTAGTAACTAGAATATGTATACACATGGGGAGTTTCTATTACTGATCAGAAAACAAAATTCAGGCAGGTTGTTGATTATCCTATTTTACTCTACTGAAATTTAAATAAATTGAGATCGACAGTCCAAATACAGTCCACCATAGTTTACATGTTTATTACAGCACCAAAGATAAAATACATGTCCTAAATACTACTAAATTGGTAACATTTGTACTATGAAATTAACATGAAAATTTAAATGTCTTCATAATCACACATATACACAGCTGTTGCCTTCCCAAATTTTCTGAGTGAGAATAGTACCTGGAATTACAGAAAAGAGGAATCCTATGAGTAGGGTAAACGAGAAGCAAGTAATAAACATCATCTAAATCAGCCAGTCAAGCCCAGGAATGGTAACGGAAATGCAGAAAGTTTTGGAAAGCAAATAACATCACAGATTTTGATCCCAAACTCAAACAAAGTAAACCGGCCTAAGAGCAATGCCTAAAATTGCTTCTGAAAATTCTAGCACCTCAAAATGCATATTGTTGGAAACACGTTTCAAATGCAATATACTAAACGTGTGTTCTTTTGTAGGTTTTGATGAATGTCAAACAAAGCAAAAAGCGATATATAGCAGTACTCAAGGACAAGCACAAAATGGATGCATTACAAGAAGCTCAAGACAAAATTTAGAAATGTTATAATTGAGTCAATATTAATTGTGATCTTGATTCCTCAACTTGGCTCATAACATGGCTTCTCTACTAAAATTATTTTTCCAAAATCATGCATATTTAAATTAAGTGTCAAATGATTTTAAACTATGCATATTTACATTTGTTAAAATGTTTTCCAAGCATGCCTCAAAAATCTGGGCTAAGATAATCGATTATGTACTTATGATAATCGAGTATCTCTAAGCCAAGACTGCATGACAATCGATTGTGAATTAATGATAATCGATTGTGAGTAAGTCAGTTAACATCAGGTTTTTGCAAACTGCATAACAATCGATTGTGTACTTATGATAATCGATTGTTAACTGAGGCAAAAGTTTTCAAAACTCATAAAAATCGATTATGAACTAATGGTAATCGATTAGAATGAGAAAAATGTCTCCCAGTGATTTTAAATAAAATGATAATCGATTGTGGCTTTTGATAATCGATTATATATAAGACAGAGAGTTTTGAAATTAATTAATAATCGATTATTCCATTTGATAATCGATTGTTGAAGCTGACCGTTGTCATATATTTTCAATTACCTTCAGGTAATCGATTGTTGATATTTAACAATCGATGTTTTGCTTAAAATCTGGAAAAGATTTTCTGAACGTTGTTAAAATAATCGATTGTTGATTTCCGGACAATCAATGTTTTATGCCAAAAATTGGAAAGGATTTCTTAATGTTATAAATAATCGATTATTGATTTGAAGTAATCGATTGTTGACGTAAAATCTGGGATTGAATTTTTAATCTGATAGGCAAACAATCGATTGTTTAGTCTTGACAATCGATTGTCACTGAGTAATTTCAGCAATCCTTAATTGGCAATTAGACAACGGTAAGACTGAGTTTTTCACCTATAAATACAGCTTCAACTCAGTGTTTTCACAACAACAACATATACACTTTGAGTATTTTCATTGCTAAAAGCTTTCTTACATTGATCATCATTTTTCATTCATCCATAAAGCTTTTTGAAGAGCCATTCTATTGAGCTAAGTTGTTGTGATCTTGAGCGTACTATTTCTACTCATATCTACTCATTAAGGAGTGCTTTGTAAAGTGAGTGTGTTTTGTGTTTGTAAGAGAATTGCGATTCTCGTTTGTTGAGGAACTTGTGATTCCTCGGTTGAAGTCTTTGGGATTGTTATCCCCGAGCGGTTGAAGTCTTTGGGATTGTTATCCCCGAGCAGTTGAAGTCTTTGGGATTGTTATCCCCGAGCAGTTGAAGTCTTTGGGATTGTTATCCCCGAGCAGTTGAAGTCTTTGGGATTGTTATCCCCGAGCAATTGAAGTCTTTGGGATTGGTATCCCCGAGCAATTGAAGTCTTTGGGATTGTGATCCCCGAGCACCTGGGTGAGGCTTGTGTCCTCAGCTGTAACGGTTTGTTAAGCACCCGTAAGCTTGACAAGTTTAGTGGAAATCTCGAGAGAGTCTCTCGGGGACTGGACTAACCACGTTTGTGGCCAACCAGGATACATCATTGTGTAAGTTTATTCTACTGCACTTGTTTTAATTTCTGCAAAGTTTTTAAATTCCGCACTAAAACGCTTAATATTTTTAAAAACGCTATTCACCCCCCCCCCTCTAGCGTAAAGCGTATTGTCCAACAATTGGTATCAGAGCCATACTCTCTGAAAAACTTTACCGTTTGAGAGAACCATCCATGGCTTCTACTCTAAATTTCTTTGCAGGAATAGGTGAAGGAGAATGCAGCATGTCGCCTCCAATATTAGACGAAAACGACTACTCAGTCTGGAAATATCGGATGCAAGTTTTTACAATGGCAAACGATTTGTATCTATGGCAAGCTATTAAACACAGTGATCAACTGACGACAAAAGTCGGGAAAGATAAGGCAAGTGAATACAACACTAAAGCTATGAATATATTACATAACGCCTTGAACCAGGAACTTTGGCGAAAAATCTCCCACTATAAAACTGCTAAGGAAATGTGGGACAAACTTGAGGAATTGCACGAAAACACGCCTCAAAAAGCGGTCAGCACAAACGATGAATCAACTGGTCAGTGCCTCATGGCAGACGAAAAAGACGAGGTAAGTACATCTAACGATATGCAAATTGCTTATAACAAACTGCATGATGAGTTGGTAAATGCTTCTAAGACTATTAAAGATTTACAAAGAACTCTTTCTTTACAAGAAGAGGATTTTCAAAAACAACTCTTTTTAAAAGACAAGGACTTTGAAGAACGTCTTTCTTTAGCTCAAAAAGGTGTTGAAAATCTGTCTCGTGATAACGAGAATCTTGCAAATGAAAATCAATTTTTGTTAAATGATAGTATAGAACTTAGACAAGTCATCAAGACTATGCATGAAGCCTCTTGTGTTGATAAATGCTCTACTTGTACTGCTTGTGAGTCCTTAAAACTAGAAAACACAGAACTTAGGAAAACATTAGAAACACGTAGTAAAGAAGTTCCTAAAGTTGTTGAAAAAGAAACGCCTAAGAAATATCAACGGCATAAAAACAAAAACTTCACTACTCCACCTAGAAACAACTCTAAGGTATTAAACAAGCCTAGAACAAATTCTTTTAGACCACCTAGACATTATGCTAGAATGTATGAAAATAAGGGTAGAACTAATATCTTTAGACAACCTAGATCCGAATCTAGGATTCTTGCAAACAAGCCTACAAATAGTAATTTTCGGCAACCAAGAAATAACTCTAGGAACGAGCTTAGACCACCTAGACATGACACTAGGTCCTTCAACAAGTCTAGCACTAATGACTTTAGACCATCTAGATATTATACTAAAAATGGGAACAATATGTCTAGTGTTAATCTTTTTCATTCGCCTAGAACTTTGTTGGCTCAACCTAGGCATCAACACAACCCGAACGTAGTATGTCATTACTGCAATCGTATAGGTCATATTGCACCTATGTGTTTTACAAAGCATAGAGATTCTTCATATTATTATGGTCATTATAGTATGCATAACCCTCAAGGACCCAAAATGGCATGGGTACCTAAAGAACATTAATTTGCTTTGTAGGTGTGCTTGAAGGGATCAAGTGTACTATGGTACCTTGACAGTGGATGCTCCAGACACATGACAGGAGACGAATCCAAATTCCTTCAACTAGAGCACAAAGAAGGAGGAAGCGTTGTATTCGGTGACAACAATAAAGGACAAATTATTGGCATCGGATCGGTCGGTAAGAATGAAAAATCCTCTATAAAGCATATATTACTTGTCAAAGGTTTAAAGCATAATCTCTTGAGCATAAGTCAATTATGTGACAAGGGAAATCTTGCGTTGTTTGATTCGGATGAGTGTTTAGTGTTTAGACGTAGTGACTTCAAGATTATTCTACGTGGTTTTAGAGTTGACAATATTTACATGGTTGATCTTGAAAACTCCTCATCCGAGTATGTTGATTGTTTGTTGAGCAAAGATGATAATGTGTGGTTGTGGCATCGTAGAGTAGCTCATATGAACATGCATCTTTTAAATAAATTGATTTCTCAAAATCTAGTGATTGGTCTTCCCAACTTAAAATTTGAAAGTGATACTATTTGTGATTCATGTAAAAAGGGGAAGCAAATAAGAGCATCTTTTAAATCCAAAAATGTTGTTTCAACCTCTAGACCTTTACAACTATTGCATATGGATTTATTCGGACCATCCCGTATCGAAAGTCTAGGAAGAAATAGATATGCTTTTGTAATTGTTGATGATTTCTCTAGATTTACATGGACATTATTTCTTGCACATAAAAGTTATGCATTTCTTAGCTTCAAGCTTTTTCTTAAAAGAGTTCAAAATGAAAAGGAATCAACTGTCACTTCCATTAGAAGTGATCATGGGGGAGAGTTTGATCACAATCTCTTTGCGGATTTTTGTGATGAACTCGGAATCGAGCATACCTTTTCCGCTCCACGTACACCACAACAAAACGGGGTGGTGGAAAGGAAAAATAGGAGTCTCGAAGAAGTTTATGTAAAGCAACCCCCCGGTTTTGAAGACTTTAATTTTCCTAATCATGTTTTCAAACTCAAAAAGGCCCTTTATGGTTTAAAACAAGCTCCTCGAGCTTGGTATGAAAGGTTGAGAAAATTTCTTTTAGAAAATAATTTTATTCGTGGAAAAGTTGACACAACTTTATTTGTCAAGCATGAAAATAATGATATCTTGCTAGTTCAAATATATGTAGATGATATCATTTTTGGTGCTACTAACAATGCTCTATGCAAGGAATTTTCAAACTTAATGACTAGCGAATTTGAGATGTCCATGATGGGTGAGTTACAATTCTTTTTGGGATTACAAGTAAAACAAATGAAGGAAGGTACATTCATTTGTCAAAGCAAGTATTGCAAAGAACTGCTTAAACGTTTTGATATGAACAATGCAAAGGAAATGGCAACTCCCATGAGCACATCCGATCATCTCGACAAAGATGAAAAAGGTAAGGAAGTCGACATCAAAAAGTACCGAGGTATCACCCTAAAGAAAAGGGGATCATAAAAGCATGACGCAAAATACTCAAGTATTCTACAGGAAAATCGCCGTCAAACAATCGATTACTGTATCAATAATCGATTACTTTTGTTATCTTTATTTTCCAATAAATAAACTTTTGTTTATTTCATATGTTTTTTTGCATATTCTTCCCTTGTATATATTTTTGCTAATGGCAAAAGGGGGAAGAAACGGTATATCAAGAAGTATGCTATATCACTCTCAACTTCATTCATGCTTAAAGTGAGGGGGAACATGAATTGAGGGGGAACATCAAATTGCATACTTTACACTTGTCTTGGATTATCAAAATAATTATTGCATATATCCCGCTTATGTTTGCCATTATCAAAAAGGGGGAAATTGTTGGAAACACGTTTCAAATGCAATATACTAAACGTGTGTTCTTTTGTAGGTTTTGATGAATGTCAAACAAAGCAAAAAGCGATATATAGCAGTACTCAAGGACAAGCACAAAATGGATGCATTACAAGAAGCTCAAGACAAAGTTTAGAAATGTTATAATTGAGTCAATATTAATTGTGATCTTGATTCCTCAACTTGGCTCATAACATGGCTTCTCTACTAAAATTATTTTTCCAAAATCATGCATATTTAAATTAAGTGTCAAATGATTTTAAACTATGCATATTTACATTTGTTAAAATGTTTTCCAAGCATGCCTCAAAAATCTGGGCTAAGATAATCGATTATGTACTTATGATAATCGAGTATCTCTAAGCCAAGACTGCATGACAATCGATTGTGAATTAATGATAATCGATTGTGAGTAAGTCAGTTAACATCAGGTTTTTGCAAACTGCATAACAATCGATTGTGTACTTATGATAATCGATTGTTAACTGAGGCAAAAGTTTTCAAAACTCATAAAAATCGATTATGAACTAATGGTAATCGATTAGAATGAGAAAAATGTCTCCCAGTGATTTTAAATAAAATGATAATCGATTGTGGCTTTTGATAATCGATTATATATAAGACAGAGAGTTTTGAAATTAATTAATAATCGATTATTCCATTTGATAATCGATTGTTGAAGCTGACCGTTGTCATATATTTTCAATTACCTTCAGGTAATCGATTGTTGATATTTAACAATCGATGTTTTGCTTAAAATCTGGAAAAGATTTTCTGAACGTTGTTAAAATAATCGATTGTTGATTTCCGGACAATCGATGTTTTATGCCAAAAATTGGAAAGGATTTCTTAACGTTATAAATAATCGATTATTGATTTGAAGTAATCGATTGTTGACGTAAAATCTGGGATTGAATTTTTAATCTGATAGGCAAACAATCGATTGTTTAGTCTTGACAATCGATTGTCACTGAGTAATTTCAGCAATCCTTAATTGGCAATTAGACAACGGTAAGACTGAGTTTTTCACCTATAAATACAGCTTCAACTCAGTGTTTTCACAACAACAACATATACACTTTGAGTATTTTCATTGCTAAAAGCTTTCTTACATTGATCATCATTTTCCATTCATCCATAAAGCTTTTTGAAGAGCCATTCTATTGAGCTAAGTTGTTGTGATCTTGAGCGTACTATTTCTACTCATATCTACTCATTAAGGAGTGCTTTGTAAAGTGAGTGTGTTTTGTGTTTGTAAGAGAATTGCGATTCTTGTTTGTTGAGGAACTTGTGATTCCTCGGTTGAAGTCTTTGGGATTGTTATCCCCGAGCGGTTGAAGTCTTTGGGATTGTTATCCCCGAGCAGTTGAAGTCTTTGGGATTGTTATCCCCGAGCAGTTGAAGTCTTTGGGATTGTTATCCCCGAGCAGTTGAAGTCTTTGGGATTGTTATCCCCGAGCAATTGAAGTCTTTGGGATTGGTATCCCCGAGCAATTGAAGTCTTTGGGATTGTGATCCCCGAGCACCTGGGTGAGGCTTGTGTCCTCAGCTGTAACGGTTTGTTAAGCACCCGTAAGCTTGACAAGTTTAGTGGAAATCTCGAGAGAGTCTCTCGGGGACTGGACTAACCACGTTTGTGGCCAACCAGGATACATCATTGTGTAAGTTTATTCTACTGCACTTGTTTTAATTTCTGCAAAGTTTTTAAATTCCGCACTAAAACGCTTAATATTTTTAAAAACGCTATTCACCCCCCCCCCCTCTAGCGTAAAGCGTATTGTCCAACACATATGCCTCAATTCATCTTCAACTCACAATGAACAGAGTTTTGATTATTATAGAAGAATTTTCCAGGAAAACTTAAGATTTTCAGGGAATTGGTTTTCAGGTGGATGTTCTCGACCTTTTTTTTCTAAAATGTGTCTATATTTCTATGAATGTATATATCTCAATGTATCTCTCTCCCCATTTTAAACAATCAGATGCCTCTTTATAGCCAAAGCCTTAGGGAAAAAAAATAATTTTGTTTTCTTTTTAGTCCTTTACCCATTTTTCAGATTTGCTTAATTGATCCCTTATTTTCTAACTTGTGCCTCATGTTTTGAGGAAGAATTAACAGAAATTGCATTTTGACCTTTCACTAAAATGTTCCATGAGTTTGTTACAAGATTCTTATGCTCAAATACCCCAATACCCTTATCGTCCCTTCTTAATTACTAACCTAGATGTGTTATACCCTCATGCCTATCCATTTGGTCATAAATTGACCCTAGTTAACTACTTAAGGTCATAAACCATGGTTATATTATCAGCTGGGATCAAATTTTGAGAAAGCTAGCCATGGCCAACTACTTAATTGGGAACTATACTATACTATATAAAAACACACAACCAAGGGTCAAAAATTGATAAGTGACAAATCGATGCAACACATATATATCAAGTATCAGAATATGGAACCAAATTATTCAAAAGAAAATAAAGTTAAACAACACACTTCAGAAAAAAAGATTTATCACAAATGGAACTGATCAATTGCGAAACAAAAACAATGGAAAATTAAACCAGAGATGACCAATTCTGAGCTTAGCATGATAATCCAAAGCATTCGAAAGAGACAAATATGACTTCAAAAGATCAGGTGATCATTCAGAAGCATATTATCAAAACATAAAACAAATAGCATGTGATGGAAACAAAGTAACTAATTAGAAATTTTTATAAATGAGCAAATGGAAACAAAGTAACTAATCAGAAGTTTTTTACAGATGAGCAAATAGAAACAAGGTAATTACTCAGAAATTCTACAGACGGGCAAATAGAAACAAAGCAACTACTCAGAAATTCTACAAACGAGAATGGAAACAAAGTACTAATCAGATGGGCAAATGAAATTCATGCACTTACACAAACAAAAAAAGAAAAAATAAAAGGCAATCAACAGAATTCAGGGCACTTAGCATAATTATTGCGACCCTAGAAATTGGACCTTTCAAGTCCAATGGTTTTCAAGCATTTCTTGGAAGGCTTGTAAACCTTTGAGACCCTTGTACCATCGTTTGAGAGGGTGGGAGAGCATCAAGTGTAGGGTTAGCTAGTTTGGGGGTGGGTCTGCGTTTCAGATCTGATTTTTGGCCAAATCTAGTTGCATTCGAAGGCTGATGGTTGTGGATTTGTGGAAAGGAAGGTGAGAAGGAAACCTGGGACCATTTTTGAAGGATTCCGGTGAGTTCGGGGTTTGGGTCAGAGTGTTCCGATATTCGAGGAAATTGGTGAGGGTTCGAGGGTCGGGATTTGAAGAGTTGGAAAGAGGAGAACGAGGCGGTTCAGGGGTGTTAATCTGGACAGGTTGGGGTTGGTGCCGCCGTGGGCGGCAGAGACGGCAACCATTAATTTGAATATTCGACGGGGTGGAGGAATGTTTGAGGGAGTCTGATGGTAGGACTGGAAAGGGGAGACTGCGAAGGT
Organism: Nicotiana benthamiana; assembly: GCA_034376525.1. Classification (NCBI taxonomy): domain Eukaryota; kingdom Viridiplantae; phylum Streptophyta; class Magnoliopsida; order Solanales; family Solanaceae; genus Nicotiana; species Nicotiana benthamiana. The sequence continues at coordinate 56,691,771 of CM067339.1, read as the reverse complement.
CCTATGGTGTAAATATTGGTCTATTTGGTGGCCGGCCGGCGCCGTGAAGCGATTTTCGGTGGTGGTTTCAAGGTGGTGGACGGCGGCGTTACGGGCTTCTAATAAGATGAAGGAGATGAGAGGATGAGGGGGTCTGAGGGGGGTAGGGTAGCCTTAGGACATATTTATATTAAAATCTCATCAGTTCTCGATTATTGATCTGGCAAATCTCGATGGATTTAGAAGTCTAAACATCGTCGTTTTGGAGAAGGGGGGAGCTGGACCAGGTAATTACGCGGGTTTGGGCTGGGAACCAGATTAATTCAGGGGTTTTTGTTTGGGATTGTTGGCCCAAATTCCTTTTGTTTTGTTTTTCATTCCTTTTCTTTTCTTAATTCTTTTATTCAAAAAAATTAAACTAAACCCTAAATTAATTTTAAAACTGATTTAAACTACCAAGTCAAATTAATTAAAACTAACAATTATTACAAACTTCATCAAATATCAAATCAATAAGAAAACTACCAAATATTAACAACTTTAAAACTTTAAACAAAGTAAACTACTTTTTGTGATTTTTTTGTATTTTATAAAATGGCTAATTTTCTTAATTAGTGGAAAGATTTCAAATTAAATCCTAAATGAAAATGCACATATTTTTATTATTTTTATGACTCACCATGCACGTACCAGTAAAATATACACAAACATGCGCGATTAAATCCTAAAAATTGAATAATAAAAGGAGAAATCCTAACTCTAGGAATCTTGTAGGAGTAATTTTGATGAGGAAATACAATGCTCACAGCTGCCCCTCTTTGCTCGGAAACACGAATAGTTTTAGTGAAATGATAAGTGAGCAAACACGAGCAATTTTCACCTGACTGAATACTCTGTGTGAAGAACTTTGAAAAGTTTCTAACCGAACTTCGCTTCAAAGGTTGCCTACATATCCTTGGATATAAAGGAATCAAGTCAGTGTAGTTCTATAGTGTTTGATAGCTGGGACTACCATGGGATGTGATTTCACTACTGTTGTTGCTGCTACTGCTTACCGACTCTTTATTACACAAAAGAAAATCAACAGCTAAGCTAGCTAGGCCCATCAACTATTGTTAGAATTTATGCCGTTCACTAGAGGGGGAGGGGTGAATAGTGAGGCACGAGAATATTGAAATATTGCGGAATTTAAAATTGCAGGAATAAGTAAATACGGTAATTGAAATAATCAAGAAAGAACACACCGTATTTTATCCTGGTTCACCACAACCCGTGGCTAGTCCAGTCCCCGAGAGACTCTCTCGAGATTCCACTATTTTGGTCAAGCTTACGGGTGCTTAACAAACCGTTACAGTTGCTCAAGGATACCGCACCTTAAGACTTCACTTGCTTGAGGATACCTCACCCCAAGACTTCAACCACTAAGACTTTGGGTACTTAGCAAACCCGACAAATGAGAAGATATGTTCTTCTCAAACAACTCTCTTTTACAACAAATACTCTCTCAATAGAGTGGATAAAGAGAAACAAAATAAGCTCTATGAACAACACAAAGTTGTCTATCAAATGGCTCAACAAAAGCTCTAAAATGATGCTTGAAAATGATCAACATGTATATCAATATATGCAGGAGTTGTGTGTTTAAAATCAGCTCAAAAGACCTCTTTTTATAGGTGAAAAAGTGGTGCTGACCGTTGCTTAATTGACAAATAAAATCCCGTATTCTGTGCTTCAACAATCGATTGTTTGGAGGTGACAATCGATTGTCTGACCAACGTTCAAAAAACAGATTCCTGATTTTAGGCTAAACAATCAATTGTTAACCCTGAATAATCGATTGTTCTTCAACGTTCAAAAATCAATTTAGGATTCTGTGGAACGGTCAAAAAATAACCGATTGTATGAAAGTGACAATCGATTGTCGACAATCGATTGTGGGACAAAGACAATCGATTGTTTTGATATTTAAAAACCGGTTGCACACTGTCTCAAAATAATCGATTGTTAAAGTGGACAATCAATTGTCAACAATCGATTGTTAAAGTAGACAATCGATTATGTTGTTCCAGTGTTCAAAACTTTGGCAACGGTCGATTATATACACTTGATATACACTGTGTATACCAGAGTATACCAGCATTGAAAACTTACTTCAAAACCCATTTTGGTTGAAATGAAAACGTTAAAATCATTTTGTTTGAAGTATATATTAAAAATATTTATGATATATATAATTTAATAAAGTGATTTTATGCATGTTTATGATGACCTAATGTTGGGCCAAAGGATAAGATAACTTAAACGTTGTCCTTACATTGGTTCTACCAAACGACCTACGTCTTGGGTCTTCGGTCTTGAACTTCTTTGGCTCGTTCATGCAATTCCGTCATCAGTATGCTTCTCGCCATTTGATTATATCGTTGTTTGACACTTGACTTCATTGTTTGTCATTCATCAAAACCTATACCTGAAAATCATGCTCATACAACCAAAGCGCACATATCAAAGGTATACATGATTTCCAACAATTTCCCCCTTTTTGATAATGACAAACAACGGAAGATATACATATTGAATTCCCCCTAAATTCATGCTATATCTCAACATACAATTTATGCAAACAATTCATAGAAATCAATTCAATATAATTCCCCCTTAATTGAATATTCCCCCTCAATTAAGGCATGCATATCGCCCATATTCTTCCCCCTTTTGGCATTAGCAAAAAGACTATACCAAAAAAAAATTTAAACCATTGACGATACCAATCGTTATAAACAAGATCATATCAAATGTTAGTAAATGGCATACTAATGATAACGGTCATTTTTCTCAACAATATCAATTGTTATTTTAAACTAAGAATGTTCATCAAAACATGAATCAATCAATTATTATAAACCAAATTGATACTAATTGTTATTCAAAAAGAACTGATTAAAGCATGTATCAACCAAAACTGATATAGATTATTTGCACATATCAACTCATTGTGTTTTTATTCAAAATACGATAACTAACCGACGTTCCCCCTTAATGCATTAAGGTTTTGTGCTTGGTGCATCCACTACAATATTGTAGTCTTCAAGCACACCTACAAAAAGAACCTAAAAATAGATTTTTGGTACCCAACTTCTTTTGGGTCCTTAGGGGTTAGGATAATGACAATTATAATCAACACATAAATTTCTATGTTTAGCAAAACAAACGGGTGCAATGTGTCCTACCCGATTACAATAATGACATATAACATTAGGATTGTGCATATGTCTAGGTTGAGCCAAATGCGTTCTAGGTGATCTAAGTCATTCCTAGACGCGTTGAAATTCCTAGAGTCATCTCTAGGTGGTCTAGAATAATTATTCCTAGACTCATTAGCAAAAATCCTAGAATCATTTCTAGGTTGCGCAACTCCATTTCTATCATGATTCTTATTCATTTTACGCCTATAGTTATTCCTAGGCTTTTTCTTCTTTGTTTCAGCTTTAGGAATATCAACACTACGTGTTTCTAGTGCTTTCCTAAGTTCTGTGTTCTCTAGTTTTAAAGAACTACATGAAGAACAATTTGAACATGTATCAATAGAAGAAGCTTCATTCAATTCCTTGATTTTATTTTTAAAAACAGCAATGTCATTTTCCAAAAATTTGTTTTCTTTTTCTAAAACTTCAATTTTGTTTTTAAGAATACCATTTTCATTAGTCAATTTTTCAAAATCTATTTCTTTCAAAGAACAGGATTTTTCAAAATCTTTTTCTTGTAAAGAAAGTATTTTCTGAAAATCTGTTTGCAAAGAAAGTGATTTCTGCAAAGAAAGTGTTTTCTTCAATTCTTTTATCAATTTGGAAGCATTGACAAATTCACCATACATTTCATCATAGGCATTTTGTAAATCTTCAAATGAGTGAGAGTTAGATGTACTTACCTCTTCTTCTCTGTTTGCCATGAGACATAATGCGCCGGCTTCATTGCCCGAGCTGTCTGAGTCCCGTGATACGCGCCTGTGGTGTTTCCTCTTTTTCTTGTCCTTCTTCAAAGACTTACAAAACTTTTCAAATATATCACTGGAAGTATTTTCATCATCCCTTTCCGAATCACTTACCTCTTCTCTTTTAGAGGATGAGGCTTTGAAGGCAAAATTCGAATCACTTCTAAGATAAGGATTAAGAATTGTGCTATCATAAGTTTCGAGGTTACCTCTTAGTCCATCAATTGTGATATTCGTGTATTCCATCGACTCTTGGATGGCATTGGCTTTGGAACGCCATTCGGGAGTGAGACTCCGTAGGACTTTTCGAACAAGATCTTTGTTCGTGTAAACTTTCCCGAGAGCATGGAGATCGTTGACGATTCTTAAAAATCGTTCAAACATAACACCAATAGGTTCCTTCTCCATTTTATAAATTTCATATTTATGAGTTAGAAAATCAATTTTGGATTCTCGGACTTGAGGCGTACCTTCATAAATGATCTCGAGTTTGTCCCACATCTCCTTGGCGGTTGTGCAGCAAGAGATTTTCTGATTGTCATTCGGATTCACCGCACAATATAATACATGGATGGCCCTTGCATTATTTTCAACTATCTTCATGTCCTTGGCATCATATTCATCTTCCTTCTTTGGAACCATGATTTCTCCAACTTTCTTTGTCGGCATTGGTTCACCGTTTTTGATGATTTGCCACAAACGAAAATTGTTTGCTTTGAGGAAGATACTCATCCGCCCTTTCCAATATGTATAGTTTTTTCCGTCAAATAGTGGAGCGCAAGTGGTGGATTGTCCTTCATTCATCATTCCTGCTTTCAATATTCTATACACAAAAATATATATAGCTCTCAACCGGTTAAGGCTTTCAGAGAGTTGGACTCTGATACCAATTATTAGAATTTATGTCGTTCACTAGAGGGGGGTGAATAGTGAGGCACGAGAATATTGAAATATTGTGGAATTTAAAATTGCAGGAATAAGTAAATACGGTAATTGAAATAATCAAGAAAGAACACACCGTATTTTATCCTAGTTCACCACAACCCGTGGCTAGTCCAGTCCCCGAGAGACTCTCTCGAGATTCCACTATCTTCGTCAAGCTTACGGGTGCTTAACAAACCGTTACAGTTGCTCAAGGATACCGCACCTTAAGACTTCACTTGCTTGAGGATACCTCACCCCAAGACTTCAACCACTAAGACTTTGGGTACTTAGCAAACCCGACAAATGAGAAGATATGTTCTTCTCAAACAACTCTCTTTTACAACAAATACTCTCTCAATAGAGTGGATAAAGAGAAACAAAATAAGCTCTATGAACAACACAAAGTTGTCTATCAAATGGCTCAACAAAAGCTCTAAAATGATGCCTGAAAATAATCAATATGTATATCAATATATGCAGGAGTTGTATGTTTAAAATCAGCTCAAAAGACCTTTTTTTATAGGTGAAAAAGTGGTGCTGACCGTTGCTTAATTGACAAATAAAATCCCTGATTCTGTGCTTCAACAATCGATTGTTTGGAGGTGACAATCGATTGTCTGACCAACGTTCAAAAGTCCTATTTTAGGCTAAACAATCGATTGTTAACCCTGAATAATCGATTGTTCTTCAACGTTCAAAAATCAATTTAGGATTGTGGAACGGTCAAAAAATATTGTATGAAAGTGACAATCGATTGTGGGACAAAGACAATCGATTGTTTTGATATTAAAAACCGGTTGCACTGTCTCAAAATAATCGATTGTTAAAGTGGACAATCAATTGTCAACAATCGATTGTTAAAGTAGACAATCGATTATGTTGTTCCAGTGTTCAAAACTTTGGCAACGGTCGATTATATACACTTGATATACACTTGATATACACTTGATATACACTGTGTATACCAGAGTATACCAGCATTGAAAACTTACTTCAAAACCCATTTTGGTTGAAATGAAAACGTTAAAATCATTTTGTTTGAAGTATATATTAAAAATATTTATGATATATATAATTTAATAAAGTGATTTTATGCATGTTTATGATGACCTAATGTTGAGCCAAAGGATAAGATAACTTAAACGTTGTCCTTACATTGGTTCTACCAAACGACCTACGTCTTGGGTCTTCGGTCTTGAACTTCTTTGGCTCGTTCATGCAATTCCGTCATCAGTATGCTTCTCGCCATTTGATTATATCGTTGTTTGACACTTGACTTCATTGTTTGTCATTCATCAAAACCTATACCTGAAAATCATGCTCATACAACCAAAGCGCACATATCAAATGTATACATGATTTCCAACAACTATGAGTTACAAGATTCCTGTCCATGAATCTCTTGAAACTTGATCTTGAGTCTTGGATAGCTCTTGTAGTAGACTTCGATCTGAATCCTGATGCTCGTTAGCTGTAGCCGCTGGTTTATTCTTCAATTTTGAAACAAAGCGGGACAGGAGGGTCTTGTGATTTCAATCAAATTTGAGCAGTCTGCATCTCTGTCCGCTTCATCATTTTGAATTCACTTCTTTTTTTGTTTTCTTCTTTTCCTTATTCTGGATAGAGACTGCCACTTGCGGTCATCTTGAATTCTGTGCCTTGAAGTACAACCTGCTCTGACACCAAAACAAAAAAGCGAACAAATTTTCTACCCCAATTTTCACCGGAAAATTTTTGTGAGTTATCTGCAACACTAATCAAAGCTATTTATTTATTGAGAACAACAAATATCAGGATTGCGTATCCTTTGGGCTGATTTCTAGGTTATGCTGGGAAGGGGAAAGGGTCCCTGCGAGGGGTAAGAAGAGGATCCACGGGTTATGCAGGGATAGGAATGAAGGGTCCCTGCTTGGGATGAAAGGAAAAGCCACGGGTTATGACGAGATGAACTGAAAAACTTCCTGGATTATGCCAGGTAGATCCGTCGGTTATGCCGGGATTGAATGGAAAATTCTTGGGTTATGCCAGGGGAATCCGCTGGTTATGCCGGGATTGAAATGGAAAATTCCTGGTTTATGCCAGGGGAATCAGCGGGTTATGCCGGGATTGAAAGAAAAGCTACTAGGTTATGCTAGGGAGATCCACTAGTTATGCCGGGATTGAATGGAAAATTCCTATGTTATGCTAGGGGAATCAACGGGTTATGTCGGGATTAAGAGAAAAATTCCTAGGTTGTGCTAGGATGAATGAAAAATCCCTAGGTTATGCTAGGGAGATCCGCGGGTTATGCCGGGATGTATGGAAAGTTCCTGGCTTAAGCTAGGGAGATCCACGGGTTATGCCGGGATAAATCAAAAAACTCCTAGATTATGCTAGGGAGATCCACGGGTTATGTCGAGATTGAATGGAAAATTCCTAGGTTATGCTAGGGGAGTCCACAGGTTATGCCGGGATTGAGAGAAAAACTCCTAGATTATGCTAGGATGAATGAAAAATTCCTAGGTTATGCTAGGGAGATCCGCGGGTTATGCAGGGATTGAAAGACAATTCCTGGGTTATGCCAGGGGATTGGAAGGAAGTAGAGGGCCACAGAGATCCTTTTGACTATGCTGGGGAAAGAGCAATGAAGGAAAAACCCTTAGGTTATGCTAAGGCCAGAAGAGCTTTAACTCTCAGACTTGCTGGGGAATAAAGGTGGAAAAGGGGGTCCTCAGGTTATGCTGGGGATATAAAGGGAATCCCCCGAGTTATGCCGGGAAGCGATAGAAAGAAATTTCTCGGTCTGTGTTAGAGGGAGTGGAGTGGGATACTTGGGTAAAGAATGTAAAGAAAACTTCCCCTTTTGTTATAATGCAACACCATTCTTAGCCCTTGTGCCATTCCTTTGGTTGTGTTTGTCACGTTTTCCCTTTGTTTTTAGATTACACCTGTGTCAAGTTTTAATTCAAAAACAAAACAACTTGTTAGTTTGAACAGTGATTGGTTTGCGGCCTTGTTTTGCTTGATTTCAGCCTTGTTTTGCTTGATTTCAGCCTTATTTCCGTCGGAGGAAAACCCTTAGCTTCCGATCTTTGCCTCGTAGGTTGGTCGGAGGTGGGGGTCCTCATCTTTCATATTGGTTTTTTGTTTTACTGGCCCTTGGTTATGATTTTTGTCCCGATTTCCACTTTGGGGCTTGCCCTTTTGGGATCTTTTGTAGGGACCATTGACTTACTTGGGCTAAACCTTTCCGATCTTGATTTGCCTTCGTGGGCTCTCGACTCTGAATTTCTTTTTTTCTATTTTCCTGCATTTGAAGCATTAGCTGTCATGATCAACCAAGGTTAACTAAATGCGTTTGCTGATCCCGGATATTCCTTTTAATTCTTGCCAGGAGAAAACCCGTAACACCGGCTCTGCTACATTCTCTTGCGGAATGGTCAGGACATAAAAGTTAAAAGGAAAAAGAGTGGTAGAAGCAACAAAGCAAAACATGGATTTAGAGAGGTATGTATCTTTTTGGAGAAAAGGGGAGGACTTATCTGGAAGTGCGTGCCGACTTTAAATGGAATGACATGCTTCTTAGTCTAGATGCCCGGCCCAGATCCATTTCTTCTTTCTGATTTCAATCTATCAAAACCAAGGAAACTTGTTCAGGCTTGGGGTGGTGATATGTCTTCTTTTTGGCCGATGACGCCCTTTGCGGGTTTTTGCCAATCGGCCTCTCTCATTTCTCTTCTCCCGTCGTCCGATAGTGCTCTTTGAGATTTTTCACTAAACCTCTCTCATTTCTTTTCCTTGCTCACCGTCACCTTATAGTGCCCGAAGGTTTTTACCAATAAGACTCTTTCATTTTATTTTTCGCAAATTGAGTTGTGCTGAAACCCAACAATGATGTTTGTCACGTCCCTGTTCTGGCCAATTGATTAAAAGGACTTGGACCAGGCTCTTGAGTGAAGGAAATTGGATGGAATTCACAATGTTGGAATCATTTGGGCGGGTTTATGACCGAACCAATACTTCTGTGCCCCGGTTTTATCTCTTGGGGACTGGGGGTTTTAAATTGATATAACTGAACCTCAGGGAGAGGCTGCCTACGTATCATTTCGGGATCAAGTCAGACGTTGTTCAGGAAGTGTTTCCTAAACTAATTTGTTTGTTGATTCATTTTCCTTCTTCTTCTTTTTTTCCCTTTCTGTTTTTTTTCTTTTTTTGTTGTCTTTTTCTTCTCTCTATTATTTATTTTATTTTGAATAGCAATTCTGGGTTCCAAAGAGGGTGAACAAAGAAACGCGATCGGCTCAAAGGGTTTGCGAAGGATTGGTAGTGCTTAGGGTAGCAGGAAAGAAAGCCTTCGTCATTTCCACCAGCCAGAATCATTACAATAGGGAGTTCAAACATAATACCTTTTTGCTGCATCTGCGTTTACTGCCATCTCGAGCTCGTCTCCTTCAACGTCACCTAGGTACAATGCTCATTTGGGTAGTATCTTTCTGATAATGTATGGACCTTTCCAATTTAGAGAAAATTTTCCTTTATCTTCCTGATGGTGAGGGAGAATACGCCTCACTACCAACTGTCCGACTTCAAAATTCCTGGGGCGCACTTTCTTGTTGGAAGCACGAGCCATTCTTTTTTGATATAACTGCTCGTGACAAACCGCGGCTATCCATTTTTTATCAGTTAGAGACAACTGCTCCAACCGAGTTTTAACACACTCGCTATTCCTCGATTTCATCTTTGAAAATTACTCGGAATGAAGGGATTTCTACCTTTGAGGGTATGACAGCTTCAGTCACGTAGACCAGTAAATACGGGGCTTTCCTTACCAATGTGCGCACTGTGGGGCAATATCCTAGCACTGCAAAAGGCAACTTTACATGCCATTGTCTTGAGCTTTGAATCATTTTTCTCAAGATCTTCTTGATGTTCTTGTTAGCTGCTTCGACTGCACCATTAGCTTTAGGCCGGTAAGGGGTGGAGTTTCTATGTGTTATCTTAAATTGTTCACATACTTCTCCCATCAGACTAATATTCAGATTGGTTGCGTTGTCTGTAATGATGGTTGCTGGGATACCGAAAGGACATATGTTGTTGGAGTGCACAAAATCTACCACAGCTTTCTTGGTGACATATTTAAGTGTGGTAGGCTCAACCCATTTTGTGAAGTAATAAATAGCAACCAATATGAGTCTATGTCCATTTGAGGATTTTGGCTCGATCAGCCCAATGACATCCATGCCCTAGGCATCAAATGGCCAGGGTGCTGACATAGTATGCAATTCGATTGGCGGTGCATGAATCAAATCACCGTGCACCTGACATTGATGACATTTTCGAAAAAAGCTGAAACAATCTTTCTCCATGGTCATCCAATAATACCCTGCTCGAAGTATTTTCTTTGCTAGGACATATCTGTTCATATGAGGTCCACACACCCCTGAGTGTACTTTATGCGTAATTCTTCCGGCTTCCTCGGTGTCAACATATCTCAGCAAATTGAGATCTGGCGTCCTTTTGTATAAAGTATCACCACTTAAGAAGAAATTGCTCACGTGCCGTCGGATGGTTTTCTTTTGCTCCCCGGTAGCTTGCTCGGGATACTTTTATGTTTTTAGGAATCTCTTGATGTCATAATACCAGGGGTGTGTGCTGGACTCTGCTTCGGTCACATTACAATACCCATGCCTTTCTTTGATTGGATTTCCAAAGGATCAACGTAGGCGTTTTTGGGGGTAAGCCAACATGGAAGCCACGGTTGCGAGTGCGTCTGCTAGCTCATTGTGACAACGAGGAATGTACCTGAATTGTACCGACTTGAACCGTTTGATGAGGTCTTCCACATGCTGTCTATTGGGGTTGAGTTTAACGTCTCTTGTTTCCCACTCTCCTTGAGACTGACGGATGATCAAATCTGAATCCCCCATGATTAACAATTCCTCAACATCTTGATTAATGGACATGTTAATGCCCATGATGCAAGCCTCGTATTCAGCTGTATTATTAGTGTAGAAAAACTGGAGCCTAGCTGTAGTCCGATAATGCTGACCCGTGGGTGGATTAAAATTACCCCAATCCCTACGCCCTTCGCGTTTACTGCGCGAAGAACATTTTCCAAGTGGGGATGTCTTCAGATGTCACATCTTCATCAGGGACATAGGTATTCAAAGGATGATATTCATCATCAACTGGATTCTTGGCCAGATGAGCTTCTAATGCTTGAGCCTTCATTGCGGTACGAGTGACATAAACTATGTCGAACTCGGTGAGCATGATTTTTCATTTTGCCAATCACCCTGTGGGAATCGATTTTGGAATATATACCTTTGTGGATCCAGCTTGGTTATGAGGTAGGTGGTATGAGCTTGCAGGTAATGCCTCAACTTCTGGGCCACCCACGTCAAGGCACAACAGGTTCTTTCTAGCAGCGTATATTTGGCCTCATAACTGGTAAACTTCTTGCTCAACTAATAGATGGCTTGTTCCTTCTTTCCCGTGGCGTCATGCTGCCCGAGAGTACAACCAATAGAGCTCTCCAGAACTGTTAGATAGAGAAACAATGGCTTCCCAGTTCTGGCGGGACCAAGACTTGTCGGTTGGACAGGTAGTGTTTGATTTTGTCGAAAGCCTCTTGACACTCACCAGTCCATTTAATTGCCGCGTCCTTTTTAATAGCTTGAATATGGGCTAGCATGTGGAAGTTAACTAGGCGATGAATCGACTGATGTAATTCAGTCTTTCCAGCAATCTCATTACATCCTTCTTAGTTTTTGGAGGAGGTAGCTCTCGAATGGATTTTATCTTGGTCGGGTCCAACTCGATGCCTCTTCGGCTAACAATGAATCCCAAAAGTTTTCCATACAGGACCCCAAATGCACATTTGGCTAGATTAAATTTCAAGTCATACTTGCGAATCCTTTCAAAGAATTTTCTTAAATCTCTTACATGATCACCCTGAGTCTTGGACTTGATAATCACATCATCCACATATACTTCTAATTCCTGATGCGTCATGTCATGAAAAATGGCGGTCATATCCCTCATATATGTTTTCCCAATGTTCTTTAAACCGAAAGGCATAACTCTGTAACAACCCGATGCCTCTTCGGCTAACAATGAATCCCAAAAGTTTTCCTGACAGGACCCCAAATGCACATTTGGCTAGATTAAATTTCAAGTCATACTTGTGAATCCTTTCAAAGAATTTTCTTAAATTTCTTACATGATCACCCTGAGTCTTGGACTTGATAATCACATCATCCACATATACTTCTATTTCCTGATGCATCATGTCATGAAAAATGGCGGTCATATCCCTCATATATGTTGTCCCGACGTTCTTTAAACCGAAAGGCATAACTCTGTAACAGTAAGTTCCCCAAGGTATGGTAAATGCAGTTTTCTCAGCATCTTCCTCATCCATCAACACTTACTGGTATCTTTCATAGCAACCTACAAAGGACTGTATCTCGTGCTTGTCACAGTTATCAACAAGAATGTGGATGTTAGGTAGAGGGAAGTTGTCTTAGGGACTCGCCTTGTTTAAATCTATATAGTCTACACACACTCGAGTTTTCCCATCTTTCTTTGGTACCATAACCACATTAGCCAACCATGTGGTATATCAAACCACTCGGATTACCCCTGCCTCTAATTGTTTTGTTGATCTTATCGGTGACATCGAGTTTGAACTTTCTTTGTTTTTGTTGGACTGGAGGGAATTCGTGGTATGTGGGCAACTTATGAACCACCAGATCAACGCTCAACACGGGCATATCATCGTAAGACCAAGCAAATACATCTTTGAATTCCAAAAGGAGTTGAACCAGTGAACCCAGATTTCCTTATCTACATGTATGCTTATTTTAGTTTCCTTGGTTTCGCCAGGACCACCCAAGTTAACTGATTTGGTATCGTTTTAGTTCGTCTTAGGTTGATTTTCAAAATGTTCCAACTCTCGGTTGATTTCCCTAGAAGCCTATTCTTCATCACACTCTGGTTCATGGTTCATTATTTCACAAATAGGCAGCATGTTTGGGTCAGGGCATGAATTCCGCGAGCATGTCATATTATTTAAAGCCGCAATATTGGGACTGAAAGAAAAGATAAAAATAGAAGAAAACAAAGTCAGAAAAATAGAGAAGTGCAAACGATGAAATATTGATTTCATTTCTTTGAAATTGTAAGATAACAGGGTTTACATCTGGAATTTAAAGGACAAAATACTAAAGAAAAATACCCGAGTTACACCCTGAAATAACCTGTGATGCAAGAAAAGGTAGTAAGGCAGGACTACCGGGCCTCCTTACTGACTGGGAAAGGCCTGGCCTTCCAGTTTTGCAACTTGGCATCCGGTCCCATATAGAGCACTTCAGCAGTGCTTGAGCCTTCTCCCAGCTGGACCATGTTGGCTTCATACAATAATTTCCTCATGGCTCCACATATCTCCTTAATTTCTTTCGATGTGAAGGTCTCATCTTCTTCTTCCTCACTATACTTTGGTTTTACAAATGTTTTGTACAAGTGGGGTAATGGTTGTTGCAAAGCCCATCCACGACTTTCCCATGGTTGGCCTAGGTGATATCCTCCGGCGTTGGATGGAAGCCTAGACCAAAAAACTTCTCTACGGAGGCAAATCGATCGGCTCAATTATGCCTCGTAGGGAAATTCAAAGTCCCTTGCCTGGCTTAAACCCTTGGCGTGCCATCTCTTTTGCCACCATGATTGAGGCATTGGAGAGGAAAGACTTGGGAAATGGTTTGCCTTCTTTGTGTTGATCAACTACCACAATTTCAAAAGCATGGTAGACTATATGCTCACTTCCCTCTTTAGCTTCAAGGCAGGGGGCGGAGGGATTACGGTAAATTGACTGTTCGTCTTCTCCGTGGACCACAAATCCTGGTTCTCATGTTAGAATTTCAACATTTGGTGCAGAGTAGAAGGCACCGCTCCTGCTGCGTGAATCCATGGTCTTCCTAGGAGGTAGTTATAGGATGTGTCCATGACTAATACTTGAAATTTCACTTCAAAATCGACCGGACGGATGGTCAATACTGATTCAATTTTCCCTATGGTGTCTCTCTTGATTCCATCAAAGGGTCGGACACACACATTGTTGGGACGGATCCTCTCTGTTTCGATCTCCATTCTTTGCAACGTCGACAGTGGGCATATATCCACCCCGTAGCCTCCATCTATCATTACTCTTTTGACATAATAGCCTTTGCATTTGACGGTGAGATGCAAGGCTTTGTTGTCGGCAGCTCCCTCTAAAGGTAAATCATTCTTGCTGAATAAACCTGATTAATAGCAAAGAATCTTTCCGCCATTTTATCCAGCTGTTCCACAGAGGTTCAACCGGTACATAAGCTTCATTCAAGGTTTTGGCCAACACTTTCTGGTGCTCTGGAGAATTCATCAGCAATGATAATAATGAGACTTGCTCGGGACACTTCCGGGGCTGGTCCACCACCTCATATTCTGGCATTTTCATTTTTTGAAATAAGGACTCTGCCTCTTCAACATATATGGGCTTTTTGGGTGGAAATCGCCTTTTGGTGGCAGTGTTCACTTCTTCCATGTCCTAATATTCCTTTGTGGGATGGCCTTTTTGAATTTCCCCGGTGATCTCTTTGCCCTTGTTTGTTACTATAGTTTCTTGGTAGTTCCATGGGACTGCAGAAGGGTTTGTGATTGGCTTCTGAGGCGCGTAACCGATCACCACGATCTCATTCAGCCTCGGTTGTTTAATTGGTCCCCGTACCACACAAGCTCCCGCTCATCGGCAGATTCATTCAAGTGATGTTGAATTTGATCCACAAGTTCGCTCCATAATATTACCATAATCATGTTCCTCCTATACGTTTCATGGTAAGGTTAATAAACACACATATATATGTAATCTATCAACAAAGTATTTTTTATATTTTAAAAGTACTTACTGATCATCTTCGAGTACAATATTAATAAGGAAACTTTGATCGTCTCCCTGCTTGTAGGTCTTAACATCTTCATAGGTTACAATCTGACCAACAACATCTATAAATACAAATGTTAGTGACATACTTTAAGAAATAAATTTTTTAACTTCATTTATAATTTAAAAAAATATTACCGAGTATTTCTGTCTCATCGACATCATGTTCATTTGTTAGTTGGTGAAAAGGACGCAAGTTAAACCTATTCATATGAAATGAAGAATCATTTATTTCCTCAACAAATGTCTTTTGAGTAAATGTCAGTTTTAGCTTGTGTGTCGTAGTCCTCAACTTCAAATTATTTGGTCCAACTACAAAGTAGTTCATATGATATAAACGAAGTTCATGTATTTTGTTCCTAAAAAACTTAATAACATAATTTCCGATTGTAGCACGTATACGATCACCCTGCAAATTCAGATTCATTATTAGTGCACAATTATGAAGCCAACAAATGTAAGCGCGTATATATTTTCATCACTGTGTAAAGTTGTTAGTATATGTAATGTCAAAAACTAGAATGCTACAGTTGTTGTACATCAATTATGAAGGCAACATTAGCAGAAACAAAGCTGAAAATTGCATATATAAACGTAGTTTGTGTATGTTCATCCGATTATCGTGTAACCAAGGTAAGCAGTTGGTAATATTTGCCGTACTTATATATAAAACCAGAATGCTACAGTTGTTGTATATCAATTATGAAGGCAACATTAGCAGAAATAAAGCTGAAAATTGTATATATAAACGTAGTTTGTATATGTTCATCCGATTATCGTGTATCCAAGGTAAGCAGTAGGTAATATTTGCCGAACTTATATATTTTGAACAATACTTCTTTTAACAATTTCTCTTTATTTTTAACAATAAATCTATTACTATGTACAAAGATGTGACTTACCTGATTGTTAATATAAGGACAATCATTGTGTAAAGGTATACCCAACATTCGAACTAAAAAACAAAATGACATAATGGATTCCAGATCAGTTAAAGATCTGTTGATATAGAAGTCGACAGATTTAAGTTATGCGGAAGAAAGAATTTTCATATGGAATGCGACTACATTAGTAAGTTTAAAACTATGAGAAAGTTGAATATGTTACCTTAGAATCCTGTAAAACCAATTCAATTGAAAACGGTATTTGGGGGGTAAAGCGATCTAGAATTATCCACATTCAAATCACTCTAACTTTAAGATTTCATTGCATCGAGTTGGACGATATTTGTTTTATAGCATGAATTTGTGAGGCCATACTTGCAAAGTAATTGCTATTAGACTATAGTAGATGAAATATGAAGTTCAAAAGGTTTTGAAAATATAAAGAACGTAAATCATGGAGTTGTAGCTGTTTATATAAATTTGAGATTTTTCAGTTGGAAGAGCACGTTTGAGACCACGAGCAGTCGTGGGATAATGGAGATTGTTTTGCGTTTAAGATGCCGATTATTTTGTTGGAATAACTGATATTATTCCTGCTTTTTAGAGAAAAACTTAGCTATTTAAAAAGTTAAAAAAGGGAACTTATTGTGGATGGTAGTTACAGAGTAAAATAAGGGAACTTACAAAGTGGAGGAATCTTTTCCTTTATTTTAATAACAGCAAGTTTAATTAAAGGGAACAATTTCTGGAAACCAAAAATCGTGGGATGAATGTGGGTGTACTAACAATTTTGATTTTGTTAATTTGTACAGAAATAGGTTCTTATGTTTTTAATAACAGTTCTGGCTAAAAACGTGGGAGGATTGGCAGTTGATGTGCATATTGGCTCGTTATTTCGATTTTTTTGCTGATTTAGGTGATTTGCACGTAGAAGAAAAAAACTCCAACTTTTTTGGATAGTTGTCTTAGTTTGTTATATGTGTTACCATTAAGGGTGTGCCACTTGGCAGCCTAATATTGTTTTGCTTGTGTTATTTTATATATATATAGATTTTTTTTGGTTCAATTAACACTATATTGTCAAGTCCTAGGATCCAAATCTATTTCTATGTTCCTTGAAAAGTTTTTCATAATATCTTCATTATTTTTTTTAATTTAACCATTTAAATTAATTTTTTACTATCCAAACACATTTCTCACATAAAAAAGATCACCTTGTTAGCTTTCAAATTTCAAAGTTATCATTTATTCCAATTTAAGGTCAATTTTGTTAGAGTAAAGAAAATAACAGTATATGAGCCTAATACAGTGAGATAATACAAAATATTTGCTGTTGTATTGGGAAAATATTAGTTTGCAGATTGGAGATTACGTGGCATGATACGTAGACTGGTTAAACAGCTAAAGAATTAAGGTTAGTTAAGAGGTACGAG
Organism: Nicotiana benthamiana; assembly: GCA_034376525.1. NCBI lineage: Eukaryota > Viridiplantae > Streptophyta > Magnoliopsida > Solanales > Solanaceae > Nicotiana > Nicotiana benthamiana. The sequence goes on along the minus strand of CM067339.1, from coordinate 56,674,608 downwards.
CAACAACAGATACGAGCAAGGCAAATAGAGGAGGCACGAGCAATCGTACGGGCAATTCTACGCTCGTACCTATTCAAGACATTTAAAACTCAAAGATCATGAAGAATCAAAGGAAGGAATCTGGCAGCAAATAAGAGTCCCGATACAGTATATAATTTAAATACTAGAAACGTTAGAGAATATGTATTTAATATATATGATTGCGTAACGTAGCTTTAAAGTCATTAATTGTCCATAATAGCCTTATTATGACAAGTAAAACTCATATCCCCGAAATAACTATAAAAGGGGAAGGAACAAATAATTGTAAGGACACGAAACACTATTGGAATATACTTTGATTTACTTGCTTTATGATCATAATTTTCGCAAATCTCTTTCTTTAAATATTTTTCTGATTATCAGTAACCCGTATTCTTCTAAATTCTAGCTTTGACTAAAAATCTATTTTTTGGTCAAACAAATTGGTTTCACTATCTGAAATCTTATAATCTATTATATCTTAGCGTAATTTTATTTGTTGCATCAACTGTGTCAAACAACAATGACAACACCCAAAGAAACCAAGAAAATCAAACAAACCAACAGCTTCATGGAGATTTGCGAGACAATAATGCATTAGTTCCTTCTCCAAAAGGTTCTCCACTACTATCTCATGAAGGAACCCCTGAAGGATCTCACACAGATGGACAAGTGCCATTTGAGAATGTTGAAACTATGGATGAAGCTTTACAAAAATTTATCGCTACTCAGGTCAACAAGGCTTTATAAGCTTTTGTTAGTCAATTATATGATGCTCCACCCACACCTACTCCAAATAACAATACTTTGGAAAATTCTCGTTCTAGACTGGGTAATTCAGGTAGCAGTAGAACCCCTAGTGAAACACATGAGGGAGACCCATGTAATCCAATTAATTCTGATTTACAAAATCTAGTACTAACATTGCATAAACAGCTCAATGAGCAAAGTGACCGCATAGAGCAAATACCAGGGGTACTGCCCGTGATCAAGGGAGTAGATATGGATAAGTATTCTCAACAGCCCTGGAAGAAAAGTGTCGCCCCTCTCCCAATTCCAATGAAGTTTAAGATGCTTGATATTCCAAAAGATGATGGAATAACAGACCCGCGGGATCATGTTATTGCATTTACAACATGTGTCAGAGGCAATGATTTGACCAAGCAGGAGATTGAATCAGTATTGGTTAACATGGTGTTCTCTTTTACCTGAAAATTCTATAAATTCTTTTGTTGAGCTTGCAGATTCATTTATCAAAGCACACTCGGGAGCTCAAAAAGGGGAAAAGAGAATGGAAAACATATTCAAAATCAAGCAAGGAGATTGAGAGGTTCTTAGAGTATTGTGGACAGATTTCAATGGGAAAGAATGATATTGCCATGAGTATCTAACAATTGGGCAGCCATAGCCTTCACCAGCAATTTGAATGAGAAGAGTTCAGAAGCTACAAGACAACTCAAGAAAAGCCTTCGAGAATTTCCAGCAACAACTTGGAATGACGTATACAACAGATACAGTACAAAGATCAAGATTGAAGAGGATATTATTTTACGACATAAAAAAGAAGAAAAAATAAGTTCAAGGCACATAGAAAATGAAAAAGGATCTGGTATAAATAGGTACGAGCCATATATGGGGCCCGCGGGAAGAGACTCACGATCAAAGCAAGACACTTAGAGGTACAATCATAGATCGATGAATAGAGAATCTGATTCGACTTCAAGAATTGGGAATGATCGGAACACACGCGGAACACGAGACGATGATGGAAGTCTAAAGGCAAGATTTAGTGGTTTCAATTTCAACGTGAGCACCTCTGAACTCATAACTATTTTAAGTTGAATGGAAGATAAGGTACGATGAACGAAGGAGATGAGATCAAATCCGAACAGATAAAACCCTGACCATTAGTGTGAATTTCACAATGATCATGGACACAAAACAGCAGATTGTAGATTTTTGCAGGGAGAAGTTGATCATTTATTAAATCAAGGGTATCTCACTGAGTTATTCAGTGAGAAAGGAAAACAGGCATATATGAAAAATAGACAGGACCCACCAAAACCACTTTCTCCCAAAAGAATAGTTAACTTTATAAGTGGGGGCGAAGACATCAATGCTGCGTCATATACCACAGCTAATAAAATTTCAAAAGTTACAATTACCTACGGGAAGCGGCTGAGACACGTGTTAGAGGAAGAAAACATCGCGTTTGATGATGCAGATGCTGAGGGTTTATTAACTCCACATAACAACACACTGGTAATATCTTTCCTCGTACATGATACTAACGTCAAATGAGTTTTAATTGATCCAGGTAGTTCTATGAACGTTCTTTATTACGAGTGTTATGAGAAATGCAAGCAGAAGAAAAATTGGTGCCGAAAGCGCATACTTTGTCACGATTCGACAATTCTAGTGTCTTAACAAAAGGGGAAGTAATGCTCACTGCTTTTGCGGAAGGTTTTGTCAAGGATAGAAAATTTCAATTAGTAGAAATGGAAAGGGCTTACAATATAATTCTCGATAGGCCATGGATCCACGACATGGATGTTGTTCCATCGATATTACATCAAGTCATTAAATTTCCAGCACCATCGGGAATATGTCAAATCAGGGGAGACCAACAAACATCCAGGAACATCAACTCCGTGGCAAATTCAAATTGGAAAGGTGAAGAGAAATAGCAATTACAGAATTTAGTTGAGGAGAACATAACATCAACCTCAGCAGATTTAAGGCAAAATAGATATGAATTCAAGACCTTATTTCATTCAATAACCAGAAGAAAATGAAAACATCAAAACTGCAATAGAGGAATTGGAGACAGTGGTCTTATTTGTACACCGTCCAGAAAGAAAAGTGTACACAGGAGCCAATCTTAGCCTCGAAATGAAACGTAAGTTGATTGGATTTTTAAAAGCTAACGCAGATTATTTTGCTTGGTCCTATTCTGATATGATAGGCATACCACCAGAGGCAATGACTCACAAATTTAATGAAGATCCATCTCACCCACCCGTCAAACAGAAGAAAAAAAAGCAAGGCACATTCAAATATCAGGTGATTCGGGATAATGTGAGAAAATTATTTAAAAATGGGTTTATATGCAAGGTAAAATATCCTTAATGGCTAGCTAACACGGCCGTGGTACCAAAAAAGAATGGTAAATGGCGAGTTTGTATAGATTATACAGATCTCAATAAAGCTCGTCCTAAAGATTCTTTTCCCTTACCTCATATAGATAAACTAATTGATTTATTGCACGGCACCAGATGTTGAGTTTTTGGATGCATATTTAGGTTATAATCAGATAAAATGGATACAGATGATGAAGAAAAAATATCATTCATAACAGACAGAGGGACTTACTACTATAAGGTAATGCCTTTTGGTTTAAAGAATGCAGGAGCAACGTAACAAAGGTTAGTTACCAAAATATTTCAAGAACATTTAGGAAAGACTATGGAGGTTTATATAGATGATATGCTTATTAAAACACAACATACCATAGATCATATATCGCATCTGTATGAAACGCTTAAAATTTTGCAAGAATTTAATATGAAATTAAATCCCAAAAAATGTGCATTTGGCGTTGCATCAGGTAAGTTTTTGGATTTTCTTGTTTCTAATCGTGGTATTGAAGTAAATCCTGCATGGATTAAGGCCATTGAAGAAATCGCTGATGTACTTTCAAGTAAGAAAGAAGTTCAAAGATTAACAGGGAGGACTGCAGCCTTGGGAAGATTTATATCCAAGTCATTAGAGAAATGTTTTAGTTTCTTCTCAAGTCTTACAAAGAAAGATCATTTCGAATGGAATGAAGAATATCAACATGCACTTAGACATTTGAAAGCGTACTTGTCAAATCCACCTTTGCTAGCAAAACCAAAGAATGGGGAAACACTACTCATCTACCTTGGTGTTTCATAGGTAGCGATAAGTGCTGTTTTGGTTCGAGAAGAACAAAGTAAACAATCTCCTATATATTATGTTAGTAAATCTCTATTAGATGCGGAGACAAGGTATCCTCAGTTAGAAAAGATAGCTCTTGCATTAATTGTGGAATCTAGGAAATTGAGACCTTATTTTAAATGTCATCCAATTATTGTAGTACCACATATCCTTTGCAAAATGTATTACATAAGCAAGAATTATCAGGTAGGTTGGCTAAATAGGCTATAGAGTTAAGTAAATATGAAATCACATACCAACCTAGAAATTCTATTAAATCACAAGTATTAGCTGATTTCGTGGCTGCTTTTAACCAAGGTATCCAACCAGAAGCAGAAAAAGAAGTACAGATACTTAATGGGCTAATCCAGAAATTTGGACATTATTTCACCACCTACAGGTGAAACTATATGGCAAGCAATAAAATGTCATTCAGTAACTAACAATGAAGTAGAGTATGAATCAATGATTGCAGGTTTAGAGTTAGCTCGAGAACTGGGCATAAATAAGATCATAACAAAGAGTGATTCGCATCTCGTAGTTAACTAGATGTTGGGGACTTATACAGCCATGGAAACGAGGATGCAACAATACTAAGAGAAGGTGCAAGAACTAATAAAACAATTTCAAACCTAGAAAGTTATGCAAGTACCAAGAGATGATCATCTTAAAGCAGACGCTTTAGCTAATCTCGCGTCTGCAGCTGATGTGACAAGTGATGCAAATTCCTCGGTTATTCAATTATTTCATTCAGCTCTTGATCCTGATAAAAATGAGGTAAATTTTAATAATTTAACTTGCAATTAGAGAAATGAGATTGTTTCTTTTTTACAGTATGGAATCGTTCCTTATGACAAGAAAAAAGCTCATGCACTTCGAAAAAAGGCTGCCCGTTACTGCCTACATCAAGGTAATATGTATCGAAAAATGTTCGATGGCCCCTTAGCTAGATGTCTCGGACCCTCTAAAACAGAATATGTACTGAGGGAAGGGCAGGTAAAATTTCTGCTTCCCAAATATTCAGCTAACGAATAAATGGATAGTGGGAGGCTACTGTATTGGAAAAACATTACTTTGCATATTGGAGATGACGTGGCATGACACATAGACTGGTCGAATAGTTAAGGAATTAAGATTAGTTAAGAGATACGAACAACAATAGATACGAGCAAGGCAAATAGAAGAGGCACGAGCAATTGTACAGGCAATTCAACGCTCATACCTTTTCAAGACATTTAAAGCTCAAAGATTGTGAAAAATCAAAGGAATGAATCGGGCAGCAAATAAGAGTTCCGATACAGTGCTTAATGAGTATTAAATACGAGAAATGTTAGAGAATATGTATTTAATGTATATGATTGCGTAACGTAGCATTTAAAGTCATTAATTGCCTATAATAGCCTTATTATGACAATGATAAGGCTCATATCCCCGAAGTAACTATAAAAGGGGAAGGAACAACAATTTTAAGGACACGAAATACTATTGGAATATACTTTGATTTACTTGCTTTCTGATCATATTATTCGCAAATTTCTTTCTTTATATACTTTCCTGATTATCAGTAACTCGTATTGTTCTAAATTCTAGCTTTGATTAAAAATCTAATTTTTGGTCAAACAATTGTAGTAAAGAAAATTGGTTTTTCTTACTAATAGATTACTATAAAAAGTACATCATATCATGCATGCCTAATATTGTAGAACTAATACAAGATATTCATTTCCAAAGAAGCAAATATTTGTTATTCAACAATTTGTAATAAAAGTAAAATGAATTAGACACACATTGTGATATGAAAATTAAATTCTGAAAGAATATTATCAAGCTACATAATTATACTTTACGCAATTTACTGTAATATTGTTGGAGGCATTAATTACTTTACAATAATATTGAAGAAAGATTCTCTAATAAAGTAGAAGAAGACTATATAAAAAAAGAAGAAGCAAAGACTTACTAAATTTTTACAGAAGAATAAAAGAGACAAAGAAGGATTTAATTGTGATCCAGAGGTAAACAGATAAAATAATGAAGTACGACTTAGGTAACTATCTATAATTATAGGAATAAAGTTGAATTATGGTATTAACGAAAGGAAATTATTACCATACTTAAAAATGTTAAGAATAGAATTCTATTTAGAGCGAATGTCTAACTTGTAGAGAGTTTTACTTTGAGGCTAAGTCATTTTTCCTCCTATAAATAGAGCAGTTTTACCCCATTGTAAATCACCCCAAAATTTAATAAGAATTCTCTCTCTCTTTTTCTGCAATATTGTTTTTGTTCTTTTATTGTAAAAAAGTTGCATAGATGAGACCTTGAAACCCCCCCCCCCCCTCCCCCATCGTCGCCTCTCTGCTCCAAAGATAAACGACTCCATCTCTACCCCCAAGCTAGCTGTGAATCACCCATAAGCTTGCTGCCGAAGCCACCGTGAAAAATTCATAACAGCAGCTCTTGGAGTTGTGAAGTACCATTTACAAAATCACATGAAAACCACCTTGAAACCATCTTGAACAGTTGTTGATTCCACCCGTTCGGAAGCTCCAGCCCGTCGATTCCGGCGTTGAAGTTTGATTTCAAGTTTCTGTTGTTTGTCTGACTTGAGAAGTGATGATATGATACTTAAATCAAAAATTTTCAATATAAAAGAATTACCGCTTGGAATGTCAGTCTTAAATTTAGGAGGACGTTCATGAAAAATATTATGCTTATCTCCATAAGAGAGGCTCACGCAAATCTTCAAAACTATGGCTTTGGATACATGCACGATGCTCAATTTTTACATAATATTGAGCATAATGATTGTTAATCGTTCTATGAACTTCCTTCAAGATTAATTCTAGATTTAAGGTAGTATTTTACTTTTCTCTTTCAAATTCTTGTAATTCTATAATTTGATTTTAAATATAAGCATAGACGGTAAATTTTGATTGCCACTTTAAGGTAGCTTGAAAGATATTATAACCACCCAACGTAGTAAATTTTCTATGTCTTTCCATGATCAAATTCATGTATGATTGTGGGCAAAGAATTAAAAGTCCGTCCCATTGAATTTGCTCCATTCTCATTCCCTAAGAGAATGTGATAGCAGTATGTAATAAGTCTGAAAGAAGATAAAATTATTACCGTGAAGGTATCAATGGATGTGGACGTGACAATAGACGAAATTATAATCGTCATCATTGTGATAATGAGAATAATAAGGATTCTCAAAATAATCCTTCACTCTGTGAAAGTAATATTTGTCATGACTTTGACAATATGAGATTATATAAAGCACATATAGATGATTATGGTCCATTCATTATGTGAGTGTGACAACGTCTAATTTATGAATACATATTCATTCTTGGAAAAATATGAACGTGCTAGTGGTAGTGAATATACCACACTCGTCTCTAGAAGGAGGTTTGAGATGATATAAGAAAATAATGTCATTATTATGGCATGAATGGTCATTGATCACGTACCTATTGTACGCCCAAATATTTTGGTAATGTGATATTAAAGGACAATAATAATGCAAGAAACATATCTTGCATATAATTTTTACCATGACCATAATGGTATAACTTTCTCTTTAAAAGAGATATTCACCACATGGATGTTGATGAATTTATGGTAGTACAAAATTAATTGAGAGCTCTAGAAGAGCCAATTATTACTATTTTAGAGAAACACAATTGATTACCGATAAGGTATTGTATTGTAGTAAGTCTCAAAGAAACTTATGCAGTTTCCAAAGTATACGCGAAAGCGATTGATTATATTGAGACTATAAATAAAGAAAAGATTTGATATCTTCTATCACTAAAACTTGTAGCGTGGTAATATTTATGCGAAAAGTTACCCGCTTTATTTTTTAATTTGTACTACACAAAAAAATGAATAGCACAATAAAGTGGATGTTTATTGATATAAAAACTTATATCATAATAAACCTGAAGTTTATTGAGAATTGCACATGTCATGGTGTAAACATGAACTTATCAATATTGATAATTTATTCAGTTGGCACAATCAATTTAGCCATATCAATTTAAGTATGATGTGCAAAAATAATAGAGAATTCACATGGATAAATATTAAAGAACTAGAAAGTTCTTTATGAATTCTCTTATATTTCTTGTTCTCATTAATTAATAAACCAACTAAAATTATGATTGAATCCCATGAATGTTGGAAATATCAAAGGTGAATATGGGCCTATTCACCTGCCATGTATACTACATAAGATGCATCTATGAGATGGTTACATGTGCGATTATTATTAACCAGCAATATGACCAGTGCTTGCGAGGTAACTTGCTAAGTAATTAATTTCGAGCATAATTTTCAGATTTTCTATTCAAGAAGTTCATCTTGATAAGTTGGTTTACATCATAATTGGTTTAGCAAAATAATTTATTAAGTGCCTCTACTTAATAGCTAAACTGTTTCAAATGAGAATAAAGTTATATATATCAATTTGATATGTATTATATACGAAAGTATATTACATTCTCCCCTCACAAGTGGTTCTAGGTCACGAACCAAATAATTCCATCTTATTATTATTGATGTGTAGTGTATATTGATTAATACCATAATGCACAAAGATGAATTCTCAAAGTTGTTGAATAAGTTAGTTTTTCTAACATGAGGGGTAGATATGATAAACAATTAAGAAAAAATTACGTCGAACGGATTATCATTTGTATATCAAGATCCTCGAATAGGATAATATGAACTTGAAGTTTATAAAAAGGATAATTCATTTGCAATATATTGCAAAGTATGCCATACACATTTACTGACCTAAAGAAAGTAACTATATTCTCATTGCAAATACTCATATTAAGTCCTAGAAGGACAAACTCTATGGTACGCTTAAAGCATATAGACAAATCGATTTCAAATAAAACTTCTTGATAAAGAAGATGAGCAAATGATCAAAGTTAATCATAATAAATGGGGCAAGTGATCTAGAAGGTCACATGACATAGTAAAATCTCATGAGAGATTCAGGTACCTGAATATATGAATGAATAAATTTATATGTTATGTCTTTATGAAAATTTATTGGAACCAATATAACATGTTCGTCGACGACATCTATCATAGCGCTAAGTATAGATGAGGATCTTAATTTATCGAATGTAGACACAAAAAGTATTGGCCAAATGGAAGAGATACAATTCAAGTAGAATAGATTCCATATGAAAGACATATAATTTTGTCTATGTTGTTCAAACACTTGAAAGTATAAAGTCAATGCGCAATAAATTTTCGATATCTGATATGTCTAGCATGACATGAAAACTTAATATGCATCTAAAGTATATTATATGGCTTATATGACAATCCGTGAAGGATTTAAGTTGCTTGAAGCATATACAATTCTTGATCTTGAGGTACCACTTCCTTAATGCAATTTATGCACAAATATATATTGTTATAACTATAAGCATGATAATGTGATAGTGAGGATTTTCAAGGTGTAATATATTCATTGGAGTTAATATGGCTGATTTACTCACAAAATCTCTACCGACGTCAACCTTCAAGAAGCTAGTGCACAAGATTGGGATGCGAAGGCTCAATGATGTGAATTGATGCTCTCTTCAGGGGGAGTTAATGCACATTGCACTCTTTTTCCCTTACAAGATTTTGTCCCACTGGGTTTTCCTTGCAAGGTTTTTAACGAGGCAACCAATAGGCTCATTTATAAACATGTGTACTCTTTTTCCTTTTCTAGAATTTTTTTCCAATTGGATTTTATTTTAGTTAAGGTTTTAATGAGGCACATTACTTATTGAGTAGACATTCAAGGGGGAGTGTTAAGAATAGAATTCTATTTAGAGTGAATGTCTAACTTGTAGAGAGTTTTACTTTGAGGCTAAGTCATTTTTTCTCCTATAAATAGAGGAGTTTTACCCCATTGTAAATCACCCCAAAATTCAATAAGAATTTTCTCTCTCTCTTTCTCTGAAATATTGCTCTTGTTCTTTTATTATTTCGTAACAAATTAAATATTTTGATTATTATACCATGTCATTGTCGTTCTTATAAAGACAGAGAATAATATCGTTATAGCTTAATATAGGTTTTAGTCAAATTTTATTATATATCCTTTTACCTTGAAATAAAGTGTCTAACACGAGTTAGTATGTATAATCTTGTAGGGTTTGAATTCATTTTACTTTCTTTGTAAGTGTTCAATAGTATTCGATTAAGGTTTAAACAAAGTATTTGAAATTAAAATTGAAAAAAGATTGTTCATTATGTTTGGCCATGGACTTGACTTCATTACTGGAAATTTGTGACTGAAAATCACATTTATTTCGTAACAGGATTAAAATAAATTATTAATTAACTGAAATTATATTAGTTTTTCATTTAAGCTTGGGTCCGTGCACAACACGAATTATCCATCACTAGTATAAAGAAAATTTCTAGTTTTTTCCCCACCACTTATATGGTATAAAAACAGTCCTTTTTATATAGATAAAATTTTGAATTCTACTACATTAATTTAAGAGAATTAATTAATTCAAATCCCTTGTGCCCATTTTGAATTTATTCGAATTCCTTTGTCATTTGAGGTAGCTTTCAGGTATTTGCTTATTTATTTTTCTGATTTTGGAGATTACCTTGTGATTTTTACCAGCATCCCTCCCGCGATGTCATTAGAAGTGGAAATGGTTGTACCTCTAATGCGACGTTCGGCTGGAAAGATGTTATTCCGAAATTAATTATTTCGGGATAACTAATTTCGGAATTAGTTATCTTAGTTTTTTTACGAGATAAAAAGATATTAAATCCCAGAATAATTAATTTCGAAATTAGTTGTATTGTAATTTTTTCCAAATCAAATATGAGATAATTTTTTTTAAATTTAGTCTAGGGATTAATTATTCTTTGTCCCGCATACCAAATGAGCCCTAAAGATTTTATGACTCACAGGACGTTTGGTAAGATGCATTAGACAAAATAATGCATGCATTAGCTTTCGGTATCATTACTCTTTTTTTTATATACTTTTTCAACATATGTATTACTAATGCAAGTATTACACCTTATTTGGTATTATCATATGTATAACTAATACGTAGCAAACTGTGTCATTACCAATACCAAGACTGTTAATACATGTATTAGCATGGTTAAAGACAAAATTATCCTTTAAACCCCTTAAAGCTAAAGAATATGAAGGGCACTTTTGTAAGCAACTAATTTTCTTAAAAATTATGCAATGCGGACAATATCATTACCAATACCAAGGCTATTAATGCATGTATTAGCATGCTTAAGGACAAAATTGTCTTTTAAGCCACGTATAACTAAAGAATATGGAGGGCACTTTTGTAAGCAACTAATTTTGTTAAAAATTATGCAATACAGACAATGTCATTACCAATACAAGGCTATTATTCCATATATTAGCATGGTTAAAGAGAAAATTATCCTCTAAGTCCCTTATTAGTTGTTTGGATTGTTGTTACCTATTGTATCGTACTGTTACTTTAAATACGATATTTTTTTGCATTGTTACTTAAATTTTTTTGTATCGTTAAACCCGTCATTACGTAACGACAAAATGTGCCACTTTATGTAACGACCCATTTGGTATAGTCACATTTTTACCTTATCTTTTTCTCTCAATACCCTTCATTATAATTAAATAATTTTATTTTATCATTTATCCTATAATTTCAAATAACAATTTTACCTCGTATCATAGTTTTTGTTTATAATATTGCATATTTATTCTTCATATTACTAGTGCATGATATCATGAAACGATGTCAAAAGATATAATCTATCCAAACATTGTATTCATCAAATATACAATACAGTGCAATACAATACAATACGATTGTGATGATCAGAAAGGTCATCACTCATTTTGAAAGTACATTCAATATTCCGAGACCTTAAAACCCTCTTTTTATCTCACATCGATTTGTGTACGCAGTCTGGGCGTGTTTTCAGAAAGCTTTTATGTGAAAACTAAGTGAAATATGGAAATTGATTTTTAAAATTGGATAAAGTTGACTTTGGTCAATATTCTTGGTAAACGGACCCCGACCCATGATCTGACAGTCTCATAGGGCCCCGTCATAAAATTTGGGACATGGACATATGCCCGGAATAGAATTCCAAAGTCCCAAGCTGATTATTTTCTGAAAAATATAAGAGTTTTTTGGAAATGAAAAGATGATTGAAATTAATGATCTCGGACCCATATTTTGGTTCCGGAGTTCGGTGCAAGTTTAAATAATAATTAAATTGAATCTACAAAGTTAGGTAAGAATCGGAGTTTGTTTAGCATGAATTGGACCTTTATTTGAGAAAATTAGAAATTTTGATGTTCTTGATTTTTTATGAATTTGAAGCTTAATTCATATTTGTTGATATTATTTTGATGATTTGATCGCACGAGAATGCCTGTATGATGTTTTTAGGTTAAGGTGCATGTTTTGTTTGGAGCCTCGAGGGCTCGGGTAAGTTTTGGATAGGCCTCAGAGTGCATTTAGACTCGAAACATGACAGTTGCAGGTTCAGAGAAAATTTGCAGGTCTCTAAAACCAAGCTCTACGGTCCGCAGTGAGGTCTTTGTGACAGAGGTAGGAGCTTCGTGACCGCGGTGGGATTTATGCGGTACGTGGTGACTAGGGATATGCCTTTGCGGTCGCGCTCGATATTTTGTAATCCGCGGTGGAGCTTTGCGGTCACGGTCATTTTCATGCGGTTCATGGTGAGGGTCTGAGAGGAGTATATGAACGAGACTTCAGCTATTTTTCAATTTTCTAAACCTTGAAACATAAGAGGCACTTTTTCAAACACTTTTTCTTCCCTAACATACTAGTAAGTGATTTTTAACTCATCCCTTTCACTCCTTTGCTTATTTTGCCTAGAATCTAGGGTCTTCATGGTGAAATTGAGAATTTCGGGTAAAACCTACGAATATTGAATTTGGGGATGTAGACCTCAAATCGAGGTCAGATTTCAAAATTAATTATATATTCGGGCTCGGGGGTGAATGATAATCGAATTTTGGTCCGAATTTTGAATTTTGACCAAGCGTGCACGGGGTCAATTTTTGAATTTTGGGGAAATCATTGAAAAACCATGCATTAGAATTGATTCATTTAGGATTTATTGATATCGTTAAGTAAATTGTGGCTAGATACACACGAATTGGTGGTGGAAATAAGAGATAAAGCGGTAGTTGAGGCTTGAATTATGTTCGTGACATCGAAATAAGTGTTTAGTCTAACCTTAGCTTGAGAAATCAGGAGTTGTGTCTTAATTGATATGTGCTAATTGTTGAATAGGATGTATAGACATGATGACGAATATCTATAGGTTAGTCTCAAGCAATGTCTATGAGTCTTATGCTATGTTTAATGTGACTCTTTTTCTTATTGATCATGCTTTATATGCCGATTCCTATTGTGGAACAAGGTTTGTGAAAGTATTATTGATAATTGAACATTGTAGAGCGTTGACTCAAGTTGAGAAGTGAATTGTGAAGTAATTGTAGAATAGAGAAGAGGTTTATAATATTGTCTCCCTTGCTGGGATATTGTTGCTTTGATATTATCTCCCTTGTCGAGATGTTATTATTCATGATATTGTTTCCCTTGCTTGGATATTGTTGTTATTCTATTGTTCCCTTGCCGAAATTTTATTAAAATTTTATTGATTCCATTGCCCAAATTGCTTTGTGATTGTTTCTTGGGTAAGGAAGAGTGTAAATCACAAAGGGTAATGTAGTGTATGATTTTGAGAATGCTAATACACGAAGGATGATGTCGTGCCAATATTGTGAGGTAAAAGCACGAAGGGTGATGCCGTGTTGTACGATGTACAATATCGTGCCATGATATGAGTGATAATGCAAGGAGGATCATTCTGTGCCATGATTATGTGAGGTAAAAGCACGAAGTGTGATGCCGTACCGATTATACTGATTTCTATTATGAGGATGAGAGTAAAAGTACGAACGGTGATGCCGTGTACTTGTCTTTAATTTTTCTGGTTCTTGCTGATTATTGAGTTGTGGTGTTCTTTACACTTATCTGTTGGTTTTTTGTTGTTACTTGTTGTTCCCCGCAATATGTTTCCCGTTCTTATCTTTAACTGTAAATTTTTGCCTTTATTTTTCTGCTGTATATGATTTAGGTGCACAAATTTATTTAGTAGCCTGGTCCTAGCCTCGTCACTACTTCGCCGAGGTTAGGCTAGCCACTTACAAGCACATGGGGTCGGTTGTGCTGATACTACTCTCTACATTGTGTGCAGATCCCGGTACTGCAGCTTTTGGACCATAATGAGGTTGCTGCCTTCAGTCCACCAGGTGACCCGAGGTAATCCTGCAGACGTCCGCATGCCTTGGAGTCTCCTTCTATCTTTCCATATTGTATTTTTCTTTCGAATCTCTATTTGTAGTATTCTTAAATAGTTTGTGAAATTGTGACATCATTTCTGGATAGTTTATGTTTATCGAATTGTGTCTGCATAGTTATTAAACTGTTACGTTCGTTCTTCCGCTTATTTAATTTCATTGTTTATATAATGTAAATTCACAACTTCGAAAGGATTAAAAATGGAAAAAGGTAATTAATTGAAATGATCGGTTTTGCCTAACTTTCATGAGTAGGCGCCATCATGTGGGTAATCTGGATCATAATGATACGTTTTGAAACAATATGTAACAACCGTCCAAATAAGCTATTAAAGCTAAAGTATATAGAGAAGATTTTTGTAAGCAACTAATTTTTTTAAAAATTATGTAATGCATTTTAATTTTTAATACATCACACCAAACAATGGAAAAAAATTAATCTTTACCTAACAAATACTTGCATTACTAATACACCTTATTCAACACTATTCTCATATCCTACCAAACGACGCCTTCTATTTTATTCTTAAAAACAATTATCTTTATTTAATGATCAGAAAAGGATCAGAAAAGCCAATCAAGAATCAGAATACAAGTTTTGAGCACTTGTTACTTTAAAGGAAATAACAAGAGACTATTAACAGGATGAAGATACCGATGAATTACGCATTGTAACAAAATATAAGTACACCAAATTTAGAGTGACAACAGGGAAACAGCATTTTTCTTCCTTGGAGAACTGTTTGCTTCTCACTTTACTGGATCTTGAACAAATCGGTTTTATAATATTGATATCACAGCAGCAACTCAACTAAAAAGGCACCCCGGCACCTTAAATTTTCGTTATGCGCGAAGTCTAGGGAAAGTCGGATCACAACGGTTTAATGTTCACAATCTTATCTTATATTTCTACAAAAAATTATTCTTATGACTCGAACATGTGTCCTCCTGATTTTCGCAACTCAAATATCTGCTAAAAGTACCCAAAAAACAACTGAAAAAGAGAATTATAGTATACACCTATAGACGCGAACTGCTGGAAGTCAAAGCAGTTTGCCTTGAAAGTGCAGAAATGATTGGTTTCAGGGAAGGGCATTTTGAAAAGGCTAAAATTCTATGTCAAACAAGCATTACAATTTGACATAAATTACTACATAAGTATGATCTTTCTAAAATGAAATACCACTAGTTAACTATACAAGAGAGAATTTTGACGTGTGTGCTTTATGGCAATAGATTCAAAATCAAGGGTAATATCGTCAATTTCACCTATTAGATAATATTGTCGAACTTAGGTGACTTTTATTTTTGCAGCCACCGCATCCTTCCTCTTCTTTCTTTATCGGTTCTCTTTTAGACACTTTGAGTTTGCTGGTTAATTCTTCTTCCACATTTGGGTAAAATCTTGTTCTTTTTGTCTTGATCTATATGTATAATGCTCTTTTGTCTGACTTTAAAGTGTTCTTTTCTTGTTAAATCTAATTTGAATTTTTGTGGTTAGATAGTAAGTGACGGGGGAGAAGAGAGTAGGCCAGAAAGGAAAGACAATTAGATGCTCTTCATCGGAAATAAAGGTTAACTTTCTCTCGTCTCTTTGTTTCTCCATGTTTTGCGTCTCTCCTTCCTCTTTTTTATCTCAAGTGTTGCGTTCACCAGAATTTTTTTTGGGTTTATGAATGATTGCGGAATGCATGTACTTCTATTGATTCAAATTTAACTTGATCGGAATTTTTTGGTTTACTGCATTATGACAATTTGCAATTCCATTCAAAATAACATGTCAGAAAATTCCAAATATCCAAACTCCAATTTTAAATTTTGATGTAGCTCTATAATTTTCAGAAAATAAATGAAAGATCTTGTACCTAGAATTGATTGCGGTTTCTAAATACGGATAATTCCTCAATATTAGATTCGGTTACAATAGCTTTTATTTGTTTTCTCTCGCGTATGTTGATTTATAGCCGTAAGTAACAAGAGTTAACATGTACAGAACTTTCAACCCAAAATTTAGTATTTCAATTGTATAAAATATCTGCTCTCGACTTGAATGAATGGTGTTAATGAAGAAAAACTTAGATATGTGGCAAATGTTGTCTTTAGAGCCATGCCTTTGCTTCATAGTCTGATTTTTTCGATATGGAATAGACGTCCTCTAAGTTATGTATTGTTGCTTTTTCCAGTCTCGTATTAGGTATTTATAAAAGATCAATTTTCATTCTTATGAGTAAGTTTTCATATTTTGTATGAATTTTTGTGGCGTTAAACTTAGAAGTCATACGATTTTAGGGTAAAGCTCCATGATTTATTACTTCTACCGTATTCCTAAGGCTTGTGTTCTCACATTTTGTTAATGAAGTTATGAAAGATTTTATGTATCGGGTATCTCTATTTGATCGAAACGATCATATATACTTTTTCCTTCCTTTCGAGATATTTTTAATATTGACATGATAGCAGTTTTTCTATAAATTTTTCACCTGTAAGAGTTGGTAGCGTTGTATATATTGACATTGCAGGTTCAAGATAGCCATTTTACTGCAAATTTTTTTATCAAATAACAGAAATGCATTCATGAGCAATTGATATCAGGTAAGAAAGGAATAAGCAATGATGGTTATTATTGTTATATTCTGACAGACTCTGATAAGAAAGACAGGATCCAAAGACTATCAGACATTCTTCTCTTTCGCTTAGTAAGTGTTTACAAGGCTTTTTATTCTATGAAATGTATATTTGCTTACTTCAAACTCCAATGATACTTGTTCGAAATTTTCTAACTAAAACAGAATTCCATATTAGTTTTGTGTTTGGGAGAAGCATGATTTAAGAAGTATAGACAAAAATAGCTGTGTGGTTCTATATACAACAACAGCAACAACCCAGTATAATTCCACTTAGTGGGGTCTGGGGAGGGTAGTATGTACACAGACCTTACCCCTACCCTCGGGTAGAGAGGCTGTTTCCAAATAGACCAAGAACTTTCCCACCTTGCTCTTGGAGAGACTCGAACTCACAACCTCTCGGTTGAAGTGGGGGTTGCTTACCATCATAGAAACCCCTCTTGTCCTATGTGGTTATATATGATAATAGGAAATAAGTTGCACAAGTGTTGCTTTTAGATCCATAAACTTCCATATATTCTAAATCTAACACTGCTTTTTTTTTTTTTTTAGAAGTCAAGTTAAGAAGATTATGGTTATTCCAAAGTGATTGAAGTGGGAGTTTTGGCATGTCTCTTCTTTGTTAAGATGGAGTTTGATATGTTTGTTCTTTGTCTTCAAAACTTAAGGTGAGGATATTATTCTAGTAACTGTCTCTAGAGTCTAGATATGCAGTTTCTTCATTTTCTCCATACATTAATTTTTTCAAAATTTATGTTGAGGATACTATTCTAAAATACACGAGACTAATTCACATTTTGAATGTCCGGCAACACTTAAATAAAAACTTTTCATGTCAGAATGTATAATGATTTACATACTAACTCCTACTCAGTTAAATCATGTGAGTTTACAAGTGATTCTTTGCTTTACTGAAGTTGTTAGTATATCTAGCATCACTTTTTCCTTTAGTTGATATAAGAAGTTGTGGCTGAACCTCTTTTGCAAAATTTACACATAGTATGAAGCTCGAGTATTAGTGTTATTGGAGGTACTTGTAGTATGTGATTATCTAGAAGTTGTATGCTTGAATCCTAGGTGATCTTCCGTACAAGCGGTACATCTTGGTAGTTTATTGAGTAAAATAGGTGGTGTTCAAGGTGATTAAATAGGGTCTTCAGTTAACTATCATCATGAAAAAATTACTGGCCTTTACTTAGTAATGATTTACGATGGTGATAAGGTAATATTCCTTTTCTATGTATTTGATTAATGTCTCGTGCATGGATCACTTGTGTTGATTGGTCTGAATGCCCTCAAAGAGAGGTACAATTCATTCGTGTGTCATTTAAAAGTACCTTACTGGCTTTTCTTTGGGCTCGATAAGTTGCTTTATTCTTAGGCTGGTATCGCATAAAGAAATGTATGTTTTATTTTTTTTCTTTCAGTTGATAATTCTATTATATCTTCCATATATGAGTGTAAAGTTGTTTGCTCAAAGTTGAAGATAAGAGAACTTTAGAGAAGTTGAAAAGAAGTCCTACTTTGTCTCCTCTAATCCTATATGTTTCTGGATGGATTTGGAGGAATATATGACCTGCCTCAAATTATAGTCGAGAGATCTTGCTCTTGTTTGGAATTTTAGTAGTAGTTATTCCATAAATTGTACAAGTGTGCTAGCTTTCTGGTAAAAGAAGTTAGAGCTGATGAATGAATTTAATTATTTAGTAAGATTTATTGTATTGTAAAATAGCATTGCAGAAAAGCGTGACCTTGTATAATTTTATATGCAAGTATTTACAGTTATTATAAAAATAGTCAGTTGATGTATTTACCTTTAACCAAACTTTTCTTTAAGTTTGGTAGGAAACAAAGCCATCCAATGGCTTTGAATAAGAGCTAATAAGTAGAATACATATATATGTACTAGACATTCTATTCAAAGCATTCAAGTAATCGTGCATTACTAAATTGTGATGATCCGGCCCATCGTCTAAAGAATTTACGCCCCTGATACCCTATTAACTGCTTTCCCATATTTATTTTTGCTATTGTGAGTTTCCTGGAGGAAGTATTTGGAGTTTTGGAATACTTAGTCCCTAAATGAGAGCTTAAGTTTCACAAATTTGATCGTAGTTGGAACAGTATGAAGACGACCTCGGAATAGAAATTTGATGGTTATGTTAGCTCCGATGGTGATTTCGGGTTTAGGAGCATATTTGGATTGCGTTGTCACATCCAAACCTGGGCCTGGACGTAATACGACACTCGATGCCTAACTACATATGACCAAGTGAACCAACTGGCTAGCCGAATCAACATGTGGTATCATAACATACTGAATGTGGAAGATAAACTAACACATGTTGACATATTGAAAGTTTGGATGTTATAAATCAAAGTGCAAAAATACTAACACAATTCTGAAATATATTTGCAGCCAACATAGCTTAACATTAAAAGTCGGAGACTCTATTTAACTGTTACTCTAGTCTATAAAGTCTCTATTGAAGTACTGAAAACAACGTTGACCTGTAAATACTGAAAGATTGTAAGGTAATGATAATGCCCCGAAAGAACTGGAGATCACCCAATGGCTGGTACGAGAATCCTAGCGCTCTGAATCGTCAACCTGTAAATCATTATCTGCATCGTGAGATGCAGGCCCTGGGCAAAAGGGGTGTCAGTACATTTGAATTGCACTAGTATGTAAAGCAACTGAAAGAAAGAATTATAAACGTTGAAACAGAAACTAAGCTGATAACTAAGAATTAGTAATTGATAACTATTGAAACTGAAACTGGAATGATAACTAATAATTGAACATATAGCTGATAACTGAACTGATAACTAGTAACTGAAATGATAAATGATAATTGAAGTGAACAAAGGAAGTAAGGATATGAATACTTCCTCTTCTGAATGATGAACAACCTGTTTATCTGAATATTAAACAGCGGCCTCAGGCCCAATATATATGTGCACAAACTGTGATCTCGGGCCCAAGTATACGTATACATAACTGCGACTTCAGGTCCAAAATGCATAAAGAATAAATTGTGGCCTCAGGCCCAAAGATGCATAAAGCATAAACTGCAGCCTCAAGCCCAAAGATGCATAAAGCAGCAACTGCAGCCTCAGGCACAAATACAGGTGTTTGATATTCAGGGATTTAAAATTAGGATGTGAATCATACTACAATACATAACAGTGAAATACTGAATCACGCTGAGTTATATGATACTGGAATACTAAATCACACTGAGTTACATTCTACTGGAATACTGAATCATACTGAGTTACATAATACTGGAATACTGAATAGGACTAGAATGAGACATGTATTCTTGAATTGGTTATGAACACTGAAACTTCAACTGTTTATGACATGCTGAGTAAGTAATACGGAGACTTAAGGACATCAAGCCTAAGTCTATATTGAATACGAACTAAGCTCACAACGTTCAAAATCAAAGTCATGAACGAGTTATGAAACTAGAATAAAGGTTCTATAACTATTCAAGGAACTAGGCTTAATTATATTTCTGAGGCAATTGATACAAAAAGAAACGCAGTGTAGGGAGAATCAATTCCCAAACATAGAGAGTTAGCCTCACATATCATAAATTCCTGCTCTTGAGCATAATACAACATTCGCCAACCCGTTCAACTTTAATTTATATCAATACAAGTCAAAGAGATTCCAAACTAAAAACAATAGTCATGTTTTCGTCACTTAGGCATTTTATTAAACACTTGGTGGCATAAAGTTTCATAGCCCTTATTAATGGTGTCTCTACGCCCAATAACCCATTCTCTTGCTTCTAGATAAATTGTAAAATCTCAAATAGTTATAATCACCATTATTCTTTATCACCATAAGGTAATCAACACCCATAGCCAATAAACAACCCAAGCCTATCACCGTTCATGCTTTTATATCAAATCCATCAACTCATATCTCGTAAAATAGAGTCTATAACCATTAATTCAATGATAGAATCAATTAGAGGGTGAAGATATTACCTTTTGACATTCAATCTTCTTGAATTCGAGTTCTAGGGTTTCTTCTCTCAACAATGGTGTCTCAATCGAATATCTAATAATATGGAGGGTTTACCCATGTTAATAAGATTTTGAAAAATGAAAATTAACTCAGAATCACCATTAGAACTTACCCTGGGTGGTGGAGGGACCCTTGAGAATTTACGTTTTTGAGAGTTTTCCTTTCTAGATCAAGTTTTTATGTTTTGGGGGTGAGAGAGATGAAATATGGCTAAAAATGACTTCCTAAGTCATCCACCGCGTCCCAGTAGGCGTGACCACATTCCCCACCGCGGTAAATCGTTGGGGATATGCCTCACCACCGCGGCCGCGGTAAAAATGGGGCAGAACCGCGGTGGTTACACTCTATTCTATAAAACAGACATAACATTTTACATTGAACTCCATTTGGGCTCAACAATATATTATTGGAAAGCTATTTCAAAGGCCTATAACTTTCATGCTTTATGTTTTCCAAAACTCCATACACTTATTCGCTAAAACCTACTGGAAGATGGACCTTCTGCAAATTTAGTCTATTTTGTCGATTTTTATGCACCTCACTTTTCATCTTGATTTTGAAACAACTATTTTCACCCATAATCATCATGATGGGACTTCACATGTATATAATATCAAATTAATACCTATTTAATATGTCCATACCTAGTCCGAATGTACGAGATGTTACATTATTTTCCCCTTAGGATCATTCGTCCTCGAATGATTGTCTTGACTGTAACCTCCCTAACTCTGAACCTTAAACGGGTCTGGTAGAAACATAAAATTTTATTAATACTTTCATACTAAACTGAATGAATACATGATGAGACTTTTCATCTTGATTTTGAAACAACTATTTTCACCCATAATCATCCTGATGGGACTTCACATGTATAAAATATCAAATTAATACCCATTTAATATGTCCATACCTAGTCCGAATGTACGGGATGTTACATTATCTCCCCCTTGGGATCATTCCTCCTCGAATGATTGTCTGGACTGTAGCCTCCGCTAACTCCGAACCTTAAATGGGTCTGGTGGAAACATAAAATTTATACTTTCATACTAAACTGAATGAATACATGATTACTAAACTGTTCATATGTTGAACTTAATGACTACTGCATTAACTGAATATTGATCTGTTGTAGATACGTGAATATTGAACTAACATGGATATATGAATATTGAACTTGCACGAATAATTGAGTATTGAAATAATATCAAGATCTGAGTACTAAGTTGGAATGAATATCTAAGTATTGGACTGACATGAGTAGCTGAGTATTGAACTGACTTGAATATTTGAGTATTGAACTGATATGAGTATTTGAGTACTGAACTGACATGAGTATTTGAGTAGTGAACTGGCATGAGTATCTGAGTACTACACTGACATGAGTATTTGAGTGCTGGAAACTTGAATGTTATAACATGACACGTGAAATACTGGTTTTACCACCACTAATTATGGTGGAAACTCCAACTCATAAGCTAATTGACTGATCCTTCGCAAGATTCTATATGGCCCAATATAGTGGGGACTATGCTTTCCCTTCTTCCCAAATCTCATAATGCCTTTCATAGGCGAAACTTTCAGAAACACTCAATCCCCAACTTGAGCCAACTAATTGGCGATCTACACCTTCTCCCATATAGAGTTTCGCATGGTGCCATCTTGGTACTAAAATGGTAGGTGTTATTATTAGTAAGGTCAATGAGAGGTATGTGATCATCCCAATTACTTTTAACATCAAGGACATATCCTCAACTATTTAAATAAAATGCTCTGCCTGGCCATAAAGTTTACGACGTTCTTTTGCATGTTGTTCAACCAATAAATCTCATCGTCATGATACATATTTGGGAACCTGGAATACCTAGAATTATGGGCTTCTAACATGATCTTCCCTCTTTAAGTCCATCTATGTCTGGGACACTCAATTTGTCCTAGTATCTCAAAATGCTATCATCTCCCCCTTATTCAAAAGCCATCGTCTTATACTTGTGAATATCCTCTTTCAACTGCAACACATAAGGATCATCAAATTATTTCTCCTTCTCAATGGCTACTAAGGGGGAACACGTTATGTTCTAGACAACAACTCCATCATCTTTAGAGTTCAAAGTCGAACTTATATCTTTGATGGTGAATTTCTTTTACCAAAGTTCTCTTATCTACCTCAATCATGAGTTATACTTCCCCCACTTTATCTTTTTAAGAACTTCCTGAAAAACATATAGAATTGTTGTGAGCTAAATCTTTAACTAGTATTGCGAACACTAGAGTCCCGTGCAATAGAACTACCCTCGCGATACATAAATGGGCATGATTTTATAGCTTTCTGTGATCACTTTATCATTAATTACTAAACTCGGTGATCATTCTGCTCACTTTATTTTTCTTACACATGCTAGACTTAATCCGTGTCGGAATTATGCATTTTTCCCTCATTACCGAACTAATTTCCTTTTTTATATCCCATGCTACTATTTGAGTTCAGATCTCCAACTGGACTTACTGAAAATTTTCACATCACCCCTTAGACCAATGGTCTTATACTTGTGGATCCTTCTCTTTTTGTTGGCATCTAAATAACTTTCCTTATTCTCTACCATTCTTTGCACTCTACGTCAATGACGATTCATCTTCCAACTTACTTCCAAGAAATCTTTCTTACTAGGGAAACTAAATTAGTCACTTAATAAGAGCTAATATATTAAAAACTATCATATACAATCTTAAAAAATTAACTCTGCTCACACTGTCAATTTGAAGAAACCATATTACTATAATTCCTAAAGGCTATTCTTCTGTAGTTTCTGCTCTCACTGTTAGTTAATATTTTTTCCCACTGCTACTGTACTTCGAGTTTAACTTAAACATTTTGGGTTCTAACACACGTTCTGTATTTTAAATTATCATCCACTCACTAGAGTTAATCTGGCTAAGTGAATCAAACTGTACCCCTGCTAGCTCTGCTGACAGTGTTCATTCACCGTATCAACTCAAAATTTACTATTCTTTTACTAACCACCTGCTACCATTGTGAGCACATGATTTTTTCCTCACTTGAAATGTTCCTATAAATTCGTTAAACTAGGATTTTTCTTTTATTATTTGAGTTTTGAGGAATTAATTATGTGATTTTGTGTTTATTTGCATTTTTCTTTTATTATTTGAATTTTTAGGAATCAATTATGTGATTTTGTATTTATTTGCATTTTTTTTCTTTTATTATTAGGAAGTAATTGCGCGTATTTACATTTTTCTTTTAGTATTTGAATTTGTAGGGGTTAATTGTGTGATTTCGTGCTTACTTGCATTTTCCCTTATTAATTGTGTGATTTTTGTTTATTTGCGTCTTTCTTTTATTATTTGAATATTTAGAATTTAATTGCATAAATTGTGTGTTTGTTTGTGCATTTTAATTCACGAAAAATACAAAAGATAGCAGTTTAGTTAATTAGCCCAATTTTGGATTTAAATCAGGTTGTTGCTACTTTAATAAAATAATTTAGAAATTAAAACAAATAAGAACTGAAAAGGATTTGGATATGGTCTTGTTTTAAAAGCCAGCTTGGGCTATTTTTGCAATTTAAACTAGCCCAAAATTCCCAAACCAGACCTAAACCCACATCCCAAATCCCGTCCAATCCCACCCCTCATTAAAAGGATGCCTTTTTGGCGTCCGTTCATCTCGACCCTCTATATCCCTTGATCCAACAGCTCAGAGTGAGCCTCATATTTTAAATATAATTGTCCAAACCCATGTAATACCTAAGAGACCAAAATTCATCCTCCTCGTACCATGCCCAGCCGGTATAACGCTGCCGCTAATCCACTGTACCACCACCATCCGCCACCCGCCAGAAATCGCCGCCGGCAGCGGCGTAACTCCAATATTCCAAATTTACACCCCAGAATTCCCGTTGTCTCCTCTTCCCAACCCTCATAAGATCACCTTTCGAAAATCACCCGAACTCGTCAAATATTTGTCCAAAGCCTGGCAGCTCCTCCGCCACGGCGCCACCCGGTGGCCAACGATCCCCAAATTAACACCATGGAACCCCCTCATTCCCCTCTTTCCAACCCTACCATCAGTCACATTCAAACATAACCCCAACTCCTCGAATTTTCTTTTAAATAGGGCGGCTCCGCCATGCACAGCGGTGGCTAGCCTCCTATGACCTCCAACCAGTCGCCACCCACCCCCTCTAGCCCTCCTCCACCCAAAAACACACCCTGACTTTTTAATTAAACAACCCCAGACCTTTAGACCCTTCTACAAGGGGTCTTTAATATAAAATCAGTAGTCTTTTTGCAGTAATTTGGGAAATAAGTCAAAAAATAAGGGTCTAAGTAGGTAAAATCTAGAAATTGAACTAGGGACCTTTAGTTAAAGCAAAATAAAAGTGGTGCCCTAATCTTTGGCTATAAAAGGGACTGAAGATCATTCAAAAAGAGAGGTCGGACACTCAAAAAATTACTGAATCTCCAACCATAGTCAAAAATTAGTTTTTCAATTCCTGCAATTATAACAAATGATAAAAAAATACATTATTCTAGTTGGAGCAATTAGAAGCTTTTCCCTCAAATCTGGGCATTTTAGGAATCCAAAAATTAGTTGAAAGTCGGCAAATATTGTCCTATTGAAGGTCCAGCTGTTTTCAGGGTTTATTTTTGTCTTTGTTCTGAGATTTGCTTCACTTACTTGGTTTTAACTGTTTCCTGAAGTCCCTGGATTTGATTTCAAGTCATTTGGGGTCATTTGAAGTTTGTTGTGGTTTAAATTTGGTTTTGGGTGCAAAGATGTGCTATTAGATTGGTCTAATTGCTGTGTGATTATTTGTTTTCAACTGCTGGGGTGCTTAAAATTGCTGTTGACCTTCCTTTCTCCTTATTTGCATTCAGTTTCCAGGTACACATTCCAACTCTTCATGATGTAAAGTGGATTCGA
Organism: Nicotiana benthamiana; assembly: GCA_034376525.1. Lineage (NCBI taxonomy): Eukaryota > Viridiplantae > Streptophyta > Magnoliopsida > Solanales > Solanaceae > Nicotiana > Nicotiana benthamiana. The sequence goes on along the minus strand of CM067339.1, from coordinate 56,648,617 downwards.
AGATGGAATGAAAATCCTATTTCTTAGTTCTTGTTCATCAGTTTCAGTAATTTTAGCATTTTTTATGGATGTATATTTGTATATTGAATATTTGATTCGAATTAGGTAGAGTAGCTTGATTATGTCGTTATAACTTTGAGCTGTTCTGTTAGAAATCATGCAGGTCGTATTTATTGTAGTGCTGATGGTATGGATTTAAATTTGAGGGCCACTTAGATCCAACCTGGGATCCATAATTCATGCTGCATATAAAGCATTCTCAACTTGCTACATTTAGTTTTATTTAAGTAGATATTTAGTCTAGAAGTGTTGTTTAATATTCCATTTGTATAAAATTGGGATTGTGACTAAACTTGGGTGATGTAATTAGCTAATTGGTATGCCTTCCCTATATGCAGAACGCCATCTCACATATTTGGTCTGTAAGTCAAACATGCTAATATTTGGATCAATATTAGTATTAGGCGACTTTTATTTTTTTACCTTTGAATTTGCGAGCAATCTATCATGAATCAAGGAATAAGCTCTTAGTATGATTTTTGTTCAGCATGGTTTAGCGTCCATGAACATAGCCTTAATAAGTCCTTCAGCCCAAACGAGAGGGTCAATTGAGAAATCCAAATGAAACGGCTGCTTTCGAGCATCAATGACTGGACTGGCAGGCTGGGCTTCGCTTGAGGCCCAGCCGTTGCATGAATTGAATCCACTTAGATGTAATATAGATACATTTGACAATAAACCCTCCTAGCAAGCCGCTAGGGCCATTCAAAATACAAATTGTGGCCGCGTGTGCGTTCGCGTAACACAACCACGATTCTAAAATAATTTGGAGGTGAGCCGTAATAGATAACAAATAGTTATGGCATTCCCAGCATTTAGTGTAAGTATCATTTAAAATAGATTTGAGGTGCGCCACATCAATTAAAATCACAAACGCGTGGCCTTCTTTAATCATATCTCTTTAAAATACTTAAAACTCGGGATGAGCTGTTTAGCGAATTTTCACGGCCTCTCGCAAAGTTAATAACGGGTAGTTGCTGTAGGCGTGTGTTTAATAATATTAATTTCCTAAATTCGGGTGCATATTTATATGACCCAAATCCAAATCTCAAGGAAGTTGGAATGTGTCAAAAACCACGGGTGAATTTATGCGACGCGGTTCGAGACATGTTTTAACGACATTGCAATTTTCTTTAAAAAATAATAATAAAAGTGGTTAAAAGATTCAAAATGCACATAGTTTCATAATTGTATAAAAATCAGATAATTTAAGCCAAATATTACAGTTGAGCGATCGTATTAGAACCACGGAACCCGGGAAAGCCTAACACCTTCTCCCGGGTTAACAGAATTCCTTAACCAGATTTCTGGTTCGCGGGTGTTACTAAACCCTTCACTTCTCATCTCCGGGGACGTGCTTACTGGTTGAGACTCCCTATTCTATTAGTGTCATACCCTGAAATAAGAAAGAGGACGGACAAGTTACTAAGCCGGATGGCCTTTTGGTTCCCGGTACGTAGCCCCCTCCTCGACTCGAGTTGTCTGCTCGGGTACAAAGTCTAGACCCTTACCAAGGTTTTTAACTTACAATAACTTGACCTCATGCCGGATCCCTAGTAGGAACGCTTATTTGTATCATGCATTTGATTTAGGGGACTAACCACAGGGGTTGGGTCCGTCTAGGACAGGTGACCCGAAATGAAAAGACCAGTCTGATGCATATTACGTGTTGCTTGTGCATTTAGCTGCTTGGGATTTGCATGTTGACCAGCTTGCGAATAAGGAAAGAAAATTGAGAAAATGAGTAGTGCTAGGGTTGGTTGAGATTAATCATTTGCCTTGTAAAACCAATGCTCAAATGCTGCAGGATTTTTTTAAAAAAAAAAAAAAAGAACAAAAAAATAAAAAAAGAAAAGGGGGCTTTTCAAAGTTTTGGTTTTGATAAATTATTTTGCCCGAACTACAATGGTTTGATTCTTGTCAGGACGAGATACGTGGGCAACCCCCATCAGGTCCAACCTCCATTTGTGAAAATAACCAAAACAAATGTCCAATTTTACTTATTTTCTTAAATAAATCGAGTGATGCCGTTACTGCCAGAAATAGCTGAATGTTACTGAAAGGGACGTCGGAAGGCTGACTTTGCACAAATGGCCCCCTCTGAGTCTTATTTTGGCCGTTGAACGAGCACAACCTTAAAATCTTCCTTCGGAAGTGCTGAAAGGTCGTATTCGCAAAGTTGGGCCCTAATTTTAGAAAATAAATTTCATAAAAGAAAGAGGTCAATTTTAATGTTTTGTAGGATCAAGTCGAAAAAATTTTGAGATACTAATTCGCCTTAATAAATGTGCAGAATGAGCACGGATCAATATTTGCCGACAACATTCATGAACAAAATTCCCATGGAGTTATACATGTGGTGGAATGACTTGGGCGAAGCGGGGCAAAACAGGGTCAACATGAATATGGGAGGACTTACTGGGTTGCTGAAAATTAACCCGAGGGGAGATATCATAAAGGCATTGATCACATTCTGGGACTCGGCTTATAATTTATTCCATTTCTCGGATTTTGAACTCACACCGACATTTGAGGAAATAACTGGGTATATTGGGACCCTTACGATTACTTTTCGACACCAATACTTGATTGCACCAAGAGCCCTCGCCGTGCACAAGTTCCTGGACTCCTTAAAAATCAGTAGGAAGGTTAGCAATCCAGACCTGTCAGCCGTCTTCTGTACTCTGAGTTTATATATCAGAGATACGGGCACATATGGGGATTCAATAACTAGGAAAACCATATTTGTAGCAAAGGAAACCAACTCAAATAGGAGGAGCATCGATGTTTTGCATTCATGGTATTCTTCTTGGGCCTTTTGGTGTTTCTGTGGAAGGATGGAAGTATTGACATACAGATAGCAAGGGTCATCAGCACTTTAATAACTCAGGCCAAGAGCACCCTCGCTCCTATGATCTTATCCAAGATCTTCCGTTCCCTCACCGCCTGTAGAGCAGGAGGATACTTCTTTAAAGGATGTAAGCTATTGTTACAAATATGGATGATTGAGCATTTATGTCATCGGTCTCGGTTCATGAATTGTGGATCACCAAAAAAGAGCAACATAGAAGAATTCTACAATAGGGTTGATGGGTTTAGGTTACCTGAGGGTGTCACAGAATGGGCTTCGTATCTCTGGGTTGTCACTGCAAATCAAATATAGTGGACATTCGGGTGGCTCCCCGTGGATGTAATTGTGTATATGCCAGCCATCGGACCTCATTTCCTTCTGATGAGTCTCCAAAATATCCAACCCTATGCGCCATACAGAGTGCTAAGGAAATTAAGTAGATGCCAAATGATTCTCAGGGATGAGGATATTAGCCGCCATGCGGTTGAGATTAGCTCCAATGGTCAATACCCTTAAGCCATCGTGCATCAAATCTGGATTGAATGTTAATACTTGACAGAGGTACCCAAGTACATCACATATCTAAAGGCGAGGTTGCACCGGGATACATTGCTTGGTATAAAAAAGAAATAGATCCCGGAAGGCCAGCTAAAAGACCGTATCTCCAAGGATTTGTTGAAACGTCACAAGAGCAATGGGATTGGCTAGCCAAGGAAAATGAATACAGGGCCACCATAGGAAGATTATAAATGCAAGTCAAAGATCTGAAATTTGAAAATGGTTTGCAAGCCGCAGCAGATGAAGGAGAAAAGAAAATATTAACCCAAGAAATCGAGTCATTGCGAGCCCAAATCCAGATAATGAAAATAGCCGCAGAAAATCCGCACAGGAGCGCGAAGGATGAAAAACTCATAGACAATTTGAGGCGAAAAGTAGCCGAATATGGGTTTGACTTGAACAAGGAGGAGGGCTAGCTTTCCAGGGTTTGGAAACAATTAGCTAAAAGTACGGAGGAACGAGGCCGTATCATTGAACAATTAAAGGAGATGCATGACAATGAGGTTGCTGGGTTAAAACGGAGGGTCATCATGGCTAAGAACAGAGTGGTCCAGCAAGTCGAGGATCTCAAAGCCGAGAGAAAATATTGTTATGCAGCGATAGCAAAGTTGGCGATAAATTTGCGTCAATTCCAGGAACTGAATCGGGTAGCCGAGCGAACTCTAGAGGCAAGGGCTGAGCAAATTGGCGTTTGTTGCAAGAAAAGGGTGTTATTAGGGAAAGAGTACAAGCGATCGCAGATTACATCACCACAAAGTGCAACCATTGCGAGGATATGACCAGATCCATGTTCTTTGCCACCGCCATGACTTTCGTTCGGCAAGTGATGGAAGACCTCCACCACATTCAAGGGAGTTTAGCATAGAAGCCTGGGACAAGGCCAAATGATGCCCCGCGAGGCCCAGGAGCACCTGAAGCATTAATGTATTCATAATGATTACCCGTCCTTTTGTCAAAATATAATTTCCATTAGTTTAACCAGGATTCTGTATTTTCTTTATGCATAGTTAGTTATTTTTCGAGTCTGTAGTTCGATTTTATCTATGCATGTATGTTTTGTTGTTTAATTTTTCAGTCTTTCGAGTTCTTGTGACCGAAGTTTGTTATTATGAGGATTTAAATTTCAAAAATATTTTTATGCTCCATTTTTGCAAGAACTACGCTCAGTCTGATTCATGCGGGGACATGATACGTAGGCAATCTACATAGGATTCGACCAAAATTGAATAAAATATGAGAGAAAGTGAATGAAATAGGAAAGAGGGAGAGAATAAGGCTAAAGCAAAAGGGTGCTTCGCAAATAATAGCCGGGATGACGCAAGCAACCAATGCATGTAGGGACCGACTGTCTTTTATGTGCATGCATACCCAATATATGGCCGCTTATGTGTCAGAACTGAACCATTAACGAGTTTTTGGTGTTGTTCCAGTTTCAAAGTAGACAGGTGATTAGTACTCGCGGCATTCTAGCAATCCACTCCTACAACACACGGTCTAAAAGCAAGCAAGTCATGGCCAATCAGGAAGCCGATGTCAGCATTATTGACCCCTCAAAGGAAGCAAATGAATTGGACGTTAATGCTATGAAGGAGGAAATGTATAAGCTTAAGCATCAAATGGATAAGATGTACTGGGCATGGGCAAGAGAACATCCGCCCCGACCTATCCTGCTTATCCAACCTTTATCCCGCCACTGGCCCAAGAACCTGACCAGTCTGCCACTGACCCACCCTCAAGTTTTCCTATCTATTCACATCATCAGGGTACAACCTCTCAACCACCACCAGCTCCACTACCCAAAGTCACTCCTCACCCTCCCCCGCCAATTGCTCATATCTATGTAGCACCTCCACCTCCTACACTTCATAGGTCGTCGAGTGAACCCCTGCTTCAAGCATATGACCCTCAATACTATCCACCAGAACCTGCTGACAAAACCTAGAATCCTTACTCCTATGCTCCCCGTCCTGAAATCCCGACGGGAGTTAAAAAACAGATAAAAAATCCCGAGCAGGAAGAGATGCTTAGAAAGGTCCAGAGTCTGGAACAATCATTCAGGGTCATATAGGGATTAGGTGGGCAGGTGAGCGTGGCGTTCAAGGATATTTTTCTATTCCCAGACGTGCAGTTACCTCCAGGTTTCAAGATGCCTAAATTTAACTTATATGATGGTCATGGAAATCCGATCACGCATCTAAGGGGGTTTTGCAGGAAAATGAGGGGAGCAGGGGGAAAAGATAAATTGCTAGTGGCGTACTTTAGCCAGAGTCTAATTGGTTCGGTGCTGGAGTGGTATACTCGGCAGGATCACAATCGGTGGTATACTTGGGATGACTTGGCACAAGCTTTTGCCTTCCACTTCCAATATAATCTCGAGAATATCCCGGATCGTCTATCTCTGACAAAGCTGGAGAAGAAACACAACGAGAGTTTCAGAGAGTACAATTTTCGGTGGATGGAACAAGCAGCCAGAGTCGATCCTCCCATGAAGGAGAGTGAGATGGTTGACTATTTTCTACAGGCATTAGGACATACCTATTTTGGACATTTGGTTTCAACAGTGGGAAGGTCTTTCAACGAAGAGGTCAAGATGGGAAGTATGGTCGAGGAAGGCCTCAAATCCAATAAAATCGCGAGCTACTTTGCAATAACGACAACTACTCAGGCCATCCATGGTGGAGCTGAGGGAGCATTCGGAAAGAAGAAGAAGGAGGAAGTAGCAACATTGGAGTCAGGAATTTGGTTCAGACCTCGGGCGCCATCTCATTACGCCCAACCCCGCCATCACCATCAAACATACCCACATCCTCCATATGGCCCACCGCAGCATTACTATCCGCGGCCGGAACCTCGCTTCTCAGTCCATCACGCACAAGTATATACCCAACCTCCCCCTCACGCACAATGGTGTGCGCCAACCCCCTCAAAACACATACCCAACTCCACGTAATCATTACCCACCTCCAAGAGCTTAGCAACAACCCCCGAAGCCCGCCTTCCGAGCCAATCCAGTCCTGAAAAACGAGAAGGTACTTAAAAATAAGACTTTCACTCCGCTGGGAGAATCCTACACTAGATTATTCCACAGGCTGCGACAATTGGATATGTCGAGACCAGTTGAAGCGAAACTGCCAAATCCTCTCCCAAAGAATCTGGATTATTCTGTCAGCTGTAAATACTGTTCCAGTGCACCAGGGCATGACACCAAAAAGTGTTGGCATTTGAAATATGCTATCCAAGAACTAATTGACTCCCACCAAATCGAAGTGCAGACCCCAGAGGCACCTAATATTAACCAAAACCCGCTGCCGGCCCATCAGGAAACCAACATGATTGAAATTGTGGAAAGAAGGGGAGAGTACAGAAGGCCTTCATAAACGGTAATGATGATCAAAGCCAGTGAGTGTAAGCTAACTGAGATAGGAAGAATTGAGAAGCTAGTAACCGGGGAAAAAGGAAAAGGCAGCAAGCCTGTCATAGTTCAAGAGAGCTCAGCATGCGCGGTTGCGCCAAAGCGGGAACATGCAAAAGTAACAGTACCTGGGGTAGTTAGAGAACCTGTCGTGGTTGTGGAAGGTGTCCGCATAGAGCCAGTTATTGTAAAACCAGTGATCCAGCCACCAATCATCAACAACAAGGCCATTCCTTGGAGATATGAGCAAGCAATAGTGATGTACAAGGGAAAAGAAGTTAGAGAGGAAGTGTGTGAGACCCGGGGTTTAACTCGGTCAGGAAGGTACTTTACCTAGAAGAATTGAGAAAGGGCAGAATCTCTAAAGATAACCCAGAACCAGTGAAGAAAGCTTTGTCAGAAGAAGAGGCAGAAGAATTCTTAAAGAAAATACAAATGGAGTTCTACTCCATCATAGAGCAGTTGAGGAAGACACCATCTTAGATTTCTTTGTTATCCTTACTAATCCACTCGGATGAACGTCGTCGGGCGTTGATGAAGATTTTGAATGAGTCTCATGTCCCAGACAAGATAACGGTGAATCACTTGGAAAAGATTGCAAACAAGATATTCGAGGTAAACCGAGTCACGTTCTCTGATGATGAATTGCCCATTGAGAGCACTGAGCACAACCGGGATTTTTATTTGATTGTCAAAAGTGAAGATGTTGTGGTTACCCGAGTTTCGATCAACAACGGGTCCAGTGCAAATATTTACCCATTGTCCATATTGACCAAGCTGAAGGTGGAAAATGAAATGGTCCGTAAGAATAACATTTGTGTTCGAGGTTTCGATGGCGGAGGCAAAGACACTGTAGGGAATATAGTGCTGGAAGTGACCATAGGACCTGTTGAGTTCACCATGGAATTTCAATAACGTGTTGTTTGGTAGGCCCTGGATTCATGCAGCCAAAGCAGTGCCATCTACGATGCATCAAATGGTCAAATTTGAATGGGACACGCAAGAGATTGTGGTGCATGGTGAAGATAATCAGTGTACTTCAGGTGACGCAGTCGTACCTTCCATTGAATCTGAGGACAGCAAAGGGCCATGGGTCTACCAGGTGTTTGATACGGTGTCAGTGTAGAAAATCCCAGAAGGTGAGGTTGTCATGACCCCAAAGTTAAAAGCTGCATCCGTCATGGTGGCTTCAGAAATGTTGAAAAAGGTTACAAGCCCAGCAAGGGGTTTGGGGCTTCCCCGCAAGGCATTGTGCAACAAGTGTCCCTCCCCAAAAATTTGGACACATTCGGCCTAGGGTTCAATCCCACATCTGCCGACATAAGGCGAGCCAGGAAGCTAAGGCAGAAGGCTTGGGTTCTCCCAAAACCCATCCCAAGGTTGTCCAAATCATTCATCAAATCCAGTACTAGAAATGTCCCCAGACCAAAGATTTCCCGCCCACTGATCGACGCATACGGAGATCTTGATAAAGGATTGGAAAGACTGTTCAATAAGGTAAATATGGTCGATGTAGGAGAAGGATCCGGCAGGGCAAATGTTCAGTTTTTGGGAGCATGCGCAAACGTCAATAACTGGGAAGCCACTCATCTTCCCACTCGGAGGGAGTCGTGGTAGTCGGCTTTGATTTTCCTTTCACTCTAGTTTGGATTAGCGTCAGAGTTGTCAATTCAGTTGTTATTTTCGTCCATTTGGATGTGTAAACTTTGTTATCTTTGATTCTAATGAAATGCAACTCCCCTTGCAGCAACGCTGATATTTTCCATTTTTACTTGTCTTTCTTTTCTCTTTTATACAGTTATTTTTATGCTGGTTCCAGTGATCTGACATGCATAAGGACTCCTTGGCCGAGTCGTCAAAACAGGTCTAGTTCAGAAATACTAATTCAGGAAATAGAACACGATGATGAACAAGGGTATGATGAGGAAGGGGCATGGGATGTGATTAGTAAAGAGTTGACCCAATTCAAAGAGAAACCCAAACCGAACCTGAATGATACCGAGGCAGTCAATTTAGGAAGTCTGAATAATATCATAGAAACAAAAATAAGTGTCCATCTGGAGCCACTGCTTAGGGAAGAAATAATTGAAGTGTTTTTTGAGTACAAAGATGTCTTTTCATGGTCCTACGACGACATGCCTGGATTGAGCACTGACTTGGTGGTCCACAAGTTACCAACTGACCCAGCCTGCCCGTCTGTCAAGCAAAAATTGAGAAAATTCAAAACTGATGTGAGTGTGAAAATCAAAGAGGATGTGACCAAGCAGCTTGAGGCCAACGTCATCCGAGTCACACGATACCCCACTTGGTTAGCTAATATTGTGCCTGTGCTAAAGAAGGACGGTAAAACCAGGGTGTGTGTTGATTACCGTGATCTCAACAAGGCAAGTCCGAAAGACAACTCCCCCCGCCGAACATCCACACATTGATTGACAATTGTGCTAAGCATGAGATCGGTTCATTCGTGGATTGTTACGCAGGATACCACCAGATTTGATAAACGAAGAAGATGCGGAAAAAATAGTGATCATCACACCGTGGGGGACATATTGTTATAGAGTCATGCCTTTTGGTTTGAAAAACACTGGGGCAACATACATGGGGGCCATGACAACCATTTTCCATGATATGATACATAAAGAAATCGAGGTCTATGTGGATGATGTGATAATCAAGTCTAGAAAGCAATTCAATCATGTCAAAGACATAAGGAAATTTTCCAAAGGCTCCGCAGGTATGACCTTAAACTCAACCCGGTAAAATGTGCATTTGGGGTCCCCTCGGGAATGTTGTTAGGGTTCATAGTCAGCCGCCGTGGCATCAAACTAGACCCATCAAAAATAAAAGCTATATAGGAGCTGCCGCCACCAAGGAACAAAATAGATGTGATGAGTCTACCGGGAAGATTGAATTACATCAGTCGGTTCATTGCTCAGCTCACAACCATCTGCGAGCCCATCTTTAAGTTTTTGAAAAAGGATGCTGCAGTAAAATGGACGGGAGAGTGTCAGGAGCCTTTTGATAAGATAAAGGAATATTTGTCGAACCCACCAGTATTGGTCCCGCCGGAACCAGGAAGGCCTTTGATATTATATTTGACAGTCTTGGACAACTCATTTGGGTGCATGTTGGGTCAGTACGATGTTACCGGGAGGAAAGAGCATGCCATATACTACCTCAGCAAGAAATTTACAGCCTACGAGGTTAAATATACTCATCTTGAAAGGACATGCTGTGCCTTGACGTGGGTAGCCCAAAAGTTAAAGCATTACTTGTCATCATATACCACATATCTCATCTCACGACTGGACCCATTGAAATACATTTTCCAGAAGCCCATGCCCACAGGAAGGCTCGCAAAATGGCAAATCTTTCTCACCGAGTTTGACATTATCTACGTGACTAGGACTACTATGAAGGCACATGCATTGGCGGACCAATTAGCAGTGAATCCGATAGATGAAGAATATCAGCCCTTGAACACATATTTCTCAGATGAGGAAGTGATGCATATCAATGAAATGGAACTAGATGAGAAGTCGGGATGGAAATTGTTCTTCAATGGGGCTGCCAACATAAAAGGCGTTAGTTAGGAGCGGTGCTTATTTCTGAAGAAGGGCATCATTACCTAGTCATAGCTCAACTCCGCTTCTATTGCACCAATAACATGACGGAATATAAGGCATGCATTTTGGGTTTGAGATTACCAGCGGACATGGGCGTCCAGGAAGTCTTGGTCTTGAGAGACTTGGACCTTCTGGTACAGCAGATTCAAGGGGATTGGGAAACAAGAGATTTAGAACTCATACCATGCCGGCAATGCTTGCATGATCTCTGCCAGCGATTTCGTTCAATAAAGTTCGGGCAATTCCCCCGAATTTACAATGAGGTCGCCGATAGCCTGGATACTTTGGCGTCAATGTTACATCATCTGGACAAGGCTTACGTTGACCCGATACGTATCCAAGTCCATGATCAGCATGCTTATCGCAATATGGTGGAAGAAGAGATTGACAACGAGCCTTGGTTCCACGACATCCAGGAATATATCAGGAGAGGTGTGTACCCGGTGCAAGCCACGAGTGACCAGAAGAGACCAATCCGTTGGTTGTCGAGTGGGTTTTTCTTCGGCGGAGGAATATTGTACAAAAGAACGCCAGATCTTGGTTTGATAAGATGCGTAGATGCTAGACAGGCGATGGCCACCATGAATGAGGTTCATGCTGGCGTTTGCGGGCCGCACATGAGCGGATATGTTTTGGCAAAAAAGATTCTCGGGGCAGGATATTATTGGCTCACCATGGAGCAGGACTGTATCAACTTTGTGCGCAAATGCCACCAGTGTCAGGTGCATGGGACCTAATTCATTCTCTGCCGTCAGAATTGCATACGATGTCAGCACCATGGCCTTTCGTTGCTTGGGGCATGGACGTCATTGGGCCCATTGAGCCAGCAGCTTCTAACGGACACAGATTTATCCTGGTTGCTATTGACTATTTCACCAAATGGGTTGAAGCCAAAACCTTCAAGGTAGTGACCAAAAAGGCCATGGTCGACTTTGTGCACAGAAACATCATTTGTCGATCCGGGATCCCCAAAACTCTCATCACTGAAAATGGGGCAAATCTCAACAGTCACTTAATGAGAGAGGTATGTCAGCAGTTCAAGATCACACACCGAAATTCTGCCCCGTACCGCCGCAAGGCGAACGGAGTGGTTGAGGCAAGCCAATAAGAACATAAAGAAGATACTACGTAAAATGGTGGAAGGATCCAGGCAGTGGCATGAGAAGCTTCTTTTTGCATTGTTAGGCTATCGCACCACTTTCCGCACCTCGGTGGGGGCCACTCCATACTTATTGGTGTATGGCACAGAGGAAGTAATCCCTGCCGAAATTGAAATCCCCTCTCTTCGAATCGTGGCCGAAGCAAGAATCGACGACGAAGAATGGGTCAGAGCTTGTTTGGAAAAATTGAGTCTGATTGACGAGAAAAGATTAGCGGCGGCCTACCACGGCCAGTTTTATCAACAAAGGATGGCCAAGGCGCATAATAAGAGAGTACGCCCCAAAATCAAAGTAGGTCAATTGGTACTAAAACGCATCCATCCTCACCAGGCCGAGGCAAAGGGAAGTTACGTCCAAACTGGCAAGGACCATTCATCGTATCAAGAGTGTTGTCCAATAGAGCATTGTATCTGACAGATGTGGAAGGAAAATGTGTGGAAATTGCTATCAATTCGGACACTGTCAAAAGATATTATGTATGGTTTTCTTTCAGATCATTGTCTATGCTCGACACTTGTTTGTATTTGGCATATTTTGAATATTGGAATGACGAAGACATTATATTCTGCAATCTAAACACTCTACTTTGCTAACCTTTTTGAGCTTTAGTTATTTTCTTTTCATACCCCTCTTTTGGAATCAGTAACAAAAGACGGAAGCGCAAGTGTGAGAAGGCGTGAGAAGGCAATAAAAGGAAAGGAAAGAAAAAAATGAAAGTGAAAAAAAAAACTGAAAAGAAAGGAAGAGAAAAATGTAAAGAATGAAAAGGAAAAGAAAAGAAAAAGAGAAAAAAAGGGAAAACAAGAAAATAAAAAAGAAAAGAGATAAAAGAAAAGGAAAAGGAAAGAAAGAAAACAAAACAAAACAAAGGAAAAGAAAGAAGAGAAAACAACAACAAATAAGGAATCGGTATAAACTATGTTTGACCTAATTCCTTTTAAAAGGATACGGAGGCAGTCTCACGGTTCGGTCTCGTCAAAATAAAAATCCAAAGATCCCCAGGCGAGAAACTGGAGCAGAAGTTGTGGTACCCTATTTAAATTTTGATTCCGAAAGTTGCAATTTTGAACATATTTAAATTTTTTTGAGCCTTTGATACCCTTTCTTTCTAATCCTATCCAAAAGCCCACGTTACGATCCAATGAAAGACCTTCTGATCAGTCTTCAAGAGATGCCAAGTTGAGCAAGCAGAGGTGATTCATGTCAGGGGCAACACTCCGAGCCAGGCAGGAGAGATAATAAATGAGAGACTCTTATTGGTGAAAACCCTCACGGGCACCATAAGGCGATGAGAGTTTGAGAGAAATAAAATGAGAGAGTCTTATTGGTGAAAACCTTCACAGGCACCATGAGGCAAAGGTAAGGCAAAAGCAAAACTCAGATAGGGGCTATTGGTGGATGAACACTGCAGGGGCAAGCCAAGCTAGGTTTGGTTGAAAGAATTGGGTTAGAAGGGTCAAAACAACAAAAAGCACGGCAACGGAAGGTCGGTCATCGAAACGGATTGGGTCGACTAGGCCAAAGTGCATGTCATGATTGTGAAAACCAGTAGTTCCTCTTCAGATAAGTCTTCTTTCTTGTATTTTCAACATTCAACAAGTCTCGAATTCTTCACCCTAAATACCATTCCGAATCTTTGCATTTCATTTTTCTTTCGAGTCTAAAATATTTTGTTTAAGAGAAGGAAAGGAATTTCAAAGCCGATTATCAACTCCCAAATGGACAAAGCGCATGACCCCCAAAGGCGTAAAAAAGATAACAAGTGTGGAACAACAAAAGGAAGGATTCATAAAAACTGCAATTGATGGAAGAGACAAGAGTTGGCAAAGTGAAGGAGTACCACATAGAAAAGGGCGTGCAAAGTAAAACCACAAAGATTCTGGGGTCAGCCGAGCATCATACAGCGTTCGGGCTATCTCAGATGGGACGTATAGTTGACACAACATGAAGATAGGAAAGGTTGCGAGGTCACAAGGTTTGATGAAGCATAATACATCAGTCGTCAGGAAATACATAAAGAATTCCAGCAAAGAATCAAGAGTGCAACACAAGGTGGGGAGCGAAGTGAGGGCATAAAGATCAAGAGTCACTCAAGCATCACAAATGGACCGGGTAATCTCAATAAAGGGGTAAGGATTTTTGGCAAAGGCTCATAAATGTAACACCAAATGAAAAATAAAACACGGCCACAAGGATCAGAGGATCAGCCAAGCATAACATCCTAACTCGGCAATTGTCCGAGAGGGGTATAAGGCTTCTAGAAAAAGAGGCAAAAGCACAACACAAAGGTGGAAATGGCCGTGAGAGCGAACCCAACATGATATATTAACCCGTCAATCATCGGGAAGAGACGTAAAAGAATTCTGGTAAAGGGTCGGAAGTGCAACACAAAGTAGGGAGAGACATAAAGGCACAAAAGGCGAAGGCCAACCAAACACCATAGACAGACCGGGTGATTTCAAGAAAGGGGGCAAGGATTTTGACAAAGGAATGGAAATGTAACACAAAGATGAAGAACAAAGCGAAGCCGCAAGAACTGGAGGTTTGATCGAAGCATGATACATCGACGCATCAATCATAGGGGAAGGGCACAAAGAATTCCAGTCAGGGATTAGTAATGTAACACAACGATGGGTGGGCAAAATAAAGCCTAGAGGTATCGAGGGGTCAGCTGAGCAGTTCGAGCAACTCATTTTCAATATGGGCAAAGGAACACAATGGAACACGACGACGGGAGGCTTTTTTCAACAAGAATGCTGCGAGCCAACCACCACTTTTCAAACCGACAAGTTTTCTTTAATTGACACAGGGGTAGAAATTTCCGGAAGAGCCTAAGGGAGGCCGTCCACAGGAGAAGCCAGGCACACGGCAGGTATGATCGAAATCTCAGGGGCCACCTGGAAGAGGGACTCAGTTAAAACTCAAAAAAGACATAGGTCCGTCATAAACACCCTCCCCAACAAAGAGCACAAAGGGACAAACTTTAACTAGCAAACCCCAATAAGAACAATTGAGAGTTAAAGAATCATGGATGTTGAGATGGAACGCAGTTTGGAACTCAAACATGTACGGGTAACATGGGCAAATACCAACACCTTCCCCAGTAAGAGTCGCAGCAACCCTCCTGGACAATAATCACTAGCAGAAACAACAAGAAGTTAGGGTTAGCATTTAAGTTGGAACCTTCAGGTCCCTCCGGAAAATGGGACATGGCTTAGAATACAAACAGACGGATGGCATGGTCAAACTCAAGTATTTCCCTAACAAGAGTCAATAAGAATCATCAGGACCCTCCTGAAAAATGGGGCTTAGATTAGATATTTTACCAACAAGAGTCAATAAGAATCATCAGGACCCTCCTAAAAAATGGGACCTAGCTTGGATACTTCCCCAGCTAGAGTCAACAAGAGTTGTCAGGACCCTCCTGAACAATGGGATGTAGCCCTAATTACTAACCCCCAGCTGGCACATTCTTGTCATTTAATTAAGAGTTATCAGGATCGCCTAGATAATGAGATGCAGTTTTAATCGCCAGTCACTAGAAGATCCCCCATCAAACATAACTCATAACAAGACATAGTGGAAAATAACACATTTTGCGAAATATAACATAGTCTTAAAGTTTTCATCAGTGAAGAATTTTCAAGACCCTCCTGGATAATGGGACTTAGCTTAGGTTTAGACATATTTGGTAAGGAGATTTGATTAGCACCCACAGATCCGGCCGGCACCAAACTGGGATAGGAAGAATTTTATGTGTTTTATTTGTTTGGTTGTGATCAGGTACACAAACAGCAGTCTCAGGGAATATTTTTCAAGATTTTAAGTTTCGAAATCAGGCGCCCACCTGTAGAACAAGGGAATATCTTTCAAATTCAAAATGTTGGCAATCAGGCGACCACCTGTAGAACAAGGGAATATTTTTCAAAATTTCAAAGTCTTGGCAAGGAGGCGCTCACTTGTAGAACAAGGAAATATTTTCAAAATTATAAAATTCTGTTTTGGTAATCAGGTGCCCACCTGTAGAATAAGGGAATATTTTTCAAAATTTTAAGTCAAGTTTTGGTAATCACGCGCCCACCTGTAGAACAAGGGAATATTTTCAAAATTTTAAATTTCAAGTTTCAGGCGCCCACTTGTAAAACAACGGAATATTTTTCAAGATTTTAAGTTTTGAAAATGACGCGCCCACCTGTAGAACAAGGGAATATCTTTCAAATTCAAATTTTGGCAATCAGGCGACCACCTGTAGAACAAGGGAATATTTGTCAAAATTTCAAAGTTTTGGTAATCAGGCGCCCACCTGTAGATTAAGGGAATACATTTCAAAATATCAAGCTTTGGCAATCAGGCACCCACCAGGAGAACAAGGGCATATTTTTCAGAAGTCAAGTCTTGGCGATCAGGCGCCCATCTGTAGACAAGGGAATATCTTTCAAATTTCAAGATGTCAGGCGCCCACCTGTAGAACGAGGGAACGCTTTCATCGGAATGCATGTAAAGTCCAACAATTCGGCATCAGACATGAAGGAAGAAAAGGCAAGCAGTCAGCGAGGCCACAAGGAGTTCGCAGGAAGAATTACAAGGCAACAAAGCAACAAGGATCAAGAGCGAGATTGAAGAGGTTGAAAGGTTTTTGTTGTAATCCGTAGCTTATAGCTTAGTCTAGTTTTCTTTTATTTTTCAAGGTGTAATAAGGAGGTCAGCAAGCAGTAACAGCAACATCAGCAATGCAATCACAGCTTTTGGTAGTCCCAGCTACCAAACATTCCAGAACTACAATGACATGATTCCTCTTTAGCCGAGGATATGTAGGCAACATTTAAAGCAGGGTTCAGTTAGACAGATTTCAAAATGCTTCTTATGGAATGCAAAGCAGGACAAAATCTCTCGGTTGCTCACTTATCTTTTCCCGGAGACCCTTCGTGTCTTCGAGCAAAGAGGGCAGCTGTGAGCACATGATTATTGCCTCACTTGAAATGTTCCTATAAATTCGTTAAACTAGGATTTTTTTTATTATTTGAATTTTTAGGAATTAATTGTGTGATTTTGTGTTTATTTACATTTTTCTTTTATTATTTAAATTATTAGGAATCAATTATGTAATTTTGTGTTTATTTGCATTTTTTTCTTTATTCTTAGGAAGTAATTGTGCGTATTTACATTTTTCTTTTATTATTTGAATTTGTAGGGGTTAATTGCGTGATTTCGTGTTTATTTGTATTTTTCCTTATTAATTGTGTGATTTTGTGTTTATTAGCGTCTTTCTTTTATTATTTGAATATTTAGAATTTAATTGCATAAATTGTGTGTTTGTTTGCATGTTTAGTGCATTTTAATTCATAAAAATGGAAAAAATAGCATTTTAGTAAATTAGCCCAATTTTTGATTTAAATCAGGTTGTTGCTATTTTACTAAAATAATTGAGAAATTAAAACATGTTCTGTGTTTGTTTGCATGTTGAGTGGATATGGTCTTGTTTTAAAACGCTAGCTTGGGCCATTTTTGCAATTTAAACTAGCCCAAAATCCCCAAACCTGACCTAAACCCAAATCCCAGACCCGGTCCAATCCCACCCCTCATTAAAACAACGTCGTTTTGGCGTCCGTTCATCTTGACCCTCCATATCCCTTGTTCCAACGGCTCAGAGTGAGCCTCATATTTTAGATATAACTGTCAAACCCAATACCTAAGAGACCAAAATTCATCCTCCTCGTACCATCCCCATCCGGTGTAACGCCGCCGCCAATCCACCGTACCACCACCGTCTGTCGCCAGCCGAAAATCGTCACCGCGGCGGCGTAACTCCAATAGCCTCCAGATTTGCACCCCAGAATCCATGCTCCTCTTCCCAACCCTCCTAAGATCACCCTTCGAAACCCACCCCGACCCGTCGAATATTTGTCCAAAGCCCGGCAGCTCCGCCGCCTACGACGGCCTCCGATGGCCAACGGCCCCCAAATTAACACCATGGGACCCCCTCACTCCCCTCTTTCCAACCATACCATTAGCCACATTCAAACATAATTCCAGCTCCTTGAACTTTGTTTTAAATAGGGCAGCTCAGCCATGCACGGCGGTGGCTGGCCTCCTATGGCCTCCGAACCATCACCGCCCACCTCCTCTGGCCCTCCTCCACCCAAAAACACACCTAGGCTTTTTTTTAACAACCCCAAACCTATCCAATGTCAAAACTAGTCATGACCTAAGTTTGAGTTCAGTTTTTAAAAGACATTTGACTCCGCTTGGAGGCTCGAATTGATTTCAATGAAGATTAACTGAAGAAAATCAGTAAGTTCACCTCAGCTTTAATTTGTTTTTCTGCTTTTGTAGTTTCTTGCTTGGTTTAGTAATTTAGTCTGATTTTTTTAAAGTTAAAATTGAAAAAGGCATTTTTCAATTGCTTTGCTTCTTTTGTTGATTTTGTTCTGATTATTTGTTTCAATTGGAGACAATAGTTAGGTCTCAACTTTAGGAATACTCATTTTTCTCTAGTTAATTTAGTTAAGTTTGATTCAGTTGTAGTTTTATTTTCTAATGATTCCATGAATTACTCATTTTTTTAGTTTAATTTCCATGTCTAATTAGTTTCATTGCTAGCTTAAATTTAGATTAGTATTTGATTCTTCACCTGTTATTCCTTAGCCTAGCTTAGTCTAATGTTCAATTGTAGAATGAGGTACAATTGATTTCAATCCTGATTAGTTCCAACAAAAGTTGTAGTTTAGCATTGCTTCTTGATTGTTGAATCTCAGCATGTTTATGTGAAATGGGTGAAATGAGTTGGTTTGCAGTCGTCAAATTCATTTCGGGTGATATACTTAGAATTAAGGGTTGTTTGGATATGAGTTGACTGAACCTAGTAGAATTGAGACAAAGGAGGGTTGGTTTTGGTAATTCCACAGTAATTTCAGGGTAGTATAAGGATAAATATAGAATTTTAGTTTAGTGTTGGTAATTTTTAGAATAAAATAGGGGTAATATAGAGTTTTCAACCTGGCTTTGGTAATATTAGGAACAAAATAAGGGTAATATATGTAGTCTATAAAGGGAAGACAATGGTAGAAGCCTTTAGACCCTTCTAGAAGGGGTCTTTAATATAAAATCAGTAGTCTTATTGCAGTAACTTGGGAAACAAGTCAAAAAATGAGGGTCTAAGTAGGTAAAATTTGAAAATTGAAAGAGGGACCTTTAGTTAAAACAAAATAAAAGTGGTGCCCTAGCCTTTGGCTATAAAAGGGACTAAAAATCATTCAAAAAGAGAGGTCGGACACTCTAAAAATTACTGAAACTCCAGCCATAGTCAAAAATTAGTTTTCCAATTCCTGCAATTATAAAAAAATATAAAAAAATACATTAGTCTAGTTGGAGAAATTAGAAGTTTTTCCCTCAAATCTGGGCATTTTAGGAATAAATCAATTGAAACTTAGCAAATACTGTCCCATTGAAGGTCCAACTGTTTTCAGGGTTTATATTGGTCCTTGTTCTAAGATTTGCTTCACTTACTTGGTTTTAACTGTTTCCTGGAGTCCTTGGGTTTGATTTCAAGTTGTTTGGGGTCACTTGAAGTTTGTTGTGGTTCAAATTTGGTCTTGGGTGCAAAGCTGGGCTATTAGATTGGTCTAATTGTTGTGTGGTTGTTTATTTTCAATTGATGGGGTGCTTAAAATTGTTGGTGACCTTCCATTCTTCTTATTTGCATTCAATTTCCAGGCACATTCTAAAATAGACTTGAGGTGCACCGCATCAATTAAAATTACAAATGTGTGGCCTTCTTAATCATGTCTCTTTAAAATACTTAGAACTCGGGACGAGCCATTTAGCAAATTTTCACAGCCTCTCGGAAAGTAAATAACACGTAGTCGCTTTAGGAGCGTGTTTAATAATATTCTTTCCTAAATTCAGGTGCATAGTTATGTGACGTAAATCCAAATCTCAACGAAGTTGGAATGTGTCAAAAACCACGGGTGCATTTATGTGATACGGTTCGAGATATGTTTTAACGACGTTGCAATTTTCCTTACAAATAATAATAAAAGTGGTGAAAAGATTCAAAATGCACATAGGTCCATAATTGTATAAAAATTAGATAATTTAAGCCAAATATAACAGTTGAGCGACCACGCTAGAACCATGGAACCCGGGAATGCCTAACACATTCTCCCGGTTTTAACAGAATTCCTTACCCGGATTTCTGGTTCGCGGACTGTTAAACATAGTCATTCTTTCCTCGATTCGGGATTCTAACCGGTGACTTGGGACACCATAAATCTCCCAAGTGGCAACTATGAAATTCTCTTAAGTAATTGAATATCATTTCGATTGTCCTTTAATTGGAAAAACTCCCTTATCTACGCCCTTTGCCGGGTTGTGGATAACCAAAAAGGAGGCGTGACAACCATCATGTTTTCTTGATATTCTTTGAATAACTAAAGTAAAGCATAAGGTTATTCTAACTTCTCTCACCATTTGGCCATGTTCTACGGTCGCATACTATCCCTTTTTTTTTCTTCTAAACTATGTGCATGGATGACACTTGGGGAATTCATAGCCTTAAACAAAATTAGAATATCTAACACCAAATTTCTATATAATACAAAATCATATCATACAATAACATATGTGGTAATCACTTAGCCACATAACCTAAGGGGAAACTGTCATATCTTTTATCTTACATCAATAGCTACTTCTTATAATAACTTACTAACATGATACTTTTAGTTCTGATTTGAATAAATATGAACGACCTAAAATCGTTCCCTGAAATTCATTATTAGCTGCCCTTGGTTCTCATTGCATACATCATTTCTCCTAGTCATTTGCATGAGTTATACGAAATCACATCTTTGGTAATAACAATCGTTTCTGACCCTTAGGTATTTTACCCTTAGGCTCTTTTCTATCCAAAATTATAGTGACAATGTTAGGGTCTGAACTATCATATCCAACTTGTGGCTCCATTTCAAGAATTAAAAGAAATTGTTCTCTGAGGTAAAACAGATTACCATACACAAACTCATCCTTCAGTGTATATTATCTGATAGATCACTTTTTGAGTCATCCGGTGAGTCAATGTCTTAATCCAAACCTAAAATATACGATGGTATCGCTATAATTACTGTTACTTATATTTTCTTTGAGAACCAATATGCACCACTATATACTCACAAGTCACCAGAATTTTGATACACTGAAAATTGGATTATTGATAAACATATAACTGAATTCTGGGTACTGAATAACCGCAAACTTGCTAACTAAAAGGCTATATAACTGGTATTTGAGGTAAACTGATAACCATAAGATATGGTAACTGCTTTTTCACTTTCTGAAAAGGTTATGCTCTAATCTATCCATTGCATCCCACTTTTAACATCCTCTAAAGTCTCATATTTACCAACCTGTACTCCATAATTATATCCCAATGGGCAATTATCCTCTCTAGGACCTTAGGTTTATCCTGTGCGTCGCTTGGCCATCCAATACATTTTGAATTCGACAAGGAAAGAAGATTATCTATTGCTCTAAGTTTCATGGCACGATCTAGAGTAGAACGAAATGAGACAATCCTGGATATCTTGGTAGTTAACCGTTTATATGAGTGGCCGGCACACACATATAAAGGAAACTCCTATGGACATGTCTTCATAGACTCCCTAATACTCTTGAACCTAGTGATATGATACCAAGCTTTGTCACGCCCCGAACCTGGGCCTGGACATAACACAACACTCGGTGCCTGACTACATATGACCGAGCAAACCAACTGGCTGGCTGAATAAACATGTGGTATCATAACATACTGAATGTGGAAGATAAAATAATACATGCTAACATAATGAATGTCTGGATGTTATCAATCAAAGTGCGGAAATACTAATACAATTCTGAAAAATATTTGCAGCCAACATAGCTTAAAATGTAAAGCCTGAGACTCTATCTAGTTGTTACTCTAGTTTATTAAGCCTCTATTGAAGTACTGAAAATAATTTTTATATGTAAATACTCAAGACTGTAAGGTGATGAAAATGCCTCGACAGAACTGGAGATCACCCAATAGTTTATAGAGATCTGTATATGTTTGGACAGTAGTATATGACTTGTCTGTATTTTTAGTTGAGGTCTCGGAGGCCTCGGGATGATTTTGGATGGTTAACGGGAACTTGGAAGTTGAGATTGCAGCTGAAGTTCTTTGGATTGTGGTTTAGAGGCCGAAGATGTGACTCTCGCAAATGCGGAATTTAAGCCGCAGAAGCGGCTAGATGAAGAAAGCCAGGGAACCGCAGAAGTGGGTGTTGTACTGCACATGTGCGACCGCAAATGCGGATTCTGGTTCGCAGGTGTGGCGAAGGGATTTTAAGTGGAAATCGTAGGAGCGGTTCCCTTAACTGCAAAAGTGGCACTGCAGATGCGGAAGGTGGACGGTAGATGCAGATTTGCTGGGCAGAAAATTAGAGTTTTAAGGGTTTAGTTTCAAAAAGTTAGAAATTAATTTGGAGCTCGAGAGAGGGTGGTTTTGGGAGGAATTCGAGGGGGAAATTAGTGGATAATAAATTTTTAACCCTTTCTAGTTATGTCCTATTAATTTATTGTTAGTTTATCATTTAATTTCGAATTGGAGATGAAATTGGGAAAACATTGGAAAAAAGTTCTTAGACCTAAAATTCAAATTTTGATCGGGAATTTGACCTTGGATTTGGATAACTTTGATATGCATGAACTCATGAGTGAGGATTCTAAAAATATAAATTTTACCTGATTACGAGACGTGGGCTCGAGGGGTATTTTGGTTATTTTATCTAATTTTACGTATTAGCTTAGAATGTATTTGTAGAATCAATTACTTGAAGTGTTATTTATATTATGCAATTGAATTGAATAGATTTGGGTCATTTGGAGTCGAGTGCCCATGGCAACAACGTGGTTTCAGGTTGATTTTAAGCTGGTTTGAGGTAAGTAGCTTTCCTAGTGAGGGACATTCCCCTTAAGATTGGTATTGTGATAATTGAAATGCCTTGTACGTAAGGTGACGAGTGTGTACTTGCTAATTTTTGAAAATCCTATTTTCACTGAAATAGTTTTAATTGTGTTTTTTCTTTTCTACTTACACTACTTGGAATTTAGGCCCGCTGTTAGCTTAGAAAAGCATGTCTAATTGACTTAATTGCTTTATTTGCTTTAACTGCTTTATTTGTATTACGAGAAGCATGCCTGTGTTACTTGGTTATGAAGTTGAGTTTTATTGAGTATTCCTTGTGCTATTGTTGTGCATTTTACTTTAGGACTACGGGACGGCATTCTAGGAGATCCCTATTTGTATTTATGATTAGGCTGAAACGTGGGATACTGAGAGATCCCTAACATGTATATTGAGGATACCAAGAGATCATAGGGATACCAAGATATCCCTAGCATATATTTAGGATATCAAGAGATCATCGGGATACCAAGAGATCCCTAGCATATATTGAGGATACCAAGAGATCCACGGGATACCAAGAGATCCCAAACATATATTGAGGATAATAAGAGATCCTCAGGGTACCAAGAAATTTCTGATATATATGAGGATACCAAGAGATCTCTAGCATATATTGAGGATACCAAGAGTTCCTTGACATGTATTGAGGATACTAAGAGATCCTTGGGATACTGAGAGATCTCTGGATATTTATCTTTGTGAAAAGTGGTATTTCTTGTAATTGCTTTTGTCTTTGTTTCAGTTATTGTTATCCTTACTATCATGTATTAACTCTTACTGTTATCTTTCAACTGTATTGTTTTACCTTATACTGTTATACCTCATATTTTATTTAGTCTCAGTAGGGTCTTGACCTTCCTCGTCACTATTTGATCGAGGTTAGGCTTGGGATTTACTGAGTACCGTTGTGGTGTACTCATTCCTTTCTACGCATGTTTTTCATGTGCAGATCCAAGTACCTCTATTCAGACTGATCACTCATGAAGCGAGTCGCTTGTAGATACTCCGAAGTATATCTGCCGCATCTGCAGATCGGGGAGTCCCTTTCTACTCTTCCTTTTTTGTATTCTCCCTTCAGTACTTTCGTTTCTTTGTTAGATATTCTGGAGTTAGATGCTTTTTGAAATTTAAAGGCTTGTGATCATGAGATTCCGGATTTTGAAAAATGTATTTAGTTTCAAGAGTTTATATTGTGTATGTGGAGCGACACTTTTAAATATTGTTTTATTTTATTAATTCAATTTTAATTACTTCTTTCGCTAATTGATTTATTTTTCGCATTGTTAGGCTTACAAAGTCGTAAAGACTAGCTAAGCTCACAATGATTTATGAAGGGCGAATCTGGATCGTAGCATGAATACTAAAATGTTGTAGATCACAAATGTCTTAGTAGAAGAGAGCAACATAGTAATGTTAAGAACATCTCTATTTTAGAATATTCCATCGTATAACATAGTCGCATGGCAATGTCGAAGCTAATTTAGAACATCTTTATGTTGGTCATGTGCTAGCACAGTCCTCTATGTGTGTCTTTTTCATAATGTAGTGAAGTGCTTAAGTAAATATCTTATTAGGTTAAATAGTCACCTGATCAGATAAAATTCGGATTCACAGGTGTTTTGTCATTTCTTTTTCATTCTGCACAATTCCTTTTACGCCACGAAAAAGGGTGTTTATGCAATGGCATATAATTAAGGATTAGTTAACTTCTATAGTAAAGGTTGATAACTTATTTATTTTAAATAAATTTTAAAAAATTATATTTCATATTTATCGTTTGATTTTTATAGCCAAAGATCTATTAATGGTTTTTCTACCTTTAAGTCATAAAATACGCTTTGTATTATTTTTCTCTTTCATTCTTTCTGATTTTTCTCCATCCTCTCTTTCCGCGTCTCTCTCAATGTTGTATAATTGCGAAGATACATGGACTACACAACAAATCCAAAATTCAACAGATAAAAAGCGTAAGAGATTTGAGATGAAGTTTCTTTTCTTCAAGTGTTTGCCCTGATATTGGAGTGTAATTTTCAGGCACCAATCTCTTCATACGGCTATGCTCGGGGAAGGTATGGTGCCTCTTGAAGTTCAGATCTGGACAAAGGAGATGAACTTGCAAGCGGAATATGGCTTCGCTGCTCATTGGAGATACAAAGAAGGCACTTGCAAACACTCTTTTGTAAATCAGATGGTATACTGGGCTCGTTGGGTTGTTACCTTGCAGTCACCCCAAGAAAAGGGAATGAAAAAAAGAGGAACGAAGACGACAGAGTTTGAGGCTAATTAACTTGAATTTTTGTTAATATTTCAATGTATTTTAGTGTATCTCAATGTATTTCATTGTATTCTCTGTCACATTGTATTCTATAAATGTATTCATATATTTCTTTTAATTAATATAAGCTATGTATTCAGATGTATTATATAATTTCTCTGAAGATTGCTATGTTTTAGGTGTTTTTCGGTTGAGAATCTTTTTTTATAACTGAAAATACAAAATTTGTGTGTTACAATTGAGTTTGTTGAGTTATATTACAAGTCTATTTTGTTAACTGATTCATTTTCCGTTTAAAAATAGTGTAATTTCATGTTTCACGCCGTGAATACAGTACAATAATCTGTTCAACTGTAATCTCATGTTTCACACCATGAATAAAGTTGAATACACTAGAGTACAAAAATCTATCTAGCTGTAATCCCAAGCTTCACGCCTAGAAATGTTACTGTATTCTTGAATACAGTAGTTTAAATACATCGAATACACTCTAAAAATTTTGAAAATATAGATATAGAAAGTAATATAGTAAATGGTAGATACAACTACCTAAAAATCACGAAAATATAATGATTTCTGAAAGTTTCTCCTTAATTAATTAGTCCTAATAAACCTATTTCAGAACCATCAAACGATTGTAGTAAAGTTCTAACTTTATTAATTAATTACTCTCCTAAGTCCTAGCTACTTAAATCATGAGCTGTTCCAGTAGGCTTCTCCTAACCAAGTTGGTCATTATGTAAAATCTTGAATCCTTAGTTTTCTTTTTTATATATATACATTACATCTAAATTACAGGCATAATCTATTTTCATAAGCTACCCCAAACTTCTGTGTGTTATTTGTACATTATGTTTCTTTATAATTTTAAATTTAAAAAAATGAATTTTTTTAGATCTCTTACGGATAAATATATCTTTCATGTGTAAAAAGAAATTAAGTCATAAAACTAAAAATAAAATTGTAAAAAGCCAAACTCTGTTGGTTGGTCTGTACATATGCTCTTGATTAAGAAAATAATCTTGATATAATTTAAACATATTTTAAAGCTATTAACGTACACTCGTATACAACTTAAATCATTTCAGGCGGCATATTTAATGTGATTTGTGGAATTCACTTTTTTGCTTAGCTTTTTAAGATAATGGCTTCTTGTGAATAAAAGTTAGTAATTTGGTTTTTCCTGGGGTTTGGAAAGAAATTTCTTGATATTCTACAAGGCTAAAAGTGAAGAAACCTCCTTCACTATGATTCCCGTAACTTTGAGGTCGTGTGTAACCTTTATAAAAGATAAATACTCCCTTCTGTCCCTAATATATATTCCCTCAGTAATTATCTTAATTCAAAGTAAATGTTTGATTATATAACTAAGAAAGAATTTAATTTGTTTTTATAAAATAATTTATATATATATTTTTTAAAAAATTTCTCACTCGTCACATTAAATATTTAATTAGGGATAGTTTAGTCATAGTAGATATTTTTATATAGAATTTAATATTTTTTTAATGGACATGCTAAAAGAAAATTGGTCATTTATTGTGAACCGGAAATACTAATTTGCTTTGGACATACTCATCAACAAAATACTAAATTCTAGATAAAAGTAGCCAGTGTGATTAAACTACTTTTAATTAAATATTGAAGCAAAGTTAAAGTGATCAGTAAAAGATTTTTTAGAAATACATATATGAAGGTAATTTTGAAAAATAAATTAAATTGTTTCTTGGTTATATAAATATATATTTATTTTGAACTAAAATAAATTAATAAAAATATATATAGGATGACTCCTTCTAGAGAGAGCTAACCTGCGCTTCTGCCATGGCTAGACAACGGAAGAAGCAACAATCGTTAATGAAGGACAAGGTAGATGATAGTAAGATGGATACACCAGTAATCAATCAGTCTACTCGCTGGTTAACGGGTATGGGCTCTGCACCCACAGTATTTCATAACCCAGTTGAAGATGAAGGACGAATGGGCACGACAGTGACGCCGAACTCGGGCATTCAACAGAGACTAATTCCGCTAACTTTTGAAAGTTTTTTTACCTAAGAAATTTCAGCCAATTAGGGAAGAAATTGACGAAGGCGAAAAGCAAACACAAATGAAGAAAACAATGGAGCAACCACTAGTCCACAGACGATTGCAATTCTCAGCACATGCAAATTCAGTTTAGATCCAGCAAGATGTAGCAGCTACAAGGGGAGAAGAAAAGAAAAGGGGTTCCATACAGAAGAATAGGAGCTCTCAAAAAGGCAACACACTGAGCTACATTCCACCTGCTATGCGAGATAGATCTTTTGTAGTGCAAATTGATGAGGAGGATATAAAGGATCTGGAGGATTATTGGAGCAATGCTCTGATTGGGTTTGTGCTGGGGGGGGATCCGTATGAGAAAACAATGGAAATTATGTCACGAACATGTGGAATTTTGTTGAAAAGCCTCAAATAATGTACCATGAGGATGTGTACTATATATTCAGATTCGAGAATGCTGAGGATAAGGACCTTATATTACAAGCATGTCTCTACACATTTCACAATAAGCCACTTGTGTTGCAACAATGGAGAATGGATTTCAAGGTTGTTCCGGGGAGTATAAGTGTAATTCCATTATGGATCACATTCCCAGGCTTACCTCTGGGTTTTTGGTCTATTGAAGCTTTAAGCAAATTAGCTAGTGTTGTTGGAAAACCTTTGTACACGATTAAGTTTACAGCAGAATTAGAAAAGGTGTCATAAGCTAGAGTGATGGTTGAGACTGATATATCTAAGCCATTACCAGACAGTTTTGAGCTTCAAACAAAGAGGGGGATCATAGTCCAACAAATAGACTATGAATAGAAACTAAAATATTGTGGTGACTACATTAGATTTGGGCACAATTATGATGAGTGTTGGCATAAGGAAATGCAAGATAAACCAAGGGAAGACAGATATCAACCAAAAGAAACAGGAAAGATGAAACAGCTGCACAGGGGAACCATGAAATGGATTCCAAAAGCAAGGAGTAAGGATGAAGCAGTTCAACTGGAAAAGAAGGCAGGGGATACAACACAGCCAGATGAAAATGAAAGTGCTAATCATGTGGATGATAGGAAACAGAAAGGCAAAAGTGTACAATAAAATGTAACTGGTATCCTGAACTCAAATAATAGATTCTCTATATTACAGATGGATGTTAACTCTGGGGAAGCTGGCCCATCCAGCTTCACCCCCAAATGAATCTGTGTACATGGAATATTAGGGGCCTGAATAAGGCCCAAAAGCAGAAAGAATTAAAAATCTTTCTGAGGAAAAAAAAGTGGATTTTATGGGTAGTTTAGAAACTAGAGTAAAGTAAAGCAAGGCTAGAAGGATACTGAATAAAGTTTGTTGTGATTGGAGAAACTGCTGCAATTATAATGAACATTTCAATGGGGGAATTTGGATAATGTGGAAACCAAACATTGGGGTGAAAATATTGATGACTGATGAACAATTTATTCACTGTAAAATTCACGACAGAGGTACCACGTTCAAGACTCTAATTACAGTGGTATATGCAAGCAATGAGGCAAATAAGAGACAGCAGTTGTGGGATAGTCTGGTGCATATAGGAGCATCCATTCAGGAAAGCTAGCTGTTAGTGGGGATTTCAATAATGTCCTTCACATAGATGACATGATTGGCTCACCATTTACACAGAGTGAGATTAAAGGTTTCCAGGAAGCAATAAATTCACTTCAACTTACTCAGTTGAAGATCTTGGGATGGTATTATTCTTGGTGTAACAAACAACAACCTGGTAGAAGAGTATATAGCAGGATAAACTGGGCATTTGGAAATGTTGTATGGATGCAGAATTATAGCCACATTGAAGCTGATTTTCTAAATCCGGAGGTATCATATAATTCCGTTATCCTAATACGATGCAAAGTTGTGGATCAGAGAAGGAATTTGCACCCCAAACCTTTTAAACTGTACAATTCTGTGATGGAGCATGTAAACTTTACTGGTATAGTGGAAAGGGTTTGGAAACAAGATGTGAATGGTGGAAATGGTGGTAGTATATGGAATAAACTCAAAGCTTTGAAATGGGAATTGAAGGAGTTGAACACTTATATGGCATCCTATAGACTTTATCTCAATAAAGCTAGACAGAAACTTGAAGCCATTCAGATAGAACTAAGGAGCAACAATATGGACCAGGAGCTGATAGATCAAGAACAGATGACTTTAATAGAAGTTGAGAAATGGAGCAACATAGAGGAACAGATTCTTCACCAGAAATCCAGGGCATAGTGGATATCTTATGGAGATTCAAATTCCAAGTATTTCCATGCACAACTAAAGATGAGGACAAACATGAACACTATCAACTCTATCTACACTGACTTAGGGGATAGATTGTTTGATCCTAAACTAGTGGAGGAAGAATTTATAAAGTCATTCAGCAAGATTCTGAGGGAGATTAACTCTATATGTCAATGTCCAAATACTGAAATTACTCAAAAGGGACCTTGTCTCAGCATGCAGCAGAAACAATCACTAATCAGGCCAGTCACAAGGGAGGAAATTCATCAGGCAATCAAAAATATGCCCCATGATAGGGACACCAGGAGTAGATGGGTTCCCCATTGAATTTTTCACAAGGCACTGGAAAGCTGTTGGTGATGACATATTTGAGGCTGTGAAGGAGTTTTTTGAGACTGGCAAACTGCACAGAGGAGTGAGTAGTACAACAGTAACTTTAATTCCAAAAGTGCAAAGTCCTAGTCAAGTAAATGATTATAGGCACATAGCTTGCTGCACAACACTATATAAAATAATCACAAAAGTCCTCACAGCAAGGATCAAAAAAGTCGTTGGTGATTTGATAGGAGGTTCACAGTCAGCTTTTATTGAAGGCAGGAGCATAACAGATAACATCCTATTTACCCATGAGCTATTCAAAGGGTATAACAGGAAAGGAGTTTCCCCAAGATGTGTGCTAAAAGTTGACCTGAGGAAGGCCTATGATACAATAGAGTGGTGTTTTATAGAAAGACTACTGCTGGACATGGGATTTCCTTACAAATTCACAAGCTGGATAATAGAGTGCATATCATATGTTACATATTCTTTAAGTTTAAATGGTGGTCTCACAACACCATTAAAGGAAAAAGAGGCATAAGGCAAGGGGACCCAATGTCCCCATACCTCTTTGTCATAGCTATGGAATATTTTCCCAGGGAATTTATGCAGATGATGAAAAGGAAGGACTTCAAATTTTATCCTAGATGCAAGAAGTTGGGAGTGGTTCATATTTGCTTTGCTAATGACCTGCTAATATTCTGTAAAGCTGATGTTCAGTCTGTTAGACTATTAAAACAGAATCTCCAGAAGTTTGCTACAACATCAGGTCTTCAGGCAAATGCAGAGAAGAGTGTAGTCTACATAGCTGGGGTTCCTAATTGGCTCAAAGAGGAAAACATACAAGAGTTGGGATTCCCTGAGGGTAACCTTCCTTTTAAATATCTTGGTGTACCTTTGGATTCCAAAAAGCTATCTATTGCACAATGCTGGCCACTAGTGGAGAAGGTTACTTAGAAAATTAATTGCTGGACATCAAGACTACTATCATATGCAGGCAGACTTCAGTTGATAAAGTCTGTTTTGTTTGGAATGCAATCTTACTGGTCTCAGATTTTCTTGCTGCCAAAGAAAGTAATGAAGATAATTGAGGCAATATGCAAATCACTTTTGTGGACTGGTACAGCTATAGTGTCAAAGAAAGCATTAGTGGCTTGGGAAACTATATGTTTACCATATAGTGCTGAGGGACTTAATGAAATGAATCTGATATATTGGAATAAAGCTGCTGTTGCAAAGCACTTATGGGCAGTGACAATGAAGAAAGACAGCTTATGGATTAAATAGTTACACACTTATTACATAAAGAACAAGGCTATTGAAGATATGCCTACTCCTAGGAATGCTACCTGGGCTGTGAGGAAAATTTTTTAGACGAGGACACTGATAAGTGAGCTGCAGGGTATCCATGGTAATCTGGAGTGCAGATTAAAACAACTACAAAGGGAGGATCTTTTCAGTATCAAAAAGCTTTATAGACTGCAATTTCCCCAACTCCAGAAAGTTCACCGGAAAAGCATCATTTTGCAAGCACAGCTGCATCCAAGATTCAAATTTATTTTATGGCTTGCAATGCATAGAAGACTGACAACATTGGAGAGATTATTGAAGTTTGGTATAAATACTCCACAACAGTGTGTTTTTTGCAGGCAAGCAGTTGAATCCTTTGATCACCTATTTTTTGCTTGCCCGACATATTTGGAACTATGGAACAGATTGTTAAGCTGGTTGGGATACCAGAGAACCATTTATGATTGGAATAGGGAGGTTGAATCGGTTAGCAAGAATGCAAAGAGAAGAAATGGTCAAGCTATAATTACCACATGTATTTTTGGGATGCTAGTATATGTTATATGGAGAGAAAGGAACAAGCTTAGATTCCAAGGAGGTAAAATGATTATCAGTAACATCAGCAAGGAAATAGCAGTCCACATACACATTAAGGTGTCCTCAACTCACAACTGAAAGAATGCTTTGCGAATGATAAATAGCTACCCTTAGGCTATGGAGTCGATTTCATTGTATAGGTTTGATGTATTGACGTATATGCATAGGCTTAGTAGTGACTCATATAGAATACAAAATCAGAGGTTGAGTAGTTGGTCAGCAGCCACTGGATTGTAACTTGTTATTTTGATGAAATGAAAAGAAACTGTTTATTCAAAAAAAATTAATTAATTATTATGGATGAGAGATTGCAACTTGTTTTTGGAGTATATTGGAAGTTAGAATCCATCTTTTGACAGTATTCACGACATCAACTTGTAATAAGCTGGATTTCATTTAACGCGCTACTTTCTTCGGACTACTTAACTTGATTTTTTAATCTTTTTGGTATGATCTAAATATTTAATTATTTCTAGATATTAAAAAAAATAACTTTTTAAAAAAGTTATCTTTATAGTAAAAAGCCTATGAATATTTATTATACTTCTAATAAATAAATTAGTATTAATATGATTAACTTTATTATTAATTACTGCTAAAAATAAATTCTTTAATATATATGAAAATAACTAAAAATAAATTAAATTAGACTGCAGCGAGCAACTTTTTTGGTATGATATATTATATTTATAGTGAAAGACGATTAAATTTGAGCAATTTTATATTATGGAGTAAAATACTTTATAATAAAAGTGATTTTATATTCAAAGAGCTCGAATTTGAAATTATAAATTAAAATTGAATGAATATTTATCACGTAATTTATATTGGTAACTTGGGTTTTCAACACACGGAGTTGGAGATGGTGACACTTGTAAATTCTTTTGGCAGCGTTAAAAGTTGGGCACTTTGATTTTGCAACTTAAACTAACTTATTGGTGGAGATCAAAGACAAATTAAAGTAGTTCTTTTGCTTTCCCCTAACTAATTAGCATGACCGTTTTCTTGAAATTCTTGCTTTTGAAATCTTTATGGTCTTCTAAAGGTAGTCTCCATCCACCATCTTAATCTTTCCACTTTTCAAAGTAAATTATTTTATTGCAAATTACTATTACAATCTAACACATTCATCTAGAAGGGATCAAAGGAAAGGATGGATTAAAATTTAATTATATATTTTTACTTAGGACCAGTTTTTCGGTTTAAAAAATCTGGTTTTTTCTTTTTCAAAATATGTTTGATTTTTATGAAAAATGAGTTTTTCAAAAAACAAGAAATGATTTGACCACTTTTTAAAGTTTTCCGAAGAAAAAGTTTTTCTCATAAACTACAACATATTTGAGTGAAATGCATGTCCAAGATAATTTGAGATTTCAAATACTTTTTGAACTTAACTTTAAATGATTTTTTTTTTCAAATCATAATTTTATGTCCAAAGCCCACCTAGTACCATTGAAGATTATTGTAGTATTGATAAAAAAATTCTACCATTAATTAGAAGTTTCGAATTCAAGTTTCAGGTATAAAAATCTTAATCGATATTTAATGGATCTTATGCTATGTGATCTTGATTAACCAAAACATGCCAAAATAGCGGGTGAGAAAAAAAAATAACATTAACTTATTATTTTTCTTTCTTTTAAAAAAACATTTATGAGGAATATATGATATAGGACCCCCAACAGCTCTAACTGAAATCATGGTGTTAATGGGCAGATCCAAACGCCAGTTGATGCAATGGACAGAAATAAATTCTTGGACCCAATGTCTAGTGAATCAACAACAAAAAAGAATTCATTGAATTGATTTCATTCTCTTCTCATTCCCATTTCAAACCAAAATTTGAGTACGTTATTCTTTGGACTGCATTATACTTGCTGTTTATGGCGGGATAACATACTGAACTGACATTCTTGGGGTCCATTTCTCCTTAGCTTATAAAAGAATACCCCATTTTTATGTCTAAAATATTACTTATACTATATGCTTTTGCTCTACCTTTTATTTTGCTTAATATCTTAACTTTATTGTTCTGTTCTCAAATATCATATTTGAGATAGATTTTTTGAGGAGCTAGTGATTTGTTAAAGAATTTTGAGGATCCACTTAGGATTTATAGGGCGCACAATTATATTGCACAAGTCTCGTAAGTCATTTTGTTTTACAAGTGCGAACAAACATGAAAAACTAGTACTATTCTTTTTCTTTTTTATGAAAATGGGGTAATGATTAGAGTTTAATAATAATAATAATAATAATAATAATAATAATAATAATAATAATAATAATAATAATAATAGTAATAAGATAAAAGATTAATGATGAGAACATGCATTTATCGCAATTTTTGAAACATGACCTTTTCTTTTCCTTTACCTTTCGAGATTCTTTCTTTTCACCTTTATGCACTTTTATCATTACCAATTTACCCTCTTTCCTTAAACTATGCAGCTTTTTACCTTATCGTATCCATCTCCTCAATCTTCTGTTTTAACTTTCTTTTTTTCTTATTATTATTATTATTATTGTTATTATTATTATTATTATTATTATTATTATTATTATTATTATTATTACCCTTCCCAGACCCCACTTTGTATGACTATACTGGGTAGTAATTATTATTATTATTATTATTATTATTATTATTATTATTGTTGTTGTTGTTTACATTTTATGGGGAGGTTGGAGACTGGAGAATGATATGAAAAGACTTTATTGATCTACTAACATTTAATAGAATCATGGGGGTTACAAAAGAATTTATTATTCATTCTTCTACCTACAATTATGCTATTAATTCATGCATACCAACATAAAAAGATAGCTCAATGCAATTAAATTCTCCGTGTTAAAATAGTAATGAAAGAAAAGTTGCAAAGCTAGATACTAGTTATATGCAGAATTATAAAATGAAAAATAATATTAAAAAGGGATAAACAAAAAAGAAAAATACTCAAAACAGATTCATTCTTCTTTATATGTATCTTTTTTTAGGGTTAGAAATTGGTGGATCGACAGTCTGGTTTTAATTTGTAGGACCAGCTCCACTATCCAAATTCTTTTCGTGCACTTTAACTTTTTCCCACTAAGAAATATTATACAATTTATTCAAATGGTAATTATATATTAAAAAATTGTAAGCATTAAATGATAATTGTTTGTCTAATAAAAATGGAACCTAATTACCTACTATGTAGATTAAAGTACAGGGACAGTGTAAAAATATTAAAGCAGGTTATAAATCTTCCACACTTTTGAAAATCTCAATCATCTAGATTAGTAGATCTTTGATTTCCTTTATTTGAATTGCCTCTTATTATTCCATATTTCGCACTAACCCCAATCGAGAAAATTGTCAATTTTATAGTTTTAAGGTGTGTTTGGTATAATGAAAATATTTTTCATGGAAAATATTTTTAAGAAAATATTATTTTGAAAAACAAGTAGTAATATTATTCATTTTTTGGTGTTTAGTACGTAAATTAAGAAAAATAACTTTTCAAGAGTATTCATAAATAATTTAGATATAATAAACATGAGCCATAAATTTTCAAACCTACAATCTTCAGAATTCATATTTTACATAAACTTTTGAACTGCTAAACTTTCGAAACTGCGAAAATTTTAACCCGTAAAATTTATAATTTCTAAACCCGAAATTTTCCAGATGCATAAATTTTGGATCTTGTAAGTTTTGAACAGATATATAAAAAAAAAAATAAACCTAAAAAATATATTAAAAAATATTTTTTCGTGGGGGGGGGGGGGGGAGGGGGGTCAGAAAAACGAAAATAACAAAAGTAAATTTCTTTTTTTTTTTGCGGAGGGGGGGGGGGGGGAAGCGCATTGAGGTGTGCAGAAAAATGCAAAAAAAATATAAATTTGAAATTGCAATAAAAAAAGTAAGGTAAAAAAGTAATATTTTTTTGCGGGAGGGGGATGGGAGTGGGGTTGGGGTTGAGGGGTAATAGGGTGGTGGTAATAGAAAAACTGAAATTTGAAAAAAAAAAAAAGAAGTCTTTTTTGGAGAAAGGAGGTGGGTTGGGTTAGTGAGTATAGGGAAGGTTCAGAAGGGATTTTGGAAAATAATTTTTCTTTTCTTGATAAGGAAGATATTCTTTTCCAATTAGAGGAAAATGAGTTCATAAGAAAAATATTTTCTAAAATATTTGATCAAATATGAAAAATTAAAAAATATTTTTTAAAAAAAAATTTCATCGTACCAAACACACCCGTAGAGGTTTTCTTATAAATTTTTATTCCTAGTCTCCCCGCTACGCGCTTCTTTGCTTGCTTTTTAATAAGGGATTTTTACATATACATCTTATATAGCAAACCTTATAACCACCCATGTTTAAGGTTTGTGTTTATTACATTTAAGTATACCACCTTTCAATTTATGTACCAAAATTATATTTAAGGTTAATGATCAACTCATTAATTATTTGCTTGATTTGTGGAACAAAATCTTTTCAAACTATTTAATTAGAGGCTTGATTTGTGGAACAAAATCTTTTCATTTTTATTTTTTTACACATTCACATTTGACCAAATTCAGTCACTAGAATAACGAAAGAAAAAAGAAGAGAGAGGGGAGCATCTGATAATTTAGAAGAGAGACAAGTCTTGCGTGAAAATGGAAGAAGTAACCTCTGGCATGGAGTGAGGAGCTTGAAAGTTTTTCTAGAAATGGTAAGATGACAAGGGAAGGGATAAAGATACAGTTGTATTTTTAATAGGGATAAAGAAGAAGTAGAGTGTACTGTTGTAATGAACTTTGGTTGTACTGAATAATTTTTCATGAATACTGAACAATTTTTCATGACTACAATTCCATAACTACAAATTGTTGGAAGTCCAATGCTACATGTACTGTTGTAGTACATTTGCGCGGTTATGTTTTCGAATAAAACTTCTAGTCTTGAACAA
Organism: Nicotiana benthamiana; assembly: GCA_034376525.1. NCBI lineage: Eukaryota > Viridiplantae > Streptophyta > Magnoliopsida > Solanales > Solanaceae > Nicotiana > Nicotiana benthamiana. The sequence goes on along the minus strand of CM067339.1, from coordinate 56,612,252 downwards.
TGAAGAATAATGAATTGACGTTGCATAGAAATGCCATTTGTAGTTTTCAGCAACTCATACCATCCAGTAGATACAAAAAAATACGTTATTCAGACATATTTTTCAACTGACTACGATTAACTACAAGTAACTACAATTAACTACAAAGTTCATATAACTACAAAAATTTGACTACATTTTAAAAACACTCTACTTAAACACTGCATATAACCTTAACTACATTTACCTATATTTGTCTACATTTTAAAAACTCACTGGAAACACTTAATATAATCTTAACTACATTTACCTACATTTGACTACATTTTAAAAACTCACTGGAAACACTTCATATAACCTTAACTATATTTATCTACATTTTAAAAACATACTTGCTATAATTCATGTTTAAAGTTTCTAATGACACTTTATGCATTTTTTCTCGGTGATTTATAGTCATGCAGCGAAAAGAGAACGAATTATTATTTCTTTTACTAAAGAATAAAGCTAGTTAATAAATCAAGATGTCATTATTGCATATAGGCAATTTACGCTAACATTTGCTCGCCTTCGATGGAAAATTTTGAAGTGCATGGGACTGCATTATCTAACTATTATGTAACGAAAATTCAATAAAATGTGAAAATTATGTTTCTGCTCCCTCTACTTGTAAATTCTTGCAAAAATGATTTATTTGGATCTTATGTGTTTATAACCGAAGGATTTAGTTGCTTGATTTATGTACCAAATCTTAGGAGCATTTAATATGTTACCTTAACTGATTTAGCATTTATTTGGTAGAAAATCAAAGATTAATAGAAGCCATAAAGATAGGCGTTATTTTAGGCTACACTTTATTAAGAATCGATTTTAGCCTTAATTATATGGCGTTAATTTAGGATGGAAAATCAGCAAATATTCCGTTTGGTATATATTATGTAACAAAAACATGGGATATGAGGGTAATAACCAAACAAGGCACAATAATGATAATAAGGTTTGCTATATGGGATATATAGGTAAAAATCCCTTTTAATAACCAGACTCTAAAAGCAACTAAAATCTAAAATCTTGTTTGATCCAAGAAACACAATTTTAAAATTCTCCTTCGGTGCTCAATATCCATGTTGAGATTGGATTAATCTGAAATTTACAAGGCTCATACTTTGCTAATCATAGGACTGAAAAAAATCAGGTGTAAAGCGAAAGTTAGTGACGCAAACTTCAAGAGACAATAAATTCAAAAATAAAAGAGAAATTTACCAAAAGAGACATAAATATTTAATATGGTTCGGTCAACTGACCTACATCTACTGCAGAGATTATAAAAAGAGAGTATAAAATATCGAGAGAACAACCTCACGAAGAGGCAAACACAAGTGACATACTAACACTTTGTCCTGTAAAGTTCTCCCCCTAAACACTACTCTCAAACCCATATGGCTACATTGTGGATGCTACTTAATGAGAAGGAAAGATCCTCAATTTATAGAAGTCCAAACCTTTTCCTGCAAGAAAAAGGACTAGCCAAATATGAGATATTTGTAATTTCTCTCTACAAGAAGGAAAACCCAATTAAGGTAATTATATTGCCTTTTTCCTTCAACAAATAGGAAAATCAAATTATGGTAAGAAAATCTGGACAAACACCTAACAATTCTCCCCTTAGCCTGAATGTTCTGACAAAATAAACTTGATTCACCTTCTTCACATTGCCTTCAACAGGTCGCATCTCTAAATTTCCACCACAAAGTTTGTCTCAACGTGTATAGCACTGCGGTCTAATTTCTCAGACAAAAATCACAATTATCGTCAAATATGTTGCAGCTAGAACTAAATCTGCCAAGTTGAACATGTCTTGAACCTCGCTCTGAAGCTGGCTCTAATACCACTTGTTAGGACTGGAAAAGTCAGGTGTCATACGGAAGCTGGTAACGCAAACTTTGAGCGACGATAAATCCAATAACAAAAGAGAAATCTACCAAAAGAGACACAAACATTTAACGTGGTTCGGTCAACTGACCTAAATCCACTGGGGAGATGAGCAATCCACTATATAAATAGAGAGTACAAAATATCGAGAGAATAACCTCACGAAGAGGCAAACACACGTGACACACTAACACTTGTCCGGTAAAGTTCTCCCCCCCTAAACACTACTCTCAAACACATATGGCTATATTGTAGATGCTACTGAATGAAAAGGAAGGATCCTCAATTTATAGAAGTCCAAACCTTTTCCTACAAGAAAAAGGACTAGCCAAATATGAGATATTTGTAATTTTCCTATACAAGAAGGAAAACCCAATTAAGATAATTATATTGCACTTTTCCTTCAACAAATAGGAAAATCAAATTATGGTAAAAAAATCTGGACAAACACCTAACAACTAATTCTTTTTATTTATTTCTAATAATCGACGGAGGAATTGTATTCATCGAATAACAACCCGATTGGTACATATTTCCACACAGCTAAATTCAATAAAAATAACAATAAACTCAATATAATCATATAGGTACTATAGAAAGAATAAAATGTATACCATCTTACTTCTACTTTAAAAAAATATTATATTCGATAAACCCCTAACTCAAAAAAATAAATAAAAAGAAAGCAACCACAACAAGCAAATAGATAGTTAAATTCAAGAAACTGAAAGTTTAATTGTCTACGAATCACATCTTAATTGTCTTAGTCAATCATCAATTCCAATGTTACAAGAAACGGAATAAAATAGTAACTAGTAATAGTATATTAGTCATGCAATTTATACCACATTGCCGTCTTTATTATTCCAGTTTGGTCAACTTAATAAGCAATATTTTAGATATAGTTATTTATTTATTGAAAAAATCAATAATTATATTTTTTCCCCCTTTTAGAAGATACTGAGATGAACTGTCTTAGCATTCTTTCCCTTTCTCCCTTCTCATAAGTTGCAAAATTTAAGGTGAGAGAGAGAAAAAATAAAAATCATATTTAATACCCTTTACGTGGGGTTGTCAGTAAAGAGAAGAGATTTATACTTCCATCTTCCTATGAAATTTCCCATTTGACATTATTCCAACTCTCTTCATTTTTATTCTAAATCTATTTTTTCAAGAATGAGGGATGTTGCTTCTTGTTTTAGTGAATATGCAGTACAAGTAGTATCTGAAACTACTTCTTGTTCTAGTTATTCAAACACTTCTTGTTTTCCTCCATCTTTAATCCCTTCAACACAAAACAGTGTTACTTGTTTGTACAAAGTTATTTTCTCCAATCAAAAACATGTTTTGATCACTGTTACATGGTCCAAAACAAATATAACACAAGGTATAAGCATACATTTTGGTGATGATCCTTCAAATTCATTCAAACTAAATGCGAATTCGCGTCTTTTCAGGAAGAAAAAGGGAAGTAGAGCAATGGAATTTGGTAATTCTAAGGTTGAAATAATATGGGATTTATGTGAAGCTAAGTACATGTCTGGTCCTGAACCAATTAGTGGGTACTATGTTTTGGTCATAGTTGATTCAGAAATTGGTCTAATTCTTGGAAAAATGTCTGGAGAAGCATCATTTAAGAGATTCAAGAATGGTTTTCCTATGGCCAAATTTACTCTAATTTCAAGACAAGAATATTTTTCAGGAAATACCCTTTATTCAACTAAGGCACAATTTTGTGACAATGGTTCAGCACATGATATTTTGATATGTTGTAGTGGCGAAAATGAGGGGAAAGATAATCATCCAGTTTTATCAGTTTCTATTGATAAAAAAATGGTGATTAGGGTAAAGAGGCTGCAATGGAATTTTAGAGGAAATCAAAGTATATTTTTGGATGGTTTGCTTGTAGATCTTATGTGGGATGTACATGATTGGTTCTTTAATCCAGCTTCTGCTTCTGCTGTTTTCATGTTTAGGACAAGAAGTGGATTGGAGAGTAGATTGTGGTTACAAGATAAAGACAAATTGAATCAAGATCAAGTTGAATTCTCATTGATCATCTATGCATGTAAGAGCACATAAAAAAATTTAGAATTTTTGGTTTAGATTTCTCATTTCCACTTCATCTCTCATGAAAGAAATAAACCAAAAAGTAGACTTATTCTTTTGATTTGACCTTGTTAGAATGACAATAATTTGAAGATTATGTTTAAGATATGTTGTGTAGACTGAATTAATTATGCGAATTGTTTTTTACATTTTTCTTTAGTTGGGAATGTTATGGAAGACAAGTAGGGTTTTAGAATCTTATGACAATGATCTTAATTTCTCCAATTGTATTTTCTTGGTAAATTACAAAATTATCTTTCTCCAATTAGACTTAAAGAGATTTGCTTTTCATAGATAAATAACATTAGGCAAGGAAAAGTCGTAGTCTCTTGCTTTTAATATATGCTTTTGTATTAGTTGAACACACAAGATTTTCTTCCCCAACCATATGAAATTGCCAGATAGATGTTTGCACTTTGGCTATCCTCTCATTTATCACTAGGACCACTTTGTGTGGTAGGCCCTTTAATTTACTTCATGCCCTTACATTTTGGTTTACCTTCTATCTAGAAAATCCTACACATTTTCATGTTTCTAATCAGTATTTTTCGTTTAAAATATCCTCCTAAAACGTTCAAAAATTGAAGTTTATTTTCGTTATCCCAAGTTAAAGTCTACTATTGTCTTCCTCTCTACAAAAGGCATACAGTTTGCAAATGGGAATTTTTAAGGGAAAAGGGTGGGGAGGGGAAATTTGATTACCATATACAATTAGATCTTTCTATTTTTATATAACTTTTATTTATTATAATAGTTAAAAAAAATTCAGAACCAATTTTGTTGAGTTGTTGAGGTCCTTGGTCTCCTTATATGGCTTGGACAATCCTCACCTCATAAGCTAGCTTTTGGGGTTGAGTTAGGCCCAATGTCCATTCTTATCAAATTTTTAATAATGTTAATTATAATATATGTCTTATATAATAGCATTTTACTATAACAATCAAAAATTAAAACAAATAAAGTTATTATAGAGAAATTTGACCGTAGAGGAAAAACAATATATTTGAAGCAACACAGGTAGCTTTGATTATGTGACACTAATTTCCAAAATCCCAGTAAAGAGAAAAATGTTAGGTGATTCCTTTCACCAGCCTAGTAATACTCCCTCCGTCTTAAATTATTTATCATATTTCTTTTTTATACGGTCCTTAGAAAACAGTAATTAAAAGGATTTTTTTTATTATTTTATCCTTATTTATGTCTTAAGATATAATCTATCTTTAAAATGAGAAAAAAAATTTTATCTTGAACTTCTATGATTACAAATAATTTGAGATACTATTTTTAGAAATCATGACAGATAATTTGAGACATAGGGAGTACCAGGATGATATAATTCGTGACACAAACAACAGAATATTTTATTAAAGATAGAATTTGATTAAAAGTATAATCGAATAAAGGTTTATCTGTGCTAATGAAAGACAATATATATTTTTAATTAGGCGAGATATAAGCAAATTTACTCGAACAACAAAATTAAAAAATTAATTAGTTGAAGCATACATCAAGTGACACACACGATTGCCGAAAATAGTTTTGTTTGGAAATACCATGACTATATTAAAGTAAGTGTACACTAAATTTAATATGCAAAAGATAAAAAATAAAAAATTGTACTGAAACCAGCAGCTCTAATAATGAAGGATCACAAGTTTTTTGTAGTATACTCTGAGCAATTCCGACTATAGAAACATGAAACAAATGAAGACTGGCAAATTAGTAGACAAAGAGATAAAGGTGGACCAACCCTAAAATGGGGCTCTTCCTTCATTAAATTACAGCTTGTAATTATATACATCAGACAGTCTGTTCTTGATAAGAAAGCTACAGCCAATGCGCATTTTTTTCATGAACCCTAATTAAATTGATACCCCATAAAAAAAACAGAAAACATAATGTACTTATTATTTCTCACATATGAAAATGTATTTATATCTTAGTTTGCAAGAGGTTTATTTGAGGAATGGTACATCTGTCTTTATGATATGTTGATAAATTTTACAAATTTATTCTTCTTGAAATGAAATGGCTTTAATTAAGGATAAAGCTCAGGAGTTGGGGGGACAATTGCCGGCTATGAGAGCTTGGAAGAGCAGTGGTGACGCGAGCACTATATGGTCGGCGACATCCGAATGTGTAAGGGAGGCTGCAAGAGAAGTGTTAGGGGTCTTGACGAGCGTCTCTGGTGGGCACAGAGGAGATTGGTGGTGGAATGAAGTGTTCCAAAGTAAAGTGGAAGCGAAGAAGGCGGCGTACCTGAAGTTAGTTGGGAGCATACGTGATAAAGAGAGGCGAGCGTGCGAGGAGAAGTATAGGGTAGCAAGGAAGGAAGAAAAAAATGGCGGTTACGGAGGCTAAAACTGCGGCTTATAATCGTATGTACGAGGAACTGGGTAACAAAACAGGAGAAGAAAGTATTCTGGCTGGCCAAGTTGAGAGAGAGACGAAGGCTAGGGATTTGGATCAAGTGAGATTCATCAAGGATGGAGATGGTAGAGTATCGATGGAAGATGCACAAATTAAGATAAGATGGTAGACTTACTTTCATAAACTTCTGAACAAAGAAAGGGATCGAGATATTGTGCTAGGTAAATTGGAACAATCCGAGAGTCACCGTGACTTTTGGCACTGCGGGTGTAACAAGGTTGAGAAGGTCGTAGGAGCTATGCGTAAGATGAGTAGGGGTAGAGCGACCGGGTCAAATGAGATTCCGATGAAATTTTGGAAGGGTATGGAGAGAGCAGGTTCGGAGTGTTGACTGGGTTGTTTAATGTTATTTTTGAGGCAAAGAGGATATCGGAGGAGTCGAGGTGGGGTACGATAGTTCCATTGTATAAGAACAAAGGTGATATCCAGAGTTATAACAACTATAGGGGTATTAAATTACTAAGTCATACCATGAAAGTGTAGGAGATGGTGGTTGAAGCGAGGGTGAGGATGTCAGTGTCTATATCCGAAAACCAGTTTGGATTCATGCCGGGTCGTTCTACTACAGAAGCTAACACCTTTTCCGGAGGTTGGTGGAATTGTTTAGAGAGAGGAAGAAGGATCTTCACATGGTGTTTATTGACCTAGAGAAATCGTATGACAATGTTCCTAGAGAAGTTCTCTGGAGATGCTTGGAGGCAAAAGGTGTGCCTGTCCCGTACATTATGGCGATTAAGGACATGTACGATTGGGCTAGGACATGGGTGAGGACAGTAGGAGGAGATTCTGATCATTTTCCGGTCGTAATGGGGTTACACAAAGGTTCTGCACTCAGTCCGTTCTTATTCACCTTAACGATGGATAACCTCACGAAGAGGCAAACACAAGTGACACACTAACACTTGTCCGGTAAAATTCTCCCCCCTAAACACTATTCTCAAATCCATATGGCTATATTGTGAATGCTACTGAATGAAAAGGAAGGATCCTCAATTTATAGAAGTCCAAACTTCTAGTAATGAAGGATCACAAGTTTTTTGTAGTATACTCTGAGCAATTCTGACAATAGAAACATGAAACAAGAAACTGGAAAATTAGTAGACAACTCCTAGAGATAAAGGTGGACCAACCCTAAAATGGGGCTCTTCCTTCATTAAATTACAGCTTGTAATTATATACATCAGACAGTCTGTTCTTGATAAGAAAGCTACAGCTAATGAGCATTTTTTTCATGAACCCTATTTAAATTGGTACCCCATAAAAAAAACAGAAAACATTATGTATTTATTTATTTCTCACATATGAAAATGTATTTATATCTTAGTTTTCAAGAGGTTTATTTGAGGAATGGTACATCTGTCTTTATGATATGTTGATAAATTTTACAAATTTATTCTTCTTGAAATGAAATGGCTTTAATTAAGGATAAAGCTCAGGAGTTGGAGGGACAATTGCCGGCTATGAGAGCTTGGAAGAGCAGTGGTGATGCGAGCACTATATGGTCGGCGACATCCGAATGCGTAAGGGAGGCTGTTAGAGAAGTGTTAGGGGTCTCGACGAGCGTAGCTGGTGGGTGCAGAAGAGATTGGTGGTGGAATGAAGTATTCCAAAGTAAAGTGGAAGCGAAGAAGGCGTCGTACATGAAGTTAGTGGGGAGCATATGTGATGAGGAGAGGGGAGCGTGCGGGGAGAGGTATAGGGTAGCAAGGAAGGAATAAAAAAATGGCGGTTACGGAGGCTAAAACTGCGGCTTATAATTGTATGTATGAGGAACTGGGTAAAAAAAATAGGGAGAAGAAGGTATTTTGGCTGGCCAAGTTGAGAGAAAGGAAGGCTAGGGATTTGGATCAAGTGAGATGCATCAAGGATGGAGATGGTAGAGTATCGATGGAAGATGCACAAATTAAGATAAGATGGTAGACTTACTTTCATAAACTTCTGAACGAAGAAGGGGATCCAGATATTGTGCTAGGTAAATTGGAACAACCCGAGAGTCACCGTGACTTTGGGCACTGCGGGTGTATCAAAGTTGAGAAGGTTGTAGGAGCTATGCGTAAGATGAGTAGGGGTAGAGCGACCGGGCCAAATGAGATCCCGGTGAAATTTTGGAAGGGTATGGAGAGAGCAGGTTCGGAGTGGTTGACTTGGTTGTTTAATGTTATTTTTGAGGCAAAGAAGATACCGGAGGAGTCGAGGTGGACTACGATAGTTCCATTGTATAAGAATAAAGGTGATATCCAGAGTTATAACAATAATAGGGGTATTAAATTACTAAGTCATACCATGAAAGTGCGGGAGAGGGTGGTTGAAGAGAGGGTGAGAATGTCAGTGTCTATATCCGAAAACCAGTTTGGATTCATTCCGGGTCGTTCTACTACAGAAGCTATACACCTTGTCCGGAGGTTGGTGGAATTGTATAGAGAGAGGAAGAAGGATCTGCACATGGTGTTTATTGACCTAGATAAATCGTATGACAAGGTTCCTAGAGAAGTTCTCTGGAGATGCTTGGAGGCAAAATGTATGCCTTTCCCGTACATTATGGCGATTAAGGACATGTACGATGGGGCTAGGACATGGGTGAGGATAGTAGGAGGAGATACTGACCATTTTCCGGTTGTAATAGGGTTACACCAAGGTTCTGCACTCAGTCCGTTCTTATTCGCCTTAGCGATGGATATGTTGACACACCATATTCAAGGGGAGATGCCATGGTGTATGCTATTCGCTGATGAGTCGCGCGTACGGACTTAACGAGAGGCTGGAGACTTGAAGACATGCTCTTGAGTCTAAGAGTTTCAAGCTGGTTAGGACGAAGATGGAATACCTGGAGTGTAAGTTCAGTGTTAAGCTAAGGGAAGTGAGCGTGGATGTGAGGCTTTAATCACAGTTCATCCCATGTAGAGGCAACTTCAAGTACCTTGGGTCGGTTATCCAGGGGGAGGAGAGTTCGACGAGGATGTGACATATCGTATTGGGGTGGGATGGATGAGTGGAAGTTAGCGTCTGAGTCCTATGTGATAAGAAAGTGACACCGACTCTCAAAGGTAAGTTCTATAAAGCGGTGGTTAGACCGACAATGATGTATGGGGCTGAGTGTTGGCCTGTTAAGAACTCACATATCCAGAAGATGAAAGTAGTTGAAATAAGGATGTTAAGGTGGATGTGCGGGCACACTAGGATAGATAAGATTACGAATGATGATATCCGGGAAAAGGTGCACGTAGCTCCAATTGATGCAAGATGTGGGAAGCAAGACTCAGATAGTTCAGGCATGTTCAGAGGAGAAGTCCAGATGCTCCAGTAAGGAGGTGTGAGCGGCTAGTTGTGGTGGAATGAGAAGAGGAAGAGGGCGGCCTAAGAAGTATTGGGGAGAGGTGATCAGACATAATATGGCATGCTTTATGATTTCCAAGAACATGACACTTGATAGGAAGTTGTGGAGGTCGAGCATTAAGGTTTTAGGTTAGGAGGTAGTTGAGTCTTTCCTTATTAGTGTGAGACTAGTCAGGTAGGATTTTTGTCTAGTGTCAATGCTGCATTTTCAGTGCAGAACCTATTTACTACCTATCGGTTTTGCTTTGCATCTTTTTTTCCAGATTTTATGTCGTTCCTATTTTCTTATGATTTTCTTATGATTTATTTGGTGATACTAACATTGTCTACCTTTGTCTTTTTGTTCTCTTGAGCCGAGGTTATTTCATAAACAACCTCTCTTCCCTTCAGGGTAGGGGTAAGGTCTGCGTACTCACTATCCTTCTCAGATCCTATTAGTGAGATTTTATTAAGATGTTGTTATTGCTGTTGAAATGTTTTTATCGTAGATGTCACAATCTAAGATCATGACACTTACTGTCCGCTTTAGCGCAATAGGCATAAGAATTTATTTTTTGGACTACGTCATCACCAAGCCCAAAAGTGCACATACTCTGTGAACTTACGTTATGCCTTACAAAGCTTTTTATTGTCCTCTCTTATTACGATGGGAGATTCTCCTAAAGAGTTATGTGCATCCCTTCTTCAAAATTTCGAAGTTAGATTAGCCTAAAGTGTGATATGCATCTCTTATTCAGATGGCCGCCGACCAAAAATCATATCATCTCTTTGATCCACCCTCAATCATAGGCATTATAGTTTGATTTGATTTTAGCTCCTTTTTTAAGCTGAATCAAACTGTTGTGGAAGATCGTTTAACTAGCACACAATCACACACAAAATAAATAGAGAAGAAAAATGAGAAATTACCAGCTATGTCCATTTATAAGCAGTTCATTACAAAAATTGGGCAATTTATAAAATATTACTAATATTAGCTAATTAGCTAATTTTCTATTTGTAGCAGAAAAATATTAATTTTTTATTTTATTTTGAGTAGGTGTCATTAGACTAGATTGGGTACATCTTAATGAGATTGAATCATAGTTTTAGGATGATTTGGTAAAGTTTTGAGGTGGTTTGAATTGAAAATACAAAGTAAAAATTAAACATGAAAAAAATTAATGTGTATCATATTTACATCAATTGTGTATGACATATATCATGAATACATGTGCGTGAGATATATGCATGAATAAGTGGCGTAGAAGAACTTTTTGAACTTGATTTAATTAAAAATTTTGATGCAAACCCAGTCTAAATCACCTCCAATTTGTATATTCACATTTTCAATTAATTTCAACTATACCTATTGAAAAAGATCCCTTTTTGCTTAGATTTTTGTAATATTGTGTAATTGTTTTTTTATCACTTTATTTGCTACCTCATCCATGAAATTTCCTTTACGTCTTGTATCTAATGTTGCTAGTCACGCTTAAAAATATGGAAGTTGGTTTTTGCATGTGATTCTTTGAGAGAAAGAACCTTATTTATTTGGTTTTTCAATTTGTATATGTGATTGACTAGTTTTGGTAAGTCTATGACTAATGGCTACATGTTGGTTGGGACTTATTTGAAATATTTGTGTAAGTTAACTATCATCTATGTCCATTTATAAGTATCTTATTACAAAAATTGACCAATTTATAAAATATTTCTAATATTAGCCATTTAGCTATTTGTAGCAAAAAAAAGATCAAATTTTTGCTTTATTTTTAGTAAGTATTATTAGAATAGATTGGGTACATCTTCAGAAGCTGGAATCTTAGTTTTGGGATGATTTGGTGGAGTTTTGAGCTAGTTTGAATTGAAAATTTGAAGTAAAAAATGAACAGGAAAAAAATATGATATGTTTATCACACTATTTATCATTTGTGTATCATATATATATCAATTTGTATCACATGTATATCCATGTATAAATGTGTGTGAGATACATACGTGATACATGTTTCATACACGTGTCTCAGAAGAATTATTTCAACTCGATTTAATTATGAATTTTGATACTAAATCAGTCCAAATCTCCTCCAATATTTCTCAAATTTTATATATTAACTTATCTATATGTTATTAATGAATATCAACTATACCAATTGAAAAAGATCCCTTTTTGCTTATATTTTGGAATATAATTTTATTTTGTATTTCATCATCTTATTTTCTATCTCATCCATGAAATTTTCTTTCCGTCTTGCATCTAATGTTGCTAATCACGCTTTAAAATATGGAAGGAGATTTTTGCGTGTGATTCTTTGAGAGAAAGAAACTTATTTATTTGGTTTTTCAATTTTTATACCTGTTTGATTAATTTTGATAAGTCTATGATTAATGGCTAGATGTTAGTAAGTTTAAACTTATTTGAGATATTTCTGTAAGATTCCCTTCAACACAAGGATTTAACGAGGTTTAGCTAAGCCTAATCCTCGAGGCAGAAGCAGAGAGAGGTTTTCACTATGAATGAAAAGAAAAACACAATACAATCTATAGAATCCTCAACTACAACTTGTATATATAGATCCCAAATAGTCACAAACCTATAAGAGAAAGGTTTTCTAATTTGACAAAAGACTATAGGTTTTTCTTTCCAAATCTATAAGGACTTTGGATTTTCCTACACTTATAGGGATTAGAGGTTTCCTAAAAATAAAAAAAATTCAAGCCACAAAAAGTTAAATCTTCCCATTGGCTTGAATTCTCTTCATCAAAAGAAACAACGTCTCTCTACCTTACCCTCAACCCTCGCAAGGTCTATACCCATAGCTGAGCATACATCAACAAAGTCTACGCAATGCCTAAACTTGTTAAGAGACTTAATCTCTTCAGCCATAGCACTAATCCGACAATTTAGTTCTGTACTTGGAATGGCTTCTGGATAGATATAACACTCAAACACATAAAATGGTACTTACAACTTCCAAAGAAAATCCCAAAGGATTTGTTCCCATCAACTACGTTTGCAAACTTTTGCGGTCGATCGATCACTCTCTTCTCTCTACCTGTTGCAATGAAATATGGTTGTTGTTGCACAAGTGCTTAAAAAATATCATACTGATCAATATTTTTCACCTCCTCCACTTCTTCTACTTTGGAATTACTGGGTTGAGCTAGTGGAGATTTAATTTCTAGCTCTATGCAGTCACTAACACCACTATTTTTGCTATTTCCTTCTCCCTCTAACTGTCCAGTGAGGCAGACTCATTGAGTGTTACATCCCTACTGATAATTAACCCCGGAGCCTTTTTATCTGTGCACCACAACCTATAACCTTTCATTCTAGTTGCATACCCTAAAAAATATACACTTCTTTGCTTTCGGCTCAATTTTTCCATCCCTCACATGAGTAGAAGCAGGACAACCAAATATTCTTAAATTTAAGTAATGAGAAGGCAAGCCAAACCATATCTCAAAAGAATTTTTAAACTCAATAGCTGTAGATGGAGATCTGCTGACCAAATAACAAGTTGTATTGATTGTTCCCAAAAATTCTTGCTAACAAATGAGTGTGAAAGCATGCTTCATGTTTGTTACGCCTCACAATATTACGTTGATATTATGTCCTGTAATAGTACATTACGGTGATTTTAAGCTTCGTAGTATTAAATTACGACGATGTTGCATCATGTAGTATTGTACGTTGAATTTGTCGAAAGGTAATTAACATCTGTCCAAGGAAAAGATTATTTGGGGATTACAAGAATTATGCTATTTCAAACAAGTGATGAGTAAATTGGTGAAGGTGAGAGGGGAAGCAGGTCAAAGAAAATAAATGTTCATCCAAGTTTGGTATATTAAATAAAATACGAGTCGAGCGTTAATACCCGATATTTATGAATTAGTACCATACAAGATATCGTATGACCATGATAGTGGGATATACAAATATGTATTAAAAATAAGTAAAATTTTAAATAATTTGAAATAATTTTTAATTATCGAGTAACGAAATATTACCAAATTAAATTAATAAAAGAACTGGATAATGATGAGAAAAGTAACGTGGCAGAAGCTACACTCTAATCAGATGACTAAGAGTCATTTTAGATTATGTGGCAATCTAGTATGTTGGTTACAAGAGTACTATGTTAGTTACAAGACATCTCATGCCTAACATTTTCATTTACCACACTTCAATTCCAAGACATTTAACAAAAGCTTTCATAACTTCGGTAACTAAATTCTAACGTTTTTGTTAAGCATAATCTCTTCAAACTTCACCAAAACTTTCCTAACTCTTTTCATAGTTAAGGATACATATTAATATCACAATTACTTAAGGAGAAATTCAGCCAAGATGGTGTTTGCATAAGAAATATTATTGCTTCGAGCTTTCATATAACTTGTTTCGTATTTTGTCGCAATCAACTGGTATTAGAGAAAGAGAATCGACTCAGGTATACTAAGGTTATTTTTTTTTTGGCATGATGTATATGATACAAATAAAATAAGCAAAATACGTAACTTTCATAAAAATTTCTATTCATAAAAATACTAGGGGTACCCATATTCTTGATTCTACGCGTGAATTATTATAATATCTTCTATTCATGCGTCTCAGACAAATAAGTATTTGATCAAGTTTATTTGAAAGGCATATCAATTTTTATAGAATTCCGAGAAAATCTTATTAACGTATTTGTTACGCATTTCATGCATTTATATATGTACATTGACCCATGACCAGATAGCATTATATACGCGTATATATGTATATTATATTTACATGGGATATGAGAAAAAGTTACGGTATTATATACGCATCATCACATGATCAGCTGGTATACATTGATGATTTGCCCATAGTGGCCGAGATGATTGTCACACCTCCTTTTTTACCACCCGAGAGGGTATATAATGAATTTTTTACAATTTAAGTGACATTACTTGAAATAGGATTATTTACTTCAATTTATCAGAGTTGAAACTTGGGATAATTTATTTGGTGTCCCAAGTCACTGGTTTATTTTAAAATTCCAAATCGAGGAAAATTTTGACTTTATTTAAAAGTTTCCGAACCAGAAATTCTAGATCAGGAATTCTATTGACTCGGGATAAGGTGCTAGGAATGGCCGGATTTCGTAGTTCTAGCACGGCCACTTACACTATTAAAATTGGTCAGTTATCTAATTTATTACATGTTTTAAACCTATTGTGCATTTTAGCTTCTATAACCGCTTTTGATAATTTTAAATCGCTTTTAGGAAGATTCAACGTTATTTAAAATATGCCTTGAACCACACTATATGAAATGCACATGCGGTTCGCAACACGTTCTACTTAACATTTGTTGAGAAATTGAAATTGGGTCACATGAAATGTAACCCGAATTTAGTAATTAGAAATCACAACTACGCCACGGGAACCGTGCCCATAGCTATGATTGAATTAGATAAAGAATGTGCCTAAAACAATTATGAAGGTTTACCAATATTTATGAGGGCCATGAAAAATTTAATTGATGGCGCGACTCAAAACCGTTAGAGGGATTCGTAGAGAGAGGGTGAAGGGGATATGGGGTGTTAATTTAGGGAGCTTTTGACCGCCGTTACCGCCGTGAGGCTGTTTCCAGCAGTGGTTTGCGGTTGACGCGGCGTGGGGATATGAGGGCAACTAGGGTTACGTTGGTGAGGGTGAGACACAGAAAAATAAAATGAATTTTTTAGTTTGGGGGGGGGGGAGGGGAGGTTGACTTAATTTGGACACTAATATAGTTAATGGAAAAGTAGTTCCGAGCCGTTAGATCATAAAGATCCAATGACTGCAATCCAATCGCGAAAGAACGGGATTGTTTGGGGACTGTGGAGCTGGACCAAAAGGATTAATTATTTCGGCTTGGGTTATTGGGTAATTTGGACGGGTCTGGGGCCAAATTTAAGTGTAAAATAGGGCTCAGCTTCAAAAATAAACCTCTTCTTCAATTCTTTCTTTTATTTCTAATTTTTCTCTTATAATTAAAAATCCTATAATTTAAAACCCTAAATTATTCAAAAGTGTGAAATTAAACTAATTAAATAATTATAAAAATCATAAACATAACTTAATTCTAGGTTAAAAAGGAAAAGTCAATAAAGTAAAAATTGAAAGAGAAAAATGCAGAATGAGCTATTTTTTGTGATTTTCAAATTTCTATAAAACAAAAATTGTTGATTAATTCTAAATGTGTAAAAACAAATTCCTAAATTCCATGTATGATATTTTTGGTATTTGTTCATGATTTAAATGAAAATTAAATATGCACAAAACTACAAATATTAAGAAAATTTTACAAAATTTCTAAAATGGCAAATAATTAACTGAAAATCTATTTCCTTAAGATTTTTTTAGGAGTATTTTGTATAGGGTATAAAATCACATGCTCATAGCTACCCCTCTTTGCTCGAAAACACAAAAGGGTTTCAGATTAAAAAATAAATAATTATGAGGGATTTTTGTCCACGCAAAATTCCATGAGAAAGATCTTTTGAAAAAGCATGATCGAACTTTACTTCATAGGTTGTCTACATATCCTTGGATATAAAGAAATCAGGTCAGTATAGTTCTAGAAGTTTTGGTAGCTGGGACTATCGGGAAACTGTAATTTCACTGTTGTTGCTGCTGTTTCTTCTTGCTGAACTCCTTATTACACCAAAATGGAAGATGAAATGCTAAACTAGCTAAGCCTATCAACTACGAGTTACAGAATTCTTATTTATAGCCTTCTAAAGCTTGATCTTGAGTCTTGGCTGGTTCTTCTTGTAGAATCTACTCCGAATCTTGATGCTTATTAGCTGCAACTACTGGTTCACTCTTTTTCAGCTTTTCGGATCAAGGCGGGACATGTGAAGCCCGTGACTTCAACCAAATTTTGCGTAGTCCGCATCTTTTCTCCGCTTCCGCACCTTGATCTCAACTTCTTTTCTTGTTTCTTCTTTTCTTTTATTTGGGGCGAGACTTCTTTTTTGGCTATCTCTAACCTTGTGCGTGACGGTGAAAAACCTGTTCAGTCATTAAAGCAAACAAACAAATGAAATTTTTCTTCCCCAGTTTTGACTAGGAAATTTTTTTGAGTTATTGTGACAAAATTTAAACTATTTCTTTATTGAAAGCAATAAAATCAGGATTGAGTATCCATGTGAAAAATAGATTAGAAAGTTGAGCCTTATATCTATAATGAAATCAATAAGGGATCGAGGGCCCTGAAAGATTGCCCGTTTATGCTCGAAAAATGATCGGGTTAAGGTCCTCGGATTATGCCGGAAAAATCATCGAGTTATACCGAAAAAGAGAAATGATCCCCGGGTTATGCCGGGAAGGTCCACAGATTATGCTGGGAAAGTCATCGGGTTATTTCAGAAAATCAAAGGTCCTCGAATTATGTCTGGGAGGTCCACAGGTTATGCCAAAAAAGTTATCGGGTTATGGCGGAAAAGGAAAGGTCCTCGGATTATGTCGGGGATTAATTATGGAGTGGAACCCTATAATGGAAAAGACTACAAAGTTATGCTGGAAGTGACTAGGGAATGGGACCCTATGTTGGGAGAACGTAGCTAAAGATTGAGGACCTTAGGCTACCATGATTTTGGAATTTTTCTTCTTCTTGTTTTCCTTTCACTTTTAGTAATTTATCCAAGAAAATGCATGAAGAGTTTGAAAGAGACTTCCTTTTTTGGGTTAACTTCCGCGGGAGGACCAACATGGTCTCTGTGCACCTTGATTTTATTGCACCTGCTTCTTGCGAGGTTATCTTAGACTACACCTGTTTTCAAATCAATCAACAATTTGCCAGTTTGAAATTGTGGTTGGTTTTGTGGCCTTGATTATTTTAAGCACTTGATCTCGGCCCAACTCTTTTTCTGAAATTCTTTACTGCTTGCTGGCTTTCTTGAGACTGATTTCTCTTCAGAAATAGGGTATCTTGACTTTTCCAAAAATATCGCATGACATTTAACCCGTGGAGCTTGGTTTTTCATTTCATTTCGCCTTTATGGGCACTTTGACTTTGAATTCTTTCCTTTTCAAAAATTTTCGACTCTGGAGCATCGACCATCATGGCCAGTCGAGGCCAACTTGATGTACCTGCTGAGGCTAAATGCCCTTTCCTGAACTTTGCCTTTACTTAGCAGAATCCTGTAAAATCAATCTTGCCATCTTTTCTTTGTATTATTTTCGAAGGAGTATTAAACCGAAAGGGATTCAAGAAAAGTAAAGAAAGGGCATGAGAATGAATTTAAAGAGAAGTGTCCATTTCGGGAGGAAAGAAGGACTTATCATGAGTGCATGCAAACTTCAATAGATATGACATGCTTCTTGGACTGGACACCTGATCTGTGCAACAATCCATCTTCTCATAAACCCATGATGAACCGTATTCCAAAACTGGGAAACCTTATCAGGACTCTTTCAGTGTCGAAGTTTGTAAGGGATTTATTCTTTTCGATCAACGACGCCCTTTGCGTGTTTTTGCCAATTGACCTCTGTGAGCACGTGATTTTTTCCTCGCTTGACATGTTCCTATAAAGTTCATTAAATTAGGAATTTTCTTTTATTATTTGAATTTTTAGGAATTAATTGTGTATTTTTGTGTTTATTTGCTTTTTCTTTTATTATTTGAATTTTAGGATTCATTTGCGTGATTTTATGTTTGTTTGAATTTTAGGAGTTAATTGCTTTATTTGCATGTTGCATGTTTTAATTTGTATAATTCATAGAAATATAAAAATGGCATGGTTGCATTTAGGATTAAATTTTTGCATGTTTTTAGGCTATTAATTAGTTAATATTGAAAATGAGGGAAAATAACAAAAATTGGTTAATTTTCTTTGAAATTTAGAATTTAGGAGTTTATTTAGATTATTTCTTGATTAAATATGTTTTGGCTATTTTTATTTTTGATTATTAAAAAATCTGAAAAAATAATAAAAAAAATACACAAAGAATAGAATAAATGTGGGTATATAATATTGGCTTTGTTTGGGCCAATTCTTGCATCAAGCTTAGCCCAACACCCCAAACCCACCCAAAATAGATCAAAACCCAGCCCCCTGCCCAGTCCAAAACATGAGAGGACTAAACGACGTCGTTCTACATCGTAGCATCTGAACCGTTGAACAAACGGTCAAGATGAGAAGATGTCACCCTATATAACTGTCGCACACCCCTACCAGTCAAACCTTGTACCATGTCCAGACTTACCCTAAATTCGCCGGTGTATCACCGCTGTAACGCCGCCCTATCACCACCTTCCCTCCACTGTCCGTCGCTGGCCGGAAATCGCCGTCGCCGTCGGCGTAACTCCGATGGACCCCAAAATAACACCACACCCTCTCCTTGCTCCCATATTTCGAACCCCATCATTAGTCACCCTCGAATATAACCCCATCTTGTCGAATATTCATTTGAAATTTGGCAGCTCCGCCATCCGCGGCGGCGAACGGTCACCAAATACCCCAAGGTTTACACCCCAGATTCCTCACCCTACCCTCATCACAGATTTGAAACAACCATCCTTCGAATCATACCACAGCTCCTTAAATTTTAGTTTGAACCATCCACCCAAAACACGGCCCTTCCTAAAATCGCCCAAATTAACACCCTACACTCCCCTTGACCTCCCTTACCCCAAAACAAGTCCAGTTTCTTTCAAATAATTCCCAAGGTCGTCGAATATTAGATCTAAAATGACCTACTTTTGAAAATGGACTGTTAAGACGCCGAATTGAATTCCTAAATAAAATAATAGCTTTGTTCTTACGAAGAACAAACATATAACTTTATTTACGGATTCAATTTGAATCCAGTCAAGACAAAGACCGAAAAAATAGAAAAAAAAGGTGAGTCCCTGTTGCTTTTCCTGCTTTGTATGAATGTTTGCATGGTTTAATTTGTTTAGCCTTAATTCCTGCTCATTGATCCTTATGTTTTATTTGGTTTTGTTTGTTTAAAGTGCACCTGGTTAATCCCCATTAATGACACTGTCTTGTTTTCATTTCATCCATGGTCAATTTTTGTTTGTTTACTCAGATTCGTTTCACTGTAGTTTGGATTCCATTTAGGTTTCTAATTGTTTTTTCTGGTCTGAATTAGAACTAGATTTCATAGTGGGAATGCATATTAGGTTAGTTGTGCAGGTTTCTTCTGAATGTCTTAACTTCAATGTTTTTTTACTTGAATCCATGTTAGCTTGTGGCAGTAATTAGTCGATAGTCTCAGATTTTCAATTAATAGTTCAAATATAATTAGGGGTTGGTTATAGCTGTTAATTATCTAGTAGTAAATTGTAAGACTTAGCTTAGTAAATGGTAATTTCAGCACACTAAAGGGTAATATAGGACTTTATCTTAGTTCTGGTAGTTTTAGAATAAAATAAGGGTAGTATTGGTATCCTATAAGTAAGAAGCAATGCTAGAATCTTTTAGACCCTTCTAGAAGGGGATTTTAATTTAAAAATCAGTAGTTTAGTGAAGTAACTTGAGAAACAAGTCAAAAAATGAAGGACCAAGTCGGTAAAGTCTGAAAATTAAAAGAAGGACTAGTACTTAAAATGAAATAAAAGGGTTGCCTTAGCCTTTGGCCATAAAAAGGGACCCCAATTCATTAAAAGAAGAGGTTACACAGTCTGAAAAATATTCTAAAAAATTCCAGTTATTTTGGAGTCTACTCAAAAATCTCAGAAAACTTCCAAAAAAAATCCAACTCTTATTCAAAATTATTAAACCCCTGAAATTCAGTAGTGTAATTACTGTTCTATTAGGTTGCTTTTCCTGAAAATTACTTTAATTCCAGCTGTGTAGTAGGTTTAGATATATAAAGATGAAATACATCCTGAAAAATATACATTTAGAGAGTTGAGTTTCCAGCATTGGCCTGGGGTTCAATTGGAGTTGATTGGGTCATTGTTTCAGCTGTTTTTGAGTCAAATTGCTGATTTTGTGTGGTGTCAAAACATTCTTGAGTTCCTTTTTGGTTGTTTGAGTTGCGTTTAAGCCACCTGGTTGGATTTTACTGGTCTAAGCTTGGGTTTAAATTTTCCTAGGAATAGTTGGTAGCATTACTGGGTGTATCAATTTCTCATGAGCTTTGGATTTTTGTGAATATAATGCTGGCTGAACTTTGCTAACTCTTGGTGTGTTTTTTGCACAAATTCCAGGTATATTTTCAATCTCCAATGATATATCAAGTTTGAACTTAATGAATATTCGAGTTGAAGAAGCCTATTATCTGTTTTTTGTCAGCTTTATTGTTATTATGTTGTTATAATTGAGAAAATAGCTTGTATAATAGGACATTTGGACTGAAACTTGGCTTATACACTAGTCAGTAGATTTAGTTAATGTTGTTCTGATTTAACATTCTGGTCATATTTAGCTAAAAATGAGCTTGAAAACATGAGAGTCTATGGTTTAAATTAGTGTTCAATAAGATTATTATCTCCAGTACAGTTTGACAGCAGCTTATGCGAATTTGATCTGTATGTGGAAATAAGTATAGCTCATTTTTGAAATGGTTTAATGCTTCAGTTCATGTTTGCCATATAGATTAATACGAAAAATGCTATTAAGTAGTTAGTTCATGTCCATATATGTTATATATTGTTGAGTTGAGCAAGCTAGGTTAACTAAAGGTCCAAGGGTCAATTGCTTGGACCCTTTTCCACGTATCCAAGCAACTCGCCTCTCTTGTGGGCCGGAAACTGAGCCCAATTGCTCAAAAGTCTTCGAAATGAGCTGAAGACCCATCTCCCACCTACAGGTTGAGGTTTGGGGTATTTTTGAAAGATCGAATTGTAGATTTGAATCCTCAAAATATGTACTACCAATTAATTTAACCTTGGTAGAGACACATTTTATAAAAGTGATAGTTGACTTAGGATTGGCCATTTAAAATAAAAACAAGGTGTGCCACGCCAAACGGAATCCATAAATTGTGCGGTCCTCGTGAAATGCTTATATTGAAATATGCATAGATTCGGGACCTGCCGTTTAGCGAATTTCACGGCTTCCCACAAAGATAATAACGCGATAGTCACTTTTAGGCACGTATTTAATAATTTTATCTTCTTAAATACGGGTGCGCATTTGTGTGACCCAAATCTAAATCTCAACGGAGATCGAATTTGTAAAAAATTGCGGGTGCATTTATGTGACGTGGTTCGAGACATGTTTTAGCAACTTTGCAATTTTCTTTAAAAATAATAATAAAAGCATTTAAAAGATTCAAAATGCACATAGGTTCATAATTGTATAAAATCAGATAATTTAAGCCAAATATATCAGTCGAGCGATCGTGCTAGAACCACGGAATCCGGGAATGCCTAACACTTTCTCCCAGGTTAATATAATTCCTTACTCGGATTTCTGGTTCGCGGACTGTTGAATAGAGTCATTCTTTCCTCAAATCGGGATTCTAAACGGTGACTTGGGATACCATAAATCTCCCAAGTGGCGACTCTAAGATTCTCTTAAATAATAGAATCCCATTTCGATTGTCCTTTAATTAGAAAAACTCCTTTAACTACGCCCTTCGCTGGGTTGTGGATTGTCAAAAGGAGGTGTGACAACCTCTCTTGTTTCTCTTCTCACCATCACTTTATAGTGCTCTTTATGTGTTTTCACTAACAAGACTCTCTCATTTTTAGTTTCTCTGTTCACCATCACCTTACGATGCCTGTGTCGGTTTTACCAATAAGACTCTCTTATTTAATTTCTCTCATCTTGATTGCATCAAATCCGAGTAGCTGCATTCTCCGATTTTGAACATTTTTAATGATTGATAGGAAGGACGTGAACAGGGTTTGGGGTAAAAAGAATTTGGTTTGAATAACAACTTTGGGACCTTTCAGACGAACCATTGCCGAATTATTATAACATCTGCCACAGTTGCACTCTAGGGGGAAATTGAATTTTTGTTTTGATGTGACTGAACACCAGAGAGAGGCTGGCCACGTATTATTTCAGAGTCAAGTCGAACGTAGTTTAGGGAAACTTTTGTGTTTGTCTTTTCTTTTGTTTTTATTTGATTGATTTTTTAAAATCATTTTCAGTTTCCAAAGAGGGTAATAAAAGAAAAGTAACCGGCTCAAAGGGTTAGCAAAGGATTAGAGTGTTTGGGGTAGCAATAATGAAAGATTTTGTCATCCTAATCGGATAGTATCGGTGTGCAGAAAGATTAAACATAATACTTTTTGAGTGCGTATGCATTTACACCTGTTTCGGGATCATTTCCTTCCTTGTCGCCCAAGTACAATGCCCCTTTTGGCAACAACTTTCTGATAATGTATGGGCCCTTCCACTTAGGAGTGAACTTTCCTTTTGCTTCCTTGTGATGAGGGAGAATATGTCTCAAAATGAGTTGCCCCACTTCAAAGCTCCTAGGACGCACTTCTTGTTGTAGGCATGGGCAATTCTTTGTTGATACAACTGCCCATGGCAGACTGCAACCATTCACTTTTCATCAATCAAGGTTAACTGCTCTATACGGGTTTTGACTCACTCACTAACCTAGATCTCAACTTCCACAATGATCCGAAGAGAAGGGATTTCAACATCTATAGCTATCACGACTTCAGACCATAAACTTATAGATATGTGGTTGCTCCGACTGATGTGCGCACAGTTGTGCGATATACTAACAATGTAAATGGGAACTTTTCATACTATTTCCTGGAACTTTGGACCATCTTTCTTAGAATCTTCTTGATATTGGTATTTGCTTCTTCAACATCACCATTAACTTTGTGCCGATAAAGAGTAGAATTGCGACCAGACCTTGGGAAGGCATAGAAGGCTTACTAGTCCTCCTTATTAGCAGCCTAGATATGATATGTGCTCGACTTGATGCTATCTCAGATGTCCATTCAAAAAGAGCATTTGGGGCAGCCCTAATAATTCGTATGCGTCTTATATGACAGGAGCTCCTAGGCAAACTCAAAAAGAAGGAGTGGCTCCCATCCCTAAATAAAGCACCAGTAAGCTTTTGCCTTCCTACTAACATAAAATATACGGAGAGAGGAAGGAAAATTTACTCGTCTAAGAGAGGCGCACTCGTATGCCTTTTGAAGCTTCCCCCTTGTAAATATTCTCAGGTAAGAAAGCAGAACCTCACCTCTTTCTGTTGCTAAACATTCTTAGAAAGCCCTCTTCCCTCTCCTTACGTTAAGAAAAATGAATGCTGCTTGATTGAACGAACATTTTAAGAACCTTTCTAACTGACACCCCAGTCATAACGCCACCCACATCTTTTTTTCATTTGAACAAGCCTTTTAAATCCATATTTTTTTTATTTGAGTTCATAATAACTGGTGGGTATCATCAGTGAAAAGAAAAGTGGAGGCCCACCATCTTCTAGCATTGTGGTTTTCCATCAATTCTTTATCAATGGTCTACCCTTTATTTGAACCTTTTTAATGATCGAACTTAAAGATATGAACTGAGTGCCATTTGATGAGTAATCTTAAAATGCTCACATATCTCCCTCATTAAGTGACTATTCAAGTTCGTAGCATTATTTGTAATGATGGTCGTAGGAATACCAAAACGGCAGATGATATTGTAGTGCACAAAATCCATCACTGATTTCTTAGTGATAGCTTTGAGGGTGGCTGCTTCAACCCATTTTGTGAAGTAGTCAATGGCAACCAATATGAATCTATGTCCATTTGAAGCTTTCGGCTCGATTGGCCCAATGACATCCATACCCCAAGCAACGAATGTCCATGGTGATGACATAGGATGTAGTTCTATAGGTGGTGCATGAATCAAGTCACCGTGCACCTGACACTGATGACATTTTCGGACAAAACTGAAATAATCTTTTTCCATAGTCATCCACCATACATTTCTCGGATTTGTATTTCCAACTGGTCAATGTGGACATTGCCTAGATATCGTAACATGGAAGCCAAAGTAGCGAGTGCATCGGCTAATTCATTGTGAAAACGAGAAATGTACCTGAACTCGACTGACTTAAATCGCTTGCTAAGATCTTCCACATGTTGCCTGTATGGAATAAGCTTGACATCCCGAGTTTCTCATTCTTCCTGAGATTGTCAGATAATCAAGTTCGAATTTCCCATGATTATAAACTCTTCCACATCTTGGTCGATTTTCAAATTCATACTCATAATACAGGCTTCATATTCTATCATGTTGTTTGTGTAGAAAAACCGAAGCTGGGTTGTGGCTGGATAGTGTTGACCAGTGGGTGAGATCAAAATTGCCCCAATCCTGACACCTTTTACATTTACAGCTCCATTGAAGAACATTTTCCAAGCATTAGTGTCTTCTAATGTTACCTCAATTGAATTCACCTTCTCATCTGGCAAGTAAGTACTCAAAGGGTGATATTCATCATCAACAAGGTTTTCAGCTAGGTGGTCTGCTAACTTCATCGCCGTGCATGTGACATAGATTATGTCAAATTCAGCAAGCAAGATTTGTCATTTTTCTGACATCCCCATGGGCATCAGCTTTTGGAATAGATACTTTAGAGGGCCCAGCCTGGTGATGAGGTAAGTGGTATAGGCAAACAAGTAATGCCTAAGCTTCTGAGGACCCAAGTTAAGCGCAGCAAGTCTTTTCCAACAAAGTGTATTTGGATTCATAACTTGTGAACCTTTTGCTCCAATAGTAGATTGCCTGATCTTTCCTCCCAGTCACATTATGTTGCCCAAGGACACATCCGAAAGAATTCTCCAAGATTGTCAAATACAAGAACAGAGGCCTCCCATGTTCGGGTGGGACCAAGACTAGCAGATTAGATAGATAATCTTTGATTTAGTCGAAGGCTCTTGACACTCATCTATCCATATTATTGCCGTATCTTTATTCAAAACTTTGAGTATAGGCTCACAGGTGGAAGTTAACTGAGCAATGAACCGGCTAATGTAATTCAACCTTCCTAGAAGGTTCATAACCTCTTTTTTGGTTTTCGGAGGAGGAAAATCCCCAATTGACTTTATTTGTTAGATCTAACTCGATGCCCCTCCAAATGACTATAAATTCCAAGGTTTTCCAGAGGAAACTCCAAATGCACATTTAGCCGGGTTTAGCTTCAAATCATACTTACACAGCCGCTCAAAGAATTTTCTCAAATCCTAAACATGGTCGTCCTGTGTTTTGGACTTGATGATAACATCGTCCACATACACCTCAATTTATTGTGCATTATGTCATGAAAGATGGTAGTCATGGCCCTCATATAAGTTGCCCTGGAATTATTCAAACCAAAAGGCATGACCCTGTAGCAATAAGTGCCCCAAGGTATTGTAAATGTTGTCTTTTCTGCATCTTCTTCATCCATCAAGACCTGATGATATCCAGCATAACAATCCACGCAAGGCTGCACCTCATGTTTGGCACAGTTGTCAACGAGGATGTGGATGTTTGGCAATAGGAAATTGTCTTTGGGACGTGCTTTGTTCAGATCTTGATAGTCGATGCACACTAGAATTCTCCTATCTTTCTTTGGCACTTGGACTACATTGTCCAGCATGTGGTGTATCGGACTACTCGGATCACCCCCACCTTCAACTATTGTGTGACCTCTTCTTTGATCTTGTCACTGATATCAGTTTTCAACTTCCTTTATTTTTGCTGGACAGAGGGGTAATAGGGGTAAGTTGGCAGCTTGTGTGCCACTAGATCAACACTTAATCCTGGCATATCATCATAGGACAAGGAAAACACATATTTGAACTCAAACAAAGTTGGATCAAGGCATCCCTAGTTCTTTCAAATTTACTGGCTCGATTTCATTTAGATTTGGCTTAGGCTTATTCTCAAAATTTTCCAATTATTGATTTATTTCCCTAAAAGCCTCTTCTTTATCATATGCCGGTTCTTGATTCACTATTTCATAATTAGACAATGTGTTTGGATCTGGGATTGAAGTCTGCAAGCATGTTATGTTATTTAAAGCCACAATTTTAGAACTAAAAGAAGAAATAATAAAAAGTAACAAAAATCAGAAAGAATGAATGACGAAATATTGATTTCATTTCATTGAATTTTGAAGATAACTAGGTTTACATTGGAATTTAAAGACAGTAAACTAAAATAAACATCCGAGTTACACCCTAGAATAACTGGACTGCCAGCATTCCTGCTTGACTGGGAATGGAGTAGCTTTCTAGTTTTGCAACTTGGTATTGGGTCCCATATACAGCACCTCAGCAATGGCTGAGCCTTCTCTCGGCTAAACCATGTGGTTTTCGTATAACATCTACCTCATAGCCCCATATATTTCTTCAATTTCCTTGGTCGTGAAGGCCTCATCTTCTTCTTCTTAATTATACTTGGGCCAGCGAATGTTTTTAGATATGCAGAACTGAATGAGGTAAAATCCAACTATTTCTCTTTCATTCATTTTCCCATGTTTCATTAGTTGGCGTGGCTTGAAAACCCACACCAAAGAACTTCTTTCTAGCAGCCAGAGTGATAGGTTCTATGATACCTTGCAATGATGTCCCGAGCCCCTTCCCGTGTTTATAACTATGCCTGATTAGTTCCTTGGCAACCATAATTGAAGAATTTGAGAGAAAGGGTTGAGGAAAAGGGCTCCCTTCTTCACATTTTTATGAGACCACAACCTTGAAAGCCTGATAGACTATATGTTCACTACCTTCCCTGGCTTCGAGACATGGGATTGACGGGTCCTGGTAAATTGACTGCTCATCTTCTTCATGAATCATAATTTCCTAGTCCTCATATTCAAATTTCACCATCTGGTGGAGAGTAGAAGGTATGTCTCATGCCGCATGAATCCAAGGTCTTCACAAGAGGAAATAATAAAAAGTTTCCATGTCTAGGACCGCATATGTCACCTTGAAATCCACATAACCAATAGTCAAAATCAAATCATTCTTGCCTATGGTGTCTCTCCTGATGCCATCAAAGGCACGCACATAGACATTATTAGGCTTGATTCTCTCGGTCCCAATCTCTATTCTTTGCAAAGTTGAGGGAAGGCAAATATCAACTCTGGATCTGCTATCCAGCATGGCCCTCTTCACATAGTACCCTTCACAGTTAATGTCAAATGGATGGTTTGTTGTGGGCGGCCCCTTCTGGGGGCAAATCATTCTTGCTAAAGGAAATCTGATTGACTATGAAGAATCTTTCTACCATCATTTCCAGTTGTTCAACTGTGATTTCAATCGGCACATAAGCTTTTTGAGTGGGAAGCGTTTTTTCTTGGATTTGCTAAAATCCTCCAAGTTAACGTATTTCTTAGCTGGTTTAGTTTCATTTGCTTCTCTTACGACCTCTTTTCCTATGTAGGTTATTATTGCCTTGTTGGAATTCCATTGAATGACAGTGGAGCCTGTCATGGGCCTCTGTGGTGCACGCCCAATAATCATGGGCTCATTCAGCCTTGGTGAAATTACTGGGCCCCGTACCATATAGGTCCCCTTAGGCACGTACATCTTAGGTCCCCTGTTCATTTCGAACCTTCTTGGAAGGCTCAATGTCATTTGCTCTTTCGTGTGACCCCATGGGACATAAAGAAGGACATCTTTTGGGGGTACTGCCCCAGTTTTGGTTTCCACTGTCTTTTCTGTATTTTGAGGGTCGGGTTTACTCTTTTTCTCCCCCTTGTATTTCTTTGCAACAACCTTTGGCTTCTTCTCGACATCGGTGATTGCTTTGCAATGATGTCTTTCAAAGCGGGATCAAACTCCTCATCTTCGCAAATCATACCAATGACTGGCCCGTTGTTGTGAACCGGTAATGGGTTGTTGGTCACATTACGAGTTTTGTCATCTTTAGGCACTATCCATTTTTGCTCTATGAGATTCTCAAACGCACTTTTTAGAGTCCAAAAATCTTTAGTGTCATGTCCTTCCACCCCAGAATGAATGGCACATCGCGTATCGGGTCAGCAGGAAGGTGACTCTGGTTTTGTCTATTCGGGGGTACGGGTTGTAGCATACCCATTTGGACTAGTTTAGGGAAAATACTAGAGTGCGTTTCATCAATAGGTGTGAAGTTTGTTCTCTTGGGTGGTTCCCGAGTATGGGTATTATTGGGGAAATTATTTGTGGAGGTCGGGGATTATACTGAGCTTGGTGGGGAGGGTTATTTCTAGGAGGTGGAGCTATATTTGGTTAAACTCTTATTGTATATTTTTAGGATCTATTCCATGCTCCTCATCTTCTGAGCAATTTCTTCCTGCTCGGGGTTCTTTGTTGTTTTGTCTTGTCCCGCAGTAAACTCTTATCGGGGATGTTGGGGGTTGGAATTGATAGTGAAATGGGTAAGATCTGGTGGAAATAATGGTACTTGGAAAGTGAAGGATGATGGATCAAGCTTGGCCTGCGTAAAATGGGTTGTGACGTGGCCGAAGAAGGTGGCGCAGTGAATATGTTGGAGGCCCCACCTGAAACTAACACCTAGGGCAGACCTCAGAAGGTGTTCCAGCAAAGTTGACTGAGATGGTAGGATACGCAAATGGGGTATTCGGGTAACTTATTGGTATATTAGAAGTTCTACTTTTCCTGGGAAGTATCTCGGGAAAATCAGATATTGCACTCGGTGGTTCTCTACCATTGGATCAAGCGTCCCATATTTCCATCATGCGTAGATGCAGAACACTATTTCCCTCTGCAACCATAGACTCTGAAGTTGGGATGGCGGAGATCGGGCTATCCTCCGGGATAGGAACTATTAGTAGATGACTTTCCGACGATATTTCTACACTTCCTTTTGATCTTGTAAAGTAAGGATGTGATGCCAGATTACCACAAAACCAACCACCTTAATAGATAACCTACTCAATAGCTAACACAACAACCAGTTAGTTTGAGACAATTAACAGATAGGGAATCGCATCTTGGGGGTATGATGCACCTATACAATTAATTAGTTTCTCTATATGTTTTGCAACGGTTGCGTGTTTCATCCCGACTTTTGTTTATCTCCCCAATTCTCCTTTCTTTTCACCTTTGCTATTCAATTTTTACTTTTTTTCTTTTTTCTTGTTTCTCTCTTTTCACGCTTTTCTCTCTTTTCTTTTGGTTTTTCTTCTGGTTTTCTCTTTTATTGGCATTATTTATAAAAATGATGACCAAACCTGATGAGGATTGCTTACATATTACGATTTCACAAGAACCAGATCACTACGTAGTTTAAGAAATAATTTTGAAAATTAAGGAAACAATTTTTGGATTTTCTGAATTTTTATTAATTAAAACTCTACTTTTATTTTTTACAAGAGACTCCATCATACTCTTTATAGAAATTTAAACTACAAACAGACTCAAAATATATTTTAAAACTAGAAATTGAAATACAGACTCAAAAATGAAAATCAAGAGTACATATGTGCAAGATCCCCTTGAAGACGCTCCAGGTCACTCATTATTTGGCGAACAAAGGTCATTACCGCAACAAAGAAGGTGGTTCTAGTCATGTCTTCACATTCATGTCACTTCATGACGATGTAGTAAGCGATTGCTCTAACCCTTTCTCTTACGATACCCTTTTCTTGGAGCAAACGCCTGATTTGCTGAGACCTAGCTTCTAGCACTTGGGTGTCATGATGGTTTTGACCCTGCAGCTTTTGCATATCTTCCTCTAGCTGGCACATTAATGCATAGCAATGTTCCCTTTCAACTTTAAAGTTTTTAGTTTGTTTAGCCATCTCATTTTTTAGGGTAGTTAGTCTATTCTTCAAATTTATGACTGTTCCTCATATTTCCTTTTCAACTGTCGTACAAACTCCGCTTATCCCTCTGCGATTTTTGTCAACTATGACCGGGATCTTGCCAGATTACCCTCGGAATTATACAAGTCATCCTGATACTCAAATGCTTTCTTTCTAAGACCATTTATGAGCCTTTAATCTGTTTGGCTCCTTTCTTTATTATCAGTAGCTATTTTCATTTTCTCAATCTGGGCGCGAAGGGCTTTGTTTTCTTGAGCCATCTTCTTCTTTTCCCCTTCATCAGTAGCGACTTGTACACTATTGTCGAATTTAAGATCCTGTATCTGCCCCTCCAATTTACTTATTTTGGCCTTGTAGCTTTCCTCTTTTGCCAACCAATCCCATTGCTCCGGCAAATCATCGGAGAATTGCTGGACATGGGGTCTTTTAGCAGGCCATTCGGGTACTAATGGACTTGAAATCTTTTCCCAAACCAACTCATGTAATTAGGCTTTAATTCACCTTTAGACAGATCACGTACCCAAATCTTTGGCTCTAGAAATCTATACGAATTCCAAATTTGACGAACTTTTCCTTTTGGGAACACAGTTTTTGGACCCAATTCGATAACGAGTTGGCTCGGATCTTCATTATGTGGGATAGTTTGGCACCTGCCTAGTTGCCACATCACCTTGTATAGCGCATATGGATGAATGCTCCAGAGGCCTATTAAGAGAAGATAGCACACATCGACTGGCATATAAATGACTACAGTGACTGGGAGCCAATCGAATGTCCGCTCAATTTTGTTTGAAGTTAAAGAACTAAAATGCGCAAACTAAGCCTATGTACCTTCTGGAAATTCATAACTCGCCACTCAATTTTCATATGCTTCATTGAAATTCAGACCAGTCATGCCATAGGTCATGTACCCCTAGCGGTGACAAAGATGTTCTTGTATCCAAAGTTGCAGGACCATGTTACAGCCCTAGAAGAATTTTTCCCATTCTCGGCAGACAGTTAAAGCTCAATAAATCTCCGCTAAGATCATTGGAACAAGGGTGCCATTACATCTTTTAGTCATGACGTCAGCCATTCCTACAAGACCCAATTCTATGTTTCTATCGTTGGCAAATTAAAACACCCAAGAATGCCACTATAAAAGCCAATCCCCGACGTGCCTCCCGTTTATCTTAGTTTCTTGAATGAATTAGGCCAGTATCTGGTGCCTCAAAACCGTAGGGATCGCCATAACACTGGTACAAGAAAAGAATGTGCCAAACCCTTCGGATAGATTTTTAGTTTGAACCTCCTGACTGATGCTCAGCAGGTCTAAAAACTTATGAGGAGTCACTGTTCTTGGCGCCACTAGGTACCAACTTTTGAGATTCCCACTAAGACCGGCATAGTCCTCTATTTCCTCTAGCATGGGGATTAGCTCAAAATTAGAAAAAATGGAACACATTATGAGCCGGGTCCTAAAAGGGGATCAAAGCCTCAATTACATCCAACCTCGGTATGATTTTCAGAAGACCAACAAGACCTCCCAAAATTTTTACCACAATATTTCTACTAACTTTTCCTAAGTTGTTCCACCACATATGGAGCTGTAATGGGATTTCCTCAATAACTATTAATGGTTCATTTTGAATTGTGTTCATCCTGCACATTTATTAGAGTGATTGGTTAAAATATGATGATTTGTTTTGACTCAAGGGAAATTGATTAGTCTTAAAAAAAAATTCATTTCAAAACAAGGAATGTCTTTGCAAATACGGCCCTTCAGCACCTCAAGGAAGAAGATTTTAGGGTAGTGTTTGCTAATTGGCAAAAATTCGAAAAAGGAATCAAAGGTGGATATTCTTGCAAAATTAGCCTTCCGATGTCCTTTTGGGGATGTTTTGGCCATTTAGACAAGAACGACATTACCTAAGTTATTTAACACAACAAAAGTTTTGTTCTTTTGGGTTATTTTTGCAAAAAAAATGGAGTTGAATCCGGTGAGGGTTGCCTACATATCCCACATCCGGTGAGAACTAAACTTGTGCAATTCGGACAGTTTTGACATAATAAAAATAGTATCAAATATTTTTTCTTTGAAGCAAAAACTCCTTTTCTCTTTTATCAAAATTTCGGCAGAGTTTCGGTACCTTTTGGACACCAGGTTTTCAAAGACGAGTAATTATCTCTCTCTACCCTCAAATTGAGTTTTTCCAACTTTTCTGCATTATTCAAAAGCCAGTCAACATGCAATCCGAAGCAATTAAATGCATAAGTAGCAATAAAAATATATCAGGATGGTCTTTTCATTTCGGGTACACCAATCTTAGGCAGACCCAAACCTTGTGTTGAGTCTCCAAAGTCAAATGCACGTGATGCAAACAAGCGTTCCTGTTAGGGATATGGCATGAGGCTTTGTTATACTAAGTTTAAAAACCTGGATGGATTATTCTAGACCTGGCTTACCCTAGCGAACAGCTCGAGCCGAGAGGGGGGGGCAACATACTAGCAAATAGAAGCTTCACTGGCTTTGCAACTTGTTCAAACCTCGTTCTAAAATTGGGATATGACTCTAATAAAAAATAAATTACATGAAGTGTACACTTACCATATTATTTAGAAGACTTAGGGAGAAGAAGCTTTCGTAACAATTTATATACAGTCCAAACAATATCAAAGTGGTAAAAAATAGCATTTAGTACATTAGGCAGAAACATGTAAAAATCAGATAATAAATAACGCCAAGTATAACAGTTATTCTAATCTTGAATTCTTGAGCCCTGAACCAAAATTTTTGGGTTTTGATTCCCAGCAGAGTCTCCAAAGCTGTCACGCCTCCTTTTTACAACCCAAGTGGTATATAAGGGAGTTTTTTCAATTTAAGTGACATTATTCGAAATCGTATTATTTTATTCGCCATTTAGGATAATTTATTTGGCGTGCCAAGTCACCGGTCTATTTTAAAATCTCAAATCGAGGAAAGTTTCGACGTTATTTAAAAGTCTGTGAACCAGAAATTCTAGATCAGTAATTCTGTTGACCCGGGAGAAGGTGTTAGACATTCTTGGGTTTCGTGATTCTAGCATGGTCACTTAAATTATTTAAATTGGCGTATTATACGATTTATTACATATTTTAAACCTATATTGCATTTTAGCTTCTATAACCGCTTTTGATAATTTTAAATCGCTTTTAGGAAGATTCAACATTATTTAGAACATGACTTGAACCATGCTACATGAAATGCACACGCGATTCGCAATAGGTTCTATTTAATGCTGTTGAGAAATTAAAATTGGGTCACATGAAATGTACACCCAGATTTAATAGTTAGAAATCACAACTACGTCATGGGAACAGTACCCGTAACTATGATTGAACTAAATAAAGAACGCGCCTAAACCAACTAAGAAGGTTTACCAACATTTATAAGGGCCATGGAAAATATAATTGATGGCGCACCATAATTTTCACAAGGTTTGAATTAATTATATGAGGATCATGGGTTATTTAATGGAAAAGGCACAGCGCTAATGATATTAAAAGAAAGACATTTAATTAAGGCATCATAAGGATGTTCTTATGTTAAAACTAACCTAAGCTTAACAAAGCCAAATGATCGTGAACAAGTTTTTAATCAGTTTTTCGGACCAAATGGGATGGCCCAGCAGTGATTTATTAAACAAATCAGCTTTAAGAGCTCTAATTGGGCTCAAAATTTTGGCCCAGAAATCAAAAGGGTTTAAGGATATCATTGCTGAATTTTGGACCAAGCAGACCACATTAGGCTTAAATTTAAGCGGGCTCAGTTATGGTTATCTAACATCTGGGCATGTCTATCTCTATGTTTTGAAATCCAATAATCACGTAATACATGTTTTGCAAAAATTGTACTCCAATTCACATCTTATTAGAAAGATTAAAATCCATAGGTCGAAGATACAATTTAAGTTCCAATTTGCAAAGCATAAAAGAACATATTCTTTTACTGCAATTCATAAAGAAACTTTTCAGCTGGATTAAACTATTGGGCTTAAGGCCTATGCCCAATGACCTAGGCCCAGACTTCTCACCATTAGTTTTCCTTCTTTGGGCTAAGTCTAGCCTTTACTAGATGAAACGAATGGACCTTCAAGGGCTGGCCCATGGCCTTAACCATGCATAACAACATTCACTAATAAACAACCATATATCTCGGCAACATTTGTTTGGAACTCACTACACCAAGACTTAATTACAGTAATCCCAAATAAAATGAAAGTTTTCTATAAGTACATCATAATCTAATAATACATGAAATAACTAAAGAAAAAGAAAACTAATTTACTACAAGTATCTTAGTAACTTCAAAGAATGCTATGCCTCTTTTTGGACATGAATTGTCCACCAAAGTTGGGCTTCCTTCATGAAGAGCATCAAATTCATACCACATAATAGGGTCCCAAAAGCTTCAGCCTCTAAACTTGGTGATTTAGCGCAAAATTTGTAAGATATAGCCCATGGTTAAACAATCAAGATAAAAATAGAACAATGATTTTAAGTAAGAAAAATCAAATGAGAGGAAGAGGGGAAGTGTAACTCAAATAAATCTTAAAAAAGCATTAACCTAGATATTCTATTATGAGACAAGGTTGTTTGTGCAATTTTAAAGCCATTTTTAGACTACTGAAATATATATATGAAACACAAGGAAAAATGAATATATTAATTTCTGCCATTGAATCATACAAGCCATACATATATTGTTATGAAGTATAGGTCTAGATTGATAATTGCATTTGATGTAAGGTTTAGTTACATACCTTGAAAGAGAAATAGCAAAAGTGACCAAATAAAGGTCAAAGAGAAACTAGAAAATCTCGGCAAATGAACACAATAAGCAAACCCAGAAATGATCTAGAAAACTTGAACCAGAAGAGGACAGTTTTGAAACTAAAAAAAACCACTAAAGAATCAGAAAAATCAAAGGTTTTGGAGTGTTTTTTTATGATTCTAGAATCTGAATTTTTTCTAAAGAAAATGGAGCCTTTGTGCAGTTAAAATGCTGATGATTGCTAAAGATTCTGTCAAATTTCAGAATGAGTGAACCTATATATATATATATAGGTTGCCTTGGAGAGGGTATCTTTTAGGTATATTCCTTATCCTAGGGAATAATGGTACTATCCTTTTTATGGCATTTGGTACAACAATCCTATCTTTCAGCATCTTTTTTCTTAATAAAAAGGACAGCTGTACATCTCTAGAAACTTCTGATTTTTAGCTTAAGTAGAAACCTCTTTTTTACCCTTTAGGTTACTACTTATTTTAGCTTTAACCTAAACTATTCCAATTCAAATAGGACCAACACAAACAAACCTAAAGACATCAGAAATCTAAATCAAAAGGCATAGAAGAAGCATGAGGCTTCCACTTAGAACTAGAATCTATATCATTCCATAAAGGAAGATGTTCTCCCAATTAAACTAAAAACTCAATTAAAACATCTAAAAAGAGAAGGAAAAGAAAAGAAGATAGCAGGAAAACAATCAAAGGAATACAATGGTGACTGATTTGAAATCATGCAATTGAGTATTCAGTATTCAAACATGCTTTTAATCAATAAGAACAAGTAAATAACTAAACATGTGAATGAAACCTGAAATTACACCTAAACGTGCAACTAGTCAGAAATGTAATTAAGAGTAAGGAAAATAAGTCAGAAGAGGAAAAAATAAAATCACGGAGAAAGCTGAGTAAACAAACAAACAAAACTAGAAATAAAAATTAAAACAACATGATTAGTTCCTAATGGCCAAATGCAAAACAAAAACCTAGAACATGCAATTTGTGGATAGAACAAAACTCAAGGAAAAATCAAACAAAGGAAAAGAGAAAGAAGTGGCCAGGAGAAAAGAAAAAAGGGAAATAAGATAGAAATAAAAGCCCGAAAAATTACCTATAATAAAATAAACTAGAGCCGGAGGAGATGGTTGGAGTGAGGAAACTTCGAACAATAGGTCCACTCCACATGAGTCAACTGCTCTCGTTAAAAGCAGTCAATTCACGTCGAATAGAGCCATTAAAACCCTGGAATCGACTCAAGCAGAGGTCTTTTTAGGACTTTTGAATCTAGGATCTAAAATTCGACCAAATGCGAGCCGATATGGCAAGGGATAAGGTTAGATTATGGCTTAGAGAGGGGTAAGGGTCGTAGGGTGTTAATTTGGAATGATTTGGAACGATTAGGGTTCCGACCGGATTCTTCGATCCATTATTCGAAACACAGGTATTTGGAAAGGTTAAGGGATTAATAAAGAGGTGGTGAAGGGGGGGTCTGGGGAGTTAATTTGGGGAGCTTTGGACTGTCGAAATCACCGTGAGGTGATTTCCGGTGGAGGCGGCGTGGGGACATGAGGACGACTAGGGTTACGTTGGTGAGGGTGAGATATAAAAAAATAAAATAAATTTTTTAGTTTGGGGGCGGGGGTGACTTAATTATGACACTAATATAGTTAATGGGGAAGTACTTCCGAGCCGTTAGATCATAGAGATCCAACGTCTACGATCCAATCACCACAAAACGGGGTCGTTTGGGGGCTGCGGAGCTGGACCGGGTGTATTAATTGTTTGAGCTTGGGTTCTTGGGTAATTTGGATGGGTCAAGGGTCAATTTTAAGTGTATAAGAGGTCCCGATTTCAAAATATAAACCTTTTCTTCAATTTCTCCTTTTATTTCGAGTTTTTATTTTTTCTTATAATTAAAAATCCCACAATTTAAAATCCTAAATTATCCAAAAGTATGAAAACTAATTATAAAAATCATAAAAATCATAAACATTGTTATGAAATAGAAGATTCTTACACTTCTATTTAAGGTGAATATCTTTAATGTATTTAATTAGAGAGATTTTAGAGTCCTATTATTGGTAGCAAGATCTTCCTCCTCCCTATAAATAGAGGTGCTCTCTACCATTGTAATTCACTCCTAACTCTCAATAAGAAGAACTCTCTCTACTCTTCTCTCTATTGCTATTGTTCTTGTTCTATTGTTCTTGTCTTTTGCTTTAGTTTATAACACGTTATCAGCACGAGACTCTACCGTCTCAAGTATCATTCTCGAAAATCCAAGGTATTTTCCCTCTTCCTAATTTAATTTTCGAGTATGTCTGACATTATGAAAAGAAAGTTCGTTGCCCTTGAAATTTCGGGCAAGAACTATATGACATGGGTGTTGGATGCTGAAATCCACCTAGATGCTATGGGTCTCGGAGACACCCTCAAAGATAAAGAAAAAGCATCCACCCAAGATTGTGCGAAGGCCTTGATTTTCTTGCGCCACCACCTTGACGAAGGTTTGAAGATTGAATATCTCACCGTCAAGGATCCACTCGTTTTGTGGAACAGCTTAAAGGAGAGATATGACAACCTGAAGTTGGTCACTCTGCCACAAGCACGATATGATTGGGCCCATCTGAGGCTACAGGACTTTAAGTCCGTTTCTGAATATAATTCTGCTATGTTCAGAATTACTTCTAAACTGAAGCTATGTGGAGATAACATCTCCGATTACGATATGCTTGAGAAAACGTTTACAACGTTTCATGCCTCCAATATGGTACTGCAGCAACAGTACCGAGAGAAAGGCTTTACGAAGTACTCTGAATTGATTTCTCTCTTACTAGTGGCTGAGCGTAATAATGATCTGCTCATGAGAAATCACGAAAATAGACCAACTGGGTCTACACCACTGCCTGAAGCAGATATGGTGCACTCGCATTATGCCAAACATAAAAGGAACCATGATCACGGTCATAAACGGGGTCAAAGCCAAGGACGTGGACAAGGAAGAAATTCCAAAGAAGTCCGTCACCCCCCAAAGAGAGATCCTAAGGCAAATAGTTCAGAAACTATATGTTATCGTTGCGGTGGAAATGGGCACTGGTCTAGGACTTGCCGTATACCAAGACACTTGGTTGACCTTTATCAAGCATCTCGAAAGAGAAAACGCCCTGAAACAAATTTTGTCTCTGACGATAACTGTGACTTCACCCACCTGGATGTGGCAGACTTCTTTGAGCAACCCGAGGGAAAGATAGACCACCTAATCGGTGACGGAACCGTGATGAAAGAAGATGGAGCTGTTTGATTCTACTTGTATTAGTCAATGAATAGATTAATAGTCATTAGCATTAGCTCGTATTAGTTAGTTCATAAAGCAATGTTAGCAGTAGTTCTTTAGAATATCTTCAATATGTTCAAATATCAATAAAACTTTTATTTTCCAGTGGGGGTAATCGACTAGCCTGAAAAACTAGTCGATTATCAACTATTTTCGCATTAAAGTTGAAAAACAATTGATCAACAATCGATTGTCTTTGGCTAACAATCGATTGTCTTGAAACAGTGTTCTGGAATTTTTCAAAAATAGCCAACAATCGATTGTCTTTGTCTAACAATCGATTGTCTTGAAACAGTGTGTTCTGGAATTTTTCAAAAATAGCTAACAATCGATTGTCTTGAAACAGTAAGGTCTGGAATTTTTCAAAAATAACAAATAATCGATTGTGTGTGTTCAACAATCGATTGTCTATGTTCCAACAATCGATTGTGTGTTTAATAATCGATTGTCTTATGAAAAACGCTGAAATTTTCAAACTGCATAGTAATTGATTATGGACAACATATCTGATTTTGTTAGTCAACTGTTAGTAGCAGATTTTGAAAATATTATGTGACACAAAAGGATTGAACTTGTTTATTCTTATGTTCGTGTATCTCCTTTTTTGTATGTCAAACTATGGGAAAGCAAAATGGATATCTCACAAAGCGAACTTGGATCAACATCCAACTGTAAAAGTATTTGCCTAGTTGATTCATGTACTACACATACAATACTCAAAGAAAGGAAGTATTTCTCTCAACTGAATATGTGTAAGGCAAACATTACTACAATCTCTGGAAGTAGTAAATTGATTGAAGGCTCCGGAAGAGCTATTGTAACTCTGCCCAAGGGCACGATGTTAATCATAGAGAATGCAATGTTCTCCTCCAAGTATATGAGAAACTTGTTGAGCTTTAAAGATGTACGCCGGAATGGCTACAATATTGAGACAATGGATGAAGATAATCTTGAATATCTCGTCCTCACTTCAAAGAATGTCTCCGGCCAAAAGAGGGTTATTGAGAAATTCCCGTCTTTATCTTGTGGCCTGTATTGGACAAGAATTAGTGCAATTGAGGCACATTCAACAGTAAATCTAAAGAATACTGAGTCCAATACATTTGTACTTTGGCATGATCGACTGGGTCACCCAGGATCAACCATGATGAGACGGATTATAGAAAGCTCATATGGGCATCCGTTAAAGAATTTCAAAATTCTCTCAAGTAATGAATATCCTTGCACTTCGTGTTATCAAGGCAAGCTGATTATCAGACCATCCCCAACAAAGGTTGGGACTGAGTCACCCCAGTTTCTGGAACGTATACAAGGGGACATTTGTGGACCTATTCACCCACCTAGTGGGTCGTTTAGGTATTTCATGGTCTTGATAGACGCATCCTGTAGATGGTCTCATGTGTGCCTGTTGTCATCTCGCAACCTGGCGTTTGCGAAGTTAATGGCACAAATCATTAGGCTACGAGCACACTTTCCAGATAATCCAATCAAGTCCATTAGACTGGATAATGCTGCTGAGTTTACATCCCAAGCATTTAATGATTATTGCTTATCAATCGGGATAAAAGTTGAACATTCTGTAGCCCATGTTCACACTCAGAACGGTCTTGCAGAATCGTTAATTAAGCGCTTGCAGTTGATTGCAAGGCCATTACTGATGAGAACGAGGCTGCCCACTTCAGTGTGGGGTCATGCCATATTGCATGCAGCAATGCTAATTCGCCTCAGGCCGACGAATTACCACAAGTATTCTCCGTTGCAATTGGTTTTGGGTCATGAACCCGATATATCCCATTTAAGGATATTTGGATGTGCCGTATATGTGCCTGTAGCACCGCCATCCCGCACCAAAATGGGTGCGCAAAGAAGGTTAGGAATATATGTTGGGTTTGATTCGCCCTCCATCATTCGCTACCTTGAAACATTGACAGGCGACCTGTTTACTGCACGATTTGCAGACTGTCGATTTGATGAAACACTTTTCCCAAAATTAGGGGGAGAAGTTTGTGAAACCAAACGGGAAATTTTGTGGAAAAATGAATCATTATCTCATCTTGATCCACATACCTCTACTTGTGAGAAAGAGGTACAAAAGATTATCCATTTGCAAAGAATAGCAAATCAAATGCCTGACGCATTTACGGACTTGAAGAGGATAACGAAATCCCACATTCCTGCGGAAAATGTTCCGATCCGTATTGAAGTCCCTATTGGACAATTATCTAGTGTCATATCCAATGAGTCAAATGCACGCCAGAAGCGTGGCAGACCATTAGGTTCCAAAGATCGAAATCCTAGAAAGAGGAAAAAGAACGATATAAATGACACTATGAAAGAATCACATGAGGACGCTCATGATTTGATTAATTCCGAGATTCACGAAGAATCTATTGAGCCTGAAGCTCTTGAAAATACGGAACTACTCCCAAATCCAATTAATATTGAGGCAAATATTAATCGAGTGGATGTTGTGGTAGATAATGTCTTTGCTTATAATGTAGCATCTAACATTATGAAAGAATGTGAGGATCTCGAACCTCAATCTGTGAAAGAATGTCGAGAAAGACATGATTGGCCAAAATGGCAAGTAGCAATTCAATCTGAATTGAATTCGCTGGCAAAACGTGAAGTTTTTGGCCCTATAGTTGAAACACCTAATGGTGTTAAGCCCGTTGGCTACA
The DNA here is from genome assembly GCA_034376525.1 of Nicotiana benthamiana. Lineage (NCBI taxonomy): Eukaryota > Viridiplantae > Streptophyta > Magnoliopsida > Solanales > Solanaceae > Nicotiana > Nicotiana benthamiana. The sequence goes on along the minus strand of CM067339.1, from coordinate 56,570,969 downwards.
AGTGGGTCTTTGTACGCAAACGAAATGAGAAAAATGAAGTACAAAGATACAAAGCACGACTTGTTGCACAAGGTTTTTCCCAAAGGCCTGGTGTCGATTATGAAGAGACATATTCGCCTGTAATGGATGCGATAACCTTTCGTTATCTCATAAGTTTTGCTGTCCATGAGAAGCTGGACATGCACTTAATGGATGTCGTTACTGCCTATCTTTATGGCTCACTTGATAACGACATATACATGAGAGTTCCCGAAGGACTCAAGGTGCCAAATGCGCACAATTCCAAATCTCGGGAAATGTTTTCAATCAAATTGCAAAGGTCCTTGTATGGTCTAAAGCAACCAAGACAAATGTGGTTTGAAGTGTGATAAACTACCCACAACTTTATATGAAGATAATGCAGCATGTATAGCTCAATTGAAGGGAGGATTCATAAAGGGAGATAGAACGAAGCATATTTCACCAAAGTTATTCTTCACACATGACCTTCAGAAGAATGGTGATATCAATGTTCAACAGATTCGTTCAAGCGAAAATATGGCTGATTTGTTTACAAAATCTCTACCAAAGTCAACCTTCAAGAAGCTAGTTCACAAGATCGGGATGCGAAGACTTAAGGACATAAATTGATGTTCTTATCAGGGGGAGTTAATGCGCGTTGCACTCTTTTTCCCTTACAAGGTTTTGTCCCACTGGGTTTTCCTTGCAAGGTTTTTAACGAGGCAACCAATAGGCGCATATTCAAACATGTGTACTCTTTCCTTACTTTAATTTTTCCCATTGGGTTTTGTTTTAAGGTTTTAACGAGGCACATCATTGAATAGACATTCAAGGGGGAGTGTTATGAAATAGAAGATTCTTACACTTCTATTTAAGGTGAATGTCTTTAATGTATTTAATTAGAGAGATTTTAGAGTCCTATTATTGGTAGCAAGATCTTCCTCCTCCCTATAAATAGAGGTGCTCTCTACCATTGTAATTCACTCCTAACTCTCAATAAGAAGAACTCTCTCTACTCTTCTCTCTATTGCTATTGTTCTTGTTCTATTGTTCTTGTCTTTTGCTTTAGTTTATAACAAACATCACTTAATTCTAAGTTAAAAAGAAAAAATCAATAACCTTAAAATGCAGAATGAACTATTTTTGTGATTTTTACATTTCTATAAAATAAATAATTGCTGATTAATTCTAAATGTTTTAAAAAAAATCCTAAATGCCATGTATGATATTCTTAATATTTTTTATGATTTAAATAAAAATTAAATATGCACAAAAATATAAATAATTAAAAAAGTTTTACAAAAATTCCTAAAATGGAAAATAATTAAACAAAATCTATTTCCTTGGGATTTTATAGGAATATTTCGTGTAGGACAAAAATCACATGCTCACAATGATAAGATGGGATGCCTTTAGAGGCTGATGATGTTATGAAACATGTACTTATGCATGACATGACATCCATACGCATATGCATGACACTATAGTTATTTCATGATTTTCGGAGTTATCCAAATATACAGGTTGAGTCCTTTACTCTATGTTTATTCCATGTCTATTATATTTTTATTTATGTGCCTTACATACTCGTTACATTATTGGTACTGACATCCCTTTTTCCTGGGAACGCTACGTTTCATTCCCGCAGGTCCTGATAGTCCGGTCGAGAGTCCTCTAAATAGGCTATCTGCTCAGCGAAAGGTGTTGGTGTGCTCCATTTGCTCCAGAGTTATTTTTTTGGTAAGTATGATTAGTACATGTATTAATTGGTATGGAGGGACCCTATCCCAACCTTTATGATATTATGTATTTTAGAGGCTTGTAGGCAAATGTCATATATACAGATACTTGTATGGTCTTGCCAGCCTATCTTTCGAGTATATAAAGAACCATACCAGCCTTATAGGCACGTACTTCATATGTATAAGTTTGTATTCCCCCATGCTTTACTCCGATTCATTTACCTATGATAGAATGATATGAAAGATACGATATGTTGGTACTCGGTTGAGTAAGGTACCAGGTGCCGGTCTTACCTGCAGGTCCGGGGCGTGTCAATGTCTTATCACAAAGTGTTCTGTTCATATGTTCTGCAATACCATTTTGTTGTGGTGCACCGACACAAGTGCAATGTCTCACTATGTCTCTCTACTGCAGATATTATCGAGCTCAGATTTGCAAAATTCCAACCCATTGTCAGTTCGAAGACGCTTAACTTTTCATTCTGTCTGCCTCTCAACCATTTTCTTCCATTTAACAATGTCGAAAATGCCTCATCTTTTGTTTTTAGAAAATACACCCACATCATCCTTGAGTAATTATCAATCAAAGTCATAAAATACCTGTCACCACTCTCGAAGGGAACTCTATTTGGACCCTACAAGTCTGAATATATATAATCCAACTTACTGAATGTATATAATCTAACTAATCTATGGTCTTATGCTCGGCCTTCTTGATGAATATTACCCTTATCTGTTTACCAAACACACAATGCTCACAAAAATTTAAAATTTGATTTTGTACCCATTAAGCAGATTCTGCTTACTCAACTAAGATAATCTATTAGCACTCATATGGCCAAGTTGCAAGTGCCACAACTGAGATTGATTCATATCACTTTTCTTAGAAGCTACAACAGCTTCCCCTTCAACTCCACTGGCCTGAAGATGATACAATTTAGATGCAATTACCCTTCATGTGTACCATGGAGCCTTTACACCCTTTATGTATTCTATTCTCAGAGTGAAATTTATACCCTTGATCATCCAAAGTCGAAATAGAAATCAAATTTATCTTTATTTGAGGAACATGCCAACACTCAATGTTTCTGATAATTCCATCGAACATTCTCAATTTGATGTTACCAATCCTCTCTACTGGTAATATATTATCACCTCCCATGTAGATAACCCCGCTCATTTTCTTGTAAGTTGTAAGCCAATTCTTGGGTGGACACAAATGGAAAGTAGTACCAAAATCAAGAACCTGAGAATTTTGCCCATGACTAACACTCACGGCACAGACTTCCCTACATAATCACCATTATCAGAGTTATTGCCAGTGTCAAAAATATTTTCTGAACAATCTATTTTCTACTTCCTTCTTAACTCTTTCAGCTTAGGATAATCTCTTTGGTAGTGACCTTACTTCCCGCATTCAAAATAGTTTTGTTTCCTTGCTCTAGGCTTAGATCTAGCGGTTGACTTTTTCCTGTTGTCTTCATCTAATCACAAAACCATCATTGCCCTCAATTTTTGCTATCTAGAAATCTCTTTTTTCAACTCTTTAGATTTTAGTGCATTACTAACATCTTCCAGTGAAATGTTGTCTTTCCCATATAGCAGTGTATCGGTAAAAGTATCATAAGACAGTGGTAAAGAACATAACACAATTAAAGCATGATACTCACTCTCAATTTTGATATCCACATTCTGCAGGTCAATTACAATTGAATTAAGCTTATCATGGTGAGTTTTAACAGGTGTACCTTCGTTAATACGGAGATTATATAACCTCGTTTTCCAGTAGAGGCAGTTTGTCAACGATTTCTTAGAATATGGATCTTCCAGCTTCTTCCATGTCATTGCTGTAGAAGTTTCTTCATCAATTTCCCGAAGAATTCTATTTGTAACACTCATGAAGATTTCACTCAAATCTCTCTCCTTCATGCATGCTTCTCTATATCTTTCATCTCTTTAGGAAAATCTTCATCAATTACTTTCCATAACCCTTGTAACATTAGGGATGATTTTATCCTAATCTTCCATTGACCCAAACTAGAACCCCAATCAAATTTCTCTATTTTGTACTTTGTTGGATATGTTAAGACATATTAACCCTAGATTATACATAGAAGCCCAAGACTTGCTTTGATATAAATTATTGCGGAAGATCGTGGGTTAACTAGCAAAAATCACACATAAAGCAAATAGAGAAAAAAATTAACACAAGGATTTAACGAGGTTCAGCTAAGCCTGATCCGCGGGGCAGAAGCAGAGAGAGTTTTCTACTACGTGTTGAATCTATGTGTTCTCATAGGGGAGATATCCTCCACTGACGGATGAGCTGGTGAGAGAGAAGAGGAAAGAAATATTCTAGATGTGATAATATTCTATATATTCCAAAATATCTCAATGTTGAGATTATATACACACGTGGGACCACATATCTAACTACTGAGTATAAGTACAAAACCACCTCGAACTAACTTAACTAACACAAACTACAACGGAGATAAATATAAATAAAGTGTAAGTCTCAATATGCCCCCTTAAGTTGGAGGTGAAGAACTCAGTGCTAACTTGCCAAGAATAGTAGAATGTTTAATCCCCGTGAGAGCCTTGGTTAGGAAATTAGCTAACTGTGTATTGGTAGATATGTGATGCAGTGTAATAAGTCCATCTTGAATCTTGTCCCTTTACAAAGTGACAATCTACCTCTATATTCTTAGTTCTATCATGAAAGATTTTATTTCTTGCAATGTGAATAGCTACTAGACTTTCACAAAACACGGGAATAGGATCATTGCAGACCGCTGCTAGTTCCTCCATTAAACTTTTTACCCACACTTACTCTCCCACCACTTTCCTTATTGACATGTGCTCTACTTCAACAACAGATAGTGATAGTGTACTATGCTTCTTGTACTTACATCTAATAGGGCTATCACTAAGTAGGACAATATAGCCACTGCCTGACTTCCTTGAGTCAGGGAAAGATACCCAGTCTAAATCACAATAAGCCCTTATCCCATAATTGAGATCCTTTGACAGAAAGATTCCCTATGTAGGATCTTGTTTCGGGTACCTTAGGACATGTAAAACAACCTTCAGATATGGATCCCTTGGGGCTTGCATAAACTAGCTTAGGTGGTAGACACTGTATGTTATGTCCAATCTTGTATTGGTAAGGAAATTAAGCTTTCTAACCAATTTACTATAATACATTGGTCTGAGAGTAAGGGTCTTTCTCCAGACTTCAACTTGATTGTTGAATCAAGAGGAGATGACTCATTCAACAAATCATTTGTGAGCTTCCTTTGAGTCATCAGAACTCCATCAGCTTGATACAGTATCTCCAGACCCAAAAAACAATGTAATATTCCTAAATCTTTGATCTTGAATTAGTTGTTCAAGAATGTCTTCTGTCTTTCTATATATTATTCTAAGTCATTTCCAGTCAGGATCACATCATCTACATAGACTACTACAAATACCACTGAAGATCCTTCCATCTTATAGAATAGTGAATAGTCACTTGTTGAGTGCTAAAAACCTTTTGAACAGAAGGATTCTGTCAATTTGGCATACGATTGTCGGTTAGCCCGTTTGAGCCCATGTAGAGATTTTCTGAGCATTCACACCAACTTAGTGTCATCTACCATCAAACCTGTGAAATCTCTATGTATACTTCTTCATGCAAGTTTTCATATAGGAAAGCATTATTTACATCCAACTGGTAAATATTCCCACCCCTTTTTTACTGCAATGCTGACCAATGTCCAAACTTTAGTCATCTTCACCCCTAGGGAGAATGTCTCAGTATAATCAATCCCTACTTCTTGAGTGTAACCTTTCACCACAAGTCTGACTTTGAATCTCTCTATACTCCCATCGGCTTAGAGCTTGATTTTGTACACCCATTTGCAACTTATAGCTTCTTTTCCTGCATGTAAATGTACTAAACCCCAAGTATGGTTAGTGTGTAAGGCCTGAAATTCATGTGTTATAGATGTCTACCATACAGTATTCAGAGATACCTCCTCATAAGAGTTTGGCTCACAGTCGTGTGAAATGTTCCTCAAGGTCTACTGACTTTCATGGTTAAAGTATTGAAAGCAACATAGTGCTTATTAGCGAATAATGTGGTAAGTGAAATTTGATTGATTTGGGAGGTGCTATGTTGTGAATTTGGTATGGAGTAAATATATTCCTTAAGGCATGACGGAGTTGTGTGAGTTCTGGATAATCTTCTCAATTATAGAAGAGTTGACTTATTGGTGAGGGTGGAATTATCATTGTGTTGTTCTGTATGTCTTTCAGGTGAAGTAGTAGCTTGATTTGTAGTGGTTAGGTTTTAAAATGGTGAAGCAATATGGGTAGGTGTATTATTAGGTGAGTCAGTGGTGACAGAATCTAAGGAGTGTGCATTCCTATCAGATAGGTGGCCATCTCTCAAATTACAAAGGTAAGGATCAATACATGTAGAAGTGGAACCTGGAAATTATTTAGGGAAGCTAGAAGGATTTGACTCAGACTTAGTGGCAAAAGGAAATATATCTTCATGAAATTGAACATCCCTGGAAACATGTATCCTTCTAGTGGACAAGTCTAGGACATTGCACCCTTTTGTTTCAAAGGGATATCCTACGAACACATGAGGTGTGGATCTTGGTTTAAAATTATCTGTATGAGTTTTTAAATTAGTAGGATAACACAAGCATCCAAAGCTCTGAAGATGTGAATAGTTGGGCTTATTATCATATAGAATCACAAAAGAACATTTCTTTTTAAGGTCTATGGAAGGCAATCTATTTATCATGTATATGGTAGTGAGGATGCACTCCCCCCCCTCCCCCCAATATTTCATGGGTAATTTGGACTTGTATGATAATTCCCTAGTTGTCTCAAGTAGGTATTTATGTTTTCTGTCAACCACATCATTCTGTTGTGGTATGTATGGATAGGTTTTTTGGTGAACAATTCCCTTGTTTGGAAGTATGACATTGATTCATTATTGAAAAATTCAAGGTCATTGTCAAACCTAATCATTTTGCCTATGGTTTTGAGCTAATTCTCTATCATAGAGATGAAGTATTTGAGGATCTGGAGAACATTACTCTAACAACTCAACAAGTGAGTCCAGGTTCATCTACTAAAATCATCAACTAAGGTCAGGAAGTATTTATGAATGGCATGTGTGTTTAAATGGTAAGGACCCTATAAATTCAAGTGTATTAGTTCAATTCTCAGTAGAAGTGGTGGTATTATGGGCAAATCAAAGTTTGGTTTGTCTAGCCATTGGGCAAATTGGGCAAAAGAAAGGCTGCCTGGGAGAGAAATTGACATGTATTGTGGAAATTTCCCTCATTTTGACAAAAGATACATGTCCTAGTCTATTGTTCCATAAGTGATCAATAGCATTTCCATGAGACATAATAGATGACATTGAAATGGAATTAACAGTAGAAGAGTCCGTTTTTTTGATTGAATGGAGAATATTACATCATTGGGTGAACATGATGATTTATCTACAAATGTAGATGAATGAGGAGGATGACTCTTAACTTTACTTATAGTATTAAAAATGTAGGAAGACATGAATTAAAGTACTTGAAAAGATTGAAGTTGATTGCGGAAATGAAATTTGATTGAGACACATTGAGCAGAGGATGTATAGGCCATTTCTTGCCTTACCAATTTCTAGAGGCCTTTTCATTGAATGGGCCTGCATTAGACAAAGACACTTATTGGAGTTAACCATACAATTGAGATGCATAGTTATTGAATGAATTGAGAAGAGATGAAATTTGAAACTAGGTACATATAATACTCTAAACAAAGTTAGACTAGGACAAAGGAATGCATCTCTTATATCTATCACATTGACTATGTATCCATTAGGTAGGGTAACTAAAAAAAGATAGGGTAAATTCTTGATGTTGGTTAGAAAGGATTTTCAGTAAGTCATGTGATTTGAGGCTCCACTATCTAGTATCCATAAGTCGGTAATAGATTTAGCATATTTGCACATAGTTGTTTCTACAATCTCCTTATAAGTAGAGCAAGCTAGAATAATTGCAAAGTTTGCAACTCCACAAGCAACGTTGTTTGGATTCTCCCCTATATTTCCAGCTTAGAAGGTCTCCGGCATGTTCATAAATTGTCCATATTGTTCTTTTGTCAGACTTGGCACACCTTGGTTGAATTCTGGTTCTCTGATCCTTCAACTTCACAACCTCCATGAACATTTGCAGCAGACCCTGAATTTCTTCCTTTAGAGAACATGAAGGCTTGTGGAAATCCAGAAATTCTATAACATGTTTCTTTTGTGTGCCCTGACTTCTTTCAATAGTCACAAAAAATTCTTGAATTGTTGTGTGTGTGCTTCAATTTCCACTTAATTAACTGTTCCATGTGCCCCGTCTATGTGGAGCATAGTTACTTCTGAATGGGTTTTTACTAGGCCCATTGGCATTGAATGATGCAGATTCCATAGCCAGTTGGTTACTCGGCCTGACTTCTTTTTGCTTCTCCTCTTGAATTAGAATGGAGAAGGCTTGTGTAATGTTAGGCAATGGGTTCATCACTAAGATGCTACACCTCACAACTGTATAAACTTTGTTAAGTCCCATTAGAAACTGAAGTAGTCTATGATCATGTTCAGCTTTGTGCATGTTTGCTTTGGCTCCACAACTACATTGATAGCTACATTATGCGTGTACATTTAAAGTGTTTAGTTCCTCCAAAAATCTCTTCATTTTTGAATAGTATCATGTGATGTCCAAAGCACCTTAGTAAGGTCATTTATTTCCTTTTGAAGCTGATAAACTTTTGCTCCGTTAGTTTGATCGTATCAATCCTCCAACTCCTACCATAACTCCTTGGCATCATTTACGTATTGTAGACTGTCTGCCAAGTCCTTTGAGACTGAGTTAAGAATCCACGATGTTACCATGTCATCACATCAAGCCCACTAGTCGAAGTTTGCATCATCAAGCCCCATTTATTACATAATTTAGTGATGAATCCTACTTTACTTTTCACTGAAAGAACTCTAAGAACACCTCTCTATAAGATCTATAGCCATTTCCGTCGAAATCTACCAGCACAAGCATTGTTCCAACACTCTCAGATGGGTTCATATAGAGTGGACTAGTTGTGTCCAGGCTAGGGTTAGTTGTATATGAGGTATCCTTATTTATGGCCATGATTCAGCTCAAATTAGTGAATAATATTGATCAATTGTAAAGAAATGAGAGAAAATCACTTGATTAAAATGTGAATCTGAAAATCCCTTAATCCTCAAATCCGCGATTTAAGACAGGGCTAAGAGAAGCAATAACAACGAGATGAGAAGACGAGATAGACGATATCATAACTGGAGCGTGCGCTCTGATACTATGTTGAATCTTGTTATCATGGGGGAGATATCAGCCATTGATGGACGAACTGGTGAGAGAGAAGAGAAAAGGAATATTCTAGATATGAAAATGATTTCTGTATATTCCAAATATCTCAATTTACCGATTATATATTGCATACGATGAAATCAGAGGGTCCGATTTCTCGACATTAAGGTGTGTTTGGGGAGTCTTACCGATATGTCAAGGCTGCGGGGCTGCGGTCAAATTCTCTCCCCCGAGGTTCATTCGCGTTCGATCCAACAATGATCTCGAGGGTGGGGAATTCCCGAGGCGAGCAAATAGCACCAGTAAAGTCTAGTATCATGTATAGCCATCTCATCTCAGAGTCTTACATTTAATGCATTATGTACTATGTTGTATTTTACCTCCTATATAAAGGAGATCTTCACCACTTTGTAAGAGGCGGTTGTTTCTCCAACTATTCTTCATAAGATCAATAACAATTCTCTCTCTCTTTTCACTCTAACTTACTCGCTCGAAGTTACTCTTCCATATATTGTCTTCATACACGTTCTTCATTTATTGCTTGATATTGGCCATAAAGAGCCTCCTTTAATTTTATCTCAACTGCTATTCCCTTATCGTTTACCCCTGATAGCTCGAGCTCGAGCCCAAGCATTGACCTCGAGGCCTTTCATCGATCACTATGAGGCCCGGGTAGCAAGCTCCTCGGTTTGATTACTGCCCCTTTTAGCTTGTATTTCGTTGTTAAACTTCACATATCTGGCATCCACTGCTCTAACAACTAGAATAAAAATACATCACATATTTTTAGAGTCATATTTACAAATTTAATTGTTACTACCATTTTTATGCTAAATAGTCTGGCGCCCATCGTGGGGCTAAGAATAATAGTGATTCTTTTCTTGTTGGTTTTTTACACAAACGCAAGTTATCTTTCACACATTTTCTTGTCCAAAATCTTTTGATTTCAGGACAAAATGTTTGGCTCAGTAAATAGAGTCGAGAATGACAACCTCGAAAACCACAGGGAAAACAGTGTGATCGTTCCAATCATCGACGTGCCACCACAAAATCCCGATAACACTCTTGAACCAATTTTAGCGGACGCGGATTCTCAGGACGCATAGCAAGTCCATGAAACCTCACACGCCGACATGAGCATACGACATAACGACCAACAGTAAGCTCAAAACATCCCAGCCCGGGAAGAACAAGAAGTTAGTCTTCATGTTTTTTTTGAAATGTTGCGGGTACAACAGTTGGCTATCACTCAGTTGCAAAGCCACCTAAATACTACTAGCACAGTAGCGCTGGAAACTACTTCCCTGGACAAACAGGTACCGGAAAGGTCAAGCAACAATAGACCAGTAGACGATCCTGCCATCGTGAAAATACTGTAGGACCTCACCAAAAGGATTGAGTCAGGCAAGACAATGACAGCATACAACGATAAGAAGGTCATAACTTATAACTTCAGAGTCGACCAAATCCTGAGTGCGCCCCTGGTCCTGAAGGGTATATATTCGAAGAAGTTTGTACAACGGTCGTTCCAATATGAAGAAGCTTCGAAACACATTCCAAAGAAGTTCAGAATGCCAGAACTCCCAAAATACAACGCGACCTCAGATCTCAACGAACAAGTCACTGCCTATACGTGTGTGGTGAAAGGAAACGACATAAAAGACAATGATATCGAGTCTGTCTTACTGAAAACAAATCAGAGAAACGCTCTCGAAGGAGGCCATGATGTGGTACCACAACCTAGATCCCAATTCCATGGATTCATTTGCCATGCTAGTAGATTCCTTCATAAGGGCGCACGCTAGTGACATCAAGGTAGCAACATGGAAGTTCAAAGTATTCAAGATTAAGCAAAGGGAGAACGAAATGCTACGAGAATTCGTGTCTCGTTTCCAAAAGGAACGAATGGAACTACCCCCGATCTCCGACGACTGGGCAGTGCAAGCCTTCACCCAAGGCCTTAATGAACGAAGCTCGGTGGCCTCAAGGCTGCTAAAAAAGTATTTGATCGGGTATCCAGCCATAACCTGGTCGAACGTCCACAATAGATACTAGTCAAAGATTAGGATCGAGCATGACTAGTTGGAAGCCCCCTCAGGCTCAGTATAGCCGAGCAGACTCCTAGAAAAGGAGTCAAAACCGAATAAAGAGAGGTACCAGCCGTACTTCGATGATAAGAGGAATGCTCCGAGATACAATCTGCCTCACAACGATCGATTGGTGAACAGAGGACAGAACCCTCTGAGGCCCCTCAACAGAGGTGGCTTCGACGGGGACATGGGGCCAATGGGGGCATCTCTCCTATCAAAATACAACTTCAACGTTGATATATCGGACATCATGTTCGCCATCAGCAAAATTAGGGATGCTAGATGGCCCAGACATATACACTTGGATCCTTCCCAAAGGAACTACAACTTGATTTACGAGTTTCACAACTCACACGAGCACAAAACTGAGGATTGCAGGCAACTTTGAGAGGAAGTGGCCGTACTACTCAATAACGGGAAGCTTCAGGAATCTCTCAGCAACCAGGCTAAAAACCAGTCCCGAGAAAGAGAAACAACCATTCCACACAATTTTTTGATACTCTCGCCCAGCCATATTCAAATAAAGGACCACATAGCATCTGCTAAACGAATTCTGAAACCCAAAAACGCCATCGCTACTAAGGTATAATCACCTTTCCCTTTTTCTATCTTTTGCTTCACGGTAACTCTTGCGCAGTCTAGTGATCAAGGTAGTCAGGATGGTGCTCCAGCTCGAGGGCCTTGAAGTTTCAAAGCATTCGTTGCAATCTTTTCTTTTGACCGATTTTTTATCTCGAAATGGGTTTTGCTGGTAAGGTATTTTAACGCGACAACGTCCACACGCTACCTAAGAAGGACTTAACAAGCCTACCAGAGTTTCTTTGCAATCAACCCTATACTGGGAAATGACAAACGAGGTTCCAATAGGAAATGATGTTCCAGGCCAAACATTCAAATGAACAATGTCTGCATAAGCCGGGATCAATCAAAGGATATCCTTTTGCCAAAAGCATCTTGTACTCTAAAGGAAATTTCAGCATTCCCACCGCAAAGATCCCACCATCGATTACGTCCCGAAATATTGGAGACTTAGCAATAAAAATTTGGCACCCACATGACATTATGGTCGGAACTCCATGCTCATAAGGCCCCAATGAGGCAATTCCGAGCTCACGAGTAATGGCCTTCGAGCCTAAACAAGCTCGATGACTCGGAGATTGTCGTTAATCACCATTTACCTAAAACCCTGAGATCGTAAGACCCCGAGTGGGAAAAATTGGTCTAGCAAGGTCTATTTAACATAGTAACAAAATCTGTAAGACCACAGCGGCATGAAAAATCTATAAGACCATGAAAAACTGTAAGTCCTCAACAAGCATGCAATTTTTTGCTATACCTTACTACAGGCATAAAACTCAAATCCTGAAGTTTCGGCTATATGTCGCATTTGTAAAACTCCCAAAAGGGAATACCCTCGATGTAGATACCTAAGCTACCACACTCAGGATCAAAAATGGCTCCATCCAAACACAAATGACTGCTATCAGTACGGCTGCACCAGCCAAATTAATGCGACTCGGGGATGCCCGACCGTCGCTAACAAAATCACAGGCCATTACTTTAAATCTACTTCGAAAATAACCGATTAAAACAAGCTACCCTCAACAGACAAACGCGATTCGACCATGTTAGCTCCAAATAACAAGTCTTCGAGCTACTCAGCCTATAAGTTACAACCTTCCGAGGTGCTCGAACATCACCGCAAACAACTTGAAATCGAGGTTCTTCACGAACCGACGACGGGTCAGGCAAAATTATTTCAAAAAAATCCTTAATGAGAGAAAAACAAAGCCTACACATGCCTAAGGGAAAAAGTGTAAGAGCCATAGAAGCCAGCCAAACAAGACTTAAGGCCACACACTAAATGGTCGCAATGGCAAAAACGTAAGAGCCACCGTCTCCATCTTAAAATTTGAAAACTTGAAGATTAAAATGAGCTCGAGTTGCAGCCCGATTTGGAGACCGGATCCAAAATAGTTAACTATACATGCCTAAGGGCATAGCGTAAGAGCCATCGTCGCCGGCTTTGCAAGCCTCAAGATCACATACATATAAGGTCGCTTTGACATAAGGCGTAAGAACAATTGTAGCCAGCCCACGCAGACGTAAAAATTAAGGGTCGATTAAGACTAAACCAAAATAGTTAAAATGTGTGAGCCCAAGGGAAAAAAATAAAAGCCATCATCGCCGACCTAACGAACATCAGGGCCATATCACAGGTTCGGAGATTCCTACGAATCCAAAGATCCAATCGACCCGATTAAAATCTTGGCGAATAGAAATTCATAAGATACAAATAGAGGGGTTCCCTTTATATACATATAGGTGGGGAAACTCAAGCTCAGTCTACAACATACTATGAAAGCTATGATTAAACGTTCCCCCCCTTCGGCAACTATGGCCCGACGACTCCCTCTTCAACGTCATTAACATCAAACAAAAGAAACTTGGCATCAAACATATCCCATTTGGCTTGCTCGATCTCCCCCGAGAGATCAAAGCACCGGACATAAATCTTCTCAAGGACTTCCCTCTGGGATCTGCACCTCGCATAATCCTTGCTATTGTTTGCACGATCAAGGGCTCTCTTTAGCTCATCTTAAGCACCGGAAGCACTCTTCGAATAGACCTCCACTTTCTTTCTCGCCCTGCTATTGTTCATCATAACCTCAGCACGGACATTCACCACCTCGGTCTTCACCTTCAAAGTATCGGACGAAAGCCCTGCGATCATATTCACCCGGGCAGAATCGTTCACGCGAACAGTCTGGATTTGTGCCTCAAGAGCAAAAACCATGGCTTGAGCCCTCTCTTTGCACAGAATGGACACTTAGATGTGCTTGCATCTCGTTGAATTCGCATTTCGCTTGACCAACCTCGCCCTAGAGTTGTCCCACCTCCTTCGTCTTGTCCTCCAACATAAACCGTTCAGAAGGAGTCTCCTCACTGCAAAACTTTTCACGCCCCAAAACGTCTTTTCTTTTGTCATCACTCTTCGATCCTAAGGCCAGCAATCTCTCCTCCTTCTGCGGAGGATGTGGCCTCATTTCAAAAGAAATCTCGGCACTTGCGACAGATGAGTTAAATAAGCCAGCAAGAAAAGCACCATTTTCTAGGAAGCAGAGTGTTGGGCACCTACCGTGATTCTTCGTCTCCCATCTCCCTTTGGACAGATCTCGCCACTAGCGCCTATCATAATTCAAGCAAGGTGATAGCTTACGAGACCACTCAGCTAAATCAGGGACCTTGCGCGGTGACCAATGAGTTGCTAGAAATAAGGAACAGAAAGATATCGTTACAGAGCCTACCTCCGATCAAAATGATGATAGTTTAGATGAGACACTTACGTGTGAAGTTCCATTTCTTAGGAAATGGAAAAATTCTCTAGGAATGACATAGATCGTTTGAGTTCAAATGAACTGATTTATCCATTCCCGATCATCGTCCTCCTTTGTGCCGACGACAGGATCTCGGGTAGATCGACGCTGAAGAGCAATCAAGCCTCGGTAATACAGTGACTGATATAACCTCATGAGATGGCTGAGGGTAAAAACTATCCCGGCCTTATCATAAAAAAACTCATCGCATGCATAATTTTCCAAAGGGATGGGTGAGTCTGTGCTAGTGTAACCTGATATATCTGACCGAAATCAGGCACGATCCAGTTGGGGGAACCTGACACGAAAACATACATGTATGCGCTCAAAAATCCCTCAACATATTTCATGAAGCTCTCCTCGGGGGAAGGTATTTGTTTTATCACACCTTCTCCCCATCCTCAATCTTTTTGATCATTTTGAGGTTTTCCTCTTCCACTGATGAAAAGATCCTCGATATATGCTCTCGGTGACTCGGAACATTGGGAGGGTTCCCTAATGTGACAACTCTCCTTGACGCGGGCATCCCGAGCATCGCTCACCTGACATTGAAGGTGAGTCGATGGCGCCAACCGAATGCGGAACATAGGAAGAACTCCCCTCGACCCCACGACCGGACATTGATGTAGCAGCCATGGATACAGTAAAATAGGAGGGAAAAGGTGAGGATTTGAGCAAACAAATTAAAATAGGGGAGCAGAAGGACTAGCACAAAGCGCCAGGCTCAGCGCAATAGATAGCATTTCAAAGAAGAAAATTCACCGTTGAAAAGACGGATGAACGAATATATAGGGGCAAAGCAACAACTGCCCGCCTACCCAGGAGGGACAACTAATTCTGGCCATGTTAAGTTCACCCTCTCCTAGGTAAATGTACTAGCGAAATCATTCTGATCCCCCTTTTATTGGATCATACAAAAATTGTTACCCTGCGAAACTCAAAAAACTGCGAGGCCTCTATGAGCTCCCTGATGTCACGAACATCGGACTGATAGAAGATGTTGACTTAACCCCAGGGCATGAGGAGTTTAGGATCCCGAATGATCCGGGAGAAAGTTCCGAAAAGCCAATATCGATAGCGAAAAATTAGATCGCAAAAGCAAAGAAGTAAAGACGAAGAGACTAAATAAGGGGAGCTGATAGGAGGAAAATCCTTTTTTTACATTGCCAAAAACATCTTTATACAACCCATCCCTCGGGGACTATATACAAAGGGAGAAAGAAGAGATACAAAATAACTTGGAGACTAGCCCACATTGCTATTATCTTTGTCCTCATCGAGGGCAATTAAAAGCGCCAATTCTCGCTCCAATTTGTGGGCATCCTAGAGATCAGTTGATAGGTCGATACCTCTGGCTCCAATTTCCTCCAAGGTCTCTCTTCTCGCCTATGCCTTATCACGCTGAATAGCTCGGGTTAGCTTCTACTCAGGTGCTATTGATATGTCACGAGCTATTTTATGCACCATAGAGGCATCCCCCAGATAAGTGGCAGCGTTTCGTTCAACCTTGGACATAGCCGCGGCCAAAGCAGTAACCTTCTTGCGATCATCCTTGAGAAGATCCTTGGATGTCGCCAACTCCACAGCCGCTACTTCATTCCGCTCCCTCAGCCCAGAGATCTCCTTATTCAGTTAGTTAATCTGTGAGCCATTCTTCTTGACCTACAAAACAGATGTAAACTAATATATGCTTGAATAAGGGAATAAAAGTCAGGCACAAGCAAGACAAAATACCTGCGCAACAAGATCGGGCTTCTCCCGGAGCACCGTTTCCAAAGTAGCTCGGAGCTCTCCTAGTTCTTTCCCTCCTTGGGCAGAGCAACATTCGAATCCCGCAGCATTGAAGTAACTCTCTTACACTCCTTTTCGTGATAATAAAGCTCCTCATGGATCCGAAGGATGGCTTGATCGTATATCTTCTTGCACTACGGCATAGTGGAAAAGTTAGAAAGACGGCGAATGACGTTCGAGGATGAATCAAATGGCACGAAAAATGGCCATCACCTGCTGCATGAATTCTGCCACTTTGACGGTGTCAAGAACATCAAGATTGAAACTATCACTAACATCGTCAAAGATGTGGCAATAGTGCCTCCCCCTTGGAGAGGAATCCCCGCTTTGACGCTGACCACTTTTTGAGCATCTCGTAGTTCCCCTGACGAGACCTGGAAGTAAGAGAAGGGGTCATGCAGGTCGCTGACTTCTCCATAAGGCAACCCATGCTCCTGAAAAGCTCCGGTCCCTGACCCCGCAAGATCGATGGCAGCGGTCCTCCCAACAAAAATTACATCGAACCCGGTTGTGCAATTTTCATAGCGACCTCTTCGAGGGTCTTCGATTCACGAAATAGACTAGAGTCAGCCGTTTCAGACTCAGCAGCCTTCAGTTGAGGCATATGCAATGCTCTCGCGTTTGACCTCATCCTCCACGCTAACAGATGTATCATCATCACCATCCTCTTCCTAGGTGTCAAGATTCGCCCCTAAAGTCGAAGCAGAGGTCCCGACAGCGGCTCGATGCTTGAGTGACCTAGATTTCTTTACTGCCTGAGGGATAAAAACTATCTTGCTTTTCCTCTTCTTGCCCATGTCGGGTTCCAAAGACCCTACTTTGCCACCAGGAGGCGGCCTCATTAGCATATTATTGCCAAGACCTACACAAGTGCAGTAACCGCAGGATTTCACCACTAAGGGTGCGAGGAGAAATACAAATATGAGACATTGGCGGTAAGGAAAATCTACCGTGATTCTTGGCCACCCATCGCTCCTTGGCCAAGTCGGTCCAAGACCGAACAAAATATAGGAAATTCTTGTCCAACCACTCGATCCATCTTGACAAATCTGGAACCGCATCAGGGTACCAAGCAGCGGTTGCAAGAAGCACAAATAGAATATTATTTCAAAAAAAAGAATAGTTAAAATCGGTTAAGAGAAAATTACTTTACATTGGGTATTCCACCTCTCCGGAAAGGGCATCCTCTGGGCGGGGATGATATCTGAGGTCTTTACCCTATTAATTTGCTCATCCACCTTCGATCCTTTCCCTCGTCGACGCTCGAGAAAAATGATTTTTTGGATCGATGATAGAGCCTAATTAAACCTTGATAAAATCGAGGTTTGTACATCCTGATTAGATAATTGAGGGTAAAGATCTCACCCTCAACCTCATTGGTAAAATGGCGAAGCATCAATACTATCCTCCAAAAAGAAGGGTACATCTGACCAAGCGTCACTTGGTACAGATCGCACAAGTCAAGGATAACCGGGTTTATCTCCAGGGAAGAGGACTCAAAAGAATTATCGGGACCCAAGATGAATGGGTAGGTATACACGTAAGAAAGCCGACCTTATGATTTGTATATTATCTTTGGGACCGGGAATCTCCACCCCCACTGCTTTGTTCTATCGACAGTCCATCCTTACCGTGCTAATATTGGTCACAGCGCTAATGTATCGGGACACATGCTCACACCAGCTCAGTGTGGATGAAGTGGCATCGACGTTAAAATCCATTGACATATCGATACTAGGTAGGGTAAATTGTTCAAGATAAGGAACCACTCTGATTTTCTCCTTAGATGATCGCGATGATGATGCAGCGTTGTTCTAACGAGGAACTATTCTAGAAGTCCTAGCTATGTCAATGGCAAAAATTTCTTTTAAAAACAAGATAGAACAGTGGAAGAGACAAAGGGCTCTGACTCGTGAATTTAGAGATGGGGTGAAAGCAAGAAGTATCGAATAGTCGATGCATTTATTGGAACCGCTTGGGCAACAAAGGGCTCTGACTCGTGAATTTAGAGATGGGGTGAAAACAATTCGTGGGTTTCTCGATTATCGCATTTGATGGCGACCTTTGCACGGGTTTTTGGAACATGGCATTTTATGATTTTATTGGTTGACATCACGGCAATGATTACCTCGAGACCATGGTTCAAAATCATTTCCTTTTACTTCATTCTAGAAAACATGGAGACTATATGTATACGGTGAAATCGGAGGGTCCGATTTCTCACCAATTAAGGTGTATTCGGGGAGTCATATCGATATCTTGAGGTTGCGGGATTGAGGTCAAATTCTCTCCCCCAAGCTTTATTCGCGTCCGATCCAACAATGATCCCGAGGGTGGGGAATTCCTGAGGCGAGCAAATAGCACCAGTATAGTCTACTATCATGTCTAGTTGTCCCATCTTTGTCTCTTTTCAATTAATGCATTATGTACTATGTTATATTTCCTCTCCTATATAAAGGGGATCTTCACCACTTTGTAAGGCGCGGCGGTTGCTCCAGCTATTCTTCATAAGATCGATAACAATTCTCTCTATTTTTTCTCTCTAACTTACTCGCTCGAAGCTACTCTTCCATTTATTGTCTTCATACTCGTTCTTCATTTATTGCTTGATATTGGCCATAAAGAGCCTCCTTTAATTATATCTCAACTGTTATTCCCTTACGGGTCACCCTCGATAGCTCGAGCTCGAGCCCAGGTATCGACCTCAAGTCCTTTTCATTGGTCAATCTGAGGTCCGAGTAGCAAGCCCCTCGGTTTGATTACTGTCCCGTTTAGCTTATATTTCATCGTTAAACTTGTATAAATATAGATCACATATTTTTAGAGTCTCATTTACAAATTTAACTGTTATTACCATTTTCATAGTAAATACATATACATGTGTACCACATATCTAACTAATGATTAAGTACGAAACTGCCCCTAACTAACCTAACGAACACTAACTACAAAGTAGATAAATACAAATACAGTGTAAGTCTCAATACTATGAATGAAAAGAAAAGCCCAATACAATTTATAGAATCCCCAACTATAACCTCTATATGTAAATCCAAATAGTCTCAAACTGTTATGAAATAATATAAGAACAAGAGCAATAATACAAGAACAAGAACAATATAGAGAAAAGTAGAGAGAGAAGTATTCTTATTGATACTTTGGGATGATTTATAATGGGAGAGAACCCCTTTATTTATAGGGAGGTGATGACTTAGCCACCAAGTAGTGAACCCTAGAATCTCTCTAAATATGGACATTCACCTTAAATAGAATATTTTATAACACTCCCCCTTGAATGTCTATTCAATAATGTGCCTCGTTAAAACCTTAACTAAATAAACCCAATGGGAAAAAATTATAGAAAAGGAAAAAGAGTACACATGTTTGAATATGCGCCTATTGGTTGCCTCGTTAAAAACCTTGCAAGGAAAACCCATTGGGACAAAACCTTGTAAGGGAAAAAGAGTGCAACGCGCATTAACTCCCCCTGAAAAGAGCATCAATTCACATCCTTGAGCATTTACATTCCAATCTTGTGCACCATCTTCAAAAAGATCTTTTGTAGAGATTTGATAAATAAATCAGCCATATTGATTTGAATAAATATTCCGCACCTTGAAATTATCATTCTTGATAGATATGAACATCTTCATATAATGTCGTGGAATGACTCTTCAATATCTCCATAGAGGTATTCTCGATGCCATCATGCTTATAGTTATAGCAAGATACATATGTACACAAGTTGCACTTAGGATGTGGTACTTCAGGACCAAGAATTGTATATGCTTCAAGCAACTTCAATCTTTCATGGATTGACATATAAGTTAAGTCATATAAGCCATATAACAGACTTTAGATGCATATCAAGTTTTCATGTCATGCTAAACAAATAAGATATCGAAAACTGATTACACATACCATTGACTTTATACTTTCAAGTATTTGAACTACATGTCCAAAACTACATGTCTTTCATATGGAATCAATTCTGCTTGAATTGTATCTCTTCCATTTAGCCAATATTTTTGTTTGTATTCGACAAACATAAGATCCTCATCGATATTTAGTGCTATCATAGATGTCGTCGACGAACATTTTATATCGGTTCCAGTAAATTTTCATAAAGACATAACATGGAGATCTCTTTATTCATATATTCAGGTACCTGAATCTCTCATGAGATTTTATGAAGTGTTATGTCATGCGATCTTCTAGATCACTTGCCTCCCCATTATATCACTTTGATCATTTGCTCATCTTCTTTATTAAGAAGTTATTTTGAAACCGATTTGTCTATACGCTTTAAGTGTATCAAAGACTTTGTCCTTCTGGGACTTAATATGAGCATTTGTAGTGAGAATATAGTTACTTTCTTTGGGTCAGCAAATGCGTATAGCATGCTTTGCAATATGTTGCAATTGAATTATCCTTTTATGAACTTCAGGTTCATATTATGATATTCGAGGATCTATATATACAAATGATAATTCATCCCATGTAACCTTTTCTCAAGTGTTTATCATGTCTCCCCCTCATGTTAGAAAAGCTAACTTGTTTCCTCAACTTTGAGAGTCCATCTTTGTGCATTATGGTGTTAATGAAAATATACACCGCACATCAATAATAATAAGATGAAATTATTTGGTTCCTGACCCTGAACCACTTGTGAGGGGAGAATATAATATACTCTCGTATACAACGTATATCAAACTGATATATATAACTTTGTTCTCATAAGAAACAGTTTAGCAATTAAGTGGAGGCACTCAATAATTATCTTGCTAAACCAACTATGATATAAACCAACTTATCAAGATGAACTATCTTGAGTAGAAAATCTGGAAATTATGCTCGAAGTTATATTACTGAGCAATTTACCTCGCAAGCACCGGCCAGGCTGCGGGTTAATAACAATCGCACATGTAACCATATCATAAATGCATCATATGTGGTATACATGGCAGGTGAATGGGCCCATATTCACCTTTGATATTTCCAGAATTTATGGGATTCAACCCGAACTCTTTAGTTGGTCAATTAATTAATGAGAAAGTAATACAAGAGAATTCGTAAAGAACTTTCTAGTTCTTTAATATTTACCCATGTGAATTCTCTATTACTGCACATCATACTTAAAATGATATGGCTAACCCGAATGCCAACTGAATAAATTATCAATATTGATAAACTTCAAATTTACACCATGACATGTGCAATTATCAATAAACTTCAAGTTTATTATGATATGGGTTTTTATATCAATAAACGTCCACTTTATTGTGGTATTCTTGTGTAGTACAAACTGGAGAATAAAGCGGGTAGTTTTTCATATACAGATTATCCCGCTACAAGTTGTAGTAATAGAAGATATCAAATCTTTCCTTTATTTATAGTCTCAATATAATCAATCGCTTTCGCATATACTTTGGAAACTGAATAAGTTTCTTTGAGACTTACTACAACACAATACCTTATTGGTAATCAATTGTGTTTCTCCAACATAGTAATAATTGGCTCTTCTAGAGCTCTCAATTAATTTTGTACTACCACAAATTCGTCAACATCCATGTGGTGAATATCCATTATGGTCATGTCAAAATTATATGCAAGATATGTTTCTTGCATTATTATTTTCCTTTGATAATCACATTGACAAATTATTTTGGCGTACAATAGGTACGTGACCAATGACTATTCATGCCATAACAATGACATTATTTTCATATATCATCTCAAACTTACTTCTAGGGGTGAGTGTGGTATATTCAATACCAATTTCATGTTCATATTCTTCCAATAATGAATACGTATTCGTGAATCAGATGTTGTCACATTCACTGCGGGGATATGTGATTTTGTTATCCTTTTCAAATCTGTAAATGCGGCTGGCATTCGATTTGCTATTCTTTTGCAAATGGATAATATTTTGCACCTCTTTTTCACAAATAGAGGTATGTGGATCAAGATGAGATAATGATGCATTTTTTCACAAAATTTCCCGTTTGGTTTCACCAACTTCTCCCCCTAATTTTGGGAAAAGTGTCTCATCGAATTGACAGTCTGCAAATCATGCAGTGAACAAATCCCCTGTCAATGTTTCGAGGTAGCGAATAATGGAGGGCGATTCAAACTCAACATATATTCCTAACCTTCTTTGCAGACCCATTTTGGTGCAATATGGCGGTGCTACAGGCACATATACTGCACATCCAAAAATTCTTAAGTGGGATATATTAGGTTCATGACCCAAAACTCATTGCAACGGGGAATATTTGTGATAATTCGTCGTTCTGAGACGAACTAGCATTGCTGCATGCAAAATGGCGTGACCCCAAACCGAAGTGGGCAGCCTCGTTTTCATGAGTAAATGAGGAATTCAATATTATTCTCATCTATTGTCTCAACATGGTATCCATTTTGAATGATATCTTTAAAACTCAACAAGTTCCTTTTAGACTTGGAGGAGAACATTGCATTCTCTAAAATGTTGTTCCTTTAGGCAGAGTTATAGTTGCTCTTCCGGAGCCTTTAATCAATTTACTACTACCAGAAATTATAGTAACATCTGCCTTACACATACTTAAATGAGAGTAATATTTCTTCTCTTTGAATATCGTATGTGTGGTACATGAATCAATTAATCAAAAGAGATATACGAACATGAGAATAAACAAATTTAATCCGTTACTTCATAATTAAACTATATTTTCAAAATCTGCTGAGGTTATTCGACTAACTTAGTTGATAGTCGACTATCTTGGGAAGCAGTCATTAGGTTAGTCGACTATCTAAATCAGATAGTCGACTATCTTGCCTTGCGGAAAAGTCCAGTTTTAATGCGAAATATTAGTTAGTCGACTAACTAAGTTGATAGTCGACTAACTTAGTAAACAGTCATCAGGTTAGTCGACTATCTTGCCTTGCGGAAAAATCCAGTTTTAATGCGAAATATTAGATAATCGACTAACTGTTAGGTTAGTCGATTAACTCTACTGGAAAATAAAAATATCTTTGAAATTTAAGCATATTGAAACATTCTAAAGAACTAATACTAACATTATATCATAAGCTAACTAATACGAGCTGATACTAATGACTATTAGTTTATTCACTAACTAATACAAATAAGTAAAATAAAATCAAACAATTCCATCTTCCTTCATCACAGATCCATCACCAATTAAGTGGTCTATTTTCCCTCAGGGTGCTCAAAGAAGTCTGCCACATCCAAGTGGGTGATGTCAAAATTGTCGTCAGAGACAGAATTGGTTTCAGGGCATTTACCTTTTAGAGATGCTTGATAAAGCTCAACCAAATGTCTTGGTACACGGCAAATTTTCGCCCAGTGCCCTTTTCCACCGCAACGATAATATATATTTTATGAACTATTTGCTTTTGGATTCTCATCGCATCGTGCTTGTGCCAGAGTGACCAACTTCAGGTTGTCATATCTCTCCTTTAAGCCATTCCACAAGATAGGTGGATCTTTGACTATGATATATTCAATTTTCAAACCTTCATCAAGGTGATGGCGCAAGAAAATCAAGGCCTTAGCACAGTTTCAAACCTTCATCAAGGTGATGGCGCAAGAAAATCAAGGCCTTAGCACAGTTTCAAACCTTCATCAAGTTGATGGCGCAAGAAAATCAAGGCCTTAGCATAGTCTTGGGTGGATGCATTTTTTCTGTCTTTAATGGCGTCTCCTAGACCCATTGCATCCAAATGGATTTCAGCTTCCAACACCCATGTCATATAGTTCTTGCCCGAAATTTCAAGGGCAACGAAATTTCGTTTCATAATGTCAGACATAAAACAAAATTACATTAAGAGCGTGTCCATACTTACGGGCTTTATTACAATTATCACATTCACTTCAGGGAATGGATCATAATCATCTGTATGTGCTATATACAATCTCATGTCAAATATTACTTTCATAAAGTGAAAGATTATTTTGAGAATCTTTATTATTCTCATTATCACAATGATGACGATTATAATTCCGTATATTGCCACGTCCACATCCATTGATACCTTCACGGTAATAATTTTGTCTTCTTTCAGACTTATCACATACTGCTATCACATTCTCTAAAGGGAATGAGAATAAAGCAAATTCAATGGGACGGATTTTCAATTCTTTGCCCACAATCATACATGAATTTAATCATGGCAAGACATAGAACTTTTACCACTTCACGTGGTTATAATTCCTTACAAACTCCATTAGAGTTATAATCAAACTTTGTTGTCTATGTTTGTATATGAAATCAAATCGTAGAATTTCAAGAATTTGAAAGGGAAAAGTAAATTACTTACCTTTAAGGTATACCAATAAATGTTGTGATATCAAATATACCTCTTGAGTTTCCATCCCGTTGCATTACTTTATGATGATACCATCTCTTCTATTTTTCCGTATAGAAATTCTGGAAGAAGGAAGAAATCAAATTCAATTGGTTAGAGACTCGTGCTGATAACGTGTTATGAAATAATATAAGAACAAGAACAATAATACAAGAACAAGAACAATATAGAGAAAAGTAGAGAGAGGAGTATTCTTATTGATACTTTGGGATGATTTACAATGGGAGAGAACCCCTTTATTTATAGGGAGGTGATGACTTAGCCACCAAGTAGTAAACCCTAGAATCTCTCTAAATATGGACATTCACATTAAATAGAATATTTTATAACACAAACCTATAAGAGAAAGATTTTTCTAATTTGACAAAGACTATAGGTTTTCCTTTTCAAAATCTATTAGGAAAATAGATTTTCCTACACCTGTAGGGGTTATGGGTTTCCTAAAAATACAAAAAAATAATTCAAGCCACAAAATAATACAACCAATATTTATTTTCTCAAAATTAGCACCAAACCAATAAATTTTCAGATTTTGTGTAATTTTTCTATATTTCTTGAACACCCTACTCTTGAATAATGTTTATCTTTCTGTTGTTTCACCTTCAATGCTGCTGGAATAATTGTCCCACTGCTACCACTGGTGAAATTTCTCATTTTCGCACCTTTTTCAACAATATGTAAATGCTGCCTTAAAATACTAAATCTATTTTTTTTTTTTTTTGGGGAGTTTGGACAATCAAAATCAAACAGCCTAGATAGTGAATTGTGCATGTAAACTCTCTAGAGCGTACATAATGTATTCGCACATGCTGCTTATACCAAATCGGATAATTTAACAAGAATTATAAATTAAAGTTAGAAAACAGCTTATCAAACTATGATTAAGTAATAAAAAATTTATATGCAAAAGATATATTTCACATTTATTTATTTGGTTCAAACACCGAATGCATATAAATTTTTATCGAAAGAGCACGCCACGTCCAAAAAGGGACCTCCCCCTCTCCCACACAAAAAAAATTAAAAACATACAATAAACTCCAATAAAGAAGAGAAGGAAACAATACTAAAGGGGTAGAAGAAAAGGAAAGGAGTGAATTTGAATTTCTAATATTAAAAGCAGAAATTGAACCACATTTATCTTCATTAGATAAATGAGGAAGTGATAAAACTTAGCTGAAGTTTCCCGTTACAAAGATAAAAACTCTCAGCTCTATACCATATTGTACATAACCTTTTGAGAATACCACACTGTTACATAATATACAATATTATTTCGTGTACCATTAGTAAGTTATAATTACATAAAATTTGAAAGTTTAAAAACGAAATATATCTTCTAAAGTTAATGCAACACTGTATTCTATCCATCTGAAACCGTCATCTGTTTGAAATCTCAAATAAATGTGATGTAAGCTTTTTAGGATAAGGTAGATCTTTATCTCCTTTGCTAGAGTACTTGCAGTGCATTTCAAATAAAAATTATCCAAACCTTTTTTACATTATAAGTAGGAAACAAACCAAACAGTTATACGGCCTTTAAGCCAAACATCATTCTGATATCACAAAAAATTTTACTTGACAGTAAGAATTATAAATGCACATGGTCAAAGCAATATACAGACCAATATTTTATGTAAAACACTTAATAAAGCTTCTTGTTTTTCCTCCAATTTATCATCATACATACCAAAATCATATTTTATTTAATATCATTAGAGGTGAAGTTTTCCGTTACAAAGACAAAAATTTCAGCTCTAGAGCTGAAGTTCCCCAGTTACAAAGACAAAAACTTCAGCTCTAGAGCTAATGTTAACTTCAGCTTTAGAGCTGAAGTTGCCAGTTACAAAACAAAAACTTCAGCTTTAAAGTTAAAGTTCGCCAGTTACAAAAACAAAAACTGGAGCTGAACTTCGCCAGTTACAAAACAAAAACTTCAGCTCTAGAACTAAAGTTCGCCAGTTACAAAAACAAAAACTTCAGCTCTAGATCTGAACTTAAGGCCCAGCTACTAAAATGTTGAAGTTTTGCGTGATTGTCTTTGCTACTTCAGCCCCATATGCTGAAGTGATGCGAAAAAGCGGGTACGCTTGTAATTCTTTTTTGTAAAGCGGGTACAAATTAAAATGTGACAAAAAATAAGTATAGATGCAAATCCCTTTAGAATTGTTCTATTTCCTTTTATTCATAATTTAAGTCATAACGGAATTCCCAATCCGAACACCTAATTAGAGGGGAAATGAAAAAAGGCGGACTTGCAAACTCTTTATTGTTGACTCTGTACATTGTTGCATCAAAATCTAGGTGAGGGTTCCATAACGCAATTTCTTTGATGCAACAATGTACCTTACCAAATTCAGTTTATCACAATCTAATATTTCTTTGGTTATCACAACAATCCTTACCAAATTCAGTTTCTTAAATTTATTTGTTGTGCAATATGAATTCCAAGCTGCTATCTGCATTTTTGCTGAGTTGGACCATCAAACTCAACACATCGTAGTCAGTTAGTCACTAGTGGATTGTGCACGTAAACAACAACAACAACCCAGTATAATCTCACTTAGTGGGGTTTAGGGAGGGTAGTGTGTACGTAGATCTTACCCTTACCCTTGGGTAGAGAGGCTGTTTCCAAATAGACCTCCGGCATTCTTCCCTCCAAAAACTTCCCACCTTACTCTTGGGGAGACTCGAACTCACAACCTCTCGGTTGGAAGTGAAGGTTGCTTGCCATCATAGCAACCCCTCTTTGCCAAATTCAGTTTCTTTCATTTTCTAGAGCTCATTTCTTCTACAATACGATTATGAAGCAGGCGAAAACATAGGTGAGCATTATGTAATTCCAAACTGCTTAGAACATTAAACGACTAGTACTATCAAACATTTTAGTCATTCAAACCAGTTTCCAAACAAGAATATTTCATCATATTTTCACTGTTTTGAACTAATGTAACCTTTGGGTGTTTATTTTCTCTACTTGTCAACCTCACAAGATAGGATACCACATTTAGATTGGCCCCTACCACATGCATATTTCTAGAAAAAATGTGGATTCATTTAACTTTTTTCAAACATTGACATGACTTTACAGCATAATTAAAAGCTAAAATTCAACAATGCATTCACTAAAGGGCTGTAAATGTCCTTACATGTTCCATAAATTGCTCAATTCATAAAGTTTAGACACAATAAGTGGAAAAAGGCAACACAGCACTAGTAATTTTCAATAGACATATATTGGTAAAGTAGTATCCAGGAAATCTTCATCACACTTTTTAGTACAAGATGAGTGCATAATGACACATAGTACAATATACATCCTCAAATATATTCTTCATTACAAATTCTCATTCTTTGGAAATGAAAGTAAAAAAAATACATCTTGTTTTTGCACAAAAGGGAAGAGCTTAATATCTTAAAACCACTTCAAGAAGATCCAAAAACAAAGAAGGCAGCCAGGGGAAGTGCCTATTGTACGAGCATTTCTGCAAGAGGCTGTTCACCGGCTCGAACCTATGACATCCTTATCAGTTACACCAAGACTCTCATTTAAGAATATCCATCACAACAATCAAGCAAAGCAGAGAGAAGAGCATAATACCACAATGTTTCAGAATTGGACCAGCAGAAACCTCTACCTCTGCAAAAAAAAACACCATAATATAAGAACCAGTACAATTAATGATTTGACAAGAAAAAAGAAAGAAAGTTTTGAGTGTAAAAGCTTGAGATAAGAGAACTTACTACATTGGGTTACATGGCAAAGACATCTCAATCCAACTCCACAATTACCATAAGGCTTTCTACACTCATCACAAGGATTTGGTACATGGTCAATATCCCAAGATATCCTTGTCCCTAACTCAAGTTTCTCATCTAAAGAATTGCTTTTATAAACTCTTCTATAATGTGAACAGTTCAAATCCTTGGGATGAAACTCATTTTCCAAATCTTGAACATCATCAACCATCAGACAAGAAGAAGACCCGCCTTCTTTACATAAATTGAAAAAAGAAGACTCTTTGTCATTTTTCAAGTAAGGACAAATTTGAAAAGTTGATGTATTTCCCTTAGGATATAAGCAGTTGAATAGAAGTAATGAGTTAGGGTTAGGGATAGGAGGAAATCCAAAAGATAAATCTTTAGGAGATACATAATGAGATGAAGTAGAACAAGAAGTATCAGAAAGAGTAAGTAGTTTATTTTTGTAATCAATTGAAGAAACTTGGAAAAGACCAATAGAAGTTGTATAGTATAAAATGTCTGATCTACAAAAGACAATGTTTTTCAAGAAAGATGAATGTGTTGAGTTTTGAGAAACAAATGGCTCTTCAATTCTTATATTACCACAGTAGCTTTTTGCAGTTGCTGCTTGTGCTTCTTGAGATATGTAAAAGTTCAAAGAAAGGAAAAAGACTAAAACATGAACTTTCTTGATCAAGATTTCCATGTGTTTCCTTCCTTTCTTTTCTACTTCAAAAATGGAGTTTTTGATCAAAATAGATGAAAGACTGTGAAAGTAGGAATCAAAGAATCTAACTTTTCCTCTTTGCAGGAAAAAAGTTTCTACCTTTTGTTACTGTAATATTCTTTGAGCATCATAAAATTCTGGAACACCTTTATATCTGAAATGCTTTGTGGACCTTTAAGTCCCAACCAGGGTAATACTTGAGAAAATATTTCACCCTTTTCTTTCATCCACATTTGGACATAGAGATGATATGGTTTTTTTCTGATTAGCAATAATACAAGTCAAATAAGGCAGACAAACTTTGGTGATATATTAGAAGATTAATTTTAGCATGTAGATAGCTAGCATAGGTAATGAAAAGTCAAAAAGTTAATTTGTTCTCTAGTTCGGTGATTATTTGATGGATGAAGTAGTAATCAATAGACACAAGTTGATTTTATTGAAATGTCCCTTCATGAAATAATGCATGATACTTCATAATAACGTGGCCATTCACATCTGCTTACAGATGCCTCACATAAATATAACTCACACATCTGACTTTCAACATAATAGTCCAGTCTTAATTTTACAAAGTTGTAGCCCAAAAATAATCGACTAATATTCGAAAAAGAGTATTTTCTAGCCTTTTTATTCGGCAACGGGGTTTAATCATGACAATTATCGTATTTAGATGAAGTCATGAGATTTTCTAATTCTTCCGTCATATAATTTCTATATTTCTCCCCCAATATATCTTTACTGCTGCAAGTTGTCCCCTAATTTTTCGTTGATTCTACTTATATGGTAAAAATTTAGAAATAATTGCTACAAGTTCGTGATTTGGCGAAGAATCAACAAGGAAAGTAGATTTATACATGAATTATTCCAGAAAAAGGAAGAAAATATGAAAAAAATTAATTTGATTATACATATGCAGTACTTGTATAATGATGTATAACTATGTATAAACTTTTATATGAAATGTATAATAATGTATATAAGAAGAAGAAGAAGAAGAAGAAGAAGAAGAAGAAGAAGAAGATAAGTATATATATATATATACACACCCATAATTATACACATTTATACACACATATAATAATGTATAAGTGTGTATAAATAGTGGTTAAATAATATTTATACTAGAACACATCTTATGTTCAATATTACACCTCTATTTCAGTATCAGAATATCAAAAGAGAGTTTTTCAGGGGAAGTTAGATCTAATAATTAAAGAGGAGAAAAGATGGAGATGGCATTGTTTTATAAAAGAAGATAAACCTGGAACATCATCTGAAGAACTTGAAAATTGTCTAAATACAACTCAAGACCTCTTTTTCATTCTCCGATGACTTCACTGACTTCATCGTCGACCTATTTACATTGAAAATTGAAGGGGAAAAATGGAGGATGTATGCAACTCTTCAACCTCTTTCCAGCAACGGGGTTTAATCATGACAATTATCGTATTTAGATGAAGTCATGAAATTTTCTAATTCTTCCGTCATATAATTTCTATATTTCTCCCCCAATTTATCTTTACTGCTGCAAGTTGTTCCCTAATTTTTCGTTGATTCTACTTATATGGTAAAAATTTAGAAATAATTGCTACAAGTTCGTGATTTGGCGGAGAATCAACAAGGAAAGTATAATAATGCATATAAGAAGAAGAAGAAGAAGAAGAAGAAGAAGACATCTTATGTTCAATATTACACCTCTATTTCAGTATCAGAATATCAAAAGAGAGTTTTTCAGGGGAAGTTAGATCTAAAAATTAAAGAGGAGAGAGGATGGAGATGGAATTGTTTTATAAAAGAAGATAAGCCTGGAACATCATCTGAAGAACTTGAAAATTGTCTAAATACAACTCAAGACCTCTTTTTCATTCTCCGATGACTTCACTGACTTCATCGTCGACCTATTTACCTTGATAATTAAAGGAAAAAATGGAGGATGTATGCAACTCTTCAACCACTTTCCAGCAATTCGAGAAGAAAAAAATAATTATTAATAGAGAATAAACGCATTTTGTCTTAAAAAATTCACATTGCACAAAAAAAGAGGACTCTAAATAGAAATAGCGATTTAGTCTCCTTAAGGAGTTGTTTATTACAGTAATGGAAAAGGCCTTCGTGTTAGGTTGAATGAGAGAATAATTGCTATAGTTAAAAGAGGAAGAAGCATTTGGATATAGGTTTTGGTAAAAAGTTGAAGAAAGAAAAAAGAAGGATAAAAGAGGTTGTCGTTAGGTTAACCGATAAAAATGGGCTATGCATTATCTGCAAAATGCGCTATGCCAGGTAAAGTTCCAAAACATAGGCTATTTTTATTCTGAAAATGAGCCGACTGACATAGGATGTAATTATGTCTAAGTATAAACACTTAAATACCCCTCCATGTGGATAGTAATAGTATCGTCGGGCCCGGGGACTAATACATCCTTTCTATCATGGCCTTTTTTTGAACAAGACGGGACCGGCACCAAATCACTAAACATGACCGAGCGAACTATATGCGCTTATAAAATTTATTATAACTTCAAACTTTACATACCACAAGACATTACTGCAGCCGAATACTTTTAAATAATTTAAATATCTAAAATAAGCCAACATCAAAACTTTATTTGTAGTAACCAATAAAATACTATTAAGTTATTATCAAAAATTTCTTAATCATAACCACCGACTGTGTCTATGAAGCCTCAACTGATAAACTAACGCACTACTCAGGAAATTTCCTGGCCAATTATCTAAGTAAATAAAAAAAATAGCTAAATAAAAATGACTCTAAGGAATACTCCACGAACAAAAGAGGACCTCACTAATAGCACTAGAAGAGAAGGAATTCCTAACCCGTAGCCTGCTCGCCTCCAAAATTAGTTACTACGTTATACCGCAAACCAATGTAAGGCTTTTGCCTTCTCAGGAAAACTAACGCACTACTCAGGAAGAAGAGAATTAACTATCCAGTCTTACCTATTACTACCGTAGGGTAATTGACCATAGTTAATTTTACATACCCGAATTTAAGAATTAGTGATTTTTAAGGAATCCTAAATTTTCCCGTTGCCTGCGAAAGTTCGGGGCTCTCTATTTTGTGAGTTTGTTCTGTTTTTGTCTAAGGTTTTTGCCTTCTAATATTTTTCGTGAATAATAGAACCTTGTTCTGTTTTCTTAAGACTTGAAGCCTTTTGTTCCATCGGCCCTTTTATGGGCTTTAGGCCCTTTTTCGTTCTTATTTTTTAATAATTAATGATGCTTACTTTTAATAATAATAATATTAAAAT
The DNA here is from genome assembly GCA_034376525.1 of Nicotiana benthamiana. NCBI lineage: Eukaryota > Viridiplantae > Streptophyta > Magnoliopsida > Solanales > Solanaceae > Nicotiana > Nicotiana benthamiana. The sequence continues at coordinate 56,538,465 of CM067339.1, read as the reverse complement.
TATTAATATTTCCCTAGTTGTATATTCAATTATTTAAGTGTGTGTACAATATGTGTGTGTGTGTGTATATATATATATATATATATATATATATAGGAAAGAAGAACAAATAATAATAATTTAATTCTATAATTAGCGTGTCTCAAAACTTTTATAAATTTTGAGGAGTGTTACAATCTTTCCTCCTTAAAAACATTCGTTCTCGAATGTTACTAGGGCCTTATTCTTATGCTAACAATCATTTCTTAGGTCCTTGAACCTCTTAAATTTTCTTAGCACTACTTACTCTTTCAAGGGACTCAAAAGTTTTGTTAACTCCCTGTAAATTGGACTATCCAAAAAAATATCCTTGTCACAAATACCACAACTACACCAACAACAACCAAATATACCATAACAGGTCATTCACAGGCACTATACATATCTCATAAATTAATTACTCACACTCTGGCAAGGAGGTATCACAACAACTAAAAAGAATCTAAAGTACAACACTTTAGCAAAAGTAAATCTCTTTAATGAATTAAATATACTATGGCATAAACTAAATTACTACAACAAGTAGGTATAATCTAGGAAGGATATAAACACTTGCTAGCTGGTATTTAATAACAACAACAACCTAATAAAATATCACGAGTGTGGTCTGGGGAGGATAGTGTGTACGCAGACCTTACCCGTACCCCGAAGGGGTAGAGTGGCTATTTTAGAAAGACCCTCGGCTCAAGATGATAAAAAGAAGACAAAAAGAGAGGATATTAGATTCATCACGGAGAACATAGAAAAAATAGGAACATAAAATGCAAAACAAAAACGGTAGTTAGTAAATGGATCCAATGTCAAAAAAGAAAATAATAAGACACGACATTGCCCCTAGCTCTCTTAGACAAAACCCTAGCAGATTAGGCTCACAAAGATACAAAGTAATGCAAGACTCAACTACCTCCTAGCCTACAACTGTAATACTCGACCTCCACAACGTCCTATTAAGTGTCGTGTCCTCGGAAATTTGAAGTTTCGCCATATCCTGCCTAATCACCTCACCCAATATTTCCTAGGTCACCCTCTACCTCTTCTCGTGCCTTTCACAACCAGCCACTCACTTCTCCTAACTGGAGCATCTGGGCTTCTCCTTTGTACATGTCCGAACCATCTAAGCCTCGCTTCCCTCATCTTGTCCTCAATGGGAGCCATGCGCACCTTCTCCCGAATATCATCATTCTTATCTTATCCATCCTAGTTTGCCCGCACAAGCACCTCAGCACCCTCATCTCTTCTACTTTCATCTTTTGGATATGTGAGTTCTTAACAGGCCAACACTCAGCCCCATACATCATGGCCAGTCTAACCACTGCTTTGTAGAACATACCTTTTGAGTATCGTTGGCATTCTCTTGTCACACAAGACTCCATATACTAACCTCCACTCTATCCATCCTACCCTAATACGGTGTATGACATCCTCGTAGATCTTTCCTCCCCCGTGGATAACCAAAACAAGGTACTTGAAGCTGCCTTTACTTGGGATACCTGTGACTCAAGCCTCATATCGACGTCCACTTCCCCCAGCTCAGCGCTGAACTTACAATTGAAGTATTCTGTCTTCATTCTACTTAGCTTGAAACCTTAGACTCAAGAGTTTATCTCCAAACTTCCAATCTCTCGTTAACACCGGTTCATGACTCATCAATCAGAACTATGTCATCGACGAATATCATGCACCATGGCGCCTCCCCTTGAATTTTGTTGTCGCATCCATCACCAGGGCAAATAAGAATAGACTGAGCGTAGAGCCTTAGTGTAGCCCCATTTCCACCCAAAATGTTCAGAGTCACCTCCTACTATCCTAACCTGTGTCATATACCCATCATACATGTCCTTAATTTTCATAATATAAGGAACCGACACACAATTTTTCCTCCAAGCATCTCCAGAGAAATTCTCTAGGAACCTTGTCATACAATTTCTCTATGTCAATAAACACCATGTGCATATCCTTCTTTCTCTCTATATATAGTTCCACCAACCTCCTAACAAGGTGTATAGCTTCTAAGGTGGAACGATTCGGCATGAACCTAAATTGGTTGTCGGATACATATGTTGTCATCCTCACCCTCAATTCAACCACCCTCTCCCACACTTTCACTGTATGACTCAGTAATTTGATACCCCTATAATTGTTATAACTCTTGATATCACCTTTGTTCTTATACAATGGAACCACTGTGCTCCACCTTCACTCATTCAAAATCCTTTTAGCCTCAAATAAATAAGGATACTTCTTCCTCATATCTTTCTCGACCTCCCACGTAGATTACTCCATAATTCTTTTACCAATATTATCTTTTGTTCTCAAATTTCTTACTTGCTTATCTAGAATTTCTATAGGTATTTCTTCATAAGTCAAGCCTTCTTTAATTTCTATGGTATCGGCAGGTATTATATGCGACTCATCATGAATATACTTTCTAAGCGTAGACACATGAAAAACCGGATGAACAGAGGACAACTCAATGGGCAGCGCTAGCTCATATGCCACGTTTTCCTTTTTTCTATAATCTCATAAGGTCCAATAAATCTAGGACTAAGTTTCCCTTTCTTTCCAAACCTCATAACTCCTTTCATTGGTGAAACTTTCCAAAACACCTTGTCACCAACCATGAACTCTATGTCACGATGTCTCTTGTCAGAATAGAACTTTTGACGACTTTGAGCCGCTTTTAGTCTTTCTCTAATTAGCTGGACTTTCTCTAAGGCCTCATAAACAAACTTTGGACCAATCAATAGCACGTCTTCTAGTTCAAACCAACCCACTGGAGAGCTACATCTTTGCCCATACAACGCTTCATAAGGAGCCATACCAATGTTGGCCTGATAGTTGTTATTTTAAGCAAATTCTATAAGTGGCAAGTAATCATCCCAATTACCTCCAAACTCTATAACACATGACCGCAACATATCTTCAAGCATCTAAATGGTCCTCTCTGCTTGACCATCGATCTGTGGATGGAAAGTTACGCTAAAATTGACCTTGGTACCTAATAATTTTTGAAATGCTTGCCAAAAATGTGTCATGAACTGAGGGCCTCTGTCAGAACTTATTCAAACTAGAGTACCATGAAATCGGACTATTTCTTTGATGTTCAACTTCGCATACTACTCTGCGGAATCTGCCGTCTTTACTGGTAGGAAATACGAGGACTTTGTCAATCGGCCTATAATAACCCAAACTGAATCTTGATTACGATATGTGCGAGGTAGACCTACTATGAAATCCATATTAATCATCTCCCATTTTCACTTTAGTATCTCTATATCTTGAGCTAGGCCACCAGGCCTCTAATACTCGACTTTGACTTGCTGGTAATTCAAACATTTATCCATATGATCTGCTACATGCTTCTTCGTGCCTTTCCACCAATACAACTCTTTCAAGTCCAGATATAATTTGGTAGCACCTGGGTGGATAGAGTACCTCGAGCTGTGAGCTTCTTCCATTATGGCCTTTCTCAGACCATCTACATCAGGCACACATAACAGATCATTAAACTTCAAAACTCTGTCACTTCCTAGAGTGAAAGAAGTGATTTGTTTGTTTTGGACTCCTTCTTTTAACTTCACTAAGTAGGGATCTTCCTCTTGCTTAGCCTTAACATGTGCAACAAGGGAGGATTGCCATAAGGCATAAGCAGTTATACCTCCTTCTTCGGTCTCATCCAATCTAATTTTGTCATTTGCTAGATTTTGAATTTCTCTACCCAAAGTTTGCCTTTGTACTACAAGATGGTCCAAGACACAAATTGACTTCCTACTAAGTGCATCTGCTACCACGTTAGCTTTGCTTGGGTGATAAAGGATATTAATGTCATAATCTTTCAATAGCTCGAGCCACCTTCTTTCTCTCAAATTAATTCTTTTTTCTTGAAAATATACTGGAGGCTTTTATGATCTGTAAGTACTTCAGAATGCTCGCCATAAAGGTAATGTCATCATATCTTTAATGCAAACACCACTGCTGCAAGCTCCAAGTCGTGTGTGGGGTAGTTCCTTTTATAATTCTTTAAGTGTATGAGAGCATAAGCACTAACGTTTCTATTTTGCATGAGAACATAACCAAGACCCACTCTAGAGGCATCACAATACACTGTGAACCCACCCGAACCTGTCAGCAAGGGTAACACAGGTACAGTGGTCAACCTCTTCTTTAACTCTTGAAAACTCTGCTCACAAGCGTCTGACCATTGGAACTTAGTTGTTTTCTTAGTCAACTTAGTTAATGGAACTGCAAGTGCGGAAAACCCCGCTACAAACCTTCTATAGTAGCCATCTAACCCCAAGAAACCCCTGATTTTGGTTGGCGTTGTCGGCCAAGGCCAATTCTTGATTGCTTCTGTCTTCTGAGGATCTACTTTTACGCATTTACTAGATACCATGTGGCCTAACAATGCCACTGACTGCAACTAGAACTCACATTTTGAAAACTTGGCATAAAGCTCATTCTCCTTCAAGATCTGCAAGGCTATTCTGAGGTGTTCTGGATGATCTTCCTTGCTCTTAGAGTACACCAAAATATCGTATATAAACACAATAATAAAGGTATCAAGGAATGGCTTAAAAACTCTATTCATGAGGTGCATGAATGCAGCTAGAGAATTTGTCAACCCGTAGGACATTAGTAGAAATTCATACTGCCCGTAGCGAGTTCTAAATGTTGTTTTATATATATCCTTTTCTCTGATTCTCAAGTGATGGTACCCCGACCTCAAGTCTATTTTTCAAAAGTATTTTGCATCTTGAAGTTGATCAAATAAATCATCAATTCTTGGTAGTGGATACTTATTCTTAATGATAACTTTATTCAACTGCCAATAGTTGACGCACATTCTGAGAGACCCATCTTTCTTCTTGACGAATAGGCCAGGGCAGCCCACGATGAAACACTCGGCCAGATTTCGCCCTTGTCAAGGAGGTCTTTCAACTATTCTCTCAACTTATTAAGTTATGATAGAGCCATCCTATAAGGAGATATAGATATGGGGGTGAGTTCCTGCATGAGATGAATGCTAAAATCTATGATTCTTTTAGGAGGAAGTCTGGGAAGGTCATCTGAGAAAACTTCAAAATTTATCTAACAATTGGCACAGACTGAAGAGGTGGTGGTTCTGGTTCTAGATTAATGATATGAGCCAAATAAGCGAGACAACCCTTACCAATCATTCGTTGTGCCTTACGGTAAGAAATAAACTCACCTACAAGCGATGTTGAACTACCCTTCCACTCTAAGACTTATTCATTTGAAAATTAGAACTAGTATCTTTCCATGACAATCTAACATGGCATAGCAGAAAGACAGCCAATCCATACCTATGACCACATCGAAATCCACCATTTCTAATTCTATGAGATCGGCCTTGGTGTTGCGACCTTGGACTGAAAATATAAACCCTCTTTAGACTCTTGTGACTTTCATTTACTCACCAACTAGAGTTGATACTAGGAATGGCTCACTAAGTTGTTTAGGTTCTAGCCCGAGGTCAATTGCAAAGTATGGAGTCACATGAAAACATTGAACCTGGATCCATTATGGCATAAGCATTATGTGAGCATACTAAAAGTATACCTGTAATAACTTTTGCAGATGCCTCTACACTCTAACAATCAAGTGTAGCAAAAAAACGGGGTTGTCCCCCTCCCTGAGTAACTCAATCTACACCTTTGTCTGCCCCATACATGGTCTGATTATGAGAACTACGAGCCTGAGGTGGTGCAACTACAGTAGCTGAGGAACTAGAAGGACGAGTTGATCCACAACTAAAATTGCGTCGCAACTTTGAGTAGTTGGACTTCATATGACCAATTTCTACACAATGAAAGCAACCATGAAACCCGAGCTTGCATTAGCCTGAATGTTGCCGCTTATATGTTCGACAAAGACCTTGTTTGTGTAATTGTTTCTTAGCATGACTCTAGCTATGTGAGGATGATGTCCTGAAATTTTGATTCTAGCGAGACTGGTTTACATAACTATGAGTACGTTTAAAGGAAGACCCACCACCTGACTGATGAGTGGATTGAGCTTGTGCTAATGACTCACTATTAGAGGAGTCTCTTCCACCTCCGCGGTATGTACCATTAAACTTGCCTGCTCTCCAGGATTTCTTGTTATGTTCTTTTTCTTCTCTCCTTTGTTGTCTGTCTTTTTCTAAGTGCTTGGCGAATCCCATAACAGAGAAGAAAGTTGTTATTCCTACCGCTGCAGCTGATGTCGTGTCCTTAATATGGTATTCCAAAGCGGAAACAAACCTGTAAATCTTTGCTTTTTCTGTCATAACCATGTGAGGAGCATTCTTAGCTAACCGTTTGAATTCCATGTAGTACTTTTGCACACTTTTATTCCCCTTCTTGAGTTGTTCGAACTCTGTAGCCTTAGCTTTCATATCCTCTTCTAGGATAAAGTTAGCCATGAAAGCCTCTTCAAATTCTTCCCAAGTAGGCGGGCCATCATCTTTATCTCTTTTCTTTTCCCATATCTCAAACCAATCGTCGGCCACATCTCTAAGCTAGTAAGCAACCATCTCCACAAATTAATTATCAAATGCTTTCATCGCTCGAAGGGCTTTCTTCACACCCTCTAGCCACAACATTGGATCTTCATCAACTATAGAACCATGGAATACTAGAGGACTCAACTCCAAAAATTCATTCACTCTTGAGGACTAAGAATTGTTCTGTCTATTTGATTAAGGTGGAATCTCATCTCTTCTCTCGTTCTGGTTGGCCATGAAGGCTTTAAAAATCTCGATAGCCATGTTGAGTGCATTAAACATCTTACCCACCTCTGTAGATATAATTTTCTGACACAGAGCTGCTATTGGGGGCGGCGTTGGATCCTATGGTACTTGCTCATCATTATCCAACCCTTCTACATGTTCAACTCGGGGTACTTGAACCCCCTTTGTAGATCTACCCTTCCTTTTTTGAGTTAAAGACTTATTAGTTCTACCTTGAGCCAGAATAGTAGCAATAGTCCTTGTGCAGCATCCTGAGTGTCGGTGTTAGAGTTGTGAGTACAAGCCATTTTCTACTAGTGTTGAAGAAACAAATACATTAGATAGTTTCTTGGAGGAAGGATCTGCTGCACAATTTAAAGTATGAGAAAAAAATAAGACTTTTCCGAAATGCTTGTAGCCTCCTATTTAAAAGTATGGTGCACTTCATACCCATAAACAAGACTCTACTAATACTGTTTTATAGACCCCTAAGACTCTATAAACCTGAGGTTCTAATACCAAGTTTGTCACGACCCATTTATTGAACAAGCCAGGACCGACACCAAATCACTAAACATAGCCGAGTGAACCATATGCGCTTATCAAATCTATTATAACTTGAAACTTTACATGCCACAAGGCACTAGTGCAACCAAATATTTTTAAATAATTTAAAAATCTAAAATAAGCCAACTTCAAATTTGTATTTTAAGTAATCAATGAAATACAAATAATATATTATCAAAAATATCTTAATCTTAACCCACCGACTGTGTTTATGAAGCCTCTACTGATAAACTTGGCACTATTCGGGACATGAGATTTTCCGCCCAGTTCTCTAAGTAAACAAAGAAATAGCTAAATAAAAATTACTCTAAGGAATACTACACGAATAAAAGCGTAGCTCACCAATAGCACTAGAAGAGAAGAAATCCTAACTCGCAGCCTGCTCGCATGAAAAACTGGTTCCTACGTTGTACCGTAGACCAGCGTAGGTTCCCAAAAGAGAACGTTAGTACCATCCATTGTACTCAATGAGTCTCAATGACAGGGGAAGAAACTTTAATAACATATATATTACGAGCAAAGATTCTAAATGCATTTAAAACATAAAGTTTATAAGAATAATTCTAAAATAATTGCTTAATAGTTGTTTATGACTATTCTAAAAGAAATTCTTTTCTTTTTATTTCTTATAAAAATATACTTCACTTTATACATTGGGAGCTCCAACTATCCTAACTTAATTCTATCTCTCGCCATGTGATCGGTGCGGGTTCGATCCCAACCTGATCGAAATGGACCAATCCACGAGGTGCCACCCGCTTCATGGTTCTCAACACTCATGTATCATACCTTAGCATGGCTAAGTAAATTCTCAGCAACGAGACCCTCGGTTCGTGTGCTTCTTACTTTGGCACAAGTAGTTTCAAGAAGTCAACGCCTTGGTCAGGACCCTCGGCCTGAACGATGACCCCTTCTTAGAACAAAGAATACTCCCAAAAAAAAAATTCTTTCTAAAATCTCTTCTTGTGACTTTTCAAGTCCAAATACTTTTCTTTTTGGAACATCATATACATGCTCATGGTGGTATCCTTAAATGTAAAGCATGGCATAAGAATAAAATAGACATCTAAAAGTATTTCTAAAGATTCTTGCTTCTTCATAAATTTTCAACATGAAAATAGTATATAAGAATAATACAAAAATCTGAATATTTATGCACATATATCATAATAAATCATCTAAACTTTTACTAAAATAATTCTAAGTTAATAGGTACTCAATCTCTCCAATTAAGTAAATATAAACTCTTTTAAGTAATTTATCAAATACCTTATAAGCGTGCCATTGTTAGTTGAACCACTTTAGTAAAGGGTTATATCAACTCACCTCAAAAATTCTCGAACCAATGTGTAGGCCCCAGTCCAAAATTGACATCAGTCAAATAAAATTCTACAAACCAGTGCATTTTAGTCAATTTCAAAGTTTCACACCTAAACATGAAATTTATTGTTGATATACAGGAAGAAGAGAATTAATTGTTCAATTCTTACCTATTACTACTATAGGCTAATTAACCATAGATAATTTTACATACCTGAGTTCAAAAATTAGTAATTTTTAAGGAACCCTAGATTTTTCTGTTGCCTGCGTGAGTTTCGTGACACTCCGTTTCGTGAGTTTGTTCTGTTTTTGTCTAAGACTTTTGCCTTCTAATCCTTTTCGTGAATAGTTCTGTTTTCTTAAGGCTTGAAGCATTTTTCTCCATCGGCCTTTTTATGGGCTTTAGGCCCCTTTTTCCTTTTTAAAAATAATTAATGATACTTACTTTTAATAATTAATAATATTAAAGTTATTAATATTTTCTTAATTGTATATCCAATTATTTAAGAGTGTGTGTGTATATATATATATATATATATATATATATATATATATATATATATATATATATATATATATATATATATATATATATATATATATATATATATATATATATATATATATATATATATATATATTTCACTATAGGCAAGAAAAACAAATAATAATAATAATATAATTCTATAATTAGTGTGTCTCAAAACTTTTATAAATATGAGGAATGTTAAACTTTCCTTCCCATTTACAGTCCTATCAGACCATGGGAAGGACGTCTTCGGTAACGGAGCATATGTACCTTAATGCTCCTTCACTCTGCTCCTGCTTGAATAAGGGTTTCTCGACCTTGAAGTCGTTCGTAATTGAGCAACCCCGGGGAATAGATATTTTCAAGAGGCTCGGGAGCCGATTCGGTGGTAGCTACTTTAGGAGCAGCCATTTGCTTTTAGTTGTTTAATATTTGATATGCAGTTTGCAACTCGCGGAACTTCCGTGTTTTGTTTATTCATTCGGTTTTCAAAACTCACTAGTTGGATTAAGTTAGATTTGCTCCAAGCAATGCCGGAGCCACATGTATTCAAGGGGTGTTAGTGACACACCTTGGTCAAAAATTAATCGTATAGTTAGATAATTTTTTATGTATATATACTATTCTCTCCGTTTTAAAAAGATTATCTTTGTTTGACTTCGCAAAAAATATAATAAAGAAGGAAATACTTTTGAGATATGTGATCTTAAATAAGCCATATCATTTGTGTGGTTGTAAAACTTTTAAAATCCGTGATATGAAGCTTGTCATATTATTTTTGTGAGTATAAATGCTTCTTATTAAGGAAAGGTCATTATAAGCTAAAAAGGCCAATAGAATATACTTCGTAGGGGTAAGAATGAACGACTTTGCGGGAGCCGATGATTATTATGATTTATGGGTTCTTGACGAGTTCCAGAACCACGAGGGTGTTTTAGGGCGGGATCTAAAAGCTGTCCAACGTGTTGCGAAGCCTTCAACCGTGAAAGGGTGGATGTAATTCAGCTCGAACGAAGTGAGAGGGGCAATAGGAAAGGTGCCAATCTTTTTAAAATAAACTAATTAGGAAATAGTGCCAATCTTTTTGAAATAGAAGGAATACATATTGACATTCCTTAGTTTCATCCTAGGTATACTTCTTTATATTTCGACTCTCTTAGTAAAAATCTTGACTCTGTCACTTGCGATGGGCCCATCTAAGAGGGTAAAACACTCCTTGGTGGTACTTCAAAATGATATACTAATTGTCTTAACCATCCACAATTTTGGGAAGTATGTATTAAGCCTTTATTGCAAGATTCCTCAAGTGATACATTACATGTCTTAACCATCCACAATTTGGGAAGCAAAGATAATAGACTGTTCGCATTGCACACACTTGAACAGTTGAACCTCAAACATCCAAATAACAGCCTAAACAAATCAAACCATATTGAAACATAGATGCACACATACAATTAGCTTTTTTTATTTTTTTGTGACATTGATTATATGATCAAGCTAGAGCAGGAGCTTTGACAGAAATAGCAGGGAAATCCAGTAGCACAGCCTTGTCAATTACAGTGGAAAAAGTAGCTGAAAATTCCACATGATTTGGGTGACTAACAAATGTAGTATAGTCGTCTTTGTTATTGAATGTCATCAAGAAAGCATGAGTGAAACCTTGTCTAAGCATTTCATGGCTTTCAGCATCTTTTCCCCTGCCACAAGTTGTAGAAACCATTTTAATTTACAATCATCACAACGATGTGCGAGTAAAAGAATAGCTGGGTACACTAAACTTTCGTTATATATGGCATTCGAGAAAAAGTCAGACCAAGACCATATTTGATCTTATGTACGCTACCTTATCTTGCATTTATGTAAGAGGCGATTTTAGTGACTTGAACATGCGACCTCCCGGTCACACAACGACAACTTTTACTGTTGCGCCAAGACTCTCCTTCTATGTATTATTTATATTACTCAGACTCACCGAAATATCTCTGGTTGCATGTCGGATCCTTCTAAATTAGTGTATTTTTTAAAAATCCGATTCAAATACAATAATATTTTGAAAAATCCGTACAGCATAGTGTATCAGTATATATAGAAGTGACCATAAAAAATGTATTCAATGACTTACCAAACAAAAGACTTGACAATATCCATTTCTTGAGCAAGCTTTTCCAATCCTTTTAGAATGTCCTCCACCACCACATCTTCCTTGAACTTCACCAACACCAAATGCTTGAATTCATCAGCCATAGCTAGTTAATTAGCAAACCAATGAAGCAAAATGATTCACCAAAAGACACCTATATATACACCCCACATTATTTTTCTGTCAACTTCAACAGTCTGTCCACTCATGCGGGGGCAGATGAAACTTATAAATATCGAGTTCATCAAAATTCAGTACTTTTGATGTAGTATAAATTTATATGTAAAAATTTAATTAAATTGCGGTAATAATATATACAAACTTATAACTTTAAAAATATAATGAATTTAAGGCTAATAATTTTAAAAGTTGAACTCATAAAACTTAAATCGTGGATCCGGCCCATCACTTACGAGACATACACATTATTTGTACCATGAAGTCAAGTCTCTCCTTTACAAGACAATATCTGCAAAACAATATATGGAAAAAGGTACATTAGCTGCATGGGACAATAGCTCCACTAACCTGTAATTTTCATGTCTTCATCTTAATTGTCCTAACCTTTGCTTTTCAAAAAGAAGTGGGGTCACTCTGAACCATTCTTCTTGGAATTTGAGGACTGGTTTTCAAAATGCAACACCATGATGAGAAACAACTCCTATTATTATTTCTCATGCGTTTGGACATAAAAATTACTACTATAATTTTTGGAAAAAAATAATATTTGGAATTTAGTTGAAAAATAGTATTTAAAATTTGAAATTAAGTTTGAACTTGAAAAAATATTTCAATGTTGTGGGTGGAGAAAAAAAAATCTGAAAATTTTGTTGAAAAAATCATTTTTGAAAAATTTCCAAACACTTGCAAATTTTATAGACAAATACATAATTTAAAATTTTTTTGTAGAAATGGGGTCTAAATTGAAAGATACTCTTTTCATTTAGCCCTCATTTTTTCTTTTGCTTTAAGTTGAGCATGCCATGTTCATTTAGATCTTTCTCTATGGTTCTTTGAGCTATCTAGTTTATGATTGAGTTTTGATATGGAAATCGTTGACATAACATCACTTAATTTAAGGAATATGACCTTGGGCCGTTCTTTCAAATAATTGGTATGTTGTTGAATTATGAAAAGTTTTATACATTATTGATTTTCCACGTTCTTTATTATGCTCGAAGTAGATTTTAAGTATCACATTCTTGTATTCCATTATATTATATATAGTAATGTTAGTACAAGAAAGCGAACAACTGGCCATATAATAAAAGTAAATCTTGTGCCATTTAGATCCCCTTGATTTGGCAGTAGTGTACAGAAAGAATCCTCTATATTTTAATTACACGAATAATCATCATATTAAGTGATTATTATTGCAGTAAAGTCATAAAACCAATTCAGTAACCAAATAATACATCAATTGGCATAAAATGAAAACCATCATAAATTCTAACCGACGCAAAAAATTACAACTAAATTGTCACATACGATATAAGTGAAAAGCGCTTATTATTTTTGAAGTTCAAAATTTGAGGTGCATGCACTGGAGGCATCACTACTGCTAGTAACATAAAAGTGACGTTAGTGCAAAAGGTAAACATTGAAGGAGCAAATCCCAAAGATATTCGACATGCTCCATGCAAGGTCTTCGGATTTCGTAAGATTCGGCAAAAATCTTATATATATATTTAAAAATAATTAATTTAAAAAAATTAATATCTTGAATAGTAAAAAACTTTCGGAGGCATAATTGAATAAAATATTGTGTCCCCATCACGTATAAATATTGGGTCCTCCTCTGACTTAAAGAACTATGGTTCATCAATACTGGGAAAATCCCTAATGACCAATTTTCTCACTAATGAACCAAAAGTGGAAATAAATTCCATCAAAAGAAAATTTGAAATTTGTTATAAATAGAACTCTATTTAAGGTGAATGTCTATATTTAGAGAGATTCTAGGGTTTACTACTTGGTGGCTAAGTACCACCTTCCTATAAATATATGGGTTCTATTCCATTGTAAACCATCCCCAAGTATCAATAAGAATACTCCTCTCTCTACTTTTCTCTCTATTGTTCTTGTTCTTGTATTATTGTTCTTGTTCTTATATTATTTCATAACACGTTATCAGCACGAGTCTCTAACCAATTGAAATTTTCGATTATTTTAACTTTTGTTTGTGTAGGGTTTTTGCTTCATAGCCGATTCGGCTCTCTCAACTCAATCGACGCCTTTTTCTAATTTCTATACGGAAAAATAGAAGAAATGGTATCATCATAAAGTAATGCAACGGGATGGAAACTCAAGAGGTATATTTGATATCACAACATTTATTGGTATACCTTAAAGGTAAGTAATTTACTTTTCCCTTTCAAATTCTTGAATTCTACGATTTGATTTTATATACAAACAAAGACAACAAAGTTTGATTATAACTCTAATGGAGTTCGTAAGAAATTACACTCACATGAAGTGGTAAAATTTCTATGCCTTGCCATGATCAAATTCATGTATGATTGTGGGCAAAGAATTAAAATTCCGTCCCATTGAATTTGCTCCATTCCCTTTAGAGAATGTGGTAGCAGTATGTGATAAGTCTGAAAGAAGACAAAATTATTACCATGATGGTATCAATGAATGTGGACGTGGCAATAGACGGAATTGTAATCGTCATTATGATCCATTCCCTGAAGTGAATCTGATAATTGTAATAAAACCTGTAAGTATGAACACGCTCTTGATGTAATTGTGTCTTATGTCTGACATTATGAAAAGAAAGTTCGTTGCCCTTGAAATTTCGGGCAAGAACTATATGGCATGGGTGTTGGATGCTGAAATCCACTTAGATGCTATGGGTCTTGGAGACGCCATTAAAGACAGAAATAATGTTGGAAACACGTTTCAAATGCAATATACTAAACGTGTGTTCTTTTGTAGGTTTTGATGAATGTCAAACAAAGCAAAAAGCGATATATAGCAGTACTCAAGGACAAGCACAAAATGGATGCATTACAAGAAGCTCAAGACAAAGTTTAGAAATGTTATAATTGAGTCAATATTAATTGTGATCTTGATTCCTCAACTTGGCTCATAACATGGCTTCTCTACTAAAATTATTTTTCCAAAATCATGCATATTTAAATTAAGTGTCAAATGATTTTAAACTATGCATATTTACATTTGTTAAAATGTTTTCCAAGCATGCCTCAAAAATCTGGGCTAAGATAATCGATTATGTACTTATGATAATCGAGTATCTCTAAGCCAAGACTGCATGACAATCGATTGTGAATTAATGATAATCGATTGTGAGTAAGTCAGTTAACATCAGGTTTTTGCAAACTGCATAACAGTCGATTGTGTACTTATGATAATCGATTGTTAACTGAGGCAAAGTTTTCAAAACTCATAAAAATTGATTATGAACTAATGGTAATCGATTAGAATGAGAAAAATGTCTCCCAGTGATTTTAAATAAGATGATAATCGATTGTGGCTTTTGATAATCGATTATATATGAGACAGAGCGTTTTGAAATTAATTAATAATCGATTATTCCATTTGATAATCGATTGTTGAAGCTGACCGTTGTCATATATTTTCAATTACCTTCAGGTAATCGATTGTTGATATTTAACAATCGATGTTTTGCTTAAAATCTGGAAAAGATTTTCTGAACGTTGTTAAAATAATCGATTGTTGATTTCCGGACAATCGATGTTTTATGCCAAAAATTGGAAAGGATTTCTTAACGTTATAAATAATCGATTATTGATTTGAAGTAATCGATTGTTGACGTAAAATCTGGGATTGAATTTTTAATCTGATAGGCAAACAATCGATTGTTTAGTCTTGACAATCGATTGTCACTGAGTAATTTCAGCAATCCTTAATTGGCAATTATACAACGGTAAGACTGAGTTTTTCACCTATAAATACAGCTTCAACTCAGTGTTTTCACAACAACAACATATACACTTTGAGTATTTTCATTGCTAAAAGCTTTCTTACATTGATCATCATTTTCCATTCATCCATAAAGCTTTTTGAAGAGCCATTCTATTGAGCTAAGTTGTTGTGATCTTGAGCGTACTATTTCTACTCATATCTACTCATTAAGGAGTGCTTTGTAAAGTGAGTGTGTTTTGTGTTTGTAAGAGAATTGCGATTCTCGTTTGTTGAGGAACTTGTGATTCCTCGGTTGAAGTCTTTGGGATTGTTATCCCCGAGCAGTTGAAGTCTTTGGGATTGTTATCCCCGAGCAGTTGAAGTCTTTGGGATTGTTATCCCCGAGCAGTTGAAGTCTTTGGGATTGTTATCCCCGAGCAATTGAAGTCTTTGGGATTGGTATCCCCGAGCAAGTGAAGTCTTTGGGATTGTGATCCCCGAGCACCTGGGTGAGGCTTGTGTCCTCAACTGTAACGGTTTGTTAAGCACCCGTAAGCTTGACAAGTTTAGTGGAAATCTCGAGAGAGTCTCTCGGGGACTGGACTAACCACGTTTGTGGCCAACCAGGATACATCATTGTGTAAGTTTATTCTACTGCACTTGTTTTAATTTCTTCAAAGTTTTTAAATTCTGCACTAAAACGCTTAATATTTTTAAAACGCTATTCACCCCCCCCCCCCTCTAGCGTAAAGCGTATTGTCCAACA
Organism: Nicotiana benthamiana; assembly: GCA_034376525.1. Classification (NCBI taxonomy): domain Eukaryota; kingdom Viridiplantae; phylum Streptophyta; class Magnoliopsida; order Solanales; family Solanaceae; genus Nicotiana; species Nicotiana benthamiana. The sequence goes on along the minus strand of CM067339.1, from coordinate 56,522,480 downwards.
ATTGGTATCAGAGCCATACTCTCTGAAAAACTTAACCGTTTGAGAGAACCATCCATGGCTTCTACTCTAAATTTCTTTGCAGGAATAGGTGAAGGAGAATGCAGCATGTCGCCTCCAATATTAGACGAAAACAACTACTCAGTCTGGAAATATCGGATGCAAGTTTTTACAATGGCAAACGATTTGTATCTATGGCAAGCTATTAAACACAGTGATCAACTGACGACAAAAGTCGGGAAAGATAAGGTAAGTGAATACAACACTAAAGCTATGAATATATTACATAACGCCTTGAACCAGGAACTTTGGCGAAAAATCTCCCACTATAAAACTGCTAAGGAAATGTGGGACAAACTTGAGGAATTGCACGAAAACACGCCTCAAAAAGCGGTCAGCACAAACGATGAATCAACTGGTCAGTGCCTCATGGCAGACGAAAAAGACGAGGTAAGTACATCTAACGATATGCAAATTGCTTATAACAAACTGCATGATGAGTTGGTAAATGCTTCTAAGACTATTAAAGATTTACAAAGAACTCTTTCTTTACAAGAAGAGGATTTTCAAAAACAACTCTTTTTAAAAGACAAGGACTTTGAAGAACGTCTTTCTTTAGCTCAAAAAGGTGTTGAAAATCTGTCTCGTGATAACGAGAATCTTGCAAATGAAAATCAATTTTTGTTAAATGATAGTATAGAACTTAGACAAGTCATCAAGACTATGCATGAAGCCTCTTGTGTTGATAAATGCTCTACTTGTACTGCTTGTGAGTCCTTAAAACTAGAAAACACAGAACTTAGGAAAACATTAGAAACACGTAGTAAAGAAGTTCCTAAAGTTGTTGAAAAAGAAACGCCTAAGAAATATCAACGGCATAAAAACAAAAACTTCACTACTCCACCTAGAAATAACTCTAAGGTATTAAACAAGCCTAGAACAAATTCTTTTAGACCACCTAGACATTATGCTAGAATGTATGAAAATAAGGGTAGAACTAATATCTTTAGACAACCTAGATCCGAATCTAGGATTCTTGCAAACAAGCCTACAAATAGTAATTTTCGGCAACCAAGAAATAACTCTAGGAACGAGCTTAGACCACCTAGACATGACACTAGGTCCTTCAACAAGTCTAGCACTAATGACTTTAGACCATCTAGATATTATACTAGAAATGGGAACAATATGTCTAGTGTTAATCTTTTTCATTCGCCTAGAACTTTGTTGGCTCAACCTAGGCATCAACACAACCCGAACGTAGTATGTCATTACTGCAATCGTATAGGTCATATTGCACCTATGTGTTTTACAAAGCATAGAGATTCTTCATATTATTATGGTCGTTATTTGCCTAACCCCCAAGGACCCAAAATGGTATGGGTACCTAAAGAATATTAATTTGCTTTGTAGGTGTGCTTGAAGGGATCAAGTGTACTATGGTACCTTGACAGTGGATGCTCCAGACACATGACAGGAGACGAATCCAAATTCCTTCAACTAGAGCACAAAGAAGGAGGAAGCGTTGTATTCGGTGACAACAATAAAGGACAAATTATTGGCATCGGATCGGTCGGAATTTTCAAACTTAATGACTAGCGAATTTGAGATGTCCATGATGGGTGAGTTACAATTCTTTTTGGGATTACAAGTAAAACAAATGAAGGAAGGTACATTCATTTGTCAAAGCAAGTATTGCAAAGAACTGCTTAAACGTTTTGATATGAACAATGCAAAGGAAATGGCAACTCCCATGAGCACATCCGATCATCTCGACAAAGATGAAAAAGGTAAGGAAGTCGACATCAAAAAGTACCGAGGTATGATTGGCTCTCTTCTTTATCTTACTGCTAGTCGTCCGGACATCATGTTTAGCGTGTGCGTCTGTGCCCGTTATCAATCATGTCCGAAAGAGTCTCACCTTACTGCGGTAAAGCGGATTCTAAGGTATCTTGTCGGTACTACCAATATGGGTCTATGGTACCCCAAAGGTTCTTCATGCCAACTTATTGGCTATTCCGACTCCGATTTTGCTGGATGCAAATTGGACCGCAAGAGCACTAGCGGCACTTGCCACTTGCTCGGTAGCGCTTTAGTTTCTTGGTTTAGTAAGAAGCAAGTTAGTGTTGCGTTGTCCACAACCGAGGCTGAATATGTAGCCGCGGGGAGTTGTTGCGCTCAAATCCTATGGATGAAACAACAACTCTTGGACTATGGCCTACGTCTTGACCACATTCCTCTTAGATGTGACAACACTAGTGCCATATGCTTGACGAAGAACCCCATTCTTCACTCGCGAACAAAACACATTGAAATTAGACATCATTTTATTAGAGATCACGTTCTAAAAGGCGATGTCGAAATTGAATTTGTTGAAACAAAAAGCCAATTGGCAGACATCTTTACAAAGCCCTTAGATAAAGAGTCCTTCTTCCGAATTCGTAGTGAACTCGGGATCCTTGACTCCACGTTGATCTAAGTCATGCATTGCATTTTATTTCTTACATAATTTCTAACTTGAGCGTCGGAGGCGTCTAACATTTTTTTGCAGGTATCACCCTAAAGAAAAGGGGATCATAAAAGCATGACGCAAAATACTCAAGTATTCTACAGGAAAATCGCCGTCAAACAATCGATTACTGTATCAATAATCGATTACTTTTGTTATATTTATTTTCCAATAAATAAACTTTTGTTTATTTCATATGTTTTTTTGCATATTCTTCCCTTGTATATATTTTTGCTAATGGCAAAAGGGGGAAGAAACGGGATATCAAGAAGTATGCTATATCACTCTCAACTTCATTCATGCTTAAAGTGAGGGGGAACATGAATTGAGGGGGAACATCAAATTGCATACTTTACACTTGTCTTGGATTATCAAAATAATTATTGCATATATCCCGCTTATGTTTGCCATTATCAAAAAGGGGGAAATTGTTGGAAACACGTTTCAAATGCAATATACTAAACGTGTGTTCTTTTGTAGGTTTTGATGAATGTCAAACAAAGCAAAAAGCGATATATAGCAGTACTCAAGGACAAGCACAAAATGGATGCATTACAAGAAGCTCAAGACAAAGTTTAGAAATGTTATAATTGAGTCAATATTAATTGTGATCTTGATTCCTCAACTTGGCTCATAACATGGCTTCTCTACTAAAATTATTTTTCCAAAATCATGCATATTTAAATTAAGTGTCAAATGATTTTAAACTATGCATATTTACATTTGTTAAAATATTTTCCAAGCATGCCTCAAAAATCTGGGCTAAGATAATCGATTATGTACTTATGATAATCGAGTATCTCTAAGCCAAGACTGCATGACAATCGATTGTGAATTAATGATAATCGATTGTGAGTAAGTCAGTTAACATCAGGTTTTTGCAAACTGCATAACAATCGATTGTGTACTTATGATAATCGATTGTTAACTGAGGCAAAGTTTTCAAAACTCATAAAAATCGATTATGAACTAATGGTAATCGATTAGAATGAGAAAAATGTCTCCCAGTGATTTTAAATAAGATGATAATCGATTGTGGCTTTTGATAATCGATTATATATGAGACAGAGCGTTTTGAAATTAATTAATAATCGATTATTCCATTTGATAATCGATTGTTGAAGCTGACCGTTGTCATATATTTTCAATTACCTTCAGGTAGTCGATTGTTGATATTTAACAATCGATGTTTTGCTTAAAATCTGGAAAAGATTTTCTGAACGTTGTTAAAATAATCGATTGTTGATTTCCGGACAATCGATGTTTTATGCCAAAAATTGGAAAGGATTTCTTAACGTTATAAATAATCGATTATTGATTTGAAGTAATCGATTGTTGACGTAAAATCTGGGATTGAATTTTTAATCTGATAGGCAAACAATCGATTGTTTAGTCTTGACAATCGATTGTCACTGAGTAATTTCAGCAATCCTTAATTGGCAATTATACAACGGTAAGACTGAGTTTTTCACCTATAAATACAGCTTCAACTCAGTGTTTTCACAACAACAACATATACACTTTGAGTATTTTCATTGCTAAAAGCTTTCTTACATTGATCATCATTTTCCATTCATCCATAAAGCTTTTTGAAGAGCCATTCTATTGAGCTAAGTTGTTGTGATCTTGAGCGTACTATTTCTACTCATATCTACTCATTAAGGAGTGCTTTGTAAAGTGAGTGTGTTTTGTGTTTGTAAGAGAATTGCGATTCTCGTTTGTTGAGGAACTTGTGATTCCTCGGTTGAAGTCTTTGGGATTGTTATCCCCGAGCAGTTGAAGTCTTTGGGATTGTTATCCCCGAGCAGTTGAAGTCTTTGGGATTGTTATCCCCGAGCAGTTGAAGTCTTTGGAATTGTTATCCCCGAGCAATTGAAGTCTTTGGGATTGGTATCCCCGAGCAAGTGAAGTCTTTGGGATTGTGATCCCCGAGCACCTGGGTGAGGCTTGTGTCCTCAACTGTAACGGTTTGTTAAGCACCCGTAAGCTTGACAAGTTTAGTGGAAATCTCGAGAGAGTCTCTCGAGGACTGGACTAACCACGTTTGTGGCCAACCAGGATACATCATTGTGTAAGTTTATTCTACTGCACTTGTTTTAATTTCTGCAAAGTTTTTAAATTCCGCACTAAAACGCTTAATATTTTTAAAACGCTATTCACCCCCCCCCCTCTAGCGTAAAGCGTATTGTCCAACAAATAATGCATCCACCCAAGACTATGCTAAGGCCTTGATTTTCTTGCGCCATCGCCTTGATGAAGGTTTGAAAATGTGCTAAGGCCTTGATTTTCTTGCGCCATCGCCTTGATGAAGGTTTGAAACTGTGCTAAGGCCTTGATTTTCTTGCGCCATCGCCTTGATGAAGGTTTGAAACTGTGCTGAGGCCTTGATTTACTTGCGCCATCACCTTGATGAAGGTTTGAAAATTGAATATATCACAGTCAAAGATCCACCTATCTTGTGGAATGGCTTAAAGGAGAGATATGACAACCTGAAGTTGGTCACTCTGCCACAAGCACGATACGATGAGAATCCAAAAGCAAATAGTTCATAAACTATATGTTATCGTTGCGGTGGAAAAGGGCACTAGGCGAAAATCTGCCGTGTACCAAGACATTTGGTTGAGCCTTGTCAAGCATCTCTAAAGAGTAAATGCCCTGAAACAAATTTTGTCTCTGACGACAATTTTGACATCACCCACTTGAATGTGGCAGACTTCTTTGAGCACCCTGAGGGAAAATAGACCACCTAATCGGTGATGGATCTGTAATGAAAGAAGATGGAATTGTTTGATTTTATTTCACTTATTTGTAATAGTTAGTGAATAAACTAATAGTCATTAGTATCAGCTCGTATTAGTTAGTTTATGATATAATGTTAGTATTAGTTCTTTAGAATATTTAAATATGCTCAGATTTCAATAATATTTTTATTTTCCAGTAGAGGTAATCGACTAACCTAACAGTTAATCGATTATCTAATATTTCGCATTAAAACTGCAAAACAATCGATTGTGTATGTTCAACAATCGATTGTGTATGTTTAACAATCGATTGTCTTAAGACAAGTTTTTCAAAATAGCAAATAATCGATTGTGTATGTTTAACAATCGATTGTGTATGTTCAACAATCGATTGTGTATGTTTAACAATCGATTGTCTTAAGACTGATCTGAAGTTTTTCAAAATAGCAAATAATCGATTGTGTATGTTTAACAATCGATTGTGTATGTTTAACAATCGATTGTGTATGTTTAACAATCGATTGTCTTAAGACAGTGATAAGTTTTTCAAAATAGCAAATAATCGATTGTGTATGTTTAACAATCGATTATGTATGTTCAACAATCGATTGTGTATGTTTAACAATCGATTGTCTTAAGACAGTGATCTGTAAGTTTTTCAAAATAGCAAATAATCGATTGCGTATGTTTAACAATCGATTGTGTATGTTCAACAATCGATTGTGTATGTTTAACAATCGATTGTCTTATGACAGTGGTCAAAGTTTTTCAAAATAGCAAATAACCGATTATGTATGTATAACAATCGATTATATTAAGACACAATCGATTGTGTATGTTTAATAATCGATTGTTTTAAGAAAATGCTTAAACTGAAATTTTCAAACTGCAAAGTAATCGATTATGGAAAACATATAATCGACTATCTGATTTAGTTAGTCAACTGACCTCAGCAGATTTTGAAAATATTGTTTAAATATGAAGCAAACAGATTTGTATATTCTCATGTTCATATATTTTATTTTGTATGTCAAACCATGGGAATTAAATTGATTGAAGGCTCCTGAAGAGCAACTATAGCTCTGCCTAAAGGAACGATATTTTAGAGAATGCGATGTTCTCCTCCAAGTCTAGGAGGAACTTGTTGAGTTTTAATAATATCAGTCAAAATGTTCTCCTCCAAGTCTAAAAGGAACTTGTTGAGTTTTAAAGATATCATTCAAAATGGATATCAGATTGAGACAATACATGGGTATAATCTTGAATACCTCATTTACTCATGAAAACGAGGCTGCCCACTTCGGCTTGGGGTCACGCCATTTTGCATGCAGCAATGCTAGTTTGTTGGCTGCCCACTTCGGCTTGGGGTCACGCCATTTTGCATGCAGCAATACTAGTTCGTCTCTGACTGACGAATTGACACAAATATTCCCCGTTGCAATTGGTTTTGGGTCATGAACCTAATATATCCCATTTAAGAATCTTTGGATGCGCAGTATATGCGCCTATAGCACCGCCATCCCGCACCAATATGGGTCCGCAAAGAAGGTTATGAATATATGTTGAGTCTGAATCGTCCTCCATTATTCGCTACCTCGAAACATTGACAGGGGATTTGTACACTGCACGATTTGCAGACTGTCAATTTGATGAGACACTTTTCCCAAAATTAGGGGGAGAAGTTGGTGAAGCCAAACGGGAAATTTTGTGGAAAAATGCATCATTATCTCATCTTGATCCACATACCTCTATTTGTGAAAAAGAGACGCAAAATATTATCCATTTGCAAAGAATAGCAAATCGAATGCTAGACGCATTTACAGATTTGAAAAGGATAACAAAATCACATATCCCCGCAGTGAATGTGACAACATCTGATTCAAGAATACATATTCATTATTGTAAGAATATGAACATGAAATTGGTATTGAATATACCACACTCACCCCTAGAAGGAGGTTTGAGATGATACCACACTCACCCCTAGAAGGAGGTTTGAGATGATACCACACTCACCCCTAGAAGGAGGTTTGAGATAATACCACACTCACCCCTAGAAGGAGGTTTGAGATGATATATGGCATGAATGATCGTTGGTCACGTACCTATTGTACGCCAAAGTATTTTGGAAATATGACTATTAAAGGACAACGATAATGCAAGAAACCTATCTTGCATATAAGTTTGACATGACCATAATGGTATAACTTTCTCTTTAAGAAAGATATTCACCACATGGATGTTGATGAATTTGTGGTAGTACAAAATTAATTGAGAGCTCTAGAAGAGCCAATTATTACTATGTTGGAGAAACACAATTGAGTAATGTGCTGTGGTGAGTCTCAAAGAAACTTATTCAGTTTCCAAAGTACACGCGAAAGCGCTGATTATATTGAGACTATAAATAAAGGAAAGATTTGATATCTTCTATCACTACAACTTGTAGCGGGATAATTTGTATATGAAAAACTACCCGCTTTATTCTCCAGTTTATACTACACAAACAAAGGAATGCCACAATAAAGTGGATATCTATTGGTATAAAAACCCATGTCATAATAAACCTGAAGTTTATTGATAAGTGCACATGTCATGGTGTAAATTTGAAGTTTACCAATATTGATAATTTATTCAGTTGGCATTCGGGTTAGCCATCTCATTTTAAGTATGATGTGCAATAATAGAGAATTCACATGGGTGAATATTAAAGAACTAGAAAGTTCTTTACGAATTCTCTTGTATTACTTGTTCTCATTAATGAACTGACCAACTAAAGAGTTCGGGTTGAAGCCCATAAATTCTGGAAATATCAAAGGTGAATATGGGCCCATTCACCTGCCATGTATACCACATATGATGCATCTATGAAATGGTTACATGCGTGATTGTTATTAACCTGCAGCCTGGTCGGTGCTTGCGAGGTAAATTGCTCAGTAATCTAACTTCGAGCATAATTTCCAGATTTTCTACTCAAGATAGTTCATCTTGATAAGTTGGTTTATATCAAAGTTGGTTTAGCAAGATAATTATTGAGTGCCTCCACTTAATAGCTAAACTGTTTCTTATGAGAACAAAGTTATATATATTAGTTTGATATACGTTGTATACGAGAGTATATTCTCCCCTCACAAGTGGTTCGGGGTCAGAAACCAAATAATTTCATCTTATTATTAATGTGTTGTGTATATTGACATGATAATGCACAAAGATGATTTTCCAAAGTTGAGGAAACAAGTTAGCTTTTCTAACATGAGGGGGAGACATGATAAACACTTGAGAAAAGGTTACATGGGATGAATTATCATTTGTATATGTAAATCCCCGAATATCATGATATGAACCTGAAGTTCATAAAAGGGATAATTCAATTGCAACATATTGCAAAGCATGCTATACTCATTTGCTGACCCAAAGAATGTAACTATATTCTCACTACAAATACTCATATTAAGTCCCAGAAGGACAAAGTCTTTGATACGCTTAAAGCGTATAGACAAATACTTGATTCCATATGAAAGACATGTAGATTTGGACATATAGTTCAAATACTTGAAAGTATAAAGTCAAAGGTATGTATAATCAGTTTTCGATATCTTATTTGTTTAGCATGACATGAAAACTTGATATGCATCTAAAGTCTATTATGTGATTTATATGACTTAACTTGAAAGATTTAAGTTGCTTAAAGCATACACAATTCTTGGTCCTGAAGTACCACATCCTAAGTACAATTTGTGTACATATGTATCTTGCTATAACTATAAGCATGATGGCATTGAGAATACATCTATGAAGATATTGAAGAGTCATTCCACGACATTATATGAAGATGTTCATATCTATCAAGAATGATGATTTCAAGGTGCGGAATATTTATTCAAGTCAATATGGTTGATTTATTTACCAAACATCTACCAAAGATTGTTTTGAAGATGGTGCACAAGATTGGAATGCAAATGCTCAAGGATATAAATTGATGTTCTTATCAGGGGGAGTTAATGCGCGTTGCACTTTTTTTCCCTTGCAAGGTTTTGTCCCAACTGGGTTTTCCTTGCGAGGTTTTTAACGAGGCAACCAATAGGCGCATATTCAAACATGTGTACTCTTTTTCCTTCTCTTTAATTTTTCCCATTGAGTTTTGGTTTTAAGGTTTTAACGAGGCACATTATTGAATAGACATTCAAGGGGGAGTGTTATAAATAGAACTCTATTTAAGGTGAATGTCTATATTTAGAGAGATTCTAGGGTTTACTACTTGGTGGCTAAGTCACCACCTCCCTATAAATATAGGAGTTCTATTCCATTGTAAACCATCCCCAAGTATCAATAAGAATACTCCTCTCTCTACTTTTCTCTCTATTGTTCTTGTTCTTGTATTATTGTTCTTGTTCTTATATTATTTCATAACAAAATTCTTAATATCTTTTTATTTGGCTATGTGGCTCTTAAGATCGGAATAATATCGCCCCATTTCGTTTACTGCCCTGGGTAAAAATATGGATCGAGCATTTATAGACAGAAAAGTTATTCTAACAAAAAGAAAAATGTTATGTATGTCAATTTATAAGTAGTTTATTACAAAATTGATTAATTTTTAAAATATTATTAATATTAGCAAATTAGTTATTTGTAGCCAATAAAAATTAAATTTTTGCTTTCTTTTAAATGTGTGTTATTAAAATAGAATGGGTAGCTTGAATCTCAATTTTGGGATGATTTGGTAGAGTTTTAAGGAGATCTGAATTGAAAATCAAGGTAGAAGATGAACATGAAAAAATTAATAGGTACATCACATTGTGTATCAAATGTGTATCACATGTATATCTATGTATACCTGTGTGTGAGATACATGTTTGATATACGTGTCGCAAAAGAATTTCTTGAACTCGATTTTAACTACGAATTTTGATACAAAATTAGTCCTAATCACCTACAATCTTCTTTAAATTTTGTATATTGACTCATATATATGTTTTCAATGAATCTCAACCATACTCATTGAAAAAGTCCATTTTTACACACAGACACACACACACACATATATATATATGAAATTTTCTTTCCGTCTTGTATTTACTGCTGCTAATCACGCTTGAAAATATTGAAGGAATTTTTTGTGTATGATTCTTAGAAGAAAAAGGAACTTATTTCTTTAAGTTTTCGATTTTTATATGTATTTGTTAATTTTGATAAGTTTATAATTAATGGTTATAATATGATAAGTTAGAAATTTTTTGGAGATAAGCATTACTTGGTTAAATAAGTTCTTTGAAAATGAATTTTGATTTTCGTTTTGGAGGTTGTAACAAATCCAAACGCTGTCGCTCTATCAGGACCCTTGTCCAAACAATTCGAATCTGTTGTCCGACAGAATGGACATCCACTCGTGCATATCCACGTGCAACTCTGAGTTTATAGTACAAACAGTCCACTAACAAAAAAGTTGCATCAGCCTGCTTGGATTCCATTAGACCTGCCAACCAACCCTGAGCCACATAAGAAAACCACACCTATAGTAAAAGGGTAAACTCACAAATGACAATGTAATTAAAGACCTTTCCACAGCTTCCTTAGTCCTATAATTTGTACTTTGATTTTCTTCTATCGGAAATAACATAGAAGAGGAAGGGTGAAACCTAAATGACAACTTTTTGACTTAAAATATATTTTTATCATAAAAAAGAAGAAAATATTTTTTATATATAATGTGGTATTACACCATATTATATCTTAAAATGTTTCTATTGTTAAAGTACAACATGATGTAACACCGTATTATATATAGCGCGGAGTAATACCACGCTATACCTTTTAATTTAAAAGCTTCTCTTCCTCCCAAAAATGCTAGCAGCGGTCCCTCCCCCCATCTTTTGTCCATAAAATTTCGAGTGAGCCCACTCGTCGCACAAAAAAAATAAGATTGTAGGTTCTGTATTCAATCCAAGCCTTATATTATTGTGGTTTTCTCGTTACGGGCTTAAAATATTAATTTTTTTACTTTTCTAAAAATATAAATCGAGGTATTCCGATTTAATATATGTCGAAACTCGTATAATAATGCATATTAGTTGTATTGAAGGTGTTTCCATGTTGTTTTGTGTTTTGTTTGCGATTAAACCAGTATATTATTTTTATCCGTATTTAGATATTACTATTTTACAAAATATTTAAAAGTTGAGAAATAATTTTTTTTTATTAATAAAAATGTTTATAAATTTCTTTTACTATTTTATACGTAATTTCGTGAATGTTATGTTATTAAAATATATTTATTGCTTTGATTTAGTTTAGATTATTTATTTGCTTAAAGACTAGTGCTCTTTTAGCATAGTAAAATATAGAGCATTTTAGTGTAGTAAAATATTGAGCCTTTTAGTGTGGTAAAATGTAGAGCCTTTTAGCATAGAATCTCTTCGTTTAAGTATCTATTATATTGATATATCAAACACAAACTCTGTCCAATTACAATTTATAAAAATTAATTATTTAATTTATAAACAAAACACACAGAATTATGAAAAATATTGAAATTGACACATATAAGAATTCAGGATAGGTTGGTGCTGCTGGCCTCAAATATCGAGTCTGGAACGTATAGATATATATTTTGTCCAATTAAATAATTAGATATTAATTATTTACAAGACAAACACACAATTAAATGAAAAAAATAAAATTGACACACATAAGAATTCAAGATAGCTTGGTGCTACTGGGCCTCAGGAGCCCATAGATATATACATTGTCTAATTAAAAATTAATTATTTAATTTTCAAAACAAATACACAAAATAATAAAAATATTAAATTGACACACATAAGAATTCAGGAAAGCTTGGTGCTACTGTGTCTCAAATATCGAGTTTGAAACCCATAGATATATACGTTATCCAATTGAAAATTAATTATTTAATTTATAAAACAAACAAAATTATAAAAACTACTGAAATTGACACAAATAAGAATTTAGGATAACTTAGTGCTATTGGGCCTCAATTATCGAGCCTGAAACTCATAGGTATATACTCTGTCCAATTAAATAATTAAATATTAATTATTTACAAAACAAACACACAATTAAATGAAAAAAATTAAAACTGACGCACATAAGAATGCAGGATAGCTTGGAGCTACTAGGCCTCAAATATCGAGCATGAAACTCATAGATATATACTTTGTCTAATTAAATATTAATTATTTACAAAAAAAATACATAATTAATATTATTTAGTTTACAATAGATGACATGGACGTGTAGCATGAGCATCCTAGACCTTTCTCCAACGAGCTATTAGTGTTACAGGACGATCATAGGTCCGCCTACGTAGGGGAGGGAGAGCTACTAGACCAGACTCTCCATGCCAGGAGAGTGGATGACTTGCGGGGCTTTATGAGGGGTAGAGATTTCCATCCCTATGTAATCCAACCCTGCGGGATGCGGGCTCTATAGGATTTTTTTAGATTGGACGGCTGCAGCTCGACTAGTCTCCGATCAGGCCTTGATAGTGTGGTGGCTACCGGAGATGCACACTTTTCACCTGCCCATTGGCGAGGCCGCCATCATGTTGAGGTTTTATATGGGTTGCCTGCTAATGGACTACCTGTTGCACTGCCTCAGGGTATGAGATATATGTCGCGTCCCCAGTATTTGGACTTGCTGCAGCAGCTCACTGGTTTAAGGCCACAAGATGAGACTGCACCTTCAGGGGCAGTCGCATGGCTTTGATAGCTATTAGACAGCATCTACAGATATTGCACCCCGACATCATCAGTGAGACAACTGATCTACATATTCACCGGTACACGAGGTTGGTGTTGCTCCTTTATTTTGGGGGTGTCTTGTTCCCGAACACTTCGGAAAATCTAGTGAATTTGGATTTCTACATCATCTTCAGCAGCTAGATGCTTTACCCCAAAACGGGTAGAGTGTTGTTGTTCTCGCTTACATGTACAGGCATATGTGTCGGGAAATCATGAGCACCAAGAGCGCTGTATGTGGTTTTCTACTGCTTCTACAGGTGAAACATATTTGAATACTCCGTTTATTACTTCCAATTCTATCTAGTCAAAACTTATCTTAAACTTTATGTCAACCTTGTATGTTAGGTTTGGGCCTGGGAGTGGTTCCTACAGTTGCAGCCACCTCTACCATCATTACCTCCGGATGTAGCACCTCTGTTTCTCCCTCTAGATATGAAGTGGGTTCTCCGACATGAAAATTACCAAGCCATTGATGCTCATCATAATCTCCCTTTTGTCAGGGATGTGTTGGATATGCGAGAGGGCGCACAGGTAAATGTGTACCTAAACTTACTTGTTTTAAATTCATTTGTATAGCGCATACTCACTTTTATGTTATTATTTTATCGTTCATCTGGATACCATACGGCGATAACTTAATAAGTGGCTTGCCCGATTATTGCTTGCACGGCCGACTGATTTGGAGCACTTCTGTTTCGCTAATGTGCCTTGATATTGTGGAGCATCATGCCACAGAGCGGTACTTCATAAGTTTGGTTGTCCGCAGACTATACCGGGAGGGCCTATATGGGAGACTACACATTATCATCGGGATAATCGTTCGAGGGCGGACGACGCATTTGTAGCACGGCTAGAAGCGTAGGTCCATACTTGGGACCAGCAAGAGGACTTGATTCCGCCCCCACCTTCACAGATCCAGGCGGCTACTATTGATATGTATATGTCCTGGTACTGACGCTTTACTCGAATTTTCATCGAGAACCCCATTCATCAAGTTGGCAATCGGTATATACCATACGTGGGGAGGCACGAGGCACTCGTATGTTATTTGGTATTCTTACTTATAATTGTGAAATAACGTTTTGTAATTAATATTTTAAATGTTGTGTGTTATTATACCAGTTGGGACTGTAGATGAAGTAGTATGTCGGCGATCCTACGGTCGCTGAGTATGGCCTCACGTGACAAAGCTGGATATCAGGACACTACAGCGATCCAGAGAGTGCGAGCGCTTGGATCATGAGGCTAATTATGTGGCACCAAAGCACCACCATCGGGGTAGGCATGTCGCGCGCCCGAGGGTACGAGGAGGAGGCAAAGCTGTCTCATGAGGCAGGGATGCCCCACGGGGTTGCGGGGGCCGGCGAGGAGCTAGTCCCCAGCAAGGAAGCGTTGAGGCACCTGTTAAGGCACCTGATGATGAGGTTGGATCCGATCTGCCGGGAGACATTCCTCATCTAGACAAGCATCCCAGCAACATGTCGCCGTACAGCCTTCAACTAGCGCTGCCAGCATCGCAGGTGACCTCGTCAGATCCATTGTTGATTACGGTCACGACTTCACCGGAGGTTGGGAGCAGTTCTTTTAAGGCCCATTGACCTCAGCAGAGGATCGGCCAACTGGAGACGTAGATGGTGGGTGCAGGTTGAGTTTTGGCTCATCGTCTTCAGGTGCAGCGGATCTATCATAGGCGCAGATATGTTTGTATTACTATTAAATCTTGAGTGTTTTTCTCAATGATTTTCCATAAATTAGTTTTAAATTTCTTATTAAGGCTTCATCCCAGCCCATCACGAAGGCTATTTTGTGTGATGCTGAGGACACCACGAATGCTTATATTCAGGAGCCCGACGAGACCATGGTAAGAAAATGTTTTTGACTTAACACGTACATTAATAATATACACTTTCATATACTGAGCTTACTTATTGTTTTGTAGGTTTTTGATTGACCGACGGCCCCTTCTACCGACCCTGCCAGCCTAACTGACGATCATGCTGCAACGCATCTTTATATAAAGAGGTGACGTGTAGTGAGGATGATCCTGATAGTGTATCCGGGCAGGAGGGGATATGCCTCATGCCAGCGATTGCATTGAAGCACAAAGGTTGTGGGACTCATTGACTTTTTTTGTATTTTATGTACGCTATGTAAATATTATTTTATGTAAATAATAACAATATCTTTTTGTGCTTACATAATATGCGCATTATCTTTTATTACCCCATTTCTTCTTTATTTTAACAGTACAAAACAAACACAAACATAGAAACTTAACATAATTTAAATTCAGTACAACTAATGAAAATACATGATACAGAAAATATAAAGTTACACTACTAAGCTCAACACATACATGTCATTGTTTAGTGACCACCGCCTAGTATTCTCTGCTCCAACCACTTAAATTTTTTTTCTAGCTTATTTTTTTCTTCTTCCACCTCTTTGAGTTTCTCCTTCAACTCCGCAAATTCTCATTTGTATTGTCGTTCATATTTCCATTGTTTCAAACACAAATAATGAAGATACTGCAATTTTTCTTTATAGTATTCCTGTTGACAGGGTTCATCAATTCATACCTCAAAATTGCAAACGGTTCATTAGGAACCCTATAAAACTTGTCTATTCACGCCCATTAGCACCGTCCAACTTTACCATCGTCTCAATAGTCTTGCATCATGCATTTTTTGCCACACTCGCACCTTGGCACATAAAGGGGTTCAAACATTTGTCAAAGAGTAAAAACCTTTATTTTATGAAAATATTTGCTATTGGTTATTGTTAAGACCAGAAAATAACTAGAATGCACCTATTATTTATAGGTAACACAACACACAAAATATAGTACTTAACCACACTATATACATTATTTTTTCTGAAACGAAATAGATTTTTCGCAATCGGTCAGCTTTTCAGACAGACAAGACAACACACAAAATATAGTATTTAACCGTGCTATACATATTGACTTTTTCTGAAACGAAACAGCTTTTTCGCAGTCGTTCAGCTTTTCAGACCGACAAGACAACACACAAATGTGATATTTAACCGTGCTATACATATTGAATTTTTTTAAAATGAAATAGCTTTTTTGCATTCAGTCAGCTTTTTAGACCGACAAGACAACACGCAAAATGTAGTATTTAATCACACTATACATATTGAATTTTTTGGAAATGAAATAGCTTTTTCGCAGTCGGTCAGCTTTTGAGACCAATAAGACAACGCACAAAACGTAGTAGTTAACCGCTCTATACATATTGACTTTTTCTAAAACGAAATAGCTTTTTGGTTTATTCTTTTATTTTCGTGTATGTTGCTTTAGTTATATTTGTTGTGCTTTTTTCTCTTCAAATATTATGTTATGAAATTTCAATCTTCATATTGGCCTTCTTTACTAACACCAATAAGTTGAATGTTGGAACTATCATATCACCATCCCAATTCAAAAGGTCATGTTAAACGATAAGATGTAATAAGACTGTGGAACATGGTTTTATTTGATATATATCGCAACATAAACAAGTACAGACACTTATTACAAAAAAAATATTACGACAACAAAACACTAGGTGTGTCCTTGATATTTGGGTATATTAGACGAACTTGCACCAGGAGCTGGATTACCACCACCATCCAGACCAGCTGAAGCACATTTACGACGGTCGTGTCCTGTTGCAAGCATATGCCACATTTATGCGCATAAGCGGTATCACAAACATCCATTTGGTTCTATGCGTTCTCTTTTGCACTTGCAGCTTGCACAAATAGTCCTTGTTACACAGCATTTTAAATGGTTCAGGTGAGCAATATTTCTCAGCACCCAATGGATGCAACTGTCCACTATACGTATGCAGCAACATTGTATTGCTTATCAACAAAGTTGGTTTCCCCTAAACCAGCTTATTGAAATCACTTCATGGCATGTGGGCACGGCATGTGGTAAATGGTCTATTTTCAGAAAATTTTATTTTGTGTCTCATACAACTGACATTAGTTGTATGAGATATCTTTTTTGTCTCAAAGGTTGGTGGACCCAGGTTTTTGTGGATCCAAAAGTGTAAGATTGAGGTCCACAAATTTGTAAAACAAAAAAGAGCCTCATACAACTAATATAAGTTGTGGGCGACACACCACCGTTTCCCACATGAACACAACCTGTTGGTTCATTCACGGTTTGTAGATTTTTCCCCTATTGTTTACGGATAGCAGTGTAAACTTAAAAAATAACTCGGTCCTGATCATACTATAAATATGAATGTCAATTTGCTCGCCTCCTTTATTTCTCAAATCTTCTTATCGGTATTAGCATAAATTGAACACCCCTATCCATCAATTCTGAGGCAACTCTATTCCTTTCAAGAAACCTCTTCGCAACCCGTTTGATTATCATCCTGACTATGGCAGTGACAGGCAATCCGCGTGCAGACTTCAACAAGCCGTTGAAACTCTAACACATTTGTTGTCAGAGCTCCCATTTTCTCCCACCATCAGCATGCAATGTCCATTTGTGAAGATCATGTCCCATTATCCAATTATAGGCTCTTTCGTCTAACTGCCGGATTGCTTCCATGTGCCTCATAAATTTGCATTGCCGGTGCTCAGTTGTAGTCATCCATATTAAATCATGCAAGGCCTTATCGGGATATTTCTTCGTAATATCGGCCTTATGGTGCCTCACATAGTAATGGTGGTATACATAGGGTTCTTCCCATTCTGGAAGATGCCGCGCAAAATTTAAAATACCACCATGTCGATCAGATATTAGACAAATACTTGAACGATGTTTGACAACATACTTCTTCAAGTGGTTCAAAAAAGTATCCACATCTCTTCGCTTTCATTGGCACAAATGGAAAAAGCTAGTGGAAATATTTTTCTATTGGCATCTACTAAACTGCGATCAAAAGCTTAATATCATACTTTCCATAGACATGAGTACCGTCAATGGAAATTACTGGACAACAATGCATAAAACCATAAATTGCTGGTTTAAATGACCAGAATATATAGTGAAAAATATATTTCGGTATTTCGAACTCCTCTCATGCCTCTATTCAACAATAATCCCGGGGTTAAAATGTTTCAGTGCTGCCATGTACCTGGGTAAAGTTAAAAATGACTTATCCCAATTACCATAAATAATTTCAAATGCACGTTTGAGCCCGAGATATGCATTTTCTTTTGGTTATAGTACACCCATATTGCTGGTGGATAGATGTAATACATTCTTTGATCTTGTACCTAATGGAAACTTCCAAGTATGGAATCAAGACAAGAGAAATCAAGTCTACATCCAAGTTAAAGTGATTCTGATTGAATGTGTCCATTTCACATATGTGGGTTCTAATATATTTTATCCATTTTGCATAACCTTGTTTCCTTCTTGATCGCACACAGTATCCATTTACAACCCATAAAGTGTCTACGACATTTGACCTTGTATACCTCCGAAGTTGACTCCCATACTATTATCTCATGGCAGTCTCTTACGATGTACATTATCCAAAGAAGGCTTATGTTGATGCGTTGCATATCCAAGTCCATGATAAACATGCTTTTTGTATTTTGGTGGAAGAAGAACTCGATGGGGAGCCTTGGTTTCACGATATCAAGGAATATATCAGAATGGGGGTGTATCCAGCACAAGCCACATGTGATCAAAAGAGAACAATTCGTGGCTTATCAAGCGGATGTTTCTTCAGTGGAGGGGTATTGTACAAAAGAACGCCAGATCTTGGACTATTGAGATGCATAGATGCTAGACAGGCCGCGGCCACCGTGACTGAAGTACATTTCGGAGTTAGTGGACTGCATATGAGTGGGTATGTGCTGGCAAAGAAGATTCTCCGAGAAGGTTATTATTGGCTCACCATGGAGCGATATTGTATCAGTTTCGTGCGCAAATGTCATCAATGTCAGGTGCACAGAGATTTAATTCATTCCCCACTATTTGAATTACATACAATGTCTGCACCATGACCTTTTGTTGCTTGGGGCATGGATGTCATTGGGCCTATCGAGCCAGCAGCGTCCAATGGGCACAGGTTCATTCTGGTGGCCATTGATTATTTCACCAAGTGGGTAGAGGCTAAAGCGTTCAAGTCTGTAACCAAGAAAGCATTGGTCGATTTTGTGCACTCAAAAATCATTTGTTGGTTTGTGATACCAAAGGTGATCATTAATGACAATAGGGCTAATATCAATAGTCATATGATGAAATAGGTATGTGAGCAGTTAAAGATTACACATCGCAATTCCACCCCTTACTGCCCCAAGGCGAATGGAGCAGTCGAGGCAGCCAACAAGAATATAATGAAGATACTTCGAAAAATGGTTGAGGGTTCCAGACAATGTCATGAGAAGCTACCCATCGCATTGTTGGGTTATCGCACTACTGATCGTTCTTTAGTAGGGGCAACTCCTTATATTTTGGTGTATGACACAGAAGCAGCGATACCTGCAGAGAAGCAGTGATACCTGCAGAGATAGAAATCCCATCCTTCTGGAGTGTCACTGAGGCCGAAATTGATGATAAATGAGTGGGTTTAAACCCACATAGAGCAGTTGAGTTTGATTAACGAGAAAAAAATTAGCAACGATATGTCATGGTCAGTTGTATCAACAAATGAATGGCAAGAGCTTATAACAAGAAGGTGCGCCCACAGAGGTTTGAAGTAGGTCCGTTCCTATTAAGACGTATCCTCCCTCATCAGGCGAAGGCAAAGGGCAAGTTCGCCCTAAATTGTCAGGGGCCGTTCATTGTGACGAGAGTGTTGTCCAATGGGGCTTTGTATTTGATAGATGTAGAAAGAAAGTGCGTAGAAATGGCCATCAATTTCGATGCGGTCAAGAGATATCATGTATGATTCTCTTTGGTTTATTTGTATTTTTTACTTGGCATATTTTGAAGATTGGAATGACGAAGCAAATTTGTTCTGCTATCTAAATACTTTATCCTTTGTTACCCCCTTTGAGCCTTATTTGTTTTCTTTCATACCCCTCTCTCAGAATCAGTAGCAAATTAGAAGTGCAAGCGTGAACGATAGGTAGAGGAAAAAGAAAAGACAAAGAATGAAAAGAGAGAGAAAAAATAGAAGAAAAAAAAGAGAAAAGAAAAGGAAAAGAAAAAAAATAAAACAACAAGAAAGAAAAGGAAGAAAGAAAAGAAAAGAAGAACTCTCTCATTTCATTGTTCTCTGCTTGCCATCGCCTTATGGTACCCCGAGGTTTTCACCGATAAGACTCTCTCATTTTATTTCTCTCAACAAATTTGATTGGTACCGAACCCCAACAACGGTATTTTTTCCTCCCCGGGGGTCTATAACTTTATAACCATTCGGACGGATTTGTAACCGAACCAATACATTTCTGCCCCAGTTTTTATTTTTGTGGGAGAATGGGGTTTTTATTTTGATATGAATGAACCTCAGGGAGAGGCTGCCTACTTATCCTTTCGGAATCAAGTCAGACGTAGTTCAGGAAGTTTTCCTAAACTAATTTTGTTTGTATTCTTCTTTCTTTTTTCTTTTGCATTTTTCTCTCTTTTTTTTGCATTTTCTCTTCTTTTTAACAACATTTCTGGTTATAGGGAAAGAAAGTCTTTGTCATTTCAATCCACCGGGGTTATTGTTGTAGGGGATTCAAATATAATACATTTTTACTGCGTCGGCGTTTACCGCTGCCTTGTGCTCATCTCTTTCAAGGTTGCCCAGGTACAATGCTCCTTCAGGCAATATCTTTCTGATGATGTACGGGCCTTTCCAGTTTGGAGCAAATTTTTCTTTGGCTTCCTGATGATGAGGAAGTACCCATCTCAACACCAGCTGCCCGACTTCGTAATTCCTGGAGCGCACTCTCTAGTTGTAAGAACGGGCTATCTTTATTGGTACAACTGCCTGTGGGATACCGCGACCATTCATTTTTCATCAATTAATGCCAGCTGCTCCAACCAGGTTTTGGCCCATTCACTATCTTCGATTTCTACTTAGACAATCACTCAGAGCGAAGGGATTTCTACCGTCTACGGGTATGACAACCTTAGTTCCATAGACTAGCAAATAGGGGGTTGCTCCTACCGACGTACGTACTATGGTACGATATCCCATCAGTAGCGAAGGGCAGCTTTTCCTGCATTGCCTCGAGCATTGAATCATTTTCCTCAAGATCTTTTTGATGTTTTTGTTGGCTGCTTTGACTGCACCATTAGCTTTAGGCCGGTAAGGAGTGGAGTTTCTATGTGTTATCTTGAATTGTTCACACATCTCTCCCTTCAGCCGACTGTTTAGATTAGCTTCATTGTAGTAATGATGGTATCGGGAATCCCAAAGAGGCAAATGATGTTGGAATGCACAAAACCCACTACCGCTTTCTTCGTAACAGACTTGAGGGGGATGCCTTCAACCCATTTTATGAAATAATCAATAGCGACCAATATAAATCTGTGCCTGTTTGAGGCTTTTAGCTCGATCGGCCCAATGACGTCCATACCCCAGGCGGCAAATAGTCAGGGTGCTGACATAAGGTGCAGTTCATTTGGCGGTGCATGAATCAAATTGCTGTGCACCTGGCATTGATGACATTTTCGGACAAAGCTGAAACTGTCTTTCTCCATGGTCATCCAATAATAGCCAGCTCAGAGTATCTTCTTTGCTAGTACATAGCCATTCATATGGGGTCAACACACGCCCACATGAACTTCGTGCATAATTCTCCTGGCTTCTTAGGCATCCACGAATCTCAACAAATTAAGATCTGTAGTCTTTTTATACAAAGTGTCACCACTTAAGAAGAAATTGCTCACATGCCGTCATACGGTTTCTTTTGTTCTCCGGTTCTTGCTCAGGGTATTTCTGTGTTTTCATGAATCTCAAGATATCATAATACCAAGGCTGTTGGCTGGGCTCTACTTCGGTCGCATTACAATACCTATGTCTTTCTTTGATTTGCATGTGTAAGGGATCAACATAGGCATTCCCAGGGTATGGAAACATGGAGGCCAAGGTTGCGAGTGCATCTGCTAACTCATTATGGCAACGGGGAGTATATCTGAATTGTACCGACCTGAACCATTTGTTGAGGTTTTCCACATGTTGTCTGTACGGGAGGAGCTTAATGTCCCTTGTCTCCCATTCTTCTTGAGCTTGTCAGATGATTAGATCGGAATCTCCCATGATTAGCAACTCTTCAACATCTTGGTTAATAGCCATTTTCATACCCATAATGCAAGCCTTATGTTCAGCTGTATTATTGGTGCAGAAGAACCGAAGTCTGGATGTAGCAGGATAATGCTGGCCTATGGGTGAGATTAAAATTGCCCCAATCCCTACGCCCTTTGCGTTTGCCGCTTCGTCGAAGAACTTTTTCCAGACGGGGGTGTCCTCAGCTGCTATTTCCAATGAGTTTACTTCTTCATCAGGGAAGTAGGTGTTTAAAGGCTGATATTCGTCATCAATGGGGTTCTCTTCCAATGCTTGAGCTTTCATCGCAGTTCGAGTGGCACAAACAATGTCGAACTCGATGAGCATGATCTGCCATTTGGCCAGTCGTCCTGTGGGCATTGGTTTTTGGAATATGTACCTTAGTGGATCTTGCCTGTTTATGAGGTACGTGGTGTGAGCTTGTAGATAATGCCTTAACTTCTGCGCCACCCACGTCAAGGCGCAACAAGTTCTTTCTAACAATGTGTATTTGGCCTCGTAACTGGTAAACTTTTTGCTAAGATAATAGATGGCCTACTCTTTCTTTCCCGTGGTGTCATGCTGCTCGAGAATGCAACCGAAAGAGACTTCCAAGACTGTCAGATAGAGAAATAATGGCCTTCCTAGTTCTGGTGGAACTAAAACTGGTTGATTGGACAAGTATTGTTTGATTTTATCAAAAGCTTCCTGACACTCGACTATCCACTTAACTGCCGTATCTTTCTTCAGTAGCTTGAATATAGGCTCACATGTTGAAGTCAACTGGGCGATGAACCGGCTGATGTAATTCAATCTTCCCAATAGACTCATTACATCCTTTTTGGTCTTTGGAGGGGCAGCTCCCGAATGGATTTGATCTTGGTTGGATCAAATTCGATGCCTCTTTGGCTGACAACGAACCCCAAAAGTTTGCCCGACGGAACTCTAAATGTGCATTTTGCCTGATTTAGTTTCAAATCGTATTTGCGGAGCCTTTCGAAGAACTTCCTCTGGTCCTTTACATGATCGCCCTGAGTCCTAGATTTGATAATCACGTCATCCACGTACACCTCTATTTCTCTATGCATCATATCGTGGAAGATGATGGTCATAGCCCTCATGTAGGTTGCCCCGGCGTTTTTCAATCCCCAAGGCATAACTCTATAACAATATGTTCCCCAAGGTGTGGTAAAGGAAATTTTCTTAGCATCTTCCTTATCCATCAACACTTGGTGGTATCCTGCATAGCAATCTATGAAGGGTTGAATCTCATGCTTGGAACAGTTATCGACAAGGATGTGGATGTTGGGTAGAGGGAATATATCCTTGGGACTCGCCTTGTTCAAATCTCTATAATCCACACACTCGAGTCTTCCCGTCTTTCTTCGGCACCGGAACCACATTGGCCAGCCATATGGTTCACCGAACTACCCGGATTACCCCCGCATCAAGCTGTTTTGTAATCTCCTCTTTGATTTTTTCGCTGACATCAGGCTTGAACTTTCTTTGCGTTTGTTGGACTGGGGGCATTCGGGGTATATGGGAAACTTATGAACCACCAAATCATTACTCAAACCAGGTATGTCATCGTAGGACCACGTAAATACATCTTTGAGTTCCAGCAGGAGTTGAACCAATGAATCCCGTATTTCTTTATTCACGTGGATGCTTATTTTAGTTTCTTTGATTTCATCGAAATTGCCCAAGTTAATCGGTTGACTATCATTTAAGTTAGGCTTAGGTTTGTTTTCAAAGTGTTCTAATTCTCGGTTGATTTCCCTAAAAGTCTCTTCTTCATCGTATTTCGGTTCTTGGTTCATTGTTTCATAGACATGCAGCAAGTTTGGGTCGTGGCATGAAGTCCGCGAGCATGTCGTTTTATTTAAAGCCGCATTATTGGGACTGAAAGAAAAGATGAAAAAATAAAGAAAGACCAAAATCAGAGAAATGCAAAGATGTGTGAATGACAAAATATTGATTTTATTTCTTTGAACTTATAAGATAACAGGGGTTACAATTGAGATTTAAAGTGCTAAAAGGAAAACAAACAACCGAGCTACACCTTGAAATGGCTCGTGATGTGGGAAGAGGTAGCAAGGCGAGACTATCGGGTCTCCTGCCTGACCGAAAAAGGTGTTGCCTTTCTGTTTTGAAGTTTGGCATCTAGCTCCATATAAAGCACTTCAGTAGAGCTTGAACCTTCTCCTGGTTGGACCATGTTTACTTCGTCGAGGAACTCTCTCATAGCCCCGCATATCTCATCAATTTCTTCTGCCGTGAAGGTTTCTTCTTCTTTCTCCTCATTGTGCCTTGGTTTTACAAAGGTTTTGTACAAGTAGGGTAGGGGTCGTGGTAAGGCCCATCCTTGGCGCTTTCTGCGATTGGCCCAGGTGATGTCTTCTGAGGTGGGATGAAAGCCCAGTCCAAAAAACTTTTCTGCGACAGGCAACGCGACCGGCTTGGTTATCCTCATAGGGAGCTTCGGAGTCCCTTGCCTAGTTTGAAACCTTGACGCGTCATTTCCTTCGCTACCATAATTGAAGCATTTGACAGGTAATTCTGGGGGAGCCCTCTTCATGCTGATCAGCTACTACAACTTCAAAAGCCTGATAGATTATGTGTTCACTCCCTTCCTTGACTTCTAAAAAGGGAACAGATGGGTCTTGGTAAATCGATTGTTCGTCCTCTCCATGAACTTCAATCTCCTAGTTGTCATACTCAAATTTCAGCATTTGGTGCAGGGTAGAAGGAACTGACCCAGCTGCATGAATCCATGGCCTTCCTATGAGGTAGTTGTAGGAGGTGTCCATGTCTAACACCTGGAATGTTACTTTAAAGTCGAATGGACCAATAGTGAGCACCAAATCAATTTCACCTATGGTGTCCCTTTTGATTCCATCGAAGGCTCGGACACATATGTTGTTAGGATAGATCCTCCCTGTCCCGATCTCCATTCTCTCCAAGGTAGACAGTGGGCATATGTCTACTCCTGAACCTTTGTCGACCATCATTATTTTGATGTAATATCCCTCACACTTGACCATGAAATGCAAAGCCTTGTTGTGAGCAGCTCCCTCCGGGGGTAAGTCATTCTTACTGAATGCTACCTGGTTAACAGCGAAGCATCTCTCCGCCATTTTCTCTAGTTGCTCTACAGAGGTTTCAGCTGGTACATATGCCTTCGTTAAGAGTTTTGTCAAACACTTATTGATGCTCGGGAGATTTCATCAAGAGTGACAACAAAGAAATCTGCTCAGGGGATTTTCGGAGCTGATCCACCACTTCGTACTCCGGCGTTTTCATTTTTTGGAAGAAGGCTTCTGTCTCTTCAGCATTCACCGGCTTTTTAAACGGGAATCGCCGTTGGGTAGCAGCGTTTACCTCTTCCATATCTGAGTATTTCTTTGTGGGACAACCTTTTTGGGCTTCTCCGAGGACTTCTTTCCCTTGTATATAACGATAGTTTCTTGATAATTCCAAAGGACGGCTGAGGGGTTGGTCATAGGCTTCTGTTGTGGTCGACCGATAACCACAGGCTCATTCAGCACCGGTGGTTTGATCGATCCCCGTACCACATAGGCTTTCTTCGGCATATACATGGTTTTGTTCAGCTCAAACCTTTTTGGAGGGCTTAAAGTAGGCTGCTTTTCTTTGCGTCCTCGTGGGATGTAGAGTATTGTTTACTTGGTAGGGGTCGTCTCAGCTTCGACCTCAGCATTATTTTCTGCTTCTGGGCATTTGGCTTCATTCATTTTCTTTTCTTCTATCTTTTCTGGGGTGACTTTTGGTTTTCTATCTGGCTCGGCGATGGCTATAATGGCTTTCAGAGCAGGATCAAATTCTTTGTCCTCACAGATCATTCCGATGACCAGCCCGTTGTTGTGCGCCGGTAACGGGTTATCAGTCACATTTGGGACCTCTTCATATCATAGTACTATCTTCTTTTGATCTATCAAATCTTTCACGGCTTGTTTTAAGGTCCAGCAATTCTCGGTATCATGTCCCTCTGCCTCAGAGTGGTAAGCACAACGCACGGTCCTTTGCAAAGAAGGTGATTCTGGGTTCTGTCTATTTGGGGGTACAGGCTGGAGGAGACCCATGTGGACCAACTTTGGGAACATGCTGGTGTAGGATTCTTCTATGGGAGTGAAGTTCTGTCTCCTGGGTGGCTCCCTAGGACGATAATCATTTGGCTGAGGACGTGGATTGTAATGATTCTGGGGAGGTTGATTTCTTGGTGCTTGGTTTCTACTGTTCTGCATTTGAGGTCGAGTAAAGGGCTGAGCATTCATAATTGCATAGGGTTGAGGGACATAGTGCATGTCTCTGTGAGCATAGTAATGTTGAGGTGCTCTTTCAGAGAATGTATGCCCGTGAGTATGATGTTTCCTGATCCCGGAGCTGCCATGGATGCTTCCTCTTTTTTCTTATTCCTTGGGATTCCTCCCGCCCCTCCTTGTATGGCCTGAGAGGTCACTATTATGGCAGATTGACTTAAAATCCTCCCTGTTTTGAGGCCATTCTCCACCATCTCCCCAATCTTAATTGCCTCTGCGAACGGTTTGCCCATTGCGAACATCATATTCTGAAAATAGTCTGCCTCTTGTGCTTGTAGAAAGATGGTGACCATATCTGTTTCTTCCATCGGAGGCTTTACTCTTGATGCTTGCTCTCGCCATTTAATAGCATATTCTCTGAAGCTTTTAGCAGGTTTTTTCTTCAAGTTGTCTAGGGAATTTCCATTCTGGGCGATGTCGATGTTGTATTAGAATTGTCTTACAAAGTCCTCGGTGAGGTCATCCCAGATGTGCCATTGGGTAATGTCCTGATCTATGAACCATTCAGATGCAACACCCACTAAGCTCTCCCCAATGTATGCCATCAGGAGTTCTTCCTTCCCGCTGGCTCCACGTAGTTCATTGCAATACTTTTTTAGATGGGTGATGGGGTCGCGGTGGCCATCGTATTTTCGAATTTCGGCATTTTGGACACTAAAGGAAGATGTACGTGGGGGAAAATGCATAGGTCTGAGTAAGTACACTTTTTGTCCACTTAGTCATTGCATGTTCTTCAGACTTTGTTCGAGACTCTTCATTCTCCTTGTGATTTCATCTTGCTCGGGCGTTTTTGAGGTTTTGTCTTGCATAGGGGTAAGTTCATATGCTGGTTGAGGGTAGTTGTATGTAAGGTATGGGGGAGGCTCATTTGGTAATTAGGAGTTTGGAATGTAATGGCTGTGGGGTCGAAAACGGGCCTCGGTACCGCAGGCTGTGTAGTAGCTGCGCACGGAGGGGCCGTAAAGATGTTGAGAACTGGCCCGGATGTAAACATCCGAGGGCGGGTTTCAGAAGGCGCCCCAACAAAATTGGTTGATATGGTGGGTTGTTCTAGGAGAATATTTGGGTGACTAATAGGGATGGTGGAGGTACCCCTAACCTTGAAAAAAGCTCGGGATATCCAGGGATAGCGTTGGGAGGTTCTTTACCATTGGTCTAGGCATCCCACATTTCCATGACTCGGAGCCGCATGATCCTGTTCTCTTCAACCACTGCAGATTCAGAGGCTGGTACTCCTGTAATTGGGTTGTCTTCTGGAATAGGGACGGTTGGTAGAGTCATTTCAATCGACATCTCTGTACTTCCCTTTGACCTGGTGAAGTATTTGTGTGAAGCCAGTTTACCGCAAACCAATCAGTGTCCTTAAAACACCTGGACTGGGACACTGGAAAATGTAGTTAGTTCGTGGTAGATAACAAACAGGAAATCACACATTGGGCATGATGCACCTACGCAGATAATGGGTTTCCATATGCTTGCCATAGTCGCATGTGTCATCACAACATTTATTTCAACTTCCTCTTTCTTTTTTTTTAAAGAATACGGATGACACAATATTTATTTCAACTTCCTCTTTCTTTCTTTTTATAAAGAATACGGTCGAATCCTATAGAGAATGCCTACGTATCATGACTTTTTATGAGTTGGACCGAGCCTAGTTCATGGAAACAAAAGGGTTAAGTACATAGCAAAATATTTTTTGTTGGAATTTTCAATTTTGATAAAGATATAAACTTTGATTAGAATGGCTAATAGAACGAAAAGCAACTACCAGACTGGGACTTAATAACTTTACAGACTCGAAAGGACATACAGGCAAACTCTTTTTCCGAAAAATACAAATTTATGAGTAAATTAAAACTTCAAATGTCTTTGGATCTAGCGGAGCATCATTCAGCCTTGCAGCAGGTTTGTGCGCCAAACTTCACTGGATGTAGTGGAGATCTTCCATTACTTGACGGACAAATGTCATGGCGGAGGCGAAAAACATAGAATTTGTCATGTCTACACACTGATTGCATTTAGTGGTAATATATTATGCAATTGCTCGCACCTTCTCCCTGATAACCTTTTTTTCTTGTAGGAGATGCCTATTTGTTCAGCGCGTGCTTCTAAAGTCCGTTCAGCTGCCTGATTCAGCTTTTGAAACTGCCGCAAATCTCTTTCCAATCCCGATATTACCGCATAGCAATGTTCTCTCTCGGCTTTGAAATCTTTGGCTTGTTTAGCCATTTTATTTTCAACTATGACAACCCTCTGTTTTAAACCAGCGTTTTCATTGCCGCTTCCTTCTTTTAACTGCTCCAGTATGCGGGCTCTTTCCTCTGCACTTTAAATTAATTGCTTACGAGATCTAGACAGTTCATCTTCGGCCTTATTTAGATCGAACCAGTATTCAGTTACTTTTCTACGCAGGTTCTCTATGAGCTTTTCATCTTTTGTACTCCTTGGAGGATTTTTTGCGGCTGCCTTCATTTCCTTAACCTGGGCTGGCAGGGCTTCATTTTCTTTAACCAATACCTTCTTTTCTCCCTCGTTGGCTGCAGTTGCAGACTGTTTTCTAATTGAAATTCTTGAATTTTCTTTTCCAGCCTTCCTATTGTAGCCTGGTATTCATTTTCTTTTGCTAACCAATCCCACTACTCTTGTGAGGTCTCGGTAAATTCCTGGAGATGGGGTCTCTTTTCCAGCCTCCCAGGCTCTATATCCTTCTTGTGCCAAGTTTCATACTCTGGTGCAACCTCACCCTTAGATACGTCACGTACTCGAGTATCGGCTGTCAAGTACTGGCACTCGCTCCAAATTTGGCGTACAACAGCTTTGGGGAATTGACCATTCGGGCTTATCTCAACTACATGGCGGATGATCCTTGTCTTTGGGAATCATTTGGCATCTACCCAATTGCCTGAGTACTCTATACGGCGCATAGGGCTGGATGCTTCGGATGCCCATCAAAAGGAAATGGGGCCCGGTGGCAGGCATATACACAATTTCGTCCATAGAGAGCCAATCGAATGTCCATTCGATTTGATTTGCAGTAATAACCCGGAGATGCGATACCCACTCTGCAACACCCTCTAGTAATTTAAATAATTCACCCTGTTGTCAAATTCTTTTATGCAACCTTTTGTTGGCAGCCCGTAATTCATCAACCGAGGCCTGTGACATAAATGCTCAATCATCCAAATTTGTAGCAACAAGTTACAACCTTCAAAAAACTCCCCTCCTGCTTTACAGATGGTAAGGGCTTGGAAGATATCAGACAAGATCAATGGAGCAAGAGTACTCTTTGCCTGGGTCATCAAAGTACTAACGACCCCTGCTATTCGTATGTCGATGTTCCCGTCCTTTCGCGGGAATACTAAAAGACCCAAGAAAGACACCATGAACGCGAAGCATCGATGCTCCTCCCACTTGAGTCGATTATCCTTGCTACAAATAATAATTTCAGGGTTGTTGAATCCTCCGATGTGGCCATATATTTGTTATATAAATTGCAGGGTATAAAACCCGACCGATAAGTCGGGATTATGAACTTTTCTACTAATTTTCAAAGAGTCCAGGAATTTATGGACAACGAGGGATCTGGGTGCAATCAAGTATTGATGTTTCAAAGGGATTGTATGAGTCTCGATATATCCATTCATTTCTTCTAAAGTCGGGATTAGCTCAGAATTCGGGAAGTGGAAGACGTTATAGGCCGGGTCCCAATTAAGGCCTTTATGATGTCCCCTCTGGGGTTAATTTTGATAAACCAGTGAGGCCTCCCAGGTGTGCGTTGACCTTTTTCTGTCCTGCTTCCCCGAGATCATTCCACCATAGCTGCAGCTCCAAGGGAATTTTGTTCATTATCGTGCTCATTCTGCACATTTATTAGAGCGAATTAGTATTCTCAAAACACTAAAACTGACATTTTATGAAATTTATTTTTAAACTAAAACAGGCTTTGCGAATACGGTCTTTCGACACTTCGGCGAGAAGGTTTTCCAGGCTGTGCTTGCTTACCAGTCAGAATAAAATTCAGAGGTGGTCATTTGCGCAAGATCAGCCTTCCAGCGTCCCTTGTAGCGACATTAAGCTATTATCGCAATAATGGCACCATCTGACTTGTTTCAAAAATAAGTGATTATTTTTTTGACATTTTTTTTTAAAAAAGGGTTGAACCTGGCCAAAATAATATCAAAACCCGCGGACATTATTGAAAAACTCCAAAACTTGGCGTTTGTTGTTTCTTTTTTTTTTTTGAAAAATCCGACAGCATTTCGGCGCTATTTGAAGCATTGGTTTTACAAGTAATCACTGTAGCACTGCTATTTTTCTCAATTTATTCTCTTTGTTTACATGCCGGTCAATACGCGAATCCAAGGCATATAAATGCGCAAGTAGCACGTCAAAATGCATCAGGATGGTCTTTTACTTCAGGGCACCTATCCTAGACGGACCCAACCCCTGTATTGAGTCCCCTAAGTCAAAAATGCATGATGCAGATAAACGTTCCTACTAGGAATCCGGCATGAGGTTTTGTTATACTAAGTTTAGAACCTCGGTACAGGGTCTAGACTGTAACCCGAGCGGAGAACTCGAGTCGAGGAGGGGGTACGTACCGGAAACCAAAAGGCCCTCCGGCTTAGTAACTTGTCCGACCTCTTTCTTATTTTCAGGGTAAGACACTAACAGAATAGGGAGTCTCAACCAGTAAGCACATCCCCGGAGATGAGAAGTGAAGCGTTTCGTGGCAGTTTATATATACAGTTCAGATAATCAGAACGGTAAAAGTATTCAGTACTTAGCACAAAACATGTAAGCAAATCAGAAGAAGCCAAATATAACAGTTATTCTAAGCTCGAATTCTTGAACCCTGAACCAGAGATTCTGGGTTTGCAGCTTTCTACTTCCCAGCAGATTCGCCAGAGTTGTCACACCTCCTTTTTGACTTACACGTGGTTACCCCGTAAGATGACACGTGTATAGGAGTTTTTCCAATTAAAGTGACATTATTTGAGATGGGATTCATTATTTATTTCAAGAGTCGCCACTTGGGATAGGTTTGGATTTTGGTGTCCCTCGTCACCGGTTTCTTTAAAATCCCAAATCGAGGAAATTTCAACTACCCAATCGGAGCCAGAAATTCTTGAGTAAGGAATTCTGTTGACCCGAGGGAAGGTGTTAGGCACCCTCAGATCCCGTGGTTCTAGCATGGTCGCTCGAACTTATTATAAGTGGTTAGAGGTCTGATTTGCTGTGCCTATAATGCAATTTTAAAAATTAACCGCTTTTAATATCTTTTAGGAAGTTTGCAATGTCGTTAAAATATGTTGCGGATCACGTCACATAAATGCGCACGCAATTTGAGACATATTCTAACTCCATTGGGATTTGGATTTGGGTCGCATAGATGCGCATCCGAATTTAGGAAGGTATGTTATTAGCAGACTCGCGCCTACAACAACTACGTCTTCAAAATTCATGGAAGGCCGTGAAATCTTCTAAACGGCACTCCAGATTTTCAAAATATTTTTTATCAATTTATGGATCCTCGTGGTGTTTGATTAGATGAACGCGGCTCCTTTTATTTTATAAGGACATCCTAAAGCGATTAATTCTCTATCGTGCTTGTGCCTAAGCACCCTAATCATTTATACATGAGCCACATATTTGAAAAATTAGTACTTGCGTTTCAGCCTCATTCGTGGATAATTACACATGACAGGCCTCAAATTTTGGCCAGCCCAGAAACACTCATCATATCTGGCCACTGCTAGGCCATTCAGCTAGGCCCAGAATTAATTTGGACGGAGGAGTCCATATGAACAAATTTCAATAATGCTTCTTTTGGTTTGAGTTTATACACGAGACTAATTATTAAATATATCTACAATGTTCACATGGAGTTACTAGTGATTATTTTGTCAGTTTTCATATTTAAATCTAAACTAAGTGATTCCTAATACTCGTCAGTCGGAGTATATGGATTCAGCTTCTGAGATGCAACTATAACTCTACTTACAGTATATTAAATAGATCTGAAACACATTATTGCTAAATGTATCGAAGCTCAAATGAATTAGAACGATACACAATGTTTTAATTTTAAATAATTACTAAGCTAACATTTCCCGATTCCCTTATTTCTAAACAAAACAGGAAATAAACATCTAAAACGGCCATACCATTAACCGTACTATCAATTATACATACTAAAAATAATAGTTCGAATGTACAGGTATTACAAGATAAATTAGTCCACAATGTCCAGTTATTACAAAAATTGAATCAATCCAAATCTATAATTACTACAGGGCAACCATCTTATCCTATGTATATTAAAGCTAAAGCACGGGAAAACATGGTGGGGATTCAAAGGAAAAACAACATATTCAAATCTTCACGCTTAGGAACATATTTTACTTGAGCTTCATACATTAATGTGAATCGAAATGTACTTGGAATTTAGCAAAGAAAATAAGCCTATGAGTAATGAAGTTAATCAACAAGAAAATTAGCAGCCAAATCGAATAGTACACCCAGGACTTCAACATGGTTTTGAGAGAATTAAAATCTCAATGGAATAAGAACAGTACTGATAGTTTATCACATATATAGGAAGAACTAATATGTATTTTTTTTCTCTAGATATCAAAAGAAAAGTTCCCGGATCCTTCAAAAATGCTAAGATGGTTTCTTTTATAATGGAGCCTTAGGGCATAAGTTTTTCCTTGTTTTTTCCTTTTAGTCCCTGAGTAAGATTTCAACTTTTCGTAAATGATTCTTCATTTCCCGACTTCCTCAAGTTTGCTGCAGAAATTGTGTTTTAATCCCTCACTAGAATGTTCTAGGGGTTACTACTAGATTGTTTAAGGCTCAAATCCCTCTTATACCCCTACTTTTATCCTGAAGTTTTTAACCTTAGTTATTCCTTGACCCTAGTCGATTATGTTTGGGTTAGGGCTAAGGTCTGGTTTGGATTAACAGGTATATTAGGTCCATACAACTTAATGTCCTAATATGGATTGCCTTATCAATTATTATAAATTAGGATAATAAACATTCAAGTATCTTTGATTTAATACCAATGGATCAATATCAACCAAGAAAGAAGACCAATCAACTAATACTTATTATAGGAAAATCCTAATTAAATCACTCAATAAAAACTTGAAACATGGATAGAACACTTAATTCATTAACAAAATCACGAAGCAATTAAAGTTTCAGCAAGAAAGGATAGCCTAATATGCACAAGTACTGAAGATCAAAGTTATTATGAAATGAGAATCAAACACTAGTAGCATAAGCACCTACAAAACTAGTCGGAGTATCAGGTACTAAAACAACTGAAGATCATGAGATGAAGGTCAAAAAAACATAGGAATCACACTACTGAAGAATCATCAAACCAGGATTTCAGAATCTAGGAGCTAATATCAACAGGATATCAAACTATTCAAGAGACGAAGGGATTTAAGACTAGTAAGAAACCAAGGCATATGACTATTTAACCTATTTCAGATGAGATTGTGGACAAACAAACAAGAAATCAAATCATCTAACAACTAACAGGAATGAAGCAAATATATACAAGCAAAGACAGAGCACTTAGCATCTTTTTATACATGCAGATCCACTTGAGACCATTTTGTTGGTTTCAGACCTCTTTTGTAGAGGATTAAACCTTCTAGGGCATCTGGCCTTATGGATAATAGGTTCATGAGTTTAGGACAGGGAACCGGTGGTTCTGAGACCCAGTGAGGTCTCCGATTTGGATTTCATTGGTGGTTAATGGTATTTAGGGGTCGTGGGTGGCATGGTTAGGGAAAGAAATAGACGGGGACTGTCAGAGATGAACTTGACCAAATTCAGATAGGTTGAGTTTTAGGTTAAACTTGAAATTAATATTCAAGGTGTTTCAGGCGGATTCGAAGAGTGTGACACACATGGTTGGTAAGAGGAGGGTGAGTCATTTCAGGGGTGTAATTTTGGAGGAGTTTGGAGTTGAGTCGCCAGAGATGGGGGTTCCGACGATCTTCTTTTGAACATTTGAGACGATGGGGGGTCATTTGAAGGGGATGGATTGCACGACGGGGAAGGGGAGGTCCTGGTGGTCCTATGGTGTAAAGATGGGGAGGTTTGGAACACGTTCGCCGGAAGCGGTGGTTCCAGCGACTCTGATTTTGAATATTCGAGAAGCTAGGGTCTTATTTGACGGAGACCAAACACAGGATGGGAAAGAGGGATTTGTGGTGGTTTGATTGTGTAAATCTGAGGAGGTCTTGTGACTGGTCGCCTCCGTGAGGCGATTTCCGGTGGCGGCGTTTAGGTGGTAGACGAGTGGTCAACGGTGGTCAAGGGGTGGTCAAGGGTGGTGTTACATCGGGGGTAGATGGTATGAGGAAGAAGAGGAGTTTGGTGTCTGAATGAATAGAGGCGTTTGGACATATGTATATGGTTTTGAGGGGAATTTCATGGCCGTTGGATGATCAAATGATCAACGGCTGTGATGAGCCTTCTTGAAACGACGTCGTTTTCGGTTGGTCCTTGTGTGGACTGGACCGGGGTTGGTATTTGGGCTTGGTCTGTGGGTTTTTAAGGGGTCAAGTTGTTTGGGCCACTCAGGTCTGGCCCAATTGTGGCCAGCCTGAGTGGCTGTCCATATATGTATATATCTTTGCCTTTTTCTTTTATTTTAAGTAATTCTTAAACAAGAATTCCTAATTAACACAACTAAAAATGCAACAAGTTGACATTGAACCAAAATAACTAAAAATGCCAAAAATACTACTTGCACCTATTTTTTTTGTATTTTCTATTTATAAAAAAAAGACCCTAATTAACAATTTATTTAGGCAAAAACATGAACTTAAATCCTAAATGATTTTAAAACACGCATTGATGAAAACACTCTGGCACACAATTAAATTCTAAAATTAAAATCCTAAAAAAAATAAATATTTAAGAAAATCCTAAACTTTGAGAGTCATGTAGGAGCCGTTTCAATAGGGTAAAAATCATATGCTCACAATTGGAATTGCCAAAAATACTGTGTACAATGGAAAAGGAAGACATATCCGCATTAGGCATGGTGCGGTAGAACAGTTATTGAAACGTGGTGTTATTTTCTTGGAATATGTAAGATCCGAATGAAATTTGGAAGATCCTTTAACCAAAGGTTTGGCAAGGAGAGTTATACGTGAAACGTCGAGGGGGTGGGGCTAAAGCTCATGGATTGAGGAAGTATGGTGGATACCAGTTTGTGATCAAATGAAGCCATATGAGACCTCAATATGTACTACATTTCCTATCTGTATATAAGGTTGAGCTTATTGTGCTCTTAATGATTCCTTAGCCTTAAGGTAGTCTATGTGTGGATAGACTTGATGGAATCACCTACATGAGTATAAAGTGCGGTCGCCTTTTATGAAAGACTTGGATGTCTTTCTAGAGCACTCATGAAACCCAAGGTATGTGCATGACCACAAAGACACTTTGTTAGCGTCACAAAGTTTGCATAAAATTAAGGATATAGTATGTGTTGTCGGGGTCTCAGCTAATGTCGATTCATTCAAGAGTATTTCACTTTGTGGATGTTAGTTGTTGCCTCATTTCACTACGTATCAATACAAATCGAAAGATATTGACAATTAAGTACATGTTCCTTCTTTTGCCCAGAATTGTTCTATTTTTGTCTTTGCATTAGTGGGGGATTGTTGGAATTATCCATAATGCAAAATCAAATTTTTTTTTGAAATTTTATTTCCAACCAATAGCCATGAGTTTTTATTTATTTTCCAAATGTCCTATCTATTTCCAAGTGTTCTCTTGCATGAAGCCTTAAAGCCAAGTGTTGAATAGTTTTGACAAATGACTATGCAAATCTACCATATGCCTTCATGCATTGAAGACAAGATACATTTGTTAATATTGGAGCCAAGTGGACTAATATAATGGGACAAGTGTTGATCACATCCAGAGACGAAAGAGATAGTTAAAACTCCGAGCATCTACATTGCTGCCTCGTCCTCTATTTACACTGCTCCGGCGAGTCATTCTTAACAGATTCTGATGCTCTAGGTTAAAGGCAGAAAAGTTCTTATGACTACTGCCATAAATATCAAACCCATAGATTTATGATTGAAAAAGGCATATTTAAATGCAAACTAGTATGAGTTCTACGCCTGTTTTGGCCTTTTGACTGTGTTGCTTGAACTAATGATTGGACTTTTGATTCTGGGTCGGGTAATGGTTTTCTTGAAATGAATCGGGTTAAAAAAATGGAATGGGTTGATTTAATATTGTGCAGTCATGGCATTTCCTGTAAAATAAGAATATATTTGTTATATAGTATAATAGTAGGGTTTGAAACAACCCAATAGTATAATAAACGATATATTTGAACTATTTTCGATAGTACTGAAATATATTTGACCCTTTCTATTTCTAAACTTTGGATTTTCTTGTTTTTAAGTTCTTACTTCTTACCATCTTCACTCCTTCCATCCTAATTTTAGAAGCCAGTTGGACAAAACTTTGGAGTTCTTTCGAAGATTCTTCGGGAAAAAAATAAAATGTTGTTTTAAAATTGTTTTGTGAAAAATTTGTGAGTCTTTTGTAATTGCAACAAGAGTTTTTTTTTGGGGTGGGGGTGGGGGGGTCAATATCTTCTCTAACACATCGTTAATTTCAACTTTTTGCAAAACAAAATAGAATTAAAAGCAACTTCATTTTGTAAAGATGTTGCTCCTTAAAACGCTACCTTATTGTTTGGACTGAGATATCCTTGAACATAGGATGACATTTCATATGTTGAAATATCAAAATTTTAATAGTCTAAATGACATGTGTTATAACTGTCGTTTGAGATAAATTCAAAATAGGGGCATCCAAAATGACATGTTTGCAAGTATCATTTAAACAAAGTTCAACAAAATGAATTGTGATTTGTGTAGTTGAAATCCAAAAAAACTAGTACATTTTCCAACAGGTGCAAAGAATTTATTCATACATTTGACAAATTCATTTATACACCTCCGTTGCTATTGTTGATTTCACCGAAAATTAGTTATCAAGGTAATAATGAATGATAAATAGTATAAAATTAATTTAAGTAACAAATAGCGCAACCTTTAAAAAAATTGAAGGAAAAAGTATCAATTTTTAGCAAATAAGGGAACATTGCAGAAAGCCTTTGTTTCCCATCAAATGGACCTCACAGTATGCGTGTTGCATCATTTCTAAATTTCCTATTACATTTTCCAGAAGTTCTTTACTAACAATATATGCTTGTGTACTTTTAAAAGGTCAACCTTAAGGAGAGAAATATAGTTAGTTATACAAGAGAACTCTCTGCATTATGGAAACCAAAGGTCAATTTATTAGCGCTATTCGCTAGGCCTCCAGTGTCATTATCTCGCCGCGTCATCCCAAATACTGAAGCTGCTACTTTCATTCGCTGCTGCTGCTTCCTTGATGTGGGAACTGAGAACTTCCTAATATGTCAGGATTGATTAGACTCGTCCACCAGAAATAGCTCCAACAACGGAGAGGTTGAGTAAAACTCAGTCTAGTTATCATTCATTTCGTCTCCGCATTTCTGATGGAGAGGAATAAGTGAGGATTCTTAAGTAAAATGAAGAGCACGCTTGGCAGCTTCAAGGGTATTCTGAAGAAGCATTGCAACTGTCATAGGACCTACTCCTCCGGGCACAGGGGTAATTGCAGAAGCTATCCTGACTGCTTCTTCGAAGCAAACATCTCCAATCAAACGATAACCATTTTCACTCTCAGGGTCCTACACCAGACATACATATGACCTTATTGTTTCAAATGTACATCAATTAGTCAAGTCAATTTTCTTTTTTTGATAAAAAAGTTATGACTAATCCGACTGATGTTTGGCCAAAATGCTATACTTTTAGTACATTACCCACCCTATATTTTGTTGCTTTAATGATTAATTGTGGGATATTTGATCTAAATTATGTTGTTTTATGTGTAGGAGCATTGGAAAAAAGAGCCGAAGGACAAAAAATACAAAAAAAGAGCACAAAAACACCAAGTATCCAAGCCTGGCTACAGGCCAAGCGTAGCCCGCTTTACCGTGTCATAAGCCAAGCATAGCTATCTTTACCGTGCTACAGGCCAGGCGTAACTAGGCTGACCGCGCTATAAGCTTGGCCTGGCGAGGTCTATAGCCCGGTGATCAAAAGTCGCGGACTAAAAGACTCCAACCTGCATTTGGACTCAAGGACTTCGGCCCTAACATATAAATATTCCCTAAACGAGTTGAGAAATGGTTGGACATTATTTTGGAGAAGAAAAAGGCTACAGAGCAGAGTGGAGCAAGAATCAAACGAGTTTTCCCTCTGTTTATCTATATACTTTATAGTTTAATGTCTTCGAACATCATGATGATTGTTTACACATTTATGAGTGGCTAAACTCTCATTTAGGGTTTGATGGAACCTATTGAATGATGATTTTCCACTACGTTTAATATAAATTTGCCATTGATCTTTCTCTAGTTCTGCAACTATATTATTGTTATTGTTGATTGAAAAATTCTCAATTAATTGTGCCTATTTAGTGTGTACAGCTCGAGAGAGAGCATGCATTTAGGTAGTTGTTGAACAACATCTCTCCTTCCGTATTTGAGAAATCATTATGGAGGATTAACCGCGGGATTAGAAATAACGAAACATTGGTGCGATCATAGTGAGAGGTGAATTAGTGCCAGCTAGCGTAGTTCGAGAGAATAAGTCTAGTAAATTATAATAGTTGCTCGAGAGAGAGTTACGACACCCAAAGTACACCAATCGGTAAAGAGTACTTGGGCAAATTTATAGGATATGTAGCGAAAGAGATTCTGTCAATAGAGAAAAATCATAACACTAGATGTTATGGCCACGCATAATGGATCTTGTCACAGGGCGATTCACTGAAAAGTCTGTGTTGAACATATCCTTTCCTTTGTTTCTATTCCGTGAGCGACCAATTTTAATAACAATAAATAAGCTCGTTAAAGGGAGCCTATAACCTTAGGACTCGTTAGATAGAGTCCCAAATCTCTTATTTTTAATATAAATCTTGTCTGCCTTTTTTTTATTTCCTTATATCTTTTTAAGTAGAGAGTCTTATTACAAAGCTACTAATCCTATTACAAATGAGTATATATCACTACACTTTCTTATCAAACTTCTATCCTTTGTTTAAAAAGAAAACATTCTAGAATAGACAAAACCTCTAAGTTCTTTTGCAGAAACAATAAAGCCTTCCGTTGGCAAATAGACCATAAACTAATTCTAATAGTTCTTTTGCAGAAAGTTAATATTATAGTACACAGTTGTCCCATAAATACAAGCCTCTAGATGGTAGGAGACATGAAAAAATAAAAAAGAAATTAATTTACCTATCAAGATGTTGCTGAGAAAAATATGACAAATGAAAAGAGAGAACACATAATGCGGGCAAAATGGAATTTCTTATAGAAAGAGAAAATTGTTAAATTGATCTGGCACTTTGTTTTGCACTTTTATAAGTACAATAAAAGATATCAAAAGTTTACCCATAAATGTTATTATTGGTGGCATCTCAAAGGATCAAAACTGATATAGAGATGGAGCTTTAAAAAAATTTGCCAAACTGAACATTTAATAACTACAGTAGACTAAACGATCATTCCTATTTATTAAGCAAAAAAATGTGCACACCTATACAACACATTATAACTGATGCCAGATGAAAGAATCCTAATTCAATGCAGCTAATATTTTCATCTAACATATTCATTTTCATTGATTTAAAGAGTAATATGTTCATTTCGCTTTTGAAGGGCATTTACGTAATTCGACTTTAAACTTAGGGTCTTCCTACTTTTAGTATAGTATGATTAAGCATAACTAGGAGTCTATGAATATAAGAAATCTACTAAATTAAGAATTCTAGTAAAATTAAACTACTGACTATCTAAATGCCCGACAAATATCAATCAGATGCATTTGTATTCCTTTCTACTTATCTTCTTTGATGTTGCTATTTTCCTCAACTCGAGGGCCTCACGTTGCATAAACTTTACCTACGAATGAGTATGTAACATTACCCCCTCCTCTTTAAAGAGCTTGTCCTCAAGCTCGAAGTCTGGATAAGCATTACTAAAATGTTCAGCATCCTCCCAAGTAGCATCTGACAGATCAAACCCACACCAGTGCGCTAAGAGTACCCAAGTTCCTCGATTAAGACGAGCTCGTAGAACAGAAAAAGGCATAGGAACAACACGATTATCCTCTAGTGGTGGAAGAGTCAGAGGAACTGTGAGAGCAGCACCCTTAAAAGCTTTAAGGAGGGATACATGAAATACATTATGCAACTTAGAGTCACTGGGCAACTGTAACTAATACGCAACTTTCCCTATTCGCACATGAAAAAGCCCAAAGAATCGAGGTGCAAGCTTATGGCATAGTTGACCTACAGCAGATTTTTGACGATAAGGATGTAAACGCAGCCAAACTAGTGAACCTGGGTCATATGCAACCTCACGGTAACCTTTGTCATAATATTCTTTCATCCTAACTTGAGTTTGTTGCAACTTGCTGTAAATGTCAAGCAGAACTAAATGACGATCCAACAATGCATTGTCAATAGCCTCCACTCGAGAAGAACTCGCCACATAGGACAATTGACGAGGAGTATCTAAGCCATAAACAACCTTAACGGGAGTTGTTTGCAATGTAGTATGAAAATAAGTATAATAGCAATACTCTGCCCAAGGAAACCAATCAACCCACTTCTTTGGATAATCCCCAACCAAGCAGCACAAATACATTTCAATAGTACGATTCACAACTTCAGTTTGGACTTCCGTCTGAGGGTTATAAGCAGAAGAGAATGCCAACTTTGTTCCACATAGACGAAACAATCCTCTCCAAAATGTGCTTCTAAAAATCACATCCCTGTGACAAGTAATCAGTTCGGGTATCCCATGCAAGCGAACAATATTCTCAAAGAAAACACGGGCAATACGGGTTTCATTGTAAAGGCGAGACATAGGTATGAAGTGTGCATATTTGGAAAACGATCTACTACCACAAATAATACTATTGTGCCCCAAGCCTTTGGCAATCCATCAATAAAGTCCATTGAGATATCAGCCTATACGTGCTCAGGAAGTGCAACTGGCTGTAATAAACCTGCAGGGCTTAGATGTCCAGCCTTGTTGCGTCGACAAACTGGACAAGCAGCGACACCAATAACCGACTTCATAGCTTTCGAGT
Organism: Nicotiana benthamiana; assembly: GCA_034376525.1. Classification (NCBI taxonomy): domain Eukaryota; kingdom Viridiplantae; phylum Streptophyta; class Magnoliopsida; order Solanales; family Solanaceae; genus Nicotiana; species Nicotiana benthamiana. Next base: position 56,480,694 of record CM067339.1, on the reverse strand, counting down.
AGAAATCCTGTCGTATGCGCTGCAATGTTTTCTATACCCCTTCATGGGCATTATCATGATATCCTGAAAGAATAGTAGTAATCAATTGGGAAGAAGGCAGCAAGTAGATACAACCTTTATAAAATAGTAGCCCGTCTTTGATTGACCATGAAGCATCAAGTTCTTGAAGAAGCACTTAAGCTATGAAATTTGGTTGAAAAATGCCCTGAAATTTGGTTGAAAATTTTTAAATTTAGGGATAAAAGAACATAAACAAAGTGAATTCACTCGTTGTCCTCCTCAATTGCACAAAGAACTCCCTAGAATTGCTCGATTATGGTTGTGATACCATGTTAAATCTGTGTGTTGGTTGAATTTGTGAGATATGATGAGAGGAGTCGAAATGAGAGCGAGGGTAAATTGGAAGAGTTTCTCATTCAATCTATTACAAAAATGAAGCTGATACAAGCGTATATGACGACCATCTAGCCAACTAATTGATAGTTGTATAAGTAACTAAATAATAGCTAACCATGGTTACAACTAACTACTATACTAACTATAGTTAACTTAAGCTATTATTTACAATTGTTTGTTAATACGACAATAATGTTGTTTAAAAAAATAAGAAGAATTAGTCCAAACAGCCGCTCATCTAATATATATATATATATATAGAGAGAGAGATGGGATAGAAAAAGTAAAGAATAAATTTGGATGGCTTTTGTTTAAATATCCTTTTAAATAAGATCTGGTTGGTAATCTGTTATGGTAGCACAACAAAAGAAAAAAACTTGATTTAATTTGGGATCCTAATTAAGTTTTCATATCCAAGTGAACGAGCTGATTTAGTAGTAAATAGGCCATTACAATTCAACGACAAAAAATAGTAGAAGATGAACACTTTTGACTGTATGAATAAGGTTTGGAGGAAAATCAAAAGAATTAAGGTAAACTTTCAAAAACGATTTTTCATTAGGTTACTAATCTTTAAATTAAAGTCATATGTAATGAGAGGTCTTTGAATACAAAATTGTAGTGATTGAATAATTTGAGACCCATCTAGTACCAGAAGTTACTTCCCAATAAAATTGCCATGAGCTAAGAATGCAAATAAAGATAAATGTAGCCAAGAGAGCTCGAAGCCGAGTGAAGAAATATGGGAATAACTCACACTTAATCAGCGACCGTGATTGATTTTCAGTTAATGAACTTCAAGGACTAAGATGTTGCCAGCTGGACAAGTTTGTTATAAAGCTCAACAAACTAATTGAGAGAGTGGTTTTTGAACCAAGGGGAATTTTCCAATTCTCTCTCTCTTAAACTTCCAACTCTGCTGCTACATATGTGTTTGCTTAATAGTTTGTAATAGCAGTTGATTCAATTTCAATATAAACATAAAATTGTCCCAAAAATTGATTCAAATTCTTAATTAATTGATTGAGATCCTGACATTTGGTATCAGAGAAATCGAGCATGCAACATGTGGATTAAATGATGGTGGATGGTACGAGGATGGAAACTATGGATGCCACGATTACTCAATATGAGGAGGTGCTAGCTGGGTTAACTGCTGGGCAACAGAACTTACAGCATATACAAATGGGAATTCAAGGAACCTTGGAATTGATATTGGATAGACTCACTGCTTTGGAGAAGCCACAAGCAAATCCAAATGGAGGAGGGTTTCTTCTTCTTCCCGTGCAGGAGGCTAGGCCAAATAGACAAGTTGGATTTCCAGTCCCACCTCCCAAATGATAATTACCTAGTTTTGAAGCAAGGACCCAATGTATGGCTTTGAAAATGCAAGCGATATTTTAATTTGTATAAGAATATTGAGAACTCTAAGGTTGAAGTTGCTGCTCTTTATTTGAATTGATTAGCTGAAATGTGGTTCAATTCCTTAACTGTGAGCAAATGGGTTGTGACTTGGGGGGAATTTAAGAAGGAATTATGTCTTAGGTTTGGTGAGAATTTGATAGAGCATGTTGTAGAAGAATTTAATAAACTCCAATAGAAATGGCCAGTTGAGGAGTTTATAGGAAAGTTTGAGGAACTCAAGGCTCATATGCTCATGAGGAATCCTGCTTTGGAAGTGTCCCATTTCATATCTAGTTTTATTGGCGCTCTTAAAGAGGAAATCAGATATGCTGTTAAATTATTTGATCCAACAACCTTAAGTGGTGTTATAGAACAAGCAAGAATTCAAGAGAATGTTCTTGAGGCAGTAAGTAAAAAGGAGGAAACCTAACACTAAAATGAGAGTTTCCTCAACTCATAAGGTTTCCACCAGGCCAGCTAATAGAACACGCACTTATTGATTGAGCCCTGAGTTTTATGAATATATAGAAAATAATCATCTATGATTCAAATGTGGAGAAAAGTATGCACCCGGGCATCAATGCAGAAACAAGCAACTAAATTATTTTTGTGGTGAGAATGAAAATAGTCTTGAGGCTACAGTAGATCAACATGAGACTCAAAAGAGGGATCCTAATTTTACAGAAATCCTAATTGAAGGAGAGGTTCAACAAGAAGTGATGGAATCCATTGTCTTACTGCTTTGGCAGGGAATAATTCTAGTTTGATCTTGATCTTGGTCAAGGGCATTAGCAGAAATAGGAGTCTAATAGTGTTTGTCAACCCTGAAAGTACTCATAGTTTTATTGATGAACACATCGTAAAGGACACTGAACATATACCTATTTATAGCCCACTAATGAGAGTGACTGTTGGTGATAGAAACTATGTCATATGCAATGTTAGCTGTGCAGGATTTAGCTGGAAGATGCATGGTACATAGTTCCAAGAAGATTTGAGAATCATCTAGTTGGGGAGGGGGGAGGTATGATATAGTAATAGGCAATGATTGGATGAAAAAATATAATCCCACCAAATTCGATCATGAAAAGAAATGTGTTACAATCAGGAGGAAGAGAAACAAGGCTGTACTACATGCTATGCCTGAAATAGGTAGTTTGAGCTTGATCAGTGGGAGTTCTATGGGGAAATTTCTGAGGAAAGGGCATACACTAATAGCTCATTTTTTAATGGTAAGTGTGAACCAATTACCAAAACCAGAAGACATAGCTGGTCCACTACAGAAGGTACTTGACAAGTACAAGGGTGTTTTTGTAGAACCAACGACTTTGCCTCATATCAGATCCTTAGATCACCAGATTCCATAAAACATGGTGCTACACCAGTGAGCCTGAGGCCATACAAGTACAATTACTATCAAAAGGAAGAACTAGAGAAAGAAGTAGCAGAGATGCTGTTAAGTGAAACTATTCAACTAAGCCAATCTCCCTTTTATTATCCAGCTTTATTGGTAAATAAAAAAGATCGGACATGGATTTTTTCTGTAGATTACAGGGGGTTGATTTACATTACTATTAAAGACAAGTACCCAATACCCATTGTGGATGATCTTTTAGATGAGTTGCATGGTTCAATAATCTTTTCCAAGGTGAATCTCAGAGCAGGGTACCATCAAATCAGAATAACGGCAGAAGATGTGTTCAAAACTGCATTCCGAACTCACTTGGGACACTATGAATTCAGAGTAATGCCATTTGGGCTTACAAATTCCCCTGCTACATTCCAGGCATTAATGAATCAGGTCTTCCTACCTTTTCTAAGAAAGTTTGTGTTAGTTTTCTTCGATGATATCTTGGTTTATAGTTAGTCTTTAGCGGATCATACAAACCACTTAGCCATTGTATTTGAGACATTGAAGAAGAATGCTCTTTATGCAAAAAGGTCTAAGTGTTTATTTGGTCAGCCTCAGGTTGAATACTTAGGACATATCATTAATTCTCAGGGTGTCGCTACTAGTCCTAGCAAAATGCAAGCCATGGGGAACTGGCCTAAGCCCACCACAATCAAGGCACTTAGAGGTTTTTTGGGGCTGACTGGTTATTACAGGGAGTATGTATCCAATTATGGTCCTATTTGTAGACATTTGACAGATCTCTTGAATAAGGAATGTTTCAGATATAGTGAAGAAGCTGATCAAGGTTTTACAGCTCTTAAGGGAGACGTGTCCACTACACTAGTGTTAGATATTCCTGACTATTCTCAACCGTTTGTGGTTGAGACTGATGCATGTAATTCAGGAATTAGGGCAGTATTGATGCAAAATGGGAGACCAATAGCTTATTTTAGCAAGGTAATAGCTCTAAGGCATAGGGACAAGTCCATTTATGAGAAGGAGTACATAACTCTACTCAATGCCATAGATAAATGGAGGCATTGTCTTCAGTATAGACACTCTGTGGTGAGATCTGATCACTATAGCCTGAAGTACTTGCTATAACAGAAGGTTACCTCCGCTATGTAACAAAAGACGTTGACTAAACTCCTAGGCTTAGACTATGAAGTCCAGTACAAAAAGAGGGGCTGCGAATTGAGTAGTTGATGCACTCTCATGATAGTTTGAGTCATTGCCTATAAAGCTCATCATCAAGCAGAACTTCTTTCTATCAACATGAATGTGCCAGTTTGGGTATAAGAAATTAGTGCAAGTTATGAAGAAGATGCATTAGCTAGTGATTTGATTGCCCAACTTGGAATTAATTTACAAGGAATCTAGATCTGGGGCCAGGGGCACCCTCAAACAACAACGTATTTCAATCTTCCATGATTCTTCAATTGGAGGGCATTCAGGGCACCTAGGGACTTATAAGAGGTTGGCTCATTGTTCTACTTGCCTCTTATGAAACAAATTGTCATGAAATATGTAGCTGAGTGTGATACTTGTTAGAAGAATAAAGATGAAAATGTGTCATACCCGGGGTTGCTGCAACCACTTCCCATTCTTGATCAAGCTTGGCGACACATCTCTATGGATTTCATTGAAGGATTACCTAAATCGAAAGGTAAGGATGTCATTTTTGTTGTGGTGGACCAAATGACTAAATCTGCTCACTTAATGGCCTTAGCACATCCCTTTAGTGTTGTTGATGCAGCCAATAAGTTTTGGAAGAGAGTTCACACTTTACATGGTACTCTTGAGTCCATAGTCTCTCATAGAGACAAGATGTTCTCAGCAACTTTTGCCAAGCCTTATTCAAATTGAAAGGAACTCAACTACTGTACAGTTCAGCTTACCATACTCAGCCCGATGGTCAAACTGAAAGAGTGAACAGATGCATCAAGAACTACTTAAGGTGCATGTCTAGTCATCAATCTACTTATTGGAAGAATTGGTTGTATTTTGCAGAATAGTGGTATAACACCAATTCTTATACCAGTCTGCAATGTAGTCCATTTTATGATTTGTATGGTTTCTCACCTCCACAACAGTCCATGGATCCTCTTTTGGAGACTACAATCCCTAGTGCTATTGATATCATGATGCAGAGATGCAAATGCAACAATTTCTCAAGGATAACTTGCTAAAAGCTCACGAGAGAATGAAATTCTATGCTGATCAAAAGAGAACTGAAAGAGAGTTTCAAGTTGGAGATGGCATATTTGAAACTACATGCCTATAGTGAGACATCTTTAGCTCTCATAAGGAATTTTAAACTTAGCTCTAAGTACTATGGACCTTATTAGATTTTGAGTCGAGTTGGATAAGTTTCCTATAAACTTTTGCTGCCTCTTACTCTAAAGTTCATCATGTTTTCCATGTTAATTATTAGAAAAGAAAACTGGCTCTATAGCTGTCAAGAAACCATGATTTATAATGGATATTTAATTAATGATGGTAATATTTTCATATTTAGTATATTTCAAGGAAACTCTGGTGTTCTAATTTGTCTATATGTAGATGACATATTGATGTTTGGAACTGATATTGTAAGGGTTAAGAAAAACAAAATTATTTCTTGCTTCTCAGTTTGAAATGAAAGATCTTGGAGAAGCTAATGTGATTTTGGGCATCAAAATTGTAAGATCAACTAATGGCTTGACTTTTACTCAATTAAGTTATATTGAGAAAGTTCTAAAGAGATTTGGTCATTTTGATGATAAGCATGATCCTACTGTATATGATCCTAGCCTCAAACTAGTGCGTAACTCTAGTGATGGTGTTGTTCAATTGACTTATTCTCAGATTATTGGGAGTCTAATGTATGTCATGCATTGCACTAGGCCATATATTAGTTATGCAGTAGGAACCTTGAGTAAGTTCACTAGTAACACCGGAGTTGAGAATTGGAATGCCTTAATTCGTGTATTAGGTACGTAAGGGGTACAATTAATGTTGTCCTTCATTATTCTATATTTTCAGTAGTTCTTGAAGGCCATAGTGATGCTACGTGGAATATGATCTGAATGACTCTAAGTCTATTAATGCTTGGATTTTCACTTTGGCTGGAGGAGCAATCTCTTGGAAATCAAAGAAGCAAACATGTATTACTCACTCAAAAATGGAATCAGAATTTATAGTTATGACTTCTACTGGAGAAGAAGCGGACCAGCTTAGAAGTATTCTGGTAGATAATCCTCTATGGAGTAAGCAGTGCCACCTTTGACTATCTATTGTGATAATAAAGCTCCTATATTTCGGCGTTCAAGTGATTGTTATAATAAAATCAAGACAAGTTCGTCTTAAACACAATCATGTGAGATTATTGGAGGATGGCATAATATCCCTTCAAAATGTGAAATCCAGGTTTAATTTAGTAGATCCTTTATCTAAAGGATTCGGCAAAGTGCTGGTGGTAGAGACTTGTAAAGGAATGAGAATAAAACCTATTGTAAATTGATTGTTCTTTGTAGAAACCCCACCTAATGATATCATCTTAGGTTCAAAGTGACAAATAAGTAATGTTACAATAATTGAGTACATTAATAAAATTTTAATTTGCATAAAATTTGTGATAGATGTGCATATTCTACTGTAGAGGAGGATGAGATTTTATTCTGTTAATAAATGTATAAGATCTACTTTGGTTGGGGTGTGTAGGAACACTCTTTATACATTTACTGGTACTTTGCTGTGAGATACGATGATATTAATTCTCTTAATGTATTCATAGATTATTTTATCGGAGTATGCAAAGTAACTCTTGATGAATTCACCACTCTTAGTGCAAAGTGGAGGCCGCTTCAAAAGATTTTTGACAGGAAAATTTTAAAGCACTTAGCTAAAAGGATTCAGGACACATGGCCGTAAGGTGTCAAAGGATATCGATTTTCCCCAAACAATAGTAATGTGTGTAAGGTATTTTCTACTTCATTCAATGAACTACTTAGTTCAAGATTTGTTCACCAATTAGGCTATGATTTAGAATGCCTTCACTAGCTAATGCTTCAAGTCCAAAAGACACCATTATTGATGCACGTTACTAAATTAATGTCTCAAAATTATCAAAATTTCTTGAAACAAGTGGGGAGATGTTGGAATAAGTGTTTTAATAAATTTGAAACAATGAATTTACAATAGACTCTTATTTTTTCAAAGTGAATGAATGTGAATTCATTCTTGATTTACTACATACGTTTTGGTTTTAGGAAATACATTTGATCTTCCAAATTCATAAATATATTCATGAACTTAATAAATAATAAATTTATATTTCAAGAGTCTTTAGCCTATAAATATGGCTGATTTTCTTTGAAAAATACAAGCAATTCAAAAACTACTTTTTTCTTAAAATATTATAACAGACATTGATCAATGGTAAAATCATAGTTCAAGAATAGAAGAGTAACATTCTTGAATTCTACTTGTTGTGTGGCTTAGTTGAATTCCAGAGATAGAGTTGGTATTTATTCTTCCATATGCTCGTGGAAAAGACTCCAACTATCTTCAAGAAATATTTTCTCTACGTGCCTCTAAGCCCAACAAGTTTATTTTCTAGTATTATTTTAATTTTTTTTCTAACAATTTGAAGATAGTTGTATCTATGGATACTAGTGTCACGCCCCAAACTAGGGGAGGAACGACTAGCCCTTGATACTGTATTTGACCGAGTTAGCCACTAAACATACTAGCTAACTAAACTGGGGGCCCAACAGATCGGGCAACACAACATCTGAGATTTTAAGCCTGGACCATTAAGGTCATGACCTGAATAACAATAAGCCATATAACCAAAAAGTAGACGAGCCAAAATAATAAAGTACTAGCTGGCCGACGAGGCCGCGATTGGAAACATACATGCCTGCATACATATACATGCCAAGCCTATGGGGTGGAGACTGAAAGCTGCAAAAAGAAACCTAGAATACTATGTCCACAATAGACTCTAAGAGTGTCATAAGCACTGTCGAGACAAGGCCCCGACTATACCCAAACTGTGCAACAAAAGTAACAATCCTATGAAAGCTCCAGGAAGAGGTGGAGCTTACCAACTCACAGTTGAACCTTGAAATCCTAGCGGATAGGTCGATCGGAGTCCTTACCTGGACCTACAAGCATGAAACAAAAATGCAGTGTCCCCAGGCAACGAGACATCAGTACGAATAAGAATGTACTAGTATGTAACACAGAAAGTGGAATCATACATAGCTGATGAAAAAAAGAATATAGATACCACCTGACACTGAAATTCTGATAGCCTCCATGGACGACATCCGACCTCACAGTAATCAAGTATGCATGGTATGCTCGTGTAATCATATGTCATGAATACATGTATATTGATGCAAATGCATGAAATACCCAACCAAATGCTAGGAGTGGCGGTCTCTTCCGGTAGCTAACCGGTATCATATTGCCAACCTGTGGCCATCTGTACAATATATAGTTTTTCGGGAAAATAGGCCCTTACCTCCAATTATAGCTCGAAGTCCATGCATAATATGCCATGTATGATATGAACTTTGAATGCACATAATATGCCATAACAAGAACTTAGCCAATCTTGGCTCATAGGTACTCATATTCTCATGTTCTCATAATCACCTTCGTATAACATACAATTGTCTCGTGGAACCTCAATTGTTTTCTTTTCTTTTGAATAAACTTGAAAACTTAACTCGACTTTTAGAAAGATAACTTAACTCCAAAGATGTTCATGAAAAGCTTAAGGTGCTTCACTTAGTCCTTATACCTGATTTCTTGATATTTAATAAAAGAAAGTATTTAAAAAAAATCAAGAGTTTTAGTAGTTTAAATAAAAATTTATATTTGAGATTACTGGAAATCGACGTGTCACTTCAGAGATTTTAAAATACACTTTAACAAGGAAGAAGGACTGATCGCAAACACTAAATGCCTTTATTTATTTTTTAGTCACACAACCCAAAGATGAATAAGAAAATTTATATATATAGACATATAGTTAAGAAAGCCGACAAAATGACATAATAGATGTAGAATACCCTATTTAACCGAATGAATGGAACATCAACTTAATAGCATCATGAAAATACTTCGGCTATGATCCCAATGCCTTTCATTGAAGGTCTTTCTAGCAATAGAATAGTAAAATATCACATTGACGTCTTAGGAACTTCCCAGAATTCGTGCTAAAAGGAAGGATGGAGCTTAGCCTTAACATACCTTTCCAATGAATGTCCGAATGCCTGTAGTTCCTTCATGAAAGTTGTTCCTTAAATCCTAAGCTTCACAAACACAATAGATATGTAGCTTATACGCACCTATAAACAATTCATAATTGAGTTTAAATCGGCAGATTTGCCACATGACCCTACCTTGATGAAATGCCCGTAAAACTTTGTAAAAACGATCATAAAAGAGTCCCTAGATGATTACCTTGGCAAACCAAGTATAAAGCCTGAAGAACCAGCAAGAAAAACAGATTCTTATCTTCCAAGAATAGCTCCAAACACATCTAATAGAAGGGGGAAACGATTGCAAAGCATAGAGATTGCTTTCTAGGCATGGGGGAAAATTTTAATGGCAGAAATCGTTAAAAACGCACCTTAATCACTCAAGAACACCATGGAACCCTCTCTTCAGCTTGATCACTGTTTTATGATTGAAATGAAATGTTTTGAGGGCTTTAAAGTCAAGTTTACCGACTTATACCACTTATTTGACCCAACCCGGCTCGCGACCCGGTTTCAGCCTGGACAATACGGGGTAAAACAGTCATAACTGTTTACTCCAATGTCCGTTTTATGTGAGGTTTTTTAGTTAAAAACTAGTCTGTAGACTTTGATTCGATTGGTTTTGGATCTCATAACTCTTTATATATTAGAAGAAATGAGTTGACACATTTTACCCAAAATTTAAAAATTTATTAGAGAAATTTACTATAACTTTTGCCGACCTTTATTTCGCTACTTGCTTGACTCCAAAACATAATATGTGACCAGTTTGATGTCATACCCAATCATATATACCTAATATAACTACGCTAAATTACGTATACGTAATTATTGTAATGCCGATTGACTCTTGAATAGCGTCGGCTTTGGAGCGCCATTCCGGAGTGAGACTTCAAAGAATTTTACGGACAAGTTCCCTATCCGTGAAGGTCTTCTTAAGAGCATGAAGATCATTAACGATTTTTGAAAATCGTTCGAACATATCATCTATCTTCTCGTTTTCCTTCATATGAAAAAGTTCATATTCATGGGTTAGAAAATCTATTTTAGCTTCTCTTACCTGGTCCGTACCTTCGTCGGTAATTTCCAATTTATCCCACATTTGCTTAGCCGTGGTGCAACATGAGATTTTCCGATAGTCATCGGGATTTACAGAACAATACATTATGTTGATCGCTTTTGCGTTGTTCTCCACCTTTCTAATATCGTCTGCGTCATACTCATCTTCCGATTTTGGCACCGTTTCATTTTCTACCTTTTTGGTTGGAATTTGCTCTCCATTCTTGATAATTTTCCACAGTAGAAAATTATTTGATTGGATAGTTTGTGCCATCGAATAGTGGTGGCCTTGTGAAGCATTGTCCTTCACCTAGTCCTGCATAAACACTACGAGTAGAAGCCATGGAAAGTTTCTCTCAAACTGTTAAGTCTTTCAGAGAGTATGGCTCTGATACCAATTGTTAGAATATACGCTTAATGCTAGAGGGGGGGGGGGGTAAATAGCATTTTAAAAAAAATCAATGTAAATTCGCGGAATTAAAATTGCAGGAATAACGTAAGTGCAGTAATTAAAATAGTAAGGAGAGAACACACCAATTTTATCCTGGTTCACCACAACGTGTGGTTAGTCCAGTCCCCGAGAGACTCTCCCGAGTTTTACACTAACTTCGTTAAGCTTACGGGTGCCTAACAAACCGTTACACTTGCTCGTAGATATACACTCTACAAGACTTCAACCTGCTCGAGGATACCGCACCTCAAGACTTCAAACCAAGGAACTACCTTTCCTTCTTACAACAAGGGATTAGACTATCCCTTCAAGTGTGTACAAACACTTAGCACTCTAGACAAGACTCTCTTCATAGAGTAGATATGAGTAAAAACAATACGCTCAAGAACACAATAATTTATTCAAGAATTTTGGCTCTCAAAAATTATGAAATAGATATGAAATGATGAGAGAAGAGTATGTAAGCTTTATGCAAGAATTATAATCAGTTGTCGTACTTAAAAGAGTGATTTTGAGGTTTATTTATAGTGCTCAAAGTCACCAAGACCGTTGCTTAATTGCCAATCACTAATTGCTGATTTTGTGCTTGCATAATCGATTATATGATCTGCATAATCGATTATCTGCAGATCGTTCAAAAATCATATGCGGATTTTAAGCAGCATAATCGATTACACAAGTTGCATAATCGATTATCTGTTAACGTTAAAAAATCGGATGCAGATTCTGTGCAAGCATAATCGATTATTGCCTTGTGTATAATCGATTATATTTCAGCGTTTTAAAAATACTTTGGCAACGGTCTTAACATAGTCGATTACCTAAAAGACATAATCGATTATTTTGCTGTATTGAAAATTCCGGTTATACACTGTCTGGACATAATCGATTATTAAGAAAAACATAATCGATTATTTTTCTGTTTTGTAAAATCCGGTTTACACTGTCTTATCATAATCGATTATCAGAAAAGACATAATCGATTATATTGCTGTCTTGAAAAATTTCGGTTAACACTGTCTTAACATAATCGATTATATGTAAGACATAATCGATTATATTGCTGTCTTGAAAATTTCGGTTAACACTGCCTTAACATAATCAATTATACGAAATACATAATTGATTATTTATGTCCAGATTTGAAAAACATGTTTGAAAATCATTTTGGCTAAAATGAGAATGTTTGAAAATCATTTTGGTTCAACTCAACAATGTACGAAAATGATTTTACGAGAGAAGCCAAGACTTGAATAAGTTGTCGGATCAAGATCACACTATTAAGTGACTCGTTTATAACTTTGTTGATATTCTTGATCTTGCTCTTTGTTTCTCATGTTCTTGGACTTTGGCATATGTCAATGTTCCATGCGCGTCGGTTTATCATTTATCAAAACCTACAGAAATGAACACACGTTTAGTTTTAGCGACTTGAGAACGTGTTTCAACAGAAAGATGGAATTTTTTCCACGGCGTTTGAAGTCAACATATGTTCTTGAACAACCATGTCCCAATGCTCCTAATTCAGAGGTAGCAACTAATGAAGCTATTTCGATTAGAGAACAAATTCTTAAGTGGCAAGATTATGGTTATTCATGCAAGAATTATATTTTTAGAACAATGACCAACAAATATTATGATCAATATTATTCCAAGTACAAATCTACCAAAGAACTTTGGGATACTCTTTAAGCTATTTATTTGGTAGAAGAGGCGAGTTCAAATGAGTTTCTTCTTTCAAATTATATGGAATTCAAAATGATTAATGACAAGTTGATCACTAATCAGGTGCATGAATTCCAGTTTATAGCTAATAAAATTACTATTTCTAAAATTAATGTTGATGAAAACTTTCGTGCGGTTCTATTATTTCAAAACTTCTTGTGTCATGGAAAGAGAACAGAAGTAAAGTTTACATAAGAAGGAAGATTTGACTCTTGAATAATTGTTGCAACAATTGCAAATTGAACAAGTGAATAGAAGTCGTCACAATAATATTTTCAAGGAACCTATCATGAAAGCTCACATGGTTGAAGAGAAATCATCCAAAAGGGAACCAAATAACAAGAAATTTACAAGGAAACTATAGTGTTCTGATTTGTCTATATGTACATGACATATTGATATTTGGAACAGATATTGTTTCTTTACATATGTATATGTTACCAGATCAACATATGGCTAAGGTTTGCTATAGAGGAATTGATTGTGTCTTTATTGGTTATCTGCTAACCAGTAAGGCTTATAGATTCTTAAATCTTGAAACTCCAAGTTCACACACAATTGTTGAATCTGTACATGCTAACTTTTTTGAGCATATTTTTCCTAAGAAAGAAGGATCACCAATACAAGATACAGGTTCTTCTACGCCTCATCTTAAAAGAAAAGTAGTTGAACATTAGAAGAAATTCAACTAAGACGTAGTTCTAGATAAATTAAACCAAGAGATTTTGGACTTGATTTTCATGTCTATTTGATAGAAAAAAGATCCTGAAAGTTATGCTGAAGAAATGTCATCAGATAATTTCACCTGTTGGCATGAAGCTATTGAAGATAAAATGCATTTTATCATGTCAAATAACATGTGGATTTTATCGTATCTTCCTCAGGGATGTAAACCTTTGGGTTGCATATGGATTTTAAGGAAGAAATTGAAGTCTGATGGCACTTTTGATAAGTACAAAGCACGTTTGGTGGCAAAAAGGTTTACTTAAATGAAATATATTGATTATTTTGATACTTTTGCACCAGTAGCTCGGATAACATCCATTCGGCTCTTAGTTTCTTTATATACAATTCATGGATTTATAATTCATTAAATAGATGTGAAACTGCATTTTTGAATGGAGATTTAAATGAAGAAGTTTACATGAAACAACCAGAAGGATTTGTCATTCCTGGTCAGGAACATAAAATTTGTAAGCTTAACCCTCTTTATGGATTAAAATAAGCTCCAACGCAGAAATTTCAAAAAATCATGATTTCTAATGGCTATTTAATTATGATGGTGATATTTGCATATTTAGTAAATTTCAAGGAAACTATTGTGTTCTGATTTGTCTATATGCACATGACATATTGATATTTGGAACAGATATTGAAAGGGTAAAGCAAATGAAATAATTTCTTACTTCTCAATTTGAAATGAAAGATCTTGGAGAAGCTAATGTAATTTTGGGCATCAAAATTGTAAGATCAGCTAATGGCTTGTATCTTACTAATTAAGTTATATTGAGAAAGTTCTAAAGAAATTTTGTCATTTTGACGATAAGCCTGCTCCTACTCCATTTGATCATAGCATCAAACTAGTGCATAACTCTAGTGATGGTGCTGATCAATTGAATTATTCTCATATTGTTGGGAGTCTAATATATATCATGCATTGCACTAAGTCAAATATTAGTTATGCAGTAGGAACCTTGAGCAAGTTCACTAGTAACCCCGGAGTTGAGAATTGGAATGCCTTAATTCGTGTTTTAAGGTACGTAAGGGGTACAGTTAATGTTGGCCTTCATTATTCTACATTTTCAGTAGTTCTTGAAGGCCACAGTGATGCTACGAGGAATCTGATCTGAATGACTCTAAGTCTATTACTGCTTGGATTTTCACTTTGGTTGGAGGAGAAATCTCTTGGAAATGAAAAAAGCGAACATGTATTACTCACTCAACAATGGAATCAAAATTTATAGCTATGTCTTTTGCTGGAGAAGAAGCTGATTGGCTTAGAGGTATTATGGTAGATATTCCTCTATGGAGTAAGCCAATGCTACCTTTAACTATCTATTGTGATAATAAAGCTATTATATTTCGGGCTTAGAGTGATTATTATAAATTAAATCAAGACAAGTTTGTCTTAAGCACAATCATGTGAGAAGATTATTGGGGGATGGCGTAATATCCCTTCAATATGTGAAATCCAGGTTTAATTTAGCAGATCCTTTGTCTAAAAGAATAGGCGAAGAGTTGGTAGTAGAGAATTGTAAAGGAATGAGAATAGAGTATGTTGTAAATTGATTGTACTTTGTAGAAACCCTACCTAATGATATCATCTTAGGTTCAAAGGGACAAACAAGTAATGTTACAATAATATAGTATATTAATAAAATTTTCATTTGCATAAAATTTGTGATAGATGTACATATTCTACTGTAGAGGAGGATGAGATTTATTCTCTTGATAAAACTATAAGATCGCTTTTGGTTGGGGTGTGTAGGAAAACTCTTGATATATTTACCGATTCTCTATTGTGAAGGAGGATGAGATTAATTTCTCTTAATGTATTCATAGACTATTTGGTCGGAGTATGCAAAGTAACTCTTAATGCATTCAGCGCTCTAAGTGTGAAGTGAAACCCGCTTCAATAAGATTTTTTACAAGAAAATCTTAAAGTATTTAGATAAAAGGATTCAGGACACATGACCGTAAGGTTTCAAAGCATATCGATTTTCACCAAAAAGATAGTAATGTGCGTACGGTATTTTGTACCTCATTCAATGATTACTTAGTTCAGGATTCATTTGCCAAGCAGTCAATGATTTAAAATGCCTTCACTAGCTAATGGTTCAGGTCCAAAAGACACAATTACTCTTATTTTTGAATGTGAATGAATGTAAATTCATTGTTGACTTACTACATACGTTTTGGTTTTAGAAAATGCATTTGATCTTCCAAATTCATGAATATATTCATGAACTTATTTAATTGTCACGACCCAAAATCCACTAAGGGTCGTGAAGGCGCCAGACACCCTGTCAGGCAAGCCAATCAAAAGACTTAATTAAATTCTTGTTTTATATATTTTTGAAATTACTTCTTTTATACGTTTAAATAATACATCGTAAAATCCACTGAATAAATGACGAAAATTTAACAACTTTTAAAATTTTCTGAATAACCCATAGACATCCCAGAACCCAGTGTCATAAGTGCATGAACAATTTTTAAGAGATAACATAACACAATAATCATCCGAAATATAACATTGGACAGAAAATAAATAGAGTAATCTGAAAGAGACTTGCTAGCTGCGGGTTATCTCGAAAAGTGCAGCTCACATAAGTCTCCGTATCAACCATGCTGCTACATTCACTATGCCACTAGAGATGCATATGCCTGTGCAACAAAAAAGCACATAATTATAGTATGAGAGAAAATAACAACATATACCCAATGAGTATCCCATCTAGTCTCGAAGAAGTAGAGACGAGAGGTTGACTTCGACACTTACTAGTGGTCCAATAATATTATCTCAATAATATAGTAAATCGTCGATTTTATAAACATGACTTTAATTCAATAGATCAAACCAGGTAAACAATTCTTTCTTTTATAGGAAATTTTCAAAATTTCTTTTTATGAATTATACAAATATTCCCAAGCCAGGAAGATGCACTAAAAACTTCAATAAGTTTCAAGGCAAGAAATACAAGCATTCGCAAATCATGCGAGGACGTACGACCTGATCCAACAATATTTAAACTGTGCACTTCCAGAGGGTCAAATGACGCTAACTATAGATGCATCTATTTAATCTACCGAGGCGTTCGGCCCATTCCAAAATTTAAACACGCACAATCAGTCAATCAAGAAGTCATCAGGAAACAATTATCAAAAGAAAATCAATTCTCTTTTAACGTTTTAGAAAATAAAAATTCATGTATTACTTCGATGTGATTTAAGCAATTCAGCTTTCAATAAGATTACAAATAATTTAAGAATAGCATGTTTTGGGGTCCTAAACTATCCGGACCTAAACATAATAGTAGCTACGTATGGAGTATCGTCTCCTAGTGCGTACGTAGCCCCCCAAAACTTGGAGAACATATTTAATTATTATACCTATGAGGACAATTCCCTTTTACAAGGTTAGAAAGGAGACTCACCTTGCTTTGAAGATCTATACTCGGTATTCCACGCCTTTCCGAAGACTCAAATTGATGCACAACGCTCCAAAACTAGACAATAATTATGCAAATACATTAATATATGCTCAATTACTCATTACAATCTAATTTATAACAATTCCTAATCCTGATCGAAAAGTAAACAAAAATGCCCTCGAGCCCACATGCCCGTATTCCAAATTTTTTTGAAGAATAAGTTTACCCACGACCTCATGAACTCAAATATATAATTTACTCTCAATTTCATACCCAAAATTATGGTCAAATTCTAGGAATATCAATTTTCTAGGTTTTCCCTCAAACCCCAAGTTTGTACTAATTTCTTGCTCAAATCCGTACACAATTCAATGTATTTAACTCAAGATAGGTGGAGAAGCTTACCATATCTTTAACAATGAAATCCCCTCTTGAAACCCACCAAGAATCGCCCAAGCCAAGAGAAAAATGTGAGAAAGTGGCCAAATCCTGATTTTTAAAGATAGTTCATTACCTCCCGTCTTTCGCACCTGCGATCTATCGACTGCTTCTGCAGTTTTGCAAGTGAGGCTCCTCAAACGCTCTTGCGGTTTCCTCCAAGAATTCAACTTCTGCATCTGTGCTTCTCCTTCCGTAGGTGTGGTCCCGCATTTGCGGCAAAATGACCGCATCTGTGGTCCTAACCTAGCCGTCCATTTTCGCTTCTACGCCGTATTAACCACATCTACGATCACGCAGGTGCGGGAATTCCTTCGCACCTATGGCCTTTAACTCCTTCACTTCTATCTACTCTTGCGGTTCCCATCCTCGCTTCTGTGGTGAACCCTCAGCAGAAGCGGTTATACCGGCAACTAGACCCCTTCAACTTATCCTTCAAGTTCCAATTCGATCCGTTAACAACCAGGAATCCACCCGAGGCTCCTGGTACCCCAGCCAATCATACCAACCAGTAACAAAACACATTACGAACTTTCTTGAGGGCTCAAATCATATCAAATAATGCCAAAACCAAGAATCACACTCCGATTCGAGCTTAATGAACTTTAAAATTTCAAACTTCGACTTTAGATGTTTAAACCTATCAAATCACGTTTGATTTACCTCAAATTTTGCTCGCAAGTCATATTCAACATTACATACCTACTCCAAATTTCGAAATCAAATTCCGATCCTGATATCTAAAAGTCCACTTCCGGTCAAACTTCTCAAAAATCTTTCATTTTCTATCTGTAGCCAAATGACTCGAAAATGACCCGAAGATCTCTGAATTCACTTCCGATCGTTCTCCCAACACCAGAATCGCCATGCAGAGCTAACCCCAGATTCGCAATCCCAAATGGAAATCGATAACACTAAAATGCACTTCAACCCAAACTTATGAAATTTCTTCCAAAATGCTAACTTCCACAATAGGCGCCAAAACGCTCTCTAGTCATCAAAAACCCGATCCAGGCATACTCCCAAGTCTGAAATCATCATACAAACCTGCTATGACCTTCAAATCTTGATTCTGAGGTCGTTTGCTCAATAATCCAATCCTAGTTAATTCTTTCAAATTAAATCTTCCGAAATGAGAATTCTCTTTTCAAATCAACTCTGAACTTCCCAAAATTAAATTCCGACCATGCGTACAAGTCATAATTGCTAAAGTGAAGCTTCTCTTGGCCTCAAACCTCCGAAGAACGCGCTAACGCTCGAAACGACCGTTTAAATCGTTAATTTCTCTTCCACTTAAAAGTACGTTCGTCCTCGAACGTGCTAAGAACTCTGCTAGGGTTGTCCGAAATTACTGTTTAATACCTGGAGCACCTACCCGTGCTACCAAAACTCAACTGGGCACCTAGATTGATAAATTTGAAGATACATTTTTCTCACTTATGTAAATAAGAATTAGAGCCCAATTCCAACATTCGAAATTCTCTGCCAGGCCTGTTCTAACATATGCTCGCCGTATCAATAACTACCTGCAACACCAAAACATGATTGCATACCTTATCTGAATTCACAACCTGCGCCACTTTACTCAAAGGACCACTATAACATTCTTTGATCAATATAATCGAAATTCCACGAATATGATGCTCCCATTGCACCTTATGACCTACATAGGTCTTTCTCTAACTCTTATAATATCGCTATGATAAAAGAGATGCGTAGAAATTCATAACCGACTGCCGAATCAACAAATCATTGGGTCTATTATACTAACAAGAACCACCACCTCATTCTAGACCAAATAATGGTCCTAGCTTCTGAATGTACTTCATAATATCAGATTGCACTGATCCTAAATCCGATGATCTCGTCTCACCCAGTACGAACTGCTCAGACAATAAGCCACCCCAGACATGATCAAAAGTCTCATATTGTTACAACCCATATCCACACACGTTAGTTCATGCCGTATTTTAGTCAACATAAATCCATTATTGAATTATCCTTGAGGTGATAAGAAGTTAATCCAATTGATCTTAAGTGATACAAGGGTGCATAGGGGTGATTAACAAGTATTAGAAGTTAAACAAATCAAGGATGTTGTATATCGTATTTTCGGGAAACCCTATAGATGATTAATACACTCAAGAGGTCATGTTTTTTGGTATGTTAATCATATAATATCCATTTCATAGTCTTGAAGTCAAAAGAGTTATGAAACAAAAGTCGACAAAAGTTGTCGCAACTTAGGTTCATGGTTGTACTTAAACTTTAGGTCAAATGTCATTAAGATTTTCTCCCAATTTACTTATAATTATGGAGTGATCTTCCCATCACTTTGAATATCTATTAGTCTAGTTTCTAACGCATTAAACCTTTTGACGATACGATCTCGGAGTAGAGAGATAATCGCATTTCGCGAGACTGCGCCAAGCACCTCTCTATGGGGCCCACTTAAGGCGGTTTAAAACATTTTGATTTATATAGGACACCTCCTACCCGTTTTAAGTCGTTAATTTTCACTATTTTCAGACCTTATAACCCTAGGAAACACAGTCTCAAGGTTCTCTCAAGAGCCAAGACCCAAACAAAGGGCAAACAACACAAATCAAGTGTCGGGAATCCCGTGGCGCTAGTAAGTACCTTGTTCTTCTTGTTGCTCATTTTTATGTTGTTTCAGCTTGTTTGGGTGGTTTGTTTTTTAAAGGTTTTATATTATTTAAATATCCCTCAAGTTCGTAATTTTAACCCTAGGTGATTTCAAGCCTTCTAAAGTGATTATAGTTCCGGAAAGCAATAATTGACTGCTAGTTTCGCTTTCTTGTTGGTGTGGCAGCATTGGAGGGATATTTCGTGGAGAATTAAGGTCAAATTGGAGTTTTACTTTCTGTATAAAGTTAAGGATCCTCTTAATCTATATGTATTTAAGATTATCCAAGTTGCGGCTAAGTCATTGAAGCTACAACTTGTGATATATATATATCGAAAGGCTTGGTAGTAATGTTATCGGTTGGTGGACTATTTTGGGAGGTTCAACATGATTAACATTGATGTGTTTTGGGCTGTTTGGTGATCGTTTTCACTTGTGGGAAGTCATATAAATAGGGGAGGTGTTGTCTGTTTCATCAAAAAATACGTTGTAGTCAGCACATAACAGTTTTGACGCTTAAATAATAACGATAGTATCGTCTCTCTTATTGTAGACTAAGGAGTTGTGACAATTGCATAGCTTGAGAGTGGGGCAGTATATACAAGGTATGTGAGGCTATCCCTTTCCTTCTTTTGCACGACTCCGGTCGTACATAATGTAATGAACGAGCTTCCAAAGATACTCTACTCTTAGAAGCTAGCAGTACTTACATTGTTTTCTCTTATATGGAACGATGGATGTGATGTTGCTTCTCTTATTCTTATGTTATCAATGTTGTTGGTACTTCCTGATTCTTATAAGGTTCATAGTGAAGAGTTAGTCCTAATAACGTGTATAGAGGATACCGATCTTACATCACTCCAAAAGGTCTAGAACGTGTTTCCATTAGTCGAGCATGCATTATATATATGTATCTATTTTACTCTACCAAGCTGCGCTATAGTCGGCCGGGTGTGGCACCTATTGTGCAACCACTAATCAGTTGGGTTTTACCGAGCTATGCGGCCGGGTATATTTATTTACTGAGCCTAGTACTGCCGGGTACGATATGATGACGATGATGCCCACAGAGGCGTATGTTTTAAGAGTTTATGTATTTATACATATGTATCATGTATTTCATGTCAGTGGCCCTCAGAGGTACTCAGATGTTACAGGTTGTATATTGTTTATCCTTGCTTACCTTACTGTTCCTATTTATGGTTCCCTGCCTTACATACTCAGTACTTTATTCGTAATGACGTCCTTTTATTTTTGGACGCTGCATGTCATGCTGCAGGTCCTGATAGACATGCAAGTGCAGCTCCCCCACCACAGTGGGCTGTCCAGTTCAGCGGTGATTGGCGAGATCCCTTCTCCGGAATTACTCTGGTCTTGGTATGCATTTTGTCATAGACATTATGGGTATGTCGGGGCCGTGTTCAGGCTTTGTTGTAGAACTTATGTACCTTTAGAGGCTCATAGACAGGTGTCGACTCATGTATAGTTTGGTATGCCTTGTCGGCTGGTTTTTGTTGTTTAGTCTTTCATGGTACCGTGATAGCTCGTACCTTATATATAGTTTCTTCATTGTCTGGCCACCTCATTTTATGTATGTTGATGCCATCATATTTTATTGTTGGTTGTTCGTGATCCATGGATATCGTTAATATTGATCTCGTTGGCCCTAACAGATTATAAAGAAGGTTAGGTAAAATGTATGTGGTGCGCGGCAAGTATGGCTGGTGCTAGTCATGGCCCTCCAGTTTGGGTCGTGGAAAACTTGGTATCAGAGCCAGTCTATCCTAGGGATTGTCGATGAGCCGTGTCTAGTAGAGTCTTGATTATTGATGTGTAGCGCGCCACATTTATAATTAGGAGGCTACAGGACATCTATGGTTGTTACCTTCTTCCTGAATCTAGATCCTGTGTAGGGTGGACTCCTAAGTGTTTGTCTCTAATATTTACCTTGTTTTCTTTCAGAAATGCCTTCGACTAGAAAGCAAACAATTAGTAGACGGCTTGATACAGATGCGGGAAAGGGTACAAGTCAGGTGCCCCAAGCCAGAGTTGGCCAAAGTGAAGCTCAGAGTGAGATACCGTCTCATACCTCATCTACTCCGTCTCCTCCAGAGGATATTAGGAGGAATCTAACACCTCCAGTTCCTCTGTCTGGCACTACAGACCAGGATATGCGGAGTTCTTTGCAGTTATTGACTAGCTTGGTAGATGCTCAAGCTCAGAGGCAAGATACATGTGCTGCTGACAAACCAGCTGGTACAAGAGTTCGTTATTTTATTAATTTAGACCCTCCAATGTTTACCGTATCGGACCCCAAGGAGGACCCACAGACTTTTGTTGACCATGTTCATCGTACATTGCGGGTTATGCATGTTAGTGATACAGAGGCAGTAGAGTTGGCTTCTTAACGGCTATGGGATTTAGCGATTCTCTGGTATGACAGTTGGGAGAGATCCAGGGGTGCGAACGCTCCTCCAGCTGTGTGGAAGGAATTTTCTGAGGCCTTTCTTCGTCACTACTTTCCAGTTGAGATACGACGAGCTAGAGCTGATAAGTTCTTGAACCTTAGACAAGGTAATATGAGTGTGCAAGAGTGCAGTATGCAGTTTAATTCGTTAGCAAGGCATGCTCCCCATATGGTAGGCGAGATGAGTTATAGGGTGCATTTGTTCGTGAACGGGTTGGGACCACATCTGATAAATGAGTGCACGACAGCCTTGTTGGTGAATGGCATGGATATTTCCCGTATTCAGGCTTATGCCCAGACCCTAGAGGATCGTAAGCACCAGCAGAGGGCAGATAAGGAGCAGGATAGGGGCCAGCATAATAGGGAAAGATTTGCAAGGTATCCTGATGACTTCAGAGGCAGCATCAGGCCCCGGTCTTCGAGGAATTCGGGGCCACCTGTAGCTAGTGCTCCTCCACAGTTCCAGAGGCCTCAATACGATCAATCCTATTCTAGTTCAGGCCTGAGTTTGCGGGCATCTAGCTCGCAACATTAAAGGGATACTAGTCAGACAAGACCCCCAACACCACGTTGTGATCAGTGTGGTATGTCCCACTTTGGACTGTGCCGTCGAGGTTATGATTCGTATTATTCTTCTGGAGAACCTGACCATATGATGCGGGATTGTCCTAACAGAGGAGGTGATTGTATGGCTCAACCGATAGGATTTGTGTCTAGTTCTTCCTCATCAGTTCAGCAGTTGACAGGTCGTGGTAGAGGTAGAGGTGCAGGGCCGATATTGAGTGGTGCTCAAAGTCTAATCTATGCTCTACTAGGTCGACAGGATCGCGAATCATCTCCAGATGTCATTACAGGTATATTACATGTGTTTTTATATAATGTATACGCACTGATTTATCCCGGATCCACATTGTCATATGTTACACCCTTTGTGGTTAATAAGTTTGGTGTTGAACCTAAATTGATAAGTAAACCCCTTGCGGTATCTACTCTAATAGGAGATTCTGTGATTGCTAGAAGAGTACATAACGGTTTCACTTTGATGATTTTTAGTCGTCAAACCTCGGAAAATTTATTTGAGTTAGAAATGGTTGATTTCGATGTGATAATAGGGATGGACTGGTTGTCCTCATGCTATGCAAATGTTGATTGTCGTACGAAGATTTTTAGGTTTCCATTTCCTGGTGAACCCGTCATTGAATGGAAGGGGAACATTGCTACACCGAAAGGTAGGCTTATTTCCCATCTTATGGCAAGGAAAATGATCTCAAAAGGTTACATTTATTATATCGTTCGCGTTTGGGATGTGGAGGAGAAGCTGCCTACTCTACAATCAATCCTCGTGGTCAATGCATTTCCAGATGCTTTCCCACATGAACTCCCAGGTCTTCCTCCTAAAAGGGAGATTGGGTTTAGCATTGATGTGTTTCCTGGCACTCAACCGATCTCTATCCCTCAATACAGAATGGCCCCGCAGGAATTGCGAGCGTTGAAGGCGCAGTTCAAGGACTTGATGGATAAGGGCTTCATTATACCTAGCACTTCACCTTGGGGTGCGCCAGTTCTATTCGTGTAGAAGAAAGATGGGTCGTTACGAATGCTTATCGACTATCGATAGTTGAATAAGTTTACTATCAAGAACAAATATCCAGTTCCAAGAATTGACGACTTGTTTGACCAACTCCAGGGTGCCAAGTATTTGTCCAAGATTGACTTATGTTCATGTTATCATCAGGTGAGGGTTAAGGAGAAGGATATTCCAAAGACGACCTTCTGGAAAAGATATGGGCCCTTTCAATTCTTGGTGATGTCATTTGGTCTAACAAATGCCCCAGCAGCTTTTATGGATCTCATGAATACAGTATTCAAGCCCTATCTTGATGTGTTCGTGATTGTATTCATTAATGAAATTCTGGTGTATTCTCGTTCGGAGGCGGAACATGCTGGCAACTTGCGGATAGTATTACAGACACTTTATGATCATAAGTTATATGCTAAGCTCAACAAATGTGCATTTTGTCTAATCTCAGTAGCATTCCTTGGCCATGTGATATATAACGAGGGTGTTAGTGTCGACACTCAGAAGATCGATGCAGTAAAGAATTGGCCGAGACCTATAACATCATCAGAAGTCCGTAGTTTCCTGGGGCTATCAGGATATGGTAGGCGGATTGTAGAAAGGTTTTCCTCTATATCAGCACCATTGACTAAGTTAACACAGAAATGTACCAAGTTCCAGTTGTCTGACACTTGCGAGCGTAGTTTTCAGGAGCTGAAGAATCGATTGGCATCCGCACCAGTGCTCGCTCTGCCTAAAGGAATAGAAGGATATGTGGTATATTTTGATGCCTCAAGTATAGGTTTGGGCTGCGTATTGATGCAACGTGAAAAGGTGATTTCTTATGCATCAAATGAAAAGAATTACCCGACCCATGATTAGGAAGTGGCTGCAGTAATATATGCTTTGAAGATATGGCGGCACTACTCATATGACGACCATGTTGACATCTACACAGATCATAAAAGTTTACAATACATCTTCAAGTAGAAAGAGTTGAATTTGAGGAAGCATAGGTGGCTTGAATTACTGAAAGACAACGACATTGAGATATTGTATCATCCCGGTAAGGCCAATGTTGTGGCAGACGCTCTCAGCCGTAAGTCAATGGGAAGCTTACTACACATCGAGGCATGCAGATGGGGGTTGACTAAAGAGCTTCATCAACTAGCCAATATGAGAATTAGATAGTTAGACTCTGATGATGGAGGAGTTACTGTACATAATACATCAGAATCATCTTTGGTAGCCGAGGTAAAAGTACGACAATATGAAGATCATATCTTAGTACGATTGAGAGAGAGCATTCAGCAGTGTAAAATTACGTCTTTTGAGATCGGAGGAGATGGGGCACTGAGATACCAAGGCCGATTATGTGTGCCTAATGTGGCAGTGTTGCGAGGAAAGATTATGAGTGAGATTTTTCAATCCGGATATTCTATCCATCCTGACTCGACAAAGATGTATCATGATGTCAAGGAGCAGTATTGGTGGGATAACATGAAGAAGTCTATTGAAGAATTTGTAGCCCAATGTCCCAATTGTCAACAAGTAAAGATAGAGCATCGGAAACCCGGTGGATTGCTTCAGAATATAGAGATTTCGACCTGAAACGGGAGGTGATTAATATGGAAGTTGTTATTGGATTACCTCGCTCTTATCGTAAGTTTGATTCCATCTGGGTGGACTTACAAATTGTGCCCATTTTCTGCCAGTTAAGACAACTTACGCGGCTGAAGATTATGTGAAGTTGTATATCAAGGAAATTGTTTGGCTTCATGGTGTGCCAATATCTATTATATCGGACCGAAAAGCTCAATTTAGAGCTAACTTTTGGAGGTCTTTTTAGAGGGTTTTAGGCACACAAGTGAATCTCAGCATTGCATTTCATCCACAGACAGACAGACAGGCTGAACGTACTATTCAGACATCGGAAGATATGCTACGAGCATATGTTCTAGATTTTAAGGGGAATTGAGATGACCATCTTCCACTCATAGAATTCGCCTACAATAATAGCTACCATTCCAGTATTAAAATGGCCACATATAAGGCACTATATGGGAGAAGATGTAGATGACCAGTTAGATAGTTCGAAGTCGGTGAAACAGAATTGTATGGGCCAGATTTGATTCACCAAGCCATTGAGAAGGTGAAGGTGATACAGGAACGATTGAGAATGGCACAAAGCAGGCAAAAGTCTTATTCCGATGTCCGACGTTGGGATTTGGAGTTTGAGGTTGGTGATTGGGTTTTCCAGAGAATCTCAGCAATGAAGGGTGTTATGCATTTTGGGAAGAAAAGTAAACTGAGTCTAAGGTATATCGGTCCGTATAATATTCTTCAATGAATTGGACAAGTTGCTTATGAGTTGGAATTGCCATCCGAATTGGAAATTGTCCACCCGGTATTCCATATATCCATGTTGAGAAAATGTATTGGAGACCCTTCTCGAGTTGTCCTTATCAAAGACGTACAAGTTACATAAGATCTATCATATGAAGAAGTGCCAGGGGCTATATTAGATCGACGAGTCCGCAAGCTGAGAACAAAAGATGTAGTTTCCGTCAAAGTATCGTGGAGGAACAAGAATATGGAATAAATGATATGGGAAGAGGAAGAAGATATGAAGTCTAAATACCCTTACCTATTATAAATGATGATAACAAGGATGTTGGTGGAACGCAAGATACATTGGAAAGGTGAAACGGCTTTATGAGGTATGCAATAACTTGAAAACACTCTTCCTTAATACAAATTGGTGATATGCAAGTAATTTACATTTCCATAATGCTTTGTGTAGCCTTATGAGGCCATACGTTGGGCTTAGCTTCTTGCAAATTTTTCTATTGACCATTTTCCTTTGGAATCCACGATGATTTGGACTCCCCATAAACCCTTACATTCAAGGACGAATGTTCCTAAGAGGGGAGGTTGTTACAACCCATATCCACACCCGTTAGTTAATGCTATATGTTAGTTAACATAAATACAAGAAGGAATTATCCTTGAGATGATAAGAAGTTAATCCTATTGATCTTAAGTGATACAAGGGTGTATAAGGGTGATTAACAAGTATTAGAAGTTAAACGATTCAAGGATGTTATAAATCGTATTTTCGGGAAAATCTATAGGTGAATAATATAATCAAGAGATCAAGATTTAAGGTATTTTAATCATATAATATTTGTTTCATAGTCTTTAAGTCAAACGAGTTATGAAACAAAAGTCGACAAAAGTTGTCGCAACTTAGGTTTATGGTTGTACTTAAACTTTAGGTCAAATATCATTAATATTTTCTCCGAATTTACTTAGATGGAGTGATATTACCAGCAAATTAAAGATCTATGAGTCTAGTTTCTAACGAATTATACCTTTTGTCGATATGATCTCAGAGTAGAGATATATTCTCGTTTTCGCGAGACTGAGCCAAGCACCTTTCTATGGGGCCTAATTAAGGCAGTTTAAGACATTTGGATTTATATAGTACACTTACAACACGTTTTAATATCGTTTCTTTTCACTATTTTCAGACCTTAGAACCCTAAGAACAACTTCTCAAGGTTCACTCAAGATTCAAGACCCTAACAAAGGGCAAACAACACAAATCAAGTGTCGGGAATCTCGTGGCGCTAGTAAGTATCTTGTTCTGCTTGTTGTTGCTCATTTAAATGTTGTTTCAGCTTGTGTGGGAGGTTTTTTTAAAGGGTTTATGTTCTGTAAATACTCCCTCAAGTTCGTAATATCAACCCTAGGTGATTTCAAGCCTTCTAAAGTGATTCTAGTTCCGAAAAACACTAATTGATTGCTACTTTTGCTTCCTTGTTGTTGTGGCAGCATTGGAGGTATATTTCGTGGAGAATTGAGGTCAAATTGAAGTTTTAGTTTCGGTATAAAGGTAAGGAGCCTCTTAATCTATATGTATTTAAGATTATCCAAGTTGTGGCTAAGTCATTGAAGCTAGAACTTGTGATACATATATCGAAAGGCTTGGTAGTAATGTTATCGGTTGGTGGACTGTTTTGGGAGGTTCAATATGATTAACATTGATGTTTTTAGGCTTTTTTGTGATTGTTTTCACTTGTGGGAAGTCATATAAATAGGGGAGGTGCTGTCCGTTTCATCACAAAATAGGTTGTGGTCAGTACATAAAAGTTTTGACGCTTAAATGATAACGATAGTATCGTCTCTCTTATTGTAGACTAAGGAGTTGTGACAATTGCATAGCTTGAGATTGGGGAAGTATAAACAAGGTATGTGAGGCTATCCCTGTCCTTCTTTTTCACGACTACGGTCGTACATAATGTAATGAACGAGCTTCTAAAGATACTCTACTCTTAGAAGCTAGCAGTACTTACATTGTTTTCCCTCTTATGGAATGATTGATGTGATGTAGCTTCTCTTATTCTTATGTTATCAATGTTGTTGGTACTTACTGATTCTTATAAGGTTCATAGTGAAGAGTTAGTCCTAATAACGTGTATAGAGGATACCGATCTTACATCACTCCAAAAGGTCTAGAACGTGTTTCCATGAGTTGAGCATGCAATATATATATGAATCCATTTTACTCTACCGAGCCGCGCGAAAGTCGGCCGGGTACGGAACCTATTGTGAAACCACTGATAAGTTGGGTTTTACCGAGCTCCACGTCGCTGGGTACAATTCTACCGAGCCTTATGATGGCTAGGTACATTTTTTTTACTGAGCCTATTACTGCCGGGTACGATATGATGATGATAATACCCACAGAGGCGTATGTTTTAACAGTTTTTGTATTTATAAATATGAATCACGCATTTCATGTCAGTAGCCCTCAGAGGTAATCAGATGTTACAGGTTGTATATTCTCTATCCCTGCTTACCTAGTGTTCGTATTTCTGGTTCTCTGCCTTACATACTCAGTACTTTAGTCGTACTGATGTCCTTTTGTTTGTGGACACTTAATGTCATGCTGCAGATCCTGATAGACAGGCATGTGCAGCTCCCCCACCACAGTAGACTGTCCAGTTCAGCGGTGATTGGCGAGATCCCTTCTCCAGACTTGCCTTGGTCTTGGTATGCTTTTTTTTATAGACATTATGGGTATGTCAGGGCCTTGTTCCGGCTATGTTGTCAAACTTATGTTCCTTTAGAGGCTCATAGACAGATGTCGACTCAGGTATAGTTTGGTATGCCTTGTCGGCTGGTTTTTGTTGTATAGTGTTTCATGGTATCATGATAGCTCATACCATATATATAGTCTCTTGATTGTCTGGCCACCTCATGTTATGTATGTTTATGCCATCATATTTTATTGTTGGTTGTCCGTGATCCATTGATACCATTAACATTGATCTCGTTGGCCCTAACAGATAATAAAGAAGGTTAGGTAAAATGCTTGTGGTGCGCGGCAAGTATGGCCGGGTACTAGTCATGGCCCTCCAGTTTGGGTCGTGACACATATGATGCCACAATGTTACAATAGGCTATGAACTCGAACGTGACAAAAGGAAAACAAACTCTAGAAGGAACTATTCAACTCACACACTAATATGGAGTTTTCTTAGAAACTAGGAAGCAAGGCATATAAAAATAGCATATAGAAAACTGTACTCAGCATCACACTATTGTGGCGTGCAACCCGATCCAAATAACATACCCATGGCATCGTGACACACGATCCACACATAACACTCACCTAAATAGATGCACATTGAGCTACATTTCTCTTTGCAACCAAATACAGAATATCGGTCACAAGCATGCTAAGTGCATAGTACCATCCCTAAGGGGACATATAACGCAATAAGCTACAAACTTCAAGAACAACTGAGGTGCGATATACAATCTAAATCTCAAGAGCCATTTTGCTCATATAACATCATCTCTATGCGGAACCTCAACACATAAGCAATTCAACAAGCCATCTCACAACTCACACGGTGCAATATCATTACATGAAATAACTAACGACGAAATAACACGCTAACTAGTCTTCAATAAGGAGAGCATTACTAAAATGAACACATCTGGCCTGATATAAAGCCCATATTCACATTAGAGTCCATCCACACACCTCAAGCTGATTCTGATCTCACTGAACTAGGCTAATAACCTTTCAAAGGTCCATTATAATTCCCCTTTTTGTCATAACACATAAGAAAAACCGTCATAACCGGAGTAATCATCCACACTCCACAACTCAATAAATCAAGCGCCCTCCAGGCATAAACTCCCAAATCAACAATATCGCCACAATCTTCGTACTTCCATGCCACATCTGGAGAACCATAGCAACACACCGGTGAATTTCATAATCGTAGAATATGCAAATCTCTAAGTATTGGTCTAAGCCCCCATATCTCTTCTAGAATTCACCTATACATAACAGGCCATAACAGTTGAATACTCCCGAATAACATCAGGCGACAGGCCTCACACGTACCGCCACAAATCACTTGCATAATTTGCTAAAAATACTGATTACTACCACCAATATGACAATTCAACTATGGCTAATCAGTCTATCTTATTCCCATTTATCCTTGATTCCCTTAGAAATAATAACTCCATTCAACGCATAACACGCTCCATCCACACTCATCCCGAGTAACCGTGTCACGAGACCATGTTTTCTCAAATCCCATGAACTATTTCATTCCTCCCTCGATGAAGCATCTAGCAGAATCACTTTCCCTGAAACTCTCACTTATACAAGACATAAATCCTGAATCCTTCCCCAAGTCTGAGAATGAGCCATTAAGGCCAATCCCTAGCACACCTTTAACAATCCTTTTTCTCAAATTATCACTTGCGTTCTTTTCCCATTGCTGAATTATCCCATCAAAATGCTAACATCCAGAAACCTTGCAAGTAGTTAACCATGCTACCCAATCATAGGTATTGGGACTCTTCCTTTTATCTTGGAGCTACTACTACACAACCCTAGAATCCACCAAGACTCTATTATTTTTATTGACATAACCATGTGCATTCGACTGCAAAAATAGTGGCCGGGATCGAATTTCCACTGGGAGCTAGTAGTGGAGTTGTATTTTCAGTCTAGCCTAGAGATGTGTTTGTACTTCTAATGTCACTTCAAACATTCTTGGGTTTTTGTATTGATAAATACTATTATAAAACTAAGGATGAAAGGTATATAATGCTAAGAGAATATTGCTAAGTTGTATCTAATAGGGATAAAGGCACTATGGCCATGGCATCTCTTAGGTGGTTAATTTACTGGTAGAAACTACTAAGGATAGATTGACATGTTTGGGGCTTATGCCATAACCATTTCACAATTGTACCCACTCTCACGCCTCTCGATAGAGAGAGTGATTCTGCCCAATTGACTCTCTAGAGGCCAATTGGGTAGGCCTATTAGACCAAGCAATTAGGGTTCAATTAGGGTGATTACTCTCTCAAGATTTAACCCGTTAATTGGCACTACCATTTCTCCTGGGTCCATCCTAACTCCTTGTTGGATCAATTTTGGGGCCATAGACTCTCTTACTGAATAAGAGTTAAACCCACTAAGCTTGACTCAATGTTTGCAACCATCAATTCTCAGATAAAAACATAAAATCAACCCAAATATCAAGCACCCTATATCAATCTAACCCTAGATTGCAACACCCATCAATTACCCACACTAGGGTTAAGCCAGAACCCTAGCAAATGGGTTTAGCTACACATAATTAAAGAATGAATAGAAGAAATAAATGAAGGACTAAACATATTAATTAATTGCTAAGAAGAAAATACAATAATCTATTGTTAACAAAGACCAAAAACGCCAAAAATGGCTACAATATTGTTCCCAGGTGCTCAGATGCGTTTCTGAATCCAAAACTTAACCTAAAAATGGTAAAATGTTCGGTTTATACTATGCTAGAAAAGCTGGACAAAAATACCCCTGCGGGGTCAGTGTGGCCCGGAAAAAAGCAACCGCGGTCGCACATGCTCTTTGACTTAGCAATTTTCAACTCTCTGAACCGGAGAACGCGGACTGCACAAATGAGTAGTGTGGCCGCGGACCGTGCAACGACGACTGTGGGCCGCGAGGCTTGACTTGGCTCTTTGAATATCTCTCTAAATCTTGTTCACGCGGACCGCACAAATGAGTGAAGCGGTCGCGAAGCCTGAATGTAGACCGCGTAAATCCAACCGCGACCGCGTAGCCATCAACCTTAATATTCCATGCCTCTGAATCTCCTAGTGCGACCGCGGTTGCTTTCACGCGGTCCACACTAGTTTCTCTTTTCTTCACTTCACCTAATATGAGACACTTGAGCAGGTTTCACTCCTTTTTGAGACGATATTTGACATTTCGTCACTTTGTTGATCAAACCTGTAATCAAGCACATCTTTTGAGCATTTCGGGACTATTCTGTAGCAATCTGTACTTAGAGCATAGGCAAGTAGGGGAATAAACATGTTAAAATCCTAAATTATCAACTCCCCCAAACTCAAACCTTTTCTTTTCTTCAAGCAAAAAAAATAAGACCCACCCATTTAAAGGAAAATCCAAGTAATTCCAGCGATCCTAAAGCAACCTTAACAAGCATCAATTGGGAGTAACAATTTCCCTCAATACGAATGCATCATTAACACATTTAATTTTAAAAAGTATGGATCAAGTGTGACACAAGATCATCAAGAGTTGACATATTTCATCAAAGAACTTCTCTAAATTACTTTGGTCATTGTGGAACCCAAACTCCTACATCCTCAACTTTCCCAAAGCAAACCTCACCTTTTAAGTATTGACACACAAACCGAGGTTAATGGAATTTCACTCATCTCTCTCAAGAAGAAGGTCACAAGTACGGATCTAGGTACCATATGCTTTCCCCTTATGTAAGTTTCCATTAATGTAGGCTCCCTTAAACTCAAGATCAAATAGGGCTTTTGTGGAGTCATTGTTAAGACTTTTGGGTAAGGGTAGGACATGTTTTTATTCAAGTGGGTTCAATCTTCCCTTAAGTACTTCTTTTTATTCAATTTGACACAACTCTCTCGACTCTTTTGAGTATTTCACTTCTTTTCAAGGGGTTAAAGAGACGCATTGTCACTCTTTCTTATGCAATTCAAAGCATTTCTCCGTTTTCTACTTTTTCCACACCTTTTCACTTTTTGTCTTTATTTGAATCCCTTTTTATTATTTTTTCACATTGGGCTTTCTTTTTGCCTTTTTTCTTTTCTTTCTTTTTCATTGCTTCCTTTTCTTTTTCTTTTGTACCTTTTACCATGTTGGTTCCCTTCTTGTCTCCCCCAAAACATAGACATTTGCCATAACATTTGGGTGCCAAGAGAGGATAATCATTTAGAATGGGTATAGGCTTATAACATTATTCTTTAAAGTAAAAGGCTTACAGATCAAAAGGGTTAAATATGAATCATCTCATTGGTAGGATATGGAATTGTTCAACTTAACATTTTGATCAAATAGAGCCTATAATAACTTCTCAAGTCAAATTTCACCCAAGATTTCGCCTCAACAAACATTCAGGGAAAGCTCTAGACCATTCGATTGGGACTTGGACTCACCATTCGATTCATCACACACACACTGGGGATTGCTAAAGACATCGAGTCGAGGGCCCACAACGACCTTAGTTACATTTCAAGCACACAATGGTCTGAAAATACCACATAATGATTGTTTGGTCAACGCAAGAGTCTCAAAGCCATGACTTTCACCATCCTAATCATAACATTGTGTCTTTGACCATGGTTTCAAAGGTAAATGTGCTAGGCCCAAGTGAAACTTCGTTTGAGGTACCCTTAACTACAACAATCAAAAACAAAAGAAAAAAAAAATGGACTCAAACCCTTAAGAAGGTTGTCATGCAATCTATCATTGGGAAGAGCTACCCGGTTCGTACAATGTTCCACCCTTGGAAAGAACCATGGCATAAAGAAAACAAAGGGCTTATTGGAAGCGCCAAAAAATAAAACAAGAGGCTTTGAGCCTAACTACAAAGCTAAAACCGAATTTTTTTTGCTAGAGTAGAAAACAAAATGAATATGTACAATAGGGGGTAGAATATACAATGGGAGATGAATATATATATAATTGTAACTTTATATACAGACTAAAAGATAGAATAAAAAGTACGAGAAAAGTAGCAAAATGTAAAGTTATGTATAACCCAAAATAGAAAATCAAAGACACATAAACTAAGTCAAGTATATAAACTAATCCAGAAAAAACAAAAAAGTAGTGCGCATACCCACGAATAAGGGCTGGCATTTTCCCCAATGCCAACTATCAAAATAAGTATTAAAAAGGCACAAGAAAGGACATAGGAGCTCCCTAGGCCTGGTTCGTCTCAATGGGATCATCAGTGGTCCCCTGGTCCTGCGAATGTGTAAGAACCTCATACTGGGCCTCCTGTTGCTCAGCTGATGGGATTGGGTCCTGCTCCTGGACAGGCTAGATGTCAAGTGCGTCATGTGGAAAACTAGAGGATGCCTCCTCTGGGGCTGCCACCTCAATAACCGCATCAGCTGTACTCGGGAGCTTTCTCTTCTTTTTTGGCTGTTTGGGTGCCTGCTCCTGTTGTGGCTCTACTACTAGTGTCGCTGTAGGTTCAAGGTCCCCGAATAGAAAATATTAGGCATCTGATCTGCCAATATCTTGTCCACATCTGTCCTGAGTACCTTCACAGACTCCTTAGAAGCCTGTGATCTCCTCATACTCTTGTGCTCCTTGGCAAGCTCCTTCAGAGCCTTGACCTGTGAATCCATCGCCTTAGACAAGGGTCTTGAGTCCTTATAATCTTCTCCTGATTGTCCAGAAGCTTCTTCAGTATATCCTCAATAGACTAAGGAATCTGAGCTGGCTGAGGTGCTAACTGGGTCATGATAGAGGAAGACAATGTGGATAACTTGGATGTCACATCTAACATCTAGTTGTTCGAATTGGCCAATGTCAGGCTCAACTGATGGGCAGTGATGGGATACTTCTGAGAAGATGGGATTCCTAGGTTAGCTGGAGTTCTGGGACCAGTAGTAGAGGAAGGCCCTGGAGGCACGTACTCAACTATAGTGGCAGCAGGCATGGCAAAAGACTCTGTAAAAGGCTCTACCGGAACTGGCTCCTAGAATGGCCAGTTAGGGCAGAGGTAGGTGGCTTGTAGTTTTTATCCTTAGGGTTGTCCGGGACCTTCATACTGAACCAAGTGAATGGATCCACTTGCTTGACCTTGATATCAAATGGTTTCTTCTCTACTTTCAGGTGAGGGTATTGGGAAAAGGGTAGTTCCGATCATGCTCTTGCCCCACAGTGGTAATCACATGGAACATCAAATTTCCCATATTGATCGGGTACCCGGCCATAATAGAAGCAACAAGGACAGCGCGAATACGTGGGATACTCTGATAGTGGGTAGAGGGGTCAAGCCTACAACATATAAAAGACAACCAACCTCGAGCCTCAAAGTTGAAAGTCTTCTGAAAGATTTTGGCTCCTGCTTGCACCCACTCTGGAACAGTACCTGGGATTGGCAGGTATGAGGCTAACCATGGACGCACTTCTTCACCCATTGTTATTTTTCATTATAAAGGGTCTCATCCTCGTCATCAAACCTTAGGTAATCATTGAGTGCCTGCCCAATAAAGATCACCTTTTTGTCCGCACTTTGGTTACCTTGGTGCCCATCAAGATGTGGGCGACATTGCTATAAAATGCTTTTACCATGTGCTCATTTACCTTTACACAATTACCTTGAAAATGATCCCAACCCACTCGAGTGTGAGATTGTCTATGCACATTGGGGAGTAGAGGTAGAAGATCTCGCTCGATGAAGCTCCTTTCTAGAATAAATTTTCATTTAGGCCTCCATACCCTAAATTGGTGGAATGCTAACTGGCTGATGAACCTCTCCTCCCAAGCTGCGCGATCTCTCGTCCGGTCAACAACCCTAACTTGAGGTACACCACTCTAGTTCACCTCCTCAGCACTGTCCTCACCACCTCCATCACCTCTGCCTGCACTCTCCCCAGATAATGAAGATGTGGGAGAGGTGGAGTATTCTTCACTACCAGTTGCGGAAGCTTTAGATAAATCCGACATTATATTCACCGGCCTCTTGGTAGTGGGAGATGCTAGAGGAGTATCAGTCAATTGGAAACTGGAGAGAAATGAGTTGGGGTTGAATCAAAGGAGATGTCCTTAGATAGCATATACTCACTCCTCGAGGAATGGGACGCAGCTCTATCTGCAACATTTATCATCTTCCAGGTCTTTTTCATTTTTTTCGTACTTGGGGAGTGAGTTTCACCACTCTCTTGCCTTTACCCCCTCGGGAGGAACCACCTCTCCCAGGTTGTTGTGATCCTTTGCGGCCTCTTTGTTTCACCATTATCTGCAGACAAACGCATCTAACATTTTAAATTGAAGCACCGACAGTGGATCATGTGAATGAGTTGAAGTTGTAGATAACAGAAGAAATGTTGCAGACATTGCTGTAGAACCAGAAACTGCATACCACACAATCAGGAGTGTAGCCGTGTTGGAGGCACCACAGACACGCGCTGAGGCGACCGCGAGCCACATTGAACAAGGCCCCAAAAAACGTCTTCTCTGAATCTCCCATCGAGGTCCGCACGACACAGGTCGCTGCAGCGGTGAGGCAACGCATACCGCATTAAATGGAATACGGCTGTTCTGGAAGTAATGTAGGTTTTAGTCTAGTTTGGCACCATGGTCCACGTAAAAGTGTAATACGAACCGCGTCAAGGCCACACGGACCGCAGGCCACGCTGGGCCAGAATTAGGGAACTAGGTTAGAGTGTCATATTTTCTTCCATTTTTGTCCAAATTCTTACACCTACTTGTCCCTACTCTGTTACCCAATCCTGAATCACTTTAAACTAACATGAAATCTACCCTATACTAACAATTTGAAGGAGAACCGTGAAGAACAAGAAGTTACAAACTACTGTTAGGCAGTTACAATGAAAATAAGGAATCAATGATACCAGGAGTAGGAAGAATGAATAAAATCTATCCAAGCAAGCAAGAATTTTGGTCTTAGAAGAAGGATGAATAGTAATTTGAGTCTCTGAGTTTTCAGAGTTCGAAAAGAGTACACTGAGACCCTTGGTCTCTATTTATAGACAACATGTGGGACCCATACTCACCTACGGCCGCACAAAAGCGATTGCGGACCGTGATGGATTTGTTCGTGTGAACCTTCAGTAGGCATCCTTCCCGGAACGCACAAAAGAGACCGCAGCTGCGTAGGGCCACCGCGGACCGCAATAAATGGAATTCGACCTCGGTGGTGAACTTCAGAGAGTACTATGTTCAGCTCATGCCAGTGCGGACCGCACAAGGTGCACTGCGGCCGCACTAGCAAACTTCCTAAACTATGTAATTTTTCCACTTTGTTTTGCACTGCATCAACACAATTCCTGCAACATCTCACAATTAATTAGCTCAAAAAAATCCCAAACTTCAAAGAAAATAGAATAGAAAGAAAAAGACATGGGTTGCCTCCCAAGAAGCGCCTAATTGAACGTCGCGGTACGACGCATATTACAATCACATCACTTCAAATGAATGAGTGCCACTATGTGGCTATCATGAATCTTCCCCAAATAATGGTTGAAACGATTCCCATTGACTCGGAAAACTTCACCATTTTTGTTCTTGAGATCAAGAGCACCAAACAAGGTCACACATACAACTTCGAATGGCCCACTACACTTTGACTTGAGCTTTTCCGGAAATAACCTCAACTAGGAGTTGAAAAGAAGAACCATAGTATCAACCTTGAATTACTTCCCCTGAGCATATTTGTCGTGTAGATACTTCATCTTGTCCTTATACAAGGACGAGCTGGAGTAGACATGAAATGTAAGCTCATCAAGCTCATTAAGTTTCTCAACACGGAGATTTGCTGCAACATCCCATTCCAAGTTCAGCTTTCTCAAGGCCCACATAGCTTTGTGCTTTAATAGTTCAAAGGCTAAGGAGAGGAAGCCTCGAAATCACCTCGATTTTTGCCTTGTCTACCTCAATCCCATGCTTAGAAATCTTGTGACCCAATAATATACCTTCTTCCACCATAAAATGGCATTTTCCCAATCGAGAACAAGATTAGTTTCTTCACATCGGGCCAAGACTCTATCCAAGAACTCTTCAAAAGAATAACCAACCACACTAAAGTCATCCATAAAGACCTCCAATATATCTTTCACCATGTCGGTGAAAATGGCCATCATGCAATGTTGGAAGGTCGCTGGACCATTGCACAGCCCAAATGGCATACGGGAGAAGGCAAATGTACCATATGGGTATGTGAAAATGATCTTCTCTTGGTCTTCGGGGCAATTAGGATTTGATTATAGCGCGAATAACCATCCAATAAACAATAGAAAGCTCGTCCTGCAAGGCGATCAAGCATTTGGTCCAAGAATAGCAACGGGAAATGATCCTTCCGAGTAACCTTGTTGAGTTTTCGGTAGTCCTTGTAATCTCTCCACCCGGTAATGGTTCAAGTGGGAATAAGCTCATTGTTGGAATTTGTCACAATCGCCATCCTTCATTTCTTTGGCACATATTGGACCAGAGAGGTCCATGAGCTATTAGAAATTAGATAAACCACACCGGCGTCAAGCCACTTGATAACCTCTTTCTTTACCACTTCTTCCATTGCTTCATCTAGTCTTCTTTGATCTTCAAGTGAAGGCCTTGCATCCTCCTTCAAGATGATTTTATGCATGCAACAGGTGGGGCTTATCCCCTAAATGTCCGCCAGAGTCCATCTGATAGCGCTTTTTTGCCTTTGAAGCACCTCTAAAGTGGCCTCAACCTGCAAGTTTGTAAGGCAAGAAGAAATAATAACTCGAAGAGTTAAATTAGAGCCCAAAAATTCATACCTGAGGTGTGGAGGAATTGGCTTCAACTCCAGCACCGGTGGCTCCTCAATCGATGGCTTTGTTGGTGGAGTTTTGCGATTTTCAAGATCCAAAGATAACTTCCTAGGCTCATATGAATATGATCCCATACCATGCAATGCATTCACGCACTCCACTCTACTAGCATCATCAACGAAATCCATGTAAAGAAGCACGGGTTCAAGAGGATCTTCAACATTTATCATGGAATTTGTGTCATCCACTATGACAATTGTGACAATGTCCACAAATGAACACACCTCCATGCCATTGGGTTGCCTCATTGATTTGCAAACATGGAATACCACTTTCTTATCTCCCACTCGAAATGTCAACTGACCCGCTTCAACATTAACCAAGGCCTTCCCTGTAGCTAGGAAAGGTCTCCCAAGAATAATTGGCTCTTCAAAGTCCACCTCATAATCCAATATGACAAAGTCGGTTGGCAATACGAATTTATCAACACGGACAAGAACATCATCAATTATGCCAAAGGTCACTTCATTGACCGGTCCACCATTTGAAGTCTCATTGAGATTGGCCTAGGTTACCTGATTCCCAAAGTCTTGATGACCGAATAAGGCATCAAATTTATGCTAGCCCCCAAATCACAAAGGGCCTTGGAAAAATACGCACTACCGATGGCGCAAAGGATAGTAAATGCTCCAGGGTTCTCAAGTTTTAGGGCCATAGAATGCATGATAGCACTCACTTGATGAGTCATCTTAATTGTTTCGCACTTCATTGGCCTCTTCTTTGTTATCAAATCTTTCATAAATTTTGCATACCTTGGCATTGCTCAATTGCCTCGACCAAAGGGACATTTATTGTGAGGCTCTTCATCATGTCAATGAACTTTTTGAATTGATTGTCACTCTTTTGCTTTGCTAACCATTGATGATAAGGTGGAGGTGGTCTACGCAAAGGTGCCTTGGCTTTGGGCACCGCCGGCTTTGGTATATCAATCATGTGTTCCCTGGATGGGTTCACGACATCTTGTGTTCCACGTCAGCCTAATCATCAATATCAATCCGCACACCATTGTTCACATTTTGTTTAACCATATCTTCAAAAATTAACTAATCCACATATTCTTGGATCCCAACGTTATCATCCGTAACTTGATTTTCTATTGAGGAATGCACATCACCACCTCTTGTGCTTCTAGTTGTAACTGCCATTACATGTCTTTTGCTCCCACCCTTCATGTTCACTGTCGTATAACTTGGTATGGCTCCCTTGGGCGGGTATTCAAAGCTTGAGAAATTTGACCTAGTTGCACTTCCAAGTTCTGGATAGATGTATTACGCGAAGCCAATTGTGCATTGGAATCTTGGTTCCTTTTCATCATTTGCTCGAACATACTTTCAATTCTCCCCATATCACTCCCCGAAGAACTTAGACCTTGAGAACGAAAAAGGGGTTGATTGTTCGATTATTGGTACATGGGGGGCCTTTGAAAGCCTTTCCCTTGGTTGCCTTGGTTTCCCTATTATTCCACCCTCCTTGGTTGTTGTTGCTACAATTATTGTTGTTCCCGTTCCAATTGCCCTGATTGTTACCTTGATTACCCCAATTACCTTGGTTTTTGTTGTTCCAATTACTACCACCTTGTTGATTTCTCCAATTGTTGCTTTGATTGTTGTTGTTCTAATTTCTACCACCTTCTTGTTGGTTGTTTCTATTCCAATTTCTGTCGCTTTGTTGATTGCACTAATTTCCTTGGGGACGCCATTGTTGATTCCCTTGATTTTCTGTATTTCCTTGGTAGTTATTGTTGTATTGACATTCCTTGCTTTGATCATCATAGCACTCATTCGAATAACCAACACCATCATTATTGTTGTCAAATTGCTCACAATTACCTTGAGGTTGTTGTTCCCCTCTTTGCCTCCCTTTGAACATTGAGACACCTTCCATCGCATTGACTTGGCGTGGGTTTTGAACTTGTTGCAGTTGTGCCTTAGCCAATTGATTCATAGTTGTTGTAAGATCGGCAATAGCTTGGCTATGATCGTGCAATTCATTGTGCAAATGATTAACGTGGGGTTACCTTGGGGCACATTTTCTTAGCTTTTCCATGCCGAAGAGGTGTTGGCAATTTCCTCAAGTACATCACATGCCTCTTGGTACAAAAGTTTCATAAAGTTCCCTCCGGCTAATTTGTTCACAAATTGATTCGCGGTCTTGATTCCCCGATAAAAGGTTTGTTGGATCATCGCCTCGATCATGTCATTATTAGGGCACTCCTTCACCATTGTTCTATATCTCTCCCAAATTTCATGCAATGGTTCCGTTGGCTCTTGCTTGAAGGCCAAAATTTCATCCCAAAGTGTCGCCATATGGCTTGGTGAGAAAAACTTGCCAATGAATTTATCCGCCAACTCATCCAAATTTGTGATGGAATGATTGGGGAGACTTTCTAACCAATCCAATGCTTTAACCCGAAGAGAGAATGGGAAAACCTTCAATCTCAAAGCATCATCGGACATGTTTTCCTGCTTGCTACCCCGCATGTATCTACGAAGCCTTTCAAGTGCTTGTAGGTATATTTATCGGAGGCGCCCATAAAATACCCTCTTTACTCGAGCAAGGTCAACATGACATCTGTGATTTGAAAGTTCCCCGCCCAAATTCGAGTAGGAACAATAGCACATGCATACCCTTGATTTGGGAGAACTATTGGGGCCACTCTTGGCGGTAGCAGAGAAGGGTCTGGGATAGGGTCTGGCGCGGATCATGCGGCTTGACCTGGCACTTTGAAAATCTCTCTGAATCTCATTCACACAGACCGCACAAATGAGTGAAACGGCCACGAAGCCTGAACACGGACCGCGTAAATCCTACCGTGGCCGCGTAGCCATCAACCTTAATATGCCATGCCTCTGAATCTCCTAGTGCGGCGCGGTTGCTTTTACGCGGTCTGCACTAGGTACTCTTTTCTTCACTTCACCTAGTCTTTGACACTTGTGCAATTTTGACTTCTTTTTGAGCCGATATTTGACATTTTGTTACTTTTTCTATCAAACCTGCAATCAAGCAAAGGTTGATGAGCATTTCGGGACTATTCTATAGCACTTTATACTCAGAACATAGGAAAGTAGGGGCATAAACACGTTAAAATCCTAACTTATCATATAACCAATAAAGTTCTTCGTGGAAGATTCGCCAACCATGCGACCGCTAACCTGATCATATGGAAAAACCTCATGTGGAAACCACTCTCCAACATCTTCCAACGTCGCTTCACGAGGTATAATCACTGCGACATCAATGACCCATCCTGAGTTTGAGCTCACTCTCTAGCTGCACCAGTCCATTCACTCCTCATGGACATCAACTAAATTTGCGGCGACATCCTTCCAATTCAAAGTTAGGTTGTATCCTTCTTCATTTCAAGCAGCTCCTTTTCGTTATATCAAATCTCCTGTCGCGTAATAGTCCATACTTCAAATAGATCCGTAGGCACTAATCACCAATCACTAAAATTCCCAAATCACATCAAACTCTCCTTAAGGTGTGTAGTCATCCTACCACAATACCCATATGCAACTCTGCCACTCTCCCACTTTGGCGAAACTCACCACTTTAGTCGACTACTCGACTTTATCTCCTTGTACCTGGTGTTTTAGAAATTTTAACCACCGATTGACACTTACCACATGTCTTTCCTCATTCTTTGCTGCTTTGTTGATGTCTTAGATCAAAACCCATCTCGATAGCACCTGAACCAACATACCGCTATTAACTTTACACCTTTCCGGCGATCATATTTCCAATCGTTGACATTAGAAACACCGATTCAATCCTGAACCACCGCACCCCGGGATATCTGATAGTCACTTCTTCAATATTGTCTCATAATATCCTGCTTCAAAAGCGAATTGTAGAAGATCATAACACCGACAAACCTAGTACATTCTACAAGAACAACGACACCTCACAATAGAATAAAATTCCACCACACTCACAAATACCAAGTCTCGTTACTCCATCAACCAAAATATGAACATTCTTAGTTTGGTTGCCTTCCATTGCTGGAAATAAAATATTAAATCTTTTAATCATGCACTGAGTAAACCTCCCTTCATGTCAGTCACTGCCCCGACACGTAGGCAAACATCCTACCATCATATAAATACTACGGAAAAATCATTCATAAGCATCATGGAAACTTGTGCCTAGCCTCAGATCTCTCAGAAAATCCGCTACTGAGCTAAAACAATAGAATATCCTTCTATAAGGCGATGATAGTATCTCAAACAACCCCGTAAGGGGAAATACCCCTCATCACATTTGTAGTACCATTACAATACTTAAAC
This sequence comes from Nicotiana benthamiana, assembly GCA_034376525.1. Taxonomy (NCBI): domain Eukaryota; kingdom Viridiplantae; phylum Streptophyta; class Magnoliopsida; order Solanales; family Solanaceae; genus Nicotiana; species Nicotiana benthamiana. The sequence continues at coordinate 56,437,528 of CM067339.1, read as the reverse complement.
TCTCAATTTATAACCAGCGGTTCGTGTCGTGTAAGATTGAGTAGGAAGGAAACAAAGCCATAAGCCTTAAGGAATCAAATCGCACGATGAGCAATCAAGAAGAGAAATGCTCCTAGCAGCCCTGTAGCCCCCCGAAGATAAGTACAGACGTCTTCGTACCGATCAGCGAGACTCTACTAGACTTCCTCATGACGTTTGAGAGCTAAGGGAACCTAGTGCTCTGATGTCATGTTGTCACGACCCAAAATACTAAGGTTCGTGATGGCGCCGCACACCGCTGTCAGGCAAGTCAACCAAAATACTTAATTAAATTCTTTTTTTAAATATTTCCAAGATCACTTCATTTATACGTTTAAACAACACATAGTAAAATCCACTGAATAAATAACAAAAATTTAACAACTTTTAAAAAATTTCGAAAAACCCAGAGAAATTCCCTAAACCCAGTGTCACAAGTGCATGAGCAATTTCTCAGAGACAACATAATACAATAAGTGTTCGGAATAAAATATTGTATAGAAAATAAATACAGTAATCTGAAAGAGACTTGCTGGCTGTGGGTCGTCTCGAAAAGTGCAGCTCACATAAGTCTCTGTATAAACCATGCTGCTACGCTCACTAGACCACTAGAGATGCATGTGCCTGTGCAACAAAAAAGCGCAGAAGTGTAGTAGAGTACAAAAACAATGTGTACCGAATGAGTATCCCGTCAAATCTCGAAGAATTAGAGACGATAGGTCGACTTCGAAACTTACTAGTGGTCCAATAATGTTATCTCAATAATATAGTAATTGTGGATTTTTATAAACATGACTTAATTCAATAGATCGAAGAAGGCAAACTATTCTTTCTTTAATAGAAAATTTTCAAAATTCTTTTTTATCAATTATACAAATATTCCCAAGCCAGGAAGATGCACTAACAACTTCAATAAGTTTCAAGGCAAGCAATATAAGCATTTGCAAATCTTGATGAGGACGTACCGCCCGATCCAAATATATTTAAATTGTGCACTGCCAAAGGGTCGAATGGCGCGAACCATAGATGCATCTATTTAATCTACTGATGTGTTTGGCCCGTTCCAGAAATTAAACACGCACAGACAGTCAATCAACAAGTCATGAGGAAACACTTATCCAATGAAAACCAATTCTCTTTTAGCAATTTAGAAAAATGAAGTTCAAACTTTTTAGAAATTCATGTATTACTTCAATGTGATTTAAGCAATTCAATTGTCAATAAGATTACAAATAATCCAACTATAGCATGCTTTTAGGTCCTAAATTACTCGTACCTAAACATAATAGTAGCTACACGTGGACTCTCGTTGCCTTGTGTGTACGTAGCCCCACAACTTGGAGCACATATTTAATTATTACACCTATAGGTACAATTCCCTCTTACAAGGTTAGAAAGGAGATTCACCTCGCTCCGAAGAACCATAACCGACATTCCATGCCCTTCCGAAGACTCAAATTGATGCACAATGCTCCAAAACTAGCAAATAATTATGCAAATCCATTAATATATGCTTAATTACTCATTACTATCTAATTTACAACAATTCTTATCCCCGATCAGAAAGTTGAAATAAATTCCCTCTGGCCCAAGTGCCTGGATTCCAAAATTTTGTGAAGAATAAGTTTACCCACAACCTCACGAATTCAAGTATATAGTTTACTCTCAAATTCATACCCAAAATCATGGTCAAATTTCAAGAATATCAATTTTCTAGGTTTTCCCCCAAACCCCAAGTTTCTACCAATTTCATGCTCAAATCCGTACACAATTCAATATATTTAACTCAAGATAGGTGGGGATAGATTATGTTATCATTGATAATGAAAATTCCCTCTTGAAACCCTCCAAAAATCGCCTAAGACAAGAGAAAAATGAGAGAAAATTTCCAAATCCCAAGTGTTATAGATAGTTTAGTGCCTCCCTTCCTTTCGCAGTCTATCAACTGCTTCTGCGATTTTGTAGGTTCCGCCCCTCTACCGCTCCTGCGGTTTCCTCCAAGCCTTCAACCTCTGCATCTGTGCTTCTCCTTCCGCAGCTGCGGTCCTGCATTTCGGCAAAATGAACGCATCTGCTGTCTCAGCCTAGCCGTCCATTTTCGCTTCTGCACCGCACCGACCATATCTACGATCTCGCAGGTGCGAGAATTCCTTCGTACCTGCGGCCTTTGACTCCTTCACTTGTTACCGCTTCACCGGTTCCCTTCCTTGTTCTACGGGGCCGCTTCTACGGTGAACCCTCTGCAGAAGCGGTTATCGAGCAGCCAGACCCTTTTAACTCATCCTTCAAGTTCCAATTCGATCCGTTAACCACCTGGAATCCACCCGAGGTCCCCGGGACCCCAGCCAATCATACCGACCAATGCCAAAACATATTAAAGATTTTCTCGAGGCCAAAAATCATATCAATCAATGCCAAAATCACGAATCACACTCCGATTCAAGCTTAATGAACTTTAAAATTTCAAACTTCAATTTTCGATGTTTAAACCTATAAAATCACGTCCGATTAATCTCAAATTTTGCATGCAAGTCATAATTGACATTACAGACCTACTCCAACTTTCGGAATTGGATTTCGACCTCGATATCAAAAAGATCTCTTTTGGTCAATCTTCTCAAAACCCTTCCATTTTGTATCTTTAGTCAAATGACTCCAAAATGACTCATGGACCTTCGAATTCACTTCTGATCGTGCTCCGAACAACAAAATCGCCATGCGGAGCTACTTCTAGACTCGGAATACCAAACGAACATCGATAACACTGAAATGCACTTCAACCCAAGCTTACGAAATTTCTTTTGAAATGCTAACTTCCACAATAGGCGAAAACGCTCCCCGGTCATCAAAAACCTAATCCGGACATACATCCAAATCCGAAATCATCATACGAACTTTCTGGAACCTTCGAATACCGATTCCGAGGTCATTTGCTAAATAAATCAATCCTAGTTAGTTTTTTCAACATAAAGCTTCCGAAATGAGAATTCTCTTTCCAAATCAACTCGGAACATCCCGAAATTTAATTCCGACCACGCGTACAAGTCATTATTCCTGAAGTGAAGATGCTCATGACCTCAAACCGCCGAAGAACGTGCTAAAGCTCGAAGCGACCAATCGGATCGTTACATTAATAATAAACTTATATTTCAAGAGTCTTTTGCGTATAAATAGGGCTGATTTTCTTTGAAAAATACATGCAATTCAAAAACTATTTTTCCCTTAAAATATTATAAGAACCTTTGATCAAAGGTGAAATTATAGATTCAAGAATAAGAGAGTAACATTCTTGAATGTTATTTGTTGTGTAGTTTAGTTGAATTTCAGAGATAGAGTTGTTATTTATTCTGCTCTTTTCTCGTGGAAGAGACTTCAACTATCTTCAAGAAATATTTTCTTTACGTACCTTTAAGCCAAGAAATTTTATTTTCTAATAATGTTGTAATTCTTATTCTAACAATATGCAAGTATCCTTTTGAATATGAGATGCTAATATCAAAATTTTGCTATAAAATTATAAGAATATCTTTTGACTGAAACAATCCGTTATTTGATCCTTTAAGTACAAATAAATATGGTAACCCCTTATATATGTTGTATGTAGTATCATTTATTAGAGCAAGGTTATGAAAAAAAATGTTCTTAATTTATTAAGATGACATCCATTTTGGATCAAATATGAAAAGCTAACAAATAGTACTTATATTGGAGGGGGAATAATGGATTTTACTCGAGCATATATTATTTGTCATTGTATAATGTGGATTATATTGTTTGTCATCGCACTTTAGCTAGATTAAAAATATAAATATGTACAAGCCACATTATCTAAATAAAACTTTTGACATTTGACTATTCACAAAATTTCTTACAAATGCTTTATTATACATTTGATATAGATGTTATATAAAGAGTTTCTACGGTTGAAGTTTTCAAACTAATCATAGTAAAATGTTTACTAAATGAAGCTATATTTCTTTTTCTCTGAAATAATTTGGTTGAGATTTCCATAGTAACCATATCCTACCATTGACAGCCTTAGAATAATTACATTGAACCTTCCATCCTTTAGCCACCCTTGCCAGAATTCTTTTTGCTTTATGCTCCTTAACTCTAGTTTCAAGGACTCCTATAATATCTACTTTATTTACAGACAGGAAGTTTTTTTGTTCCTCCGGTTTGTGGGCTTGGTTAAGCCCTCTAATATTCCAGGTAGTAACAATCATGAAGTATTAGATCTAATACTCCAAGAAGGTTCTGGATCCACTTGGTATCCCCTTCTATCATCAGCCATAACAGTTGCCACAGCCTTCCCTCTATCTGCATTTGTATTCATATCCTCACTGAGTACAGGAAGATCCCCTGAGGCTACTGTGATCCTGCCATGTTCATCTAATGTCTGCTGAGCTTCCGTATTGTTCACCATCTGCACAACTTCAGTATGTCCAATTGAATTTGCCTCCACTTGCTTAGTTTCAGTAACAGTTTGATCTGGCCCAGGATCTGCTGCATCTGCAACCTTTGGCAGCAACTCCTGCCTTGGGTACTGTCTTTGCTTCCTAGTTCTTTTCCTTTTCTCTTTTACCTGTTCATCCCTCTCCAGGTCTGCATCATTTTTGATATTGTGCCAGCATTCAATTTCATCATGTCCAAACTTTAGACAATGATTGCAGAAGCTTGGCTTCCAATCATACTCTACTTGTTGCACTTTCATACCATAGGGAGTTTCAATTTCAATCTCATCAGGCAAGGAATAAGCAGCATCAACTTCTACTAAAACTCTTGCAAATGAGATTTTCTCAAAGTGTGATGTGTATTTGTTTGTGTATAGTGGTTTTCCCACTGCACTCGCCATTTTACTCAAGACATCCACTGACCAGTAGCCCACTGGAAGGCCTGGGAATCTGATCCATACAGGGACAGTGCTGAGTACAGCATTTTGAAAAGAGAAGTCAATCTCCCATGGTTTCAGTACCATAGGCTTGTTTCTGTACGTGTATGGTCCAGATTATATAACCAGCTCTTTATCCAACTTGCTATTGAATATGAAAATACAGTATCCCTCAGCATGCAGTACAAAATTCTCTATCGATTTAACATTTGGATTATCACCAATAACATATCCTATTAAAGCATTCGCCCAGTAATCTACCTGCAATTGTAGATCTTCAACACTAAGTTTAACCACTTTTTATCCATTCCTTTCAATCGGAGGCACAAACGAAAGAGTCTTACCCATTTGTGCATCTCTATTTCCCCTGACAACTTCAGCAGCATTGCGGGTTCACTCACTTCAGAAAATTGTAATCTCCTCGCAGTTGAGCCAATCATCTCTTCAGTACCCTTCGAAAGTGTATTGTCTGCTTCTTCAGTCACTGCATGTGCAATTACTTGCGATTGGTACTTCTGAGGGAGGAAGTTACCAAATGTTAGGGGTTCAAGCGTCGTGGTAACACCATGAGCAGGTGTAATAAGTTGAGGAGGTGCTATGGTAGTAGTCGGAGCACCAGTTCGCCGTCGTCTGGCCATTTTTGACGTCAATCTCGCCTTGCTATTGTACGCCGATATGGTCACTGCTCTGTTGATATGCTAACCTGCGCCAAGAGCGTTTCCCGCATCTTTTCGTTTTTCACATCCAAGTATCCATATCTACTGTGACTGATCAGTTCATCCAATGTATGGTGGAGGACACACAAACTTCAATCAGATTCCATTTGTGTGTAGTATATGCTCATAATACTGCAGGCAATAGGGAGAGGTAATGGTGTGACTTAAAGGCAGTCAGTATTCCCAGCAAGGATCCTTGGTTACTCAGTGGGGATTTCAATACTGTGATGAATTCTGAAGATAGAAGTGGATCCCCTGTCACTGATGCTGAAGTCAAGGATTTCAAAGAGACTGTAGATGTCATTCAACTTACTCCTCTCAGAGCTAAAGGTTGGTATTATACCTGGTCAAACAAGCAGGATGCTAATACTAGAGTGTATAGCAAAATTGACTGGGCACTTGGTAACTTCCAATGGATCCAACAGTATGGGCATCTTGAGGCAGAATACATGAACCCTTCTGTATCTGACCACTCTCCTATACTTGTCAAGTTTGGCAGTCAAAGGCTATTACATCCCAAACCATTCAGATTCTATAATGCAGTTATGGAGGAGCCTCAGTTCAAATCTGTTCTGGAAAATGACTGGGTACAGCAATATGAAGGTCCACCTATGCAGAAGGTATGGACTAAGCTGAAAATATTGAAGCAAGAACTGAAAGGTATTAATAGACAGATGGCAGCCTATAAGCAGAAACTTGTGCAAGCAAGAGAAACATTGGAGATTGTTCCGAGCCAGATGCAGCAAGATCCTCTTGCACAGAATCTACTCAAATGCTGAGAAGAATGCACTATCTGAAATTGAAAAATGGAGTAAGGTGGAGGAACAGATTATGAGACAGAAATCCAAAGCTACCTGGATTCAGTGTGGAGATGCCAACACAAAGTATTTTCATGCTCAATAGAAGATTAGAACCAGTCAGAATAACATTAGCTCTATATATACTGAACTAGGTGACAAACTGACAGATCCATTAGCTGTGGAGCAGGAGTTTGTTCAAGTATTGAAATCACTGATGGGAGAGTGTGCTGAGGAAATCCCTTGTATCAATACTGCTGTTATGAAAGAGGGAACATGTCTCACTGCAGCACAACAGAGAGAATTAATCCAAGAAGTCACTGTGGAGGAGATTGTAGAAGCTATAAGGGAGATGCAAAAAGATAAAGCCCCTGGTGTGGATGGTTTTCCTATGGAGTTCTTCACAAGGAACTAGGAGATAGGGCAAGAGGATATAGTTGCTGCTACTATGGATTTCTTTAATACATGCAATATGCCTAGTATGATAAATACTACAGTAGTAGCACTTGTGACTAAAGGTAATAATCCTACAAATGTCAAATATTATAGACCTATTGCCTGTTGTACAACTGTTTATAAAATCATAGCCAAGGTTATTACAAAGAGAATGAAGACTGTAATTGGCAGCATAGTTGGCCAGTCCCAATCAGCATTTATTGAAGGAAGGAGTATCATTGATAACATTCTATTTAGTCATGAAATCTTCAAGGGATACACAAGGAAAGGTGTGTCTCCTAGATGTGTCCTTAAGGTAGACTTAAGGAAGGCATATGATACTTTAGAATGGGGCTTCCTTAAACAGGTTCTTATTGATATTGGATTTCCTGCAAAGTTCCTCAACTGGATAATGACATGTGTATCCACTGTTTCATATACCTTAATGCTAAATGGAGGGTTCACCAAACCTTTCAAGGCTAGGAGAGGGATTAGGCAAGGAGACCCTATGTCTCCCTATTTGTTTGTGCTTACAATGGAGTATCTTAACAGACTGCTGCAACAGCTTCATAGAAATGGAGACTTCAACTTCCATCCTAAATGCAGGAAGCTAAACTGTGTGCATATTTGCTTTGCTGATGATCTCCTCATGTTCTCCAGAGCTGATAGGATTTCTATTCAGATATTGCAAGAGGCTTTTCATAACCTTTCTGCAGCATCAGGATTGAAAGCAAACAACAACAAAAGTGCTACATATTTGGCTGGGGTACAACAGTCTGTTAGAAATGAACTTGTGGAGCAGCTGGGATTCAGTGAGGGACAACTTTCTTTTAAGTACCTTGGGATTTCTCTCAGCTCCAAGAAACTTGCTATACATCAATACTCTCCTTTGATTGAGAAGATTACTGCCAGAGTCACATGTTGGTCTGCCAGATGTTATCTTATGCAGGGAGATGCTAATTGATAAAAGCAATGTTATTTGGCATCCAAACATATTGGGCACAGATTTTCATAATACCAAAGAAGGTACAGAAGGCTATTGAGGCAGTCTGCAGGTCCTTTCTATGGACAGGTAATGCTTCTATATCTAAAAGAGCCTTGGTTGCATAGGAGAGAGTATGTAAACCTATATCTGCTGGGGGTCTCAACATCATAGATATGGCTACCTGGAATAAGGCAGCCATAACAAAATTGCTCTGGGATCTTGCTAGGAAAAAAGATTACCTATGGATAAAATGGCTCCAGTGTTATTACATAAAGCAGAATGATATCAGCCATGTACCTTTGCCAAGGAATGCATCTTGGATTATTAGGAAAATATTGAATTGTAGGACTGATATCATGGAGAACCAACAGTTGCAAGGCACCCTCTACTGCAGGCTGAAATCATTGTGTAAGCTGGACAAGTTTCAAATTCACCAGTCTTGCTATGCTTCCTAATTATAGCAAGGTTGGTTGGAGGAATGTGATGCTGACTGCAAATGTACAACCAAGACATAAGTTTACAGTGTGGTTAGCAACCCAACAAAGATTGCCTACCATTGATAGATTACACAAGATTGGAGTTGATATACCTACTGCATGTGTTTTCTGCAAACAGCAAGATGAAAGATTTGAACACCTGTTTTTTGCATGCCCAGTTACCAACAGATTATGGCTCAGAATCTGCAATTGGATGGGATACCAGCGAGCAGCTATCATTTGGGAGGATGAGCTAAAGTGGATATGCAGTAAGGCTAGAAGTAGAAACTGGCAGCAGGCAATTACTGCAACTGCTTTTGTGACTACTGTTGCATTGATATGGAGGAGCAGGAACTCTATTAGATTTGAGAACAAGGCTTTTAATGAATATCAATTTTGTAAGGAAGTGGCAGTGTTGATACATACAAGAAGTAGGAAATGTAAAAGGTGGCAGGAAGGGCTACATAAACTCAACTGTTATCCTTAGATTTGATTAATAGTTACATGTTAGTATGAGATTATAGTTAGAGTCAAATGTAAATGAGTAGCAGGAGTCCATGCTACTACCATAGGAATGTATTGTACATATATTTTTGAATCAATGAAACTGACAGTTGATATTAAAATAAAAAATAAAAAAAATTTGGTTGCTTGAAAAAATAATATCTCACTCAATTTTGATGTAAGTTGACATCTATAACTCTTAATACACTAAATTCCAAGTAAAAATATCAATAATTATATATAATACAATTTTTAAAAATCAATCATCACACAATTTAATTTTTGTATATGATTGTTATTACATTTAATCATGAGTATTTAACAAAGTTAAATATACCATCTAAGTTATATAATAAAATCTATTCTTAGACCTGACTTTCTCGTTCAGCATCTTGATCATAAGTTATCTTCCACTCAGCTAATATAAGCTAAAAGTGTGGTTTATTTAAAATATCAAAATAATAAAATATTTCTTTGAATTTACCTTTTATGCGAAAAATAACATATTAAGTAATCATATCTATATTAATGTAAATATTTTGTTCATACTTAAAAACAAGTATAATATCTTTGATGTGCACACAAACGGGGAAAAAGGTGTTCCCTATTTATTTGTGTAGAAAAGAAATACTTATTTTATTAGCATGAGTAGATAACTTCGAGAAAAATTGTATCTTACAATAAGAATCTACAATTTATCTCTACCGGAATTCAGTTTTATTAATTCTAAAGTTAAATAATTTATATATGATTTTTCTTTCAAATAAAATTATATAATTTTAAATTTTCAGTGAGCAACCATTTTCTGTAATGTGAAGTGGCAAAGTTTGTTTTGAATGTTTTCTATTATTCTACTTGAATCTGTATAATTTTTTTACCTAACATATTCCAACTTAGGTTTAATAAAATAAACTTATATGATGAAAGGAGTACACGACCCGACCAGTCGTTTTGAGCTCTAGTGCGCCGTTCAGCAGTTTGAGGCCATGAGCAGCTTTACTTCAGGTATTGTGATTTGTACGCATGGCCGGAACTGAATTCTGGGAAGTTTCGAGTTGATTTGGAAAGAGAACTCTTATTTTGGAAGCTTTTAGTTGGAAGAATTGACTAAGATTAAATTTTTGAGTAAACAATCTCGGATTTGGGATTCGAAGGTTCCAACAGATTTGCATGTTGATGACAGACATGGGCATAAGTCCGAATCAGATTTTGCAAGACCCGGGGACGTTTCGACACCTAGTATAGAAGATAGCCTTTTTGGAAGAATTTTATAAGTTTGGGTTGAGTGCATTCAATGTTATCGATGTCCGTTTGGGATTCTGAGTTTGGGAGTAGCTCCGCATGGTGATTCTGGTGTTGGGACCATGATCGGAAGTGAATTCGGAGGTACGTCGGTCGTTTTAGAGTCATTTGGATAAGGATGCAAATTGATGGTTTTTGAGAAGTTTGACCAGAAATGGACTTTTTAATATCGGGGTCGGATTCCATATCCGAAAATTAGAGTAGGTCTAAAATGTCAAGTATGACTTGTGTCTTCTGCCCTAAGGTCGCATATGCAATTTGATGAAGGAGAGCTAGGACTGCAAATGCAGTCATCTCGCTGCAGAAGTGAGAACGCACCTGCAGAGGAAAGGTCACAGAAGCAGGGATGGGCTGGGAGCCCTGGACCACAGAAGCGGTGAATGATCCGCACCTGCGGGACCACAGAAGTGGTCGAGAGACTGCAGGTGCGAAAAGGCTGGAGGTAGTGAGTTGTTTTAAAGTCGGAGTTTTGCCATTTTCTTTCATCTTTCTCCTAGCTTGGGCGGTTCTTGGAGGTTTACAAGAGGGGGTTTTCATCATCAACGACAAGTTAAGCTATCCCACCATCGTGAGTTAAATACATTGATTATGTACGGATTTGAGCATGAAAAATTGGTAGAAATTTGGGGTTTTGGTGGAAAGACCTACAAATTGTATTTTTAGATTTTACCATGATATTGGGTACGAAATTGAGAGTAAATTATATAATTGAGTTCGTGAGATAGTTGGTAAATTTTGGAATCTGAGCATGTGGACCTGAGGGTATTTTTGTCAACTTTTCGATCGGGGTTAGGAATTATTATGAATTGGATTATAATGCGTACTTGAGCATATATTAATGGGGTTACATGATTAATGTCTAGTTGTCACGACCCGAATTTCCCATCTTCGGGAGTCGTGATGGACCCTAGTCAAAAAAGCTAAGCAAGCCACGAAATTAGAAATCTTTAACTCCCTTGTTTTAATCCTTTTACAACTTATATTAACAAGTGATAAACATTTAAACAACAACGGAATATGCAATTAGGCAGAAGACTTAGACAAAATAAACCAAATTAATACGGAAATCAACATTTGCCTCTTCCAAGAAACTGGTGTCACAACATTAACGGACTGTCTATGAATGCTAAATACAATGGTCTAAAACAAAAGAAAAATAGTCTATCTCGGATACAAAAGAAAATAGAACAACTAAATAGATAGAAGAGATGTTGGGCCTGTGGACACTTGCAGGACTACCTCAAGATCTCGGTGGAGTGAAGGCTGGCTCCCGAGCTACTACGGCTGACCAAGTACTGCTCCGGTATTAGCACAAAGTGTTGAGTGTAGTATCAGCACAACTGACCCCATGTGTTGGTAAGTGCCTGGCCTAACTGATAACTAGGGATTTTAACGTATTTTATGCCCCTACTTGCCTATGCTTTTATTATAAATTATTTAAAAAAATAGTCCCAAATACAAGAACCATAGACCCTTTTGAGCCTTACACCTTCTTCTTTCAAGAACCATAATACAAGCCTATACCCGTTCTCAAAGAACCCTCTTTTGGCACCCAAATCTTTCCTTTAGCACATGGAAAAAGTATAAGTTTGGGGGGAGGGGGGAGACGAGGAGTGCAAAAAAATGGTAAAAAGGCACATAATTAAAGAAAAGGAAAGGCAATGAAAAAGAAAGAAAATAAAAATGCTCAATGTGAAAATGATCTCAAATGGATTGAAGAAAATCAATGAAAGAAAGGCATGAAAAGTTTAAAAAGGAGAAATGGTTTGAAATGCATAAGAAAGAGCAATGTGTCTCTTAAACCCCCTAGAAAGAAGTGAAAAGACTCAAAGAGTCAAGAGAATTGTGCCAAAGAAATAAAAAATGAGTGCAGAAGAGAAGATTGAACCCACTTGAACAAAAACATGTTCTAGCCTTACCCAAAGTCTTCACAATGACTCCAACAAAGCACTATATGATCTTGAATTGATTGAAGCTTACATTAGTGTATACTTTCATAAGGGGCAAGCATTGGGTACTTAGAGCCGGATTTGTGACCTTTTCTTGAGAGAGAAGAAAGAAATCGTATTAACCTTTGTTTGTGTGTCAATACTCTAAAAGGTAAGGTTTGCTTAGAGAGTTTTGAGGATGTGTGAGTCTAGGTTCCTTAGTGACCAAAGTAATTGAGAAAGTTCTTTGATGTAATGATTTAACTCTTGATACTCTTGTATCACACTTGATCCATAGTTTTTCAAAGTTTAAATGTTGTTAATGATTTATTCGTATTGAGGGCAATTGTTAGTCCCAATTTATGCTTGTTGAGGTTACCATAGGATAGCTGGAAATACTTGGATTTTCCATTAAGAAGTGGGATATTTTGTTTGCTTGAGAACAAGCAAAGGCTTATGTTTGAAGGAGTTGATAACTAGGGTTTTTAACGTGTTTTATGCCCTACTTGCCTATGCTTTTATTATAAATTGTAACAAAATAGTCCCAAAAGGCTCATAAGTTGTGCTTGATTGCAGGTTTGATCGATAAAGTGACGAAATGTCAAAGATCGGCTCAAAAGGAGTGAAATTTGCTCAAGTATCAAAAACCAAGCAATCTGAGGGAAAGTAGGCCTAGTGCGGACCACGCAAACTCGAACGCAGCCGCACTAGGTGATTTTGAGATTTGGCAAACTAGGCTAGAGGCAACGCGGCCGCGGTTTAGTTTTCGCGGCCCGCGATGAAGGCTCCGCGGCCATACTACCTTTCTATGCGGTTCGCGGATGAGAGATACAGAGAGACTGAAAATTTCCAACTCCAAGCCATGCGGTTTGTGATCCTAATTGTGCAAACCGCGCCAGCTTCCTCCGCGGGTGCGGTCCATTCCATGCGGTCTGCGGAGCCCAAGTTCATAGAAGCCAAAATTGAAGTCAAAGAGCCTAGTGCGGCTACGGTCCATTTTATGCAGCCTGCACTGACCCCGCAGGGGTATTTTTGTCCAGATTTTTCAGCCTAGAATAAATAGAACATTTAACCATTTTTAGGTTATTTGTTATCTTTGGACTTGAGGTGCGCTCGTGGGAACGTATATTGTAGCAATTAATTAATATGCCTTGTGCTTCATCTATTTCTTCATTTTCCCCATCAAGCATGAGTAGCTAAACCCATTAGCTAGGGTTGTGGTTCAACCCTAATATGGGTAATTGATGGGTGTTGCCATTTAGAGTTAGATTGACTATGGGTATTTACTATTTGGGTTGATTTTATTTTTTAATCTATGAATTGGTGGTTGCAAAAACTAATTTAAACTTTGTGGATCTGACTCTTCTTGAGAAAGAGAGTTTGTGTCTTCAAAATTGACCCAACAAGGAAATGAGATGGACTTATGAGAAATGATAGTCCCAATTAACGGGTTAAACCTCAAGAGAATAATCACCCTACTTGAATCCTAGTTGCTTGATATAATTTGCCTACCCATTTGGTCTTGAGACAGTCAATTGGGAAAAAATCACTCTCTCTACCGAGAGGTGTGAGAGTGGGTAAAATTGTTCAACGGTTATAGTGAAAGTCCGAATTATGTTAAATAAACCTTCGTTACATTCACCCTTCAACTAGCCACCTAGGTGATGTCACGACCCTAGTGCCCTTCTTCCCATTTGATAAAACTTTGGCAATCAGCTCGTAGCATAATTTAGTTTCAATTAATAGTTTGATAGTAGTAGTTATAATTGAAAACCCATAATAAGTTGGAAGTGATATTTGAAGCAAATTAAAATTTTAAAACTAGATAGATATTCCAACTCAACTACTAGCTCAATGAGGAAATCGATCCCGACCCTCATATCGGGCAAAAGCCTTTTCGACCTGCTCTTCCTACCTTGGTGTAGCGTCGAGTTGGTAGCGATTACTAACCCCGACGAGGTAGTGACGAGGCTAGGACCATATTCCAGATAAACTTGTGCAGTTACATATATATGGTGGAAAAATAATAGGAAATAAACTGTTTTAAAGGGAGGGGGTACATGCTTTAGGGAACATATCAATCCAGAGGAAACTTGTTAAAATATGAAAGGACAATTAATATCTATAACAATACAATAACAAATACTATTACATCGTGCTACCCAATCCACATATATAACTGTTGCGACGTGCAACCCGATCCATATAGATATAACGATTGCGGCAAGCAACCCGATCCACATATATAACTGTTGCGGCGTGCAACCCAATCCATATGTATAACTGTTGTGGCGTACAACCCGATCCACATATATAACTATTGCGACGTGCAACCCGATCCACATAGATAGAGTTGTTGCAGCGTGCAGTCCGATTCACATATATAATAATAATATTGCGGCGTGCAACCCGTTCCAAATATACAGCCAATAATAATATAAAAAACCGTGCCGACAAGGAATCAACAATAAACTACGCTATCCTGGCAAGGGAACTCAACAGTACAAGTATATACGTCTCGGTATGGGAGAATTCACTATAACCCAATCTTAACTCAACTTCTGCTAATCTCAGTAATCATCATTCCTCAATTATAAGTAACTTCTATGAAAATAAACTATGTTTTTACTCATTTTTAAGAATTCACCCACTAAAGCATTCGTAGTATTATTTAAGAATACAATAAGTACCAATTTAAGACTCCCGGCCATGCTATATTCCGACGTATAAATACTCGTCACCATGCCAATACATCGTACATAACAAGTATCAAATGGTAAATAGGACTCAACGCTTAATCGCTCAAGCTAAGGTTAAACCAGACAGTTACCTCGATACCTCGAATACAACTCAAGTTTCAATTATAGCTTTACCCCTTGATTGCACTGCCAATTCGCTCGTATCTAGCCACAAATTACTTAATTACATCAATAAATGCTAAATGAAACAATTTGAATGTATGAAAATGAGTTTTCTAGTTTTACCCAAAATAGTGAAAATGGCCACCCGACTGACGTAGTCAAAACCCTAGGTTTGAACCAAAAGCTGATTACCCATTCCCCCACGAACTGATATATATAATTTGTTTTAAAATCGGACCTCATATCGAGGCCCAAATCCCCAATTTTGTAAACCTAGGTTCTACCCACAACACCCAAATTTCCCCATGAAAATCATTGATTTGAAGTTGAAATCATGTTAAAAGATGTTAATGATCGAAGAAAACTAGTTAAAAATGACTTACAACTAATTTGGATAAGAATTGTTGTTTGAAAAATCACCTCTTATATTTTTGGGGTTTGAAAAATGAAAAATAACAGAAAATCTCGTTTCAAAATACTGCCCTCAGATTCCCTATACGGACCGCACAAAATCAACCATGGCCGCACAGGCCTCCCTGTGTTCTGTAGTGACAGGTCTTAGTATTTGGCCATAGCTTTCTCTACAGATGTCCATGTTGCAATTTCTTTACTTTTCTGGAAACTAGATGCGAAGGGCTACAACTTTAATTTTTAAATCATCACAAAATTCCTTGTAGAACAAATGATATAGGCTTCCGAAGTCAAATGAGTGAATTGTTCTTCACCGTGGACCGCACCAAAACTAGTGCGGCTACACAAGCCCCTCTGCGGCAACAGTCCATATCATGCGGACAAATGATTTTTACCCCTTTTAGATGACTCCTACAGGGCTCTCAAGATTAGGATTTTTCCTTTTAATTATTTATTTTTTTAGGATTTAATTTTAGGATTTAATTGTGCATATTAGTGTACTTTCATTAATGCATGCATAAAATCATATAAAAAGAATAATAATAATAATAATAATAATAATAATAATAATAAGTAGTACAGAATTGCACAAGAATTGCGAAACCCGGTCCACATATATAACTATTGCGGCGTGCAACCCTATCCACTTATATATAACTATTGCGGCATGTATGCCGATCCACATATATAACTGCTGCAGATGTGGTGTGCAACCCCATCCAAAGACATAACTATTATGGCGTGCAACCAGATCCACATATATATAACTGTTGCAGCATGCAACCCGATCCATATATATAATTGTTGCGGCGTGCAACCCGATCCAAATATACAGTCAACAATAATCAAAATAATCCTGTCGGCAAGGGATCAACAATAAACTACGCTATCCCGGCAAGGAAACTAAACAGTACAAGTATATGCGTCCCCGTAAAGGAGAATTAGCTATAACCCAATCTTAGCTCAAATCCTGCTCATCTCAGTTACCACCATTCCTCAATCACAAGTAACTTCTACCAAAATAAACTAAGTCTTCACTCATTTTCAATAATTCACCCACTAAGGCATTCGTAGTATCATTTAAGAATACAATAAGTACCAATTTAAGACTCATGGTCATGCTCGATTCCGACGTATAAATACATGTCACCATGCCTATACATCGTACTCAACAAGTAGAAAATAGAAAATAGGACTCAACTCCTAATCCCTCAAGCTAAGGTTAGACCTGACACTTACCTCGATGACTCGAATACAACTCAAGTTTCAATTATAGCTTTACCCCTTGATTGAACCTCTAATTCGATCGTATCTAGCCATAAATTACTTAATTACGTCAATAAATTCTAAATGAAATAATTTGAATGCATGAAAATGAGTTTTCTAAAGTTTTACCCAAAAAGTCAAAATCGCCTCCCGACTGATGCGGTCAAAACCCGAGGATCGAACCAAACGATAATTACCCATTCCCCCACAAACTCATATATATAATATGTTTTAAAATCAGACATCAAATGGAGGTCCAAATCCCTAATTTTGTAAACCCGTGTTCTACCCAAAACACCCAAATATTCTCCATGAAAATCATTGATTTGAAGTTGAAATCATGTTAAAAGATGTTAATGATCGAAGAATACTAGTTAAAAATGACTTACAATTAATTTGGAGAAGAAAGGTTGTTTGAAAAGTCACCTCTTGTATTTCTGGGGTTTGAAAAATGATAAATAACATAAAATCCTGTCTAAATATACTCAACTCGGATGCCCTATACGGACCGCACAAAATCAACCACGACCGCCCAGGCTTCCCTGTGTTCTGCAGTGACAGGTCTTAGTATTTGGCCATAACTTTCTCTACAGATGTCCAAATTGTGATTTCTTTACCTTTCTAGAAACTATATGTGAAGGGCTACAACTTCTGTTTTTAAATCATCTCAAAATTTCTTTGTAGATCAAAATATATAGGCTTACGAAGTCGGACGAGTTAATGGTTCTTCACCGCGGACCGCACCAAAACTAGTGCGGCTGCACAAACCCTCTGCGGCAGCAGTCCATATCGTGCGGACCGCACTGCCCTATTCAGAGGTCTTTCACCTCTCTGAGCCTGCAACACCTCTGTTTTTATGCCTAAGACACCCTGGAACCTATCTGAAACACACCCGAGCCCTCGGAACTCCAAAACAAGTGTACACAAAACTTCAAAAATATCCTATGGACTAATTCGTGTAATCAAATCATCCAAGTAACATCGTGAACATCAAATTAGATAATATATAAAACATGTACCAGGTTCCAGAAGCAAAATACAGGCCCGATACTATCATGTTCCAAGCGAATTTCATTTCAAATTTCTTTAACCAATTTAGAAAATAATTTCCATTTAAAAATTCATTTCTCGGGCTTAGGACCTCGAAATTTGATTCCGGGCATACGCCCAAGTCCCATATTTTCCTACGGACCCTCCGGGACCGTTGAATTACGGGTCCGGGTGCGGTTACCCAAAACGTTGACCGAAACAAAATTAATTCATTATATAGCCAAATTTTACATTTTTCACAGATTTTCATGCTTAAGCTTTTCGGTTATGCCCCTGAATTGTCCATGCAAATCGGGGCAAGGCTAAAAGAGGTATTCAAGGCAGGAAACACAAAATTTAATTTAAACATAAGTGATAAAGGTCATCACATCCTCCACATCTAACACAACCGTTCATCCTCGAACAGACATAGGAAGGAAGTACCCAAGTCGGGGAAAATATCGGGATAACGGCTTCGCATATCGGACTCAAACTCCAGGTCGATGCCTCTGCAGGCTGACCTCTGCACTAAACACGAACAGAAGGAAAGCTCTTTGATCTCAACTGACGAATCTGCCGGTCTAGAATAGCTACCGGCTCCTCCTCATAAGACAATTCCTTGACCAATTGGACAGTGCTAAAATCTAACATGTGGGATGGATCACCGTGATATTTCCAAATCATGGACACATGAAACACTGGCTGCATGTCTGATAAGCTCCGCGGCAATGCAAGTCGATAAGCCACCTCTCCACTCGATCAAGAATCTTAAATGGACCAATAAACCTAGGGCTAAGCTTTCCTTTCTTCCCGAATCTCATCACGCCATTCATAGGCGACACTCAAAGCAATACCCGCTCACCGACCATGAAAGCAACATCTCGAACCTTGCGGTCTGCATAACTCTTTTGCTTGGGCCGAGCTGTACGAAGCCTATCTTGAATGATCCTAACCTTGTCCAAGGCCCCCTAAACCAGATCCGTACCTAAAACTCGAGACTCTCTCGACTCAAACCATCCAACTGGAGACTGACACTTCCTGCCATATAAATCCTTGTAAGGAGCTATCTGGATCTCGACTGGTAGAATATGTTGTAGGCAAACTCCGCTAAAGGCAATATTTGATCCCACGAGCCTCCAAAGTCAATGACATAAGATCGAAGCATATCTTCCAATAATGAATAGTCCGCTCAGATTGTCTGTTCATCTGGGGATGAAATGCTGTGCGCAACTCAACCCGCGTACCCAACTCTCATTGAATTGCTCTCCGGAAACGCGAAGTAAATTGCGTACCTCGGTCCAAAATGATAGATACGGGCACACAATGAAGGCGAACAATCTTTCGTATATAGATCTTAGCAAACCTCTCAGAAGAGTTGGAGACTGCTAGAGGAATGAAATATGCTGACTTGGTTAGCCTATCAACAGTGACCCAAACTGCGTCAAACATCTTCCGAGTCTGCGGGAGTCCAATAACAAAGTCCTTAGTGATCCGCTCCCACTTTCACTCGGGAAGCTCAATCCTCTGAAATATCTACCAGGCCTCTAATGCTCATACTTAACTTGTTGACAATTCAAACACCGATCCACATATGCAACGATATCCTTCTTAATTCTACGCCACCAATAATACTACCGAAAATCCTGATACATCTTCACGGCGCCCAGATGAATAGAGTACTGGGAGCTATGGGCCTCCTCTAAAATCAAATCTCGTAGCACATCCACATTCGGCACACAAACTCGACCCTGCAATCTCAAAACTCCATCATAATCTAAGGTAACCTGCTTGGCACCTCCGCGCTGCACCGTGTCTCTAAGGACACACAAATGGGGATCATCATACTGGCGATCACGGATACACTCCAATAATGAAGAACGAGCGATCGTGCAAGCTAACATACGATTGGGCTCAAAAACATCTAGTCTCACGAACTGATGGGGCTAAAGCCCGAACATCCAAAGCAGGCGGTATCTCACCGACCGGAATATAAGCAAGACTGCCCATATTGGCTGGCTTCCTACTTAAAACATCAACCACTACATTGGCCTTTCCTTGATAATATAGAATGGTAATATCATAGTGTTTCAACAACTCCAACCATCTCCTCTAGCTTAAATTCAACTCATTTTGCTTGAACGAGTACTGAAGACTCTTGTGATCAGTGAACACCTCACATGCTATGCCATAAAGATAATGCCTCCAAATCTTCAATGCTTGAACAATGGCTGCCAACTCCAAATCATGAATCGGATAGTTCTTCTCATGAATCATCAACTGCCGCAAGGCATAGGCAATAATCTTGACATCCTGCATCAACACTACACCAAGTCCAATGCGAGAAGCATCATAATAAACTATATAAGGCCCTGGACCTGTAGGCAAAACAAACACCGGCGCCATAATCAGAGCTATCTTGGGCTTCTGAAAGCTCACCTCACACTCATTCGACCAACTGAACTGGGCACCATACTGGGTCAACCTGGTCAACAGAGCTTCAATAGATGAAAATCCCTCTACGAACCGACTATAGTAGCCTGCCAATCCCAAGAAACTCCGAATCTCTGTAGCTGATGTTGGTCTAGGCCAGTTCCTGACCACCTCAATCTTCTTCGGATCAACCTAAATACCCTCCACTGATACAACATGACCCAGAAATGCAACTGAACTCAACCAAAATTTGCACTTTGAGGACTTAGCATATAACTGACTATCCCTTAGAGCCAGAAGAACCACTCTAACGTGATGCTCGTGCTCCTCCTGGATGCGGGAATATATCAATATATCATCAATGAACACTATCACGAATGAATCCAAGTAAGACCTTAACAGTCGGTTCATCAAATCCATAATAGTTGTTAGGGAATTTGTCAACCCGAATGACATAACCAAGAACTTATAATGCCTGTACCGAGTGCGGAAAGTTATCTTAGGGGTATCAGATTCCCTAATCCTCAACTGATGGTAGCCAGATCTCAAATCTATCTTTGAAAATACCTTAGCACCCTGAACCTAATCAAACAAATCATCAGTCCTCGGTAATGGATACTTATTCTTGATTGTAACCTTGTTCAACTACCAGCAATCAATACATATTCTCATCAACCCATCCATCTTCTTAACAAACAACACCGGCACCCCAAGGCGAAACACTAGGCCTAATGAAACCCTTCTCAAGCAAGTTTTGCAACTGTTCCTTAAACTTTTTCAAACCAAGAGAGGCCCTACGATACTACATAATAGAAATGGGCTGGGTTCCTAGAGTTAATTCAATGCAAAAGTCAATATCTCTGTCAGGTGGCATACCCAGCAGGTCTGAAGGGAAAACCTCAGGAAACTCACGAATAACGGGCACAAAATCAATAGAGGGAACCTCAACACAAAAATCAGGAACATATTCCAAATAGGCCAAACACCCCTTCTTGACCATACGTCGAGTCTTCACATACGAGATAACACTACGAGTAGAATAACCAGGAGTCTCTATCCACTCTAAACGAGGCATACCCGTTAAAGCTAGGGTCATAATCTTGGCATGATAGTCCAAGATAGCATGATAAGGTGATAACCGGTCAATCACCAATATAATATCGAAGTCAATCATGTCTAGAGGCAACAAAAATATACACGAGTCTCAAAACCCTTAATCACAACTACACAAGAACGATAAACAATGACACTCAATGTATTACAGGGCATAACCAGATACGACGCAAAATAATATGACACATACGAATATGTAGACCCTGGATCAAATAACACTAAATCACTTATATCACAAACTAGAACAATACCCGTGATAACTGCATCTGAAGCCTCAGCAGCGGGCCTAAGTAGAAGAGCATAACATCGTGGCTAGGCCCCACCCTGAATTACGTCCTTGTGATGACCTACTGCAGGCTGTTCTCTACCTCTAGCGCTCTGAGCTCCACCTCTAAATCCTTTACCTCCACCTCTAGCACCCCTACCTCCACCTTTAGCTAGCTGGAATATCTGTGGAACTTGGTGCCGGAACCATAGTACGGGAACCCTGCTACTGTGACTGAGTACCTACCAACCCCGGGTAAGCTCTCCGGATATGACAATACTCACCACACTCATAATATCCACTAGAATGTTGCAGCTGAGGAAACTGAGACTGACCCTGGCGACCTGAATGACCATCCCAAAAAATCTGAATTGGTGGTATACTGATAGGAGCTGGTGGTGCATTGTATGGCTGCTGATCAGAATACTGCATCTGAGGACCACAGCTACCTGAGGCACCGTAAGAAAACTGAAGATCTTATTGAAAGGGCCTAGGAGGATGCCTCCACCATATAAATCTCTACCTCCAGACGTGGTACCACTGAATCTCCTTGAATGATGGGTTCTCTTGTCTGCTCCATGACAACCCCTATATGATAGTACCATCTCAACTCTCTTGGCCACATTGGCCTCCTCCTAGAAGCATATCTCACTCTTTGTCTCTCCAACTATCTGGAGATGAATCGGCTGAATAAGTCCATCAATGAACCGTCTTACTCTCTCCCTATCATTGGGAAGAATAATAAGGGCATGGCGAGCCAAATTTATGAACTAGTCTCGTACTGGGTGACAGTCATGGATCCATGGTGAAGGAGCTCGAACTGCCTCCAATAGGCCTCTCGCTGTGTAATTGGGAGAAACTTCTCCAGAAATAGCTGCATGAACTGCTCCCAGGTCAAGGTTAGCAATCCCACTAGTCTAGCTAAGCAATAATTCCTCCACCAAGTCTTCGCGGATCCAGACACACGAAATATAGCAAAGTCAACCCCATTGGTCTGAACAATACCCATGTTTTGAAGAACCTCGTGATAGCTGTCTAGATAATCTTGGGGATCCTAACTAGATGCACTGCTGAAGGTAGTAGTGACGAGCTTGGCAAACCTGTCCAATCTCCATAAGGCATCGACGGACATGGCTGCATCATCGCCGGTCTGTGCTACCGCAACTTGCTAAACTGCCCCAACTGCTGAGCCGCTAAAGTCTGAAACTGGGGAACTACCTGCTCCAGAGTGTTTATAGAAGGAGTCTGGGCTCTTCATACAGCATGAGAGACGGCTGGTGCTACGGGAAGTAAACCTGCCCTGGTGACACTCTCTATAAGGCCCACTAGACGGACCAGAGCATCCTAAAGAATTGGCGTAGAAATAAACCCTTCTAGGACCTGAGCTTGGCCCACTGGAACTGCTGGGAGTGGAACCTTGTCATCAAAATCAACCCGAGGCTACGCTAAGGGTGCAGCTTTTCTGGGGTGAGCTCTACCCTTGCCTCGGCCTGAAGCACGGCCTCGCCCTGTACCCCTCATAGAAGCTGCTGCTGGGGGCTCAGACTGCTGATCAGTAGATGAGGAAGCGCGTCTTCTTGCAATTTGCGAATGAACATAGTAAAAATTCAATTAGCATTGAGAAACAAAATCGCACGATAGGAAATAATAAATGTGAAGTTTTCCTAACTCTATAGCCTCTAGGGGGTAAATACATACGTCTCCGCACCGATCCTTCAGAATCTACTAAGCTTGTCTGTGAACTGTGAGACCTGTGTAACCTAGAGCTCTGATACCAACCTATCATGACCCGAATTTCCCACCCCCGGGAGTCATGATGGCGCCTATTCGAAGAAGCTAGTTAAGCCACGAAATTAGAAATCTTAACTCTCTTGTTGAATCCTTTTTTACAACTTAAATTAACAAGTGATAAATATTTAAACAATAGCAGAATATGCAATTAGGCGGAAGACTTAGCCAAAATAAACCAAATTAACACGGAAATCAACATTTTTCTTCACCTAGACACTGGTGTCACAATATTCATGGATTGTCTAGGAAAGAAAAATACAAGGGTCTGAAACAAAAGAAATATAGTCTGTCTCGGATACAAAATAAAAGAGAACAACTAAATAAATTGAAGAGATGCCGGGTCTACGGACACCTACAAGACTACCTCGGGATCTCAGTGGACTAAAGGCTTGCTCTCAAGCTACTGCTGCAAACTAAGTACTGCTCTGGTATCTACACAGAGTGGAGAGTATAGTATTAGCACAACTGACCCTATGTGCTGGTAAGTGCCTGGCCTAACCCCGGTGAGGTAGTGAAGAGGCTAGGACCAGACTCCAGATAAACCTATGCAGTTATATAATAACAACAACAACTACCCAGTATATTCCCACCAGGTGGGGTCTGGCAGTTATATAATACATGGCAGAAAATAAATAGGAAATAAACAGTTTAAAAGGGAGGGGGTACATGCTTCGGGGAACATATCAATCCAGCAAAAACTTAATAATACATGAAAGGACAATTAAGTATATACAACAATGCAATAACAAATATTGTTGTGGTGCGCAGCCCGGTCCACATATATAACTATTGCGGCGTGCAACCCTATCCACATATATATAACTATTGCGGCATGTAACCCGATGTACATATATAACTGCTGCAGACCCGGTGTGCAACCCGATCCACAGACATAACTATTATGGCGTGCAACCCGATCCACATATATAACTATTGCGACATACAACCCGATCCATATATATAGCTGTTGCGGTGTGCAACCCGATCCAAATATACAGTCAACAATAATAAAAATAATCGTGCCAGCAAGGGATCAACAATAAACTACTATCCCGGCAAGGAAACTAAACAGTACAAGTATATACGTCCCAGTAATGGAGAATTAGCTATAACCCAATCTTAACTCAACTCCTGCTCATCTCAGTTATCACCATTCCTCAATCATAAGTAACTTCTACAAAAATAAACTAAGTCTTTACTCATTTTCAAGAATTCACCAACTAAAGCATTCGTAGTATCATTTAAGAATACAATAAGCACCAAATTAAGACTCATGGTCATGCTCAATTCCGACGTATAAATACATGTCACCATGCCTATACATCGTACTCAACAAGTAGAAAATAACAAATAGGACTCAACTCCTAATCTCTCAAGCTAAGGTTAGACCTGAACTTACCTCGATGCCTCGAATACAACTCAAGTGTCAATTATAGTTTTACCCCTTGATTGCACCGCCAATTCGCTCGTATCTAGCCATAAATTACTTAATTACATCAATAAATGCTAAATGAAACAATCTGAATGCATGAAAATGAGTTTTCTAAAGTTTTACCCAAAAAGTCAAAATCGCCACCCGACTGGCGTGGTAAAAACCCGAGGATCGAACCAAACGCTGATTACACATTCCCCCACAAACTCATATATAAAATTTGTTTTAAAATCAGACCTCAAATCGAGGTCCAAATCCCTAATTTTGTAAACCCAGGTTCTACCCAAAACACCCAAATTTTCCCCATGAATATCATTGATTTGAAGTTGAAATCATGTTAAAAGATGTTAATGATCGAAGAAAACTAGTTAAAAATGACTTACAATTAACTTGGAGAAGAATTGTTGTTTGAAAAATCACCTCTTATATTTTTGGGGTTTGAAAAATAAAAAATAACAGAAAATCTCGTTTGAATATACCGCCCTCAGATTCCCTATACGGACCGCACTAAATCAACCATGGCAGCTCAGGCCTCCCTGTGTTCTGTAGTGACAGGCCTTAGTATTTGACCATAACTTTCTCTACTGATGTCCAAATTGCAATTTCATTACCTTTCTGGAAACTAGATGCAAAGGGCTACAACTTTTATTTTTAAATCATCACAAAATTCCTTGTAGATCAAAAGATATAGGCTTCCAAAGTCAGATGAGTGAAGTGTTCTTCACCGTGGACCGCACAAAAAGTAGTGTGGCTACACAAGCCATTCTGCGACAGCGATCCATATCGTGCGGACCGCAATTGTGAGCACATGATTTTTACCCCTTTGAGATGACTCCTACAGGACTCTCAAGTTTAGGATTTTTCCTTTTAAATATTTATTTTTTTAGGATTTAATAGCGCATATAAGTGTACTTTCATTAATGCATGCATAAAATCATATAAAAAGAATAATAATAATAAGTACAGAATTGTACAACAATTTAGGACTAAATTTCATAATTTTGCTAGATAAATTGGGTAAATAGGTCTATTTTTGCAAATACAAATATCACAAAATTAAGTAGTATTTCCGGCACTTCAATTATTTTGCATTTTTGTGTTTAATTTTCACTTGTTGAATTTTTATTTTTTGAATAATAGGTAGTTACTAAGTTGTTTCGCTCAATTAGAATTTTTAAAATACAATTAGGAATTAAAAATAAATAATAAGATCAAATAAAAAAAGGGGGTTCTCTAATAAATCACCCAGGTCAGACCTGGGTGGCCCAATTCTTTTAAATCTTGTAAAATAACCAAGACCCAGCCCGACCGGTGTCCCCGACCCAGTCCATCAGAGGTGCCCCAAAACGACAGCGTTTTGGGGCAAATATTCATAGCCGATGATCACAGGCCATCCAACAGCCTAGAAGTCATTCCCAAGCCCCCATATATATGTCCAAATGCCTCTGTATATTCAGAGACGAACGAGTCGTCTTCCTCGTACCTATATCACCACCCCATCACTCCCATAAGACCACCGTTGACCATCCATAAACCACCCTAACGCCGCCGCTGGAAATCGCCACACGGCGGAAATTGGTCACAAAACAGCCTCAAATTTACACAACTGGACCACCTCTACCCCCTCTTTCCCTTCCGTGGTTGATTTTCTTCAAACAAGCGCCTAACTCCTCGAATATTCGAAAGAAGGATCGTCGGCACCACCGTCTTCGACAATCCAACCCCAAACCAACCCAAAGCAAAACCCCTGAACCACCTCCCCTCCCTCTTCCCAAACGTCTAAACAACACCCTTCGAATCTTAGCGGACCAGCTCGAATATCAAATCAAAACTAACCCTAAATCGTAAAATTCACCAGAACGCCGTCAAATTGGCCCCAGATGACCATATCCTATTCTGTTCCACAACCCTACCACCCACAACCCTCAAACACAACTGGAAACAATGAAACACCAAATCTGAGACCTCACCTTGTCTAAAAATCAATGACCCCCCCCCCCCCCCGAACCCTTTTTCCCTCTTTAATACTCAAGGCTAAAGCCATAGAATATTAAAAGACCTCTCAAAAGGGGTTAGAGAATCGTGGAACTGGAAGAGTTCCAAGTAGGGTTGCATGCACGAAAGCTAAGTGTCATATATTTCTTGTTTAATTGCTTTGTTTATTTAAACTTAACTTGTTTTCTACATTCTCATCCTAAAGTGTTTTGAGTAGTCATCCTTGCCTGCTATTCTTTTGGTTCCCTTTAGTGTTACTGGCACGAATTCATTTGTCTTCTATGTTTCACCTTCAAGATCTTCTGAGTACTCAGAACTCATGCTCATCCTCGTCTCGACGTTTGTTGGTTCATCTCTGAAAGTTATGAATGGTTGTTAAATGCTCATCTTTGTTGATCTTATTTTACATCATGTTTGAAAATTATGGGTACGCGTCTCCTTTTTGAATCTTTTACCTATCATGGTTCTTTTCTAATTTGCATTTGTTAGGCTAAGTTTTCTGAATATTTTAACTTCGGATACTAATCTTGTTAATTTCTTGGGTTTTTATTCACGTATATCCCGAGTATTTAATCTATGTTACCCATTACTTGCCTTTCAATTCTCTGCTGAGTATTGGTCATTTTTAAGTCATGCATAGTTGATTGGGTTCCTTTTATGATTGTTTTGGTTCACTAGTTTTGACATATAAAAATATGCATTCCCACCTATCAGGTGTTTAGTTTTCAAGAATATTCATATGATCCTGAAAGTTGTGATAATTGGTTTCATCCCTTGTAACTGAATAGTGTAAAATCCACATTGAGATGCTTTCTTGAATCCATGAGTTGCGTTGATTAATTCTTAAACTCTTTGTTTGTTTACTTTTACATAATTGAGTCTGTAGTTCAGACCTTGACTTTGACCTATATCCTGAATACAACTAACTAGGGTCGGATT
Source organism: Nicotiana benthamiana (assembly GCA_034376525.1). Lineage (NCBI taxonomy): Eukaryota > Viridiplantae > Streptophyta > Magnoliopsida > Solanales > Solanaceae > Nicotiana > Nicotiana benthamiana. The sequence continues at coordinate 56,409,944 of CM067339.1, read as the reverse complement.
TGACCAAACAAATGAGAACAAAGGTTAAAAAAATCCTTAGGTCAGTAATTAGGAAAAGGGACATGGGTATTAAGGGTATTTGAATATATGGAATCTTGTAACAAACTCCTAGAACATTATAGTGAGGGGTTTAAGTATAATGTCTGCCTCAAACTTGAGGAACAAGTTAGAAAACCAAGGACTATTTAGGCAAAACTAAAAATTGGATAAGGGACTAAAAGGAAAAACAATGAAATTGATGTTGCCCTAGGCATCAATTATAAAAGAAAACAATCTGATCATTTCAGGGGGATGAACTTTTGGATTTTTTCGAGCAGATTTTTCCTTGAAGCTCTTAGTGAATTAGAATATATAAAATACATATTAGCCTCTTATACATTCTTCAGAAATTCTTTTGTGTTGTTTTATTCTGATTGAATTTATTCCTTCATAACAAGTTGACAATGGTTTGAATGTGAATATTGAGTTGATCTAGAGATCAATTCGTACTATTTGCTTTTTCTCAAAACCTCCTGAATTTTTGGGTGTTTACTGGTTGAGTGGTTGTTTCTTGTTTGCTACTTGATTCATTTTTCTCATAGGCTTTCTCTCCTGTTGGCACTCCAGGTACCAATCCTTAGTCAAAAAATCTGAGAAGCTATAGCCATGTACATTCGAGCTTGTAGCTGATCCTGAAGACAATAATACTTTTGTTTCAATTTCATACAATGATTGTTATTTATTTTTAGTAACATTTCTGATGTTGTAGTGAACATGACGTGTATATTAATTATGGGCTGTATCAGGACTATGCTTGTAATTTGTTTAAGCTCCAGTAGATTTAGAAATAGTTTGATCCAAAATTAGCTTAGTGTTTGCAATTTGAGTTCTATTAAAAATTCGACAACTAAATATACGTATACTCTGAATGATGAGTACCTCAAATTGTTTCTTCAAATATTAAGATTGAAAAAATAGAATATACGTATACTCTGAATAAAGTATTAGGATATTTTTAGATACAAGCATAATAGAAAACATAGTATGCTTTAGGAGTGCCTTTATAAAATAAAATGAGCCACGTTAACTTAATCAAACACCACGCGAAGCTCCTTAACTTAATAAACTACATAGAAAATTGGAAGTGTTGTTTAGAGAATTTCATGGCCTTCCACGAATTTCTAAAGGCGTAGTTGTTATAGGCGCGAATTTATTAGTAAACATATCTTCCTAAACTCGGGTGCGCATTTATGTGACCCAAATCCAAGTCTCAACAATGTTAAAACGTGTCGAAAACTCGTGTGCATTTATGTGATGTGGTTCGAGACGTGCTTTAATAACGTTGCAAATATATCTGAAACGAATAAAGCGGTTAATAATTTAATATTTCACTATTGGATGAACATGTATCAAAATAAGAATTTTAGCCAATTGTAATAGTATAAGTGACCGTGTTAGAGCCACGGGATCCGAGGGTGCCTAACACCTTCTCTCGGGTCAACACAATTCCTTACTTAAGAATTTCTGCTTCGTAGACTCTAATTGGGCAGTCAAAAAATTTCCTCGGTTTGAAATTCTAAATAAACGGGTGACTTGGGACACCGAAAGCTAAGCCTATCCCAAGTTGCGACTCTTAACTAATAAATAATCTCATTTCGAATAATGTCACTGTAATTGGAAAAACTCCCTCATACGTGTTATCCTTCGGGATAGCCGTGTAAAAAAGCGGTGTGACAACAATGCCCTGTTTAAAGGTCCTGCACCTCTTCGAGCCTGCAACACCTCTGTTTTTAAGACTAAGACACCCCGGAACCTATACGAAACTCACCTGAGCCCTCGGAATACCAAACCAAGTGTACACAAAACATCAAAAATATCCTACAGACTTATTCGTGTAATCAAATCATTAAAACAACATCATGAACATCAAATTAAATCTCGAGATCAATGAAATTTTCTCAAAACTACTTTAAATATAATTTTTTCAATATAATTCCGATTCACGCAAATGACATCCATTTTTTTACCAAATTCTACAGAAATATCTTAAATCATATATAAGATCTGTATCGGGCGCTGGAACTAAAATACAGGCTCGGTACCATCAAGTTCCATGCGAATTTCATTTCAAATTTCTTTAAACAATTTCAAAAAATAATTTTATTTAAAAATTTATTTCTCGGGGTTGAGACTTCGGAATTCGATTTCGGGCATATCCCCGAGTCTCATATTTTCGTACGGACCCTCCGGGATCGTCGAATTATGGGTACCGAATCTGTTTTCTCAAACATTGATCGAAGTCAAATTAATTCATTTTATTGCCAAATTTTACCTTTTACATAGATTTTCATACTTAAGCTTTTCGGCTACACGGCTGGACAACACACACACAAATCGAGGTGAGGCTAAAAGAGGTTTTCAAGTCCTCGAAAATACATAATTTAATTTAAACACAAGTGATGACCTTTTGGGTCATCACCCTAGTTTTGGAGCATTTTTGCATCGAATTGAGTCTTTGGAAGGGCATAGAATGCCGATGTTGGATCATTAGAGCAAGGTGAGGCTCCTTTCTAATCTTGTATGAGAAAATTGTCCCTATAGGTGAAATAATTTGTTATGTTCTCCTACTTGTTAGGGCTACGTACGCACGAGGTGATTTGAGTCCGTGCGTAGCTACTAATCTGTATAAGTCTGGGTAGTCTAGGACCCAAAAGCATGCTATACTTGGAATATTCGTGACCTTATTGACAGTTGAATTGCTTAAATCCTATCAAATTGGTAAATGAATTTCTAAAAAGATTAATATTCATTTTCTTAAATCATTAAAAGAGAATTGGCTTTTATTTGGATAAATGTTCCCCGATAAATTCTTAATTAGTTGTTTAAATGTGTGTATCTATGTGTGCCTGCGTCGCATGTATGATTCGCGAGCGGGGTATTAGTTTATTTATGTTGACCGCATCACATGTATGATTCGCGAGTAGGGGAATAGATGAATCAATAGTTTCGCGTCGTTCAACCCTCAGCAATGCACATTTTACATTTATGTTGGATCGGACCGTATAAACTCGGCATGATATGTGCAAGCTTGTAGTGTTTTTATGAGATTTATATATGTTGATATTTACCTTTCCTGGCCGGAGATAAATTGATAAAAGATGATGAAAAGTAAATCTTTGGGGAATCCATTATTATTTGAGAAGTTGTTTGCCTGCTCTCCGGTTTTATGAGTTTGTAATTGCTTTATAAAATCCATGATCTCCTCCAATTTTTACAAATATTACTGTTGGACCACTAGTAAGTGTCGAAGTCGACCTTTCGTCTCTACTTCTTCGAGATTAGACGAGATACTCACTAGGTAAACGTTGCTTTCATACTACACTTGCTGTGTATTTTGTTGCATAGGTTCATGTGTGGCAAGTTGCTTAGTGGCATGGAGGCATGGTTGATATAGAGACTAAGGTGAACTGAAATTATTGAGATGACCCGCAGCCAATAGAGTCTCCTTGAGAGTATTGTACTGTATTTTCATTTTTGTCCACTTGTATCCCAGCCTCATCCCTTAGTAAATGCTCATGTACTTATGACACCGGGTTCTGGGATGATTTTGGGATATATTTTAATAACTCCTTAATGTTTATGTTTGATTTAAAATGATTATATTTTACTAATAACAATTGAAGGAAAATCTTAGTTTTCAAAAATTATTAAAACGAGAATTTAATTAAGTATTTTGGTTGATTTGCTTGACAGCGATGTCCGACGCCAGCACGACCCTTAGTAGATTTTGAATCGTGACAACACTAGAGTGGCCCGTTAACCTTACATTTTAATGCGCAAGTTAATATTAATCAAAGTAATAAAAGTAGAGATTAATAAGTCTACTTCTGTTGTAGTCAACTAAATATATTAGAAGAAATAAGACAAGCAGCACTCCATTAGTAGGGAAAATTTTATTCTGTGTCTCATATAACTGATACTAGTTGTATCAGTTATTTTTTTTGTCTCACAATTTAGTGGACTCAAGTTTTTATAGACCCAAAAGTGTAAGATTAGGGTTTACAAATTTATGAGATAAAAAGGAACCTCACACAACTAAAGTAAGTTGTGTGAGACACAAAATAAAACTTCTACTTTGGTAGTAACATTTTATTCATATTTTTGTCTACCAAGTACTATATCTGTTAGAATATACGCTTAACGCTAGAAGGGGGGTGAATAGCGTTATAATAAAAAACAATGTAAATTTGCGGAATTAAAAATTGCAGGAATAACGTAAGTGCAGTAATTAAAATGATAAGGAGAGAACACACAGAATTTTATCCTGGTTCACCACAACGTGTGGTTAGTCCAGTCCCCGAGAGACTCTCTCGAGTTTTACACTAACTTCGTTAAGCTTACGGGTGCCTAACAAACCGTTACACTTGCTCGTAGATATACACTCTACAAGACTTCAACCTGCTCGAGAATACCGCACCTCAAGACTTCAAACCAAGGAACTACTTTTCCTTCTTACAACAAGGGATTGGAATATCCCTTCAAGTGTGTACAAACACTTAGCACTCAAGACAAGACTCTCTTTATAGAGTAGATATGAGTAAAAGTAATACGCTCAAGAACACAACAACTTCGTCAAGAGTTTGGCTCTCAAAAACTTATGAAATGAATATAAAATGATTGCAAAGAGAGTATGTAAGCATTAGCAAGAATGTAATCAGTTGTTGTGCTTAGAAGAGTGAATTTGAGTTGTATTTATAGTGCTCAAAACACCCAAAACCGTTGTTTAATTGCCAATCATAAATTGCTGATTTTGTGCTAGGATAATCGATTATCTGATTCTGCATAATCGATTATCTGCCAATCGTTTAAAAATCATTCCAAGATTTTAAGCAGAATAATCGATTATCCAAATCGTATAATCGATTACCTGACAACGTTCAAAAATCAATCCCCGATTTTAAGCAAAAATAATCGATTATCCAAATCGTATAATCGATTACCTGACAACGTTCAAAAATCAATCCCCGATTTTATGCTTAACATAATCGATTGTCTGATTGTACATAATCGATTATCTTTCAGTGCTTGAAAATACTTTGGCAACGGTCTTTAATATAATCGATTACCAGAAAAGCCATAATCGATTATTTTGCTACTTTGTAAAATCTGATGCTCACTGTCTCAACATAATCGATTAGTCTAAGGCCCATAATCGATTATCTTGTAGCTTTGAAAAATCTGGTGAACACTGCCTTAACATAATCGATTATCATAAGGTAAATAATCGATTATCTTGCAGCTTTGTAAAATCTGGTGTACACTGCCATAACATAATCGATTATCATAAGGTACATAATCGATTATCTTGCAGCTTTGTAAAATCTGGTGTACACTGCCTTAACATAATCGATTATCATAAGGTACATAATCGATTATCTTACAGCTATGTAAAATCTGGTGTACACTGCTTTAACATAATCGATAATCATAAAGTACATAATCGATTTTGTTTGTCCAGATTTGAAAGACATGTTTAGAATTCATTTTGGTTAAAATAAAAGGATGTTTGAAAATCATTTTGCTTTAAGTTAAAGATGCATGGTTTGATAAAAATGATTTTACGAGAGAAGCCAAGTCTTGAATCAATTGTCGGATCAAGATCACAATTATAGAACGACTCATGTATAACTTTGTTGCTTTACTTAATCTTGATCTTTGTTTCTCTTGTGCTTGGACTTCGGCATATGTCAATGTTCCGTTCACGTCGGTTTGTCATTTATCAAAACCTACAAATATGAACACACGTTTAGCTTAGCGACTTGAGAACGTGTTTCAACAATTTCCCCCTTTTTGATAATGGCAAACCAATATCGGGATATGTATATTAATTAATTCATAATGATGATCCAAGACAAGTATATAGATATGTAACGAGTTCCCCCTCAAGTTATGAATTCCCCCTCAATTTATGCGTGCATAGCCCATATCTTCCCCCTTTTGACATTTGCAAAAAATAACTAACTCTTTATTGATTAAACAATATTGCAAATACAGAAAAATAAAAGACAGAATATTATGCAAACTAGAAAAACAAAGAGACAAGACATTATTCATTATCATCATTGACTTCCGTCTCGACATCCGGTACATTTTCCCGAAGGACAATTTGGGCATACGGATAATTGATGTGATCAAAATATCCATGGAGTTCGTGAGTCAATTGATTGACATTCATATCAATATGATTTTGGGATGTGGACATGGAGGCAAGTTGCTCGGAAATAGATTGGAGAGATGCATCGGACGGGGCCGGATGACGACGTCTTTGAGGTGGAGGAGGAGGCGGATGCTCACCGATATTGGGAAATGAAGATTCTTGAATTTCCCAATGTTTTGTTGCCTTTTTGTGATGACCACGGAGGTGTCGATACCGGAAGCAACAAGAATGGTCATAACGACAAAAGCATAGGGGAGTGGCTTATCTTCCCCAATTGCATCATATAAGTGAGTCATGACGAACTTGCACCAATTGATGCGAGCCCCGGTGATAATGGCATGCATGAGTTTTGAATCCTCATGAGAGATAGTTGTGTGATTGAATTTTCGCGGTATTAGAACGCGGGTGATGAAATAAAAAATTAGACGATACTCCGGGAGCATGTTTGTAATGGTTGGACGACGATGGTCCGGAGTTGCAATAAATTCACCGATGCCAATTTGGGCATTTATCAAAACCTACAAATATGAACACACGTTTAGCTTAGCGACTTGAGAACGTGTTTCAACAATTTCCCCCTTTTTGATAATGGCAAACCAATATCGGGATATGCATATTAATTAATTCATAATGATGATCCAAGACAAGTATATAGATATGTAACGAGTTCCCCCTCAAGTTATGAATTCCCCCTCAATTTATGCGTGCATAGCCCATATCTTCCCCCTTTTGACATTTGCAAAAAATAACTAACTCTTTATTGATTAAACAATATTGCAAATACAGAAAAATAAAAGACAGAATATTATGCAAACTAGAAAAACAAAGAGACAAGACATTATTCATTATCATCATTGACTTCCGTCTCGACATCCGGTACATCTTCCCGAAGGACAATTTGGGCATACGGATAATTGACGTGATCAAAATATCCATGGAGTTCGTGAGTCAATTGATTGACATTCATATCAATATGATTTTGGGATGTGGACATGGAGGCAAGTTGCTCGGAAATAGATTGGAGAGATGCATCGGACGGGGCCGGATGACGACGTCTTTGAGGTGGAGGAGGAGGCGGATGCTCACCGATATTGGGAAATGAAGATTCTTGAATTTCCCAATGTTTTGTTGCCTTTTTGTGATGACCACGGAGGTGTCGATACCGGAAGCAACAAGAATGGTCATAACGACAAAAGCATAGGGGAGTGGCTTATCTTCCCCAATTGCATCATATAAGTGAGTCATGACGAACTTGCACCAATTGATGCGAGCCCCGGTGATAATGGCATGCATGAGTTTTGAATCCTCATGAGAGATAGTTGTGTGATTGAATTTTCGCGGTATTAGAACGCGGGTGATGAAATAAAAAATTAGACGATACTCCGGGAGCATGTTTGTAATGGTTGGACGACGATGGTCCGGAGTTGCAATAAATTCACCGATGCCAATTTGGGCATTTATCAAAACCTACAAATATGAACACACGTTTAGCTTAGCGACTTGAGAACGTGTTTCAACAATTTCCCCCTTTTTGATAATGGCAAACCAATATCGGGATATGCATATTAATTAATTCATAATGATGATCCAAGACAAGTATATAGATATGTAACGAGTTCCCCCTCAAGTTATGAATTCCCCCTCAATTTATGCGTGCATAGCCCATATCTTCCCCCTTTTGACATTTGCAAAAAATAACTAACTCTTTATTGATTAAACAATATTGCAAATACAGAAAAATAAAAGACAGAATATTATGCAAACTAGAAAAACAAAGAGACAAGACATTATTCATTATCATCATTGACTTCCGTCTCGACATCCGGTACATCTTCCCGAAGGACAATTTGGGCATACGGATAATTGACGTGATCAAAATATCCATGGAGTTCGTGAGTCAATTGATTGACATTCATATCAATATGATTTTGGGATGTGGACATGGAGGCAAGTTGCTCGGAAATAGATTGGAGAGATGCATCGGACGGGGCCGGATGACGACGTCTTTGAGGTGGAGGAGGAGGCGGATGCTCACCGATATTGGGAAATGAAGATTCTTGAATTTCCCAATGTTTTGTTGCCTTTTTGTGATGACCACGGAGGTGTCGATACCGGAAGCAACAAGAATGGTCATAACGACAAAAGCATAGGGGAGTGGCTTATCTTCCCCAATTGCATCATATAAGTGAGTCATGACGAACTTGCACCAATTGATGCGAGCCCCGGTGATAATGGCATGCATGAGTTTTGAATCCTCATGAGAGATAGTTGTGTGATTGAATTTTCGCGGTATTAGAACGCGGGTGATGAAATAAAAAATTAGACGATACTCCGGGAGCATGTTTGTAATGGTTGGACGACGATGGTCCGGAGTTGCAATAAATTCACCGATGCCAATTTGGGCATTTATCAAAACCTACAATATGAACACACGTTTAGCTTAGCGACTTGAGAACGTGTTTCAACAATTTCCCCCTTTTTGATAATGGCAAACCAATATCGGGATATGCATATTAATTAATTCATAATGATGATCCAAGACAAGTATATAGATATGTAACGAGTTCCCCCTCAAGTTATGAATTCCCCCTCAATTTATGCGTGCATAGCCCATATCTTCCCCCTTTTGACATTTGCAAAAAATAAATAACTCTTTATTGATTAAACAATATTGCAAATACAGAAAAATAAAAGACAGAATATTATGCAAACTAGAAAAACAAAGAGACAAGACATTATTCATTATCATCATTGACTTCCGTCTCGACATCCGGTACATCTTCCCGAAGGACAATTTGGGTATACGGATAATTGACGTGATCAAAATATCCATGGAGTTCGTGAGTCAATCGATTGACATTCATATCAATACGATTTAGGGATGTGGACATGGAGGAAAGTGGCTCGGAAATAGATTGGAGAGATGCATCGGACGGGGCCGGATGACGACGTCTTTGAGGTGGAGGAGGAGGCGGATGCTCACCGATATTGGGAAATGAAGATTCTTGAATTTCCCAATGTTTTGTCGCCTTTTTGTGAGGACCACGGAGGTGTCGATACCGGAAGCAACAAGAATGGTCATAACGACAAAAGCATAGGGGAGTGGCTTATCTTCCCCAATTGCATCATATAAGTGAGTCATGACGAACTTGCACCAATTGATGCGAGCCCCGGTGATAATGGCATGCATGAGTTTTGAATCCTAATGAGAGATAGTTGTGTGATTGAATTTTCGCGGTTTTAGAACGCGGGTGATGAAATAAAAAATTAGACGATACTCCGGGAGCATGTTTGTAATGGTTGGACGACGATGGTCCGGAGTTGCAATAAATTCACCGATGCCAATTTGGGTGAAGAGAAGTTGTTCATCAAATAACGTGCCTTCTTCCCTAGTATAGAGAGAAATGTCTTCCCCATTGCGCGGGAGTTTAGTGAGGGCTTGAATATTTGCCTCAGATAGAGAAATTGAAGTTCCATTGACGTTCGAGACAATTTCACCATCTTCGTCCTTCTCGAGATTTGAATAGAAGGCCCGAATTAGAGGAGGGTGAATGTAAGGAGTGTGAAGATATAGGAATTCAAGGAGTTGGCTTTGCATATGCATATTTGCTGTGGATGGAGGGGCGCTGTGATTAAGGAAACGATCCGTGGAAAATCGAGGAGGAAGGATTTCTCGATTTTCAAATTTTTCAATGAAGCGCATAAGTTCGGCTTCACTATTGAATCGTAAATAAGAACCATCTTTATAACAATGAACTAGTGGACGAGTGACGGAAGAGGAGGCAACATTTTTGCCGGAACGAGCTCATTTGGAAGTTTTGCCCGTCATTTTGAATAAATAGTAGTAGCCTTTGAAGAGTTTTGAGAGATTTTTGAGAATTTGGAAGCTAAGATTGATGTTTGAGTGAAGACATTGAAGATATAATGCACCTATTTATAATGTGAAGAATGAAATTGCATTAAAGTTAAGAAATCTGCAAAACTTTAAGGAGCAAACGGTCAGAAACGGTAACTATTTTGAAATACTGACTGAGAATAATCGATTATGGAACTATGGTAATCGATTATTCTGACACAGTGTGCCCAGTGATTTTCTGACTCGAGGAATAATCGATTGTGCTTTTGAGATAATCGATTATTTCGGGAAATGTAGTAACGGACATCCGAGACGGTAATAGAAAAATCGATTACACTGTTTTAAATAATCGATTATTGTCACACAGTGACTTAACACCTGAAAATAAATGTCAACATAATCGATTAGGGAAATGTGATAATCGATTTTTATATTTAACAGCTAAAATCCTGCAAAGCCAAAACTGTTAGATAATCGATTGTGGTGTTGTATAATCGATTATGTCAATTTTCCAGCATAATAAACATAAAATGTACATGGGGAATAATCGATTATTGACTTTAGAGAAATCGATTATTCTGCACCAGTGTCTGATAATTCCCCCTGTCTTTGGGACGATACCTACAAAAAAGAATTAGACGCCTCCGACGCTCAAGTTAGTAATCGTTAAAACATAAAAATGCAATGTATGAATTAGATCAACGAGGTGTCAAGAATCCCGAGTTCACTACGATTCGGAAGAAGGACTCTTTCTCTAAAGGCTTTGTAAAGATGTCGGCCAATTGATCTTTTGTTTCAACAAACTCAATTTCGACATCACCTTTGAGAACGTGATCTCCTATAAAGTGGTGCCTAATTTCTATGTGTTTCGTTCTTGAGTGAAGAACAGGGTTCTTCGTCAAGCTAATGGCGCTAGTATTATCACATCGAAGAGGGATATGATCGATACTAAGGCCATAGTCCGAGAGTTGTTGTTACATCCAAAGGATTTGAGCGCAACAACTCCCCGCGGCTACATATTCAGCCTCGGTTGTGGACAACGCAACACTAACTTGCTTCTTGCTAAACCAAGAAACTAAGGAGCTACCGAGCAAATGGCAAGTGCCACTAGTGATCTTGCGGTCCAATTTGCAACCCGCAAAATCGGAATCGGAATAGCCAACAAGTTGGCAAGAAGAACCTTTGGGATACCATAGTCCCACATTTATAGTTCCAATAAGATACTTCATTATCCGTTTTACCGCAGTTAGGTGCGACTCCTTCGGACATGATTGATATCGAGCGCATAAACATACGCTAAACATGATGTCCGGTCTACTAGCAGTAAGATAGAGAAGAGATCCGATCATACCTCGATACTTCTTGGTGTCTACTTCCTTACCTTTCTCATCTTTGTCAAGATGGTCGGATGTACTCATTGGGGTGGCCATTTCTTTGGCGTTGCTCATTTCAAAACGATTTAGCAACTCCTTGCAATATTTGGATTGGCAAATGAAAGTTCCCTCTTTCATTTGTTTCACTTGCAGCCCCAAGAAGAAGTTTAGCTCACCCATCATTGACATTTCGAATTCGCTAGTCATTAACATAGAAAATTCCTCGCATAAAAAATCATTAGTAGCACCAAAAAATAATATCATCGACATAAATTTGAACTAATAGAATGTCATCGTTTTTATTTTTGATAAACAGTGTGGTGTCAACTTTCCCCCTTTCAAACTCATTGTCTAAGAGAAATTTACTTAGACGTTCATACCAAGCTCGAGGAGCTTGTTTATGACCATATAAAGCTTTCTTAAGCTTGAAGACATGGTCGGGAGATGTAAAATCTTCAAAGCTCGGGGGTTGTTCAACATACACTTCCTCTTGAATAAACCCATTGAGGAAGGCACTTTTGACATCCATTTGAAATAATTTGAAATTCATAGATGATGAAAAAGCAAGTAATAAACGAATGGCTTCTAGGCGTGCAACGGGTGCATAGGTTTCTTCATAATCAATCCTTCTTCTTGATTATATCCCTTAGCAACTAGCCTAGCTTTGTTTCTAGTGATTATACCATTTTCATCTAATTTATTCCGAAAAACCCATTTCGTACCAATTATGGTGTGATTATCGGGTCTTGGCACCAATTCCCAAACATCATTACGTTTGAATTGGATAAGCTCCTCTTGCATTGCCAAGGTCCAATGCTCATCCTCAATTGCTTCAGAAATGGTTTTAGGTTCTATTTGTGAAACAAAGGCCATATGTCCTACAGTATCTTTAAGAAGGTTTCGCGTACTTACCCCTTTCTCGATGTTGCCAATTACCTTGTCAAGAGGATGGTCTTTTGACGTCCTCCAAGCCTTAGGCATCATCGATTCTTCTTCTTGTGGTGGTACTTCTTCCGAAGGTTGTTCCATGACTTCATCTTGAACTTCCTTTGGATCCTCCTTTTGTACCTCGTCTTGAAGATGGATTTTCTTTAAAGCATCTGCAAGATCAACACAAGAATCTTTTCTCGCCAAGCGAGCATCATTTTCACAAAATACTTCATGAGGAGATTCCTCAACAGTTTTGGTTCGATTATTATAAACTCTATATGCTTTGCTACGTGATGAGTAACCAAGAAAAATTCCTTCATCAGACTTCGCGTCAAATTTTCCCAAGTTATCTTTTCCGTTGTTGTGAATAAAACATTTACAACCGAAGACTCTAAGATGGGAAAGATTTGGTTTCCTTCCCTTATAGAGTTCATAGGGAGTTTTCATGAGTATCGGTCTAATGATAGCTCTGTTTAAAACATAGCTTGCGGTACTCACGGCATCCGCCCAAAAATATTTGGGAATTTCGGCCTCATCGAGCATGGTTCTAGCCATCTCTTCGAGACATCGATTTTTACGTTCTACCACTCCATTTTGTTGTGGTGTACGTGGAGCCGAAAAGGTATGTTCAATACCGAGTTCGTCACAAAAATCCGCGAAGATGTTATGATCGAACTCTCCCCCATGATCACTTCTTATGGAAGTGACGGTTGTGTTCTTTTCATTTTGAACACGTTTAAGAAAACTTTTAAAAGCATGAAATGCATTACTTTTGTGACCAAGAAATAACGTCCATGTAAATCTAGAATAGTCATCAACAATAACAAAAGCATAAAGATTACCACCATGACTTTTAATTCTAGAAGGTCCGAAAAGGTCCATGTGTAGAAGTTGTAAAGGTCTAGTGGTTGAAACAACATTTTTGGATTTAAAAGAGGCCTTTGTTTGTTTCCCTTTTTGACATGAATCACAAATAGAGTCTTTTTCAAATTTCATGTTTGGAAGGCCAATTACTAAATCTTGTGAAACAAGTTTGTTTAAAAGATTCATATTTATATAAGCTACTCTACGATGCCATAACCACATGTGGTCTTCTTTACTCAAAAGACAATTCAGATAACTTGATGAAGAATTTTCAAGATCAACCATATATATATTATCCATTCTAAAACCACGAAGAATAATTTTAAAATCACTACGACGGATAACTAAGCATTCTTCGGAGTCAAACAATACAAGATTTCCCTTGTCACATAATTGACTTATGCTCAAGAGATTATGTTTAAGACCTTTAACTAGCAAAATATGCTTAATGGAGGAGGATTCGTCCTTACCGACCGATCCAATGCCGATAATCTTTCCTTTGTTATTGTCTCCAAAAATAACGTTTCCTCCTTCCGTGGGTTTTAGTTGAAGGAATTTTGATGCATCCCCGGTCATATGTTTGGAGCATCCACTATCAAGGTACCAATGTACACTTGATCCCTTCAAACACACCTACAAAACAAATTAATGAGATTTTGGTACCCAAGCCATTTTGGGTCCTTGTGCGTTAGGTGCAACATATTGGTGTGATTGTCCTGCAGTGAAATGTCTATGTCTAGTGAAGCATGCGGTAGCAATATGTCCAATTTTATTGCAATAGTGACAAATGACATTCGGATTGTGCATTCTTCTAGGATGATAATAATTTGGAGGTCTAAATTTATTCACTCTATTTTTATGAATATAGTTTTGATGTAGTTTTCGAAAATCTTGTCTAGGTGGTCTATACATGCCAATATTTCTTCTAGTATTTACTCTATTGTTAGGAATATAGTTTTGATGTGGTTTTCGAAAATCATGTCTAGGTGGTCTATACATGCCACTATTTCTTCTAGCATCTGTTCTAGGAGTGGTTGCAATTCTAGGATTAAAATTTCTAGGTTGAGTGTTGACATTTATTTTGTTTTGCCTAAGTTGAGTCTTAGGTGGTTTAGGAATGGACTCAACTTTTTCTTTCGTCTCATGTTTAAAGCCTATACCGTGCTTAGTGGATTTCAAATTTACAAGCACTTCATTGAGATTTTTGTGTGAACAATTGAATTTGTGCAAAGTGCTTCTAAGACTTTCTACTTCTTCCTTTAGAGATTTGCAAGAAGTACAATCCTTATTTGAGCTTTCGGGTTTATCGGCGCTTCTTTTGCCATAAAACTTGTTGTCCTCTTTTAATTTCTCATTCTCAAGAGTGAGTTTTTCAAAATCCTTTTCTTTTGAAGAAAATTGTTTTCTTAAATCTTTTATATATTTAGAAGACTCTATATACAACTCATCAAATGCATCTTGCATTTCTTCTAAAGTGAAATAGTTCTTAGAAGAAGTACATACCTCATTTTGATTTTCTTCGTGTGCCATAAGACACAAGTTTGCGGTCTCGTTTCCTTCTCCATCACTTGATTCATCTCCGGAGTCGCCTCCCCAAGAGATGTATGCTCTTTGTTTCTTGACGGGTTTCTTCTCCTTTTTAGCATTTGGACAATTTGATTTTATGTGCCCGATTTCTCCGCATCCATAGCACTTTAATTGGTCTTCTTTTCGCTTACCTTTTCGTTCAAACTCCTTTCGCATGAACTTGTGAAATTTCCTAATAACGAGTCCGAACTCGTTATCTTTGTCGCTTGAATCCTCATCATTTTGAGGTTGAGCCGTGCTTGCCTTGAGGGCGATTCTTCGCTTCCTTTGATCATCCAAAGGAGGGTTAAGAATAATAGATTCATAGGTTTTGAGATTACCTCTAAGCCCGTCGATTGTGACATTTGTGATGCCGATTGACTCTTGAATAGCGTCGGCTTTGGAGCGCCATTCCGGAGTGAGACTTCGAAGAATTTTACGGACATGCTCCCTATCCGTGAAAGTCTTCTTGAGAGCATGAAGATCATTAATGATTTTTGATAATCGTTCGAACATATCGTCTATCTTCTCGCTTTCCTTCATATGAAAAAGTTCATATTCGTGGGTTAGAAAATCTATTTTAGCTTCTCTTACCTGGTCCGTACCTTCGTAGGTGATCTCCAATTTATCCCACATTTGCTTAGCCGTGGTGCAACATGAAATTTTTTGATAGTCATCGGGATTTACAGCACAAAACAGCATGTTGATGGCCTTTGCATTATATTCCACCTTTCTGATATCGTCCATATCGTATTCGTCTTCCGACTTAGGGACGAGTTCATCTCCAACCTTTTTAGTTGGAAGTTGTTCTCCATTCTTTATGATTTTCCACAGTTGGAAATTGTTTGATTGAATAAAAATCCTCATCCTCTCCTTCCAGTAGGTATAATTTGTGCCATCAAAGAGTGGTGGCCTTGTGAAGCATTGTCCTTCACCTAGTCCTGCATTAATGTTACGAGTAGAAGCCATGGATTATTTCTCTCAAACTGTTAAGTCTTTAAGAGAGTTAGGCTTTGATACCAATTGTTAGAATATACGCTTAACGCTAGAGGGGGGGTGAATAGCGTTATAATAAAAAACAATATAAATTTGCGGAATTAAAAATTGTAGGAATAACGTAAGTGCAGTAATTAAAATGATAAGGAGAGAACACACAGAATTTTATCCTGGTTCACCACAACGTGTGTTTAGTCCAGTCCCCGTGAGACTCTCTCGAGTTTTACACTAACTTCGTTAAGCTTACGGGTGCCTAACAAACCGTTACACTTGCTCGTAGATATACACTCTACAAGACTTCAACCTGCTCGAGGATACCGCCCCTCAAGACTTCAAACCAAGGAACTACTTTTCCTTCTTACAACAAGGGATTGGAATATCCCTTCAAGTGTGTACAAACACTTAGCACTCAAGACAAGACTCTCTTAATAGAGTAGATATGAGTAAAAGTAATACGCTCAAGAACACAACAACTTCGTCAAGAGTTTGGCTCTCAAAAACTTATGAAATGAATATAAAATGATTGCAAAGAGAGTATGTATGCTTTAGCAAGAATGTAATCAGTTGTTATGCTTAGAAGAGTGAATTTGAGTTGTATTTATAGTGCTAAAAACACCCAAAACCGTTTCTTAATTGCCAATCATAAATTGCTGATTTTGTGCTAGGATAATCGATTATCTGATTCTGCATAATCGATTATCTGCCAATCGTTTAAAAATCAATCCCCGATTTTAAGAAGAATAATCGATTATCCAAATCGTATAATCGATTACCTGACAACATTCAATAATCAATCCCCGATTTTAAGCAGAATAATCGATTATCCAAATCGTATAATCGATTACCTAACAACGTTCAAAAATCAATCCCCGATTTCATGCTTAACATAATCGATTGTCTGATTGTACATAATCGATTATCATTCAGTGTTTGAAAATACTTTGGCAACGGTCTTTAATATAATCGATTACCAGAAAAGCCATAATCGATTATTTTGCTACTTTGTAAAATCCGATGCTCACTGTCTCAACATAATCGATTAGTCTAAGGCCCATAATCGATTATCTTGTAGCTTTGAAAAATCTGGTGAACACTGCCTTAACATAATCGATTATCACAAGGTACATAATCGATTATCTTGCAGCTTTGTAAAATCTGGTGTACACTGCCTTAACATAATCGATTATCATAAGGTACATAATCGATTATCATGCAGCTTTGTTAAATCTAGTGTACACTGCCTTAACATAATCGATTATCATAAGGTACATAATCGATTATCTTACAGCTATGTAAAATCTGGTGTACACTGCTTTAACATAATCGATTATCTTAAAGTACATAATCGATTTTGTTTGTCCAGATTTGAAAGACATGTTTAGAATTCATTTTGGCTAAAATGAAATGTTTGAAAATCATTTTGCTTTAAATTAAAGATGCATGGTTTGATAAAAATGATTTTACGAGAGAAGCCAAGTCTTGAATCAATTGTCGGATCAAAATCACAATTATAGAACGACTCATGTATAACTTTGTTGCTTCACTTAATCTTGATCTTTGTTTCTCTTGTGCTTGGACTTCGGCATATGTCAATGTTCCGTTCACGTCGGTTTGTCATTTATCAAAACCTACAAATATGAACACACGTTTAGCTTAGCGACTTGAGAACGTGTTTCAACAATTTCCCCCTTTTTGATAATGGCAAACCAATATCGGGATATGCATATTAATTAATTCATAATGATGATCCAAGACAAGTATATAGATATGTAACGAGTTCCCCCTCAAGTTATGAATTCCCCCTCAATTTATGCGTGCATAGCCCATATCTTCCCCCTTTTGACATTTGCAAAAAATAACTAACTCTTTATTGATTAAACAATATTGCAAATACAAAAATAAAAGACAGAATATTATGCAAACTAGAAAAACAAAGAGACAAGACATTATTCATTATCATCATTGACTTCCGTCTCGACATCCGGTACATCTTCCCGAAGGACAATTTGGGCATACGGATAATTGACGTGATCAAAATATCCATGGAGTTCGTGAGTCGATCGATTGACATTCATATCAATACGATTTAGGGATGTGGACATGGAGGCAAGTTGCTCGGAAATAGATTGGGCAGATGCATCGGACGGGGCCGGATGACGACGTCTTTGAGGTGGAGAAGGAGGCGGATGCTCACCGATATTGGGAAATGAAGATTCTTGAATTTCCTAATGTTTTGTCGCCTTTTTGTGAGGACTGACGGAGGCGTCGATACCGGAAGAAACAAGAATGGTCATAACGACAAAAGCATAGGGGAGTGGCTTATCTTCCCCAATTGCATCATATAAGTGAGTCATGATGAACTTGCACCAATTGATGCGAGCCCCGGTGATAATGGCATGCATGAGTTTTGAATCCTCATGAGAGATAGTTGTGTGATTGAATTTTCGCGGTTTTAGAACGCGGTTGATGAAATAAAAAATTAGACGATACTCCGGGAGCATGTTTGTAATGGTTGGACGACGATGGTCCGGAGTTGCAATAAATTCACCGATGCCAATTTGGGTGAAGAGAAGTTGTTCATCAAATAACGCGCCTTCTTCCCTAGTATAGAGAGAAATGTCTTCCCCATTGCGCGGGAGTTTAGTGAGGGCTTGAATATTTGCCTCAGATAGAGAAATTGAAGTTCCATTGACGTTCGAGACAATTTCACCATCTTCGTCCTTCTCGAGATTTGAATAGAAGGCCCGAATTAGAGGAGGGTGAATGTAAGGAGTGTGAAGATATAGGAATTCAAGGAGTTGGCTTTGCATAAGCATATTTGCTGTGGATGGAGGGGTGCTGTGATTAAGGAAACGATCCGTGGAAAATCGAGGAGGAAGGATTTCTCGATTTTCAAATTTTTCAATGAAGCGCATAAGTTCGGCTTCACTATAGAATCGTAAATAAGAACCATCTTTATAACAATGAACTAGTGGACGAGTGACGGAAGAGGAGGCAACATTTTTGCCGGAACGAGCTCGTTCGGAAGTTTCATTTTGAATAAATAGTAGTAGCCTTTGAAGAGTTTTGAGAGATTTTTGAGAATTTGGAAGCTAAGATTGATGTTTGAGTGAAGACATTGAAGATATAATGCACCTATTTATAATGTGAAGAATGAAATTGCATTAAAGTTATGAAATCTGCAAAACTTTAAGGAGCAAACGGAAACGGTAACTATTTTGAAATACTGACTGAGAATAATCGATTATGGAACTATGGTAATCGATTATTCTGACATAGTGTGCCCAGTGATTTTCTGACTCGAGGAATAATCGATTGTGCTTTTGAGATAATCGATTATTTCGGGAAATGTAGTAACGGACATCCGAGACGGTAATAGAAAAATCGATTACACTGTTTTAAATAATCGATTATTGTCACACAGTGACTTAACACCTGAAAATAAATGTCAACATAATCGATTAGGGAAATGTGATAATCGATTTTTATATTTAACAGCTAAAATCCTGCAAAGCCAAAACTGTTAGATAATCGATTGTAGTGTTGTATAATCGATTATGTCAATTTTCCAGCATAATAAACATAAAACGTAGATGGGGAATAATCGATTATTGACATTAGAGAAATCGATTATTCTGCAGCGGTGTCTGATAATTCCCCCTGTCTTTGGGACGATACCTGCAAAAAAGAATTAGACGCCTCCGACGCTCAAGTTAGTAATCGTTAAAACATAAAAATGCAATGCATGAATTATATCAACGTGGAGTCAAGAATCCCCAGTTCTCAACGAATTTGGAAGAAGGACTCTTTCTCTAAAGGCTTTGTAAAGATGTCGGCCAATTGATCTTTTGTTTCAACAAACTCAATTTCGACATCACCTTTTAGAACGTGATCTCTTATAAAGTGGTGCCTGATTTCTATGTGTTTCGTTCTTGAGTGAAGAACAGGGTTCTTCGTCAAGCTAATGACGCTAGTATTATCACATCAAAGAGGGATATGATCGATACTAAGGCCATAGTCCGAGAGTTGTTGTTTCATCCAAAGGATTTGAGCGCAACAACTCCCCGCAGCTACATATTCAGCCTCGGTTGTGGACAACGCAACACTAACTTGCTTCTTACTAAACCAAGAAACTAAGGAGCTACCCAGCAAATGGCAAGTGACACTAGTGCTCTTGCGGTCCAATTTGCAACCCGTAAAATCGGAATCGGAATAGCCAACAAGTTGGCAAGAAGAACCTTTGGGATACCATAGTCCCACATTTATAGTTCCAATAAGATACTTCATTATCCGTTTACCGCAATTAGGTGTGACTCCTTCGGACATGATTGATATCGAGCGCATAAACATACGCTAAACATGATGTCCGGTCTACTAGCAGTAAGATAGAGAAGAGATCCGATCATACCTCGATACTTCTTGGTGTCTACTTCCTTACCTTTCTCATCTGGGTCAAGATGGTCGGATGTACTCATTGGGGTGGCCATTGCTTTGGCGTTGCTCATTTCAAAACGATTTAGCAACTCCTTGCAATATTTGGATTGGCAAATGAAAGTTCCCTCTTTCATTTGTTTCACTTGCAGCCCCAAGAAGAAGTTTAGCTCACCCATCATTGACATTTCGAATTCGCTAGTCATTAACTTAAAATTCCTCGCATAAAAAATCATTAGTAGCACCAAAAATAATATCATCGACATAAATTTGAACTAATAGAATGTCATCGTTTTTATTTTTGATAAACAGTGTGGTGTCAACTTTCCCCCTTTCAAACTCATTGTCTAAGAGAAATTTACTTAGACGTTCATACCAAGCTCGAGGAGCTTGTTTATGACCATATAAATCTTTCTTAAGCTTGAAGACATGGTCGGGAGATGTAAAATCTTCAAAGCTCGGGGGTTGTTCAACATACACTTCCTCTTGAATAAACCCATTGAGGAAGGCACTTTTGACATCCATTTGAAATAATTTGAAATTCATAGATGATGAAAAAGCAAGTAATTAACGAATGGCTTCTAGGCGTGCAACGGGTGCATAGGTTTCTTCATAATCAATCCTTCTTCTTGATTATATCCCTTAGCAACTAGCCTTGCTTTGTTTCTAGTGATTATACCATTTTCATCTAATTTATTCCAAAAAACCCATTTCGTACCAATTATGGTGTGATTATCGGGTCTTGGCACCAATTCCCAAACATCATTACGTTTGAATTGGATAAGCTCCTCTTGCATTGCCAAGGTCCAATGCTCATCCCCAATTGCTTCAGAAATGGTTTTAGGTTCTATTTGTGAAACAAAGGCCATATGTCCTACAGTATCTTTAAGAAGGTTTCGTGTACTTACCCCTTTCTCGATGTTGCCAATTACCTTGTCAAGAGGATGGTCTTTTGACGTCCTCCAAGCCTTAGGCATCATCGATTCTTCTTCTTGTGGTGGTACTTCTTCCGAAGGTTGTTCCATGACTTCATCTTGAACTTCCTTTGGATCCTCCTTTTGTACCTCGTCTTGAAGATGGATTTTCTTTAAAGCATCTGCAAGATCAACACAAGAATCTTTTCTCGCCAAGCGAGCATCATTTTCACAAAATACTTCATGAGGAGATTCCTCAACAGTTTTGGTTCGATTATTATAAACTCTATATGCTTTGCTACGTGATGAGTAACCAAGAAAAATTCCTTCATCAGACTTCGCGTCAAATTTTCCCAAGTTATCTTTTCCGTTGTTGTGAATAAAACATTTACAACCGAAGACTCTAAGATGGGAAAGATTTGGTTTCCTTCCCTTAAAGAGTTCATAGGGAGTTTTCATGAGTATCGGTCTAATGATAGCTCTGTTTAAAACATAGCTTGCGGTACCCACGGCATCCGCCCAAAAATATTTGGGAATTTCGGCCTCATCGAGCATGGTTCTAGCCATCTCTTCGAGACATCGACTTTTACATTCTACCACTCCATTTTGTTGTGGTGTACGTGGAGCCGAAAAGGTATGTTCAATACCGAGTTCGTCACAAAAATCCGCGAAGATGTTATGATCGAACTCTCCCCCATGATCACTTCTTATGGAAGTGACGGTTGTGTTCTTTTCATTTTGAACACGTTTAAGAAAACTTTTAAAAGCATGAAATGCATTACTTTTGTGACCAAGAAATAACGTCCATGTAAATCTAGAATAGTCATCAACAATAACAAAAGCATAAAGATTACCACCATGACTTTTAATTCTAGAAGGTCCGAAAAGGTCCATGTGTAGAAGTTGTAAAGGTCTAGTGGTTGAAACAACATTTTTGGATTTAAAAGAGGCCTTTGTTTGTTTCCCTTTTTGACATGAATCACAAATAGAGTCTTTTTCAAATTTCATGTTTGGAAGGCCAATTACTAAATCTTGTGAAACTAGTTTGTTTAAAAGATTCATATTTATATAAGCTACTCTACGATGCCATAACCACATGTCGTCTTCTTTACTCAAAAGACAATTCACATAACTTGATGAAGAATTTTCAAGATCAACCATATAGATATTATCCATTCTAAAACCACGAAGAATAATTTTAAAATCACTACGACGGATAACTAAGCATTCTTCGGAGTCAAACAATACAAGATTTCCCTTGTCACATAATTGACTTATGCTCAAGAGATTATGTTTAAGACCTTTAACTAGCAAAATATGCTTAATGGAGGAGGATTCGTCCTTACCGACGGATCCAATGCCGATAATCTTTCCTTTGTTATTGTCTCCAAAAATAACGTTTCCTCCTTCCGTGGGTTTTAGTTGAAGGAATTTTGATGCATCCCCGGTCATATGTTTGGAGCATCCACTATCAAGGTACCAAAGTACACTTGATCCCTTCAAACACACCTACAAAATAAATTAATGAGATTTTGGTACCCATGCCATTTTGGGTCCTTGTGCGTTACGTGCAACATATTGGTGTGATTTTCCTGCAGTGAAATGTCTATGTCTAGTGATGCATGCGGGAGCAATATGTCCAATTTTATTGCAATAGTGACAAATGACATTCGGATTTTGCATTCTTCTAGGATGATAATAATTTGGAGGTCTAAATTTATTCACTCTATTTTTAGGAATATAGTTTTGATGTAGTTTTCGAAAATCTTGTCTAGGTGGTCTATACATGCCAATATTTCTTCTAGTATTTACTCTATTGTTAGGAATATAGTTTTGATGTGGTTTTCGAAAATCTTGTCTAGGTGGTCTATACATGCCACTATTTCTTCTAGCATTTGTTCTAGGATGGGTTGCAATTCTAGGATTAAAATTTCTAGGTTGTGTGTTGACATTTATTTTGTTTTGCCTAAGTTGAGTCTTAGGTGGTTTAGGAATGGACTCAACTTTTTCTTTCGTCTCGTGTTTAAAGCCTATACCGTGCTTAGTGGATTTCAAATTTACAATCACTTCATTGAGATTTTTGTGTGAAGAATTGAATTTTTGCAAAGTGCTTCTAAGACTTTCTACTTCTTCCTTTAGAGATTTGCAAGAAGTACAATCCTTATTTGAGCTTTCTGGTTTATCGGTGCTTCTTTTGCCATAAAACTTGTTTTCCTCTTTTAATTTCTCATTCTCAAGAGTGAGTTTTTCAAAATCCTTTTCATTTGAAGAAAATTGTTTTCTTAAATCTTTTATAGATTTGGAAGCGCTAATAAACTCTTTATACAACTCATCAAATGCATATTGCATTTCTTCTAAAGTGAAAAACTTCTTAGAAGAAGTACATACCTCATTTTGATTTTCTTCGTGTGCCATAAGACACAAGTTTGCGGTCTCGTTTCCTTCTCCATCACTTGATTCGTCTTCGGAGTCGCCTCCCCAAGAGATGTATGCTCTTTGTTTCTTGACGGGTTTCTTTTCCTTTTTAGCATTTGGACAATTTGATTTTATGTGCCCGATTTCCCCGCATCCATAGCACTTTAATAGGTCTCCTTGTCGCTTGCCTTTTCGTTCAAACTCCTTTTGCATGAACTTGTGAAATTTCCTAATAACGAGTCCAAACTCGTTATCTTCATCGCTTGAATCCTCATCATTTTGAGGTTGAGCCGTGCTTGCCTTGAGGGCGATTCTTCGCTTCCTTTGATCATCCAAAGGAGGGTTAAGAATAGTAGATTCATAGGTTTTGAGATTACCTCTAAGCCCGTCGATTGTGACATTTGTGATGCCGATTGACTCTTGAATAGCGTCGGCTTTGGAGCGCCATTCCGGAGTGAGACTTCGAAGAACTTTACGGACAAGCTCCCTATCCGTGAAAGTCTTCTTGAGAGCATGAAGATCATTAACGATTTTTGAAAATCGTTCGAACATATCGTATATCTTCTCGCTTTCCTTCATATGAAAAAGTTCATATTCGTGGGTTAGAAATCTATTTTAGCTTCTCCTACCTGGTCCGTACCTTCGTAGGTGATCTCCAATTTATCCCACATTTGCTTAGCCGTGGTGCAACATGAAATTTTCCGATAGTCATCGGGATTTACAGCACAAAACAGCATGTTGATGGCCTTTGCATTATATTCCACCTTTCTGATATCGTCCATATCGTATTCGTCTTCCGACTTAGGGACGAGTTCATCTCCAACCTTTTTAGTTGGAAGTTGTTCTCCATTCTTTATGATTTTCCACAGTTGGAAATTGTTTGATTGAATTAAAATCCTCATCCTCTCCTTCCAGTAGGTATAATTTGTGCCATCAAAGAGTGGTGGCCTTATGAAGCATTGTCCTTCACCTAGTCCTGCATTAATGTTACGAGTAGAAGCCATGGATTGTTTCTCTCAAACTATTAAGTCTTTCAGAGAGTTAGGCTTTGATACCAATTGTTAGAATATACGCTTAACGCTAGAGGGGGTAAATAGCGTTATAATAAAAAACAATGTAAATTTGTGGAATTAAAAATTGCAGGAATAACATAAGTGCAGTAATTAAAATGATAAGGAGAGAACACACCGAATTTTATCCTGGTTCACCACAACGTGTGGTTAGTCCAGTCCCCGAGAGACTCTCTCGAGTTTTACACTAACTTCGTTAAGCTTACGGGTGCCTAACAAACCGTTACACTTGCTCGTAGATATACACTCTACAAGACTTCAACCTGCTCGAGGATACCGCACCTCAAGACTTCAAACCAAGGAACTACTTTTCCTTCTTACAACAAGGGATTGGAATATCCCTTCAAGTGTGTACAAACACTTAGCACTCAAGACAAGACTCTCTTTATAGAGTAGATATGAGTAAAAGTAATGAGCTAAAGAACACAACAACTTCGTCAAGAGTTTGGCTCTCAAAAAATTATGAAATGAATATAAAATGATTGCAAAGAGAGTATGTAAGCTTTATCAAGAATGTAATCAGTTGTTGTGCTTAGAAGAGTGAATTTGAGTTGTATTTATAGTGCTCAAAACACCCAAAACCGTTGCTTAATTGCCAATCATAAATTGCTGATTTTGTGATAGGATAATCGATTATCTGATCCTGCATAATCGATTATCTGCCAATCGTTTAAAAATCATTCCCAGATTTTAAGCAGAATAATCGATTATCCAAATCGTATAATCGATTACCTGACAACGTTCAAAAATCAATCCCCGATTTTTAGCAGAATAATCGATTATCCAAATCGTATAATCGATTACCTGACAACGTTCAAAAATCAATCCCCAATTTTATGCTTAACATAATCGATTGTCTGATTGTACATAATCGATTATCTTTCAGTGTTTGAAAATACTTTGGCAACGGTCTTTAATATAATCGATTACCAGAAAAGCCATAATCGATTATTTTGCTACTTTGTAAAATCCGATGCTCACTGTCTCAACATAATCGATTAGTCTAAGGCCCATAATCGATTATCTTGTAGCTTTGAAAAATCTGGTGAACACTGCCTTAACATAATCGATTATCACAAGGTACATAATCGATTATCTTGCAGCTTTGTAAAATCTGGTGTACACTGCCTTAACATAATCGATTATCATAAGGTACATAATCGATTATCATGCAGCTTTGTTAAATCTAGTGTACACTGCCTTAACATAATCGATTATCATAAGGTACATAATCGATTATCTTACAGCTATGTAAAATCTGGTGTACACTGCTTTAACATAATCGATTATCTTAAAGTACATAATCGATTTTGTTTGTCCAGATATGAAAGACATGTTTAGAATTCATTTTGGTTAAAATGAAATGTTTGAAAATCATTTTGCTTTAAATTAATGATGCATGGTTTGATAAAAATGATTTTACGAGAGAAGCCAAGTCTTGAATCAATTGTCGGATCAAGATCACAATTATAGAACGACTCATGTATAACTTTGTTGCTTTACTTAATCTTGATCTTTGTTTCTCTTGTGCTTGGACTTCGGCATATGTCAATGTTCCGTTCACGTCGGTTTGTCATTTATCAAAACCTACAAATATGAACACACGTTTAGTTTAGCGAATTGAGAACGTGTTTCAACAATATCATCATTTCCTAGAACACGTGGAAGTCTAATGCATAGAAGAGCATGATGCATTCAGTTTGTCCAATCAATTGAGCCAAATGGTCTGCAGTAAAAATTTATGGAGCCTACAATAGCTAAAGTGTCTTCATAGCCTAATACTAACAATACAACTATAGTACCCGCAGTAGCTAAGCCAATCAAAATAATTGAATCACCTACAATTACCAAAGAAGCCCTTGGTTGGCAATTTGGCAAGACATCACGTAGCTGCTTCCAAGGCTCTTCTATATATTAGAAAACAACAACAATCCAGTAAAATCTCACTAGTAGAGTCTGGGGAAGGTAGTGTATACACAGACCTTACCCCTGAAAAATAAGAACATAAAATGTAGAAGAAACATGCAAAGAAAAAACGATGGCTAGTAAATGGATCCAACATCGAAAAGAAACTAGTAAAATACGACATTGCCCCTAGCTCTCTTAGACGAAACCCTACCAAACTAGGATCATAAAGGTACAAATTAACGCAAGACTTAACTACCTCCTAGCCTACAACCGTAATACTCAACCTCCACAACTTCCTATCAAGTGTCATGTCCTCGAAAATTTGAAGTCTCGCCATATCCTGCCTGATCACCTCTCCTAATGCTTCTTAGGCCGCCCTCTACCTCCTCTCGTGCCTTCCACAACCAGCCGCTCACACCTCCTTACTGGAGCATCTAGGCTTCTTCTTTGTACATGCCTAAACCATCCGAGTCTCGCTTCCCGCATCTTGTCATCAATGGGAGCCACGTGCACCTTCTCACGAATATCATCATTTCTAAGCTTATCCATCCTAGTGTGCCTGTACATCCACCTCAACATCCTCATTTCTGCTACTTTCATCTTTTAAATATGTGAGTTCTTAGCAGGTCAACACTCACCCCCAAACATCATGGCCGGTCTAACCACCACTTTGTAGAACTTACCTTTGAGTATTGTTGGCACTCTCTTGTCACATAAGACTCCAGATGCTAACCTCCACTTCATCTATCCTACTCTAATACGGTGTGTGATATCATTGTACATCTCCCTTCCCCTGTGTATAACAAAATCAAGGTACTTGAAGCTGCCTCTACTGGGATAACTTGTGATTCAAGCCTTACATCGACGTCCACTTCCCTCGGCACAGCGATGAACTTACACTCGAGGTATTCTGTCTTCGTTCTACTTAGCTTGAAACCCTTAGACTCAAGAGTCTGTCTCCAAACTTACAATCTCTTGTTAACACCAGCTCTGACTCATCAATCAGAACTATGTCATCGGCGAATAACATGCACCATGGCACTTCCCCTTGAATATGGTTTGTTATCGCATCCATCACCATGTCAAATAAGAATGGATTGAGCGCATAGCCTTAGTGTAACACCATTTCAACCAGAAAATTCTTAGAGTCGCCTCCTACTATCCTAACCCGACTCTTAGCCCCATCATACATGTCCTTAATTGCCATAATATATGGAACCGACACACCTTTTGCCTCCAAGCATCTCAAGAGAACTTCTCTAGCAACCTTGACATACGCTTTCGCTAGGTCAATAAACACCATATGCAGATCCGTCTTTCTCTCTTTGTATAGTTCCATCAATCTCCTAACAAGGTGTATAGCTTCTGTGGTGGAACGATCCGGCATGAACCCGAACTGGTTGACGGATACAAAAATTGTCATCTCGCCCTCGCTTCAACCACCCTCTCCCATACTTTCACGGTATGACTCAGTAATTTGATACCCCTATAATTGTTACAAATCTAGATATCACCTTTTTTCTTATACAATGGAACCATCGTACTCCACATCCACTCATCCAACATCCTCTTGGCCTTAAAAATGACATTAATCAGCCCAATCAACCACTCCATACATGCTCTTCCTACACAATTCTAAATTCCACTAGAATCTCGTCTGGCCCGGTCACTATGCCCCTACTCATCTTACGAATACCACCACGACATCCTCAACCTCGATACACCTGCAGTGCCCAAACTCATGATGACTTTCGGAATGCTCCAATTTGCCTAGCACAATATCACGATCCCCTTTTTTATTCAAAAGTTTATAAAAGTAAGTCTACCATCTCCTCTTAATCTGGGCATCTTCCACCAGTACTCTACCATCTTCGTCCTTGATGCATCTCCCTTGGCCCAAATCTCAAGCCTTCCTCTCTCTCAACTTGACCAGCCGAAATAACTTCTTCTACCCGCCTTTTCCCCCAGTTCCTCGTACATGCGATCATAAGCCACAGTCTTAGCCTCCGTGACCAACATTGTAGCTTCCTTCCTAGCTACCTTATATCTCTCCATGCACGCTCGCCTCTCCTCCTCACCTATGCTCCCAACTAACTTCAAGGATGTCGCCTTCTTCGCTTCTACTTTACCTTAGACCACTTCATTCCCCCACCAGTTTTCTTTATGCCTACCAGAGACATCGGTCAAGACCCCTAACACCTCTCTCGCAGACTCCCTTATACATTCTGCTGTCACTGACAACCGGGTGTTCGCATTCCCATTGCTCCTCAAAGGTCCCATAGCCGACAATCGGCACTCCAACTCTTGGGCTTTATCGTTAGTCAAGGCTCCCCAACTGATTCTTGGTTTTCCCCGAGAAAAGCTTTTCCTCCTCTTTAACCTAATCCCAATATCTAGCACCAAAAGTTTATGCTGCGATGCGAGTGTCTCACTCGGAATTACCTTACAGTCCTTGCACACCCCACTGTCACACCTCTTTAGAAGGAGATAGTTAGTCTGGGTCTTTGCTACTGCATTTTGAAAGGTAATCAAATGCTCTTTCCTCATCGAAAATCTAGAGTTTGCAATCACCAACCCAAAAGACTTAGTGACGTCCAAGAATGATGTACCTCCTCCGTTCCTCTCTCCAAAACAAAAGCCTCCATGCACCTCGTCATAACCACCCGCGATCGCGCGGATATGAGTATTGAAATCCCCTCCTATGAATAGCTTCTTTGAAGGCGGAACCTAGCGCATGATCTCATCTAACCCCTCCCAGAAATGTCGTTTAACCTCCTCATCTAGGCCCTCATGCAGCACATATGCACTAAAAACATTCAGGGTGTACTCTCCAACCACCAACTTAATAACCATCACTCTATCATTCACTCGTCTAACCTCAACCACAGACTCTCTAAGTTCCCTATCCACCAAGATACCCACTCCATTCTTACCTCTCTGGACTTCTAAGTACCAAAGTTTATACTCGTCTGCATCCTTTGCCCTCGACCCTACCCACCTTGTCTCTTGGACACATGCTATCTTGAACCTCCTCTACTGGATAATCTTCGCCAACTCTATAGACTTACTCGTTAGTGTACCCACGTTCCATGACCTAATTCTTATAGACACCTTTGTTTCCTTTGCCTCTCTCGCCTCCCGAACCACTCCCTAACCTCTGCCATACGTCCCGCCCCATCCCCCACTCCCCCCGAAGACATGACGTCACTCGACCATCCCAGACCACAGCCACTATACCTACAACAAACTAAGGGAAAATCACTAACACACCCAAGCCAACAGACCAAGCTAGACAAAGACAAGCTGCAACTAAAGGCGCACTAATACTGTGGATAAACTAATAGGAACTAAGACTGCAACAATTTAACTAACACAATAAAGGGGAAAGACAAATAGGAGGTATCAACTCCTGCAAGTAGAACCTGGGAATTGTCTTAGTATATGTGACGTTGCGTCCACCTATCACGCAGAGAAAGGTGAAAGAAACAAGAGGTAAGGGGTAGATCTGATGAGTTTAGAAAAGAGAGGAAGGGAGAGAAGAACGGAGAGAAAAAAAAGGAGAAAAGATACCGAGAAAGAGAGGAGACTTACTTGTACCCGGTGAGAGGTCGCCGGATTTACGCCGGCATGATAATGGTTTCACGACGGTGGAAGACGACGGGTAAAGAGACGTTAGACAAAGTAAAAGAGGAGACGTTAGTTCAAACCCCCATTGTTGTCTTCATACCCCCATTAGAATGATACATTAATAGAAAGATAAATACTATGAAAAGAATCGAAAACTATCAGTTCAATATAGTGAAATTCATGAAATCAGTCCATGAATTATGATCATACGAAGTTACAACTCCACAATTTACATCTGAATTCATAGAAATACAAACATCATGATCCTTTTACGGATGTTAATTAGACCTGACTTGTCAAACTTAAAACCAAAAAAAAAAAAAAAAACAATGAGATTCAAAAGTAACAAACATGAAATGTAACAAACTAAAAGTCCAATGTGACAAATCCAATTTAATGCAGGGAATTCTTGGTTAAGAGTAGTATTAGCATGGGTTAGCGCAGGGATTCTATATCTTTGTTCAGCTCCTCCAATTTCTTCATCCTCAGTTTTTCACTTTCACTTACCAACTGTCCATTGTTCACAAAAAAAAGAAAGGGAAATATATTAAAACTACAAAAATACAAACATATATACACTTAGAAATATGATAACGCTAGTTCAATGAGACGAGAAACAAAAGCTAACTACCTCCATTAATTTGGTAAGAAGCTGAGCTTTTTCCTTGCTTTTTGCATTGAATGCATCAAGGGCTTCCTTGTATTCCTTTTCCTGTCAATAAAGATTATAATTCCATGATTCAGTAATTAATTTCATCTTATTATTTCAGGCACCAACCCACACTAATCTTTTTTAAACCATTGGTTGTTCAGGCAGAAGCGTATACTACTTACGACTCGAATTATGCATGTATATGCACAATAAAAAGATATTAAAATGTATAAGATTAAACTCATTCTCAACTACTGCCTTAATATCCTGATTTCGCCTTTATCTCCCGAGGTAACCCTAATAAGAAGATGTTTCCTCCTAACATTGTTGTTCGCAAATACTTAATAATAACAATAGTATTGATGGTCCTAAACTGAGACGGATCTACATATAATAATATTAAGAAATTACCGGATCCTATATTACTTGAGTAAAATTTTTGTATACACGTATATATATATTTTGAAAATAATTATATAATTAACTTCTGACACCCTAAATATAAAAATCTTTAAAATACTTATTAAATAGAATATTATGTTCAGTGCGGTAAAATCTTGGGTCCGCTTCATATCCTAAATCATCCGTTCTGAATACTGTGTATGAGAGAGAAAGTCTTATGGATCCTTTACAAAAATAGAATCCAAAGACATTTTTGTATACCAACGGCTATGAACCAACTGTCTGTGTGTCTGTCCCCTTGTCTTTTAGTAAAGTAATTATATTTAATTTTCATAAAGTTAAAAAGAAGGTACGTTTAGTCTAATGTTTTACCTTTCTCTGGCAGCTCTGTCCCAACGGCTTTAGTTCACGGTTGACTAAGTCAATCTTCTTCCTCACAATTGTAACTTCCTTCCCAGCTGGATCAACAAATGATTCAAGCTTCTACCAGATTTTCCATGTAAAAAGCAAAAAAAATCTGTCTATTGTCAAGAAAACATTAATATATATACATATTGTAACATAGACACATAGTATTAGTAAATTAGTAATTGGTGCCCTACTGGAGTTCGGGAAAAAGCTTGATTATACATAGTTTTAGGAGCTAAAATTTCATACTTAATGGGTTCAGAATCCTAATCTTATTAAGTTGCTAGATTCCGAATTATAACTTGTACATATTTGAAAATTTTAAAACAAATATTATAATTTGAATAAAATTAAACTATTAGGTTCGATCAAAACCACGACGCTCCGCCTCTGGTCTTATATGACAGCAACTTTATAAATGAAGCCCGTTGAGTACTAATTAAAAGGAGAAAGAAGTTGTGGTTTTAAAAGTTGAGTATGATAAAGAATTTAGATAATTTGTAAATGTTACCTCGCGAATTTGAGCTAAACGCTTAGTTTCTTCCTCAACGCGACCTAATTGAGCTTGAACTTTATCAGATACTTGTTTTCTCTTCTTTTCAATCTCTTCTTCTTTTGCGCGAAATGCAGATAATGCTGATCTTGTCATTTCTTCCTCTCTCTCGTCAATCATCGGACTTCCGCTGTAGCTTATGATCCCTGAATTCTTCATCTTTACAACTTGTTGCTCCATTTGCTTTGGAGTAGTCATCCCTCAATTAATTTCCTTCTCTCTTTCTGCTT
Organism: Nicotiana benthamiana; assembly: GCA_034376525.1. Lineage (NCBI taxonomy): Eukaryota > Viridiplantae > Streptophyta > Magnoliopsida > Solanales > Solanaceae > Nicotiana > Nicotiana benthamiana. Next base: position 56,377,553 of record CM067339.1, on the reverse strand, counting down.
TCCTTTCTACTATTCTGAGATGCTTAAACATCTTGCTTTCTTTATAACAAATCTTGCTTCAAGTGATATTACCACAATGCCCTCTAAATGTTTATTCTGAATAAATTAAACACTCGATTTCACTTATTGCCTTAAAACCCTTCTATTTTGTTTGAGTTTATGCTATCAAATGCTTATATTATCCTTTTCTTATTAGGGTAGCATATTAATAGGAGTATATAGAAAGCTTCATTGATGATCTAGCTAGTTACTAGACTTGTTTTGGTTAGACTACTGTTTTCCCTGGTTTGGTGCATTGGCAAATTTATGTAACTACACAAATTGATTAAAAAATATTATAAAGCATTAACTTCCAAATCAAGCACAACTATGCATTTCAAGAATTCCACAAAGTCAGGATGATCAAATATTAAGTGTGTGGAATATAGAAGTTAAATTCTAGTTTTGTATCCAAATTCAATTATTAGAAGGGGTCTTGGAGCAACAACCAAGTTGTCTTCATGTGATCTATACGTTAAGGGTTCGAGCCATGAAATTAGTCATGAATATTTATATCAGGGTAAGTTGATTACTATACACCTCTTGCGTACGGCATTAATAGGAATACTTTGTGTACATGGCTATTCTTTTTTTTTTAATCTAAATTCAATCATTTAGTGGATAACTAATATTGGTTGAAGGGTCTTGAAGAGAATTGGTGAAATATTCTTTTTTCCTACAAGATTAGGTGCTTGGCCTACAAGAATTTTATACTAAGTGGACAGTGAGTCTTCACCTAAAACCAGAAAATATTTGTATGAGAGCCTTAGGGTCCAAGACAGAGTAGGAGACAAGTGTAAACTGCTGGCTTCCTGTTTTAGATAATGATTTGCTCCTACCTTTTTTTCTTTCATATTTTTCGACACCTCTTTCTTTGGACAGGTGTTTAGAGATAAAAGGGAAAAACTGGTCCAGTTTTATCATATGTTTGACTCTATACTTTTTGCAGACAATTTTGAAATATCGTACATATTCCTAAAAAATTTAAAAGGTTTAATATGCTATGTTTTTTAATTAATCTTCTTTTGAAATTTAAACCATCATGATTAAGGTTAATGACAGTTTCTTCAAGTTTGACTACCCTTTTCTTTTAAGGCAGGGACCAAATGAAGACTAAAATAATTCAAAGTAGTTTTATTCTTTACGATTAATATATTTGTAATCCATTGGAAGTCTTTTGAGTTTTTGTAGCGTAATGGTTAAAATGAAAATCCCACTTTGATGAAAAACACATCCTGTGGCATGATCGAATATTTATTTTGTCTAGTCATAACAAAGGCCCACCTTCGATTTACCATTCAAAATTTTGAAATCAAACAATATATTCTTATCTTTTAGGGGAGTTCTTCTTTTTTTGTTTTCAAGTTTTACATAATTAGTAGGCGTTTTGACATAAAAATTGTAAATTTTTTAAAAAGGTTAAAAAATTAAGTGAAAAATAGTATTTGAGAATTAAAGTTATGTTTGGAGATGAATATAATTTTGGGTTATTTTGAATTTTTATATTTTTTAAATTTATAAAAATCAAGTGAAAATTAAAAATTTTATGGTTAAATGCTGATTTCGAAAAAAATAAAAAATTATCATGGTCAAACGGGCTCTTAATACTATATGATATAAGAGGGGAATTTGCATCTATATTTTTGAGTCATGTTTTAATTTGTGCCCGCTTTGTAAAATAAAAATTTGTAAGCGTACCCACTTTTTCGCCTAACTTTAATATACAAGGCTGAAGTAGCAAAGACAATCACGCAAAAGTTTAGCATTCTAGTAGACGACTCTAAAGTAGCAAGTGTGATGAACCAAGTGTACTGAAGTTTTTTGTTTGTAATTGCTGAATTTAAGCTTAGTAGCTGAAGTTTTGCTCTCTATTTGCTGAAGTTTTTGTTTGTAATTGCTCAACTTAAGCATAGTAGCTGAAGTTTTGTTCTGTATTTCCCAAAGTTTTCGTTCGTAATTGCTGAACTTAACCATAGTAGCTGAAGTTTTATTCTCTATTTGCTGAAGTTTTTATTTCTAATTGCACTAAATAAGCTGAAGTTTCTTTGTCCTGGATTCATTAGTTTGTGATTATGCTTTTTCAAAAGTTTCAATAGAAGATTTTGAAGTTATTTAGTTCGTTTATAAAATTTCAGCACTAAATAAGCTGAAATTTTTTTGTCCTGGATAAGTTTTTTCAAAAACTGCAACAGAAGATGCTGAAGTTATTTAGTTCATTTGTAAAAATTTCAGCACTAAAAACTGAAGTTTCTTTGTCATAGATTCATTAGTTTTGTCATAAACCTTTTCGAAAAATTTCAGCAGTACATAATGAAGTTAATTAGTTCATTTGTAAAAATTTCAGCAATATATAAGCTGCAGTTTTTTAAATTTTTTTCTAACATATTAGATAAATAATCAAATTGCCAACAGTATCTAAATCATAAATTTTGGAAACAATAAACGTATAAAGAACGTAATTATCTTTGTCTACTAATTTACGTACGTGAAAATATTCACAAATTATTATCTAATAACGTAATAATTTATAATTTATTTTTAAATAGTTTGATAAACATATTTATGTCAAATCATCCCATGAACTGAAGTTTCATAGTAGCACTAACAACATTAGAAGAAAGAAGAAGAAGAAGAAGAAGAAGAAGAAGAAGAAGAAGAAGAAGAAGGAGAAGAAGAAGAACAAAACGAAGAAGGAGAAAGTGGAGGAGAAAGGGGGCTCAATTTATTTAAAAAGAAGATATAAATTAAAAAATTTTAAAAAAATGAAATGCAATTTTTACTATATAAGAGCAGACTTGTACTGAATAACAAATGAGTAAGCCAACATTGACATCAAGCGCTTTACCTTTACGAAAAGCAGAAGACATAGTATAACAGATGGATATGATGGTGTGTGGCAATAATTGAGCCTTCTTTTATTCTATTCGAGGATGTTTGAACAAACATTAAACTTGAGATGAATCTTTCTTAACACATGGAGTAAGTTAAATGTATAACACTTATGAAGTAACAAGTATATAATTAGTATAACAATTATTCTTTATTAAAAAAATATGTCTTTTTTAAGCGAATCAAAATAAAAAGAATGTAATATCACTGAAACTAAGAAAATAATAATAATAATTATTATAATAATAATAATCTGTTATTATTGTTATGAAATGTTATTATTATATAGTTGTCGTTACTACTATCTTACGCTTTACAGCATATCTTCAGACATGTCACGTCAGATGAGACCACCATAATTTTGTGATCGTTTGTTAGTTTGGGCAAAGATATGTACCATGGAGCTCAGATTTGAGTTAACTATAGTTGGAGACGACTTCGAGCATTTTCCGATTGTTACCGCACCAAGGATTTGTATTTAACCTTTTTTTATTTGCCCTGGTGATGGATGCCATAACGCATCATATTCAAAGGGATGTGCCATGGTGCATGCTGATGACATAGTCCTAATTGACGAGACACGGCGGGACGTCAACGAGAGGTTAGCGGTTTGGAGACATGCCCTTGAGTCTAAAGGTTTTGGGTTGAGCAGGACGAAGACGAAATACCTCGAGTGCAAATTTGAGCCCGAGGCGACTAAAGTGGGAGTGGAAGTGAGGCTTGACTCTCAAGTCATCCCTAAGAGAGGTAGTTTCAAGTACCTTAAGTCAGTTATTCAGGAGATCGGGGAGATCAGCAAGGATGTCACACACCATATAGGGGTGGGGTGGATGAAGTGGAGGTTAGCGACGGGAGTCCTGTCTGACAAAAAAGTGCCACTATGGCTAAAAGGTAAGTTTTATAGAGTAGTGATTAGGTCTGGCATGTTCTATAAGACTGAATGTTGGCCGGTTAAGAACTCACACATCCAGAAGATGAAAGTAACAGATATGAGGATGTTGAGGTGGATGTGTGGACATACAAGGATGGATAAGATTAGGAATAAAGATATTCGAGAGAATGTTGGGGTGGCCCCCATGGAGGACAAGATGGGGGAAGCAAGACTTAGATGGTTCGGACACATTCAGAGGAGGAGCACTGATGCACCTATGAGAAGGTGTGAGCAACTGGCTGTGGTGGGCATGGGGGAGAGGTAGAGAGAGACCTAAGAAGTATTAGGGAGAGGTGATCAGGCAGTATATGGCGCGACTTAGGATTACTGAGGACATGACCCTTAACAGTGAATTGTGGAGGTCGAGCATTAAGGTTGTAGGTTAGGGGAGTGAGACTAGCCAGTTAGGAATTAGTCTTAGGATGCTACTGATCAGCTATTGATGCAGACTTTATCTGTTGGATATTAGTATACCTTCTATCTTTTTCGTATTTTCTATATTTCTTATATTGTTGTTATTTTGTTATTATATTATGTTATTTTATTATAAGTCTATTGATAGTACTAATGTATCGTCTCTTGTTGCTTTCTTGAGCTGAGGGTTTCCTGAAAATAGTCCTCTACTCCTAGGATAGAGGTAAGATCTGCGCACATATTATCCTTTCCAGACCTTACTAGTGAGATTATGCTGGACGTTTGTTATTGTTGTTAATCCGGGCAACTTGCATCAGTTCAAGTTGGACCGTTCTTTGATGGGCTTTGGTTGATACTTCATTATTGGGATATATATATATATATTGATCGAATTGCTTGAGTTTCTTAAACAGCCAATTGAATTGTTTAAACAACTGATCAAGTTGCTTAAAAAACTTAACAAGCGTTTGAATTGTTTAAGCAACTTGTTTAAGCAAGTTCGTAGGTTAGATGAGCGACGTACATATGTATTGGTTATTAGTTATTACCAATAAGGGATACTCAATATTACGAAAGAATTACTGCTCATGTCACTTGGCCTAACAACTCAATAAAAAATAACCCATATGTGAAGTTCTTATCTTATTTAGCTCATGTTATATATAATTTGAAAGAAACTTTACGGCTAGGGGTGTACAAAGAAAATCGATAAACCGCACCAACCCGATAATCCTAGTCAAACCGAGAAAAAAAATCCGACTATGGTTTGGTTTGACTTGGTTTGGTGTTGGAAAAAAAAACCCGACCATAATTGGTTTGTTTTGGTTTTAACTAAAGAAAGTCAAACCGAAACCAAACCAACCCGACATTTCATATATAGCAATTTTAGATATATTTAATATATAAATATACTTATTGTAATGTAATTTATAAATATTTCTTAAAAGATTTCATAATTTTATCTTCTAAGGTATTATTTCAAGGTTTGATTTAGAACTTTTGAATACTACAATAAGTTTTATAGCCATTAATATTAGTAAATTAAATAACGCTAGCAATCAATACTAATGCTAACAAAAGACCTTCAATTCAATATTACGAACGGGAATGTATTAAATGTCTATTTTTTATTTTTCAATAATTTAGATAAAAATACATAGCCTATTTTTATTTTTCTTTAGCTTTTAGGCATATAATTAATACTCCCTCATTAGTCTATCTAGTTTAGCATGAATTAGTGCTTTTAGATTACGTTTATTTTGATTATGAATTTTTAATTAGCAATATTTATAGTACATAATTTTATTATTTTTTATTGTTGAATATTTTAGGATAATGTCATGAGTCATGACATATCTCATATTTTGTATTATTTTCTTGAAAAATACTTTATATAGTTGTATCTTACTAGGATTAAAGAAATATTTTGAGCATACGTTATATATTTTGTTCGACGAGGATTTTACCGGAAAAAAATTCGAAAAAACCCGAAAAAACCCGAGAAAAATCGATATTGAAAAACCCGAATTTATTGGTTTGGTTTGGTCTTTAGATTTAATAACCCGACACAATTGGTTTGGTTTGGTAATTGTAAAATCTGAACCAACCCGGTCTATGTACACCCCTATTTACAGCCTATAGCCCACTATTAAAGACATACATTTAGGGTTTTTATTATTTTCTTCTTTCTTCATTCTCTTCTCTCTCACCGCCTCTCACTTCTTTCTTTCTAACTCACATAGATCCCTCATCCTTTCTTAACCTAACCCCAGCTATTCTCCCTCCTCTACCCCCCACACAATTCTACCATTAATGGCTCGAAGAAGGCTCGGGCTCCGACTCCGTCGTACATAGTGGCAAGCAGAAGAATATTGAAGATATTTGAAATAAACATGAAAATACATACAGATCTGAAAATAAATAGCTCTCAAACTTTATTTGCACCAAAAAATAACCACTAGTACTGGAAGATTTTGACGTTTGAAGTTCTAGTCATTATTATTATGATCTTGAAGTCTTGAATCTAAAATTGAGTTTGGATAAAGATCATAACTATGTAGCAGTTTGTATCAACACTGTATACTAGTGTATAATTGTGTATATGGATATACAAACACATCTTATACACTATTATACATGTTTGTACAAGTTATATAATATTATATAAATATGTATATTTGTGTATAATATTGTATAATTATATATTTTTTTTTAATTTATAAGGATGTATGTACCTTGTTAGTGTGTAAGAGGCCTCTACAGAAGTTTGACACTTCCTTCTCTTCTTCTTTTTCGTGTAATGTGTTGTATGAGTGTTGGAGGAATTCTACAATTCATTTACCAAGTTTTTATTTTTCTTTTGTCCTGTTGGATTGCTTCTACAGTTGCACATAAAACTGTCTGAATTTCTTACCTTCAGATAATATGTATTATTCAGGATTTTTAAGTTGCATTATGGCTGATTTGCATTTTTTATCAAATGCTTAATAATCAAAGAAAATCAACAGAATGAAAATAACTGGTTATATACTGAGGGAGCAAAATAAGTTGTCTTTCGGAAATTAGCCTATTTATTTTTTGGGCTACGGATTTGCAAATTGATATCTAGCCTATTTTTTTGCAAGTCAGGTGTGTGAATTGTATTTATATGAAATTATCCCAATTATTATTAACTAGTTAATTTGTCCGCGCTTCATGCGGTCCTCAAGATTAATTACATTATTATTTTATTAATGTCCTTATATTTTTATCCAAATAATATCATAACTGTATTTTAAGAGCATTCAATATATTATCTTATCTTTTGCATATTCTCCAACGACACTATTTTCTTATTAATGTAATTAACTAAGATTTATACTGAATAAGCCCTTAGTAAGACCTACCCTATCAACTGCCAAGAAGTTTTATACTGATAATAAAACTTAAACGCACTTATATATATATATATATATATATATATATATATATATATATATATATATATATATATATATATATATACCAATTTATGACAATTTATGAGCAGGATCTTTTAGGGCTGTAGGACTTTTACAAAGCCGGGATTTATCAAGTTCAATTGTTTTTATGAAAACTTCAAATTATTCGTTATAAACCCAACCGGGAACATCCATAGGCGATTTAACCAGCCATACAGGACTTACCAACGGAATTACAAGGTTTATACCCGATATAATTCATCACCAACCATGTCGGGAACACCCCTTTCAGGGCTTACCAATGCCACGATTTAAGCTTAGTTTGCTATAAAATTATTTAAACTCCACCCATGCTAAAACCGTAACCCCTTCAAGGCAAAGCTCTTATTTTAGAGTCATCACCTTTCAAGACGTTCCTCAAACTATGTCAGTTATTATTCAACACTTAAGAACTTAGCCCATCATTTGGCTACCGATAATAACACAAAATACTGAAATATGAACAGAAAATAAAGTAATACCTGGCTAAATTTGCAGAACTCTTGATTTTATTTATTCACAAATATATTACAACGGAGTTACAAAGATAGAAAGAAGGGAGAGAAATCTTAGAGAGAGAGAGAGAGGGGTTTCTAAAGCCTGCCTCCAAATGAAATCTATCCCTCCTTATATAGAAAAATTTAGAACTAAAATCCAATAATTAGGTTTAAAAAGTCAAAAGTATACAATAACAGTAGGTCCTAGTAGGCCCTACCACCCATTTTTTGTCGGGAATCTCATTATTTTTTATGTAAAATCTCTTCTTCTACCCTTTTAACAATCTCAGCCAATTCTTCAGAGTTAACACTATTGATACTTTGGGAATCTTCAAAGTTGTTATCTCCCATTGAAATGTCATCTCCAGTTGTAATCTCTCTCTGAATATCTTGCTTAACTTGTTCCATGTAGGCAGCAATTAATTCCTCTTGAGATAAAAGACCACCCTTTTTAATCTGTATTTTCCTAGTAATTTTAGCAAAATGGCTTTCTTCTATAATAGGAATTTCTGAAATAGTCTTGCTGTATCTGGTCAAAGCAGTTTGAATAGAGTCCAATAAGTCTTGCCCAATTAATTTACCATCTGGTCCTTTAGCATTTAATTTAGGCCAGAATTTAGTATGAAATCTTCTGAATAAACAAGGCATATCATCTGATTCTGTTCCCACTTCAATAGTCCAATCGAAAAATCCAAGGAATAGAGAATTCCATAAAAAAATTTGTTATTAGAGTCCTGGGATAAAGTCTTTCTTCACTGTCTAATTCATTAATCTTTGGAGATTCTTTGACCCATTTAGTGTATAAATCTTGTAATTACATAGTCAAAATATTCTGAGAAGGTCCGAAAAAACCAAGTTGGAATCTGTGTGCTTCTGAAAACTTGTGCGCATATCTTGATGAACCAAGAATGTCTGAGATCATCATTTTCATAAAATAATGTCTTCGAAAATGCATCAAAATAATCCCAATAATTGTAGTTAATAGAAATCTTTTGTACTGGATGTACATATTTACAATCTTTCAAAGTACTTAATCCCCATTCTTCTGGTAAAATAATTTTTTTAATAATCATCTTTGAAAAGGAAAAAGAGGATTTATTCGAGATACCAATATTGTTATGTGTAATCTCAACAGACCCTGTAGATGTTAAAATCATCTCAAAATGTAATCTGGTTTTATAAGTTTGCATTGGAAATAATGCATTATTTAAATATCTCTTCATGACAATCCATGGATTGTGTTTCCATTGAAAATCTTTGTGATCTATATATAATATAATCTCTTTTGTGGAATTTGTTTCAAAAATCTCATTATCAGTTTTGCCTGTTATTGAGGCATAAGAATCTTCATTATCAATTTCATAATCTTTATTGTTATCCTCAACAGAGGTAGGTTGAATAGTAGCATTGCTATCCCCAGTAGTTCCAGCATTGCTGGCAATGAAATCTTTATAATTTTGAGTAGTTCCAGCATTGCTGGCAATGAAATCTATATATTTTTGATAATCTGCAAATGAAGGTCTCATACTAGATGAAGATCCTTCTTCAAGAAATCTATTTTGAGCAGGAATATGCCCCAAGGTCTGAAATCTATTTTGAGTAGCTCCTCTGCCTCTTCCAGAAGAGGCTCTTGGCCATCCTGGCCTCATCCTGCAAAACTTAAACATTAAGTATTAATCAAATATTCTCGAGTAAGAAAATCTGGTAAACTATTATCAATTCCCTTTTGATATTTTATTTCAAAATCAAAAGGAGCTAATAATGCTTGCCATCTTGCAAACATTTGTTTAGAAACATTATGCTTAAAATCTTTATTAAACATAAATTTAGCAGCTTGACAATCTGTTTTTATCAAAAATTTCTGATTGTATATATCAGTTTGGAATTTTAAAACACACTTAACAATAGCTAAAATCTCTTTTGCTATTGTTGCATAATTCTTTTGGCTATTATTCCATTTTTTGAATAAAATTATATAATAAAATCTTTTTTCTCAATACGGGAAAACTGAGTCAAAATACCAGCGTATCATATGTCTGAAGCATCAGTCTCAACAGTTTTTTTCCATTCTGGATTAGCCAAAGTTAAACAAGGAAGTTCTTTTACTTTGGATTTTATCTTTTTAACCGCATCAGTATGTAAATTATTCCAAGCAGGAGGATTCTTTTTTATTCTTTCATATAAAATAGCAATGTCTTTTGATAAATTCTTTACAAAAGGAGAAATATAATTTAGACTACCCAAAAATCTTTGTAGTTGAGTCTTATTAGTTAAAACATTAGGAAATTTCGAAGCAAAGTCAATAGATCTATTAATAGGTATAATGGTTCGTCTTCCAATATTATGTCCAAGAAATCTAATATTACTTTGAAAAAGATCCATTTTAGGTTTAGAAATAACCAAACCATTTTGAATAACCATTTGCTGAAATATTTTTAAATGTTTGAAATGCAATTCAATATTTTTAGAAAATACCAAAATATCATCTATGTAAACAATAATAAAATCGGTGAAAGGAATAAATATATTATTCATAATCTTTTGGAATTCTGAAGGAGCATTTTTCAATCCAAAAGGCATAACATTCCATTCAAATTGTCCTATTGGAACATTAAAAGCAGTTTTATATCTGTCTTGTTCAGCAATCTGAATCTGCCAATATCCTGATTTTAAATCAAATTTAGAAAAAATAATTGCATCATGTAATCTATTCAATAAATCTTTTTTATTAGGAATAGGATACCTAATCCATTTCAAAACCTTATTAAGAGGCTTATAATTTATCACTAATCTTGGTACACCTCTTTCTTGTTCAGCATGCTTATTAACATAAAATGCAGTACATGACCAAGCCGAACTGGACAGTCTGATTAACTTCTTTCTCAACAAATTATCAGTCTCATTTTTGCACAAATCTAAATGAGCAGAATTCATTTGACAAGGTCTTGCCTTAGTAGGAATATTAGCTTCACTAAAATAATCGTCATAAGGTAATGAAACAACATGTTTTTTTCTATCCCAAAAAGCATTAGGATGATCATCACAAATATTAGTAATAAATTGATTTTTTAGTAAATTAATTTTTTCTTGTAATTTAGGATTTTTTAATAGAGCATCAATTTCTAATAAAGTAATTTCTTGTTTTATAAATTTGACTTGTTGATTTTTCAAAATCAATTTCTCAATAATCATGTTTATGGATTTTGTAAAAGGTTTAGTAATAAAATCTAACTGAAAATATTTATTATTATAAGTTCCTGTTATCTAAGTATGATCCCAACATTTTAAAGGAAATATAGCATGCATGAATGGGACACCTAAAATAATTGGACAAGAAATAGCTTCTACATTCATAAAGCTTTGAGGTAAACAAATATCATTGTTACATAAAAATGCTTGTGGTAGTTTATAATTCATCTTCATTCAACTACCATTAGAAGATCTTAAACAATGAGTTGTTTTATAAAAATATCTAGAAGGAATAAGTCCTTCCTGAACACAATTTACATCTGCACCACTGTCAAATAAAGCAATAAATTCTTTTCTAAAATTATAATCAATTTGTAAAGTAATTTTAGTATAAAACTTTTGAGATGTAATAATACTCATTTTTTGTAAAAATTCATTTTTGTCCTCACTGAGAATATTTGTCAAAAAAGAATTTTTTGTAAGATCTTGGCTAATTTTTTCAGAAATCTCAGTCTCATTTGCTTTAGAAGTCTAAGCCTTAAAAGCTTCAGTCTTGTTTGCTTGTAAATGTAAATAAAAAATCCTATTATCTTCCAAACTAGAAATTCTTCTATCATGGATTTTAGACTGATTTTTTAAATAAATAATTTCTTCCTTTAAATTAAGGAGTTCGTGTTTTAAATCAGAAATAGTAATTTCTTTTTCTGGAAAATTCCTTTGAGTTAAAATCCTTTTTAATTCAGCAGTCGAATAATAATCAGGCTGTTTCAAAATAAAATTAGAAGAAGGAAAGATATTATCGTGCTTATTACTTCTGAAATCACCATTGAAATCATCAGTTAAAACAGTATCCAAAATTTTATTCCTCAAATCTTTATCTTCTATTGTTTTTAAAATCTTTATTATTTTCTCGTCATTGATCATATTTACAGTAATATCTTGAAAATTAGAAATTAAATCATACAAACTATCATCTTTCTTACAAGCACATTCATCTTCCGAAAAAGATCGATCAGAATCGGAATATAAATCTTCACCATGTAAAATCCTTATATCTTCATCAGAACTATAATCATTAGAGGAAAAATCAGAGACTTCAGTACTAGAATCAGAATTTAGTAATATCTTACACAAAGAATCTTTTATTTTTTCATCTAAATCTAAACTCTTAATCTTTTCCTGAGTTTTACACTCATTTGCATATTGACCAAATTTACCACATTTATGACATTTAATCCGGTTTTTGTAATCTTTCTTACCTTTCTTTTTATAAGTCTTCTTATCTTTTTTATCCCAATATGTTTTATCACGAGATTTAAACTTTTTCTTATACTTTCTTTTTCTATCATCTTAGGAACTAAAAATCTTCTTTTTTCTTTTTGAAGAGTCGGGGATGTCAAAAGCAAATTGATCACAAAATTCTCCTAATTGCTTTCTTTCATTTAATCTATTCTTTTTGTTATGATAATTCATCTTAATATCATTTCAAACAGCTAAACCTTCCTGTGTGCAAACACTAATAATCTTTTCATAAGTAAGAGAATCATAAGGAATCTTGCTATTAGTGCTACGTAAATGCTTTCTAACTCTTTCAGCAAAAATCGAAGGTAAACCATCAATAAATTTAGACTTCCAATGTTCATGACTACAATCATGCAATTCCATAACATGACTCAAAAATACATCTTTATACCATCTAAAATCAGATAATTGTCTACAACGTAAATTTTGTAATGTTGTTCTAATAGTCTCTGCCTCATCAGTCCATCTACCACAAAAATGTTCTACCATGGTAGTGACTAAAGTATAAACAGCATTTTGTTGTACTTGAGAAGAACTAGTAGAATCAACAGTTTGATATGCTAATTTCCCTTCAATCTTATGAACACTAGTAGTATTCATAATCGTAGTCTTCTGTTCTTGGTTTAAAAAATTATCCCACCAACCCTTTAGTTGGCCAGTAAAACCAGCAACTATCATAGCAGCAATATCACAATCTTGATTTTTATTATTCTTACAAATAGTACTATACATCAACATTCTATGCACAGTAGTAAAAATCTGTTTATCATTAAAGCCATCAATATTCCATTCATAAATCTCCTTGCTACTATAACTAATATTAAAAATCTGGTCTCTTTCTTCATTTAAAACATCCATGGGGGTTGGCCTATAGTAATAATACATTTTTTGAATTGGCTTATCCGCCCATTTAGTATTGATTTTAATTAAAGAATCTGGGACATTTTGAATAATAAAATCTTCTTGTTTTGCAGATAAAACAGGTTGAGGCTGTAAATCTATTCCAGTAATATTTGAATCAAAAGTAATATTCTTTAGTTTTTCTTTTAAAAGCTGTTCAATTTCTTCAGTAGAATCTGTTCTGAAATTTTTTATTTCTGGAGGAAGTTGTAAAGTACTTTTAACAATTTAAAATCTTGTTTTGGTTTATGAAAAGCTTCTATTTTTTCATGTAAAACCTGTGTTTGTTTTAAATAATTATATAAATTCTTGTGTAAAGACATGACATGTTCTCCTAATACATTCTAATAATAGTTAGCATAATTCTGTTGTTTAAGAATCAAATTTACATGTTCACAAGTTACTACAGCTCCTTTATTTTCAGACAACTTTGAAAAAGCAGTAAAATTAATTGTTTTACCATCTTTATTAATATCAAAAGATTGTGTTGGTGGTAAAGAAGAAATCATTATATCTCCATTAGACAAATGATATTCATGTTCAATGACTGATAAATAATATCCCACATATTTAATCATGAACCATGGAACGAATGGTAATGAAACATTATTTTTCTCTAAATCTTTATATAATTCTTTAGAAAAATATTCTGTTTCATCTCTATTAAAAGCAGAGAAAAACCATTTTCTAAATTCTTCCCATTTTGGACTGTAAAATTCTAAAGAAATCTTTTTTCGTGCCAGAGAACCTGGACTAAAATCAATTTTAGTACTATCCATGTAAACCAGTTGGAAAATTCATGTCGGAATCTGTAGGATCACTAAAACGATCTTCACCTTTAGCAATATTAATTTTATCTAAAACAATTTTATCGAAATTTGTTTCTCTAATCTGAGAAGTCGATGCTCTTGATGGAATATCTACAATATAATCTACTGGTAAGAGGAAACAGATCTGGTTAATCTAGAAGAAGAATCTGTTAGTCTAGGAATGTCCTGGGTTTTAAATCTAATAGTTACATTACCATCTTTACTCTGAGTAATTTCAGAAATCTCGTCACTAGTAATCTCCTGAGGTACTGCAACTTCTTCAATAATCCATTCAGTAGGAAAATTAATTTCTTCCCACTTAATTAATCTACGAGTAATAATTTTAGATTTAGAAAAATTATTTTCAAACAAAACAGTCTCGTTATTTTGTTCAGAAATTCGACATCTAGGAATAAAGTATAAAGAGGTCTATAAACAAATCTAGTACAAATACACATAACTTCTGTTCCAGGTAATTAATCATATCCATTAATCTTGATGTTCAAAATCAATAATTGTAAAATATTCACATCAGTTAAGGCAATATTCAAATTTGGATAAGCATTAAAATATATTGCACCATAAGCCAAAGTCGATTGTATAGAACCAATCAAAGAATTTTTCCAATTTAGATTTCTTCCATCTCGTAAAGCAGCAACAAAACTTTCAGGTAAGCCTTTTAATGTTAATGGCTTCAAAGCAACTTGAACTAACCCAATATGCAGATAATTGAAATCTTTATGAGCAGGACCTTTTAGGGCTGTAAGACTTTTACAAAGCCGGGATTTATCAAGTTCAATTGTTTTTATGCAAAGCTCGAATTATTCGTTATAAACCCAACCGGGAACATCCATAGGCGATTTAACCAGTCATACAGGACTTACCAACGGAATTACAAGGTTTATACCCGATATAATTCATCACCAACCATGTCGGGAACACCCCTTTCAGGGCTTACCAACGCCATGATTTAAGCTTAGTTTGCTATAAAATTATTTAAACTCCACCCATGCTAAAACCGTAACCCCTTCAAGGCAAAGCTCTTATTTTAGAGTCATCACCTTTCAAGACCTTCCTCAAACTATGTCAGTTATTATTCAACACTTAAGAACTTAGCCCATCATTGGGCTACCGATAATAACACAAAATACTGAAATATGAACAGAAAATAAAGTAATACCTGGCTAAATTTGCAGAACTCTTAATTTTATTTATTCACAAATATATTACAACGGAGTTACAAAGATAGAAAGAAGGGAGAGAAATCTTAGAGAGAGAGAAGGGTTTCTAAAGCCTGCCTCCAAATGAAATCTATGCCTCTTTATATAGAAAAATTTAGAACTAAAATCCAAAAATTAGGTTTAAAAAGTCAAAAGTATACAGTAACAGTAGGTCCTAGTAGGCCCTACCACCCATCTTTTGTCGGGAATCTCATTATTTTTGATGTAAAATCTCTTCTTCTGCCCTTTTAACAATCTCAGCCAATTCTTCAGAGTTAACACTATTGATACTTTGGGAATCTTCAAAGTTGTTATCTCCCGTTGAAATGTCATCTCCAGTTGTAATCTGTCTCTGAATATCTTGCTTAACTTGTTCCATGTAGGCAGCAATTAATTCCTCTTGAGATAAAAGACCTTTTTTAATCTATATTTTCCTAGTAATTTTAGCAAAATGGCTTTCTTCTATAATTGGAATTTCTGAAATAGTCTTGCTGTATCTGGTCAAAGCAGTTTGAATAGAGTCCAATAATTCTTGCCCAATTAATTTACCATCTGGTCCTTTAGCATTTAATTTAGGCCAGAATTTAGTATGAAATCTTCTGAATAAACAAGGCATATCATCTGAATCTGTTCCCACTTTAATAGTTTATCGGAATGTCCAAGGAATAGAGAATTCCATAAAGAAATTCATTATTGGAGTCCTGGGATAAAGTCCTTCTTCCCTGTCTAATTCATTAATCTTTGGAGATGCTTCGACCCATTTGGTGTATAAATCTTGTAATTGCGTAGTCAAAATATTCTGAGAAGGTCCGAAAAAAGACCACCACTTTATGAACCAAGTTGGAATTTGTGTGCTTCTGAAAACTTGTGCGCATATCTTGATGAACCAAGAATGTCTGTGATCATTATTTTCATAAAATAATGTCTTTGAAAATGCATCAACATAATCCCAATAATTGTAGTTAATAGAAATCTTTTGTACTGGATGTACATATTGACAATCTTTCAAAGTACTTAATCCCCATTCTTCTGGTAAAATAATTTTTGTAATAATCATCTTTGAAAAGGAAAAATTGGATTTATTAGGGATACCAGTATTGCTATGTGTAATCTCAACAGACCCTGTAGATGTTAAAATCATCTCAAAATGTAATCTGGTTTTATAAGTTTGCATTGGAAATAATGCATTATATAAATATCTCTTCATGACAATCCAGGGATTGTGTTTCCATTGAAAATCTTTGTGATCTATATATAATATAATCTCTTTTGTGGAATTTGTTTCAAAAATCTCATTATCAGTTTTGCCTGTTATTGAGGCATAAGAATCCTCATTATCAATTTCATAATCTTTATTGTTATCCTCAACAGAGGTAGGTTGAATAGTAGCATTGCTATCCCCAGTAGTTCCAGCATTGCTGGCAATGAAATCTTTATAATTTTGAATAGTTCCAGCATTGCTGGCAATGAAATCTATATATTTTTGATAATCTGCAAATGAAGGTCTCATACTAGATGAAGATCCTTCTTCAAGAATTCTATTTTGAGCAGGAATATGCCCCAAGGTCTGAAATCTGTTTTGAGTAGCTCCTCTGCCTCTTCCAGAAGCGGCTCTTGGCCATCCTGGCCTCATCCTAAACATTAAGTATTAATCAAATATTCTCGAGTAAGAAAATCTGGTAAACTATTATCAATTCCCTTTTTATATTTTATTTCAAAATCAAAAGGAGCTAATAATGCTTGCCATCTTGCAAACATTTGTTTAGAAACATTATGCTTTCTTTATTAAACATAAATTTAGCAGCTTGACAATCTGTTTTTATCAAAAATTTCTGATTGTACAGATCAGTTTGAAATTTTAAAACACACTTAACAATAGCTAAAATTTCTTTTGCTATTGTTGCATAATTCTTTTGGCTATTATTCCATTTTCCTGAATAAAATTGTATAATAAAATCTTTTTTCTCAACAGGGGAAACTGAGTCAAAATACCAGCTTATCCTATGTCTGAAGTATCAGTCTCAACAGTTTTTTTCCATTCTGCATTAGCCAAAGTTAAGCAAGGAAGTTCTTTTAATTTGGATTTTATTTTTTTTACCGCATCAATATGTAAATTATTCCAAGCAAGAGTATTCTTTTTTAATCTTTCATATAAAATGGCAGTGTCTTTTGATAAATTCTTTACAAAAGGAGAAATATAATTTAGACTACCCAAAAATCTTTGTAGTTGAGTCTTATCAGATAAAACATCAGGAAATTTCGAAGCAAAGTCAATAGATCTATTAATAGGTATAATGGTTCCTCTTCCAATATTATGTCCAAGAAATCTAATATTACTTTGAAAAAGATCCATTTTAGGTTTAGAAATAACCAAACCATTTTGAATAACTATTTGCTGAAATATTTTTAAATGTTTGAAATGCAATTCAATATTTTTAGAAAATACCAAAATATCATTTATTTAAACAAAAATAAAATCGGTGAAAGGAATAAATATATTATTCATAATCTTTTGGAACTCTAAAGGAGCGTTTTTCAATCCAAAAGGCATAACATTCCATTTAAATTGTCCTATTGGAACATTAAAAGCAGTTTTATATCTGTCTTGTTCATCAATCTGAATCTGCCAATATCCTGACTTTAAATCAAATTTAAAAAAAATAATTGCATCATGTAATCTATTCAATAAATCTTTTTTTATTAAGAATAGGATACCTAATCCATTTCAAAACTTTATTAAGAGGCTTATAATTTATCACTAATCTTGGTACACCTCTTTCTTGTTCAGCATGCTTATTGACATAAAAAGCAGTACATGACCAAGCCGAACTGGACTGTCTGATTAACTTCTTTCTCAACAAATTATCAATCTCATTTTTGCACAAATCTAAATGAGCAGAATTCATTTGACAAGGTCTTGCCTTAGTAGGAATATTAGCTTCACTCAAATAATCTTCATAAGGTAATGAAACAACATGTTTTTTTCTATCCCAAAAAGCATTAGGATGATCATCAAAAATATTAGAAATAAATTAATTTTTTAATAAATTAATTTTTTCTTGTAATTTAGGAATTTTTAATAGAACATCAATTTCTAATAAAGTAATTTCTTGTTTTATAAAATTGACTTGTTGATCTTTTAAAATCAATTTCTCAATAATCATGTTTATGGATTTTGTAAAAGGTTTAGTAATATAATCTAACTGAAAATCTTTATTATTATAAGTTCCTATTATTTTAGTATGATCCCATCATTTTAATGGAAATATAGCATGCATGAATGGGAAACCTGAAATAATTGGACAAGAGATATCTTATACAATCATAAAGCTTTGAGGTAAACAAATACCATTATTACATAAAAATGCTTGTGGTAGTTTATAATTCAACTTCATTCGACTACCATTAGCAGATCTTAAACAATGAGTTATTTTATAAAAATATCTAGAAGGAATAAGTCCTTCCTGAACACAATTTACATCTGCACCACTGTCAAATAAAGCAATAAATTCTTTTCTAAAATTATAATCAATTTGTAAAGTAATTTTAGTATAAAACTTTTGAGATGTAATAATACTCATTTTTTATGAAAATTCATTTTTATCCTCACTGAGAATATTTGTCAAAAAAGAATTTTTTGTAAGATCTTGGCTAATTTTTTCATCATTGCCAGGTTTAGAAATCTCAGTCTCATTTGCTTTAGTAGTCTCAGCCTTAAAAGCTTCAGTCTTGTTTGCTTGTAAATGTAAATCAAAAGTCTTATTATCTTTCATACTAGAAATTCTTCTATCATGGATTTTAGACTGGTTTTTTAAGTAAACAATTTCTTCCTTTAAATTAAGGAGTTGTTGTTTTAAATCAGAAATAGTAATTTCTTTTTCTGGAAAATTTCTTTGAGTTAAAATCCTTTTTAATTCAGCAGTCGAATAACAATCAGGTTGTTTCAATATAAAATTAGAAGAAGGAAAGATATTATCTTGCTTATTACTTCTGAAATCACCATTGAAATCATCAGTTAAAATAGTATCCAAAATTTTATTCCTCAAATCTTTATCTTCTATTATTTTTAAAATCTTTATTATTTTCTCGTCATTGATCATATTTACAGTCATATCTTGAAAACTAGAAATTAAATCATACAAACTATCATCTTTCTTACAAGCACATTCATCTTCCGAAAAAGATCGATCAGAATCAGAATAAAAATCTTCATCATGTAAAATCCTTATATCTTCATCAGAACTATAATCATTAGAGGAAAAATCAGATACTTCAGTACTAGAATCAGAATTTAGTAATATCTTACACAAGAATCTTTTATTTTTTCATCTAAATCTAAACTCTTAATCTTTTCCTGAGTTTTACACTCATTTGCATATTGACCAAATTTATCACATTTATGACATTTAATCCGGTTTTTATAATCTTTCTTACCTTTCTTTTTATAAGTCTTCTTATCTTTTTTATCCCAATATGTTTTATCACGAGATTTAAACTTTTTCTTATACTTTCTTTTTCTATCATCTTTAGAACTAGAAATCTTCTTTTTTCTTTTTGAAGAGTCAGAGATGTCAAAAGCAAATTTATCACAAAATTCTCCTAATTGCTTTCTTTCATTTAATATATTCTTTTTGATATGATAATTCATCTTAATATCATTACAAACAGCTAAACCTTCCTGAGTGCAAACACTAATAATCTTTCCATAAGTAAGAGAATCATAAGGAATCTTGTTATTAGTGCTACGTAAATGCTTTCTAACTCTTTCAGCAAAAATCGAAGGTAAACCATCAATAATTTTAGACTTCCAATGTTCATGCCTACAATCATGCAATTCCATAACATGACTCAAAAATACATCTTTATACCATCTAAATCAGATAATTTTCTACAACGTAAATTTTGTAATGTTGTTCTAATAGTCTCTGCCTCATCAGTCCATCTACCACAAAAATGTTCTACCATGGTAGTGACTAAAGTATAAACACATTTTGTTGTACTTGAGAAGAACTAGTAGAATCAACAGTTTGATATGCTAATTGCCCTTCAATCTTATGAACACTAGTCGTATTCATAATCGTAGTCTTCTGTTCTTGGTTTAATAAATTATCCCACCAACCTTTTAGTTGGCCAGTAAAACCAGCAACTATCATAGCAGCAATATCACGATCTTGATTTTTATTAATCTTACAAATAGTACTTTACATCAACATTCTATGCACAGTAGTAAAAATCTGTTTATCATTAAAGCCATCAATTTTCCATTCATAAATCTCCTTGCTACTATAACTATTATTAAAAATCTAGTCTCTTTCTTCATTTAAAACATCCATGGGGGTTGGCCTATTGTAATAATACATTTTTTGAATTGGCTTATCCGCCCATTTAGTATTGATTTTATTTAAAGAATCTGGGATATTATGAGTAATAAAATCTTCTTGTTTTGCAGATAAAACAGGTTGAGGCTGTAAATCTATTCCAGTAATATTTGAATCAAAAGTAATATTCTTTAGTTTTCTTTTAAAAGCTGTTCAATTTCTTCAGTAGAATCTCTTCTGAAATTTTTTATTTCTGGAGGAAGTTGTAAATTACTTTTAACAATTTTTAAATCTTGTTTTGGTTTATGAAAAGCTTCTATTTTTTCATGTAAAACCTGTGTTTGTTTTAAATAATTATCTAAATTCTTGTGTAAAGACATGACATGTTCTCCTAATACATTCAAATAATAGTTAGCATAATTCTGTTGTTTAACAATCAAATTTACATGTTCACTAGTTACTACAGCTCCTTTATTTTCTGATAACTTTGAAAAAGCAGTAAAATTAATAGTTTTACCATCTTTATTAATATCAAAAGATTGTGTTGGTGGTAAAGAAGAAATCATTATATCTCCATTAGACAAATGATATTCATGTTCAATGACTGATAAATAATATCCCACATATTTAATCATGAACCATGGAACGAATGGTAATGAAACATTATTTTTCTCTAAATCTTTATAAAATCTTTAGAAAAATATTCTGTTTCATCTCCATTAAAAGCAGAGAAAAACCATTTTCTAAATTCTTCCCATTTTGGACTGTAAAATTCTAAAGAAATCTTTTTTCGTGCCAGAGAACCTGGACTAAAATCAATTTTAGTACTATCCATGTAAACCAGTTGAAAAATTCATGTCGGAATCTGTAGGACCACTAAAACGATCTTCACCTTTAGCAATATTATTTTTATCTAAAACAATATTATCGAAATTTGTTTCTCTAATCTGAGAAGTCGATGCTCTTGATGGAATATCTACAATATAATCTACTGGTGAAATATAAGAGGAT
The DNA here is from genome assembly GCA_034376525.1 of Nicotiana benthamiana. NCBI lineage: Eukaryota > Viridiplantae > Streptophyta > Magnoliopsida > Solanales > Solanaceae > Nicotiana > Nicotiana benthamiana. The sequence continues at coordinate 56,356,056 of CM067339.1, read as the reverse complement.
ACAGATCTGGTTAATCTAGAAGAAGAATCTGTTAGTCTAGGAATGTCCTGGGTTTTAAATCTTAAAGTTACATTACCATCTTTACTCTGAGTAATTTCAGAAATCTCGTCACTAGTAATCTCTTGAGGTACTGCAACTTCTTCAATAATCCATTCAGTAGGAAAATTAATTTCTTCCCACTTAATTAATCTACGAGTAATAATTTTAGATTTAGAAAAATTATTTTCAAACAAAACAGTCTCGTTATTTTGTTCAAAAATTCGACATCTAGGAGATAAAGTATAAAGAGGTCTATAAATAATTCTAGTACAAATACACATAACTTCTGTTCCAGGTAAATAATCATATCCATTAATCTTGATGTTCAAAATCAATGAATGTAAAATATTCACATCAGTTAAGGCAATATTCAAATTTGGATAAGCATTAAAATATATTGCACCATAAGCCAAAGTCGAGATATATATATATATATATATATATACATATATATATATATATATATATACATATATATATATATATATATATATATATATATGTAAATAATATTATATTATATTAGTATTATATTATATTAATATTATATTAATTTTATCAAAATTACATATAAAAAGAGCTGCTTAAGAGCATTCAATATATTATCTTATCTTTTGCATATTCTCCAACGACACTATTTTCTTATTAATGTAATTAACTAAGATTTATACTGGATAAGCCCTTAATAAGACCTTCCCTATCAACTGCCAAGAAGTTTTATACTGATAATAAAGCTTAAATATATATATATATATATATATATTATATTATATTAACTTTAACAAGATTACATATAAAAAGAGCTGCTAACATGTGTTTGGTACTGGTTGCATGAAAGCTCAACATTTCATCGTATCAAGTCAGCCCTCTTTCCTCTAACTTTAAGAGAACATTTAAAAGTTTACAAACTTATCTCATTTAACTGTCATAAAGTTATTGGGATTTTATCTAAGGATTTTAAAAAGTTTTTTAAAAAATAAAAAAATATAAATGTTTATAATTTAGAGGGTAGAATAGGTATTTGACAATTCAAAATTTGAAAAATCTAGTTGAGCGACTTTCTTAGTGTAATAGACATAGTTCAATGACTTTGTTGTTACAAATAAAAGAAAAATCACTTTACGAGATAATTTGGGATAGTTGAGTGATCATTTGAATAATTGACTCCAATTTATAATATAGCATAGCTAGATAAAAATTTCTTCATTATTTGCTAAAGCATAAGATGGGGACAAAGAGCAAACCAACAACAACATATCCAGTAATTTCCTACACTGTCGCGTCTAGGGAAGGTTGTGCATACGCAGACCTTACCCCTACCTTATGAAGAAAGAGGGGTTGTTTCAAATATGCCCTCAGCTCAGGAAAATATAAGCATCACATTAATGAAAATAGAGACAGAAGGGACTATACCAAGAAGCCATAGAAAAGTAGAATAAAAATAACCAGATAGTAAGGTGATCAATAATAAAATAAAACAACGATTAGTCATAAAAATCAATTACCAACAGAAAGCGAGTGTGCGTGCCAATACTACTGCTATGAATGCTCCAAAGTAACTATTCTACCACCCTAATCCTCGACCTCCACAACTTCCTATAAAGGGTTGTGAGCACGGATTTTTTTTCCCTCGCATGATTTGCTTCTACATGACTCTTAAAATTAGGATAGTTCTTTTAATTATTTAATTTTGTAGGATATTGCATAATTTTCATGTTTGTTTGCATTTTTTTTGTATACTTTTTAAATTTATATAATTCATGAAAAATACAAAAAATATGTATTGCATTTTTATTTAGGATTTAATTTTATATATATTAGATTAATTAATAACTAGGGTTTTACTAAATACAAAAAATTCACAAAAATTAATTTATTTTGCTTTGTTTAATTTTTAGCTTTGACTTTTGTTAGTTTTCCTTTAATTTGGTATTTAATTAATTTTGTTTAGAGCTTAATATAATTTAGTAGGTTAATTTAGTTTTTTAGAGTTTATTTTAGTTTTGTTTTAATTTGAAAAGAAAAGAAAAGAAGAAATAAAAAGGAACTAAAAGAAAAGAAATTAAAAAAATAAAAGAGAGATCGGGTCTTCTTTATTAAAGACCCAAATTTGGGCCAAATTCAATTTAGCCCAAACGGATCCCTCTCCAAAACCAAACAATACACGTCCAAAATCCAAAAACCGGACCAAGTCCACCCCAAACCCAGTCCAGGCTCCCCCCTACCACCCAAAACAACTTAGTTTTCCATTGATCAATTCTGGCCGTCGAGGTTTCATGATCTAACGGCCAGGAACTTAGGGTCAAATAATATATATGTCCAAATAGACCCCCTACACCCCTCATCTACCGTTGCTCACCCCAAACCCTAGAGACAATCCTAGCCGCCCCAGTTTCCCCCACCGTCTCCGCCACCCGCCGAAAATCGCCTACGGCGGTGGTCGGTGGCAAATCGTCACCAAACTTACACCAAATACCCTCCTCCATCTCCACATCCCAAACCCGCATCCCTTTTTCCTCAAATCGAACCCCAACTATTCGAATTTCAAATCGAAACCTTAAAGCCCAGCCGCCACCCTAGAATTCTCCAACCCTAGCTGGGGGCGCCACCACCAAACGCCACCAAATTAACACCCTAAGACTATATTCCCTCCCCTAGATCAAATCTTCACCCAGATTCCTTTGAATATCTCCGCAACTCCTCGAATATCAAATTAAAGAGTCAAGCCCTAAGATCCTAAAGTCGCAGTCATGCATGCAAGTCGTTCTAGGATTTTTGCTGGTTGCATCAAGTTGGTTTTGGCACAAAATAGTGATATTCATTTATTCTTCACTAGGAACAAACGTTTGCCACTGTTTTGGGTCAAACCGGTGCTTCGATTTTAGCTGGTGAATGTCGTTCTTTTGTTTTCAAAATCATTTATGTGAATCATCTTTGTTCTTTATCCTCCTTTAATTTGTTTTCTGATTTGTTTAGTTCTATCAATTGATCACTTAGCTTTATTTAGTAGCTTAACTAGTTCCTTGCTTGTTTGTGATCGTTAATTAATTAATTAATTTGCTTGGTTCATTCAAGTCTTCTGAATATGTTTTGGTTTCGCTTTGCTATTTGGGCTCTGAGGTCAATACAGACCTCATTCTTAGGGAATCCCGCTTGGCCTGAATTTGAGGCCATGTCTTGTGAGACATTGAGCCTATTTGGGATCCATAGCCCATACCCGGTTGGCCCAGGTTGGTCTTCAAGGTAAAAACAGGGCACTTGTGGGTAGTTTAGGAAATAGGACATAGGAAATCTTTGGTAACTATTTTCAGAAGCTTCTAATAGGGGTCTACTAGGAAATTTCAGATTTGACTTGGGTAGCGAGTCATAAAATGAAGGAGCTAAGTAGCTATTTCGAAAATTAAAAAAGGACTAAAAAGAAAAACTAAACCCCTAAGGCTGCCCTAGTAGCTTGCCTATGAAGGCATTGTTACTTGCAGCTCAAGGAAGATTTTTTTTGGAGATCTAAAAATCAGAAAAAAATACCAAGCAACTAAACTCTTTAGAAAATATTGTTTCATTAAAGTTTTTCTGAGATTCTTGAAGTTCTCATTGCTAAAACCATTCCTGAATATTCAAGGGTTAAATGAGTTGAGTTTTGTTGGGTATTCAAGTGTTTGGGTTAGCTTTTGATTGGATTTTTTTGATTGCTAGGTGTTATTTAACACTGTTGCTGGTTTGAAATTGCTTCAAAGCTTGTTTCCCTAATTTATTTCTGGGCTAGTATATTTCTGCTAGTTCTTGTCCTTGCTACTACTGATTGTTGACCTCACTCTTTTATTCATCTCTTTGTTCTAGGTATGTCTTAGCCCTCTATGGATATCACTTGGTGTATAAACTGAAGTGTGAATTGAGGATGGTATAAAATATGAAGTCATTTGTAAAGTTGACCTCTTGTTCCTTAAATTTCATGATCATTATGTAACTGTGAATTTTGATTAGTGTGTTCGAAAGATGGTTGTAAGTAAAAATTACACAATGTTAGTTAGCATAATGGACTGCAGTTGATTGTGTTATTGTTTAGAATTTGGTTTGTATTCATGAGTTTAGAATTTTGATTAGTCTCCCAAGCATATCCTGTTTTGGTATCTGCCTTTAGATGCATTTTGGATAGTCCTTGATTTGATTCTTCAAGGCTTGTGAGAAGTTAAGATCTAATATACTCGGAATTGTAATTGTAAAGCATTTTTTTATTTATCATGACTACGTTAAAGATGATTCAATGTTGGTTCTTAATGTGTTTGGGTATGAGTATGTTCTAATTCTTGCAAGTCTGATTAGAAGGGTTCAATTGAAGTTCAAGGTTCAAACTTTTAGGTTAACTTAAAAGGATTGGAAGTTTTAAACTAGTATGCAATACATTTCTTAAAGAAATGGAATTTTAATGGTTTTCTTTCCTTTTCAAATCATGGTATGATTTATATGTTGTTCATATAATAACTAGTTGAGTTCATCCTGAAAATTTGTTGCCTAGTAATCACTGACACGTGATTCGGACTTGATGTTGAGTCTCAATAGGCGCTTGGTCTTCAAGTTTTTTCTTGTTTGGGCTCAATTTGAAGCCCAAAGTTTCAACATCAACGAAATTAAAAGGCTGGCCTTCCAAGTTAATCGGTGGATTCGAGCTAAGGACCTCTTCAATTTAAAATTGTCCTTGTTCGAATCTAGACTTGATCTTGGGGCCCAAACCTACTGACCCTCTCAAAATTTTTCTTTTTTTTCTTTCTTATTGTGCTGCCGCCTGATTTGTCTTGAGCTTACCCCTCCTTTTGATTAAAACAATGGAGTCTCTCCCATGTAAGCCCTTTAATTAATTAATTAGAACATTAATTATAGCTAGTGTTAGTTACTTAAGTCCCTTAACAAAAATGGAGGCGAGCCATGATAGGTAACAATAGTCCATGGCTCTCCCGAAATTTAGTTAGGACATCCTTTAAAAATGAAGTTGAGTGTGCCGCGCCAAACAAAATCACAAATGCATGGCCCTCGAATAATTATTTCTATTAAAAGTATTTAGAATTTGAGGCGTGCCATTTAATGAATTTTTATGGCCATCGCAAAGATAACAACGCGTTAGTTTCTTTAGGTGTGTTATTTAATAATACTACCATCCTAAACTTGGGTGTGCATTTCATATTACCCAAATAAAACTACTAAAATATTGAATAAAATGTGTTTCGGATTGCGGGTGCATTTCATGTGACGCGATCCAAAAATATGTTCAATCTTCCTTAAAACTAATCAAAAGCAGTTTTAAAGTTAAAATATAGCATAGGATAAAACATTTATTAAAATTAGATAATAGGCTAATTATGATAGTTTAAGTGACCATGCTAGAATTACGGAATCCGAGGGTGCCTAACACCATCCCCCGAGTTAACAAAATTCCTTAGTCAGAATTTTTGATTCGCAGACTTTAAAAGAAAAGTTGAAAATTCCGTCGATTTGGGATTTAAGATAAACCTGTGACTTGGGACATCAGAAAACAAACCATCCCAAGTGGCGACTTTGAACAAAAACGAATAAATGATCCCATTTCAAATAATGTCACTTTAATTGGAAAAACACCCTTATATACCACCCTCACGGGGTATGTGTAAAAGAAGGTGTGACTGTTATGGCAGTTCAGGCGACTCTGTTGGGGAGACAAATCCAGAACTTCAGTTCAGGGTTTAAGAATTTGATCTTAGAATAGCTGTTATGATTGGTTTTATTTGATTTTCCTATATGTTTCGTCCTAATGTGCTAATGCTTTACCACTTTTATGTTTGGTGAATTGTATATATAAACTACTATGAAACCTGTCCTCTATCTGAGTCCTCTACGTCATGGAGAAGGGTGCACTTCGTGTAACTTCTCTTTTGTTTAGAGTATTATCCTATTTTAGAACAAGGTTCGGACAAGTTGCTAAACCATCGAAGCTTCTGTAATTCCTGGTATGTTGTACCCCACGGCTCGAGTTTTCCGCTCGAGTAAGCGAGGCCTAGAACAATAATCCCAGGTTTTATACCTTGTATAACAAATCCTAATGTCGGATCCCTAGTTGGAACGTTTGTTTGCATCATGTGCATTTAACTTAAGAGACTCAACACAAGGGTTGGGTCTATCTAAGACAGGTGTCCCTGAAATTAAAAGACTATCCTTATGCATCATTCTTGCTACTTGTGCATCTATTTTCTTCAGATTTGCATATTGACCGGCTTGTGAATAATAGGAGAAAGTTGAAAAAAAATATAGCAAGGTTAGGCTGAGTTATCACCTGTTTTGGAAAACCAATGCCCAAATGGTACTGAAACTCTGCCGAATTTTGAGAAAATGAAAGAAAAAGAAAGTTTTGTTTACAAAAATAGTTAGTTTTGTCAAATCTACCCGAACTACGCCAGTTTGATTCTTACCGAATGTGGGATGCGTAGGCAACCCCCATCGGGTCCAACTTCCATTTTTGCAAAATAGCCCAAAAACAACAAAGTTTTAATTTTTATCACAAATAAGTCAGGTGATGCCATTCTTGTTTAAAATAAGCCGAATGTCCCCAAAAGGGCGCCGAAAGGCTGTTTTTTCAAGAATAGCCACCTTGGGTCATTTTTAATGGTTAGCGGGCACAACCTTAAAATCTTCTTCCCCGAAGCTAAAAGGTCGTATCTGTAAAGCCAAATTTTTGTTTGAAATGAAAATTTTGAAAAAATGGTGTTCCTTTTTATTTTGGGTCAGAAATAAGTTATTAAATCACCTTAATAAATGTGTAAAATGAGCACGAATGAAATTAAACCCTTCACAGTTCTTAAAGAGATCCCCTTAAAGCTCCACATATGGTGGAATGATCTAGGGAAAGGCAGTAGAGAGATAGTGGTAAAGGTTGTAGGAGGCCTCGTCGGACTATTGAACGTCAAGCCAAGGTTGGACATAATTGAAGCTTTAATACCTTTTTGGGACCCAACTCGCAATGTGTTCAAATTTTTTGAATTTGAGTTCACACCTACATTGGAGGAAATTGCGGGTTATGCGGGCCTTAACGGAAAGCTTAGAAGTCGATATCCATTGGCGCCAAAATCGGCATCCCCCCACAGGTTTCTAGATTTGCTGAGTATTAGTCAGAATGTTCAGGACGGAAACTTATCTGAAGGGTATTGCACGTTCCAGTTCTTGTATCATCGATATGGTAGCCCCGAGGTTTTGAAGATTCAAACACTAGTCGAACCTATGCCGAAAATAAAGACAAATGGGAGGCAAGGCAGGGTCTAGATTTTATTGTAGCCTTCTTGAGTGTTGTGGTTTGTCCGCAAAAAGATGGTAATATAGAGATGGGTCTCGTGGGAATGATAGATGTTGCAATCAAGAAAGCTAACAGCACTGTGGTTCCTCTAATCTTATCTGAAATCTACCGAGCCTTGACTATCTATCAAGGAGGGGGAAAGTTCTTCCAAGGCTACAATCTATTGCTAGAAATATGGATGGAAGAACATCTTTGCCACCGGATTGGGTATGCGAATTACGGTTTGACCGGTTTGAGCTGCATTGAACAATTCGGAAGCCGAGTGGAAGGTATTGAATTCCCCAAGGGTATTGATCCCTGGCTTACACATTTGAGATCCCTGACTACTGATAAAATTGAGTGTTCACTCGGATGGCTTCTTGTCACCGAAGTAGTGTACACGTCCGCTGAAGTATGTTATATCCTCTTGATGGGCATCCGGAGCATGCAGTCATATGCTCCCTACAAGGTTTTGTGCTAATTAGCAATATTTCAAACAGTCCCTAATGATGAAATTTGAGTAAACATGTCACTGAATTAGGCCCAAACGCTGCTTTCCCAGAAGGAAAAATTCACCAAGTGTGGAATGAATGTAGATTCCTCGAACATGAAACCATGGTGCGAGATCTAGCTAAAGGTGAAGTGGACCCCAAATACATTGTCTAGTTTGGAAAAAGATTCTAGGATCTTGAAAGACTCGCAAAAAGGCCCCATGTCCAACAGTTCACCGACGGATCACAGGTGCAATGGGACTGGTTGACTAAAGAAAACGAGTACAGGGCCCAAATAACCCAGTTAGAAATATGGGTAATGGAGATTCAATTTGAAAATGGTGTTCAAGCCGTCGCAGATGAGGGAGAAAAGAAAAACTAAGTCAGGAAAATGAGGTTCTCAAAGCTCAAATTCGGAAGATGAAAATAGCTTCCAGAGACCAGGAAATAATCCGGGCTGATGAAAGACTTATAAGGGGTCTAAAAAATCAAATCATCGAGTGTCAAGAAGACCTGGAAAAGTCTGAAGACAGTCTAGCGAAAATCCGAGCACAATGGATACAGAAGGCAGAAGAATAGGCACGATTTGTGCAAGAAATGAAGAGGAACTATGAAGGGACCATTACCAGCCTTAGAAGAAAGGTTACTACTCTTGAGGATGAGGCAGCCAAACGGGCTAAATATTTCAAGGCTGATAGGGAGCATTGTTATAATCTGATAGCTAAAATGGAGGAAGAAATACAACAATTGCAAAATCACCACTTTTATGACACCCAAGTGTTAGAAGTGCGGAACCAGCAGATAGGGTGATTACTTCAAGAAAAAGGCAGAATTAGAGATAGGAATCAGAACCATCGCTGACTACATTACGATGAAACCCAAGCGTCCGAGGACATGACTCGTACCACCTTTTTGGCTACAGTGATGACTTTTGTCCATTAAGTTATGAGTGATCTGGTGCGACTACAAGGGGATCTCGTACATAGGCTTGCGGCGATGCCGAATGATGTCCTGAGGGCCCTAGTAAGTGAAGGTTTAATGTATTTTTGATTTTTCAAGCATCGAGTCTGTATTTTTGTTTTATTTTGAGTCTATTTGTAGTTCCAAGAAGATGAGTAGTTTAACATCTTTTGTAATAGAAGTTTTATTAATGAAAAATCGAAAATTCCCAAAATATTGTCTCCTTACTTTTCGCATTCCTTTATTTCTTGAACTAAGTAATGATCTGATTCACGAGGCATCGTGATATGTAGGAAATCCTCATTGGATCCGGTCATCAATGTGTAAGTAACTCCAATAAGAAAAGAAAATGATAAAAAATATATAATGAGAGAAAAAGGATAGAGGAAAAGAAAAGCAAGGATAAGATAGAGTGAAATCAAATGGAAAGAAAAATGGGAAAGAATAAGGAAAGCAGGGATGAATCATGCAACTGTTGCAAAACATGTAGAAACCAATTTACCTGTATAGGTGAATCATACCCCAAGTTGCGATTACCTATCTGTTATTGTCACGAACTAACCATTTGCTGTTGTCCCATCTAGTCCAGGTTTTTATAGAACGGTGGTTGGATTTCGTGGCAACCTAGCTTCACATCCATACTTTACTAGATTAAAGGGGAGCATCAGAGTGTCTTCAGAAATTACTTTGCCAACGGTTACCATCGCATTGATAGCCCAATCTCGGCCATCCCGACCTTAGAATCTACAGAGGCAGAAGTGAACAGGATCTTGCGTCTTCGGGTCATGGAAATGTGGGATGATTGAGCGAATGGAAGAGAGCTGCCAAGTGCTATCCCGGGATTCCCCAAACATTTTCCTAGATTAGGGGGTACCTCTAATGTTCCAATCAGTCACCCAAATATCCCACTGGGACAACCAACTATATCAGCTCATTTTGTGGGAACGCGTTCTGAGATCGCCCCCAGGTGTTCATATCCGGTGCACCCTCAACCATATCACCGCTCCCCATGCTCGGCCACAGCACAGCCTGCACTGCCTAGGCCCACTTTCGACCCTTCAGCTTTTACATTCCAAATACCCACCTTCCAAATGGAGCCTCCGCAGTTCCCCACTTATACTTACCCTTAGCCGCCTAAATTTGAGTTCACTGTGGGACAAGAAAAGACCCCCAAAACTCCTGAGCAAGAAGAAATCGTGAGAAAGATGAGGAGTATAGAAGAAAGCCTCAAGAACATCCAAGATTTGAGTGGCTAGAAAAATGTGTCTTATGCTGATTTATGCATGTTCCCCCATGGGCACTTACCATTAGGATTCAAAACCCCAAAATTTGAGAAGAATGATGGGCGCAGTGATCCTATTGCTCTTCTCAAGAAATATTGCAATCAGTTGCGAGGGGTAGGCCGAAAAGAAGAACTACTTATGGCCTATTTCGGAGAAAGTCTGGTTGGCATAATTTTCAAATGATTTATGGATCAAGATATATCCCGCTGGCACATCTGGGATGATCTTACTAAAGACTTTGTTAGGCAGTTCCAGTACAACATTGATATTGCTCCAGACAGGAAGCCGCTGACAAACTTGAAGAAGAAATCATCGGAAAGCTTCCGAGAATACGCAGTTAAGTGGCGTGAGCAAGCATCTAGAGTAAAGCCTCCGATGGATGAGGTCGTGATGGTCAAAGTATTTCATCAAGCTCAGGAAGCTGATTACTTCCAAAATATGATGTCTGCTATGGGTATACCGTTCGTGGAGGCTATCAAGATTTGCGAAATGGTTGAAAATGGTTTGAAAACGGGTTAAATTCAAAGCCAATACCCATCAAAGCTACCTCCCAAGCAATTCAAGGGGGGTCTGCAGGAATAGCTAGGGGCAAGAAAAAGGAAGAAACATCCATAGCAGCGTTGGGTGCAAGAAAACACCGTTCTCCCATATCCCTTTTCCCAGAAAGAACCCCGCTGCATTATTATCCCCACTAGGACATGGCTTATGCTTCTCAGCCATACACGATCATGAATGCTCAACCTTATGTAAGCCTTAGCAACAAACCAATCGGCACCAAGCTCCATTTCCTAGAAACCAGCCTCCTCACCAGAACCACTACAATCCCCTTCCTCTACCAAATAACTTCCGTCCTCATGAACCACCCAGGAGGACAAATTTTACACCAATCGGTGAATCCTACTCCAGTCTGTTTCTAAAGCTTGTCCAAATAGGTTTGTTAGAACCAGTGCCCCATAATAGGCAAAATCCAAAATCACCCTGTTACCAATGGGGCACCCGATGCGCTTATCACTCAGGAGTTGAGGGGCATGATACAGAAAACTATTGGACTTTGAAAGCAGACATGGAAGATTTGATAGAGCAGAGAAAGATAGTGCTAAAGGACGAAGAGATCCCCAATGTGACCAACAACCACTGCCAGCCCACAACAATGGGCCGATAACCGGAATGATTTGTGAGGATAAGTAATTTGACCCCGCGTTGAAGGCCATCAACGCCATGGGTGATGTAGAGAGGAAACTGAAAACTTCCCCGAAGCAAGATGAAGGGGAGAAAAGGAACAAAACCACCCACTCAAAATTAGAGATGAAAATTGAAGCAGGGATTGCGGCAACGCTTCCCAAAGATGTTGTTCTCTATGTCCCTCGGGGCCGAAAAGAAAAGAAGATGACTTTGAGTCCTCCCAGATGGTTCGAGCTGAACAAGGTAGCCCAAATGTATGTGCCCAAAGGAACTTATATGATGCGGGGGCCAACTAATCCACCAAGGCTGAGTGAGCCCGTGGTTAATTGTCGCGCACCACAGAAGCCAATGATAAATCCTATTGCATTGCCTTGGAACTACAACAAAATCAGTGGTAAGGGCAAAGAAATATCAGGAGAAGAAAATTACCTTGTTGAAGGGTACTCCAATTTCGAAGAGGTGAACAACGACACTAAAAAGCGCTTCCCATCTAAAAATCCCATGAGTGCCGAAGAAGCGCAGGCTTTCTTTATAAGATTAAAATGGTGGATTATGAAGTTGTTGACCAACTTCAGAAAAATTTCTCGAAGAAGTTTCCTTGTTTTCTCTATTGAGGAACTCCGCCGAGCACCATAAGGTATTAATCAAGACCCTTAACGAAGCACATGTGCTTGTTGGGACTTCTGTGGAGTATTGGAAAGAATGGCAGAAAGAGTTTTTGCAATCAACCAGATCTGCTTCAGCAAAAATGACTTGCCCCCAAAAGGGGATGCATACAACAAAGTCATGCACTTAACAATCAAATGCAAAGGGTACTATGTAAAGAGGGTAATGGTGGAAGAAGGCTCTGTGGTAGACATCTGCCCACTCTCAACCCTACAATGCATGGAAATCGGGACTGAAAGAATTTGAACTAACAATGTTTGCATACGGGCTTTTGATGGTATAAAAAGGGACACAATTGGAGAGATCAACCTGACTTGACCATCAGCCCAGTGGAATTTGAAGTAACCTTCCAAGTGATAGATATGGACACCTCCCATAACCTTATTTTGGGGAGGCCATGGATCCATACAGAAGGGGATGTACCCTCTACCCTTCACTGGATGGTAAAATTCGAGCATGAAGATCAAGAAATTATGGTCCACGGAGAAGATGAGTAATCAATTTATCGGGACCCATTAATCCCATGCCTGGAAGCGAGGGAGGGGAATGAGCATATAGTTTATCAAACCTTTGTAATTGTGGTCGCAGACCAGTACGAGAAAGGAAGACCGTTCCCCCAACCCTTCCTTTCTAATGCATCAATCATGGCGGCTAAAGAAATGATCCGACATGGCTTTAAACCTAGGAAAGGACTTGGGAAATTATTGCAAGGGATATCCGAACCGATCACCTTGACTGTAAGTGAAAAGTTATTTGGGGTCGGCTTCATACCCATTCCAACTGATATACAACGGGCGGATAGTAGGAAGAAAGATGAATGGATCCTACCACGGCCGGTGCCGCATCTTTACAAGACCTTTGTCAAGCCAAAATATAGTGAAGAAGAAGAGGATGGGGCTTTTACTACTGAAGAGATTGAAGAGATCTGTGGGGAAATGAGGAAGATATTATATGAATCCCACATGGTCCAGCCAGGGGAAGGCTCAAGCACCGCTGACATGGGACCCGAGGCCAAATTACAAAATTGGAAGGCTACGCCATTCCCAATCAGGAGGGAGTCTAGGTAGACTTGCCCTGCCACTTTTTCTACATCATGATCTATCCCAGGGTGTAACTCAAATAATTTCCTTTAGTTTCATGTCTTTTAGTATCCAATGTAAACCATGTTATCTTCCAAATTCAATAAAATGAAATCAATATTTTATCGTCCATCTTTCTTTATTCTTTCTGATTTTGTGATCTTTATTTCTTATTTTAGTTCTAATAATGCGGATTTAAATAACATGACATGCTTGCGGACTTCATTCCTAGATCCAAACACACTATCTAGTTGTGAAATAATGAACCAAGAACTGGAATATGACATAGAAGAGGTTTTTAGAGATTTAAATAGAGAACTAGAACATTTCAAAAATAAACCTAAACCAAACCTAAATGACACTGAGCTGGTTAACTTGGGTAGTTTCGAAGAAATCAGGGAAACCAAAATAAGCATTCACGCAAATGAGAAAACTCGGGATGCATTAATCCAACTCTTATTTGAGTTCAATGATGTGTTTGATTGGTCATATGATGACATGCCGGGACTGAGTGTCGATTTGGTGGTTCGTAAGTTGCCAACTTATCCCGATTCCCCCAATCCAACAAAAGTAGAAAAAATTTAAAAGTGATGTCAACGATAAAATCAAAGAAGAGATCACGAAATAGTTGGAAGCAAGGGTGATCTGAGTGGTCCGGTACACCACATGGCTAGCCAATGTAGTTCCAGCACTGAATAAAGATGGGAAAACCCAAGTGCGTGTGGATTATGGAGACCTAAACAGGGCAAGTCCCAAAGATAACTTCCCCTTGCCAAACATCTACATCCTTGTTGATAACTGCGCCAAACATGAGATACAGTCCTTCGTGGACTGTTACGCAGGATGTCACCAGGTGTTGATTGATGAAGAAGACACAGAGAAGGCAACTTTACAATACCTTGGGGAACCTATTGCTACAGGGTCATGCCTTTTGGTCTGAAGAACTCCGGGGCAACCTACATGAGAGCCATGACTATCATTTTCCATGATATGATGCACCAAGAGATAGAGGTGTATATGGATGCCGTGATCATCAAGTCCACAACTCAGGATGATCATGTGTGAGATCTGAGGAAGTTCTGTGAAGGATTGCACATATATGATTTGAAACTGTAAACCAAATGTGCGTTCCGGGTGCAGTCGGGCAAACTTTTGGGATTTGTAGTCAGACGGAGAGGTATCGACTTAGATCTGATAAAGATAAAATTTATTCGGGATTTACCTCCTCTGAAAACCAAGAAAGATGTGATGAGCTTGTTGGGAAGATTGAACTATATCAGTTGGTTCATTTCTCAACTGACCACCACATGTGAATCTATATTCAAATTACTGAAGAAAGATACATTAATCAAATGGACAGATGAATGTCAGGAAGCTCTCAATAAGATCAAAGTGTATCTATCCAACCCACCAATCTTGGTCCCACCTGAACTAGGGAGGCCTCTGTTCTTGTACCTGATAGTTTTGGAAAACTCCTTTGGTTGTGTCCTCAGGAAACATGATATTACCCGGAAGAAAGAATAGACGACCTACTATCTGAGCAAGAAGCTTACCAGCTATAGAGCCAAGTATATTTTGCTGGAAAGAAACTACTGTGCTTTAACTTGGGTTGCTCAGAAGTTGAGGAATTATCTACAAGCCTACACCACTTACCTCATAACCAAGTTGGATCCACTAAAATACCTATTCCAGAAACCAATGCCCTCGAGAAGATTAGCAAAATGGCAGATCCTGCTCACTGAATTTGACATAGTCTATGTCACTCGCACGACAATGAAAACCTAGGCGTTAGCAGATCGTTTGGTTGAAAACCCGGTTTATGATGAATACCAAACTCTAAACACTTACTTTGCAGATGAAGAGGTAAACTCGGTTGAGGCAATATCCAAGGATACGACTGCTTGGAAAATGTTCTTTAATGGAGCAGTAAATGCAAGACGTGTGGGAATTGGGGCAGTCCTGATCTCACCTACTGGTCAGCATTATCCAACCAAAGCTAGGCTTCAGTTTTTCTGCATAAAAAACACTACTGAGTATAAAGCATGCATCACGCGTATGAACATGGCGATCGACCAAGATGTCGAAGAGTTGTTGATTATGGGAGACTGAGATCTGATTATTCGTCAAGTACAGGGAGAATGGGAAACCTGAGATGTTAAACTTATTCCTTATCAGAAACATGTGCAAGATCTTAGGAAGCGGTTCAAGTCAATAGAGTTCATGTACATCCCTCATTGTCACAATGAACTAGCTGATGCACTCGCCACTCTAGCCTCAATGTTGCCCTACCCAGGCAATGCCCATATTGATCCCTTGGAAATCCAAATCAGGGAAAGGCACGGTTACTATAGTACGGTTGAGGCAGAACAAAAAACCTAGCCATGGTACCATGACATCAAAAGGTTTCTAAAAATGCAAGAATACTCCGAGAAAGCTAGTAGAGACCAAAAGAGAACCATTAGGTGGCATGCAAGTGGTTTCTTCTTAAGTGGTGATGTCTTGAACAAAAGGACCCCGGATGTCAACTTGTTAAGATGTGTTGACGCTGAAGAGGCCGGAAGGATCATGCATGAAGTAAACGGAGGAGTGTGCAGACCCCACAAGAATGGGTATGTTTTAGCAAAGTAAATCCTTCAAGCGGGCTATTATTGGATAACCATGGAAAATGACTGTTTCATCTATACTCGGAAGTGCCATCAGTGTCAGGTGCACGGTAATTTGATTCATGCCCCTCTCACAGAATTACATCCCATGTCATCACCTTGGCTATTTGTCGCTTGGGGCATAGACATCATTGGGCCGATCGAGCCAAAAACCTCAAATGGGCACAGATTCATACTGGTTGCTATTGATTACTTCACGAAGTGGGTTGAAGCCATCACTCTTAGATCAGTCACTAAGAAAGTTGTTGTAGATTTTGTGCATTCCAATCTTATTTTCCATTTTGGCACTCCTGCAACTATTATCACAGATAATGTTGCAAACCTGAATAGTAATTTTATGGGAAAGATATGCGAACAATTCAAAATAATATATAGGAACTCTACTCCCTATCAGCCCAATGCCAATGGTGCTGTTGAAGAAGCAAACAAGAACATCAAGAAGATTTTGAGAAAGATGATTCAGAGCTCCAGGCAATGGAATGAAAAATTGCATTTCTTATTACTGGGATATCGCACCATGGTGTGCATATCACTAGGAGCAACCACATATCTCATGGTCTAGAAATGAGGCTGTAATACCCACAGAGGTGGAAATCCTTTCTCTTTGAATCATTGTGGAAGCCGAGATTGAGGAAAGTGAGTGGGTCAAGACCCGTTTAGAGCAGCTAACCTTGATAGATGAAAAATGAATGATTACAGTCTGCCATGGGTAGTTGTACCAACAAAGAATGACCCGTGCTTATAACAAGAAAGTGCAGCCCAGGAGTTTTGAAGTGGGACAACTTGTGTTAAGGCGCATTCTTCCTCATCACCAGGAAACAAAAGGAAAATTTGATCCTGATTGGACAGGCCTATACATCATCAGAAATATATTGCAGAGAGGAGCATTGTATTTGGGAGATATCGAAGGAAATGATCTCGTAGCAGCTATGAATGCAGACACAGTAAAAAGGTACTATGTCTAGGCTTTCTGCAAGAATGACTCTATTCAATTGGGATAACAAAGGCTTTCATTCTTGTTATCCAAACACAATCAATCTTTCTCAAACCCTTTGAGCCGGCTACTCTTCCTTGATTACCCTCTTTGGAACCTGAAAGTACATAAAAACAAAGAAAGGCAAAAAAAAAAAAAAACAACAAAAAAGAACAAAACAAATGTTTCCTTGAACTACGTCTGACTTAGTTCTGAAAGGATACATCGACAGCCTCTCTCTAGGGTTCAGTCACACCAAAACAAAATCCCAATTCTCCCAAAAAAGTGAAACTGGGGCAGATGATATAATGGCTCTGCAATGATCCCACAAGAACGGTTCCAAAGTTGTAATTCCATCCAGATTCTTTTTAACCAAACATTGTCAAAGTCCTTTTGATCCATTGGAAAAGGCATTGGAATCGGAAAACACCATTGTTGGAATATGATACAGTCAAACTGAGAGAAATAAAATGAGAGAGTCTTATCGTTGAAAACCTACGGGCACCATAAGGCAACGGTGAGAAGAGAAATTGAAAACGAGAGAGTCTGTTTAGTGAAAACTTGTAAAGAGGACTATCGGGCGACAGTGAGAAGAGAAATGAGAGAGGTCGATTGGCGAAAACCCGCAAAGGGCGCCGTCGATCGATAAAAAGACATTTCCCTCCACTGAAAGAGTCCCGACAAGATTCTGTAGTTTTGAAACACGGGTCAATGACTTTATGAGAAGTTGGAATGTTTGTGCGGGTTGGGAACTCAGTCCAAGAAGCATGTCATGTCTATTTAGAAGCCTGCATGCACCCCAGATAAGTCCTTCTTTTCTTCCCAAAAGGGGACACTTCTCCTTGAATTTATTTTCTTCATTTTTGTTTACTTTTTCTTGAATCCCTTTCAGTCTAACTCTGTTCCCAAAGATAATACAAAGAAAAGATGGCAAGACTGGCTTAATCGGACTTTGCCTAACAAAAGCTAAAGAAAAGTACCCAGTCTCAGCGGGTGCGTCAAGCCAATCCCGACTAGCCATGATGGTTGATGCTTTGAAAGCAAAGTACTGAAAAAGAAAAGAAAGTCAAGGACAAAGGCCCTAAGGGAAGAATAACGTGAAAGGGTTGAAGCCCAGGTGGGCGAGTCGTCATGAAATCGTAAAAGTTGAGCCCTTCAGTTTGAGAAAGAGATTCATCTTCAAAACCAGCACGCAGCATGGGTTCTCAACAGAAGTTGGGCCAAGGTTAAGAAATTGAGACGATCAAAGCAACAAAACCAACCACCATTTCAAACTAATAATTTTTCTTTGTTTGAAAATTTAAAATAGGTGCAATTCAAGAAACCGTGCAAGAAGCAGGGAAAAGAAGTGCGCAAATGCTGAAACAACTTTGTAGCAGGGAACCAACCAAAAAGGAAGTTTCCTTCAAATTCTTTCCTGCATTCTCTACTAATAATAAAATTAAGAATGTTAATAAAAAAATAAATCTAAATCATGGTAGAATATGGCCACATTCCCTAGATATCCCGGCATTAACCCGTGGACCTCTCCGGCATAACCCGAGGACCTTTTCCTTTCACTCTCTGGCATAACTCAAGGACTTTTTTCTTTTATCCTGGCTTAACCCGTGGACCTCCCTAGCATAACCCAATGACCTTTTTCTTTTATCCCATCATATCCCGTGGACCTCCCCGGCATAACCAGATGATCTTTTCCTTTCACTCCTTGGCATAACCCAAAGACCTTTTTATTGTTTATCCCGGCATAACCCTTGGACCTCATCGGCATAACCCGAGGACCTTTTCTTTTCGCTCCTTGGCATAACCCAAGGACCTTTTTTCTTTTATCCCGGCATAACCTGTAGACCTTCCCGGCATAAACTGAGGACCTTTTCCTTTCGCTCCTTGGCATAACCCAAGGACCCTTTTTTCTTTTATCCCGGCATAACCCATGGACCTCCCTGGTATAGCCCAAGGACCTTTTTTTTAATCTCGGCATAACCCGTGGACCTCTCTAGCATAACCCAAGGACTTTTTTCTTTTATCCCGGCATAACCCATGGACCTCCGTAGCATAACCCAAGGACCTTTTTCTTTTATCCCGGCATAACCCGTGGACCTCCCTGACATAACCCAAGGACCTTATTCTTTTATGGCTTCATAACCGGAGGACCTCCCTGGTATAACCCAAGGACCTTTTTCTTTTATCCCGATACAACCCATGGACCTTTTTTCTTTCCCCTCGGCATAAACCGTGGACTTCCGCGACATGACCCGAGGTCCCTTTTCTTTCCGGCATAACCAGGTCAGCCTCCCAACATAACCTGGTAATTTAGGGATTTACTCCATATCCCCAAGGATACACAATCCTGATTTCTATTGCTTTCAATAAATAAATTGTTGCAGCTAGCTCACAAAATTTTCCTAGCGAAAACTGGGGCAGGAAAATTTTGTTCGTTTGTGTAGTGTCTAAGCATGTTTGACCTCGAGGAACAGGATTCAAGATGACCAAAAAATGAATCTCAATCAAAAATAAAGAAAGAAGAGAAAAGAACAAAAAAGAAGTAAACTCAAAGTGCTGAAATAAAGAAGGATGCAGACTGCTCAAAATTTGATCGAAGTCACAAGCTTCGCATGTCCCGCCTTGATCCAAAAGCTGAAAGAAAGAACCAGCACATGCAGTTGAGGAGCACCAAGATTCAGATCGGAGTTTGTAGCAAGAGCTAGCAAAGACTCAAGATCAAGCTCCGTGAGATTTATAGATAGGAATATTGTAACTCGTAGCTGATAGGCCTAGCTAGCTTAGCTTTGATTTTTCTTTTGGTGTAATAAGTTGGTCAACAAGAAGTAGCAGCAGCAACGATACTAACCTGATTCCTTTATAGCTAGCATTTTTCAAAAATGCTTCTCATGGAGTGCTAAGTGGGCAAAAATTCCTCATGATTGCTCATTTTAGTTTTTCCCGAAACCCTTCATGTCTCCGAGTAAACTGGGGTAATTGTGAGCATGTGATTTTTGACTCGCATGATTAGCTCCTACAGGACTCTTAAAATTAGGATCTTTCTTTAAATTATTTGATTTTTAAGATTTAATTGCATAATTTTCATATTTGTTTGTATTTTTTGTTTGCATTTTGAATTTATATAATTCATGGAAAATACAAAAATACGTATTAAATTTGCATTTACGATTTAATTTTACATATTATAGATTAAATAATAATTAGGGTTTTAGAAAATACAAAAAATCACAAAAATTGATTTGTTTTGCTTTGTTTATTTTTAGCTATGAATTTTATTAGTTTTCCTTTAATTTGGTAGTTAATTAATTGTGCTTAGAGCTTAATATAATCTTGTAGGTTACTTTATTTTTTGGAGTTTATTTTAGTTTTGTTTTAATTTGAAAAGAAAAAAAAGAAGAAATTAAAAGAAAAAAAATTAAAAAAAGAGAGATTAGGTATTCTTTATTAAAGACCCAAATTTGGCTAAATTCACTCCAGCCAAAACAGATCCCTCTCCCAAACCAAATAATAGCCGTCCAAAACCCAAAAACCAGCCCAAGTCCACCCTAAACCTGGTCCAGGCTCCCCTTTCCACCCAAAATGACCCCGTTTTCCATTGATCAATCCTAGCCGTCGAGGTTTCATGATCTAACGGCCAGAAACTTAGGGTCAAACAATATATATATATATATATATATATATATATATATATATATATATATATATATATATGTCAAAACAGACCCCCTTGCCCCGTCGTCTCCCGTTGCTCACATACAACCCTATATACAACTCTAGATGCCCTAGTTTCCCCCATCGTCTCAGCCACCCGCCCCCTACCGAAAATTGCGTACGGTGGCGCCCGGTGGCCAATCGCCACCAAACTTACACCAAATACCCTCCTCCGTCTCTACATCCCAGATCTGCACCCTTTTTCCCTCAAATCGAACCCTAACTGTTCGAATTTCAAATCAAAATCTTTAACCCTAGCTACTGCTATAGAAGTCCCAACCCCCTACACCAAACGCCTCCAAATTAACACCCTAGGACTCTTTTCCCTCCCCTAACCTAAAACTTCACCCAGATTCCTTCGAATATCTATGCAACTCCTCGAATATCAAATCGAAGAGTCAAGCCCTAAGAGCCTAAAGTCACAGTCATGCATGCAAGTCATTCTAAGAGTTTTGCTAGTTGGCTCAAGTTGGTTTTGGTACAAAATAGTGACATTCATCTGTTCTTCACTAAGAACAAACGTTTGCCACTGTTTTGGGTCAAACCAATGCTTCGATTTGATTTTAATTTTAGCTGGTAAGCCTTGTTCTTTTGTTTTCAAAATCACTTATGTGAATCACCTCTGTTCTTTTTCCTCCTTTAATTTGTTTTGGTCTATCAATTGGTCATTTAGCCTAATTTAGTAGCTTAACTAGTTCCCTTCTTGTTTGTGATCGTTAATTATTCAATGTGCTTGATTCGTTTAAGTCTTCTGAATATGTTTTGGTTTATCTTTGCTATTTGGGCTCTAAGGTCAATACAAAACTCATTATCAGGGAATCCTGCTTGGCCTGGATTTGAGGCCATGTCTTGTGAGACATTGAGCCTATTTGGGATCCATAGACCATACCCGTTTGGCTCAGGTTGGTCTTCATGGTAAAAACAGGGCATTTGGGGAGTAGTTTAAGAAATAGGCATAGAGAATCTTTGGTAACTATTTTCAGAAGCTTCTAGTAGGGGTCTGCTAGGAAATTTCAGATTTATGTTGGGTAGAAATTCAGAAAATCAAGGAGCTAAGTAGCTATTTTGAAAATTTGAAAAGGACTAAAAAGAAAAACTAAACCCCTAAGGCTGCCCTTGTAGCTTGCCTATAGACGCATTGCTACTTGCAGCTCAAGGAAGATTTTTTTTCGAGGGCATATAAATCAGAAAAAAATACCAAGCAACTAAACTCTACAGAAAATACTGTTTCATTAATGTTTTCCTGAGATTCTTAAAGTTCTCATTGCTAAAACCATTCCTTAATATTCAAGGGTTAAAATGAGTTGAGTTTTGTTGGGTATTCAAGTGTTTGAGTTAGCTTTTGATTGGATTTTTTGATTGTTGGGTGTTATTTAACACTGTTGTTAGTTTGAAATTGCTTCAAAGCTGGTTTCCCTTGTTTATTTCTGAGCTAGAACATTGCTGCTCCTTCTTGTCCTTGCTACTTCTTATTGTTGATCTCACTCTTTTATTCATCTCTTTATTCCAGGTATGTCTTAGCCCTCTATGGGTATCACTTGGTGTATTAATAGAAGTGTGAGTTAAGGATGCTATAAAACATGGAGTCATTTGTAAACTTGACCTCTTCTTCCTTATATTTCATGATCATTATGTAACTGTGAATTTTGATTAGTGTACTAGTCGAAAGATGGTTATAAGTGAAAATTACACAATGTTAGTTAGCATAATGGACTCCAGTTGATTGTGTATTGTTCAGAATTTTGTTTGTATTCATGAGCTTAGAATTTTGATTAGTCTCCCAAGCATATCCTATTTTGGTATCTGTCTTTCGAAGTATTTTGGATAGTCCTTGATTTGATTCTTAAAGGCTTGTGAGAAAGTTAGGATCTAATATACTCGAAATTGTCATTGTAGAGCATTTTTTTATTTGACATGACTTTGTTAAAGATGATTCAATGTTTGTTCTTAATGTATTTGGATATGAGTATGTTCTAATATGCCCAGAAGGGTTCAAATTGATGATTAAGGTTCAAAATTTTAGGTTAATTTAAAGGATTGGAAGTTTCAAACTAGTATGCCATACAGTTCTTCAAGAAATGGAATTTTAATGGTTTTCTCTTCTTTTCATATCCTGGTATGGTTTATATGTTGCTCATATAATAACTAGTTGAGTTCAATCTGAAAATTTGTTGCCTAGTAGTCACTGAAATGTGATTCAGACGTATTATTGAGTCTCAATGGATGTTTGGTTATGAAGTTTTTTTCTAGTTTGGACTCAATTTGAAGCCCAAAGTTTCAACATCAACCAAAAAAGGCTGGCCTTCCACGTTAAGTGGTGGATTCGAGCTAAGGACCTATTCAATTTGAAATTGTCCTTGTTCGAATCTGAGCATTCATCTTGGGGCCCAAACCTACTGTCCCTCTCAAAATTTTTCTTTGTTTTTCTTTCTTATTGGGCTACCAGCTCAATTGTCTTGAGCTTACCCCTCCTTTTGATTAAAACAATTAAGTCTCTTCCTCGTAAGCCCTTTAATTAATTAATTAGAATATTAACTATAACTAGTGTTAGTTAATTAAGTCCCATAATTAAAATGGAGGCTAGCCATGATAGGTAACAATAGACCATGGCACTCCAGAATTTTAGTTAGGACATCCTTTAAAAATGACGTTTAGGTGCGTTGCGCCAAACAAAATCACAAATGCGTGGCCCTTGAATAATTATTTCTTTTATAAGTATTTAGAATTCGAGGCATTCCATTTAGTGAAATTTTCATGGCCCTCGCAAAGGTAACGACGCATTAGTTGCTTTAGGCGCGTTATTTGATAATATTATCTTTCTAAACTCGGGTATGCATTTCATGTGACCCAAATCCAACTCCTAAAGCGTTTAAGTGCGTTATGGATTGAGGGTGCATTTCTTGTGATGTGATCCAAAAACATATTTTAAACGACGTTCAATCTTTTTTAAAATTAGCGATTTTAAATTTAAAATATACCATAGGCTAAAAAATGTATTAAAATCAGATAATAGACTAATTATGATAGTTTAAGCGACCCTGCTAGAACCTCGGAATCTGGGGGTGCCTAACACCTCCCCCCGGGTTAACATAATTCCTTAGTCAGAATTTCTGGTATGCAAACTTCAAAAGGAAAGTCAAATTTTTCCTCGATTTGGGATTTAAAATAAACAGGTGACTTAGGACACCAGAAAACGAACCATCCCAAGTGGTAACTCTGACAAAAATGAATAAATGATCCCAATTCGAATAATGTCACTTTAATTAAAAAAACTCCTTTATATACCACCCTCCCAGGGTGTGTGTAAAAGAGGAGGTTTGACAAGGATCATGTCCTTGTCAGCTAAAGATTCATCATGTCTTGCCAATCGCCTCTCTACGCCTCTTTTCCATTAACTAAAATAGCAATTACTTCTAATTAGGACCTAGCAATTGGAAATAAAGTAAAGAGTTGATAAGAATAGTATTTTCTTCGGTCTAAAATAAGTGATTTTTTGCTTGTTTTTATATAGATTAAGAAATTCTCCTTTTAGCATTAATTAGTAATAGAATTGACCATATTAACCTTTAATATCTCACATAAACACTCCTAATGGAAAATTTTATTTTGTGTCTCGTATAACTGACATTAATTGTATGAGGCAACCTTTTTGGCTCATACAACTAGTGTCAGTTGTATGAGACACAAAATAAAACTTCTCACTCCTAATATATATTCCAACACTATTTACTACACGAACAATGTAAAAAAATAATTAATTTATTTTTGAAATTTAGAAAATCACTTATTTAAACTACAAGAAAAAAGTCAAAAGATTATTTTGTTTTAAACCGAAAGGAAAATATGGTGATTGTACTACTATTCAGTAATTATGTGTAGTCATCTATAAGTAAAGCAGAATTGGATAAATGAATGAACATCTGTGTCATTTATTACTGAATGAATTGTAAGTAAAGCATGTCTTGAAAACTTAATGTGCAACAGAAGTAGTAATAATTTAATACAAAACTACCTAGCTTTGGATTTGGTGTTCATGTCTCGTGACTCGTGAGTAATGAGTAGGTGACATCTATTTACAGAAGCATACGTGCAAAGAGTGTTGAGGCGTCTCTTTTCAGAAAGGAGGAAGGACGCAGCCTAATTAAAATCTTTGAAACTCTCTCTAAGGGATGAGCAAAGAAACCATCCTTACTGCCACTCAACCCACTTCTTAAAATTCCCCCCAAGCCGCCAAACATCACAACCAATAACTCCATTAATGGAGAATCAAGGGCCAGATCTAATTTGCCTACTTAGTGTATGAGTTGAATTTAATCGATTACGTCCCTAAGTCAGTACGATCGATCGCTGATCACATACGAGCCGAGATAAAGGGACAAGTTGAGGATAATAGAAAGAATGACTTCACAATATCATCAGTCCCTCTATAGGACGTACGTTGGGTTTGTCTTTTCAATACTTATATAAGGATCCCCTATTATATAAAGGGGATCCGAGCATTGTAAAAAAAGAAATACAAGTTCTCTTGCTCTCTCATTTCTCTAATACTTCTCTCTTTCTCTCTCTATCTGTCATCTACTATTGTTGCAAAACCGATTATCATGATCATCCTAATGTTTATTATTTTCGATTACGATTTATCCTTTCATCTCTTTTGATTGATTTGCTTAAAAGTATTTAACAACTTTTGAGTCAAATAATTTGGTACAGTCTGTGGGGATTTCGGTAGCCGAAATCATAGTTTATACCTGGGATATCAAAAACTATGATCACTATTCTTCATACTCCATAGAAACCAACAATGGCAAAAAAAGAAGCAAGGTTGAAGATGATAGCAGATATCTCAAATAACCTCATAGACATCCTTAACGAAGCCGATAGAGAAAATACCGAGAATGTAACACCAAGTAATGTACAAGTGGGGGAGATCTCGCCCTCTTCACTTGAAGATCTAACAATCTTGCGTGATAGAGGAGATTCTACGTCCGCAGCAAAAGGAACACCCCTAACAGTCAAAAAGCTGCTAGAGGAATGGTTGATGAGCACTCTAAGCAACATGCTCGAGTAATCCCCTCGGGGAAATACCGAAGATTCGCCAACGATAGAAATTGCGGCTGCCATCAATGAGCCAACCGCTATACGAACGAGCAACACCTCCATCGATATCAACGCAAGCGATGATGCACTCACAACCATCCTTAAAGAAAATGGAAGAAATGGAGAACAAGGATAAAGCGCTTCGGGATATAATGAAAGAACACCAGGAAAGGGCTGACAAGATACCTGCGCCCCCAAGCTACTGCCAAATTGCGATATGGGAAGGTTTGTTGAGCAACCATATAGTGAGGAAGCTGCTCCTCACCCAATCCCAAAAACCTTCAAAATGCTACCATAATTGAAAATATATGACGGAACCACGGATCCAGAAGACTATCTGATCCATTATGTCACAATTGTAAAAGGCAATGACTTGTTGAAAGAACAAGTACCATCCCTGTTGCTGAAAAAGTTTGGTAAAACTTTGATAGGAGGGGCATTAACATGGTACTCTCAACTACCAGCTCGGTCGATATCAACGTTCAAGGAGATGGAAAACAAATTAGCCACCGCACATGCAGGAGTAAAGAAGGCTAAATCTAGGGTCAATGATATCTTCCATATCAAGAAAACGACAGGTGAAGGACTCGGGGACTTTCTGGCCGGATTCAATAGGGTAAGAACGAGACTACCAAATATATCAAAGGGAATGGCAGCCACAGTTTTCCAAAACGGGTTTAATAGAAAGGGATCAAAGGCAACCAAGAAGCTGCTCAACAGACTAATGAAGTATCCCCGTACCACATGGGAAGAGATTCATAATTCCTTCTGCTTCAAAGTAAAAGCAGATGAAGACGATCTCAACGGTCCAACCTAGCGACTAATGTCAGTATAATCCGAGGAAAGGAGGGAGCGACGCAATGACGGGCGAAGGGACCAACTCCCACGCTTCAACAGAGAAAGGCACCAGCCCTATGTTAGAACCCCCAATCCGCCTCCTCTGAGGCACGCATATGACGAGTCACGACATGTCACCCCATTTCAAAACAAAAGAGGTATGCCCCTATTATTATCTGCTCATAACATTTGTGTTTCCCCTTCAGAAAAAGTGTACGCTAAAGAGAAGCTGGACATGAAGGTGCAGTGGCCACAAAAAATTAAATCAGACCCAAGTGCAAGGAGGTCGAATGTCCTTTGCGAATCCATAAAGAGAGACGATACAAGACCAAAGATTGCATATGCTTACGATAAAAGGTGGTTACAATGCTGAATTAGAGATCCCTGAAAGAACTGCTCAGCGATAAAGGAAGGTCCAATTTTGCCCGAGGACAAGACCAATCTTAAGGACTGCCAAAGCCACCATCGCCGACATGCACAATACATATGATCATCGACGGTGGCGACAACTCAGTGATTAGTCACGTAACGTTCACCACCACACACAAACTGAAGTGTACAATCGCTCACAGCTGCTATGATGACTTCGAAGATAGTATCACCTTTTATAAGTCAGTTGCCAATGATTTGTCTTTCCCTCATTATGATTCTTTAGTTTTAACATTACGCTTTGCTGATACTGATGTGAAAAGAATCGTGGTAGATGACGTAAGCAGCGTGTGTATTATCCACCTGAGAGTTCTCATACAAATGAGACTCGAAGATAAGATAATACTACGTTCCATAACACTAACGGGTTTTAACAATGCAGTGGAGCGGACCTCCGGAGAAATATCAATGCCAGTCTTGGTAGGGGGAGTCACGCTGGAAACCACATTCGACGTCATGAAATCAAAAACGGCATATAATACCATCATAGGACGACCATGGATACACGCCATGCAAGCTGTTCCCTTGAGCTTCTATCAAGTAATCAAATTTCCCATCCCGTGGGGAATATTCAGCGTTCAAAAGGAACCATGCACCGCCAAGGAATGCTACTGGATCCCCAAAGACATCACATATACTAAAACAATTGAAAGGAGCAAACGCAGAAGAATAGTAATCATTTATGTCGAGAACTAGAATCAACCCACCGACATAGGTTATCAGGGTCTTGGATACCATAGAAGCATGCAAAGCGACTAAGGCTGTATCCGGTTCCGGTTCTGGGTCTATTTGGGTCTGCGATTCCAGTTCTGGTGGTTCCGGAGCTGGAACCGCTACCATACGGTTCCGGAACCGTCCGGTTCCGGTTCTGGCGGTTCCGGTTCCGCGGTTCTGGCGGTTCCCGGCGGTTCCTGGCGGTTCTGATTTTTTTTTTAAATCAATATCTTGTATAGTAGTCATTAGTATATTGTAGAATATATTTTATATGGTGTACTATGTTATTAGTATAATATATATTGTGTTTGGTAATTAGTATATATTGTGTATAAGTAGTGTATATTTTGTATATAAGTAGTATATATTGTATTTAAGTAGTATATATTGTATATAAATAGTGTATATTGTGTTGTAGTTAGTAATTAGTATAAATTGTATATAAGTAGTATATATTGATAAAAGAATATTGTCATTAGTATATTCTGTTGTATGTTATATATTGTATGTTATATAAATATTCAAGGATTGATATAGAATTAAAGACAAAGAAATATTGAGACAAAAGATATTCAAGGAAATGATAAAGAGCATATTTATTGACCAAAATGGTATATCTTTTTTTATTCTTCCTTCCCCCAATGGAATGAGCACAACATGGTACTAATACCACCATTAAAAGGAAAAAAAATCTAAAAGAAGACATGCCAATGTACAAGTTACATCATAGTTTATGTATTATTTCTAACAAATCTCATAAAACCTTCATGGTTTGGAGGTGGTTGTGTTGGCGGTGGTGGAAATGAAGCTTGTTCATCACCACTTCCGAGTGAAGATGTTTCCTGAGCAAGTTCCGCTAGCATTTCTTCATAGCACTCATCTATTTCTTGTTGTGATTCAGCTAGCCCAAAGTTCCTTCTTTCTGCACGGATCCAATCTCGAAAAAGCACTGATTTTTCCAAGCTGTCCCGCATCGACGCCCTGTGATCACCTATTTGTAGTCTTGCTTGACTAAAGGCGCTCTCCGATGCAACAGTTGACGCTTGAATCGACAGAACATCCCGAGCCATCCTTGCAAGAATGGGAAAATGCTTTTCCCTTGCCTTCCACCAATCTAAAAGGTCGAAAGAGCCATCTGGATTCTCATTCTCTAGTCCCTGCGACAAATAAACTTGAAGCTCATTTAGATGGGAAAAATCATCTACATTTCACCTTGAGTACCCCTGAACTCCGTCCACGATTTAAGAGCTATTAAGCCAGCAGCTCTTTTAGGCGCATGTGATGTGGACGAAGTAGGGGTTGGAATATTAGGCCTAGCATGCTCTAACGCCTGTTTATAAGCATTATAAACAGTTTGAGCATTCACTGTAATTGATGCTTTCGCATCAGATAGTGTAGCCATTTCTTCTTCTTCAAGGTCTAAAGCTTGATAAATAGTAGAGTATCAAAAGTTAGGACCTCCTACTTTCATAGTAGGATTTAACATAGCAGCCACACCAAATATAGGAGGGATTGGAAAAAAATATTTTTTAAACTTCTTTTTCATTTCAGTAATTGCAATTTCATAAATTTCCCCTCCCTCGTTAAAATCAACAAACAAATTAGCAAGTGCGGCAATATAAACTAAACAGTTAGAAATAGTTGGATAATATTGGCCAGATAAAGCAGTTGTAGCCACATGAAAATGTTCTAAAAAATCTAAAAGAATTTTAACGTTAGTCCAATCTTGATTAGTTAGAATGTCATTATCTTCCTCCCCACAATCCCGAGAATTATAAGTAGCGTTAATTGGGTTTCTGTATTCGTGCACCACTACTAAACTTTCGTACATGTAGTTCCACCTAGTCACATTTTTTAAAATATTCTCTAAGTCTACTTCTACGGTTAGAATAAAAAGCCAATTAAGAGCGAATTTAACCTTTTCAATTTCTATGTTTAAAATTCTCATACCGTCACCAACAATTAAATGATAAATATGACATATACATCTAACATGGAAAATATTAGTAAAAGCAGGATTAAGTGTTCTAGTTAAAATACCTATTGCATTTGTGTTGCTACTAGCGTTATCCATGGAAATTAACATTATTTTATCACTAAAACAAAAATATCTACATACATCTGAAACAGTGTTAGCAATAACTTACCCGTGTGTCGTGAATTAATTATTCTATATGCAATAATGCGTTTTTTCATTGTCCAGTTTTCGTCTATCCAATGACTGGTTACGGTTAGATAATCACAATCATTATTACTTCTACCAATATCAGTTGTAATAGACATACGATTACTTATATGGGTAAATAAATAACGCAAGTATTCTTCATATTCATGCTTGTATTTATAAATGTCGGCCTTAACTGTGGCGCCAGGCCAACCTTTATACGTAGGATTAAATACTCTTCTAATATAATGAATCCAAGCAGGATTAGAAGCAAAAGAATAAGGCAAACACATAACAGTAATCATTTTAGCTAATTCTTCACGATCCTTATTTGGATAGTAATACAATATACCTCCGGTGACTGTGTTTATTCCTGGTTGAACTAGATTTGAACGTGTACTTGGGTTAACTGTTGTATCAGGACTTTTCCTCCCCTCTTGTTGCGCTTTCATTTGGAAATATCTAGCCTTATCGCTAGGGTGTAATTTTATATGTTTAACTAAACTACATGTGCCGCTACGATCTCCAGTATACCTATGCACAAGTAATTTCCCACAAGATTTACACTTCGCCTTATTTTGTTCTCTTAGTTGAATAAAAAATTGCCAAACTAATGAAGTTTCTGAACGTTTAGGAGGTTGTCTACTAAAAGTGGTAGTTTGTACGGGTGGGCGTTCCGGTTCAGTAGTAGCAGGACTAGTAGGTGTATCATCTAAATCTACCGGAGCTTGGGTTTCATCATCATCATCATCATCCTCATTTCCCTCTAAGATAGGTGCATTAGGATAAAGAATATTCATAATATCATCGTCTATTTTATCACCAACTGCTACATCATGTAGAAAATCAACATCGCTAAATTGAAAACATGGGTTATCACTATCAAGGATTCCGAAGGTTTCATTAGTATTTCTAGGTTGGCTACTACTTTGAACTTGTTTATCTTTTCTAGGTCGGGGAGCCGGGGGAGGGGTAGTATTTTGGCGACTACTTTCACCGGTTTTAGATTTTCCTTTTTCGAACATATTTTTCAATAAAAATGCCATAATAATTACAATTAAGCAAAATAATAACACACAAAAATATTCTTAGCACGTAAGAGTTGAAACGAGTTTACCGGATTGACGAACAACTTCTTGAAAATTGAAAATCGTTGAAATTGAACACTTGAAAACTTCAATTCAACAACTTCAATGTTTCACGAATTTGCAACAATAAATTAAGCACTTGCACTAGAAAGATTGAAACAGAGCTTGTGAGAGATTGAGAGATATTGATGAATTGATGAATTAAAATGAAAGAATGAGGGGGTATTTATAGTTGAGAAATGGGAAATTGTGTAATTAAATAAAGTTTGGGGTTAAATTAAAGTTTGGAGGCCAAATGGCTTTTTTTGAAAATTCCAAACGGCTAATTTTGAAAAAGAGCCGTTTGGAAGTTTTAAAATTTTTTTATTTTTTTAAAAATCGGACCGTTGCGGAACCGTTTGGAACCGCTTGAACCGGTCCGGTTCCGGTTCCGGTTCTGGCTGTTCCAGTTCTGCGGTTCCAACGGGTGGAACCGTTCCATCACGGTTCCGGGGAACCGCCGGAACCGGCAGAACGGCCAGAACTGCGGTTCCGGTCCGGTTCTGGTTCGGAACCGTGAATTTTGCAGCCTTAAAAGCGACGGTCGAAGACCTCGACCCGGCTTAGTTAGATGATACCGACAACACCAAGAAGGCCTACATCAGGTACAACCTCTCTGACCCAGGTAAGTACCACAAATTCTTAACTAACCATCCAGATCTATTTGCCTTCTCTCACTCAGATATGCCGGGGATCCCAAAAGATATCGCCATTCATAAGCTGAACGTCGAACCACTTTACCCGCCCGTACGGAAAATGGGGAGGAAATTTAATGCCTCAATCAACAAGGCGGTCACTGAAGAACTAGACAAACTACTACCCTACGGTTTCATCAGAGAATCGAAATACCCCTAATGGGTTGCCATTGTGGTCATGGTTAAAAAGAAAAATGGGAAATGGAAAATGTGTGTAGACTTCACTGATCTGAACTAGGCAAGTCCAAAATATTCCTTCCCCACAAAACAGCAGGGCATGAACTGCTAAGTTTCTTGGACGCCTATTCCGACAACAACAAAATCCTTATGGCCGAAGAGGATCAAGAAAAGACATCTTTCATCACCCACCAAGGGACTTACTGCTATAAAGTGATGCCCTTCATACTAAATAACGCGGGAGCTATATGCCAAAGATTGATTACTAAGATGTTCAAGGAACAGCTAGGAAAGACAATGGAGGTTTATATCAACGACATGTTAGTAGTATCGGCAAAGAAGGAGGACCATATCGATCATTTGAAAGAAGCCTTCAAGATATGAGGCATTATGGGATGAAATTGAACCCGGAAAATGCAACTTTGGCGTGGCCTCGAGAAAATTTCTAGGCTTTCTCATGTCACAATGAGGTATCGAAGTTAACCCGGACCAGATCAAGGCCATAGACACAGTACTTGAGTTTCTGAACAGCAAGAAGCAGGTACAGAAGTTGACGGAGCGAATAGCCTCCCTATCAAGGTTCGTCTCACGATCCTCGGACAGGTGCCACAAGTTCTTTAGTGTACTTAAAAAAGATCATGGGCTACAACGGAACGAGAATGCATTGACGCCCTAAGAAAATTAAAGGCATATCTATCCTCTCCACCACTAGTCATCAAAGTAGACCCAACAGAGTGTCTACTAGTGTACCTAGTAATATCCGAAGTCGCTGTAAGCGTAGTCTTGGTTTGGGAAAACAAAGGTACTCAATCCCCCATTTATTATATCAGCAAAACTTTTATAGATGTCGAGACGAGGTACCCATACCTCGAAAAACTAGCTCTGGCGCTGGTCGTAGCTTCACGAAAGCTTAGACCCTATTTTTAATGTAATCCGATATGAGTAATAACAAACTTCCCCCAAAGGGGCATCCTACATAAATCCGAACGCTCGAGTAGGCTCGCCAAGTGGGCCATAGAGCTCAATGAGCATGGCATTATGTATCATCCAAGAAATTCCATTAAGTCACAGGTCCTTGCTGACTTTGTCGCTGACTTCGATACATAGACATTGTCAAAGAACAAGTGGCCCTTCGCGCCTCTGCCCATACTGAATTGTAGACCCTCTATACTGATGGCACCTCGAATGCCTTGGGATTGGGACTGGGACTCGTGCTCGAAGTCCCCACCGGCAAAGTAATTTGCCAATCCATATAATGCCCCGAGATGACAAACAACGAGGCCGAGTATGAGGCTGTGATTACAGGTAGGAAACTCAAATACGGGGCACAACGACATATCCTTCATTGCAATTCTCAACTCGTAATAAATCAAGTCACTAGGACTCACCAAATCAAAGGATAGAGACTAAAGAATTTACCAATTTGAAATCCATAATCTGATGCTTGAGTTCGATGAATGTCACTTAGAGTAGATCCCCAGGGCACAAAACATCGAAGAAGACGACCTAGCCATGCTAGCCATGGCCACCAAGAATATCAACAAATAAAATGTGGTTATCCTCCTCTATTCGGCCGTTGACCATGTCGGAGATATTTTCTTTAAACTTAAACTTGGGACTGGCACAACCACATTATATCCTATCTGCAGTATGGAACACTCCCACACGATAAAAAAGAAGCCAAGAAGCTCCGAGTGCAGGCTAGCCGATATAGCCTTATCAATTAGGACCTCTACAAGAGAATGTTTTGCGCCCCCTTCGCTAAATGCCTCGGACCGTACCAAACAAAGCAAGTATTAAAAGAGGTGCATGAGGGCCATTGTGGCACCCATACAGGAAACTGCACCCTCATTTGATGCCTCCGCCGTGCAAGTTATTACTGGACTACCATGAAAAAAGATGCAGTAGACTATGTCTGGAGATGCAAGCAGTGCCAAAAGTACGCCCCCATGATACAACAAACGGGGGAGCTCCTCTATGCTGTCACCTCTCCATGGACCTTCATAAAGCGGGGAATGGATATAATCGGCCCTCTGCCAACCAAACAAGGAAAGGTATGCTTGCTTTTAGTTTTAACTGACTATAACTCTAAATGGGTGGAAGCTGGTGCATACGCCCAAATACGCGAACAAGAGGTCGTCACTTTCATATGGAAAAATATTATATGCCATTTTGACATCCCCAAAGAAATCAGCTGCGACAATAGGCCCAGTTCGTCGGTAAGAAAACAACCGAGTTCTTCAAAAAATAGCACATCAAGCAGATACTCTCCACTCCGTATCATCCTGTTGCTAACGACCAAGCCGAGTCTTCCAACAAAACAATATTGAACATGAAAAAGAATCTCGAGGAAGCTAAGGGTCTATGGCCCGAACTACTACTTAAAGTACTATAGGCATACCAGAGTACGCCCAAGTCCAGCATGGGAGAAACACCATACTCACTAGTCTACGGGACTAATGCAGTCATACCCATCGAGGTCGAGGAACCAACCCTGAGATATTCCTATACCAGCGGGGCAGATAATGATGAAAGTAGGTTGCAAGACCTAGATGAAGCTGAAGAATGAAGAGACATGGCCCATATAAGAATGATAACCCAAAAACAGCAAGCAGAAAGGTACTACAACAAAATAGCCAAAGTATGATCGCTCAAAGTCGGCGACTACGTCCTCAAAGCCAAAACACTGGCATCAAAAGACCCGAATGAGGGAAAGTTGGGAACCAACTAGGACGGACCATATAAAATCATAGCAGCCGAAAACAAAGGAGCATTCTAACTAGAAACAATGGAGGCAAAACCACTCCAAGACAACTGGTACGTTGCCCACCTCAAATATTTTCACTTCTGAAAGGCATTTCCTAAGTCGTAGTCTTTTTCCCTCACCCATTTTTTGTCCCAATTAGGTTTTCTGGAGGAGGTTTTTAACAATGCGGCGAAGGGGAAATCCGATGGTATTAGAGTGCAGATTCATCACATCGGCCAGTCGACATTGTCTCTAGGCCATTGTAATGAAGGGACTACACTAGTTGATTTCCATTGTATGAACAAAAATCGCCATTGTATTAACAGAAATGTCCATTATATGAAAAGAAATCGCCATTGAATGAACAGAAATCTCCATTGTATGAACATAAATCGCCATTGTATGAGTAGAAATCTCCATTGTATGAATAGAAATCTCTGTTGTATGAGCGGAAATCTCCATTGTACGAATGAAAGTTGATCTCCATTCTACGAACGGGAACCACCACTGAATGGCGGATACTAATTCAACGACAGTCGAAGCAACATCCTAATGGCTAAGGCCATCGATATCAGTTCATCCTCATTCGAACCACGAAAGATACTTCATCGATGACAGTCAAAGGAACATCCTAATGGCTAAGGCCATCAATATTAGTTTGACCTCGTTCGAACCGACGGATACTACTTTGATGACAGTCGAAGCAACATCCTAATGGCTAAGAACATCAACATCGGTTTGACCTCGTTCAAACCATGACAAATACTACTTCGATGATAGTCGAAGCAACATCCTAATGGCTAAGGCCATCGACATCAGTTCGACCTCGTTTGAACCATGACGGATAATACTTCGACGATAATCAAAGCAACATCCTAATAGCTAAGCCATCGACATCAGTTCAACCTCGTTCGAACCATGACGAATACTACCTCAACGATAGCTGAAGCAACATCCTAACGACTAAGGCATCGAAATCAGTTCGAACTTGTTCGAACCACGATGGTTACTACTTCGACGAAAGTTGAAGCAATATCCTAATGGCTGAGTCCATCGACATCAGTTCGACCTTGTTCAAATCACGACGGATACTACTTCGATTACAGTCGAAGCAACATCCTAATGGCTAAGGCTATCTACATCAGTTCAACCTTGTTTGAACCACGACGAATACTACTTTGACGATGGCTAAAGCAACATCCTAATGGCTGAGGCCATTGGCATTACATCCACCTCGTTCTAACCACGACGGATACTACTTTGACGACAGTCAAAGTAACAACCTAATGGCTAAGGCCATCGATATCAGTTTGACCTCGTTCGAACCATGATGGATACTACTTCAAAGACATTCAAAGCAATATCATAATGGCTAAGGCCATCGACATCAGTTCGACCGTGTTCGAACTATGAAGGATACTACTTCGACGATAATCGAACAAACATCCAAATGGCTGAGGCCATGGATATTAGTTCGACTTTGTTCGAACCACGACGGATACTACTTCGACTACAGTCGAAGCAACATCCTAATGGCTAAGGCCATCGACATCAGTTCGACCTTGTTTGAACCATGACATATACTACTTTGACGATAGTCGAAGCAATATCCTAATTGCTAAGGCCATCGACATCAGTTTGACCTCGTTCGAACCATGACAGATACTCCTTTGACGATAGTCAAAGCAACATCCTAATGGCTAAGGCCATCGACATCAGTTTGACCTCGTTTGAGCAATGACAAGACCTTTTTAACAAAGTAAGAAAAGCAACCTCTACGGAGGCTAAGTATTTTGAAAAACTCAAGAAGGGAAGAGCAACAAATAAATGAAGTGACAAATGTAAAGTTTATATTACAACAAACAATATTTACAATCGTCCCACGGACGGGCTATAGTACAATCCACAACCAAAGATATATATACACACAAAATATAGAAATTCAGAACTACACATCAACCCATGTGGGATAAACATCTTTGTACCAAGAATCTGAGTCAAGGTGATTGACGTCCTCGGAAGCATCACCTTCCCCATCGGTAGAGTCGGGGTAATACCCATACGATTCACGAGCTGTATGAGCCTCGTTATACCTTACCTGGATCTCCTCCGTCGCCGTACCCTCAACACGAATAGCTCTATGCAAGTCAAGATGAGCCCATGCAAAGACCCACATGTCATATGCACTACGAGGTGGACCTCGACCAGACGGGGAACGAGACAAGGAGAGCCGGGGGATCCACTTTATCTGACCTCGGCGGAGCAACCTGTCTTTGTAGCTTAGCCAACTTATCAGCACTAGAATTTAGCTCACCCTTGAGCCTATCAATCTCTGCCATTCTGCCACCGAGCTCGGTGGTCAAGTCAGCTACCTTCCGCTGCAAGTTGGCATTCTCCGTTGTCACATCTTGAGTCAATTCGAGTTCATCATATTTTGCCCTAAGGAGGGCCTCCAATACGTTGCTACAGGCAACGACCCTCATCAGCTCTTCATCCATCTCCTCCATCTCCACCACTCCGTGCTCCAGCTGGGCCTCCCTCTATTTGAGCCCCTTACGAAAACCCTGAAACTCGGGTTCCTGATGGTAGAGGTCGACCATTGCTCAGTGATTAGCATGGTATTTTGAAATTTTACCAACATCTTTTTATCGCGGTCTATCCTCGTCCGCTCGCGACGAATCCTCTCTACCTCAAAGACAAGAGGTTAAGAAGGAAAGTGCATTCCCAAGTCAATTCCACAATACGAAATAAAGGGGAAGGGAATGAAGAAATCTACCTGTAAGGCCATACCGACAACTCTCTAGGATTGCTCCGCATCGTTCACTGATTTGAGCGTCTCGCTCTAAAAAGAAGCACACAGCATTGTATTGGTTGATGCAACCTGATCATTATTTAGAAGCAAGTTTTAATCCCCCAGGATCACAATACAACAGTCAGACCCATCCGTCGCCATCTCCACATGGGTGTGACTATCTACAATCTCATTCAAATCCTCTTGGGCAATGTCGGAGCCCGAGACATTAGCTTCCCTGCTGGGTCCCCCGATGATAGTTAACGAACCTCCCTCAGTGGCTCGCACCAATCTAGTAATAGGGGCAGTACTCCTCTCCTGGGTCGACCCTCCCTGACAGAATGGCATCAGCTATAAATGTAGGTCTTGGCATTTTTGGGGCGGCCTGTTCTCATCGGCTTTGGTGGACACCCCCTTTCCCGTATCCAACCTTATCCTCTGTCTCTTCAACTACTCTTCACCATTGGTAGGCTCATTAATGGGTTGTGAGGTTGGTATTGGCAGACATAGCCCCCCTGTTTGGAAGTTAAAGGATAACCCTCTCGGACCGACTCACACAGTATATCGCGAGTGCCTGAAGCAATGGCGAGTTGCATGAATGTTGGGACTGGTTCCCTCTTCCTAGAAGCACCTCGATCTATTGCCATAAAAGCATACAAGTGAGCAAGGTCGTATAGTCGATAAAATAAGAATTAGAAGTCTACCTGAAGAAACTTTAGGACCGTAGCGTTGCATAAAAGTAGGCTAAGAGCGGGTCTCTTTCGCATATGGTAGTAAGCCAGTGACCTAGTTCCTGAGGCTAATGAAGGGCTAGGGCGAGATAGCCATGGCTGTAAGACAAGCATTAGAGTTGCAACAACTACAGGTAATGAGGAACTTAGCAAAATGGAAACACGTACGCGCAGAGTTCCACCTCTATGGGAATCCGATAGGGTTATAGACCATGTGCTTGGTCCTAAAAAATAAATATTTCTGCCAGAACCCATGACTCGCTCGGTTGTTAGTTCTGACCACCAATAACTTTGTACCACGGATCCTCAAGTGCACCACGGTCCCTCTTAGAAAACATGCAGTGAATAAGTGTAAGAGATGATGAACAAAAACATCGCATTCAGCCAACTCCGCATACTTGCTTAGCAGTAGAAGCACTTTAAGCGTATACGACATAAGCTGAGCCGGGCAGATGTTGTAGAATCTGTAGAACTTCTCCACCAAAGAAAAAAGAGGAAGGGCGTAGTCTATCATAAAGGGGTACTCATAAAAGGCAAAGTACCCTAGTCTATGAACGTCAGCGTGGTATCTCCCTACTGGTGCCATCTCTATATGGAGAGATACCATATTTTGCATGGAGGTCATCTAAATGCTTCTGTTCCGACTCGAAAAGCACTAGAGCCAGAGTAGTATAATACTTGTTGAAATTGCACCGAGACGAAGAATGCCTCAGTAATAAAGCGGTCACCTTAAGAGGACTAATATCGTCTTCCACCTCCACCTCTCCGTCATCAGAAGAGGGTGGTGCATTGAACGGAAAAACCATCGAAATCCTTTCATGGTTACGGTGAGGTTTAGGCATTATTTTGGTTGAGAGAGAGAGTGGCACACAACTCAATGAAGAAGAAGGAAGTTCTCGATCAAAGGCAAAAGTACAAGAATGTGAAAATATAAACTGAAGGGTTGGAATACTCTTACAAATGACCAATGATCAAAATAAGTTAAACCCTTCCCCTATTTATAGGGTTGGGTGGCGTTAGAATCGAAGCGGAAGACTTCAAATCAGCATGAGAAACCATGCACCAAAGTATCTGTTTTCCTGCCTCAAGAATACGCGCAATGATGACACATGCAAATGCTAATGTCATACAAAGAAATGCGTTTTGTTTCAATGCTCAGATAGTTATGATTACTGTCACCTATTGGTCACGTCGTAACCTTTTGATAAGTCAAACTCTCCCTGAACGGAGGTACTGATCTACCCATCAAGGACGCATCTCGCTATGACCCCGGCGAGTGGAGGGACTAACTATATGGGGCCGAATTTGACCGATCACATCCCTATGTCAGCATGACCGACTGTTAAACACACACGAGCCGAGATAGAGGGACGACCTGGGGATAATTGAAGAAATGACTTCACAACATCATCGGCCCCTCTATAGGACGTACTTTGGTGTTGTCTTTTCGATACTTAAATATGGATCCCGTATTATTTAAAGGGGATCCGAGCTTTGTAAGAAAAGATATACAAGTTCTCTTGCTCTCTCGTCTCTCTAGTATTTCTTTCTTTCTCTCTCTCTCTCTCTCTCTCTCTCTTAACTACTATTGTTGAAAAACCGATTACCTAGATCATCCTAGGGTTTATTATTTTCGATTTCGATTTACCCCTTCATCTTTTTTGATTGATTTTCTTAAAAAGTATTTAACTACTTTTGAGTCAAACACTCAGGATAATCCCTTCTTCAAAGATAAACTACTCACGGACACTAATCTTCATAATCCACAATACAGATTGAATCTTTTCCCCCTAAGACTACATTCCAAGAAGTTCAATCATCAAAGCCAATGTATATGGACTACAACACTCGTGGTACATATGTAATTAATGAAGGTTATAGTGTTAGGCTATCATCTTATGATCTTCAATGCATTTATCATCGTTGGAAATACTCAGTCATCATCAAACTCATGGGCAAGTATATCGTGCACCATTACCTAAGGAGGAAGGTCCAAGAATAATGGAAGACTACTGAGAAAGGTATTAAGAAATATAATATTGCAAAAGTCTTGCATTAGGGATTAAGGGACATTTTCTATCAGTGCAAAAATGGAAACCAAACTTTGTGGCAACAGAAGCAAAGCCCACTTTTACCACCTTCCACATCTCCCTACAAAGTTCTATGATGGTATGGTCCTTCAAAAATTAGCAACACAATTGAAAGATTATTGAAAGTTGATGCATGTACTTCCGCTACTCTACGAGATCGATATGCAAGGCTATGTGTGGATATCCCTGTCAATCAACTAGTAAAGTCCCTTATCAATATTGGGCACAAGTAGTCCATTTTTTTCATGGCTCGGATTTCCCACCCTCGGGGTCGTGATGGCGCCTACTCGTAGAAGCTAGGCAAGCCACACATTCAGAATCCATAAATACCTTTATTTTAAATCCATTTTTACAAATTTAATAATCAAGAAATAAATAATTAAACAATAGTTGAATTCGTAATTTAACGAAAGACTTAAATCAAATAAGTAAAAGAATATTGTAGAAATCAACATACGCCTCTACACAGACTGGTGTCACAACATCTACTAACTACTAAGATTTACTACATACAACCGATTGAAAGAAACTAACACTATCTATCTCGAATACAAGAGATAGCAGATCAGGAATAAAAAATAGAAGAGATGTAGAGCCTGCGTACGCCTGCAAAACTACCTGGGGATCTCGTGTATTGAAGGATGGCTCTTTGGATAATGCTGCACACTGTAAGCTGCTCCGGTATCTGCACATAAGTGCCGAGTGTAGCATCAACACAACCAATCCCATGTACTGGTAAGTGTATGGCCTAAACCCGGCAAGGTAGTAACGAGGCTAGGACCAGACTCCAGATAAACCTATGCAGTGATATAATATATGGTAGAAAAGTAAACAGGTAATAAATAATTAAAGTTGGGGAAGGGGAACATGCTGCATGGTGGCAGATAAATAGAATAACTAGAACAATAAGGAACAATGAAATTTTACTTCTAACACGGACAAAAAGAAACAAAGACAACTTTCACTTTCAGTTTTATTCTTGTTGCAGGCGTGCAACCCGATCCCATTTCTCATATCTCATGGTAGGCGTACCACCCGCTCCTATTTTATCATATCTCGTGGTAGGCATACCACCAGCTCCCATTTCATCATATCTAGTGGTAGGCGTATCAACCGCTCCCATTTCATTGTATCTTGTCGTAGGAGTACCACTCGCTCCCATTTCACTACCTCTGGTTGTAGGCGTACCACCCATTCCCATTATATTATAGCTCGTGGTAGGCGTACCACTTGCTCCCATTTTATTATCTCTCGTGGTAGGCACACCACCCGATCGCATTTCATCAATCTTGTGGTAGGCGTACCATCCGATCCTATTTCATGTTGTCACATAGTAACAAGAAATTCCGGTAAGGGAACAAGTAATATAATAGCTTCCTGGCAAGGGAACAACAAAATAGAAACAATAATCCCCGCAAGGAAGAATCAGCTATAACCAACCTTAACTCAGTTTGATTAATGAAGATGCTCAATCATAAATAAGATCTACGAGGGTAAACAAATCTTTGCTCGATATGGTAGATTATTTGTTAAGGCATACGTAATGTCATTTAAGAAAACAACAACTTTCAATTTAAGACTCACAGCCATGCTTGACACCAATTTATAGATACTCATTCCCATGTCTATATGTCGTATTCAACAAGGATCAAGTAGCAAATATAACTTAACTCCTAATCCCTCAAGCTAAGGTTAGACCGAACACTTACCTCAAACTTCCACGGCCAAGTCAAGCCTCAATTACCGCTTTTTTTGTCGAATTCTGCTCCAACCCAATAGAATCTATACATAAATTGACTCAATATCATCAATAAGAGCTAAACAATCCAATTCCAATGTTTAATTATAGCTTCTCAATCATTCTTCCCAAAATTCAAAAAATCGTCCCTGGGCCCGCTTTGTAAAAACACGAGGTTCGGACCAAAATCAAATCACCCATTCATCCATGAGCCCAAATATATAATTTCTTTTCAAATTCGACCCCAAAGCGAGGTCTAGATCAAGCGAAATCAAAAATCCCTAACTCTACCCAAATCCCTAATTTCTACCCTTAATCACATGTTTTAGGACTAGAAATTCATTAAATGTTGATGAAAATGGAGAAAACAAGTTAAACATTGCTTGCCTAAGAAACTTTGGTGAGGAAATGCTTCAAAATTTGTATAGGAGCTTTGGAGAAGAAGGAGTTTTGTAAAACTTAAGAAATCTCGAAAGTGTTATGTTTTTGGCTTTTAAAAAGTCACTAGGCAAAAATGTGCATCGCGATCGCGAAAAAACCTTCACGTTCACGATGGATCAGGCTACAGAAGACGTTGTGTTCGCGGACAGTGGTTCACGTTCTTGAAGTAGGAATAACTCGAGCCTCACGTTCGCGTTCTAAGGATCGTGTTCGATGTAGGGTATTTACCCTACCCCCTACCCGTGCCCACTTTTGCCTTTGTGTTCAGGTGGCCAGGCTAGCATTCATGAAGGGATGACCCCTCCACTGCCTCACGTTCATGACCTTGGCTAGTGTTCGTGAAGAAGGATTTACCTTCGTGAAATACTCCCACGAATGCGAAAAAGGTGGCATAAAAAATCCAACAGCTAAAGAACCTGCAACATTTTCTAAGTATGAAACCTTTTCGAAACACATAGAAAACACACCTGAGCCCTTGTGTCTCCTAGCTATCGCTGCCTCCTTTTAAGGCAAAATTGGGTTTACGACATTTGGGCAAACAACTCTTTCCCTTTTTGGAATTGGGTTTGAATTGAAGAATCGCCACCTAATGATTAAGTGCATTAGGACACTGAGAGGGTTTTGATTTATAGGCCAGAGATTTGAGTAAGGGCTAGAAATTATCTCGAGGGGAAGATGTTTGGCGTCCTTCAAGATCTACTAGTGTGGTTCCCGACCATGCTATAATTGTAACTTTTAGTGCGAATAACAAGTAACCAAGTAAGAATTACAAATGTAGGATAGTTTCTCATAATGGTTGCAAGAAAAGAAGTTAAAGAAACTGAAGTTTGGGAAGAAATTAGTTTTGAAGTAAATAAGTAAAGGGAAGGGGTTTTCACATAATTTTTGCAACAAAATCAAAGCAAAAGAAGTTAAACAAGCTGAAAGCAGAGAATTTTTTTTATTC
Source organism: Nicotiana benthamiana (assembly GCA_034376525.1). NCBI lineage: Eukaryota > Viridiplantae > Streptophyta > Magnoliopsida > Solanales > Solanaceae > Nicotiana > Nicotiana benthamiana. The sequence continues at coordinate 56,312,995 of CM067339.1, read as the reverse complement.
TGAAAAATAAACAAGTAAGGGAAGGGGGAGGGGAGAGGGGGTTCTAGGTCAATAAATAATATGTATCATGTCAATGCAATACCTGGTAATCACTTCTTAGAAGAGGGGCTACACGTGGCATTAGCACACCAGTCATCATATCCATATCTACCCTTTCCCACCCCGTTAAGGTATTAAATGCAGAATGGTCTTGTTTCCTATTGCATGATACTACCCGTCCCTAGTCCTATTAGTCCCGGAGGCATTTGGGACTACTATCCCTAATGGAGGGAGATCTGGGCTTTATGGTTTAAAGGAGAAATCCAGGACGACAAACAGAGCATATAAAGCAAATATGGGAAAGCACATAACACTTAAAAGGCTCAAGCAAGCCTCGTCACTTAAAGACAAGATTGTTTAGCATGTATCGCATGTACTAGTTATAGTCTGATTAAAGTTAAGAAGTATGGCGAATTGATCTATTACATATTTCAAATGAGAAGCTCGAGTCAGGCCTGCCTGCTGGTTGGAGTTAAAAGAATCTGATTCGATTTATAAGTTACTCTATAGCTTGCCTAAGTGAGACCTATAGGCATGATATCTAATAATACGAGAGAGAGGTATACTGATTCCAGAAAAGATTTATTAACTGCAGGAACACAAGTTTTGCAGACATTTATGCAAGGCTATCATTGACTTTAAACTCATACGCGAATGGCCGGTTCAGATGAATCGATTACTTCTACAGACATGCTTTCTAAGTATTATTGATTCTAAACACTTTCTTTAGTCGAAATTAGAGTGTAGAAGTCCTATAGGCATGGTATCTAAAAATGTCATTTGTTATTTAAATCTATAAGTACGTTTGCCTAGTTACATATGCATATGTGGAATTTAGGAGCTATTGGCATGATCTCTACGTGATAGGCAGAAATGCAGAACCTATAAACATGGTATCTATAATGTTATTTTTTATCTAAACCAATAGGTACATTTGCCTAGTGACATATGCATATGTAGAATTTAGGAATTTGTATAGGCATGATCTCTACGTGATAGGCATTGCAGAACCTATAGATAGGATGTGTACATGAAATGCAAAACATGTAGGCATGGTTTCTATATGAAACAATGCAGAAGTGCAGAACTTGTAAACATGATTTCTATATGGAAAATGCATAACCTATAGACATGATTTCTAAAGAATGCAGAATTTGTGGACAAGATTTCTATGTGAAAATGCTGAAGTGAAAGTTGGACATGATTACAGAAGTATAATAAACCTATGAACATGATATCTACCCCTTCGCATATATGTTTTTCCCCTTCCTTTCCACTAAAACCCCAATAATTATAACAACATTATTACAACCTATAATTAAGAAGTAAAATTACATCAAAAAAACTAAAAATTCCCAACAAAGGAGAGCCTGATTTAGGTTTCTTGCCTGAAGCATACAGGAGACCGACTCCAAAATCCAAATCCAAAGCCTTTCTCAATTTTTTGGGTGTATCAGAGCTCCCAAGAGCTTTATGAGCTCCGGGCAGTACTTACACCCAAATTAATTATAGGGTTGAGACAAAGTGTAGTGTGGAAGAGCCAACCCTCAAGTCTCCAAGTTCATAGGGAACTCAAGGTCCCAAAGTATGGATCATAAAAAGAGGGCAAAACTTAGAAGCTAGGAATGAGTGTGAGTTCACTAGAGGGGATTCCAGGGAGAGCCAATGCAGGCCAATGGTCATACCCAACAATTGGAGATGCTGGCGCACCCCAACCAGCCATCTTGGCCACATTGTTTGGGAGTTAGGACCCATTAAAGGATCAAGTCCAGACATAAGCAACAATTTGGATGTTGCCATGCTTTAAACTTTAACTCAAACATATAGAAGGGAATTGGGTATGGGTATTCACAACAGAAACAGATGCAGTGAGAACATCATATTTGATACTGAACATAAATAACAAAGTAGACAAAATTGTAGAGGCTATAAAGAAAACACATTGGGGTGAAGAAGACAAATAAATTAGAACATACCAATTTCCAGGAAGAAAAGAAAAGCAGTGGTCTTGTATAGCCAAATTGCAAGAAAAAAGTCAGAAGATCCCAGAAGAGAGTAAAGTGTAGAATTGAGATTTTGAAGTCTAAAGTGTGTTAATCATGTGTGCTTCGTGTTAATGAAGGTTATGTATTTATAGTGTCAAAATCATGAGAAAATAAGGTAAGAGAAAAATTGAAGACTTATTGTAAATCAATTACACAAGGTTTCCCTTAATTAAAGGATTCATATTTAACGGGTAAAACCATTTAAGGAAAGAATAAAGTATTAAATTAGGGGCAAATACACAAAGAATATATAAGGAAAAAATCTATGAAACATACAGTTGCACAATTTAAGGAAGGAGAATACTTTAACAACCAAGAAATAAGAAATCCTAAGATTCGGTATGAATGAACCAATCTAGAAGGGTGGAAAAGGTTTTATCTTAAGGAGCATCATTAACAATTAGACCTATTAAAAGGAGATTCTAAATCAATCACTATTTCGAAAACTTTTTTGAAGAAGGATTTGTCACACATATAAAGTATACAGACACGCTTAAACACGAAAGGATTTTCATCTAACGTTGAAGAAATTTAATAGTTCAGAGTTGTATCTGAGTAAAGAAGTTCAGACTTAGTTCAAAAATTCAAAAGTTAGTCTGAGAGAGTCAAGGGTTCTAAAATAGAACCATAGTTCAATCTTATGACCAAACCTCGGCAAAACCCCTAAATTATAGGGTTTCAACCTCGAATCAAATACATGGATGAGGAAACAAGTAGTCCAGACAGGCTTAGGGGTTTCTTTCAAAAACTCATGACAACATATGCAAACTCAGTAGAAGGTTTAATCCAAACATAGTGAAGAAACTGATTAGAAGCATAACGAGAGAACAACATGATAGTAGAAGAAACACGCTTAAGAAAAATCCTTTCATAAGGGACTCAAACAGGGTTCAGTAGAAGAGAAACCAGTTAACACTTAAGAACACAATAGCAATATAGTAGAAGAACGTGATTTTTGAAGGAACTTAACCAAAGTTCAGAAGAGAGGAAAAAATAGTCAAATAATTAAGAATACAGTAGAAGAAACATTCTTAAAGAGGTCTTTTTAGAAGAACTCAAACATGGTTCAGCAGAAGGAAAACAAAGAGCCTTAAAGACTTTGTAAAAATATAGTAAAAGAACACAAGGACACCGAAAAAGCATAACAAAGGAACATATAGGGAAACACAGTAGGATAAACAAATAAGAGCAGGACTGAAAGAAAACACAAGAATATAGTAGAGGAATGAGATATAGAGAACACAACATATGGACACAAGAGCACAGTAGGGTCTTAAGAGATCATAATATATGAAAACATAGCAAGAGAAGCATATAGAACATGCTACAAGAACACAATAGAGAAGAATAGACATAAACAACAAAGAAAAAAATCATAGAAACATTTGAACATTTCAGAAACACTAGATCGAAACGAGGCAGCTTTTTTGAAAGTGATTTTTTGAAAGCAAAGTCGGGAGAAGCGTATGAAAATTCAAATAGAGCATAGATATACAACAGATCTAGAAAGATCAAAGGAAAACCTCAAGAGATTTCAGAAAAACCCAAAAAATGAGAAAGGATTTAAAAAGGTCACTGTCATACCTTCTTTTTACGCACAACCAACGGAAGGATAATGTATAAGGGAGTTTTTCTAATTTAAGTGACATTATTCAAAATGAGATTATTTATATAATTTTTTTTGTTCAGAGTCGCCACTTGGGATAGGTTTGTACTAGTGTCTCAAGTCACCGATTTATTTTAAATCCCAAATCGTGGAAGATTTCGACTTTCCATTTGAAGTCTACGAATCAGAAATTCTATATAAGGAATTCTGTTTACCCGAGGGAATGTGTTAGGCACCCCCGGATTCTGTAGTTCTAGCAGGATGCTTAAATTATAATAACTGGCCTATTATCTGATTTTTAAATACAAGTTTTAAACCTATGGTGCAATTTTAAATTATTTACCGCTTTTTATTAATTTTTAAGGAAATTGAACATCGTTTAAAATGTGCCCTTGGATTGTGTCACGTGAAATGCACCCGCAATTCGGATCACATCTTATTCAACATTTTGGGACTTGGATTTGGGCCACATGAAATGCACACCTGAGTTTAAGAAGGTAAAACTATTAAAGAATGAGCCAAAAGTGATTAACCCGTTATATACTTCGCGTGAAGCCATGGAAATTTCCTAAATGGTGTATCCCGAATTCTATGTGTTTTAAGAAACTCATTTAAATGAGCACCACGCATTTGTGATTTCGCCAGGTGCGGCGCACCTCAATTTTATTGTGTAAGGACATTCGAACTAAATATTGGAGGGCGATGGGTTATCTTGTTATCTAATTATGGTCGTCGTAGGTCATTTTAAAAAAAATGGTTTATCAAGCATTAAGGGTATTTGGGTTGTGATTGCTTCTTAATCAACGTGGGTTTTCACATTGGGCTTTCGAATGAAACCCAATAGGCGTGCATATACCTGTGATAGTAGAGTTGAGCCCCTAGGATTTGGTATGAATAAAATCAGTACTAAAATCATTTAACATATAAAGGTTGTATCTCTATACATTACTCGACCCCATATGTAGCTAATAAGACAATTCATTTTAAAGTTCTAACATTCCTGAACTATTAAGCTTACCTTGGATTTGTATCTAGCTAAGAAATACAACAGTAATGAAGACTTAACACATATGATAGCTAAAAAATGAGATTCGATAATTTAAATGGGAAAATATGTAACAGTCATTAACTAGAGGGACTAAACACTGGATCTGGGGACCATCTCCATATCTAACTAACTGGTATTGCAGAAAACAAAGAACACTAACCTATACTATTATAGCTAAAATAAACGAATAATACAATCCAACAGTCCAATTCATCAATACACATAAGAGATATTCTATAAGAATTTCATACACATAGTTCAGGAACGAGGAAACCTAATCAATATTTATAATTGTAAATCTCACTATGAATATGAATACATTAAAAAATGAATGAATCTTCCAATGTTATCTTCATTCAACAGGAACTTCAGGTCCTTTACATGTTCATAAAGCAATCTTCAAGCATGAGCTAAGGAAAATACCTGATTACATTAGTAAACAAGGAAGCTTATGAGCTTAGGTAACAACAATAGCAGTAAATGAAACACTAGAATTCAACAGCAGCTCATAAAGCCAGTAACAACATGTCAACCTAGAAACGCCCAAAGGAAACCAATTGTTGAACAATTTTTAACTAGTACCAATGTTAAACAACCCTGACAATCAGACACCAACCAAAAATTGGCCTAGATACTTGACTATAAGCAACATCCAACTCATTTCAACGTCTAAATATTAAAGAATTATTTTGAAGATGAAAACGTTAGACGACTCTTATAGAACAATAGTTTTTGCATGTAAACTCTCATAACTCTCTCCAAACTTTTAGGATCCAACCTTTTTCCACTTTGTTTTCTTTCTTTTTTTTCAACCCCCTTACAAGGCAAGATTAGTATGCCTTTATAGGAAATGAATTAGGGCACCTTTCAGGTTTTTCTTTTAGCTTTTTAGCCCTTTTTAGTCTTTATTTTAGCTTAGGGGCCCCTGAAATTGTTACTTTCTACCCAAGTCACCCTACCAAAAATCTAAAAATGAAATTAACCCCTCACACTAGAAACTTCTAAGGGCTTCTTATTTCAGTTACTGCAAGATCACTTATGTGATCTACCCAAATTACCACCAATTATTCCTGTATTTACCCTATAATTTGATCAAACAATCTGGGGTTCAAAATGGATCAAACAATTCTAAATAAATGAATCAGACATGCAATACTCACAACAATAAATTCAATCACAAGACTTATCACAGCTAAAGTAAGCATTAGTTAGATACAATCTAAAGCCTAGGTTGAACAATAGACAAGACTAATACTACTAGACCTAATTTAAACTCATGCATTAAACATAGAAATCAACTCAACAGAAAAGATTAATACAACTCGAATCCAAACTAATAAAACTCAGGAATTTAACAAATGAAATTCAACTAACACATATTAGACCTAATTTGAACTCAAATATTAACCAAATAAAATTGATACAACTTTGAATTAAACCTAATTAAACTGTGGATTAAAAAATAAAATTCAACTAACACAAATTAAACCTAATTCAAACTCAGGTATTAACCAAGTAAGTCTGATACAACTTTGACTTAAACCTGACTAAACTTATGTATTAAAAAATAAAATTCAACTAACACAAATTAAACCTAATTCGAACTCAGGTACTAATCAAAGAAGACTGATACAACTTTGACTTAAACCTGACTAAACTCATGAATTAAAAAATGAAATTCAACTAACATAAATTAACCTAATTCGAACTCAGGTATTAATCAAATAAAACTGATACTACTTTGACTTAAATCTAACTAAACTCATAAAAACAAATTAACAAAAAAGAGACAAGGCAGAGGGAAATTAGAAATGAAAACTAGAAAACTTAGCTTAATCTCTTTGAATCGAAACCTGAACATTGAACAGAACTCTTCATGCACTATTTGGAAATTTCCAAAAACCCTAAATTTGGGTTTTGGGCAGTTGTGGAGACGTTCGAGTGAGGTTGAGTGAGGATTTGAGATGAGAGGGTTAAAGAGGTTATAGGGTGTCGGCTTGGGATTGGTTGGTGTTGGTAGGGTTTTGGCCGAGATTCTAATTCAATATTCGACGAGTTCGGCCAGGATTTGAAGGAAAATAATAGTGGATTCGTGGTGAGAGGGTTTAGGAGAACCTAGGGTGTTAAAATTGAGGTGTTTGGGTGGTGGCGCCGCCGGTCACGGCGGAGGGTCCAATTTTTTAAGTGATATTAGAAGGGTTTGGGTAATATTCGAGGGACAGGAGTTGGAGATTTGGAAAGGGGAGAAGGAGCGGAACCAAGGGTGTCAATTTGGTGGCCATTAGAGCTTTGCCGTGACCATGGGTGATTCCTGGCCGGCTGCGGACGGAAGGCGGAAGGTGGAGTTCAGAGTGGTCTCTAGGGTTTAATAGGGTTGTGAAAGGATACGGATTGGGGGGGTTTAGGGGTTAGTTCCTATCCGTAAGATCACTCAACCTAGACGGTTGAGATTAACTGAGAGCATACGAAGTCGTTTGGTTTGTGGAGGGGGCTGAACCGGCTTGAGGAATTCGTTTGGACCGGGTTTGGGGGATTAAAAGTCTAGGCTGGTGTATTTTATGGCTGAAATTGGGCATTTTTAAGGGACTCAATTTTGTAGATTTTCTTTTCTTTTCTTTTCAAATTAAAAATAAAATAAGACTGAATTAAATCCTAAATAATTAAATTAATCCCCTAATTATATTAATAGCTAATTAATGACCAACACAATTAATTAATAATAATTTTAAGGAAACTAACAAAAATTCAACTTAAACAAAGCAAGAAATAAATCCAATGTTTTTTTGATTTTTTTGTATATTTTGTAAAATCCTAATTTTAGAGCGGGGCATGCGAAGCTTGTGACTTTGGTCAAGTTTGAGCAGTCCGCATCCTTCTCTTCTTTAAACACTTCATGTTCACTTATTTTTGTTCTTTTCTTCTTTTCCTTTTTCTGGATTGAGACTCAGTCTTCCGGTCATCCTGAATCCTACATCTTCAAGCAAAACATGTTCGGAAACCTAAACAAACAAACAAATGAAATTTTTGTGCCCTAGTTTTCATTAGGAAAATTTCGTGAGTTGCAACACAAAATCTAAATTACTCTTGATTGATTAGAGTAAAAATAAGGATTGTGTATCCTTAGGAATGAAGCCTTAAATCCACAGTTTATGCTAGGATGGGAAGAAGATTCTTGGATTATGCTAATGAGATCCACGGATTATGTCAGGATAAATGAAAAAAGGTTCCTGCTGGGGATAAAAGGAAAGTCCACAGGTTATGCCTGGATAAAGAGAAAAAGGGGTCCTTGGGTTATGAAAGGGAGGACCAATGGGATATGCCGGGATAGAAGAAAAGGTCCTTGGGTTATGCCAGGGAGGTCCACGGGTTATGCCGGGATAAAGGGTAAAAAGGGTCTTTAGGTTATGCCAGGGAGGATCCACGGGTTATGCCAGCTAGAAGACAAAGGTCCTTGGGTTATGCCAGGGAGGTCAAGGGGTTATGCCTGGAGAAAAGAAAAGGTCCTTGTGTTATGCCAGGGAGGATCCACGGGTTATGTTGGGATAGAAGAAAAACGGTCCTTGGATTATGCCAGGGAGGATCCACGCATTATGTTGGGATAGAAGAAATGGGTCCTGGGATTATGCCAGGGAGGATCCACTGGTTATGCTGAGATAGAAGAAAAAGGTCATTGGATTATTCTAGGGAGGTCCAGGGGTTATGCCGGTAAAAAAAAGGGTATTTGGTTAATAGCAATGAGCATCCATGGGTTATCCTGGGATAGAATAAAAAGATCCTTGGTTTATGCAGGGAAGGATCCACGGGTTATGCCGGGATAGAAGAAAAGGGTCCTTGGGTAATGCCAGGGAGGATCCGTGGGTTTATTGGGATAGAAGAAAAAAGGTCTTAGGTTATGCCATGGAGAATCCTCAGGTTATGCTGGGATAGAAGAAAAAATGGTCCTTAGGTTATGCCAGGGAGGATTCACAGGTTATGCCGGGATAGAAGAAAAAGGGTTCCTGTCGGGGATAAAAGAAAAAATGATCCTCAGGTTATGCCGGGGAGGATCCACGGGTTATCCCGGGATAGAAGAAAAATGGTCCTTGGGTTATGCTAGGGAGGATCCACGGGTTATGCAGGGATAGATGAAATAGGTCCTTGGGTTATGCCAGGGAGGATCCACGGGTTATGCCGAAATAGGAGACAAAAGGTCCTTGGGTTATGCTAGGGAGGTCCATGGGTTATGCTGGGATAAAAGAAAAGGGTCCTTGCTGGGGATAAAAGGAAAGTCCACGGGTAATGCTGGGATAAAGAGAAATAGGGGTCCTTGGGACATGCCAGGGAGGATCCACGGGTTATGCCGGGATAGAAGAAAAAGGTCCATGGGTTATACCAGGGAGGTTGACGGGTTATGTCGGGATAATAGAAAAGGGTCCTTCGGTTATGGAAGGGAGGATCCATGGGTTACGCCAGGATAGAAGAAAAAGGTCCCTTGGGTTACAACTGGGATGTCTACAGGTTATGCCGGGATAAAAGAAAAGGTTCCTTAGGTTATGCTAGGGAGGTTCCACGGGTTATGTCGGGATAGAAGAAAAAAGGTCCTTGGGTTATGTGAGGGAGGATCCATGGGTTATGCCGGGATAGAAGAAAAGGGTCCTTGGGTTATGCCACGGAGGATCCACGGGTTATGCCGAGATAGAAGAAAAAAGGTCCTTGGGCTATACCATGGAAGATCCACGGGTTATGCCTAGATAGAAGAAAAAGGGTTCCTGTCGGGGATAAAAGGAAAAATAATCCTCGGGTTATGCTGGGGAGGATCCACGGGTTATGCCGGAATAGAAGAAAAAGGTTCCTTGGGTTATGCCAGGAAGGATCCATGGGTTATGCTGGGATAGAAGAAAAAGGTCTTTGGGTTATGCCAGGGTGGTCCACGGGTTATGCTGGGATAAAAGAAAAGGGTCCTTGGGTTATGACAGGGAGAATCAACGGGTTATGCCGGGATAGAAGAAAAAGGGTTCCTACTAGGGATAAAAGGAAAAATGATCCTCGGGTTATGCCGGGGAGGATTCACGGGTTATGCCGGGATAGAAGAAAAAAGGTCCTAGGGTTATGCCACAGAGGATCCACGGGTTATGCCAGGATAAAAGGGAAAATGGTTCTCGGGTTATGCTGGGGAAAAGGAAAAGGTTCCTCAGGTTATGCTGGTGATAAAAGGGAAAGGGTCCTCAAGTTATGCTAAGGATAAAAGAAAAAATGATCCTTGGGTTATACCGATGACAAAGGAAAAGGATCCTCAGGTTATACTGGGGATTAAGAAGGCAATGTTCCTCGGGTTATGCCGGGGAGATCCACAGGTTATGCAGGGGACAACTAGGGAATGTGGTCCTAAGTTAAAAAAGGATGCAGACAGAGATTGACGGCCCTATGCTACCATGATTTTTGGGATTTTTTCTTTTCTCTCTCTTCTTTTTTTTTAAAAAAATGCAGGAAAGAATTTAAAGGAAACTTCACTCTTGGGTTGATTATTGCTGCGAAGCTATTCATAACTCCTCCGCATTTCCCTTTTTGGTTGCACCTGCTTCTTGCATGGTTTCTTTGAATTACCTCTGTTTCAAATTTTCAAAAAAAAAAATTTGTTAGTTCGGAACAGTGGTTGGTTTTGCGGCTTCGGTTGTTTGATCACCAAGTCTTGGACTAACTTTTGGTGAGAACTTTTGCCGCTTGCTAGATTTTCTGGAGGTTGATCTCTCTCCTAAAATTGAGGAACTCAACTTTTCAGAATTTCTCATGAAGGCTTTCTTGTGTGGGGCTTTGACCTTTTCACTTTATTCTACACTTAGGACCATTGTCCTTGGATTTCTTTTCATTTTCAACAACTTTGATTTCAGAACGTCGTGATCCCTTGGTTTTTTCAGTTCCTTGCCGGAACAGTTAGCCGCGTGGGACTCAATCCTTTTAACTTTATTTTGACTTCGTAGACTTTTGACTTTGACTTCCTTTCCTTTCAGGAGTCTTTCAATTTCAAAACGTCAACCGTCATGGCCAGCTGAGATTGACTTGACGCACCTGCTGAGGCTGGGTACCTTTCCTTTGTTTTTTGTTGGGCAAAACCCTGTAATACTTGTCTTACCACCTATTCTTAGTTTCGGGAACAGAGTTAGACCGAAAAGGATTCAAAAAGCAAGGGAATAAATTTAAAGAGAAGTGTCCCTTTTGGGAAGAAAAGAAGGACTTACCTAGGGTGCATGTAAGCTTTAAATAGACATGACATGCTTCCTGGATTGGGCGCCCGACCTACACAAACTTTTCCATATTTTCATAACACATTGACCCTCATTCCAAGCTAGGGATCTTGTCGGGACTCTATCAATGGTGGAAAATGCTTCCTTTTCGACCGACGATGCCCTTTTAGGATTTTCGCCCATCGACCTCTCTCATTTCTCTTCTCGTCGTTGCCCGATAATGCTCTTTGCGAGTTTTCACTAAACGGACTCTCTCATTTTTAGTTTCTCTACTTACCTTCGCCTTATGGTTTCCTTAGGTGTTTAACGATAAGACTCTCTCATTTTATTTCTGTCAATTTGACTGTATCAAATTCCAACCATGGTATTTTCTGATTCTGCTGCCTTTGCTATTTGATCACAAAGACTTGAACAAGGTTCGGGTAAAAAGAAATTGGATGGTATTACAACTTTGGAACCATATTGGTGGGCCCTTTGTCGAGTTGTTTTATTATCTTCCCCAGTTTCACTTTCTTGGGGGACATGGGATTTTTTTTTTGGTGTGACTGAACCCTAAAGGCTGCCTACATATCCTTTTGGAATCAAGTCAAATGTAGTTCAGGAAGTTTTTGTTTTTGGTTTTCTTTTTTGTTGCTTTTGTTTTTCTTCTTATTTTTTCTATTGTTCTCTCTTTTTTTATTCCCCTTTTTTCACCTTGTTTTAAGGACACTTTCAGGTCCCAAAAAGGGTAATCAAAGAAGAGTAACCGGCTCAAATGGGTTTGCAAAGGGTTGATAGTGTTTGGGAAATGAGAATGGAAGCCTTCATCAACTCAATTAAACAAGGTCAGTGCTGTAGAAAGCCTAGACATAGTACCTTTTTACCGCGTCTGCATTCACAACTATTCTGGGATCATCCCCCTCGACATCTCCCAGAAACAATGCTCCTCTCGGTAATATCTTTCTGATGATGTATGGGCCTTTCCAATTAGGAGCAAATTTTCCTTTCGCTTCTTGGTGATGAGGAAGAACGTGCCTTAGCACAAGTTGCTCCATTTCAAAATTTCTGGGCCGCACTTTCTTGTTATAAGCTCGAGCCATTCTTTGTTGATATAACTATCCGTGGTAGACCGCATCCATTTGTTTTTCATTGATTAAGGTTAGCTATTCCAAACGAGTCTTGACCCATTCCGTGTCATCAATCTCAGCTTCAACGATGATCCAGAGAGAAGGGATTTCCGCCTCCACGGGTATCACGGCCTCAGTTCCATAGACTAAAAGGTATGGGGTTGTTCGTACTGATGTACGCACTGTGTTGCGGTATCCCAGTAATGCGAAAGGTAACTTTTTATGCCATTGTCTGGAGCTCTGAACCACCTTTGTCAATATCTTCTTTATGTTTTTATTTGCTGCTTCAACGTCACTATTAGCCATAGGTCGATATGGAGTAGATTTCCTATACGTTATCTTGAATTGATTGCATATCTCCTCCATCAAACAACTTTTAAGGTTTGCTGCATTATCTGTAATGATAATTGCATAGAATACCAAATCGACAGATAAGGTTGGAGTGCACGAAGTCTATTACCGCTTTCTTGGTAAACAATTTGAGAGTGATGGCTTCGACCCACTTTGTGAAATAATCAATTGCAACTAGTATGAACATGTGCCCATTTGAAGCTTTTGGCTCGATTGGCCCGATGACGTCCATGCCCCAAGCGGTGAATGACCAGGTTTCTGACATGGGATGCAGTTCCGTGGGCGGTGCATGAATAAAATCACCGTGCACCTGACACTGATGGCACTTTCGAACAAAGCTGAAACAGTCCTTTCCTATAGTTATCCAGTAATAGCCTGCTCGAAGAATTTTCTTTTCCAAAACATACCCGTTCATGTGGGGTCCACACATTCCCGCGTGTGCTTCGTGCATGATCCTTCCAGCTTCTTCAGCGTCAACACAGCTTAACAAATTGCGATCTGGGGTCTTTTTTTACCAGACATTACCACTCAAGAAGAAACCACGTGTATGCTATCTAATGGTTCTCTTTTGGTCCCAAATAGCTACCTCGGGGTATTCCTCTGTTTTCAAAAATCTTTTGGTGTCATGGTACCATGGCTGAATATTTGGTTCTGCCTCAGTTGTATTCAGTGACCATGCCTTTCCCTGATTTGGATTTACGAGGGATCAATGTGGGCATTGCCTAGGTAGGGAAACATCAAGGCCAGAGTGGCGAGTGCATCAGCTAGTTCATTGTGTCAAAGAGGGATGTATTCAAACTCTATTGATTTGAACTGCTTGATAAGATCTTCCACATGTTGCCGATAGGGGATAAGCTTAACATCTCGAGTTTCCCATTCTCCCTGGACTTGCCAAATAATCAAATCTGAATCTCCCATAATCAAAAACTCTTCGACATTTTCTTTGATTGCCCTATTCATGCCCATAATGCAGGCCTCATACTCGGCTGTGTTGTTTGTGAAGAAAAATCCAAGCCTTGCTGTGGCTGGGTAGTGTTGACCAGTGGATGAGATCAACATTGCCCCTATTCCCACACCTTTTGCATTTAATGCTCCATCAAAAAACATTTTCCAAGTAGTCGTATCCTCATTTAGTGCCTCAACTGAGTTTACCTCTTAATCTGGGAAATAAGTGTTCGGAGGTTGATATTCGTCATCAACCGGGTTTCCGGCTAAGTGATCCGCTAGTGCCTGGGCTTTCATGGCAGTGCGGGTGACATAGACTAAGTCAAATTTAGTGAGCAAGATCTGCATTTTGCTAATCTTCCCATGGGCATTGGCTTCTGGAATATATATTTGAGTGGATCCTACCTGGATATGAGGTAGGTGGTATAGGCTTGCAGATAATGTCTAAACTTCTGAGCGACCCACGTTTCATTCCAGTAGAGTATACTTGGCTTCACAGATGGTAAATTTCTTGCTCAGCTAGTATGTTGCGTACCCTCTCTTTCCAGTAACATCATGTTGCCCGAGGACACAACTGAAGGAATTTTCCAAGACTGTCAGGTACAAGAACAGAGGCCTCCCGGTTCGGGTGGCACCAAGACTGGTGGGTTGGAAAGATACTCTTTGATCTTATCGAAAGCTTCCTGACATTCATTATGGGTTTACATGTGGAGGTAAACTGAGCAATGAACTGGCTGATGTAGTTCAATCTTCCCAACAAGCTCATCACATCTTTCTTGGTTTTTGGAGGAGGTAATTCCCGAATAGATTTTATCTTTGTCATATATAACTCGATACCTCTCCGGTTGACTATGAATCCCAAAAGTTTACCCGAGGGACTCTGAACGCACATTTGGCTAGGTTTAGTTTCAGATCATATCTACACAACCACTCAAAGAACTTCCTCAGACCCCCACGTGGTCATCCTGAGTTTTGGACTTGATGATCACGTCGTCTACATGTACCTCTATTTCTTGATGCATCATATCATGGAAAATGGTGGTCATGGATCTCATATAGGTTGCCCTGACATTGTATAGACCAAAAGGCATGACCCTGTAGCAATAGGTTCCCCGGGGCGTGGTAAAAGTTGTTTTCTATGCGTCTTCTTCATCCATCAACACCTGGTGATATCTTACGTAACAGCCCACGAAGGATTGTATCTCATGTTTGGCACAAGGATATGGATGTTTGGGAAAGAGAAGTTATCCATGGGGTTTTCCCTTTTCAGATCTCTATAATCCACACACACTCGGGTTTTCCGATCCTTCTTTGGCATTGGGATTATGTTAGCCAACCATGTGGTGTACCGGAATACTCGGATCACCCCTGCCTCCAACTGTTTTGTGATCTCGTCTTTGATTTTATCACTAACATCATTTTTTTGAATTTCATCTGTGTTTGTGGGATTGTGGGGAACTCGGGATAAGGTAGAAATTATGCACCACCAAATCAACACTCAGTCTCGGCATGTCATCATATGACCACGCAAACACATATTTGAACTCGAAGAAGAGTTCAATTAGTGCATCCCTAGTTTTCTCATTTGCGTGGATGCTTATTTTGGTTTCTTTGATTTCTCCAGAACTACCCAAGTTAACCGGCTCAGTGTCATTTGGATTTGGCTTAGGTTTATTTTCGAAATGTTCCAGTTCTCAATTTATTTCCCTAAAATCCTCTTCTGTATCGTATTCCGGTTCTTGCTTCGTTATTTCACAATTAGGCGGTATGTTTGGATCTGGGCACGAAGTCCGCAAGCATGTCATGTTATTTAAAGCTGCATAATTAGAACTGAAAGAAGAAACAAAAGAGAAAATGGAAAAAATCAGAAAGAATAAAGGAAAATGAATGATGGAATATTGATTTCATTTCTTGGAATTGGAAGATAATAGGGTTTACATTTGGAAATTAAAAAGACATGAAAGTTAAAGAAAACATCTGAGTTACACCCTAGGATAACTCGCAATGTAGAAAAAGTGGCAGGACTAGTCTACGGGGACTCCCACCTGATGGGGAATGGCGTAGCTTTCCAATTCCATAAATTGGCTTCGAGTCCCATGTACAGCACCTCACCAGTGCTAGAGCCCTCTCCTGAATGAATCATGTGGGTTTCATATAGTATCTTTCTCATTGCCCCACATATTTCCTCAATCTTTTCGGTTGTAAAAGCCTCCTCTTCTTTTTTTTCATTGTATTTTGGCATGACAAATGTTTCATACAGATGTGGTAGTGGTTGAGGTAGGACCCATCTATCACGCTTTCTGTCTTTTGCCCATTTTATGTCACCTGGAGTAGGTCGAAAGCCTAACCTGTAGAACTTTTCAGCGACTAGCAGAGTAACTGGTTCAGCTATTCCTTGCAGGGATTTCCCAAGTCCCTTCCCTGGTTTGAAGCCATGTCGTATCATTTCTTTAGCCATCATAATTGATGCGTTGGAAATGAAGGCTAGGGGCAGGGGTTTCCCTCTTTGTACTGGTCTTCCACCACAACTTCAAAGGCCTGATAAACTATGTGCTCGCTGCCTTCTCTCGCTTCAAGGCATGGGACTGAGGTATCTCGATAAATTGATTGTTCATCCTCCCCATGGACCATTATTCTTATTCCTTATGCTCAAACTTTACCATCCGATGAAAAATGGAAGGTACAACCCCTGGTGCGTGGATCCATGGTCTCCCCAAAAGAAGATTATATGACGTTTCCATGTCTAGAACTTAGAAAGTCACCTCAAAGTCAACTGGACCGATGGTAAGGATTAGATCGATCTCTCCAATCGTGTCCCTTTCGATACTATTGAATGCTCGTACACAGACATTGTTCGGACGAATCCTTTCAGTCTTAATCTACATGCGCTGTAATGTTGAGAGCGGCATATATCCACCCCAGAACCTTCGTCTACCATAAACCTTTTCACATAATAATCTTCACATTTGATAGTTAAGTGTAGGGCATTTTTATGTGCAGCCCCCTCCGACGACAAGTCATTTTTGCTGAATGAAATCTGGTTGATAGCAAAAATTCTTTCCGCCATTCTTTCTAATTGTTCCACAGAAGTCTCAGCTAGAACGTATGACTAATTGAGGGTCTTGATTAATACTTTATAGTGTTCGGGGGCCTTCATGGCGCGCGACTAATAACCAAGGGCTCACTCAGCCTTGGTGGATTAGTTGGTCCGACACTACATAAGATCCCTTAGGCACATACATCTGGGTGGTTTTATATAGTTCGAATCTCTTGAGAGGACTTAAAACTGACCGCTTTTCTTTACAGCCTTGTGGGACATGAACAGCGTATTTGAAGGGTGTTGCCTCAGCTTTTGCCTTAATTTTATTTTCTTATTAGGGGCGTGTGGCTTTGCTCTTTTTCTCCCTTCATCTTGCTTCGGGGAAGACATTGGCTTTCTTTCCGCATTATTAATGGCAATTATGGCTTTCAATACCGGATCGAATTCTTTGTCTTCATTGATCATTTCGATTACCGGCCCATTATCGTGGGCCAGCAAGGGGTTGTTGGTCACGTTAGGGATGTCCTCTTCCCTTAACATAATCTTTCTTTATTCTATTAGATACTCCACAGCTCTTTTCAGGGTCCAGCTGTTTTCAGTGTCATGTCCCTTAGCTCCTGAGTGATAGGCACACCGCGTGTCCCGTTGGTAGGAAGGTGATTTCGGGTTTGCCTGTTTGGAGGTACGGGCTGCAGCAAACCCATTTGGATAAGCTTTGGAAACAAACTGGAGTAGGATTCTCTAATCAGTGTAAAATTTGTCTTTCTGGGTGGTTCACGAGGACGAAAACTATTCTGAGGAGGACGGGGGTTATAGTGGTTTTGGTGAGGAGGCTGGTTCTTTGGGAATGGAGCTTGGTTCCTATTGGCTTGTTGCTGCGGCCGGGCAAAAGGTTTAGCATTCATGACCATTTACGGCTGAGGAGCATATGCCATGTGACGACCCAAGGGGGTCATCACTTTTTTTCTTGCCATTTTGTACTTCTGAGGCCTTGAATATCTCATCTGGACTTGCCTCAATTTGCTTGCACAGTCCGAGCGCGTAGCTGAAAAGCTTAGATAGGAATTCTGTGTGAAAACTGCTAAATTTTGATATCAAATTGAAAAAATTTGACTTCGGTCAACATTTTGGGTAAACAGACTCGAACTCGTGAATTAACGGTCTTAGAGGGTTCGTAGGAAAAATAAGGGACTTGGGCATATGCCCGGATTAAAATTCCGAGGTCCCAAGCCCGAGAAATGAATTTTGCGTGAAATTGTTTTCTGGAAATATTTATGGAAATTGGAAGTGAAATTTGATTAAAAGATTATGGTATCGGGCCCATATTTTTGTTCTGGTTCCTGGTATAAGTCTTATATATGGGTTAAGTGCTTTATGTAAAGTTTGGTTAAAAATGGATGTCGTTTGACGTGTTTTGGACTTAAAATGAAAATTTGATGTTGTATAAAAATTTGGAGGAAATCATGAGTTTTGAGGCTTAATTCGATGTATATGATGTTATTTTGGCGATTTGATCAGGCGAGTAAGTCTGTAGGATTTTATTTAGGTTGTGAGCATATTTGGTTTGGAGCCCCGAGAGCTCGCGTGAGTTTTAAAAGCCGTTGGAGTGCATTTTTCACCTTGAAAGTTGCTGGTGTGAACTGGCCTGCAAGACTTGCATTTGCGAAGCTTGCCTCACCAATGCGATATCGAAAATGTGAGTGGCCCTTTGCAATTGCGAAGTAAGCCAGGCCAGCCCTTCTTGCAAATGCGAGCATATGTTCGTAAAAATGAAAAATGCTCACGCTGTCAATGATCGCAAATGCGATCGTTATGTTGCAATTGAGATCATCGAAAACGCGACCCTCACTTTGGAAATGCGAAGGCCCCGAAAATAGGAAGGGTTTGCAAATACGTACCATGTTTCGCATTTTCCATGTAAGCAGAGGTTGAGGTTCGCAATTGCGGCAATTGTAACCTGCAATTTTTATACTTAGTCAAAATTTGGACATTTTCACCCCATTTTAAAAACACAACTCCTTTGGGCGATTTTCCAAGAACAAGACCTCTTCCAAATCATTTGTAAGTTGGTTTTTACTTATTTCATTCAATCTTTAACATCATTTAACATGTTTTCAACTTAAAATCAACGATTTTCTTGGGTGAAATTGGAGGTTTGGGGTAGAACCTAGATTTTTCTAAAATTGGGGATTTGGACCTCAATTTGAGGTCTATTTTAAAATATATCATATATTTAGGTTTGTTGGGGAATGGGTAACCGGATTTTCATTCAAACCTTGGGTTTTTTGACCACGTTGGCTTGAGGGGAGTTTTGGTAATTTTACCTAAATTTGCGTCTTAGATTTAAATTGAATAGTAGAATCAGTTGTTTGAGATGTTATTTACGAGATATAATTGAAATGGATAGATTTGGGCAATTTAGAGTCGGATACTCGTGGCAAACATGTGGTTTCAAGTTGAATTGGAGCCGGTTTTAGGTAAGTGGCTTGTCTAACCTTGTGCAGGGGACCTTTCCCCTAGGATATGTTAGTTGGTAATTAAGTCCCTTGTACATGAGATGACGAGAGCGTACTTGAGCTAATTGTTGAAAATCCTATTTTTACATATGATATTTAAACTGAGTTTTCTTTCGTATTTGCTTTATTTTACTTGCAATTATAACCTGTATGAGATTATGAAAGCATGTCTAGTTGATTTAACTTGCCTACTTGCTTAAGTTTCCTTGACTGTATTACATGAAGCATGTTATGCTGGTTTTACCTGTTTCTTGTCTCTTGTACTTCCCTTCTGAATATTTCCTGGTTGTGGTTGCGCATTTAAATTGGGATTACAGATGTGGGATTCTGGCAGCTCCCCCCTTGTTTGTTAACTTTGGGACTACGGTGTAGACTCCCGGTAGATCCCCCTGCACATTTACTTTGGGGCTACGGGTTAGATTCCGAATAGATCCCTCTGCTCATTAATATGGAAATGGACTATAGGACGATATCCTAGGAGATCCCCGTTATTAGTATTGATATGGAAATGGACTATCGGACCGTATCCCGGGAGATCCTCGTTATTTGTATTGATATGGAAATGGACTACAGGATGGTATCCTGAGAGATCCTCGTTGTTGGTATTGATATGGAAATGTACTGCACGACAATTTCCTGGGAGATCCTCGTAATTGCTACCGATATTGAGCTGTTTTACTTTGTATTATCTTATCCTCGGTGTTTTGAGGGTTGTTGTGTAACGTGACTTACTTCAGAGTAATATTCCATTATTTCTGCTTATTTCATACTGTTGACAGCATTCTTATTATATTGTTTAATCTCATTAGGGCCCTGACCTTCCATGTCACTACCCGACCGAGGTTAGGCTTGGCACTTACTGAGTACCGTTGTTGTGTACTCATGCCCCTTCTGCGTATGTTTTCCATGTGCAGATCGAGGTACCTCCACTTAGACGTACTATCCTCGAGGTGGAGAGATCTAGCGGAGACTTTGAGGTATATCTGATGCGTCCACAGACCAGGAGTCTCTATTTTGTTCCAACTTTAGTATTTATTCTATCCTTTTGTTTCAGTTGTTTAGACATTCTGGAGTTAGAGCAGTATATTACATTTCTATTAGCATGTGGTTTCCGTGAGTTTCCGGGTTTTAGGATGCTATTGTAGACTTTTGTATATTTTTAGTTGTATATGCCAAGTGGCAGTTATATACCATTTTCTTCTAGTTTTGTTTAATTTAATTAAATGTTCCACATGTTATCTTAAATTTCCGCATTGTTAGGCTTGTGAGCATGTGATTTTTGCCCTACATGAATTACTCCCATAAATTCAAACAAAACTTATTTTTGTCATTTGTTTGCGATTTTGTGATAGTTTTCATTAATTGTTTGCATTTTGTTTTGTGCATATTTATTTTATCTTAATTAATGCAAAATACAAAAATATGTTGCATATGCAGTTAGGAGTTAATCTTGCATTTTAATAATTATTAAGTAATTGTTTATTTTATAAAAAAGGATATTAAAAAAATTAGTTTAATTTGCACTCTAATTCTAATTTTGATTTTTAGGTGATTTCTTTCGTTTAATTTTGCTTTGCCTATTTGTAATAATAATTATTGTAGGACTAATTAGGGTATTTATAGGTTCATTAGGAATTTTTTGATTTTAAATAATTTTGGAAATGAAAAGAAAACTAAAAAAAAGGGGTAAAGGAAAATCTGAAAATTCAATTCAAAAAAGAATACCCAGTTGGGCCATTTTTCACTAAAGCTCCAGCCCAATAAACCCTGAACCCGTCCAATCCCCAAACTCTCCCAATACCTGGGTCCAACCTAGTCTCTCATGGTGACATCCAAACGACAACATTCAGAGTTTAGCAAGCAATCTCAGCTGTCTATTTGTTTTGATCTGATGGGCGGGAAGCATGGACGCAAAAAATATATAAGTGTCCTAATGCATATCCCCTACCCCCAAAAAATACCAAAAACCCAAATACACTCCGGTATAATGCCATTAGCACCCCCACCGTGAACCGCCGGTTGGGAATCGTCTCCGCCGGCGATGATCACCCAAAAGCCTCCAAATTAACACCATTCCACCTCCCCAGCCTCCTCTTTTCAAATTAGGGCATGGCTTCTTTCAAATTCCCGTCAATCTTCTCGAACATTAGTTTGAAGCGGAGGCTGCTCCATCGTGTGTGGCGGCTCCGGCTCCGATGACCACGAAAAATACACCAATTGACCACCATATCTCCCTCCTCCCATATCCATCATCCTTTTCTGTCAAATATCATTCAAGCTCTTTAAATGTTGAATCGGGGATTCGAATTGAAAGTCGATTTGAAACCCAAGAATGCAAGGCTCCCTCTCCATTTTCCTTAAGCCCAATATCAACGCGTACTAACATTTTTGCCCTGTTCTTGAACAAAAACAGGTGTTCGATGCTATATCGCAGTTAAATTGGACGGTCATCTTTGAATCCGAGTGTAGGTAGTGACTTTCTTCCTTTTTTTCCATCCTTTTTTTTCTTTCTCGTTTTTCTTCTTTGTTGTATTTGTTCTTGTGTTCGTAACCTTCCTTCTGCCTCATCTCTTCTCTTCTGTTTCATTTAATTAAATTATTATTTGAATGAGGTGTTAGCTTAATTGAGTGGTGACTTTAACAATTTTTGTTTAGTCATGCTTTTTTTCTATAGGTATAATTCGTGATTCCTCTTAGTCTGTTTGGCTTGCGTCAACAAGCACGTTCAGCTCCTAATTTTACTACTTTGTGATCAGTCATCTAGTCTTATTGAACTCTGTCATTTAAAGGTTAATTCATCAACAATGTAGTTTATGTTTCTTCAGATATAAAATCCTTCCAATCTTGGTGTTGTTTGTTAGATACTTGCATAATTTAGTTGGGTAGGTCATTGTTTGTGCTTCAGGTTATTATTGACCCATTTGAAAAAAAAACAAACAACCCAGTTCAATTGCTAAGTCCCTAGGGTCCTTGACTGGTTATGAAAAGTAATAACAGGGTGTTGGGAGGGTAGTGTAGGTATTTTGGGATTGGGTAATATTTCATAACTGACCTAGAAGCTTCTAGTAGGGATTTGTTTTGGAAAATTTGGTTTTATAACTTGGTTAACAAGTTTAAAAATGAGGGACTAAGTTGAACTAAAAGACTTGAAGGTTACCCTACTTTGCTTGCCCATAAAGGCACAATTTCTTCCTTAGAAGGGAGATTTTTTTGAGAGCTAAAAAAACAAAGAAAAACCAGACTGGAAGAATTAAGGAGGTAAAATCAGAAAAAAAAAACTACAGAGGCTATGGAAAGTGAATAGGACAATATTCCATTGAACTCTTGTGCTGAATTTTGAAGTTTTCTTTCATTATTTGAACAATTTCTGGTTTCTTTTGAGGTGAAAAATGGTTTGAATTTGGGTATTGAAAAAGTTGGGTAATTCTACTGATTGGTTGACTGCTTTATTTAATTTTGTGGGTGGATTTCACTGTTGCATTGCTAAAGTGTTTGGAAATGAGATGACTGCTCTTGCCCGTTGCTGACCTTCTTATTTTTTCTGTTATTTTGGCTTTCCAGGTATCTCTCTGGCCTATGTAGACTGTGTAATTCGAGTAAAACTTGAAGGAATAAAAGCTATGTTCAATTTAGAGTTTTCTGTACTTTTCCTGTTGTTTTATCATTATGTAGTAACCGTGTAGTAATAAGGGTTACCTGAGTTAATGTTTACGAGTCATAAATCTAGTTTATTTACTGCTGGGTAGTGAGAAAGAGGTAACTAGCTAGAGTTTTATGTGGTGCATGTAATCTAACTTAGGCTGAAATACTCGCATGAACTATCTATTATGCTAGATTGAGGCTTGTGTGTTAGTTTTGTTCCATTTCTGAGCTTGGTTCTGCATTATTAAGCTTAGTTTTGCCATAGTTTGTAAGTTAATCTTTGGCTTGCTATGGTTCAACATTTGTTATAGCGGTGCATTGCATGTTTTGAATGCGCATTTGTGGGGGTCATGGTATCAGACAATTTAGCCAACTCATGTATGTTTAGATTTGTTTCAGTCAAAGTTTGAAGTTCAATGTATATGTCGTACCACTCATTATTAATTCATTTGTTTTTAATCAGCAAGTATTAGGAAGTTCATCGGTGAAGAGGATCCTTGAGTTTCCTGCGTCCTGTTTTACATAGATGCTTGATCGAGCAAATACGAATATAAGGTTAAAAGATTTACATGTTAAAATTGGTAGAGATTGAAGCTTGCATGAGTCTATGTAATAAAAATAGACAGTTGATAAATATACAATCAAACAGTCGGACATGATAGTGTTGGAAATAGTTCAATGTAACAATTAATGATTGGTCTCAAGTTCTATTGGCATTGATCGAATGTAAAAGAATTACTTGCTTTGGAAAAAAGGTCTGATGCTGGCTCTATGATCTATATCTTTGGCTCAGTACGGTTTAGGCTCATTAAGCGCAAGGAAAGTAGAGATCAGCCTATCTGTAATAATAGTAAATCGTTGGGCTCATTAGGCCAGGTCTTGAAATTGTCCGAGGTTGGTTATCGATTTAAACAATCTTTTGATCCAAGGTTTATGGAGTAGGCGCGGATATGAAATTTCCCTTAAATAGAAGTTCCAAGACTTTCATTAGTCAATTAATTAAGTTCCCTTAGATTAAATTAAGGGACACCACTTAGTGAGTCTTCGTGGCCCTCGCAAAATTAAACATACGAAATTGTTGTAGGCGCGATTGTTTAATAACCTACCTTCCTAAATTTTTGTGTGCATTTATGTGACCCAAATCAAAATCCCAATGATTCTAAAATATGTCAAAAATCACGGGTGCATTTATATGACGTGGTTCGAGGCGTGTTTTAACGACATTGCAATTTTCTTTTAAAAAATAATAAAAGCAGCTTAGAGTTAAAATTGGCACATAGGTACAAATATAATAAAATCAGATAATTAAGCCAAATATAGCATTTGAGCAACCGTGCTAGAACCACGGAACTCAGGAGTGCCTAACCCCTTCTCCCGGCCTAACAAAATTCCTTACCCGAATTTCTGGTTCGCAGACTATAATAACAGAGTCATTCTTTCCTCAATTCGAGATTTAAACCGGTGACTTGGGACACCATTAATTATCCTAAGTGGCGATTCTGAAATCTCTTAAATAAATAAATCCTGTTTCGAGTGTCCTTAAATAGGAATAACTCCCTTTATCTACGCCCTACGAGGTGTTGTAGTTGTCCAAAAGGAGGTGTGACAAGGCTGACCTAGTTGTAGGAACTAGGTGCCATCACGGCATGTTAATGGAGGGTGAACTGCGGTCGTGACAAGTTTGTATCTGAGCCCTAGGTTCAAAAGAGTCACGGAACACAGGCTGATTTATTATAGTCTCGCTGATCGGTATGAACATGTCTGTACTTATCAACGAGAGGCTATGTAACTGTTTTGGAAAAATTTTCACTTCATTGATTCCTTGTCGTGCGATCTTTTTGACATGTGATCTAAACTTCTGTCTTCTATTCTCCCACAGATGGTGAGGACACGCACTACTCGGGATGATCAGGCACACGCGGACCCTACTGCAACCGTTAGAGGCCGGGGTTGGGGCAGAGGTCGAGGTCGTGCATGTGGTGCGGCCAGAGCACCTATGCGAGCTGCCACCGAGACACCACTAGCAGATCCAGCCGGAGCCTAGGAACCTGGCACACCTACTACTACCACTACTAGTCCAGCTCTTCAGGAGATGTTAGCTCAGTTCATGTCTATGTACACCACCTTGGCTCAGGTAGGGTTGCTTCCCCTTGCTGCAGTCACATCCCAGGTCGAGGGAGGAGTATAAACTCCCGCTGTCTTCACTCCTGAGCAGTGAGTGCAGGTTCATCAGGCTCTAGAGATCATTCCCATTTCGCCTACAATGCCAGTTCAGCCCGTGGATGGGGTAAGTGCTTGTGAGGATAAGCAGCAAAGGTTGGAGAGGTTCAAGAAGTGTGATCCTCTAGTTTTCAATGGATTAGCAACAGATGATGCCTTGCGATTTCTAGAGGAGTGCCACCGTATTCTTCGCACTATGGGCATAGTAGAGTCCAGCGGGGTTTCTTTTACTGCTTTTTAGCTTCAAGGAGCCGCCTATGATTGGTGGCTCACTTATGAGATAAGATAGTCCCGTCGAGGCTACTTCACTAACTTGGACCCAGTTCTCAGAGATGTTTATGGGAGAGTTTGTCCCCCAAGTCTCAGGGACGCATGGCACACAGAGTTTGAGCATTTATGCCTGGGTGCTATGACCGTTTCGGAGTATGCCATCCGTTATACCAGATTGACCAGGCATGCACTGGCTTTGGTTGCTACAATATGTGAGTGATTTCTCTGGTTCATTGAGGTATTATCTTACCTATCATATCTAGCATGGCTCGAGAGTTAAAGATGGACATTCCTTATCAGTAGGTAGTGAGCATTGCTAGGAGGATTGCGAGTATGCACGCTAGAGGGCAAGAGGAGAGAGAGGCCAACAGGTCTCAAGAGTCAAGCCATTATTCTGCTGCCCGTACCCTAGCAGTAGGTCGACATGGTAGGGGATTTGTGGGTCGCCCCATTCATTTGGCTCTTCCAGCAGCCAGTAGTGCTCCAGCTCCACCTATACCTTAGGAGCCTTATTATACACCTCCAGTTTCTAGGGCGCCTCCTGCCTGGTGTATTTCCAGAGGTTAGCCCAGCTGACCTTACCTTAGTCAGTCACAGCCACCGCCCCCCCCAGATCTTGTTTGGAGTGTGGTGATAAACTCCATATGGTTAGGGACTGCCCCTGACTTGGTAGGGGTGCATCTTCACGGACTACTCATCCACAGTGTGCCCCGCAGGGTTCCCAGGATATGATTACGGCTCTAGTTTCCACCCCACCCGCTCCTCCAGCTAGGGGTGGAGGCCTAGGAGGTAGAGTTCACCCTTGAGGGGGAGGTCGGGTCAGATATTATGCCCTTCCTGCTCATGCCGAGGTTGTTGCCTCCGATTCTTTTATCACATGTATTATATTTGCTTGCCATAGAGAGGCAACAGTTCTACTCGATCTGGGCTCTACTTATTCTTTTCTGTCTTCTTATTTTGCTCCGCATTTGGGTGTTCCTCGGGATCCTTTGAGTGTCCCCGTTTAAGTTTTAACTCCTTTGAGGGATTCCCTAATTGTGGACCGCGTTTATCGGTCATGTTTAGTTATTATTCGTGGTTTGGAGACCAGGGCAGATTAATTGTTACTCAACATGGTTGATTTTAATATTATCATAGGCATGGACTGGTTGTCGCCCCATTATGCTATTCTTGATTGTCACACCAATATTGTGACGCTGGCTATGCCAGGTATTCCGTGTATCGAGTGGAATGGCACTTTAGATCACACTCCTAGTAGAGTTATCTCTACCCTTAAAGTGCAACGTATGGTTGAGAAGGGGTGTGCATCATATTTAGCCTATGTGAGATATGCCAGTATGGATACCCCTTCTGTTGATTCTGTCCCAGTGGTATAGGATTATCCTGATGTGTGTCCAGCTGATCTTCTGGGCGTGCTGCCTGATAGAGACATAGATTTTTCCACTGATCTGTTGCCGGGTAATAAGCCTAGTTCCATTCCTCCGTAAGATATGGCTCCTCCTAACTTGAAAGAGTTGAAGGATCAATTACACAAATTGCTCGATAAGGGTTTTATTTGACCTAGTGTTTCACCGTGGGGTGCTCCTGTCTTGTTTGTAAATAAAAAGGATGGTTCTATGAGTATATGTATTGATTATTGCCAGTTGAACGAGGTTTCCGTGAGGAACCATTATCCTTTGCCTCTTTTTGATGATCTGTTTGACCAGCTTCAGGGAGTACATATGTTCTGTAAGATTGACTTTCCCTCAGGTTACCAACAGTTGAAGATTCGGGAGCCAGATATACCGAAGACTTCCTTCAGGACTCGGTGTGGTCATTGCGAGTTCCTTGTTACGTCATTTGGGTTGACCAATGCCCTAACAGCTTTTATGCATCTGATGCACAATATATTTAGGCCATATCTCGACTCATTCATTATTGTTTTTATTGATGATATTCTGGTGTATTCCCGGTGTCGGGAAGATCATGAGAAACACCTAAGGACCGTGCTTCAAACCACGAGGGAGAAGAAGTTATATGTGAAGTTCTCAAAATATGAGTTTTGGTTGGATTCAATGGCATTCTTAGGCCATGTAGTTTCGAGCGAGGGCATTCTGGTAGATCCGAGGAACATAGAGGCCGTGCAGACTTGGCCCAGGCCATCCTCAGCAATAGAGATTCGTAATTTTTTTGGCTTGGCAGGTTATTACCATCTTTTTGAGGAGGGGTTTTCATCAATTGCAGCCTATATGACTAGGTTGACCCAGAAGGGTGCTCTATTTCAGTGGATAGAGGAGTGTGAGGCGAGCTTTCAGAAGCTCAAGACAACTTTGACTACAACCCCTATTCTGATATTGCCTACTTGTTCGGGATCTTATAGAGTTTATTGTGATGCCTCATTGGTTGGCCTTGGAGCGGTGTTGATGCAGGATGGTAGGGTGATTGCCTACGCGTCCAGACAGTTGAAAATATATGAGAAGAATTACCTTTTCCACAACCTTGAGTTAGTTGCTAGTGTTCATGCCTTGAAGATATGGCATCATTATTTGTACGGTATGCCTTGTGAGATTTATCATGATCATAGGAGTTTGCAACATTTGTTCAAGAAAAAGGATCTAAATTGTGCCAAAAGAGGTGGTTTGAGTTGCTAAAGGACTATGATTTTACTATTTTGTATCACCCGGGCAAGGTCAATGTGGTACCAGATGCCTTGAGTCACCGTGCGAAGAGTTTGGCATATTTACCAGCTTCAGAGAGGCCTATGGTGATGGATGTTCAGGCCTTAGCCAATCAGTTTGTGGGATTGGATATTTCGGAGCCCAATCGGGCTCTAGCTTTTATGGTTTCCCGGTCTTCCTTATTTGATCGTATTAGGGAGCGGCAGTATGATTACCACCATTTGCTTTTCCTTAAGGACAAAATTCAGCGTGGTGATGCCAGAGATGTGACCATTGGATATGACGGGGTGCTAATGATGGATGGCCGTGTTTGTATGCCCAATGTTGATGGGCTACGAGAGTTGATTCTAGAATAGGCCCATAGTTCGCGGTATTCCATCCATCCGGGTGCCGCAAAGATGTATTAGAACTTAAAGCAACACTATTGGTGAGGCAGATGAAGAAAAATATAGTTGGATATGTTGCTAGATGCCTCAACTATCAACAAGTGAAATATGAACACCAAAGACTAGGTGGATTGATCCAACAGGTAGAGATTCCGCGGTGGAAATAGGAAAGGATCACCATGGATTTTGTAGTTGGACTCCCACGGACCTTGAAAAAGTTTAATGCTATTTGGGTTATTGTGGATCGGCTAACCAAGTCCAGTCATTTCATTCCAGTGTGTGCCATTTATTCTTCAAAGCAGTTAGCAAAGATTTATATCTGGGAGATCGTCTGTCTGTATGGTATTCCAGTTTCCATTATTTCAGATAGAGGTACTCAGTTTACGTCGCGGTTCTAGAGAGTCGTGTAGCAGGAGTTAGGTACCCGGGTGGATTTGAGCACAACCTTTCACCCCCAGAAGGATGAAAAATCCGAGCGCACTACTCAGATTCCACAGGATATGCTCCGTGCGTATGTGATTGAGTTTGGAGGGCCTTGGGATAAATTCTTGCCCTTAGCAGAGTTTTCCTAAAACAACAGTGATCAGTCAAGCATTCAGATGGCGCCGTATGAGGCTTTATATGGTAGAATGATCTCCGGTTGGATGGTTTGAGCTGGGGAGGCTCGGTTGCTAGGTACATATTTTGTTCAGGAGGCCTTGGACAAGGTTAAGATCATTCAGGACAGGCTTCATTCGGCTCACTCTAGGCAGAAGAGTTATGCAGATCACAAGGTTTGAGATATAGCATTTATGGTTGGTGATTGGGTATTACTTCGAGTATCGTCTATAAAGGGCGTGATTAGATTTAGGAATAAGAGCAAGCTTAGCCCTAGGTACATTGGTCCATTTGAGATTCTTCATCAAGTGGGAGAGGTGGCTTATACACTCGCATTGCCACCTAGCTTATCAGTTACGCATCCAGTTTTTCATGTATCCATGCTCCGGAGGTATCACGGCGATCCAACCCACGTGTTGGATTTCAGGACTGTCAAGTTTGACAAGGACTTGTCCAATGAGGTCTTGTCCTATGGGATTTGGACCTCAATTTGATGTCCAATTTCAAAACAAATCACATATTTGGGATCGTGGGGGAATGGGTAATCGGATTTTTGTTCGAACTTTGGGTTTTGGCTACGTTGGCCTGAGGGGAATTTTTGCTATTTTACCTAAATTTGCGTCTTAGCTTTAATTGAATAGTATAATCAGTTGTTTGAGATGTAATTGAAATGAATAAGGCCATTTAGAGTCGGATACGTGTGGCAGACGTGTGGTTTCAAGTTGAATTGGAGTCGGTTTGAGGTAAATGGCTTGTCTAACCTTTTGTGGGGAACCTCTCCCCTAGGATATGTTATTTCGTAATTGAGTGCCCTGTACGTGAGGTGACGAGCGCGTACTTGTGCTAATTTTTGAATATCTGATTTCAACTTAAGATATTGAAACAAAATTTTCTTTCGTATTTGCTTTATTTTACTTGCAATTATAACCTGTGTGAGATTAGGAAAGCATGTCTAGTTGATTTAACTTGCCTACTTGCTTAAGTTGCTTTGATTGTATTACATGAAGCATGTTATGCTAGTACTACCTGTTGTTTGTCTTATTGTACTTCCCTTCTAAATATCTCCTGGGTGTGGTTGCTCATTTACATTGGGACTACGGATGTGGGAATCCGGTAGCTCCCCCCCTCCATCACTGCTTTTTTACTTTAGGACTATGTGTTATATTCCTATTAGATCCCCTTGCACATTTACTTTAGGACTACGGGTTACATTACCGGTAGTTCCCCCTGCTCATTGATATGGAAATGGACAACATGATTGTATCATGGGAGATCCTCCTTATTGGTATTGATATGGAAATGGACTACAGGACGGTTTGCTGGGAGATCCTCGTTATTGGAAGTGATATAGAAATGGACTAGAGGACGATATGCTAGGAGATCTTCGTTGTTGGTATTGATATGGAAACGAACTATAGGACGGTATCCTGGGAGATCCACGTAATTAGTACTGATATTGAGTTGTTTTACTCTGTGTTATCTTATCCTCGGTGTGTTGACTGTTGTTTGTGTAACCTGACTTACTTCACAGTAGTATGTATTTATGATTAATTCATACTATTGTTAGTATTCTTATTATATTGTTTAATCTCAGTATGGCCCTGACCTTCCTCGTCACAACCCGATTGAGGTTGCGTTTGGTACTTACTGAGTACCGTTTTAGTGTACTCATGCCCCTTCTGCGCATGTTTTTCTTGTGTAGATCTAGGTATCTCCACTCAAGCGTACTATCCTCGAGGCGAAGAGATCTAGGAGAGACTTCGAGGCATATGTGCCCCGTCCTCAGACTAGGAGTCTTTATTCTGTTCCAGGTTTAGTAGTTATTGCATCCTTTTGTTTCAGTTGTTTGGACATTCTGAAATTAGAGCAGTATATTACATTTCTATTAGCATGTGGTTCTCGTGAGTTTCCAGGTTTTGGGATGAGATTATAGACTTCCGCGTTTTATTTTTGAGTTATATATGCAAAGTGGCACTTATATATTGTTTTGTTCTAGTTTTTCTTAATTTAATTAAATGTTCCGCAAGTTATCTTAAATTTCCGCATTGTTAGCTTGCCTAGTTGTAGGAACTAGGTGCCATCATGAAATAAACATGGAGGATGAATTGGGGTCGTGACAGGCCATGTCCTAGTGAGGGTAATAATGCTGATGAGTTCTTTCTGGGAACATGGATATGGGAGCACAGTGTCTTCTTGCACCTGATGCTGCCATGTATGTGGCAAAGTGATTTCTGAAGACATTTCAACGCTACCCTTTGATATCGTGAAGTATGGATGCGAAGCCAGACTACCACAAAAACCAACCACTGTTCTAAAAATCCATTGTCTGATTACAGCAACAAATAGTTAGTTTGTGACAAATAACAAATAGGTATATGGCACATTGGGGTGTGACAACACAGTTAAATGGGTTTCTATATGTTCTGCAATGCTTTCATGCTTCGTCCCGGTTTTTCTTTATCCTTTCCCATTTTCCCTATTTTTCTAGCATTTCCTTTCCTCTATACTTTTCTCATTTTTCATTTTCTTTATTGGAGTTATTTATTAGGACCAGATCTGATGAGGATTGCCTAAGTATCACAATACCGCATGAATCAGATCATGTGTAGTTCGGTAAAATTAAAACGAAAAGTAAAGAAACAATTTTTGGGATTTTTCATTAATAAACCTTCTATTACAAAAGATGTTAACTACTATTTTCTTGGAAATAAAACTACCAACTTAATATAAAGGAAAAATACAGACTCAATGATTGAAAACTCAAGAATACATTAATGAATCAACTACTCGGGTCTACAGGGCATCATTCGGCCTCGCCGCAGGCTTATGTGCGAGACCCCCTTGTAATTGCTACTTGACAGAACAAAGTCATCACCGCAGCAAAGAAGGTGGTACGAGTCATGTCCTCGCACGCTTGGAACTTCATGGTAATGTAGTCAGCAATGGTCCTGATCCTTTATCTAATTCTGCCTTATTCTTGTAGTAATCACCCTATCTGCCGGCTCCAGGCTTCTAACACTTAGGAGTCATGTAAGTGTTGATCTTGTATTTGTTGTATTTCTTCCTCCATTTTAGCCATGAGATTATAATAGTGCTCTCTATCAGCCTTGAAATCTCCAGCTCATTTGGGTACCTCATCCTCAAGGGTGGTAATATTTCTTCTTAGGCTGGTAATGGTCCCTTCATAATTTCTCTTCATTTTTTGCACAAATCGTCCCGTTCTTCTGCTTTCTTTTTCCATCGTGCCCGGATTTTTGCTAGGCTATCCAGGTATTTTTGACATTCAAGAACTTTTTTTCTTAATCTACTTATAAGTCTCTCATCAACCCGACTTGTTTCAAGGTTATTGGTAGCTATTTTCATCTTTCTGATATGAGCTTTAAGGGCCTTATTTTCTTGGGTCAATTTCTTCTTTTTTCCCTTGTCGGCTGCGGTCTAAACACCATTTTCAAATTTAAGCTCCATGACTTGCCTTTCTAATTTGATTATTTTGGCCTTGTATTCGTTCTCTTTGGTCAGCCAGTCCCATTGGGGTTGTGTCTCAATTATGCATTGTTGGTATGTGGTCTATTTGCAGGCCTTTCAGTAATCTGGAATTTCTTAACAAACCAATCAATGTACTTAGGGTCCACTTCACCTCAAGCTTAGTCTTGCACTACGGTTTTAGGTTCAAGAAACCTACTCTCATTCCACATTTGGCGAATTTTCCCTTTTGTAAATGCGGCTTTTTGACCCAATTCAGTGGCATGTTTAATCAAATCTTCATCATCGTAGATGGTTTAAAATCTTCCTAACTGGTACAATACTCTGTAGGCAGCATAAGGTTGGATGCTCAGAATGCCCATCAAGAGGATATAAGATACTTCATCAAACATGTGCACCTCTTTGGTGGTGGGAAGCAATCCAAATGCCCACTCAATTTTATCGGGTGTCAAGGATCCTGAGAGTTCAAGCCAAACTTCAATACGCGTAGGGAATTCCATACCTACTACCCGGCTTTCAAACTCTTCAATGCATCTTAAACCGGTCAAACCATAATTCATGTACCCAACTCGGTGATAGAGGTGTTCTTGCATCCTTAACTAAAGTAGTAAATTTCAACCCTGGAAGAACTTCCCTCCTTCCCGACAAATAGTCAAATCTCGGTAGATTTCAAACACGATCAGAGGAACCACAATGCTGTTGGGTTTCTTGATTGCAACATCGATCATTCCCACAAGACCTATTTCTATATTTCCATCTTCCTGGGAACAGACCACAACACCCATAAAGTCTACCATGAAAGCTAAACACCGCCTTGCGTACCATTTGTCTTTATTTCCAGCATGAGATAGACCCCTGTTTGGCTCTTCGAAACCTCGGGATTTGTCATACTGATGATATAAAAATTTTAGTGTGCAATATCCTTCACATAGATTTTTGTCCTGAAAATCTCGACTAATGCTTAGCAAATCTAGGAATCTGTGGGGGGGATACCGGTCTTGGTGACAGCGGATATCGACTCCTAAGATGTCCATTGAGGACCGCATGACCAGATAGTTCCTCTAATGCAGCTGTGAGCTCAAAATCAGGGAAACGGAATTCATTGCAAGTTGGGTACCAAA
This sequence comes from Nicotiana benthamiana, assembly GCA_034376525.1. Classification (NCBI taxonomy): domain Eukaryota; kingdom Viridiplantae; phylum Streptophyta; class Magnoliopsida; order Solanales; family Solanaceae; genus Nicotiana; species Nicotiana benthamiana. The sequence goes on along the minus strand of CM067339.1, from coordinate 56,279,702 downwards.
ATATTATTAAGGCTTCAATTATATCCGACCTTGGTTTAATATTTAATAGTCTGACAAGGCCTCCTAGAACTTTCACCACCGTTTCTTTACTGCCCTTTGTGACATCCTTCCACCACATGTGGAGCTTCAAGAGGATCTCATTAAGGATTGTGAAGGGTTCAATTTCATTCGTGCTCATTCTGCATATTTATTAAGGCGATTTAATGACTTATTTTAATGAGAAATACATTTTTTTCAACAATTCTCATTTTTTCGAAAACAAAACCTTGGCTTTGCCGATACGGCCTTTTAGCACTTTAAGAAAGAATATTTAAAGGATATGCCTGCTAGCCGTTGAAAATGATCCAAGGTGGCTGTTCTTACAAAAACAACCTTCTGGTGCCCTTTTTGGGGACAAGTCGGCTTATTTTAAATAAGAATGGCATCACCCGACTTATTTGTGACTAAGATTAGAAACTTTTGTTTGTTTTTAGGCTAAATTATGCAAAATAGGGAAGTTGGACTCGATGGGGTTGCCTACGTATCCCATATCTTGTGGGAATCAAACTGGCATAGTTCGGGCTATTTTGACCAAAACAACTATTTCAAAAACTACAAATTTCTATTTTCTTTTTTTTTCTTTTCTCTCTATTTTTTCTCTTTTTTTAAAAAAGTTTTCGGCAGAGTTTCGGTATGATTTGGATATCTTTTTTTCTCGAAAAAGGTGAATTTGCTATTCTCTTTTCAATTTTATCTCATTATTTACAAGCCGTTCGGCATGCAGATTTGAAGCAAATAAATGCACAAGTAGCAAGTAAGATGCATCAGGATGGTCTTCTCATTTCAGGTCACCTATCCTAGATGGACCCTACGCCTATGTTGAGTCTCCTAAGTCAAATGCACGTGATGAAAAAAAATATTCCTACTAGGGATCCGGCATGAGGTTTTGTTATACTAGGTTTAAAACCAGGGTTTACTGCTCTAGACCTTGCTTACCCGAGCGGACAACTCGAGCCGAGGAGAGGCAGTATACCGGGGATACAGAAGCTCCGTCGGCTTAGCAACTTGTTCGAACCTCGTTATAAAATGGGATAAGACTCTAAATCGAAGAGAATTCACGCAAAGTGCACCCTTCTTCATGATTAAGAAGACTCGGAGAGAAGAAGGGTTTTATAGTAGTCTATATACAATTCACAAAATATCAAACCGGTAAAACATTTAGCACATTAGGCATGCAACATGTAGGAAAATCAGATAAAGCCTAATATAAAAGTTATTCTAACCTCGAATTCTTGAACCCTTAGCCAGAGATTCTGTGTCTTTTATCCCCAGCATAGTCGCCAAAGCTATCACACATTCTTTTTACACACCAACCCCGGAAGGATAATGTATAAGGGAGTTTTTCCAATTTAAGTGACATTATTCGAAATGAGATTATTTATTTGATTTTTCTTTGTTCAGAGTATCCACTTGGGAAAGGTTTGTTTCTGGTGTTCCAAGTCACTGGTTTAGTTTAAATCCTAAATCGAGGAAGATTTCGACTTTCTATTCGAAGCATGCGAAGCAGAAATTGTAAATAAGGAATTCTGTTAACTTGAGGGAAGCTGTTAGGCAGCCCCGTATTCCGTGGTTCTAGCCCAATCACTTAAACTATCATAATTGGACTATTATCTGATTATTAAATACATGTTTTAAACCTATGGTGAAATTTTAAATTATATACTGATTTTTATTAATTTTTAAGAAAATTGAACGTCGTTTAAAATGTGTTTTGGATTGTGTCACGTGAAATGCACCCACAATTCGGAACACATCTTATTAAAAAATTTTGGACTTGGATTTGGGTCAAATAAAATGCACACTTGAGTTTAAGAAGGTTAAATTATTAAAGAACGCGCCTAAAGTGATAACGCTTTATTAAATTTGCGGGAAGCCATGAAAATTTGCTAAATAGCGTATCCCGAATTCTATATGTTTTAAGAAACTAAGTTAAATGAGGGCCACACATTTGTGATTTCGTCCGGAGTGGCACACCTTAATTTTATTTTTTAAGGACATTCAAAGTAAATTTTGGAGGGCCATGGGTTATCTTGTTATCTAATTATGGTCCTCCTTGGTCATTTTAAAAAAATTGGTTTATCGAGCACTAAGGGTATTTTGGCTGTGACTGCTTCTAAATCAGCATGGATTTTCAGATTGTGCTGTCAAATGAAACCCAATAGGCCTGCATATACCTGTGATAGTAGAGCTGAACCCCTAAGGTTTGGTATGAAAAAATCAGTACTAAAATCATTTAACATGCTCATGAGTAAAAGTTTTATCTCTATGCATTACTCGACCCCATATGTAGCTAATCAGAAAATTCATTTTTAGTTCTAATAGTCCTGAACTATTATGCTTACCATGGATTTGTATCTAGCTAAGAAATACAATAGTAATGAACACTTAACACATATGATAGCTAAAAAACGAGGTTCGATAATTTAACTGGGAAAATATGTAATAGTCATTAACTAGGGAGACTAAACGCTTGATCTGGGAACAATCTCCAATGTCTAACTAACTGGGATTGCAGAAAACAAAGAACACTAACATTTACTATTAGAGCTAAAATAAATGAATAATACAGTCCAACAGTCTGGTTCATCAATACACATAAGAGATATTCTATATGAATTTCTTACACATAATTCAGGAACGAGGAAACCTAATCAACATTTATAATTCTAAATCTCACTAGGAATATTAATATAGTAAAAAAAAATGAATGTAGTTTCCAATGTTCTCTTCATTCAATAGGAACTTCAGGTCCTTTACACATTTTGAAAACAATCTTCAAGCATGAGCTAAGAAAAATACCTGATTACAACAGTAAACAAGGAAGCTTATGGGCTTAGGTAACAACAGTAGCAGTAAATCAAACAGAAGTAGATAAAGCTAGCAGCTGTGTCACCCAAAAATGCACAAAGGAAACCAATTTCGGAAATTTTTTGAACCGGTACCAAAGTTAAACAACCTCAGCAATCAGACACCAACCAAAAACTGGCCTAGATACTTGACTATCAACAACATCCAACTCATTTCAACGTCTGAATATTCAGGTATTGTTTTGAAGATAAAAACCATAGAAGACTCTTATAGAACAGTATTTTTTGCAATTAAACTCTCGGAACTCTCTCCAAAATATTAGGCTCTAACCTTTTCCCACTATTATTTTTCTTTTTTTAAACTCCCCTTACAAGGAAAGAATAGTATATATTTACACGTAAAGAATTAGGGCACCTTTCAGGTTTTTTACCCTTAGCTTTTTAGCCCTTTTAGTCTTTGTTTTAGCTTAGGGGCCCCTGAAATTGTTACTTTCTACCCAAGTCAGCCTACACAAAAGCTAAAAATGAAATTAACCCCTCACCCTAGAATCTTATAGGGGCTTCTTATTTTAGTAACTGCAAGATTCCTTATGTGATCTACCTAAATTACCCCCAATTTATCCCTGTATTTACCCTCTAATTTGATCAAACAAACTGGGGTTCAGAATTGATCAAAGAATTCTAAAAAAATTGAATCAAACATGCAATACTCACGCCAATAAATCCAATCACAAGACTTTATCACAATTAAACTAAGCATTAATTAGAAAAAAACTAATGCCTAGGTTGAACAGTAGACAAGACTAATACTATTGGAACTAATTTAAACTCAGGGATTACACATAGAAATCAACTCAACGGAAAAGATTAATACAACTCAAATCCAAACTAATTAAACTCAGGAATTTAACAAATGAAATTCAACTAATACAAACTAAACCTAATTCGAACTCAGACATTAACCAAATAAGACTGATACAACTTTGACTTAAACCTGACGAAACTCATGAATTAAAAATGAAATTCAACTAACACAAACTAAACCTAAATCTAACTTAGGAATTAATCAAACAAGATTGATATAACTTTGACTTAAGCCTGACTAAACTCATAAAAACAAATTAACAGAAAAGAGATGAGGTAGAGGGAAATTAGAAAAGAAAACTAGAAAACTTAGCTTAATCTCTACGAATCGAAACATGAACTTTGAATGGAACTCTTCATGCACAATTTGAAAAATTTTGGAAAACTTAGATTTAGGTTTTGGGCAGTTGTGGAGACGTTCGAGTGAGGTTGAGTGCGGATTTAAGATGATAGGGTTAAGGAGGTCATAGGGTGTCAGTTTGGGATTGGTTGGTGGTGGTAGGGTTTTGGCCGAGAATTTGCTATAATATTCAACGAGTTCGGCCAGGATTTGAAGGAAAATAATAGTGGATTCGTGGTGAGGGGGTTTAGGAGAACCAAGAGTGTCTAAATGGTTGTGTTTGGGTGGTGGCACCGCATGTCGCGGCGGAGGGTCCAAGTTTCTGAGTGATATAGAAGGGTTTGGGTAAGATTCGAGGGATGGGAGTTGGTGATTTAGAATGGGTAGTAGGAGCGGAATAAAGGGTGTTAATTTGGTGGCCACCGGAGCTACGCCGCCACCGTGGGCGATTTCCGGCCGGCGGCAGACGGCGGTGGACGGTGGAGTTCAGGATGGTCTCTAGAGTTGACTGGAGACGGATTCGGGGGGGGGGGGGGCAGGTAGGGGTCGTTAGGACATTAATATACTAATGGATGCTTAGTTCAATTTTGTAGATTTTCCTTTCTTTTTCTTTGGAAATTAAAATTGAAATTAAAAATAAAATAAGACTGAATAAATCCTAAAAAATTAAATTAGTCCAACTAATTATATTAAATCCTAATTATTGTCCAACACAATTAATTAATAACAACTTTAAGGAAACTAACAAAAAATCAACTTAAACAAAGCAAGAAATAAATCTAATATTTTTATTTTTTGTATATTTTGTAAATCCTAATTACCAATTAATATTAGAAATATGTGAAATTCAATCCTAAATGAAAATACAATATTTTGTATGTTTTATGAATTATGTAAATTAAAAATGCACACAAAATTCAAACAAACACGAAAAGTATGTAATTAATCTGGAAAATTAAATAATTAACAGGAAAAATCCCAAAGGTAAGACTTTTGTAGGAGTAATTCACGCGAGGCAAAAATCACATTCTCACAGTCATCGATCGGAGTCGGAGAAGCAAGAATCAGGCTCAGAGGACCAGAATACGTCGGAGCAAGGCTGACAATGGCCGTAAAATTTCGAGTCGGCCAAGGTCTTGTTGAATACCTTTGAGGTCTGGCCTCGAATCTTCAAGCATTGAGCACACAGGTGTAGTAGGAGGTGAATATAAGACCACATGGCCTGAGAAACCACGGTTTCCGGTGGGTTTCACGGTTTAAGACGATATGAGATGATTAGTTTCCAGGAAGGTTTGAGGGAGTTCGAGAGACGAAGAGGTTCAAAGGCGACTGATTCAGAGAAATATTTTTAGGGTTGATGGGGTTTGTATAACTAAAAAAGGAATGAATGAGTGTGAGCCATTGATGTAAAAGAAAAAGTCCTGGTGGGTTATTTTAGTGGGTCGTGGGTCGGGTGAAATTAGGATTTGGGCCGGGTAATGGGGGTTTGTAATTGGAGTTTAATTGGGGGGTTGGTTTAGGCTATAATTGATATAAAATCTGGCAGCATTTAAATAGCCACTTTTCCCCTTATATTTTTTATAAAATAGTAAAATAATTTTCTGAAAATAATGAAAAGTACCAAATCCATTAATAATATGTAAATACTATATTAAAAATACTGGAATCTATTTTGTGATTATAAACACAATTAAATCTTAAAATGGGCTAAAATTGCAATAATACAATTTAAGTTTAAAAACACCAAATCAGTTTATAAAATTGTGCAAAAATTACCATTAATATATTTTGGTTTAAATGTGTCAATAAAATAAATCATTCACCAAAATTGATGATTTTTGAAATAATTATTGATTTTCGTACTGCTAAAAATGGACACTAAATTGATTTTTAAATTTTTTAAAAGATTAGAAAATATGAAAACACTTGGGCATGCTTATATATGCATATATACACAATTTCTAAAGCGTTTTGCATATAAAAAATGTACAGAGAAAAATAGGGTATCAACACTAACCAAACAAATGGATTGAGTCGACAACATCATACGAACTTATCCGTGCGATCAAATCGCCTAAATAACCTCAAAAATAAGGAATGAAACCTCAAAATCATGAATTTTTCTCAAAACTTCATCAAGTTTCAAATTTAGAACTTAAAGTGCGAAACACGTCAAACGAAATCCGTTTTCAAGAAAAGTTTACAGGAAGGACTTAAAACATATATAAGTCCTATACCAGGCGCCAAAACCAAAATACATGCCCGATACTATCGCCTTCTAGTCAAATATCATTTCCAATTTTCTTAAACATTATAGAAAAATAATTTCCTTTCAAAATTCATTTCTCGGGCTCGGGACCTCGGAATTCGATTTCTGGCATACGTCCAAGTCCTGTATTTTCCTACGGTCCCTCCGGGACCGTCAAATTACGCGTCTAGGTCCGTTCGCCCAAAATATTGATCAAAGTTAAATTTATTCATTTTAACATAAAAACTTAGCATTTTTCACAGAAATTCACATTTAATCTTTCCGGCTATGCTCCTAGACTGCGCATGCAAATCTAGGTAACTCTAAATGAGGTTTTCAAGGCCCCGGAGACAGAGAAGCTAATAACCATTTTGGGCTCGAATGACAGAAGAAGGAAGTACCTGAGTCAGGGAAAAGATGAGGATAATGGCTGCACATATCGGACTCGGAATCCCAGGTTGATGCCTCAGGAGGCTGAACAATCCACTTAACACGAATAGAAAGAGAACTCTTGGATCTCAATTGACGAACCTGCTGGTCTATAATAGCCACCAGATCCTCCTCGTAAGACACCTGCTTGTCCAAGTAGACAGTGCTGAAATCTAACACGTTGGACGGATCGTTGTGATACCTCCGAAGCATGTACACATGAAACACTAGATGCACGACTAATAAGCTCAGAGGCAATGCAAGTTTATAAGCCACCTCTCCCACAAGATCAAGAACCTTAAATGGATTAATGAACCTAGGGCTAAGCTTCCCATTCTTACCAAATCTCATTATGCCCTTCATAGGCGACACTTGGAGCAATACCTGCTCACCAACCATAAAATCCACATCCCGAACCTTGCGGTCTGGATATCTCTTTTTCCTAGGCTGTACGAAGCCTATCCTAAATGATCCTAACCTTGTCCAAGGCCTCCTGAATTAGATCCGTGCCTAACAACCAAGCCTCTCCCGGGTCAACCCATCTGACCGGAGATCGACACCGCCTACCATATAAAGCCTCATAAGGAGTCATCTGGATACCTGACTGGTAGGTGTTGTTGTAGGCAAACAATAGTAAAGGTAATAACTGATCCCATGAACCTCCAAAGTCGACAACGCAAGCGCGGAGCTTATCCTCCAAAATCTGAATGGTCCGCTCGGATTGTCCATCCGTCTAGGGATGAAATGTTGTGCTCAACTTGACCAGTATGCCCAACTCTCACTGAACTGCTCTCCAAGAGCGCGGGTAAATTGATTACCCACAATATCCCGAATATAGATCTCAGCTAACCTCTCAGAAGAATATGAGACTTCCACAGGAATGAAATGCAATGACTTTGTCAGCCTATCAACATGAACCAAACTATGTCGAACTTCTTCTGAATCAGTGGAAATCCAGTAAAAAAGTCCATAGTGATTCGCTCCCACTTCCACTCAGGAAGCCCAATCCTCTTAAGTAAACCACCAGGTCGCTGATGTTCGTACTTAACCTGCTGACAATTCAAACAACAAGTCACATATGCTACGATATCCTTCTTCATGTTATGCCACAAATAATGCTACTGCAAATCCGGATACATCTTCGCGATGCCCAGATGAATAGAATACCGGGAACTATAGGCCTCTTCTGAAATCTACTCTCGAAGCCCATCAACATTGGGCACACAAACTCGACCCTACAATCTCAAAACACCGTCATCATCTAAGGTAACCTACCTGGAACCTCCACGCTGCACCATTTCTCTATGGACACACAAATAGGGATCATCAAACTGGCGATCACGGATACCCTCCAATAATAAAGAACGAGAAATCGTGCAAGCTAATACTAGACTAGGCTCAGAAATATCTAACCTCACAAATCGATTTTCCAAAGCTTAAGGCCTCTCACTGACCGGAATGTAGTCAAGATTTCCCATACTGGTTGACTTCCTACTCAAAGCATCAGCGACCACATTGGCCTTCCCGGGGTGATATAAGATAGTAATATCATAATCCTTCAACAATTCCAACCACTTTCTTTGCCTTAAATTCAACTACTTTTGCTTGAACAAGTACTGAAGACTCTTGTGGTCAATGAACACCTCACATGCCACGCCATAAAGATAGTGCCTCCAAATCTTCAACACGTGAAAAATGGCTTCCAACTTTAAGTAATGAACCAGATTGTTCTTCTCATAAATCTTCAGTTGCCTCGAAGCATGGGTAATGACCCTGGCATCCTGCATCAACACTGCACCAAGCCCCACACGGGAAGCATCGCAATAAATAGTATAAGGCCTTGAATATGTGGGCAAAACCAACACCGGTGCCGTAGTCTGAGATGTCTTGAGCCTATTAAAGCTCGCCTCCCACTCGTCCGACCATCTGAAGCGGTCACCTTTCTAGGTCACCTGCCAATCCCAAGAAACTCCGAATCTCTGTAGCAGATACTGGTCTAGGCGAGTTCTTAACTACCTCAATCTTCTTCGGATCAACCTGAATACCCTCTACTGATATAATATGACCCAGGAATGCAACTGAACCAAACCAGAATTCACACTTCGGAAAACTCAAAGTCTGAAGAACCACCCTGAGATGCTACTCGTGCTGCTCCTGTCTATGGGAATATATCAAGATATCATCAATGAAGACTATCACAAATGAATCCAAATAAGGCCTGAACACTCGGTTCATCAAATCCTTAAAAGCTGCTGGGGCATTTGTTAACCCGAATGACATAACCAAGAACTCATAATGCTCGTACCAAGTTCGAAAAGCTATCTTAGGGACATCGGATGCCCTAATCCTCAACTGATGGTAGCCAGACCTCAAGTCAATCTTGGAAAATATCTTATGACCCTAGAGTTGATCGAACAAATCATCAATCATTGGTAGCGGATATTTATTCTTGATTATTACCTAGTTCAACTGCCGGTAATCAATGCACATTCTCATCGAACCATCCTTTTTCATAACGAAGAACACCGGACCCCAACGCGACACACTGGGTCTAACAGAACCCTTCTCAAGCAAGTCCTTCAACTATTGTTTTATCTCTTTCAACTCAGGTAGGGCCATTTGATATAACGGGATACAAATGGGCTGGGTGCGCGGAGCCACATCAATACAAAAGTCGATATCCCTATCGGGTGACATTCTCGGCAAGTCTGAATGGAAAACATCAGGATACTCGTGAACAACGGGCATAGAATCAATAGAAGGGACCTTGGTACTATGATCATGAACATATGCCAGATAGGTCAAACACACCTTCTCGACCATACGCCGAGCCTTCATATAAGAGATAACGCTACAGGTAGAATGACCAGGAGCCTCTCTCCACTCTAATCAAGTCATACTCGGTAAAGCTAAGGTCACAGTCTTGGCATGGCAATCCAAGGTAGCATGGTAAGGCGATAACCAGTCCATGCCCAATATAACATCGAAGTCGACCATGTCTAAAAGGAACAAACCTACATGACTCTCGAGACCCCCAATCACCATAGTACATGAACAAGGGACTCGATGAACCACGATAGAATCACCCACCGGTGTAGACACATAAATAGGAACATTCATGAATCGCTATGCATGACAAGGTACGGTACAAAATAAGATGATACGTACGAATAGGTAGATCCTAGATCAAATAGAACTTAAACATCTCTATAACAAACCAGAATGGTACTTGTAGTGACTGCATCTGAAGCCTCAGCTTTGGTCCTGGCTGGAAGGGCATAACTTTTGGGTTGGGCCCTACCAGCCTGATCTACCTCTCTGGTATGGTCTGCAACTGGCTGGTCTCTACCTCTAGTGGTCTGAGCTCCACCTCTAGGACCTCTACCTCCACCTCTAGCACCTCTACTCCCACCTATAGCTGACTAGGTGGGCTGTGGAACATCCAGTGCCTGCACCATAGCACGAGAACCCTGTTGCTAATTCCTGCTTGAAGCACGAGGAAAACTCCTAGCAATGTGCATCGTGTCACCATAAGTAAAACAAGCCCTTTGCTGGCCGTGGAAACACTAAAGCAGTGGTGCACTGATAGGTGCTGGTGGTGAAGTGAAGGAATACTGATCAGGATACTGCATCTGAAGACCACGGCTACCTGAAGCACCGTGAGAAACCTGGAGTGCTGACTGTGAAGGACCTAGAAGAATGACCCCTATTATACTAATCTTTGCCTCTAGATGAGGCATCAGTGAACCTGCCTGACTAACGAGGTCTCTTGTCTACCGTGTGACTACCCCCTGTAATAATACCATCTCAATTCTCCGGGCCACATTGGCCATCTCGTGGAAGGATATCTCACTCCAGTCCCTCTAGCCATCTGAAGAAGAATCGACTAAATATTCCCATCAATAAACTGTCTCACTCTCTCCCTCTTAGTGAGAAGTATAATAAGGGCATTGCGAGCTAAGTTAATGAACCTGGTCTCATACTGAGGACTGCCATGGATCCCTGCTGGAGACACTCGAACTGCCTCCGGTAGCCCTCTTGCTGTGTAATAGGGAGAAAAATCTCAAAAAATAGTTGCGTAAACTTCCCCCAGGTCAAGGCTGGCGGTCCTACTAGTCTAACTAAGCAATAATCCCTCAACCAAGTCTTGGCAGATCCAGACAAGTGAAACGTAGCGAAATCAACCCCATTGGTCTCAACAATACCCATTGGTCTCAATAAGCTCATGGAAATTATCCAAATAATCCCGGGGGTCCTCAGTAGATGCACCGCTAAATGTAGAAGTGAAAAGCTTGGTGAACCTATCCTTCCTCCACAAAGTATCAGTAGACATGGCTGCCCCATCGCCGGTCTGAGCGACTACCCCCGTCTGAACTGCTCCAACTGGCTGAATCGCTGGAATATGAATCTGGAGAACTATCTGCTCCGAAGTGGGGGTAGCAGGAGTCTAAGCCCATCCTCCATCCTGAGAAGTTGCTGGTGCTACAAGAAGAAGACCTGCTCGGGTGACACTCTCCATGAGGCCTACCAATCGGACTAGAGTGCTCTAAAAAATTGGGGTAGCAATAAACCCCTCTTGGGCCTGAGCTAGGTCCACCGGAACTACTGGGGCTAGAACCTCCTCTTCGAAATCAACCTAAGGCTCACCACTGGTGCTGCTGCTTGGGGAGGAGGTCTACCCCTACCTCGGCCTCACCCTATGCCCCTAGTGGAAGCTATGACTGTGGGCTCGGGCTGCTGAAGAGTAGATAAGGAAGCGCATGTTCTCGCCATCTGCGAAATAACAGAGTAGAAATTCAATTAGCATTTAAGAAACAAAATTGCACGACAAGAAAGAGCAAATGTGAAGTTTTCCTAACCCTAAAGCCGCTTGGGGATAAATACAAATGTCTCTGTACCGATCCCTTTGAATCTACTGAGCGTGTTCGTGAGTTGTGAGACCTATGCAACCTAGAGTTCTAATACCAACTTGTGACGACCTAGATTTCCCACCCTTGGGCTCGTGATGATGCCTACTCGTAGAAGCTAGGCAAGGCAGACATTCAAAATCCATAAATATATTAGTTCTAAATCATTTTTATCAATTTAATAAACATGAAATAAATAATTAAACAATAACAGAATTCATAAGTCAGCGGAAGACTTAAATCAAATAAGCAAAACAATACTGCAAAAATCAACATATGCCTCTACCCAGAAGTGGTTTCACAATATCCACGGACCACTAAGATTTACTACATACAACCGTTTTAAAGAAAGTAACACTGTCTGTCTCGAATATTTGAGATTGCAGATCGTAAGTAAAAATAGAAGAGATTTCGGGCATGCGGGCGCCTGCAGGACTACCTCCGGATCTTGTGGACTGAAGGATGGCTCCCTTGCTAACACTGCATGCCGTAAGATGCTCCGATATCTACACATAAGTGCAGAGTGTAGCATTAGCACAACCGACCCCATGTACTGGTAAGTGTCTGGCCTAACCCCAGCGAAGTAGTGACAAGGCAAGGACTAGACTCTAGATAAACCTGTGCAATTATAAAAATATGGTAGAAAAGTAAACAGGTAATAAGCAATTAAATACGGGAAGGGGAACATGCTATGAGGGTGGCAGATAATAAGTATATCAAGAACAATAAGGAAAACTAAAATTTTACCTCTAACACAGATAAAGAGAAATAAAGACAACTCTCACTTTCAGTTTCAATCTTGGTGCAGGCGTGCAACCCGATCCCATATTTCATATTGCATGGTGGGCGTATCACCTGCTCCCATTTCATCATATCTTGTGGTAGGTATACCCCCCGCTCCCATTTTATCATATCTTGTGTTAGGCGTACCACCCCCATCCATTTTATTGTATTGTGTGGTAGGCATACCAGCAGCTCCCATTTCATTATCTCTCACGGTAAACGTACCGCCTGCTCTTATTTTAATATACCTCGTTGAGGCATACCACCCGCTCCCATTTGATTAATATACCTCGTGGTAGGCATACCCCCCGATCCCATTTCATCAATCTTGTGATAGGTGTACCACCCGATCCTATTTCGTGTTGTCACATAGTCACAAGAAATGCCGGCAAGGGAACAAGCAATATAATAACTTTCCTGTAAGAGAACAACAATATAGAAACAATTATCCTGCCAAGGGAGAATCAGCTATAGCCAACCTTAACTCGGTTTGATTAATGGAGATGCTCAATCATAAATGGGATCTATGAGGATAAACAAATCTTTGCTCAATATGTTAGATCGTTTGTAAAGGCATACATAATGTCATTTAAGAATATAACAACTTTCAATTTAAGACTCACGGTCATGCTTGACACCAGTGTATATATACTCGTCACCATGCTTGTATGTCGTATTCAACAAGGAGCAAGTAGCTAATATGACTCAACTTCTAATCCCTCAAGCTAAGGTTAGACCGAACACTTACCTCGAATTTTGAGGGCCAAGTCAAGCCTCAATTACCGCGTTGCCTCTCGAATTTGGCTACAACCCAATTGAATCTATACGTAATTGACTCAATGTCATCAATAATAGCTAAACAATCCAATTTCAAGTTCAATTATAACTTCCCAATCATTCTTCCCAAAATTCCAAAAATCGAACCCAGGCCCCCTTGATCAAAACGCGAGGTTTGGATCAAAATCAAATTACCCATTCATTCATGAGCCCGAATATATAATTTATTCTCAAATTCGACCCCAGAATGAGGTATAAATCAAGAGAAATAAAAAAAACCCCAACTCTACCTAAATAACTTATTTTCTACCCTTAATCACATATTTTAGGACTAGAAATTCATTAAATATTGATAAAAATGGAAGAAAACAAGTTAAACAATGCTTACCCAAGAAAATTTGATGAAGAAGTACTTCAAAAATCGCCTAGGAGCTTTGGAGAAGAAGGAGTTTTGTAAAATCTTAAGAAATCCCAAAAGTGTTCAGTTTTTGGCTTTTGAAAAGTCACTAGGCGAAAATGTGCATCGCGTTCACAACAGACATTTTGCGTTCGAGATGGGTCAGGCTGCATAGGCCTTCATGTTCGCGGGCACTGTCTCGCATTCATGAAGTAGGAACAGCTCGAGCCTCATGTTCACGTTCAAAGGATCGCGTTCGCATAGGGTAATAACCCCACCCCCTGCCCAGGCCCACTTTGGCCTTCGCATTCGTGTGGCCAGGCTGGCGTTCGCGAAGAGATGACCCCCTCACTGCCTCGCGTTCGCGACCTAGGTTTTATGTTCGCGTAGAAGGATTTCCCTTCGTGAAATTTTACACATCGCGTTCGCAAGGGTACTCCCGCGAACGCGAAGAAGGAGGCATCAGAAATCCAACACTTGAAGAACCTGCAGCATTTTCTAAGTCCGAAACCTTTTGGAAACACATCTGAAACACACCCGAGCCCTCGGGGCTCCTAACCAAATACACGCACTGACTCAACAACATCATATGAACTTATCTGTAAGATCAAATCGCCTAAATAACCTCAAAAACAAAGAATCAAACCTCAAAATCATGATTTTTTTTCAAAACTTCATCAAGTTTTAAATTTAGAACTATAAGTGCGAAACACGTCAAACTACGTTCGATTTCAACCAAATTTCTCAGGAAGGACTTAAAACATATATAAGACCCCGGCGCCGAAACCAGAATACGGGCCCGATACCATCGCTTTCTAATCAAATTTCATTTTCAATTTTCTTTAACATTTCTGAAAAATAATTTCCTTTAAAAATTCATTTCTCGGGCTTAGGACCTCGGAATTCGATTCCGGGCATGCGCCCAAGTTCTTTATTTTCCTACGATCCTCCGGGGCATTCATATCACGAGTCCGGGTCCATTTGTCCAAAATGTTGACCAAACTCAAATTTATTTATTTTAACATCAAAACTTAGCATTTTTCACAGAATTTCACATTTAAGTGTTTCAGCTAGCATCCGGACTGCGCACGTAAATCAAGATGACTCTAAATAACGTTTTAAGGCCTCAGGGATAAAGAAGTCAATTAAAAACAATTGATTCCCTTTGGGTCGTCACAATTTTTTATGAAGGAGAAAACTCCTCATATAAGAAATGTTGAATACATGGCCACATTAACCTCCATTATCCCTACTCCATGTGTTTAAAAAGTCCAAATGGCCGGGATCTAGGGGTGTGCGCCGGCTGGTTCGGTTCAATTTTAATGAAATTCGATTATTCGGTTTCAATTTTCTATTTCGTGCACCAGTAACAGAATCAAAGTTAGTTTATTTTCTTCGATTTTTGTTAATTTGGTTCGGTCGATTATCGGTTCAATTCGATTGATTTAGTCTTGTCGTATTGAGATTTTCAAGACCTCTTCTACAAAAAAGATATGTTTAATTTGATGTTTCAGTGCAACTAAAATTACGAAAATACGATACTTATGATATGATTAGCCAAATTATTTAGTTTTTTTTTTGGTAATTAAGGCTTTTTCATTAATCACTAATAAAGTAACATTACAAAACTATAGTTTAGCTTCAACTCAGCTGTCAAATTATTTAGTTGACATAGGAAATATAGATTAAATATGAACCAAGAGAAAACTCAGTCCTGCAAAGACCGTAAACATGAACATACTAATATGAGTCCAGCTAAATCTAAGGCAGCCGTTGCAAATGAGAGTTTGCTAGAATAGATTGATATTACTTGGAACGTGTGACTTTATTTGGGCTGGGCTTCAAATTTTATTATGTAAATCTATTCGTAAATATTATATGGGACGTCTTATTTAGTCAGTTCGCTTAATATAGATTTATTATTTTAAAAACTTTTAATTTGTACTTATTTTTAAAATAATATCCGCATCTTTTCTCCTCCTACTTCTCCTCTTTCATCGTCTTCTTCTTCTTCCTCTTCCTCCTCCTCTTCTTCTTCTTCTTCTTCTTCTTCTTCTTCTTCTTCTTCTTCTTCTTCTTCTTTCTTCTGCTGTTATTAGTGCTGCTATGAAACTTTAGATTCATGGGATGATTGCCATTAATATGTTTATCAGATTATTTAAATATAAATTATAAATAACTCCATAAATTAGTAGACAATAATTTATGAATATTTTCATGTATGTAAGTTAGTAGACAATGATAATTCTGTTCTTTTCACGTTTATTGTTTTTAAAATTTATGATTTAGATATTGTTAGAAAGCTTTTTCAAAAACTTCAGCTTATATAGTGCTGAAGTTTTTACAAATGGACTAAATAACTTCTAACTCTAGAGCTAAAGTTTGACAAGTACAAAACAAAAACTTCAACTCGCCAGTTACAAAACAAAAACTTCAGCTCGCCAGATACAAAACAAAAACTTCAGCTCGCCAGTTACAAAACAAAAACTGCAGCTCTAGAGATGAAGTCCGCCAATTATAAAAACAAAAACTTCAGCTCTATGGCTGAAATTCGCCAGTGAAAAAACAAAAACTTCAGTTCTAGAGCCGAAGTTCGCCAGTTAAAAAAATAAAAACTTCAGCTATAGAGCTGAAATTTGTCAATTGCAAAATAAAAATTTTAGTTCTAGGGTTGAAGTTCGTCAGTTACAAAAACAAAAACTTCATCAATTACAAACAAAATCTTCAGCAAATAGAGAACAAAACTTCAGCTACTAGGCTTAAGTTCATCAATTACGAACAAAAATTTCATCCCACTTGGTTTAGCACACTTGCTACTTCAGGCCCATTTACTAGAATGCTGAAGTTTTGCGTAATTACCTTTGCTACTTTAGCCCCGTATGCTCAAGTTCTGCGAAAAAGCGGGTATGATTGTAATTTTTTTTCCAAAGCGGCACAAGTTAAAACGTGACACAAAAAACGAGTATAGATATAAATGCCCCAATCTATTCTATATTATATTAGTATAATAAAAGCATAAAAACCCTATTGCAAAATATTATTAGTCTTTTTTACCCTTTTAAAATAGAACTTATATTAAACAAAATTATCATTTTCCTATTTTCCTAATATTTGGGAGCATTAAACTAAATAAAATTTGACTACAGATTCTTTTCTTATTTCGGTCTGCATAAAATTCTAATATTTAGAAATTTAAAGTCAAGTAAAATTTAACTTATATAAATATATTCGTTACTTGAATTTGGGTAAAATAACTATTAACCTATCATTATGATTCCTAAACAGCCTCTCTCGCATTAACAATATATTCATTTATAAATATGATTATATGTTACTAAAACATTACCTAACCTAAATAAAACTTAAAAATCTAAACAATCCAGCAATTTCATTACGTGTATTGCATATGCACATCTTGTCAAACAACAAGAATAATCAGTGAAAACTAACAACTGATATTAAACTAAATGCAATATATGTTTAAATTATTTACTAAATATCTACTATATATTAATTTTGAATATTATAAAAGTATAAAACAACCCTTCAAGTTCAATAACCCTAACATAAACTAAAAATATTTAAGGTACCTAACAACATAAAAATATATGGAATAATTTGTATGAAGTCAATTATTACCACAGAGTTGAAGTTTCGATGCTCTTTAAAAAACTAAATTATTCCCTCAACAAATAAATTATCTAATTCTAAAACTAGGCGGGTATATATATATATCAAGTAAAAAGGAACCCTCCTATGATAATCTAACTACCAATAACAAATACTCCTCTCTAACAAACCTGCCAACAGTTTCTACTAATGACAACAGACTAATGCCGGATAAGGAAGTCAATGACCAATGCATGAAGGATACAATTAATACACCTGATACTAGCTACCTACACGTGACAGATAGTATGTACCCTAGTTCTCTTAACAACTAATCATTAGATCAAAACCAGCTTAGCAGAAATCTATTGGATGAAAAAGTTTTTAAAAAATAAGCCTCAATAAAAAACAAGTAACTTATTGATCAACTATTGAGCAATTCCCACCATTGTATAGGACTCTTTAGAACACTAATACTCCCATCAAACACCTGTCCAATGACACATTAGGAATAAAACAAATGGACATAGTCCTAGAACATGCGGCAACTACAAGCCCTTGTCCTAGATGGAGGCAGGACTAATGAGCTTTGCAATCTCATTTAACGTGGAGATCAATGACCAGGACACTGTCATATTAATCCAAACTACTTTATATCTAGCATAATTAATATCGGAAGGAATAAGATTAGCTATGAACAACTACATGAATCAAACATGGATCAATAATGTGCTACAACCTTTGACACCAACCATGAACCACAACCTGATCCAAGCCATGCAAAATCACTGGAATCTACCACCTTGTGCAAACTCACAAACTCCAATGAACCTCCCTCTAGGCCTTCCCTTCTTTTACCAGATGAGATCTCACAAATCATCCTTATATTCATACCATGGGATACACATGCAAACAAAACTCATCCCACTACATAGACCAACATCCCCAACCAGATAGAAGCCAACCCCCCACAACAATCAAGGACTAGCAGGAAACCCAAAAAGAGGATGAGGAAGAGATTGAAGCCTCTAAACATGAAATCAAGTGTGAAATTTGCAAGCCTAAACGTGGTAAAAGTACTACGTTTCAAGGAAATATTGAGCAAGAAGTTCATATTCAATTGTCCTCCATTAATGTACAAATGCTCCATTGACATAAGGCCAACATGGGATACAACAGTAGGTTCCCATATAGTGATATTAGTTCCATGAATAAGAAACAAACCCAATTCTTATATGGATGAGGAGATGACCTTGAACCTCCAATAACCATTAAGGATAAATAAAGCCTCAAGTGTCATATTTTGGAACATACGCTGAGCAAACAATGATGATTTTTGTAGAAACTTTAGGGAAATCATTGACACTCACAAGCTTTGTGTAGTTGCACAACATGAGACTAGGATCTCACATGCATCTCTGTTAAATGACTTCAACCTCACAGAGATGATCGAGGTCCCTGTTGAAGGTCAAGCTAGAGGATTGACCATTCTCTATGATAACAATGTGGTCACTGTTAACAACTTTACTAGTAAGGGTCAGTAAATTCTCGCTATAATTGAGGCACTCCTCTTTCGCTTTACTTGGCTCCTAAGCACAATTTGATCTAGCACTAAAAATTATGACAGAGAAATTATGTGGCAATACTTAGAAAATATATCAACCACATTCAATGAAGTATGGTCAGTATGAGGGGATTATGGATATAAACATGTCATCCGAAAAGTTTGGAGGTAGGATGGTTAGCCACTCCAGAACCTCTAGGATATGGAATCATAAAAATAATTGTAGAATTTTTTTTCTAGGTTATAAGGGTTGTAAGTTTACTTGGGCTAATCTTAGAAAAAAATTCGAGGGTTTAATTATGGAGAGATTAGATAGATTATTAGCCAATGAGGAATGGTATAATTTTTTTCCTGGCTCCTCAGTAACCCATCTATCAAAAACCTACTCGGACCATAACCCACTACTCCTTAAACTTAATTCCTTTACCACTAACCTATCACAAAAGCCCTTTATGTTAGAGAATATTTGTGTACACACCTTCATTTTATCAAACAGGGAAAATACTAATTTAAGGATTTCCATGCTTAATTTTGTCATGAATGTTAGAGAATGGAGTAAGAATACATTTGGATACATATTTAGAAAGAAAAAGAAATTTTTGGCTAGGCTATGTGGTATACAATGCTCTCCATACTACGTGATAAGTTTGTGTTTTGACCACTTTTTAGCGCCTTTTATACTTTCATTTTAGTCCAAAAGTGCTTTGTATTCCCGAAAACTGATGAAATATGCTCAAATGCGAAAGTGTTGGAAAATGAGCCACAAAGATGAAGTCCAATTCAAAAAGGAGTAAAGTGAACTCAAGAACAAAAAGCAAGCAAAGTCCATTGTGTGGACCGTAGAATCCAAAGAAAATCCAACAGAGCTTAAGAGCAATATGCAAATCGTAGAATTATAGTGCTGCCGCAGAAGCCATAAAAGAGTTCAAGTTAAGCGAAGTCCAAGTTGAAGCTTCAAGGATATGCTGACCGCACAAATATTTGTCAGACCTCCTTTTTTACACACCACCCTGGAGGGTAGTGTATAAGGGATCTTTTCCAATTTAAGTAACATTATTATTCAAAATGGGATTATTTATTTATTCGAGTTGCCACTTGTGATAGGTTTGTCTTTTGGTGTCCAAGTCATCGGTTTATCTTGAATACCAAATCGATAAAATTTTTGACTTTCCAAATGAAGTCTGCGAACTAGAAATTCTTGAGTAAGGAATTTTGTTAACCCGAGGGAAGGTTTTAGGCACCCTCGGATTCCGTGGTTCTAGCACGGTCACTTCAACTATCATAATTGGCCTAATATCTGATTTTAAAACATGTTCATGCTATAGTACAATTATTTATCGCTTTTAACTGATTTTTAATGAAGCTCGAACATCGTTTAAAATGTATTTATGGATCACATCACATAAAATTCACCTAGATCCGAAACACATTTTATTCAACGTTTTAGGAATAGGATTTGGGTCACATGAAATGCACACTCGAGTTTAGGAAGGTGGATTTGTTAAAATGCGCGCCTAAAGCAACTAGTGCATTATTAACTTTGTGGGAGGCCATGAAAAATTCACTAAATGGCATGTCCCGAGTTCTAAAGATTTTTATGGAAAATAATCAAAGAGGGCCACACGCTTGTGATTTTATTTTGCACAGCGCACCTCGATTCCATTTTTAAAGGATGTTTGAACTAAGATTCGGAGGACCGTAACTATTTTGTATTATCTAATATGGCCCATATCTAATCAAATTAATAGGATTAATCTGCGAAACTTAAAATCACTCAATAGTTTCACCCAGACTACCTAAAAGCTCACATGAGAAAGAATTAGTTATTTTAAGTAAAGGGGTCTGACGCCAACACAAGTGAACAAGTGGCCCAATAAGAAGGAAATGACCCGAGTCAAGGACTGTCACACCTGGGCCCTAAAGTGAGCCTATTCTCGCAAATTTATTGGTTTTGGGTGACAGACTAAATGACGAGTCTCCATAATGCCCAAATAGGTGTCTAAATTGGCAAACATTTGGATGCAAATTCAGAAATGCCAAGCATAGAGACCAATATATGTTCTATTGAACTTGGGGTCAATTATTCCTTGATGGGAAATTGCATGGCATTTCAAAATTGATTTGGTTTGCAATCAATCAACAATCTAACTTATCAACTAACAGCAAGCAAGCTTGACTATGAAAGATACAACCAATATCTTCCAAGCTACCAGATAATGAGGAAACAAAGTTGTTATTAGCAATGACTAAAGTGAAAGAAACTAACGAATATGCTTCATGCTACTTTTGACCCATCATTCTTTTGATTACATATTCCATAAGAGGATCATCAAGCAGATAACAATACAAAATGTTTAAGAATAACTTTGACCTCTTAATACTCATAGATGTAGAACACAAGAGATCTGATGTCAAAATGGGGTCAATGTCCCTTTTAATACAAAATATCCATACTAACATACTATTCTAAACCTTAAAAGCATCATGAGGAATAATACAACAAGGAATGAAATTACACTATTTATATATATTGCAACCAAATCAAACACACAGATTAATCAGCTTGTAAGGTACAAATTCATTGTTAAATCACTGCTCAACTACAACTCCCAACTTGAATAAACCAACTTCAAGTTCACTCGTTTTCATACATTAAGGGTTGAAGTGAATACTGAAGATTGAAACAAAGAAAAATAATGAGTATCCGCAGAGTAAACAGCAGCCAACCCCAGCAGTAAAAAGATCAACTTTAAAACCCATGAAATAATATCAAGCGACCCAGGAATTAATTGCAAATGAGCAGCACTAGTAAAAAAACCAAAACCAAGCTCGAATGAATCCAATTAAACTCGAAAATGACCCTAGAAACTTCTGAAACCCCAACTACTGAAACACAAGGAAAACTCAAGCCATTTTTCAACCATACACAAGCTAGAGATTTAATTCAGAATATGGAACTCGAGATCACTCTTACAAAATTCGATGAAATAGTTATTTTCTAATGTTTTTTGTCGCTTGAAGTTTTTCAGAGCTTTTTATGTGTTTTTTAATACTTTGAAATCTGAATGAACCCCAAGTAATAATAACTTTATAGGCAAGTTACTAGGGCAAACTTCAAACCTAAGTTTTTAGCCTTAGTCCTTTTCAATGTTTTACTTTTAGCCATTTAGTCCCTCAATTCTTGACTTTGTACCCAAGTTAAATACCTATCAATCTGAAATTCAAATTGACACCCTCACCTGAAAGCTTCTTATTTAAGTTATGAGAGATTCCCTAAATTCAAATACCTAAACTGCCCCTGACCACCTTGTTATTTACCCTAAAATTGCTGACCCAGGTTAGACCAAACCTGTAACCATGGTTAATTACCAGGTCATGAGCTTTTGAGCACCCTCTGATTTTAACCCAAACTCCTTAAAAATTGAGCTACCTAACTCAACTACACCTATTTTAAACTAAAAATCAGAGCTATAACTAGTAACACCAATTACTAATCAATAGAAATTTAAGAAAACAAAATTCATCAATATACAAGCTCATGTTATCAGTGTGAATCAAAGAAATTAGAAACTCAAATGAACTTGAGATTACTGGCGAGCAATAGTCAAGGCATCAATTGTCTTAAATAGGGAAATAGGTCTAAAAGAGAAATTGACAAATATACATTGCATGTGCTCGTCTCTAAACAAAAGTCTAATTCCTATTATTTAGGTAAATACAATTTGTCCCAGCTCAGGAATCAAGCGTGAAGAACAAACTATCAGAAAAGGCTAGTGAAATTTAATTAAATCAAACTAAAACCAAGTCTAAACAAACAAATATACAGAAATAAGATGAAGAAGACTGAAATTAAAAGGTAAATGGAAAATTGGCTTTAAAAAATTTTGTTGAACCCTGCAAATCTTCATGCACCACTTCGGAAATCCTACATTCAAATTTTCAAGAGTGGCAGGGACAGTCGAGGGAAATTGATTGTAATTCTGAGGTGGGGGAGCTGGGGAGACTGTAGGGTGTGGTCTTTGGGTGGTTTGGTGATGGTGAGGTTTGGCTGGGGTTCTTTGAATCAATATTAAAGATGATCATCATAGATTTGAGGAATGGGATCTATGGTTTTGAATGAGGGAGGTCCGGTGGCCATGGGGTGTTAATTTGGGACCGTTTGGCGTCGATGCCGCCGTGCATGACGGCAGAGCCAGACATTCAAATGAAGATTCGAGGCTTTTGGCTACGGATTGAGGGCTCATAATGGTGGATTTATAAAGAGTTGGAAGAGGAGAGTAACTGGTGTTATTTGTAAGGTGTTTGGATAGTCACCGGCAACGGAAGTGATTTCCTACTGGCGGTATAATGTAGTAGGCGGCGGCGTTATGTTTTCCGGTGGGAGGTCTTGAGAGATGAGATGATAGGGGACCTGAGGGGATAGGGTTTGTTTGGACATATATATGTTAACCTATGGGGGCTTCAGGACCTTTGGATTAGATAACCTCGACGGTCCAGATTGCTTTAGGCCCAAACGGTGTCGTTTCGTTAAGACGGGGTGGGCCGTTTATTTTAATGGATTGGGCTAGGTAAAAAGGGGAATTTGAAGTGGATTTGGGCAACTTGGGCTGAAAGTTTAATTAAACTTGGCCCCAATTGGGTCTTCTTATTTTCAGACTTCTCTTTTTCATTCCTTTTCATTTTCTTTCTTTTTTTTATTTTTAAAAATTATTAATAATCCTAAATTCATCACAAGATTCCAATTTTACCTATGGAATATAAACCAATCCTATATAATTACTGACAAAACAAAATTAAAGGAAAAGTTACCTAAAAATTCAAAAATTAAATTAAAAGAGAAAATTGAACCTATTTTTTGGTTTTTCCTTTTGTAAAATGATCAATTGCTAATCAATACTTGAAAAATGATCAAATCAACTTTAAAATGTGGATGAAACATATTTTTTATTTTTTAAGAATTATCTAAATAAAAAATGCTAACAAAAAATGCAAACAAACACGAAAATCATGCAATTAATCATAAAAAACAAATATTTAAAAGGAAAAATCCTAAATCTACGAATTTTTTAGGAGTAATTCATGTGGGGCAAAAATTACATGCTCACAGCTGCCCCTCCTTGCATGTAAACACGAAGATTTTTCCTGCAAAGATAAGTGACCGGACACGAGTGATTTTTGCCTATTTGAGTACTCTATGAGAAGTATTTTGAAAAGCTTAGCTGCACACTGCTTCTGAGGTTGCCTACATATCCTCGGCTAAAGAGGAGTTAGGTTAGTGTAGTGCGGGAGTGTTTGGTTGCTGGGACTGCCTAAGCTGTGCTTTCACTGCTGATGCTGCTGCTACTGCTTGCTGACCTCCTTATTACATCAAAGGAAAATCAAAATATAAGCTAGATATGTCTATCAACTATGAGTTACAAGAGTCATATCTATAATTTCTTTGAAGATTTATCTTGAATCTTAGCTAATTTTTCTACAATCTCTGATCGGAATCTTGATTCTCGCAAGCTGTAGGTGTTGGTTCTTTCGTCAGCATTGGATCAGAGCGAAATAGGCAGAGCTTGTGACTTCAGTCAAGTTTTGAGCAGTCTGTATCCTTGTCCGCTTCAGCATTTCGGACTCACTCTTTTGGTCGTCTCGAACCCTGTGCCTCGAAGTCAAACCTGCTCAGACAACAAAACAAACAACAAACGAAATTTTTTCTGTCCCAGTTTTCACTAGGAAAATTTTGTAATGTATTTGTGATAAATGTTTGAACTCATTCTGTTTTTATTTTTCATTTTCAAGAATTGTATTTGTCAATGATAGAACACTATGGGGTTGGAGCCCTATTGCTAAAATGTCAACTCAGGGATTGGAGCCCTAATGTTGGCAAAAGATGACTAGGGAATGGAAGGCCTATGTGTGAAAAGGCGCAACTCAGGGATTGGAGCCCTAATGTTTTCTAAAGGATAAAAAAACTCAACTCATGGATTGGAGCCCTAATGTTGGGAAAAGGCGACTAGGGATGGAGGCCCTATGTCTAAAAGGCGCAACTCAGGGATTGGAACCCTAATGTTGATTAAAAGATAGAAAGCTCAACTCGGGGATTGGAGGCCTAATATTGGCAAAAGGCGACTAAGGAATGGAGGTCCTATGTCTAAAATCAGCCAACTCAAGAATTGGAGCCCTAATGTTGGCTAATAAGTAAAAAGCTCAAGTCAGGGATTAGGGCCCTAATGTTGGCAAAAGGCGACTAGGGAATGAAGGCCCTATGTCTAAAAGGCGCAACTCAGGGATTGGAGCCCTAATTTTAGCTAAAAGGAAGAGCACTCAACTCAGGGTTTGGAACCCTAATGTTGGCTAAAGGCGGCTAAGGAATGGAAGCCCTTTGTCTAAAAGGCACAACTCAGGGATTGGAGCCCTAATGTAGGCTAAAAGGTAAAAAACAAACTCAACTCAAGGATTGGAGCCCTAATGTGGCAGAAGGAGACTAGGGAATGGAGGCCCTATGTCTAAAAGGCGCAACTTAGGTATTGGATCCTAATGTTGGCTAAAAGGTACAAAAGCTCAACTCAGGGATTGGAGCCCTAATATTGGTAAAAGGCATCTAGAGAATGGAGGCCCTATGTCTATAGGCACAACCCAGAGATTGGAGCTCTATTGTTGGCTAAAAGGTAAAAAGATCAACTCACGGATAGGAGCTCTACTGTTGGCAAAAGGTGACTAGGGAATGGAGGCCCTATTTGTAAAAGACGCAACTCAGGGATGGGAGCCCTAATGTTGGCTAAAAGGTAAAAAGTTGAACTCAGGGACTGGAGCCTAATGTTGGAAAAAGGAGACTAGGGAATGGAGGCCATATGTCTAAGAGGTACAACTTAGGTATTGGAGCCCTAATGTTGGCTAAAGGGTAAAAGCGCAACTGAGGGATTGGAGCCCTAATGTTGGCAAAAAGATACTAGAAAATGGAGGCCCCATGTCTAAAAAGGCACAACTCCGTGATTGAAGCCCTAATGTTGGCTAAAGGGTAAAGAGCTCAACTCAGAGATTTGAGCCCTAATATTGGCAAATTGCGACTAGGGAATGGATGCTCTATGTCTAAAAGGCGCAACTCATGGATTGGAGCCTTAATGTTGGCTAAAAGGTCAAAAGCTCAACCCAGGGATATGAGCTTTAATGTTGGAAAAGAAGGTACCAGGTTGGTATTGGGAATTCTAAACTATCCTCCTTTTGGGTTTTAATTTTTTTATTATCTCTTTTCCTTTTTTTTAATTTTGATAAGATGAAGGAAAGAACTTGGAGAAAACTTCCCTTTTGCATTGATTATTCGCTGCAAAGCTATTTTAGAACTTGCAGATTTTTCTTTTAGCCGCACTTCCTTTTTGCACGGTTGCATTGGTCATACTTGTTTCAATTTTCAAACAAAGAACAATTGTTAGTTTGAAACGATGGTTGGTTTTGTGGCCTTGATTGCTTCATCTCGGTCCAACTTCTATGAAGAACCTCTATTGCTTGCTGGTTTTGAAGATTATTCTCTCTTTCAAACTGAGGGCCTCAACCCTCAGGATTTCATGACAACTCGCCCACGTGGGGCTCTGGACTTTCACTTTTTTCTGCTTAGGACCTTTTTCTTTGGACATTCTTTCCTATTTAATATCTTTGCTTTGAAAGAATCAATAATCATGGCTATTTAGGATTGGCTTGATGCACCCGCTGAGGCTGGGTACCTTTCTTTTGGCCTTGCTAGGCAGAGCCCTGTATAACCAATCCTGCCATCTTTAATTTGTAATAGTTTCGGAATCAGAGTTAGACCGAAATGTATTCACAGAAAAAAGTAAGCAGAGAGCAAGAGGATGAAAAATAGAAGCGTCCATTTTGGGGGAAAACAAAGACTTATCTAGGGATGCATGCGTGATTCAAATGGATATGACATGCTTCTTGGATTGGATGCCCGACCCACACAAACTTTCCCAACCTCTCGTAAGCTCATTGACCTGTATTTCAAAACCAAGGAACATTTGTTGTACTCTTTTAATGGTGGGAGATGTCTTCTTTTCAGTCGACGACACCCATTGCGGGTTTTTGTCAATCGACCTCTCTAATTTCTCTTCTCACTGTTGCTCCATAGTGCTCTTTATGAGTTTTCACTAAATCGACTCTCTCATTTTTAGTTTCTCTACTCATTGTCGCCTTTTGGAGCCCGTGGATTTTTACCGATAAGACTCTCTCATTTTATTTCTCTCAATTTGGACTACATCAGATTCCAACAATGATGTTTTTCAACTCCCACGCTTTTCCCAATTCGGAAGAACTTGGATAAGGTTTTTGGGTAAAACGAATTTTGGACAGAATTACAACTTTGGAATCGTCTTAGTGGGCTTATGGCTGAGCAATTATATCATCTGCCCCAGTTTCACTTTTGGGACATTGATTACTTAAATGGGCACAGATTCATAACTTTGTTTTTTGATTTTCTTTTGTTTTTCTGTTCTGTTTTTTTATAACACTTCCAGGTTCCAAATAGGGTAATCAAGGAAGAGTAACTGGCTCAAATGGGTTTGCAAAAGGGTTGATAGTTTTTGGATAGCGGGAATGAAAGCCCTCGTCATCCCAAATGGACAGAATCATTGTTAAAATGAGCCTAAACATAGAACCTTTTTACTATGTCTGCATTCACGGCTGCTTCGGGATCATCTCCTTCGATGTCACCCAGATACAATGCTACTTTCGGCAATATCTTTCTGATGATGTACGTGCCTTTCCAATTATGAGAAAATTTTCCTTTTTCTTCCTGGTGGTGAGGAAGAATGCGCCTTAACACAAGTTGTCCCACCTCAAAATTTATGGGCCTTGCTTTCTTGTTATAAGCACGGGCCATTATTTGTTGGTACAACTGCCCGTGGCAGACCATAGCCATACATTTTTAATTAATTAAGGTTAGCTGTTCCAAATGACTCTTGACCCATTCAGTGTCATTAATCTCGGCTTCAATGATTATCCGGAGAGAAGGGATTTCCACCTCCGTGGATATCACAGCCTCAGTTCCATAGACTACGAGGTATGTGGTTGCTTCTATTGACGTACGCAATATTGTGCAATATCTCAGTAGTGCGAAAAGCAACTTTATATGCCATTGCATGGAGCTCTAAATCATCTTTCTGAAGATCTTCTGGATATTTTATTTGCTGCTTCGACAGAACCATTAGACTTGGCCGATAAGGACTAGAGTTCCAATGAGTTATCTTAAATCATTCGCATATCTCTCCCATCAATCGACTATTCAAATTTGTAGCATCATCTGTAATGATAGTTACGAGAATGCCAAAACGGAAAATAAGATTGGAATGCACAAAATCGACCACTACATTCTTAGTAACCGATTTAAGAGTTATGGCTACGACCCACTTTGTGAAGTAATCAATGGAAACCAGTATGAATTTGTGCCCATTTAAGGCTTTTGGCTCAATTGGCCTAATGACGTCCATGCCCCAAGCTACAAACTGCCAGGGTGCCGAAATGGGATGCAGTTTTGTGGGAGGTGCATGAATCAAATCACCGTGCACCTGATACTGATGGCATTTCCGGACAAAGCTAAAACAGTCCTTTTCCATGGTTATCCAATAATAGCATGCTCAGATGATTTTCTTTGCTAGCACATGCCCATTCATGTGCGGTACGTATACTCCAGCGTGTACTTCATACACGATCCTTCCGGCCTCTTTGACATCAACATATCTTAACATATTAAGGTCCGGGGTCCTTTTGTACAAAACCTCACCGCTTAAAAAGAAACTGCTTGATTGTCTTTAGATGGTTCTCTTTTGGTCCCCAGTTGCTTGCCTGGTATATTCTTGGTTTTTTAGAAACATCTTGATATCATGGTACCGTGGCTGGATGTTTGGTTCTGCCTCAACCGTACTACAGTACCCATGCCTTTCTACCTACACCGTGTTACAGTACCCATGCCTTTCCCTGATTTGGATTTCTAAGAGATCAATGTGGGCATTTCCTGGATAGACAACATCAACGCTAATGTGGCGAGTTCGTCAGCTAGTTCATTCTGACAGTGAGGGATGTACCTGAATTCTATCATCTTGAACTGCTTGCTAAGATCTTTCATATGTTGCCGGTAAGGGATAAATTTGACATCTCGAGTTTCCCATTCTTTCTGGGCTTGCCGGATGATTAGATCTGAGTCCTCCCAAAATCAACAACTCTTTCACATTTTGGTCAATTGCCATGTTTGTACCAATGATGCAAGCTTCAAACTTGGCTATACTATTCGTGCGAGTAAGCACACCGAGCTGTGGCTGGATAGTGCTGATCGGTGGGTGAAATTAAGACTTCTCCAACTCAACCATCTTTTGCTTTTACCGCTCCATCAAAGAATCGGGTTTTTGGCTAAATGATCCTCTAATGCCTGGGCCTTAATTGTTGTACGAGTGACATAGAGTATGTCAAACATGGTGAGCAGGATCAGCAATCTTGCTAATCTCCCGGTGGGCATTGGTTAAATATGTACTTCAATGGATCCAACCCAGTTATGATGTAAGTGGTGTAGGCCTGTAGATAATGCCTCAGTTTCTGAGCAACCCAAGTTAAAGCACAACAGGTTCTTTCCAACAATGTGTACTTGACCTCGTAGCTGATAAACTTCTTTCTCAAGTTGTGTATTTCTTGGTCTTTCTTTCCAGTAATATCGTGTTGCCCGGGGACGCAATCAAAGGAACTCTCAAAGACTGTCAAGTACAGAAATAGTGGCCACCCTGGCTCAGGTTGAACCAAAACCGGTGGGTTGGACAAGTAATCTTTAATCTTATAGAAAGCCTTTTGAAATTCATCCGTCCATTTGACTGCTGCATCTTTCTTTAGCAATTTGAATATGGGCTCACATGTGGAAGTCAGTTGAGCAATGAAGCGACTAATATAGTTCAATCTTCCTAAAAAGCTCATTACGTCTTTTTTGGTCTTCGGAAGAGGTAAATCTCGACTAGACTTTATGTTTGTCGAGTCTAACTCAATACCTCTCAGTCTGACTATAAATCCCAGAAGTTTGCCCGACGGGACCCGAACGCACAATATGGTGGGGTTCAATTTCAAATCATAGATGCATAGCCGTTCGAAGAACTTCCTTAAATCCCACACTTGGTCATCCTGAGTTTTAGACTTGACGATTACTTCGTCCATATACACTTCTAATTCTTGATGCATCATATCATGGAAGATGGTAGTCATGGCTCTCATATAGGTTGCCCCAGCATTCTTTAGCCCGAAAGGCATGACCCTGTAGTAGTAGTTCCCTAAGGTATGGTGAAGGCTATTTTCTCTACGTCCTCTTTATCCATCAACACCTGGTGACATCCTGCATAATAGTCCGTGAAAGACTAAATCTCATATTTGGTGAAGTTATCAACAATGAAGTGGATAGTCAAGGGGAAGTTGTCTTTGGGGCTTTCTTTGTTCAAATCTCTATAGTCCACGCATACTCGGGGTTTTCCATGTTTCTTTGTCACTGGAACTACGTTGGCTAGCCAAGTGGTGTAACGGACCACTTGGATCAACCCTGCTCCAAACGGCTTCGAGATCTCTTCTTTGATCTTATCAGTGACATCATTTTTAATTTTTCTCTATTTTTTCTGGATTGGGGGGCACTCAGGATAAGTAGGCAATTTATGCACTATGAGATCAACGCTTAGTCCTGGCATGTCCTCATACAACCAAGAAAACACATATTTAAACTCAAACATGAGTTGGATTATGGAATCCCGAGATTTTTCGTCTGTGTAGATACTTATCTTGGTTTCCCGGATTTCTTCAGATGTTCCCAAGTTAACTGGCTTAGTATCATTCAAGTTTGGCTTTGGTTTATTCTCAAATTGTTCTAATTCTCAATTTATTTTCCTAAAAGCCTCTTCTTCTCCATATTCCATTTCATGGTTCATTATCTCGAAATTAGGCAGCATGTTTGGATCTGGGCATGAAGTCCGCAAGCATGTCATGTTATTTAAAGACGTGTTATTAGAACTGAAAATAAGAAATGAAAAAGAAAAATAGCAAAATGAGAAAGAATAAAGAAAAATGAATGATGAAATATTAATTTCATTTATTTGGAATTTGAAGATAACATGGTTTACATTTTGAAATTTAGAGACAAGAAATTAAAGAAAACATCCAAGTTACACCCTTGAATAACTTGGGATGCAAAAAAAAGTAGCAGGACAGGTCTACCGGGACTCCTGCCTATTCGAAAACGGCGTAGCCTTCCAATTTTGGAGCGTAGCCCTTGGTCCCATGTACAACACCTCAGCGGTGCTTGTGCCCTCTCCCAGCTAAACAATGTGGGTTTTGTAGAGTATTTTCCTCATCGCCTCACATATTTCTTCAATTTCTTCGGCCGTGAAGGCCTTATCCTCCTCCTCCTCACTATACTTTGGCTTGACAAAGGTTTCATACAAATGTGGCGGTGGTTGAGGCAGAAACCACCCATCACGCTTTTTTTCTCTTGCCCATTTTTATCATCAAGCATCGGGTGGAAGCCTAACCTGAAGAACTATTCAGTGGTGGGCATAGTTACTGGCTCCGATATTCCTTGCAAAGATTTTCCAAGTCCCTTTCGGAGCTTGAAACCGTGTCTCATCATTTCTGTAGCTACAATAATCGATGCATTAGATAAGAAGGGTTGGGGGCAAGAGTTCCTTTCTTCCTACTGGTTTGCCACCATAACCTCAACGTCTTGGTAAATTATGTGCTCGCTGCCTTCCTTAGCTTCAAGACATGGGACAGACGAGTCCCGATAGATTGATTGTTCATCCTCTCAATGGACCATGATATCAAGATCTACATGCTCAAATTTCACCATTTGATGGAGAGTAGAGGGTATCCTGCTGCATGGATCCAAGGCCTCCCCAAAAGAAAATTATGGGATGTGTCCATGTTTAGAACTTGGAATGGTACCGCAAAGTCCACCGGGCCAATCGTCTCAGATTAATTTCTCCAATTGTGTCTCTTTTGATACCATCGAAAGCTCGCACACAAACATTCTTAGTACGAACCCTTCCAATCCCAAATTCCCTACGCTGGAGTGTTGAGAGTGGGCAAATATCTACCCTCAAACCTCCGTCTACCATGACCCTCTTCACATAGTCTCCCTCATATGTGACAGTTAAGTGTAAAGCTTTGTTGTGAGTAGCCCTTTCAGGGGGTATGTCATTTTTGCTGAATGAAATTTGATTGATAGCAAAGAATCTTTCCGCCATTCTTTCTAACTGCTCCACCGAAGTTTCAGCTGGCACATAGGCTTCATTCAAGGTCTTCATTAAAACCTTCTGTTGTTCGGGAGTCTTCATCAGCAATGACAACAAGGACACTTGTTAAGGATACTTTTGCTGTTGATCAACCACTTCATAGTTCTCCATCTACATTTTATGAAAGAGAGCTTCTGCCTCTTCGGGACTTACAAGTTTTTTAGATGGGAAACGCTTTCTAGTGGCATTGTTTACTTCTTCCATGTTGGAGTACTTTTCAACATGATGATTTTCTTGAAGCTCTCTCGAGATCTCTTTACCCTTGTATGTAACCATCGTTTTATGATAATTCCACAGTACTGTAGTAGGGTCAGTCATGGGCCTCTGTGGTGCGCGGCCAATAACCACGGGCTCAATCAACTTTGGTGGATTAGTTGGCCCCACACCATATAAGCTCATTTGGGCATGAACATTTTCGTTGCCTTCTTCATTTCAACCTCTTTGGAGGGCTCAAAGTCAGCTCCTTTTCTTTGTGGCCTCGTGGGACATAGAGAATTCCATCTTTGGGAGGCATTACCTCTGTTTCTGTTTCAACTTCATTTTCTGGCTCTGTCTCTATTACTTTGTTCTTCTTTACCCTTTTATCTTGCTTCGGGGAGCTTTTTGGCTTTCTCTCTGCATCCATAGTGGCAATTATGGCCTGTAGCACCGGAACAACTTCTTTATCTTCGAAAGTCATCCCAATCTGTGTTCTGTTGTTGTGAGCCGACAATGGATTATTAGTCATGTCGGGGACATCCTCATCCCTTAGCATTATTTTTCCTTGATCAATCAAGTTCTCCACCGCTCTTTTTAGGGTCCAACAATCATCTGTATCATGCCTTCTGATCCTGAATGATAGGCACATCTAACATCGGCTCTCTAAGCGGGCGATTCTGGGTTTTGCCTCGTTTTAGGAATTTGTTGCAGCGTACCCATTTGGATAAGTTTTGGAAGTAGATTAGAGTAAGACTCACCAATTGGAGTAAAAGTTTTCCTCTTAGGTAGATCACGAGAAGGAAAATTATTCTGTGGAGGATAGAGATTATAGTGGTTTTGTGGAGGAGGATGATCTCTCGGAAATGGAGTTTGATTTCTATTGGAGTGTTGCTGCGGTCGTAATAACGGTTGAGCATTCATGATCGCATACGGTTGAGGAGCATTGGCATGTCTTGATGAGGGTAATAATGTTGAGGGGATCTTTCTGAGAACATGGTTCTAGGAGAGTGGTGTCTCCTTGCACCTGAGGCCGCCATGGCTGTTTCTTCTTTCTTCTTACCTTTGGCCACTCTTCCAGACCCGCCTTGGATGGCTTGGGAGGTTTCTCTAATAGCTGATTGGCTCAGAATTCTGCCTGTTTTCAATCCATTCTCCACCATTTAACAAATTTTAATATCCTTTATGAATGGTTTGCCCTAAGCTGGGATCATATTCTAGAAATAATCAGCCTCCTGAGCTTGAAGAAATATCGTGACCATTTCCACTTCGTCCATTGGAGGTTTTACCCTTGACGCCTGTTCACACCATTTGATCACATACTCCTGAAAAATTTCTGAGGGCTTCTTTAGATTAGCCAGCGAGTTTTGGTTTGGAGCAATATCTATACTATACATGAACTGTCGAACAAAGTCTCTTGAAAAATTGTCCCAGATTTTCCATCGAGAAATATCCTGATCCATGTACCACTTGGAGGCGATACCCAAAACTTTGCATAAATTAAGCCATGAGCAAGTCTTCTTTTCCTCCAGCTCCGCACAATTGATTGCAATATTTCTTAAGGTAGGCGATAAGATCAGCATGCCCATCGTGTTTTTCAAAAATAGGATTTTTGAATCCCATAGGCAAATGCACGTGAGGGACATGCACAAATCAGTATATGTCACACTTTTATGCCACTCAGCCCCTGCATGTTTTTGAGACTTTGCTATAGGCTTCTCATCCTCTTTGCCATTTCTTCTTGTTCCGGAGTTTTGAGAGTCTTTTCCTTTACCTTCGTGAAATAAAATTGAGGTGGATGGGAATAAGTATAGGCGGGGTACTGAAGAGGCTCTATTTTGGGGGGTTAGTGTTTGGAATGTAAAGGTTGAAGGATCAAAAGTTGGCCTAGGCAATGCAGGCTATGTTGTAACGGAGCACTGGGAGTGTGGGGGGGAGGGGGAGGGGTAAAGATGTTTGGGACTGCTTTGGATATGACCATCTAGGGGCGAACCTATGAAGGTGTTCCCACAAAATGAGCTAGATGGTTGGGTGTCCTAGTGGGATACTGGGATGACTGATTGGGACAGTAGAAGTTCCACCCATTCTAGGGAAAAGCTCGAGAAATCCGGGAATTTCACTACGCGGCTCTTTTCCATTTGACCAGGCATCTCACATCTCCATCATGCGGAGACGCAATAGCCTGTTTTCCTCAGCGGTTGCTAATTCTGTCACCGGGATGCCCGAGATTAGGCTTTCGTCCATGATGGAAATTGCTGGCAGAGTGATTTCTGAAGAGATTCCAATGCTTCCTTTCGATCTGGTGAAGAATGGATATGAAGCCAGGTTACTACAAAAACCAACTACCGTTTATAAAAATCCTAGACTGGAATTACAAGCAGTAAAAAGTTAGTTCGAGACAGATAACAGACAAGTGATCGCATGTTGGGGTGTGATGCACCTATGCAGTTAAACATGTGTCTACATGTCTTGCAACGGTTGCATGCTTCATCGCGTCATCTTTTTGGTCCCTTCCTATTTCCATATTTTATTTTCCACTCTTTTTTTTTTCTTTTTCCTCTCTTTTCTTTTTCTTGCCTTTGCTTTTGCCATGTTTGTCTCTTGGTTTTCTTATTTTCCCTCTCTTTGTTTCTACTCTTTGTTTCTACTCCTTTTTTCTACTTTTGTTTCTTTTATTTTAAGGGTACGATCGAATCTTATAGAGATTGCCTATGTATCATGACCCCACATGAATCAGACCAAGCATAGTTCTTTGAAAAACAAGTGCTAAAACACAGGAAACAAACTTTTAGGATTTTCAAATTTGATTAGTAAAACTTCTATTACCAAGATGCTAAATTAATCAGTTTCTTGAAAATAAAATACATGCTCGAAATGAAACAAAATACAGACTCAATGCTTGAAAAGTCAAGAATACATCAAAGCTTCCATTACTAGGGCTCGCGGGGCATCATTTGGCCTCACCGCGGGCTTTTGTGGGAGACCCCCTTGTAGTTGCTCCAAGTCAGTCATTACTTGAAGGATGAAAATCATCACTATAGCAAAGAAGGAGGCTCAAGTCATATTCTCACATGCTTGGGATTTCATGGTGATGTAATCAGTGATGGTTCTGATCCTCTCTCTGATTCTGACCATTTCCTGAAATAATCGCCCTATCTTCTAGTTTCGGGCCTCCAACACTTGGGAGTCATGAAAGTGCTGATTTTGCAATTGCTACATGTCTTTCTCTGTTTGGGCCATAAACTTATAATAATTTTCCCTATGAGCCTTAAAATCTTTAGCCCGTTTGGCTGCTTCATCCTCAAGATTAATCACTTTTCTTCTTAGGCTAGTGATAGTCCCTTCATAGTTTTTATTCATTTGTAGGACAAATTGTGCCCTCTCTTCTGCTTTCTTTGTCCACTATTCATGTATCCTTACCTGGATGGCAACACACTTTTCCAAGTCTTATTGGTATTTGAGGACTTTCTTTCTTAGCCCACTTATAAGCCATTCATCGGCCCAACTTATTTCTAGGTTGTCGATGGCTGTTTTCATCTTTTTGATCTGAGCTTTGAATGCCTCATTTTCCTAGGCTAGTTTCTTCTTTTATCCTTCGTCTGCTGTGTCTTGAACATCATTTTCAAATTGATGCTCCATCACTTGCCTTTCTAATTTACTTATTTTGGCCTTTTATTCAATTTCTTTAGTCAGCCAATCCCATTGTAGTTGGGCCACAACAATGAATTGTTGGACATGTGGTCTTTTGGCGGGTCTTTTAGGAACTTGATAACTCTAGCCGAACCATTCAACATATTTGGGGTCCACTTCATTTCTGCCTCGATCTCGTACTATGGTCTTGGGTTCTAGAAATCTACATTCATTCCACACTTGGCGAATTTTTCCTTCTAGAAATGTAGCTTTTGGACCCAAAACAGTAGCATGCTTACTCAAATCTTCATCATTGTGGACGGTTTGGAATCTTCCTAGTTGACGCAGCACCCTATAGGGAGCATACGGTTCGATTCTCTGAACGCCCATTAAGAGGATATAAGACGCTTCAGCTGATGTGTATATTGCTTTAGTGGCAGGGAGCCATCCAAATGCCCATTAAAGTTTATCAGCAGTCAGGGCCCTCAGATATGCAAGCCAAGTTTCCGTACCTGTAGGGAATTCAATGCTCGCTACCCGATTTCCAAATTCTTCAATGCAGTTTAGACTGGTCAAACCATAATTCATGTATCCGACTCGGTGACAGAGGTGTTGTTACATCCATAACAGGAGTAACAAATTGCAACCTTGGAAAATTTTTCCTCCTTCCCGACAAATGGTCAAAGCTCGGTAGATTTCCGACACGATTAAAGGAATCACAGTGTTCTTACCCTTTTTGATTGCCACATCGATCATTCCTAGAAGACCTATCTCTATATTGCCGTCCTTTAGTGGGAAAATCACAACACCCAAAAATGCCACCATGAAAGCTAGACTTCGTCTTGCCTCCCACTCATCTTTATTTCCAGCATGGGTTAGACTGGTGTTCGGTTCTTCAAAAACCTCGAGGGTTACCATGTCGAAGATATAGAAAATTAAGTGTGCAGTACCCTTCGGCTAGATTTCTATCTTGGACATCTCGACTAATACTCCGAAAATCCAGGAATATGTGAGGGACACCGGTCTCGGTGACAGAGGATATTGACTTCTGAGATTATCACTAAGACCCACATAACACGCTATTTCTTCCAATGTCGGTGTGAGCTCGAAGTCATTGAAACAGAACAAATTGCGAATTGGGTCCCAAAATGGTATTAAGGCTTCAATTATGTCTGACCTTGGCTTTATATTTAATCGTTCGACGAGGCCTCCCAGAATTCTTGTCACTGTTTCACTATTGCCTTTTCCCATACCATCCCACCACATATGTAGCTTCAAGGGGATCTCATTAAGGACCGTGAAAGGTTCAATTTTATTCGTGCTCATCCTATTCACTTATTTAGGTGATTAATGACTTATTCTAAAAGAGAGACAACAATGCTTCTTTTTTTCTTGAAAATGTTTTCTTTTTAGTTAAAAGGACAAAAATGCTAGCTTTGCAGATACGACCTTTTTGCACTTCGGGAGAGAATATTATGTTTGTGCCTGCCAACTGTTGGAAATGAATCAAGGCGATTGATCTTGCAGAAACAGCCTTCCGGGGCCCTTTTGGGAACATTCGGCTTATTTTAAACAAGAATGACCTCACCCTACTTATTTGTGACTAAAATCAAAACTTTGTTTTTTTGTTTTTTTGTTTTTTTGTTTTTTTGTTGTTTTTGGTTATTTTGCAAAAAAGAAAGTTGGACCCGATGGGGGCTGCCTACGTATCTCAGATCCGGTGATAATCAAACTGGCATAGTTCGGAAAAATTTCTCAAAACAAAAGTTTGAAAAAAAAAATTTCCTTTCTTTTATGTTTTTCATAAATCCCGCAGAGATTCAATACTATTTTGAGTATTGATTTTTCAAAGCAGTTGATCATCCTTATCCATTGCTATTTCCTTTCAACTTTTTCCCAAGCCGGTCAACATGCAAATCCGAAGCAAATAAATGCACAAGTAGAAGGTAAGATGCATCAAGATGGTCTTTTTCATTTTAGGTCACCCGTCCTAGATGGACCCAATCCCTGTGTTAAGTCCCCTAAGTCAAATGCAGGTGATACAAACAAACGTTCCTACTAGGGATCCGACATGAGGTTTTATTATACTAGGTTTAAAACCTAGGTTTATTTTCCTTGACCTGGCTTACCCGAGCAACCAACTCGAGCCAGGGCGGGCAGTGTACCGGGGATACAGAAGATCCGTCAGCTTAGTAGCTTGTCCGAACCTCGTTCTAAATTGGGAGAAGACTCTAAACAGAAGAGTAGTCACAGGAAGTGCACCCTTCTCAACGATTTAGAAGACTCAGAGACAGGAAGAGTGCAGTTTATATTTACATTCCACCAAATACCAAAGAGTCAAAGCATTTAGCACATCAGGCGTGAAACATGTAGGAAAATCAGATAAAGCCAAATATAATTGCAGTTTTAAGATTGAGTTCTTAAACCCTGAACCGATGTTCTGGGTCCTTATATCCAGCAGAGTCGCCAGAGCTATCACACCTCATTTTTTATACACTACCCCGGAGGGTAGTGTATAAGGGAGTTTTTCCAATTTAAGTGATATTATTCAATATGGGATTATTTATTTATTAGAGACGCCACTTGGGATAGGTTTGGCTTTTGGTGTCCCAAGTCACCGATTTAGCTTGAATCCTAAATTGAGTAAAATTTTGAATTTCCAAATGAAGTTTGCGAACCAGAAATTCTTGAGTAAGTAATTATGTTAACCCGAGGGAAGGTGTTAGGAACCCTCAACTATCATAATCGGTCTAATATCTTATTTTAAAACATGTTCAACCTATAGTGCAATTCTAAATTATTTACCGCTTTTAACTGAATTTTAAGTAATCTTGAACGTCGTTTAAAACATGTTTTTTGATCACGTCACATGAAATGCACCCGGATTTGAAACACATTTTATTCAACATTTTAGCAATGGGATTTGGGTCACATGAAATGCACACTGAGTTTAGAAAGGTGGATTTGTTAAAATGCGCGCCTAAAGCAACTAGTGCGTTATTAACTTTGTGGAAGGCCATAAAAATTAACTAAATGGCACGTCTCGAGTTCTAAATATTTTTATAGAAAATAATCAAGGAGGGCCACACGTTTGTGATTTTATTTGGCACGGCGCACCTCGATTCTATTTTTGAAAAGATGTTTAAAATATGATTCGGAGGACCGTAACTATTTTGTATTATCTAATACGGTCCACATCTAATCTAATTAATAGGATTATTTTACGAAAGACTAAATTCACTCAATTATTTAACCCAGATTGATTGAAAGCTTACACGAGAAAGAGTTAGTTATTTTAAGTAAATGGTCTGACCCCAAACAAGTGAACCAATGGCGCATTAAGAACGAAATGACCTAAGTCAAGGACTGTCATGCCTGGGCCCTAATGTGAGCCTAATATTGCAAACTTGCTGGTTCTGGGTGACACACTCAACGATGAGTCTCCATAATGCCCAAATGGGCGTCTAAATTGGCAAACATTTTGATGCAAATTCAGAAAGGCCAAACATAGAGACCAATACGTGTACAATTGAACTTGGGGTCATTTTTATCCCTTGATGGGAAATTTTATAAAATTTCAACAATGATTTGGTTTTCAATCAATAAAAAATCTAACTTATCAACTGACAACACGCAAACTTAACTATGAAAGATACAACAGATATGCTTCAAGCTACGCAGACTATGAGGAAACAAGTTGTTATTAGTCATGTCTAAAGTGAAAGAAACTAACGAATATGCTTCATGCTACTTTTAGTCCATCATTCTTTTGACTACCATATTCCACAAGAGGATCAATAAGCAGATAACACTGCGACATGTATAAGAATCACTTTAACCTCTCAATACTCATAGAGGCAGAACACAAGAGATCTGATGACTAAATGTGGTCCATGTCCCTTTTAATACAGAATATCCATACTAACTTACTATTCAAAACATTAAAAGCATAATGAGGAATTAAATAACAAAAATGAAAGTACTTTATTTATATATATTGCAACCAAATCAAACACACAGATTAAGCACCTTGAAAGGTATAAATTCATTGTTAAATAACTGCAAAAGTACAACTCCCAACTTGAATAAACCAACTTCAAGTTCAATAAGTTTCATACATTAAGGGTTGAAGTGAATACCTGGAGAATGGAACAAGGAAAAACAATGAGTATCAGCGGAGTAAACATCAGCCAACCCCAGCAGCAATAAGATCAATTTTAAAACCAAGGAAATAATATCAAGAGACCCAGGATTTAATTGCAAATGAGCAGCTCCAGCCAAAAAATAAAAGCAAGCTCGAATGAACCCAATTAAACTTGAAAATAACCCTAGGAACCTCTGAAACCTCAACTACTGAAACACAAGGAAAAATTAAGCATTTTTTCAACTTTAGACAACCTAGAGATTTAATTCAGAACTTGCAACTCAAGATCACTCTCAAAAAATTCGATGAAATAGTGTTTTCTAAAGTTTTTGGTCGCATGAAGTTTGTCAGAGCTTTATTAGTGTTTTTAATACTACGAAATATGAATTGAACCACAAGTAACAATGCCTTTATAGGAAAGTTACTAGGCAAACTACACAGCAAAGTTTTTAGCCTTAGTCCTTTTCAATTTTTTGCTTTTAGCCAGTTAGTCCCTCAATTGATGACTTTATACCCAAGTTAAATACCTATCAATATGAAATTCAAATTGACACTCTCACTTGGAAGCTTCTTATTTCAGTTGTGAGAGATTTCCTAGACTCAAGTACCTAAACTACCCCAGACTACCCTTGTTATTTACCCTGAAATTGCTGACCCATGATAGACCAAACCTGTGACCATGGTTAATTACTAGGTCATGAGCTTTTGAACACCCTCTGATTTTATCCCAAACCCCCTAAAAATTAAGCTACCTAACTCAACTATACGTATTTTGAACTAAAAATCAAAGATAAAACTATTAACACCAATTATTAATCAATAGAAATTTAAGAAAACAAAATGCATCAACATGCAAGCTCATGTTATCACTGTGAATCAAAGAAACTAAAAACTCAAATGACTTGAGATGACTTACGAGCAATAGTCAAGGAATCAATTGTCTTAAACAGGGAAATAGGTCTAAAAGAGAAGTTGACAAATATACATTTCATATGCTCATCTCTTAAAAAATCTAATTTTAATTATTTAGGCAAATCCTTATTGTCCTAGCTCAGGAATCCAGCGTGAAGAACAAACTATCAGAAAAGGCTAGTGCAATTTACTTAAGTAAAACTAGAACCTAATCTAAACAAACAAATATACAGAAACGAAATGAAGATGACTGAAATTAAAAGATAAATGGAAAATTTAGCTTAAAAAAATTGTGTTGAACCCTGGAAATTTTCATATACCACTCCGGTAATCCTAGATTCAAATTTTGAGGAGTTGCGGGGACAGTCGAGGGAAACTGATTGTGATTCTGAGGTGGAGGGAGGGGGATGAGAAGACTATAGGGTGTGGTCTTTCAGTGGTTTGGTGGTGGTGAGTTTTGAACACGGTTCTTTGACGCAATATTCAAGATGATTGGCATAGATTCGAGGAATGGGACCTGTAGATTTGGGATGAGGGAGGTCTGATGGCCATGGGGTGTTCATTTGGGGACGTTTGGCGTCGGCGCCGCCATGCACGGTGGCGGAGCCAATCTTTCAAATGAAGATTCGAGGCTTTTGGCAAAGGTTTGAGGGGTTGTAATGGTGGATTTGGAACGAGGAAGACAAGGAGAGTAAGTGGTGTTATTTTGAAGGTGTTTGGACAGTCCCCACCGGTGAAGGCGATTTCCGGCCGGCGGTCTGTTGTGGTAGGCGACATTTAGGTTTTCCGATTGGAGGTCTTGAGAGATGAGAGGGTAGGGGTTCTGAGGGGTGTAGGGGTTGTTTGGAAAAATTTATATTAACCAATGGGGGCTTCAGGATCGTTGGATGAGATAATCTCGAGGGTCCTTATTTCTTTAGGCCCAAACGGTGTAATTTCGTTTGGACGGGGGTGGACTAGGTATTTTATGGGACTGGGCTGGGTAAAAGGGGTAATTTGAAGTATGTTTGGGTAATTTGGGCAGAAATTTTAAGTAAACATGGCCCAAATTGGGTCTTCTTATTTTCCAACTTCTCTTTTTCATCCCTTTTCATTTCTTTCATTTTTTCATTTTCACAAATTATTAAAAATCCTAGATTAATCACAAAATTCTAATTTTACCTATAAAATGTAAACCAATCCCATATAATTATTAACAAAACAAAATTAAAGGAAAAGTTACCTAAAAATTTTAAAAGTAAAATTAAAAGACCAAATTGAACTTATTATTTGGTTTTTTCTTTTATAAATTGATTAATTGCTAATTAATACTTGAAAAATGATCAAATCAACTATGAGATGTGCATGCAACATATTTTGTATTTCTAAGAATTATCTATATCAAAAATGCAAAAAAAACACGAAAATCATGCAATGAATCCTAAAAATCAAATAAATAAAAAGAAAAAAATCCTGAATCTAAGAATTTTGTAGTAGTATTTCGCGCGGGCCAATCACATGCTCATCATATTGTGCGGCTGCAAAATTTAGCCATGCAACCGCACACAGATTTGTGTGGTCTGCAGAAAGGGCATGTGCGGTTACACTCACAATAGTGCAGACTCTAGAACAAGCAACATGCTGCCGCAATCTAGAATTATGCGGATTCAGACCAAGCTCCTTCCAAGACTGAAGAAGAAGTGCGGGCTGCACATGGAATTGAGTGGAACCTCTGAAAGGGCATTTTGTCCAAAATTTCTAGCTGTAAATATCTTTCATAAAATTGGTTCAAGTTTTTTCACGATACAAATTTCTTATCCTCGGGAGTTGTGATGGCTCGTATTAGTAGGAGCTAGGCAAGCCAAACCTTAATTACCTGATACATTTTATTATTGCTCCGTTTAAACAAACACGAGGCGATAAAATGATAACAGCAGAATTTTAAATAAATAAGCGAAAGTCAACAATTATATATTTTAAGGATACTCTATTACAACTCTCAAAATCTCAAATACCCAAAATCTAGTGTCACAGAATTTCTATGATTACTACGTATAAGGTCTGAAGAAGTAAGAATACACTGTTTCAGAAAAAATGATACAAAAAAGGAAATAGAGATAGAGAGAGACACCAGGACCCGCGTACGCCTGCAGGTCTACATAGATCTTTCGGGTGGACTGAAGGAAGCACTCCAACTACTATCCAAAAGCTGCTCGTAGATCTGCACACAGTGCAGAGTGTAGTATCAGCACAACCGACGCCATGTGCTAGTAAGTGTCTAGCCTAACCTCGACGAAGTAGTGACGAGGACTAGACTACCAAATTAAACTGTGCAGTTTAAATATATATACAACGAAAGAGAAATATATAGATAACCAGTAATTTTTGGGAGGGGGAAACATGCTGAGGGGGAAAATAACAGTTTCAAATAGAGAGGCATGGAGTAAGGAAAGAAACAACTTAATTAGAATATTAACATGGAAGCAAAAATAAACAATTACCCAGCACCACCCTTCGTTCTTTCACTGTCAGCTTCACCGAAGCAGTTATATAATGAAGATGTGCATGGCATCACCCGTCGTGCTTT
The DNA here is from genome assembly GCA_034376525.1 of Nicotiana benthamiana. Lineage (NCBI taxonomy): Eukaryota > Viridiplantae > Streptophyta > Magnoliopsida > Solanales > Solanaceae > Nicotiana > Nicotiana benthamiana. The sequence goes on along the minus strand of CM067339.1, from coordinate 56,236,208 downwards.
TACTCTCGTCCTCACCGAAATAATTATATTATCAAATGTGCACGGCATCACCCTTTGTATCTTTACTCTCATTCCTACTAATATAATCAATAGAATCGGCACGGAATGGTACATCGTGCGGCACGGCATCACCCTTCGTGCTTTACACTCTTTGCTCACACTAACAAACAATGCATGACATCATCCTTTGTGCTTTATCACTCTTCCTCAAACAACAATCACAAACGGAGGGGTAAAGAAATGAAAAAATAATAATAATAATAATAATAGAAATCCTGACAAGGGAATACAATTAAAGAGTTAAGTCCTGGCAAGGGGTCAGCATTAATAATCTAAACATCCTGAAAAGGGAACAATTTAATATTCTTCCTCTTCTTTCACTTTTATTTCATAACTCACTTTACTATTTGAGCCATCGCTCCAACGGGGTTCAAACATCTCATGTATTTTCCCAATTCGTAATATAACTTGATCCAATGCTCCTCGATGTTCAAAGTTCACAATTCCATCCACAAACTTTTTACAACAAATAGAAATAGTCACCAAGGCATGAAAGATACCACAAAATCATGATATTCAAAATGTAAAGACTCACGGTCATGATATACACCAATGTATAGATACTCGTCACCATGCCTATACATCGTACTCAACAATTACCACATAGCAAATATGACTCAAATCCCAATCCCTCAAGCTAGGGTTAGACCAAAAACTTACCTCGAACTTCCACTGTGAACTCAAGCCTCAAACACCACTTTTCCTTTTAAAATTTGCACCAACACAATCGAATCTATACATAATCAACATAATAACACCAATTAATGCTAATCAATCCAATTTCAATGCTTAATTATAGCTTTCTAATCATTCTTCCCAAAAATCCAAAAATCGACCCCGGGCCTGCTTGGTCAAACACGAGGTTCGAACTAAAACCGGATCACCCACAAGCCCGAATATATAATTTTTTTTCAAACATGACCCCAAAAGGAGGTCTAACTTGCAATTAATCAAAAAGCCCTAATTTTACCCAAATCCCTAATTTTCTTTCTTAATTACATGTTTTAGGCCTAGAAATGTAATGGGTATTAATGAAAAATGAAGAAAAAAAGTTAGAGATTACTTACCATTATGGGGAAGAGAAACTTCGAAAATTTCCCAAGATATTTGGAGGAGAAGAAGTTTATGAAATTTTTATGAAATCCCGCAAGTGTTCTGTTTTTTGGTATTTAAAATCATTGAGCAAAAATTCTCTTCGCGTTCGCGAGAGACCCTTCACGTTCGCGATGGGTCAGGCTGATTAAGCCTTCATATTTGCGTACATGGGCTCGCACTCGTGAAGCTTTAGCTTCTCAAGCCATCGCCTTCATGTATGGAAATTTCCCCACTCCTTCCCAGGCCCACCTTTGCCTTCGTGTTCATGTGGCCAGGCTCGTGTTCGCGAAGGCATGACCCCTACTGTTTTGCGTTCGCGACCTGGGATACGCGTTCACGTAGAAGGAAATTCCTTCAGCAACAATTAACTCATCGCGTTCGCGTGGGTACTCCCGCGAAGGCAAAGAAGGAAATGCCAGAAATCCAACAACTGAAAACCTTCAATTTTTCTTAAGTTCAAAACTTCCCGAAACATATCCGAAACACACCCGAGCCCTCGAGGCTCCTAACCAAACATACTTACTAACTGAACGACATAGTATGAACTTATTCGTGCGATCAAATAACCAAAATAACCTCAATAATAACGAATCAAACCTCAAAAACTAAGAATTTTTCTCAAACTTCATCAAGCATAAAATTTAGCAATTTAGGTCTGAATCACGTCAAACGAACTCCAATTTCAACCAACCTTTAGAAAAATGACGTAACCCATATATAAGACCTGTATTGGGCCCTTGTAATTAAAATACGATCCCCATACCAACATGTTCTTAAATTTCATTTCAAATTTCCTTAAAAAAACTTTTAGAAAATAATTTCCTTTAAAAATTTATTTCTCAGGCTTGAGACCTAGAAATTCGATTCCGGGCATACGCCCAAGACCATTACATTCCTATGGACCCTATGGGACCGTCGAATCACGGGTTCGGGTCCATTTACCCAAAACATTGACCGAAGTCAAATTAATTCATTTTATAACCAAATTTTACCATTTTTCACAAGTTTTCTTAATTAAGCTTTCTAGGTATGCACCCGGACTACGCACGTAAATAAAGGTGACTCTAGCTGAGGTTTTCAAGGCCTCAAAGATACAAAATTCAATTAAAAGAAAGTGATGACCCTTTGGGCCACCACAAGTATTGAATATCCAAACATCTGTACCTGTCTTTATTTACCGATTTTAGTAACTTTAGCTTACTTTTGCGATTAAATATTACATTTTTTTTCTTTTAATCTTGCAATATAAGTTTAATATCATTTCTTCTCTATTTTCTTCATTACCCATTATGAGCAGCTAGATTCTTAGGTAGGGTTGTGGCCCAACCCTAGAGTGTAAACCTTATGTGTGATTAAGTTTATGCTTATTTATGAATGAGTGTTTGTATTTAGCAAGGTTTATGCTTTATTTGTCAATTAATGATTGCATATATTGATCTATGCTTTTTGACTTAGTGTCTTCTTGAGAAAGAGAAACATAGCCTAGGTCAACCTAGCTAACAAGGAATTGTGTTAATTAAGAAATTTATCCGCCCAATTAAAGGGTTCAACCTAGAGATAGTAATAACCCGATTTGAGTTCTTATCAACCATTTCAGTAGATACCCATTTGGTCTTGAGAAAGTCAAATTGGGCAAAACAATTCTCTAATCGAGAGGTATTGAGTGAGCAACACAGTGTTTTGAGCTATAATACACATTGTTCCATAAAACAACATAAGGGACTTTATCCCATTAGGTGAGTACCTATGTATGGTCTCAGCCCTAGTCCTTTTATAACATTTGAAACCAACCAAAACATCATTTCTTAGTTTCAATCACTTAGTTGCAATCTTTGTTTGAGTTAGCTATAAAACCAATCAAGTTTGTGGAAGTACAATTTGGGACAGTTCAAGCTCACATACCATAATATATACTCCTAAATCCCAATCTCATTTCACTACCTCAAATAAAGGGTGTGACTTGGACGACATTAATTTTTGACGCCATTGACAGGGAGCTAGAAATAGACATAGCTTTTTATTTAGTTTTGTGTGTGAATTGTCTTCTTTTCCTTCCAAGTTACTAATATTTTTGTCAAATAATTATTAATGAACAATGGCTCTCAACAACAATGATCCTCTAGGGAACATGCCTATGGGAGATGTGGACATGTAAGCCAATCAAGTTTAAGAGGTTCCTCTTGAACCTCAAGCAAATAGTTAAGGTCGACCGCCTCAAGACAATGTACCCGTTCCACCCCCTCCTCCACATAGAGCGGCTCCACACTTAGTGTCGCCAAATGAAGGATATGGACGGTTCCATAGGGTCCGTAGGAAAATATGGACTTGGGCATATGCTCAGAATCAAATTCCGAGGTCTCAAGCCCGAGAAATAATTTTTTAAAGGAAATTTTTTTTCTGAAATGTTTAAGAAAATGTGAAATGAAATTTGATTTGAAAGCGATGGTATCGGACTCGTATTTTGGTTCAGATTCCCGGTACAGGCCATATATATGACTTGAGTCAATTCAGTACAATTTGGTTCAAAACGGATGTTAGTTGACTTCATCCGGACCCTAATTGGGAAATTTGATATTTAAAGTAGTTTTGAGAAATTTCAGTGACCTTGAGGTTTAATTTGTTGTTCGTGATGTTATTTTGGTTATTTGAGTACACAAATGTGTTCGTAGAATGTTTTTGATGTTGTGTGTATAATTTTTTTGGAGTTTCGAGGGCTCGGGTGAGTTTCAGGTAGGTCCTAGGATGCCTTACGCTTAGAAATTAGATGTTGCAGGTTCAGGATGTCGCATACTTCTAAACCCTCTTATGTAGTCCATGAAAAATTGCGTGTGACCGCAGAGGGGCGAGCGCGGCCACAACCATCTCTATGCTATCCACGGTGCAGGCTGTGCGGTCGCGTCTGCTTTTGTGCGGTCCATGGTGGGGGTTGTGCGGCTGCAGTCGCCTTTGTGTAGTCCGCACTGGGTGTTGAACTGCAGGTCTTCAAGTTGCCTCTGCGGCCATTCCAGTTAGTGCAGTCCACATAGGGGGTCTGCCACGGGTATAAATAGACGAGATTTTCAATTATTTTTTAGTTTTCAAAACCCTATAAACATAAGAGCCGATTTTTCAAGCAACCATTCTTTCCCAAGTCAATTGTAAGTCATTTTTAAGTTGTTTTCTTCAATCATTAACATCTTTTAACATGATTTCAATTTAAAATCAAAGATTTTCATGGGTAAATTGGGTATTTTTGGTAGAACCTAGGTTTTTCAAAAAGTTGGGGATTTGGACTTCAATTTGAGGTCCAATTTCAAAATAAATTACACATTTGAGTTCAGGGGGGAATGGGTAATCGAGTTTTTGTTTGAAGCTCGGGTTTTGACCATGTGGACCCGGGGTAGATTTTTTATTTTTTGGGTAATAGTTTGAAAAACTCCTTTTGATGCATTGGGGTTAATTCATTTAGCGGTTGTTGATGTAGATAAGTGATCCGTGACTAGATACAAAATTCGCGGTGGAATAAAGGGGTAAAGCTATAATTAAGGCTTTAGTGGTGTTAAAGGCATTAGGGTAAGTTTTTGGTCTAATCGTAGTTTGAGGGATTAGGAGTTGAGTCCTATTTATTATGTGATAAATTTTGAGTACAACGTATAGGCATGGTGACGAGTATCTATATGTTGGTTTCTAGCATGACCGTGAGTCTTTATATTGTGAATATCATGATTTCATTATTTCTTTCATGCCTTTTTGATGATTTCTATATGTTGTGAAAAGCTGGTGAAAGAAATTGTGACCTTTGAACATCGTGGAGCATTGGCTCAAGAATATTTTAAATTGTAAAAGTATATGAGATGACTGAACCCTTTGGATCATTAGACCAAATTGTGAAACGAGTTGAGAAGTAAAAGTAAAAGAAAGAGAAAGAATTATTAAATATTCCCTTGGCAGGATGTTTATGGCTTTCTTGAATGTCTCCCTTGCGGGGGTGCTAGGATTTATTAATATTGTTCCCTTGCTTAGATTTAACTTTTAAATTGTGTTCCCTTGCCCAGATTTCCATTATTATTTGCTTACTCCATTTCCCCTTTGTTTGTGTTTGTTGTTTGGGTGAGCAAGTGTGTTAAAGCACGAAGGGTGATGCCATGTATTATTTGTTATTGTGAGGAAAGAGTGTTAAAGCACGAAGGGTGATATCGTACCACACGATGTACCATTCCTTGCTGATTCTATTGTTTATATGAGAGGAAAGAGTGGATACGCACGAAGGGTGATACCGGTGCACATTTCTATTATATCATTGCTTGGTGAGGATGAGATTAAAAGCACTAAGGGTGATGCCGTGGACATTTTTATTATATCATTTATCGGTGAGGATTATCTGGATAGTTGTCACGCGGTTCTTGTGAACATGGGTAATGTTGAGACCAATGGGGTTGATTTTGCTACATTTTGTTTGTCTGGATCTGCGAAGACTTGGTGGAGGGATTATTTCTCAGCTAGACCAGCAAGATCGCCAGCCTTGTCATAGGAGTAGGTTACACCGATGGGTGATTCTCTTATGGCTGATAGAGTCCATTGTTATTGTATTGTGGTGATTTGGGGTCTTGAGACTCGTGTAGATTTGTTACTTGTAGACATGGTTGACTTCGATATCATTTTGGGCATGGAGTGGTTATTACCTTACCACACTGTCTTGCATTGCCATGCCAAGACTGTGACCTTAGGGTTACAAGGTATGCCTCATTTAGAATGGAGAAGGACTCCTGGTCATTCTAGCTGTAGCGTTATCTGTTAAGTGAAGGCTCGACATATGGTCGAGAAGGGGTGTTTGGACTATTTGGCGTACGTTTGTTATTCTAGTGCCGAGGTCCCCTCTATTCATTCTGTGCCCATTGTTCGTGACTTACCTAATGTCTTTCCTTCAGACCTACCATGTATGTCGCCCGACAGGGATATTGACTTTTGCATTGATGTGGCTCCGAGCACCCAGCCCATTTCAATCCTGCTATATCATATTGCCCCGCTTGAGTTGAAAGAAAAGAATAGTTGCAGGATTTGCTTGAGAAGTGATTTTTTGGACCCAATGTATTTCCTTGGGGTGCTCTAGTATTGTTCATTAAGAAAAAGGATTGTTCGATGAGAATGTGCATTGATTACCGACAGTTGAACAAGGTAACAATTTTACCAAAAATAAATATACGCTTCTAAGGATTATGATTTGTTCGATAAGCTTTAGGGTGCCAAGCTATTTTCCAAGATTGACTTGAGATCTGGCTACCATCAGTTGAGGACTAGGTCTTCCGATGTCCCTAAGACAGCTTTCCGTACTCGGTAAGGGCATTATGAGTTCTTGGTTATGTCATTCGGGTTGACAAATGCCCCAGCAGCTTTTATAGATATGATGGACCGAGTGTTCAGACCTTATTTGGATTTGTCCATGATAGTATTTGTTGATGACATTTTGATATATTCCCAAACCTAGGAGGAGCACAAGTAGCATCTCAGGGTGGTTTCAGACCTTGAGAGATAGTCAACTATATGCTTAATTTTTGAAGTGTGAGTTCTGGTTGTGTTCAGTTGCATTCCTGGGTCATGTCGTATCGACATAGGGTATTGATGATGATCCGAAGAAGATTGAGGCAGTCAAGAACTGGACAAGACCTGCATCAACTATAGAGATTCGAATTTCTTTGGATTAGCAAGTTACTACCGTCGGCTTGTGGAGGGGTTCTCATATATCGCAACCCCGATGACCAGGTCGACCTAGAAGGGTGCCCATTTTTTATGATAGGATGAGTGTGAGGCGAGCTTTCAGAGGCTCAAAACAGCTCTGACTACGACACTGATGTTGCTTTTGCCCTCAGGTTCAGGACCTTACACAATTTATTGTAATGCTTCCCGTACTGGACTTGGTGCAGTGTTGATACAAGATTCCGAGGTTATTGCCTATGTTTCACGGCAGTTAAAGATTCATGAGAAGAACTATCTGGTTCATGACTTAGAGTTTGTAGCCATTGTCTATGCATTGATGTTTTTGAGGCACTATCTGTATGGCGTGGCATGTGAGATGTTCACTAACCACAAGAGTCTTCAGTACTTGTTCAAGCAAAAGAAGTTGAATTTGAGGTAGAGAAGGTGGTTGGAGTTGTTGAAGGATTATGACATCACCATTTTGTATCATCCGGGGAAGGACAATGTGGTGGCTGATGCGTTGAGTAGGAAGTCAGCTAGTATGGGCAGCCTTGCTTATATTTTGGTCAGTGAGACGATGCTTGCTTTGGATGTCAGGCTTTGGTCAATCGACTTGTGAGGCTAGATATCTCTGAGCCTAGTTGAGTGTTAGCTTGCAGGGTTGCTCATTCTTCATTGTTGGAGCAAATTTGTGATCAACAGTTTGATGATCCCATATTGTGTATCCTTAGGGACACGGTGTAGCATGGTGGTGCCAAGTAGGTTACCTTATATGCTGATGGAGTTTTGAGATTGTAGGGTCGAGTTTGTGTGCCCAATGTGGATGAGCTTTGAGAGTTTATTTTAGAGGAGGCCCATAGTTCCCGGTATTCCATTCATCCGGGCACCATAAAGATGTATCAGGATTTGCGATAGCATTATTGGCGACGTACAATGAAGACGGATATCGTTACATATGTGGATCAATGTTTAAATTGTTATCAAGTTAATTATGAGAATTAGAGGCCTGGTGGATTGTTTCAGAGGACTGAGCTTCCCGAGTGGAAGTGTAAGCGGATCAGTACGGACTTTGTTACCGGACTTTCGCAGGCTTAGAAGAAGTTCGACGTGATTTGTGTAATTGTTTATAGGCTCACCAAGTCAGCGCATTTTATTCATGTTGTAGTCTCCTATTCTTTTTAGAGGTTAGCTGAGATCTATGTTCGAGAGATTGTTCGCCTTCATGGTGTGCCCGTATCTATCATTTTAGACTGGAGTACGCAGTTTACCTCGCACTTTTGGGGGGCATTTCAGCGAGAGTTGGGAAACATGGGTTGAGTTGAGCACAACATTTCATTGCCAGATGGACGGTCAGTCTGCGCAGACTTTTCAGATTTTGGAGGATATGCTAAGCGCTTGTGTTATTGAATTTGGAGGTTCGTGGGATCAGCTTTTGCCTTTTGCATAGTTTGCCTTCAACAACAACTAGTAGTCAAGCATCTTGATGGCTCCCTATGAGTCTTTATATGGTAGGTGGTGTCGATCTCTGATTGGATGGTTCGAGCAAGGATAGGCTCGATTGTTGGGTACAGATCTGGTTTAGGAGGCCTTGGACAAGGTGAGGATCATTTAGGATAGGCTTTGTATAGCTCAGTCCAAGCAAAAAAGCTATGCAAACCGCAAGGTTTGAGAAGTGGCTTTTATGGTTGGTGAGCAGGTACTGCTCTGAGTGCGCCTATAAAGGGTGTGATGAGATTTGGGAAGAAGGGCAAGCTTAGCCATAGTTTCATTAGTCCATTTGAGATTCTTGGTCGAGTGGGAGAGGTGGCTTATAGACTTGCTTTGTCACCGAGCTTATCAGCCATGCATCTAGTGTTTCTTGTGTCCATGTTTTGGAGGTATCACGGCGATACAACCCACGTGTTAGATTTCAGCACCATCCAGTTGAAGAAGGACTTGTCTTACGAGGAGGAGTCGGTAGTTATTCTAGACCAAAAGGTTCCTCAGTTGAGGTCAAAGAGTTTCCCTTCAGTTCGTGTTCGGTGGAGAGGTCAGACTCCTGAGGCAGCGACCTTGGTGTCCAAGTCTGATATGCGAAGCCGTTATCCCCATCTTTTTCCCGACTCAGGTACTTCCTTATATTGTCCATTCGAGGATGAACAGTTGTTTTAATTGTGGAGGATGTGACGACCAAAAGAGTCCTCACCTATTTTTCATCAAATTTTGTGTCCCCAAGGCCTTTAAAACCTCATTTGAGTTGCCTTCATTTGTGTGCATAGTCTGTCCACGTAGCCGGAAAGCTTTATTATGAAATGTTGTAAAAAATGCAAAATTTTGATGTTAAAATGAATAAATTGACTTTGGTCAACATTCTGAGGTCCCAAGCGTGAGAAATTAAATTTCAAAGGAAATTGTTTTCTGAAATGCTGAACAAAAAATTGAAATGAAATCTGATTAGAAAGTGATGGTATCGAGCTTGTATTTTTGTTCCAGTGCTCGGTACATCCCTTATATATGACTTGAGTCGATTCAGTAATATTTGGTAGAAAACGGACGTCGGTTAACGTGATCCGGACCCTTATTGGGAAATTTGATACTTAAAGGAGTTTTTAGAAATTTTAGTGACCTTCAGTTTAATTCGAAGTTTGTGATGTTATTTTGGTGATTTTATTACACAAATGTGTCCGTAGAATGTTTTTGAAGTTGTCTGTTTATTTGGCTTTGGGTTTCGAGGACTCGGGTGAGTTTCGGGTAGTATTCAGGATGCCTTAGGCTTAGAAATCAGATGTTGTAGTTTCAGTATATTGCAGGCCTCTAAACCCTCTTGTGCGGTCCGCGAGAAATCGCATGCGATCGCAGAGGGGCCAACGCGGCTGCTGTCGCCTTTGTGCGGTCCGCAGTGGAGGTTGTACGGGTTGCCTTTGTGTGGTCCGCAGTTGAGGTTATGCGGGTGCAGTCGCCTTTTTGCGGTCCGCACAGGGTGTTGAACTGTAGGTCTTCAGGCAGCCTGTGCGTCCGCAGTCCATTTAGTGTGGTCCGTACAAGGGGTCTTCCAGGGGTATAAATAGATGGAGGTTTCAGTTTTTTTTCATTTTTCAAAAACCTAGAGACATAAGAGGTGATTTTCAAGAATCCTTTCTTCTCCAAATCAGTTGTAAGTCATTTTTAACTAGTTTTGTTCAATCATTAACATCTTTTAACATGATTTCAACTTATAATCAAAGATTTTTATAGGGGAAATTGGATGTTTTGGGGTAGAACTTAGATTTTTCAAACAATTAGGGATTTAGACCTCAATTTGAGGTCTGATATCAAAACAAATTATATATTTGAGTTCGTGGGGGAATGGGTAATCGGGTTTTGGTTGGAACCTCAGGTTTTGACCACGTGGGCCCGGGGGCAATTTTTCTCTTTTTTGGGTAAAACTTTGAAAAAACTAGTTTTCATGCATTGGGGATAATTAATTTAGCGGTTATTGATATATAAATAAGTGATTTATGATGATATATGAACGAATTGGCAATGGAATCAAGGGGTAAAACTATAATTATGGCTTGAGTGGTGTTCAAGGTATTGATGTAAGTGTTTTGTCTAACCTTAGCTTTAGGGATTAGGAGTTGAGTCCTATTTGCTATGTGATAATTGTTGAGTACGACATATAGGCATGGTAATAAGTATCTATATGTTTGTGTCTAGCATGATCGTGAGTCTTTATATTGTAAATATCATGATTTCATTGTTTCTTTCATGCCTTGGTGATGATTTGTGTATGTTGTGAAAAGTTGGTGAAAGAAATTGTGGCCTTTGAACATCGAGGAGCAGTGTATCAAGTTGTGAAATAAGTATAGAAGTAAAAGTAAAAGAAAGGGAAAAAATTATTAATATGTTCCCTTGCCGGGATGTTTATTGCTTTGTTGATTGTCTCCCTTGCCGGGATGCTAATATTTATTGATATTGTTCCGTTGCCGGGATTAAACGGCTAAATTGATTGCCATTTACCGAATTTCCATTATTATTTGTTTACTCCCTTGCCCCTTTGTTTGTGTGTGTTTTTTGGGTAAGCAAGAGTGTTAACGCACGAAGGTTGATGCTGTATATTATTTGTTATTGTGAGAAAAGAGTGTTAAAGCACGATGGGTGATGTCGTGCCGCACGATGTACCATTCCGTGCCGATTCTATTGATTATATGTGATGAAAGGTAGTAAAAGCACGAAGGGTGATGCCGTGCAAATTTCTATTATATCATTGCCTGGTGAGGATGAGAGTAAAAGCACGAAGGGTGGTGTCGTGCACTTATTGATTTCTGATTCTTTATTGATGTTTAGTTATGTTTCTTTCTTCGTTATAAGATGATTTTTATTCGGACTTGTTATTTTTCCCATATCATGCTCCCCCTCCCATATTGACTGGTTAATTTATGTATTTCTTTTCCGATATATATATATATATATATTTGAAATGCACAAGTTTAGTTGGAAGTCTGGTCCCTGCCTCGTCCCTACTTCGTCGTGGTTAGGCTAGACACTTACAAGCACATGGGGTCTGTTGTGTTGATGCTACACTCTGTGCTCTTTTCATAAATCCAGGTACCAGGCATCAGCATTAGTTGGAGGGCTTCCTTCAGTCCATCCGGAGATGTAAGGTAGACCTACAGGCGTCCGCGTACCTGGCGTCCCCCTCTATCTCTATTTTCTGTGTCATCTTCCTTATTCATTAAAAGTGTACTGTATTTCTTCAGACCTTATATACGTTAAATCTTATACAGTTTGTGATACTGTGACACTAGGTATTGGATGGTTGAGACTTAAGTAACTACAATATTTGCAGATTTCAGATGTTTAATTGTTATCTTCTTCTTAATTATCTAAAATTTCGCCGTTTTCATGCTATCACCTTTTTATTTCTTAAAAAAAGTAATTTGATAATAAGATATGTGGTTATGACTAGCTCTCACTTGTAGGTGCCATCACGACCCCGAGGGAGGGAAATTCGAGCCGTGATACTTTAATTGTGTGGTTGCATAAGAAATTGTGCGAACTGTAGAATCAGGGCTGCAGCCGCACAATCCGCACTTGCCTTTGTGCGGTCGCACTACCTATTGTGCGAATTGCACTTCTAACCCCCGTTTCTTTTTTTGTGCAACTGTTTTACATTGTTATGTGGATGCCACGCCCTTAACCTGAAGAGGCATGGCTGACACCTAGTGCAATACTCTTCCTAAGTGTACCGCTCTATGACTGTGAACGCTGGAAGGTAACCCTCAACTTAGGCCGATGAGACTATATTTTAATTCATCTGAAAATAATGTCTACAACTAAAAATACCAAAGTAAACATCTACATAGGGCTGGTAATGCCATAATACTGATATAAAAAATGTACAGGACCCATGTACATGCCTTTAGGGATAAGTGAACTTTATAATGGTCGGGACAGGGCCTCGACCTACCCAAGCATGGTTATATACAAAGGACTCTAAGGAATATACCTGGTAACTCCGAGGAAGTGGAACTTACCAACCAAGATGATGTTTGACTTTGTCTACTGAGAAGGTCTATCTAGCTTTCTATCAGGACCTGTAGGCATGAAATGCAATGTCTCCAGCAAAAGTGATGTCAATATGAAATAATGTAAAGAGTATGTAAGGCAACAAAATAACTGAAAGCTGAAACTGAACTGATAATATAATAACTAAAAGTAACTAAGAGTCAAATATATTCATAAGACAAACTTACTTGCTGATGTGACTCAACTCTCTTAATATATTAAATAGAGGTTCGGCCTTATAAGGCTCGGTATATGTAACTGCTCTACCATAGTAGGCTCGCTCATAGGCGCTCAGCGATTACTAGGTTCTGTATCTCGTCCATTCTAGGCTAGCTGATAAGAGATCGGCCACAATAGGCTCGGTATATAACTTACTATCTAATTAGAGGTTGCGCAATTCTGGCCTGCCCACCGATTAAAGATCGATGGTGGTGAAAATATTGTAATATTGTATATATATATATATGTATATACATATCTACATATATATATATATATATACATATATATATACAGGACTCATGTACAAGCCTTTAAGAATAAGTGAACTGTATAATGGTCGGGACATGGCCTCGACCTACCCAAGCATGTATATATAAAAAGGACTCTAAGGAATATACCTGGTAACTCTGAGGAAGTGGAACTTACCAACCAAGATGAGGTTTGACTTTCTCTACTGGGAAGGTCTATCTAGCTTTCTATCAGGACCTGTAGGCATGAAATGCAATGTCTCCAGCAAAAGTGATGTGAATATGAAATAATGTACAGAGTATGTAAGGCAACAGAATAACTGAAAGCTGAAACTGAACTGATAATATAATAACTAGAAGTAACTAGGAGTCAAATATATTCTTAAGACAAACTTACTTGCTGATGTGACTCAACTCTCTTAATATATTAACTAAAATAGAGGTTCGGCCTTATAAGGTTAGGTATATGTAACAGCTCTACCATAGTAGGGTCGCTTATAGGCACTCAGCGATTACTAGGTTCTGTATCTCGTCTATTCTAGGCTCGCTGATAAGAGATCGGCCACAATAGGCTCGGTATATAACATACTATCTAATTAGAGGTTGCACAATTGTGGCCTGCCCACCGATTAACGATCGATGGTGGTGAAAAAATTGTAGTACTATATATATATATATGTATATATGTATATAGACCCTATGCTCTCATGACTAGAAGAAGGCAATATTTAACTGAATATAAAGTCCCAATAAGGAAGAATGATATAACTTATGATACTTGGAAAATGCACATAAATTCAGGAATATGAACTTCTCTTTATGTCTCGTTATCAAACACACGTAATTACTGGATCATACAAAAATAAAGGAACTGTTTAGCCTTAACATACCTTATCATAATTTTTCCAATCACCAAGTTGAACTCGCCCTTTTTGCACCTTAATCAAAAACAACAACAATAATACTATTATTAAGTTGCGAAAGGAAAAATTATCACACAACAAACGACGAGTTTATTTTGTATAAAAACGGGCAGCATCTCTCATATACTCCTTACTTCCTCCAAAATTAATATATGACCAAAAACTCAAGAACACAACAATATAAAGATATATACATTATTTTCCAACCGTATATACACCGCAAAATACCACAAAACAGCCCAACACACCCCAGTCACTTCATACACAAAATGACCACCGTAGTAGTGTCAAGCATCCCAAACATGTTACGACGAATGACCAACCCTAAACCCTGAATCTATTTAGTGCTTCTCTAAACCCTTCCTCCTCGAAAACTCCAGAAAAATGTAGTAAAACATGCATTCCAACAACAACACAAAATAGTCCACAAAACAATCCGCAATCAGTGAATAACTCGAATTCAAAGCTTCCAATCACCATCCCGTGTGTTCTTACAAATATAGAACGACCTTCCATACATATGTAGCATAAAAAATGGATGAAATAGAGCAGTAAACTTACCTTATTTGTTGAATAAATCAGCTCCTACCTTGGCTCCTAAAACTCTTGGTTTTATCTTCACCTAGAACTTTAAAAGGAGAGAAGATCAATTAGGGTTTGTGGGCAATATTTTTGGAGGCTTTTTGCAGAGGTTTATGTATGGTTATTGTGTTATGTAATTGAATTTTATATTGCAGGATATAACTCTTAAATTGGCTCTTTTACCGACCCTAAATATCCCTTTTCTGGACTCTCATGTAAGTGAGTAGCTGCCATAATTACCTGTCACCTAGCAGTTTGTGCAGTTTCGCGGCAGCGCACATATCTGTCTACACCAATATGTTATTGACAAATGGATTAATGATTTAGAGGATAGACTCATGAATCTTCACTTTTATAGGTAGATAATCCCCTAATTCAAAGTATATTGGGAGAAAAAGTCTGCTACATTTGACCTCAGTTTCAACACATTTATGAATGTAACTTGTAATGACCTTTTCAAAATTTTGTTCCACAACTTGCATGACATTAAAAAATAACACACATCTATTATATGACTAAAATAAATCATAACATAATCTCTTGCTAATTTAATAACCTTATTCTTACCCAAAAAGTACATATTATAACATTTCTAGTTTGTCAACTTTAGAAGAAACCTATTCTCTTTAATTCATTTAAATTCTAAGTCTTACAACCCCCTTGATACTTGGTATTCATGATCTTAAATATTTTTAACCTCCATGGTAACATGATTAACTTACTTTATGCACACAAAGATGATCTCATTTCTAAGCATATATCAAATGACTTAAGACGTGCTCTTACGTATGAAAATATGTGGTGCAACATCATTCCCCCTTTGGAATATTCGCCCTCGAATGTTGGTTGATGTGCTTATCAGTATCATAAGCCATAGCTATTACGAATATTTTAATTTTATCCTTGCCATTTAGGTAGCTATTCTATGAATAAATCTGAACGCTAGGGCATTCCCCCCTTAAAGACTCTTTCTTACACCAGGACTAGTTGTCGCAATTCTTCCAATCTCGTAATTGTTGTGACCTTCTATCATGCAGCCTGTACGAATTTGTCCTTGAATGTGTGCCTATGTACTCTCTTTCCTTTTTCGTCCAGATTTTATCTAATCTCTCGCTCAAACTTTAGGTATATATCCAGAACTATGAGAATTTGTTCCTCCCTATATATACAAGTGTATAGAAGTTTTTTGCTCGGTACTCTATTGAACTTACGATTGTTGCTATATCTTGTTTCGTAGCCTTGTTTGTATATCCTTATGGATTTACTATATCTAATTAGGTTATACTATACCATAACACTTACTATAGCTTATTATTATCGAGGTTTGCTGCCTAACTCCAGGTCCCTTAATGCTTTCTCATTACTATTCATCTTAAGATTGATATCCTAATCCCAACTTACACTTTGGAACGTTCATCCATCTATTGTTGATTCACCTTAAATTTGATATTTAATCTACCACTAATCACTTGAAACCTCTTATTTCATATACTATCACTAGGTCCCAAGTCATATCGGGGAACATCTAGAGCTATTTGCCTGATTCACTTAGGGACAATACTATACTTCAATAACTATATTTCATAGAATCCTAATGTGATTCACCTTATGGGGGTAGTTTAATCTTGTACCATTCATGAAATTTCTTTTCTTTGAATCATTGCCCAATCAAAGTCCTAAACATCATCCTCTTATCTATCACAATTATACCCTTATTCTACCACTAGGGCAACATTCCATCTTTTTAAAATTCTCCTAGTCTTAAACTCCTCTGAGTTCACTCGTGCTATACTGAGCTTTTTATAGCTTATAGAAACCATAATCTTCTTGTTTTGATGTGTTTAATCTCGAGGACTTACCTATTCTTGTCAGCTTCTCACTCACTTTTTCTTACCCTTACTCCTGTCTACCTAAAACCTTGCTGTTGTACCATACTTAGCTTGCGACCTACATATATCTATTTATACTATCGCAGCGATCCTTTAACTTGTTGGCAATATAGATTTCCTTAAGTTATAATGGAACCTCAAGCGAGACTTTATGTCGTCTGTAACTCTTCATTACACTCTTAACTAATACTCTCTGTACCTATAAACCATAGGCTGGAAGATATGCTACTGAAGACACGATTATCATTTCTTGATATAAAATTATGACGTTTCTAGCCCTCTATCTGAGATCTTAATCATTCGTAACCTTCTGTACTTGAGCATTTTATACCTTCTTCACTTGTAGTTTACTTACCTTTAATTTTTGCGTTGTATCTTCTATCTCTTTCATGATCTCCCTTCCATATAGGTGGTATCCACATCGACACATTAAAACTCTACTATAATACTTGCACCTCATGTGCAAACACAATCCGGCAGAGTCTTCATACTGATTTCTTATAAGATTGGTACTCTTCTAACTAGATTTATTTTGGAGCCATTATAAAATATGGCGTGTTGTACTATTTCTTTTGTACTTTTGATATAAAGAATAATTCTGCAATGTTCTGAATCACAATTTGTCTACTAATCAGGGTATAATAATCAAACTCCTAATTAATTCGCTAATGTAACTCTTTAGTTTCCTCTTCTATCTCTGCCTTTAAATAGTGTCACACCTCCTTTCTACACGGCTACCTCGAAGGATAAATGTATATGGGAGTTTTTTCAATTTAAGTGACATTATTCGAGATGGATTCATTTATTTATTTAGAGTCTCCACTTTGGATAGGCTTGGCTTTTGGTGTCTCAAGTCAGCGGTTTGTTTTGAATCATAAATTGAGGAAAATTTTTGACTTTCCAAATGGAGTATGCGAACTAGAAATTGTAAGTAAGGAATTCTGTTGACCCGGCGGAAGGTGTTAGGCACCTTCGGATCACTTGGTTCTAGCACAGTCGCTTAAACTATTATTGGCTAAATATATGATTTTCATACATGCCATCCTATAGTTTCATTATTAGGATTATTTACCACTTTGAATTAATAATTTTTAGGAAATTGAACGTCGCTTAAAACATGGTTTTGGATCACGTCACATGAAATGCACCCGGATCCTTGACACACTTGATCCAACTTTTTGGGATTTGGATTTGGGTCACATGAAATGCACACCCGTATTTAGGAAGGTAAAACTATTAAAGGACAGACCTAAACCGACTAACGTGTTATTATTTTTGCGGGAAGACAAGAAGTTTGCTAAACGGCATGTCCCGAATTTTTATGTATTTTTTAATAGAAGCATATAAAGAGTGACACACAATTTATGAGTTTTTATTTGGCGCGGCGCACCTTATATTATTTTTAGAAGGACAACCTAGAGCAAACAATTATTTTCCATTGAATTTGTTTCTAATAAGGCCTAATTAATTAATTTTATATCATTTGGGCCTCAAAGTCAAATCCGAACTTAATAAAAAGGACAACCTCTTAAATTAAATCCGCTACCTAATTTGGAAGGCTCAAAATTGGTATGTTTTGCTGTAGAAATTATCAAAGTGATCAAAGGCTTTCAACAATTAATTTGCATGGTTGGGACCAGTCAAAAAGAGAAGGAAATCAAGGCATAACTAAGATTGCTTGGGCCATTAATTATTTAAGACAACATATTAACATTTTATTAAGCTACTAATTAGTATAAACCAATAAAGGAATCGATGAGTAACCCAACATAAACCTATATATGAAATGTGATTTATTGAGCTGTGCCTCAACAAATGATTTCTGCATACATTTTTTGTGAATCAATGTGCTGAAAACTTTGACTTAAATCTTATTCTAGACTAACAGACTTACCTTATATGCAACATAATTATGCGTACATATTAGCTCTACTTTCTGATTAAAACACATAAAATTAAACTATCAAATTTGGAACAATATAAGTCCATTATTACTGAATATTGGGTCTCATCATTCATAGATCCAAAATAATTCAAAACAATTTAAATGCAGTCCCAATTATACAGTCTACAGTCTATAAGCTAATATTAGATAACTACATAGCGACTAACATCTATCTAATTACAAATACAGCAGAATCCAAACGAGCACAAATCTGATGAATTCTTTTCATTTCACTCCAATTGAAAGCTACATCAAAGCGAATTCAAAGGTGTGTACCTGGAATTTTAATGAAATAGAAAGGGAGAAGAGGATCAGCAACATCACAGCAATTCACCACAGAAATCAGAGGCTCACAAACTCATAAAGCAGGGTCAACCAACAAAAATCCATTTCAACTAATGAAACAACCAAAACAGTTCAAATAAACCCAAAATATGACTCGAATTTGAACCCAGGACATTTCTGAAGCTTCAGCAACTGAAAGTCAAGCTAAGAGATGAGAATCGATCACTATAACTCAAAATTAACCTAGAGAATTCAATGTAACAGTGTTTCAACGCTAAGAGTTCGGATTTTGATCTTCTTTGGATTTGAAATTAAAATTTTGATACTAGAACGTGCAAAAAATATTTTAGGGAAATTATAAAAGCTGGAAATGTTTTGAAATTTTTTAGGGTTCAAAACTAGTGAATGAAGGCAAGGAGACTGCATTTTATAGGCAAAAATTGAGAGGGGGACTTCAAATTTTTGTTTTAACTCTTAGTCCCTCTTTTATTATTAGTTTTTTACTAATTAGTCCTTCA
The DNA here is from genome assembly GCA_034376525.1 of Nicotiana benthamiana. Taxonomy (NCBI): domain Eukaryota; kingdom Viridiplantae; phylum Streptophyta; class Magnoliopsida; order Solanales; family Solanaceae; genus Nicotiana; species Nicotiana benthamiana. Next base: position 56,217,242 of record CM067339.1, on the reverse strand, counting down.
TTTTCTGACTTATTTCTCAAGTTATTGCCCTAATGTTTCTGAAACTATAAATGACACCCTACCTAGAACATTCTAGTGGTTTTCAATTAAGTTATGAAAAGATTCTTTTATAGACTACCTATACTGCCCTTATCCCCTTTCTAAATTACATAAACTAACCAATTATGACTCCAATTCCTCCAACTTTGGTTAGAGTCTTTACTATGGTTAGTTAAACAAGAAAAGGGAATGATTAACTATAACTTAATCCCAAAGGAGTAGTACTTGAAGATGAATCCCAATTAAATATGCTAAAGATGTTATTAGATTAACAGTATAACAAACTAACAAAATTGGATCAAAGTGGAAATGAGACTACACTACTTGTTTTATTTTAAAAAATTAAGAAGCAAACAAAATCAACATGAGACAATATGGTAATCAAATAACAACAAAATATTTATTCAACAAAACTAAGTAGTCTAAGTACCAATAGGAATCCTATGATTGCAATCAAATCAAATAGCAAAACATAATCAATCATCCCCAAATCAAATGTACAAGTAAAAAGAAATTTTAAGACGAACAAAAGTAAAACAAAACATCAGGAAGGTTGAATCATAAAAGAGGAAATTTATAAAGAGGAACAGCGGAAGGAATTTTAAGAAAACTCACGGATTTTAAGCTCTAATTTCACTAATTTTGAACCTATTCTTTGGTCAATGCTATTTGTCCCTCAATAACATCAGCCAAACGAGGCGCGGATTCTTCAATCCCTAGACACAAAATTCATAGAGCTCCACTTGGATTTGGGATGTTCTAGTTTGGAGTTTGGAAAAAAGGAGATCGAAAGACTATAGGGTGTAAGGTTAAAGAGGTTTGTGTGAATTAGGGTTTTTGGCCGGATTGTTGATTTGCATTTCGGGGACAAGCAGGGGGGTTCAAATGAAGCTGGCCAGGGATTTGGAAAGAGGGCTTTGGAGAAAGAAAATGGTGTAAAATTGGGGTCGTTTGGTGGTGGCACTGCCGTGGGCGGTGGCGGCGACGTCCACAAATTTGAATGTATGAAGAGCTGAGCTGATATTCGAGGGATGATGTTTGGGGCGTTGGAAAGAGGAGATGGAGAAGATTTAACTTGTGTTAATTTAGGGTTGATTGGAGCTTCACCGCCACCGGAGACGATTTCTGGCTGGCGGTGGTGAGCCGGAGGGTGGCGGAGGACAGTGGTACGAGGAAGACGAAAATCTTGGTCTCTAGGGTTTCTAACAAATTTGGACAGTTTTATTTAAAAACCAATATTGAACCAGGGCCATTGGATTGGAGTGGATGAAGGGCTTGGATTAATTTGGCAATTATTAACTCAAAACGACGTAGTATTACTCCTATACTACGTGATTTCATTAGTCTTAAGGCATGAGCGTTTGGAACGGGTATGAGCGCGGATTTGGGCCATTTTGACCGAATTTTATGAATGGGTTTGGTTTGGTGTTAGAATTGACCCTAATTCAATAATACAACCTATTTAACCCCTTAATTTCTCAATTTAATTTATTTGTTTCTCCTTGTTTTCTTTTAATTTTTTTTGTACAGATTTTAGCAAGTAAAAATTAAAATGGACAATACTTGACTTAAGCTCTAAAACTTAAAACTAATTAAATCCTAAGATAAACTAAATCCTAGTTAAAAAAAGAATCTAACCAGTTATGCAAAAATGACTAATTTTGTTATTTTCTCTTATTTTTGCAATGTCAATTAACTAATAAACATATGAAAAATATAAAATTGGGTCCTAAATGCAAATGTGTTATTTTTTTCTTTTTATAAATTATATAAATTAAAATGCACAAAAATGCAAACAAACACAAAATCATATAATTAATTCCCTAAAATTCAAATAACAAAAGAAAAATCCAATTTGTGTATGAAGGGGTTTGGGTTGGTGTTTGAATTGACCCAAGTTAAATAATTTAACCCCTTAAATTATCAATTTCTTTTATTTCTTTCTCTTTGTTTTCTTTTATATTTTTTTAATGGATATTGGCAAGTGCAAAATTAAAATGGACAACACTTGACTTAACTCTAAAACTAAAACTAATTATTACCTAAGATAAATTAAATCCTAGTTAAAAAATGAAGTTAAACAATTATGCAAAAATTACTAATTTTGTTATCATCTCTTATTTTTGCAATGTTAATTAACTAATAAACCTAAGAAAAATATAAAATTGGGTCCTAAATGCAAATGTACCATTTTTTTATTTTTACAAATTTTATAAATTAAAATGCACAAAAATGCAAACAAACACAAAATCATACAATTAATTCACTAAAATTCAAATAACAAAAGAAAAATCTTAATTTGAAGAATTATATAGGAATATTTCAAGCGAGGAAAAAAATCACGTGCTCACAGCTGCCCGTCTTTGCTCGAATACTCGAATGATTTTCGTGCAAAGATAAATGAGCAACTAAGAGATTTTAGTTTTTTGCCTGCTTGGCATTCCATGAGAAGCATTTTTTGAAAAAACTTCTGACCGAACCCTGTTCCAGAGGTTGCCTACATATCGTTGGCTACAAAGGATTCAGGTCAGTGTAGTTCTGGAAGTTTTAGTAGATGGGACTACTAGGAGCTGTGATTTCACTATTGATGCTGCTGCTACTGCTTGCTGACCTCCTTATTACACCAAAAGAAAAATCAAAAGCAAAGCTAGTTATGCCTATCAATTATGAGTTACAAGACTCCTATATATAAATCTCTTGAAACTTGATCTTGAGCCTTAGCTGGATTTGCTCTGGACTTGATCTGAATCTTGATGCTCATAAGCTCTAGGTGCCAGTTCTTTCTTCAGCATTTTAGCAGAGCGGTCCATGCGGAACTTGCGATTTGAATCAAATTTGAGCAGACCGTATCTTTTCTTTTTCAGTCACTCTAAGTTTACTTCTTTTTTTGTTCTTTTCTTCTTTTCCTTCCGGCCATCTCGAATCATGCGCCTTGAGGTAAATGATGTTTTTACACCAAAACAAACAAACGAATGTAATTTTCAGCCCCAGTTTTCACTAGAAAATTTCCTGAGTTATTGCAACACAAATCTAAGCTATTTCTTTATTGAAATCAATAAAAGTGAGGATTGTGTATCCTTAGGAAAGAGTGCCAGGTAATGCTGGCAGATGGCTAGGTTATGTCGGGAAAGAAAACGGGTCCCTCATGGGGATAAAAGGGGGATCCACGGGTTATGCCAGGATAGGAATAATGTGTCCCTGCTAGGGATGAAAAGGAAAATCCATGGGTTATACCAGGGATATCCGTATGTCAAGATAGGAAGAAAAAGACCCCTGAGTTATGCCAGAGGTATCCACGGGTTATGGCGGTATAGGACGAAAAAGGCTCATGGGTTATGCGAGGGAGAGCCACGGGTTATGCCGGGATAGGAAGAAAACGTCTCGTGGGTTATTCCGGGAAGATCCACTGATTATGCCGGGATAGGATGAAAAGGCTACTGGGTTATGCCAGGGAGATCCACAGGTTATGCTAGGATAGGAAGAAAAAGGCTCATGGGTTATGCCAAGGGAATCCATGGTTTATGCCGGGATAGGAAGAAAAAGGCTCCTGGGTTATGCTAGGGAGATCCACGCGTTATGCCAGGATATGAAGAAAAGGGCTCCCGGGTTATGCCAAGGGGATCCACGGGTTATGCTGGGATAGGAAGGAAAAGGCTCCTTGGTTATGCCAGGGGGATCCACGGGTTATGCCGGGATAGGAAGAAAACGGCTCCTCGGCTATGCTAGGGGGATCAATGGGCTATGCCGGGATAGGAAGGAAAAGGCTCCTGGGTTATGCTAGGGAGATCCACGGGCTATGCCGAGATAGGAAGAAAAAGGGTCCTAGGTTATGATAGGGGGATCCACGGGTTATGCCGGGATAAGAAGAAAACGGCTCATGGGTTATGCCAGGGCGATCTACTTGTTATGTCGGGATAGGAAGAAAACGGCTCCTTGGTTTTTCCAGGAGGATCCACGGGCTATGGCGGGATAGGAAGAAAAGGGTCCCCAGATTATGCTTGGGAGAAAGGAAAATGATCCTCGGGTTATGACGGGGAGTAAAATAAAAGGGTCCTCAGGTTATGATGGGAGAAAGGAAAATGATCCTCGGGTTATACTGGGGAGGTCCACAGGTTATGCTGAGTATAATTATGGGATATGGTCCTATGTTTGAAGGGATAGAGATAAGGATTGCCGGCCCTATGCTACCATGATTTTTTGTGATTCTCCCTTTTCTTATTCTTTTACTAAAATTGCGGGAAAGGATTTGAAAAGAACTTCCCTTTTTTGTTTGTACATTGTTGCAAAGCTATTCCTAAATCCTGCGCATTTCCTTTGGTTGCATCTGCTATTTGCCTAATTTCTTGGGATTACATCTATTATGGATTTTCAAACAAAGCGCGATTGTTAGGTTGAAAGGTGGTTGGTTTTGTGGCCTTGATTGCTTCATCCCAGCCCTACTTCCGTTTGGGAAGACCTCTAACTTTCCAGAGTTTGCCTTGCTGGCTGGTCGGTGGAAACTCATCTTTCAGGTTTATTTCGCCTTCACAGGCCTTTCATTTGTGATTTCATTACCCCAAATTCCATTTCAGAACCTTTGGGTACCTTGGATGTTGAAATTCGAGGCAATTAGCCCACTAGGACTCAACCCTCCTAACTTTATTTTGCCTCCGGGGGCATTTTGACTTTAATTTTATTTCTTTTTCAGACCTCTCTTCTTTCGAAGCATCAACCATCATGGCAAGTCGAGATCGGCTAGATGCGCCCACTGAGACTGGGTCTTTTCTTTCGCCCTTGCCAAGCGAGCCGTATGAAACCAGTCCTGCTACCTTTTGCTTTTGTAATAGTCATGGAATAAGAGTTAAGCCGAAAAGGATTCAAGGAAGAAGTATACAAAAAGCAATCATAAGAGTTTAAAGAGAAGCATCCCTTTCGGGAAAAGAGAAGGACTTATCTCGCGGTGAATGCTCACTTCAAATGAACGTGACATGCTTCTCGGACTGGATGCGCGAACCACGCAAAATTTCCAGCATCTCGTGAACTGAATTTCCACATTTCAAAACCAGGGAACCTTGCCATGACTCTTATTGTGGTGAGATACCTTCTTTTTGTCTAATAGCGCCCTTTTCGAGTTTTCGCCAATCAAACTCTCTCATTTCTCTTTTCACTATCGCCCTATAGTGCTCTTTAGGAGTTTTCACTAAGCGGACTCTTTTATTTTAAATTTCTCTACTTACAATTGCCTTATGGTTCCAATGTGACTCTCCCATTTTATTTCTCTCAATTTGAATTGTATCATATTCCAACAACAATATTTTTCGCTTCCCTGCCTTTGCCAATCAATCGAAAGGACTTGAAAAAGGCCTTTAGTTAAAAGGATTTTGGACAGAACTACAACTTTGGAAGTATTTTGGAGGGCCCATGGACGAACCATTATATCATCTGCCCTAGTTTTCAATTTTTGGGGAATTTGGATTTTTTTTTGGTGTGACTGAACCTCAGCGAGAGGCCCCCCTACGTATCCTTTAAGGAATCAAGTCAAACATAGTTCAGGAAGTTTTCTTAAACTAATTTTGTTTTATTTTCCATTTTTTAAATTTTTTGTGTGTTTTCTCACTTTTTTTATTTTTTTTCGTTTGTTTTCTATATTTTCTACTTTTTTCTTTTTTTTTTCTTTTTTATCCTTTTGTTTTTATTCTTTTTCTTAATAGCATTTCCAGGTTCTATAAAGGGTGGTCAAAGTAATGTAATCGGTTCAAAGGGTTTGCGAAAATTAATAGTGTTTGGGGTAGAAGAAAGGAAAACCCTTCCTTATCTCAATCGGACTGAAACATTGCTGCAGGGAGCTTAAACGTAGTAACTTTTTATTGCGTCTGCAATAACTGCTGCTTAGGGATCGTCCCCTACAATGTTGCCCAGGTACAATGCTCCTTTTGGCAATATCTTTTTGATAATGTATGGGCCTTTCCAGTCAGGAGCAAATTTTACTTTAGCTTCCTGATGGTGAGGGAGAATGTGCCTTAATACAAGTTTTCCAACCTTATAACTCCTGGGGCGCACTTTCTTTTTATATGCGCCAACCATTCTTTGTTGGTACAACTACTCTGACAAATGTGGCCATTCATTTTTCATCAATAAATGACAATTAATCCAATCGAGTGTTGACCCACTCACTGTCATCAATTGCTTCAACGATTATCCGAAGTGAATGGATCTCTACCTCTGCGAGTATAACAACTTCGGTTCCGTAGACCAATAAGTATGGGGTTGCTCCTACCCATGTGTGCACCGTGGTGCAATATCCTGGGGCGCACTTACTTGTTATAAGCGCGGGCCATTCTTTGTTGGTAAAACTACCCGTAACAAACCGCAGCCAATCATTTTTCATCAATTAATGACAATTGTTCTAGCCGAGTCTTGACCCACTCACTATCCTCAATTTCTTCTTCAACGATTATCCGGAGTGAAGGGATATCTACCTCTGTGGGTATTGCAGCTTCGGTTGTATAGACCAATAAGTATAGGGTTGCTCCTACCGATGTGCGCACCGTGGTGCAATATCCAAGTAATGCAAAAGGCAAATTTTCATGCCATTGTTTGGAGCTTTGAATCATCTTTCGTAGAATCTACTTGATGTTCTTGTTAGCTGCTTCGACAACACCATTGGCTTTGGTCCGGTAGGGAGTGGATTATGTAATATTTTGAATTGTCCGCATATCTCCCCAATCAATCGGTTGTTCAAGTTTGCAGCGTCGTCTGTGATGATAGTGGATGGGATGCCAAAACGGAAAATGAGGTTGGAATGCACAAAGTCCACCACAACTTTCTTGGTGACTGACTTAAATGTGATGACTTCAACCCACTTTGTAATGTAGTCAATAGCGACCAACATGAATCTATGTCCAGTTGAGGGTTTTGACTCGATTGGTCTAATGATGTCTATGCCCCAAGCAACGAATGGCCAAGGTGTTGATATAGGATGAAGTTTAGTTGGTGGTGCATGAGTCAAATCACCCTACACCTAACATTGATGACATTTCCGAACAAAGCTGAAGTAGTCTTTCTGTATGTTTATCCAGTAATACCCCGCCCAAAGTTTTTTCTTCGCCAACACATACCCTTTCATATGGGTCCTGCACACTCTAGCGTGTACTTCATGCATAATCTTTCCGGCTTCCTCGGCATCAACACATCTTAGCAATTTGAGATTCGGGGTCCTTTTATACAATACATCACCACTCAAGAAGAAACCACTTGCATGTCGTCTAATAGTTCTCTTTTAATCTCCAGTGGCTTGCTCTAGATATTCTTGGATTTGCAAAAATCTCTTAATATCAAAATTCCATGGCTGAGTGTTGTGTTCTGCCTAGGCCGCATTACAATACCCATGTCATTTCCTTAATTTAGATTTCTAAGGGATCGAAGTAGGTGTTTCCTGGATAAGGCATCATCGAGGCCAAAGTAGCAAGTGCGCCAGCGAGCTCATTGTGACAGCGACTGATGTACCTAAACTCTACCGTCTTGAACCGTTTGCTGAGATCTTCCACATGCTGCCAATAAGGGATTAGTTTGACATCTCGAGTTTCCCACTCCCCTTGGACTTGGCGGATCGTTAGATCTGAATCCTTAATGATTAATAGTTCCTCAACATCTTGGTCGATTGCCATATGCATGCCGATGATGCAGGATTCATATTGGGCTGTGTTGTTTGTACAGAAAAACCGAAGCCGAGCCGTGGCTGGGTAGTGTTGACCGGTGGGTGCTATTATGGTTGCCCCAATTCCTATACTTTTTGCATTTACTACTCCATTGAAGAATATTTTCCAAGAAATGATGTCCTCGGACATTATCTCCACCGAATTCACCTCTTCGTCTGGGAAATAAGTATCCAGGGGTTGGTATTCATCATCAACCAGGTTCTCGGCTAAATGGTTCGCTAACGCCTGGGCCTTCATTGTTGTGCGACTGATATGGACTATGTCAAACTCGGTGAGCAGGATTTTTCATTTTGCTAATATCCCCTTAGGTTGGTTTTTGAAATATGTACTTCAGATGATCCAGCCTTGTTATGAGGAAGGTTGTGTGGGCTTATAAGTAATGCGTCGATTTCTGTGCAACCCAACATAAGGCATAGAAGGTTCTTTCTAGCAGGGTGTATTTGGCCTTGTAGCTGGTAAACTTCTTGCTCAGGTAGTATATTGCCGGGTCTTTGTTTCCAGTGATATCATGCTGCCCGAGAATGCAACCAAAGGAGTTCTCCAGGAGTGTCAGATATAGAAACAATGGCCTTCCTAGTTCCGGCGGGACTAATACCTGTGGATTGGATAGATAATCTTAAATTGTATCAAAAGCCTCTTGACACTCATCCATCCATTTGATTGCTGCATCTTTCTTTAGAAATTTGAATATGGGCTCGCATGTGGAAGTCAGCTGAGCGATGAATGGACCAATATAATTTAGTCTTCCCATCAAGCTCGTTACATCCTTCTTTGTTTTCGGAGGGGGTAGATCTCGAATAGACTTTATCCTTGTTGGATCTAACTCAATACCCTTTCAGCTGACTATGAACCGAAGAAGTTTTCCTGAGGGACCCTGAACGCAGATTTGGCTGGGTTCAGTTTCATATCGTACTTGCACAACCGTTCAAAGAACTTTCTTAGGTCTCGCACGTGATCATTCTATGTTTTGGACTTTATAATCAGGTCATCCACATATACTTCTATTTCCTGATGCATCATGTCGTAGAAGATAATGTTCATGGCTCTCATATGCGTTGCCCCAGTGTTCTTCAACCCGAAAGGCAAAACCCTGCTGTAAATAGGTCCTCGAGGGTGTAGTAAAGGTAGTTTTCTCGGCACAGTTATCAACAAGGATGTGGATATTGGGGAAAGGGAAATTGTGCTTCGGACTTGCCTGGTTCAAATCTATGTAATCCACACACTCTCAGGGTTTCCAGTCTTTATTTGGTACTGGAACTACATTGGCAGCCATGTAGGGTACAAGACCACTCGGATTACTCCCGCCCCCAATTATTTTATGATCTCGATATTATTGCTGATATAGGTTTTGAATTTTCTCTATGTTTGTTGAACAGGAGGGCACTCGTGGTAAGTAGGCAACTTATGAACCACAAAATCGACGCTCAGCCCTGGCATATCATCGTATGACCTAGCAACACGTCTTTGAATTCAAAGAGGAGTTGGATTAGTGCATCTCGGGTTTTCTCATTTGTGTGGATGCGTATTTTGGTTTCCCTGATTTCGCCGGGACCACCCAAGTTAACCGGCTCGTTATCATTTAGATTTTTCTTAGGTTTATTTTTGAAATGTTCCAATTCTCTATTGATTCCCCTAAAAAGCCTCTTCTTCGTCGTACTCCAGTTCTTTGTTCATTATTTCATATTAGGCGGCATGTTTGGATCTGGGAACGAAGTCTCCGAGCATGTCATGTTTTTTAAAGCCGCATTATTAGAACTGAAAGAAATGAATAAAAATAAAAGAACAAAAATCAGAAGGGATACAGGAACATAGAAGATGAAATATTGATGTCATTTCTTTGGAATTGTAAGATCGTAGGGTTTACATTTGGAAAATTAAAAGGACAAAACACAAAAGATAAACATCCAAGTTACACCCTAAGATAACTCGTGATGCAGAAAAGATGGCAAGACGGGATTACTAGGACTCTCGCCTGTTTGGAAACAGCGTTGCCTTCCAATTTTGCAACTTGGCATCTGGTCCCATGTACAGTACCTCAGTAGTGCTTAAGCTTCTCCCAATTGAACCATTTGGGTTTCATATAGTATTTTTCTCACTGCCCAACATATTTCCTCATTTTCTTCAGTTGTGAAGGCCTCATCCTCTTCCTCTTCACTATACTTTGGCATTACGAATGTTTCATACAAGTGAGGTAGTGCTTGAGGCAGAGCCCATCCATCATGCTTTCTACGGTTTGCCCATGTTGTACCTTCTGGCGTCAAGTAGAATCCTAGCCCGAAGAACTTCTCTGTAGTTGGCAAAGCAATCGGCTCAGCTATCCCTTGCAAAGACTTTCCAAGTCCCATCCCCGGTTTGATTCAATGTCGTATAATCTCTCTAGCCACCATGATTGAGGTATCAGAGAGGAAAGACCGGGGACAAGGTTTGCCCTTTTCATGCTGATCAGCCACCACAATTTCGAAGGCCTGATAGACTATATGCTCACTACCTTCTCTAGCTTCGAGGAAAGGGGACGGAAGGATCCCGATAAATTGACTGGTCGTCTTCCCCATGGACTATGATTTCTTGGTCCTCATGTTCAAATTTTATCAACTGATGCAGAGTATAAGGCACATCCCCTACAGCATGCATCCATGGCCTTCCCAAGAGGTAATTGTAAGACATGTCCATATCTAACACTTGAAAGGTTATCTCCAAATCAATTCGGCCAATGGTCAAGACCAGATCAATCTCTCTGATTGCGTCTCTTTTTGATTCCATCGAAGGCTCGAACACATACATTGTTCGGACGAATCCTCTCTGTACCAATTTCCATTCGATGTAATGTTGAAAGTGGGCATATGTCCACCCTAGAGCCACCGTCCACCATTACCCTTTTCGATAATAACGTTCACATTTGACAATTAAATGTAAGGCTTTCTTGTGAGCGGCTCCTTGTGGGAGGGAAAGTCATTCTTACTTAATGTGATCAGATTGACAGCGAAGAATCTTTCAGTCGTCCTTTCTAATTGTTCCATAGAGGTTTGAGGTAGAACGTAGGCCTCATTGAGAGTCTTGGCTAACACTGTATGGTGCTCAGGAGATTTCATAATCAAGGATAGCAAGGAGAAATGTTCAGGGGATTTCCGAAACTAGTCCACTACTTCATTGTCTGCCATTTTAATCTTTCGAAAGAAAACTTCTGCCTCTTTGGCACTCAGTGGTTTCCTGGGTGGAATCGCTTCTTAGTGGAACTGTTCACTTCTTCCAAGAAAGAGTATTTCTTTGCAGGATAACATTCTTCAGTATCTCCAGAGATTTCTTTGCCTTTATATGTCACCACTGTATTATGATAATTCCAAGGGACTATGGTGGGGTCTGTCATTGGCCTCTGAGGTGCGTGCCCAACCACCATGAGCTCACTCAGACTTGGTGGATTAGTTGGCCCCTACACCACATAGGTTCTTTTGGGCACATACTTCTGAGTAGCCTTGTTTAACTTAAATATCTTTGGGGGACTCAGAGTCAACTGCTTTTCTAGAAGACCTCGTGGGACATAAAGGACAGCTTCTTTGAGGGGTGTTGTCTGAGTTTTAACCTCAACTTTCTTTTCAATTTCAGGGTGCGTGGTTTTGATCTTCTTTTCCCCTTCATATTTCTTGGGGTAATCTCTTGGCCTTTTGTCCGCGTCAGCAATGACAATAATATCTTTCAAATCCGGGTCGAATTCTTTTTCCTCACAGATCATCCCAATTACTGGTCCATTATTATGGCCGATAACGGGTTGTTAGTCACATTAGGGACATCCTCATCCTTCAACACTATTTTCCTTTCCTCGATAAGATCTTCTATAGCTCGCTCCAAAGTCTAGCAAATCTCTGTGTCATGCTTCTCAGCCGCCGAATGTTAAGCACACCGGGCACCACGTTGGTAGGAAGGCAATTTTGGGTTTTATCTGTTAGGAGGTACGGGCAGCAACATACCCAATTGGACAATTTTTGGGAACATACTTGAATAGGACTCCCTGATTGGCGTAAAGTTTTTCCTTCAGGGTGGCTCACAGGGGCGGAAGTTATTTTGAGGTGGGCGAAGGTTATATTTATTTTGATGGGGAGGCTGGTTTCTCAGAGCTTGGCTCCTATTGGCCTGCTGCTATGATTGTGCAAATGCTTGAGCGTTCATAACCGTATATGGTTGAGGAGCACAAGGGATGTCTTGGTGAGGATATTAATGTTGAGGGGTTCTTCCCGAGAACATGGGCCTAGGAGTATGATTTCTTCCAATACCCTATGCTGCCATTGAGGTTTCTTCTTTCTTTTTGCCCCTTGTGACTCTTCCAGACCCTTCTTGGATGGCCTTGGAGGTTGCTCTGATGGCCGACTAACTCAAAATCCTTCCGTTTTCAAACTGTTTCTATCATTTCACCAATCTTGATTGCCTTTACAAAAGCCTTGCCCATGGCCAACTTCATGTTTTGAAAGTAATCTTCTTCCTGGGCTTGAAGAAAGACAATGACCATTTCTATTTCATCCATGGGAGGTTTCACCCTTGATGCCTGTTCGCGCCACTTAATAGCATATTCTCTAAAACTTTCCGAAGTCTTATTCTTCAGTTTTGCCAAGGAGTTCCTGTCTGGCGCAATTTCGATGTTGTATTGAAACTTCCGTACAAAATCTCTGGACAAAATCTTCCCAAATATGTCATCGTGAGTCGTCTTGGTCCATATACCACTCTAAGGCAATGCCTACTAGACTTTCTCTGAAGTACGCCATCAACAACTCTTCTTTTCTGCCAGCTCCGCGCAATTGATAGCAATACTTCTTTAGGTGAGCAATGGGATCTCCATGCCCATCATACTTTTTGAACTATGGCATTTTAAATCCCATGGGTAGGTGCACGTAAGGGAACATGCACAGGTCTATCTAAGAAACACTTTTTTGCCCACTCAAACCTTGCATATTCTTTAAACTTTGCTCAAGGCTCCTCATTCTGTTCGCCATCTTGTCCTGTATAAGAGCTTTTGGAATTTTATCCTGTCCTGGTGTGAACTCAAATGGTTGTTGAGGATAAGTGTAGGTAGGGTATTGAGGAGGCTCAACTTGGTAAGTGGGTGTTTGGAATGTAAAGGCTGATGGATCAAATGTGGATCTAGGAAATATGGGTTGTGTGGTGGCCGAACATGGGGGAGTCGCAAAGATATTTGGGACTATGCTGGAGGTGAACACTTAGGGACGGATATCATAAGGTGCTCCAATAAAATTGGCCGGTATGGTGGGCTGCCCAATAGGATGTTTGGATGACTAATGGGAATAGTGGAAGTACCCCCTAATCTAGGGAAGAGCTCGGGTAATCCAGGTATGGAGCTCGGAGGCTCTATTCCATTCGTCCATGCATCCCAAATCTCCATGAACCTAAGGCGTAGGATCATATTTTCCACTTCTGCTACAAACTCTGAGGTTGGAATGCCTAATATTGGGCTATGTTCCGAGATGGGAATTGCTGGCAAGGTCATTTCAGATGACATTTCTGTACTTCCAGTTCATCTGGTAAAATACCGATACGATTCCAACTTACCAAAAACCAACCACCGTTTCTAAAATCCTAAGCTGGGATTGACAGCAACAAACGGTAGTTTAAGACAAGTAACGAATAGGGAATCACACATTGGGGTGTGATGCATCTATACAGTTAAACAAATGTCTACATGTTTGCAATGGTTGTGTGTGTCATCCCGGCTTTTACTTTCATTTTCCTTACTCTTTGTTTTGATTTTCTCTCTTTTTGATTCTTTTCCTCTCTAGTTTTTCTTTTGTTTTCTTTCCTCTTTTGTTTTTCTCCTAGGGTTTTTTCTTTTCTTTTCTTTTTGTCTCTTTCCCTTTTTTCTCTCCTTTTTGTAGGGTTGTGGTCGAATCCTTTGAAGATTTCCAATGTATCATGACCCCGCATGGATCAGACCAAGCGTAGTTCATACAAATAAATGCAAAAATAAGGAAACATTTTTTTTTGGATTTGAATATTTTTCATTAATAAAACTCCGATTATAAATATGCTAGACTATTTGAATTTCTTAAAAGAAAAAGTACTAAACATACTCGAAATGACAAAATACAGTCTCGATGGCTAAACAAGGTCAAGAGTACATTAAAGCTTCAAATCCTTAGGCCCGTAGAGCGTCATTCGGTATCACCGCTGGCCTACGTGCAAGACCCCTTTTGTAACTGCTCCAAATCATTCATATGCTGACAAAACAATATCATCATTGTAGCAAAGAAAGTGGTATTGTGAGCATGTGAGTTTTCCCTATATGAATTACTCCCATAAACTCAAAAAAAATAATTTCATTAGTTTATTTGCAATTTTGATTTTTTCATGGCATTATTCTTTTAATTGCTTGCATTTTGTGCATTTTTGAATAACAAAAGTATAAAAATACATGAGGCATGTGCACTTAGGAGTAATTTTGCATTCTAGAAATTAATTTGTAATTGGAAAATGAAAATTCAAAAATGGCTTAATTTGCACTTAAGATTGATTTTTATGTAATTTTTCCTTTTAATCTTTTAAATTTTGTGATAATAATTATTGTATGGTTAATTAGGTTTTTTTTGGGTTAATTAGGAATTTTAAGGCTTTAAATATTTTGGAAATGAAATAAAGGAAAAGATTAAAAGAAAACCTAAAATTACAATTCAAAATACTCATCAGGGCCATTTTTATCGAAAACTCAGGCCCAAATGCCCAGTCCACTCGTACCTCAATCCGGTCTAGCTCTATGGGTGCCAAACGACGTCGTTTGGTTGCCTTTCATCTTAACCGTCCATCGCCCATCATCCAACGATTCACGTGAGGCCTTGCATTTCAAATAAAATGGTTCGAACACTATGTAATAACATTAGAGACAAAACATTTCATCCTCGTACAGTCTAGACATTAGTGTAATGCCACAATTGAGTCACCATAACACCACCGTCATCTGCCCTAAAACTGCCTCCGGAAATTGCCTTACGGCAGCAGGCGAACCACCAAACGACTCCAAAGTTACACCACAAAAACCCCTCATCTTCCTCATTCCAAATCTATGATATACAGCCTTCGAATCTTACCATAGTGTGTTGAATATTCAGTTTTGTGGATGCTGCCTCCGCCACCCACTGTGGCTCTACCTCCGAATAACCTCAGTTTAACACCCCCTGCATCCCCTTAACCTCCCCTTCCCATTCCTACAATCGTTCAGGCTCAAATCATGCCACAACTCTTCGAATTTTAATTTGAACTGGCCGGAAAAAAATACAACTTTGCCCAAAATACACCAAATCTGTGCCATGCACTCTCCTTACATCCCTCACCTTGAATCCATAACCCTTCACCCCTTGAATCTTTCCTATTTAGCTCGAATTTCAAATCAAAATGTAGTCCGGAACCTTAATTGATAGAGTTTAGAGTACTTTTGATTTTTGGGTTTTAATAACCTTTAAGTTTGTATTTTCTGGAAAAAAACACATTACTAAAATAAATTGGGCCTCGAATGATGCCATGAGGTTGATTAGTCGGATTCAGAATTGAAGGTATTTTGTTCTTCTTTATATCTGTTTTTATATATGATTTCATTCTTAATTTTCGTTAATTGCAATCTCTGCGGCCAGTTTAGAATTTCAATCTTTTGTTTCATTTCTTACCATATAGCTTAGGTCCATTAGGCATGAAAAAAAGTTTGATTTGATTCTATACTGCTTGTTATTTTCTGCGATTGTTCTCCTCGTTGTTTTGTTTGTTTTAAGTCATTAAAGTGCCTTGGCTCAGTTCTTTCCCTCCTTTATTTGCTATTCTCTTTCTTTTATTTGTTTGGCCTAAACAACCTTATTCGTTGGAGCCTCATGGCTCGTTGATTATTTGTATGGGGTTTGTAAAGTTGGGCCAGAGTATGCATGCCCAGAGGTTTGAATTGGGGTTTTGGGTCAAAGTGACCCAGTTGATTTTTGGAGGCCTTGTAATGTTCAGGGGTAAATGACAGGGTTATTGACGACAACTTAGGTAGTAATGGAATAGAAATATCCAGAATCTTCTAGTGGGAGGGTTCGAATGGGGTTTTCAGATTTTTGGGTAGTAAAACTTGGTCCACGAGTTAAAAACAAAAGGACCAAACTGCAAAAATAGGCATAAAGTTTTCCCTTCTTACTTTAACTATAAAAGGGACCTATTCTTGCCTTTGAAGGAAAGGGTGGATCGCTAGAATTAAGCATATATACAGTTAATCAAATTTCCAGTATTTCATTGATACCCTTACTGATTGGTGAGTTTTTTTTAGTTCTGAAACATTATTAGTTCATTTGAGTTTAACGGCGAATCGATATTGGGTTTTGCTTCTTAAAGCTTTTGGTTCAGGCTGGTCGAATATTACAATTTGGGTTTTCAGTTGAGTTCCTTGTTATAAATTGTTGAACATGGGTTCCTCTTGCCTGTTTCATTACTGATTCCTGCTGCACTTGTTGATTGCTCACTCCCATTTTATCTTTACATTTTCGAGGTATCTCTTTGGCCTATGTAGACTGTGTAATTCAAGTAAAACTTGAAGCAATACAAGTTGTGTCAATTTAGAGTCTCCTTTACTTTTCCTGTTGTTTTAACATCATGTAGTAAATGTGTAGTGATAAGGGTTACCTGAGCTGATATTTACGAGTCATATGTTCAATTTATTTACTCCTTGGTAATAAGAAAGATGTAACTCTATCTATTGTGCTACATTGGGACTTGTGTTAGTCTTATCCCATTTCTGAGCTTCGTTCTATATTATTAAGGTTAATATTGCCATAGTTTGTAAGGTAATCTTTGGCGTGCTTAGGTTCAACATTGGTTGTAACTGTGCATTGCATGTCTTGAATGCGCATTTGTGGGGGTCATGGTATCAGATGACTTGGAGAACTCATGTGTGTTTAGACTCGTTTCAGTCAAAGTTTGAGGCTCAATGTATGTGTTATACCACTCATTGCTGATTTGTTTGTTTTATTTTAATCCACAAGTATTAGCAAATTCATTGGTGAAGAGGATCCTTGAGTTCCCTGTTTCTTATCTTACAAAAATGTTAGATTGAGTAAACACGAATATAGGCTTAAAAGCTTTACATGTTAAAATTTGTAGTGATTGAAGCTTGCATGAGTCTAAACAATAAAATAGACAGTTGATAAATACACAATCGAACAGTCGTACATGATAGTGTTGGAAATAGTTCAGTGTAACCATTACTGATTTATTTCAAGGTCCAATGGTAGTAAATCGCTGGGCTCATTGGGCCCAGGCCTGGAAATTGTCCTATGTTAGCTATTGATGTAAATATTATCTCGATTCAAAGGTTATGGAGTAGTGTGGATCAAAAATTTCCCTGAAAAATAGAAGTTCCAAGACTTCATTTAGTCAATTAATGAAATTCACGTAGAGTAGATTGAGAGACTTCAACTTAGCAAATTTTTGTGGCCCTCAGAAAATTAAACGCACGAAATTGCATTAGGTGCCATAGCTTAATAACCTACCTTCCTAAATACGGGTGCGCATGTATGTGACCCAAATCCAAATTTCAACGAAGTTGGGAATGTGTCTAAAACCACGGGGGCATTTATGTAACGTGGTATAGGCATGTTTCAACGATGTTGCAATTTTCTTTAAACATAATAATAAAAGTGGATTAATATTAAAATAAAAAATGCACTTACGTTCAAAAAAAGTATAAAATTAGACAATGTATGCCAAATATAACATTTGAGTGACCGTGCTAGAACCAAGGAACCCGGAAATGCCTAACACCTTCTCCCGGGTTAACAGAATTCCTTACCCGGATTTCTTGTTCGTGGACTGTTAAACAGAGTCATTCTTTACTCGATTCGAGATTCTAAAAAGTGACTTGGGACACCATAAACCTCCCAAGCGGCGAATCTGAAATTTTCTTAAAAATAGAATCCCGTTTCGATTGTCCTTTAATTGGAAAAACTCCCTTATCTCCACCATTCGCCGGGTTGTAGTAGCAAAAAGGAGGTGTGATAGTTCTGGCGATTCTACTGGGTACTCGAACCCAGAATATCTTGTTCAGGGTTCAGGAATTCGAGCGTAGAATAATTGCTGTATTTGGCTTTGTTTATTATGTGATTTTACATGTTGACTTAATGTTCAAAATGATGCTTTTACCGCTTTGATATTATTTGAATTGAATATAAACTGTTACGAAATCCTTCTCTCTTTATCTTCTGATGTGCTCGCTAGTCGAGACTCCTTGTTCTATTAGCATCATGCCTTAAAATAAGAAATAGGATCAGACAAGTTACAAAGCCGGACGATCTTGCGGGTCCCGGATACGTAGCCCCCTCCTCGACTTGAGTTGTCCGCTCCGGTACATAGTCTAGAACAAATACCCAGGTGATGAACTTAGTATAACAAAACTCCATGTCGGATCCCTACTAGGAACACGTATCTGCATCATGTATTTGACATAGGGGACTCAACACAGGGGTTGGGTCTGTCTAGGACAGGTGACCCGAAATGCAAAAATCATCCTGATACATATTATGTGCCATTTGTGCTTAGTTGTTTTTGATTTGCATGTTGAACAGCTTGTGAATAAGGGAAAAATTAACAACATAAGTGGTACTAGGGATGACTGAGATTAATCATTTGTCTTGTAAAACCAATTCTCAAGTAATGCCGAAATAATGTCGGATTTTTGAGAAAAGGGGAAAAAAGGAAAAAAAAAGAAAGAGAGGCTTTTCAACAAAGTTTTTGGTTTTGACAAAATGTTTTGCCCGATCTACGCCGGTTTGATTCTCACCGAGTGTCGGATACGTAGTCAACCCCCATCGGGTCTAACCGCCTTTGTACAAAAATGGCCAAATAGTTTTCAAATTTTCATTTGTCGCCATAAACAAATCGGGTGACGCTATTACTGTCAAAAATAGCAAAATGCACCCAAAAGGGACATCAGAAGGCTAATTTTGCACAAACGGCCACCTTTGGATTTTTATTTTATTTTTGGCCAGCTAGCAGACACAGCCTTGAAAACTTCATCCGGAAGTGCTAAAGGCCGTGTTAGCATAACTGGGCTTATGGTTATAGAAAATAAATTTCAAAAGAAAATTCTTTTTGATTTATAAGTGAAATAGGTATAGATTTACACGTCACTAACTCACCTTAATAAATGTGCAGGATGAGCACAATCCAAACTGGACCTTTTCATTTGTAAGCCGAATCCCTTTGGAGTTGTTGTTGTTGTGGAGTAATTTAGGCAAGGAAGGACAAGACGAGATAAGAAGTATTTGGGGGGCCTCCCCGGGTTATTGGAGATTGTTCCCCGAGGAGACATCATAAGAGTATTAGTTACATGCTAGGACCTGGCACACAAGGTGTTTCACTTCCTACACTTTAATCTCACGCCGACATTAGAAGACATAGCGGGATATATTGGAAATGGGGAGCTTCCTTTGAGACATAAGTATCTGGTTGCTCCAAGAGTGATAACAGTGCACAAATTCTTAGATACCTTGAAGATAAGCAGAGTGGTACATGATTCGAGCTTGGCAACAAGGTTCTGCACTTTTTCGTTCCTGTATTCCAGATATGGTCACATAGAGGGATTCAACAATCCAGAGAAGTCTGCAGTAAGGGAAACAATGTCAAATGAGAAGAACACAGACGCTTCGCTTTTATGGTAACTTTTCTAGGGCTTCTGATATTTCCAAGAAAGGATGGGAACATTGACCTAAAGATAGTAGGGGTTGCAAGCACTCTACGCACGCAGGCCAAGTGCACACTCGCGCTCATGATAGTAGCCGAGATTCTTCGCGCTCTCAAGCTTGCAAGGCAAGAAACAATTTCTTTGATGGGTGTAATCTATTATTGCAAATGTGGATGACGTACCATCTATGCCACTGCCCTCGATTCATGAGTTATGGGTGTACCAAGAAAACTTGCATAGAGGAGTTTCACACGAAGGTGCAGCAAAATGGACTTCTTACCTCCAGTCCTTCACTGCCATCCAAATAGAATGGACACTAGCATGGTTGTCTTTGGATGAGATCGTGTACATGCCGGCAAAAGAACCACATTTTCTTTTGATGGATCATAGGAGTATCCAGTCGTATGCCCCGCATCGAGTCTCGAGACAACTCGGAAGATGCCAGATTGTGCTAAAAGACGAAGATCTCAGCATCCAGGTAGTTGAGATTAGGCAAGATGGTCAGTTCCCCGAAGCAATGGTCCGCAAGATCTTGAATGAATGTCAATACCTAACCGCCGGCACTTGTGTACCGGATCGGGCCAGAGGCGAAGTGACACCGGGATACCTGCTTTGTACAGGAGAGAAATTGAGATTGAGAAGCCTCCCAAAAGGCCCCACCTCCAAGAGTTCATTGAAATGTCACAGGAACATTTGGACTGGCTAGCCAAGGAAAATGAGTACAAGGCCACCATAGGAAGATTGGAAGGGCAAGTCCAAGAACTGCAAATTGAAAATGGTTTGCAAGCCGGTGCATATGAGGGAGAAAAGAAAAGATTAACCAAAGAAAATGTGACGCCATGATCCCAAATCCAGAAGATGAAAGCAGCCGCAGAAAATCTTCCTAGGAGCTTAAAGGATGAAAAACTCATTGATAAGTTGAGGTTATATGTAACCGAATATCGGTTTGACCTGAATAAGGCAGAAGGCGATCTATCCAGGGCTTGGAGGCAATTAGCTAAAAGTGCGGAGGAATGGGGCCGCATCATTGAGCAATTAAAGGAAAAGCATGACGAGGAGGTTGTTAGGTTAAAACGTAGGGTCATCACGGTTGAGGCAGGGTAGCCAAGCAAATGGAGGATCTCACAACCGATAGATAACGTTGTTATGCAGAAACAACAAGGTTGGAGATGGATTTGAGGCAATTCCAGGAACTGAACCAGGTAGCCGAGCGAACTCTAGAGGCGAGGGCTGAAAAAATTGGCGGTTCGTTGCAAGAAAAGAGTGTTATTGGGTAAAGAGTACGGAAATCGTACACTACATCACAACAAGGTGCAGCCATTGCGAGGATATGACAAAATCCATGTTATTTGCCACTGCATGACCTTTTTCCGATAAGTGATGGAAGACCTCTACCACCTCATAGGGAGTTTAGCACGTAAACCAGCGGCAAGGCCGAACGATGCCCCACGAGGCCCGGGAGCACTTGAGTCATTAATGTACTCCTAATGATTGCACTATTACTTTATTAGTTTTTAAAGTCTACTAGTTTAACCGAATCTATATTTATATATGCATAGTTAGTTGTCATTCGAGACTGTTGTTCGTTTTGTTAGCATTTGTTTAATCTGTCACCTTTCGGGTCTTTCTAATTAAGGTCTGTTGTAAAAGAAATTTTCCCAAATATTGTATGCTCCGCTTTTCATTTGCAAGAACTACGCTCGGTCTGATTCATGCCGGGACATGATCCATAAGCAATCTACATAGGATTCGACCATAGTTAAATAAAATAGGAAAATGAATAAATATCAAAGAGAGAGAGAATAGGGCTGAAACAAAAGGGAGTTTCGCAAATAAAAGTCAGAATGACGCAAGCAACCTATACATGTAGGGACCAATTGTCATTTATGTGCATCATACCCCATATATGGTTGATTACATGTTGCAACCTAACAACTAATGAGTCTTTGGTGTTGTGATTTCCAGTTCCAAATTAGACATGTGACTAGTACTCGCGACATTCTGGCAACTCACTCCTACAACACGCGGTCGAAAGCAAACAAGTTATGGCCAACCAAGAAGCTGATGTCAGCATTATTGACCCCTCGAAGGAGGCCGAGGAATTGGAAGTTAATGCTATGAAGGATGAAATGTATAAGCTTAAACACCAAATGGCCGAGATGTACCAGGCATGGGCAAGAGGACAGCCGCCGCCGGCCTACCCTACCAACCTAACCTTCATCCAGCCACTAGCCCAAGCACCAGACATGTCCGTCACTCATCCCCCTCCAAGTTTTCCTTTATACTCACAGCATCAGGGTGCTACCTCTCAGCCCCCAACCCCACTATCATAAGTCACTCCTCACCCTCCACCGCCAATCGCTCCTATATATGTGGAACCTGCGCTTCCTACCCTGCACAGGTCGTGAAGTGAACCATCGCTTCAAGCTTATGACCCTCAATACTATCCACTAGAGCCTGCATACAAAACCCAGGAACCTCACTCCTATGCTCCCCGTCCAAAAATCCCAATGGGAGCTGAAAAGACGATCAAAAATTTCGAGCAGGAATTAAAACTTAGAAAGGTCCGGAGTCTGGAACAATCCTTCAAAGACATGCGGGGATTAGGTGGCCAGGTGAGCGTCGCATTTAAGATTCTGTTCTTATTCCCAGACGTACAGCTGCCTCTAGGTTTCAAAATACTTAAATTTGACTTATATGATGGTCACGGTGATCTAGTCGCTCATTTGAGAGGATTTTGCAGCAAAATGAGAGGAGCAGGGGGAAAAGATGAATTGCCAATGGCGTATTTTAGCCAGAGTTTGAGTGGATCGACATTTGAGGGGTATACTTATCAGGATCCCAATCGGTGCTATGCCTGGGATGACTTAGCGCAACCATTTGCATGCCGCTTTAAATATAATCTCAAGATTGTCCCAGATCGTCTATCTCTGACAGAACAGAAGAAGAAACACAATGAGAGTTTCAGGGAGTACGGTTTCTAGTGGAGGGAACAAGCAGCCAAAGTTGATCCTCCCATGAACGAGAGTGATATGGTTGAATATTTTCTGTAAGCTCTCGAGCCTACCTATTTTGAGCATTTGGTATCAGTGGTGGGGAAGTCTTTCAACGAGGTGGTCAAGATGGGAAGTATTGTTGAGGAAGGCCTACAAACCTGATAAAATCATGAGCTACTCTACAATTAAGGCAACTACTCAAGCCATCCAAGGCTGAACTGGGTGAGCTTTTAGGAAAAAGAAGAAGGAGGAAGTAGAGACAGTGGAGTCGGGAATTTGTTTCAGGCCTTGAGCACTATCTCATTACGGCCAGCCCTATCCTCACCATCAAACGTACCCACACACTGTATATGGCCCGCCACAACATTACTTTCCACCACCAGAACCTCGCTTCTCAGTCCATCATGCACAAGCATGTACCCAACCTCCCGTTCACGTACAATGGCGTGCGCCACCCCCTCAAAGCACTTACCCAAATCCACAAAATCAATACCCACCTCCGAGAGCTTACCAAAAACCCTGGATGCCTGCCTTCTGAGGCAATCGGCCCTTGAGAAATCAGAGGGTGTAGAAAAAAAAGACTTTCACTTCGTTGGGAGAATCTTACACTAGCCTATTCCACAGGCTGCGACAACTGCATATGTTGAGAACAATTGGGGCGAAACTGCCAAATCCTCCCCCAAAAAAATTAGATCATTCAGTCAGCTATGAATACTGTTCTGGTGCACCTGGGCATGACACCGAATAATGTTGGCATTTAAAGAACGTAATCCAAGAACCTATTGACTCCGACATGATAGAGGTGCAGACTCCGAAGGTGCACAATATTAACCAAAACCTGCTGCCCACCAACTAGGAAGCCAACATGATTGAAATTGAGGAGAAGGGGAGAGTCCAGAAGACCTTCACAAACAGTAATGATGATCAAAGCCTGCGAGCCCACCAAGGTAGCAAGCGGTGAGAAGCTGGTAACCGTGGTAAAGAAGGTAGTAAAACTGTCGTGGTTTAGGTAAGTTCAGCATGCGCGATTGTACCAATGCGAGAACAGGGAAAGGTAACAGTACATGGGGCAGCTAGAGAATGCTGTCCGCATCGAGCCAAATATTGTGAAACAAGTAATCTAGCCATCAATCATTAGCAGCAACGAAGTTCCTTGGAGATATGAACAAGCAATAGTGATGTACAAGGGGAAAGAACTTAGAGAGGAAGTGTGTGAGGCACGAGGCTTAACTCGGTCAGGAATGTACTTTTCCCTAGAAGAGTCGAGAAAGGGCAGAATCTCTAAAGATAACCCTGAACTAGTGAAGAAAGCTGTATCAGAAGAAGAGACGAAGAATTCTTGAAGAAAATTAAAATGAAATACTACTCCATCATAGAGCAGTTGAGGAAGACACCAGCCCATATCTCTTTGTTATCCTTACTAATCCACTCAGATGAGCACCGCCGAGCCTTGATGAAGATTTTGAATGAAGCTCATGTCCTAGATAAGATAATGGTGAACCATTTGGAAAAGATTGCAAACAAGATATTCGAGGTAAACCGGGTCACATTTTCTGACGATGAGTTGCCTATGGAGGGTACTGAGCACAACCAAGCTCTTTATCTGACTGTGAAGTGTGAATATGTCGTGGTCACCTGAGTTTTGTCGACAACAGATCCAGTGCAAACATTTGTCCACTATAAACATTGACTAAGCTGAAGGTGGAAAATGAAAGGGTCCGCAAGAATAACATTTGTGTTTGAGGCATCGATGGCGGAGGTGAAGACACCGCAGGGGATATAGTGTTGGAAGTAACTATTAGGCCCCTCGAGTTCATTATCGAATTTCAAGTGCTGGATGTATCAGTCTCCTATGATCTGTTATTGGGCGGGCCTTGCATTCATGCAGCCAAAGCAGTGCCATCTACACTGCACCAAATGGTCAAATTCGAATGGGGCAGGTAAGAGATTGTGGTGCACGGTGAAGATAATCAGTGTACTTTAGTTGACACGATCATACCTTTTATAGAATTTGAAGACGGCAAAGGGTTGTGGGTCTATCAGGTGTTTGATACGATTTCGGTAAAGAAAATCCCAGAATGTGAAGTCGTCATAACTCCAAAGATAGCAACTACATCCGTCATGGTGGCGTCAAACATGTTGAAAAATGGTTTACGGCCTGGCAAGGGGTTGGGGGTTTTTCTGTAACGCATCGTGAAACCAGTGTCTCTTCCAAAATACCTAGACACTTTTGGCCTGGTGTTCAAACCTACAGCCGCAGACATAAGGCGGGCTAGGAAGCTGAGATAGAAAGCCTCGGTTCTCCCGAAACCTATCCCAAGGTTATCCAAGTCATTTGTCAAATCCAGTAATGGCCCCAGACCTATGATTTTTGGCCCGCTGATTGATAAGGGTTAGAAAGGTTGTTTAATAAGGTGAATACGGTTGAGGCGGGAGAAGGATTGAGCGGGGCAGACGTGCAGTTAGTGGGAACACACGCAAAAATCTTTAACTTGGAAGCCACTCCTCTTTCTACTCGGAGGGAGTCTTGGTAGTCGGCTTATATTTTCCTTCCAGTCTAGTTTGTATCTGCGTCAAGTTTTCAACTCAGTTGTTACTTCTGTCCATTTAGATGTGGAAACTCTGTTATCATTGATTCTTATGAAATGCAATTTCCCTTTCAGCAATGCTGATAGTTTCCATTTCTCTTTACTTTTCTTTTTTCTCTTTTGTGCGGTTATTTTTATGCCTGTTCCAGTTATTTGACATGCATATGGACTCCTCGACCCAATCTTCAAAACAAGTCTAGTCCAGAAATAATAATTCAGGAAATAGGACACGAAGATGAATCAGGGTATGAGGAGGAAGGGGTATGGGATGAGATTAGTAAAAAGATGACCCAATTCGAAGAGAAACCCAAACCAAACCTGAACAATGCAAAGGCAATCAATCTAGGAAGTCTGGAAAATATCAGAGAAACAAAATAAGTGTCCACCTGAGCCACAACTCAGAGAAGAAATAATCGAAGTATTGGTGGAGTACAAAGATGTCATTGCATGGTCCTATGACGACATGCCCGGATTGAGCACTAATTTTGTAGCCCACAAATTACCTACTGACCCGGCTTGCCCGCCTGTTAAACAAAAAGTGAGGAAATTAAAAAATGATGTGAGCGTGTAAATAAAAGAAGAGGTGACCAAGAAGTTTGAGGCAAAAGTCATTCGCAGACACATGATATCCCACCTTGTTAGCTAATGTTGTGCCTGTGCCGAAAAAGGACGGAAAAACCATGGTGTCTGTCAATTATCACGACCTTAACAAAGCAAGTCCAAAGGAAAACTTTCCCTAGCTGAGCATCCACATATTTATTGACAATTGCGCAAAGCATGAGATCGGGTCATTCATGGATTTTTACTATGGGTATCACTAGATTATAATGGACGAAGAAGATGCGGAGAAAACGGCGCTCATAACGTTGTGGGGGACGTACTGTTATAGAATCATGCCTTTTGGTATGAAAAACGCAGGGGCGACATACATGAGTTCTATGGACACCATTTTCTATGATATGGTACATAAGGAAATTGAGGTCTATGAGGATGATGTAATAATCAAGTCTAGGAAGAAGTTTGATCATGCAAAAGACTTGAGGAAATTCTTCCAGAGGCTCCGCATGTATTTCCTCAAACTCAATCCAGCAATATGTGCATTCTGGGTTCCCTCGGCAAAGTTGTTAGGGTTCATAGTCAGTCGTCGAGGCATCGAGCAAGACCCACCAAAAATCAAAGATATACAGGAGTTGCCGCCATCCAGAAACAAAACAAAAGTAATGAGTCTACTGGGAAGACTAAATTATATCAGTTTATTCATTTCCTAGCTCACAACCATCTCCGAGCCCATCTTTATGTTGTTGAAGAAGGATGTTGCGGTGAAATTGACGGGAGAGTGCTAGGAAGCTTTCGATAAGATAAAGGAAAATTTGTCAAAACCACCAGTATTGGTCCCGCCGGAACCAGGGAGACCTCTGATCTTATATTTGACAGTCTTGGACAACTCATTTGGGTGCGTTTTGGGTCCGCACAATGTTACCGGGAGAAAAAGGCAGGCTATATACTACCTGAGCAAGAAATTTACGGCCTATAAGGTTAAGTACACTCATCTTGAAAGGACATGTTGTGCCTTGATGTGTGTAGCCTAAAAGTTGAAGCATTACTTGTCATCATACACCACTTATCTTATGTCACTACTGGATCCATTGAAACACATTTTTAAGAAGCCCATGCCCACAGGGAGGCTCGCAAAGTGGCAAATCATGCTCACTAAATTCGACATTGTCTGCATGACCACAACTGCTATGAAAGCACGGGCATTGGAAGACCTTTTAGCATAGAATCCCATAGATGAAGAATATGAGCCCTTGAATACCTATTTCCCAGACGAGGAAGTGATGCACATCAATGAAATGGAATGGGACGAGAAGTCGGTATGGAAATTGTTCTTTGATGGGGCTGCCAACATGAAAGGCGTCGGGAAAGGAGCGGTACTCATTTCTAAATAAGTTTATCATTACCCAGTCACAACTCAACTCCGCTTCTATGGCAGCAACAACATGGGTGAATATGAGGAGTGCATTTTGGGCTTGAGATTAGCAGCAAACATGGGTGTCAAGGAAGTCCTGGTCTTGGGAGACTCGGACCTTCTGGTACACCAGATTCAAGGGGAGTGGGAGACAAGAGATTTAAAACTCATACCTTATTGGCAATATTTGCATGCTTTTTGTCAACAGTTCCGATCTGTAGAGTTCAAGCACATTCCAAGAATGCACAATGAGGTTGTCGATGCCCTGACTATTTTGGCATCAATGTTACATCACCGGGACAAGGCTTATGTTGACGCGATACATATCCGGGTCCATGACCAAAATGATTATTGCAACATGGTGGAAGAAGAGCTTGACGGTGAGCCTTGGTTCCACATCATCGAGAAATATATCATGAAAGGTGTACACCCGATACAACCCATGAGTGAATAGAAGAGAACAATCAGTCATTTCTCAGGTGGGTTCTTCTACAGTAGGGGGATATTATACAAAAGAACGCCAGATCTTGGTTTGCTAAGATGCGTAGATGCTGAGCAGGCAACAACCATCATGAATGAGGTGCATGTTGGCGTCTGCGGGCCGCACATAAGCGGATATGTTTGCTCAAAGAAGATTCTCTGGGTAGAGTATTATTGCTTACCATGGAGCGGGATTGTATCATCTTTGTGCGCAATTGCCACCAGTGTCAGGTACACGGAGATCTAATTCACTCTTCTCCGTCTGAATTGCATACGATGTAGGCACCATGGCCTTTCGTTGTTTGGGGCATGGATGTCATCGGGCCGATCGAGTCATCGGCTTCTAATGTACATAGATTTATCCTTGTTTCTATTGACTATTTAACAAAATGGGTTGAAGCCAAAACCTTAAAGGCAGTGACCAAAAAGGCCGTGGTCGATTTTGTGCACACAAACATTACCTGTTGGTTCAGGATCCCCAAAACACTCATCATCGATAATGGGGCAAACCTCAATAGCCACCTAATAAGAGAGGTATGTCAGTAGCTCAAGATAACACATCAAAACTCTACCCCGTACCGCCCCAAGGCAAATGGAGCGGTCGAGGAAGCCAATAAGAACATAAAGAAGATACTTCGCGAAATGGTGGAAGGATCCAGGCAGTGACATGACAAGCTGCCTTTTGCGTTGTTACGCTATCGCACCATTGTTCGCACTTCAGTAGGGGCTACTCCATACTTATTGGTATACGAAACGGAAGCAAGTACTAGTGGCCGAAATTGAAATCCCCTCTCTTAGAATTGTGGTCGAAGCAGGAATCGACGACGAAGAATGGGTAATGTTCGTTTGGAACAATTGAATCTGACGGATTAGAAAAGATTGGTGGCGGTCTGTCACGGCCAGTTATATCAACAAAGATGTCCAGGGCATCCCAAAAAGATCGAAGTAGGTCATCTGGTACTAAAGCACATCCATCCTCACCAGGCCGAAGCAAAAGGCAAGTTCGACTCAAAACTTGCAAGGGTCATTCATCGTATCAAGAGTGTTGTCCAATGGAGCATTGTATCTGACAGATGTGGAAGGAAATTTGCAGAAATGGCTATCAATTCTAATGTTGTCAGAAGATATACTTGACATCTGGTTGTACCAGGCAAATTTAAAAGATTGAAATGACGAAGGCATTTTGTTCATCTACCTTTGTCCTTTGCCAACCCTTTTGAGCTTTAATTATTTTCTTTCATACCCCTCTTTCGGAATAGATAAAAAAAGTCAGAAACATAAGTGTGAGAAGGCAGTGAAAGGAAAAGAACGGAAAGAATGAAAATAATGAAACAAAGAAAAAGAAAAAGAAAAGAAAAACAAGAAAAGAACAGAGAAAAGATAAAAGAGAAAAGGAAAAACAAGAAGAAAACAAAACAAAGAAAAAGAAAGAAAAGAATAACAGAAAAGGGGTATGAAAAACGATGAATCGCATGAACTATGTTTGACCTGATTCCTTTTAAGGATACATAGAAAGCCTCAGGGTTCGGTCTCAACAAAATAAAAATTCAAAAGTCCCCAAGCAAGAAACTGGGGCAGTAGTTTTGGTTGTCGTAAGAATGTGATTTCGAAAGTTGTAATTTTGAACCCATTTGAGTTATTTTGTGCATTTGATACTCTTTTCTTTCTAACCCTATCCTAAAGCCCACATTACGCTCCAAAGAAAGACCTTCTGATCAGTCTTCAAGACATGCTGAATTGAGCAGGTAGAGGGTATTCATGTCAGGGATAGTACTGCGAGGCAAACGCAAGAGATAACAAAATGAGATAGTGTTATTGGTGAAAAACCTCACGGCACCATAAGGCAAAGATAGGATGAGGGAAAATAAAATGAGAGTCTTACCGGTGAAAACATTCACAGGCGCTGTGAGGCGAGGGTAAGATAAAGAAAAACTCAAACAGGGGCTATCGATCGATGAACAGTGCAGGGCAAGACGACTTAGGGTTTGATTAAAAGGATTGGGTTTGGAAAGGTTACAACGACAAAACCACGGCAACAGAAGGTCGGTCATCGAAAAAGATTGGGTCGAATATGCTGAAGTGAATGTCATGATCGCAAGAACCTGTAGTTCCCTTTCAGATAAGTTTTCTCCCATGTTTTTCTTTTGCGGTAAGCAAGTTTGAATTATTTTCTCTAAATACCATTCGGAGTCTTTGCATTTCATCCTTCTTTCAAGTCAAAAATCTTTTGTTTAAGCAAACTAAAGGAATGTAAAAATCGATTATCAAACTCCCAAAGGAACAAAGCGCACGACGCCCCAAAGACGTAACAAAGATAATAAGTGTCGAACAGAAAAGGGAAGGATTCATAAAGCTGCAACTGATGGAAGAGACAAGAATCGACAAAGAAAATATGTACTTCACCGAAGGGAGCATGCAAAGAATTCAAGTAAAGAATCAAGAGTGCAATATAAAGTGGGGAGGAAGTAAAATTCAAGAGTCACTCAAGCATCACAAGGAGACCAGGTAATCCTAAGAAAGGGACAACGATTCTGTGCGAGGGCTCAGAAATGTAATGCTAAGATGACAAACAAATCAAAACCACAAGGATAAGGCGACCAACCAAGCATAACACACTAACTCGATAATAGTTTAAAAAGGATTTAGGGATTCTAGTAAAAGAGGAAAAGGCACAACACGGCTCGGCGTGACATATCAACTCATCAATCGCCAGAAGAGGGAGTATAAAGAACACCAGAGAAGGGTCGGAGGTGCAGCATGAAGTAGGGTGTGACATAAAGGTATCATAGACCTACAAATTGATTTCGGGAAAGGGGCAAGGATTTTTCCAAGGGAATGGAAAGGTAACACAAAGATAAAGAAAAAGTGAAATCGCAAGAAGGGGAGATTTTTGCGAAGCATGGTACATCAACACATCAATCATGGGGGAAAGACACAAAGAATTCCGGCCACCGGTTAGTAATGTAACACTGTGATGGGCAGGCAAAATATATCCTAGAGTTCTCGAGGGGTCAGACGAGTAGTCGAGCAACTTATTTTCGCTAGGGGAAATGGAACACAACAGAACATGACAGTGAGGAGGCCGCTTCCAAAAAGAATGCCGCAAGACAACCATCACTTTTCAAACTGACAAGTTTTCTTTGATTGACACAGGGGCAGAAAATTCCAGAAGAGCCTAATGTGGGCTGTCCAAAGGAGAAGCCAGGTACGCAGTAGGTATGATCAAAATCTCAGTACCCACTTGGAAGTGGGACTTAGTTAAAGTTCAAAAGGGACATAGTCTGCCATAAACACCCTCCCAAGTAAAGAACGCAATGGGACAAGCTTCAATTAGCAAAATCGAGCAGAAATAACCAAGGGCTAAAATAGGCATGAAAGTTTAAGATGGAACATAGTTTAAAACTTAAGCAGGTGCAGGTAACATAGGCAAGCACCAACATCTCCCCAGAAAGAGTTGCAGAAACAACCAGAAACTAGAACTGGCATTTAAGTGGGAACCCTAAAGACCCTCCTGGAGAGTGGGACTCATTTCCAGATTAGGAGTTAATCATGGATAACAAATGGAATAAAAATGAATGGTATGTCAAGGTAGGATTCAGTTAGAGTTGTCAGGACCCTCCTGAAAATGGACTTAGCTTAGAACACAAACAGTCGGGGGCACGACCAAACACAAATATTTCCCCAACCCAAGTCAATAGGAGTCATCAGGACACTCCTTAAAAATAGGACTTAGAGAAAACATTCCCAAGCCAGAGTCAATAAGATTCAATAAGAATCATCAGACACTTCTGAAAAATGGGACTTGGAGCAAATATTCCCCTAGCTAGAGTCAATAATATCCAAGAAGAGTCATCATGACCCTCCTGAAAAATGGGATTTAGAGGAAAAATTTCAAATTTCCCCAACTGACTCGGCAAGAGTCATCAGGACCCTCTTTAAAATGGGACTTGGATTAGTACTGCCCTAGCAAGAGTAAACAAGAGTTGTTAGGACCCCCTTGGGGTAGTGGGATGTAGCCTAAATACTAACCCCCAGCTATCACCCTTTTTTCATAATATCAAGAGTTGTTAGGACCCGCCTGGATAATGGGAGGTAGTTTTAATCACTAGTCACTAGCAGATCCCCAACAGATATAACTCATAGCAATACATAGTGGAAAATAATAGCTTTTCAGAAACACACCATAATCTTGAAATTGTCAGCAATTGAGAATTGTCAGAACCAGTTTGTAATCAGGCGCCCACCTGTAGAACAAAGGAATATTTTGTCAAAAATTCTTAGTTTTAGCAATCGGGCGCCCACCTGTAGAACAAGGGAATATTTCTCAAAATTTCAAGCTTTTCCAATCAGGTGCCCACCTGTAGAACAAGGGAATATTTTCCTAAATTCAAGTTTTTGTAATCAAGCGCCCTTCAGTAGAACAAGGGAATATTTTAAAAAATTTGAAGCTTTTGCAATCTGCCGCCCACCTATATAACAAGGGAATGTTTTACAAAATTCAAGTTTTTGCAATCAGGCGCCTACTTGTAGAATAAGGGAATATTTTTCAAAATTCAAGTTTTTACAATCAGGCACCCACCTGTAGAACAAGAGAATATTTGTCAAAGTTTCAAAGTTTTGCAGTCTGGCGCCCGCCTGTAGAACAAGGGAATATGTTTCAAAATTTCGAGATTTGGAAATCAGGCACCCACCTGGAAAACAAGGGCATATTCTTCAGAAGTCAAGTCTTGGTGATCAGGTGCCCACCTATTGAACAAGGGAATATCATTCAAATGCAAGTTCAAGTAGTCAGGAGCCCACCGGTAGAATAATGGAAGGCTTTCAACGGAATACATCTCAAGTCCAGGGATTGGCATCAAACACAGAAGAAGAGAAAAGAAGAAGTCAACAAGGCAATAGGGAATTTACAGGAAGATATTCCAGTCAACAAGGCAGCAAGAAGTTCCACAAGAAGAAGTACCAGGAAATAAAGCAACAAGGAGTCCACAAAAAAGAAATACAAAACAACAAAAACAACAAGGATTCAGAGCAAGTCGGAAGCTATAGATAGGTTTCTTTTTAATCCATAGTTCGTAGCTTACTCTAGCTTCTTTATTTTTCACAATGGTGTAATAAGGAGGTCTAGCAGCAGTAGCAGCAGTAGTAAATTCTCAACCTCGGTAGTTGCAGCTACCAAACACTCCTGAACTACACTGACCTAATTCCTTTTCAGCCGAGGATATGTAGGCAACCTCTGAAGCAGGGTGCGGTCAAAATTTTCAAAAAATCTTTTCAGGGAGTATTCGAATGAGCAAAAATGCTCATGTTCGCTCACTTATCTTTGCACGAAAGCTATTCGTGTTTCCGCACAAAGAGGGGCAGCTGTGAGCATGTGACTATGCACGATGCGAATTACTCCCACAAATTCAAAACAAAATAATTTCGTTAGTTTATTTGAAATTTTGAATTTTTCATGGCATTATTTTGTCAATTGCTTGCATTTTACGCAGTTTTGATTAACGAAAATACAAAAATACATGAGTCATGTGCACATAGGAGTAATTTTTCATTCTAGAAATTAATTTGTAATTGGAAAAGGAAATTCAAAATGGCTGAATTTTCACTTAAGATTGATTTTTAAGTAGCTTTTCCTTTTAATCTTTTAAATTATGTGATAATAATTATTGTATGGCTAATTATGTTTTTTAAGGGTTAATTAGGAATTTTTAAGTTTTCAATTTTTTGGAAATGAAATAAAGGAAAAGATTTAGATAAAACCTGAAAATACAATTCAAAATACTCATCTGGCCCATTTTTTTAGAAACCCAGGCCCAAATGCCTAATTCACCCATCCCTCAACTCGGTCCAGCCCCACGGGTGCCAAACGACGTCGTTTGATTGCCTTTCATCTTGGTCGTCCATCGCCCATCATCCAACGGCTCACGTGAGGCCTTGCATTTCAAATAAAATGGTTCAAACATTGTGTAATAGCATTAGAGACAAAACATTCCATCCTTGTACAGTCCAAACATCAGTGTAATGACACCATTGAGCCACCCAAACACCACAATCTCCTGCCCTATAACCGCCACCGGAAATCGCCTGACGGTGGCGGCCGGCCACCAAATGACTCCAAAGTTACACCACGAAAACTCCTCATTTTCCTCATTCCAAATCTATGATTTACAACCCTCGAATCTTACCACATCATGTCGAATATTAAGTTTTGCGGACGCTGCCTCCGTCGCCCACGGTGGCGCCGCCTCTGAGTAACCTCACTTTTACACCCCTACACCCCATTAGGCATGAAAATAAGTTTGATTTGATTCTATGCTGGTTGTTATTTTCTGTGATTGTTGTTCTCATTGTTTTTTTTTTGTTTAAGTCATTTAAGTGCCTTGGCTCAGTTATTTTCCTCCTCTGTTTGTTATTCTTCTCTTTCTTTTGTTTGTTTGGCCTAAACAACCTTATTCATTTGAGCCTCATGGCTCGTTGATTATTGGTATAGGGTTTGTAAGGTTGGGCCAGAGTATGCACGCCCAGGGGTTTGGATTGGAGTTTTGGGTCAAAGTGACCTAGTTGATTTTTAGAGGCTTTGTAAGGT
Organism: Nicotiana benthamiana; assembly: GCA_034376525.1. NCBI lineage: Eukaryota > Viridiplantae > Streptophyta > Magnoliopsida > Solanales > Solanaceae > Nicotiana > Nicotiana benthamiana. The sequence continues at coordinate 56,183,198 of CM067339.1, read as the reverse complement.
TCAGGGGTAAATAAAAGGGTTATTGAGGGCAACTTAGGTAGTATTGGAATAGAAATATCCAGAATCTTCTAGTGGGAGGGTTCAAATGGGGTTTTAAGATTTTTGGGTAGTAAAACTTGGTCCACAAGTTAAAAACAAAAGGACCAAACTGCAGAAATAGACATAAGGGTTGCCCTACTTACTTTAACTATAAAAGGGACATATTCTTTCCTTTGAAGGCAAGGCTGGATCGCTAGAATTAAGCATATATACAGTTAATCAAATTTCCACTGTTTCGTTGATACCTTTACTGATTGCTGAGTTTCGTTTTTAGTTCTAAAACATTTTTGGTTCATTTGAGTTTAAGTGCGAATCGATAATGGGTTTTTCTTCTGAATGTTTTTGGTTCATGCTAGTCAAATATTACTGGGTATTGAGTTGAGTTCCTTGTTAGCTGTTACATTACTTATTCCTACTGCATTTGTTAATTGCTCACTCCCATTTTATCGTCACATTTTCCAGGTATCTCTTTGGCCTATGTAGACTATGTAATTCGAGTATAACTTGAAGCAATACAAATTTTGTTCAACTTAGAGTCTCCTTTACTTTTCCGTTTGTTTTAGCATCATGTATAGTAGTTGTGCAGTGATAAAGGTTACATGAGTTGATATTTACGAGTCATAAGTTCAATTTATTTACTCCTTGGTAATGAGAATGATGTAATTCTATCTATTGTGGTAGATTAGGACTTGTGTGTTAGTCTTATCTCATTTATGAGCTTGGTTCGGTATTATTAAGTTTAATTTTGCCATAGTTTGTAAGCTAATCTTTGGCCTGCTTAGGTTAAACATTGGTTGTAGCTGTGCATTGCATGTCTTGAATGCCCATTTGTGGGGGTCATGGTATTAGATGACTTGGCCAACTCATGTGTGTTTAGACTCCTTTCACTCAAAGTTTGGGGCTCAATGTATGTGTTATGCCACTCATTGGTGATTCATTTGTTTTATTTTAATCCACAAGTATTAGCAAGTTCATTGGTTATGAGGATCCTTGAGTTCCCTATGTATTATCTTACATAAATGCTAGATTGAGCAAACACGAATATAGGCTTAAAAGCTTTACATGTTGAAATTGGTACTGATTGAAGTTTGCATGAGTCTATGCAATAAAATAGACAGTTGATAAATAAACAATCGAACAGTCATACATGATAGTATTGAAAATAGTTCAGTGTAACCATTGCTGATTGATTTCAAGGTCTAATGGTAGTAAATTGCTGGGCTTGTTGGGCCCAGGCCTGGAAGTTGTCCTATGTTAGTTGTCGATTTAAAGAATATCTCGATCCAAAGCATATGGAGTAGTGTGGATCTGAAATTTCCCATAAAAATAGAAGTTCCAAGACTTCCTTTAGTCAATTAATGAAATTCACTTAGTAGATTGAGGGATGCCACTTAGCAAATTTTCGTGGCCCTCACGAAATTAAATGCACGAAATTGCTTTAGGCGTGATAGTTTAATAACCTACCTTGCTAAATACGGGTGCGCAACAATGTGACCCGAATCCAAATCTCAACGAAGTTGGAAATGTATCTAAAACCACGGGTGCATTTATATGAGGTGGTTCAGACATGTTTCAACGACATTGCAATTTTGCTTTATAATAATAATAAAAGTGCATAAAGATTAAAAGAAAAAGTGCACTTAGGTACAACTGTATAAAATCAGATAATGTAAACCAAATATAACATTTGATGCTAGAACCACAGAACCAGGGAATGCCTAACACCTTCTTCCGGGGTAACAGAATTCCTTACCCGAGTTTTTGGTTCGCAGAATGTTAAAAAGAGTCATTCTTTCCTCAATTCAGGATTCTAAACGGTGACTGGGGACACCATAAACATCCCAAATGGCGGCTCTTAAATTTGCTTACATATTGAATCCCCTTGAAATTTTCGTTTAATTAGAAAAACACCCTTATGTACACCCTTCACCGAGTTGTAGTAGAAAAAAGGAGGTGTGACAGGTACGACACATTCGTTTACCGGCCCGACATTTCATGACAATATAATTTATAGTGCATCTGATTCTTTCCCGGATCCGGCCCTTTTCTTGGAGTAGTCGGCTTATTTGTTGGTTACAAGCTTCTAGCACATGGGATTCACGGAAGTGATGGTTTTGCAACAGTTTTATTTCCTTCTCCATTTCAGCGATTAGTCTATAGCATTGTTCCCTCTTAGCCTAATATTCTTTATCTTGTTGGGCTGCCTTATCTTCAAAGGCATTCATTTTTGTCTTCATATTAGCAATGATTACCTCATAATTCCTTTTCTTTAGTTGTACTAATTGGGCTCTTTCCTGTCTTCTTCGCCCATTGTGCCTGAAGTTTTGCCATGTTCCCTTAAAATTTCTCGAATTCTTCCTGGCATTATATGAAAATTGTTTCTTCAGCCCTTTTATCAGTCTCTCATCGGACTGGCTTCTTTCTTGGTTTGAGCATCTATCTTCATTTGTTGGATTTGGGCCATAAGGGCTTCATTCTCTTGGGTCAGCTTCTTTTTGTCACCTTCATCGGGCGCGGCTTGCTTGTTGTTTTCAATCCAAAAATCTTGAACCTGTTTTTCTAATGCTACTATTCAGGCCTTGTATTCCTTTTCCTTGGCTAACCAATCCCATTGCATCTGAGCTTCGCTAGTGAAGTGTTGGACATGCGGCCTCTTGGCAGGCCTTTTAGGAATTTGAAATCTTTTGCTAAATTAGACCAAGTATTTGGGGTCTACTTTACCCGTAGCTCGATCTCGCACTATGGTTTTAGGCTCCAGGTATCTGCATTAATTCCATATTTGGCGGATCTTTCCTTCTGGGAATGCAGCTTTTGGGCCTAATACGATGACTTGTTTACTCGTATCGTCGTCACCGTGTATGGTTTGGAATCTTCCTAGTTGCCGCAGGACCCGATAAGGAGCATAGGGTTGGAAGCTCCGAACGCCCATCAAAAGAATATAAGACATTTCTGCAGATGTGTATACAACCTCGGTAGTGGGAAGCCATCTGAAAGCCCATTCAATTTTATCCGCAGTCAAAGATCTCAAGCATGATAACCAAGCCTCAGTGCCCTCGGGGAACTCAATACCTGTTACCCGGGTTCCAAATTCTTCAATGTAACTAAACCCGGTCAAACCATAATTCCTGTACCCCGTGCGATGACAATGGTGCTCATGTATCCATAGATGTAGTAAAAGAATGCAACCCTAGAATAATTTTATACCCTCTCGGCACATAGTTAAGGCTCGATACCTTCCCGCAACAATCAAAGGAACCACTATACTATTAGGCTTCTTTATGGCAACATCCAATATTCCTTCAAGGAAAATGTCTATGTGACCGTCTTTTCTTGGACAAACCACGATTCCCAGAAAAGCTACCATGAATGCAAATCCCCGTGGGGCCTCCCATTTATCGTTATTTCCGGCATGTGTCAAACCAGTATTGGTCTCTTCAAAACCTTTCGGGTTGCCATTTCAGTGGTATAAGAAATGAAGTGTGCAACACCCATCTGATAGATGCTTATCTTGAATGTCCCGACCAAGTCTCAACAAGTCAATGAATCTATGGATGGTTACCGGTCTCGGTGCCAATAGATTTCTGCTCCTGAGGTTCCCGTTGATACCCGCACATCCTGCAATCTCCTCTAGTGTGGGTGTAAGCTCACAGTCCAAGAACTGGAATACATTACGAGTTTGGTCCCATAATGGAAAATGATTCAATAATATCTGTTCTTGGTTTGATGTTCAACAATCCAACGAGACCACCCAAAACCTTGACCACAGTTTCTCTGCTACCTTTCCCCAAGACATTCCACAACATGTTGAGCTTTAAAGGGATCTAACTCAGGACTGAGAAGGGTTCGATGTTAGGGGTATTCATCCTGCACATTTATTTAAAGAGAATTTAATGATTTATTTTGACCTAAAAGAGAAAAATGGCTATTTTTTGCAAAAATTTCTTCATTTAGGAAGCCTTAATAGGATTAATACGGTAAAGCTGGCCCGATTTTTGTTATATGGGTAACAACTCCGGTGCTATTGTCTTACTAGTATTTCTCCTAATTGTTGTAATTTTCTTTTCTGTTATTAATAAAAATCTAACCCTAGGCTCTACCTAGTGGATTGCCAAAAAAAAAGGACTTGGTTTTGCCGATACGGCCTTTCAGCACTTCTAGAAGGAAAAATTTAAGGTTGGGCCCACAGACCAAATAAAAATGAATCAAGGTGGTTGTTCTATTAAAAACAGCATTCCAACGTCCTTTTGGCGACATTCAGTTTGTTTTAACAAGAACGGCATCGCCCGATTTATTTAGGAAAATAATTCTGACATATTTTGGCTATTTTTGCAAAAGGGAGGTTGGACCCGATGAGAGGTTGCCTATATATCTCACTTCCAAGGAGAATCAAACCAGCATAGTTCAGGAAGATTATCCAAAACCAAATATATTTTGAACGACAATTTTAATTTTCTAATATTTTTCTTTTCCATTTTGTTTTCAAAAATCTGACAGCATTTCGGTACTATTTTAGGCGTCGATTTTCGAAACCAGTTATTAATCTCTCATTTAGTCCTAATACTGCAATTTTCTCAATTATTTGCAAACCAGTCAACATGCAAATCCCAAGCAATTAAATGCACAAGTAGCATGCAAGATACATCAGGATGATCTTTTCATTTCAGGTCATCTGTCCTAGATGGACCCAACCCCTGTGTTGAGTCCCCTAAGTCAAATGCACGTGATGCAAACAAATGTTCCTACTAGAGATATGGCATGAGGTTTTGTTATACTAGGTTTAAACTCTGAGTTTTTGTCCTAGACCTGGCTTATCCGAGCGGACAACTCGAGCCGGGAGGGGGGGTAGCGTATCGGGGATACATAAGCTCCATCGGCTTAGCAGCTTATCCGAACCTTGTTCTAAATGGGAAAAGACTCTTAAAAGAAGAGAAGTCACACGAAGTGCACCCTTCCATGAGGTAGAAGACTTACAGAGAGGAAGGGATTCGTAACAGTTTATATATACAATACAACAAATATCAAAGCGGTAAAACATTTAGCACATTTAGCACGGAACATGTAATAAAATCAGATAAAACCAAATATAACAGTTATACTAAGCTCAAATTCTTGAACCCTGAACCCGGATTCTCAGTTCGATCCCCAGCAGAGTTTTCACAGCTGTCACACCTCCTTTTTACACGTCTACCCCGAAGGATAAATGTATAGCAGAGTTTTTCCAATTTATGTGACATTATTCGAAATGAGATCATTTATTTATTTAGAGTCACAACTTGGGATATTCTTGGCTTTTTGTGTCCCAAGTCACCGGTTTGTTTTGAATCCCAAATCAAGGAAATTTTTCGACTTCCCAAATGGAGTCTGCGAACCAGAAATTCTAAGTAAGGAATTCTGTTGACCCGAAGGAAGGTGTTAGGCCCCCTCGAATCCCGTGGTTCTAGCATGGTCACTAAACTATTATAATTTGCTAAAAATATGATTTTAATACATGCCATCCTATAGTTCCTTTTTAGGATTATTAACCACATTGAATTAATAATTTTTAGGAAATTGAACGTGTTTAAAACATATTTTTGGATCACGTCACATGAAATGCACTCGGATCCTCGACATATTTTATCCAACGTTTTTGGGATTTGGATTTGGATCACATGAAATGCACACCCGTATTTAAGAAGGTAAAGTTATTAAAGGACGCGCCCAAAGCGACTAAGTTTTATTATCTTTGCAGGAAACCAAGAAGATCGCTAAATGGCATGTCCCGAATTTCTAAGTATTTAATATACGAATTTAAGGAGGGCCAAAAAATTTATGAGTTTTTATTTGGCGCAGTGCACCTTATTTTTTTTAGAAAGCCAACCTAGAGCAAACTATTATTTTCTATTGAATTTGTCTCTAATTGGGCCTAATTAATTAATATTATATCATTTGAGCCTCAAAGCCAAGTCCGAACTTAAACAAGTGGAGAACCTCTTTAATCCGCTACCTAATTTGGAAGGCTCAAAATTGATTTCTTTTGCTGCAACTGAAATTATCAAATTGATTAATGGCTTTCAACAATTAATTTCCATGTTTGGGCCCTGTCAAAAAGAGGAGGAAATCAAGGCTTAACTAAGATTACTTGGGTCCTTATTTATTTAAGACAACATATGAACATTTTATTCAGCTACTAATTAGTATAAACCAATAAAAGAATTGATGATTAACCCAACGTAAACCTATAGATAAAATGTGATTTATTGAGCTGTGCATCAACAAACGATTTCTGCACACATTTTTTGTGCATCAATGTATTGAAAACACATATTAATAACCATTCTATACTAATAGGCTTACCTTATATAAACCATGACTATGCCTACATATTAGCTCTACTTTCTGATTAAAACACGTATACTTAAACTACCAAAATTGGAACAATATATAGTCCATTATCACTGAACAATGTGTCTCATCGTTCAAATATCCAAAATAATCCAAAACGATCTAAAAACAGTCCTAATTATGCAGTCCATAGTCTACAAGCTAATACGAGGTAACTACATACCAACTAATATCTATTTAATTACAAATACAGCAGAATCCAAACAAGCAGAGATCTGATGAATGCTTTTCATTTCACTCCAATTTAAAGCTACATCAAGGCGAATTCAAACGTGTGTACCTGGAATAATAATGAAATAGAAAGGGAGAATAGGATCAGCAGTATCACATCAGTTCAACACAAAAATAGAGGCTCACAAACTCAGAAAGTAGTGTCTACCAACCAAAACCAATGTCAGAAAATGAAACAACCAAAACAGTTCAAGTACACCCAATAAATGACTCGAATTTGAACCTAGGACACTTCTGAAGCTTCAGCAACTGAAAGTCGAGCAAATAGATGAGAATAGATGACAAGAACTCAAAATTAACATAGAGAATTCAATGTAATAGTGTTTCAACCCTCAAAGTTTAGATTTTGATCTTGTTTGGATTTGAAATTCAAATTTTGATACTAGAACTTGCAGAAAATGTTTTAGGAAAATATTAAAAGTTTGCAATTTTTGGGAATTTTTTAGGATTCAAAACTTTTGAAAGAAGGCAAGGGGACTGCTTTTCATAGGCAAAAAATTGAGAGGGGGACTTCAGATTTTTTGTTTTACCTCTTACTCTTTGTTTTATTTTCAGTTGTTTACTAATTAGTCATTCATTTTTTGGCTTATTTCTCAAGTTAATATCCTAAGGTTCCTGAAACTCTAAATGGCGCCTACCTAGAACATTCTAGAGGTTTCCAATTCAGTTATGAATAGGTTCTTTTATAGAATTCTTATATTGCCCTTATCCGTTTTCTAATTTACCTAAGCTAACAAATTATGAGTCCAATCCCTCCAACTTTGGTCAGAGTCTTGACTATGGTCAGTTAAGGCATAGGAAAGGCTGATTCATCACATATTTCTCAGATGCGAAATCTGAATTAGCTTTGTCTGGATGTAGTTGCCTAAGACTAGCACAGGTGATAAATTACCTAACAGTTTGCCTAGGTGAGGACTATAAGCATGGCATCTAATAGAGCGTATTGATTTTAAGGAAAAAGTTACTGATAATAGAGAATAAATCTACAGACTTTTTAGACTGATTTTAGACTCGAAACTGATTCGGTTAATTTGCTCCTATAGGCATGATCTCTAAGGGTCATTGGTTTCAAAACAATTATATACATGCAAGAGTCCTATTGTCATGGAATCTAGAATTAATTGGTTATTATTAAGCCTAAAATTATTTGCCCAATGGCATGTATATGAAGAAGTGCAGAAAAGCCGTAAGATCATGATTCCTATATGCAAAACCTATAGGCATAATCTCTAAGACATAGAAATGCAAAACTTATAAGTATGAATTCTAAAACGCAGAAATATAGAAATCAACTATTGGCAAATTTTCTAAATGCAAAAGTATAGAATGACTTATATGCATATTTTGTAAAAAGCAGAAATGCAGAATAATAAAGGCCCTATAGGCAGGTTTTCTCAGTGCAAAATGCAGAATTACGAAAGAACCTATAGGCATGTTTCTAAGTGCAGAAAAATGTTGAATTATGAAAGACCTTATAAGCATGTTTTCTTCCCCTTCACATGAATTTATTCCCCATTCCTTTCCACTATCCACCCCAATAGTTGATACAAAAAATTAATACAGACCGAATGAAACAGAAAGAAAGAAAAGTGAAAATTACATTAGAAGCTCCAACTACATCCGAACAGCCTAATTTGGACTCAAAGCCGAACAATATGAGATAAACTAACTTCCAGGATCAGATTTCCAAAAGACCTTCTCATATCTTTCGTGTCTCAAGGTTACCAAGAGTCTCAAAGGAACTCTGAGCATTGCTCACACCCCAAAAACATTTCAGAGTCAAGAACATAATGCATTATGGAAAAATCCAGCTCTCATATGTCCAAGTTCAGAGGGAACTCAAGGTCCCAAAGTAAAGCATAAAAGAGAGGGGCAGAACTTAAGGTTCTAGGAATAGGTTTGAGTGCACAAAAGGGGAAGGGAATCAGGGAGAGACAGGGCAAGCTAGTGGTCATGCTCAGCTATTAAGATGTTGGCACACCCCTGACCAGCCTGCTAGTCAAGCATTGAGAGTTAGGATCCATTGTGGATCAGGTCATGACCTGGGCAGTAATTCGGATACTATTAGGCCAAAACCTTAACTCAAACATATAGAAGGGAATAGGGATAGGGATTCCCAAGAGAAAATGATACGAGGAAATTAGCATTGATCATTGAACATGAGAAATAAAGCAAATAAGAAGGGCAGGACTATAAGGTAAACACATTGAGATGAGGCAGAATGTTTAAACAAAAGGCATATCAGTTTTAAAGAAAATAAGTAAACAGTAGTAGCCTTGAAAGAGCCAAGTTGTAGTTACAAAAGATCTCAAGCAAAGAAAAGTGTCGAAAACAGTATTGCAAGTATGTAATTAGAAGAGATTTTGGTTCGTGTGTCTTTTTTCCAATGTTTTTAAAGAGGGAAGACATGTCCTTATATAGCTTTTGAAAACAAGCAGTACATACGCAATGAGTGCAAAAACATGGAAATAGCAATCTATTAGTGTCAATTAAGACAATGGTATCCCTTAATTAAGGAGTCTAGTTCAAATGGTTAGTCAAGGCAGAACAAGGAAAAGAAATCAGTTCAATAAGGGTGATTAGGGCAAAGAAACGACATAGGGCAGAAATAAAGTCAAATACATAGTGGGTAATTAAGGAAAGTAGTATATTAATAAATTAAAATAGTGCATCAGTTCAAAAATCAACCAAAAGGATCCCCGATCCAATCGTAATCATAAAAAATCCCGAGTAATTAGGGAAAGAGTCATATATGTATAGAAATAATCCAAACATTGGTACAGAATCGCAGAAGATTATGCATTTAAGGAAAACATCACAAGCATCGGATTTTTATACAAAAGGATCAAAATAATGAGGTTCAATCGAAAGAAATAAGCAGGGAATATTTAGCCGATTAAAGGGATTTAAAAAAAAAATCGATCCTTTGGTTAGTATAACCTTGTAAAAGAGGAGCTTTTCTCTCATATAAAGCACACAGGCTTAACAATAGAGTTGTTTACTATAGAAAAAGGTTTTAGCACTAAAAGTCTCATAGTCACAAGCAAAGAGGATTTCAGGTTCAACTATGGACTCTCAGTGAGTCTGAAAGCCTAGGGTTCAAACGTGGAACCCAAGTACCACTTGTCACAGAAACCCCCAAAACCTAGAGTTTTAAAATAGAGTCAGAGGTGAGAAGATAAAGACATTTAGAGAGGCTTAGAAAGACAGACAAACATACACAATATCAAGAGCTCTGGTTGAAGGTCATGCTTGAGAAAACATGGAATTTAAGTAAGTTTCAGAAGAAACAGATGATACGAGCTTAAACAAATTAGGTAAAACATGCTTAGCATGAACATAAACAAAACTCAGTAAGGCGAATAACATCAGAGACCTTCAAACATAAACACACACATATAGCAAAGCATGCAAAGTAATAAAAAAAAATAAGGTTCTTGCATAATAGAGAATAGATAAAAGAACACAAGACACACAAAAAGGAGGAGAATCAGAAAGGCATTTGAAGAAATACTTTTTCAGAACCCCTAATATTTAATTCGAACGGTTTTAAAAAGAAAATTTAGGGAAAACCCCTTAAATCGTCATGTAAAGACTAAATACATCACAGATCTGAAGAAATATATAAGTGAAGAACGTTAAAAATGACAAATAAGACCTAGCATGAGAAGGTCTTGAAGAAAATCGGATCCCGAGTCGAAGAGACTCATATTGCTCTAAACACGGCGGAAAATGGCAGGAGAGGCCATAAGATCTTGCAGATCTGAGATAGATCAAAAGTGAACCATCAGATTCGGCCTTCAAAACATTGAACAACCTGAGTTTGATGGTAAGAGAGGGCGAGCATAATTCATTCATGGCCTGGAACGCCATGGATTCCGGTGGAATCGTAATAGAATAAGGTAGGAAACATCTAGGGTTACGAAGAGGGCTAGACAGAGTTTGGGAGACGAAGGCAATGTCTTGGAGAGAATGAATTAGGGTTAGAGGGGTTACAGGATTAAAAAAGGAAAGGGAAAATCAGGGTCGTTGATCAAAACGATCAATGACCGAGATTAAAAAGAAATCTGGAAGGGTCTGAAAATGGGTTAAGGGGTCGAGTTAAAAACACAAAAGGGTCATTTGATATTGTGGTGGAATTCGGGTTAATTGAGGTTAAAATTTAAATAGAAATGGCCATGTGTTAAATAGCCAACATTCCCCCTTTTTATTTTATAAAAATAGTTCAATGGTTATAAAACAAATTAAAGTACTCAACTAATTAATAATATGTAAATATTAATTCAAAAAATACTAGAAATAATTTATAATTGTAAAATGATGTCTATCGTAAAAAAAATAGGCTATAATTGAAATTATATGCGATTTAGTTTTAGATATAATAAATAAAATTTATAAAATATGCAAAAATCACCTTATTTATATTTGGGTGTAAATATGAGGATGGAAATAATTGTTCACCAAAATGATAATTTTGGGAATAATTATTGTATTTTGTAGTATTAAAATAGACAATAAATTAATTTTAGAAAATCTTGAAAATTGGGTAAAATACCATAAATCATGCTTATATATGCGTACACACGCTTTTTCAGAATTATTTTGAGCATAAAAATACATAGGGAAAAATTGGGTATCAACAGTTGTCCTTGTTTACCCGGGAAGAATGAAAGAGTTGTCGAGTAAAGATATGATGGCCAATTTTGACCTAAAGAGATGATTTGCAAAGAATTTTACCAAGCTTTGGTTCTTGAGCTACCTACATATCCCTGGTCTTACAAGAATCAGGCCATATATAGTTCAGGATCAATTGACGGAAAATGCCAATGGAGATTTTCTGAAAGGATTGGACGCGATGTACTTTTATTGAGAAACGCAGCCAGAGTCTGATAGGCTACGGGAACTGGAGCGGGATCGCTCCTACTGAGAACGCCGTTGCTAGCTTGTATACCTGCAAGTGAGCAATACAAACATATATTCTATATAAATTTTAACGTAATGCAAGTTCCCGTTGGACCATGAATTCTATCTTCGGACTGCTAGGATGATGTCCTTGAACCATGACATCCTAGGCCATGAAGCGTATGAATAAGGATTTGCAGGCTATGAAATGATGATCTCGGGCTAATAGGATGATTCCTCCGAACCATGATGCCTTTAAATGATGATATGCAAAAGATAAAATGGGGTTCTCAGGCCATGGCACGACGTTCTTGGGGTAGGAAGATAGTGGCTTAAAAATATGACGCCTTAGGACAGTTTGACGATCTTTCAGCCCATGAAATGCAAAGGTGGTGATCTTTCAGCTGATGCAGAATGTAAAATGAAGTGGCGATATTTCAGCAATGCAAAATAAGGTGGCGGTACTTCAGCCATGTAGATGGAGATAATGCTTAGTCCCGGAAGGCATAAAGGTAGCCTTATGCAATGCGAGAAATGCAGATAGAGGTAGAGCTTAACCTAGAAAGGTAGAAAAGTATCCTTATGCAATGCAAGAAATGCAGATGGAGGTAGAGCTTAACCTCAGAAGGCAGAAAAGTAGCCTTATGCAATGAAAAGATGCAGATGGAGGTAGAGCTTAACCTCGGAAGGTAGAAAAGTAACCTTATGCAATGCAGGAGATACAAATGTAGGTAGAGCTTAACCTCAAAAGGCATAAAATTAGCCTTATGCAATGCAGAAGATGCAATTGGAGGTAGAGCTTAACCTCAGAAGGTAGAAAAGTAGCCTTATGCAATGCGGAAATACAGATGGAGACATTGCTTAGTCTGGAAAGGCAGAAAAGTAGCCATATGCAATGCGGAAATGCAGATGGAGATAGTGCTTAGTCTCAAAAGGTATAAAAGTAGCCTTACGCAATTCAGAAGATGCAGATGGAGGTAGAGCTTAACCTCGGAAGGCACAAAAGTAGCCTTATGCAATGCGGATATGCATATGGAGACACTGCTTAGTCTCGGAAGGAAAAAGTAGCCTTATATAATGCAGAAATGCAGATGGAGACAGTGCTTAGTCTCAAAAGGCAGAAAAGTAGCCATATGCAATGTAAAGATGCAGACGAAGGTAGAGCTTAACCTCATATGGCACAAAAGTAGCCTTATGCAATGCAAAGATGCAGTCGCAGATAAAGCTTAACCTCATAAGGCAGAAAAGTAGCCTTATTCAATGCAATGACGCACATGGAGGTAGATCTTAACATCGAAAGGTAGAGAAGTAGCCTTATGCAATGCAAAAATGTAAAGGCACATAGTAATGAAGTCTCTTAGCTGATATAAGGGAGCCAATAGTTGATTGTTGTATTGTGGCTACTGGGGATGTCGCGTATGAATAGAAATTTTAAATAGGTGATGATTCTGGGAGTTTTATTCCTGAAGAAGTATGAGTGCATAATCGTATCTAATGACTTACGTCTTGGGTGCCTGCATATAAAGAAAAATTATGAGTTTGTAAAAAAGGGATAAGGTTAGTTCATCTTCCCGTAGACTTTATTTGTCCTGCTTGACGATGTGTTTTATTGGGGTACCATTGCTAACAAATCAATTTCGATAATAATCATGCATGATTTTGTAGAAAATGTAATGTAAATCTATAATTGAATATAGTTTCTTTTAGACGAACTGATGACTGCGACGTGGTTCAAGACATTGCAACCTCTCTCACCCCAGAATTTTGAGGGTCCTCCTCAAAATTCTTCCCTAGTTTAACAAGCTGGTGCTTCTAACAGCTTCGTGCGATGAACGACTAAAAATCAACTTCGGAATTTAGAGTGTCCTCAAAGTTTGCCCAATTTTCCAAAGGCGGGGGGAAATGAAATTTCTATTAAATTTTGACCGAACCCATAGAGCTGCCTACGTATCCCCTCTTAAACGGGAATCAAGTAAGGCGTAGTTCAAAATACATCATAAAGTGAATCATAGGTTGTTACACATAGTATCGTTTGACTACATCTAAATTTATTGGTTTAGACCAAACTTCTCCATCCAACTATTCGAGTATTAGGACTTCCCCGGTTAAAACCCGATAAACCATGTACGAACCTTTCCAGTTGGGAGAGAACTTCCCTTTGGCTTCATCTTGATGCGGGAATATTCCTTTCAACACCAGTTTCCCGAGTGTAAACTTTCTTGACTTGACTCTTTTGTTGAAGGCTCTGTACATTCTGTTGGGACGCAATTGACCATGGCAAACTGCATTCATTCTCTTCCCTTCTATTATAGCAAGATTCACATAGCGTCTATTTACCCATTCATCGTCGTATAGTTTTCCTTCATGTATGATCCTCAAAGAGGGAATCTCCACCTCGGCAGGAATAACCACTTCTATTACATAAACCAGCATATAGGGGTTGCCCTGGTTGATGTGCGAGCTGTGGTTTGGTATCCCAATAGAGCGAATGCTAGCTTCTCATGCCATTTCTTATGCCTTTCTATCATTTTCCTCAGTATCTTCTTGATATTCCTATTGGCCGCTTCTAGAGCTCCATTTATCTGAGGTCTGTAAGCTATAGAATTCTTGTTTTTAATCTTTAATATTTCACACATTACTTTCATTAGGTCACTGTTGATATTGTAACCAATAAGAATAACAAGGCGTTGCACATCACTTTGCAATGCGAGGATTATTTCATCACCAGAATTCTAATTGATGGAGGATCCAACCTCAAAATTTATCCATTGGTGACTTTTAGAACATTGGGAAAGGGCATGCATGAGATCAAGGATGGGGCCATTAACATCAAAGCTTTTGATGCTTCCTAAAGGTCCCCTATTTGAGAAATCAGTTTGTGTAAACAAAAGGGACCGACCTAGTTTGACGTTGACTTTCAACTGATAGACATCCCAGCATCATACAATTTGCTATTAGGACGACCCTGGATTCACACTACTGGAGTAGTAGCACCAACCCTCCACCAGGCATTGAAATTTTAGGGCAATCACCAAGAGGTGATTATCCATGGCGATTGTAGTTGTCCAATATACAGTCGCTATATCATCCTGGAAATAGGAGGAAGTAGGAAAATAGGCGGAGAAACCTACAACCACATCGAGCAGGTCAACGCCGTGGACAAGGATAAGTGGTGGAAAAACAAGATTGAGATCATATTGAACTGGTGTGGATACGAGCCTTGCAAGGGACTCCGCAAAAAACCTCCAGGGAATTGCCAAACCTATCAAGCTAAAGAAATATGGTACAACTTTTGGATCGGGATATGAAAACACTAGGGAGGAGTTCAACCACCGGTCGTCGCCATGACGCAATCCATACTACCCCTTGGAACATCCGATACCTTTCCTGGAGCACACTTTCCATCCAGCTGATATCATCTATCGGTCAGAAGAAGAGGAAGCATTGGCAACAATGAGGAATTTGTTTCTGGAAGATGACAATATGGACTGAGGAATTTGTTTCTGGAATATGACAATTTGTTTCTGGAAGATGACAATGAGGAATTTGTTTCAAAGTTAGTTACTATACCACTTTAAAATCACTCTTCGATTCTCTCCCCTAGCTTGATGATGTTAGAAAATTTCTAGCTTTCGATCAACATCAACCTCTCATAATACTGCGGGTCTTGAGCCCGGACGAAAAACCTGTTCATTTCTTCTTCTTCTAAGGCCAACAAGACCTTAGCAGCCTCTGATCTTTAGTGATTAGCATACTCACTGAATGTCTCTTTGGATTTCTTCTTAAAGTTATGGATGGAGAATAGATCTTGCGTATTCTCCATTTTGAATCTGAACCTGTCCATGAAATCGGATGCCATACTTACCCAACTCGTCCACTTTTTTGGGTCTTGGATAATATACCAAGATATAGCATCTCTTTTCAGACTTCTCATAAAGAGCTTCATGTGAATCTTCTCGTCTTTTCCTACCCCAACCAGTTTGTCCCATTAGGTCCTCAAATGAACATTAGGATATTTTGTGCCATCAAAAATCTCGAAATTGGGAGGTTTGTACCCCTCGGGTAGTTCGACTACTCTGAATACAAAGGTCATCGTAATTCAGTCCCTTAATACCTTTGTTTCCTTCAACACCCTTGAGTTGGCTAGTCAACTTCTTGAGTTCTGCGGCCAGGTTCCTGATAAGAGAGTCTTTGTCATCACACTTCAGTGTGCTTGAAATAGGTTGAGAATAGTGTGGTATAGTTTCCATATAGACGGGGCATTGTGGGGATTATCATTTGCGGAGTTTTATGTTTCAGGAATTAGTAGCAGAGTGTTATGACATGTGTCGCAGTGTTGATGGGTAGTGAGTTGTTTTTGTGGTTTCAGGATATTTTTTTGAGGTGTAGTTTTTGAACATTGGGAAAGTTGACATCCAGGGTAGTGAGGGAAAATGACAAGTTTTCCAAGTTCCGACTTGGTCCAGCTCTTCCTAAAATTTCAATGTCTTTTGTTCAAGCTGGGCGACACGTTCTTTGAAACCCGGCATACCTTGAGGTATCTCTATCCTTTTGGCTGAATGAGATGATAATGCCAGAATACACAAACTAACCTTTCGGGGAGGAAAATAAAACAAAAGTAAAAACAAAAGGTAACAAGTTAATGTGGATTATAAGAAGAAAACATTTAAATATTTTAACACATAGTGCAAGAATATAAATCGAATCCTAATTTTGGGGCATCGTTGTGCCCGAGGTAGGCCTAGCACTAAATATTTTGGAGAACTTATAATGCTAAGTGCCTCATTTTATTGATACAAATTATACAAATCCCAAAACAACACTAAAAATTGCAGAAAATACAAAGTCAGTATGGCCATTGGCTCGATTACACTTAAAGCAAAAAGAAAAGATCCTGACTACTTCGTCCCGAAAAGACCTTCCCTGGACTCAACATCTTTAGCTCTATCGAACTACTTCACCAGCTCAAGTAATCACAATATCAATTAGGCTCTAACCAAGTGTCCTCCCTCGTTTTCTTCAGCATTCTAGCATTTTTCAATCCTTTGGATGAACTTCCTTTCCAACTCTACTAAACCCCTCTCCAAACACCCTAGTCACTTGTTGGCGCTGACAGCCATATATTTCCATTCTTCAATCAACTTTTGATGGGCTTCTTGAACTTCCCGGTATTCACTCTCGTACTCATGAATCCTCTAGCGCAATCGATTGTTCTTCACCTGTACTTCAGCCTTTTATTTGATGATCCAATGACCTCAGACGAACCTCGGTTGTCCTAACACACTATGATCATCTTACAACAACCTTGGAAGTATGGGGTATAAAAAGTATGGTATCTGTTTGGTTATGTTGAATCCTTTTCCAGCATGATTTGCAGTGCCACATATACTGGGTTTGGAACTTGTGAGGGCTATTGTCGTCTTGAAAGTTGGCCATGAAGTGTCTTGTCTTATCGACCCTCGGTGTAACCTACTTTCTTTCGATAAGCTAGTGGTGAGTGCACAGAGGGGAATGGAATTAGGGAGGGACAGGGCAAGCTAGTTGTCATGCCCAGCAATTGGGATGCTGGCACACCCCTGACCAGTCTGCTAGTCAAGCAATAAGAGTTAGGATCCATTGTGGATCAGGTCATGGCCTTGGCAGTAATTCGGATAATATCAGGACAAGACCTTAACTCAAACATATATAATGGAATTAGGATGGTGATTCACAATAGAAACAGATACGAGTAAATTAGCATAGATCATTGAACATGAGCAGTAAAGCAAATAAGAGTCCCAGAACTGTAATGTAAACTTATATAGAAGAGGAAGGTCCTTATATAGCTTTTGAGAACAATCAGTACATAGGAAATGAGTGCACATACATTGAAATAGCAATCAATTAGTGTCAATTAAGAAAACTCGAATTCCTCAATTAAGAAGTCTAATTCAAACGGTTAGTCAAGGAAGAACAAGGAGAAGAAATCAGTTCAATAAGGCTAATTAGGGCGAAGAAACCACATAGTGCATAAATAAAGTCAAATACATAGTGGATAATTGAGAAAAGTAGTTTATTGGTATAGAAATAATTCAAAAATTGGTACAGAATCAGAGATGATCATGTATTAAAGGAAAACATCATAAACAAAGTATTTTTACACAAAAGGATCAAAATAAGGAGGTTCAATTGAAAAAAATTAGCAGGAACTCAATAGCCTAATTAAAGGGATTTCAAAAAAATTGATCCTTTGGTTGGTAAAACCTTGTGAAAGAGGAGCTTTTCTCACACATAAAGCACGCAGGTCAAACAAAAGAGTCGTTTACTATAGAAAAAGAGTTTAACACTTAAAGTCTCATAGTTACAAGCAAACAGGATTTCAGGTTCAGCTACAGACTCTCAGTGAGTCTGAAAGCCAAGAGTTTCAAAGTGGAACCCTAGTACCACCTGTCAAAGAAACCCCCAAAACCTAGGGTTTTAAAATAGAGTTAGAGGTGAGAAGACAAAGACATTGAGAGAGGCTCAGAAAAACAGATAAACATACAAAATAGCAAGAACACTTGTTCAAGGTCATGCTTGAGATAACTTGGAATTTGAGCAAGTTTCAGAAGAAAGAGATGTTATGAACTTAAACAAAGTAGGTAAAACATGCTTATGAAAAACATAAAAAAAAACTCAGTAAGGCGAATAACATCAGAGAGCTTCGAGCATAAACAAACACATATAGCGAAGCATGCAAATTAATTAAAAAAATAGAAGGTTCTTGCATTATAGAGAAGAGACAAAAGAGCATAAGACACACATAAAGGAGGAGAATCAGAAAGGCATCCGAAGAAATCCCTTTTAAGAAACCTTAAAATCAGATTCGAACGGTTTTAAAAAGAATATTTAGGGAAAAACCCTTAAATCGTGAGACCAATGTTATTCTGATGGAGACGAGAGCTGGGATGAAGGCTCTGCTGGTTGGTCATCTGATCAAGAAGGCCAACAACATGATTGCATCATCACATGAGGGGACAGTGAGGCTACGATCAAGCCAAAAGTTCAAAGGATTTCTGCAAACACGAATGGGAACGTAAAACTGTCATATACAGCAAGCAATTTGAACCATAACACGCCAGTTTTCATTCCAAAAAATGATACAACATCAGGCACTTCGAAGGTAACAACAACAGAGATCAACCAAATAGAAACAACACAAAAATCAACCCAATTCTCGGGAGAATCATCAATTGTTGGAAACAAAACAGCATTTCCAACTTGTGGACAAAATCAGAAGATAGTCTTACACAACAGGCAGCCACAAATGAACTGTACTTCTACGGATAACAAATTAGTAGCATCTTCACAAGTAGCACAGTACAATCAACTACCTCTAACAATGCTAATATCCCCAGACCAAATCTAGAATGATATGGAAGGAAAATACATATATGCAGAAGGAGAGGAAGAGGATATCTTAACGCAATGCCGGAAGAATGCTTCAATAATGGGGGATTTGTCACCAACGCACAGTAAAACAAGTAAAAAGAGTCATCAAAGGGATAGAAGTTGGGACGGCAGGATGGCTGAAGACGCAAACAAAAGGAAGCTCCCAATGCGAATTGCAAAACAAAAACAGATTACTCAACATACCTTTAAACAGCCTAGTAAAACAAAGAACAAAGCATGAATTGTGAAGATCTTTTCGAATTCATCACAAAGTTGGAGAAAGGACAGCACATTACTCGCTTCCTCATTTTTCATTTCAAAAATGAAAGTCGGGCTTCAAAATATGTAATATCACCAAATAGTTGTGTTATGAGCTCTGTGGTGATCATGCTATACTTCGGACATTCAAGTTATTATGTTGTAATTTTAATTTTATATTATCAATTAAAATCTAACGCTAGGCTTTGCCTAGTGTTTGCTTAAAAAAAAGACTAAATACGTCATAGTTCTGAAAGAAATAGACAAATGAAGAACCTTAAAAATGACAGAGAAGACCCTAGCATGAAAAGGTCTTGAAGAAAATTGGATCCAGAGTCGAACAGACTCATATTGCTTTAAACAAGTCAAAAAATGGCCGGAGAGGTCATAGATCTTGCAGATCCGGGACAGATCTATAGGGAACCATCAGAGTCGGGCTTCAAATCATTGAACAACTTGAGTTTGATGGTGAGAGAGGGCGAGCATAAGCCATTCATGGCCTGGAACGCCATGGATTCCGGTGGAATCCTGATAGAATAAGGCAGGAGACTTCAAGGGTTTCGGAGAGGGCTAGAGAGAGATTGGGAGACGAAGACGACGTCTTTGAGAGAATCAATTAGGGTTAGAGGGGTTAGGGGATTAAAAAAGGAAAGGGCGAATCACGGCCGTTGATCAAAATGATAAACGTCCGAGATAAAAAAGAAATCCGGACAGGTCTAAAAATGGGTTAAGGGGTCGGGTTGAATACACACTTGGGTTGTTTGATAATAAGGTGGAATTGGGGTTTATTGAGGTTAAAATTGAAATAGAAATGGCCATGTGTTACATAGCAAATTTTCCCCCTTTTTATTTTATAAAAAATATTAAAACAAATTAAAAAATTGGACTAATTAATAATATGTAAATATTATTTCTAAAAATAATAGAAATGATTTTATAATTTTAAATGCTGTCAATCATAAAACAAAATAGGCTATAATTGCAATTATATGCGATTTAGTTTTAGAAATACTAAATAAAATTGATAAAATCTGCAAAAACCACCTTAATTATAAATTAATGTAAATACGAGGATGGAAATAAATTGTTCACCAAAATGATAATTTTGGAAATAATTATTGGATTTGGTACTGTTAAAATAGACAATAAATTGATTTTAAAAAATCTTGAAAATTGGGTAAAATACCAACACTTTTAGGCATTCATATATATATGCGTAAACACGCTATTTTGAAAGTATTTTAAGCATAAAAATATATAGAAAAAATTGGTTATCAACATCCAATAAAAGGACTAAGTTGACAGAAGTGAGAAATCTAAATGTGAGATTTGATCAAGCATCACTCAACATTTACTTGGGGCTCGAGGAGGTGGAGTCGATAAATCACCTGGAAAAGTTTCAAATTGGTGATGTGGCTCGCCCTTGGCTAGCTAAGATATTAGCAGCTCTAGAAGCACCACCATTGTCACACCTCCTTTTTACACACCACCCCGGAAAAGATAGAGTATAAGTGAGTTTTCCCAATTTAACTGACATTATTCGAAATGGAATTATTTATTTATTTTTATTCAAAGTTGCCACTTGGGAAAGCTTTATTTCAAATCCCAAATCAAGGAAGATTTCAGCTTTCCATTTTACGTTTGGGAACAAGAAATTCTAGATAAGGAATTCTGTTAACCCAAAGGAAGGTGTTAGGCACCCTCGAATTTCGTGGTTCTGGCACGGTTGCTTAATCTATCATAATTGGCCTATTATCTTATTTTAATACATGTTCAAACCTATTGTACGATTTTAAATTATTTACCGCTTTTTATTAATTTTTAAGAAAGTTGAACATTGTATAAAATGTGTCTTCGGATTGTGTCACATGAAATGCACCCGCAATCCGGAACACGTTTAATTAAACATTTTGGGATTTGGATTTGGGTCAAACAAAATGCACACCAGAGTTTAAGAATATAAAATTAAAGAACGCACCTACATTGACTAACGCATTGTTAACTTTGCGGGAGGCCATGAAAATTTGCTAAATGGCATATCCTGAATTATAAGTATTTTAGAAAACTAATTTAAACGAGAGCCACGCATTTCTAATTTAGGCCGGTGCGGCGCACCTCAATTGTTTTTTTAAGGACATTCGAACTAAATTTTGGAGGGTTCTCAGACTAGGCTTTCGAATGATACCCAATAAGCAGGCATATACCTGTGGTAGTAGAGCTGAACCCCTAGGATTTTTTATGAACAAATCGGTACTGAAATCACTTAACATGCTCATGAGTGATGTTGTGTTCCTGGATGCTATTCAAACTTTTCTTAAACTGATCAAACAATCCCTTTTAAAATCTAAACTATGAACTTTTATCTAGCTAAAAGATAAGATACATCAGTAATGAAGGATTAATATGCACGATGGCTAAATTGGAGATCAAATGCAAGGACCGGGAGAATATGTAACAGTCATCAACTACTAGATACTGAAATAAGAAACCATTTCCAACATCTATCAAGTCACCAAGTTAGAGACCATATAAGCATATACAGTAGATTTGCGAACACTTTCAGGTTAATACAATACTCTAATGTAAAATTCACAGTAACATGATAGAACCTGATAAATTCCTGGCTCATTTACATTTAAGCTATCATGAAATAAATCTACACGACTATAGCTTAAAATGAAACATGACATAGTTCAACACTCTATAATTAATTACAAAATACGAAGACTAAGCTTATCAAGGATAATTAATTGACCTACACTGAACCAAGTAAACAAAGAGGAAATAATCGTAGTCTTTATTTCATCCAAAAGTTGAGAGCTACATCATGAAGATGCTAAGATTGATACCTGGATATGGGAGAAACAAAGTAAAAGCAACAAGAAGTTAGCTCAAGCATCAGTAATATGAAGAATTAGCGGCTAGAAGAGCAGTAATCCACAGCTTGGAACCAGTTATGAACCCAAAGAGTGAGGCAAAATAGTCCAGAAAATTAAACTTTTTAAGCCAGCAATGAACCAGAAAATCAAAAGATAGACTCAATTTCAATTTGTTTTAACCATCAGTTACCCAGATGTTGTTTTAACTTCAGAAATGAACAGGAAAGATCAATGGAACAGTACTTTTGAAGAAAAATCTCTCAAGTTCTAAATATCTTTCTCTAGCCGAAGCTCTCAAGTTTCAGGTTCTCTAAAACTCTCTAGAAATTTGCAGACTTTTAAAAAACTTTTTAGCTCTCCCAAATTTTAGCTCTGACCTTCAAAACTTGCCATGCAAGGCAAGAATGGTATGCCTTTAAAGGAAATGAATTATGGTAGGCTTCAGATTTTAATGTTAGTTTTTAGTCCTTTTTAATTTAAGCTTTTTGCTTTAAAGTCCGTAGTATCCTGACTTGCTACCCAAGTTACATTATCTAAATCCTGAAATTCAACTTAAAACTCTACCCTATAAGCTTCTAAGGGCTTCTATTTTCTATTACTACAAAATTTCTTATGTAATCTACCCAAATTACCCCCTAATTATCCATGTATTTACCCTCTAATTTGATCAAAAGACTGGGGTTCAAAAATGGATCAAATAATTCTAAACAAAGTAAATTAGACATGCAATACTCAGACCAATAAATTCAATCAAAAAACTTATCACGATTAAGATAAGCATTAATTAGAAACAATCTAAAGCCTAAATTGAACAATAGACAAGACTAATACTATTGGACCTAATTTAAACTCAGTAATTACACATAGTAATCAACTCAAAAGAAAAAATGAATACAATTCGAACCAAAACTAAATAAGCGCAGGTGTTTAACATGGACATCAACTCAATTGAAAAAGACTAATACAACTCGAATCCATGCTAATTAAACTCAGTAATTTAACATGGAAACTCAAACCAACAGACTAAAACAAACTTGACTAACAAAAATTAAACCTAAGTTGAAATCAAGTATTAAACCAATAAGATTGATACTTCGAATTAAACCTAATTAAACTCAGAAACCAAAAAATTAAATTCAACTAACATAAATTAAACCTAATTCTAACTCAGATATTAACCAAATAAGACAGATACAACTTCGAATTAAACCTAATAACACTCATAAAAACAAATTAACATAAACGAGATGAGGCGGAGGGAAATTAGAAGAGAAAGCTAGAAAACATTGCTTAATCCTTCGAATCGAACCCAGAACTTTAGTGGAACAATACTTTGCTCCCAAGAAAAAACCCTTACGCTTCCTGATCAAATCATAAGAAGACGACCAAGAGTTTGATGACGACAGTGAATGAGAGGACATTGATGCTCAACTAAAGCAAAAATTTCAAAGGAAATCAGCGACAATCAATTGTCCTGCAAATCTGCAACCTGCAGCAAACACAAACAGCAACCTGAACCATAACGCTCCATTATTTGTTCCAAGAAATGCTACAAAATCAGGCGAAACATCAGCTGATGATAGAAACACAACAGCACTGCCAACATCTACCCAGAATAAGATTGTACCAATAAAATCAATCACTACTTTGGAGGAGAGGGAAATGTTAGATGCAATGAGGAAACCTTTCCATAAAACACAGCGCCAGCAAAGGATTGCAAAAACACCAACTAATTTTCCTTCTGCCGATAACAAAACAATACCATTTTCACAGACGGGGCAGCACCAGCTCGTATCAACAGCTCCAGAAATCACTCTACAGGACAGACAACTACCGGATGCGAGGGAACAAAGACATATATATGAAGAAGGGGAGGAAGAGGATATCTTAACGCAATGCCGGGCATACGCTTCAAGAAAAGGTGATTTGTCACTAATGCATAGTAAAACATGTAAGAAGTCTTGTGAAAGGGATAGAAGTTGGGACGGCAGGGTGTTTGAAGTCTCAAATATAAGGAGACCCCCAATGAGAAATGCAAAACAAAAACAGGTCACTCAAATAATTCTTACAAAGTCTTATCAATCGAGGAAAAAAGCATGAATTTTGAAGTCATATTGAGAAAAATTGTGGACGAAGACATTAATCTACAAATTGAATTTTTCACAAAATTGGAGAAACGAGAGCACCAAGATAGCTTCTTCAACTTTTTATTTTTCTATCTCATTGGTATTATTCTATGAAATATCATCACAGAGCATGTCATAAACTTTGTGATGATCATACTTTTCTTAGTTCTTGCTACTTCATTCTTTTTACATGCTTGTTAGTTCCTGAGGCTTTTATTGGCCTCAATAGGATTAATAAGGTAAGCTTTACGCCGGTTGTGGTTATAGGGGTAACAATACCGGTGCTAGTCCTCCTTATTTTATTATTCCTATTTGTTGTAATTTTTAATTTCTTATTATTAATGAAAACTAACCCTAGGCACTTGCCTAGTGGATTGCCAATAAAAATCCAAAGGAATGTTATTTGGGGCACTACTTCAAATTTAAAAAAACTTCACCTTGTTATTTAAGCATTGTTACCAAGAAGATAGATAATTACATAGTTCAATTGTTTTGTCAATTCTCTCTAAAATCCTCTGTTTCTCTCTAGGAAGAATGGTGAATAGTGATTCCGTCATTATTCATCAGGCATAATTCCGTGACTTATCATCACGAAATTATTCACACAACAAGATCCTTCTTTTGGTGAACAACCCCCTTTGATTTTTAATTCAAAAATCCTAAACCAAACGCAACAGATCTTGATTTTATTAATCGAGTTCACTGTAGATTCTAATTCATTATCTGCAAACATTCTCGTTACTCCGTTGTGATGTAAGTTTATCGGTTGTTGATAGTTTGATTTGTTTTTATAGTGTTTTGCTATTAAAATCAAGAATAGATCGTAAAAAACTTATAGAAGTTACTGTATCGAGAATACAATACAAAACTCAGCATTTTCGTAGCAGCGTCGTAGCGTTGATATGGTGGAATTTTTCTGAAGTAAAACTCAACCACGGATGCTAAGCCCTCTCCCCAGCCTCTGGCTGTGGGAGAGGTTTTTCATAACAATACAGAAAATCAAACAACTTACAGACAAAAACAAACATATGCATCGCAACTTGCTGGACAACAATCAGCCGCAAAAATTTCAAAACTGGAACTTTGTCCTGTTATGATTGAGCAGGGAATACCTACTGTTGAATTTGTAGATGAAGTGAATTCATTCACCAGGAAGGAAGGTCTTCAACAAGCAGTTCTTATTAAATTTTCTTATGGAAAGATTGAACTTCATGAGCTGCGTCAAATTTTGCCAAAACATTTCGACGTCAAAGGCAATTGCAACATTGGACAGCTAGAATATCGGCATATTCTGGTAAGATTTGATCTATTTGAAGATTTTTCTCATGAGATATAAAAAACAACTGGTTATGTTAAGGCAAAAGCTAACGAGTTCTTCAATAGGACATTCCCATGGACAATGGGATTTAACCCCCGTGAAGAAACGTCAAAAGCTGTCACTTGGATTTCGTTTCCTGAACTGCCAGCAAATTTCTTCGCAAAAAAGTCATTACTTTCTATCGCATCTGTTGTGGGAAAGCCTCTTGCAGTAGATAAGGCTACTCAATATTGAACACGACCTAGTACAGCTCGAGTTAAAGACTTGATTAATTTACTGGACAAACACCTAAAGAAAATCAAGATAAAGATAGTAGATATGAATCTGGAAAAATAATTGAATACGACCAGCAGATCGTAGTTGATAATTTACCTAAATACTGCACGTGTTGCAATCATCAAGGTCATGATGTAAATTCGTGTTGTTGGAGTACACAAGAATTTAATGAACAAGTAGTTCACATTGACAAACCTGAAGGCAGGGGCCATTTGGCTAAATTAAGAGGTGGGCTAGGGAATACTTGAATGCTAATCTTGCTGGACGTCGAATTGAAGGGGTACTACCTAATGTGATTGATGACGCAAGACAAATTTCTGGTTTAGTTGTTCCAGTTACTGAAGCTCTTTCAATGCCAAGTACTCATGTTGCAGTGCTTTGTAAAACTTCAACTACTGCTCCATTGCAGTCCCCTATGAATATTTTATCTGAACAACATTCACATATGGTTGTGCCAAATTTGGAACATAGTGCTGCATCAGGTATACCAGTAGGTTAAAATGCAAAAAGGACAGACCAGTTTTTGATAGACTCCTCTGTGCAGGATAAATCCATCGAGCAACAACAGTTGATGCAGAAAAATAACAATCAAAGCAGTGCATTGTTTGGGCAGGAAAATGTTACAAACTTGGAGGCTTCTGATACTTTGAAATCTACTACTGAACTTTCCATGCCAAATTCTCATGTTGCACTGCTTTGTAAAACTTCAACTACTGTTTCATTGTAGTCTCCTATGAATGTTTTATCTGAAAAACATTCAGATATGGTTGTGTCAAATTTGGAACCTACTGCTGCATCGGGTATACCAGAAGGTGAAAATGCAAAAAGGAAAGACCAGTTATTCATAGACTCCTCTGTGAATGATAAAGCCATCGAGCAGCAGCACTTCATGCAGAAAAATAACAATCAAAACAGTGCATTGTTTGGGCAGGGAAATGGTACAAACTTGGAGGCTTCTGATACTTTGAAATCTACTACAGAACCAATGGTTGTATCAGTTGAACCACTGGAGAAGTCAACGCTTCCAAATCTAATTCATGCTTCAAAAGACCATCAGCTACAACTACTACCAAGCCTTCCAATATAACTGAAATTTGTAAAGGATGAACTACAAGTTCAATATGCACCAGCTAGTAGCAGGGGAGGAAAATCTACCAACTAGTGTCGATCCAAATTTTATATCATTGGATTGATTTAAATGGACTGGGAAAAATGAAGAGGTGAAAGATCACTGTGATGATATGGAATTGGAGCTTGCAGCATCATTAACAAAGGGTATCAAGAATATCATCTACACAATAGATATGAGGCAGTTGCTGCAGTTTCTAGTTGTCCTGATGATCGAGATTTAACTGGAAGTGATCACCAGGATACTATGAGTGAACTGCTTCAAAGAACACCAAAGCCTGATATGGTTCAAAAACAACTTAGTGTGACAACTTCTATAGGTATAGCTGCTGCAGATGTCTCTAATGCTGAATTAGTACAAGGTGAGGTCGCTTTAGAGGGGGCATAATATGACAGATCAAATCCTACTCATGCTAGACAACACATAAGGGAAGCATGACAACATATTGCTAAGGATAATTGGACATCTGTTTCTAACAAAAAAGAATTCAAATAACCAAAAAAACAACACATTGCACAAAACAGCCCAGTTGTACCAAAAAATCAAAATTCATTTGCTGCACTTGGCAATGCCAATGAAGATGATGGAAAGATTCAAAATACCTCATCGAATACATCTACATTTGATAAAGATCCTGTTAATGATCCAAATACGCAATTGCAGGCCAAGGATCAAAATGCTCCCTCGATTATTTTCTCCACTGCCAACCCTATGTTCAAGCAATCTGACTCAATTGACGAGCATGGGGGAGAATATGGACAACCATCAATCTCCATTGGAAATAACAAATAAATAATTCAAGCTAAGATGAGGGAGATGGTAATTAACTCGAAGATGTAGAAAGATCAACGAGAGTTTGATGATGATGAGGATTGGTCTGACGGAGTTGCTTGTTTTTCATCTGATGAAGAAGATCAAGAAGATGATCAAGATAGTGCAGGAGAGGACATTGATGCTCCAATCAAACAAAAATTTCATAGGAAACCTGCAACATCGACCAATCTGAATTGTCGTGCATTTGCGACAACTGCACGAAACCTCAACAGCAAGTTGAGCCATAATACTCCAATTTTTGTTCCAAGAAATACTGCGAAAGCATTTATTTCAAATGCTGCAACACCAAAGGTCAACCAAAATGCAACAGGAGATAACATCCAACTGAACCAACACTCAGTTGAAAATACACATGCTGATCGAAACTCAATAGTGATGCCATCAAATGGGTAGACTCAGCTTGTAACAACTGAAGCAGTCATTTCTTTGGAGGATAGGAAACTTGTCGATGGAGCAAGGAAACTGTTGGATTCGAGTCATATTATACAGTAGAAGCAAGGGGATTCAACTAACTCGCCTTCTGCTAATTGCAACACAGCAACATTTTCAAAGGCGGGGCAACACCATATTGTAACCACTACTACAATGTGCTCATTAGAGGAAAGACAACTCCTGGATGCGATGCTAAATACAGATCCAGTAAACGCATTAAGTCATGATGATTCCAGTACAGGTCGTGGGAACATGAGCAGGAACAAATCACAAAAACAACGACAAACCAAGGCAACTTTGGGTAATGTACAAGCTGAAATAACATTGGTAACACAAGGCGATTTTCAAGAGACGCCAAATCCAATATTGACAGGTAGAGATATATATGAAGAAGGGGAGGAAGATGATATCTTAAAGCAATGCCGAGTAGAAGCTTCAAGAAAAGGTGATTTGTCACTAATGCATACTGAAAGAAGTAAAGAGTCGCGTGCAAAGGATACAATTTGGGACAACAGGGTGATTGAAGACGCAAACATAAGGCGGCCCCCAATGAGAAATGCAAAACAAAAATAGCTCACTCAATCAATATCTACAAAGTCCAATCGCTTGAAGAATAAAAACATGAATTTTGAAGACTTTTTGAAAAGATTTGTGGACGAAAACATCAATTTACAAATGGAAGTATTCACAATTTTAGAGGAAAGAGAGCACCATGGTGGTTTCTTCATCAGTTTATTTTACCATCTCACTAGTCTTATCATATGTAATTTCATTATAGAGTACGTCATAAACTCTGTGATGATCTTTCAATTCTTAGTTCTGGCTAGCTCTTTCTTTTTACATACTTGCTAGTAGGTGAGGCTTTTATCTTCCTCAATAGGATTAGTAGGATAAGGTTTACGGTGGGTGTGTTATATGGTGACAACTCCGGCGCTACCCCTTTTTTTTATCTTTTCCTAATTGCTGTAATTTTATTCTTCAATTTTAATGAATTCTAGCATTAGGAGCTTGCCTACTGGATTGCCAAAATAAAAAACTTCAGTGGAACTATTCATGCACAGTTCGGAAAATTCTAGAAACCCCTTGATTTAGATTTTGAGCAGTTGTGTAGACATTTGGGTAAGATTCAGTGCGGATTTAAGATGAGAGGGATAAGAAGGTTATAGAGTGTTGGTTTGGGGCTGGTTGGTGGTGGTAGGGTTTTGCATAAATATTTTATATAATATTCGAGACGCTCGTCATGGATTCAAAGGATGCTACGTGGGTATTGATGATGAGGACGTCTAGGAGGACCTATGGTGTGATTTTGGTGGGAAGAGGAGGCGGCCCCGCCAAACACGGCGGAGGAGTCCAAGTTCCTAAGTGATATTCAAAAGGTTTGTGTAGGATTCGAGGGACGTGATTTGGATATTTTGAAAGGGGAGAAGGAGAGTTACTAAGGGTGTGAATTTGGTGGCAATCGGAGCTCCACCATTGTCGAGGGCGATTTTCGACCGGCGGCGGACGGCGGTGGATGATAGTGGCGGTATAAGATCTCTAGGGTTTGTGGGAAGTGAGAGAGGAGGTGGGCTTGGGGGGTGACGTGGCATTTGTACATATATATATATATATATATATATATATATATATATATATATATGAATGGATGCTTAGTTCATCTCCATTAGATCAATCAACTTAGACGGTTAAGATCGTTTCCCCCAAAACAACGTCATTTGGGGTCGTCTTAGGTGAGAGACTGGAGCGGGTTAGGGGATAGGTTTTGGGCCGATTTAGGCTAATCGGGGAGTTAACTTGACCGTGCTAGGGTATTTTTGTCCCAAATTGAGAATTTCTTCTTAGTCTTGATTTTATTTTCTTTTTCTTTTCAAAATTTGATTTAAAATTAAAATAAAGCTGAATTAAATCCTAAAAAATAAAATTAAATTTCATAATTATGTTAAACTATAATTAATGACCAACTCTATTAATTAATAACAATTTTAAGGAAACTAACCAAAATTCAAATTAAACAAAGCAAGAAATAAATCCAAATTTTTTATTTTTTTTATTTTTTTGTAAAATCCTAATTACCAATTAATTCAAAATATGTAAAATAAAATCCTAAATACAAATGCAATTTTTTTTATTTTTATGAATAATATAAATGAAAAATGCTCACAAAAAAGCAAACTAACACTAAAATTATGCAAATAATCCTAAAAATCAAATAATTAAAAGGAAAAATCCTAAATCGTAAGAATTCTGTAGGAGTAACTTACACGGGGCAAAAATCACATGCTCACAGCTGCCCCTCTTTGCTCGGTAACAAAGAAGGATTTTCAGGCAAAGATTAATGAGCAACTATAAGGGATTTTTGCCTGGTTGCAACAACATGACAAGCATTTTTGAAAAGTGTCTGACCGAACCTTGCTTCAGAGATTGCTTACATATCCTTGGCTATAAAGGAATCATGTCAGTGTAGTTCAGGAAGTTTTGGTAGCTGGGACTACCAGGAGTTGTGGTTTCGCTGCTGATGCTACTGCTACTGCTTGTTGGCCTCCTTATTACATCAAAAGGCAAATTAAAAGCTAAGCTAGCTATGTCGAATAACTACGAGTTACAAGATTCCTATCTATAAATCTTTTGAAGCTTGATCTTGAATCTTAGCTAATGTTGTTGTGGACCCTAATTTGAATCTTGATGCTTGCAAGCTGTCGGTGATGGTTCTTTCTTTAGCAATGGATTAGGGACAGGACATGCAACTTATGACGTTGATCAAATTTAAGCAGTCTGCATCCTTTTCTTCTTCAAACATTCTAAGTTTGCTTCTTTTTGTTCTTTTTTTGCTTTTCCTTTATTCTGAATTGAGACTCACTCTTTCAGTCATCTCGAATCTTGTGCCTTGAGTTAAAGCATATTCGACACCAAAAAAACAAACGAACGAAATGTTTCTTCCCCATTTTTGCTAGGAAAATTAAATGAGTTATTCGCAACACAAAATCTAAACTACTCTTCACTGAGAACAATAATAATCAGGATTGTGTATCCTTGGGAGTGAAGCCTTAAATCAACGGGTTATGCCGTGATGGGGAAATAGATCCCTGGGTTATGCCAAGGTGATCCACGGGTTATGCTGGGATAAAAGAAAAAGGGTTCATGCTAGGGATAAAATGAAAGTCCACGGGTTATGTCGGGATAAAGAGAAAAATGGGTCCTTGGGTTATGCCAAGGAGGATCCACGGGTTATGCCAGGATAGAAGAAAAAGGTTGTTAGGATATACTAGGGAGATCCACGGGTTATGCTGGGATAAAAGAAAAATGTCCTTAGGTTATGCCAGGTAGTTCCACGCTTTTTGTCCGGATAAAAGATAAAGTTCCTTGGGTTATGCCATAGAGGTTCCACGGGTTATGCCAGGATAGAATAAAAAAGGTCCTTGGGTTATGCCAGCGAGGATCCACTGGTAAAGGTCCTTGGGTTATGCCAGGGAGGATCCACGGGTTATGCCAGGATAAAAGAAAAAGGTCCTTAGGTTATTCTAGGGAGGATCCATGGGTTATGCCGAGATAGAAGAAAAAGGGCATTGGGTTGTGCTAGGGAGATCCACGGATTATATCGGGATAAAAGAAAAAGGTTCTTGGATTATGATAGGGAGATCCACAGGTTATGCCGCGATATAAGAAAAAGGTCCATCCGCGAGTTATGCTGGAATAAAAGAAAAATCTCCTTGGGTTATGTCAGGGAGATCCACGGGTTATGCTGGGATAAAAGAAAAAGGTCCTTGGGTTATGTCTGG
This sequence comes from Nicotiana benthamiana, assembly GCA_034376525.1. Classification (NCBI taxonomy): domain Eukaryota; kingdom Viridiplantae; phylum Streptophyta; class Magnoliopsida; order Solanales; family Solanaceae; genus Nicotiana; species Nicotiana benthamiana. The sequence goes on along the minus strand of CM067339.1, from coordinate 56,151,204 downwards.
AAGGATCCACGGGTTATGTCGTCATAGAAGAATAAGGTACTTGTGTTATGCCAGGGAAAATCTACGTGTTATGCCGTGAAAGAAGAATAAGGTCCTTGGGTTATGCCATGGAGAATCCAAGGTTTATGCCGGGATAGAAGAAAAAGGTCCTTGGCCCAATTCCCATACCGTTTGCATTTACTGCTCAATCAAAGAACATTTTCAAAGCAGTCGTACCCTCAGTTACTGCCTCAACCAAGTTTTCCTCTTCATCTGGGAAATAAGTATTCAGAGGTTGGTATTCTTCATCAGCTGGGTTTCGGCCAAGCGATCCGCTAGTGCCTGGGCTTTCATGGTCGTGCGGGTGACATAAACTATGTCAAACTCAGTGAGCAGGATCTGCCATTTTGCTAATCTTCCCGTGGGTATTGGTTTCTGGAATATGTATTTCTATGGATCTAACCTGGTTATGAGGCAGGGGGTGTAGGCTTGGAGATAATGTCTCAGCTTTTGAGCGACTCATGTTAAAGCACATCAAGTTCATTCTAGCAGAATATACTTGGCTTCATCGCTGGTAAAATTCTTTCTCAAGTAGTATATTGCCTACTCTCTCTTTCATGTAGCATATGTTGCTCGAGGACACAACCGAAGGAATTTTCCAAGACCGTCAGGTACAAAAACTGAGGCCCTCTCGCTCAGGTATGACCAAGACTAGTGGGTTGAATAGATACTCTTTGACCTTATCAAAAGCATCTTTTTTTTAGTACTTTGAATATGGGTTCACATGTGGAAGTCAGCTGAGCAATGAATCGGCTGATGTAGTTCATTCTTCCCCACAAGCTCATCACATCTTTATTGGTTTTTTTGAGGAGGTAATTCCTGAATAGATTTTAATTTTGTCGGATCTAACTCGATACCTCACCGGCTGACAATGAATCACAAAAGTTTCCCTGAGGAGACCCCGAATGCACATTTGGCTGGGTTTAATGTTAAATCAAATATGTGCAACCTCTCAAAGAACTTCCTCAAATCCAACACGTGGTCATGCTGAGTTTTTGACTTGATAATCACATCGTCCACATATACCTCTATTTCTTGATACATCATATCATGGAAGATGGTGATCATGGATCTCATGTAGGTTGCCCCGACATTCTTTAGACCAAAAGGCATGACCCTGTAGCAATAGGTTAGGATTTGGAAAAGGTTGTTTTCTCTGAGTCTTCTTCATCCATCAACACCTGGTGATCTCCTGTTTAACAGTCTACGAAGAATTGTATCTCATGTTTGGCGCAGTTATCAACAAGGATGTGGATGTTTTGCAAAGGGAAGTTATCCTTGGGGCTTGCCTTGTTCAGGTCTATATAATCCATACACACTCGGGTTTTCCTATCCTTCTTTTGCACTAGAACTACATTGGCCAACCATGTGGTGTACCAGACTACTCGGATCACCTCTGCCTCCAATTGGTTCGTGATCTCTTCTTTGATTTTAGTACTACATTAGTTTTGAATTTCCTTTATTCTTGCTGGATTGGGGTGCACTCGAGATAAATTGGGAAATTATGCACCACCAACTCGACACTCAATCGCGGCATGTCATCATATTACCACGCAAACACATCTTTGAACTCAAACAGGAGTTGGATTAGTGCGTCCCGAGTTTTCTTATTTGTGTGGATGATTATTTTGGTTTCCTTGATTTCTTCGAAACTACCCAATTTAACCGGCTCAATGTGATATAGGTTTGGCGTAGGTTTATTTTTGAAATATTCCCATTCTCGATTTATTTGCCTAAAAGCCTCATTTTCATCGTATTTCGGTTCTTGGTTCATTATTTCACAATTAGACGACATGTTTGGATCTGGGCACAATGTCTGCATGCATGTCATGTTAGAATTTTGTAAAACTGAAAGAAGAAATAAAAGAGAAAAATAGGAAAGATCAGAAAGAGTAAATGAAATGAATGATAAAATATTGATTTCATTTCTTGGAATTTGAAGATAACATGATTTACATTCGGAAACTAAAAGACATCAAACTAAAGAAAACATTCGAGTTACACCTTGGAATATATCGCGATGCAGAAAAATTGGCAGGACTAGTCTACCAAGACTCCCACCTAATGGGGAATGGCGTAGCCTTCCAATTCTACAGTTTGGCCTCAGGTCCCACGTACAGCACTTCAGCGGTACTTGAGCCCTCTTCTAGCTGAACTGTGTATTTTTCTTATTGTATCTTTCTCATTACCCCACATATTTCCTCAATCTCTTAGACCGTAAAAGCCTCATCCTTTTCTTCTTTATTGTATTTTGGCCTGACAAATATTTCATACAGATGTGGCAGTGGTTGAGGCAGGATCCATCCATCATGTTTTCTATCTTTTTCCTATTTTATATCATCTGGAGTAGGTCGGAAACCTCCCCCAAAGAACATCTCAGCGGCTCACATAGTAACTTTCTCGACTATTCCTTGCAGGGATTTCCCAAGTCCCTTCCCTGGTTAGAAGCCATTTCGTATCATTTCTTTAGCCACCATAATTGATGCGTTGGAAAGGAAGGGCAGGGTGCAAGGTTTTCCCTCTTTGTACTGGTCTGCCACCACAGCTTCAAAGACCTGATAAACTATGTGCTCGTTGCCTTCTCTCGCTTCAAGGCATAGGACTGAGGGATCTCAATAAATTTATTGTTCATCATCCCATGGACCACAATTTCTTGTTCCTCATGCTAAAACTTTACAATCTGATGAAGAGTTGAAGGCACAACCCCAGCTGCATGGATCCATGGTCTTCCTAAAAGAAGGTTATAAGATGTGTCCATGTCTAGAACTTGGAATGTTTCCCCAAAGTCAATTGGACCGATGGTCATAATTAGATCGGTCTATCCAATCGTGACCCTTTTGATACCATCGAAAGCTCGTACATAGACATTGTCTAGACGAATCATGTCAGTCCCAATATCCATGCATTATAATGTTGAGAGCAGGCATATATCCACCCAAGAACCTCCATCTACCATAACCCTTTTCACATAATACTCTTATCATTTGACAGTTAAGTGTAGGTATTTGTTATGTGCAACCCCTTCTAGCAACAAGTCATATTTGTTGAATGAGATCTGGTTGATAACGTAAAATCTTTCCGCCATTCTTTCTAATTGTTCAAGAGAGGTCTTAGTTGGCACGTATGCCTCATTAAGGGTCTTGATTAGTACCTTCTGTTTTTTGGGGGATTTCATCAATAAAGATATCAAGTAGACTTGTTGAGGGAGCTATCAAAGTTGGACAACCACTTCATAGTCTGGCATCTTTATTTTCTGAAAGAAAGCTTCCCCCTCTTATGCGCTCACTGGTTCTTTAGCTAGGAAGCGTTTATTGGTGGCGATGTTCACTTCTTCCAAATTGGAGTATGTTTCCACATGGTAATTTTCTTCCCCTAAGAATTCTTTCCGTTTATACGTCACCACTATTTTATGGTAATTCCAGGGCACCGCGAAAGGATTCGTCATGGGCCTCTATGGCGCTTGACCAATAACCACGGGCTCACTCAGCCTTGGTTTTGGCCCATGCAATACATAAGCTCCCTTAGGCACATACATCTTGGTGGTTTTATTCAGTTTGAATCTCTTGGGAGGACTAAAAGGCGATCGCTTTTCCTTGAGGCCCCGTAGGACCTAGAGAACAGAATCTTTGGCGGGTGCTGCCTCAGCTTCTTCCTCAATTTTCTCTTCTGATTTATGGTGTATGGCCTTGTTCATTTTCTCCCTTTCATCTTGCGTCGGGGAACTTTTTGACTTTTTCTCCACATCGGCAATGATAATTATAGCCTTCTACACCTGGTTGAATTCCTTGTCTTCAAAGATCATTCTGATTACTGGGCCGTTGTTGTGGGACGACATTGTGTTATTGGTTACGTTAGGGATGTCCTCATCCCGTAACACAATCTTCCTTTGTTCTATTAGATCCTCCACAGCTCTTTTCAAGGTCCAGCAGTTTTCTGTGTCATGTCCCTCAGCTTTTGACTGATAGGAAAATCGAGTGCCCCGCTGGTAGGAAGGTGATTGCGGGTTTTTCCTATTTAGAGGTACGGGCTGCAGCAGACCTATTTGGACAAGATTCGGAAACAAATTGGAGTAGGATTCTCCAATCGATGTAATATTTTTCCTTCTGTGTGGTTCACGAGGACGAAAGTTATTTTGGGGAGGACAGCGGTTATAGTGGTTTTGTTGAGGAGATTGGTTTCTTAGGAATGGAGCTTGGTTCCTATTGGATTTTTTTGCTGCAGCGGGACAAAAGTTTGAGTATTAATGACCGCATACGGCTGAGAAGCATAGGCTATGTCCTCGTGAGGATAATAATGCTGAGGAGTTCTTTTTGGAACACAAGTTTGGGAGCATGGTGTCTTCTTGCACTTGATGCTGCCATAGATGTTTTTTTCTTTTTCTTTCCCTTTGTTACTGCTCTAGACCTGACCTGAATGGCTTGGGAGGTTGCTCTAATAGCGGATTGGCTTAGAATTCTGCACGTTTTTATTTGTTTTCCACCATTTCCCCGATTTTGATAGCTTCCGCGAATATTTTACCCATAGCTGACATCATATTCTGGAAGTAGTCGGCTTCCTAAGCCTGGAGGAACACTTTGACCATTTCGACCTCATCCATCGTAGGCTTTACTCTAGATGCCTTCTCACGCCATTTGATTGCGTATTCCCGAAAGCTCTCTGAGGACTTCCTTTTCAAGTTGGCCAGTGAGTTTTTGTCTAGAGGAATGCCTATTTTGTACTGGATTTGTCTGACAAAGTGTCTAGCAAGGTCATCCAAAATGTGCCACCGAGATATTTCTTGATCCATGTACCACTCGAAGGCAATACCCACCAGACTTTCCCCAAAATAGGCCATGAGTAATTCTTCTTTTCCTCCGGCCCCTCGCAACTGATTGTAGTATTTGTTTAGATGAGGAGTAGAATCACCACGCACATTGTACTTCTCAAATTTTGGAGTCTTGAATCGCAGGGGAAACATTAAATAGGGGAACATGCATTGATCAGCATATGACACACTCTTCTGCTCACTCAAACCTTGGATGTTCTTGAGGTTTTACACTATACTCCTCATCTTTCTTGTGATCATTTCCTACTCAGGAGTTTTGGGATTCCTTTCTTGTCCCGGAGAGAACTCAAATTGATGTGGCTAAGGGTAGGTATAAGTGGGGAATTAAGGAGGCTCCATTTGGAGGGTAGGTGTTTGGAATGTAAAGGCTGAAGGATCAAAAGTGGGCTCAGGTAGTGCAGCCTGTGTTGTGGTTGAGCATGGGGGAAGAGTATAGATTTTTAGGGCCACAATGGACATGAACACTTGGGGGCGAACCTCAGAGGATGTTCCAACAAAATGGGCCGAGATGGTTGGGTGTCCTAGTGGCATATTGGGGTAACTGATTGGGACAGAGGAAGTTCCACCCATTTTAGGGAAAAGCTCGGGAAATCCGGGAATTGCACTGGGCGGCTCCCTTCCATTTGAAAAAGCGTCCTACATTTCCGTCACACGAAGATGCAATAACCTGTTTTCCTCGGTGGTTGCTAATTCTGAAATCGGGATGCCCGATGTTGGGCTCTCACCTGTGATAGGAATGGCTGGCAGAGTGATTTCTGAAGATATTTCAATGCTACCCTATGATCTTGTGAAGAATGGATGTGACACCAGACTACCACAAAAACCAAACACTGTTCTATAAAACCATGGACTGGAGTGGACAACAGCAAATATGTTAGTTTCTGACAAATAACGGATAGGTAATTGCACGTTAGGGTGTGATACACATATGAAATTAAATGGGTTTATATATGTTCTGAAACGGTTGCATGCTTCGTTACTGCTTTTCTTTAATCTTTCCCATTTTCTCTCTTTTTTTCTTGCTTTTCATTTCCTCTATATTTTCCTCATTTTCTTTTCCTTGTTAGAGTTATTATAAGATTATGACCGGATCTGATGAGGATTGCCAACGTATCACGATGCCGCGTGAATCATGCGTAGTTTGGAAAAATAAATATGAAAAGTAAATAAACAATTTCTTGGGAATTTTCATTTTTCATTAATAAACCTTCTATTACAAAAGATGTTAACTACTCAAAATAAAACAAAAATATAGATTCAATGATTGAAAACTCAAATATATATTAATGCTTCAACTACTGGGGCTCGCGGGGCATCATTTGACCTCGCCGCGGGCTTATGTGCGAGACCCCCCTGCAATTGCTCCAAATCACAAAAAACTTGACGGACAAAAGTCATCACCGCGACAAAGAAGGTGGTACGAGCCATGTTTTTGCACGCTTGCCATTTCATGGTAATGTAGTCAGTGATGGTCTGATCCTTTCTCTAATTTGCCTTTTTCCTAAAGTAGTCGCCCTATCTGCCGATTTCGGGCTTCTAACACCTGTGATTTGTGAAAGTGTTTAACTGACATTTGTTGTATTTCTTCCTCCATTTTAGCCATCAGATTATAACAGTTCTCTCGATCAGTCTTGAAACCTTTAGCTCGTTTTATTGCCTCATCTTCAAGAGTGGTTATCTTTCATCTTAGGCCGGTAATGGTCCCTTCATAATTTTTCTTCATTTGTTACACAAATCCTTCCTGTTATTCTTCTCTCTTCGTCCATCGTGCCTGCATTTTTGCTAGTCTATTTTCAGACTTTTCCAGGTCTTCTTGATATTCAAGGACCTTCTTTTTTAACCCACTTATAAGTCTCACATCAGCCCGAATTCTTTCTAGGTTATTGGCAGCCATTTTTATCGATCTTATCTAAAGCATTAAGGGCCTCATTTTCCTGGGTCAGTTTCTTCTTTTCTCCCTCGTCAGTTTCGGTTTGAACACCATTTTCAAATTAAAGCTCCATGACTTACCTTTCTAATTTGCTTATTTTGGCCTTGTACTCATTCTCTTTGATAAACCAGTACCATTGTGGTTGTGCCTCAATTGTGAATTGTTGGACATGTGGTGTCTTTGCAGGCCTTTCACTAATTTGGAATTTCTTGTCGATCCAGTCAATGTATTTAGGGTCCACATCACCTCTAGCTCGGTCACGCACTATGTCCTTGGGTTCAAGAACCCTACACTTAATCCACATTTCGCAAATTTTCCTTTCTGGAAATGCGGCTTTTCGACCTAATGAAATGGCATGTTTTCGCAAATCTTCATCATTGTGCATGGTTTGAATCTTCCTAATTGGCGCAACACTCTGTAAGGGGCATATGGTTGGATGCTCCAAATTCCCTTCAAGAGGATATAAGATACTTAAGCTGACATGTGCACCACTTCGGTGACAAGAAGCCATCCAAATGCCCACTCAATTTTATCAGCGGTCAAGGATCTCAGATGTTCAATCCAAGCTTCAGTACCCGTAGGTAATTCAATAGCTGCTACCCGGCTTTAAAACTCTTCAATGTAGCTCAGACTGGTCAAACCATAATTCATGTGTCTAACCTGGTGGCAGAGGTGTTCCTGCATCCATAATTGAAGTGGTAAATTGCAACCCTGGAAGAACTTCCCTCCTTCCAGACAAATAGTCGAAGCTCGGTAGATTTCATACACGATCAGAGGAACCACAATGTTGTTGGCTTTCTTGGTTGCAACATTGGTCGATCCTACAAGACCTTTCTCTACATTCCCGTCTTTCGGGGGACAGACCACAACACCCATAAAGGCTACAATGAAAGCTAAACCCCGCCTTGCTCCCACTTATCTTTATTTCCAGCATGGGTTAGATCGGTGTTTGGCTCTTCGAAACCTCAGGGGTTGCCATATTGATGATATACAAATTGGCGTGTGCTATAACCTTCGAATATATTTATGCTCTGAACATCCCGACTAATGTTTTACAAATCAAGGAATCTGTAGGGGGATACCGGTCTTTGTGCTAGCGGATCTCGACTTCTAAGATTTCCATTAAGATCTGCATAAATAGCCACTTCCTCCAATGTAGGTGTGAGCTCAAAATTAGAGAAACGGAATACATTGCATGTTGGGTCCCGGAATGGTATTAAGGCTTCAATTATGTCCGACCTTGGCTTTATGTTTAATAGTCCAACAAGGCCTTCCAGAACTTTCACCACCGTTTCTTTACTGCCCTTTGTTAGATCTTTCCACCACATGTGGAGCTTCAGGGGGATCTCATTAAGGAATGTGAAGGGTTCAATTCCATTCATGCTCATCCTGCACATTTATTTACACTATTTAATGACTTATTTTAGTGAGAAATAACAATATATTTTTTTTCAAAAATTTTCATTTTCCGAAAACAAAACACTGGCTTTTGCCGATACTGCCTTTTAGCTCTTCGGAAAAGAAGATTTGGCGGTTGTGTCTGCTAGCCGTTAGAAATGACCCACAGTGGTTGTTTTTGCAAAAACAGCCTTCCGGCACTCTTTTAAGGACATTCGGGTTGTTTTAAACAAGAATGGCATCACCCGACTTATTTGTGACTAGGATAAAGTTTCTTTTTTGATATTTCTGGATATTTTTTGAAGAAGGGAAGTTGGACCCGATGGGGTTGCCTACGTATCACACACCCGGTGGGAATCAAATTGGCGTAGTTCGGGAAGATTTTGACAAAACAAACTATTTTTTTAAAACAAAACTTTTCTTTTCTCATCTTTCCCCCCTTTTCATTTTTCTCCTTTTTATCTTTTTTCTCTCTCTTTTTTTTAAAAAAAATTCGGCAGAGTTTTGGTATGATTCAGATATTGGTTTTTATTCTAAAAGGTGATCACCGTATGCTTTTCTTTATTTGTCAATTCTCTCCCATTATTTACAAGCCGGTCAGCATGCAGATCCGAAGCAAATAAATGCGCATAAGGGTGGGCATATATCGGGTAAAACCGATAACGCAACCGTTAATTCTTTATAGGGTTATCGGTATTAGATTACTAGATTAATGGTTCAGTAACGGGTTGATTTTTTTATTATTGTGTTATTGGTTCAGAAACAGATTGCATTTTTGTTATTGGGTAAAAATCGATAACCCAATAAGTATGAAGAAATTTACTAATTTACCCTTAAGTATATACTAGGGTTTAATTATCCTAATTCCTCTTCACTCTTCAGTCTTCAGTCGTCTCTCTCTCAGCTCTCATTCTTGTTTCCGCCGCAGCCCCCAAGAGTCAAGACGCAAAACTCACCACCAGTTTTCCGCCGGACGCTAATGCCTCACTAGCTCACTGATAGTCATGATGGCTCACTCCCTCACTCATCAATCAGATCGTGTAAGTTTTAGTTCAAGATTTTTCTGTTTGCTTTTTGTTAATTATTTTTATTTTTTATAACCTTCATATTACCCAATAATATATATCAGGCTATCTTATATATGTGAGTCTTGTTGTGGGCATCTTGTATAAATTATTTTTTAGAATGATTTTGTAGTATTTGGTATATCAAATTTTTTCTTTGATTGGATTTGTTCAGGAAGGTTGTGAAGCTGTGTGTCGATGTCTTTACTGTGATTTTTCAGAGTTGTGTGGTGTCTTATCTACTCCTGTGAAATTGTCATTCCAAGAATGATGATGGTTCCACTACAATTGGTGTTGATCCATGATGTGTATCAGTAGTTTACACATTTAAGCACTTTCATTTCTTTGTTTTATATATTACCCAATTCTTTAGTTGTTTTATCTTATTTGGTAAACTGATAACCGAACCCATAAAGATATATAATAAATTAACCGATAACCGATAACCAATATCTTATCGGTTTGGTTATCTAGTAATGATATTTATAAACCAATAACTGATAGGCAAAACCAATAATGTTCAAAACTGAATCAAACCAATCGATGCCCACCCCTAAATGCACAAGTAGCAAGTAAGATATATCAGGATGATCTTTTTATTTAGGTCACCTATCCTAGACGAACCCAACCCATGTGTTGAGTTCCCTAAGTGAAATGCTTGTGATGCAAACAAACGTTCCTACTAAGGATCCGGCATGAGGTTTTGTTATACTAGGTTCAAAACCAGGGTATTTTGTTCTACACCTGGCTTACCCGAGCGGACAAATCAAGCCGGGGGTATTATACCGAGGATACAGAAGCTCTGTCGGCTTAGCAACTTGCCCGAACCTCATTCTAAAATTGGATAAGACTCTAAACATAAGACAAGTAACATGAAGTGCACCTTTCTCCATGATGTAGAGGACTCAGAGAGAGGAAGGGTTTCGTAGTAGTTTATATATACAATTCATCAAATATCAAAGCGCTAAAGCATTTAGCACATTAGGCATTAAACATGTAGGAAAACCAGATAACAAATAAAGCCAATAAAAATAGCTATTCTAAGCTTGAACCCTTGAACCCTGAACCAAAGTTCTAGGTTATGCTAAGCAGAGTTGCCAGAGCTGTCACACCTCTTTTTTTACACACCACCCCGGAGGATAGTGTATACGGAAGTTATTTCAATTTAAGTGACATTAATAGAAATGAGATTATTGATTCATTTTTGTTCAGAGTCACCACTTGGGATAGGTTTTTTTTCTGGTGTCCCAAGTCACCAGTTTATAAAAAAACCCAAATCGAGGAAGATTTCGACTTTCCATTTGAAGTCTACAAACAAGAAATTCTAGATAAGGAATTTTGTTAATCCGATGGAAGGTGTTAGGCACCCCGGAATTCCGTGGTTCTAGCACGATCGCTTATACTATCATAATTGGCCTATTAACTAATTTTAATATGTGTTCAAACCTATAGTGAGGCTTTAAATTTTTTGCCGCTTTTTATTAATATTTAAGGAAGCCGAACGTCGTTTAAAACTTGTCTTTGGGTTGCATCACATGAAATGTACCCACAATCCGGAACACGTCTAATTCAACGTTTTGGAATTTGGATTTGGGTCACATGAAAAGCACACTCAAGTTTAAGAATGTAAATTTAAAGAGACTAACGTGTTGTTAACTTTGGGGGAGGCCATAAAAATTTGCTAAATTGCATATCCCGAATTTTAAGTGTTTTAAGAAACTAATTTAAACAAGGGCCATTCTTTTGTGATTTCGGCGGAGCGACGCACCTCAATTTTATTTTTAAGGACATTCGAACTAAATATTGGAGGATCATGGGTTTCTTGTTATCTAATTATGGTCATCCTTGGTCATTTTAAAATTTTCGATTTATCAAGTAATAAAGGTATTTGGGTTGTGATTGTTTCTAGACCAGCGTGGGTTTACAGATTGGGCTTTCGAATAAAACCCAATAAGCATGCATATACCTGTGATAGTAGACCTGAACCCCTAGGATTTTGTATGAACAAATCAGTACTAAAATCACTTAGCATGCTCATGAGTGAAGCTATGTTCCTGGATGCTATTAAAACATTTCTTAAACTGATCAAACAATCACTTTTAAAATCTGAACTATGAACTTTTCTCTAGCTAAAAAAGATAAGATACAGCAGTAGTTAAGGATTAATATGCACGATCACTAAATTGGAGATCACATGAGAGGACCGGGCAAATATGTAACAATCATCAATTACTAAATACTGAATTAAGAAACCATTTCCAACATCTATCAAGCCACAAAGTTACAGACAATATATGCATATACAGTAGTTTTGCGAACACATTTAGCTGCAGGAAAAACTCTAAAGTAAATTCATAGTAACCTAGTAAGACCTCATAAATTCTTGGCTTATTTACATTTAAGCTATCATGAATTACAAAATTAATCTACACGACAAAAGCTTAAAATGAAGCATGACATAGTTAAACAGTCCATAATTAATTTCAAAATATGAAGACTCAGCCAATCAAGGAGAATTAATTGAGCTACAGTGACCAAGTAAACAAAGAGGAAATCATCATAGTCTTTATTTCATCCCAAAGTTGAGAGCTACATCATGAAGATGCTAAGATTGATACCTGGATATGGGATAAACAAAGTAAAAGTAACAGGAGGTTAGTTCAAGCAGTAGTAATATGAAGAATAAGCAGCTAAAAGAGCAGTAATCCACAGCTTGGAACCAGTTATAAACCCAAAGAGTGAGACAAAACAATCCAGAAAATCAACTTTTTAAGCCAACAATGAACCAGAAAACCCAAAAATAGACTTGATTTCAATTTGTTTTAACCATTAGTTACCCAGATGTTGTTTTAAGTTCACAAATCAACAGTAATGATCAATGGAAAAGTATTTTTGAAGAAAAATTTCTCAAGTTCTAAAAATTTGCTCTAGTCTAAGCTCTCAAGTTTCAGGTCTATTAAATCTTTCTAGAAATCTGCAGACTTTTAAAACTTTTTAGCTCTCCCAAATTTTAGCTCTGACATCCAAAACTTGTCTTGCAAAGTAAGAATGGTATGCCTTTATAGGGAATGAATTAGGGTAGGCTTCAGATTTTAATTCTAGCTTTTAGTCCTTTTTAATTTCAGCTTTTTTCTTAAAAGTCCTTCGTATCCTGGCTTGCTACCCAAGTTACATTATCTAAATCCTCGAATTCAACTTAAAACCCTACCCTAGAAGCTTCTAGGGGCATCTATTTTCTGTTACTACAAGATTCCATATGTGATCTACCCAAATTACCCTCCCCTCAATTATCCCTATATTTACCCTCTAATTTGATTAAACAAGTGGGGTTCAAAAATGGATCAAATAATTCTAAAAAATGAATCAGACATGCAATACTCACACCAATTCATTCAATCACAAGACTTATCACGATTAAGCTTAAGCATTAATTAGAAACAATCTAAAGCCAAAATTGAACAATAGACAAGACTAATACTACTAGACCTAATTTAAACTCTGGAATTACACATAGAAATTAACTCAATAGAAAAGATTAATACAATTCAAATCAAATCTAATTAAGCTCAGGTGCTTAACATAGGCATCAACTTAACGGAAAAAGACTAATACAACTCGAATCCAAACTAATTAAACTCAAGAATTTAACATGGAAACTCGAACCAACAGACTAAAACAGAATCGACTAACACAAATTAGACCTCATTTCAACTCAGGTAATAAACCAACAAGATCGATACAACTTCGAATTAAACCATATTAAACTCAGGAATAAAAAAATAAAACTCAATTAACAAAAATAAAACTTAATTCGAACTCAGATATTAACCAAAAAAGACTGATACAACTTTGAATAAACCTAATGAAACTCATAAAAACTAATTAACATTAACGAGATGAGGCGTAAGGAAATTAGAATAGAAAGCTAGAAAACATAGCTTAATCCTTCGAATTGAACCTTGAACTTTGAGTGGAACTCTTCATGCATAAATTGGGAAAATTCCAAAAAACCCTAGATTTGGATTTTGAGCAGTTGTGGAGATGTTTGGGTGAGGTTGTGTGCGGATTTTAGATAAGTGGGTTAAGGAGGTTATAGAGTGTTGGTTTGGGGCTGGTTGATGGTGCTCGGGTTTTGCCGAAATATTTGATTCAATATTTGGGACGTTCGTCATGGATTCAAAGGAAGCTTTGGTTTAGGAAGTTTAGGAGGATCTATGGTGTGATTTTGGTGGAAAGTGGAGGCGGCGCTGACGGACACGATGGAGGAGTCCAAGTATTTAAGTGATATTCGAAGGGTTTGGGCAAGATTCGTGGGACGAGATTTGGAGATTTGGAAAGGGGGGAAGGAGAGGAACAACTGGCGTTAATTTGGTGGCCATCATATCTCCACAATCGGCGTGGGCGATTTCTTGGTGGCGGCAGACGGCGGTGGACGACGGTGGATGGTGGAGGCGGTACAGGTTCTCTAGGGTTTTTGGGGTGTGAGAAAGGAGGTGGGATTGGGGGTGGCATTTGGACATATATATAAATGAATTCTTAGTTCATGTATGTTAGATCAATCAACCTAGACAGTTGAGATCGTTTCTCCCAAAACGACGTCGTTTGGGTGAGAGACTGGATCGGGTTAAGGGGATGGGTTTTGGGCCGATTTAGGGTAATTGGGAAGTTAAATTTTACTGGGCTGGGGTATTTTTTGTCCCAAATTGGACATTTCTTATTAGACTTGATATTAATATTTTTTTCTTTACAAAATTAAAATTATAATTTAAATAAAGCTGAATTAATACAAAAGAAAAACATTCCTAATTATGTTAAGCTCTAATTAATGACCAACACTATTAATTAATAGCAATTTTAAGGAAACTAACCAAAATTCAAATTAAACAAAGCAAGAAATAAATCCAAATTTTTAATTTTTTGTATTTGTTTTGTAAATCCTAATTACCAATTAAATTAAAAATAGGTAAAATCAAATCCTAAATGCAAATGCAATATTTTTGTATTTTTATGAATTATCTAAATTAAAATGCACAAAAAATGCAATCAAACACAAAAATTATGCAATTAATCGTAAGAATCAAATAACTAAAAGGAAAAATTCTAAATCTTAGGAATTTTGTAGGAGTTATTCATGCGAGGCAGAAATCACATGCTCACAACCACCATGGATCACAGTAGGAATTCCCATTTACCGGAACAACCTCATGTATGAAGCGAAGGGTTGGCAAAAATTTGTCTACAGTCGGATAGATCCAAGCCATAATGAAAACATTCTTCCAATCCCTTAGGTAGTCTTGGTTGCATCAATCATGGGTGGGTACCCAATCAACATGGGTGCCATCATGTCGGCTAACATGACTCTAATTGGCAGGGTTAGAGTTCCTACCCGTATCCCAACGCCATCATATAATATCTCACGGATATGGGAGTAGAGTCAAAGCCATTTGATAAAAAGGTTCAGGCAAAGCAACCCTTTTCATGGTACTCACTCAAGGACCCAAGGAACCTAATAAGCAAGAAAAAGGATCAGTGTTGATGTCCAATTTTTTTTAATGTATTTTTGTAAAACCAAATGCATATATACTTTCAAAATAGTGCATAGGCATCAACAAGTATTCTTTCATATTTTTATGTAATTTACAAATGAATTTAATTAATTTATTCCAATATTTTATTATCTAAATAATTACTAATTGCGTCACAAATAATTTTATGATGGTTTTTGCTTAATTTTTATCATTTATATTTATGTTGAGCTTTAATCATTTTATTTTTTTATTTCTATTTTTAAGCTATAATTTAAAAATAACGTTGCAATAATAGCTCATATATGCATAATTACATCATTCACATGGAAAATGACTTTTTATATTTTTATAATATTTAATTAATTATATTAAATTATTTTATATACAAATAAAATTTTTATCATTTATTAATTATATTTGATTTATTAATTTAAATGGTTATTTAATATATAGCCCTTTTTAATTGATTTATTTCCGGTTTACCCCAGCCTAATATCCTAACCATCCCATTACCTAATATACATCACCCTAACCCAACTACCTATACCCATACCCATCAAAATTAAATCCACCACACCACCTAAAATCTAATCCTGGCCATTGATCTTAGAAGATCAACGACCCTAAATCATTCACCCCTTCGAAATATAACAAACACCCCCAAACCCTAATTCATTTCTTTGCCCTACCCGCTGTCTTCTGTTCCTCTCATCTCGTCATCTCTTCTCTCTCAAACCCTAGCCCGCCGTCACACTTTCCCTTCTGATTCATGGGATCTTCCCATGATTCCTGCCTTATTTGGCTTTGTTTCTGTTCCGGCTACCCGATCTTGATGTTTCTTGATTTATTTGCCTCAAGTGGCAATTGAATCTCAAGAGACTCGAACCAGATCTGCTTCAAAGTCTTTCATATCTTAGATATTTCCGTGTATGTTTATCCCAATACTTGTGAGTACGAATATTTTCGTATCTTAGGGTTTCAAATCTCTGGTTCAAACCAAATTTGGCAAAACTTCTGTTTATTTTTTATGAACCTAGCTATATTTGGTTGAAAATATTTAGATCTTCCCATATCTGACACGATTTTGTTTTCATTTTGGTATTTCTCTTTTATAATTTCAATACTTCTATTTTTATATTTTCTAGTCTTTTTCTGTTATTATTCCTGGTCAATTTTATTTACCCTAAAAACTAGGGTTATGATTCAACTATTTTTTGCAAAATAAATGTATTAACTTTTAAACATTTTCGTCTCTGGGTATCTGTTAGGGTTTCCTTATTTAATTTACTAGTTTTACTTGTTACATGTCTTTGTGTTGCTATTTATTTTCTTAGGATTACGATTACTTGTTCATTCTTACTGTTTCTGTTTGTT
This sequence comes from Nicotiana benthamiana, assembly GCA_034376525.1. Taxonomy (NCBI): domain Eukaryota; kingdom Viridiplantae; phylum Streptophyta; class Magnoliopsida; order Solanales; family Solanaceae; genus Nicotiana; species Nicotiana benthamiana. Next base: position 56,135,046 of record CM067339.1, on the reverse strand, counting down.
TGCCTTTAACTCTGTCGATTTAGTGTTAATTTATTTACTTACCCAAATTAGGGTTTGAATTTAGTACCCGTATCTCCTTATTAAGTTCTTACTTATTCTTGCCTTATTTATGTACCCGTACTACAGGCTCAATTTGTATTCCGACTCCTAATTGATTTTGGAATTGGTTATTACTTTATTTAACCTCATTCTTAGCTACGTATTGATTCCATGTGAGATTTTTCTTAAATTAAATGGTACTTATTTGATTTTGTCCTCTTAATTTATTCATGTTGACCTTAATGGATTGATTAATTGATTTTCATACCTTATTTGTGTGTAATTGATTTTTATGCCGTATTTGTTTTACTCTATTGTATGTTATAAAAGTGGCCCCTTTGTCCTGACACTTAGGCACTTACACGCTTTACAACTTCTGCACTGAAAAAACCTTATAACTTTCAAACTCTCAGTGCTCAAAAAGTTAGGCTCTCTTGCTATTGTTCTGATTTCTGCACTGTTTGACCAGCTGAAAGCCAAGGCTGGATTCTTTAGACTCAAATTGCTATTGCATTCCTGTTTGCTTTCTTCTCAACTGATATGCTTTAGACTCTTGTTATCCTATTATGTCATATGTGCTTACTTGGCTAGTTTTTTTTAAAACCTCAGCATATTGTGTTTGCTATATGACTATATGATTCTACTTAATGATAATGCTATGCTAAGTTATATCCAATAATATGAAACCCTATCTAATTCAGTTGAATGCTCCCTGTTCTGAACATGGCTGGATATTGCAAGCATGTGATTTACCTTAAATACTGGTATGAGTATCTAGTTTGAACAAATACCAATATGCTTGAACCATATGCTGAGTATGGATTGTGTTTGTTTCTTTGTACAACTCTATTTGCAACCCTGTAATCTGAATATATTTGCTTCTGAAAATTAACTGTTTTTCTAAAAACTTTCCCCTCTATGTACTGGTTTTCAAACTTCTACTCTTAGTTATGTAGGTTCTACCACCCCCTAGTACAAGCACTGCTTAGGGTCCCTAAGACTCCTTTGAACTCTAACATATTGGGGCTAGTTTTCAAATCTTTTATATACTCTGGACTAAGTAAGATTCTGGAGTGAGCATTTCCTGGGGTATCTGAGGCCCATAGGAACTTTGACACACCAGAAACCCAATTTTACATGCTATGGATGGACCACCATTATTCTTTAGAGTTTCTATGTTAGAAGGCCTGGTTCACAGCTTTATAGTGGGCCTATGAAGGCTCCCTATAGTGTAATGGATACTATTATGAATTATCATTCCGGGCTATAATAATTTGTCATATACATATTTGGGGCTCATTAGTGAAAGCCGAATGGATCTATTTATATATATTTGTTGAAATTGGGTAGAAATCATGCTTATAGGACTTAATTATGTTGATTGCATTATGTGGATACTGTGTTGTGTTTAGAGATCCTGCATGTAAGATTTTATGATTGTTTTTTTATTTTGTGCTGCACATTTGTATGCTAAAAACCTTTCTTATACAACTTTATATTTAACTCTACACATTAGAAATCCTATTCATAGGAGCTACAAGTGTTTTCAACTCAATATGCATTAGTGACCATGTCTATAGGATTTTATACGTTCGAATAGTAACCTTCCTGAAAAGTTGCTTAAAATTGTGCCAACATACGATTAATAGATATCATACCTATCGGAGTTGAACAAATTAGTTTCAACTTAGATATCATGCCTATAGGAAGTAAAAATCAGATTCAACTTAGATATCATGCCAATAGGAAATACAAATTAGTTTCAACTCAGATATCATACCTATAGGAAGTAAAAATCAGCTTCAACTTAGATACCATGCCTATAGGAATAAAAGGAATCAATTTCAAAACGTAGAAATTATGTCTATAGGATTTAAACTAAAAGATGTCATGCATATTGGGTGAAATTAGTATATGAACCTAGAAACCATGTATATAGAGGTTTAAATAATGTCAACGTTTACAGATCATTTCTATAGGGGGTTTAAATATATTCACCAATTAGAAACAATGCATATATGACTATGCTAACTAGTTCTGGGTTTTACCAAATTTGGGTCATCACTTAGACAAAAATCTGTGAGGATTGCTAATGATTCTAGGCCTAAAACTGTGATATCTTACTGCCTGAAAATGCCTAGATTTAAAGCTTCATAAAAATCAGTAGGCAAACCAGTAGGTCCCGATGCTCGCCTTATTAAACTGCTTCTTTATATTATGTTCTACTCATCTTGATATTCTTCCTATAGGCTTCTAAATTAAGAAATTTAGCCGATTTAATTGTGTACATTTGTTGTCTACTTGTGGAGGTCAATGTGAGCCCCTATTGGTTCTTTACATGAAGTCATATCTGAATTTTTGTTTGTCGCCTAGATTTCTCATTTTAAGAAACATAGGTTGGTCTAGAACCACCCTATATAGAGGTCCTAAATACTTCTAGGACAATAGGTAAGGGGCGGGTAGTGCACGTACAAGGCACGATTTATAAGCTTTTAGAACGTTTAGGTAACAATTGAAAATTAATAATTGGGTAGTAAAGGAAATGACAGCCGATGCGCCAAGGCTATGAGTAAAACCCCAACTTGAAGGAGTTGCAAAGCATTGCATGGAATGATCCTATACGCTAGGAAAAAAGGACCACCCCCTATACTCTTGTGTAAAAATAAGTTGAATATTGCCTTTTTCCAAATTTATTTTCTTCCCTTTTAAGACTAATTCATTTAATTTAAGTTCGGCCGCGACCCATCATTGTGGACCTCGAGGGGTCCTAACACTTTCTTCTTAAGGTAATTTCGAGCTTTTACCCGATCTTTGGTGACGTAAACTAGTTTCATGAGTTAATTGCTCTAGGTTTCCTAATGCACCTTAATCTGTTAGGTGGTCACTCTTCAAATCGCTTAACTCATCCCAAAAATAAAGGAGTTTTCTCAAAAATGTAGAAACTTGATTTCATGAGAAAAATGGGATGTGATAGTCAGCTAACTACTACCGTGGCTAGTCAGAGGAGCCTTTAGTTGTAGCTACAATTACCTTTAGCTTACATGCCTGCCACTTTAGTCGGGCCATCTAGTAGTATGACTGCTATACCTTCATATTCATAATCTCGGCCACCAGCAACTTCACTTCCTTCATCCTCCACTTATCCACTCAATACGCTGAAAGTCTCCCAGACACATTCAATTATCAACAACTCAATGCAGACAGCTACTACGAATATGGCTGACTTATCAAATACTGTTAAAGCACAGTCTTCTACCGTAACACCCCAATTTTCTCCCATAATGGAGGATACTTTGAAGAAGATTCTGGAAAACCAGAAGACTATTATGGACAATATGGTGGCACATGGAGGAGATATTGAAGAGTTAGGGAAACATGTAAAGAAGATGAGGAAATCAGAAGCCTCGAAAAAAGCACTTGACAAGTTGACAAAGGAGGTTGCCAAGATAGCAGCAACTGGGGATCTTCAACTTGATCTGCTTATGGAGTAAGCTCTAGTAGCACCGATAGCACCATTGGAATCAGAAGCACTTGCTGGCAAGTCTCAAGATCCAAACCTTACTGCCCACACTGCTGAGGCAACATTACAAAATGTTCACCAACCTAGCTACTCCCAAAAAAAAAGGCGATGAGCTAAGGTTGGAGGAGCCTAAGGATGGTGATGGTAATATGGACATTGAGGTCACATAGGGAGTCTTCTCTACTCTTTCCCTTCCTATATTATATAATTACTTATGCATTGGGGACAATGTTTATTCTTATTTGGAGGGTGGAGCCTTATTTGATTTTGATGACATTGGCATGTAGATAACTGATACCATTTTCTTCTTTTCATTTATGTATATATTCTTCCCTCTCTATTAATGTATATATTATCTCTCTCCTCTCTCATCTTGTATATTCGTTTCATTTATGATTTAGTAGTTTATTCTATAGCTTCTATATTTTGCTTTCTTTGTAGTTGATGTTTAATCTAATAGCTTCTTATTTACTTTGATATATTCTTTTTAATTTAGTAGTTTATCTTCATTTTTATGTTATCAATAAGCCTTTGGTTTTCTTAACGCCAAGGTTCTTTCCAAAGTTGGTTTTTGTGTGAACCGGGTGACTTTTTCCAACGATAGATTATGTGACAACCTTCTTAAGGGATTAAGTCCGTTATTGATGATTCTAGTTAGAATAGTAGTAATAATGAATAAAATGACCTAATTGAGTTGAATAAAAAGATTTGATCATGGTTCACTTGGTACCAACACACTTAACTATGGGCTTATGATTAAAAACAAGTTCTTGGAAAAAATAGCTCTAGTTAGTGACCTTTTTACTCTTTTGTTGACTTGAGCAATTATCAAGTGGTTGATTTGGACAAGTAGTGATTTTCAACTGTTATGGGCCCTTGACTCTATCCTCTTTAACAATCCAATTGTATGAGAAGTGAGATTTTTGTTGCAAGTCCAAGTACCAGCGTGATTGGTCTAGAACCTGCCCTGAATGTATTTCTAGGCAGAATTCTATGTTTTCTTGGCTTGAGAAATGATTGTAGGCTCTCCTTGATCCACTTGGAATTGTCCATGTCACACCAATGTCGTTATCCATAGTAAACCCATTTGATCCTAAAACCCTTTCTCATTTGATAACCACGTTACAAGTCGTTACCCATTTTGTAATGACCCTCTCTTGGCACCCTAACTTTTTTTAAAACTCTTGAGAAGAAATTGGCTAAAAAAAAGTTTGAGGGAGATATGAGGAGTTTGAAAATGGTATCAAGGCACAAAAAGAGAAGAAATGAAGAAAAGGAAAGTCAAAGAAAAAATAAAGAAGGAAAGAACACAAGAAAAATGCAAAAAGAAAGTAAATAAAGTGAAGAGTTGAAGGGATTCAAAGAACAACAAAGTGATGGTAAGTCTCTCTAATTACCCTAAGGAAAAAGAAAATGACTCAAAGATCGACAAAACATAATACAAAAAAAGAAAATTTGGGTGCTTAAGAAAAGATGAACCCAATTCTATTCCGTCATTCCCTACCTTAGTCCACATGCCTTCATTACATTCCAAAAAAGCCCTACGCGATTTCAAGCCAACTGAGCTTGCATTAGTGGTGATTTACATGATAGCCAAGCATATGGTACCTAGAGTCGTACTTGTGACATTCTTTTGAGAGAGATGAGCAAAAATTTTACAAATCCTTGAATTAAGTGCGACATTCTTAAGTGAAATATGTTAATGGAGAGTAGAAGAAGAGGAATTGGGCTGCACAATGACCTACATTAAAGAGCGAGTTTCCTTCATGAATAAAGTCAATTCTTGATGCTCAAGTGTCACATTAGAACTATTGGTGCTTAAAATTTTAAATCATTGTCTTGTTAATAATTCATAAGTGATGTGGGTAATTGTTGGTCCCAATTGCCGTGTGCTTGATACAACTTCAATTAGTTGGAAAAGCTCTTAACATGTCGAGATGAAAATCACGTTAATTGCTTGAGGACAAGTAAAATCTTATGTTTGCGGGAGTTGATGAGTTGAGATTTTGACTACTTAATAGCGCCTTTTTACTTTCATTTTAGTCCAAAAGTGCTTAATTGTATTCTCGAAAACTGATGAAATGTGCTTAAATGCAAGAGTGTTGAAAAATGAGCCACAAAGATAAAATACAACTCAAAAGGAGAAAAGTAAAATCAAGAACAAAAAGCAAGCAAAAGGCATATGTGCGGACCGCAAAATTCCATTTATGGATACAAAATGAAAAGGAAATCCAACAGATCTTAAGAGCAATGTATGGACTGCACAATTACTATGCGAACCTTACAACTATTGTGTGGCCGCAGAAGCCACCAAAGAGTTTAACTTCAGAGAAGTCCTAGTTCAAGCTTCAAGGATATGCGGACTGCACAATTATTGTGCAGCGATTGATTTTAGCCATGCGGCCGCAAACAGATTTGTACGGTCTGTAAAAAGGGCCTATGCGTTCGTACTCACTATTGTGCAGACCGCAGAACAAGCAACATGCGGCAGCAATCCAGAATTATGCGGTCAAAGACCAATCTATTGCCAAGGATAAAGAAGAAGTGGAGACCGCATAGGAAATTGTGCAGCTGCAGAACATTAGAAAGAGCATTTTTGTTCGAAATTTCCAGCTACGTATAAATAGACTTCTTTCAATTAGGTCAAGTTTTGAACACCAAAACATTTGTACCCATTTTTCTTTACTTGTTAAGTAACTTGTGACAACCCAGCCGGTCGTCTTAAGATTAACACCCCAGTATTAACTGTTTTGCCCAAGTTTATTTCTGCTAATTTGATTTTCCGGAACGTTCAGTTTTGAGTTTCAGAGTGTTTTGGGACACTTAGTCCCTAAATGAGAGCTCAAGTGTTGGAAAATTGACCATAGTCAAAATAATGTGAAGACAACCTTGAAATGGAAATCCAATGGTCCCGTTAGCTCTGTTAGGTTATTTCGAGGTTGGGAACGTGTCCAAAATGTGTTTTAGAAGTCCGGCGTACAATTAGGCTTGAATTGGCGAAGTTGGAATTTTGGCGAATTCTGGTTGATAGGTGAGATTTTGATCCGGGTGTTGGAATGGAATTCTGAGAGTTTCTTTAGATTTGGCATTTCATTAGATATGTGTATGCAAAATTCCAGGTTATTCGGATGTGGTTTGGTTTGGTTTTTGATCGAAAGCGTATTTTGGAGGTTTTTGGAACTTAGGCTTGGATTCAATGAGTTTTGGCTAATTTGATGTTGTTTGAGGTGTTTTAATGATTGGTACAAGTTTGATAAGGTTTTGGGATGTGTTGGTGCCATTGGTTCAAGTATCGAGGGCCTCGGGTGAGTTTCGGATGGTCAACCGGACCATTTCATGCCTTAGAAGATTGCAGAAACATCTGTTCAGCTGTTGTAGGGAAATTGTTCATTGCGATCGTATAATGGTTGATATTATTGCGTAGAGTTTTTGAGGGGGGTGTAAGTCCTTTTATTCTATGTGTTTACTGTGAAGGAGATGTGATCGCATAGTTGGAGAAGTTTGGACATCGCGAACACGAACATGTGATTGCGATCACATATAGTTAAGCGAGCTAAGGGTCTTGGATGATTTTTTTCATTGTGAATGCGGACGGGTATCCGCGATCACGTAGAGTAAGGAGCCTGGGCATCGTGTTCGGAGGAGATTTATTGCGATCGCATAGAGTGAATTTTGGGAGTTGGATTTTTGTGCTTCACGATCGCGTGGGATTTTCCGCGATTGCATAGAAGGAATATCAGGTCTGGACATAGAGTTTATAAATGTTTCATCCGCGATTTTAGGGTATTTTTCAACCATAGTTGAGTATTTTGAGAGCTCTTTGAAGGGAATTGAAGAAGTATTCAAGGATAATTGATTGGAGGTAAGTTTTATGAACAAAAAACATGATTCTATTGTGAAATTAACCTGTAAATTCATGGAAATTTTACTGAAAAGTGAAGAACTAGGGATTGGGATTTTTAATATTTGATCTGGCATTTGAGGGGTCATTTGATCTCCAATTTTTGTGTACTTGTTATGTATATGCTCGTAAGAGTACGGGATTTTCGAAAATATAAGTTTCAAGGGCATTTTTACTATTTTACCTACTTTCGCGTCTTAGCTTTGGAGTTAATCGTAAAATCAGTTGTTTGAGATGTTATTTACGATATGTAATTGAATTGAATAGATTTGGTCCACTTAGATTCAGATACTCGTGGAAAAGGCATGATTTCTAGTTGACTTTGAGCCGATTCGAGGTAAGTGGTTTGTCTAACCTTATGAGTATGACCTTCCCATAGTATATGATATTTGGTAATTGAATGCCTTGTAAGTGAGGTGACGAGCGCGTACTTGAGCTAATTGTTGAGAAATTCGGTTTTATTTCATATATTTAGCCTGAGTTTTTTTCTTAGCTGCCTTATTCTACTTGCAATTACAGCCTGTGTTAGTTTAGAAAAGCATGCTTAGTTGACCTAAATTGCCTATTTGTTTAAGTTGCTTTGATTGTACTCATGGGAAAGTTAGGTTAGGACTACTTGTTGCCTAGTATTTCTTTTGCACTCTATTCATGGATATCTTCTTGTTGTGACTGCGTATTTACATTGGGACTACAAATGTGAGATTCCAGTATCTCCCCCCTTGTTTGTTTACTTTCGGACTATGGGTTAGATTTTCGGTAGATCCCCCTGCACATTTACTTTAGGACTACGGGTTAGATCTTGGTAGATCCCCCCCCCCATCCAACCACCTGCATATTTACTTTGGGACTACATATCGGATTTAAGTATATCCCTGCGCATTAATAGTTGGACTATGGGACGGTATCTCGGGACAACCTTCAGATATACACATATGATGGACTAAAGGACGGTGTCCCCAGAGATCTTTGGATAGTTGAGGGAATGGACTACAGGACGGTATCCTGGTAGATCCTCGTTGTTGGTACTAGTATTGAGTTATTTATTCCGTGTTACCTTATTTTCTGTGCGTTATTTGTTGCCTTATATAACTTGTGTTGCTTCATAGTTGTACTTACTATTCCTGTTTATTTCATACTGTTGCAAGATTTATTATTATGTTTATTCTCAGTAGGGACCTGACCTTCATCATCACTATGTGACCGAGGTTAGGCTTGGCACTTACTGAGTACTTGTGTGGTGTACTCATGCCCTTTCTGTGCATGTTTTTCATGTGCAGATCCACGTACCTCCATCCAGGTGTATTATCCTCGCGGCGGAGAGATCTAGCAGAGACTTAGAGGTAGATCTACTGCGTCGGCAGACCAGAAGTCTCTATCTTATTCTAGCTTTAGCAGTTTGCTTTCCTTTCGTACTATTGTTTTAGACATTATGGAGTTAGAGCAGTGTATTACATTCTGTTAGCTTGTGTTCCCGTGAGTTTCCGGGTTTTGGGATAGTATTGTAGTAGGTGAGCTATTGCGTTATATGTGTCGAGTGAAATTTTACATTACGTTTTCCATTTTGTTAAATTTGGGTTTGAGTTATAATTTCCGCAAATTTTTTGTTTTTCCGCATTATGAGGCTTACCTAGTTGTAGCAACTAGGTGCCGTCACGATATGTTCACGGAAGGCGAACTGTGGCCGTGACATAATTTTTTCTTACTTTAGTGATTAGACATTAGATTTTTATCTTTTAATCTTGCAGTATGAGTTTAATTATAATTTCTTCCCTATATTCTTCATTTCCCCTTATGAGTAGCTTGATTCTTAGCTAGGGTTGTCACCTAATCCTAGTGTGTGAACCTTATGGGTGGTTAATTTTTAACTTGTTTATGAAAGGTGTTTGTTATTTTGCTAGGATTATGCTTTATTTGGGAATTAGTGGTTGCAAATAGGATTGATCATTTAGATAGGATATTCGGAATCTTAATCGATTTGTTCAATTTTGGATTATGAATTTTAAATTGGATCGGATTTTGGATTGTGTTTATTAAAAATTTTGGATTTCGGATCGGATTTGGATTGGTATAACTTTAATACGATCTGATCCGGTTCAAATTCAAAAATTATTAGGGCATGTATAAATACTGAACCTTAACTTCAAATAATTGGTACTTCCTTTATAGTTTCCTCCAAGTTATTACCTTTACAATTGATAGATTTAGCTATATTTGCACCATAATACTGTTACAATTACATAAACATATTTTTCTTACGGTATTGCCTCTTTTACAAAGAAAATATACATATGAGTTTGCCCCTTTGAGTCATAATAATTCGATATGAAATCCAAAAATCAAATCTGATCAAAACTTTAAAATCCATTCCAATCCAATATTAATTCGGATCAAAATCAGATTGTATTTTCTAGAATCCGAAATTCGAAATTCAATCGGAAATGTGCTAAATACGATATGATCCAATCCATGCACAACCATAGTTGCAAATATTGATTTATGCCTTTTTTGACTTAGTCTCTTCTTGAGAAAGATAGACCTAGTCTAGGTCAACCTAGCTAACAAGGAATTGGTCAATTGAGAAATTGATCAACCCAATTAAAGGGTTCAACCTAGAGATAGTAACAACCCGACTTAAGCTCTTATCAGCTGTCATACCTCCTTTTTACACGACTACCCCGAAGGATAAAAACGCATAAGATAGTTTTTCCAATTGAAGTGACATTATTCGAAATGAGATTATTTGTTTATTTAGAGTCACCACTTGAGATAGGTTTAGCTTTGGTGTCCCAAGTCACCGATTTGTTTTAAATCCCAAATCGAGGAAAATTTCGATTGTACAATTGGAGTCTGCGAACAAGAAATTCTAAGTAAGGAATTCTAGCCGAGGGAAGGTGTTAGGCACCCCCGGATCCTATGGTTCTAGCATGGTCGCTTAAACTATATAACTAGCTAAAATTCTGATTTTTACACATGTTCGTCCTAGAGTACAATTTTGAATTACTTTATACCCCTTTTACTATTTTTAAGGAAATTTGCAATGTCGTTAAAACATGTCACGAACCCCATCACATAAATGTGCACGCAATTTTGACATATTTCAACTCCATTGAGATTTGGATTTGGGTCACATAAATGTGCACCTGTTCTTAAGGAGATAAATTATTAAAGACACGCCTAAAGCGACTAACATGTTATCATCTTTGTGGGCAGCTGTGAAATTTGCTAAACGGCGTGTTCTGAATCGCTAAGTATTTGTAGAAGAACAATTAGAGAGGACCACACAACTTTATAGATTTCATTTGGCGTGAGCACCTCATTTGTCATTTTTAAAAGGTCACTCCTAAAACAAACTACTATTTTTTATTAAACGTGCCTCTAAAGATTAATTAATTCTCATCATAAACCTGCTACCCTACTCAAAGCCATAACATATATATTGTAAATTAAATTGATGGGTGGGAGATGCAGTCACCCTCGGCATATTGGGCTGTTGGGCGCAGGTTTGAAATTAGTCCAACCTTCATAGAAGCCCTCCAGCCAATATTAATGGCCTGAGAAGGCTGTTGAATAGGATCCCAACGTGCTGGGCTTCCACTGAGCCCAAGATTACTAAAACAAATGATTTATTTTGGTAACAATGAACAAATAGATTTTCTAGATTACCCAAACGAGATTTCATTTACTCCACAATTTGATGACACTGACACAATAAAAGAGGTTTTACACTAACATAATATATGACTAAATCGGTAGACTACAAGTGTAACAATTTATACAATCTAGTCCAATTATCAATTGAATACATATTCCAACTAAACCCCCTGAGCTAATGTTCATCAACCATTATACAGCTAATTACTATCACATAATGACCCTAGTGAAATGACAAAGAGCTAGCTATGGTGCTACAATTCAACTATCAGTCAAAATGTCCTATTTATACGCAATACTATTTTAACTATGACAAAAATAATAATACTGGAAGCTGATCAAAATTTTTAAATTAAATGGTAACAACAGTCCGTAGCAAACAACAATCAATATAGTCCTATTTAACATGGAGCTCAAATAACTACAAAAGAAGAAAATCACACTGCCAGGATAAAATCACAGGAGGCTAAAACAGCTTTTGGTTTCAAATCACCTTTAATTTCACCATTCATTAGACTCAATATTACACCCTTTACGAAAGAGAAATACCTGGCAATCAAAGCACAAAGGGGAGTAAGGAATCAGCGGAAATTTTCAGTGATCAGCAGTAAAATCATAAGCAACACAACAGAAAAAATTCAGCTTGGTAACCAGGCTCAACCAGAAGAAACCACACACAGCTTTTAAATGCCCTCAAATGACTTGAAACTAACCCAGGAACTCCAGAAATAACCAAAACCCTGATGCGATGATGCAAAATCCAGAAACAAACAAAACTAGACCCTAAAATCAGCTGGATTTCTAATGGAACGGGGCATTTTTGAATTTCAGTTTGTTTGTAAAGTTCTAAATGCCCTGATTTTGAAGGAAAAGCTCTCAGATATTCAAACTAAACTAACATTTTTTTTTTGATTTTTTGTTGTAATTGCAAGAATTGGAGGATTGATTTTTAACCATTACTGGAAATTTTCAGTGATTTTCAGACTGTGTAACCTCCTTTTTTTGAATGAATTGGGGTGTCCTTATATATATAAAGGCTAGGGCAACCCCTTTATTTTATTTTAACTACCAGTCCCTCTTTCAATTTTCTTATTTTATGTACTTGGTCCTTCATTTTCTTACTTGTTATCCAAGTCATTGCACTAAACTACTGATTTTTAGACTAAAGTCCCCTTCTAGAAGGGTCTAAAGGATTCTAGTATTGTTTTCTACTTATAGACTATCTATAGTACCCTTACTTTATTCTAAAATTACCAGAACCAAAATAAAACCCTATATTACACGTTTAGCATGCTGAAATTACCATTTTACTAAGCTAAGTTTTAAACTAATTTTAGTTAATAGCTACAACCAATACCATAATCAAATTGGAACCATTAATCAGGAAATTGAATTGAAGATCTAAAACTAATGACTCATTAACTAATCACTGCTACAAGCTAACATGGATTCAAGTAACAAAATTGGAATTAAGGCATTCAAAAGAAACATGCACAGCTACACCAACATGCCATCCTAATACTGAAAGATTAATTCTAATCCATATATATTATCGAATTATCAACTAAAAAACTGAAAGTCACAGAACAAGAAGTGTAGCTAATCCAAAAAAACATAAAACTAATGCAACAGTACTACCAAGTGTAATGTGTACAAACAGGAACAGCGGTTGTTTTCAATGAGACTAACTAAAGGAAAACTATAATCAAAATAAAGGGTAACCCAAAAAACAAAACCAAATATGAATGGAATTAATCAGTATTTCAAATTAAAGCAAATGACCAAAACAAGGCAAATCGTCAATAAAGAAGTATAAAAATAAAAAAAAATAAACAGAAAAAGTGAGCACTTACTGATTGAGTCTTCAATTAGGCTGCTAATATTAATTTGAATCTCCAAACGAAGTTACATGTTTGTTTTTAGCCAAAACAAACATGCAACTCCATTTTGAAACTCAAGCTGCTTTGAAAAATTAGTCTCAAAATTTAGGTCAAATTCAGATTTAATATTTTAAGAGCTAGGGAGTTGTTCAAAAGAAACGAGCCTTGTATTTGGTTAGGGGAGGCTAAGGGGAGTGTGGGGTGTTAATTTGGAAGCCATTGGAGCCGGCACCGCCGTGGACGTCGGAGCAGCCGCTCCTTTGAAAGGATATTCAATGCGATTGGCTAGGTTTTGAGGGGTGATTTTTGGGGGGATGGAAAGAGGAGAGCATGGGGATTACACAGTGTAAATTTGGGTGGATATGGGGTTACGCTGCCGGCGGCTATTTCCGTCGTGCGGCGGGCAATGGAGATATGGTGGCGGCACGGTGGTGTTACACAGGATAAATTTAGGGTTTGGTTTGGCCATGGTACGATGTTCTCTGATAGGGGGATGTTATATGATAGTTATATAGTATGACACCCTCCCCATCTCGACCATCCGATCAATATAGATCAACGGTTCAGATTTCCTTGCCATAAAACGATGTCGTTTTGAGCCTGGCATTTTGGACCGGGTAAGAGGCTCTGGGTCTGGGTTTATTTGGGTGGGTCTTGTTATTTCTAGTCCAGGTTTGTTGCAAGAATTTGGCCCAAGTTAAAGTCTCTCAATAAAGCCAATATTCATGCACTTATTCTCTTTTTATATATATTTGTTTTGCTATTTTTTTTAGATTTTTAATAAATACAATGAAAATAAAACAAAGCATATTTAACTTCTACTAAATAGACTAAATGAAATCCTAAATTCAAAATTCAAAAGAAAATTGAACAAATGTAAGAATAACAAATTTTGTTGTTTTTTTCCTTATTTTAAATATTAACTAATTAATAACCTAAAAATTGTAAAAAAAAAATTAAGTTCTAAATGCAAACATGCCATTTTTGTATTTTTTATGAGTTATATTTAATTAAAATGCGCAACATGCAAATAAACACAAAATTATGCGATTAATTCCTAAAAATTCAAATAATATTAAAAATGCAAATAAACACAAAATTATGCAATTAATTCATAAAATTCAAATAATAAAAGGAAAAAATGTAAATAAAGACAAAATCACGCAAATAAATCCTAAAAATTCAAATAGTGAAAGAAAATTTCTAATTTATTGAATTTGATAGGAACATTTCGAGCGAGGCAAAAATCACGTGCTCACAGCTGCCCATGTTTGCTCGGAGACATGAAAGGTTTCCGGGCAAAGATAAATGAGCAACTGAGAGATTTTTCCTTCTTTGCATTCCATGAGAAGCATTTTGAAAACCATATGATCGAACCCTACTTCAAAGGTTGCCTACATATCCTTGGCTATAAAGGAATCAGGTTAGTGTAGTTTTGTAGTGTTTGGTAGTCGGGACTACCATGAGCCGTGACTTCACTGTTGATCTTGCTGCTACTGCATGATGACCCCTTATTACACAAAAAGGAAATCAAAACTAAGCTAGCTATGCCTACCAACTATGAGTTACAAGATTCTTATCTATAATCCTCTTAAAAGCTTGATCTTGAGTCTTAGCTGGATTTTTCGCGGACTTTGATTTAAATCTTGAAACTCGTAAGCTGCAGGTTTCGATTCTTTCTTCAGCATTGAAATCAAGAGGGCCACGCACGACTTGCGACTTTGGATCAAATTTGGGTCATCTGCATCTTTCTTTTCAATCATTCTGGACTTGTTTCCTTTTTGTTCTTTTCTTCTTTTCCTATGTCATGGATTGGGACTCGCTTCTGGTAATCTCAAATCCTGTGCCCTGAGGTAAAACTTGTTCAGACATCAAAACCAACAAACGAACGAGATTTTGGAGAGATACTAGGTTATGCTGGCAAATGAACGGGTTATGCCGGAAGAAGAAACAAGAAGTCAGGATTGTTTTTTTTTTGAGAGATACTAGGTTATGCTGGAAAATGCTCGGGTTATGCCGGAAGAAGAAACAAGACCCTGCTGGGGTAAGAGGAGAATCCGCGGGTTATATCGAGATAGGAATAAAAAAGTCCCTGCTGGGGAAGAGGAAGAAAATCAACGGGTTATGCCAGGACGTATGAGAAAGATTCATGGGTTATGCTAGGGAGATCCGCGGGTTATGCCGGGATCGGAAGAAAAAAGGGCTCCTGGTTATGCCAGGGGAATCCGTGGGTAATGTCGAGATTGGAAGAAGGAAATCCTGGGTTATGCTACGGGAATACACGGGTTATGCCGAGATTGAAAAAGACTCCTAGCATAAGCTAGGGGGAACCGCCGGCTACGCCGGGATTTGAAAGAAGACTCCTAGGTTATGCTAGAGGGATCTGTGGGTTATGCCGGGATTTGAAAGAAGACTCCTAGGTTATGCTAGGGGGATTCGCGGGTTATGCTGGGATATGGAAAAGGAAATCATGTGCCGGGGGAATCCGCGGGTTATGCCGGGATTGAAAGAAGACTCCTGGGTAATGGCAGGGAAATCCGCGGGTTATGCCGTGATTGAAAAGAAAATCCTGGGTTATTCCGGGGAAATCCAGGGGTTATGCAAGGATAGGAAAAGAAAAGACTCCTGGGTTATGCGAAGGGAATCCATGGGTTATGCCGGGTTAGGAATAGAAAAGACTCTTGGGTTATGCAAGGGGAATCCACGGGTTATACTGGGATAGGAAGAAAAGGACTCTCGTTGCGGGAACAAAAGAAAGATCCTAAAGTTATGCTGGGGAATGGTGGGGAATGAAAGAAAAATGAGTCTCTTAATTTATGCTGGAGAGAGACAGAAAGGAGAGACCTTTAGGTTATGCTAGGAATAGAAGGGAATTGGCCCTCAGGTTTTGCTGGAGATTGAAGGAAAAAGAAGGTCCCTCAGATTATGTTGGGGATGGACAAAAGAAAGGTCCCTCAGGTTATGCTGGGGATGGAGAGAGGAGCCCACGGGTTATGACGGGGAACGAAGGAAAAAAGTCCTTAATTTATGCTGGGGAGAATGGAGTATGATCCTTGGGTTATGCCAAGGAGGTCCATAGGCTATGCTGGGGGGAGCCAGGGGATGTGGTCCTGGATTTGGGGATGGAGTTGGGGATCAGAGTCGTACCCTATCATGTTTTGTGATTCTCCATTTCTTCTTTCCTTTTATAAAGACTGCAGGAAAAGATGTATAGAGAACTTCCCTTTTATTGGTCATTGGTGCAAGGCTATTCTTAGCTCTTTGATTGCATTTACCATTTATCCCACTGCTTTGGATTGCACCTGTTTCAAATTTCCAAACAAAGCACGATTTGTTAGTTCATAGAAGTGGTTGGTTTTGTAGCCTTGATTTGCTTGATCCCGGATTTGTTTTGCCTTTATAGGCCCTTGATTACGATTTAGTTGCCCTGATTTCAACTTCAGGGCCTGCCTTCTAAAACTCTTATGCAGACAATTAGCCCACTCGGGCTTAACCTTTCCAATGCTCATTTGCCTTCGTGGCCATTTGACTTTAATTTGCTTTCTGTCCACCTTTCTACTTTTGAAGCGTCAGCCATCACGGTCAGCCGTGATTGGCTAGATGCGTCCGCTGAGACTGGGTATTTTCTTTGGTCATTTCCAGGAGAGCGCTGTGAGACCTGTCTTACCACCTTTTCTTGCGAAATAGTCATGAAATTTAAGTTAAGCCGACAGGGATTCAGGGGAACAACAAAAGCAATCATGTGGATTTAGAGAGAAGTGTCCCTTTGGGGGAAAAAGGGAAGGTATTATCTAGGGGCGCATGCCGGCTTCAAATGAACATGACATGCTTCTTGGATTGGATGCCGGACCCGTACCCATTTCCTGCTTCTTGTGACCCATATTTCAATCTTTCAAAACCATGGAAACTTGCTCGGGCTTCGATGGTGATGTTTCTCCTTTTCGGCCAACGGCGCCCTTTGTGGGTTTTCGCCAATCGACCTCTCTCGTTTCTTTCCTCCAATTGCCCGATAGTGTTCTTTTTTCACTAAACGAACTCCCTCATTACTATTTTCTCTACTCAGTGTCGCATTATGGTGACCGAAGGTTTTCACCGATAAGACTCTCTCATTTTATTTCTCTCGATTCGAATTGTGCCAAATTCCAACAATGTTGTTTGTCGTATCCCTGCATTTGCTAATCAATCGGAAGGACTTGGGCCAGGTTCTTGGGTACGGAAATTTGATGGAAACTTACACCTTTGGAACCATTCTGGCGTGATCACAGCTGAACCATTTCGTCATATGCCCAAATTTTATTTTTGTAATTGGGGTTTTCATTTTGATATGACTGAACCTCAAGTAGAGGCTGCCTATGTATCCTTTTAGAATCAAGTGAGACGTAGTTCACGACGTGTATCCTAAGCTAATTTGTTTGTTGTTTCTTTTTGTTTTCGTTTATTTTTTATCTTTCTTTCATTCATTTTTTTCTTCTTTTTTTTATTCTCTTTTCATTCTGTTTTTATGTTTTAGTTAATAGCAATTTCGGGTTCCAAAGAGGCCATTCAGGAATCAGTAATCCAGCCGAGTCTTATCCCACTCACTATCCTCAATTTTTGTTTTGACAATTATTCGGAGTGAAGGATTTCTACCTCTACTGGTATAACACCTTCAGTCCCATAGACCAATAAATATGGAGTTTCCCCTTCTAATTTGCGTATCCTGGTGCGATATCTATGTAATGCAAAAGGTAGCTTTTCATGCCACTGTATTTCGCTTTGAACCATTTTTCTCAAAATCTTCTTGATGTTCTTGTTAGCTGCTTCGACGGTGCCATTGGCTTTGGGCCGGTAAGGAGTGGAGTTTCTATGTGTTATCTTAAATTGTTCACATATTTCTCCCATCAGGCAACTATTAATATTGTCAGCATTGTCTGTAATGATGGTTGCAGGAATACCGAAGCGCAAATGATGTCGGAATGCACAAAGTCTATCACAGCTTTCTTGGTGATGGACTTGAGTGTGATGGCTTCTACCCACTTTGTGAAGTAGTCGATAGAAACTAATATGAATCTATGTCCATTGACGGCTTTTGGTTCAATGGGCCCAATAACGTCCATGCCCTAGGTAGCGTATGGCCAGGGTGCTGACATAGGATACAATTCAATTTGCGGTGCATAAATCAATCCACCGTGCACCTGACATTGATGACATTTGTGAACGAAGCTGAAGCAGTCTTTCTCCATGGTCATCCAATAATATCCTGCCTGAAGTATTTTCTTTGCCAATACATACCCGTTCATATGAGGCCCACACACTCCCGCGTGTACTTCATACATAATCCTTCCGGCTTCCTCGGCATCAACATATCTTAGCAAGTTGATATCTGGGGTCCTCTTGTATAAGATATTACCACTCAAGAACATATCTTAACATATTTGCTGTCAGATGGTTCTCTTTTGATCCCCAGTGTACTGCTCGGGATACTCTTGTGTTTTCAGAGATTTCTCAATTTCATAATACCAGGGATGAGTGCTGGATCCTGCATCGGTCACATTACAATACACATGCCTTTCCTCGATTTGGATCTCCAAAGGATCAACGTAGGCGTTTCCAGGGTAAGGCAACATGGAAGCCAAAGTTGCGAGTGCATCTACTAACTCATTGTGACAGCGAGGAATGTACCTGAACTGTACCGACTTGAACCGTTTGCTGTGATCCTCCACATCCTGTCAATAAGGGATGAGTTTGACATATCTTGTTTCCCATTCTCCTTGGGTTTGCTGGATGGCCAGATCTGAATCTCCCATGATTAACAATTCCTCCACGTCTTGGTCAATAGCCATATTCATGCCACTGATGCAAGCCTCGTATTCAGCTATGTTGTTGGTGCAGAAAAATCAAAGCCGAGCCGTGGCTGGGTAGTGTTGACCAGTGGGTGATATTATGATTGCCCCAATTCCTACGCCTTTTCCATTTTCTGGTCCATCCAAGAGCATTTTCCAAGCGGTGATGTTTTCAGACGTTACCTCCACCGAATTCACTTCTTCATCCGGGAAATAGGTATTTAAGGTTGATATTCATCATCAACTGGGTTCTCGGCTAGATGATCTACTTATGCTTGGGCCTTAATTGCGGTATGAATGACATAGACTATGCCGAACTCGCTGAGCAGGATTTGTCATTTTGCCAATCACCCTGTGGGCATCGATTTTTGGAATATGTACTTCAACGGGTCCATCCTGGTTATAAGATAGCGGTGTGCGATTACAGATAATGCCTCATCTTCTAGGCCACCCAAGTTAAGGCACAACAGGTTCTTTCTAGCAAAGTATATCTGGCCTCGTAATTGATAAACTTCTTTCTCAGGTAAAAAATGGCCTGCTACTTCTTTCCAGTTACATCATGCTGCCCGAGAATGCAACCAAAAGAGTTCTCCAAGACCGTCAAATATAGAAATAATGGCCTTCTCGGTTCCGGCGGGACCAATACTGGTTGATTGGACAGGTAATCTTTGATTTTGTCAAAAGCTTCTTGACACTCATTAGTCAATTTAATTGCTACATCCTTTTTCAACAACCTGAATATGGGTTCACATGTAGAGGTCAACTAGGTGATGAATCGGCTAATGTAATTCAGTCTTTACAACAGGTTCATTACATCCTACTTGGTTTTCGGGGGAGGTAGCTCTTGGATGAATTTTATCTTGGTTGGATCCATCTCAATACCTCTTTGACGGACGATGAACCCCAGGAGCTTGCCCGACGGGACCCCAAATGCACACTTGGCTGGTTTTGATTTCAAATCATTCTTGCGAAGCCTTTCAAAGAATATTCTCAGGTCCCGTATATGATCACCTTGAGTCTTGGACTTGATAATTATGTTGTCCACGTATACTTCTATCTCCTGATGCATCATTTCATGAAAGATGGTGGTCATTGCCATCATATACGTTGCCCCAGCATTCTTTAAACCAAAAAGAATAACACATAGCAATAAGTACCCCAAGGTGCCGTGAAGGCATTTTTCTCAACATCATCCTCATCCATCAACACCTGATGGTATCCTACGTAACAATCCACGAAGGTCTACATCTCGTGATTGGCGCAGTTGTCAATAAAGATGTGGATGTTTGGCAAAAGGAAGTTGTAATTGTTACTTTCCTTGTTCAAATCTCTGTAGTCTACACATACTCGGGTTTTTCCATCTTTATTTTGCACCGGGACTACATTGGCCAGCCATGTGGTGTACAGAACCACTCGGGTTACTCCTGTCTCCAACTGCTTTTTGATCTCCTCTTTGGTTTTATCATTGTTATCATGCTTGAACTTTCTCTATTTTTGTTGGACCGGAGCGCATTCGGGGTATATAGGCAACTTGTGAACCACCAAATCAATACTCAGCCCAGGCATATCGTTGTAGGACCAAGCAAACACATCTTTGAATTCAAAAAGAAATTGAATCAGTATATCCCAGATTTCCTCATTCACATGGATGCTTATTTTTGTTTCCCTAGTTTCATCGGGACCACCCAAGTTAACCGGTTCGGTATCATTTAGATTTAGTTTAGGTTTATTTTCAAAATGTTCCAGTTCTCGGTTGATTTCCCTAAAAGCTTGTTCTTTGTCATACTCCGGTTCTTGGTTCATTATTTTACAAATAGGCGGCATTTTCAGATCGGGGCATGAAATCCGCGAGCATGTCATATTATTTAAAGCCGCATTATTGGTACTGAAAGAAAATCAAATAAAAGGAAAATAGCAAAAATTAGAAAAATAAATGAATGTAAACGATATAATATTGATTTCATTTCTTTGAAATTGTAAGATAACAGGGTTTTACATTTGGAAATTAATGGAAAAAATACTAAAGGAAAACACCCGAGTTACACCTTGGAATAACTCGTGATGCAAGAAAAAATGGCAAGACATGTCTATCGGGCCTCCCTTCTAACTAGGAAAGGCGTACCCTTCCAATTTTGCAATTTGGCATCCGGTCCCATGTAGAGCACCTCAGCGGTGCTTGAGCCTTCTCCAAGCTGGACCATGTTAGCTTCATACAATAATTTCCTCATGGTCCCATATATATTTTCAATTTCCTCCGCTGTGAAGGTCTTCTCTTCTTCTTCTTTACTGTACTATGGCTTCACAAATTATTCGTACAAGTGGGGTAAAGGCTGAGGTAAAGCCCATCCATTACGCTTTCTGCAGTTTGCCCAGGTTATATCCTCTAGTGTTGGGTGGAAGCCTAATCAAAATACTTTTCTGTGGTAGGCAAAACAATTCGCTCAGTTCTCCCTTGTAAAGACTTGCGAGTCCCTTCCCTGGTTTGAATCCTTGACGTATCATCTCTCTAGCTACCATGATTGAGGCATTGGAGAGGAAAGGTTGGGGACATGGTTTGCCTTCTTTGTGTTGATCAGCTATCACGATTTCGAAATCCTGATAGACCATATGCTCACTTTCTTCTTTGGCTTCGAGGCAGGGGACGGAGGGATCACAGTAAATTGATTGTTCATATTCACCATGGACCACGATTTCCTGGTTCTCATGTTAAAATTTCAGCATTTGGTGCAGAGTATAAGGCACAGTTCCCACTACGTGAATCTATGGCCTTCCCAGGAGGTAATTGTAGGATGTGTCCATAGCTAATACTTGAAACATTACCTCAAAATCAACCGGGCCAATGTTCAACACCAGACCAATTTATCCTATCGTGTCTCTTTTAATTCCATTGAAAGCTCA
Organism: Nicotiana benthamiana; assembly: GCA_034376525.1. Taxonomy (NCBI): domain Eukaryota; kingdom Viridiplantae; phylum Streptophyta; class Magnoliopsida; order Solanales; family Solanaceae; genus Nicotiana; species Nicotiana benthamiana. The sequence continues at coordinate 56,113,335 of CM067339.1, read as the reverse complement.
GAGACACACATTTTTGGGGCGAATCCTCTCCGTCCTAATCTTCATTCTTTGCAATATTGAAAATGGGAATATGTCCACCCCAGAGCCTCCATCTACCATTACTCTTTTGACGTAATAGCGTTCGCATTTGACAGTGAGATGCAGGGCTTTGTTGTTGGCGGCTCCCTCTAGGGGAAAATCATTCTTGCTGAATGTAATCTGATTAATGGCAAATAATCTCATTGCAATTCTCTCCAAGGATTCCATGGAGGTTTAAACTGGCACGTAAGCCTCATTTATAGTTTTGGCTAACACCTTCTGGTGCTCCGATGAATCCATCATCAATGATAATTAAGAGAGTTGCTCAGGGACTTCTGGAGCTGGTCCACCACTTCATACTCTAGCATTTTAATCTTTCAAAAGAAGGCCTATGCCTCTTTAGTGTTTATTGGCATTTTGGGAGGGAATCGCCTTTTGGTAGCATTTTTCACCTCCGCAAAGTCTGAATATTTCGTTACAAGGTGGCTTTCTTGAGCTTCTCCAGTGACTTCTTTAACTATATGTGTCACCACTGTTTCTTGATAGTTCCAAGGGACTGCAAAGGGGTCTGTCATAGGCCTCTGAGGCGCGCGACCAATTGCCACGAGCTCATTCAGTCTTGGCGGTTTAGTTGGTCCCTGCACCACATAGGCTCCTTTGGGTACATACATATACCATTCTAATGCAATGCCTACAAGACTCTCCCTGAAGTATGTCATCAATAGTTCTTCTTTTCCACCTGCACCACGCAATTGGTTACAATACTTTTTCAATGCGAAATGGGGTATCCATGACCATCGTACTTTTTAAACTTTGCCATTTTAAATCCCATGGGAAGATGTACATGCGGGAACATGCACAGATCTGTGTAAGAAACACTCTTTTGCCCACTCAAGACCTGCATGTTCTTGAAGCTCTGCTCAGGGCATTTCATCCTTCTTGCTATCTCATCTTGTTTAGGCATTTTAGGAGTTTTATCCTGTACTGGTGCTAGTACATATGGTTGTTGAGGATAAGTGTATGTTGGGTACGAAGGAGGCTAAGTTATGTAATTGGGGGTTTGAAATGTGATAGTCGTCGGACGAAACATGGATCTCGGTATGCGCAACTGTAAAAATATTGGGGATTGTGCCAGAGGTGAACACCTGAGGGCGGAATTCAGAGGGTGCTCCGGCAAAATTGGCTGGTATGTTAGGATCTCCCAAGAGGATGTTTCGGTGGCTAATGGGAACAGTGGAAATGTCCCTCGACCTTGGGAAGAGCTCAAGAAATCCAGGGATGGAACTCCGAGGTTGTTTTCCGTTCGTCCATGCATCCCGTATCTCCATGACCCTAAGTCGTATGATCCTATTTTCTGCGGTAGCCGAAGACTCTGAGGCCAGTATGCCTACAATCAGCAATCCTCTGAGATGGGAACTGCTGGAAGAGTCATTTCAGATGACATTTATGTGCTTCCTTTCGACCTGGTGAAATACCGAGGTGATGCAAGTTTACCACAAACCAACCACTGTTTCTACAACCTGAGACTACCATTTGTAACAACAACAAACAGTTAGTTTGAGACAGATAACAGATAAGGAATCACACATTGGGTATAATGCACCTATACAGTTAACGGAAGTCTACATGTTTGCGATGGTCGCATGTGTCATTCTGGCATTTATTCCAAATTTCCTTTTTGATTTCCACTCTTTATTTTCTTGCTTTCCTCTTTTGTGCTTTCTACCTCCTTGGTTTTCCTTTTGTTTTGTTTTTCTCTTTTCTTTATTCGTCTCCCTTTTCTTTTTGTGGCTTTCGTCTTTATTTTTAAGAATACGGTCGAATCCTATGAATATTGCCTACGTATCATGCCCCGCTTCAATCAAACCAAGCGTAGTTCATGAAAAATAAATGAAAGCAATAAAATAGTTTTGGAATTTTAAATTTTCATAATAACAACTTTGGTTACACAGACTGACAGAGTTAAAGAGGCAACTAGAAGACTCCTACATAAGAAGAACTACTGACTCGAAGAACAATTAACCATGCGTAAAAGAAAATACACACTCTAAGACAGACTGATAGACTCTAAATCCTGAATCCTATGAGGCATCATTCGGCCTTGCCGCAGGTCGACAAGCTAAATCCCTTTAGAGGTGATGCATATCTTCCATTACTCGGCTAACAAAAAGAATCACGGTGGCAAAGAAAATAGATCTATGCATGTCCTCAAAGTTGTTGCATTTAGTTGTGATATAGTGAGATCCCTTTTATTCTTTCTCGTATGACACCTTTCTCCTACAATAACCGCCCAATCTGTTCAATTTTTGCTCCCAAAATTTGTTTGGCTGCTTGATTCTGGTTTTGAAGCTGTTACAAATCTTATTTTGAATATGCCAATGTTGTGTAACAATGCGCCCTTTCACTTTTGAACTCTTTTGCTTGTTTGAGCATTTTGTTTTCCACGATGACAACACTTTTCTTCAACCGTGACACCTCACCGTCGAACTCTTCTTTTAATTTCCTGATCAAACGTGCTCGTTCTGCCGCATGTTCAACCAATTATTCCCGAGCTCTGGCTAGTTCCTTTTGTACTTTGTTTAAGTCAAAATTGTAGTCATCCACCTTCTATCTCAAACCATCTATAAGTTTGGCATCCTTTGCACTACAGACGGGATTTTCCGTTACTACCTTCATCTTCTGAATTTGGGCCCTAAGGGTTTCATTTTCCTTGGTCAGTTTCTTCTTGTCACCCTCATCTGTGGCAGCCTGCAAATCCTTCTCAAATTGAAAATTCATGAACCGTTTCTCCAGTTTGCTTATTATAGCCCTATGCTAACGTTCTTTAGCCAACCAATCCCCCTGCTCTTGCGATGCTTCAACGAATTCCTGAAGATGGAGCTTTTTGGCTTGCCTTTCAAACTCATAATCGCTCATATACCAAGCAAGATATCCTGGCGACACTTCGCCTTTGGACCGATCCTGTACACAAGTGTTTGGCTTCAGGTATTGGCATTCATTCAAAATTTTGAGGATTGTTGCTTCGGGAAACTGACCATCAGGTCCAATGTCGACTATTTGGGTGTTGAGATCTTCATCTTTTGGCAATTCCTAACACCTTCCAAGTTGTCTCATGACTTGGCGCGGGCATAAGGATGGATACTCCTAAGACCCATCAGAAGGAAATGAGGTTATTTTGCCTACATGTATATGATCTCGTCCACAGATAACCATCCCAGCGTCCATTCTATTTGACTGGCAGCAAGGGACTGAAAGTAAGATATCCACCTTGCTACACCTTCAGGCAAATAGATCAATTCAATTCTCGTGTAAAACTCCTCTATGAATGTTTTCTCTACAGACCCATAGCTCATAAACAGGGGACGGTGGCATAGATCCTCGATCATTCACATTTGCAATAATAGATTTCACCCCTCAAAGAAATCTTTCCCGGCCTAGCAAATTGTGAGAGCATGAAAGATCTCGGCTACTATCATAGGTGCGAGTGTGCACTTCGCTTGGGTGTGTAGAGTGTTGACAACCCCTGCTATCTTTATGTTGATGTTCCCGTCTTTCCTTGGAAGCACTAGAAGCCTAGAAAAGCTACCATAAACGCGATGCATCCGTGTTCTTCCCATTTGGCACGGTTTCCGTTGCTGCAGATTTTGTTTTCTGGATTGTTGAAACTCCTAATGTGACCATATCTGGTATAAAGGAATGAAAAGGTGCAAATCCCTGCCGCTAGGTTCGAGTCATGTACTATTTTGCTTATTTACAAGGCAACCAGGAATTTGTGCACTGCTACAACTCTCGGAGCAATCAAGTACTTGTGTCTTAAAGGAATCTCAGCATTTCCGATGTACCCAACTATTTCTTTCATTGTTGGGGTAAGTTCAAAATCTTAGAAGCAGAACACATTATGCGCCGGGTCGCACCACGTGACCAACGCTCTTATGATGTCTCCTCGGGGTACAATCTCCAATAGCCCGGGAAGGCCCCCCAAGTACTTCTTTATCTTATCTTGCACTTCTCTACCTAGATCATTCCACCAGAATCGCAGCTCCAATGGCATTTGGCTTACTATTGAAAAAGGTTCAGTCTGAATTGTGCTCATCCTGCACATTTATTAAGGAGAATTAGTGACTTATGACTTTATTCCTGTTTGAATTCAAAAATCAAAAGTTTTTCTTTTATGAAATTTATTTTCTAAAACAAAAAGCCCAGCTTTGCGAATACGGCATTTTCGCACTTCCAGAGAAAGTTTTTAAAGTTGTGCCCGCTAGCCGGCCAAAAATACATGAAAGATCCAAAGGTGGCTTTTTGTGCAAAATCAGCCTTCCGACGTCCCTTTCAAGAACATTTGGCTATTCTTGACAACAACAGCGTCACCCGATTAATTTAGGACAACAATTAAAAATTCAAAATTTGTTTTTCTTTGTTTTGGCTATTTTTGCAAAAGAGATGTTGGACCTGATGGGGGATGCCTACGTATCCCACACTTGGTGAGAATCAAACCGGCGTAGTTCGGGCAAATAGATTTGTGAAAACCAAAAATTTTGTTGAAAAGCCCCATTTTTTCTTTTGTATCTTCCTTTTTCCTATTTGTTTTTCAAAAATCCGGCAGTATTTCGGTGCTATTTGAGCATTGGTTTTGCAAGACAAGTGGTCAATCGCAGTCAGCCCTAATACCACTAACTTTCTGAGTTTTTTTCTCCTTATTCACAAGCCGGTCAACAAGCGAATCCAAAGCAAATAAATACACAAGTAGCACGTAATATACATCAAGATGGTCTTTTTATTTTGGGTTACCTGTCCTAGACGGATCCAATCCCTTCATTGTGTCCCCTAAGTCAGATGCACGTGATGCAAACAAACGTTCCTACTAGGGATCCGGCATAAGGTTTTGTTATACTAAGTTCAGAACCTGGGTATTTGTTCTAGACTGATTACCCGAGCAGACAACTCGACTCGATGAGGGGGCTACGTACCAGAGACCTTCAAGATCGTCCGACTTAGTAACTAGTCCGAGCCTCTTTCTTACGTCAAAGTATAACACTAACAGAGTAGGGAGTCTCGGCCAGCGAGCTCAACCCCAAAGATAGAGAGAGAAGGGTTCTGTAACAATTTATATACAATTCAACCAATATCAAAGCGGTAAAGAATTTAGCACTTAGCATGGAACATGTAGGAAAATAAGAAAAGCCAAATATACAGTTATTTTAAGCTCGAATTCTTGAACCCTGAACCAGATTCTGTGTTCGTTCCCCAGCAGAGTCACCAAAGCTGTCACACCTCCTTTTTACATGGCTACTCCGAAGGATAAAAACGTATAAGAGAGTTTTTCCAATTAAAGTGACATTATTCAAAATGGTATTATTTGTTTATTTAGAGTCTCCACTTGGGATAGGCTTGGCTTTTGGTATCCCAAGTCACCTATTCTTTTTAAATCCCAAATCGAGGAAAATTCGACTGCCCAATTGGAGTCTGCGAACAAGAAATTCTAAGTAAGGAATTCTACTGACCTGAGGGAAGGTGTTAGGCACCCCCGGATCCTGTGTTTCTAGCACGGTCACTTAAACTATTATAACTAGCTAAAATTCTTATTTTTATACATGTTCATCCAAGAGTGCAATTTTGAGTTACTTTATACCGCTTTTAATATTTCTAAGGAAATTCGCAATGTTGTTAAAACATGTCTCTAACCACGTCACATAAATGCGCACACAATTTTCGACATATTTCAACTCCATTGAGACTTGGATTTGGGTCACATAAATGTGCACTCGTTCTTAAGGGATAAATTTATTAAATATGCGCCTAATGCGACTAATGTGTTATTATCTTTGCAGGAAGCCGCGAAATTCGCTAAATGGCGTCTCCCGAATGGCTAAGTATTTGTATAAGAACATTTAGAGTGGGCCACACAACTTTATAGATTTCATTTAGCGTGATGCACCTCATTTGTCATTTTCAAAAGGTTAGTCCTAAAACCAACTACTATTTTCTATTAAACGTGCCTCTAAAGATTAATTAATTCTCATTTTAAACCATCTACGCTACTCAGAGCCCAAACATATATATTGTAAATTAAATTGACAAGAGGGAGGTGCAGTCAACCTTCAGCATATTGGGCTGTTGGGCCCAGGTTTGAAAGTAGTCCAACATTCATAAAAAGCCCTGCAGCCAATATTAATTACCTGAGGAGGCTGTTGAATTGGATCCCGATGTGCTGGGCTTCCAATTGATCCCAAGATTTCTAAACAAATGATTTATTTTGGTAACAATGAACAAATAGATTTTCTAGATTACTCAAACGAGATTTCATTTACTCCACAATCTGATTACAATGACACAATCAAAGAGGTTTTACACTAACATAATATGAGACTAAATCGGTAGACTACAAGTGTAACAATTTATACAATCTAGTCCAGGTATCAATTGAATACAAGTTCCAACTAAACCCCCCTGAGCGAATGTTCATCAACCATTATACTACTAATTACCATCACATAAAGACCCAAATGAAATGACAAAGAGCTAGCTATGGTGCTATAGTTCAACTATCAGTCCAATGTCCTATTTATACAAAATATTGTTTTAACTATGACAAACATAGTAATACTAGAAGCTGATCCAAATTGATGAATTAAATGGTAACAACAATCCACAGCAAACAAGAGTCCATATAGTCCTATTTGCATGAAGCTCAAATAACTACAAAAGAAGAAAACCACACTGCCAGGATATAATCACGAGAGGCTAAAGCAGCTTTCGGCTTCAAATCTCTTTGAATTGCATCATTCATTAGACTCAATATTACACCCTTTGGGAAAAAGAAATACATGGCAATCAAAACACAAAGGGGAGTAAGGAATCAGCAGCAAAGTCATAAGCAACACAGCAGTAATATTCAGCTTGGTAACCAGGCTCAACTAGAAGAAACCACACACAACCATTAAATGCCCTCAAATGACTTGAAACTAACCCAGGAACTCTAGAAATAACCAAAACCCAGAATAAATGATACATAATCCTGAAACAAAACAAAACTAGACCCCAAAACCAGCTGGACTTTAATGGAATAGTGCATTTTTGAATTTCTATTGGTTTGTAAAGCTCTAAATACCCAGATTTTTAAGGAAAAGCTCTCAAACATTCAAACTAAACTAACATTTTTTTGGATTTTTTGTTATAATTTCAAGAATTAGAGGATTATCTTCAACTATTGCTGAAATTTTTCAGAGATTTTTATACTGTGTAACCTCTTTTTTTTGAATGAATTGGGATGTCCTTTTATAGCCAAATGCTAGGGCAACCCCTTTATTTTATCTTAGGTACTAGTCCCTCTTTCAATTTTCAGATTTTATTTACTTGGTCCTTTATTTTCTGACTTGTTAGCTAAGTCAATGCACTAAACTACTTATTTTTAGACTAAAGTCCCTTTCTTGAAGGGTCTAAAGGATTCTAGTATTTTTCCTACTTATAGACTACCTATAGTACCCTTACTATATTCTAAAATTACTAGAACCAAACTAATGCCCTATATTACCCTTTTCGTATACCGAAATTACCATTTTACTAAGCTAAGTCTTAAAGTAATTTCTAGCTAATAGCTATAGCCAATACCATAATCAAATTGGAACCATTAATTAGAAAATTGGATTAGAAAACCTCAGACTAATGACCTATTAACTAATCACTGCTACAAGCTAACCTGGATTCAAGTAACAAAACTGGAATTAAGACATTCATAAAAAACATACACAGCTTTAGCAACATGCCATCCAATTACTTAATGACTAATTCTAATCCATATCTATTATCGAATGATCAACTAAAAAGCTGGAAAATCACAGAGCAAGAACTGTAGCTAATCTAAAAAAACCTAAACTTATGCGACATAATCATCAAGTGAAATGTGCACAAACGGGAACAGAGTTGATTTTAATTAGACTAACCAAAGTAAAATTATAATCGAAATAAAGGGTAACCCAAAAAACAAAACCAAATCTGAATGGAATTAATCAGTATTTCTAATTAAAGCAAATGACTAAAGGAAAATCATTAACAAAGAAGTAGAAAAATAAAAGAAAAAACAAACAGAAAAAGTGAGCACTTACTGATTGAGTCTTCAATTAGGCTGCGAATATTAATTTGAATCTCCAAACAGAGCTACATGTTTGTTTTTGGCAAAAACAAAAATGCAACTCCATTTTGAAACTCAAGCGGCTTTGAAAAATTTGTCTCAAAATTTAGGTCAAATTCAGATTTTAAATTCGAAGAGCTTGGGAGTTTTTCGAAAGAAAGGGGACTTGATTTTGGGTAGGAGAGGCCAAGGGGAGTGTTGGGTGGTAATTGGAAGCCATTATAGCCGGTGCCGTCGTGGCCGGCGGAGCAGCCGCTCCTTTGAAAGGATATTCGACGTGTTTGGCTAGGTTTTGAGGGATGATTATAGGGGGGTTGGAATGAGGAGAGCATGGGGATTACGAGGTATAAATTAGGTGGATTTGGGGTTATGGGGCCGACAGCAGCGATTTCCGGCCGGCGGCCGGCAGTGGAGATACGGTATAGGCACGGTGGTGTTACGCCGGATAAATATAGCGTTTGGTTTGGACATGGTACGATGTTCTCTGATTGGGGGGGGGGGGGAGTGTTATATGACAATTATATAGAATGACACTCCCCCCATCTCGACCGTCCGGTCAATATGGATCAACGGATCACATTTTCATGGCATATAACGATGCCGTTTTGAGCCTGGCGTTTTGGACCGGGTGGGAGGCATTGGGTCTGGGTTTTTTTGGGTGGGTCTGATGGTTTCTAAGCTAGTTTTGTTGTAAGAATTTGGCCCAAATCAAAGTCTCTCAATAAAGCCAATATTTATGCACTTATTCTCTTTTTATATATTTTTGTTTTGTTATTTTTTTCAGATTTTTAATAAATAAAATGAAAATAAAACAAAGCATATTTAACTTCTACAAAATGGACAAAATAAAATCCCAAATTCTAAGTTTTAAAAGAAAATTGAACAAATATAAGAATAACCAATTTTGTTGTTTTTTTCCTTATTTTCAACATTAACTAATTAATAACCTAAAAATGTAATAAAATTAAGTCCTAAGTGCAAACATGCCTTTTTTGTTATTTTTATTTGTTATATTTAATTAAAATGCGCAACATGCAAATAAACACAAAATTATACAATTAATTCCTAAAAATTCAAATAATAAAAGAAAAATGCAATAAACACAAAATCAAGCAATTAATTCCTAAAATTCAAATAATAAAAGGAAAAATATAAATAAATACAAAATCACGCAAATAAATCATAAAATTTAAATAATAAAAGAAAAATTACAATTTAATGAATTTTATATGAACATTTCGAGCGAGATAGAAATCACGTGCTCACATCAACTGTTTCAATAGATGCTCATTTTATCTTGAGAAAGTCAAATTTAGGAAAACCATTCTCTAACCTAGAGGTATTTAGTAGGCAACCAGTATTATGAGTGTGAACAACTAATTTTTGACCCCACCCAAATCCTATACTATTTTAATGTAAAATATTTCTTTTAGGTCTAAATCTTAATATTTTAAATTTTTATCTTACTTTTAATAGGTTTTATATAAAAAATTAGAAAACTACAAAAAATATTCACATTCTTAGAATATAAGACCTTTTCCGGTGTTTGAATAGAAGAAAATATATATATATATATATATATATATATATATATATATATATATGTATATATATATATCTATATATGTATATATATATATAAAACTTAGTTTCGTCTAATTTAAATGTAAGTTATAGTAGTATTTTCCTTTGTATAATTTAAACTTTAGTGTAAATAGTAAATTTTTCTTATTTATATAGTTTCTTTAAGTCTAAAAGTAAGTTAGTTTATATATATGTGTGTGTACGTGTATATATGTGTGTTTTATTTTCTTTTATTTAATATTAAAAAAAATAATTAGAAAGAGTTAAATAAAAAATTAAAAAAATAAAAATAAAATAACACCCAACTTCCCACTTCCCCACTTTACCAAGCCTCACCCCTACTCCCCATACGTTCCGCCACTCTAAATGGGGGAACAACTAACTGTTAAAATGTTTACTTATAAAAACAGAATAAAAAAGATAGAAAGAAAGAGGAGGAAGGACAAAGAAGGAGAAGTAAAAAAGAGGGTAGAAAACGATTTAGAAAAGAAAAGAAAAAATCTTAGAGGAATAGGACCTATAAGTTGCTTATCAGCTTCTTTTTTTCTAAAAAAATGACAGCATATTCTTACCATTTTCAGCCATGAAAGAACCATGAAACTTATCTCAAAACCGTTCATAAACCGACCTGTAAATCACCAAACTTCACTCGACTTTAACCATCTGAACACTACCTAAAATCCAAGGAAAATCACATTCTTTACACTTGAAACTAAACTCAAAAATCAGCTATAATAACACCATAATACAACCAAGCATCCTTCATTTGTTTCTTTAAGTCAAGATTTACGCTGACAGTTCTGTTTGTGGTTACTGGTTTTTGTTGAGTTGCAAAGCTTTAAAATTCACATCTGACAATAAAGGTTCACTCTTTTAAATATGTGCGTTGTCTTTCTATTTTATTCATGAAAAAGATTACTTTATTAAGTGTTTATATCTGTGCAGATTTTGATTCCATGTTCCGAACTCGGTTAACTTGAAAAAAAATTATTTGTTGTTTTAGTATTATATGACGTTGGGTTGTTAGCTAGTATCTTGTTTGTTCAATCTTAAGATGACGTCAAAATTCATTACTAGAATTCCGGAAAAAGAAAACGATCTAACAAAGCAATCAAAGTTGGTTTGTCAAAAAAAGCGATTAACGTTGCTCACTAAATTAGCAAAAATAATGAAATAAATATCTGAAATACAAATGTAAGGCGTTAATACTTTTGTAATAAAAGGGATGAAAAGACTAAAATATACTCTAACATGCTATATATACAGTTAACTAAAACTACGAAGCGTGCCTTTGTCTCTCCCTCTCTCTCTATATATATATATATACACATATATATATATACACATATATATATATACACATATATATATATATATATATATATATGTATATATATATATACATGTATGATGTATGTCACGGTCCGAATGTCTCACCTCGGGGATTGTGATGGCACCTACTCGTCGAAGCTAGGCAAGCCACACATCTAGAATCCATAAATATTTTTATTTGAAATCCATTTTTACCAATTTCATTAACAGGAAATAAATAATTAAACAACAACGAAATTTGTAATTTAGCGGAAGACTTAAACTATATAAATAAAATAATAAGGAAAAATCTACGTATGCCTCTACACAGAGCTGATGTCACAATATACACGGACTACTAATATTTACTACATACAACCGTTTGAAGGAAAGTAATATTATCCGTGTCAAATGTAAGAAATAGCATATCATAAATAAAAAAAGAGGGGTTGTCGGGCCTGCGGACGCCTGCAAGGCTACCTCGGTATCTCACTGAACTTAAGGTTGTCTCCCGAGCTACTGTGATTGACCGGTACCTGGATCTATGCAAAAGAGCACAAAGTGTAGTATCAGCACAACCGATCCCATGTGTTGGTAAGTTCCTAGGCTAACCTCGGCAAAGTAGTGACGAGGCTAGGACCAGACTCCAGATAAACTTTTGTAGTTATATAATATATGGTGAAAAAGTAATAGGTAATAAGCATTTAAAGTTGGAAAAAGGGAACATGCTGCGGGGACGGCAGATAGCCAGAAAATCTAAGGAAAATAAGGAAATTGTTATTTAACGTCAAACACGGTTAAAGAGATAAAGGCAGATTTCATTTTCAATTCCATCTTGTTGCAGGCGTGCAACTTGATCCATTCTCATATTTCGTAGTAGGCATACCACCCGCTCCCATTTCCTCATATCTCGTGGTAGGCATACCACCCTATCCCATTTTCATGTAGTAAGAGTTCTTACAAATGAAATTACTACCGCAACAATTAATGCAAATTCATAAGACAACAAAGTACACAATGATTATGATTCTCTGAGGAAAATAAAAAAATGACAAGTAGCAATTAATTATGGACTTTAAGGAGCAAATATGCAATTTAATAATTAGTATGCTAAATGTCAAGTAGCAATTAAGTCTCATAAACATGTAGCAATTATAGCATAAATTCACTAGTAACTAGTGACACGATAAAGGAAAATGCTAACATAAAGAATCACAGTAATTGTGGAATAAGACAACTAATGCACTTGGACTGATAACAAGAAATCATATCAAACGACAATAAGTGCACGGCATCACCCTTGGTGCTTTAACACTCTCTAACCAAAACAATACACAGCATCACCCTTCGTGCTTTACACTCTTTTACCAAAACAATACACGGCATCACCCGTCTTGCTTTACACTGTTCCTCACCCCGGGCAACAATTACAAAGCAATCAGGGAAAGGGAATCAATGACATTACCATAATGTAAAGTAACAATAGAAAATGAGTAAAATAAACGTAAAGAGCAACATAACTCAACTATCAGCAAGAATCCAGGAAATCAAGGACAGGTGCACAGCATCACCCTTCGTTCTTTTACTCTCGTCCTCACAAATAAAATAGGTACGGAATGGTACATCGTGCGACACGGCATCACCCTTCGTGCTTTGCACTCTTTCCTCACCATAAAATCAATATAATAGGCACAAGAATGATACATCGTGCGACACGACATCATCCTTCATGCTTTACACTCTTTTCTCACATTAGCAAATAAATATATAGCATCACCCTTCGTGCTTTAAAACTCTTTCTCACCGAAACAATAATCACAATGTCACGACCCCAGTTCACCCTCTATGAACATGTCATGATGGCATCTAGTTCCTAAATCAAGGTAAGCCTAACAATGCGAAAAGTTATTACAACTTGCGGAATATTTAATTAAGTTAAGTAAAACTAGAAGAAAACGGTAAATAAGTGCCATTTGGCATATACAACTCAAAAATAAAACGAGGAAGTCTACAATCTCATCCCAAAATCCGGAAACTCACGGGAACCACAAGCTAATAGAAATGTAATATACTGCTCTAAGTCCAGAATGTCTAAAACACTGAAACCAAAGGATAGAATAACTACTAAAGTTGGACCAGAATAGAGACTCCTCATCTGCGGACGCGTAGATATACCTCGAAGTCTCTGCTAGAGCTCTCCACCCAGAGGATAGTGCGCCTGAGTAGAGGTACCTGGATCTGCACATGAGAACATGCGCAGAAGGGGCATGAGTACACCACAGCGGTACTCAGGTTATGAAAACAACAATGTAATAGGAATGTTGAAAACAATATGAAATAAGCAGAAATAATGGAATATACCTGTGGAGGAAGGCAAGTTATACAAACAACAATCTATACACCGAGGATAAGATAGCACAGAGTAAAACAGCTCAATATCACTACCAATTACGAGGATCTCACTGGATACCGTCCTGCAGTCCATTTCCATGTTAATACCAACAACGAGGATCTCTCAGGATACCGTCGTGTAGTCCATTTCCATATCAATACAAATAACGAGGATCTCATAGGATACCGTTCTATAGTCCATTTCCATATCAATGAGCAGGGGGGAAGGATTCTACCGGGAATCTAACCCGTAGTCCCAAAGTAAATGTACAGGGGGCATCTATCGGGAAACCAAATCGTAGTCCCAAAGTGAATGTGCAAGAGGATGTATAAGGAATTTAACCCGTAGTCCTAAAGTAAATGTGCAGGAGGGATGTACCGGGATTCTAACATGTTGTCCCTAAGTAAAAACCAACTTACAAACGATTTGGAAAGTGTCTTGTTCTTGGAATATTTCCCAAAGGAGTTGTGTTTTAAAAATGGGGTGAAAATGTCAAAAATTCGACAAAGTATAAAAATTGTCGGTTGCAGATGTCGTAATTGCGAACAGTGGTTCGCAATTGCGAACCCCGACCCTGCTAATTTAGGAATTGTGAGACTCTTGTTTGCATTTGCGAACTATGGGGAAAACAAGGAGGATCGCATTTGTGAACCATAAGGTCGCATTTGCGAAGACCTCACCATCGCATTTGCGAGGGTATAGTTTGTATTTGCGAACTCTGCCAGGAATTAAGGGCCTCGCATTTGCGAGCTGACCCTTCACAATTGCGAAGCCTACAGGTCAGTTATAGCAGCAATTCTTCCATGTTCAAATATGCACTCCAACACCTATCCAAAACTCACCTGAGCCTCGGGGCTCCAAACCAAATATGCACACAACCTAAAAACATCCTACAGACTTATCCATGCGATCAAATCGCAAAAATAACATCAGATACATCGAATTAAGCCTCAAACTCATTATTGCTACAAAGTTTTAATAAAACATCAAATTTTCATTTATAAGTCCGAAACATGTCAAACGACGTTTGTTTTCAACAGAACTTTATAGAAAGTGCTTAAACCATATATAAGACTTGTGCTGGGCACCGGAACCAAAATACGGGCCCGATACCATAATCTTTTAGTCAAATTTCACTTCCAATTTTCTTTTGTTATTTCCAAAAAACAATTTCACGCAAAAATTCATTTCTCGGACTTGGGAACTCGGAATTTGATTCCGGGCATACGGCCAAGTCCAATATTTTCCAACTGATCCTCAGGGACCGTCAAATCACGGGTCCAGGTCTATTTACCCTATATATTTATTGAAGTCAAGTTTATTCAATTTAATATCAAAATTTAGCATTTTTCTTACAGAATCCATATCTAAGCTTTCCGGCTATGCGCCTGGACTGCGTACGCAAATCGAGGCAACGCCAGATGAGGTTTCCAAGGCCTCAAATGTATAGAATAGGTAAGAAAACAAGTGATGACCCCTTTTGTTTGTAACATTCTCCACCACTAAATCAATTGTTTTTCCTTTAACGGACAAAAGAAAGAAGTACCTGAGTCCAAAAAAAGATTAGGATAACGGCTCCGCATATCTTGCTTGGTCTCCCAAGTTGCCTCTTAAGCCGGCTGACCCCGCCACTGAACCTTTCCTGAAGCAATGTTCTTTGACCTCAGATTTCTGACCTGTCTGTCCAATATAGCCACTGGCTCCTCAAAATAGGATAGATCATTGTCCAACTGGACTGAGCTAAAATCCAAAACGTGCGACGGGTCATCGTGATATCTCCGGAGCATCGAAACATAGAATATCAGATGAACCCCGGCAGAAGTGGGAGGTAAGCAAGCTTATAAGTAACCTCCCCAACACGTCTCAAAAGCTCAAAAGGTCCAATGAACCTCGGACTCAACTTCCCTTTTTTCCCAAATTTGATAACGCCCTTCATAGGCGAGACTTCAAGCAAAACCCGCTCTCCGAGCATAAATGAAACATCACAAACCTTCCTGTCCGCATAGCTTTTCTTTCTAGACAGGACTGTACGGAGCCTATCCTGAATCACCTTAGCCTTCTCCAATGCATCTTGAACGAACTATGTGCCCAATAGCCTGGCCTCACGCGGCTCAAACCAACCCACCGGAGATCTATACCGCCTACCCTACAAGGCCTCATATGGGGCCATCCGAATGCTGGACTGGTAGCTGTTGTTGTAAGAAAACTCCGCCAATGGAAAGAACTGATCCTAAGACCCTCCAAACTGAATCACATACGAACATAGCATATCTTCAAGAATCTATACAGTGCGCTAAGATTTTCCGTCCGTCTCGGTGTGAAATGTTATACTCATCATCACCTGAGTACCCAGCTCCTGCTGAACGGCTCTCCAGAACCATGAGTTAAACTGAGTACCTCCGTCCGAAATAATAGAAAATGGAATACCATGCATACGAAAAATCTCGCGGATATAAATCTCCGCCAATTGCTCCGATGAATAAGTATTACATACATGGATAAAATGAGCAGACTTGGTCAGCCGATCAATAATCACCCAAATGGCATCAAACTTCTTTGTAGTTCGAGGGAGACCAACTACAAAATCCATGGTGATCCTCGCCTATTTCCACTCTAGAATCTCTATCTGTTATAGCAACCCACCTGGTCTTTGGTGCTCATACTTCACCTGCTCACAGTTGAGGCATCTAGCAACATATCCAACTATATCCTTCTTCATCCGCTACCACTAATAGTGTTGTCTCAAGTCCTGATACATCTTCGTGGCACCTGGGTGAATGGAATACCGTGAAATATGGGCCTCTTCTAGAATGAACTCCAGTAGCCCATCAACTTTGGGCACACAAACACGGCCCTGCATCCTCAAAACCCCGTCATATCTGATGGTAATATCTCTAGCATCGTCGGGCTGAACTGTGTCCTTGACGACAAGTAAATGAGGGTCATCATACTGCTGCTCCCTGATACAATCGAATAATGAAGACCGAGAAACCACACAAGATATAACCCGGCTGGGCTCCGAAAGATATAATCTCACAAACTGACTAGCTAAGGCCTGAGCATTCATCGCCATGGGTCTCTCTGAAGCTGGTAGATATGCCAAACTCCCCAAACTCTCCGCCCGGTGACTCGAGGCATCCGTTACCACATTGGCCTTGCCCAGGTGATACAGAATAGTGAAATCATAGTCCTTTAGAAACTCTAACCACCTCCTCTGGCACAAATTTAGATCCTTCTTCTTGAACAAATGCTATAAACTCCTATGATCAGTATAAATCTCACAAGGCACACCGTACAAATAATGATGCCACATCTTCAAGGCATGAACAATAGCAGTTAACTGAAGGTCATGGACGGGGTAATTCTTCTCATGTATTTTCAACTATCTGGACACGTAGGCAATCACCCTACCATCTTGCTTCAACACTGCTCCAAGGCCAACCCGTAAGGCGTCACAATAAACTGTATAAGATCCTAAACCAGTAGGCAATATCAGAATAGGGGCTATAGTCTAAGGTATCTTGCTCTTTTGAAAGATTGCATCACACTCCTCTGTCCACTGAAATGGAGCACCCTTCTAGGCAACCTTAGTCATAGGGGATGCAATCGATGAAAATCCATCCACAAAACGATGGTAATAACCCGGCAAGCCACGGAAACTACGAACCTTTGTGGCTGAGGACCGTCTGGTCCAACTCGTCATGGCCTCTATCTTCATCGGATCTACCCGAATGCCTCACTCGAAGCCACATGGCCTAAGAATGCCACTTAGTCCAACCAAAACTCAAAAATTTTGAGAACTTCGCATATAGTTTCTCCTCCATCGGGGTTTGAAGCACGTCCCTCAGGTGTTGCTCATGATCTTCCCAACTCTGAGAATACACAAGAATATCATCAGTAGAAATAATAACAAATGAGTCGAGGTATGGCCTGAATACACTGTGCATCAAATGCATAATAGCTGTTGGGGCATTGGTCCGCCGAGATGACATAAAAAGGAACTTGTAATGACCATATCGAGTCCTGATGGCAGTCTTCGGCATATCTGGCTCCCAAAACTTCAATTGATGGTAACCTCAGCACAAGTCAATCTTAGAAAAATATTTGCGCCCTGAATCTGGTCAAACAGATCATCAATACCAGGCAAATGATAACAGTTCTTCACAGTAACCTTGTTCAACTGGAGATAATCACTACACACACACATTGAACCATCCTTCTTCTTCAAAAACAAGACATGAGCACCCCCAGAATGAAAGACTAGGTTGAATAAAACCCTTATCCACCAATTCCTGCAAGCGATCCTTCAACTCCATCAACTCAGGAGGAGCCATACATTACTGAGGAATGGAAAAGGGCTGAGTGTTCGAGAACAGATCAATGCCAAAATCAATGTCCCTATCAGGCGGCACACCCAGAAGATCAGCTGGAAACACATCATGATAATCCCGTACCACTAGGACCGAATCAATAGAAGGGGTATCCACACTAACATCTCTCACATAAGATAAATACGCTACACACCCCTTCTCAACCATACGCTGAACTTTAAGGAAAGAGATAACCCTACTAAGAGTGTGATCTAAAATGCTACTCCACTCAAGATACAAAATGCTTGGCATATCCAGCGTCAGGTCTTGGCGTGACAATCAAAGATAGAATATTGGGGTGACAACCATTCCATGCCCAAGATAATATCAAAATCAACCATGTTGAGTAACAATATATTAACCCCGGTCTCAAAACCATGAATGGTAAATAAACATGACCGATAAAAGCGGTCCACAACAAGGTAATCCACCACAGGAGTAGAAACATAAACGGGGGCTCTCAAAGAATCCCGAGGCACACCCAAATAAGGAGCAAAGTAAGAACACACATAAGAATAAGTAGAGCCCGAATCGAATAGAACCGATGCCTATCTATGGCAAGTCAATATAATATTTTTGATAATAGAATAGGAGGCAGTAACCTCGGCACGAGTAGGAAAGGCATAATATCTGGCATGTCCATTACTCGAGGGCGACCTCTACCTCGCCCGCCTCCACCCCTAGCTGGCGGAGCAGGTGGGGCGGCAACTAGAGCCATAATCATATCCTGGAATCTTGCGAGGCACGATGTGGCTGAGTAGTCTGTGAAGATGCACCCCTACCAAGTCTTGGGTAGTCCCTAACAATATGGCATGTATTACCACACTCGAAACAAGCTCTGGTAAGGTGCAATGGCTGTGAATGACTTAGGCTTGGTCTGCTGGACTGACCTCTGGGAACACCCCGCGGAGGAGGCGCGCTAGAAACCGATGGTGTATATTATGGCTCCGGAGGTATATGCGGAGCTGAAGCACTGCTGGCTGCTACAAAAGCTGAATGAACAGGGCGACCCACAAAACCCCTAGCATGTGGACCTGCTACTGGGGTACGGGCACTAGAATAGTGGCCTGACTCTCGAGACCTCTTGGCCTCTCTGTCCTCTCGCCCCCTAGCGTGCATACTCTCGATCCTCCTAGCAATGCAAAGTGACTGATGATAAGGAATGATTATCTCTAACTCTTGAGTCATGCTAGATCTGATAGGTAGGATATAACCCTCAATGAACCTGTGAACTCTCTCGCATACTGTAGCAACCAAAACTGATGCATGCCTAGCTAATCTGGTATAACATATAGCATATTCTGAAATGGTCATAGCACCCTGTAGCAAATGGTCAAAATCAGCACGCCATGCGTCCCTGAGACTCTGGGGACAGAATCTCTTATAAACATCACCGAGAACTGGGTCCAAGTCAGTGAAGCAGCCTCGACTGGACTATCTATCTCATAAGTGCCCACCAATCATAGGTGACTCCCTAAAGCTGAGAAGAAGTGAATGAAAAAGGCATCATCTGTCGCTAATCCACTAAAAATCGGAGGATCATACTTCTTGAACCTCTCCAACCTCCGTTGCTCGTCCTCGGAAGCAACTTCCCCATCAATGTTATGACTGGCACTACAGGCGGAACAGGAATGATATCTAGAACTACTCAACCTGCACTCGCTGCTCAAGAGTGTAGATGGTGGGAGTCTGTGCTCCTCCCGCGGTCTGGGATATGGCTGCAGCGAGGGGAAGCAACCCTGCCTGAGCCAAGGTTGTGTACATAGACATGACTTGAGCTAGTGTTTCCTAAAGGGCTGGAGTAGTAGTGGCAGTAGTAAGCGTGCTAGGTGCCTAGGCTCTGGCTGGATCTGCTGGTGGTGCCTTGGTAGCAGCTCGTGCAGGTGCTCCTGGCTGTACCACATGCACCTCCTCGGCCTCTGCCCCGGCCCCGCCCTCTAACGATTGTAGTAGGGGGTGCGAGTGCTTAATCATCTCGAGTAGTGCATGTCCTCACCATCTGTGAGATAATAGTAGACAGATGTTTAGATGCGATGTCAAAAATATCGCACGACAAGGAAATCAATAAAGTGATGATTTTTCCTAAACAGTTACATAGACTCTCGTAGATAAGTACAGATGTCTCGGTACCGATCAGCGAGACTAATAAACGGACATGTGTTCTGTGACTCCTATTAACCTAGAGCTCTGATAACAACTTGTCACGATCCTAGTTCACCGTCCATGAA
Source organism: Nicotiana benthamiana (assembly GCA_034376525.1). Lineage (NCBI taxonomy): Eukaryota > Viridiplantae > Streptophyta > Magnoliopsida > Solanales > Solanaceae > Nicotiana > Nicotiana benthamiana. Next base: position 56,093,304 of record CM067339.1, on the reverse strand, counting down.
AATGTCGTGATGGCACCTAATTCCTACAACTAGGTAAGCCTAACAATGCGGAAATTTATTATAACTTGTAGATCATTTAACTAAATTAAGCAAAACTAGAAGAAAACGATATATAAGTTCCACTTGGCATATACAACTCAAACATAAAATGCGGAAGTCAACAATCTCATCCAAAAACCCAAAAACTCACGGGAACCACAGGCTAATAGAAATGTAATATCCTACTCTAACTACATAATGTCTAAGCAACTGAAACAAAAGGATATAATAAGTACCAAAGCTGGAAAAGAATAGAGACTCCTGGTCTATATACGCGATAGATATACCTCGAAATCTCCGCTAGAGCTCTCCGTCTCGAGGATAGTGCGCCTGAGTGGAGGTACATGGATCTACACATGAAAACATGTGTAGAAGGGGCATGAGTACACCACAACGGTACTCAGTAAGTGCGAAGCCTAACCTCTATTGGGTAGTGATGAGGAAGGTCAGAGACAAATGATGTCAAACAATATAATAAGAATGTTGATAACAGTATGAAATAAGCAGAAATAATGGAATACAACTGTGGAGGAAGTCAGGTTACACAAACAACAATCAATACACTGAGAATAAGATAGAAAAGAGTAAAACAGCTCAATATCAGTACTAATTACGAGGATCTCACAGGATACCGTCCTGCCGTTCTGCCGTCCATTTCTATGTTAATGCCAACAACGAGGATCTCTCAGGATACTGTCCTGTAGTCCATTTCCATATCAATACCAATAACGAGGATCTCCCAGGATATCGTCCTATTGTCCATTTCTATGTCAATGAGGAGGGAGGGAATCTACCGGGAATCTAACCCGTAGTCCCAAAGTAAATGTACTGGGGGAAAGGGGTGGATAAACATGGAATCCAACCCGTAGTCCCAAAGTAAATGTGCAGGGGTATCTACTAGGAATCTAACCCGTAGTCCCTAAGTAAATATGCATTGGGGAACTACCAGGAATCTAACCCGTTGTCCCAAAGTAAACAAGGTGGGAGCTACCGGAATCCCACATCCGTAGTCCCAATGTAAATGCGCAACTACAATCAAAGAATATTCATAAATGAGGTACAACTATACAAGACAACAGATAGTTCCAGCCTAAAATGCTTCACGTAGTACAGTTAAAGAAATTTGGCAAGTAGGAAAGTTAGATAAACTAAACATGTCTTTCTAATATAGCAAACATTATAATTGCAAGTAAAATAAAGCAATTACAAAAGAAACTCAGGTGTAATATCTTAAATAAAAACCGGATTTTTAACCATTAGCTCAAGTAAGCGCTTGTCACCTCACATACAAGGTACTCAATAACCAATTAACATATCCTATGGGAAAGGTCCCCTACACAAGTTTAGACAACCCATTTACCTCAAACTGGTTCCAATTAAACTTGAAACTACATGTTTGCCACCAGTATCCGACGCCAAATGTCCTGAATCTATGCATTTCAATTACATCTCGCAAATAACATCTCAAACAACTAATTCCACTATTCAATTTAAAGCTAATATAGAAATATAAGCAAAATGACCAAAATGCACCTCAGGCCCACATGGTCAACACCCGAGGTTCGAACCCAAATCCGATTACCCATTCCCCTACGAACCCAAATATATGATATGTTTTGAAATCAGACCTCAAATTGAGGTCCAAATCCCCTATTTTTAGAAAACGTTGGTTCTACCCCAAACATCCAATTTCACCCATGAAAATCTTTGACTTTAAGTTGAAAACATGTTAAATGATGTTAAAGATTGAAAGAAACAAGTAAAAACCAACTTACAAATAATTTGGAAAATGTCTTGTTCTTGGAATATCACCCAAAGGAGTTGTGTTTTGAAAATGGGGTGAAAATGTAAAAAATTCGACTAAGTATAAAAATTGCATGTTCAGATGTTGCAATTGGGAACAGGGATTCGCAATTGCGAACCTTGTCCCTGCTAACTTGGGAATTGCGAGACTCTTGTCTGCATTTGCGAACTATGGGGAAAACTGGGAATTCGCATTTGCGAAGACCTCACCATCGCATTTGCGAGGGTATAGTTTGCATTTGCGAACTCTTCCACGAATTAAGGGCCTTGCATTTTGCGAGCTAACCCTTCCCAATTGTGATCTCGCATTTGCGAGCCAGGCTTCACAATTGCGAAGCTTGCAGGTCAGTTATAGCAGTGATTTTTCAAAATTCAAAAATGCAATCCGACACCTATCCAAAACTCACTTGAGCTCACGGGTCTCCAAACAAAATAAGTACACAACCTCAAAAATATTCTACGGACTTATACGTACGATCAAATCGCCAAAATAACATCATATATATTGAATTAAGCCTCAAAAATCATAATTTTTTCCAAGTTTTCATAAAACATAATTTTTTTTATTTTTTAGTCCGAAAGACGTAAAAACACATCCGTTTTCAACCATATTTTACAGAAAGCGCTTAAACCATATATAAGACTTGTACCGAGCACCGGAACCAAAATAAGGGCCGGATACCATAATCTTTTATCAAATTTCACTTCCACTTTTTTTAATTATTTCTACAAAATAATGTCAAGCAGAAATTCATTTCTACGGCTTGGGACCTCGAAATTCGATTCCGGGGATACGCCCAAGTCCCATATTTTCCTACGGACCCTCCGGGACCGTCAAATTACGGGTCCGAGTCTGTTTACCCAAAATATCGATCGAAGTCAAATTTATTCAATTTAATATCAAAATTTAGCATTTTTCTCTAAGCTTTCCGGCTACGCGCCTTGACTGTGCACGCAAATCGAGGAAATCCTACATGAGGATTTCAAGGCCTCGAAAGTACAGAATAGGTAAGAAGACAAATTATGACCCCTTTGGGTCGTCACACACAAATAAGGGGGCAAGGAGGAAAAATGTAATAACATAAATCCCAGCAAGGAAACACAATTTAACAGCGAAATTCTGGCAAAGGAACAATTTAATAATCTCAGCATCCCGGCAAAGGAGATAATCAATAAGGCCACAAACATCCCGGCAAAGGAAAAATTTATGAACTCTTTCTCTTTTTTTACTCTTTCACAACTCGCTTTACCACTTGAGCCAATGCTCCAATGGGTTCAATAATCTCATATACTTTCACAATTTGTAATATAACTCTAGCCAATGCTCCTCGGTGTTCAAGGGTAACAATTTCTTTCACCAGCTTTTCACAACATATAGAAATTATCACCAAGGCATGGAAGAAACAATAACATCATGATATTCACAATATAAAGACTCTCAGTCATGCTAAACACCAACGTATAGATACTCGTCACCATGCCCATTCATCATACTCAACGATTATCACTTAGAAAATATGATTCAACTCCTAGTCCCTCAAACTATGGTTAGACCAAACACATAACTCAAACTTCTATGGCCAACTCAATCCTCAACAACCCCCTTTCCTTTCGAACTCGGCTCTAAATCAATTGTATATATACATAAATGACTTCATAACATCAATAAATGCTAAATAATCCAATCCTAATATTTAATCTTTGCTTTTCCATCATTTTTCCAAAAAATTCAAAAATTGACCCTGGGCCCGCTTGGTCAAAACAGAAGGTTCAGACCAAAATCAAATCCCGCATTCACCCACGAGCCCAAATATCACGACCCAATTTCCGAACCCGGTCATGGTTTCACCTCTCATGAAGACAAGGCTAGCCAGTACAAAACTGAACACCTCTGATAAGCAGTTAAATACTAGATAACAATTCTAAATATGATATAATAGCCAAGAATTGCATAACATAGTGATATCAAAGAGGAGAACCATCCTGACACAGCCCAAACTGGGGTGTCACAAGTCATAAGCAACTAATGAATCCTGATACAAGTCTACTAAATACCAAATCTAATACAAAAAGTCTGAAAGACATAGAATAATAAGATAAGGGAGACATGTGGAACAACTACCTCGTAGTCTCTTAGACACTACCTGGACTGGGAGGATCAGCACTTAGGAGCGGAATCTGCTATGCCTGAATTTGCACACACAGTGGAAGGAGTAATGTGAGTACTCCGACCCACTGATTAATAATTATAAATAATGACTGCAAGCAAGAAAAACACGCAAAGTCATAAAGAAATACTTTATCAAGTAATAAAATAACTTAAAGCGGTAAATCAGTAAAGAAGTCAAATGAAAGTCCTTTAAAGTAAGTAAAACAGGTATTTTAGCAGGTATGTAACAAGTAAGAATCACCCCTCAGGCACAATATCAATCATTCAGTAGTATTAGCCCCAAGGGCTCACCCTCAGTACAATATCAGCCCCTCGGGCACAATATCAATCACTTAGAATAGTATCATCCCCTCGGGCTCACTCTCAGTACAGTATCAGCCCCTCGGGCTCTCTCTCTCTCTCTCTCTCTCTCTCTTGCAGAACATGATGGGTACCTACGCTCATTGTGGGGGGAGGGACCCCTTACGGCCCAAGCTCTATATCAAGCAACCTCGTGGCATCATCACTCGACACTCGGCCTCACATCACTGAAGCTACCTTGTGGCATATAAGTGTATCTTAGGCCATCGGGCTCAAATCACTCAGCATATCCTCACATATGGCCCTCGGCCCCACTCAGTCTGAAAATCATCACACGCCCCTCGGGCATTAGTAAAACAGTAGTTCTCAACCCAAAATATCATTTAGAAATATCAATAAGTTTCAAATCCAAGTACAAGTGGCTGAGTTTGTAAAACATTAGATATTAACAGGACTGAGTTCAAGAAATAAATCAGTACAATGAGGAAATAGTGATAAAAATCCCCGAAGGGTTCAAATTTTGAACGAAACCCAAATATGGCAATCAGCCGAATCATGATGATAACAAATAAGTTTCAGTCAAATATGCAAAAAAATCATCAATTGGGACGGACCAAGTACAATCCCGAGTATCAAATGACCCCGCGGACGTCATCAAGAGCGTGTTTCACCTCAATATAGCACTACATTGTGCAATCCGGGGTTTCAAACCATCACAACATCATTTACAATCACTACTCACCTCGAACCGGCTACAACTCTAGCTCTGGATGCCCTTGCCCTCAAATCAGCCTCCACATGTGTCGAGTCAATCCAAAATTTGAACGAATACATCACAATATGCTAAGTGAACAAAACCCAAGCGAAAACAATCTAAAATATCAAAAATCCCAAAATTAGAGAATCCTACGCCCCGGGCCCACTTCTTGAAACTCAAAATTTTTTACATCAATGAGTTTCTTATCTCCCCACGAGTTCATACATACCAATAGTTCTTAAATCCGACCCCAAATTGCCCTTCAAATACTCAAATCAACTCTTAAATTCCCAAGCCCTTATCCTTTCATTATTAGAAAAATTTCCATGAATTTGTAGATATATTTCACAATAAAGGCTAGTTTTAAGTTCATAAATCATACCTCCACTCGATTGCCCTCGAATCCCTCTTCAATTTACTTCAAAATCTCTCAACATATTGCCAACAATGGAGTGAACATGAGCTCCAACTCGCGGATAAAATGTTTATCACCTTCTGTTCAACACTGAAATTTCCTTTATCGCGTTCGCGAATACTGCCTCGCAAACGCGGAGCTCATCTTTTAATTTTCACAAATTAACCCAATGCGAACAGCGATAGTAACCAAACGAACGTGATGCCTCAGCCTTCCTCTCCTACACGAATGCGGTGCTCCTCATGCGAACGCGTAGCACAACTGCATTAGACCCTTATTCCTTATACGGGAACGCGATATACCTTGTGTGAATACAAAGCACAAGACCCGGCCTTCGGCGAACGCGGACCCTCAAACGCGAACGCGAAGGGCAATTCACCTTCCTCTCAATTCCTTATTCGCGAATGCGAGACTCTCTACACGAACGCGAAGAGTAAATTCTCTACCACACCTGAAATGAGAAATCTGGAACTAATAAACTTGGAAAATGGTCCAATTGACCACAAGATACTCACCCGAGGGCCCCGAGACCTCAACCATAAGCACCAACACACTTTAAAACCTCATTCAAACTTCTTCCAATCATCAAAACACCTCAAACAACATCAAAACCGTCAATTCACATCTAATTCAATCCTAAGATTTCCAAACACTTCTGAAACTCATTTTTGATTAAAAACCCAACCAAATCACCTCTGAAAGACCTGAATTTTGCACACACATTCCATATGTGAAGCTATAGTAATACTAGGAATTTCAACTGACCCTCAGATCAAAATATCACTTATCAACCGGAAATCACAAAAATACTAACTTCGCCAATTCAAGCCTAACGCTACACCAGACTTCGCAAACCATATCCGATCACACCGCTAGGTCACGAATTACCTCCCGAAGCTAGCTGAACCATTGGAATTCACATACGAGCCCTCTAACTCGTAAGTCAACATCTGGTTGACTTTTCCAACTTAAATCTTCTGAAAATAGACTAAGTGTTTCATTTCTTACAAAATTCACTCTGAACTCAAACCATTCAACTCGACCACATAAAAACACGAATAACGAGCATAAGGAAGCAGAAATAGGGGAAACGGAGCGACAACGCATGATACGACCGGTCAGGTCGTCACATCCTCCCCAACTAAAGCAAACGCTCATCCTTGAACAAGTGAAGAAACATACCTGAAGCCTCAAATAAGTGAGGATATCTACTCCGTATCCGCCGCTCGGTCTCCCAGTTAGTCTCCTCCACAGGCTAACCTCAACTTCCAAACCTTACGCTCCAAAATGGTTGCTGGCTCTACATCATAAGTCAAGTAACCTTCCAACTGAACCATGCCAAAATCTTAAAACATGGGACAGGTCCCAAATATACTTCCAGAGCATTGAAACATGGAAAATTAGATATACGCCCCGATAAGCTGGGTGGCAAGGAAAGCTCATAAGCTACCTCCTCAATCCTCCGAAGTACCTCAAAAGTCCCAATGAACTGCGGACTCAACTTCTCCTTCTTTTAGTCTCATCACACCCATTGGGGGCAAAACCTTAAGCAAGATCTTCTCACCAACCATGTAGGACACATCTAGAACCTTCTGGTCCCGATAGCTCTTCTACCTCGACTTCCCTGTATGAATTCTCTCCTGAATTACCTATTGTTTCTCTAAAGCATCCTGAACTAATCTGTCCCAATAGCCTAGCCTCACCAGGCTTGAACAAACCAACCAGAGATCTACACTACCTCCCAAACAAAGCCTTATATGGAGCCATCTGAATACTTGACTGGTAGCTATTGCTGTAGGCGAACTCTGCAAGTGGTAAGGACCAATCCCACAACCCTTCGAAATGAATAACACAAGACTGTAGCATATCCTCCAATATCTTAATGGTGCACTCGGACTGCCTGTATATTTGAGAGTGAAAGGCTGTGTTCAACTATACCTGTGTACCCAACCCTCGCTGAACAGACTGCCAAAACTGGGAAGTAAATTGAGTGCCCCAATCTGAGATGATAGAAACTGGGACACCATGCAACCAAACAATCTCTCGAATATATATCTCTACCAGCCCCTCTGAAGAATAAGTAGTACAAGTTGGAATGAAGTGTAGGACTTGGTCAGCCTATCAACAATCACCCAAACAGCATCAAACTTCTTCAAAGTCCGAGAAAGTCCCACAACAAAGTCCATCATGACCCTCTCCCACTTTCACTCAGGAATAACCATCTGCTGGAGCAAGCCACCCAGTCTTTGATGCTCATATTTTATCTGTTGATAATTGAGTCATCGAACCACAAATCACATGATATCTTTGTTCATCTCCTCCATCAGTAATACTGTCTAAGATCCTGATACATTTTGGCGGCACCCTTATGAATAGAATATCGTGAGCTATGGGCTCCTCAAGAATCAAGTCCTGAAGCTCATCCATAATTGGCACGCAAATCCGGCCATGTATCCTCAACACTCCATCATCACCAACGGTCATATCCCTAGCATCATCATGCTGAACCTTATCCCTAAGTACAAGCAAGTACAGATCATCATACTAGCGGTCTCTATTGTGATCGTATCAAGAAGACGAGATACCACATAAGCAAATACCCGTCTGGGCTCAGAAATATCCATATCTCACAAACCGATTGGCCAAAGCCTACACATCAATCGCAAGAGGTCTCTCCTCTACTGGAATATATGCCAAACTCCGCATACTAACTGCCTTTTGGCACAAGGCATCGTCCACCACATTGGCTATCCCCGGGTGGTACAATATGGTAATATAATAATCTGTAAGCAACTCTAACCTTCTCTGCTGCCTCAAATTAAGGTCCTTTGTTTAAACAGATGATGAAGACTGCGATGATCAGTGAATACCTCACAGGATATTCCATACGAATACTGCCTCTATAACTTTAATGCATGAACAATAACAGCCAACTCCAAATCATGAACATGATCGTTCTTCTCATGGGGCTATAACCGACAAGAAGCATAAGCAGTACCTCTATCCTCCTGCATCAATACACAACCAATCCCAACTCTCGAGGCATCACAATACACGGTGTAAGAACCTAAGGCTGATGACAACACCAATACTAGAGCTAAGGTCAATGCCATCTTGAGCTTCTGAAAGCTCTTCTCACACTCATATGTCCACACAAATGAAATGCTCTTCTGAGTCAACCTGGTTAAGGGCTAAACGATTGAAGAGAAGCCCTTAACCAAGAAAGCTACGAATCTCTGTGGCTGAAGATGGTCTATGCCAACTCTGAACCACCTCTATCTTCTTCAGATTAACCTGAATACCCTCGTGGACACCACGTGCCCCAAGAAAGCCACTAAACCAAGCCAAAACTCACACTTGGAGAACTTTGCACAAAGCCTCTTCTCCCTCAATTTCTGCAATACAACTCGTAAATACTCCGCGTGCTCCTCCTGACTACGAGAGTACACCAGAATATCATCAATGAATACGATAAAAAATAAATCCAAATAGGGAAAAAATAGACTGTTCACCAAATGCATGAACGATGTTGGGGCATTGGTCACCCCGAAAGAAATCACAAGAAACTCGTAGTGACCATATCTAGTCGTGAAAGAAATCTTAGGAATATATGAATCCTTGATCGTCAACTAGTAATAGCCCGAACGGAGATCAATCTGGAAAAACACCCTCGCTCCTTGAAGCTAGTCAAACAAATAATCTATGTGAGGCAAGGGATACTTGTTCTTGATGGTTACTTTGTTCAATTGCCTGTAATCAATGCACATCCTCAAAACCAAAATCGGCGCACCCCACGTTGACACACTTGGCTGAATGAACCCCTTATCTAGGAGTTATTAAAGCAGCTCCTTCGATTCATTAAACTCTACTGGTGCCATATGATATGACTAAATAGAAATGGGTTGAGTTCCGGCACGAAGTCAATACAAAAATAATTATCCCTTTGTGGCGACATGCCTAGTAGGTTTGCAAGAAAAATCATCGGGAAAATCCCTCACAATTGGGACAGAATCAATACCGGGAGTCTCAGCTCCAACGTCCTGCACAAAATCTAGATATGAAAGAAAACCTTTCCCAACCATAAGCTGGGACTTCAAGAAAGATATCACTCTACTAGGAACATAATCAGTCACACCATGCCACTCGATCCGCGATACACCCGGCATAGCCAACGTGACAGTCTTAACATGATAGTGTAGAATAGCACCACACAGAGATAACAAATCCATGCCAAAAGTGACATCAATGTCCACCATGCTCAATAGAAATAGATCAACTTTATTCTCCAGACCCACGATAGTCATAACATAGGAGCGGTACATGCGGTCTACAATAACGGTATCGCCCACTAGGGTAGATACATGAACAAGTCAGGCAATAAACTCTTGGAACGTACCCAAATAGTGAGCAAAATACGAGGACACGTAAGAGAAGGTGAATTCGGGATCAAATAGTGCATAGGCATCTCTGTGGCAGACGGAAATAATACCTGTAATGATAGCATTTGAAGCAATAGCATCTGGCCTGCTTGGCATAGCATCGAAGCGAGCTTGGCTACCGCTTGATCAGCCTTCCCCTCTTGGGTGGCCCTGGATGCCTAAACTTTGCCTCTAGCTGGCTGGGCTGGTGACAAAGTAACTGCAGCAGAAGTTGAGGGCTGACCCCTCTACTGGGACGAACTGGCAGCACGATGAGGACACTGCCTCCACAAATGCCCATACTCTCCACACTCAAAGCAACTCCCAGGTGCTGGAGAAGGGTACTGATGGGAACCGCTCGCACCGGAGTGACCAGCTGATGAACTCAAAATGGAAGAACCCAAAGCTGACAAAGCTGGAAGGGTGCTGAGAGAAGGATGGATCTGCTGAGACCCATGATAACCACAACCTAAAGATGCTCCAGGATACTCTGGATAGTCTGATTGGGCATGCCTAAAAGAACGATCTCTACCATGCTGGAATTGGCCCCTCGAGAGAGCACCACTGAAACTGCCATAACCTCGAGGCCTCTTGGCCTCTCTCTCCTCTCTATCCTGACGGCAAACCATCTCAATCTCATGAGAAATATCAACAACCTCCTCAAATGTAGCATCCAATACGATCTCTCTAGTTATAAAGATACAGAGATGGTAGTCAAGGCCATCAACAAACCACCTAATCCTCTCATGATTCGTTCGAACATCCAGACAGCATTACGAGTTTAACTCCGAAAAACCGCAATTCATCCTTTGACACAGTCATATCCCCGCGTCGCATCCACTCGAACTATCTTCGCAGCTTGCCTCGGTAGGACTGTGGTACATACTTCTTCAAGAAGAGAGTGGAGAATTGCTGCCAAGAAAGGGTCACTTCACCAACCAGCCTACACCTCTCATACGCCTCTCACCAAGTGAAGGTGACCCCAGCAAACTGAAAGGTGTTAAATACCACACCACTAGTCTCAAAAAATCCCTTCTATATGGAGAATCCGCTGACATTTATCTAGAAAACCTGGGCATCCTTGCCCTCAACACCACTAAATAATGGAGGCTGGAATCTACCAAACCTCTCAAGATGATGCTACTCATCATCCGGCATAACTGGTACCATAAACTAATGAACTTGTGCAACCGGCAAAGTTGGGGGTGCATCCGGTGTTTGTCGTCCCTGCATTACTTGCTCAGGTATGCGAGCAACCAGGGTCTGATTGCCTCCCTTGGCCTATAAAGTAGCTGCTGTTGTGGTGGCTGAAACTGCCTGAGCCAAGCTAGTGCGAATTTTCAAGATCTGTGCCAAGGTCTCTTGTAGACCCGAAATCACAATGGGCACAACCGGTGCCTGAATTGGTGCTATTGCTGGAGCCTAATCCGGAGCCGGGGCAGCTGGCGGGTTAACAGGTTCTCCCCTTGTTGCTCTACTTTTGTCACGACCATAATCGCGTCCACGACCTCTAATGGCCTCAGTGGGTGGCACTGGTGGTCATCCACCTCGTCCGGTAGTGCGAGTCTTCTCCATCTGCGAGAGAAAAGAGTAATAGAAATTTAGTTTTCAGATCAACAATGTCGCACGATAACAATATCAAGAATATGAAGCTTTTCTCCTAAAGGTTCTGCAGCCTCTTGAGGATAAATACAGACGTCTCCATACCAATCCGTGAGACTCTATTTAACCTCCTCATAACTCGTGAGAACTAGTAACTTAGGCTCTGATACCAACTGTCACAACCCAGTTTATGAACCCGGTCGTGATGACGCCTCTTGTGAAGACAAGGCTAGCCAAACCAAAAAAGAACACCCCTTATAAGAAATTAAATACAAGATAATAGTTCTATGAATGATATAATAGCCAAGATTTGTGGAACATAGCTATATCAAAGAGGGAGACCGTCCTGACACAACCCATACCGGGGTGTGACAAGTCATGAGCAACTAATGAATCCTGATACAAGTCTACTAAATACAAAATCTGATACAAAAAGTCTGAAAGACATAGAATAATAATATAAGGGAGGTATGGGGCGGCGGATGCCAATGGCTACCTTGTAGCCTCCTAGACACTGCCTGGACCGAGAGGATCATCATTCAGGAGCGGAATCTGCTAAGCCTGAATCTGTACACACAGTGCATGGAGTAATGTGAGTACTCGTACCTAGTGAATAATAATTATAAATAATGACTGAAAGCAAGAAAAACATGCAAAGGCACAAAACAATTCTATATCAAGCAGTAAAATCACTTAATGCAGTAAATCAGTTAAGAAGTCAAATGAAATTCCTTTAAAGCAATTAAAATCGGTAATTTAGCAGGCAAGTAATAAGTAAAAATTGTCCATCGGGCACAGTATCAATCACTTAGTAGTATCAGCCCCTTATGCTCAATTTTAGCATAGTATCCTCACCTCGGGCTCTCTCTAAGAACATGATGGGTACCTAGGCTCACTGTGGGTATGCAGACTCCAGAAGGGCCACTTACGGCCCAAGAGCTATATCAAGCCACCTCGTGGCATCATTACTCGGACTCGACCTCACATCACTCAATCTACCTCGTGGAAGATAAATGTATATCAGGCCTTCGGCCTCATATCACTCAACATATCCTCACATATAGACCTCGGCCTCACTCAGTCTGAAAATCATCACAATCCCCACGGACATTAGTAAAACGGTAGTTCTCAACCCAAAACATCATTTAGAAATATCAATAAGTTTCAAATCTGAGTAAAAGTGGCTGAGTTTGTAAAACATTAGATATTAATAGGATTGAGTTCAAGCAATAAATCAGAAAAATAAGGAAATAGCAATAAAAATCCCCGAAGGATTCAAATAATTGGCACGAAGCCCAAATATGGAAGCCAGCCCAATCATGATGGTAACAAATAAGTTTCAGTCAAATATGCGGTAAAATTATCAATTGGTACGGACCAAGTCACAATACCCGCAGTAAATGAACCCACGCTCGTCATCAAGCGCGTGTCTCACCTCAATATAGCTCTACGTTGTGCAATACAGAGTTTCAAACCCTCAGGAGATAATATACAATCATTACTCACCTCGAACTGGCTAGAACTGTAGCTCACGACGACTTTGCCCCTTCAATCAGCCTCTATGCGCGTCGAATCTATCATAAATTAGAAAGAATATGTCACAATATGCTAAGGGAACAAAACCCAAGCGAAAACAATCAAAAAATATCAAAATTAGCAAAACCCGAGCCCCGGGCCCACTTCTCAAACCTCAAATTTTTTTACATCAACGGGTTCCTTATCTCCTCACGAGTTCATACATACAAAAAGTTCTCAAATCCGACCCTAAATGGCCCTTCAAATTCTCAAATCAATTATTAAAATCCCAAGCGCTAATTTTTCCATTTTTAGCTAAATTTTCATCAATCGGTAGATTTCACAATAAAGGCGAGTTTTAAGTTCATAAATATTACGTCCAATCGATTTCCCTCAAATCCCTCTTCAATTTCCTTCAAAATCTCTAAAATATTGCCAACAATTGAGTAAAAAGGAGCTCCAACTCGTGGATGAAATGTTTATAAACCTTCTGTCCAGCATTAAAAATTCCTTTATCGTGTTCTCAACTACTGCATTGAGAACACGAAGCTCATCTTTTCATGTCCACAAATTAACCCTATGCGAATGCGAGACTAACCCCGCATCGCGATGCCTCATCCATCCTCTCCTACGCGAATGCGACGCCCCTCGTGCGCGTGTAGCACAACTACCCTTGACCACTATTCCTTATACACGAACACGATATACCTTGTGCAAACGCGAAGCACAAGCATCCGGCCTTCCGCAAACGCGCACCCTTGTACGCGAACGCAAAGAAAAATTCACTTGCCTCTCAATCATTCTTCGCGAACGCGTAGAGTAAATTCTCTGCAACACCTGAAATGAGAAATCTGCAACTAATAAACTTGGAAAATGGTCTGATTGACCACCAGAAACTCATCGAGGCCCTCGAGAACTCAACCAAAAGCACACACCCAAAAAACCTCATTCAAACTTGATATAATCATCAAAACACCTCAAACAACATCAAAACCATTAATTCACATCAAATTCAAGCCTAAGTTTTCCAAAAACATCTGAAACTCATTTTTGATCAAAAACCCAACAAAATCACCTCCGAAGGACATGAAATTTTCCTCGCACATCCCAATGCACCTAACAAAGCTACAATAGTTCTCGAAATTCAAATCTGACCCTCAGATCAAAATCTCACCTATCAACCAGAAATCGCCAAAACACTAATTTCACCAATTCAAGCCTCATGCTACATTGGATCTCCAAAACCACTCCCCATCACACCCGTAAGTTAAAAATTACCTCCCGAAGCTAACCGAACTATCAAAAATTCACATCCGAGCCCTCTAACTCGTATGTCAAAATCCGGTTAACTTTTCCAACATAAACATTCTTAAAAGAGACTAAGTGTCTCATCTCTTACAAAATTCACTCCGAACTCAAACCATTAACTCGACCACATAAAAACATGGATAACGAAGCATAAGGAAGCAGAAATGGGAGAAACAAAGCGGTAACTCATGATTCAACCGGCTGGGTCGTCACACCAAATATATAATTTGTTTTCAAATTCGACCCCCCAACGAGGTCTAAATCAAGAAAAATCAAAATGCCCTAACTCTACCCAAATACCCAATTTTCTAACTTAAATTACATGTTTTAGGCCAAGAAGTTCATCAGATTTTGATTATAATGGAAGAAAATGAGTTGGAGATTAGTACCCAAGAAGTTATGGGGAGAAACTGCTTCACAAATCGCCTAAGAGCTTTGGAGAAGAAGCAACTTTGGAAATTGTGTAAAAATCCCATTTGGATTCAATTTTTGGAACTTAAATAACTGGGCGAATTTGTTCTATGTGATCGTAGGAAATAGGTTGCAATCAAATAGGGTAAACTTTATTGTGCACTGTGATCGCAGACATAATGTTACAATCGCATAGAATTGAGTTTTTGAGCACTGCGATCACGAACGATACCACGCGATCGCATGGAAGATGAAAATGAAAGCTGGGGTTTATACAACACGATCGCGGAGAGGAGAATGTGATATCATAGAAGGATTTTTGAACCCCTGAAGTTTGCATTATGCGATCGCGACACTTCTTATCCGATCGCATAGAGGAAATCACTGGACAACAGACAACAACTATTTCTACAACATTTCTAAGGCTAAAACAACCCTGAAATTCATTCAAATCACATCCGAGCGATCGTGGCTCCTAAACAAACACATGAACTAACTCAGCTACATCATACAAACTTATCTGTGCGATCAAATTACAAAAATATTATCAAAAACAATGAGTAAAACCTCAAATTCAACAGTTTTTCTTCAAACTCCATTAAGTTTAAAATTTAGGGTTTCATGTCCTAAACACGTCAAATGACGTCCAATTTTAACCAAACTTTACAGAAATATCTTAAATCATATATATGACTTGTATAGGGTACCAACGCCGAAATTCTGGCCCGATACCAAGACATTCTAGTCAAATTTCATTTGAATTTTCCTTAAAAAACTCAGAAAAACAATTTACTTTAAAAATTCATTTCTCGGGCTCGGGACCTCGGAATTCGGTTCCGGGCATATGCCTGAGTCCGATATTTTCCTATGAACTGTCCGAGACCGTCAAATCACAGGTTCGGGTCTGTTTACCCTAAAAGTTAACCAATGTCAAATTTATTCATTTTAATATCAAAACTTAGCATATTTTCACTGAATTATATATTGAAGCTTTCCGGCTACGCGCTTGGATTGCGCATGCAAATCGAGGAAACTCTAAATGAGGTTTTCAAGGCCTCACAAGCACATAATTCATTTAAAATAGGTGATGACCCCTTTGGATCATAACATTCTCCACCTCTAAAACAACCGTTCGTCCTTGAACGGATAAAAGAAAGAAGAACCTGAGTCGGGGAGGAGATGAGGGTAACGACTCCACATATTAGACTTCAACTCCAAGGTAGATACCTCAGGAGGCTAGCCTCTCCTCTGAACACGAACAAAAGGAAAACTCTTGGATCTCAACTAACAAACCTGCCTATCTAGAATAGCCATCGGCTCCTTCTCTTAAGATAAGTCCTTGTCCAACTGGATAGTGTTGAAGTCTAACACGTAGGCTGGATCACCGCGATACCTCCGAAGCATGCACACATAAAATAGTTAATGTACGGATGATAAGATCGACGACAAAGAAAGTCTACAAGCCACCTCTCCCACATGCTCTAGAATCTCAAACGGATGAATGAACCTAGGACTAAGCTTGCCCTTCATCCCAAATCTCTTCACGCCCTTCGTAGGCAATACTCAAAGCAATACCTGATGACCAATCATAAAAGCCACTCCTCTAACCTTATGGTATGCATAACTCTTTTGCCTAGACTGAGCTCAATGAAGCCTATCCTGAATTTCCTGACCTTGTCCAAGGCCTCCTGAACCAGATCCGTACCCTACAACCGAGCCTCTCCCGGCTCGAACCATCCAACCAGAGACCGACATTTCCTACCATATAAAGCCTCATAAGGAACTATGTAGATGCTCGAATGGTAGCTGTTGTTGTAGGAAAACTTCGCTAAAGGAAAAAACTGATCCCACGAACCTTCAAAGTCAACAATACAAGCTCAGAGCATATCCTCTAAGATCTGAATAGTCCGCTTGAACTAACCTTCCATCTTGGGATAAAATGTTGTGCTCAACTTAACCCGCGTGCCCAACTCTCGTTGAACTGCCATCCAGAAGCACAAGGCAAACCCTGTACCCCGGTCCGAGATGATAGATACGCGCACACGATGAAAGAAAAGAATGTCCTGATTATAGATCTCAACTAATGTCTCAGAAGAATAGGAGACTGCCACAGGAATGAAATGTATTGACTTCCTACTCAAAGCATTGACCACCATATTGGACTTTACTGAATGATATAAAATGGTGGTATCATAATCCTTCTACATCTCCAACCACCTTCTCTGCCTCAAAAACAACTCTTTTTTCTTGAACAAATATTAAAGACTCTTGTGATCCGTGAACATTTCACATGCCACACCATGTAGATAATGCTTCAAAATCTTCAATGTGTGAACTATGGTTGCCAACTCCAAATCATGAATCCGATAGTTCTCCTTATAAATCTTCAACAGCCTCGAAGCATAGGCAATGATATTACCATCCTGCATCAACACTACACCAAGCTCAATACAAGAAGCATCATAACAAGATGTATAAGGCCCTAAACGTGTGGGCTAAACGTACACTAGTGCCATAGCAAGAGCTGTCTTGAGCTTCTGAAAGCTCACCTCACACATCATACGACCATATGAACTGGTCATCCTTCTAGGTCAACTTGGTCATCTGGGCTGTAGTAGATGAAAATCCCTCCATGAACCAACGATAGTAGCCTACCAATCCTAAGCAACACTGAATCTCTATAGCTGCTGCTGGTCTAAGACATTTCTTGACTGCCTCAATCTTCTTTGGGTCCACCTAAGTACCCTCTGCTGATACAACATGAGCAAAAAATGCAACTGAACCCAACCATAATTCACATTTGGAGAACGTGCATGTAACTGACTATCCCTCAAAGTTTGAAGAACCACTCTAAGGTGTTGCTCGTGCCCCTCTTGACAGCGTGAATATATCAATATATAATCAATGAAGACTATCACGAAAGTATTTAAGTAAGGCATGAACACTAGGTTCATCAAGCCCATATAAGATGTTGGGGAACTTGTCAACCCGAATGGTACAACCAAGAACTCATAATGCCTGTATTGAGTGCGCAAAGATATCTCAGGGACATTGGATTCCCTAATACTCAGTAGATGGTAGCCAGATCTCAAGTCAATCTTTGAAAATACCTTGGCACCTTGAAGCTGGTCGAACAAATCATCAATCCTCGATAATGGATACTTAGTTACCTTGTTCAACTGCCGGTAATCAATACACATTCACATTGATCCATCCTTCTTCTTGACAAACAACATCGGCGCACCCTAAGGTGAAACAGTGCGTCTAATGAAACCCTTTTCAATAAAATCTTGCAACTGCTCCCTTTAATTCCTTCAAATCCGGCCGGGCCATACAGTATGGCGAAATAAAAATGGGCTGGATACGCGGTAGCAGATCAATGCAAAAGCTAATATCCCTATCGAGTTGGGTATAAAGGGAAAATATCATGGAACTCACAAAGAATAGGCACAGAATCAATAGAAGAAACCTCAACGTTAGGATCACGAACATACACCAAATATGACAATCGCCCCTTTTCGACCATACGCCGAGCCTTCACATAAGAGATAACACTACAGGTAAAATGACTTGGAGTCCATCTCCACTTTAAACGAGGCAAAGCCGAAAAGCTAAGGTCATAGTCTTGGCATGATAGCCCAAGATATCATGGTAAGGTGATAATCAGTCGATTCCAATAAAATATTGAATTCATCCATGTCCAGAACAAGCAAATCTACACGAGACCTCCAATCAACATTATACATGAATAATGGACTCGATCGACCATAGTAGAGTCACCCACCTCTATAGACACATAAATAGGAACACTAAATGAATCTCTAGGAATGACCAGGCATGGTGCAAAGTTTGATGATTCATATGGATACGTAGACCCTGGATCAAATAGCATTGAAGAATCTCTATCACAATCCAGAACAATACGTGCACCTCCACATCTAATATCTTTACCTCCACCTCTATCATATCTACCTCCACCTATAATACCTCTACCTCCACCTATTATACCTATTTTTGAGTGATGTGGAGAAACCTCTACAGGAATAGATGCGTGAACTGCCACCAAGTCGAAGCTGGCAATCTAGCTGGTCTAGCCAATCAATAATCTCTCCAACAGGACTTGGCGGATACAGACAATCAAAAAGTAGAAAAATCGACCCAATTGGTCTGCACGATCCCCATGTTCTTGAGAACCTCATGACGGTTGTAGAGATAATCTAGGGGATCCCTAGAAGATGCACGGCTGAAAGTAGATATGAAGATCTTGGTGAAACTTATCTGACTTCCACAAAGCCTCCGAAGACGTAGCTGATCTATCAACGTTTTGTGCTGCTGCTCGGCTGAAGAAGTGGTAGATGACCTCGCCATTTGCAAAATTAAAAGAGTAGATATTTCAATTTAGCAATGAGAGAAAGAAATCGCACGTCAGGAAAGAATAGAAGTGAAGTTTTTTCGTAACTCTGTACACACTCGGGGATAAATACAGCCATCTCCGTAGCGATTCCTCAAACTCTACTAAGCTTGTCCTTTTTTTTGCAATCAACTAGGCAAGCTCCTAGGGCTAGATTTTTATTAATAACTGAAAAGAAAATTACAAACAATTAGGAAAAGTACAAATAAGGGGGACATTAGCACCGGTATTGTTAAACACAAACCGGGCTAACCTTACCGTGCTAATCCTATTGAGGCTTGGCAACCTTACTTATAAACAAGAATGCATAAAATAAGAACTTTACACGACTAAATATTTTATGATCATCACAGAGTTTATCACATACTCTGTGATGAGATTACAAATGAGGATACTAATAAAGTGGTAGAATAATATGTAGTACCCAGTTGATTGTTGTCCCTTATTTTCCAATCTTGTATAACCATCAAGTTGTATTTCTATTTCGTTCTCCTATAACTTGTTCAAAAAGTATTCAAGAATCATCTTTTATTTTTTGAACGGTTGGACTTCGATGACGTAGTTGCAGCAGCCTGCTTTTGTTTGGCCGCTCTCATTGGAATTTGCCAAACATTTGGTTTCTTGTCGGACCATGTTGAATTTTTCATCAGGATAGCACAAGACTTACTCGTTTCAATGTGGCCATCCACAGTGTTTGGTGGTGTATCTAGGAAGTGAATGCATGTGCAACAAGGAGGCTTACTTGGAATGAAATCTGGAGCCTCCCACTTGGTCTTTAATTTTCCAGTTAAAGTGTTTTCAAGAGATGGAATTTGAATTGCATCCTTGATTACTCTTTCCACTCGCTGATTTTTGAAATAAAAGAGTTGTTTATGCGTATATTCCTGCTCCCTTTACAAATTTGCGCAAAACTCTCGTTGATCTTTCCACATCTTCGACTTAATTAAGTCAGCATTAGAGACATCGACAGCAGCTATACATTTAGTAGTAGTCACACTGTGTTGTGTTTGAATAATATGAGGCTTTGGTGTTCTTCGAAGCATTTCATTCACATTATCCATGTAATTACATCCATTTACATCTCGATCCTCATGACATCTAGGAACTGCAGCAAATGCATGTGTTGACTTCTCCAGTGGTTCAACTGATACAACAAATATTTTTGTAGTAGATTTCAAAGTATCAGAAGCCTCCAGTTTTGTAACATTTCTCTGCCCAAACAATGCACTGTTTTCCTTCAATTTAATGTTGGAGAAATCTGATTGTTGGCCATGTGCAGGTTCTGTCCAGTGCAACTTCCATGAGTAGCTTGCCTCATATCTGCACAGTGCATTTTGTTTTTGGATTTTGGAGTTGATTTTCTGTTGGACTTCGATGAGCAGTTATTTGCAGAATGATGGGCAGTTTCGAAAGTTTGTTGAGTAGCTTGTAAATCCAACCCTCGTTGAGATACGGCTTCATTAGAAACTGCAACTGCTATATCCGTGAACTTGATCACACTGCTTTGTTTAAACATCCTTCTGATTTGAAATATCTTGTCGACCTGTGTTTTGCACAACCTCTTCGTCTGTAAGACTTGCTGTCGACTTCTCCCTTGGTTGAACTGACAAAACACTATAATCTGTAACATTGTTGAAATTATCTGAGGCCTCCAACTTAGTTCCATTTTCTTGACCAATCAGAGTAGAGTTTTTATTGTTAGTATTGTGGCTTATCTGCTGTTGCTCGATCATCTTCTCTTTATTGGACTTTGCATTGGCATTTTCTGGCATAGTAGATGTATCTGTAGGATTTTGAATTGATACTATCTTTTCATAAGCAAGAGAGAATTTACCTGATGCAGTTGGAGACCAAATTGCCAAATCATCTTCATCTGGACTGAGTGTAAGCTGCATAGAGGAGATGATGTTCTTCACAAAGTCTGGAGGTTGAGTGTGCAGACAATCCCAGTGCCATTTACAATAATGGCATAGTCATTTGTATCCCCCTTTGGCCTTGAAAGATCTTTTGCAGATGTAACATTTGTAACAGAAGCATTTTTTTGAGCTCTTAACTGTTGCACATTGCACCTGTGCTGCTGTCCGTCAAGTTCAAACACCTGCCCAGCCTGTGCACTAGAAGTAATGTGATCTCCAGAGGACTACATTATCCCAGCAGTATCCAAATTTTGTACCATATTTTCACTTACAACCTTCAATGGAATAGTATGTTGCATTTTACATAAATGGGCAGAATCACCCTTTGTCCTTGGAAGAGCTTTTGCAGATGTAACATATGTAGCAGAAAATTTTTTTGAGTTCGTAGCTGCTGCACATTGCATCTGTGATGCTGTCCATCAAGATCAAACACCTGCCCAGCATGTGTACTAGTAGTATTGTGATCTGCAGAGGTCTGCCTTGTCCAAACAATATTAAAATTTTATACTATCTTTTCATTTACAACCTTCAATGGAACAGTGTTATGCATTTTACTAAACTGTGCAGGATCACCCTTTGGCTTTGGAAGAGCTTCTGCAGATGTAAAATTTGTATCAGAATCATTTGTTTGAGCTCCTAACTGCTGCACATTGCAGCTCTGCTGTTGTCCATCAATATCAACCACCTGCCCAGCCTGTGCACTAGTATTAACATGATCTGCAGAAATGTGCATTGTCCCAACAGTATCCACATTTGATCGAGCATAAATTATAGAAGCACGTACATCTGTAGAGAGCTTAGGAGGTTCTTTATCCAATGTCAATACCTCCTCCATAGACTTCACTGGGACTTCTACATTTGGTGCATCTGATACACCAGCAACCACAGCAGTCGTAGGCAGTACTTGTTGATTTGCATCACCCCTATCATTCACTACAAGTTGTGTATTCTTAGAATCAGCATTCTGTTTTGTAAAATCTTTTACAAAACAATGTTGTACAACTGAATCAATTCGACCAACAACCTCCTTCAAGCCATATTTGTCATGTAAATCCTTAGCACCTTGTTTCAGATTTTTAGAAGATCTGAGACTATCTGCAGTAGACTGTATTGCCCCAGCATTAAGCTCATATGATCGTGCATAGATAGTAGTAGAAGGAGCATTTATAGAAGGTTAGACAGTCCTTTATCAAACTTCAATACCTCCTGCATAGACTCAACTGGATCTGTTGCAAGTGGTGCATCAGATACAGCAGTAACCACATGATTCCTAGCCATTTCATGTTAATCAGCATCACCCCTATCATTCACAGGATGTTTTGTAGGCTTTAAATCACCAGTCATTTTCATACAATCCTTTACCATACCAGATTGTATAACAGAATCAATTGGAGCAACAACATCCTGCACGACTGCATTATTTTCCACAGTCCCTCCTTCTGCACTTTGTACAGTCTGCTGTGAGACTTTTGTTAATTCAGATCCTGAATTATCATCTTTTTCTTGTGAATCCTTGGCTCCTTGTCCATATCTTTTAGCATTTAGATAGTCCCTTGCATCCCCTTTTAATTTGTCTAACACATCAACCTCATGACCAGACATATCACTGTCCAAATGTGCCTCTGCCACTACCTCTGCTCTAGCTTTTTCTTTTTGAATTCTACACGACTTGTCCTCGTGAACTTGATGCTTGAAATAAGAACAATACTTTTGCAGGTTGTCGAAAACTATTTGTTGATGAATCTCGACAGATTTACCTAATATTCTATCAAAAATCTGCAGCTTGACCTTTTTAGGATGATTATCTAAAAGATCAACTATAACCTTAACTCTTGCCGTGCTAGGCCTCGATCTATCCTGAGTTGCCTTGTCCACAGCTAGAGGTTTTCCACAGCTGAGGCTATTGACAATAACGACCTCTTAGCAAAAAAATTGGTGGCAGACCTGGAAGAGAAATCCACACGAATGCCATCGACATCTCCTCTTTCGGATTGAATTCCAAAGACCGTGGGAATGTTCTGAAGGAATATTCGTCACCTTTGGATTTATGATATCCAGTCGACTTTGAAAAGAAATGAACATAATCATTGTAAAGATCAAACCAGACTAATAGATGACAAATTTCCAAATGACCAATGTTACAATGACCTTGAATATCAAATTGCGACGAAAATATTCTTCGCACTTCCGATAGATCAGGTCTGCCATAAGAAAATTAACAACAACTGCCTGATGCAATCCTTCTTCCCTAATGAAATTGTTAACCTCTTCCTTAGTGAATTGAATTACAGGTTCACCATACTGGACATGGCTCTATTTCTGATGGAGCAGACTGCTTAGCTTGAAGTGTTGAGGCATACAGTGTCTTTTTGATTTCTTTTGGAGCAGTGTTTAGAACGTTATGAACCTCTCCCACAGCCAGATGCTTGGTAGAGGAAGGAACATCCATGGATGAGTTTTTTTCAGAAAAGATTCTCCATATCCACGCTATAACTCTACTACGAAGCTGCTGAAAGTTGTATTGAAATGTCGATGCTACAGTATATTCAATAAATTTTACGATCTGTTATTGCTTTAAATAGAAAATCTCTATCTGAATAAATCAAACATCAACAATCCATAAACTTCACATCACAAAGGAGTAACGATAGAGATTGCAGACTGGAAATTCAAATCTATAGTGCGCCTCGATCGTTAAATTCAAGATCTATTGCGATTGGTTTAGAGTTTCGGAATAAAATTGAACGGAGATGATCACCAAAAGAATGAGCTTGTTGTGTGACTAATTTCTTGATGATAACTCATGATATTATTCCTGATGAATAGTGGCAGAATCACTATTCACCCTTCTTCCTAGAGAGAAGGATGAACGTTCCTTATTTTGATCTCGTTGTTACACTAAGCTTGTCCTTGAACTGTGAGACCTATGTAACCTAGAGCTCTGATACCAACTTTTCACGACCCGGATTCCTTACCCTCGGGGTCGTGATGGAGCCTACTCATAGAAGCTAGGCAAACCACACATCTAGAATCTAGAAATGCTTTTATTTAAAATCCATTTTTATCAATTTAATTAACAGGAAATAAATAATTAAACAAAAGCAGAATTTGAAATTTAGCAAAAGACTTAAACGATATAAACCAAATAATAAGGAAAAATTCACATGTGCCTTTACCAGAACTTCTGTCACAACATTCACGGACTACTAATATTTACTACATACAACTGTTCGAAGGAAAGTAACATTATCTGTCTCGAATATAAGAGATAATAGATCATTAATATAAATAGAGGGGATGTCGGGCCTGTGGAGGCCTGCAAGGCTACCTCGGTGAGTCAATGAACTGAAGGTTGGCTCCTGAGCTACTATAGTTGACTAGTACCTAGATCTGTACAAAAGAGCACAAAGTGTAGTATCAGCACAACCGACCCCATGTGCTGGTAAGCGCCCAGCCTAACCTCGGTGAAGTAGTGATGAGGCAAGGACTAGACTCCAGATAAACCTGTGAAATTATAAAATATATGGTAGAAAAGTAACAGGTAATAAGCAAATAAAGTTGGGGAAGATGAACATGCTACGGGGGCGGCAGATAACCACAATATCAAAGAATAATAAGGAAATTGTAATTTAACTTCTATCATGGATAAAGAGAAATAAAGGCGACTTTATCTATCAATTCCATCTTGTTGCACGCATGTAACCCGATCCACTCTCATATCTCGTGGTAGGCATACTACCCGCTCCCACTTCCTCATATCTCATGGTAGGTGTACCACCCACTCCCATTTTCATATATTAAAAGTTCTTACAAATGAAATTACTCCGACAACCACAATATTAATGCAAATCCATAAGACAACAAAGTACACATTAATAATGATTCTCTGAGGAAAACAAAAAATGACAAGTAGCAATTAATTTGTGACATTAAGGAGAAAATAGGCAATTTAATATTTAGTAAGCTAAATTTCAAGTAGCAATTAAGTCACAAAAATATGTAGCAATTGTAGCATAAATCCACTAATAACTAGTGACACGATAAAGAAAAATACCAACAGAAAGAATCACAATAATTGTGGAATAAGACAATTAATGCACTTGAACTGTTAACAAGAAATCATAACAAATGGCAATAAGTGCACGACATCATCCTTCATGCTTTAACACTCTCCCACCAAAACAATACACGGAATCACCCTTCGTGCTTTATACTCTCTCACCAAAACAATACAGGGCATCACCCTTCGTGCTTTATTCTATTCCTCACCTAAGCAAAAAAAGAAATTAGGGCAAGGGAATCAATAACATCACCATAAAGTCAAGTAACAACAGAAAATCAATAAAATAAACGTAAAGAAAAACATAACTCAATTATCAGCAAGAATTAGGACAAGTGCACGGCATCACCCTTCGTGTTTACTCTCGTCCTCACCATAAGAATCAATATAATAGGCACGGAATGGTACATCGTGTGATACCATATCATCCTTCGTGCTTTACACTCTTTCCTCACCACGAAATCAATATAATATGCACAAAATGGTACATCATGCAACACGACATCACCCTTCGTGCTTTACACTCTTTCCTCAACATGAAATCAATATAATAGGCACAAAATGGTACATCATGCAACACGGCATCACCCTTCGTTATCTACACTCTTTCCTCACATTAGCAAATAAATACACGGGATCACCCTTTGTGATTTAACACTCTTCCTCACCCAAACAACAATCACAAACAACGGGGAAATGGAGGAAACAAATAATAACAAAAATCCTAGCAAGGGAACACAATTCAACTGTTAAATCCCGGCAAAGGAACAATACCAATAATCTCATCATCCTGGCAAGGTACTCTCTCACAATAACAATACAGGGCATCCCCCTATATGCTTTACTCTCTTACTCACCCAAGCAATAATTACAAATCAATTACGGCAAGGGAATCAATATCATCACCATAAAGTCAAGTAACAACAGAAAATCAATAAAATAAACGTAAAAAAAACATAACTCAATTATCAACAAGAATCAGGACAAGTGCACGGCATCACCCTTCGTGTTTACTCTCGTCCTCACCATAAGAATCAATATAATAGGCACGGGATGGTACATCATGTTATACCATATCACCATTCGTTCTTTACACTCTTTCCTCACCATGAAATTAATATAATAGGCACAAAGTGGTACATCATGCAACACGACATCAGTTTTCGTGCTTTACACTCTTTCCTCACCATGAAATAAATATAATAGGCACAAAATGGTACATCATGCAACACGGCATCACCCTTCGTGCTTTACGCTCTTTCCTCACATTAGCAAACAAATACACGGGATCACCCTTTGTGCTTTAACACTCTTCCTTACCTAGACAAGAATCACAAACAAGGGGGAAAGTGAGGAAACAAATAATAACAAAAATCCCAGCAATGGAACCCAATTTAACAGTTAAATCCCGGCAAGGGAACAATATCAATAATCTCAGCATCCTGGCAAGGGAGATAATTAACAAGGCCACAAACATCCCGGCAAGGTAACACTTTAATAACTCTTTCTCTTTCTATTACTCTTATTTCACAACTCCCTTTACCACTTGAGCCAATGCTCCAATGGGTTCAATCATCTCATATACTTTCACATTTTGTAGTTTAACTCGAGCCAATGCTCCTCGGTGTTCAAGGGTCACAATTTCTTTCACCAGCATTTCACAACATATAGAAATTATCTCCAAGGCATTGAAGAAACAGTAACACCATGATATTCACAATATACAGACTCATGGTCATGCTAGACACCAGTGTAAAGATACTCATCAACATGCCTATAGATCATACTAACCGTTATCACATAGAAATAGGACTAAACTTCTAATCCTTCAAGCTAAGGTTATACCAAACACTTACCTCAAACTTCCCCGGCCAACTCAATCCTCAACTACCGCCTTCCCTTTCAAATTTGGCTCCAAATAAATTTTATCTATACATAAATTACTTCATAATATCAATAAAGTCTAAATAATCCAATCCCTATATTTTTATTTTTGCTTTTCAATAATTTTTCCCAAAAACTCAAAAACCGACCTCAGGCCCGCTTGATCAAAACAAAACACAAGGGTTCAGACCAAAATCAAATCCCCTTTCACCCACGAGTCCAAATATATAATTTATTTTCAACTTCGACCCCAAAATGAGGTCTAAATCAAGAAAAATCAAAAAGCCTTAACTCTACCCAAATACCCAATTTTCTACCTTAAATCACATACTTTAAGACTAGAAGTCAATTAAATGTTGATGAAAATTGAAGAAAATGAGTTGGAGATTACTTACCCAAGAAGATATGGAGAGAAAATGCTTCACAAATTGCCCTAGGGCTTTGGTGGAACTTTGGAAATTTTGTAAAAATCCAGTTTGCATTCAGTTTTTGGAACTTAAAAAACTAGGCAAATTTGTTCTAAGTAATCGCGGGCAATATGTTATGATCACATAGGGTAAAGTTTGTTGTGCACTGCGATCGCAGACATAAGGTTGCGATTGCATAGAGTTGAGTTTATGAGCACTGCGATCACGGATGATAATACGCGATCGCGAAGAAGAAGAAAATGAAAGCTGGGCTTTGTACAACGTGATCGTGGAGAGGAGAATGTGATTGCATAGAAGGATTTGTGAACCCCTGAAGTTTTCTCTATTCTATCGCAACCCTTCTGATGCGATCGCATAGAGGAAATCACCGGACAACAGACAATTGCTATTTCTGCAACATTTCTAAGGCTAAAACAACCTTAAAATTCATTCAAATCACACCCAAGCCCTCGGGGCTCCATACCAAACACATGAACTAACTCAATAACATCATACGAACTTAGCCGCGCGATCAAATTGCCAAAATAACATCAAAAACAATTAATTAATGTTCAAAATCAAGAGTTTTTTTCCTCAAACTTCATTAATTTTTAAATTTAGGGTTACAAGTTCGAAACACGTCAAATGACCGATTGTAACGAAACTTTACAGAAATATCTTGAATCATATATATGACCTATACAAGGCGCCGAAACCAAAATTCGGACCCGTGATTTGACGGTCCCGGAGGTTTCGTAGGAAAATAATTTACTTTAAAAATTTATTTCTCGGGCTCGAGACCTCGTAATTCGGTTCCAGGCATAAGCCGGAGTTACATATTTTCCTACGAACCCTCCGGGACCGTCAAATCACGGGTCCAGGTCTATTTACCCATAAAGTTAACCAAAGTCAAATTTATTCATTTGAATATCAAAACTTAGCATTTTTTTCACAGAAATTTATATTTAAGATTTCCGGCTTTGCGCCCGGAATGCGCATGCAAATCGAGGCAACTCTTAATGAGGTTTTCAAGGCCTAAGAAGCAAATAATTAATTTAATACAGGTGATGACTCCTTTTGGTCGTCACATTCTCCAACTCTAAAACCACAGTTCATCCTTGAACAGACAAAAGAAAGAAGTGCCTGAGTCAGGGAAGAGATGAGGATAACGACTCCACATATCAGACTCGGACTCCAAGGTCGATTGCTTAAGAGGCTGGCCCTTCCTCTGAACACGAACAGAAGGAGAACTCTTGGATCTCAACTGACAAACTTGTCGGTCTAGAATAGCAACCAGCTCCTTCTCGTAAGACAAGTCCTTGTCCAACACGACGGTGTTGAAGTCTAACATGTGGGCTGCATCGCTGTGATACCTCCGAAGCATGTACACATGAAACACTGGATGTACGGCTGATAAGCTAGGCAGCAAAGCAAGTCTATAAGCCACCTCTCTCACTTGCTCAAAAATCTCAAACGGAAAAATGAACCTAGGACTAAGCTTTACCTTCGTCCCAAATCTCATCACGCCCTTCATAGGAAACACTCGGAGCAGTACCCGCTCACCAATCAAAAAAGCCACACCTCAAACCTTGCGGTCTGCATAAATCTTTCACCTGGACTGAGCTAAACGAATCCTATCCTAAATGATCCTGACTTTGTCCAAGGCCTCCTGAACCAGATCTGTACCCTACAACCGAGCCTCTCCCGGCTCAAACCATCCAACCGGAGACCGACATGCCTACCATATAGAGCCTCATAAGGAACCATCTGGATTCTTGAGTGGTACTGTTGTTGTAGGAAAACTCTATCAAAGGCAAAAACTAATCCAACGACTCTCCAAAGTCAATAATACAAGCTCGGAGCATATCCTCTAAAATCTGAATAGTCTGCGCGAAGTGATCGTCCGTCTTGGGATGAAATGTTGTGCTCAACTTGACCCGTGTGCCCAAATCTCATTGAACAGCCGTCCAGAAGCGCGAGGTCAACCGCGTACCCCTGTCCAAATTGATAGATACGGGCACACCATGAAACCAAACAATCTCCGATTGTAGATCTCAGTTGACCTCTCAGAAGAATAGGAGACAGCCACAGGAATGAATTGTGTTGACTTCCTACTCAAAGCACCGACCACCATATTGGCCTTTTCCAAATGATATAAAATAGTGGTATCATAATCCTTCAACATCTGCAACCGCCTTCTCTGCCTCAAAAACAACACATTTTACTTGAACAAATACGGAAGCCTCTTGTGATCCATGAACATCTCACATGCCACATCATATAGATAATGCCTCCAAATCATCAATTATGAATTGTGGCTGCCAACTCCAAATCATGAATCGGATAGTTCTCCTCATGAATCTTTAACTGCCTCGAAGCATAGCCAATGACTTTGCCATCCTGCATCAACACTGCACCAAGCCCAATATGAGAAGCATCACAACAATTTGCATAAGTCCAAGACTGTGCATGCACATCGAGGCCACTCTAATTGAGGTTTCAATGCCTCGGAAGCACAAATTTCATTTAAAATAGGTGATGATCCCTTTGGGTCGTGACAATAAATAAATATACTTACATTATACTATGCACTAAGTATCAATACATTAGCTAATATTATATCGAATATATATATATATACACTTATACTATATTATGTATTAAGTATCAGTGCGTTAGCTTATACTATTTCGAATATAGCTTATGTATATAGTATATATATTTACACTATACTATGCACTAAGTATCAACGCATTAGCTAATATTATATTGAATATAGCTCTATATATATATATATATATATATACTTATACTATATTATGTATTAAGTATCAGTACATTAGCTTATACTATATCGAATATAGCTTATGTATATATAATATATATTTACACTATATTATGCACTAAGTATCAATGGCATTAGCTTATATATATATATACCTACACTACACTAACTACTAAGTATCAATGCATTAGTTTATATATATCGAATATAGCTTTTATATATATATATATATATATATATATATATATATATATATATATATATATATATGTATATATATATACATATATATATATATATACATATATATATATATATACATATATATATACATATAATAGATATACTTAGACAATAGTATCCACTAAATATAAGTGCATTAGCTTATATATATCGAATATAGCTTTTATATATATATATATATATATATATATATATATATATATACATATATATATATATATATATAATATACTTACACTATACTATGTACTAAGTATCAGTGCATTAGCTTATATATATATTGAATATAGCTTATATATATAATATATACACTTACACTATACTATGCACCAAGTATCTGTGCATTAGCTTTTATATATATATATATATATATAGAGAGAGAGAGAGAGAGAGAGCGCTTATTTTAAATTGTAATTTTTTTCGAATTAGCGACCAAGGTTGGTCGCTATTATGGTCAAACGGTCAGAAATTAGTTGCCAAATTTTGTCGCTACTTTTGTCAAAATAGTCGATATTTAATTTCCTACCAAAATAGCGACCAAAGTTGGTCACTATTTGTAAAACATGTCTCCAAAACATTTCCCAGCACTCTATCTTTTCTCCAAAACATTTCCCAACACTCTATCTTTTCTCTCTCACACTCACACCCCCCTTCGAATCCCAGCAGCTACGGCGCCACCGATGCCACTACCCCTTACCGATTGCAGCAGGTCCACCGCCAGCATCCTCGACTGTCCAGGTACATTTCTCTCTCCATTCTTTATGTTTTTTTTAAATACACTGATTTTGTTTAATTCCTCCTAGTTTTATTTGTAAAAATTAGTTTTTCTTAGCTAGATTATGTCTATCATAATTGTTACTGGCTATAATATTTAGTTTTACCTACAATTTGGGAAAGAAATGGTTTGAAGAGAAGAAACCCTAAACCCTACTAATTCCTATTAAATTTGTTATGTGTTGTCTTTTATTTTGCTAGTTAGAATCTAGGATTTATGATTTGTTCTTGTTAATAGAAATTTTAGGGTGGGTTGAAGATATAATCCTAACTTTTAGGTCTGAATTATAACCTTGACTCTTTGTCATTATAAGTTTTTGTTTCAATTATACTTTGAATTGATATGAATTAAACCTTTTGAAATTACTCGCCACTTGTTTTGAGCTTTTCCACTTTGATCGCTAGTTCCTCAGCACGACTTGCCTAGTGTAATGTATTATGACATATAGATCATTGGTTTTTGTTTTGGGAAAATTTGGAATGAATTTGAAAAAACAGTTTCAGTTGAAAGCTATGAATTTGAAAGGTTTGAACAAAAGATGACTTATTTGTATGTGAGATCATATTGGAATTTTCATGGTTTAGTTAGCCTCGTTAGGAGATTTATGACTTAGAAGCGTGATCGGAATTTTGTTTTGGAGGTACGGAGTAGAATTTGGTTTGACTTGGCAAAGTTGAGATTTTGGCAATTTCCGGTTGGTAGGTGAGATTTTGATCCACCGGGTGGGAAAAGAAATTCGAGAGTTAGAGTTGCTTGTTATGTCATTTGGGATATGTGTGCAATATTTTAGTTCATTCAGACATTGCTTGGTCGGTTTTTTATCTAAAGTGTATTTCGGAAATTTTTAGAAAACTTAGGCTTCAATTCAATGAGTTTTGGGTAATTTGATGTTGTTTGAAGTGTTTTGATAATTGGAAAAAGTATTAATGATGTTATGGGTTATGTTGGTCGCTTTGGCTGAGGTTCCGGGGGCCTCGGGTGAGTTTCGGGTGGTCAATAAAACCAATTTCTATGTTGGGGAGTTACACAAATTGCAGCAGCAATTGCAGTCAATTTTTGGACTTCATGATTGCGTGAGGTTCCTCGCGATAGCGTAGAAGGAATATGGGCTGGCCTGAGTTTTGCCTTCACATTCGCGTTTGAGGTTCCGCGTTTGCGGAGGGACTTGAGCTTGTGCTTCGCGTTCACGTACAATACGTCTTGCTTACGTATAAGTAATCGGGGGCCCAGAATTTTGCTCTTCTCGTTTGCATCATTGTGGTGGCGTTCACGTAGCTATGGGATTTAATGCATCGCGTTCGCAATGGCATTAGCGCGTTCGAATAGTGTTAGTTTGAGAGGTGGAAGTCTAATGGCTCACGATCGTGAGACTTGAGTCGCGATCGCGATGAACTAATGGTTAGTGCTGGGTAGAATGTTTTAAGTCATTTCATCCGCGATTTTGAGTTGTGTTTCCTCCATGGTTGACCATTTTGAGAGCTTCTTAGTGGAGATTAAAGAGGGGTTCAAGGGGAATCATTTGAAGGTAAGATTTTTGAACTTAAAACTCACTTTTATTCTGAAATCCACCTAGAAATTCATAGAAACTAAGCCTAATATTGAAGAACTAGGGCTTGAGAAATTAGACTTTTAAATTGGGATTTGACGGACAATTTGATGTAGGATTTTAGAACTTTTGGTATGTATGAACTCATGGGAGGATAAGCAACTCGTTGATGTAAAAATTTCTGAGTTTTGAGAAGTGCGACAAGGGCTCGAGCTTTGGTAATTTCGGGGTTTGTGTCCGATATTGATTGTTTTTGCTAGG
Organism: Nicotiana benthamiana; assembly: GCA_034376525.1. Classification (NCBI taxonomy): domain Eukaryota; kingdom Viridiplantae; phylum Streptophyta; class Magnoliopsida; order Solanales; family Solanaceae; genus Nicotiana; species Nicotiana benthamiana. The sequence goes on along the minus strand of CM067339.1, from coordinate 56,060,278 downwards.
GCTTTTTTCCTTCAAATATTATGATGTATTCATTCTGATTTCGGATAGATTTGACGCATGTAAAGGCCGATATTAGGGGAAAAAGCATTGTGAGTTAGAGATTTTGCCGGTTCGAGGTGAGTAATGATTGTAAATGATATTCTGAAGGTTTGAAACCCAGATTGCATATCGTTGTGCAATATTGAGGTAACTTGCACGCCTGATGGCAAGCGTGGGGTAGAGCATCATTGGAGATTATGACTTGGTCTATACCAATTGATGATTTTACCGTATATTTGACTGAAACTTATTATCATCATGATTTGGGATGATTGCCATATTTCGGCTCCGTGCCAACTATTTGAACCCTTTGGGGATTATTATCAATGTTTCCTCGCTCTTTTGACTAATTGCTTGAACTCAATCATGCTGATTTCCACTGTTTTACAAATTAGCCATTTTACTCAGTTTTGAGACTCAAATGATATTCTAAATGATGTTTTGGGCTAAGAACTACTATTTTACAAATGCCCGAGGACTTGTGATGATTTTTATATTGTTGAGTGAGGCCGAGTACATGTGTTGTAAGGATACTATTAGATCAGACTGCGCGCCACAATAGTGTTATACTGGTACCAATATGGGGCCGAGGGCCTGGATTTGATGCCACGAGATGGCTTGATATTTTTGTTTGCGCTATAAGGGCCCCTTCTGGAGTCTACACACCCCCAGTGAGTATCGTCCACGAAATATATAAATCGGGCTGCACGCCGCAGTGATGTATGGATTGGGTTGCACGCCGTATCGATATATGGATCGGGTTGCACGCTGCAACGGTTACTATATGATACTGATCTATGTGTTTACTTGCTTCATTTGTCTACTATTAACTGTTGTCTGTGTTTTTTCACGTGGTATCTACCCGATTGTCTGGAATTATCTGTTGAGTGAGTGTTGTGCCTGAAGGGTGTATTTCTATGCTTATCTACACTTTTTGTTTTGCATTCATTTGCATAACTTTTGAAAAAGCAATTTTAATGGAGTCTTAAATTGAGCTAAGGCATTTTCTCATATTTCACAGCTTCATTGTTTTTCTCAAAAGGTTTTACACTGCTTTGTACAGCATGATGGATTGCCTTACGTGATTTCTTACTGTTTAGTTATTAGTTACCCTTATTACTCACTGAGTTGGAGTACTCACTTTATTCCTTGCACCTCGTATGCACATACAGGTATTTGTTCACCTGGTAGCGGGTTTTGAGCTGATCGGAGGCTAAGTTATCAAATTTTAGCGAGGTCACTGCCAGTGTTTGCAGCACCGTATTTCTTCCTTTTGTTTATCAGTCCTATTTTAAATTTAGGGCTTGTAGTGTATTTATACTCTAATAGATGCTCGTGACGTATGACACTCCGGTTTGGGCTATGTTTGGATTGTATTCCGCACTTAATAAAGAGATATTTATATCCACTGTGAATATTTAATTATGCTAAAATTGTTTGTTAATATTTAACTATTCTGAAGAGGCGAAATGGGTTGGTTGTCTGGCCCTTTTCTTCACGAGAGGCGCCATCACGACTAGATCGGGGTTTGGGTCTTGACAAGATGGTATAGTTACTAGGTCTCACGAGTCATAAGCAAGTTTAGTAGGTCTCGTGGATCAGTAAGGAGACGACTGTATTTATCATCGAGAGGCTGTGGAACCTTCAGGAAAACTTCACATTCTTGGATTCTCGTCGTGCGTCCTTGATTCAGCTTAAAAAGTAACTCTTGAAATTTCTTCCACGCATTTGTATGCACGCATGAGCTCAGTGTTAGATATGCCTTGATCGTTTGTGATTCCCTAATTGAGGGGCAAGACGTATCTCTGTGAGTTTGATATCGAGCCAGTCTGGAGGACTTGAGGGCAGATCTTTTCCTATGGCTTGAGCATGAAGGTGCTGGTTTTGTTAGCGTGTGTTTTGAATTTATGTGTTCGGTATTTTCCCTCTTAGTTGTAGTGACAGCTAGATAACTATGTAATAAGTATGATAGTACTGAGGGATATATCTATATAACTTGGAAGTGGAGAGGAAGGCCTGTTGGAGGATAGAAGAACTATTAGGTGCTGGAATTCCATCTTGATTCAAGGTACAACCCCGAGTTATAGGTGTCTGAATGATTTTTTCATGTTTCCCAATAGTGAGAGATGTAATTCTCATGTTGTGGTATCAGTTCAGACTTAATATTAAGTAACTGCATACATTTTATGATGGTGGAAGGTATGCAGAAATTCTAATTGGAGGCAAGGCAGGTGGGTTATCTCCTGCGGGGTGTTACGGGGTTGGGTGACCCTTATTTGACTGTGAATACGCCTCAGGTGCAAGTGAAATGTAACTATGGAAATTTGAAGTTTTTTGGGTCACATAAGAGAGTGGGCTTAACTATTGCGAGAATGAGTGCGAGATTTGCCGAATATTTATAGTACTAGATAATCTCTCTTTACACAAGCTTATAAAGGATTTGAGTTTAATCTCACTATGGTATTGTGGCATCAATACAGTATTAGTGTTACGAGTTATCAAGTGTATCGTTATCTATTGCTCTGTGCCAAGTAGGGGAGTCTGCTATGAGTAGTTAGTTGCATGGTTAGATGCTACGTTGGTTCCATTTTGAGGTGTGTGAGCGAATCAATGGCTAGCGGAGATAGAGACCAAGGATGGTTCAAGTATGTTAGATAATACGCTTAACGCTAGAGGGGGGGGGGGTGAATACCGTTATAATAAAAATTAGCGTAAACTTGCGGAATTTAAAATTTGCAGGAAATAAATAAGTGCGATAAGTAAGAAAGAACACACCGAAGTATTCTGGTTCACCACAACCCGTGGCTAGTCCAGTCCCCGAGAGACTCTCTCGAGATTTCCACTAACTTGTCAAGCTTCCGGGTGCTTAACAAACCTTTACAACTTGAGGACACAAGCCTCAACACCTTTGCTCGGAGATACAACACTCCAAGACTTCAACCAAGGAAACACAAGTTCCTTCTTACAACAAGAAAATAACAATTCTCTTCAAGTGTACAATACACTAAGCACTCAAACAAGACACTCCTTTATGAGTAGAGATGAGTAAAAGAATACGCTCAAGATCACAACAACTTTGAACAATATTTTGGCTCTCAAAAACTTATGTAATGAATATAAAATAATAAGCAATAGAGTATGCAAGCTTTAGCAATTGAATGATCAGTTGTTGTGTGTTATTGTGTACTCAAAAGACTGAATTTAAGCTGTATTTATAGTTGAAAAACATGGCATTACCGTTGCCTAATTGCCAATTAAGAACAGCTGATTTTACTATGTGACAATCGATTGTCAAGAATCCACAATCGATTGTTTGTCAATCGTTCCAAAAATCAATCCCAGATTTTACGCTTAACAATCGATTATCTAAGATCAACAATCGATTATTGGCAACGTTCAAAAAATCATTTCCAGATTTTACGGAAAACAATCGATTATACAAAATCAATAATCGATTATTCAGCAACGTTCAAAAAATCCTTTCCAGATTTTAATTTCAACAATCGATTATACAAAATCAATAATCGATTATTCATCAACGTTCAAAAAATCTTTTCCAGATTTTAGTTTCAACACTCGATTGTACAAAATCAACAATCGATTACCTGACGGTTTTTGAAAATATTTTGGCAACGGTTAGTTATACAATCGATTATACTAAGTTAACAATCGATTATATATCAGTCTTGAAAAATCAATTTAGACACTGCCTCGTGACAATCGATTGTTATATACTCACAATCGATTATTTAATAACTTTGAAAAAGTCTGGAAGACACTGTCTCAACACAATCGATTGTCATATGTTCACAATCGTTTATTGTGTGACTTTGAAAAATCTGATGGACACTGTCTCTTCACAATCGATTGTCATTAACTTCACAATCGATTATTTTGAGTGTTGAAAAACTTTGATGAACATTGCCTCATCACAATCGATTGTCATAAGGTTCACAATCGATTGTCATGCAGGTTTGAAAAACCTGATGCTCACTTCCTTAACACAATCGATTGTCATTAGTTCACAATCGATTGTCATGCAGTCTTGGCTTAACATAATCGATTATCATAAGTACATAATCGATCTTAGTCCTGATTTTAGAGGCATGTTTAAAAATCATTTTGACTAAAGTAAATATGCATGATTTAAAATCATTTAGCATTAAATTAAATATGCATGATTTTGTAAAAATAATTTTACGAGAGAAGCCATGTCATGAGTCAAGTTGTCGGATCAAGATCACAATTAAGAACGACTCATGTAAAACTATAAAACTTGGTCTTGTGCTTGAATCTCGTTATATATCAATTGTGCGCTTGTACTTGAACTTCGTCATATATCAATTTGCGCATCGTTTGTCATTCATCAAAACCTACACATATGAACACACGTTTTAGTATAATGCTTTGAGAACGTGTTTCCAACAATTTCCCCCTTTTTGATAATGGCAAACTTTAAGCAGGATATGCAAATTAAACAATTCATAATGATGATTCAAGACAAGTAAAGATATGCAACAAGTATATGGATATGCAATTTGTTCCCCCTCAATATATGAATTCCCCCTCAATTTATGCCGATAAGTATTGAGAGTGCATACCCGTTATTTTCCCCCTTTTGCCATTAGCAAAAAAAATGTAATAAGATGGCAAGGATTAAAAAACTTGTTTATTTATTGAAAATAAACGGGTACATAATGGGAACAATACAAACATAGAACAATAAAATGGAAAGACAAATAAAGAAATTATTCATCATCATTTCCCGCCTCATCATCCGGCACTGCTTCAAAGGGAACAAGACCGGCATATCGATAATGAACATGGTCAAAATATCCATGGATCTCATGTGTCAATTGACCGACAGAGGTGTTCAATGAAGCAATTTGGTCGGAAATGGATTGAAGAGTAGGTTCTTGAGGCTGACGCGACCGACGAGTTGGAAGAGGAGTAGGAGCTACATGATCTCCGTCATGGGGAAATGAGGATTCTGAAATTTCCCACTTCTTGGTGCTCTTTTTGAGAGGACAGATGGAAGTGTTGAATCCGCAAGCTTCAACAAGATTCATAATAAGGAGGGCATAGGGAAGAGGTCTATCATCTCCGATGGCGTCACGCATGTGAATCTTGACGAACTTACACCAATTGATGTGAGCTCCGGTTATAATTGCATGCATGAGCTTAGCGTCTTCTTGGGAAAGAGTGGTGTGATTATGCTTACGAGGTTTGAGGACTCGGGTGATGAAATAGAAAATCAAACGATACTCGGGGAGCATTCCCGTGATAGTAGGACGCCGAGTGGATAGATTAGGATCATAAGATGTAATACCTATTTGGTTTAGGAGAGCTTTTTCATCAAATAAGGCGCCGGCCTCTCTAATGTACCGAAAAATGTCTTCACCACTTTGAGGAAGACGGGCAATGGAATGAAGGTTTTCATCGGATAAAAGAATTTGAACACCATTAATATTTGTCACAAGCTCACCATCATCATCCTCATGAAGGTTTGAATAAAACGCTTGAATCAATGGAGGATTAATGTAAGGGTAAGTAAGAAATAAGAAGTCAAGAAGTTGGCATTCATTAAGCATGTTGGAAGCAGGGGCGTATGATTCAAGATACTTGCTTGTTGAAAAGCGGGGAGGAAGAATGTCGCGCTTTTCAAATTTTGTTAAAAAATCGAGTAAGCTCGGTGTCAGAATTAAATTGTAAAATGGACCCATCTTGATAAGGGTAATTTGGAGGAGGTGGGGCAGCAGAGGAGGATGCACCATGCCTAGCTGAACGGGAACGTTTAGAGTGACGGTCCGACATTTTTAATAGGAAGTAGTGAGCTTTGCAAGAAACTTAAGAGAGTTTTGATAGTTTGAGATCTAAAATTGATGCTTGAGTGAATAAAATGAAGATATGAGGTGCCTATTTATAGTGGGGATAGTGGCTTTCCACTGATGGTGAAAATCTGCAGAAAATTGAAAGCCAAGACGGTCAGAAACGGTAAAAATAAATTGCACTGACCGTTAGACAACCGATTATTGGAATGAAATAATCGATTGTTATGAAGATTTGACTGAATCTCGAAACTGACACAAATCGATTGCAGAGCCAAACGGTAACAGATTTTTGAATTACTGACATGAAATAATCGATTGTAAAATTATGGTAATCGATTGTTGTGCCATAGTGTGCACGGTGATTTTCTGACTCGGAAAATAATCGATTATATATATGAAACAATCGATTGTTGTAGAAAAGCAGTACTAAATGGCTGAGACGGTAATTGATTAATCAGCTAAGAAATCGATTGTTGGACAAAACTGCATAATAAGCATAAACCATAAATAATCGATTAGTGATACTTGCTAATCGATTTTCTGCACAGTAAAATAATCAATTATTTGCTGTAACAATCGATTGTTCTATGCCGTTTCTTTACAATTCCCCCTACCTTTAGGGCGATACCTGCAAAATAGAATTAGACGTCTCCGACGCTCAAGTCAGTAATTTGTAAAGAAATAATAACTTAAACTAGTGTGGCCAAGTGAGAGCGTGATCTCTTAAGAAGTGTGTCCTAGGGTGTTCTTAAGAGTGTTTCGGGTACTTACCTTTTCTCCGACGTCGCCAATTACCTGTTCGAGAGGGTGATCTTTGATTGTTCTCCACTCGTTAGGCATTTTCGTTTCTTTCTCCAATTGTGGCGCTTCCTCCATTGGTTGTTCCAAAATTTCGTCTTGATTTTCCTTAGGCGTTTCCTCTTGTATTTTGTCTTTCAAGCTATCTAAGATACCGACCGATCCGATGCCGATAATCTTTCCTTTATTGTTGTCACCAAAAATAACACTTCCTCCTTCTTTGTGTTCTAGTTGAAGGAATTTGGATTCGTCTCCCGTCATGTGCTTGGAGCATCCACTATCAAGGTACCATAGTACACTTGATCCCTTCAAACACACCTACAAAACAAATTAATGCGTTTTAGGTACCCATGCCATTTTGGGTCCTTGAGGGTTAGGCATATCATAATGATGCGATTGAGTGATATGTCTATGTCGTGTAAAACATGCAGGAGCAAAATGACCAATTCGTCTACAATAATGACAAGTCACGTTGGGATTATGCACCCTTCTAGGTTCATAGTAATTAGACGGACGAAAATTGTTCACTCTATTTTCGACACTATGGCTATTGCGCATTTCATGAAAGTCATTCCTACTATTATGAGCAGCATTTCAAGAATAATTGTTTCCAGGATAAGGTCCATTTCTAGGTGTTCTAAAAGGTTCAAACTTCCTTCTAGTGTGTGGCCTAGAATATGCATCATTTCTAGGGTAGTTATTTCTAGGTGGTAAGTCATTTCTAGGTCTTCTAAAGTGTTCAACATTTGGTCTAGCATGCATATTGGTACTAGGGTTGTTATTTCTAGGATGAGCATTTGTTTTATTAATCCTAGGTTGAGCCTTAGGTGGTTGGGGTTTGGCTTCAACCTTTTCTTTAGGCTCATTCTTAAAACCTATGCCATGCTTGGTTGAATTCAAACTAACAAGGACCTCATTCAAATTTTTGTGAGAAGAATTAAACTTATCTAAGGTGCCCTTAAGCCTTTCTACTTCATTTTTGAGATGCATGCAAGAAGTACAATTTCTAATAGAGCTTTCGGGCTTGTCGGCGCTTCTTTTTCCAAAAAACTTGTTTTCCTCTTTCAACTTCTCATTTTCTAAAACCAGTTTTTCCAAATCCTTTCTTTCAATGAGAGTTGTTTTTGAAAATTTTTTTCTTTTGAAGAAGCATTTTCCTTTATGCATTTAACAGTTTTTGAAGCTTTAATAAATTCACTATATAACTCATCAAAAGCATTTTGCATTTCTTCAAGGGAAAAGAAATTTTTAGAAGAGATTTGGCATACCTCATCTTGCTTGTCTTCTTGTGCCATAAGACAAAGGTTTGCGCTTTCCTCTTCTTCTCCTTCGCTTGAATCATCTCCGGAGTCTCCTCCCCAAGATATATATGCACGTTGCTTTTTGAAAGGTTTCTTTTCCTTTTTGATGTTTGGGCAATTTGATTTGATGTGCCCGGTTTCTCCGCATTCATAGCACTTTATTTGTTCTCCTTGCTTTTTGCCCTTTCGTTCATACTCTTTTCGCATGAACTTTTGAAATCTTTTGATAACGAGTCCAAACTCGTTGTCTCCGTCCTCATCAACTTGCGGTTGGCTTATGCTTTCCTTTAGAGTGATTCTTTGCCTCCTTTGATCATCAACAAGAGGGTTAAGTATAGTAGATTCATAAGTCTTAAGATTACCTCTTAATGCGTCGATGGTAACATTTGAGATGCCAATGGACTCTTGAATCGCGTCGGCCTTTGATCGCCATGCCGGAGTGAGACTTCTAAGGATTTTTCGGACAAGTTCCCTATCCGTGAAAGTCTTCTTGAGAGCATGTAGTTCATTTACGATTATTGAAAATCGTTCAAACATTTCATCTACCTTTTCACCTTCCTTCATGTGAAATAATTCACAAGCATGGGTTAGGAAATCAATTTTGGCTTCCCTTACCTGGTCCGTACCTTCGTACGTAATTTCCAGCTTGTCCCACATTTCCTTCGCCATTGTGCAACACGATGTTTTCCTGTAATCGTCAGCATTTACAGCACAATATAATAAATTAATTGCATTAGCATTATTTTGCACCTTTCGGACATCATCCGCGTCATATTCTTCTTCGGACTTGGGAACTCATTCGTTTTCAACCTTTTTGGTTGGAATTTGATTTCCCTTTGTTATCACCTTCCAAAGATGAAAATTTTTTGCTTGAACGAAGATTTTCATCCTCTCCTTCCAGTACGTATAGTTTGTACCGTTGAATAGTGGTGGTCGGGTGGAGCACTGTCCTTCCTCTATTCCTGCAAAAGAGTCACGAGTAGAAGCCATGGAAGTTTCTCTCAAACTGTTAAGTCTTCAGAGAGTTGGGCTCTGATACCAATTGTTAGATAATACGCTTAACGCTAGAGGGGGGGTGAATAGCGTTATAATAAATTAGCGTAAACTTGCAGAATTTAAAATTTGCAGGAAATAAATAAGTACAATAAGTAAGAAAGAACACACCGAAGTATTCTGGTTCACCACAACCCGTGGCTAGTCCAGTCCCCGAGAGACTCTCTCGAGATTTCCACTAACTTGTCAAGCTTCCGGGTGCTTAACAAACCTTTACAACTTGAGGACACAAGCCTCAACACCTTTGCTCGGAGATACAACACTCCAAGACTTCAACCAAGGAAACACAAGTTCCTTCTTACAACAAGAGAATAACAATTCTCTTCAAGTGTACAATACACTAAGCACTCAAACAAGACACTCCTTAATGAGTAGAGATGAGTAAAAGAACAAGATTACAACAACTTTGAACAATATTTTGGCTCTCAAAAACTTATGTAATGAATATAAAATAATAAGCAATAGAGTATGCAAGCTTTAGCAATTGAATGATCAGTTGTTGTGTGTTATTGTGTACTCAAAAGACTGAATTTAAGCTGTATTTATAGTTGAAAAACTTGGCATTACCGTTGCCTAATTGCCAATTAAGAACTGCTGATTTTACTCTGTGACAATCGATTGTCAAGAATCCACAATCGATTGTTTGCCAATCGTTCCAAAAATCAATCCAGATTTTACGCTTAACAATCGATTATCTAAGATCAACAATCGATTATTGGCAACGTTCAAAAAATCATTTCCAGATTTTACGTAAAACAATCGATTATACAAAATCAATAATCGATTATTCAGCAACGTTCAAAAAATCCTTTCCAGATTTTAATTTCAACAATCGATTATACAAAATTAATAATCGATTACTCATCAACGTTCAAAAAATCTTTTCCAGATTTTAATTTCAACACTCGATTGTACAAAATCAACAATCGATTACCTGACGGTATTTGAAAATATTTTGGCAACGGTTAGTTATACAATCGATTATACTAAGTTAACAATCGATTATATATCAGTCTTGAAAAATCAATTTAGACACTGCCTCGTGACAATCGATTGTTATATACTCACAATCGATTATTTAATAACTTTGAAAAAGTCTGGAAGACACTGTCTCAACACAATCGATTGTCATATGTTCACAATCGATTATTTTGTGACTTTGAAAAATCTGATGGACACTGTCTCTTCACAATCGGCTGTCATTAACTTCACAATCGATTATTTTGAGCGTTGAAAAACTTTGATGGACACTGCCTTATCACAATCGATTGTCATAAGGTTCACAATTGATTGTCATGCAGGTTTGAAAAACCTGATGCTCACTTCCTTAACACAATCGATTGTCATTAGTTCACAATCGATTGTCATGCAGTCTTGGCTTAACATAATCGATTATCATAAGTACATAATCGATTATCTTAGTCCTAATTTTAGAGGCATGTTTAAAAATCATTTTGACTAAAGTAAATATGCATGATTTAAAATCATTTAGCATTAAATTAAATATGCATGATTTTGTAAAAATAATTTTACGAGAGAAGTCATGTCATGAGTCAAGTTGTCGGATAAAGATCACAATTAAGAACGACTCATGTAAAACTATAAAACTTGGTCTTGTGCTTGAATCTCGTTATATATCAATTGTGCGCTTGTACTTGAACTTCGTCATATATAATTTCGCATCGTTTGTCATTCATCAAAACCTACACATATGAACACACGTTTTAGTATAATGCTTTGGGAACGTGTTTCCAACAAAGTAAAGGGAGAATTTTGGCAAATTTCATATTATGCTTCATAGGGTAAGAGAATCATGGGATGTCTTAGTTTTTTTTGGTAAAGAATGCTTAGTGCATAGAGCAGGAAGTTGCTTGGTTGTATTGGGATAATGATTTTATTCTGCGGTGTCGGAATGCCAACGAGGCAGGGTTGGTTATGTTCTTTAGATACCAGATAAATTGCAGTTAAATAAGAGTGAATGACTCTCAAGAATGATTCTAATGTGTCTAAGATTATACAGGGAAAAATCGGGTATATTAAGGTTGTATATGTTGTTAGAAACTATGTTGTCAATGGAAGAGGTCAAGACTTTTGGTGGTTCTATGTTAACTAGGGGATTCTATGTATCAGTATCAAGAAGGCAAGGGTAACGGAGTCAGATTCGTAGAAAGTTCTTCAAATTATTTGGAATGTGGCGTTTCATAGAATGATAGAGAGAGTATTCAGCGGCTTATGTGACTCAATTAGTGTAGTTTTTTGCTTGGGTCTCTTGTAGTGAGTCTGGGGTGAGGAATTGTGGTGCTACAAGAAGTGGAATATCAATTTTAATGTGAATTAGAAAGAAACTTAGATCGCGGGAGTAGCTTGATAGCAGAGCAGACCGGTGTGGTAAGGATATGATTAATTCCTTGTGTATTTTCGAGGTGATGAGTTCTTACAAGTATTTTGCAGCAATGCTCTTAGGTTTTTATGGCGCTTTGCTTGGTCGAGTTAGAAGAATTTAGTCCCGGCATGTCTGATTTGTGCAAAGGTATCTCGGAGAGCTCTTGATGGTTCTTACCATTTTTTGGAGATGTGTATCTTCCATGGGCATGCGCAGCATGGGATGTATAGTGATTTTTCTTCTAGATGGGACCAATGGAAGAATCTAGACTATTGGTTACGTAGATGTCTTTGGCTCGGAAAGGAGATGAAGTTATCATGTTATCCTAGGATGGTATTGTATATGCGGGTCGTTGTGAAGGATCGAGAATTGTGTGTGTGAGGTTTCAGTTCAGATCTGAAACGAAGTTAATAAAACTCTTAGGTAGTGGGTAGCCTCAGATAATTAAGGAAATGTTATTGTTAATTGGTAGTGATTTGACGAGAGTATATGATTCAATAAAACGAAAATGTGATTAAGTTGATGGCACTTCCATTGTATTGCGGTACTTTCAGGCTAGGTCAACTGCTGATAGTTGAGTTTGCTTGGTGGCATAGAAGAATTTTTGAGTATCTCTCATGAAATGACTGGGTATTAGATGCGTGGCAGGTATTTAGACGACGGAATTAGGATCGGATATGGTGATTCGTATGCCGTGTGAATTGAGACGGAAGTTCTTATATTCAGGCTATATTGTGGTTGTGGACTGTGTGTGTCGGCACTATTTAGCGATTATGGGGATTATGGAGGCCCGAGTGGATCTTTTGTTGCTTGGTATGTTAGATATTGGATTTTATATTGGGGTTAGATTGGTTGTCTCTATGTCGGATTATTTTGGGCAATTGCACTACGGGCTATGCCGAAGATGCCACAAGTCGAGTGGTGAGGTACGTCGGAGTATATCCTGGTAGAGTGGTTTTATATTTCGAAGACCCAGTGGATGGCTAGGAATTTTCTTTCATACATGGGCTCTTGTGATGAGTGTCAGTGCTGAGGCTTCTTATATTGATTCAGTTACGGTGTTGAGGGACTTTTTGGATGTGTTTCCTATGGCTGAGCATGCCGCCAGGGCGAGGTTGTGGATTTCGGTATTGATTTGGTGCTGGGCACCCTGTCGTATGGCACCGGTAGGAGTTATAGTAATTAAAGGAAAAACTTCATGATTTCCTTTATAAAGAGTTCATTGTTAGGCCAATATGGATGCGTGTTCTGGCTTGAGTCGGCTTGGTTGGCCCCAAATTGTATTATTGAGGGATATGTTGATTCGACTGTTATTGAGCTTACTAGTGATTTGGGAGATGTGGATTTTCTATGTTACAAGACGTTATGATTTGTTTGTTATGGGCACATATGGTGCAGTTCTATTGGGGTTCATAGTGGAAGTCGAGCGAGAAAGGTAATTTGATATTGCTCGATTGATGAGATACCGGTTATGTTCTATCGGTCTGCGTGGTATATGTTACTTGTTTCACTGTGGGTGTAGTGATTTTCCTTGGTTCCAGGCATCAAATTATGCGCGATTTTCAAATTCGAGCATAGTGACTTGAGGTGTTACATGTGGAATTGTGTTTGGATAGGATCGTGCATTTGCCGCGAAGCTTAATGGAGATATGACCTTATGAGTTAGATTCATGTGTTCTATTTCTATGATGCGAGACGAGTTCTCAGCCGTGTATTGTAATGATACTGGTGAACTTGAAGTAAATCTCTTTCATTTGAGTCAGTTTCATGATGTAAGTATGTTCGGATTGTTGCTTATTAGTGCGCGGCCTGCGCAAAATGTGGCCTTAGCATATCTTAGTGTCTCATCTCACCATAGTAGTTGTGTTGGATTAGATGAGGTCATAAGGGTCTGTAATGAATACAAACAGATTCGATTTCAGCATGCTTGATGGATAAATATCGAGGTTCGGTTTAGAAATTTGCTATGGTACTTGCTAAAGAAGAAGTAACTTCATGGATGGCTGATTTGAGAAATGGTTATGGTTTATTACGTGTTTCATTTATCATTTCAATATATGGAAGTGTTGGAATGAGACATTTGTTGGTAAGAGGTTTTATACCGGTATTCGGGTGTTATGTGCAACTGTTGTGAATGGAAGTTACCACTACATGTGTTTGAGTTACGTGGTATATCAAATAATTGCACTTGAGGTAGCAGGCAGGGGTTATAATAGTTGGTTCGGGCCAATCCAAAGTACAGGTGTGTGGTTTTAATCGTATTGATGGTTTTAGAAGTGAAAATATGGTTTTATGATTTATAGGCTAGACTGGATTATCTATGTTTAGTTAAAAATTTGTAATCGGACCTATATAAGATAGGGTGAAGTGGGATCACCCCCGGGTATATGCATGGTAAGGTTATTCAATGATTGGTTGGCTTTTAGAACAACTCTAGGTACATTCAAGGACGTGTTTAAGTGGGAGAGGATGTAACGACCCGACCAGTCGTTTTGAGCTTTTGCACTTTGATTGCCAGTTTTTGGTCACGACTTTCCCCGTGTAATGTATTGTGAGTGATGTAGATTGTTGGTTTTGGTTTCGAGAAAATCGGAATGAATTTGAAAAAACAGTATCAATTGAAAGCTTTGAATTTAAAAGGTTTGACAAAGAGTTGACTTATTTGTATATGAGCTCGGATCAGCATTTTTATGATTTATTTAGCCTTGTTGGGTGATTTAAGACTTAAGAGCGTGATTAGAACTTGGTTTTGAAGGTCTGTAGTAGAATTTGGATTGAATTGGCGAAGTTAAGATTTTGGCGATCTCCGGTTAGTAGGTGAGATTTGATCCGGGAGTCAGAATGAAATTCCAACAGTTGCAGTAGCTTGGTTATGTCATTTAGAATATGTTCAAAATTTTAGGTTATTCGAACGTTGTTTGGTCGGGTTTTTTATCGAAAGTGTATTTCGGAAGTTTTTAGAAAAATTAGCCTTCAAATCAATGAGTTTTGGGTAATTTAATGTTGTTTAAGGTTTTTTGATGATTGGAAAATTTTTGAGTGATGTCATGGATTATGTTGGTAGCTTTGGTTGAGGTCCCGAGGGCCTCGGGTGATTTTCGGATGGTCAATCGCACCAATATCTATATTGAGGAGTTAGAGAAATTGTAGCAGCAGTTGCAATCAATTTTTGGCCTTCGCAATCGCGTGAGGTCCCTCGTGATCGCGGAGAAGGAATATGGGATGGCTTGAGTTTGGCCTTCGCATTCGCATTTGAGGTCCCGCATTCACGGAGGGCCCTGAGCTTGCGCTTTGCATTCGCGTATAAGTAATTGGGGGTCAACTATTTTGCTTTTCTCGTTCGTATCATTATGGCCGCGTTCGCGTAGATCTGGGATTTAATGCATCGCATTTGAACCAGAATATCGCATTCGGATAGAGTTAATTTGAGAGGTGGAAATTTAGTGCTTCGTGATTGCAAGACTTGGATCGCGATCGCGATGAAGTAATGGTCAATATTGACAAGAATATTTGAAGTCACTTCAGCCGCAAATTTGAGTCATTTTTCCTCCATGGTTGACCAATTTGAGAGCTTCTTAGTGGAGAGTAAAAAGCGATTCTAGGAGAATCAATTACAGGTAAGATTTTTAATTTAAAACTTGTTTTTATTGGGAATTCTAAGAAATTCATGGAAACTAAGCCTAAAATTGAAGAACTTGGGCTTGAGAAATTGGACTTTTAAATTGGGATTTGACGGACCATTTAAGGTCGGATTTTAGAACTTTTGGTATGTACGAACCTGTGGGAAGATAAGGAACCCGTTAATGTGAAATTTTCTGAGTTTCGAGAAGTAGGCCCAGGGCTCGGGTTTTGGTAATTTCGGGGTTTTTTCCCGATATTGATTGTTTTCGCCTGGGCTTTGTTGTCTTAGCATATTGTTATGTATTCGTTCTAATTTTGAATAGATCTGACACGCGTGGACATTGATTCGAGGGGAAAAGGCATCGCAAGCTAGATATTTTGCCAGTTTGACGTAAGTAATGATTATAAATGATATTCTGAGAGTTTGAAACCCCAGATTCCACATCGTAGTGCTATATTCAGGTGACTTGCACGTCGGATAGCGAGCGTGGGGTAGAGCACCATTGGGGATTATGACTTGGTACGTCCCGATTGATGATTTTACCGTGTATTTGACTAAAACTTACTTGTTATCATCATGATTTGGGCTAATTGCCATATTTGGGTTTCGTGTAAATTATTTGAACCCTTCGGGGATTATTATCACTGCTTCATCGCTATTTTGACTTATTGTTTGAACTCAGTCATGCTGATTTCACTATTTTACAACTCAGCCATTTTGCTCAGTTTTGAGACTTAAATGATATTATAAATGATATTTTGGGCTGAGAACTACTATTTTAAAAATGCCCGAGGGGCTTGTGATGATTTTTATCTAACTGAGTGAGGCCGAGAGCCTGTGTTGTGAGGATACTATGGGATCGGGCTGCGCACTACAGCAGTGTAATACTAGTACCAATATGAGGCTGAGGTCCTGGATTTCATGCCACGAGATGGCTTGATATTTGCACTTGGGCAATAAGGGGCCCCTCCCAGAATCTACATGCCCCTAGTAAGCGCCGTCGATCAAATATATGGATCGGGTTGCACGCCGCAGTGATGTATGGATCAGGGTGCACGCTGCGGCAATATATGGATCGGGTTGCACGTCGCAGTGGTTACTATATGATACTGATCTATGTGTTTACTTGCTTCATTTGTCTGCCATTATCTATTGTCTGTGATTCTTCACGAGGTATCTATCGAATTGTCTGGCATTATCTGTTGAGTGAGTGTTGTGCCCGAGGGGCAGATTTCTATAATTATCTGCACTATTTGTTTTGCATTCATTTGCATAAATGTTGAAAAAGCCATTTTCAAAGGAGTCTTAAATTGAGCTAAGGCATTTTCTCATATTTCACAGCTTCATTGTTTTTCTCAAAAGGTTTTACACTGCTCTGTACATCATGATGGTTTGAATCAAGTTATTTCTTACTACTAATTTATTATTTACCCTTATTACTCATGGCGTTTGAGTACTCACTTTACTCCCAGCATCTCGTGTGCAGATGCATGTATTTGTTCACCCGGTAGCGGGGTTTAAGCTGATTAGAGGCTAAGTTATCGGAGTTTAGCGAGGTGACTGCCAGCATTCATAGCACCACATTTCTTACTTTTGCTTATCAGTCCTATTTTAAATATTTCGAGCCTTGTAGTTGTATTTATACTCTAATAGATGCTCGTGACTTGTTACAGCCCGATTTGGGCTATGTTTCGATTGTTTTCCGCACTTAATAAAGAGATCTTTGTTTAGACTGTGATTATTTAATTATGCTAAAATTGTCTGTTAATATTTAACTATTCGAAAGAGGTGAAATAGGTTGGTTGGCTAGCCTTGCCTTCACAAGAGGTGCCATCACGACCTGATCGGGGTTTGGGTCGTGACACCTTTAGGATATGAATTGGACTTTTAGTTTATGAACTAGACTTGTAGTATTTAAATTTCAACTTTCGAATATCATTTGAACCTTTAATTTATGAATTGGACTTTTAATTTATAAATTGAAATTTTAAGATTCGAATTGAACATTTAGAATATGAATTAAAATTTTAGTTTATAAATTGAGTATTTTAGGATATGAATAGGACTTGTAGTTTATATATTGAGTATTTTAGCATATAAATTGAACTTTTAGTTTATAAATTGAACTTTTAGTTTGTAAATTTTAAAAAAATATTAGGATATGAATTAAGTAAATTAACTTGTTCTTGTTTTATTTATATAGATGGAACATCGTACTTCGATGTATAATAGGAATTAGCCTCATCGGTGGGGATTGTGGAAGGAATTAGTAGAAGGGGTTGATGACTTAATTAGACATGCAATGTCACTTCCGCCATACCGAAATGAAGGAGTAATTAGGTGCCCATGTGTTAGGTGCGACTGTATAAAGTTTGGAAAATCGAAAGAAGTTAAGCTTCATCTTTATAGTAAGGGGTTTATAACGAATAATTTTGTGTGGACTAATCATGGAGAGATCGACGGTAGCCATGGGATATTTCATGACATGGTTGTTGGTGAAAGCAGTAGGTCAGTGGAGAGTACAAATCGTGATTCCAGAATTCATGATGTGGTTGCGGATGCTTTTGGAATGCACTTAGGGGTGGGCCCATTGAAAATGTTGAACAAACTCTTAATGATGATGCAAAACATTATTATGAACAGTTAGAGAAAGCTAGTCATTCACTACGTAAGGGAAGTCCTCACTCTAAGTTGTCTGTTTCAGTTAGATTACTAAGTATCAAATCTGATTGGAATATTTGAAGCCATGGACTCTTTCATTGACCTTATGCGTGAACTAGTTGACCTCGACATCGAATTACCTGGTGATTTCTATAAGGCAAAGAGATTAGTTTCAATGTTAGGACTTTCGTCAATGAGAATTGATTGTTATGAAGATGGTTGCATATTATATTATAAAGATAATGCAAATTTAAGCAGTTGTTAATTTTGCGAAAAGCCTCGTTTCAAGAGGCTTTCCAGCGGGAAGATGGTCGCTATCAAAGTGATGCAGTATTTACCTTTTATGCCTAGGCTAAAGAGGTTTTAAACGTCGATGAGTTCTGCTCCGCATATGAGATGGCACTTTGAAAATAGAAGAACACCTGGTGTTATGTGTCATCCATCAGATGGAGAAGCTTGGAAGCACTTTGATAGGACATATCTAGATTTTGCTAGTGAACCAAGGAACATTCGGTTAGGTCTGTGTGCGGATGACTTCACGCCTTTTTCTGTATCTATGACACCATATTCATGTTGGCATGTCTTTCTTACACCTTATAATACACCACCCGAGTTGTGCATGACTAGTCTATACATATTCTTAAATTGTATTATCCTCGGTCCACGTAATCCAAAAAGTTTGATAGATGTATGTTTGCTACCTTTGATTGATAAGCTGAAACAATTGTGGTACGATGGTGTTGAAACATATGACACATAACCGAGCAGAATTTAAATTTTTGATCTAATTTAATGTGGAAAAATAACGATTTTCCTACGTATGGAATGTTGTCTAGGTGGATGACTGCTGGGAAGCAAGCTTGTCCTTACTGAATGGAAAATAGTAAAGCATTCACTTTGAAAAATGGCCGAAAGCATCATGGTTTGATTGTCATTGTCAATTTTTCACTCCTGATCATGATTTTAGAAGGATGAAAAATTCATTCAAAAAAAATTAAATGGAATATGATTCTCCACCTCTGATACTTTCAGGTGAGGAAATTTGGCAAAGGGTCCAGAACTTCAGTAAAGTTACTGAAGCTCCACCTTATACATTCCCCGGATACGGTGTTACTCATAATTGGAGGAAACAGAGTATATTTTGGGAGTTGCCTTATTGGAAAGATAATATTCTCTGTCCCAATCTTGATGTCATGCATATTGAGAAGAATTATTTTTATAATTTGTTCAACACGGTGATGGATATAAAAGGTAAGACAAAGGATAACCCGGCGGCTAAAATGGACTTACAAGAATATTGCAGGCGGCTTAAATTATACATGCATATAGAAAACAATGGTAAGATATTCAAGCCCAAAGCAAGTTACACGTTCACTTTGGAGGAAAGACGACAAATTTGTGATTAGGTAACGAAATTGAAGATGCCTGAGGATTTATGCTTCGAATTTTGGAAAAAAAGTTTATATGGAGGTAGGGAAGTTGAGCATTTGAAAAGTCATGACTGTCATGTTTTCATGGAGACCTTCGTGCCTATTGCATTTTGTGGTTTGTCTGAAAGAATCTAGAAACCCATCACAGAGATTAGTTTGTTTTTCAAAGACTTGTGTTCTTCCACATTAATGGAAAAAAACACTCCGGATGAATCAAAACATTCATGTAACTTCTAGTAAGATGGAAACGATAGTTTTGTGTGGGTTTGTTGATGTGATGGAACACCTTCCAATCCACTTTGTACACAAGGCACGACTTGGAGGGCCTGTTCAATGTAGATGGATGTATCCCTTTGAGAGGTAATATTATAAGTTTGCTGTATTTTTCTATTTTATTTGAATGTTATGGGCTAACCTGAAATTATGTAGGACATTTGGCAAATGCAAATAATTAGTTAAGAGGAGGAATAGGATTGGAGCATCTATATGCGAAGCTTATTTTACAAAGGAAAATGCTCATTTTAGTTCTTATTAATTTGAGAGCAACGTGCCATGTTCTAGGAATTGGCCCAACAGGCACATGGTCGACCTTATGAATGATCCGTTATATCCGCCTATGTCCATATTCAATCAACCAGGCCGATGTTCTAAGGGTTTTATAAAGAGAAGTTTGAGTGATATTGAGTACAAGGCAGCTGCACTTCATGTATTGCTATATTGTCCCAAAGTTGTACCATTTCTCAAGTAAGTATTGATTTAATAGTTATCAAAATATAAAATTTACTGTGATTATATCTCAATGCAACTACTAGAAATATTTGATGTGTCACAGGTACTTCGTGGGTCAATTTGGCCATGATGCTGTACATACGACATTTGATGCGTGGTTCATAAAATTTGTAAGTTTATCCTTAAAATATTCTAACACTGTGTAGGTAAACAATGTTTCAAAGTTATGCTAACTTATGAGTAATTTAACAATATGTAGGTAGATGATCCAAATAATGGTGTAAATCAACATTTGAAAGATATATCTTGGGGACCTGGGGTTCAGGTTACAACAATGTCTAAGTACATTGTGAATGGTTATAAGTTTCATACATAGGATTGCTTTAAAAATAAAAAAAAGCAACAACAGTGTGGTATGGGTTCAAGGTTGTGATGGAAACCAAGTTGGAGATATTGATTATTATGGTATGCTCAAAGAAATAATAGAACTAGAATATACAGGTTGGCCATATAAGAAATTGATACTCTTTAGATGCATGTGGTTTGACCCAAATACAACAAGAGGTACAAAAGTACACAAAATACAACAAAATTGAGGTTAATCATACGAGAAAGTATGATCGCTATGATCCTTTCATAATTGCACATAATGTTAGGAAAGTGCATTATGCTCCTTATCCATTGCTGCGGATTGGTGGGTTGTAATCAAAACAAAGCATGTAGGTAGGGTCGACGTCGAGAATGTGTTAGGTGTTGCATATCAAAATGATATCTCCATTGTTCACCAAATAGTGGAAGAACTTTTAGCAAATGATTTGGAACATCCTGAACACATAATGGAAGAAGTTGATATAAGAATAATAGAAAACAAGGAATAATAATCAACTGATAAAGCTCAAACTAATGAGGAAGAAGAATTCTCTGACGAGGAACAATACGTCGATGAGTTTTACAAAGTTGGTTTCTTTAATAACTCTTGTTTATAGCTAGTTTCTTTATATATTTCAATATATATATATGTATTATATTATGCAGATGACAGGCAAGGGTCGGGTTGACAATGACCCTAATGGTTCTCTGGGTCGAGAAAAGGATAGGATGCCAAGGAGGAGGGTAGAAGATAATACTCAATCTTTTCTACCCTTTTCTGATGTTCCTATTCCTATGTCTTTGCCTCCACACAAGGGCTATTCTGAGCTGCCACAACATCACACGCCCTACACTTTCGTGCAGACCCCAAGTCTTTCGTCACAGGGCCATAGGACTATACGTCCGGCATACAATCCACCTATTTCACTACCATGTGGATCACACCCATCAGTATTACATGGATCGTACAGATCCATGCTACATCAACATGGATCACAGCCATAAGTTTCACAACCACTCGGGTCACAGCAATCAGTATCACAGCCACTTGTTGTCCATCCAGCTATGTCGCGGTCACAGGGATTGCATCTATCTTTAGCAAGGACTCCATCTATTTTAAGCCTTTGCCTGTGAGATACTAGCTTTGACCGCCTACACCTTCCACACGTGCCTTTGATGTACATATTTTGGACGGTGAAACCGATGCTGACGAGGAGGTGCATTATGATCAATATGGCAAGATCATCATAGTCCTTGAGGGTGATGGGTAAGACTTATTTGTTATTTTTACGTTTGTTGTTTTGTACAGTTTTTACTAAGATATTAATTAGTCATTTTATTAAATTACAAGTTTATTCCGAGAAATAATACTACGAGGATAATCACCAAAGAAACCAGAAAGCTTTATGATGGCCCTTATGCGTCTTGGTGTGAATTCCCATTCTCACTAAAGGAGAACATTTTCAATGAATTTAAGGAGTAAATGTTCTTTTAAGCAATATAATTATTTATATTTATGATATTTCCATATAATATTTAACTTCTGAAATATAGAGAAAGTGTATATGGGAACACTACCATAGCACAGACGTGGCTGCGAATTTTTCATCTCAAATCTCGCAAGCGGTTGTGACATACTTTCTCCAAAGCTAGAAAGTTGAACCAAAAGTCTGATTGGTTACTTCAGAACTTATGCAAGGATTTTCCAAGGTAATGGCTTACTGCAGAGTTCTTTGAGAAGAGCGAAAAAGGAAAGAAAGCTCGCGCATCTGAGAAGGGAGGATCCTTGCACATTGGAGGTGCGGTCAGCCTAGGGACAATAAAAAGAAGAATGGTACGTTATTGCATAATTTATTTTAATTTTCAAAGAATATCTATTCTATTTATTAACTAAAATTTATGAGTTTTCAGGAAAAGAAGTTGGGTCATCCGATGAACCAAGATGAGCTATTCAAGGAGACTCATATTGTGAAGAAGAAGAAAGACACAGATCAAAAAAGGTGGGTCGAGGGACGAGCCTCGACTGCACATGTAAGTTTTCACTTTTCATTAAGTATTTTAATTTACAAAATATACATTTTGAAATACTAATTAAATTTACTTTTTCTTATAGGGTCGCTTCACAACTGTAGTGGAGGAACTCATATGTAGTCATCCACCTAATGAGTTGGGCGAGCTAATCCAACCTTCAGACGAGGATGCTGAAAGAATGTCGACGGAGGCTATAGGTGGTCCAAAATGGGGGAAGGTATAAGGGGTTCCTACTAAGAAATTCCATCACTGTAGGTGTGGAGTGCAAGGAATAGGGACTTCCTCACAAGCCAAGCAACTTGATGGATAGAGCTTCTCCGCTATGCAGGAGAATACATAAAGCTCACATCCGAGCTAGAACCGTCCAAGGAAAGAGAAAAGCTTAGAGATGCTCAGTACATTGGCATGCAAGCTCAGTACCACTGCATGCAAGAGCAGCTCAAATCTCTCCTAGCTTCTAGAGCTTTTCCGATTCCCCGATCTCATTAGCCATCTCCAGAGGCTCGCCTTCCTGCTGCCCGTTCCTCTCATCCTCCAAGTGCTCGTTCCTCCCATCCTCCCCATAATCGTTCTTCCCCTCCTCAACAAGTAGACCTTTTTGAATACCGTCATGCTAATGAAAGTTCATCAGACGATTATGATAATTATGTACAAAACACTCATTGACTATTAGATAATTTTAACTCGACAAATACAATTGGTTTTCGAATGGGCTTGTAATAAGAGTTAACTAGTCTTAGTTTGGTTAGCTTAATGTGGTAGTTCTATTGAACTTTAAACTTTGTTGGTTTTAATGTTGGTTTTAATGTTGTTCTTCTATTGTTGTTGTTGTTATTGTTGTTGTTGTTTTGTTGTTGGAATTATTGTTGTTGTTGCTTGTAATAGGGTTTTGGTATGACTAGCATGTGGTGTAGCTGCCAAAATACACAGAAAAATGACCAACTTTGGTCTCTATTTTATCACTTTTCATTTAAAAAACGGATAAGGGTCAAATATATCCTTGTACTATTCAAAATAGGCCATATTTATCCTCCGTTTGAATTCTTTAACAAATATATCCCCACTGTTATACATTTGGGCCACATATACCCCTCCACTGTTAAAACTTGTTTCCACATTATTTTTTAACACGTGGCATTCAACGATTGGATCAGATTAGCCCATCCATTCCATTTTTTAAACCCGCCCGACCCCATTTCTTTATATGCACTCCAGCGTTAATTTCCAATTGTAACTCTTCCCTTTCATCTTCCTCCCGTTTGGCTTAACTAAATTTTATTAGTGTCATAATTTCAAACATTTGGAGGCATCCAAAATACAAAGAGACGGAGAGAACGAAGTTAGCATTTCAACGTATATCAGCAATTCTAAGTAGTATCTCATACACCACAATGCATATCCGAACATCTATTCAATACACCAACTTAGCAACTTGGCGGGAAAAAGCCAGCTGTTTCTTGCCAAAGTTCTCAAATTTGATCATGAACTTAAAAAATCGATGAAACTCACATCTGCAATTTTACTGATTGGAGACTCCCTGAACAATTTCAAACACGGAAATTGTGAACCAGCCACCGCAGCAAATGCACGCCCAAAGTAATCCGCAAATCGCATCAACTGTATTTCTTGCTGAGATTCATACGAAACCTTCAAATAAAGACATCCAAAAAAAATAACACGTGGTTTTTATGAATGGAAAAACAAAACCATGCACAAATATATATAAAGAAATGGGGTCGGGGCGGGTTAGAAAAGTGGGTCAGGCGGGTTTAAAAAATAGAATGGGTGGGCTAATCTGATCCAATCGTTGAATGCCACGTGTTAAAAAATAATGTGGAAACAAGTTTTAACGGTGGAGGGGTATATGTGGCGCAAATGTATAACGGTGGGGATATATTTGTTAAAGAATTCAAACGGAGGATAAATATGGCCTATTCTGAATAGTACAAGGATATATTTGACCCTTAACCATTTAAAAAATAATAATTTATCTCGGAAATAGTGACCAACGTTGGTTGCTTCTTACCCAAATTTCTAAAATGGTGACCAACCTTGATCGCTATTCCATAAAAAAAAATCTAAAAATATAGCGACCAATTTTGGCCGCTTATTTTTAAAAAAAAATTAATAAAAAATTAATAAAGAAGCAACCAACCTTGGTCTCTATTTCCCACATTTTAAAATATAATATTTGAATTAGCGACAAAAGTTAGTCATTTTTTATTGATTAATAATAAATTAAAAAAATGTATTTTACACTTAGAAACTAACGATGGTTGCCAAAATTATATTTAAATTAATAAAGCGGTCAAAGTTAGTTGCTATAGTCTTTACCCAACATATTTGATCCTTTTACCTTAGAGACCAAAGTTAGTCGCTAGTTAGCGACCAACTTTGGTCCCTAAAATAAAGGGACCAGCTTAATATCGACCAGGCCTGTTTGGCTGTTTTTTGGCCAATAAATGACCAATTTTGGTCGCTTTTTGTGGTCACTTTTCTGTATTTCTAGTAGTGATTGTTACCATGTGAATTCTATTATTTCTTTTGTTATGTCACGACCCGAAATCCACTAAGGGTCATGGTGGTACCGGACACTGCTGTCAGGCAAGCCAACCAAATTACTTCTTGAAGTTCTCCTTCTAACAATCTTGAAAACTAAGATTTTTCTTCAATTTTTATAAATAAAAAGAAATATAACCGCTTCAATTCGAATTAAATAATAGGCAATTAATAAAATATTTCAAAATCATCACAGAACCCGTTGTCACAAGTGCATGAGAATTTACTAAGACAGAAATAAAATACAATACCGTCCAGAATACAGACAGAAAGTAAATATATTATGCTGGAAAGGGACTATACCGACTGTAGTCCACCTCGAACAATGCAACTCACCTAGTCCCTGAATCATTTGTGTTGCTACGCCCAATAGGCCACTAATAACACATGAACATGTGCAATGAAAATGCACAGAACTGCAGTATGAGTGCGAAAACACTATATACTCAATGAGTATTCTGTCTAATCTCGAAGAAGTAGAGACGAGAGGTCGACTTCGACACTTACTAAGGGTCCAATAATGTGATGTCAATAATACATTAAATCCTGGATTTCCATAAACATGATTTAAACCCAATAGAAGGAAACAAGTAAATAATTGATTCATTTATAGGAAATTTTCAAAATTTCTTTTTATTTTTATCAAAATATTCTCATGCCATGAAGAGGCAATAAAAACTTTAATAAGTTCAAGGAAGAAATACATGCATGTGCAAATCATGCCAAGGTCGAAGGCCCGCTTCAACAGAAAATAAACTATGCATTGCTGAGGGTCGAACAACGTGAACCATAGATGCATCTATTTAATCTGCCGAGGTGTTCGGCCCGATCTAAAAACAAACACACACAGGCATTCAATCAAGAAGTCAACATGGAAAAAATTTTAGAAGAAAAGCCAATTCTCATTTAATAAATTATGAAAATGAAGTTTAAATTCTATTAAAAAATCATTTACTAATTTGATGTTATTTACTCAAGTTGTCAATAAGTCTATAATTAAGGTTATAATTTCTAGAAACAGCCTCTCTACTCTTCAGGGTATGGCAAGGTCTACATACATATTATCCTCACCAGACCCCACCTGTGGGAATATACCAGGTTGTTGTTGTTATTTTTGTTGTTATTGTTGTTGTTGTTGTTGTTGTTGTTGTTGCTGTTGTTGTTGTTGTTGTTGCTATCAATAAGTTTATAATTAATCCAAGTATAGCATGCTTTTGGGTCCTAACTACCAGGACAATAGCATAATAGTAGCTACGCACGAACTCTCGTCACCTTGTGCGTACGTAGCCCCCACAATTAAGAGCACATAACTAATTATTTCACCTATAGGGACAATTCCATCATACAAGGTTATAAAGGAGACTCGCCTAACTCTGAAGATCCATGACCAGCATTCCACGCCCTTCCGATGACCCGAACCGATACTAAATGCTCCAAAACTAGCCAAATAATAGGCAAATCAATGAAAATACACCATACTACTTATAACAATTAAATTTATGTAAAATCTCAACTACGCAATAGGTTGACAAAATTACCCTCGGGCCCGCGTACCCAGATTCAGAAATGTTTCAAAGATAAAGTTTACCCACAACCTCACGAGTTCAAATATATAATTGGCTCTCAATTTCATGTCCAAAAGGTGGTCAAATTCCAAGAATATAAATTTCCTAGGTTCTTTTTAAAACCCCTAAATTTATACTAATTTACATGATTTTTCATGTTAAAATCTTGATATAGTCCAAGAATTTAACTTGCAATAGGTGGGAATCACTTACCGTGACATGGATGATGAAAATAGATCTCCAAAATCGCTCCTAGGTCGGCTCACACGGAGGAAATAAGATGAAATGAGCCAAGCCCATTTCTTTACACTTATACACTGCCCAGACAAGTCTTCTTCACGTTCGAGAGATCCCCATCGCGTTCGCGAAGAAGAAAATTCCCAAAAACCATTTCCCAAACTCTTCTAAAACAACCTCAAATATAATAGTTATAACCTTTTGTACAAAACATCAAATAACAAATGGTTTAAGTTTTTGAAAACTATAAACCATGATCTACAACTTTCATTTTTAGTCATTTTCCAATTCCTTATAGATTTTGAGATATATGCTTCCAAAGTTAGCCCTGTGTAACACAAATTACTTCTTCATCTTCCCCGACAGCCTATAGTGTATCAGCCATAACTATTTGTACAAAAACCAAATGCTAAATGGTATACTTTTTAATAAACTAGAAACAAAGGGCCACAATACTTTTTGTATCATTGCAAAATTCCTTATAGACTGCAAGAAATGAGTCTCCGAAGTCAGACATATGCAGTAGAGATTTCCTTCTTCGTGAACGTGAGGACATCTTTGTGAACGCGAAGAACAGAATTCCTGAAGCCAAATCCTTCTTCATGAACGTGAGGATCCACATGAACACAAAGAAAAACACCAGATACAAGGATCAACTATTTCGAAACAACCCAAAATGATCTGAAACGACCACGAAATACACCCGAGTCCCCGTCCAATCACACAAACTAGTCCCATAACATAAACGGACATGCTCGAGGCCTTATATCACACCAAACAACATTGATATCATAATCACACCACAATTCAAGCTTAATAAACTTTATAAATTAAAACTTCTACATTCGATACCGAAACCTATCAAATCACGTCCGATTGATCTCAAATTTTACACACAAGTCACATTTGACACTACGGACCAACTCCAACTTCCGAAATTTTGTTCTGACCCTGATATCAAAAGTCAACTTCTGGTCAAACTCCTCAAAAACCTTCAAGTTTTTATCTTCAACCAAATGATTCGAAAATGACCCACTGACCTCCGAATTCAATTTTGATCGTGCTCCCAACTTCAGAATCACTATGCTGATCTATTCACAGACTTGGAATCCCAAATGGACATCGATAACACTGAAATGTACTTCAAGTCAAAATTATGAAATTTCTTCCAAAATGTCAACTTCCACAGTAGGTGCCAAAATGCTCCCGGTTCATCTAAGACCCGATCCAGGTATGCCCAAGTCTGAAACCATCGTACAAACCTGCTGGAACCTTCAGATCCTGATTCTGTGATGACCCAAAGGGTCATCACCAATTTTAAATGAATTTTGTGCTTCCAAGACCTTTAATACCTCATATAGAGCTGACTCGATAAGCGTGCATAGTGCGAGCGCGTAACCAGAAAGCTTAAATATGAAATTCTGTGATAATGCTAATTTTTTATATTAAAATAAATAAATTTAACTTTGGTCAATATTTTGGGTAAACGGATCCAGACCCATTATTGGACAGTCCCGGATGGTCCGTAGAAAAAGATGGGACGTTGACGTATGCCCAGAATTGACTTCGGAAGTCCTAAGCCCATGAAATGAATTTTTAATAAAAAAAATTTTCTAAAAATGTTTAAGAAAATCTTAAATTAAACTTGATTAGAAAGCGATGGTTCGTGCCAGTATTTTGGTTCCGGCACCCGATACAGGTATTATAAATATTTTAAGTCCTTTTTGTGAAGTTTGGTTAAAATCGGAAGTTGTTTGACGTGTTTCGGACTTGAAATTCTTAATTTGGAAAGTTTGGAAAAAATGATTTGAATTTGAGGTTTAATTTATTGATAATGATGTTATTTAGGCGATTTGATCACACGGTTAAGTTTGTATGATATTGTTGATTTAGTACATGTGTTTGGTTAGGAGCCCCGAGGGCTCGGGTGTGATTCGGATGTGTTTTGGGGTCGTTTTAGCCTTAGAAAAATAGCAGATTTTTGCATCAGTTGTTGCAGACCACATTCCTTATTCGTGTTCGCATCACATCTCCTGCGTTTGTGAAACTTTATCTTTTTCTTTTTTCGCGTTCGCATCCTAGCCCTCACGTTCGCGTAGTGCTATTTGATGTTGAGGGCTGAGTCTTCTTTTACTCATCGCATTCGCATGAATCTACTCGCGTTTGCGTAGCCTTGCCGGATTCCCTCTTCGCACTCGCGTGCTGTCCCACGCATTCGCATAGAACAATTTTTGGGCCACAACATTTTTATTCTCCGCGTTCGTGTTTCTCTTCTCGCCATCGCGATGGCCTGTTAAGTGTTACTCATCATGAACGCGGCCAGCCTACCGCGAACATGATGAGTAATTTCGCCTAGTTAAATTTTAAAAATTCCAGAACAGTGTCATTACGAGATTCATTAAATTTTTCTCAAACCTTTCTTCTCCAAGCTCTTAGGCGACCATTGAAGCGATTTTTCATAAAAACCACTTGGGTTAGTAATTTTTGGCTTATTTTTTCAATTTCCTTCAATATCTATTGAAATCCTAGGCTTAAAGCATGTGATTTAAGGTAGAAAATTGGGTATTTTGGTAGAGATAGGGCTTTTTTATTTTTCTTAAATTAGACCTTGTTTTGGGGTCAAATTTGAAAACAAATGATATATTTTTGCTCGTTAGTGAATGGGTGATTTGATTTTGGTCCGAACCTCGTGTTTAGACCAAGCAAGCTTATGGTCGAATTTTGAGTTTTTGGGAAAAATGATGGGAAAGCTATAATTAGGCATTGGATTCGTGTTGTTTAGCATTTATTTATGTATTGAAGTCATTATTATATAGATACAATTGATTTGCAGCCGAATTCGAGAGAAAAGACGGTTATTGAGGATTGAATTGGCTGTGAAAGTTTGAGGTAAGTGTTTTGTCTAACCTGTGCTTGCGAGATTATGAGTTGAGTCATATTTTCTATGTGCAAATTGTCGAGTAAGACGTATAGGCATGGTGACGGGTATCTATACATTGGTGTATAGCATGACAGTGAGTCTTTAAATTGTGAATATCTTGATTTCATTGTATTTTTCTTGCCTTGGTGATGATTCCTATTTGTTGTGAAAATCTTG
Source organism: Nicotiana benthamiana (assembly GCA_034376525.1). Classification (NCBI taxonomy): domain Eukaryota; kingdom Viridiplantae; phylum Streptophyta; class Magnoliopsida; order Solanales; family Solanaceae; genus Nicotiana; species Nicotiana benthamiana. The sequence continues at coordinate 56,030,573 of CM067339.1, read as the reverse complement.
TGAAAGGAAATTGTTAGCTATGAACATCGAGGAGCATTGGCTCATGTTGTATTACAACTGTGAATGCATATGAAATCGTTGAACCCTTTGGAGCATTGACTCAAGTGATAAAGTGAGATATGAAATAAAAGTGAAAGGAAGAGAAAGAGTATTTAAACTGCTTCCTTGTCGGGATATTGTTGCTTATTGATTATTTTCCCTTGCTGGGATGTTGAGATTATTGGTGTTGTACCCTTGCCGGGATTTAATTGTTTAAATATGTTCCCTTGCTGGGATTTCTATTATTATTTTGTTTATTCCCCTGCCCCTTGTTTGTGATTGTTATCTGGGTTAGGAAGAGTGTTAAAGCACAAAGGGTGATGTCATGCATTGTTTGGGTATTTAAATTTCTTCCTTGTCGGGATATTGTTGCTTATTGATTATTTTACCTTGTTGGGATGTTGAGATTATTGGTGTTGTACCCTTGTCGGGATTTAATTGTTTAATTGTGTTCCCTTCCTGGGATTTCTATTATTATTTTGTTTATTCCCCTGCCCCTTGTTTGTGATTGTTATTTGGTTGAGGTAGAGTGTTAAAGCGCAAAAGGTGATGTCGTGCATTGTTTGTTTATTTTGAGGAAAGATTGTTAAAGCACGATGGGTGATGTCGTTACACGATGTACCATTCTGTGCAAATTATATTGATTATATGTGAGGAAAGACTGTAAAAGCATGAAGGGTGATGCCGTGAACATTTTATTTATATCATTTCTTGGTAAGGATGTGAGTAAAAGCACGAAAGGTGATGTCGTGCACATTTTATTATATCATTGCTTGGTGAGGATGAGAGTAAAAGCACGAAGGGTGATGTCGTGCACTTATTGACTTCTGATTCTTCATTGATGTCTGAACTATGTTGCTTTCTTTGTTATTTGATGATTTTTATTCGGAGTTGTTAATTTCCCCACAGCATGCTCCCGCTCCCATATTGATTGGTTAATTCATGTATTTCTTTTTCGTTGTGTATATATATATATATATATGTGTGTGTGTGTGTGTGTGTGTGTGTGTGTGTGTGTGTGTGTGTGTGTGTGTATGTATTTGAACTGCACATGCTTAGTTGGTAGTCTGGCCCTAGCCTATCACTACCTCGCCAAGGTTAGGCTAGACACTTACCAGCACATGGGGTCGGTTGTGCTGAATATATATATATATATATATATATATATATATATATATATATATATATATATATATATATATATATGTATTTGAACTGCACATGCTTAGTTGGTAGTCCGGCCCTAGCCTGTCACTACCTCGCCAAGGTTAGGCTAGACACTTACCAGCACATGGGGTCGGTTGTGCTGATACTACACTTTCTGCTCTTTTGCACAGATCCAGGTGTCTGAGCAGCTTACAGTGCATAGTTATAGTCAGGGAGCCGACCTTAAATCCACGAGACTCCGAGGTAGCCTTGCTGGCATCCGCAGGCCCGACGTCTCTTCTATCAGTTTTCATGTTCTTTTGACATTTGTATTCGAGACAGACTATGTCCTTTATTTCAAACTCTTATTTGTAGTAATCCTAGATAGTGCGTGTATTGTTGTGACACCAGGTGCTGGGTAGAGATTGTATTGGTTTCTACACATTGTTTCAATATTTAGTTCAGACTTTCGCTAAATTTTAGTTTTCTTTGTCTTTTAATTGCTTATTCATGGATAATTTAATTGTTTAATCATGTATAAAACGAGATGGGTTAATGTTTGCAAAGGTTCTTGTCTTGCCTAGCTTCCATGAGTAGGAACCATCACGACCCTCGAGAGTGGGAAATCAGGGTTGTGACAAGTTGGTGTCGGAGCTCTAGGTTACATAGACCACACAACTCATAGACAAGCTTAGTAGAGTCCGAGGAATCAGTATGGATTCCTCTGTATTTATCCCCGAGAGGCTATAGAGTTAGCAAAAGTTTCAGATTTGTTCTTTCTTGTCGTGCAGTTTGGTTTCTCAATGCTAATTGAATTTGTACTCTGTTCTTTGGCTGATGGCGAGAACACGTGCTTCCTTATCTACTAATCAGCAGTCCGAGCCCTAGGAAGCTCCCACTAGGGGTAGAGGGCAAGGGTGAGACCGTGCTAGAAGCCGAGGTAGGGGTAGAGCTTAGTCCCGAGCAGCAGCACCAGTGGCGGAGCCTCAGGTTAACTTTGACGAGGAGTTTCTAGCCCCTGCCCCAACAATTTCGGTGGGCCCAACTCAGGTCCTAGAGGGGTTTATTGCTACCCCAGTTCTTCAGGACGGTCAGGTCTGATTGGTGGGTCTTATGGAGAGCGTCAATATCAGAGTACAAAGGAACCGAGGAAGAGACTCCAAGAAAGAAAACTAAACCATAGATAGGAAAGTTTCCCTACAAAGGGGGCTGGCTTCAACAACCCATAAGGGATGATTTTTCAAGCTGCACAAACAGTAAATTTTTTTTATAGTCGCAAACGTATTCCTACAAAAAGGGGCTGGATTTAACAAGCCATATGGGACGGCTTTCCAACCAACACAACTTAGAAATCTTTTGTACCATAACTAACATTAGTTGTTTATAACATAGAAAACTTTTGTACTACAATAAGCTAAATTTATCGGAGTATTCTTACTCTATTTTTTCATACATGGACTAACCTTTCCATCCATTCGAATGAAAGAACAAGAGCAAAATTTAGAAAGCACTCATATGTAATATATCACAAAAGATTTGCAAATGTCACAAGATGATTGCAATATGATTGCAAGATCATCCTTCAACTACTACAAGGCCTCCTTTATATAGGGCTAGGAGATTATTACAAGACAAACATACATGATAAAATAAACATATCTTACATGAAAAACTTATCTTACACGTGGGTCCTTCTAAGAATGTGAAGGACTTTAGGCAAAAATAATTAAAAACACCTGAAAACATGTGAAAAAGGGTGAAATAGACATGGTGTTGCATGCGAAAATATGTGGGAGCATGAGACGCCATGTGAAAGTAGGGTGTTGCATGTGACGAATCATGTGTAGGTATGTAAAAGCATGTGAAAACAAGTTGAGATGGGGCCCAGATAGTATGGAAAAGTGTGAAAATTTGTCTTGGCATGGGTAGGAAATTTTTTAGGGTTTTTTGGTGGCTAATCTAGAATTATGGTAGGTTTAGCCAGGATTTAGGTATCTATCCATCATTGATTCTAGGGTTGTCTTCTAGTAATGCCTGGAATTTAGCGATCCTTCTTTGATGTGTTCTTTCTCCTTTGGATTGAGAGATAAAATCCGCAATCTTAATCTCAAAATATCTTCAACGATCTTTTCTAGGATGACTTCATATGGGGTTTAATATTCTTTTGCTGCTTCTTAGACTCTTTTCCAGTGAGGATGATTGCTTGTATAATTCCAGCTTGCCAAATATTTTGGCCATATATCTCTCGGGATGCACCTATTTTGTTGAAAAAGGATTCTTTGTGCCTCACTATATTCTTCTTCCATTGATAAAATTGCCACGGGAAATTTTCACTTGAATGATGCCTCTGCTTGCGCCTGGACTTTTCCATTTATAATCTCTACTGGCCTATAAAACATGAATACCTTTGCTGTGTAGGAATAATTGAAGCATTTTAACTAATATCTTCTAGCCTTGAACCATAGCAAAAATACTTTAAGAGCTGGCGCAATTTTATCAAAATCCTTGAAGATGTTGCATTTGAATTCCATGAAAATATAAGGCATAGGTACTAGAAAAACCATAATAGTTCTCGCGGAAAATCCTTGGCTTGAGCTATGAATATATGGCAGAACGGATATTCTGGATTGATCATATATGGCTTAAGAGTGGATCCTCCATGTTGTCGGAAAAGTTGGAGCTCATAATAAATTTTTCTTTCCATAATGATTGACGTATCAAATGAATCCATGACGTTGAGCAACTCTGGTGGGTGATATGTTTGCTGTGATGAACTTGTTCCTGGCATACTTAAAAGCATGAAGATGCGGCTGATTAGCTTTTACTTTGACTTTAATTTTGCTGGTCAAAATCTCTTTGAGAATTGTTCCTATCAAGAAAAAAAAAATCGGCGAGAATATTATCCTTTTCTTTCAGGTGCCTAACTTGAAATTTATATATAGAGAACCATTGAGCCCACCTGAGAATCCGAGCATTGGAATAATTTTGAATTTAGCTTAATCATCTTTGGCAAGGCCTTCATATCCATTTCTATAAGAAATTCTGTATGAATAAGGAAGAAACTAAATTTCTTGATTCAATTCTTTACTGCAAGAATTTCTTTTAAAGTGGAGTGATAATATTGCTCGGCATCTTTGAACTTTCCATTGGCATATCCACATATTCTTCTCTAGCCATCTTTTTCTTCAAATAGAACAACTCTCCAATATTCATTACTGGCGTCATCTTGCAATATCTTCTTACCGTCTGAAGGTATATAGAGGGACTTGACATTTTTAGAGAACTCCATTATTTCCTTGACTGCATCAACTTGCTTCTTTCCCCATGATGGAGCATTTTTCTTGAGCATCTATGTGAGTGGAGAAACGTATGTAGAGATATTAAGGATGAAATCTCTCACATAATTTACTATACCAAAAAATTGTTGGATCTGCTTTATTGTGAGGTTAGTACCCAGAAAATCGAGTAATTCTTGACATATATGTGGTCCTACACTATATTCACCTTGGACAAAATGCATTCCAAGAAAATCAATCTCCTTTTGAGCTAGAACCATCTTTATTGTTGAGAGCATGATTCCGTACTATGTTACCAATGACTCAAATTGACAAAGCAAGTTCATATGTTCCTTGAATGTATAATTAAATAACAGGATGTCATATGTAAACTAAAGAGGTATGGAGGATGGGTTGGAATATTTTTATCATAGCCTTGTGGAAAAGGGATGGTGCAATTTTCAATCTGAAGGGCATGACTTTCCATTGGAAGTGATGATTGGGGATGCAAAATCTTGTTTCTGGTATTTTATCAAGGTGGATTCCCAATTTCCAAAATCCAGACTTTAAATCAAACTTGACATATATATTGTCTTGGACTATATTCACCTTGGAAAAAATGCATTCCAAGAAAATCAATCTCTTTTTGAGCAATCACAATCTTTTTTACTGAGAGCATGATGACGTACTGTGTTACCAATACCTCAAATTGACAAAGCAAGTTGATATTTCCTAATGTATAACTAAATAATAGGATGTCATCAATGTAAACAAAAGAGCTATGGAGGATGGGTTCGAATATTATTATCATGTGTTTTTGGAACAAGGAAGGTGTAGTTTTCAGTATGAAGGGCATGACTTTCCATTGGAAGTGATGATCGCAGATGCAAACTCCCACTTTGTGTCTTTCTTCAGGGTGGATTCCCAATTGTCAAAATCCAGACTTTAAATCAAACTTGGAAAACTATTTGGCCTTGGCTACGTGGGAGAAAAGAGTGAGTTTATTTGTGATAGGGAATTTATCATCTTGGAGGAAATAGTGAAGTGGTTGCTAAGTGATGACTAACCTGAGTTTTCCTCTGGTCTGCTCAGCTCTTTTGTTGACATAAAATGCTTCACATGCCCATTGTGAATCATATGGCTCTGTCATATCAAATTCCAAAAGTTCTTCACATTCTTTCTTTGCAAGCTGAAAGATGATATGGATTCATCCCTAAATAACTGGCTTTTGTCTAATCGGTATTTACATTCTTCTTGAAAGGAGCTTGATAAAAAACCTCTTCATTTTTCCATAGCATGCGTTTCCCTTTCTTCATGAAATCCTTGTGTGATTTGGCACATGAGTGTTCAATGAGATTTTGCTCAATCTCTTTGATTTGTTCGTCACTAGTGATTTGGAATAGCCTTGCAATCTCAGAATAAGGTCTGAACTTCCTTTAAAAGATATCCCGTTAGCCTTGATCTAGAGTTGATCTCTAAGTTGTCAATAAATGTCAAATCTAATAATAAGATCCTTTCCTGGTACATCAGATCCTAGTATCTTCATTTTGTACTTTGATCCTAGAAAGAACTCAATTGTGACCGGCTGCTTTGTAATGACAGCTGTGGTCAAGATTGCATTTGATGCAGTGTTGAAATCCTTTAAATGCAGCATCCATTGATCTTCAAGGAGGACGGTAAGATTTATGAGTGAGGAAGTAGCTCTAGTGTCGATAAAATCAATAACTAAAGTTGGTTTATCCCATTTGGAGAAATCAACTTTGAGTTCTACTTATGGAACGACTGCAAGACCATTGATCTCCTCTTGAGCTTCGATCACCGGTTCTGAAATTTTGTAATGATCATTGCCTTGATCTTCACAGATATCAAGAGAGAATAATGTTTCTTCATTGGGTTCATTATCTACAGATAATATGGATTCAAGGTCCTCATCCTTTCCGAGATGTACGCTAGTGTAGTCTTTAATCTCTTCAATGAGTTTGACAGATCTTCTTGACTATGGAAAATGTTTAGCAGAAATGTCCAATCTTGTGCAAATAAAACATCTATTTTCCTTGTGAAAATTTCTTGTCCTTCTCCGTCTGAAATATTTTGTGCGTCTCTTGGACCTTGATTTCCCATCTAGAATTCTTGGCCATTTGAACCTCCTAATTCTCTCCTTCGCCTAGATATGTGGCAGGAATATCCTGATCCAGTGATTAGACTAGATTTGCGGCATGCTTTGTCTAGTGGTGGATTGTGTTGGATAATTTATTTTAGGGTTGATCACTTTGTACAAATATCATCCAAGGCGACAAAAATAGCTTGCCTCATGTAACAAATTTGTGGCATTGTTATGGACTGGAACTTTTCTTCAATGATGGTTATGGTTCAGCTTGCCAGCAACTTTGGAAGGGAAGAGATAAAGGCTTGCTTTAGATAGATGTCTCCACCAATTCCGAATTATATCTTTGCAATTTTTTGAAAATGTCTATCAATGTCATTTCTGTCGAATGACACACACATTATCTCGAAGAGTTGTCTTCGTATTTTCTCCTGTCTTTGGCTAGTATCTCCGATGAAAACTTCATGTAGGATCCTTATGTTGAACAAAATCATGGGAATCAAGGAAAGTATTTTTATCTTGAATTCCAAGTCCATTCCACCAGTCTTTGAGGATTCTGGTCTAACAGGATGATATACTTTTCTCGTTCCACCAAATTTTTTGTCACCATCCAAGTATAGAAGTCTTGGATCCTTTGAGGCCATTTTGAAACATTTACGTCATCTAAGATGCAAGTGTGCATACTAGATCTAACTGGTTTTGACGCCATGGGCTCATGTATTCTTTCTGGGATTGGTTGATCAGTCATGCCTTCTTGTTCCTCATCTTCTTCAGATATTTCTAGGTCTTTTGGCTGGCTTACAAATATTGGGGGATTATCTTCTTTGGAAGATTTTGTGGTGTATTCACTGCTTAATTGAGAGCTATCTTCCATTGTTTCATCTTCTGATGAGCTTAGAGATTCTGATCATGGTGTATCTTCATTTGACATGTATCTTGGTAGGGATACATAGAGGTCTGGAGCCTTCTAGTAAGAAATTATCATATTTTCGGGGTTCGACCCATTTGAAATTTCTTCTTACTATCACCTTTTCTTGGTTTGTTTCTTGCTGCAAGGGCATCTTTCCTTTCCCAAACCATTTTTGCTATACCAAAATCATTTTCTTCTTTTGACAATTAGGCGAAAGAGATTGAATTTTGTGAGGTAGTTGGAACGGTAGAAAAGGTGTAGTCTAATTTAGGTGGGGAATATGCTTATGGAGACATAGGAAAGAAGGTAGGCTTTGTAGGGAAAACTGAGGTTTTTTGCTGCTCAATGTGCTCATTTCTCAAAAGTTGAATTTGTTCCTTAATGGAAATCGTCTCCTTTTGCTGTTGTTGAAAAAATTGGAAAAGTGAAGTTCCTGGCGGAAAAATCTCATATTGTAAATTTTCCTACCTTAGTTCAAGGATTTAATTAGTTCTGCATGCTGAGATGATGTCTGCTCCATCTTCAATTTAATTGTTTCCACTTTTCTCATCATTTTGTTTTGTGTATGAGCCACGTTCCTTATGGTGTTGCTAATGTTGTTCGGCACATTGTTTTGGCAAATGGTGTTTTCAGATTGCTAGTTCATTGTTGCTCGTTTGGGATTTCTCTCCGGAAGGTAGTACTATGTTATTTTTGGGGATTTTGTTTATCATAATTGGTTCCCTCTTTTTCAAAAGGTTGAAGTGGAGGAAAATCTTGGATTGGTCGGAGCATGAAGGGCTTATCATGAATATTTGTGGGTGTGTGGACTTTTGGATTGATAGAGTTGTACGTTCAGGTGTCATTTCGGATTCTGGGGTATGAGGTGATGTTGCTTTGGATTTGGGTGTTGTTTCACTATCCTCCCAGCTTGGAGTGAATTTTTCTAGTAGTTTTGGCTAGTCTTGGGGTTTGTAACTGTCAAGAGATTCATATTTACCTGGAAGGCTTAATAAGCCAATTGAAGAATCTTTATTTTCATATTTCGCTCGAAATTGTTTTTCAGTGGCGTTCCCTTTTTTCTTGGATTTTGATTTGGTTTTGTTGAGGCTGAAGCTTTCCCAATGACGCAAGTGGCGTTCATCATATTCTCCAAATGGATCTTTTAATCATTCTTGGTAGTCGCAATCAAGATCCCATGGGCAGTGTCCAATGAAGGGGCATTTGAACCACCAAACTCTTTTTCCTTCTCTGTCAAAATGTTGACACCAGTCATTTTCTTTCATGATGCTTTGTATATTCCAGAAATACTCTCCATCAGTTTCAGGGTATGTATCTGTTGTTTCTTTAGGTTGAATCATTTGGAAGAGAAGATGGTTTTATTGGATATTTAAGATGGTAATGGTCAAAGCTTATGGAAACGGTTTTGTCACTTCTTTTGGTAAAAGTTGGGTCACCAGATTGCACGAATTCCTGTGATTCTGTTAACTTCTCGCAATTTGTGATCTAGGAAGTAGAAAGGACTTTTACAAACTCATCTCTGGAAATCTGTGTAGGTATTAGGGTGCACATGGTGTTTCTTTTGGTAGCATCAATATTTAAGAGTAAGGAATTTTCTCTTACGGGTAGGCAAAGATCCATGGCATGACTTTAGACTCTCCATGCCATTCGGCAGTGAAGGGTAGCTTGGATGGAATCTTTCACTTGTGGGGCTCCATATATTTGGACTTGGATTTTTTGGGCTTCGATTAAGTATGGATCATAAAGGGACATGTTGAAATTTGGAAAGATTGTTATGAAGACAGTTCCAGTATCCAGGGTAACTTTGGCAGTACTCAAGTTTGCATGTTGGTACTCCAAATATCTCGTATCTAGAAGAGAAAGTCGAGCTATGACAGGTTGACCTTTTTCTTCCATGGTATCTTAATTCGATTTGGATAGCACCAAAATTGATATAGGTAAAACCATGATCTCTCCATTGCTCGGGATAATCGTCTGGTATTTGAAGGGTGATAAGTTGTTCCTCTCGAGTGGCAAAAATAGGATGCTGGTCAAGTTTTGAGGCAACAACATATTATTTAACTCCGTTTGGTCTGTGTTGGACTAAGGAATGAATTTGGGTCTATAGTGCAAAAGATTTTTGGCAAAAGTAAGCTAAGGGTTTATGAGAGGTAATTCAGTGGAGGATATTTTTTTTCGTTGGGTAGTATATCTACTTCATAGAGGTAATCATATTTTTTGGACAAGGTTTTATATAGAGTAGGGGACATATTTACTTTTTCAAGGGACGATGATGATGGAAATGACTCACATATATCTAGTAAAATTATTCATCCCTCAGAAAGGATGGGCTGGCTCTGATACCACAGTACAAAGGAACAGAGGAAGATACCCCAAGAAAGAAAACTAAACCATAGATATGAAAGTTTCCCTACAAAGGGGGTTGGCTTCAACAACTCATAAGAGAAGAAATAGAGGAGGAGACTCTAAGAAAAACTAAACTATCGATACAAAAGTTTCCCTATAAAGGGGGTTGTCTTACACAACCCATAAGGTACGGCTTGCCCAGCTATACAAACAGTTAATTTTTTTTATATTAGCAAAAGTTTTCCTACAAATTAGGGTTAGCTTCAAAAACCCATAGGGGACGGCTTGCCAAGAGTCATAACTCGGAAAAATTTTGTACTATAACCAACATTAGTTGTTTATAACTCAGAAAACTTTCGTACTACAATAAGCTAACTTTCTTAGAGTATTCTTACTCTATTTTTTCATACATGGACGGGCCTTTCCATCCATTCGAAAGAAAGAACAAGAGAGAAATTTAGAAACCCCTCATATGTAATATATCACAAAAGATTTACAACGGTTACAAGATTATTGCCAGATGCTTGCAAGATGATTGTAAGATGATCTTACAACGACTACAAGGCCTCCTTTATATAGGGCTAGGATGTTATTACAAGACAAACCTACATGATAAAATAAACCTATCTTACATGGGAAACTTATCTTACAAGTGGGTCCTTCTGAGTATGTGAAGTACTTTAGGCAAAACAAGTAAAAACACCTGAAAACATATGAAAGGGGTGAAATACACATGGTGTAGCATGTGAAAGTATGTGGGAGCATGTGACGGCATTGTGAAATTATGGTGTTACATGTGAAGGCATGTGGAAGCATATGAATACGAGTTGAATAGGGGCCCGGATAGTATGGAAAGATGTGGGTATTTGTCTTGACATGGGTATGATATCTCTTTGGGTTTTTTGGTGGCTAAGCTAGGATTATGATGGGTTTAGCAAGGATTTAGATAATTGATTTTAGGGCTAGCTTCTAAGCATCTTTTCCAATACCTTATGTAGTAACGCCTAAAATTTTACAGTCCTTCTTTGCTGTGTTCTTTCTCATTTGGATTAACTGCAACCTTAATATGGAAATATCTTCAGTGATCTTTTCTCGGATGACTTCGGATGGGGTTTGCTGCTCCTCTGAATCTTTTACAGTGAGGATGGTTGCTTATATAATTCCATCTTGCCTAATCTTTTGGCCATATCTCTCTCGGGATGCACCTATTATTTTCTTGAAAAAGGATTCTTTGTGCCTTGCTATATTCTTCTTCCATTGATAAAATTGACACAGGAAATTTCCGCCAAAATGATGCCTCTTCTTGCGCCTGGACTTTTCCGTACTGGCCTATGGAACATGAATACCTTTGTTGTGTAGGAATCGTTGAAACATTTCATCAATATCTTCTAGGTTTAAACCATAGCAGAAATACTTTAAGAGCTGGTACAATGTTACCAAAATCCTTGAAGACACTGCATTTGAATTCCATGAAAATATAATACTTATGGCGTAGGTACCAAAAAACCCATTATAGTTCTTGCGGAAAATCCTTGTCTTGAGCTATGAATATATATCAGAACGGATATTCTAGATTGACCCCATATGGCTTGAGAATAGATCTTTCATGTTGCCGGAAAACTTGAAGCTCATAACAAGTTCTTCTTTCCATAATAATTGACAGATCAAATGGATCCATGAGGTTGAACAACTCCGGAGGAAGATCTGTTTGCTGTGATGAACTGGTTTCTGGCACACTTGAGAGCATGAAGATGTGGCTGATTATCTGTTGCTTTGACTTCAATTTTGCTGGGGAAAATATCTTTGAGAATTCTTCCGGTCAAGGCAGAAAACCTGCGAGAATACTATCCTTTCCTTTCAGGTGCCTAACTTGAAACTTATATGGAGAGTACCATTAAGCCCACTTGAGAATTTGAGGATTGGGAATAATTTTCCCGTTTAGCTGAATCATCTTCGGGAAGGCCTTAATATCCATTTCTATCAGAAATTCTACATAAACAAGAAAGAAATTAAATTTTTTATTTCATTCTTTACTGCAAGAATTTCCTTGAAATTGGAGTGATTATGTTGCCCGGCATCTTTTAACTTTCCGCTGGTGTATCCGCATATTTTCCTCTGTCCATCTTTTTCTTCAAATAGAATAGCACTCCAATATTCATTGTTGTAATCAGTTTGTAATATCTTCTTATCGTCTGAAGGGATATAGAGGGACTTGACATTTTCAGAAATCTCCTTTATTTCCTTGACTGTATCATCTTTCTTCTTTACCGATGATAAAGCATTTTTCTTGAGCATCTCTGTGAATGGAGAAATATAAGTAGAGACATTTGGGAGGAAATCTCTCACATAATTTACTATACCCAAGAATTGTTGGACCTGCTTTGTTGTGAGATTGGTATCCAGAAATTTGAATAATTCTTGACATATATATGGTCTTGGAACGTATTCACCTTGGACCAAATGCATTCCAAGAAAATCAATCTCTTTTTGAGCAGTCACCATCTTTTTTACTGAGAGCCTGATTTCGTACTGTGTTACCAATGCTTCAAATTGAGGAAGCAAGTTGATATTTCCTCTAATGTATAACTAAATAATAGGATGTCCTCAATGTAAACAAAAGAGGTATGGAGGATGGGTTGGAATATTTTTATCATGTGTTTTTGAAACTAGGAAGGTGCAGTTTTCAGTCCCGCTTTAGGTCTTTCTTCAGGGTGGATACCCAATTTTCAAAATCCAGACCTAAAATCAAGTTTGGAAAAATATTTGACCTTGGCTAAGTGGGAGAAAAGTGTGAGTTTATTCTCTGATAGGGAATTTATCATCTTGAATGAAATGGTGAAGTGGTTGGTAATTGATGACGAACCTGAGTTTTCCTCTGGTTTGCTCAGCTTTTTTGTTGACATAAAATGCTTCACATGCACATTGTGAATCAGATGGCTCTATCAGATCAAATTGTATAAGTTATTCATATTATTTCTTTGCAAGACAAAGATGATCTGGATTCATCCCTGAATGACTGGCTTTTGCTGCATTGATATTTTCAATCTTCTTGAAAGGGAGCTTGATAAAAAACTCTTCATTTTTCTATCATGGGTGTTTCCCTTTCTTCGTGAAATCCTTGTGTGATTCGGCACATGAGTGTTCTATGAGATTTTGCTTAATCTCTATGATTTGTTCGTCATTGGTGATTTGGAATAGCCTTGGAATCTGAGAATAAGGTCTGAACTACTTTTTAAAAGCTATCTCATTAGCCTTGATCTGGAGTTGATCTCTGAGTTGTCTGTACATGTCTAATCCAATAATAACATCCTTTCCTGGTACATCAGATCCTAGCTGTTTCGTTCTGTACTTCAATCCTCGAAGAACTCAATTGATGTAGTGTTGAAATCCTTAAAATGCGGCATCCATTGATCTTCAAGAAGAAAATCAGGATTTATGAGTGAGGAAGTAGCTCCGGTGTCAATGAAAGCAATAACTCAAGTTGGTTTATCACATTTGAATGAATAGAATTTGAGTTCTACTTGAGGAATGACTGCTAGAGCATTGAACTCATCCCGATCTTTGATCATTGGTTCTGAAATTTGGTAGTGATCACTTCCTTGATCTTCATAGACATCAAGAGAGAATAATGTTTCTTCATTAGGATTATCATCCACAAAGAATATGGATTCAAAGTCCCCCTCCTTTCTGAGATGTATGCCAGTGTAGTCTTCAATCTCTTCAATGAGTTTGACAGATCTTCTTGATTGTGGAAATTTTTTAGCGAAAAGTCCCATCTTGTGGCAAATAAAATACATGTTTTTCTTGTAAAAATTTCTTGGCCTTCTCCGTCTGAAATATTTTATGCGTCCCTTGGACCTCTATTTCCCATCTGGGATTCTTGGAAATTTCAACCTCATGAATTATCCCCTTCACCTCGATGTGTATCAGGAACATCCTGATCTGGTGATTAGATCAAATTTGTGGCATGCTTTGTCAAGTGCTGAATTGTGTTGGGTAATTTGTATTAGGGCAGAGCTCTTTGTAGAAATATCATCCAATGCAACGAAAATAGCTTGCCTGATGTAACCAATTTGTGGAATTGTTATTGACTGGAACTTTTCTTCAATGATGGTCATGGTTCGGCATGCCAGCAACTTTGGAAGGAAGATACAAAGGCTTGCTTTAGATTGATGTCTCCTCCGATCTCGAAGTATATCTTCACCATTTTTTGAAAATATCTATCAATGTCATTTCTGTCATATGACACACACTTGTCTCGAAGAGTTGTCTTCACATTTTCTCCTGGCTTTGCCCAGTATCTCCGCGGAAAACTTCATATAGGATCCTAATGTTGAAGGCAAAATCTTGGGAAATAAGAAATTTATTTTTATCTTGAATTCCAAGTGCATTCCACTAGTCTCTAAGGATTCCTGAGAATTGTGAAGTTAGTTCGAACATTATGATATACTTTTCTCGTTTTACCAAATTTTTGTTCACCGTCCAAGTATAGAAGTCTTGGATCCTTTGATGCTATTTTGAAACCTTTACGTCATCTAAGGTGAAAGTGTGGAAACCAGTTTCAACTTATTTTGAAACCATAAGCTCATATCTTCTTCATAGGATTAGTTCATCTGTCATGCCTTCTTGTTCCTCATCTACTTTAGATATTTCTGGGTCTTTTGGCTAGTTTACAAATATTGGGGGATTATCTTCTTCAGAAGAGTTTGTTGCGGATTCACTGCTTGATTGAGAGCTATCTTCCATTGTTTCATCTTCTGATGAGTTTAGAGATTTCGGCCATGGTCTATCTTCTAATGATATGTATCTTGGTTGGGAGACATAGAGGTCTAGAGCCTTCTGGTAAGAAATCATAAGATTTTCGGGGTTCGACCCTTTTGTACTTTCTCCTTGGTCTCGCCTTCTGCTTGGTTTGTTTCTTTTTTGCAAGGGCATCTTTCCTATCCCAAACCATTTTTGCAATATCAAAATCATTTTCTTATTTTGACGGTTGAGTGAAAGATATTTGATTTTGTGAGATAGATTGAAAGGTAGAAAAGGTGTAGTCCAATTTAGGCGGGGAACATGCACTTCGAGACATAGGGAAGAAAGTAGGTTTTTAAGGGAAAACTGGGGTTTTTTGCGGCTCAAAGTGCTCATTTCTCAAAAGTTGAATTTGTTCCCTGATGGAAATCATCTCCTTTTGTTGTTGTTGGAAAAATTGGAAAAGCGAAGTTCCTGGCGGACAAATCTCATATAGTAAATTTGCCAATGGTAGTTTCAAGGCTTTGATTGGTCCTACATGCTAAGACGATGTTTTCTATATCTTCTTCTCAATTGTTTCTACTTTTCTCATCATTTTGTTCTGTGTTTTAGCCACATTCTTTATGGTGTTGACACTGTTGTTCAGCACTTTTTTTTGGTAGATGGAGTTTTCAGATTGACATTTCATTGTTGCTTCGATGTCACTCGTTGGGGGGTCTTGTCCAGAAGGTAGTATTACATTCTTTTTGGGGATTTTTGGACCATAACTAATACCCTCTTTTTCAAAAGGTTTAAGTGGAGGAAAATCTTGGGAGTGACTGGAGCTTGAAGGGCTAATCATGAATATTTGTAGGTATGTGGACTTTTAGGTTGATAGAGTTGTAGGTTCAAGTGGCTTTCTTTATTCTGGGGTATGAGGTGATGTTGGTTTGGATTTGGTCATTGTTTCACTATTCTCCCAGCTTAGAGTGAATGTTTCTAGTAGTTTTGGCTTAATGAGCCAATTAAAGGATCTTTATTTCATATTTGGATCGAAATTGTTTTTCAGTGGCTTTCCCCTTTTTCTTGGATTTTGGTTTGGTTTTATTGAGGCTGAACCTTTCCCAATGACACTGGTGGTGTTTATCATATTCTCCAATTAGATCTTCCAAACATTCTAGGCAGTTGCAATCAAGATCCCATGGGCAGTGTCCGATGAAGGGCATTTGAATCACCACACTCTTTTTCCTTGTCTGCCAAAATGAAGACAATGGTCATATTCTTCCATGATGCTTTGTATATTTTAGAAAAAACACTCTGTCAGGTTCAGGGTAATTATCTGTTGTTTCTTTAGTTTGAATCATTCGGCAAGAGAAGATGGTTTTATTGGGTTTTTTGAGATATGAATGGTCGAAGCCGGTGGAAATGGTTTTGTCACTTATTTTGGTAAAAGTTGGCTCACGGGATTGCAGAGATTCCTTTAATACTACTAGCTTCTCGTAATTTGTGATATAGGAATTAGGAAGGATTTTTACAAGCTCATCTCTGGAAATCTATCTGGATATTTATGTGCACATGGTGTTTCTTTGGGTAGCATCAATATTTAAGAGTAAGGCATTTTCTCCTCCGGGTAGGCAACGATCCATAGCATGATTCTGGAATCTCCACGCCATTTGGTGGTGAATCGTAGCTTGAATGGAATCTTTGGCTTGTGGGGATCCCTGGATTTGGACTTGGATTTTTAGGGCTTTGGTTAGGTATGGGTCATAAAGGAACATGTTGAATCCAATAATAAGATCCTTTCCTGGTACATCAGATCCTAGCTGCTTCGTTCTGTACTTCAATCCTTGAAAGAACTCAATTGTGATGGGGTGCTTTGTAATAACTGTTATGGTCAAGATTTTATTTGATGTAGTGTTGAAATCCTTAAAATGCGGCATCCATTGATCTTCACGGAGAACATCAGGATATATGAGTGAGGAAGTAGCTCCAGTGTCAATGAAAGCAATAACTCAAGTTGGTTTAAATGAATAGACTTTGAGTTCTACTTGAGGAACGACTGCGAGAGCATTGAACTCAGCCGATCATCGATCATTGATTCTGAATTTGGTAGTGATCACTTCCTTGATCTTCATAGATATATAGGGAGAATAATGTTTCTTCATTAAGATTATCATCCACAGAGAATATGGAATCAAAGTCGTCCTCCTTTCCGAGATGTATGCTAGTGTAGTCTTCAATCTCTTCAATGAGTTTGACAGATCTTCATGATTGTGGACAATTTTTAGCGAAATGTCCCATCTTGTGGAAAATAAAAGACATGTTTTTCTTGTGAAAATTTCCTGGCCTTCTCTGTCTGAAATATTATTCGTCTCTTGGACCTTGATTTCCCATCTGGAATTCTGGGCCTTTTGAACCTCGTGAATTCACCCCTTCACCTCGATGTGTTGCAGGAACATCCTGATTTGGTGATTAGATCAAATTTGTGACATTCTTTGTCTAGCGCTGAATTGTGCTGGATAATTTATTTTAGGGCAGAGCTCTTTGTAGAAATATCATCCAATGCAACAAAAAATAGCTTACCTGATGTAACCAATTTGTGGAATTGTTATGGACTGGAACTTTTCTTCAATAATGGTCATGGTTCGGCATGCCACCAACTTTGGAAGGAAGATACAAAGGCTTGCTTTAGATTGATACTCCTCCGATCTCGAAGTATATCTTCGCCATTTTTTGAAAATGTCTATCAATGTCATTTCTGTCAAATGACACACACTTGTCTCGAAGAGTTGTCTTCGCATTTTCTCCTTGCTTTGCCCAGTATCTCCGTGGAAAACATCATATATGATCCTTATGTTGAAGGCAAATTCTTGGGAAGTAAGAAAATTATTTTTATCTTGAACTCGAAGTGCATTCCACTCGTCTCTGAGGATTTATGAGAATCGGGAAGTTAGTTCGGGCAGTATGATATATTTTTCTCGTTCTACCAAATTTTTGTTCACCATCAAGTATAGAAGTCTTGGATCCTTTGAGGCTATTTTGAAACCTTTACGTCATCTAAGGTGAAAGTGTGGAAACCATTTCCAACTTATTTTAATGCCATGGGCTCATATATTCTTTCTATAATTGGTTCATCTGCCATGCCTTCTTGTTCCTCATCTACTTTAGATATTTCTAGGTATCTTGGCTAGTCTACAAATACTGGCGAATTTTCTTCTTCAGAAGAGTTTGTTGTTGATTCACTTCTTGATTGAGAGCTATCTTCCATTGTTTCATCTTCTGATGAGTTTAGAGATTCTGTCCATGGTTTATCTTCTTCTGATATGTATCTTGGCTGGGAGATATGAAGGTCTAGAGCCTTCTGGTAAGAAATCATAAGATTTTCGGGGTTCGGCCCTTTTGAAATTTCTCCTTAGTCTCGCCTATTCTTGGTTGTTTCTTTGTTGCAAGGGCATCTTTCCTATCCCAGACCATTTTTGCAATATGAAAATCATTTTCTTCTTTTGAAGGTTGGATGACAGATATTGGATTTTGTGAGGTAGATGGAAAGGTAGAAAAGGTGTAGTCCAATTTAGGCGGGGAACATGTTTGTGAAGACATAGGGAATAAAGTAGGTTTTGAAGGGAAAACTGGGGTTTTTTGCGGCTCATAGTGCTCATTTCTCAAAAGTTGAATTTGTTCCTTGATGGAAATCATCTCCTTTTTGTTGTTGTTAGAAAAATTGGAAAAGTGAAGTTCCTGGCGGACAAATATCATAAAGTAAATTTGCCAATCGTAGTTTCAAGGCTTGGATTAGTCCTGCATGCTGAGACGATGTTTTCTCTATCTTCTTCTCAATTGTATCTACTTTTCTCATTATTTTGTTCTATGAATGAGCCACGTTCTTTATGGTGGTGACATAGTTGTTCAGCACTTTGTTTTGGCAGATGGAGTTTTCAGATTAACAGTTCATTATTGCTTCGATGTCACTCGTTGGGGGATATTGTCCAGAAGGTAGTACTATGTTCTTTTTGGGAATTTTTGGACCATAACCGATACCCTCTTTTTCAAAAGGTTGAAGTGGAGGAAAATCATGGGAGTGGCTGGAGCTTGAAGGGCTCATCATGAATATTTGTAGGTATGTGGACTTTTAGGTTGATAGAGTTGTAGGTTCTGGTTGCTTTCTTTATTCTGGGGTATGAGGTGATGTTGGTTTGGATTTGGGAATTGTTTCACTATCCTCCCAGCTTGGAGTGAATGTTTCTAGTAGTTTTGGCTTAATGAGCCAATTAAAGGATCTTTATTTTCATATTTTGCTCGAAATTGTTTTTTAGTGGCTTTCCCCTTGTTCTTGGATTTTGGTTTGGTTTTATTGAGGTTGAACCTTTCCCAATGACGGTGGTGGTGTTTATCATATTCTCCAATTAGATCTTCCAAACATTCTAGGCAGTTGCAATCAAGATCCCATGGGTAGTGTCCGGTGAAGGGGCATTTGAGTCACCACACTCTTTTTCCTTCTCTGCCAAAATGAAGACAACGGTCATATTCTTCCATGATGCTTTGTATATTCTAGAAAAACTCTCTGTCAGGTTCACAGTATGTATATGTTGTTTCTTTAGGTTGAATCATTCGGCAAGAGAAGATGGTTTTATTGGGTTTTTTGAGATAATAATGTTCGAAGCCGGTGGAAATGGTTTCGTCACTTCTTTTGGTAAACATTGGCTCACGGGATTGCATAGATTCCTCCGATTCTCTTAGCTTCTTGTAATTTGTGATCCATGAATTAGGAAGGATTTTTACAAGCTCATCTCTAGAAATCTGTATGGGTATTTAGGTTCACATGGTGTTTCTTTTGGTAGAATCATTATTTAAGAGTAAGGCATTTTCTCCTCCGGGTGGGCAAAGATCCATAGAATGATTTTGCAATCGCCACGCCATTTGGTGGTGAATGGTAGCTTGAGTTGAATCTTTGTCTTGTGGGGATTCTTGGATTTGGACTTGGATTTCTAGGGTTTCGGTTAGGTATGGGCCATAAAGGGACATGTTGAAATTTTGAAATATAGTTATGAAGACAGTTCCAGAATTCCGGGTAACTTTGGCAGCACCCAAATTGGCATGTTGGTACTCCAAATATCTCGTATCTAGAAAAGAAAGTCGACCTACAACAGGTTGACCTTTTCTTCCATAATATGATAAAGCGATTTCGATAGCACCAAAAAAGATATGCGTAAAACCATGATCTTTCCATTGCCTGGGAAAATCATCTGGTATTTGGAGGGTGATAAATTGTTCCTCTCGAGTGGCAAAAATAGGATGCTGGTCAAGTTTTGAGGCAACAACATATTCTTTAACTCCTTTTGGTCTCTTTTGGACTAAGGAACGAATTTGGGTCCATGGTATAAAAGATCTTTTTGAGAGGTAGTTCAGTGGAGGATACTTTTTGTTCGTCGAGTAGTATATCTACTTCATAGAGGTAAGCATATTTTTTCGACAAGGTTTTATATAGACTATGGGACATATTTATTTTTTCAAGGGACGAGGATGATGGAAATGACTCAGCCATATCCAGTAAAATTGTTCCTCTCTCCGAAATGATGGGTTGGCTCTGATATAACAGTAACAAGGGACAAAGGAAGAGACTCCAGGAAAACAAACTAAATAATAGATACGAAAGTTTCCCTACAAGGGGGGGTGGCTTCAACAACCCATAAAGGACGGCTTTCCAAGCTACACAAAATGTTAGTTTGTTTATAGACAAAGAAATAGAGGAAGAGACTCCAGGAAAGTGAACTAAACCATATTTTTTAATATGAAAGTTTCCCTACAACGGGGGATGGCTTCCATAACACATACGGGACGTCTTGCCAAGTTACACGAATAGTTAATTTATTTGTAGTCGCAAAAGTTTTCCTACAAAATGGGGCTGGCTTCAACAACCCATAAGGGACGGCTTGCCAAGCTTTACAACTCAGAAAACTTTTGTACTATAACAAATGTTAGTTGTTTATAACTCAGAAAACTTTAATACTACAATAAGCTAACTTTCTCAGAGTATTCTTACTCCATTTTTTCATACATGGACCGGCCTTTCCATCCATTTGAAAGAAAGAACAAGAGAGAAATTTAAAAAGCACTCATATGTAATATATCACAAAAGATTTACAAAGGTTACAAGATGATTGCTAGATGATTGCATCATCTTGCTTTTTCTCCCATGATGGAGCATTTTTCTTGAGCATCTCTGTGAGTGGACAAATATATGTAGAGATATCTGGGATAAAATCTCTCACATAATGTACTATACCAAAGAATTGTTGATCTTCTTTGTAGTGAGGTTGGTATCCAAAAATTTGATTATTTCTTGACATATATGTGGGCCTGGATTGTATTCACCTTGGAAAAAATGTATTCCAAGAAAATCAATCTCCTTTTGATCAAGAACCAACTTTATTGCTAAGAGCATGATTCCGTACTGTGTTACCAATGCCTCAAATTGACAAAGCAAGTTGATATGTTCCTCTAATGTATAACAAAATAACATGATTTCATCAATGCAAACTAATGAGGTATGGAGGATGGGTTGGAATATTTTTATCATGGCTTTTTGGAAAAAGGAAGATACAATTTTTAACCCGGAGGGCATGACCTTCAATTGGAAGTGATGATCATGGATGGATTATCCTGTTTTAGGTCTTTCTTCAAGGTGGATTCCCAATTGCCAAAATTCAGACTTTAAATCAAACTTGGAAAAATATTTGGCCTTGGCTAAGTGGGAGAAATGAGTGGGTTTATTTGGGATAAGGAATTTATCATCTTGGAGGAAATGGTTAAGTGGATGGGAATTGATGACTAGCCTGAGTTTTTCTCTTGCCTGCTCAACTCTTTTGTTGACATAAAATGCTTTGCATGCCCATTCTGAATCATATGGCTCTATCAGATCAAATTGCAAAAGTTCTTCACCTTCTTTATTTGCAAGCTGAAGATGATCTAGATTCATCCTTGAATGAACGGCTTTTGTTGGATTGATATTTTCATTCTTCTTGAAAGGGAGATTAATAAAAAAACACTTCATTTTTCCATAATGGGCATTTTCCTTTCTTCATAAAATCCTTGTGTGATTTGGCACATGAGTGTTCAATGAGATTTTGCTCAATCTCTTTGATTTGTTCGTCATTTGTGATTTGGAATAGCCTTGAAATCTTAGAGTAAGGTCTGAACTAGTTTATAAAAGCTATCTCGTTATCCTTGATCTGGAGCTGATCTCTAAGTTGTCTTTAAATGTCGAATCCAATAATAAGATCCTTTCCTGGTACATCAGATCCTAGCAGCTTCGTTCTGTACTTCAATCCTGTAAAGAACTCAATTGTGATGGGCTACTTTGTAATGACAGTTGTGGTCAATATTGCATTTGATGCAGAGTTGAAATCCTTAAAATGTTTCATCCATTGATCTTCAGGGAGAATAGCAGGATTTATGAGTGAGGAAGCAGCTCAGGTGTCGATGAAAGCAATAACTCGAGTTGGTTTATCCTATTTGGATGAATATACTTTAAGTTCTACTTGAGGAATGACTCTAAGAGCATTGATCTCCTCTCGAGCTGTGATTACTGGTTCTGAAATTTGGTTGTGATCACTGTCTTTATCTGCATATATATCAAGACAGAATAACATTTCTTCATCATCCACAGAAAATATGGATTCAAGGCCCTCTTCATTTCCAATATGTATGCCAATGTAATCTTCAATCCTAGCCTTCTCTTTCTAAAATAATTTGTTTGTCTCTTAGACCTCCATTTCCCATCTGGAATTCTTGGCCATTTGAACCTCCTGAATTCTCTCCTTCACCTAAATGTGTGGCAGGAACATCCTGATCCAGTGATTAGATCATATTTGCGGCATGCTTTGTCAAGCGCTTGATTATGTTGGATAATTTGTATTAGGGCAGAGCGCTTTGTACAAATATCATCCAATGTGACGAAAAAAAGCTTGCCTGATGTAACCAATTTGTGGAATTGTTATGGACTGAAATTTTTCTTCAATGATGGTCATGGTTCGGCTTGCTAGCAACTTTGGAAGGGAAGATACAAAGTGTATCTTGGCCGTTTTTTGAAAATGTCTATCATTGTCATTTCTGTTGAATGACACACTTAATCTTGTAGAGTTGTCTTCACATTTTCTCCTGCCTTTGGTCACTATCTCTGTAGAAAACTTCATGTAGGATCCTAATGTTGAAGACAAAATCTTGGGAAGTAAGAAAAGTAGTTTGTCTTGAATTCCAAGTGAGTTCCACAAGTCTCTGAGAACTCCTAAGAACCCTGAACTGAGTTGTGAAAGGATGATATACTTTTGTCGTTCCACTAAATTTTTGGTCACCATCCAAGTATAGAAGTCTTGGATCCTTTGAGATCATATTTAAACATTTACGTTATCTCAGGTGAAAGTATGGATACCAGTTCCAACTGGTTTTGACGTCATGGGCTCATATCTTCTTTTAGGGATTGGTTCATCATTCATGCCTTCTTATTCCTCAACTACTTCAGATATTTATGGGTCTCTTGGCTGGTTTACAAATATTAGGGGATCATCTTCTTCGGAAGAGTTTGTTGTGCATTCATTGCTTGATTAAGAGATATCTTCGGTTATTTCATCTTCTGATAAGTTTAGAGATTCCGACCGTGGGGTATCTTCTTCTGATATATATCTTTGCTGGGGGACATAGAGGTCTGGAGCCTTTTGGTCAGAAACCGTCAGATTTTTGGGGTCTGGCACTTTTGAACTTTTTCCTTGGTCTCGCCTTTTCTTGGTTTGTTTCTTTGCTGTAAGGGCAACTTTCCTGTCCCAAACTATTTTTGCGATATCAAAATTATTTTCTTCTTTTGATGGTTTGGAGAAAGAGATTGGATTTTGTAAGGTAGTTAGAAAGGTAGAAAAGGTGTAGTCTAATTTAGGCAGGGAATATGCTTGTGGAGATATAGGGAAGAAAGTCGGTTTTGAAGGGAAAACTGGAGGCTTTTGCGGGTCAAAGTGCTCATTTCTCAAAAGTTAAATTTGTTCCTTAATGACAATCGTCTCCTTTTTTTGATGTTTGAAAATTTTGAAAAGCGAATTTCCTGGCATACCAGTCTCATACTACAAATTTGCCATCCTTAGTTCCAAGGCTTTGATTAGTCCTGCAAGTTGAGATGATGTCTGCTCCGTCTTCTTCTCAATTGTTTCTACTTTGCTCATCACTTTGCGATGTGTATGATCCAAGTTCTTTATGGTGCTTCCAATGTTGTTGAGCACTTTGTTTTGGCAGATGGAATTTTTGAATTGCCAGTTCATTATTGCTTCAATGTCACTCGGTTGGGTGTTCTTTCCAGAAGGTAGTACTATGTTCTTTTTGGGGATTTTTGGAGAATAACTGATACCCTCTTTTTCAAAAGGTTTAAATGGAATAAAATCTTGGGAGTGGCTTGAACTTGAAGGGCTTAACATGAATATTTGTGGGTGTGTGCACTTTTGGGTTGATAGAATTTTAGGTTCAGGTGGCTTTTCGGATTCTGGGGTATGAAGTGATGTTGGTTTTGATTTTGGCGTTGTTTCACTATCCCCCAATCTTGGAGTGACCGTTTTTGGTAGTTTTTCCCATTCTTGGGGTTTGTAACTGACAAGAAATTCATATTTATCTGGACAGCTTAATGAGCCAATAGAAGGATCTTTAATTTCATATTTGGCCCGAAATTGTTTTTTAGTGGTTTTCCCCTTTTCTTGGATTTTGGTTTGGTTTTGTTGAGGCCAAACCTTTCCCAATAACGCTGGTGGTGTTTATCATATTCTCCAATTGGATCTTCCAAAAAGTGTTGGCAGTTGCAACCAAGATCCCAAGGGCAGTGTCCTATAAAGGGGCATTTGAACCACCAAACTCTTTTTCCTTCTTTGCCAAAATGTTGACCCCGGTCATGTTCTTCCATGATGCTTTGTATATTCCAGAAAAAACTCTCCGTCAAGTTCAGGGTACGTATCTGTTGTTTCTTTAGGTTGAATCATTTGGCAAAAGAAGATGGTTTTATTGGTTTTTTTTTAGATAAGAAAGGTCAAAGCTTATGGAAACGATTTTGTCACTTCTTTTGGTAAAAGTTGGTTCACCAGATTGCATAGATTACTCTGATTCTCTATCTTCTAGTAATTT
This sequence comes from Nicotiana benthamiana, assembly GCA_034376525.1. Classification (NCBI taxonomy): domain Eukaryota; kingdom Viridiplantae; phylum Streptophyta; class Magnoliopsida; order Solanales; family Solanaceae; genus Nicotiana; species Nicotiana benthamiana. The sequence continues at coordinate 56,005,882 of CM067339.1, read as the reverse complement.
GTGATCCAAGAATCAAGAAGGATTTTTCCAAGCTCATATCTGGAAATATGTCTTGGTACTTGGGTGCACATGGTGTTTCCTTTGGTAGCATCAATATTTAAGAGTAAGGACTTTTCTCCTCGGGGTAGGCAAAGATCCATGGCATGATTTTGGACTTGCCACGCCATTTGGTGGTGAAATGTATCTTGGATGGAATCATTGGATTGTGGGCCTCTCTGGATTTGGACTTGTATTTTTAGGGCTTTGGTTATGTACGAGTCATAAAGGAACACATTGAAATTTGGAAAGATAGTTATGCAGACAGTTCCAGCAGTTAGGGTAACTTCAGCAGTACCCAAGTTTGCATGTTGGTACTCCAAATATCTCGTATCTATAAGAGAAAGTTGAACAATGACAGGTTGACCTTTTCATACATGATATGTTAAAACGATTCGGATAGCACCAAAATGGATATGGGTAAAACCATGATCTCTCCATTGCCTGGGAAAGTATCTGGTATTTGAAGGGTGATAAATTGATCCTCTAGAGTGGCAAAAATAGGATGTTGGACTAAGGAACGAATTTGGGTTCATGATGCAAAAGATTTTTTTTGCAAAAATAGAGTAAGGGTTTATGAGAGGTGGTTCAGTGGAGGATACTCTTTGTTCGTCGGGTAGTATATCTACTTCGTAGAGGTAATCATATTTTTTGAACAAGGTTTTATATAGATTATGGGACATATTCATTTTTGCAAGGGACGAGGATGATGGAAATGACTCAGACATATCTAGTAAAACTATTCCTCCCTCCGAAAGGATGGACTGGATTTGATACCACATCACAAAAAGGGACATAGGAAGAGACTCTAAGAAAGCAAACTAAACCATTGATACGAAAGTTTTCCTACAAAAGAGGCTGGTGTCAACAACCCATAAAGGACGGCTTGCCCAGCTACACAAACAGTTAATTTGTTAATAGACGCAAAAGGTTTCCTACAAAAAGGGGCTGGCTTCAACAACCCATAAGGGAAGGCTTGCCAAGCTTCATAACTCAGAAAACTTTTATACTATAACTAATGTTGGCTGTTAATAACTCAAAAAACTTTTGTACTACAATAAGCTAACTTTCTCTGAGAATTCTTACGTTATTTTTTCATACATGGACCGGCCTTTCCATCAATTCGAAAGAAAAAACAAGAGAGAAACTTAGAAAGCACTCATATGTAATATATCACAAAATATTTACAAAGGTTACAAGATGATTGCAAGATGATCCTACAACTACTATAAGGCCTCCTTTATATAGGGCTAGAAGGTTATTACAAGACCAGCTTACATGATAAAATAAACCTATCTTACATGGCAAACTTATCTCACAAGTAGGTCCTTCTAAACATGTGAAGGACTTTAGGAAACACAACTAAAAACACCTGAAAACATGTGAAAAGGGGTGAAGTATACATGGTGTAGCATGTGAAAGTATGTGGAGCATGTGATGCCATGTGAAAGTAGGGAGTTGCATATGACGAAGCATGTGGAGGCATGTGAAAGAATGTGAAAATAAGTTGAAGTGGGGTCCAGATAGTATGGAAAGATGTGAAAATTTTTCTTGTCATGGGAAAAATATTTTTGAGGTTTTTTTGGTGGCAAATCTAGGATTATGGTGTGTTTAGCAGGGATTTAGGTAATTATCTTTCATTGATTCTGGAGTTACCTCCTAGGCGTCTTTTCACAGTCCTTGTGTAGTAATGCCTGGACTTTAACGGTCCTTCTTTGATGTGTTCTTTCTCCTTTGGATTGAGAGATGTAATCCACAACCTTAATCTAAAAATGTCTTCGGTGATCTTTTCTCGGATGACTTCGTATGGGGTTTGATATTCTTTTGCTACTTCCCAGACTCTTTCCCAGTGAGGATGATTTCTTTAATAATTGCAGCTTGCCTAATCTTTTGGCCATATCTCTCTCGGGATGCACCTATTTTGTTGAAATAAGATTCTTTGTTCCTCGCTAATCTTCTTCAATTGATAAAATTGACTCGGAAAATTTCCACTAGAATGATGTCTCTTCTTGCGCCTGGACTTTTCCAGTAATAACCTTCACTGGCCTATGGAACATGAACACCTTTGGTGTGTAGGAATCATTGAAATATTTCATCCAATATCTTCTAGGCTTAAACTATCGCAGAAATACTTTAAGAGCTTGTGCAATGTTATCAAAATCCTTGAAGATGTTGCATTTGAATTAAATGAAAATATAATACTTATGGCATCGGTACTAGAAAAACCATAATAGTTCCTGTGAAAAATTCTTGGCTTGAGCTATGAATATATGGCAGAACGGATATTCTAGATTGAGCCCATATGGCTTGAGAATAGATCCTCCACGTCGCCGGAAAACTTTGAGCTCATGATAAGTTCTTCTTTCCATAATAATTGACAGATTAAATGGATCCATGAGGTTGAACAACTCCATTGGATGATTTATTTGATGTGATGAACTTGTTCCTGGCATACTTGAGAGCATGAAGATGTGGCTGATTATCTGTTCCTTTGACTTCAACTTTGTTGGGGAAAATCTCCTTGAGAATTCTTTCTGTCAAGACAGAAAATCTATGATAATATTATCCTTTCCTTTCAGGTGCCTGACTTGAAACTTATATGGAGAGAACCAGTGAGCCCACATGAGAATTTGAGGAATGGGAATAATTTTTGCATTTAGCTGAATCATCTTCGTGAAGGCCTTCATATCCATTTCTATTAGTTATGTATGGATAAGGAAGAAATTAAATTCTTTGATTCCATTCTTTACTACAAGAATTGCCTTGAAAGTGGAGTGATAAGGTTGCTCGGAATCTTTGAACTTTCCACAAGCATATCTGCATATTTTTCTTCAAATAGATAGCACTCTAATATTCATTGCTAGCATCAGTTTGCCATATCTTCTTACCGTCTGAAGGGATATCGAGGGACTTGACGTTTTTAGAAATCTCCTTTATTTCCTTGACTGCATCATCTTGCTTCTTTCCCCATGATAGAGCATTTTTCTTGAGCATCTCTGTGAGTGGAGAAATGTATGTATAGATATTCGGGATAAAATCTCTCAAATAATTTACTATACCCAAGAATGATTGGATCTGTGTTGTGAGGTTGGTATCCAGAAATTCGAGTAATTCTTGACATATATGTGGTCCTGGACTGTATTCACCTTGGACAAAATGCATTCCAAGAAAAGCAATCTCCTTTTGAGCAAGAACCATCTTTTTTGCTGAGAGCATAACTATGTAATGTGTTACCGATGCCTCAAATTGACGAAGCAAGCTTATATGTTCCTCTAATGTATAAGTAAATAACAGGATGTCACTAATGTAAACTAAAGAGGTACGGAGGATGGGTTGGAATATTTTTATCATGGCATTTTGGAACGAGGAAGGTGCAGTTTTTAACCCGAAGGGCATGACTTTCCATTGGAAGTGATGATCGGGGATGCAAAATCCTGCTTCTGTTGTTCAGCACTTTGTTTTGGAAGATGGAGTTTTTAGATTACAAGTTCATTGTTGCTTCGATGTCACTCGTTGGGGGTTTTTCTCCATAAGGTAGTGCTATGTTCTTTTTTGGAATTTTTGGAGCATAACTGATACCCTCTTTTTCAAAAGGTTGAAGTGGAGGAAAATCTTGGGAGTGACTAGAGCTTGAAGAGCTAATCATGAATATTTGCGGTGTGTTGACTTTTGAATTAATAGAGTTGTAGGTTCAGGTGGCTTTTTGGATTCTGGGGTATGAGGTGATGTTGGTTTGGAATTGGATGTTGTTTCACTATACTCCTAGCTTGGAGTAAATTTTTCTTGTAGTTTTGGCCATTCTTGGGGTTTGTAACTGACAAGAATTCATATTTACCTGGACGGCTTAATGAGCCAATTGAAGGATCTTTATTTTCATATTTGGTTCGAAATTGTTTTTCAGTATCTTTCCCTTTTTTCTTGGATTTTGGTTTAGTTTTGTTGAGGCCGAACCTTTCCCAACCACGCTGGTAGTGCTAATCAAATTCTCCAATTAGATCTTCCAAATATTCTTGGCAGTCGCAATCAAGATCCTATAGGCAGTGCCCGTTGAAAGGGCATTTGAACCACCAAAATCTTTTTCCTTCTCTATCAAAATGTTGACACCAGTCATGTTCTTCCATGATGCTTTGTATATTCTAGAAAAACTCTCCGTCAGTTTTAGGTTATGTATCTGTAGTTTCGTTAGGTGGAATCATTTGGCAAGAGAATATGATTTTATTAGGTTTTTTAATATGGGAATGGTCAAAGCTTATGGAATTGGTTTTGTCACTTTTTTTTGGTAAAAGTTGGTTCACCAAATCACAGGGATTCCTCCGATTCTCTTAGCTGCTCGTAATTTGTCATCTAGGAATCAGGTAGGACTTTTACAAGCTCATCTCTGGAAATCTGTTTGGGTATTTTGGTGCACATGGTATTTCCTTTGGTAGCATCAAGGTTTAAGAGTAAAGCATTTTCTCCTCCGGGTAAGCAAAGATCTATGGTATGATTTTAGACTCGCCACGCCATTTGGTGGTGAAAGGTAGCTTGTATTGAATCTTTGGCTTGAGGGGCTCCCTTGATTTAGACTTGGATTTTTAGGGCTTCAGTTAGGTATGGGTCATAAAGGGACATGTTGAAATTTGGAAAGATAGTTATGAAGACATTTCCAGCATTCAGGGTAACTTCGGCAGTACCAAAATTTTCGTGTTGGTACTAGAAGTATCTCGTATCTAGAAGAGAAAATCGAGCTACAACAAGTTGACCTTTTCTTCCATGATACGTTAAAGCGATTCGGATAGCACCAAAATGGATATGGGTAAAACCATGATCTCTCTATTACCTAGGAAAATATCTGGTATTTGAAGGGTGATAAACTGTTCCTCTCAAGTGGAAAAAATAGGATGCCGGTCAAGTTTTGAGGCAACAACATATTCTTTAACTCTTTTTTATCTGTGTTGGACTAAGGAACGAATTTGGGTGCATGGTACAAAAGATTCTTTTGAGGGGTAGTTCAGTAGAGGATACTTTTTTTTCGTTGGGTAGTATATCTACTTCATAGAGGTAATCATATTTTTCGGACAAGGTTTTATATAAAGTAAGGGACATATTTATTTTTGCAAGGGACAATGATGATGGAAATGACTCCAGACATATCTAGTAAAACTGTTCCTCCCTCCGAAAGGATGGGCTGGCTCTGACACCACAGTACAAAGGGACAGAGGAAGAGACTCCAAGAAAGCAAACTAAACCATAGATACAAAATTTCCCTATAAAGGGGGCGTACTTCAACAACCCATAAGGGACGGCTAGCCAAGCTACACAAATAGTTAATTTGTTTATGGTCGCAAACTCCTCAGATTTGGACTCCAGCAGTTCAGCTAGTTGGAGCAGCATAGCCGGGTGGTAGCCCAGGCCGGTGATGGGGCAGCTATATATGTCGATGCTTTATGGATATTGGATTGGTTCACCAAGCTCTTCACTACTACCTTCAGTGGTGCATCTACGAAGGACCCTCATGATTATTTGATAGCTGCCATGAGGTTCTTAGGAACATGGGTATTGTTGAGACCAATAGGGTTTATTTCTCTACATTTCGCTTGTCTGGATCTACCAAAACTTGGTGGAGCTGTTATTTTTTAGCTAGACCAGCACGATCGCCAGCCTTGACCTTGGAGCAATTCACACATTTATTTCTGGAGAAGTTTCTCCCTATTACACAGCGAGAGGCCTATCAGAGGTAGTTCACTTGTCTCCAACAGGGATCCATGACAGTCACCCAGTATGAGAAAAGGTTTTTTTGATTTAGCTCGCCATTCTCTTATTATACTTCCCATAGAGAGGGAGTGAGTGAGATGGTTTATTGATGGAGTCATCCATCCGCTTAGTCTCCAGATGGCCAGAGAGGCTGGGAGTGAGATATCTTTCTAGGAGGCAGCCAATGTGGCTCGGAGGATTGAGATGGTATTGTCATAGGAGAGTGGTCGTAGGGAAGACAAGAGACTCCATAAGTCAGGAAGATTCAGTGGTGCCTCGTCTGGAGGCAGAGATTCGTATGATAGGGGTCATCCTTATAGGCCTTTCTAGTCAGCCCTCTCGGTTTCTCACGGTGCCTCAGGTGGCCGTTGTTCTCATGCGCACTATTCTGATTAGCATCCCTTTAATGCATTGCCAGCTCCTATCAATGCAATACTACATTAGAGTTTCTATGGTGGTCATTCAGGTCGACAGGACCAGCAGACTCAACAACTGAGGGCTTGTTAAACTTATGGTGACATGAGTCATATTGCTAGATTTTTCCCTCGAGCCCCGAGCAATTCTCAGCACCAAGGTTCTCCTGCCATGGTTTAGGCACCAGGTGTTCCACAGACTGCCCAGCTAGCTAGAGGTGGGGGTAGAGGTGCCCGAGGTGGAGGTAAAGGTTATAGAGGTAGAGCTTAGACCACTAGAGGTGAGGCCAGCCAGTAGCAGGCCATCCCAGAGAGATAGACCAAAGTGGTGGGGCGCAGCCCCGATGTTATGTTCTTCAGGCCAGGCCCGAGGCAGAGGCTTCAGATACGGTTATTACAGGTACTATTCTAGTTTGTGATCGAGAAACTTCAGTGTTGTTTGATTCGGGGTCTACGTATTCGTATGTGTCATCTTATTTTCCTCGTACTTGGTCATGCCTAGTGATGCATTGGGTAATCATATTTATGTGTCTATGCCGGTGGGTGACTCTATTATGGTCGATCGGGTCCATCATTCTTGTGTTCTAGTGATTGGGGGTCTTGAGACTCGAGTAGATTTTTTACTTTTAAACATTGTTGATTTTGACATTATATTGGGGATGGACTGGTTATCGCCTTATCACGCTATCTTGGACTACCACGCCAAGACTGTGACCTTAGCTTTACCGGGTATGCCTAGTTTAGACTGGGAGGGGATTCCTAGTCATTCTACCCGCAGTGTTATATCGTATATGAAGGCTTAGTGTATGGTCGAGGAAGGGTGTTTGACCTATTTAGCCTATGTTCGTGATTTCAGTGCTGAGGTTCCCTCCATTGATTCAGTGCCCATTGTTTATAAGTTTCCTAATGTTTTCCCTTTCAAACCTACCGGGTATGCCACCTGACAGGGATATTGACTTCTGAATTGATCTGGTTCCGGACACTCAGCCCATTTCTATACCACCATATCGTATGGCCCCGCCGGAGTTGAAGGAGCTAAAGGAACAGTTGCAGGATTTTCTTGATAAGGGTTTCAATAGACCCAATGTTTCACCTTGGGGTGCTTCGGTGTTATTTGTCAAGAAGAAGGATGGGTCAATAAGAATGTGTATTGATTACCAGCAATTGAAGTAATGATCAAGAATAAGTATCCGCTACCGAAGACTGATGATTAGTTCGACCAGTTTCAGGGTGCCAGGGTATTTTCAAAGATTGACTTACGATCTGGCTACCATCACTTGAGGATTAGGGCATCCTATGTCCCTAAGACAGCTTTCAACACTCGGTACGAGCATTATGAGTTCTTGGTCATGTCATTCGGGTTGACAAATGCCCTAGTAGCTTTTATGGACTTTATGATGCAAATGTTCAGGACTTATTTGGACTCATTTTTGATTGTTTTCAGTGATGATATATTGATATATTCTCGCGACCAGAACGAGCACGAGCAGCACCTTAGAGTGGTTCTTTGGACTTTGAAGGATAGTCAGTTATATATACTAAGTTCTCGAAGTGTGAATTCTAGTAAGGTTCAGTTGCATTTCCGGGTCATGTTGTATCACCAGAGGGTATTCAAGTGAACACAAAGAAGATTAAGGCAGTCAAGAACTGGCCTAGACCAGCATCAGCTACATAGATTCGGAGTTTCTTGGTGTTGGCAGGCTACTATTGACGGTTCATGGAGGAGTTTTCATCTATTGCAGCCCCAATGACCAGATTGACCTAGAAGGGTGCCCAGTTCAGATGGTCGGATGAGTGCGAGGTGAGCTTTCAGAAGTTTAAGACAACTCTAACAACGGTACCGGTGTTGGTTTTGCCCACAGGAATCGGGCCTTATACAGTCTATTGTGATGCTTCTTGTGTTGGGCTTGGAGCAGTGTTGATGCAGGATGGAAAAGTTATTGTGTATGCTTCTAGGTAGTTGAAGACTCACGAGAAAAACTATCTGGTTCATGATTTGGATTTGGCACGCATAGTTCACGTACTGAAGATTTGGATGCATTATCTGTATGGTGTGGCATGTGATGTGTTCATTGATCACAAGAGTCCCCAACACTTGTTCAAGCAAATAGAGTTGAATTTGAGGCAGAGAAGATGGTTGGAGTTGCTAAAATATTATGATATCAATATCTTATATCACCTGGGAAAAGCCAATGTGGTGGTCGATGCTTTGAGTATAAAGTCAGCCAGTATGGGCAGTCTTTCTTATATTCCAGTCGATGAGAGGCCACTTGCTTTGGATGTTAAGGCATTAGCCAATCAGTTTGTGAGGCTAGATATTTCTGAGCTCAGTCATGTGTTAGCTTGTACGGCTGCCCGTTCTTCATTATTGGAGCGTATCTGTGATTGGCAGTATGATGATCCCCATTTGTGCGTCCTTAGAAACACGGCGCAGCACGGAGGTGCCAGGTAGGTTACCTTAGATGATGATGGAGTCTTGAGATTACAGGGTCGGGTATGTGTGGCTAATGTGGATGGGCTCTGAGAGTTGATTTTGGAGGAGGCCCATAGCTCCCGTTACTCTATTCATCTAGGCGCCACGAAGATGTATCAAGATTTGTGGCGGCATTATTTGTGGCATAGAATGAAGAAGGATATCGGAGCATATGTGGCTTGTTGTTTGAATTGTCAGCAAGTTAAGTACGAGCATCAGAGACCTGGTGGTTTATTTCAGAGGATTGAGCTTCCTGAGTGGAAGTGGGAGCGGAACACCATGGACTTTGTTACTGGACTTCCGCTAACTCAGAAGAAGTTCGATGCAATATGGGTCGATGTTGATTGGCTGACCAAGTCAACGCATTTCATTCCTGTGGTAGTTTTCTATTATTTTGAGATATTTGTTGAACTCTATATTCAGCAGATTGTTTGCCTTCATGGTGTGCCCGTGTCTAGCATTTCGGACTGGGGTACGCAGTTTGCCTCGCGCTTCTGGAGAGAGAAGTTCAGCGAGAGTTGGGCACACGGGTTGAGTTGAGCACTGCATTTCATCCCTAGACGGACAGTCAATCAGAGCGGACTATTGAGATCTTAGAGGATATGCTTTGAGCTTGTGTTATTGACTTTGGAGGTTCGTAGGATCAGTTTTTGTCTTTAGCAGAGTTTGCCTACAAGAACAATTACCAGTAGAGCATCCAGATGGCTCCTTATGAGGCTTTATATGGTAGGCAGTATCGATCTTCGATTGACGATTTGAGCTGGGAGAGGCTCGATTGTTGGGTACGGATCCGATTCAAGAGGCCTTGAACAAGCTCAGGATCATTCAAGATAGGCTTCGTTCAGCTCAGTCCAGGCAAAAGAGCTATGTAGACCGCAAGGTTCGAAATGTGGCGTTTATGGTTGGTGTGCGGGTATTGCTCCAAGTGTCGCCTATGAAGAACATAATGAGGTTTGGGAAGAAGGGAAAGCTTAGCCCTAGGTTCATTTGTCCGCTTGAGATTCTCGATCGAGTGGGAGAGGTAGCTTATAGACTTGCTTTGCCGCCAAGCTTATCAACCGTACATCTAGTGTTTCATGTGCCCATGCTTTGGAGGTTGATATCACGGCGATCCAGCCCACCTGTTAGATTTCAGCACTATCAAGTTGGACAAGTACTTGCCTTATGAGGAGGAGCCGGTGGCTATTCTAGACCAGAAAGTTTGTCAGTTGAGGTCGAATAGTTTCCTGTCTGTTCGTGTTCAGTGGAGAGGTCAACCTCCTGAGGCATCGACCTGGGAGTCCGAGTCCAATATGCGGAGGCGTTATCTCCATCTATTCCTCGACTCAGGTACTACTTTCTGCAGTCTTCTCGAGGACGAACGGTTGTTTTAAAGGTAGAGAATGTGACGACCCAAAGGGTCATCACCTATTTTAAATGAATTATGTGCTTTCGAGGCCTTAAAAACCTTATTTAGAGCCACCTCGATTAGCGTGCACAATGCAGGTGCAACCGAAAAGCTTAAATATGAAATTTATGATAAAGCTAAGTTTTGATATTAAAATGCACACATTTGACTTCGGTCTACATTTTGGGTAAATAGACCCAGACCCGTGATTTGATGGTCCCGGAGGATCCGTAGGAAAATATGGAACGTGGGCATATGCCCTGAATCGAATTTCGAAGTCTCAAGCCCGAGAAATGAAGTTTTAAGAAAAATTATTTTCTGGAAATGTTTAAGAAAATTTGAAATAAGACTTGATTAGAAAGAGATGGTATCGGACCCATATTTTGGTTCCGTCGCCCAGTTCAGGTCTTATATATAGTTTAAGTCTTTTCTATGAATTTTGGTTAAAATCGAACTATCATTTGACGTGTTTCAGACTTGAAATCCTAAATTTGGAACTTGATGAAGTTTTGGAAAAAATACTTTGAATTTGAGGTTTAATTTGTTGAGAATGTTGTTATTTAGGCGATTCGATCACACGGTTAAGTTTGTATGATATTGTTGAGTAAGTACATGTGTTTGGTTAGGAGCCCTGTAGGCTCAGGTGTGATCCGGATGTGTTTCAGGGATGCTTTAGCCTTAGAAAAATTGCAGATTTTTGCTTCACCTGTTGCCGAACCCATTCCTTCTTCGCGTTCACGTCACATCTCTCGCATTCACAAAGCTCTAACTTTTTCTTTCTTTGTGTTTGCATCCTATCCCTCGGGTTCGTGTACAGTTATTTGATGTTGAGGGATGAGTCTTCTTTTCCTCATCACGTTCGCGTGAATCTACTCGCCTTCGTGTAGCCATGCAGGATTCCCTCATCGTGTTCACGTGCTGGCCCACGCGTTCGCGTAGAACAACTTCTGGGCACAATATTTTCTCTCCGTGTTTACATTCTTATTATTGCCATCGCGATGGACTGTTAAGTGTTACTCATCGCGAACGCGACCATCCTATCACAAACGCGATGAGTAATTTTTCCCAGTTAGATTTTAAAAATTCCAGATCAATGTTATTACAGGATTCATTAAGGTTTTCACAAAACCTTTCTTCTCCAAGCTCTTAGGCGACCATTGAAGCGATTCTTCACCAAAACTTCTTCGGTTATTAATTCTTAGCTTACTTTCTTCCAATTCCTTCAATATCTATTGAAATCCTAGGCCTAAAACATGTGATTTAAGGTAGAAAATTGGGTATTTGTGTAGAGTTAGGGATTTTTGATTTTTCTTGATTTAGACCTCGTTTTGAGGTCGAATTTGAAAACAAATGATATATTCAGGCTCGTGGGTGAATGGGTTTTGGTCCGAACCTCGTGTTTTGACCAAGCGGGCCAGGGGTCGAGTTTTGAGTTTTTGGAAAAATGATGGAAAGCTATTTGTAGGCATTGGGTTCGTGTTATTTAACCTTTATTGATGTATTGAAGTCATTATTGTATAGATACAATTGATTTGGAGCCGAATTCGAGAGAAAAAGCGGTCATTGAGTATTGAATTGGCTGTAGAAGTTTGATGTAAATTTTTGGTCTAACCGTAGCTTGAGGAATGAGGAGTTGAGTCATATTTTCTATGTGGTAATTGTCGAGTACAATGTATAGACATGGTGACGAGTATCAATACGTTGGTGTCTAGCATTACCGTGAGTCCTTAAATTGTGAATATCTTGATTTTGTTGTGTTTCTATTGCCTTGGTAATAATTCCTATTTGTTGTTAAAAGAAATTGTTACCTATGAACATCGAGGAGCATTGGCTCACATTATATTAGAATTGTGAACGTATATGAGATGGTTCAATCCTTTGGAGCATTGACTCAAGTGGTAAAATGAGATATGAAATATAATTGAAAGAAAGAGAAAGAATATTTAAATTGCTCCCTTGCCTGGATATTGTTTCTTATTGATTATTTTCCCTTGCCGAGACGTTGAGATTCTTGTTCTACCCATGTCGTGATTTAATTGTTTAATTGTGTTCCTTTGCCAGAATTTCTATTATTATTTTGTTTATTCCCCTACCCCTTGTTTGTAATTGTTGTTTGGGTGAGGAAGAGCGTTAAAGCACGAAGGGTGTTGTCGTGCATTATTTGTTTAGTGTGCGGAAAGAGTGTTAAAGCACGAAGGGCGATGTCGTGCCGCACGATGTACTATTCCGTGCCAATTATATTGTTTATATGCAAGGAAAGAGCGTAAAAGAACGAAGGGTGATGCCGTGCACATTTATTTATATCATTGCTTGGTAAGGATGAGAGTAAAAGCACGAAGGGTGATACCATGAGCATTTTATTATATCATTGCTTTGTGAAGAAGAGAGTAAAAGCACGAAAGGTGATGTCCTGTACTTATTAACTTCTAATTCTTCATTGATGTCTGAATTATGTTGCTTTCTTCGTTATTTGATGATTTTTATCGGAGTTGTTATTTTCCCCACAGCATGCTCCCCTTCCCATATTGACTGGTTAATTCTTGTATTTCTTTTTCATTGTATATATATGTATTAGAACACCACAAGTTTAGTTGGTAGTCTGGTTCTAGCATCGTCACTATTTCGTCGAGGTTAGGCTAGACAGTTACCAGCATATGGGGTCGATTGTGTTGATGCTACACTCTGTTCTCTTTTGCACAAATCTAGGTGTCAGAGCAGCTTATGATACTCAGCAGTAGTCAGGGAGCCGACCTTCAGTCCATGAGACTCCGAGGTAGCCTTGCTGGCGTCCGGAGGCCCAGCGTCTCTTCTATCAGTTTTCATATTCTGTTGACATTTGTATTCAAGATAGACTATGTCCTTTATTTCAAACTCTTATTTGTTGTAATCATAGACAGTCCGTGTATTGTTCTGACACCAGGTGCTGGGTAGAAACTTGTATTGGTTTTCTAGACGTTGTTTCTATATTTAGTTCAGACTTCTGCTAAGTTTTACTTTTTGTTGTCTTTTAATTGCTTATCCATTGATAATTTAATTGTTTAATCATGTATAAAATAAGATGGATTAATATTTGCAAAGGTTATTAGCTTGCCTAGCTTCCACGAGTAAGCGCCATCACGAACTCCGAGGGTGGTAAATCTGGGTCATGACAGATTCCGAGGTCGTTTACTGTAAAATCCAATATTAGTTAATTCTTTTAACTTAAAGCTTCTGAAATGAGCATTCTCATCCCAAATCAACCCTGAACTTTCCGATATTAAATTCCAACCACGCGTACAATTCATAACACCTAAAATGAAGCTGTTCATGGCCTCAGACTGCTGAACTACAAGCTAGGGCTCAAAACGACCGGTATGATCGTTACATTCTCTCCCACTTAAACATACATTCGACCTTGAACGTGCTGAGAACAACACTGAAGTAGTCAGAAATCGTTGTTTAACACCTCATACACCATCCCATGCTACCCCAATTCATTTGATCACATTAGCTCGATTAATCTGAAGATATCCTTTTTCGCTTAAGTAAATAAGCCTTAGGGCCCAAATCCAACATCCGGAATTCTATGCTAGAACTGTTTCCAACATATGAACACCATATCAATCACTATATGTTGAACCCCGAAACATGATTGCATACCTTTTTTGAATTCACACCTTGCACCACTTTACTCAAGGATCACAATAACATTCTCTGATAAAATTAGTCAAAATTCCACGAATCTGTTGCTCTCATTGCACCTCATGACATACACAGGTCTTGCTCTAACCCTTACAACACCTCCACGATGGACGAGATGTGTAGAAATACATAACCAACTGTCAATTCAACCAATCATTGAGTCTATTCTTCTGACAAGAACCATTACCCCACTCCGAACCAAATAATGGTCTTTGATCCTTAATATACTTCATGTAATCAGATTGCACTGATCGTAACTCCAAATGATCTCATCTCACCCAATGCGAACTACTCTGGTAATAAGCCACCCCGAACCTGATTAAAAGTCTCACATGATGCCATAATGTTCCAATATGCTACCAATTCGAACGCGTTACAAAAGGAAAATGAACTCTGGAAAGGAACTTCAATTACCTCGCTCAGGACTCATACATGCAATGTGTTCAATATACTAATATGGTCTTCCTCGGAAAATAAGAAACAAAACACACAAAAATAAACATAGGGAACTGTACCGAACATCTCACTATTGCCGCGTGCAACCCGATCCAACTCACATACCCATGGCGGTGTGCCACCCAATCCAAATAACATACCCATGGCGATGCGCCACCCGATCCAAATGACATACCCATGACAGCGTGCCACCCGATACACATGTAGAACTCACATAAGGAGATGCACACCGAGGTAGATTTCTTATTACAATAAAATACCAAATATTGGTCACGCATGCTAAGTGCATAATATTGTCCCTGGGGAACATATAGTGCCATAAGCTACAAAACTCAAGCATAATTGAGGTGTGATAATGATTTGAATCTTAAGAGCCATTTGCTCAGGTAATATCATATCTACGCAGACCCTAAACACATAAGCAATTTCCCAAGTTGTCTCACAACTCACATGGCGCAATGTATCACTACATGACATATCTGACAACAAAATAACACCTCGACTACTCCTCCATAAGGAGCGCATTACTAAAATGAACATGTTTGGCCTGATATAGAGCCCATATTCACATTTGAATCCATCCACCGACCTCAAGCCAATTCCGATCGCCCTGAACTAGGAAAATTACCTTTGAATGTCCATAATAACTCCTCTTCTGCTCATAACTCATAAGAACATCCATCATAGTTGGAGAAATCATCCGCAGTCCACAACTCAATAGATTGAGTGCCCTCAAGACATATATTCTCAAATCAATGATATTATCACAACCTTCATACTTGGTTTAAGTCTTTAATCAATCAAGTGACTACCTGCCACACTTATACAATCTTCTTGTGGGACTCACTCCCACAACCTACCACAACAAATAATTGGGTTGTACCTCCAAACCACCAACCGTACTAATGCTGAAAAGCGATCAAGAATCATTAACCAGGATGCAAAGAATTCCTTACAAAACACCGATCTCAGGTGACACTGAAGACAATACCAACTAACCTTAAACATCAAAACTCCTTTCTTGCTCATCTGAGCTCGTGACATCCTTTTTCCACACCGAACTGTTACCCATATATTTACTTCAATTTCCATACGACTCACTGTGCCTAACATGCCAACATACGATAGAACACGCTTTTCATCATAGCTTTGGAACCACTATTAGGCTAACACTTAATCCTATAAAACTTTCCACTAACTCACTTCAGGAGAACCATAGCAACACGCAGGTGAATTCTCATAACAGTAGAACATGCAAACCTCTAAGTATTGGTCTAAGCCACCATAGCCCTTCCGAGAACTGTCTCCACATAACAGGCAAAAATAGTAGACTACTTTCTAATTAACACCATTTACGGTGGCTAACAAGCCTCACACGCACCATCACGAATGGCTTACATAACTTGATCACACTGAAGGAACTGATTACTACCACCAATATGCCAATTCAACTATGGCTACCCAATCTAGCTCCCTCTAATTTATCCTTGATTACCTTAGAAATAATAATAACTCCATTCAACACATAGCACCCTTCATCCACACTTATCCCGAGTGACCTTGAATCATGAGACCATGCTGCCTCAAATCTCACAAACCATTTCGTACCTCCCAGTCGCTAGAATGCGGTCAAAACATCATAGGACATTATGGGCCTCTTCTCATAAGCTGCTACAAGAGCTTGATTTTTTCATCCGTACCTATAGGCTCGAAATCGTTAGGCATCACGCCTTATTTTTGAATTCTCTAGGACCATTGTTAAGAGCCACCCGCTCTGACTTGGCCCGAATATAATCAACTCCATGATTCTTCTAGCATAAGCATACTCTCTCGATAGAACACCCGGCAGACTTACTCCCCAAGTCCGAACATGAGCCAACAAGGCCAACCATAGCTCACCTTTAACAATCCCTTTGCTCAAATTACCACTTATGCTCGTTTCCCGTTGCTAAAACAACTACCAATACTCCGATAACCCGAAACCTCTTAAGAAGATAACTATGCAACCCAATTGTAGGTAGTGGAGAAATAGAATAATCAATCAAAAAAGGAAAATTATCACCGGCGGAACAATCCTCTACAGTGCACTATTCATCGGAATAGTGAATCTGTCACTACTATCACCGGAATTCAGTGGTGGATTGTTGCAATTTTGGAGTCACACAATCCCCTTCTTCTTGCGAACAATCCTAAATTGATTTTTTCATCATATCTGTAACCATTTCTTCTTCATCTTAGATCTTATTTTCGATCTACTGTAACCTCATCAATATCCATATTTCCAGCTCAATTCCTATCCGATTTCATGGAAGGAATGTTTTCTGTTTGAGTTCTGAGCATTGAATCTAATGGAAGCGTCGCCCTATCCCCACCTTGTGTTGTGGTAGAGGCTTCTAAAACCATCTCAGAAAATTAAATTGGACATGGATCCAAACAGTCATATGCATCGGTTTTTGCTGGACAGCAAACTGCCGAGAAAAATCAAAGCTAGAGATCTGTCCAGTTTCGTTCGAGCAAGGATTGCCGATAGTTGAGTTCACAGTGGATGAAGTAAATTCATTCACAAGGGAGGAAGGTCTTCAACAAGCTGTGATTATCAAATTTTCATACGGAAAGTCAGAACTTCAGCAGGTGAGGCAGATTCTGCCGAATCAACTCGGTGTCAAAGGAAGTTGCAACATCGGACAGCTAGAATATCGTCACATTCTTGTAAGATTTGATTTATTTGAAGATTATGCTCAGGTGGTGTCAAGAACAACTGGCTATGTAAAGGCTAAAGGAGACGAGTTCTTCTTCAGGACATTCCCATGGACAATGGGATTTAATCCGCGAGAAGAAACGTCAAAAGTTGTGGTATGGATCTCCTTTCCCGATCTGCCTGCAAATCTATTTGCCAAAAAATCGTTACTGTCCATCGCATCAGCAGTAGAAAAGCCTATTGCAGTAGATAAAGCTACTAAAGATCGAACGCGACCAAGTACGGCAAGAGTTAAAGTATTGATCAATCTCCTGGACAAACATCCATCGCAAGTAAAGATCAAGAGAGTAGACTCAAAATTGGGAAAAGTAGCATATTTCGACCAGCAGATCGTCTTTGATAATGTTCCTGCATACTGCAGGAATTGTAATCATCAAGGACATAATGTTAAATCGTGTCGATGGATTTCAGAAAATGGAGCAGCAGTTCATACTAGTGATTCAAATGGTAGGGGCAGATTGTCTAAATTAGAAGGTGATGCAAGGGACTACTTGAATGCTAATCTTGCAGGTCGTCGAACTGATAGGATGCTACCTAATGTGATTCATGATATAGGACAGTCAAAGATTTCGGGCTCTGGTGTCCAAACTGTTAAAGTTAGTTCAACTCCAAATGGTGACGGGATGCAGATTACCAAAAGGCAAAATACAGTACCATTACACACTCCTTTGAATGGTGTAAGTGAAAACCAATCTGGTAAAGGAATGTCAATTGTGAAACCTTCTGTTGCCTATTCTGATGCAGAAGGTGACACTGAAAATAATTCTGTCCAGATTTTGGTAGATGTTTGTAGGCAAGATAAAACCATCGAGCAGCAGTTATTGTTAAAGACTGATAACAAGCACAAGAGTACATTGTCTGACAAAGCAAATGGTAATAACATAGAAGATTCTGTGGCTTTGAATGTTACTGCTGATCCGACTGGTGCTTCATCGGAAAATAATTCTGTCCAGAATTTTGTAGATGTTTGTAGGCAAGATAAAGCCATCGAGCACCAGTTAGTGTTAAAGGTTGGTACATTGTCAGACAAAGCAAATGGTACTAACATTGAAGATTCTGTGGCTTTGAATGTTACTACTGATCCAACAGGTGCTTCATCTGAATCAGTGGAGAATTTAACATCTCCAAGTTACTGTGACGTTTCACAAAATACTGGACTACAACAAGGTAGTGAATTGTCTAATCCAGCAGCTCAGCCTACTGTCAATATTGCCAATGTAATTGAGTCCAGTGTGCTAAGAACTGGACAAGTAGGTGCGACTGTAGAACATAATGCAGAGGTGAAGGAAGTTTGTGCTCGATCTGATTCTGCAGGGGCAATGCAGATTATAGCAGACCAAAAAATTCCTAATGCACAGGCTGGGCAGTTGGTTGCTCTTGAAGGACAACTTATCAGATGCAACAGGCAGATGTTAGGAGCCCAAAAAAGTGATTCCGATCCTGCACAATCTCTTCCAAGTCCAAAGGGGAAGCCTGCTCAGTGTGAAATTGACAATGCAAAAATAAGTCAAGTGAAGCTGATCGACTAGCAGCAGATAGTGCAGAACTCTAACGTCAATAACATCTCACTGTTTGGACAAGCAAAAGGATATAATATTGATTTGGTCAAGCACACCAAAATAGATGTTGCTGCTGAGGACAATATCAGTTCCAACAGGTCGATAAATAACGAACCACTTGATGCACACTCTATTTCCTTACAACTGGAAAATCCTTTGGAATATCCTGCTGATCGAGCAAAAGCTGGGAATACTAATTTTGATGCTGTGGGACAATCAACAAGTCTTACAGAAGATGAGGGTGACCAGAATTCAGATCATCAACATATCTCTCGTCAATTTGAAATTACTCAACAAGGCAGCCAGGTCACTGTTGCCGCAGCTACAATTTCTAATGAAGATTTAATTCAAAGTGGTTTGCATTTACAGATTGAGGATGTTTCTCAACAAACACTTGAAGTTGTTCAACATACAAAAAATACCTGCCCATCGATATCCAACAGAAATCCAACTTCACATTCAAAAACAAAATGCATATCTCTGAAAAGGGCCCAGCTACACATACAATCTCATCTGCTGCACTTGCAAATTTCTGTAAAGATAATGAAAAAGAAGCTGGAGGGGTCATTCAAAAGGTCCAAAGCTATACTCCCATTTCTATATCCAGTATTTATGCCGAGGGAAGGTATCAACGACACTGGGGAATTCTTAAGTCTCAATGGAAAGAATAAACAACAAATTCTAGATAACATGAGAGATATGGTAATTAAATCGAAACTATGGGACCAATGTTATTCTGATGAAGACAAGAGCTGGGATGAAGGCTCTGCTGGTTGGTCATCTGATCAGGAAGGCCAACAAGATGATTGCAACAACACAGAAGAGGACAGTGAGGCTACGATCAAGCCAAAAGTTCAAAGGAATTCTGCAAACACGAATGGGAATGTAAAACTGTCATATACAGCAAGCAATTTGAACCATAACGCGCCAGTTTTCATTCCAAAAAATGATACAACATCAGGCACTTCGAAGTAACAACAACAGAGATCGACCAAATAGAAAAAACACAAAAAGCAATCCAATTCTCGGGAGAATCATCAATTGTTGGAAACAAAACAGCATTTCCACCTTGTGGACAAAACCAGAAGATAGTCTTACACAACAGGCAGCCACAAATGAACTGAACTTCTACAGATAACAAGTTAGTAGCATCTTCACAAGTAGCACAGTACAAACAACTACCTCCGACAATGCTAATATCCCCAGACCAAATCCAGAATGATATGGAAGGAAAACACATATATGAAGAAGGAGAGGAAGAGGATATCTTAACGCAATGCCGGAAGAATGCTGCAAGAATGGGGTATTTGTCACCAACGCACAGTAAAACAAGTAAAAAGAGTCATCAAAGGGATAGAAGTTGGGACGGCAGGAAGGCTGAAGACGCAAACAAAAGGAAGCTCCCAATGCGAATTGCAAAGCAAAAGCAGAATGCTCAAAAGTCCTTTATAAAGCCCAGTAAAACAAAGAACAAAGCATGAATTGTGAAGATCTTTTCGAATTCACCACAAAGTTGGAGAAAGGACAGCACATTAATCGCTTCCTCATTTTTCATTTTATCATCTTAAGATTCTCATATGTAATATCACCACAGATTTGTGTTATGAACTCTGTGGTGATCATGCTATACTTCGGACATTCAAGTTATTATGTTGTAATCTTAATTTTATATTATCAATAAAAATATAACTCTAGGCTTTGCCTAGTGTTTGCTTAAAAAAATTGTAGGTAGTGGGACTCTCCCAATTGGCTTGAAGCTATTTATCGCACAACTCTGGAATTTGCCAAGATTCTTAATCTCTTATTAACACAACCATGCGCAATCAATCGCCAAAATTCTCGAAATCTTTCTCTAAAACCCCCTTTTTATATTCTGAATCACCTAACACATTTGCACAATTGATCTCCTTGCTGAATAGCCAATAGAATTCTTCACGGAAGCTTTGCCAACCACGCGACCACTAACCTACTCACAGGGAATAACCCACCTATAGAAATAACTTTCTGACATCTTCCAATACTGCTGCACAGAGTACAATCACCATGACATGAATAATCCATCATGAGTCCGAGCTAACTCTCTAGCTGCATAAGTCCTTTCACCCCTCGTGAACATTAATTAAATGTGTGGCAACATCCTTCCCATTCAAGTTATGTTGTATCCTTCTTCATTTCAAGCAGCTCATTTCCGTTATACCAATTCTCCTTCCGCATAATAGCCTATGCTTTAAATTAAATCCGTAGACCCCAATCACCTATCACTAATATTCTCAAATTACTCTGAACTCTCTTTAAGGTACGTGGTCATCCTACTACAAAGCCCATATGCAGCTCTACCACTCTCCCACTTTGGGCAAACCCACTTCGTTAATCAACTACTCTACCTTCGATTCATATACCTAGCCTTTTAGAATTTTTGAACCCTGACTGAAGTTTTCCACATGGCCTTTCTCGTCCTTTATTATTCAATTGTTTTCTTAAATAAAATCTATCTTCGTGGCGCTTGAACCCACGATTGCTGCTAACTTTACACCTTTCGAAAGATCATCTTTCCCATACCATCGAAATTAAAACACTGATTAATCCCTGAACTACCGCACCACGGGATCTCTGACAATTGATTCTTCAATACTATATCACCATCACATCAGTGCTGCGGACCAATCGTTCATAGGCATCATCGCATCTTGTTCCTAGCCTCATGCCGCTACTGAGCTGAAACGACATAATATCCTTTCACAAAGCGAGATAATAGTCTGATCAACTATACCGGGAAAAATGTATCGCACCACATCTGTAGTACCATTTATAATTATTCAATTCTCAATATATAACAAGTGGTTTGCATCGCATAAGATTGTGTAGGAAAGAAACAAAGGCATAAGCCTCGAGGAATCACATCGCATGATAAGGAATCAAGAAGGGAAGTACTCCTAACAGTCCTGCAGCACTCCCGATGATAAGTACAGATGTTTCTGTGCTGATCCGCGAGACTCTACTAGACTTTCCCGTGACGCATGGACCCTAGAAACCTAGTGCTCTGATACCACATTGTCATGACCCAAAATCTACTGAGGGTCGTGGTGGCACCGGACACCGCTATCAGGAAAGCCAACCAAACTATTTGTTGAAGTTCCCCTTTTAACAATTTTGAAAATTAATCTTTTCCTTCATATAAATAAAAGAAAGATAACCGCTTCAATTCGAATTAAATACTAGGCAATTAATACAAAATATTTCAAAATCATCCCAGAATCCGGTGTCACAATTGCATGAGCATTTACTAAGACAGAAATAAAATACAACATCCGTCCGGGATACAGTGGACAGAAAGTAAATATATTATGCTGGAAAGGGACTATACCAGCTGCGGGCCGCCTCGAACAATGCAACTCACCTAGTCCCTGAATCATTTGTGCTGATATGCCCAATAGGCCACTAATAACACATGAACATGTGCAATAAAAATGCAAAGAAGTGTAGTATGAGTACGAAAACAACGTGTGCCCAATGAGTATCCCGTCTAATCTCGAAAAAGTAGAGATGAGAAGTCGACTTCCATACTTACTAAGGGCCCAATAGTGTGATGTCAATAATACATTAAATCGTGGATTTCTATAAATATGATGTTAATCCAATAGAAGGAAATAAGTAAACAATTAATTCGTTTATTGGAATATTCCAAAGTTTCTTTTTATTTTTATCCAAATATTCTCAAGCCATGAAGAGGCAATAACAACTTTAATGAAGTTCACGGAAACAACACAAGCACGCGCAAATCATGCCAAGGTCGACTGCTCGCTCCAATAGAAAATAAACTGTGCATTGCTGAGGGTTGAACGGTGCGAACCATAAATGCATCTATTTAATCTGCCGAGTCGTTCGGCCCACTCCAAAAATAAACACACAGGCAGTCAATCAAGAAGTCAACATAGAAAAAAATTTTGAAGAAAAGACAATTCTCATTTAATAAATTAAGAAAATGAAATTTAAATCCTTTTAGAAATTCATTTAATAATTTGATGCGATTTACGCAATTCAAGTTGTCAATAATATTACAATTAATCCAAGTATAGCATGCTTTTAGGCCCTAACTACCCGGACAATAGCATAATAGTGGCTACGCACGGACTCTCGTCATCTCGTGCGTACGTAGACCCCACAATTAAGAGCACATAACCAATTATTTCACCTATGGAGATAATTCCCTTTTACAAGGTTAGAAAGGAGACTCACCTCACTCCGAAGATCCATGACCGGCATTCCACGCCCTTCCGAAGACCCAAATCGATTGCTAAATGCTCCAAAACTAGCCAAATAATGGGAAAACCAATGAAAATACACCCTAATACTTGTAACAATTCAATTTATGTAAAATATCAAATCCGCTCGAAAGGTTGACAAAATCCCCCTAGAGCCCACATGCCCAGATTCTGAAATTGTTTGAAGATAAACTTTACCCACAACCTCACGAACTCAATATATAATTGGCTCTCAATTTCTTGTCCAAAAACGTTGTCAAAAATCCAAGAATATAAATTTCCTAGGTTTTCTTCGAAATCACAAAATTTATAATAATTTACATGATTTTTCATGTTAGAATCTAGATATAATCCAAGAAATTAACTTGCAATAGGTGGGAATCACTTACCATGACATGTATGATGAAAATAGAGCTCCGAAATTGCTCCTAGGTCGCCTCCCACGGAGGAAATTAGATGAAATGATCCAAACCCATATATTTACACTTATACACTGCCCAGACTGGTCTTCTTTGCATTCGCGAGATCCCCATCGCGTTCGCGAAGAAGAAAACTCCCAAAAACCAATTTCCAAACACTTCTTAAATAGACTCTAGTATAATAGTCATAACATTTTCTACAAAACTCCAAATAAGAAATGGTTTAATGTTTTGAAAACTATAAACCAAGATACAACTTTCATGTTTTGGTCATCTCCCAATTCCTTATAGATTTTGAGATATAAGATTTCAAAGTCATCCTTGTGCAACACAAATTTCTTCTTCATCTTTCCGGATAGCCTGTAATGTACCAGCCATAACCTTTTGTACACAAAACCAAATTCTAAATGGTTTACTTTTGTGAAAACTAGACACAGAGGTCTACAACTTGTATTTCTGGATCATCTCCAAATTTCTTATAGATTGCGAGATATGAGCCTTCAAAGTTAGACCTGTGTAGCATAGATTTCCTTCTTCGCGAACACAAGGACATCTTTGCGAATGCGAAGAACAAAGTCACTGAGGCCAAATCCTTCTACGTGAACGCAAGGATCCTTGCGAACACGAAGAGCAACACCAGAACCAGCATCAGCTATTTCAGAACAGCCCAAAATGATCCGAAACCACCCAAAACACATCTAAGGCCTCTGGGGCCTCGTCCAATCACACAAACTAGCCTCATAACATAACACAGACCTGCTCGAGGCCTCAAATCACACCAAACAACATCGAAATCATGAATCACACCCCAATTCAAGCATAATGAACTTTAAAACTTCAAACTTCTACATTCGATGTTGAAACCTATCAAGTCACGTCCGATTGATCTCATATTTTACAGACAAGTCACATTCGACATTACGGACCTACTCCAACTTCCGGAATTGGATTCTGACCCTTATATCAAAAGTCCACTTCTGGTCAAACTCCTCAAAAACATTCAAATTTTTATCTTTAGCCAAATGATTCCAAAATGACCCACGAAACTTCGAATTCACTTCTGATCTTGCTCCCAACACTAGAATCATTATATGGAGCTATTCACACACTCGGGATCCCAAACGGACATCGATAACACTTCTATGCACTTCAAGTCAAACTTATGAAATTTCTTTCAAAATGCCAACTTTCACAATAGGTGCCAAAACGCTCCCGGGTCATCCAAGACCCAATCTGGGCATACGCCCAAGTTTGAAACTATCATACAAACCTGATGGAACCTTCATATCCCGATTTTGAGGTTGTTTACTGTAAAATTCAATCTTAGTCAATTTTTTCAACTTAAAGCTTCTGAAATGAGAACTCTCTTCCCAAATCAACCT
This sequence comes from Nicotiana benthamiana, assembly GCA_034376525.1. Classification (NCBI taxonomy): domain Eukaryota; kingdom Viridiplantae; phylum Streptophyta; class Magnoliopsida; order Solanales; family Solanaceae; genus Nicotiana; species Nicotiana benthamiana. The sequence continues at coordinate 55,981,323 of CM067339.1, read as the reverse complement.
TGAACATCCAAAAATTCAATTCCGACCACACGTTCAAGTCATAACACCTGAAATGAAGTTGCTCATGACCTCAGACTGCTGAAAGACACACTAGGGATCAAAACGATTGGTCGGGTCATCACATGTTAAGTTGGAATATGATGTAAATTTTTAAAATTTGGTCGCGGTGACCATCGTGGGTTGAGTTAATTCAATTAATGGGCGCTTGAGTAGTGTTCACCTTTGGGCAAAAATAATCCTAATAAATATATAAATATATATCTCATATATAAAAAAGACAAAATAATTTGAATACTCTAAAAATGCTAGAAAAACTTTACATATACTTTAAAATATTAGCCCGTGTGTTCATACTTGAGCCTTTGATTGGTATGCTTAAATGATAAAAGGATCATGTGCACATTTCGCATTTAGATGTCTTTAAATTAAAAATAATTATGTTATAATCATGTGTACATTTCATACGTTGGTTTAATAGTTATTTCAAAGAAATACCTTGTATGCATACTGCATCTGGGTGAAATAATTAATAAAAATATAATAATTAATTAAGTGGTAATAAATAATCTATAATCAATAAAATACAAGAATAGCTAAAACTTGATATAAGCATTACATAAGTCAATAAAGCGGCCGTGCTAGAACCACGGGACTCGATGGGTGCTTACACCTTTCCCTCGTCAATAGAATTCCCTACTCAGTCTTCTATTTTCGTAGACCGTGAATAAGATTCAAACCTTTTTGAAGGGGATTCGAATAAAAGGTAACTTGGAACACCAAAACTCAATTCCAAGTGGCGACTCCAAATAATAAATAATTTCCCCCGTTAAACAAAATATCATAAAGGTCTTTATCTCATTAGGTGAACACCTAGGTAATGGTCACAACCATAGTCCTTTTACAATATTTGAAAAACAACTGAAAACACCATTTCTTATTTTCAATCACTTAGTTGCAATCTTAGTTTAATTTAGCTATAAACCAATCAAGTTTGTGGAAGTGCAATAGGATAGTTCAAACTCATATACCATAATATATACTCCTAAATCTCAATCTCATAGCTCCATGTAGAATTCCACCGCGACTCAAAGTTAGGTATTACTATTGCATCGACTGTTTCACTACCTCAAATAAAGGGTGTGACTTGGACAACATCACTATGCTACTAGCTCATTTTTTCAAAACCATTAACTTTCCCAAGGAAATAACTAAAATAGTTACTTGAAATTAGAAGAAGACTACTGGAAGCTTAGATCTAGGGCCATATGGCTCAATGATTGAGATGCAAACACAAAATATTTTAATATTTGTGCCTCTAATAGAAGAAGAAGAAGAAAAATAAACCAAACTAGTTTTTTCAGAGATAATTTAAGGAATTGGATTGGCAACCATAATAATATCTTGTTACACGCCCAAAAATACTTTGAATATGTTTCTACTACATCCCTATGTCAATCCTCTAGACTTAACAACCTAACAAGTTTTGATACCTTAGATCCTTCCACCCTTGATAGACCTTTTCTACATCCCCCACCATACAATTTAAATTATGGCATGTCCCCATAATACACAAAGAAAAAGCAAGATGTAAAGAAATTTCACTGATTTCTTTTTATTTTCCAAAAACTTATGAACTCCACCCCTAATTTTAACTTCTTTCTCGTTTTCGCTCTTGGAATTATAATGAAGCTCAATAAGCCAAAGTCTAATACTGATTTCTGCAAGACCCGCCTTTTTTTTCTTTCTTGGCCTCTCTTTTTGCGGTGAATTGTTCATGTAAAACCATTCTCAACTTGCATGCTTTCTTTTACAGGATTAATCTGTGCATATTCTTGAAATTCTCCAAAATTTAATTCACATAATTAAGGCTAGAATAAGAAAACAAGTAAGAATGGTCACGTGAATACTCCTCTAATGTGTCTAAGACCAGTTCCTTCTCATTCTCTTCTACTAAGGGCTATAAATGTGAAAAGGTGGATGCGGGCTTGAATTCCTTTAATATTGCTTCACAATCAACCAAAACCTCATTTTCAATCATCTCAATTGAATCAGAGTGTTCTTGAAGAGTAATAACTTCTCTTTGTGGATGCTCATCCTCTTGGGTAGGCTCATTCTCACATAATATCTCCTCCATATATTCACCATCATAATGCAATGAGCTTTATGAAAGCATGCTTACTATTTGACTCACTTTCATTATCAGGTTTTTAATGGCTTCATCATTTTATATAAATATATTTTTCAAACACTATTCATGAACCTATACATAAGCTCACCTAAAATACCATTCACCTCTTGAGGTGGTTATCTTACTTCACTTTCATTCAGGTTATAATAAGGGTATACATACCATTCAAACATATGATCATGCTCAAATGAATCCTCATACATGTACAAACAAGAAACTTGACAACCCAAAGGGGTCATTACTTATTTTCTTACCCAATATGTACTTCTGAGGCCTTGAAACCCTCATTTGGGGTTGCGTGTGTGCAGTGTGGGCGCGTAGCCAAAAAGCTTAGATATGAATCCTGTGAAAAAAATGCTAAGTTTTGATATTAAATTGGATAAATTTGACTTCGGACAATATATTGGGTAAACGGACCCGGACCCGTGCTTTGATGGTCCTGGAGGGTCCGTAGGAAAATATGGGACTTGGGCATATGCCCGGAATCGAATACCAAGGTCCCAAGTCCAAGAAATGACTTTTGTGCGAAATTGTTTTCAAGAAATAATTAAGGAAATTAGAAGTGAAATTTGATTAAAAGACTGTGGTATCGGGCTCATATTTTGGTTCCAGCACCCTGTTAAAAGTTTTATATATGGTTTAAGCGCTTTCTGTAAAGTTTGATTGAAAACGGACGTCGTTTGACGTGTTTCGGACTTAAAATGGGAACTTAATGTTATATGAAAAATTTGGAGGAAATCATGGTTTTTGAGGCTTAAATTAATTTTAATGAAGTTATATTAGCAATTTGATTGCATGGATAAGTCCGTGGGATGGTTTTGAGGTGATGTGTATGTTTGGTTTGGAACCTCGAGGGCTTGGGTGAGTTTCAAGTAGGTTCCGGGACGCCTTAGGCTTAAAAGACCTGGTGTTGCAAGTTCAAGAAAACGTTACAGACTCTGAACCCTCCAACAAGGTCCGCATGAAAACGCGTGCGGCCGCAAAGGAGAAAACGCGGTCGCGATTTCCTTTGCTCGGTCTGCGGTGGGTGATGTGCAGCTGCGGTTGGCTTTGCACGGTTAGCGCAGAGCTAAGATTAGCAGGTCTTCATGTAGGTCAGTGTGGCCGCGGTCCTTTTTGCGCAGTCCGCACTGGGGACTTCAGAGGGTAAACATATATGGGAATTTCAGTTATTTTCACCTTTCAAAAACCCAAAAAAAATAAGGGTCGATTTCCCAAACGATTCTTCTTCTTCAATACGATTGGTACGTGATTTGTAACTTGTTTTATTCACTCCTTAGCATGTCTTAACATAATTTCAACTTCAAATCAAAGATTTTAACGGAGAAATTTGGGTACTTTGTGTAGAACCTAGGTTTCTCTAAAATTGAGGATTTGGACCTCACTTTGAGGTCCGATTTCAAAACAAATAATATATTTGGGTTCGTGGGGGAATGGGTAACCGGATTTTTGTTTGAACCTCGAGTGTTGACCACGTTGATATGAGGGGTGTTTTGGTGATTTTACCTAAATTTGCGTCTTAGCTTTAAATTAAACAGTGGAATTAGTTGTTTGAGATGTTATTTATGAGATGTAATTGACATGAATATATTTGGGCCATTTGGCGTCGGATACTCGTGGCGAAAGTATGATTTCAAGTTGATTTTGGAGCCGATTCAAGGTAAGTTGCTTGTCTAACTTTGTGTGTGGACTTCTTCCCCTTAGGACAAGATGTTTGATATTTGAATGCCTCGTACATGAGGTGACGAACTCGTAGTTGAGCAAATTGTTGGAAATCCATTTTTTCTCTTGAACTATTTAAATTGAGTTTTCTTACTTACCTGTCCATTTTAAATTGTATGTTTATTCTATGCTAGTTTAGAGAAGCATGCTTATTTGACTTACTTGCCTAAGTGCTTAAACTATCTTGGTTGTTCTCCATATAGTATGTTTGGCTAGGATTTTTCTATTTCTTGTACTGAGTTTAGTATCTATCCTAAAGTTTGGGTTGCTATTGTGTGTTTTTAAATTAGGACTACAGGTTGGCCTCCCGGGAGATCCCTCTACACTTTATATGTTCTGGACTGAGCGTGCAGGATACCAAGAGATCCCTGGCACATGAAATTGTAAGATTTGAGGATACCAAGAGATCCTCAGGACAACAAGAGATCCCTGGCACATGAAATTGCAATATTTGAGGATACCAAGAGATCCTTGGGATGCTAAGAGATCCCCAGTATGTGAAATTGTAAGATTTAAGGATACCAAGAGATCCCCGGTTGTGGTTCATGTTGTGAATGTATTTACTAGTATTGTCCTATTTTTCCTGCTTTCTTCTATTATGGTTTCCGTTTTATCTTGCTTAGATTCTCGCTGTACACTTTATCTGTACTATTATTTCGTCATCTTATTATTTGTTATGTTGTATCTCAGTAGGGCCTGAACCTTTCCTCGTCACTACCCAACCGAGGTTAGCCTGTCACTTACCGAGTACTGCTGTGGTGTACTTATGCCTCTTCTATGCATGTTTTTCATATGCAAATCTAGGTACTTCATCTCAGGCACACTATCCTTGAAGCCGGGAAATATATGGAGACTTTGAGGTACTTCTACAGTATCCGCAGACCGAGGAGTCTCCTTCTTTACTCTATTTGTAATATTTAGACTTCTTCTGCACTTTTACTTTAGATGTTATAGAGTTAGAACCATATATTACTATTCGTTATCTTGTGTTCACGTGAGTTTCTGTGTTTTGGGATGATATTATAGACTTCCACATTTAGAGTTGTACAATACGAGTGCCTTTATATTCAATTTCTTTTAGTTATACAGTTTTAGTTAATTATTCCGCAAGTTATGTTATTTTTTTGCATTGTTAGGCTTACCTAGTCATAGGAACTAGGCGCCATCACGACGTGTTCACAGAGGGCGAACTAGGATCGTGAAAAGTTGTATCAGAGCTCTAGGTATATAAGAGTCACGGGACAGAGGCCGGTTTATTAGTCTCGCTGATCGGTATGGAGACGTCTATACTTATCTATGAGAGGCTATGTAATTGTTAGGAAAATTTTCACTTCCTTTGATTTCCTTGTTGTGCGATATTTTGACATCACAAAAAATTTTATCTTATGCCTTCCATTCTCTCACAGATGGTGAGGACACGCACTACTCGTGATAATAGGGCACCCGCGCCCCCTATTGCAGCTGTTAGAGGCCGAGGCTGGGGTAGAGGTAGAGGCCGCGCACGTGGTGCAACCAGAGAACCTGTGCGAGCTGTTGCCGAGGCACCACCAGCAGATCTTGCCGGAGCCCAGGCACCTGGCATGCCTAATACTGCCACTACTACTCCAGCACTCCAGGAGACTTTGGCTCAATTCATGAGTATGTATACCACCTTGGCTCAGACAGGGTTTCTTCCCCTTGTTGCAGCCATATCCCAGGCCGGGGAAGGAGCACAAACACCTACCGTCCGAAATCTTGAGCAGCGAGTGCAAGTTGAGCAGGCTCCCAAGATTATTCTCGCGCTGCCTGCAGCACCAGTTCAGCCCGAAAGCGGGTCAGCTACTTCTAAGGGCGAGCAGCGGAGACTTGAGAGGTTCAAAAAGTATGATCCCCCAGTCTTCAGTGGATTTGCATCAGATGATGCATTGGGATTTAACGAGGAGTGCCATCGTATCCTTTACATTATGGGCATAGTAGAGTCCAGTGGGGTTTCCTTTAATGCTTTTCAGCTTCGGGGAGTAACCTATGATTGGTGGCGCACTTATGAGATAGGCAGTCTAGTCGAGGCTCCTTCATTGACTTGGACCCAGTTCTCGGATATATTTATGATAGATTTTGTCCCCAAAGTCTCAGGGACGCATGGTGCGCAAAGTTTGAGCAATTACGCCAGGGCGCTATGAAAATTTCAGAATATGCTATCTGTTATACCAAATTGGTCAGGCATGTACCGGCCTTGGTTGCTACAGTCCGTGAGGGAGTTTGCGGGTTCATCGAGGGTCTTAACCCGCCCATCAGATCTAGCATGGCTCGAGAGTTGGAGATGGACATTCCTTAGCAGCAGGTAGTGATCATTGCTAGGACGATCGAGAGTATGCTCGCCAGGGAGCGAGTAGAGAGAGAGGCCAAGAGGTCTTGAGAGTCGGGCCACTACTCTAGTGCTCGTACCCCAGCAGTAGGTTGACATGGTAGGGGTTTTATGGGTCGCCCTGTTCATTTAGCTCTTCCAGCAGCCAGTAGTGCTCCAGCTCCGCCAATACATCAGGAGCCTTACCATGCACCTCCAGTTTCTAGCTCGCCTTCTGCACGAGGTGTTTCTAGAGGTTAGTCCAGCAGACCTAGCCCTCATCAGTCATAGATACGCACCCTCCCAGAACTTGTTTTGAGTGTGGCGAGACCCGCCACGTGGTGAAGGATTGACCTAGACTTGGGAGGAGTGCACCCCCACAGACTTCTTAGTCAAAACGTGCTCAGCAGAGTTCTGATGCCATGATCATAGCTCCAGTTGCTGCCCCACCCGTTCAACCAGCGAGAGTTGGAGGCCGGGAAGGTAGAGGTTGCCCTCGGTGGGGAGGCTAGGCCAGATATTATGCCCTTCCCGCTCGTGCCGAGGTTGTTGCCTCTGATTTTGTTATCTCATGTGTTATACTGGTTTGTTGCAGAAAGGCATCGGTTCTATTCTATCCGAGCTCCACTTATTCTTATGTGTCTTCTTAATTTGCTCCGCATTTGGGTGTAGCTTGCTATTTGTCCCTGTTTATGTTTCTACTCCTGTGGGAGATTTTATTATTGTGGACCGAATTAGTTACTCTTCATGGTTTTGAGACCATAGCAGATTTATTGTTACTCCGTATGGTTGATTTTGACATTATTTTGGGCATGGACTGGTTGTCGCCCCATTTTTCTATTCTTGATTGTCACGCCAAGACCGTGACACTGGCTATGCTAGGTATTTTGTTTGTTGAGTGGAGTTGTACTTTAGATTACACTCCCGGTAGAGTTATCTCTTTTCTTAAAGCTCGGCGTATGGTTGAGAAGGGGTGCGTCGTGTATTTAGCTTATGTGAGAGATGTTAGTGTTGATACCCCTTATGTTGATTCAGTTCCAATTGTACGGGAATATCCTGATGTGTTTCCAGCTGATCTTTCTGGCATGTCGCCCCATAGAGACATTGATTTTGGGATTTGACCTGTTACCGGGCACTCAGCCTATTTCTATTCCTCTGTATCGTATGGCTCCTCCTGAGTTGAAGGAATTAAAGGATCAGTTGCAGGAATTGCTTGATAAGGGTTTTATTCAACCTAGTGTTTCACCGTGGGGTGCTCCTATTTTCTTTGTGAAGAAGAATGATGGTTCTATGTGTATGTGCATTGATTATCGCCAGTTGAACAAGGTAATAATGAAGAGTCGTTGTCCTTTGCCTCGTATTGCTGATTTGTTTGACCAGTTTCAGGGCGCACATGTGTTCTCTAAGATTAACTTGCGCTCAGTTACGATCAGTTGAAGATTCGGGAGTCAGACATCTCGAAGACTATTTTCAGGACTCGATATGGTCATTACGAGTTCCTTGTTATGTCATATGGCTTGAACAATGCCCCAGAAACTTATATGCATTTGATGCACAGTGTGTTCAGGCCATATCTCGACTCGTCCGTTATTGTTTTTATTGATGATATTCTGGTGTATTCCCGATCAAGAAGATAATGAACAGCACTTGAGGACCGTGCTTCAGATCCAAAGAGAGAAAAAGTTATATGCGAAGTTCTCAAAATGTGAGTTTGGGTTGGATTCAATCACATTCTTAGTCCACATGATTTTGAGTGAAGGCATTTGGGTAGATCCGAGGAAGATATGGGTCATGCACAGTTGGCCCAAGCCGTCCTCAGCTACAGAGATTCGCAGTTTCATTGGTTTGGCGAGCTACTACCATCGTTTTGTGGGGTTTTCATTGATTGATACCCCTATGACTAGTTTGACCCAGAAGGGTTATCCATTTCAGTGGACTGAAGAGTGTTAGGCGAGCTTTTAAAAGCTCAAGACAGCTTCGACTACATCCCAAATTTTGATATTGCCTACCAGTTTTGGGTCTTATACTATCTACTGTGATGCCTCGAGAGTTGGCCTTGGAGTGGTGTTAATGAAAAATGGTAGGGTGATTGCCTATGCGTCTAAACAGTTGAAGATACATGAGAAGAACTACCCTATCCATGACCTTGAGTTAGCTGCTATTGTACATGCCTTGAAGGTCTAGCGTCATTATTTGTACAGTGTGTCTTGTGAGATCTATACTGACCATCGGAATTTACAGCACTTGTTCAAGGAAAAAGATATAAATTTGCACCAGAGGAGGTGGTTAGAGTTGCTGAAAGATTATGATATTACTATTCTATGTCACCCGGGCAAGGCCAAAGTGGTGACGGATGCCTTGAGTCGCTAGGCGAAGAGTTTGGGGAGTTTGGCTTATTCACCAGCTTCAAAGAGGCCTATGGTGATGGATGTTCAGGCCTTAGCTAGTCAGTTTGCGAGATTGGATCTTTCGGAGCCCAGTCGAGTTCTAGCTTGTGTGTTTTTCTGGTCTTCCTTACTTGACCATATTAGGGAACAGCAGTATGATTACCCCCATTTGCTTGTCCTTAAGGACAAGTTTCAGCGTGGTGATGACAGAGATATGACCATTGAAGATGACAGGGTGTTGAGGATGCAGGGTCGAGTTTGTGTGCCCAATCTTGATGGGCTACGGGAGTTCATTCTATCACAGGCCCATAGTTTGCAGTATTCCATACATCCGGGTGCCGCGAAGATGTATCAAGACTTGAGGCAGCACTATTGGTGGAGGCGGATGAATAAGGATATAGTTGGATATGTAGCTAGACGCCTCAACTGTCAACAGGTGAAGTATGAGCACTAGAGACCTGGTGGATTTCTCCAACAGATAGAGATTCTGATGTGGAAATGGGAGAGGATCACCATGGATTTTGTAGTTGATCTCCCATGGACCTTGAAGAAGTTTGAAGTTATTTGGGTTATTGTGGATCGGCTGACCAAGTCCGCTTATTTCATTCCTGTGTGTACCACTTATTCTTCGGAGCGGTTGGCAGAGATTTATATCTGGGAGATCGTCCATCAGCATTGTATTCCAGTTTCCATTATTTTAGACAGAGGTACTCAGTTTACATCACAGTTCTGGAGAGCCATGCAACAGGAGTTAGGTACTCAGGTGGAGTTGGGCACAACTTTTCACCCCTAGATAGACAGACAGTCTGAGTGCACTATCTATATTCTTGAGGATATGCTCTGTGCGTGTGTGATTGAGTTTCGGGAGTCTTGGGATCAATTCTTGCCCTTAGTGGTGTTTGCCTACAACAATAGCTACCAGTCGAGCATCCAAATGGTTCCTTATAAGGCCTTATATGGTAGAAGGTGTCGATCTCTGGTTGGGTGGTTTGAGCCTGGGGAGGCTAGGTTATTAGGTACGAATTTGGTTTAGGAGACCTTGGACAAGGTCAAGATCATTCAGGATAGGCTTCGTTTAGCTCACTCTAGGCAGAAGAGTTATGCAGATCACAAGGTTTGACATGTAGCATTTATGGTTGGTGAGTGGGATTGCTCCGAGTATCGCCTATGAAAGGCGTGATGAGATTTGGGAAGAAGGGCAAGCTTAGCCCTAGGTACATCGATCCGTTTGAGACTCTTGATCGAGTGGGAGAGGTGGCTTATAGACTCGCAATTCCACCTAGCTTATCAGTCGTTGCGTCCAGTATTCAATGTATCCATGCTTCGGAGGTATCACAGCAATCCAGCCCACCTGTTAGTTTTGGACACTTTCCAGTTGGACAAGAACTTATCCTATGATGAGGAGCCGGTAGCTATCTTAGACCAGTAGGTTCATCAGTTGAGGTCCAAGAGATTTCCTTATGTTCATGTCTAATGGAGAGGTCAGCCTCCTGAGGCATCGACCTGGGAGTCCGAGCCCGATATGCGTAGCCGTTATCCTCATCTTTTTCCCGACTCAAGTACTTTTTTCTTTTGCCCGTTCGAGGATGAACGGTTGTTTTAGTAGTGGAGGATGTGATGACCCAAAGGGGTCACCACTTATTTTCTTACCCATTTTGTACATTCAAGGCCTTGAAAATTTCATCTGGGGTTTCCACGATTTGCGTGTGCAGTCCGGGCGCGTAGCCGGAAAGCTTAAATATGAGTTCAGTGAAAAAAATGATAAATTTTAATATTAAATCGAATAAATTTGACTCCGGTCAATATTTTGGGTAATGGGACTCGAACTCGTGATTTAACGGTCCCGGAGGGTCCGTAGGAAAATATGGGACTGGGGGTATGCCCGGAATCGAATTTTGAGGTCCCAAGTACGAGAAATGAATTTTTGTGCGAAATTTTTTTCTGGATATAATTAACGAAATTTGAAGTGAAATTTGATTAAACGATTGTGGTATCGGGCCCGTATTTTGGTTCCGGTGCTCGGTACAAGTCTTATATATTGTTTAAGCGCTTTCTATAAAGTTTGGTTGAAAACGGACGTTGTTTAACGTATTTCAGACTTACAATGGGATCTTGATGTTTTATGAAAATTTTGGAGGAGATCTTGGATTTTGAGGCTTTATTTAATGTTTATGATGGTATATTAATGATTTGATTTCACGGATAAGTCCGTAGGATAGTTTTGAGGTAACGTGTATGTTTGGTTTGGAGACCCGAGGGCTCGGGTGAGATTTGAGTAGGTTCCAGGATGCCTTAGGCTTAAAAGAACAGGTGTTGCAAGTTCAGGAAAATGTTGCAAACTCTGAACCCTCCAGCGCGGTCCATGTGAAAATGCGTGTGGCCGTGAAGGGGCCAGTGCGGCCATGGTCTCCTTTGTGCGGTCCAGGGTGGGTGCTGTGCGGCCAGGGTCGGCTTTACGCGGTCCGCCCAAGGCTAAGATCCGCAGGTCTTTAGGTAGGTAAGCGCGGCCGCGGTCTTTTTTGCACGGTCTGCGCTAGGGACTTCAGAGGGTAGAAATACACGGGAATTTGTGTTTATTTTCACCTTTCAAAAACCCAAAACATAAGGGGCAATTTCCCAAACGACTCTTCTTCTTCAAATCGTAAGTGATTTTTAACTTATTTTCTTCACTCCTTAGCATCTTTTAACATAATTTCAACTTCAAATCAAAGATAATAATGGCAAAACTTTGGTATTTTGGGTAGAACCTAGGTTTCCGAAAATTGGAGATTTGGACCTCAATTTGAGGTTTGATTTCAAAACAAATCATATATTTGGGTTCTTAGGGGAATGGGTAACCGAATTTTGGTTCGAACTTTGGGTGTTGACCACATTGACCTGAGGGGCATTTTGGTTATTTTACCTAAATTTGCATCTTAGCTTTAAATTAAATAGTGGAATTAGTTGTTTGAGATGTTATTTATGAGATGTAATTGAAATGAATAGATTTAGGCCTTTTGGATTCGGATACTCATGGCAAAAGTGTGATTTCAAGTTGATTTTGGAGCCGATTCGAGGTAAGTGGCTTGTCTATCTTTGTGTGGGGGACTTCTTCCCCTTAGGACATGATGTTTTGTATTTGAATGCCTCATACGTGAGGCAACGAGTGCATACTTGAGTAAATTGTTAAAAATTCTTTTTTTTCTTGAAGTATTTAAATTGAATTTTCTTTATTACTTGTCCATTTTAAATTATAGGTTTATTCTATACTAGTTTAGAGAAGCATGCTTATTTGACTTACTTGCCTAAGTGCTTAAACTGTCTTGGTTGTGCTCTGTGTAGTATGTTTGGCTAGGATTTTTCTATTTCTTGTCCTGAGTTTAGTATCTATCCTAATATTTGGGTTGCTATTGTGTGTTTTTAAATTGGGACTATGGTTGGCCTCCCGGTAGATCACCCTGCACTTGATAAGTTATGGACTGAGGGTATGGGATACCAAGAGTTCCCTGGCATATGAAATTGTAAGATTTGAGGAAACCAAGAGATCCTCGGGATACTAAAAGATCACTGGCACATGGAATTGTAAGATTTGAGGATACCAAGAGATCCCTGGCACATGAAATTGTAAGATTTGAGGATACCAAGAGATCCTTGGGATACCAAGAGATCCCTAGCACATGAAATTGTAAGATTAGAGGATACCAAGAGATCCTCGGGGTACCAAAAGATCCTTGGCACATGAAATTGTAAGATTTGAGGTTACCAAGAGATCCCTGGCACATGAAATTGTAAGATTTGAGAATACCAAGAGATCCTCGGGATACTAAGAGATCCCCAGTACGTGAAATTGTAAGATTTGAGGATACCAAGAGATCCCCGGTTGTGGTTCCTACTATGAGTAGTATTTACTAGTATTGTCCTAATTTTCCTGCTTTCTATTACGGTTTCCGTATTTATCTTGCTTAGATTCTCGTGTACACTTTATCTATACTGTTATTTCCTTATCTTATTATTTATTATGTTGTATCTCAGTAGGGCCTAATCCTTTTCTCGCCACCGCCCAACCGAGGTTAGGTCTGCCACTTACTAAGTACCGTTGTGGTGTACTCATGCCTCTTCTGCACATATTTTCCATGTGCAGATCCAGGTACTTCATCTCAGGCATACTATCTTTGAGGCTAAGAGAGCTACGGAGACTTTGAGGTATTTGTGCAGCGTCTGCAGACCAAGGAGTCTCATTCTTTACTCTGTTTGTAGTATTTGGACTTCTTCCGTACTTTTATTTTAGACGTTCTGGAGTTAGAGCCATGTATTACTATTTGTTAGCTTGTGTTCCCGCGAGTTTTCGGGTTTTGGGATGATATTGTAGGCTTCCGCATTTTGAGTTGTATAAGCCGAGTGGCCTTTATATTCAGTTTTTTTTAGTTATATAGTTTTAGTTAATTATTCCGCAAGTTATGTTGTCTTTCCACATTGTTAAGCTTACCTAGTTATAGAAATTAGGCGCCATCATGACGTGTTCACGGAGGGCGAACTGGGGTCGTGACAAGAAACAAAGTGAGACACTTCCAACGATGAACCATGGGGGGAGTACTTACCTGCTTTACAATCAACCCGTAGATGATTTCCATTATATTTGAATCAAATAGGAGACTTGTGATAATGTTCAACTACTAACACTTCAACCGTTTTATTAGGCTGGTTGTACTCCATCTTCAACAACAATTAAAGTTCAATATTAAGATTAATTCTTCGAGATTTATCTTTAGCACTTGTCAGGTGCTTCAAAAAAAATCTTATTTTTACAGATTAACTAATAAAAAAATGGCAAAGGGTAAAATATACCCATGTACTTTAAAAAATGGTCTAAGAATATCCATCATTATACTTTGAGTCTGAATATAGTCATGCTATACTTTGGGCTCAAATATATCTCTCATTTAATAGTAATGGTCTAAGAATATCCCTCGTTATACTATTGGGTTATCTATATCCATGTTGTTATAGTTTAGACTACAAATACCCCTATTTTGGATGGAGTGTCAGATGGCAGTACCAGATTAAAACGACTCATTTCTTTTTTTATCCGATCCATTTTTAAATATCCCACCACCCCAACCAATGTTCACCCAAGGTTAAAAAAATTCCTTAATATTTTCTTATTGAGAGTTAAGTATATAAATAAAATCATCTTAGTGTTTTTTCGTTTCTAGGACTAAATTCTAATTTCTCACTTCTTTTTTTAATTCATTAATCAACAGGTTATTTCAATTTACTTGGTAAATTTTGACTCGACATTAACTTAAGAAAAATAATACTTTAAAACTTAAGGTTAAGAATATCATAGCACTTGTAAACTTTTAAAATTTGAAATTTTTCAAATTAAATTTTTTGTGTATTATAGAAACTTATCATTAAAAGTAAACGAGGAGTATAAATAAGAATATATTAAAATTTAAAATTAGGACCTAGACTGAGGAATTTTTTTACCTTGTGTAAAAATTGGATCGGGTGGTGGATTTTTGTAAAACGTATCGGGTAAAAACGAAATGGGTAATTTTAATTTGGTACTGTCACGTGACACTCTATTCAAAATAGGGGTATTTTTGTTCTAAAGTATGACAGCAAGGGAATAGATAACCCAATAGTATAATGAGGGGTATTCTTAGACCATTTAGGAAAGTACGGGGATACGTTTGGCCCTTTGCCGTATTTAAAATTGGCCAACAGGACAATGACATGTGTCATTTCGATAAATAAGGGGTATATTTTAGCCAAAAGTATAATTGCATGGATATATTTGGATTCAAACTATAATGAGGGGTATTCTTAAACCATTTTCGAACGTACAAGGATATATTTGGCCATTTGCGATAAAAAATAAAAGGACAAAAAAATTAATTCCCGAATTAGCACCTATAATTATTTTGAACACTATTGATTATCAATCCGTAGCAACGAAGCCAAAATTTTATGAACGCAAAACACAATACGAAATTGATAATCTCTAGCCAAGGATAGTATAGTTTAATTATCGTTTCCGCAATGAAATGAATTTAAACATTGCTCAAGTAATTTCTACTTTAACGCTATTCATGATGATTAACACTTTGGTTGGGACGATTGATAACTAAAATTAACTATGAAACTAGAATAATTAACAATTGATCACAAAAAAACAAGAGTTGAGCAACACTGAAATATCAATGAGATAAATAAGTGTCATGACAGGATAGGTGCAAGATAGCTATTTGGGATCTAACTCTAGTTATATTCACTATAAAGTTCTAATGATTCTGACGAACTCACTAGATGATTAGTTCAAAGGTGTAGTCAAAACTCCACTCTCGATTAAATTGTAACTCTACGAGGTTAAGTAATATAAGCACTGTGAACATATGCAAATATGCGTTAATGGTTTAGAATTAAGGAAAACGACTCTTGAATATTTTTCTTACTTGATTTAATCAATAATTCAACAAGCTCTTTTGATTACTTAAAGAATCACTAAATTAAACCAAATAAAATCATGCAAAGATAATCACCAAAATATTCCTCTTTCGATTAAAAAACCGGTGAATAAAGTTGCAATCAATTAGAAAATCCATAAAATATTCACGCAAAGAACCAGAATTAAAATCTACAATTATCAATCAAACACCATATCTGTCAAACCCCGCGGTAAATGGAGAAAATCATCGGAAATAAAGTTGAACAATAAAAAAACATGAGTTCAGTCCAAATTCGGGTGTTGAATTGAGAAAAGAATGATGAATTCTTGTGCTTTAAGTCTCTAATGCTCTTCCAATCTTTCGTAGGTCAAAATCCCCTTCAAAAAATGTGCTTCCAGTGTATTTATACCAATTAGGAATGAACCCGAAAGAACTACCCTCTATGAGCCAAAGTGAAAAAATCTGCAAACTTTTTACACTTCATGCATTGCATAGTGCTACGCAGGGTGCGTCGTATAAGTGCATTTTGCTAAGTTGTAAACTCTCCGAACTCAGCTTTTCTGACAAACTTTTGTACTAACACGTCGCACTATGCCACACGCTATGCGTTGCACTAGTGTATTTTTCTGTCGGACCCAAAAACAATAAGTCTCTAAACTTCTCAAATCTCTAACGAACTTTTATACTAATGTGTTGCTCCATTCCACGCCTTATGCGACGCAATAGTATATTTTGCTCTAGCCCTTGCACTTTCATTCGAACTTTTGTATTCAACAAAAGTTCACGAGTCATTGACGCGATCCCAGATTAATTTCTTGGACTTTTATCCAATTTTCAAATCTCCAAATTATTGGATTTAGCTCAAGAATATCTGGTAGCTCGGAATCATCTCCTACAAAGCATAAAACACGTAATAAGTGAAAATCACCAACATTTAAGCTCAAACATGCTCAAAGTGCAGTAATTAGAGTGCAAAATGCGATTAAAATATGTGTTCCAAACCTACCATCTACCTTACGTGAATGATCCACATAATAGAAAACTTTTTAACACTATTCTCCTAGGACTCAAATCATTTTGCAATATGTCAGGGCAAACCATCAACTTCTCTAAATAAAAAATCATCTTCTTGAAAAACTGTTCTAGGACATGTATTAATGACATCTCAAATCTGTTTGGAATAAAGAGTTGTGTCTCCTTTGAGAAATACCTTGGTTTTCCAATTTTTCTAATCAAAAAACAATATATTTCCATTATATTCTAGACAACATGAGATCGCTATTGGCCATTTGGAAGCCTAGATGTTTAAATATCGCATGTAGAACCACTCTATCATTTTCCACACTTGCTAGCATTCCTAGTTATGTCATACAATACACCTTCCTTCCCACTAAAATCCCTAACTCAATTGAAAAAATTTAACGGAATTTGATATGGGTACCACTTATTCTAAAAAGAATCTCCATCTTCTCAACTGGGATACAATCACTTTGGATGTCTAGGTCTTAGAAAAACCAAATAAAAAAAACTCACTCTTGTAACAAGCCTAACCTGGAGGATGCTTAATAATCCGTTTGCCCCATGGGCAAAACTCCTAATCCAAACCTACATTTATAGTAAAATAATGAGACACCCCTATTGTTGGAAGAGTATTCTCAAAGGATGGCACTTCTGTAACTGTCACGATCCGAAACCACCCTGGTCGTGATGGCGCCTATCATGAAACTAGGCCAGCCTATACATTCCCAAATACTTTATATATTTCATTTAAAAACTAGATATTAACCTTTCATACTGAAATCCTGTAAAAGAAGTTAAATTCAAAAAAAACTAAATGTGGAAAATACAAGCGTAACCTCAAGTGTCACTAAGTCAACAGCAAACTACAACTGTTCCGAAATACAACAAAACTGAGATACTCTGGAAATCAACTACTAATATATAGAGGGAGATCAGAGGGAGGAGGAAAAGGTTGCGATCGCCATGCAGCTACCTTGCCAACTCCAAAATATCTGCAACGGATGAAGATCAACGCTCGCTAGCACGTCCAACAACCCCTGAATCTACACACAAGGTACAACAAGTAATGTGAGTACACCAACTCAATAAGTAATAAAAGTAAATAAGGACAGAGCAGTATGAAACACATTAAATCCACATCATGAAAACTCAGTATGTACAACATGCCATTAAAACAGTATATGAGTCAAATCATCCCGTTAGAAATCCAATTTCAGTAAAACCTATTTTTAAAACATCTTTCAATAGTTTTCGAATAGGTGATAAAACAGTGAGTAAAAATGATGAAAACATAAGTAGCCGCTAAGGAAAAACTCACTCATACACAGCCCCTCAGGCAGCATAAATCATAACCATCTCCTCGGGAAAACATCACTGGCATACAGCCCTTCAGGCAACATAAATCATTAACAGCCCCTTGGGTAAACATCATTGTCACTCATATACATCCCCTCGAGCATACCTCACGATTACTCATAAAAATCCCCTCTGCCAAAACATAAATCAAGAATAGCCCCTCGTGTTAAACATCATATCACTCACTCAAGGTACTTGCGCTCACTAGGGGTGTACAGACCCTGGAGGGGCTCCTACAACCCAAGCACTATAACAATCCACCTCGTGGCGTAAATCAATCAAACCCTCAGCCTCATAACAATAACCACCTCGTGGCATAAATCAATCAGGCCCCTGGCCTCACAATAATAACAAGCCTCCTCGTGTCACAAATCAATCAGACCCTCGGCCTCACAATATCATGGATCATATAAGTATCAAATAGTTTCAGTCAAACTGCTCTGGCACAAGGCCCATATATGACATTCAACCCAATTTATAGGAAATTCCTTCTAAATCACATAAGTATCAAATAGTTTCTATCAAATACGTAACCATATAGTTGCTACCGGACCGACCAAGTCACAATCCCCAATAGTTCACGCCCACACGCCCACCACCTAGCATGTGCATCACCTCAAAATAGTGAAACGATGTGAAATTCCGGGTTCCGTACCCTCAGGACAATATTTACAATCATTACTTACCATAACCCAATTAATCCTCTACTCCCCAATATCCTTGCCTCTTGAACCGGCCTCCAAATGCTTCGAATCAAGCCATAAATAATTCGATACAAATAGTACGAGCTAAGGGGTCAATCCCATAAGAAAATTCTAAGCTTAAGGTCAAAAGGCAAAAATTCAACTCAAATGTTAGGCTGCGGGCTCACATCTCGAAATCCGACCAAAGTCACAAAATCCAACAACCTACTCAATTACGGGACTAATTATACTAGTTTCACTCAATTTCGACTTCGAATCGGCTTTCAAATTCTAAAAGTTTATTTTATGAAGTTCCACGAATTTTCCCCAAATTTCACCTCCAAGTACGAATAAAATGATGAAATTGGTGATATATTCATGTATTTTAGCCAAATCCGAGTTAGAATCACTTATCCCGATGAATTTCTTGAAAAACCTGTGATAAATCGCCAAAATCCGAGCTCTATGGGTCACAATATAAAATGCATCCATAAATATTGTATTTATAGATCACTTCACGGATTCCCATTTCCGCTGACATCCAAAAATCACCGTCCCAATGCTCACCCCTCAGCGGTCGCAAAAAATTAGCATGGTCCGCGCTTCTTGGGAATGCACAGACATGCCTTAGTATTTTCACTATATATTTGTATACATATGTATGAATGATTATTTCTTTATTTTTATGGAAACTAGACACAAATGACTACAACTTTTGTTTTTGAATCATCTTAAAATTCTTTATAGATCAAAAGATATAGGCTTCTGGAGTCGGGCGAGCGAATCTGTAGATCTTCCCTGGAGCGCCTCTGTGACCCAATTTTTGCTGTCAACATCCCAAATTCCGCCCTTAGAGAAATTATTCCTCCCTCAACGAAAATTCCTTCATCCTCGGCGATACTTAAGCACCAGAACCATGCCTGAGTTCCGGTAATGCCCGGACTCGCTCAAAACTCACTCGAAACACACCTGAGGCACCCGGAACCTCAACCAAATGTGCCATCAAGTCCTAAAATACCATACAAACTCAATCGGGCTGTCGAATCACCTCAAACAATAACAAAAACATGAAGCAGCACACCAATTCAAGCTTAATGGACTTGAAACCTCAAACTTTCACGACCGGTGCCGAAACCTATCAAACCTTGTCCGAATGACCTCAAATTTTGCACAGACGTCACAAAGGACACTATGAACCTACTTCAACTCTCGGAATTCCATTCCGACTCCGATATAAAATTTTCCACTGCCGCTCGGGAATCATCAAATTTCCAATTTGGCCAATTCAAGCCTAATCCTACCATGGACCTCCAAATCACATTCCAACGTTCTCACAAGTCCAAAACACCCAACGAAGCTAACCCAATCATAAAAATTCAATTCCGAGATCGAATACTAAAAGGTCAAACCTTTTATGTATAAAGCTTCAAGCTGAGAATCTTTCTCCCAGGTCAAATTCCGGATAACCTGAAATCCAAAATTGACGATTCACATAAGTCATAATATATCACACGAGGCTAGTCATGCCCGAGAACTGGCGAGCAAAGTGCAAATACTCAAAATGACCGGTCAGCTCCTTACATCCACCCCCACTTAAACATATGTTCGTCCTCGAACGTGTCCAGAGTTGTTCCAAAAGCCAACAAATTGCCATGTATCCTCACTATGCACATACCCGAGGGTGATCTCATGTCACCCTATCCCATATCAGTCTGATAGCACAAACTAAATGAAAATTTGCAATCCATCCTATCCCATAAACCTTAGAACCAAATTTCCACTTCCCAAACCATCTGTAGGATCACAATCTCACATCTATAAACTATATAAGTCCTAACAAGTTGTATCAGCCCATATCCGTAAACCAAGACGTAATCACATTATACACCATATAACTCAAACACTCGTAGCGATAACTTATAATCACATTGACTGCTCAAACAACCCAATTCCGGTGATAAACCCTTATCAAACAAAAGCCTCATTCCAACACTTTTGTATATTGCCAATGATGAATGAAATACGCAGAAATCATAACCATCCTTCTAATCAACTAGTCATGGAGCTACCTCTCCTTCGGCAAGGTCCATAGTAAATTTCTGAGCCGAATCTCAATATTATCCTTCCAACATGCAGAAATCAAATCTGATAGTATTCATTCTAGATTTCAATGAGCTCATCTCATCCAACACTACTACTCTAGTGACATGACACGTCGATCAAACCTAAAGTCACAACCCATGTAACCCGAACACTAATAAGCAACAGTCCAGATGTACCCAAATATTGGGGAAAATGACTCAAATTAGAGAGCTTTACTGCAAGCACACCGATACCACCACAATACAATGCTAAGAACCCATCACACATCGTAGAAGCAGAACATATGAATCTAACCCGAAGGATCATATCCCAACATAACTTCGCTGCAATGCGCGACCCTATCCATACGGTGGTCTGCATATGTACTTCGAGCCGCCCTACTCCAAATCCATATACCAAAGGTGAATCACCATAGCCACGGAGAAGTAAATGATGCAATGACACACCGCCTAAGAGAACATACCCAATATGCAATCAATCGTGCAATACCTAAATACTCATCTCGCTCAAATTATACTATAAAGCTCAAATTGAACCGCACCATATGTGCATATAACCAACGAATCATAACTCCTCGTAACACATAAGAGTAACTCATAGAGAACTCCAAAACAAGAATAAGCTCAACAACAATCGAATGGCACATATCTCAACAATAGCAGTTCAGAGTCAACAAATCTGACTTGGTGTAGAACACACATCCATGTTGGGCCTACCAATGAACCCCAAATCAACTCTGGTCACTCACAACAGATAAATAACCCTCGAAATGTCCAGAATTACTGAATCACAATACATACTACCCTCTGACTAACCTTAGCTACATTTTCAGAGTCCACGACCACAAAACAATCTACTCACGAGAACTCTCAGTCTCCAAATACATAGAATATACGAATCACCATCTTTGGTCTCAACTCGACCACCTGAATTTCCACACTTCTCCAATTAAACGGTCATCCTACGAGGAATACTTCTGAATTGTTCTATGCCACGAGGCAAATCTGAACTCCAACAATCGATCAAACAAGAGAGTGCTGCAATACAAATGAAGTATCCATAACTCAAACACTTCGCCCGTTTCTGAATGTATATTCTCATCAAACCATATTAATTAGTAATATCATTTACCTAGTCATCTGAAACTATCCAATGTTGCCTAAGAATTTATGACCTTTCTTTCAAAACTGCACCGTGACCTTACACATGTAAATCTCAACCCTACACAATATACCACATATACCATACCATTCTATGATAAATATGAGAACTTCATAATCCACTCCGAGTTACAAGAAACTACGTACTTAACTAGCCAAGAACTTCTCCATTTAATACCATCTACGAGAAAATCACTACACATCTCATTCTCCTCACATCAGTAGAGAATATACACCTCTAATCGTGGTAGAAATCATTAAGAACTCTCCGAATCCCATTTGCACAAAACCAAACCATTAGGACTGACTCCTTCTAACTCAACCAAGCAACGCAAGCCATCAAAACCTAAAAGCATTGCCACGAACCACTTGTAGAATCTCATTACCTCATAAACACCCAAAGAACTAGTCTTACCCATTACCTTGCCGATCTAACCTACTACCAAGTTTTCCAATTTATCTGAGTTCCTTCTGAACTACCTTCAAATTTATACTTCTCCTCGCCATAATATCGTCATCCTTAACTGAGACTTACCATACGAGACCCAAGCATAAAACCACACCATCTACGGCTCATAAGCCACTTAATACTCTCTTAAATATCCCCAAAAGTACCATATTCAAAATACTTACCCTGAAAGACTTTCTGCAAACCTAAACAATGACATTCACCTTCTTGATACCGATATGTAGAATCCATGCTAATATAGAAATGTCACACGTCTTGACACCCTCCAATGTAAACCTCAGTTTCTAGTGAAATACATATCCTAAGATCCCCAATTGTTACATATAAATCTTGAATCCATTAGAACCATTCTCGGGAATCATCCACTCTGCTCAAATCTCAATTAGACTGAACAAATGATCCAAACGACCTGTGATCTATTAGCACTCCAACACCCTAGGAAGTAACCCCAACTTAATGCAACAAAATAAATTCATACTCCATGCATATTACATTCTTCACCAGTAACAACTCAAGTCATTGTGTGATTCTCATACACCCATAAAGCATAACACAACCTTATCCAAGGTTTCCGTTACTCGAGTCATCCTCGATATCAACCCCTGAAAGCCACAACTAATTCACCAGTACACCTCAAACTGAAACTAATACGACACTTACCTGCGCAAACAACTTATCAATGGCATACTCCCCACTTGGCTTAAAGCCATAGGTCAAAACACAGGAACTCAAAATGCCCATATTCTACTACTGCCATAATACTATAGTGAGATTAAACTAAATCCTTCATAAAGCTCGTGAAATAAAAAACATCTAGTACGTCAAATCATTTGCAAATCTCGCAATGACCCTCGTAACAGTCACGAACAACTCTCATACGTGATCCAAACGCAAACTGCAGCACATATAATTCACTAGTAAAGTTGAACTCGCTACGACACAACATAGGGATCCACACGCCCCCAGGAGATAACCCACTTGCTTCGCCTCAACTAACATCTCTGTATACCCATCCACTGTCATAAACACAATCACTTAAACTTCCTGAGTTTGAAATCATATTAGGACACGAAATCTACTTTATTCCCCAACTAAACAACATGAAAAGATCCTTCAATACGCCCATAGCTCGAGGCTATGCACCAAATCAACTTGGAAATCAAGAACGAAATAGTTCCTTCTACCGTCAAACAGGCCCTTTATCATCACATTCAAATCATACGAACACATCTTGAAGTCACATCATACTCTTCATGTAGCTGGCAAGCAATCACTTTCGCTATAGGAATAGTACCAAACCTATAAACCCAAAATCAAGTTCTCACATAATCAACACCTTAGTGTTTAAGCTACAGGCAAAACTTGGCCTCAAGTCCTCTAGAATGGCCCAACATCAACGCATAGAGATCATATCTTGCCCCTCATTTAGGGAATCACAAGTTGTCGATGCACAACTGATATCGAGAGATAATACGCACATATGAATGTGCATAAGGAATTCAAGGAGCTACGCTATCATGACCCAAATTTTCCACCCTCGGGAGTCGTGATTGTACCTACTCGTGAAAGGTAGGGAAGTCGTGAAATAAAGAATCACTAACTATCTCATTTTAGCCCTTTTTAACAATTTGGGTTAACATGTAATCAACACTGAAATATTAATGATAAATGAAAATCAAGCGGAAGACTTAATCTGATAAAAAACTAAAGCCAGCATGATAATACAAACATAACGTCTCTACCCGAAATCTAGTGTCACAATATCATGGATTGTCTATGAATGCTACAAGCAAATGTCTAAAAAGAAAGTACAATCTGTCTCAGAATAACTGAAAAGAGAATACATAGTAAGATAGAAGAGAACGTCGGGCCTGCGGACGCCTACAGGACTACCTCGGTATCTCTAGCTGGACTGACGGCAGCCACCCCAAATGCTACTATCTAAAAGATGCCACTCCAGGATCTGCACATAGTGCAGAGCGTAGTATCAGCATAACCGACCCCATCTGCTATAAGTGCCTGGCCTAGCCCCAGCGAAGTAGTGACAAGGTTAGGACTAGACTCCAAATACCTGTACAGTATACATAATATGCAGCAAAAAATAACACAAAAATAAACAAGTAAAGACGGGAAGGGGTACATGCTACGGTGAGTATCAATACCAACGATAATTAAGAGAGATACATGAGAACAATATAAGTTCTACAGCAAAATAATAACAACACTATTGCAGCACGCAACCCGATCCCTATCATTTACTACCATTGCGACGTGCAACCCGATCCAACTATATCATTGTTGCCAAGTGAAACTTGATCTATTTATATTGTTGTTGCGGCATACAACCCGATCCAGTTATATCACTATTGCAGCATGCAACCCAATCTATTTGTATCACTGTTGCGGCGTGCAAACCGATCCATTTATATCACTGTTGCGGTGTGGAACCCGGTCTATTTATATCATTGTTGTGGCGTGCAACACGATCCACAAATAAAATTTAAAACTAATTCACAAATAGAGTCCCGGCAAGGGATCAATGAAAAAAGAACGCTATCCCCGCAAGGGAATCGGCAGTATAAGTAAATACATCCCGGTAAGGGAGAAACAACTATAACCAAACTTGCTCTAACATCTAACTGCGTTAACTAACTCCAATGCTCAATCACAAGTAATGTTCACAAGAATAAACATAATTCGTGTTTAATACAGCAGATCATCAACTTAAGCATCCGTAGTATTATTTAAGAACGCAACACTTTTAATTTAAGACTCATGGTCATGCTTGTCACCGACGTATAGGCACTCGTCACCATGCCTATACATCGTACTCGACAAGTAACATGTAGCAAATAGGACACGACTCCTAATCCCTCAAGCTCATGTTAGACCAAACACTTACCTCGAGCTTCCACGGCTAACTCAAGCCTCAAACGCCGATTTTCCTTTTGAATTTGGCTCCAAATCAATTGTATCTAGACTTAATCGACTTAATAACGTCAATAAACACTAAATAATCCAATTCCAATGCTTAATTAACGCTTTCAAATTATGTTTACCAAAAAGTCAAAAATTGACTCGGGCCCGCTTGGTCAAAACATGAGGTTCAAACCAAAACTCGATCGCCCATTAATCCACGAGCCCGAATATATAATTAGCTCCATAATTCTACCCCAAAATGAGGTCTTAATCCCAAATATACAGAAAGCCCTAACTCTACCCAAATCCCTAATTTTCTCCCCTTAAAAACATGGTTTAGGCCTAGAAATCTAATAGGTGTTAATGGAAATTAAAGAAAATGAGTCTAAGATTACATACCTATGAAATAGTGGTGAAATACCTTTTCAAAAATCGCCCAATTTGGAGTTTGGAAGAAATAGTTATGAAATTTAGGCTAAATCTCGTTTTTGGTTTTGTTTTAAAATCACTGTACAGGCCTTCATCGCGTTCGCAATAGGCCTGTCACGTTCGCAATAAGTTAGGCCTCAATGACCTTCGTGTTCGCGACATTGAGCTCGCGTTCGCAGAGCTTTGACCCCTCGATCATTCGCGTTTGCGGGCCAGTGGCCGCGTTCAAATGTGAACCCATTCCCCAGGCCTTTAACCTTACGCATTCGCGAGTGCTTGGACGCGTACGTGAAGGGTATTCCCCACTTAGCCTCGCGTTCGCATCAAAGGCTTCGTATTCGCAAAGAAGAAATCTAGCACCTGGGAGATTTTGCTTACGCGTTCGCGAGTGAGACCACACGAACGCGAAGAACAAAATCCTTGGTTCACTGAATAGCCAAAAACCTACAACGTTTTTGTTCAAAACTTTCCGAAACCCATCCAAAACACACCCCAAGCCTTAGGGCTCCAAACCAAATATACGTACCAACTCAAAAACATCATATGAACTTATCTGTGTGATCAAATCTCCAAAATAACCTCTTAAACAACAAATTTAGCATAAAAATCTAATAAAAATCTCAAAACTTTCAAAGTAGGAGTTTTCACAACTACGAGTCAGAAACACCTCAAGCGACTTTCGTTTCTTACTAAAATTTCACACATTAATCTTATTTCACATATAAGACCTGTACAGGGCTCCGAAACCAGAATACGGACCCGATACCATCAAATTATTAGTGCATTTCATTTTCAAAACTCATAGAAATTTCCAGAAAATAATTTTCTTTAAAAATTCATTTCTCGGCCTTGGGACCTTAGAATTCGATTCCGGGCATATGCCCAAGGCCTATATTTTTCCACGGACCCTTTGAGTCCATCAAATCATAGGTTCGGGTTCGTTTACCCAAAATATTGACTAATGTCAACTTAAATGCATTTTAAGTCAAACTTTCAACATTTCACAGATTTTCACATAATAGCTTTCCGGCTATGCGCCCGGACTGTGCACACAAATCGAGGTGAAGCTAAAAGAGGTTTTTAAGGCCTCGAAATGCATAATTTATTTTAAAAATAAGTGATGACTTATTGGGTCATCACATTCTCCACCTATTAAATAGTCGTTCGTACTCGAACGAACATAAGAAAGAAGTACCTGAGTCGGGGAAAAGATGGGGATAACGACTCCGTATATCGGACTCAGACTCCCATGTTGATGCCTTAGCAGGCTAACCTCTCCACTGAACAAAGAATAGAAGGAAAACTCCTCGATCTCAAATGACAAACCTGCCAGTCTAGAATAGCTACCGGCTCCTTCTCGTAAGACAAGTCCATGTCCAACTGGACAGTGCTAAAATCTAAAACGTGGGATGGATCGTCGTGATATTTCCGATGCATGGACACATGAAGCACTAGATGCACGACTGATAAGCTTAGCAGCGATGCAAGTCTATAAGCCACCTCTCTCACTTGATCAAGAATCTCAAACAAGCCAATGAACCTAGGACTAAGCTTGCCCTTCTTCCCAAATCTCATCACGCCCTTCATAGGCGACATTCGAAGCAATAACTACTCACCGACCATGAAAGCTGAATCTCGAACATTGCGGTCGGCATGACTCTTTTGCCTGGACTGAGCTGTACGAAGCCTATCCTGAATAATCATGACCTTGTCCAAGGCACTCCTGAACCAGATCTATATCCAACAACTGAGCCTCTCCTGGCTCAAACCATCAAACTGAAGACTAACATCGCCTACCATATAAAGCCTCATAAGGAGCCATCTAGATACTCGATTGGTAGGTGTTGTTGTAGGCAAACTCTGCTAAAGGAAAAAACTCGTTCCACGAGCCTCCAAAGTCAATGACACAAACACGAAGCATATCCTCCAAAATCTGAATAGTCTGCTCAGACTGCATGTCCATCTAAGGATGAAATGATATGCTCAACTCAACCCATGTGCCCAACTCCCGCTGAACTTCTCTCTAGAAATGTGAGGTAAATTGTGTATATCGGTTCGAAATAATAGACACGAGCACACTATGAAGACAACAATCTCCCGGATATATATCTCAGCTAACCTCTCCGAAAATATGAGACTGCCATAGGAAGGAAATGTGCAGACTTGGTCAGCCTATCAGCAATAACCCACACTACATCGAACTTCCTCTGAGTCCGTGGGAGTCCAACAACGAAGTCCATAGTGATACGCTCCCACTTTCACTCAGGAATGTCAATCTTCTGAACAAACCACCAGGCCTCTGATGCTCGTACTAAACATGCTGACAATCCAAACACCAAGCCACATATGCAACGATATCCTTCTTCATCCCCTACCAATAATGTTACTGCAAATCCTGATACATCTTAGCGGTGCTCGGATGAATTGAGTACCGGGAACTATGGGCCTCCTCTAAAATCAACTGTCAAAGCCCATCCATATTAGGCACACAAACTCGACCCTGCAATCTCAAAACTCCATCATCACCTAAGGTAACCTGCTTGGCACCTTCGTGCCGCACTGTATCTCTATGGACACACATATGGGGATCATCATACTGCCAATCTCGGAAATACTCCAATAATAAAGAACGACCGACTATGCAAGCTAACACACGGCTGGGCTCAGAAACATCCAACCTCGTGAACTGATTGGCCAAAGCCTGAACATTCAAAGCAAGCGGTCTCTCACTGACCGGAATATAAGCAAGACTACTCATACTGGCTGGCTTCCTAGTCAAAGCATCGGCCACCACATTGACCTTTTTCGAATGATATAGGACGGTGATTTCGTAGTCTTTCAACAGCTCCAACCACCTTCTCTGCCTCGAATTCAACTCCTTTTGTTTGAACAAATACTGCAGATTCTTGTGATCCGTGAACACCTCACATGTCACGCCATATATATAATGCCTCCAAATATTTAATGCGTGAACAATGGCTGCTAACTTCAAGTCATGAACCCTATAGTTCTTCTCATAAATCTTCAACTGCCGCAAAGCATAAGCAATGACCTTGCCATCTTGCATCAACACTACACCAAGTCCAATATGAGATGCATCACAATAAACTATATATCTCCCTGAACCTGTGGGCAAAACCAACACCGGTGTCGTAGTCAAATCTCTATTGAGCTTCTGAAAGCTCGCCTAACACTTGTTTGGCCACCTGAACAGGGCACCCTTGTGGGTCAACCTGGTCATCAGGGCTGCGATGGATGAAAACCCCTCCACAAACCGACCATAGTAGCCTGCCAAACCAAAGATACTCCGGATCTCTGTAGCTTATGCTGGTCTAAGCCAGTTCTTGACTGCCTCAATCTTCTTCGGATCAACCTGAATACCCTCTACTGATACGACATGACCCAGAACTTCAAGTGAACTTAACCAAAACTCACGCTTCGAAAACTTAGCATACAACTGACTATCTTTCAAAGTCTGGAGAACCACTTGAAAATGATGCTCGTGCTCCTCCCACTTGCGAGAATATACCAAAATATCATCAATAAAGACTATCATGAATGAATCCAGATAAGGCCTGAACACTCGACTCATCAAATCCATAAAAGTTGCTGGGGCATTTGTCAATTCGAATGACATTACCAAGAACTCGTAATGCCTTTACCGAGTGCGAAAAGCTGTCTTAGGGACATCGGATTCCCTAATCATCAACTGATGGTAGCCAGATCTCTAGTCAATCTTTGAAAATACCTTGGCACCCTGAAGCTGATCAAACAAATCATCAATCCTCGGCAATGGATACTTATTCTTGGTTGTAACCTTGTTCAACTGCCAGTAATCAATACACATCCTCATCGACCCATCCTTCTTCTTATCAAACAACAATGGCACACCCCAAGGCAAAACATAGGGTCTAATGAAACCCTTTTCAAGTAAGCCTTGCAACTGCTCCTTCAACTCTTTCAACTCAAGCGGGGCCATACCATACCGTGGGATAGAAATGGGCCAAGTGCCCTGAGCCAAATCAATATAGAAATTAATATCCCTGTCAGGTGGCATACCCGGTAGGTCTGAAGGAAATATCTTAGGGAACTCCGGAACAATGGGCACAGAATCAATAGAAGGGACCTCAGCACTAGAATCGTGAACATAAGCCAAATAGGCCAAACACCCCTTCTCGACCATACGCCAAGCCTTTACATAAGAGATAACATTACGGGTAGAATGACCAGGAGTCCCTCTCCACTCTAAATGAGGTAAACCCAGCAAGGCTAAGGTCATAGTCTTGGCATGACAATCCAAGATATAACATCGAAATCAACCATGCCCAGAAGCAACAAATCTACACGAGTCTCAAGACCCCCAATAACCACAATACAAGAACGATGGAATCGATCTACCATAATAGAATCATCTACCGGTGTAGACACATATACATGGGCACTCAAGGAATCACTAGGCATGACCAAAAGCGCTGCAAAATAAGATAACACATATGAGTAGGTAGACCTTGGATTAAATAAAACTGAAGCATCTCTTCCATAAACCAGAACAATACATGTGATAACTACATCAGAAGCCTCAGCCTCAAACCTGGCTAGAAGAGCATAACGTCGGGGGCTGGGCCCCACCACCTCGGACTTTTTCTCTAGGACGGCTTGCTGCTGGCTAGCCTCCACCTCTAGCAGTCTCAGCTCCACCTCTAACACCTCTACCTCCCCCTCTAGCACCTCTACCCCTACCCCTAGCTGGCGTAGCGGGCACCTAAACACCTAGAGCCTAAACCATAGTAGGGGAACCCTGCTGCTGCGACTGAGTACCCACAAATCTCGGACAAGCCCTCTGGATATGACCATACTCACCACACTCATAGCATCCACCTGAGGAAACTAAGACTGACCCAGGCGGCCAAAAATGACCACCCCAAAAACTCTGGAATGGAGGTGCACTAATATGAGCTGGTGGTGCATTGAAGGACTGCTGATTAGCATACTGCATATAAGAACCACGGCCACCTGAAGCATCGTGAGAAACCTGAAGTGCTGACTAACGATAATAGAATCTTGCTGAAGACGCTTATACTACCTCCGATAAGCCTCTCTCTAAGTGATGGGGAGAAACTTCTCTAGAAATAGCTGAGTAAACTGCTCCCAAGTCAAAGTTGGTGATGTAGCTAGTTTGGCCAATCGATAATCTCTCCATCAAGTCTTGGCGGATCCAGAGAAGTGGAAAGCAGCAAAACCTACCCCATCGGTCTCTATTATCCCCATGTTCCTGAGAACTTCATGACATTTGCCTAGATAATCTTGGGGATCCTCAGAAGATGCACCGTTGAAAGTAGTAGCGAAAAGCTTGGTGAACATGTCCAATCTCCACAAAGCATCAGCAAACATAGTTGCTCCATCACTAGTCTGAGCCACCATACCCAGGTGAGCTACTCTAACTGGTTGAGCTGCTAGAGTAAGAAACTGGGGAGCCATCTGCTTTAGATTGCGAGTAGCAGGAGTCTGGCCTCCTCCTCCAGCCTAAGAGACGGCTAGTGCAACTGGAAGCAAGCATGCCCGTCCATAAGGCCCACTAGACGGATCAGAGCATCTTGGAGTATCGGGCTAGCAATAAACCCCTATGGGACTGGATTTGGGACCACCGGAACTATCTGGGCCAGAACCTTATCATCAAAGTCAACTTGAGGCTCCTCTACTGGTGCTGGTGCTCTAGGCTGAGCTCTGCCCCTTCTCGACCTCTAGTACGGCCTTGGCCTTGCCCTCTGCCCCTTGTGGGAGTTGTTGTTGTGAAAATTAATTAGCATTGAGAAACCAAACGGCACGACAAGAAAGAACAAATGTGAAGTTTTTCCTAACTCTGTAGCCTCACGACCCAAAACCACCCCGGACGTGAAGGTGCATATCATGGAACTAGTCCAGCCGACATATTCTCAAATAATTTTGATAGTTCATTTAAAAACCAGATATTAACCTTTTCATACTGAAATCTCGTAAAAGTAGTTAATTTAAAAAAAACAAAATGCGAAAAATACAAGCCTGACCTCGAGTCACTAAGTCATGAGCAAACTACAACTGTTTTGAAATACAACAAATTGAGATAGTGTGGAAATAAACTACTAGGGGGAGATAAGAGGGAGGAGGAAAAGGCTACGATCACCATCCAGCTACCTTGCAAACTCCAAAATATCCGCGAAGGATGAAGATCAACACTCGCTAGAACGTCCAACAATCCCTGAATCTCCACACAAGGTGTAGGGAGTAATTTGAGTATGCCAACTCAGTAGGTAATAAAAGTAAATAAGGACTGAACACTAAGAAACACATAAAATCCACATCATGAAAACTCAGTAAGTACAACATGCCATTAAAGCAGTATATGAGTCAAATCATCCTGTTAGAAATCTAGTTTCAGTAAAAAACACATTTTTAAAACATCTTTCAATAGTTTTCGAATGGGTGATAAAACAATGAGTAAAAATGATGAAAACATAATCAGTCGCTCGGGCAAAACTCACTCAAAACATAGTTAGCCCCTCGGGCAAACATCACTTGCATACAGCCCCTCATGCAACATAATAGCCCCTTGGGCAAACATCATTGGCACTCATATACAGCCCCTCGAGCATACCTTACAATCAATCGTAAACAACCACTTGGGAAAAACATAAATCAAGAATAGCCCATCGTGCAAAACATCATATCACTTACTCAGGGTACCCGTGCTCACTGGGGTGTACAGACTCCAGAGGGGCTCCTACAGCCCAAGCGCTATAACAAGCCACCTCGTGGCGTAAATCAATCAAGCCATCGGCCTCACAACAATAATACACCTCGTGGCATAAATCAATCAGGCCCTCGGCCTTACAATAACAACAAGCCTCCTCATGGCATAAATCAATCAGGCCCTCGGCCTTACAATATCATAAATCAGTAACAACCTGCTGCGGCGTGCAGCCCGATCCCATAATGTCCTCACAAAATAAGCCATTGGCCTCACTCAATCTGAAATCTCTCAATCCACTCGGACTATCAGTAAAAGAGGGTGCTCACCCCCAAAATATCATTTTATGCATAAAACGAAGTAATAAAGACTGGGTTATGAAATCAGTAAAATATAGCATGATTGAGTACAAATCTTAAATCATAATAGTGAGCAAGTAATAGGAAACGGCCCCTAAGGGTCCAAACAGCTATGGCACAAGGCCCAATTATGACATTCAACCCAATTTATAGGAAATTCTTTCTAAATCACATAAGTATCAAATAGTTTCAGTCAAATACGCAACTATATAGTTGCTACGGGACAGACCAAGTGACAATCCCTAATGGTGCACGCCCACACGCCCTCACCTAGAATGTGCGCCACCTTACAACAGTGAAACGATGTGAAATCCGGGGTTCCATACCCTCAGGACAAGATTCACAATCATTACTTACCTCAACCCGGTTAATACTCTACTTCATAATGCCCTTGCATCTTGAACCGGTCTCCAAATGCCTTGAATTTAAACACAAAAAATTCGATACAATCAACACGAGCTAAGGGGCCAATCCCGTAAGAAAATGTTAAGATTAAGGTCAAATGTCAAAAAGTCAACTCAAAAGTTGGGTCCCAAGCCCACCTCTCAAAATCCTATCAAAGTCACAAAATCCAACAACCCTCTTGATTATGAGACTAGCCATACTAGTTTCACTCAATTCAACTTCGAATCGACTTTAAAATTCCAAAAGTTCATTAGATGAAGTTCCACAAATTTTCAACTCCAAGTACTAAACAAATGATAAAATTGGTGATATATCCATATATTGTAGCCAAATCCGAGTTAGAATAACTTTCCCCGATTCCTTGAAAAACCTTTGAAAAATCGCCAAGATTCGAGCTCTCTAGGTCACAATATGAAATAAAACCATAACTATTGTATTTATAGTGCACCTCTCAGATTCCCATTTCCGCTGACAGCCAAAAATCACCGCCCCAGCACTCACCCTTCCGCGGTCGGCAAAAAGTAGAGCGGTCCGCGTTTCTGGGGGCTGCATAGACATGCCTTAGTATTTTGGCCATAACTTTTTCTACAGATATCCCAATGATGATTTCTGTATCTTTATGAAAACTAGACACGAACGGCTACACCGTTTGTCTTTTATCATCTCAAAAGTCCTTATAGATCAAAAGATATAGGCTTTCGAAGTCGAACGAGCAAATCTGCAGATCTTCCCTAGAGTGCCTCCGTGACCCAATTTTCGCTGTCAGTGCCTCAAATTCCGCCCTCAGCAAAAATTAAGCACCAGAACCATGCTTGAGTTTCGGAATGCCCGGACTCGCTCAAAACTCACCCGAATTCCACCCGAGATCTCCGGAATATAATGTGCCATCAAGTCCTAAAATACCATACCAACTCAATCGAGCTCTCGAATTGCCTCAAACAATAACAAAAACATGAAGCGCATACCAATTGAAGCTTAATGGACTTGAAACCTCAAACTTTCACAACCGATGCTGAAACCTATCAAAAATCGTCCGAATGACCTCAAATTTTGCACACACGTAAAAAATGACACTACTAACCTACTCCAACTCTCGGAATTCTGTTCCGACTCCGATATCAAATTATCCACTGCCGCTCGGGAATCATCAAATTTCCAATTTGGCCAATTCAAGCCTAACCCTACCACAGACCTTCAAATCACATTTCGAACGCTCTCACAAATCCAAAATTACCAAATGGAGCTAACCAACTCAAAAAAATTTAAATCCGAGATCGAATACTAAAAGGTCAAAACTTGGTCAAACCTTTCAAGTTTAAAGCTTCAAGCAGAGAATCTTTCTCCCAAATCAAATTTCGGATAACCTGAAACCCGAAACCGACGATTCACATAAGTCATAATATATCACACAGGGATAGATATACCCAAGAACTGATGAGTAAAGTACAAATACTTAAAAAACCGGTCGGATCGTTACAGTAACAAAGAAACTCTCCCGCCTATTCATAAAAACTACACCCTTTGTATCCGGGATGCTAGGTGGATCCTCAATACAGCTCATCTTAGAAGCTGCATAGAGGGCCCTTTAAATCAAATCAACCTCTCAACAAAAATTGGTGATTTAGTTACAGACAATTTAGGGTTCTTGGACAAGATCTCATTCGAACTACACCATAACGTTATTGGCAATATTTTCTCTATTTACCGTCCCAATAAACATCCCTTATGCCTTCCCCATGTGGGAACCAAATAGTGATGGTACTTTTTTTACGGCTTGTTGTTACAAATTAATAGACCAAGATAATCCTTCTCCTAGAAGTTTCAATTGGATTTAGGAAACATCCTGTCCTAATAAAATAAAGTTCTTTCTATGGTAGATTCCTTTCTGATCCTACCTACGTCACATTGGTTAGAATGTGGACAACGTGTATACCATATGCAGGGCGGGTGAGGAGGATTTATGCCATATCTTTCTTTATTACGACATAGCAAAGAAACTATGGGACTCCCTCAAGTGGGATAGCACAACCACCACAAATAATAACCATCACTGGGTGG
This sequence comes from Nicotiana benthamiana, assembly GCA_034376525.1. NCBI lineage: Eukaryota > Viridiplantae > Streptophyta > Magnoliopsida > Solanales > Solanaceae > Nicotiana > Nicotiana benthamiana. Next base: position 55,946,587 of record CM067339.1, on the reverse strand, counting down.
ATGTTATTAGATATAGCAACTATTGTGTTCCCTCTGAATAGATAACTTGGGCCTAACTATTTCCTTTTATTTTGTGGAGTCTTAGGCGAAACAAAAATAATAATATAGTAAATAATTCCACAAATAGTGTTTATATCCCCTTCGTCATTAACCAAGATAGTGAGTACTACTACCTCACAAATAGGGAAAGTAATCACGTAAGAGAAGTTAATTGTAATACTAGTTGGAGAAAACGACAAGCTGATTGGTATAAACTAAATTTTGATGGAGCTCACAAACAAACTATCAGCAAATTAGGTGGAGTTATATAAAACCATAACGACCATTGTCTCATGGGATTTAATGTGAGGATGCAAGTTGTTTCTCATATCCATGCAGAACTTTTGGCACTGAATCAAATGCTGGAACTTGCCCTGAAGTTCTTTTTCATTGAAAATTGAAACTGACTCTGCCTAGGTAACGAATTTGTTAGAAAATGGACAACCTACTTACAACTCTCTCATACATAATTGCTGGTGGTCGATATCCATGAAGGAGAAGGAACTAGTGGTCCGACATAATTTTAGACAAGGAAACGAAATAGCACACCTCCTGGCAAATGAAACAACCAAGCATGCCACCTTAAATAAGCTCAACTATTTTGTTATCCCCCACCCTGTGGCCAGGATGCTGCCAAACAATGATGGAGGTTCTTGTATGAAATCAGTGCTAGAAGGCACATGTAGAACTCTAGAAAAATTAGGCAATCTGAATGCCTTAGATGGCACCTCTACTATGTGCAATGATCCTATGGATCTTTTGAACAATGCTTCGTAGTATTTAAATAAAATATCTATATTTAAAAAAAAAGTAGGTACAAAATCAAAATACCATTACCTCATGTGCAAGGGGACGTGTGCATGGGACTTAACACTACTATTAATAAATAATTAAATAAATAAATGTGTATTACTTTTAGCAGTTTGAATTTTGAGATGATGTGGTTATACAATTTGACATGAATATATGATCATGTTGAATTTTCGATATTTAACTTTTACTTATTGTTTATTAAATAACTAATAAAATTCATGTGTTTGAATTGTTAAAAAGATAACCCCAAAAATTTCAAATGTTTAACCTCTTAAAAAGCCAACCCCAAGTTATATGGGGTATTAACATTTTTAGTCAGCGCCAAAAATTATTTATATCTTGTAGCGGAAGAAATGTATAAAATTTATATAATTTTTGTATATAACACACACACACACACACACACACACACACACACACATATATATATATATATATATATTTTATAGCGGATATGTATTGTCATTTTCTCAAGTTATATGGAATAGAGCCCGTTTGGCCAAGCTGCCAAACATTGCTTATTTTAAAAAATACTTTTCTGCAAAAGTGCTTTTTCCAAAATTAATTTTAAAAATATATTTTATGTTTGGCCAATTCATTTAAGAAGCACTTTTTACGATACTTTATAAACAAATTGTATTTGGTCAATTTTTTAAAAGAATGTTTTTAAGTGTCGAATTACCAAAAAGGATAGTATCGTGTTTTATAATTATTTTAAAAGAAAAATAAACTTAAATATTTATTGTGGGAGACTTTTATTATTTTTTATTTTATGTTATTAAAATATAAAACATAAAGTAAATAGATATATTAAAGATTTAAATAAATATAACACATATAGTTATATCAAAGCATATATTATCTAGTATAATTACTTATTCTCATAATTCAATATGAATAGAAGTTTATTTTCAAAATTACTATACATTGATAGTCCATCATGAAATAATAAACAAATTCACTCACTCATGATAATATTTCTCAATAATTTTATTTCTAATTCTATAACATAACACCTCTACTTTAGTAGAATACTTTCCTAGCAATTCTAAAGGAACACCAGAAGGCCAGTCTCCTTCCTCAATCTCCGCAATTATGTTTTGATTAGCATAATAGTTGAATTCCTTATTGGTAAAAGAATGTCGTCAGATAAAATTATATATAGACATGGTAATTGTAACAAGATGATTTTGAGTGTCAAAATTGAAAGATAACATATAGCGCAAAATAAAAATAATTTTAAATATATAAAAACTTATTATTTTCGTAAAAAATAGTTAATTATGTTTGGTTAAAATTCAAAAAGATTTATTAATTATAACATAACTTAACTAACTTTGTCTTAAATTGCCAACTGACCTATTGTGAAACTGTCACTTGGCTTAACGTGGAGGCATTTTCTCATTCTTTTAATAATATATAAATTATGCGATACAATTATAATTTTTTTACCTATTTGTAGGTATTTTTCAAAAATTAGATTGGATAATTGGTTTAAAATTCGGGATTAATAGCCTATAACAGAAATAATTATTTGTAGGAAGAGAATTAATAATCCAAAGAAGGATGTAAATAATTTGCTTTAATATAAAAAAGGACGAAGATAATTTGGAAAGTTATAAGACACACAAAGAAAAAATTAAAAACAAGAAAAGTCAAAAAGAATTTGGAAACTTACAATATATTCATCTATAGGATATCTCTAATTGTAAAATAATGGTAGAAACTAAAAATAAAAAATAAAAAAAGCTTAAGTAGTAATGTATAAATTAAAAAGTATAAATTTATTGTGAGGATAGTTTTGTCTAAAAAATTAATTTTTTGCTTTTGCTTTTTGAAAGAAGCTAAAATTTTCTGCTTCTTCCCAAAAGCAGAAAAACTGCTTCTGCTTACTGGCCAAAAGTACTTCTTCCTCTTTGCCAAACAACTTAAAATTTTTAAAAAATATTTTTGACCTCCCAAAAGCTTGACTAAATAAGCTCGTAGTCACCTTTTCCATTTCTCTCGCCATCGATCTTTTACTAAAGGATCCCTCTTGTAATGTGCCATTCTGCCTAGCTAGAAAATAAAGAGGCTAGAATATAAACTATCATAGAACTCAAATCATAAAGTTTTCCTTGTTTTATTTCCCTTTTTCTAGTAACACACCCAAAATAATTACGAGATTATATTACGTATTATAAAATTTAAATTGGATATAAGTGTTCTAACTTGTAATTATTGTTACAAAAGAGTAATGCGTGTAATGATAATTTATATTTACCGACTTAAAATTCTAAATCTATCAACACACAGACTATCTTTTCATTGGATATCAAAATTTCATTGAATGACTAGTTCAACACGATGATCTTGGTTTTGCTAAGTGAAAATAAGACTTTAGGTCCTCAATTATAAAAAATAATGTCACATTACTGTAGAATATGGGCTCCTAATCCTAAATGTGGTTGAATCATGGAAGTTAGGTAGTTATAACTTTGAAAAATTATACTAAACAGTCGCCTAGACAATCACTCAAATTAAATAATAGTCGATGAATATAAAATATATGTATAATCTATAAATAATATGTATATAATTATATATAATTAATCTATAATCTATGTATATTTACCAATAAAAATAAATAGTGAATCTCATTATTAATGTTAGGATCCCTAAAACTTTTAGACAAGAAGAATTAACCTAAATAGTAACCCTCTAAATTTCTTAAACTAAAGGTAGAATGCAATATATATGTATATCCATGAAAAATCAGTGTATAATTTATGTATATTGGCCGACAATTCATGTAAAGATTCCTTGAGACAAAGCAATTATGGGCCAAGAAAGTTGAGTTGGGCCATTACCAAAGTACAAACCCAATTTAAGGGAAGTTTACATAGATACATGTAGAATCAAGGAATTTTTACCTATCTGTATCATATAGCAAACTTTATTACCTCTCATGTTTAAGGTTTATGTTTATTACATTTAAGCATACCAAATTTCAATTTATGTACCATAATTCAAATTAATGGTATAATTATTGCTTCATTTATTCTAGGTATGATTTTATGAGCATATTAGGTGTATAATTCCATTATACTTTTTCCAAATATTTTATTTTAATGAATATATCTCAACTGGATAAACAACAACACGATCATTTGAAAGACAAAATAAAATTTATACTGGCTATGCAACTCTGTGTCAATGTTTTGGTACCTCAAGTTAAATGCAATTTCTATATATATCAGTACGCAGTCTGTTAACAAACTATAAAGAAAAGGGCTCTCAAAACCATTCAACGAGTTTGAAAACAAAGGAGAGTTACTATCAAAACCATTCAACGCCTATATTTAACAACGCCTTATTAGTTTGTTGTACCCATAAGGCGGTACAAACAACGAGTTTGTTTTCAAATTGTTACTGTATTTTCATAACCTACTCCTAAAATAAATATAGGCTCTGTTGCTATCAAACTTGTGCAGGACTAAATAATATTTCTTTTATATTTCTTCTGTTTGGGAGGGATATTAGTCATTTATCCTTAAGTAACAATTTCTTCCTTCGAAATATAAAAGTTACGGTGGAAAACAAGAATTTGCTTGTTGATTCGTAAATAATCAACCTGATATGTTAAAAACATGTAAGAACATATATTTCTTACTAATTGTTGTAGTACTTTTTTTATTTGTAGAAATCGTATCAGTAAACTGAATACATTGAATTTTAATATTTCAATTCTCATTTTAATTGTAGCATAATTGGCATTTTCGACATAATTGTAGAAGACTTGTAGAAGTTTTATTCTTCCCAATCTACAATTTATCTACAAATTATCTACAAATTATCTATATTTTATCTACAATTTATCTACAATTTAACTACAATTTTTGGAAAAATATGTCTTCTTCTTCTTCGACGAGTTTCAATCTTAAATTCAGTCTAAATCAAGTCTAATCTTCACGAAAACCCCTCAAAATTGAGATGTAATCTCCTAAACATATTTTGAATTATTTACAACAACACCCAATCCAAAAAAATAATGATTTTTGAAAATCTAAATTTGAATTCAAAGCTTTCAAGCTTTTTAATGGCTATTAATGGTGGAAAATATATGGAGAAGAAGAGAATTACGCTGCAATGGATTTTCTTCCGTTTTAAATTTCGAAATTAATGGTAATAGAATCACATTAAATCTGATTGCTACAAAATTGGCGCTTTCTAGGGTAGAATTCACCTATTTTTGGTTTGGTATAATTTTTGTAAACAAACTATGGTCTAGGCGGGTAAATACCAAATAATGAATATTTTTGGTAATAAGGTTTGTTATATGGTATACATAGGTAAAAATTCAATCATAAAATATTTCATAATCTACAACTATAAAGTAATTAACATTTTCTACAACTAAAACACGGAAAAAAAAATAAAGGAAATAACTCTTATATATGGTAGCTTCCTATAAATGAGGAAACTGAATATCAAACATATTTAATAAAATCAACTGTTCCCTAAAAATACTCTATCGCAATCCAAGGGAAGGCTGTAAGGAAACTAAATACGACAAAAAAAAAGCATTTCCTGTTTATTTGTATCTCCTTCTTCACCACATTCTAAACAACCCCTATCCATTCTTTATCAAATTCTTCTTCCCCAGTAGTAGGAGAAATCATATTTAAGTAAAAATTATCCCAAAAGAAAGAGAACAAAAATCAATATATAGCATGTAAACTTTAATAGTGAAATAATTGAATAGGATCTAGCGTACCATTATATAACAAAGATATGAAGTATTGTATATTATATATACGAAGAGTCATATAAGTTTATATTATATAAAATATATTTATTAGTAGTATACAATTGATAAACTAAAATGGGTATTATACAATTAAAAGTATGTTGTATTATATTTTATACCAATATCATATAAGTTTATATTATATCATATATTGTATACTATATTTACTAATAGTATACATTAGATAATTTTTCCCCTCAATGTATACACCAGATGAACTAAAGTGATACTATACAATGAAGGTAAGTTGTATTGTATACTTATATATACATTCATATAAGTTTATACTATAAAATATTAGAGGCATGAGATATTGGGATATACTCAAATCTTTTAATGAAGAAATTAGGGAAAACTTAATAGCCATTGATATGTTTTAGGTATGAAAATTTCAAAGAAAATATACAGTAATACATAGTATATGTATATATTATATTGTGTATTGTATATTTGTTAATAATATTTCTTTTCTTTTTTCCTGTTAAATGTTTATATATATATATATATAGATATATATATATATATATATATATATATATATATATATATATATATATATATATATAACATTTAACAGTGAATACATTTTGCCGATGGAGTGATAAAGAAGAAGCAAATTGGGTGAAACAAAATAATCGGCTCTGTACATTGATCTTCTTTAGTTCAAGGAAATGTCCAAAATGTGTGTTCCTAAGCAAATTTAATTGTTTAGATGATAGATTTTCCTTCAAATATTTTGTAATGACAAGATTTATATGGAACACTAGGCCAGAATTATAATATCCGAAAATTATTGAATATTGACAAATAATTGGTTCTTTCATTAGATGATTCTGACAGTGATAGGTATGTTAGGTGAGAGAGAATCTCAAGGGAGAGATTTATGAAAACTTATACATAATTTAATTAAAAAGGTAAAATTTTAAAATAAGTTGTACTCAAAGTAATTTTATAAAAGTAATTGTAGGCAATATAAATAAGTCTTTAAAGGGTGGTATTCTATGTAATTTCCTCCAAATTTAACTGTATATCCTACAGAAATGTTATTTGGCCCAGCAATGTAGTACCCCGTGTTCCACCAAACTCGTATCCCCCCTACCAATCTCGCAATTTAACGCTATTACAGAGACGCATCCCCAAATTTCCACGATAGAAACTTTGCGAACGAATCAAATCATCGTCGTCATCAGAAGAACTGAAAACAATGGCTTTTTCTTCATCTTCTCATCTCAAAAAGGTTTGAAATAGTTAATAAATCACTCTTCTGGGGATTGTTGTTCCGAAAGAGTATTTGTCGAGACCCTTTTATTTGAATGGAATATATTGTATGGGTAGAAAGAACTAAAAGGGAAAGATACTTTGGCTGTAATGTTTAATTTATTTTAGGGTTAGGGTTTTGGATCTATTGTTTTCCTGCTTTCCTTTTTGACGATTATATCCTCGTTGGCGAAGCAAGAAAGTTTTGCTGATTGATAGTTGGAAGTCGTTAAAGGTGTTGTTCTTTTGCTGATACTGAGGTTAATTTAGGTTGAAAATTGGGGGAATTTTTAGTATTTTGTTGTTATTGAAGAATTTTGCTGATTGAAAGTGGAAGCTGTTGGAAAGTGTTGTTTTTTTGGCTGATACTGAGGTAATAAGTTCATGCTATGAAAAGATTGGATTGATTGAGGTTAAAAGTTTTGAGGTCTTTTGTTAATTCTTAATTGATAATGAGGGAGAGGAGATTTGGAGGAGATGCTAAAGGTCCACCACCACGCATGCCAGCAAAGGACCGTGGTTACTCGCCTAGAAGGAGGATAAGGGACAAGGATTATTCCTCTCCAAGGAGGATTAGGGATGTGGGAGATTACTCTCCTAGACGGAGGATAAGGGACAAGGATTACTCGTCTCGTCGGAGGATTAGGGATTCACCCCCAATGAGGATCAGAGAGCGGAGGAACTCTCCACCGAGGAGATTTCAGGGGCGTGAACGCGAGTGCTCACCACCAGTGAGAAGTCGAAACCAGGAATACTCACCACCAGGAAGGACTATTAGGAACAGGGAGATTTCGCCACCAACAAGGACTCGGAACTGGGAGCAGCAACAGCATTCACCGCGTGGACGGAACTGGGAGCAGCAACAGCATTCACCGCGTGGACGGAACTGGGAGCAGCAGCAGCATTCACCGCTTGGACGGAGCAGGGAGCGTCGCCTTTCACCATGTGGCCAGATGATTAGTGAACCAAGAGGGGAGTACTTTCACGAGCTTGAGAGGTCTAGAAGGATGGGAATTGATGGCAGCAGTGGAGACTTTGGAGAATTGCAGAATACCCGTCCCTTGAGTTATGTTGGTGGTGACAGAGACTATGGGCCACACTCTCAGAGCTTGAGAGTCCCTGATCGTGATAGAGGAAACACTGACATGCTTCAACATTCACACAGGTTGCATGAGATAAAGGAGAGCATGGGGAATGAGGACCCAACTTCCATGAAGTACCCATGTAGTCATTTGTTAGATAAGCCCCGAAAGTTTGATACAGTGAAGGGCTCCAGCGACTATGGAGTTAGCGGTAGTAGAGTAAGCAGCGAGAGAGAAAATCATGGAAGGACCTATTCTGGTTTTGTGGATGGGAGCATGCCTTCAGAAGCTGATAACAGGACGTTGTACTCTTCATATGAATCTCATCTGTCTGCTGTTGGTGTACAGCCAAGAATCTCTGGCGTTGGAAATAGTGGTGGCTACTCGTTACCATCACGTTATATGGATGCTGATCACCTCAAAGATGGGGACATCCATTTACAATACGGGTTCCATTCCTGTAAAGCAGGAGTGCCTGCATCAACAGACATATACATGGAGGACTCCTTGAAGTCCACACGATATTCAAACTCTGATTACATAATATCCTCATCTCACTCTAATGTAATGCCCTTGGCACCTGGAGTTATTAAGGATGATATCGCCGGTTCATATGGTAAAGAGGTCCAAATCCATTCTCATGGAGGTAGACTAAATAGTGGAAAGACTATTGAGTCTATTGACCATGGTGGATATGATAAAATTCCTGGGACCATATCTTCTCTGGACCCAGAAAAGCAAGTAAGTGGGTTGAGGAACTACACGGAGTCATACATTGGTCGAGCAGAGGAAAGGCGTGAAACATACAGTTATTCTGACATTCAAAGAGGTGAAATTGGTAGTCCTAATACCTTGTCTAGCGAATTCTATGGGAAGAGGGTGGGTTCAGGAGAAGTACATTTTCAAGATGTTGCAAGAACTAATGTGGGATTGGGCAAATATGATGAAATTTCATATCGAGAGGCTTTAATGGAAGATAAGCCATGGGGATCTCGCTTTTCTTCACTAAGACAATCAACCCCAGATTATTTTGAGTCCCGCAGAGCTCTAGACCAAAGAAAGCCAGATGTGGACATATTGGATTATGGGGCTAATCGCCTACAGTATGAAAATGAAACACATCGAGGCTGTGAAAGCTCCCGTAAAAGAGAGCTTCGTGAGTATCAGATGGATGATGATCTTCTAGAAAGATCTGGTGCCTTGTACAGAGGACAAGACCCCCGTTTAAAGAAGATAGAGACACGTCCTCATGAAAGATATATTGCAAGGGACTTGCCTGGACCATCTAACCTCTCTCTTAGACAAAAACATGACACAAAGAGCAATCATGGTGCTAGAATTACTAGTTCAAGTGATGTAAGGAGTGCACACAAAACCCATGGCCGTGGAGAGGCTGATGAAATGGGGATCAGCAGGGATACTGATTCTGCAGTTATGTCTAGAAGGCTAAATGATCCTCGCTCCAAATATGTGAAGAATGGGAGGGCATACAAAGCCGCTGCCACTAGTTCCACCAGAAACCTTTCAGTATCCATGTCAAGTCGTTCAAGCAAATATAATAAATCTGGTGCAAGAGATATAAAGAAGCGGTTGGGGCCACGTAACCAGAATCTTGATATTGAACATTCACTAGGGAAAAAACACAAACCTTCACTAAAGAAGCGTTTGGGACCCCGTGTAGCAAAGAATTATGTGCCTCCACCATGGGTGAAAAAGTTCAATTCTTCTAAGTTCTCTACAAATCAAGATGTTTTAGATGAAAGTGTTGCTGAACAAGGTGATGGTCCCAATAAAGGTATTATTACTCCAGCAAAAACTGAACCTCCTGATAACTCTAAGGATTTTAAGAAGCTGGTCCAAAACGCCTTCTTCAGGTTCATGAGGCACTTAAATGAGACTCCAGCTAAAAGAAGAAAATACACTGAGGAAGCTGGTAATTTAAAGTGCCTCGTATGTGGCAGGTGTGTCTTTTACATCATGAAATGTTTTCATAGATGGAGTTGCCTCCTCCTCTTTAATTGAACTTGTACTTTACTTTGTTGCTGCGATCAGGTAACTATCGGTAATTCATATTACTTGTTTTATGAGGAATCAGTTGGCTAAGAGTAATAAGGGGATTAGATGCCATCATTTGATGAGGCTTTTTCATTCCATGCTGCTTCAGTCTAAGGCTATATCCGGTTCCGGTTCTGGGTCTATTTGGGTCTGCGGTTCCGGTTCTGCGGTTCTGGCGGTTCCGGAGCTGGAACCGCTACCATACGGTTCCGGAACCGTCCGGTTCCGGTTCCGACGGTTCCCGGCGGTTCTGATTTTTTTTTTAAATCAATATCTTGTGTAGTAGTCATTAGTATATTGTAGAATATATTTTATATGGTGTACTATGTTATTAGTATAATATATATTGTGTTTGGTAATTAGTATATATTGTGTATAAGTAGTGTATATTTTGTATATAAGTAGTATATATTGTATTTAAGTAGTATATATTGTATATAAATAGTGTATATTGTGTTGTAGTTAGTAATTAGTATAAATTGTATATAAGTAGTATATATTGATAAAAGAATATTGTCATTAGTATATTGTGTTGTATGTTATATATTGTATGTTATATAAATATTCAAGGATTGATATAGAATTAAAGACAAAGAAATATTGAGACAAAAGATATTCAAGGATATGATAAAGAGCATATTTATTGACCAAAATGGCATATCTTTTTTTATTCTTCCTTCCCCCAATGGAATGAGCACAACATGGTACTAATACCACCATTAAAAGGGAAAAAAACTAAAAGAAGACATGCCAATGAACAAGTTACATCATAGTTTATGTATTATTTCTAACAAATCTCATAAAACCTTCAAGGTTTGGAGGTGGTTGTGTTGGCGGTGGTGGAAATGAAGCTTGTTCATCACCACTTCCGGGTGAAGATGTTTCCTGAGCAAGTTCCGCTAGCATTTCTTCATAGCACTCATCTATTTCTGGTTGTGATTCAGCTAGCCCAAAGTTCCTTCTTTCTGCGCGGATCCAATCTCGAAAAAGCACTGATTTTTCCAAGCTGTCCCGCATCGACGCCCTGTGATCTCCTATTTGTAGTCTTGCTTGACTAAAGGCGCTCTCCGATGCAACAGTTGATACTTGAATCAACAGAACATCCCGAGCCATCCTTGCAAGAATGGGAAAATGCTTTTCCCTTGCCTCCCACCAATCCAAAAGGTCGAAAGAGCCGTCTTGATTCTCATTCTCTAGTCCTTGCGACAAATAAACTTGAAGCTCATTTAGATGGGAAAAATCATCTACATTTTCACCTTGAGTACCCCTGATCTCCGTCCACGATTTAAGAGCTGTTAAGCCAGCAGCTCTTTTAGGCGCCTGTGATGTGGACGAAGTAGGGGTTGGAATATTAGGTCTGTCATGCTCTAACGCCTGTTTATAAGCATTATAAACAGTTTGAGCATTCACTGTAATTGATGCTTTCGCATCAGATAGTGTAGCCATTTCTTCTTCTTCAAGATCTAAAGCTTGATAAATAGTAGAATACCAAAAGTTAGGACCTCCTACTTTCATAGTAGGATTTAACATAGCAGCCACACCAAATATAGGAGGGATTGGAAAAAAATATTTTTTGAACTTCTTTTTCATTTCAGTAATTGCAATTTCATAAAGTTCCCCTCCCTCGTTAAAATCAACAAACAAATTAGCAAGTGCGGCAATATAAACTAAACAGTTAGAAATAGTTGGATAATATTGGCCAGATAAAGCAGTTGTAGCCACATGAAAATGTTCTAATATAATGAATCCAAGCAGGATTAGAAGCAAAAGAATAAGGCAAACACATAACAGTAATCATTTTAGGTAATTCTTCACGATCCTTATTTGGATCGTAATACAATATACTTCCGGTGAGTGTGTTTATTCCTGGTTGAACTAGATTTGAACCAGTACTTGGGTTAACTGTTGTTTCAGGACTTGTCCTCCCCTCTTGTTGCGCTTTCAATTGGAAATATCTAGCCTTATCGCTAGGGTGTAATTTTATATGTTTAACTAAACTACCTGTGCCGCTACGATCTCCAGTATACCTATGCACAAGTAATTTCCCACAAGATTTACACTTAGCCTTATTTTGTTCTCTTAGTTGAATAAAAAATTGCCAAACTAATGAAGTTTCTGAACTTTTAGGAGGTTGTCTACTAAAAGTGGGAGTTTGTACGGGTGGGTGTTCCGGTTCATTAGTAGCAGGACTAGTAGGTGTATCATCTAAATCTACCGGAGCTTGGGTTTCGTCATCATCATCATCCTCATTTCCCTCTAAGATAGGTGCATTAGGATAAAGAATATTCATAATATCATCGTCTATTCTATCACCAACTGCTACATCATGTAGAAAATCAACATCGCTAAATTGAAAACATGGGTGATCACTATCAAGGATTCCGAAGGTTTCATTAGTATTTCTAGGTTGGCTACTACTTTGAACTTGTTTATCTTTTCTAGGTCGGGGAGCCGGGGGAGGGGTAGTATTTTGGCGACTACTTTCACCGGTTTTAGATTTTCTTTTCCGAACATATTTTTCAATGAAAATGCCATAATAATTACAATTAAGCAAAATAACAACACACAAAAATATTCTTAGCAAGTAAGAGTTGAAACGAGTTTACCGGATTGACGAACAACTTCTTGAAAATTGAAAATCGTTGAAATTGAACACTTGAAAACTTCAATTCAACAACTTCACAATGTTTCACGAATTTGCAACAATAAATTAAGCACTTGCACTAGAAAGATTGAAAGAGAGCTTGAGAGATATTGATGAATTGGTGAATTAAAATGAAAGAATGAGGGGTATTTATAGTTGAGAAATGGGAAATTGTGTAATTATATAAAGTTTGGGGTTAAATTAAAGTTTGGGGGCCAAATTGCTATTTTTGAAAATTTCAAACGGCTAATTTTTAAAAAGAGCCGTTTGGAAATTTTTAAACTTTTTTTTTTTAAAAAAAAATCGGACCGTTGCGGAACCGTTTGGAACCGGATGGAACCGTTTGGAACCGCTTGAACCGGTCCGGTTCCGGTTCCGGTTCGTGTTCCGCGGTTCCAACGAGTGGAACCGCTCCATCACGGTTCCGGAGAACCGCCGGAACCGGAACCGCGGAACTGGAACCGCCGGAACCGGCAAAACCGCCAGAACCGCGGTTCCGGTCCGGTTCCGGTTCGGAACCGCGAAAAATACAGCCTTACTTCAGTCTATGAGGTCTGTTGGAAGTGCGTTTCCTGCACGGATGAATGAAATGGGCCTGAATACAGCGCCATGGATGTAAGGATTTGGATAGTCAGACCCTACTAGTTTGGCTTGGAGGATTACTTGATTGGCTGATTAATGGGAACCCAGGAGTTGGAGAATAAGTTTAATTATGTAGGTCAGAAGTCTTGATGTCGAGGAAAATGTTATAACCGGATGCTTAGGGGCATTTCTCGTCCATATGGCTAGTTAGCACCATTGCCTTTATCTCTATATGGTTCTTATCAAATATATTAACTGTATTAGTACCTTTGCCCTTATCTGTGAAATAGTGCTTACTAAGAAGATCAAATACATTGGTTGCTCAAACAACCATGTCTTGAGGAAGTGAAAAAGGGAGATGTTGATGTTTAATGAGCTCAAACGAAAATCTCTGCTTCTATTTCGATTTAAGTGGGAGAATCAGATCTGAAACTATACAGGATTTGACACACCAGATGTTCATGCGGTGTGGTTGCTTGAGGAAGGCTATAGATGAAGCAGTTCGTTTGATACTTAGATTTAAATAGTAGCTATAGAAGTTTGCATCCTTTTTATTTTTTATCTGATGATTAGAGATGTCTCCAATTAACCATAGTTAATGGTTGAGTCTCCTGCGTGATAAAATACGAGATCTTTTTACCTGTACAAGGCTAAAGGCGTTTGCAACTTTTAGTGACCTTCTCTAGACCTTATTGGCTGGGCATAGTTCTTAGCTTAGTCTTCACGTACCGTTAATCTTTGTTGGTTTTAGATTTTGCTTTTCTGAAGCCGCTGGCTTATTCTTAGCGGATGATGTGAGAAATTTTTCTTGAGCAGTCTTGTCTAAAGCTACCTGAATGAAGAACATAAAGTTTTGCCCTGTAGACCTGTTATCTCTTACGAAATAATACATTCATGTTGGAGGTTTTTTGGTTGGTAAGTCGAGTCACAATCCATTCGGCTGTTAATAGCCTTTTCTGCGCATATAGTCTTGCCTTTCCCTTCTAAGTTCCATCTGTCCTTACTTTTAACTCTGATGTATAGCTTATTTCTTCTTCTGAAGTTATGTAATAGACCTTGTTATAGTTCTCTGAACTTTACTTGATTTTATAATCTCATCTTCTGTGTTGTTTCAGAGATTCAGAAGAGTTTGCTGAGTCAGAAAGCCTCGTGTTTCATGCATTGACATCCTCTAAGGATGGTCTCAAATCACAGCACTTAGGTCTTCACAAAGCTTTATGTGCCTTGATGCAATGGAAGAGTGCAGATGCTCCTAACAGTGGTTGGGTTCGTGAAATGCTATCCGATGCTGAAACTGTGGCTTTGAAGGAAGATCTAATTATCTGGCCTCCAGTTGTTATCATCCATAACAGTTCCATGATGAACAGCGATCCAGATCAACATGTGGTTGTGTCAGCTGAAGAGCTCGAGTCTAAACTGAAAGGTTGGTTTCCCTTTTTCTTTGTGTTAGGTGATTACCATATTGGCTAGGTTTTTTTTATTTTTGGGGGGAGGGGGTTAATGATACATGTCTTTTGAGTTGAATAGGTAGCAAGTTTTTGAAATGTCTGTTTGTTCCCACTAATAAAAAGCCACACCATCCTCTCACCCCCAAGTAGAAAAGGGAAGATGGAAAAAAAAGGACGGGGGGAGGGGGGAGGGGTGGTTGTCTTTAAAGTGAATCTGTGAACTTGGTGTGTTTAACATAAGACAAGGTGGGTTGCTCTGGTGGTACGCACCCTCCACTTCCAACCATGAGGTAGTGGGTTCGAGTCATTAGTTCTTGGAGGGATGCTGGGGTCTATTGGAAACAGCCTCTCTCTCCGGGGTAGTGATAAGGTCTGCGTACACACTACCTCTTCAGACCCCACTAGTGAAATTATACTGGGTTGTTGTTGTTGGTGTGTTTAACATAGTTGCTGGTGTCCCCGTACCAGATCGAATTCATTTATTTATGGACTTTTACCTCCTCGTTCAAGCACTCGGACATATCTTATTCTTGATGAATCACTCAAGCATATTTTATTGGGAAAAGGCCAGATCTGTCCTTGTACTTTGGATTATTAGTCACATTTATACTTGTTTTTGCTTTTCGTCTAAAATTGTCCCCACCGTTAACAAAGTAGATAAAATCACTCCATCCCTAACCGATTTTCAGCTTGTCAATGTGACCCCTCACTTAAACTGCCGATTGGGCAATTATCAACCCAAATTTTAAAGGCACGTGCCCATTTCTTTGACCCAAAGACCCGTGCCCTTTAATGGCTAGTCGCTACCTCTCCTCTTTCTTAGAACCAATAAGTTGGACTACGGAAAGAGGAGAGGTAGCCAACTAGCCATTAATGAAGAGGAAAGAGAAGAGAGAAGAGGAGGTAAATAGGAAATGAGGAGGTTGGTTTTAAAAAGGTGGATTAAGATAGCCATGTCATTAGACTTGTGGCAGGCTAATGGTCTAGAATAGTTGGGTCAAAGAAATGGGCACGGGCCTTTAAAATTTTTGATAATTGTCCAGTTTAAGTGAGGGGTCGCATTGTTACGTTAGAAATCCGTTAGCGTTGGGGGTGATTTAATCTACTTTGTTAATGGTAGGGACAATTTTTAGATGGAAAGTAGAAACATGTATAAACGTGACTAATTATCCAAAGTATAGGGACAATTTTGGCCCTTTTCCCTAATTTATTTTACTGTACTTCCTTCAGGGACTAAGAAGGAATGACAATTCTGCTTATTTTTTAATTGATTAGCGGGTTATTGCAACTTTGCTTGATGAGATCTTCAGACATTCCTTAGCTTCTATCCTGATATCTGCTAGGTTAGCTGAAAGGTCTGAGTCATAGTTTTTTTATTTTCTGATCCTCTCTTCGTTACAGATATGGGCTTTGGGGAGAAGGCCAAGGTTTCTCTTGGTAAGTCTGCAAATCAGAGTATTCTTCAGGTGAAGTTTAGCGCTACTCTCTCGGGTTTGCAAGAAGCAGAAAGACTCTCTGACATATATGCCCATAGAAAGCACGGGAGGGCTGAGTTCCAGCATATCAGTTGTGGTCCCTCTGGAGGCAGTGATGGTGAAACTAAAGAAGCATTGACGGACAAGGTAGGAAAAATTCTTTATGGTTACCTTGGAATTGCAGAAGACTTGGATAAACTCGATTTTGAGACGAAGAAACGAAGTTCTGTGAGGAGCAAGAAGCAGATCAAGGATATTGCAGTTGCACCTTAAAAAGAAAGAGCGAACCTTGGCAGGGCAAATATATAAGTTTTGACTGATAGCTAGGTACTTAGGTTTTTGCTATTAGCCAAGTATATTTTTCTACCTAACTCGAAGAAAGTAGATACATGCGAAGTATGTCTTAATCACAGTATTGGAAATGGACATGTTTTAATTTTTTCATCAGGATATGTTGTAATATTTTTGCCCATTCTTGCTTATCGCTTGAGGCTTGCAACTTCGGATTCTTACTGCAACATTGTATCCAAGGGTGTGTCTAGCTGTCAGTGAAGTAGGTGAAATCATTGGAGACAACTCCCAATAGAGGGCAAAATGCTAACTGATTTTTCATCTGTCTAAGCTTTAATGGATAGTTTTTTATAGGTGAAATCATTGGAGACAACTCCCAATAGAGGGCAAAATGCTAACTGATTTTTCATCTGTCTAAGCTTTAATGGATAGTTTTTTAGTACCTATGCTGATGAGAGGTAGTGGGTACCTGGTAAAATAATCTAGATAATCTGCAATATTTCATCTCCTCAGGGTATCGATTATGTTTGTGAAGCAATCTCCTTGTTTAGAGGAATTATGTATTTAGTGGATGATATTAATATATTAATTAATGCATCATATTTCATTAGGTGAAAAAAATGATATAACAGGCATACTAATTGCATAATGAGCTGAAAGGGCCCCACCTAAAAACTGAACGGGGAAAAGAAGGAAAGAAAGCTAATAGGGGAAATTGAATATAAGGAGTGCAACACGAATCATGGTTCAGTGAAACTTAAGAAGCAAACATGTAATAAGGTTAAAGCTGTACCACTGCACAGTTTCATTTATCTAAAGAGAAGCTTTAGGGTGATTCCTCCCATTCTACCTTTTTTGGTGGTTTAGGAACTTGATTCCATAAGCAAAAACAAAGAAAAACAGGAGAACCCAACCCACATGGGCAAAAACCACTACTACAAGAAAGTCATGATCATAGCCCAAATATTCTTTCAGGAACTGATTCACTTGGATTTTCTCAGTTTCACCAGTGAGCTCAAGTTCATCGGTTCTGTCTGCCACTTGGGACGCGAAAATCCCATATATTGTCCGAGCAACTGGAGAAGCCCAGTAGTACCACCTCCACCACACTGGAATCAGCTGTAAAATTATGACCAAAAAGCCAAAAACCTTGTAAATATTTAAGTAAATCTAGAGTCAAGAAATGGTTGGTAATAGTTTGGCCTACCGGGCGAGGAATAAGAAAACCAAAGAATAAGTTCCAGATGCTGAGGAAAAAGGACATGACAATGGCAGCAATTTGATAACCAGGTGTTAAAGCAACAACATCATGCCATACATTGAGAAGTAGGTGAAGCACATGAATATGAAGTAGTAGAAATAGAAGAACTTTTCTGCTGTCCATTGGTATCCAATCATGGAAAACAAGAGAAGAGAATAAATGGTCTGTATTGCAACATATACAGTCTCTATAGCCACCTGCAGATCACAGTAAGCCAAAATTAAAACCAACTATACTTCGGGAAGAGTGATAAATTTTCTTGTGAACACGACTGATTGATCAATGAAGGTGAGACATGTATTTAGGAAAGTCTATGTGATACCTGAGCAAATGCATAGGGAAACTCTGAATACATTCCAGCAGCTCTTTCGCGGTAGAAAACTGTTCTTTCAATAGCCACAACAGATTGTACTGCAGAAGCATTTGTGGCTCCAAGAAATATGACAGCGGCATAAGTTGCTCCAAGCAGATTAAGCAAGTCTTGTTGTCTGTGTCTGTTAACAGATAAAATGAAAGTCAGCATACCCAGTTTGAAATCACCATCTCAATCCAGGCTAAAACAGAGAAGTTTGACGATAACATTTGGTTCCCTTTAATCCAAAAGATGACACCAAACAGAATTCCAATTATGACCGTCATAAAGAATCTAATTGCATTGTATTGTGAATTCCTCCAGTATGACCAGTGTTGTTTCCAGAAACAGGCCTTGCACTGAGTTACGAAGGATTGCGAATATTGAGTGGGGAAGTCGAGATCTTTCGAGCAAGTTGCTGGTGTGCTAAGTTCCTTGATTAGCAGCTGATTTCTCCTGCAATGGGAATTGAGACTTATCAATATGACAATAAAGAAGATTCATAAAAATCAGTCGATCATTCCAATTAGGATGACAAGTTAGCTTAATGGTGTCTACAAGAACTTACTGATAAAGATTGGAATTGGCGTAGACTTCAGCAAAATCGAAAACAAGTTGAGCTTCCATGGAAGAGGAGCTCACATCAAGCATCCATGTAGCAGGATTATCACTCTCTCTGATTTTAGGAACCCCTGGTATGGTCTAAAGAATGAAAAACCTGAAGTTAAAATTAAAACCTCTTGAATTATGAGAGAAGTGATCCATAATATATGGTAAGCAACCCCCACTACCCAAGGGTAGGGGTAAGGTCTGCGTACACACTACCCTCCCCATACCCCACTAAGTGGGATTATACTGGGTTGTTGTTGTTGTTGTTGTTGAGCCATAATATATGGTCTCATCAATGGAGTGACTGCACTCTTGAGTGCTTTTATTTCAGGGCTTCATTTTAAAATATCTGAGGACTAGTTAGGAAGGAGTAGTTACTGACAAGAGAATATTGAGATAATTTAGTATTGCATGAATTCCTATGATTATAAGAGGAACCAACATATACTTAAGGGAGAAGGAAAGCTAACCTCAAAATACTCCACCAGCTTGTGAGAACGAAGACCAAGAGGTCCAGCATATATTACTTGTCCTCTTGTCATCAGAAGTAGCTTAAACAAGAGAGTGGTTTTATCACAACCTATTTCTCAAAAATGGAATTATGAATATGTAAAATGGATAGAGTGGATTGAAACCTCATCAAAAGCTTCAAAAATATCGATGCTTGGCTGGTGGATCGTGCAGATGACTGTGCTTCCTGTATCCACTGTTTTCCTAACAGTGCGCATGACAATTGCTGCAGCTCTTGCATCAAGTCCTGATGTTGGCTCATCCATAAAAATGATAGATGGATTTGCAACTAATTCAACGGCAGTGGTAAACCTCTTTCTCTGTTCAGTAGAAAGACCATCCACCCCGGGAAGCCCAACAAGAGCATTGCTCAACGGTTTGAGCTCAACCAATTCCATGACTTCTTCTACAAACATCTGCACTTGGAGAGGACCAAGGTTAGTCAAAATTTTAATACACAGTTCGTACTACAGTGGAGTCAGATTTATGTTACTGTGACTTGCCTTTCGTTCTGTCTTTACATCAGAGGCAAGACGTAGCCAGGCTGAGTAGAGGAGAGACTCATATACAGTAACATATGGTGAATGAATGTCATTTTGTTCGCAGTAACCACTGACACGAGCAAATGTTGTCTGATTTTTTGGGTAACCTGAAATATTTATGCTTCCTTCGATGTATCCACCTGTTTTTCGACCTGCTAAGACATCCATCAAAGTGGTCTTTCCAGCACCACTGATATCAACTAAGGCAGTGAGAATTCCAGGCCGGAAGGCACCACTAGCATCTCGTAGAAGTTGCAGTCTCTCTTCTTCAACTCCTTGAGTCTTCATTTCCTGATAAAATAGAAGTTCCATTTTTAGAGACCTATAGTATGTTTGTTTTAATGTGGTATTCCAGTTAGTGCCAAAGAAATAGTGAAACAACAACAACAACAACAACTACCCAGTATAGTCCCACAAAGTGGGGTCTGGGGAGGGTAATACGTAGACGGGTCTTACCCCTACCCGAAAGGGCAGAGAGGCCGTTTCCAATCGACCATCGGCTCAGTGAAGGAAAGGAAAAACAAAAACAAAAACAAACACAAATATTAGTAACTCCAGCAGAAATAGCGTAAATAATTATCTAAACATAAGAACCACAAATAACATAGCATGCAATAATATCAGACTGTAACTACCATAAATAACTACCATACGGGAGACACAATCCAATACACAAATCATCTATGGATAGCCTTCCAAGCCTCACCCAACCCCGGGTGAGGAGTACGAAAAAACTCTAGGAGCCCCTATCCTACAACTCTGATACTAGACCTCCAGACTTTCCTATCAAGTGTCATGTCCTCGGAAACCCACATTCTAGCCATGTCATGCCTAATCCTCTCTCCCCAATACCTCTTAGGCCTCCCTATGCCTCGCCGTACGCCGACCATCGCCAGCCGCTCACAACTTCTCACCGGGGCATCAGGACTTCTCCTCCGCACATGCCCGAACCACCTCAGCCTCGCTTCTCACATCTTCTCATCCACCGGGGCCACCCCCACCTTCTCTCGAATAACTTCATTCTTAATCTTATCCAACCTGGTGAGCCCGCACATTCACTGAGCATCCTCATCTCCGCTACGTTCATTCTCTGAACATGAGAGTTCTTCACTGGCCAGCACTCCATCCCATACAACATGGCAGGTCTAACCACAGCTCTATAAAATTTTCCCTTGAGTTTCTGTGGAACTTTCTTGTCACACAGGACTCCTGATGCAAGCCTCCACTTTGACCACCCCGCTCCTATACGGTGAGTGACGTCCCCGTCAATCTCTCCGTCCCCCTGAATCACCGACCCTAGGTATCTGACACTGTCCCTCTTGGCGATGACCTGAGATCCAATCATCACGTCGCTACCTACTTCGCACGGCTCGGCGCTAAACTTGCACTCCAGGTATTCTGTCTCCATACCTCTAACCTCTCAATAACACCGATCCTCGTCTCGTCTATCAAGACTATGTCATCAGCAAATAGCATACACCAAGGCATATCCCCTTGAATATGTCGGGTTAGAGCATCCATCACCAAGGCAAACAAGAGAGGGCTAAGCGCCGATCCTTGATGAAGCCCCATAACCACTGGAAAATGGTCTGAGTCGCCACCCACCGTCCTAACCCTAGACTTAGCTCCATCGTACATCTCCTTGATTACTCTGATGTAGGCTTCCGGCACACTCTTCGCCTCCAAGCACCTCCATAGAACCTCCCTTGGGACCTTGTCATACGCCTTCTCTAAGTCGATAAGCACCATGTGCAGGTCCTTCTTCTTATCCCTGAACTGCTCCACCAGCCTCCTGACAAGGTGGATAGCTTCTGTAGTGGAGCGACTCGGCATGAAATCGAACTGGTTCACAGATATAGATGTCATCTCCCTCACCCTCGCGTCGATCACCCGCTCCCAAACCTTCATGGTGTGACTTATTAATTTGATACCCCTATAGTTGTTGCAGCACTGGATGTCCCCTTTGTTCTTGTACAAGGGCACCACTGTACTCCACCTCCATTCCTCCGGCATCCTTTTGGTCCTGAAGATCACATTGAACAACCTGGAGAGCCACTCCACTCCTGACCTACCCATGCATTTCCAGAACTCCACCGGGATCTCGTCAGGCCCGGTCGCTCGACCCCTACTCATCCTACGCAAAGCCTTCATGACCTCCTCCGCCCTAATGCGCCTGCAGTACCCAAGGTCTCAATGTTGCTCTGAATGTCTCAACTCCCCTAGCTCTATGTTACGATCCCCCTCCTCGTTAAGTAAGTCTCGAAAGTACACCTGCCAGCTCTGCTTGACTTGAAACTCCCCCATCAGAACTCTACCATCCTCGCCCTTGATGCACTTAACTTGGTCAAGATCACGCGCCTTTCTTTTCCTTGCTTTAGCTAACCGGAATAACTTCCTATCCCCGCCTTTCTCCCCTAATTCTTCGTACATGCGACCAAACGCCGTGGTTTTAGCTTCCGTAACCGCCAGCTTCGCTTCTTTCCTTGCCACCTTGTAGATCACCCTGTTCGCTGTCCGTTCTTCCTCGCTTGTGCTCCTTGCCAACTTAGCATACGCCGCCTTCTTCACCTCCACTTTTCCTTCGACTATATCGTTCCACCACCAGTCACCCTGATGTCTGCCTGAATAGCCCTTGGCTACCCCGAGCACATCCCCTGCTACCTCCCTAACCAAGTTCGCCGTCTCTGACCACATAGCGTCCGCTTTCCCAGAACTTCTCCAAGCTCCGCCGTCAGCTAACCTCCTCTCCAACTCCTGTGCTTTCTCCTTAGTCAAAACACCCCATCTAATCCGCGGTTGTCCCCGAGCACCCCTCCTCTTCCTCTTCACCCAGAGGCCGACATCCATCACTAGGAGTCTATGAAGAGTCGAAAGGGACTCTCCTGGAATAACCTTGCAGTCCCCACATACCCCTATCGCTCCTTCTGAGGAGGAGGTAATCAATCTGAGTCCTCGCCGCCGAATTCTTGAAGGTGACCAAATGCTCCTCCCTCTTCTGAAATGTCGAGTTCGCAATCAGAAGCTCAGAAGTCAAGCAGTGACGTGCCTCCTCTGTTCCTAACCCCAAAGCCGAAGCCACCGTGCACCTCACCATAACCACCAGCGTCAGCCCCAATATGACCATTAAAGTCCCCTCCAATAACTAACTTCTCAGATTGGGGAATACTACTCACCAGATCATCCAAGCCCTCCCAAAAGTGCCTTTTAACCTCCTCGTCTAAGCCCTCTTGTGGCACGTAAGCGCTGATGATGTTGAGGATGCAACCCCCAATAACCAACTTAATAGACATTAACCTATCATTCACTCGCCTAACCTCGACCACAGACTCCCTTAGATCCCTATCCACCAAGATGCCCACTCCATTCTTACCTTTCACGACCCCAGAATACCACAGCTTAAACCCGTCTGCATTCCTCGCCTTCGACCCCTTCCACCTAGTCTCCTGAACAAAGGCTATGTTAACCCTCCTCTTCTGAAGAACCTTCACCAACTCAATGGACTTACCCGTCAGAGTGCCTATGTTCCACGACCCAATCCTTAATCTATGAGCGTCCGCTACCCTCTTTCCACCCTTACCTCCCGCCCTACCCGCATGACCACTCCCTACCCCTTACTCACCCCCGCCACCGCCCCCACCCCCCGAGTACATGACCTTACACTATCATCCCCGCCGCGGCCACTATCCCTCCAACCGGTTCTGGGGAATAGTGACGCACACACGCACTATAGCGGAATACGCAAAAGATGCAAACTAGATAGCAACAGAGTAAACCTCACACGGAATGCTAGCTAGAATACGTAAAAAGGCGAAACAGTGAAAATCATCAGTTAAATTGGAGAAAAGGAACTTACAGCAGGCATATCAACATAGTAATTCACATGGTTGAATGCTAGTGAAAGGTTCTGGAACGGCAAGATCATTCCTTTTCTTGATTCATTATTCGGGAAATGAATAACAGAGCTAGTGTTAGCTTGAGACCGTGTTGGAGCCATCTGAATATCTGTAATAGTTAGCGTGATGAATTAGTCTCATTCTGGTGTTCCTTTGAGAATTGACACTTAAATGATCAAAATTTGGGAATGCAGTAAAAATAAGAAGTTTGAAACTTGATGGCATGTATAGAAGTCCAAATTTAGACTTAAAGAAGCTTAGTTATGGCTCCACAAGTTACAGTTATGTAAATTAAATTATTTCAGAAAAAAAGTGCTTAAAATGAAAAAAAGCAGAGCTCTGTCAAGTTAAACCAGGCATAAAATAATTTAAATAGTTTTACTGATTAAATTTATAGTTATAGTGCTTTATGTTATCTTTGATTACTTCAAACCATTTGACTTCCATTTCATCAAGGTAACAGAAAAAGTTGCTGACAAAATATACAAAAACAGAAATCTAAAAGTTACTTACCTCCAACTATTGCTGTTTCTTGTGGCCTGCTATTGTTTTTGTCTCCATCCTCAACTCTGACAGCTTTAGTATCCCCGATAGCTGACAATTATGCTACGAGTTAATATTTCAATCTCCTTACAGTTGATTTGTGAAAGTAAATCATAGAAAAGTTAACATACGATTTAAAATTGTCAAAGCTGCAATGAAGAGAACATTGAAGAGAAGTGAAAATCCAAAAAGTGCTCCAATGCTTATCCAATACCAGGTTTCCGTGGTAAATAAGCCTCTTGCATGAAGAAGTGTCTTTCCTACTGTTGGTCGAGAACCATTTGTGGGCTGTCACAAAAGAATGAATATGTTTTAAAAAATACCTCTTCAAGCTGATGTTCTACTACAAAAGAATGGAAAATCAGATCTTACAGCACTCCATGGATCATCTAGAAACTCATTTATGGCAATTGCATTCTGTCCGTACATCATCGGAGACAAATAGTAGCCCCAAATCATCCAATCTTGAATGTCATCTGAATATACAGAGTCTAGTATATTAGTACTTTCAAGATATAGTGGCAAAATGGTAAAAAAAAACATTAGAGGCAAATTGCGACCTTTTGATACAATGAAGCCTCCAAGTACAAACACCATAAGCAAAGTGAAGGTTCCAAGTGTGTTTGCAACTACTTGTGTTCTGCCTGCTGCTGCAATAAATCGGAACAAAGAAAGAGCAATCTGATGGACACCAACAAATGCCAATAACTGCTTGAAAAACCTGAAAAAGAAGCAAAGATTAGTAAGTTACACATGTAATCATGGGTATAGTAAAACGAATGCAGCTTTTCATTTTGAGTAAATGTTAACTCGCCTGCTGGCTGCAGGGGCAAAGCCAATGGTATAGTATGTAAGAATGATCCATATAGCAGATTCCATTACTGAAATGGGAATTTTCAGCACCCAAATTGGTAAGGCAAAAGCCCATGCTGGATAAAACAAGCTATCTCTCTGCTTGAAAAATACAGGTAGCCTAAAAACTGTCATCGCAAGCTCTTGCATCCCATTGAACGTCACATTGATGAGACTGAAAAACAGTGCTCCCCAGAATTTAGCAGAATCTTTTACAGTGCCAGCTTTCATTTGTGTTCTTAAGAACACAGTCAATGAAATGGTTGCCATAATTGTGATTTGAGTAGTTTAAAATATGTACAAGAACGAACTGCGTTTCATCAGCAACCATTCCCTTGAGAAGCATGCCTTGAACAGTTCCTGGTTGGAGATACCGTATTTATTTTTCACTAATGCTGCACGATGAACGCTGTACTTATCATATGGAATTGTAAGTTCCTTAATAATTTGTTCACCAATCTGAAAAGAATTGAAGGACTCGGAAAACTCAGGAACAGATATGTATACATAAGGCCTGCTTTTCCTAAACCAATACTGTTCTTGGTCCTTCTTGGAAGTAACTTCCACAAGAAAATCTGCTATTCTTTTCCTTTCTGGACATCTAAATCCCATGTATTCAAAGAATTCAAGAATGTTTTCACTCGGACCCTGGCAGACAATTTGACTATCCGATAGGACAATAACATCATCAAATAGATCAAACGTCTCGGGTGCGGGCTGTAAGAGGGAGATAACCATAGTTGTATCATTAATGTGAACTATTTGCCGCATAAACTTGATGATCTGGTAAGTGGTGGAACTGTCCAGCCCTTTTGATATTTCATCCATAAAAAATGCTTTTGCTGGTCCAACCAACATTTCCCCTTCATTTAGAAAATTAAAAAAAGATAGACCATTAAGGAAATAATATGAAACGGTGATGACTTTGTAGACACAATTATCACAAGAACGAAGGGCGGGGGAAGGAGAAAAACACAGAAACTGAGAGATATGTACCAGTAGTGACGCGCTTCTTGTGTCCACCTGAAATGCCTCTTCTCATATCATCTCCAACCATGATATCAGCACAAATATCTAATCCGAGAATCTGCTTCGAAATGGCTATTACTGTTAATATAAGGGCTTTGGAACAAGCAAGAATAACACAAGTTACAGACCTTGAGTACATAATCTGTTATTAAACTGGTCTCTTGGCCATCTATTGCAGTTACCTTAATAAATACATCAATTTGAGGATCTGGCATTATACCAGCTTCTTTTTCTCTTCTAGACAACTCTACCAATAAATCGTATCTGGTTCCAACACCCAAGCATCTACCAGCAAAATCCAATGTTTCGCAAACTGTCATCTCTCCGTGGTGCAGATCATGTTGGCTAATATAAGCACTTGTTCTTTGTGGAACAAATTCATGAAACTCATGCCCACAATATGTAATGTTTCCAGTCACCTGCAAATATAACGCGTAATTCAGCTACGATTCATTTGCATATGAGTAAACAACTTCAACAAAGAGAAGAGCAAGCAGCATAAACTTGCCCTCAAATCTTTTTCACTTTTTCCAGCAAGTGCTTTTAAAAATGTTGTTTTTCCTGAACCAGGAGGCCCTAGGAGTAATTTCATCCTGAAATCATATACCATAAGTGATAAGCAAGAAGGTAAAGGACATCTGGAACACAATATGGATGTTAGAATAATTATTAACCAGTAGCTAAATCAGGAATGATCAAAGCTGATGCTACTATGTCTACTAACCATTAGGGATCATTTGGTTGGGGAACTAGTTATACCGGGATTATAATAAGGGAATTAAATAGTGAAGGGATAATTTAGTGGATATATTTTTATTGGTATATGTTTGGTTCTTTGGACTAAAAATGAGATATAAAATAAAACATGTGTTTGGCGTATACTAGATAAGTTGGGATAAACTTTTATTCCCCGTTTAAGTCATGAAACCAAGGCAAACCTTGAGATAGTGAGCAACATACCTTGATGGCCTTATAATTCCACTCACGTCTTCAAGAATTTTAACAACCCTTTTCTTTGATGGAGAGAGATGAATCAATCCAAGAACAGCCTGTTCATTTAATCAGTTCTGTGAGAAAGCACGGGAGAAAAATATATATTGATATTAAAACATGATACAATAAGCCCTATATATAATACACATAACCTAACCTACTCCTAATACACTTTGGATTAGAGTTCTACTATATTTACACTTCTAACACTCCCCCTCAAGCTGGTGCATACAAATCATATGTACCGAGCTTGTTACATATGTAGTTAATACGAGGACCAGTGAGGGACTTGGTGAAAATGTCTGCAAGCTGATCATTTGACTTTACAAACTTTGTTGCAATATCTCCCGAGAGTATCTTTTCTCTGATAAAGTGACAGTCAATCTCAATGTGCTTAGTTCTCTCATGGAACACTGGATTTGACGCAATATGAAGAGCAGCTTGATTATCACACACAAGTCCCATCTGACTAACATCACCAAATTTCAGCTCTTTGAGCAACTGTTTGACCCAAACTAGCTCACATGTCGCTATAGCCATTGCTCGATATTCTGCTTCTGCACTAGACCGAGCAACCACATTCTGTTTCTTGCTTTTCCAAGATACCAAATTTCCTCCTACTAAGACACAATATCCAGAAGTAGAACGTCTGTCAGAAGGCGATCCTGCCCAATCAGCATCGGAGTATCCAACAATTTGCTCATGGCCTCGATCCTCAAACAATAAACCTTTACCTGGAGTTGATTTTATATACCGAAGAATGCGAACAACTGCATCCCAATGACTATCACATGGCGAACCCATAAACTGGCTCACAACACTCACAGGAAAGGAAATGTCAGGTCTTGTCACTGTAAGATAATTTAATTTACCAACTAACTGCCTATATCTTTCAGGATCGTTAAGAGGCTCCCCCTGTCCTGGAAGAAGTTTAGAATTCGGATCCATTGGAGTGTCAACAGGTTTACAACCTGTCATTCCTGTCTCCTCAAGAATATCTAAGGCATACTTTTGTTGTGAGATCACAATACCTGAGCTAGACTGTGCGACCTCAATACCTAGAAAATACTTTAGTGTGCCCATATCCTTAGTCTGAAAGTGTTGAAAGAGATGTTGCTTCAATTTAGTAATACCATCCTGGTCATTGCCGGTAATAACGATGTCGTCAACATAGACCACTAGATAAATACAGAGACGTGAATCAGAATGCCGATAGAATACAGAGTGATCGGCTTCACTCCGAGTCATGCCAAAGTCCTGGATAACAGTGCTAAACTTACCAAACCAGGCTCGAGGAGACTGCTTTAGACCATAAAGTGACCGGCGCAAGCGACATACAAGGTCACGAGACTCCCCCTGAGCAACAAACCCAGGTGGTTGCTCCATATAAACTTCATCCTCAAGGTCACCGTGTAAAAATGCATTTTAATGTCCAGCTGATACAGGGGCCAATGGCGAACAGCAGCCATAGAGAGAAAAAGGCGGACTGATGCTATCTTAGCCACGGGAGAGAAGGTATCACTGTAATCAAGCCCAAATATCTGAGTATATCCCTTGGCCACAAGACGAGCCTTAAGACGATCAACCTTACCATCGGGACCAACCTTGACTGCATACACCCAACGACAACCAACAGTAGATTTACCTGAAGGAAGAGGGACGAGCTCCCAAGTACCACTCGTATGTAAAGCAGACATCTCGTCAATCATAGCCTGTCGCCACCCTGGATGAGACAATGCTTCACC
This sequence comes from Nicotiana benthamiana, assembly GCA_034376525.1. Lineage (NCBI taxonomy): Eukaryota > Viridiplantae > Streptophyta > Magnoliopsida > Solanales > Solanaceae > Nicotiana > Nicotiana benthamiana. The sequence continues at coordinate 55,917,783 of CM067339.1, read as the reverse complement.
TGTAGACTTAGGGATGGCAACAGAGGACAAAGAAGATAGAAAAGCATAATAGGGTGATGACAAACGATGATAACTTAAACCGATATAATGGGGATTAGGATTAGGGGTGTTCCGTATACCTTTCCGAAGGGCAATCGGAAGAGACAAGTCCGCAGTAGGAGCAGGGTCAGGTGCAGGAAGTGAATCAGCTGGGCCGGATGCTGGGGAGGACGACGATGATATGTCAAGAGTGGAGTGTCGTGTGCAGGGAGTCTAGGAGGAGCCACAGTAGAGGGTCCAACGTTTGGAATGGGTAAGACTTCTGTAGCGGAAGGTGAAGGAGGAGATATAGTAGACTCCCTAAAGGCCGGTATAGGTAAAACCTCAGATATATCCAGATGGTCAGAATGGTCAGAAGAGGTAAAGAAAGGTTTAGACTCAAAAAATGTGACATCGGCTGACATAAGGTACCTACGAAGATCAGGTGAATAACAACGATAGCCCTTCTGAGCACGAGAATAACCAAGGAAGACACACTTGAGAGAACGAGGAGCTAACTTATCTTTCCCAGGAGCTAAGTTATGAACGAAACAAGTGCTCCCAAAAACACGAGGGGGAACAGAGTATAAGGGTGACTGGGGAAACAATACATCATGCGGAATCTGATTCTGGATGGGAGAGGAAGGCATGCGATTAACCAAATAACAAGATGTGAGAACTGCATCACCCCAAAAACGTAGCGGAACATGAGATTCAATGAGAAGTGTGCGAGCAGTCTCAACAATGTGCCTATTCTTTCTCTCTGCAACCCCATTTTGCTGAGGGGTATAAGGACAAGAGGTCTGATGAATAATTCCATGAGAAGACATAAACTACTGAAATTGAGAGGATAAATATTCTAAGGCATTATCACTGCGAAGGGTGCGAATAGAAACACCAAATTGATTTTTAATTTCAGCACAAAAATTTTGGAATATAGAAAACAACTCAGAACGATCTTTCATCAAGAAAATCCAAGTACATCTTGAATGATCATCAATGAAACTAACAAAATAACGAAATCCCAAGGTTGAACATACTCTACTAGGACCCCATATATCCGAATGAACTAAAGAAAAAATAGACTCTGCACGACTCTCAATACTACGAGGAAAGGAGGCGCGGGTATGTTTCCCGAGCTGACATGACTCACACTCTAATGTGGATAAACTGGACAAACGAGGCACCATCTTCTGAAGTTTGGACAAGCTAGGACGGCCTAAACGACTGTGAAGTAGGTCTGGAGGATCTGCAGCTAGACAGGCCTTAGAGGATGTTAGTGAGTTAAGGTAGTAGAGTCCGTCTGATTCAAGTCCTGTTCCAATCGTCTGTCCCGTACTGCGGTCCTGCATAATAAAAGAGTCATCAATAAAATATATTCCGCAATGGAGGTCACGAGTCAAACGACTCACAGATGCAAGATTAAAAGGACAGCCAGCGACATAAAGAACGGAATCTAGAGTGACAGAGGGTAGAGGATTTGCTTGTCCAACTCCTTTTGCTTTAGTTTGAGACCCATTAGCTAAAGTAACATTGGGAAGAAACTGTGAATACGCAATATTTGACAAAAGGGATTTATTACCAGAGATATGATCAGAAGCAGTTGAGTCCACAACCCATTGTTCAAGAGGACTAGACTGGGAAACACAAGCAAAAGAATTACCAGCAACAAAAGTATCAGGCTGAGCAACAGTGGTGACTTGTGGAGATGGCTGCATACTTGCTCGATATTTAAAGAACTCATTATACTCCCATTCAGATACAGAAAATCCCTGATTACCTGTAGGCTCGGTCTGAGCAACATAAGCATTTTTTGTTGGTCGACCATGTAACGAATGGCACACGTCACGAGTGTGACCAATTTTATAACAATAAGAACACTTGGGTCTAGATCTTCCAAAACGACCTCCTCCTCGTCTATGCTCCATAGTATGAGAAGCCCGATTGTCCACGGATTGGGAGACGAGGATAGATGAATCAAGTGTCTGTGATGAGCTCACTGGGTGACTTGGTGCTGCAGGAAGGCGAAGTAAGCGAGAAAATAATTCATCAACTGTGGGGACAGTCGAACTAGCCAAAATCTGATCGCGTACTGAGTCAAGATCATTAGGAAGCCCAACAAGAGTAAGAACTAGAAACAGCTTTTGTCGTTGCTCTTGCTGCTTTGCAACGCTAGCAGAAACTGGCATCAACGTCTCAAATTCCTCCATAGCTGCCTGCGCTTGACCCAAGTAAGTAGACATATCTAATTCCTGTTTCTTTAAATTTGTCATCCGCGATATCACATCATAGAAACGAGATATGTCATTAGTGTATAAAGTACGAGCCTTTTCCCAAACCAAATAACATGTTTGGAATGGACAAAACAAGGGCATCAACTTGGAATCAATAGATCGCCACAAAATACTGCATAATTGAGCATCAATCTTCTCCCAATATGCTTTGCCTTTTTCATCTCCGTCACTAGACTCCTTGGTTAGATGATCCTGAACACCTTGGCCTTTACACCACAACTCGACAGACGAAGCCCAAGCTAGGTAGTTTGAACCTCCCATTAAAGGTTCTGAGGTAATCATAATACCGGAACTGCCAGAACCCTGGTTTCTAGACCCGAAAGCATCTAGTCTCAAGAAATCTTTGGATTATCAACTGAAAACTCGCTGAAACTGAAACAGAGAACTGAAAACTGGTGCTGCCGGAAAACGGGAACACTGTAGCTGCCGGAAAAAATTCAAAGTTATCGGAATTGAAAAGTAAAAATATGGATAGGCTCGGAATTCAAGGTTGAGCAAACTGTCCTGAAGAAATTCTGGCCGGAAAGTACTATAGCTGCCGGAAAAGTCAATAAAGTCGCCAGAAAAAATTGAAAGTTGTCGGAATCGAACGAAAAAAGGATGGGTAGGGTCGGAATTGAGAGCCGACCAAACTGTCCTGAAGACTCAACCTGAAAAACTGGCCGGAAAGCACCTCACGCGCCGGCGCGTGGTCTGACGCGCCGACAGCTCTGGCGGCGCGTGTGGAAGAATCTGCCGGAGAAATTTCTGAGGTTTGGTCGGAATTCCGAGCCGAACCTCGTGGTGGTCTTGGATTTTGCACAACACCAATAAAAAAGGTGGTTTAGTTCGGACAGCCTCTTAAGTCGCCGGAAAATTGCACGGCGACGAGGTCTTTCTTCCCGGAAGTAGCTGGAATGACGCACAACTATAATATTCTCACTGAAGCTCTGATACCATGTGAGAAAGCACGGGAGAAAAATATATATTGATATTAAAACATGATACAATGAGCCCTATATATAATACACATAATGTAACCTACTCCTAATACACTTTGGATTAGAGTTCTACTATATTTACACTTCTAACAAGTTCAATGTAAGAACATATAGAGAATCAGAAGAAAACAATTTTAATCAATAAACAAAGAAAAGAATATTCAAATCTTGTCTTGTAGAGGTCAATTATAACTCAACTTCAAATACTCTTCCAACTTCATTCTAGTTAGTCCAAAACTAACAGATAGATGTGCATCCAAAGGACAACCACATTTTTTCATCCTTATTTCTGTACTGTTAGTATGACAAATACAAGTTTGTGAAAAGGAGGAAAACATTTACCTCTATGGTATTCAGGGTGGAATTTAGCAGAGTAGGAAGTGCTCTTGTCCCAACAGATGCATCTCCTTCTACACTTATGTTCTGAAATCTCACTTCAATTTTTGGGATTTCTATCCCTACCCTGTTCCATTGTGAAATTTCACATCAGTATAAGATGCAGCACCTTAATCATACCTAAATTCTAACATGATAAAAAAGAAGAAATAATAAGGGCAGCCTTGTGTACTAAAGCTCCCACTATGTGTGACGTCCGGGGAAAAGCCAGACTGCAAGGATCTATTGTAATCAGCCTAACCCTGCATTTTTGCAAGAGGCTGTTTCCAGGACTCGAACCCGTGACCTCCTGGTCCCGTAACAGTAACTTTACGAGTTATGCCACTGATGCCCTTCATAATAACTTACATTGTGCATTGAGTTTAACTTAGGTACATTGGCAGTGTAAAATAGGTCACTTAAATGAGAACTACAGGTAACTACGGAATTAGTAACCAGAAAGAGAAATCACCTATCAGTCCTATGTCTAAGTCTTCTAAGAAATTGCTCATTATCATCTTCTACAACCTTAAGAATACTCTCCATTAGAACCTTTTTTTCTTGATTACCAAGCTTAGTCATGTCAACTTCATCATGAACCACCCTCCCATTGTTCATCATCCCTTTTCTCAGTCTATCATACGTTTGCAACCGATCTATCGCCGCCCGTTTCAGCTCTTTCTCCTCCTCCTCCGCCATCTCCCTCCACCGCGTACTGTAATTCTTCATGAGAACATCCCTTGGCCCTCCAAACACTTCCCTAATACTCTGAGATGACCTCCAACTACTCATCCTGCTATTATTCCTCAGTCTTGTTAATTCCTCCCCCAAAAATGACTCCTCCATTTTTTTTTCTCTTTTCCACACTGTTATAAATACTAATTGTAACACATCAAGAACAGATAATTTATGTATAAGATTAGTAGAAAAGATCAAAACTTTTGAATAATTGCTAAAGAATGATCAACATTCTGAGGTTCACTGACGAAATGAATAAGATTTTGGAGAGTTGTTCTTGTTCATACGAAAATTAAAATGAACAAGATCGAATATTCAGTACACTGCATGCATGTAACAGTTGTAAAAAATGAGCTCTTGGTGCAAGATTTTTAGAGGGTTGATAAATGAAATGATCAATATTTGGAGGTTATATAGTAGAAGATTATCAAGAAATGTTCAATTCATTAATGCAACTTTTAAGTATAGTTAGTTGCATGTAATGAAATTCTATTCACCAATTTGACTTTTCTTGAGATACAATTTAATGAGAGAAAATTTTATATTTATAAACTTATTTTTCTTCGGACACTACTTTCTTCCTTCCCCCAAACCCATAGAGGATAGTGGGGTGGTGGAGTTATAGGGTTGAAGATGAGCTAAAAAAGTAAAACTCTAAAAAAAATTCTGCTCAAATGGGAAGAACTAAGTTTTTTTCCGCTTTAAAACTAGTTATTTGTTATAAACTAAAGCAAAAGACAAGAACAATAGAACAAGAACAATAGCAATAGAGAGAAGAGTAGAGAGAGTTCTTCTTATTGAGTTGAGAGGGGTGAGTTACAATGGTAGAGAGCACCTCTATTTATAGGGAGGAGGAAAATCTTGCTACCAATAATAGGACTCTAAAATCTCTCTAATTAAATACATTAAAGACATTCACCTTAAATAGAAGTGTAAGAATCTTCTATTTCATAACACTCCCCCTTGAATGTCTATTCAATGATGTGCCTCATAAAACCTTAAAACCAAAACCCAATGGGAAAAATTAAAGTAAGGAAAAAGAGTACACATGTTTGAATATGCGCCTATTGGTTGCCTCGTTAAAAACCTTGCAAGGAAAACCCAGTGGGACAAAACCTTGTAAGGGAAAAAGAGTGCAACGCGCATTGACTCCCCCTAATGAGTACATCGATTTATATCCTTGAGCATTCATTCCAATCTTGTGCATCATCTTCAAAACGATCTTTGGTAGACGTTTGATAAGTAAATCAACCATATTGACTTGAATAAATATTCCGCACCTTGAAATCATCATTCTTGATAGATATGAACATCTTCATATAATGTCGTGGAATAACTCTTCAATATCTCCATAGATGCATTCTCAATGCCATCATGCTTATAGTTATAGCAAGATTCATATGTACACAAATTGTACTTGGGATGTGGTACTTCAAGACCAAGAATTGCATATGCTTCAAGCAACTTAAATCTTTCAAGTTAAGTCATATAAGTCGCATAATAGACTTTAGCTGCATATCAATCTTTCATTAGTGATACTAAACAAATAAGATATCGAAAACTGACTATACATACCTTTGACTTTTATCTTTCAAGCATTTGAACTATAGGTTCAAAACTACATGTCTTTCATATGGAATCAATTCTTCTTGAATTGTATCTCTTCCATTTAGTTACTTTCTTTGGGTCAGCAAATGCGTATAGCATGCTTTGCAATATGTTGCAATTGAATTATCCCTTTTATGAACTTCAGGTTCATATCATGATATTCGGGGATATACATATACAAATGATAATTCATCCCATGTAACCTTTCTCAAGTGTTTATCATGTCTCCCCCTCATGTTAGTAAAACTAACATGTTTCCTCAACTTTGGAAAATCATCTTTGTGCATTATGTCAATATACACAGCACCTTAATAATAAGATGAAATTATTTGGTTTCTGACCCTGAACCACTTGTGAGGGGAGAATATACTCTCGTATACAACTTATATCAAACTGATATATATATATATATATATATATATATATAACTTAGTTCTCATAAGAAACAGTTTAGCTATTAAGTGGAAGCACTCAATAATTATCTTGCTAAACCAACTTTAATATAAACCAACTTATCAAGATGAACTGTCTTGAGTAGAGAATCTGGAAACTATGCTCGAAGTTAGATTACTGAGCGATTTACCTCGCAAGCACTGCCAGGCTGCGGGTTAATAACAATGGCGCATGTAACCATATCATAGATGCATCATATGTGGTATACATGGCAGGTGAATGGGCCCATACTCACCTTTCATATTTCCAGAATTTATGGGCTTCAACCCGAACTCTTTAGTTGGTCCGTTCATTAATGAGAACAAGTGATACAAGAGTATTCGTAAAGAACTTTCTAGTTCTTTAATATTCACCTATGTGAATTTGCACATCATACTTAAAATGAGATGGCTAACATGAATGCCAACTGAATAAATTATCAATATTGGTAAACTTCAAATTTACACCATGACATGTGCACTTATCAATAAACTTCGGGTTTATTATGACATGGGTTTTATACCAATAGATATCCACTTTATTGTGGCATTCTTTCGTTTGTGTAGTACAAACTGGAGGACAAAGCGGGTAGCTTTTCATATACAAATTACCCCGCTACAAGTTGTAGTAATAGGAGAATCAAAGCCTTCCTTTATTTATAGTCTCAATATAATCAATCGCTTTCGCGTGTACTTTGGAAACTGAATAAGTTTCTTTGAGACTTACTACAGCACAATACTCAATTGTGTTTCTCCAACATAGTAATAATTGGCTCTTCGAGAGCTCTCAATTAATTTTGTACTACCACAGACTGAGGTTCGAGATCCTCACATCCTTGCATTCCGTATTTTCAAGAGTCTCAGGCTCAATAGATTCTTCGTGAATCTCGGAATTAATCAAATCATGAGCGTCCTCATGTGATTCTTTCATAGTGTCATTTAGATCGTTCTTTTTCCTCTTTCTAGGATTTCGATCTTTGGAACCTAATGGTCTGCCACGCTTCTGGCGTGCATTTGACTCATTGGATATGACACTAGATATTTGTCCAATAGGGACTTCAATACGGATCGGAACATTTTCCGCGTGAATGTGGGATTTCGTTATCCTCTTCAAGTCCGTAAATGCGTCAGGCATTTGATTTGCTATTCTTTGCAAATGGATAATCTTTTGTACCTCTTTCTTTCAAATAGAGGTATGTGGATCAAGATGAGATAATGATACATTTTTCCACAAAATTTCCCATTTGGTTTCACCGACTTCTCCCCCTAATTTTGGGAAAAGTGTCTCATCAAATTGACAGTCTGCAAATAGTGCAGTGAACAAATCTCCTGTCAATGTTTCGAGGTAGCGAATAATGGAGGACGATTCATACTCAACATATATTCCTAACCTTCTTTGCAAACCCATTTTGGTGCGGGATGGCGGTGCTACAGGCACCTATACTGCGCATCCAAAGCTTCTTAAATGGGATATATTGGGTTCATGACCCAAAACCAATTGCAATAGGGAATATTTGTGATAATTCGTCAGTCAGAGACGAACTAGCATTGCTGCATGCGAAATGGCGTGACCCTAAGCCGAAGCGGGCAGCCGACAAAGTAGCATTGCTGCATGCAAAATGGCGTGAACCCAAACCGAAATGGGCAGCCTCGTTTTTATGAAGAATTCAAGATTATTCTCATCTATTATCCATTAACTTTGCAAACGCAAGGTTGCGTGATGGCAACAAGCACACATTTGACCATCTACCGGATGCGTCTATCAAGACCATGAAATACATAAACTACCCACTAGGTGGGTGAATAGGTCCACAACTGTCCCCTTGTTATACGTTCCAGAAACTGGGGTGACTCAGTCCCAACCTTTGTTGGGGATGGTCTGATAATCAGCTTGCCTTGATAACACGAAGTGCAAGGATATTCATTACTTGAAAGAATTTTGAAATTCTTTAACGGATGCCCATATGAGCTTTCTATAATCCGTCTCATCATGGTTGATCCTGGGTGACCCAGTCGATCATGCCAAAATACAAATGTATTGGACTCAGTATTCTTTAGATTTACTGTTGAATGTGCCTCAATTGCACTAATTCTTGTCCAATACAGGCCACAAGATAAAGACGAGAATTTCTCAATAACCCTCTTTTGGCCGGAGACATTCTTTGAAGTGAGGACGAGATATTCGAGATTATCTTCATCCATTGTCTCAATATTGTAGCCATTCCAGCGTACATCTTTAAAACTCAACAAGTTTCTTATAGACTTGGAGGAGAACATAGCATTCTCTATGATTAACGTCGTGCCCTTGGGCAGAGTTACAATGGCTCTTCCGGAGCCTTCGATCAATTTACTTTCCATGGTATGACATACAAAAGAAATACAGGAACATAAGAATAAGCAAGTTCAATTCTTTTTGTGTCACATAATATTTTCAAAATCTGCTACTAACAGTTGACTAACAAAATCAGATATGTTGTCCATAATCAATTACTATGCAGTTTGAAAATTTCAGCGTTTTTCATAAGACAATCGATTATTAAACACACAATCGATTGTTGGAACATAGACAATCGATTGTTAAACACACACAATCGATTATTTGTTATTTTTGAAAAACTTCAGATCACACTGTCTTAAGACAATCGATTGTTAGACATAGATAATCGATTGTGGATGATTTTTGAAAAATTCCGGATTACACTGCCTAACGACAATCGATTGTTAGATATAGACAATCGATTATGGGTGATTTTTGAAAAATTCCAGACCTCACTGTTTCAAGACAATCGATTGTTAGACAAAGAAAATCGATTGTTGGCTATTTTTGAAAAATTCCAGAACACTGTTTCAAGACAATCGATTGTTGGCCAAAGACAATCGATTGTTGATCAATTGTTTTTCAACTTTAATGCGAAAATAGTTGATAATCGACTAGTTTTTCAGGCTAGTCGATTACCCCCACTGGAAAATAAAAGTTTTATTGATATTTGATCATATTGAAGATATTCTAAAGAACTACTGCTAACATTGCTTTATGAATTAACTAATACGAGCTAATGCTAATGACTATTAGTTTATTCACTAACTAATACAAATAAGTAGAACAAAATCAAATAACTCCATCTTCTTTCATCACGGATCCATCGCCGATTAGGTGGTCTATTTTTCCATCGGGTTGCTCAAAGAAGTCTACCACATCCAGGTGGGTGATATCCTCATTGTCGTCATAGACAAAATTTGTTTCAGGGCCTTTTCTCTTTCGAGATGCTTGATAAAGGTCAACCAAGTGTCTTGGTATACGGCAAATCCTAGACCAGTGCCCATTTCCACCGCAACGATAACATATAGTTTCTGAACTATTTGCCTTAGGATCTTCTGGATAACATATGGCTTAAAGGAGAGATATGACAACCTGAAGTTGGTCACTCTGCCACAAGCACGATGCGATGAGAATCCAAAAAGCAAATAGTTCATAAACTATATATTATCGTTGCGGTGGAAAAGGGAACTAGGCGAAAATTTACCGTGTACCAAGACATTTGTTGAGCTTTATCAAGCATCTCTAAAAGGTAAATGCCCTGAAACCAATTCTGTCTTTGACAACAATTTTGACATCACCCAATTGGATGTGGCAGACTTCTTTGAGCACCCTGAGGGGAAAATAGACCACTTAATTGGTGATGGATCTGTGATGAAGGAAGATGGAATTGTTTGATTTTATTTTACTTATTTGTATTAGTTAGTGAATAAACTAATAGTCATTAGTATCAGCTCGTATTAGTTAGCTTATGATATAATGTTAGTATTAGTTCTTTAGAATGTTTCAATATGCTTAAATTTCAAAGATATTTTTATTTTCCAGTAGAGTTAATCGACTAACCTAACAGTTAGTCGATTATCTGATATTTCGCATTAAAACTGGATTTTTTTCGCAAGCTAAGTTAGTCGACTATCTGATTTAGATAGTCGACTAACCTGATGACTGTTTACTAAGTTAGTCGACTATCAACTTAGTTAGTCGACTAACTAATATATCGCATTAAAACTGGACTTTTCCGCAAGGCAAGATAGTCGACTATCTGATTTAGTTAGTCGACTAACCTAATGACTGCTTCCCAAGATAGTCGACTATCAACTAAGTTAGTCGAATAACCTCAGCAGATTTTGAAAATATTGTTTAAATATGAAACAAACGGATTAAATTTGTTTATTCTCATGTTCGTATATCTCTTTTGATTAATTGATTCATGTACCACACATGCGATATTCAAAGAGAAGAAATATTACTCTCATTTAAGTATGTGTAAGGCAGATGTTACTACAATTTCTGGTAGTAGTAAATTGATTAAAGGCTCCGGAAGAGAAACTATAACTCTGCCTAAAGGAACAACATTTTAGAGAATGCAATGTTCTCCTCCAAGTCTAAAAGGAACTTGTTGAGTTTTAAAGATATCATTCAAAATGGATATCATATTGAGACAATAAGTGAGAATAATCTTGAATTCCTCATTTACTCATGAAAACGAGGCGGCCCACTTTGGTTTGGGGTCACGCCATTTTGCATGCAGCAATGCTAGTTCGTCTCAGAACGACGAATTATCACAAATATTCCCCGTTGCAATGAGTTTTGGGTCATGAACCTAATATATCCTACTTAAGAATTTTTGGATGTGCAGTATATGTGCCTGTAGCACCGCCATATTGCACCAAAATGGGTCTGCAAAGAAGGTTAGGAATATATGTTGAGTTTGAATCGCCCTCCATTATTCGCTACCTCGAAACATTAACAGGGGATTTGTTCACTGCACGATTTGCAGACGGTCAATTCGATGAGACACTTTTCCCAAAATTAGGGGGAGAAGTTGGTGAAACCAAATGGGAAATTTTGTGGAAAAATGCATCATTATCTCATCTTGATCCACATGCCTCTATTTGTGAAAAGGAGGTGCAAAATATTATCCATTTGCAAAGAATAGCAAATCGAATGCCAGACGCATTTACAGATTTGAAAAGGATAACAAAATCACATATCCCCGCAGTGAATGTGACAACATCTGATTCACGAATACATATTCATTATTGGAAGAATATGAACATGAAATTGGTATTGAATATATCACACTCACCCTTAGAAGGAGGTTTGAGATGATATATGAAAATAATATCATTATTATGGCATGAATAGTCATTGGTCACGTACCTATTGTATGCCAAAATAATTTGTCAATGTGATTATCAAAGGACAATAATAATGCAAGAAACATATCTTGCATATAATTTTGACATGACCATAATGGTATAACTTTCTCTTTAAAAGAGATATTCACCACATGGATGTTGATGAATTTGTGGTAGTAAAAAATTAATTGAGAGCTCTAGAAGAGCCAATTATTACTATGTTGGAGAAACACAATTGATTACAACAAGGTATTGTGTTGTAGTAAGTCTCAAAGAAACTTATTCAGTTTCCAAAGTATATGCGAAAGCGATTGATTATATTGAGACTATAAATAAAGGAAAGATTTGATATCTTCTATTACTACAACTTGTAGCGGGATAATCTGTATGTGAAAAACTACCCGCTTTATTCTCCAGTTTGTACTACACAAGAATACCACAATCAAGTGGATGTTTATTGATATAAAAACCCATATCATAATAAACTTGAAGTTTATTGATAGTTGCACATGTCATGGTGTAAATTTGAAGTTTATCAATATTGATAATTTATTTAGTTGGCATTCGGGTTAGCCATATCATTTTAAGTATGATGTGCAGTAATAGAGAATTCACATGGGTAAATATTAAAGAACTAGAAAGTTCTTTACGAATTCTCTTGTATTACTTGTTCTCATTAATTAATTGACCAACTAAAGAGTTCGGGTTGAATCCCATAAATTCTGGAAATATCAAAGGTGAATATGGGCCCATTCACCTGCCATGTATACCACATATGATGCATCTATGATATGGTTACATGTGCGATTGTTATTAACCCGCAGCCTGGCCGGTGCTTGCGAGGTAAATTGCTCAGTAATATAACTTCGAGCATAATTTCCAGATTTTCTATTCAAGATAGTTCATCTTGATAAGTTGGTTTATATCATAGTTGGTTTAGCAAGATAATTATTGAGTGCCTCCACTTAATAGCTAAACTGTTTCTTATGAGAACAAAGTTATATATATCAGTTTGATATACGTTGTATACGAGAGTATATCATATTCTCCCCTCACAAGTGGTTCAGGGTCAGGAACCAAATAATTTCATCTTATTATTATTAATGTGCGGTGTATATTTTCATTAACACCATAATGCACAAAGATGGACTCTCAAAGTTGAGGAAACAAGTTAGCTTTTCTAACATGAGGGGGAGACATGATAAACACTTGAGAAAAGGTTACATGGGATGAATTATCATTTGTATATATAGATCCTCGAATATCATAATATGAACCTGAAGTTCATAAAAGGATAATTCAATTGCAACATATTGCAAAGCATGCTATACGCATTTGCTGACCCAAAGAAAGTAACTATATTCTCACTGCAAATGCTCATATTAAGTCCCAGAAGGACAAAGTCTTGGATACGCTTAAAGCGTATAGACAAATCGGTTTCAAAATAACTTCTTAATAAAGAAGATGAGCAAATGATCAAAGTGATCATAATGGGGAGGCAAGTGATCTAGAAGATCACATGACATAATACTTCATAAAATCTCATGAGAGATTCAGGTACGTGAATATATGAATAAAGAGATCTCCATGTTATGTCTTTATGAAAATTTACTGGAACCGATATAAAATGTTCGTCGATGACATCTATGATAGCGCTAAATATCGATGAGGATCTTATGTTTGTCGAATACAAACAAAAATATTGGCTAAATGGAAGAGATACAATTCAAGCAGAATTGATTCCATATGAAAGACATGTAGTTTTGGACATGTAGTTCAAATACTTGAAAGTATAAAGTCAATGGTATGTGTAATCAGTTTTCGATATCTTATTTGTTTAGCATGACATGAAAACTTGATATGCATCTAAAGTCTATTATATGGCTTATATGACTTAACTTATATGTCAATCCATGAAAGATTGAAGTTGCTTGAAGCATATACAATTCTTGGTCCTGAAGTACCACATCCTAAGTGCAACTTGTGTACATATGTATCTTGCTATAACTATAAGTATGATGGCATCGAGAATACCTCTATGGAGATATTGAAGAGTCATTCCACGACATTATATGAAGATGTTCATATCTATCAAGAATGATAATTTCAAGGTGCGGAATATTTATTCAAATCAATATGGCTGATTTATTTATCAAATCTCTACAAAAGATCGTTTTGAAGATGGTGCACAAGATTGGAATGCAAATGCTCAAGGATATGAATTGATGCTCTTTTCAGGGGGAGTTAATGCGCGTTGCACTCTTTTTTCCTTACAAGGTTTTGTCCCAATGGGTTTTCCTTGCAAGGTTTTTAACGAGGCAACCAATAGGTGCATATTCAAACATGTGTACTCTTTTTCCTTTTTCTTTAATTTTTCCCATTGGGTTTGTTTTAGTTAAGGTTTTAACGAGGCACATTATTGAATAGACATTCAAGGGGGAGTGTTATAAATAGAACTCTAATTAGAGTGAATGTCTATCTTATAGAAGAGTTCTACTTTGAGGCTAAGTCTTTTCTCTTCCTATAAATAGAGGGGTCTTACCCCATTGTAAATCATCCCAAAAGTATCAATAAGAATACTCCTCTCTATACTTTTCTCTCTATTATTCTTGTTCTTGTATTATTGTTCTTGTTCTTATATTATTTCATAACAATCTACATATTTTTGTACTATTTTTTCTCTCCTTTACCAACTTCGACTCCTTTTTATTTGTAGATTACCAACCTCAATATCCTTTTTCATCAGTTTAACTCCTAGATTTATATATTTGTCCTAACGAAAATTTCGGAACTTAATTCTACTTTATTCTACCAATATTTTTAAAACTGCATCAAAATGCCAAATGAAAATACACTCACGAGCCACAATTTAGGGGTATTATTATTTATGTTTACGCCAAAAACTATTTATATTTGGTAACGTAAAAAGTGTATAAAACTTATATTTTTTTTATATAACATACAAAATGTATATATTATATACACACACAAAAAAATTATATATTTTTTCGACTATTAATTTTGCAGCGACTATTTGGTGTATTGGGTTTAGTAACATTATGGCATTGCTTGTAATTGATTTGTTGTTTATATAACAAGTGATTTTGTCATAATTTATATTTAATTATCTTCTTAAATGGCTAAATTGTAATCTAACCCTTACGGTTTAAAATTTTAAATTATATGGTAGTATTGTTATAGTGGATATCTATACATGGGCGCTCAAGAGCTTGTGCTATATGTCCATTCTGGGGACAAGGACAACCATTAAATTGGCAATATGCTGAAGTTAAAGATCAATTTCTTTCCCTTTTTCTTATTTATTTTGGGGCTCATTCCCTCTCCAAAATGAATTTCCAAAAGAATGTGAATTTTACTCGTCAATGTGAATGTAAATGTAGCTGAGTCACAAGTAGGGGTGTGCATTCGAATCGGTTTATCGATAAATCGAATCGATTATCTGTTATCGAAATCGAGAAAACCAAAATCGAAAAAATCGAAACCTTATTGAAACGATAACGATAAGCATATGTACAAATCGATAATCGATAAGCAATTATCGATAAGGGTAAAAATCGAATCGATAAGTCGAATGCACACTCCTATCACTGTAGACACTTATAAAATGAATTATTACCTATTTGTGTAGATTAATATAACATACAGAATGTATATATATTCCGCTACTATTTTGAAAGCGGCTATACAATATCATTTTCCCTAATGTATACCATTTCATTTACTCTAAGTCCATTACCCTATTATTTTCTCTACCACATTTAAGGAATAATTATATTTAAAGATCAAGGGAATGAAGTTCAAATTAATGGAGAATAAAATTAGTCATGATGATGTATTTTGTCTTGTTTTATTTTTTTATACCGTTGGAGTGTTGGTGGCATACATTTGATTCCTTACTTTAGTTTTCTTGCATGTGCTTGTTAATACAAATTTTATGTTATAAATGGTTTCATCTTACTTTAGCTTCTTTTTATCCATATAAGTTAGGCGCGTTTATAGCGATATACTTTCCGTAAAATCCCGCAAATTTTCTTATTGGTGTAATCGATAACCGAATCGATAAGACCCCAAAATCGATAAATCGAAATCGAAAAAATCGAAACCTTATTGAAACGATAACGATAAGCATATATACAAATCGATAATCGATAAGATATTATCGATAAGGGTCAAAATCGAATTGATAAATCGAATGCACACCCCTAGTCACAAGCAACGTATTAGAAACCACTTACGAGCCACATGCAAGAAACTTGCACGTGTGATTCTGACCGGAAATCCCAATGTACTATACTAATAGTAAGAAAAATATTTAAGTTTTCATTTTTGATAGAATACTAGTTAATAAGCCTCAAGGACTTATAGACAGGGGACGGATTAAGGAGGACAGAACGAAGTTCATACAAAGAATTCGGAATCAAAATATTATCTTTTTTACTTAAAATATATAAATAAGTGGAAAAGAAACTTAGTGACCAAAAGATGTAAAACACAATTTTGAACTATGTTTTACCTTAACGTCTATTTGGGACGTTAGGGTAAAACGCGTTTCAATACTGCATTTTAATAAAATGCCTTTTGTAACCGCATTTTACCTGTTTTGCGGGTCCATTAGTTACTCTTCTGCGCTTGATATAATACTAATTTAAATATGTAAAACGCATTTTTAAACTCTGTTTTACTTCCAAAAATTTGACCTCTCGGATTGGGCATTGCCTTATTTAAAGGCTTTAAGGGTTTTGAAAAAAATCATTTAGAAATACTCCAATTTCGTGATAATTTTTCTTGTTAAATTCTCAAGCTTTTTTCATAATTTCTGAAAAGCAAAAAGTAAGGGTTTTATTATATTGGAGGGTGAGGTTGTGGTGACGAATAACTCAGTGAGCTATAGTTTATCTCCTCAAAGTCATATTAAATTGTCACTTACAATGAAATATGATAGACTTGTATTGTTGTTATGCAATAAAATGAGGTTCAGCAAACATTCAGTGAATCTTAAAATAACTGGAAGATATCCACATTCTGTGACTCCACAAGGATTGCTTGTTATGCTGAGTTTAACATTGAGGATGATGAAATTCTAAGAGATTTTTTGCGGATTCCGGATGAATACCGAAAACATGTTTTGATAAAAATGTTGGAAATGTGCGTGAAGGTTGAAGAGTTAGCAATAATGATGTTGCGCAAAGTAGGGATAACCCTTAATCATCAGGTGGTTATTCTGGAGCAATTTTAGCCTAACAGGTTCCGGCTGAAAGAGTTTAGCCAGATATAAACTTATCTCCACGTGCGAACGAGGAGCGAGGAAATAATTTTTTAACCTAATTTACATAATTCACAAGACTACTGGTAAATTTTAATTTTGTTTTGTGTAGCGATGTTTATTTTTGTTGTATTGAATTTGTATTAACACTCATATATTCCACGGGGGATACCATCCATATATGAATTTTACTAGTTATGAACCCATACTTAGTTGGAATATGCGTAGTTTTGCTGTGTTGGACTATGGTGGTCCAGCCGGGAGTCATCATCAGCGGGATAATCTCCATCATGGAATGTCAACATATTACGACTTGTAAGTGAAGTGATATTTCTATACGTAAGGTATTTATCAATTTGAGTAGCTTATTATTTTGTTGTTTGTGTAGTGAAAACGAGTAACTTGATGGTCCTGACCTCACTTAGTTTCCTGTAGACGACATATAGTGATTATGATAACAATGCCAATGGGTTTGGAGATGACACACCCTTCCCTGACGAGGGCGATGATGAGGAGGAAGAGAATGTTGAAACTAAGCTGACGAGGGAGCATGTTCCACCTCCCATTAGACCAAGAGTGTACGAGCCCCACGTGCCATTTCATTCAAGGCATATTTCCTACCTTGATCATTTTCCAAGTATGCCTAATATGGATGCCCTGACAAGGGATCTTGACAAAATTCAGACAGCGATGTGGGATGAGACTAGGCGCTAGCAAAGGGCATGCTTTTTCCTAATAAAGCTCGCCTAACTAAGAGCTGCAAAAATGTACAGTGTAAGAGAGTGTCGTGAGATGGTGGTGTGGGAGTCAAGTCCGTAGGTATACAAGGTTGTTTGACATAGATGTTTTACCAGTTGATACTGGATGTTGCGTGCGACCAAGAAGGAAACAGAGTTGTGTAAAGTGCGTATTGGCAGACACATTTGTAAAATGGACACATTCAATGGGAATCACTTCAACTTGGATGTTGACCTGATTTCTCTTCAACTGATTCCACACATTGAAGCGTCCACAAGGTACAAGATAAAAGAGTGTATATATCTGTCCATTAGGAATATCGATGTACTATTACCAAAAGAAAGGCATATCTCAGGCACAAACGTGCATTTGAAATTATTTATGGTGATTGGGATAAGTCATTTGCATTTCTACCTAAGTACATGGACGCATTGAAACAAATTAACCCCGGGACTGTTGTTGAATGGAAGGTTGAGCGGAGTGTAGGAATACCAGAATATATATTCAGATACGTGTCACAGGCATTTAAACCAACAATTGATGGTTTTGTGCATTTCCTTTTAGTAATTTCCATAGATGGTACTCATGTATATGAAAAGTATGATATTAAGCTATTGATCGCCATTGAAATAGATGCCATTGGAAAAATATTTGCACTTGCTTTTGCCATATGTTCCAATGAAAGCCAAGAGACGTGGACGCTATTTTTGAACCACTTGAAGCAGCACGTTGTCAAACAACGTTTAGGTATTTGTCTAATATCTGATCGTCATAGTGGTATATTAAGTTCTGTAGAGCATTTGTCTGAATTAGCAGGAGACCTATGCGTACCACCGTTACTCTGTGAGGTACCTGAAGGCCAATTTCACGAAGAAATATCCCAACAAGGACTTGCATGATTTAATGTAGATGGCTGCCACCGATCACCTAGTGCAAATTCAGGAGGCGCATGAAATCAATCCAGCAATTAGACGAAAAAGCCTAAAATTGGTTAATGCATCATGAGCTTCACAAGTGGACATTGCATGTGGATGGAGGCAGATGATGGGGAACTCTGACTACAAATGTGTCAGTCTTTTAACAGGTTATAGAAGTCTGCGCGTGGATTAGATGTCACTGGCATGGTGCGAATGTCATTCAAACAAATGGCGGAGAAGTGTTGAAAGGCAAAGAGGTGCATCAAAATTGATGGATATGAGTGTTGAATTTAAGCCAATTACAATGAAAAGATTTGAGAAATACAAGAGGCGAGCACATTGATATTCATCTTTATAGTATTGTAATGAGCGAAATATTTTTGAAGTTCGCACTGCTATCCATCAACATCGGGGGAATAATATGCACGATGTAAATGAAGCCAGCAGGTTGTGTTCATATGGGAAATGGACAATCTACCACATGTTGTGCTCACATGCCATGAAGTGCTTTCAACATACAGGTTTAGGGGCAACCAACTATGTTGATATGCAATAAAATGTTGTTACATAGTTAAACACATATAGTGGGCAGTTGCAGCCAGTGGGTGCCGAGCATTATTGGTCACCGGGACCATTTAAAATAGTGTGTAACAAGGAATATTTGTGTAATCTACAAGTGCGAAAGAGAACACGTATATGGAACCAAATTGATGTTGGTGATACCATTTATGCGTGTAAATGTGTCATATGATCACCAATAGGATATGTCCATCGTAAATGTCCTTCAGGTGGTTTGGGTGGCGGTGGAAATTCAACTCCTGGTGCAAGTTCATCTAATGTTCCCAACTATCAAAGATACACGTAATGTTTTGTTTTCGATATTTTTTGTAGTAAGTGTATGTACCTGTTTATGTTGCAAGTTGTATCAAATAAAATTATGTTACCATTGTAGTTAGATCTTATTGATATTTACCATTTTTTAATTGAGTAAATTAATGAATTTATCCCTCCCATTCATATAATCAAAAATAGTATTAGATTAAAAAATGGATAATTTTTACGTTTCACTCTAAAATTATTAGAAAAATATACTATCAAAGGAGGAAGATATTTGAAAAATAAATGAATATATATAGCACGGTTAAATACTACGTTATGTGTGTTGTCTTGTCAATCTGAAAAGCTACCGACTGTGAAAAAGCTATTTTGTATCAGAAAGAATCTTTAACATGCGAAGTATAGCGCAGTAAAATACTACATTTTGTGTGTATATATATAGCGGGGTTAAATACTACATTATGTGTGTTGTCTTATCGATCTGAAAGGGATATGCATACTACTAAGACTATCAGTGAACAACTATAAACTACCAACTAACCTTCTACCTTAATCCTCGACCTCCACACTATCCTATCAAGGGTCATGTCCTCAGTGAGCTGAAGCAGCGCTATGTCCTGCCTAATTACCTCTCTCCAATACTTCTTAGGCCTACCTCGACCTATTCTCAAACTCTCCATGGCCAACCTCTCACACCTCCTAACTAGAGCATCAATGCTTCTTCTTAACATGTCCAAACCATCTCATCCTCGACTCTCGCATCTTGTCCTCCACAGAGGCTACTCTCACTCTGTCCCGGATATCTTAATTCTTAATCCTATCTCTCCTGGTACACCCACACATCCATATCAACATTCTCATCTCTACTACTCTAATCTTCTGCACGTGGGAGTTCTTGACTAGCCAACACTCGCCCCCACAACATAGCCAGTCAAACCGCCACTCTATAAAACTTACCCTTAAGTCTTATCGGCACATTCCTATCACACAAAACACTAGAAGCGAGCCTCCACTTCATCCATCCCGCTCCAATGCGATGCGCGATATCTTCGTGAATCTCTCTGTTTCTCTAGATAATAGACCCGAGATACTCAAAACTCGCTCTCTTAGGGGTAACTTGAGCATCAAGCTTAACCTCTACGTCTGCATCATTTGTCCCGTCACTGAACTTGTACTCCAAGTATTTTGTCTTGGTTCTACTGAGTTTGAAACCTTTAGACTCCAAGGTCTGTCTCCAAACCTCCAACCTTGCGTTAACTCCGCTAAGCATCTCATCAATCAACCCTATATCATCGGCAAATATCATGTACCAAGGCACCTCTCCTTGGATGTGATGCGATATTACATCCATCGCCAAGGCAAATAAAAATGGGCTAAGAGCCTATCCCTGGTGCAACCCCATCACCACAGGAAAATTCTCCGAGTCACCACCCCAGTCCTCACTCGAGTCTTAGCGTTATCATACATATCCTTAATCACACTAACGTACGCTACTGGAACACCGCTAACCTCCAAAAACCTCCACAGGACCTCCCTCAAAACTTTATCATATGCTTTCTCAAGGTCAATGAACACCATATGCAAATCCTTCTTCCTCTCCCTGTACTGCTCCACTAATCTCTTTACCAGATGAATCGCTTCCATCGTTGAACGCCCCGGCACGAATCCAAATTGAATCTCGAAAATAGACACGCACCTCCTCACCCTAGCCTCCATCACCCTCTCCCAAACCTTCATAGTGTGACTCAACAGCTTGATACCTCTATAATCATTGCAGTTTTGGATATCACCCTTGTACTTGTAAAGCGGAACTATTGTACTCCACCTCCATTCCGGCATCTTCTTTGTCTTACAAATAACATTAAATAGCCCAATAAGCCACTCCAAACTTGCCCGCCCCACGCTCTTCTAGAATTGCACCAGGATTTTTTCTTGCCCCGTCGCTCTTCCCCTGCATATTTTATGCATCGCCCCTTTCATCCCCTATACCGTAATCTGCCTATAGTACCCAAAATCCCACTGAATCTCAGAGTGCTCCAACTCACCCAGCACAATGCGTCTATCCCCCTCCTCATTCAACAGTTTATAGAAGTATGTCTGCCATGTTCTCCTAATAAGTGCCTCGTCCAACAACACTTTTCCATCCTCTTCCTTGATGCACTTGACTTGGTCTAAGTCGCGGGCTTTCCTCTCCCTTGCCTTGGTCAACTGGTACAGCTGCTTTCCCTGACTTTGTCCTCGAGCTCCTCGTACAAACGAGCAAATTTTGCATTCTTAGCAGTCATACCTGCTAACTTCACCTCTATCTTCGCCTTTCTGTAACACTCTCGATAAGTCTTTTTGTCCTCCTCGTTTGTACTCTCCACTAGCTTCAACTAAGCAGATTTCTTAGCTTCCACTTTACCTTGAACCTCTCCATTCCACCACCAGTCCCCTTTATGACACCGAGGAGGTCCCTTCGTGACCCATAAGACCTCTCTAGAAGCTACTCTAATGCAATCCGTAGTAGTGCACCACATACTTGGCGCGTCCCCCTACTCATCCAGGACCTCATAACCAAAAAACATGGAAATAAAAATATAATGCTCATATTATGTAAACATTAAAAATTGTTCTTATTATTTACATAAGGCAAGATACATAAAAGTCCCTCCAAGTTGTCCACAACGATCATCTGAACACCTCAACAGACCTATTTATCAAGTAGACACCTCAACTATTTTTTAATGTATTTTTTAAAACCTTCAAAGTGACATGGCAAAATGTGTGTACTGCACTTGCGTTGCAGCAAGTGAAGCCTTTCAAAATTGTATTTATTTCTTTTCTTTTTTTAATTTAACTGGTATAGCCCACTTATCCTACCCCTTCTTCTCCAAAATTTCTTCTACTATCTTCTCCACCTTAACCCACTAATCTCAACGCCATACTTCACCATTAAAAGTAAGTCCTAGAATAATTAAAGTTATAAAATCATCAAAATTTTGTTCGGCAAAATCCTTAGAATAATCATAAGTTTCAACGGGAACTCCGTCCAAAAAATCATCCACTGCTACCGTAGAAGATGGTCACTAGATGGCTAGCAGTCACTTCTCTCTTCTCCCTTATCCCCTCTCATCTGCCTTTGCTTTGCCATCAAACATGGTCAGATCCGCTAGAAAAAAAGGGAAATACCGACGAGCACCATTTAAATCGACTGGTTCCAGCTTGAAACCTTTAGATTTGCCCAAATTTAACTAAAGGGGAGATAAGGGGTCTGATTTGTATTTTGCATTTTTATCAATATTGTATTTCTCTTTTCCTTTTACGTTAATATAATAATTTGGATTTTTAAAGAAATTACAGGTGCCGTCTTTTAATTTGTTAACTCTCCACATTATCCACGAGTGTAATTCACCCATAAGATCTGCCAGGTACGAGTGTTTAAGAGACATATTAAAAAATAGCTTGAAGTGTCTACTTAATAAATTGGTCTGTTGAGGTGTTCAAATGACCGTTGTGGATAACTTGGAGGGGCCAATTTATGTATTTCGCCTTTACATAAAACAACATTTACATAACATATAAAAATAAAATAAAATAAAATCAATGAGTCCTATAGCATGCGTGCTACAATGCAGCCGCTGGCCTGAGGCGTATCCCATCCTGCCTGGATACGCTATCAGGATCATCCTCATCACGTCCCTTTTTTATCGCAGGATATGTTGTAGCATAATTGTCAGTAGTGCTGGTAGGATCAGTAGAAGGGGCCATCGGTCCATCAGCAACGTACAGAAGAATAAGTCGGCTCAGTATATATATTTATATATATTAGTAATGTATATGTTAAGTCAAAAGAATTTAAAATAGTCTTACCATGGTCTCGTCGGGCTTCTGCATATAAGCATCACTCACATCATGTTCAGTATCACATAGAACAGCCTCTGTGACGGGCTGGAATGAAACCTTAGTACGAAAATTATAAATTTATTCATGGTAAATCAATGAGATAAAAATAGTAAATTTAATAGTAATACGAACACATCTGCGCCCGTGAAAGATCCATAAAAACCATCGATGATGAGCCAATACTCAGCCGGTACCTAATCGAGGCCAGCCATACACTACTATTGAGTAGCGAGAGAGGTCAAATAAGCTTTTACCCGATTAAGGTCGGGGTCGATTTCCACAGGGAGATAGAAATTGGAGTTGAGTGTCTATCTAAATGCGAATTGCATATTTGCTCCTAATTGCACTTCTAAACATGCTTGGTTTTGAATTAATTTTAAATTTATAATACTACAATGCTAAATTAGACTAAATAAAGTTACAGTTAATCTATTGCAAGTTGTTAAACTAGATAAAAGGCACTAAGGTAGTGACCGCCTAGGTGGTCAATTGATGGATTCTTTAAGTCTAATGCTAGATTGTTACATTTGAGGAGTATGATATACCCATTGCATGATTCTACTCACTCTATACCTCTTGGTAGCTCGAGTGATTTTGCCCGAATTGACTTTCTCAAGACCAATTGGGTATGCAAATTTGTGCAAGCAATTAAGGTTCAAGTCGGGTATTACTATCTCTATGTTAAACCCTTTAATTGGGGCTATAAATCTCTTGAGTACGCCCTAATTCCTTGTTGGACTAATTTGATGGACTTAGGCTCTCTTTCTCAAGAAGAACCAAAGTCTACTAAGCACAAACTAGTGTTTGTAACCACTAATTCACAATTAAAACCCTAAATTAGCCCATATATCAAACACCCATAGACAATCAAGCATCAAAACACAAGACCCATCAATTTGCCATACTAGAGTTGAGCTAGAACCCTAGCTAATGGGTCTAGCTACTCATAATTGTAGATGAAAGCAAAGTAATAGATGAATATAAACCCATAAAATTAAATTACTAATTAAAACTTGAAGATTCAATCGTAAAAATATTGTAAAATTACTCCAAATGGAAAGAAAATCCTATTCACAAGCGCAGTTCAACTGTAAAATCTAATCGATGGCCTAAAAATGGGAAAAGAATCTATTTATACTAGGATGAAAAATATGGACAAAAATACCCTCGCAGGACTAATGTGGACCGCATAAAACAAGTATGGCCGCACTAATGCTCTGAACTTAAATAATCATCTCTCTGAACTTGGGCAATGAGGACCATACGAAATCGAGTGCGGCCGTAGTGGATTCCATTTCCATCCGCACAAAAAGGACCACGGACCGCATTGAGATTCAACCTGAAAAACATCACTCTCAGAACCTTGGCTCAGCGAAGTGCGGCTGCAGTGATACCAATGCGGACCGCACAAAACCTCTTGCAGCCACATTGCCTTTTGGCCTGAATAACAACCTCTCTGAACATCATTTGTGCGGATCACACAGAATGGTGTGCGGCCTCACTGGCCTTAGTTGACTGAGCTTTGTCTTGTCTTGATACTTATGCAAGTTTAACTCCTTTTTGAGCTGGTTTTTGACACTTTGTCTCCTTGTTGATTAAACCTACAATCAAGCACAACTAGTGAGCCTTTAGGACTATTTTGTACACATTTTTAATGAAAACTTGAGCATGAAGGAGTGTAAAATGCATCATATTTCCTAGTTATCAAATCCCCAAAGTTAAGCTTTTGATTGTCCTCAAGCAAACAAAATAAGATCCACCCCTCAAGAGAACATCCAAGAAAATTCAGCTTTTCTAAAGTCACCTCATCCAGCATCAATTGGGACTAACAATTGCCCTTAATACAAATGAATCATTAACAACATTTACTCTTTTAAACACCATGGATTAAGCGTGAGACAAGAGCATCATGAGTTGACTCAACACATCAAAGAACTCTTTCTATTACTTTGGTCATTGTGGAACCCAAACTCACACATCCTCAACTCCCCCTAAGCAAACCTCACCTTTAGGATAGTGGCACACAAAACCAGGTTAATGGAAACACACTCATCTCTCTCAAGGAAAAGTTACAAGTACGGCTCTAAGTACCATATGCTTGCCCCTTATGTGAGTCGCCACTAATGTAACCTTCATTCAACTAGAGATCATATAAGGCTTTTATGGACACATAGTGAAGGCTTTTGGTTTTTTGTAGGAAATGTTTGGTCTAAGTAGGTTCCATATTCCTTTAAGAACTTCTTTGTTTCATTTTGGCAGACATTCACTTAACTTTTTGAGTCATTTCACTTCTTTCTAAGGGGTTAGAGAGACACATTGTCACACTTTCTTATTCATTTCAAATCTTTTCTCCTTTCTTAATTTTTCTCACCTTTCATTCTTTGCTTTTCTTGAATCCCTTTTATTCATTTCTACATTGAACATTCTTTTGTCTTTTTGCTTTTCTTTTCTTTGTTTTGTACCTTTTCACCACTTTGTTTCCATCCTCGTCTCTCCCCCCAAACTTATGTTTTAGCCATGTGCTAAAGAAAGATCAGGTTCCAAGAGAGGATAAGTTTTAGAACGGGTAAAGGATTGTATTAAGGTTCCTGAAGGAAAAAGGTCTAAGGCTCAAAAGGGTTGACTAGGAATTTTATCATTGGTAGGCTATGGAAGTTTTCAAGCTATCATTTGGATCAAGAATAGCCTATAATCATATCTTAAATTGAAATTCACTTAGGATTTTGTCTCTACAAACATTCAGGCAAGTTCTAGACCAATGGCTCAGGACTTGGACTTGCAATGCAATTTCTTACCACACAAGCTATAGGATTGCTAAAGACATGGAATCAGGGGGCCACAATGACCTTAGATAAGATTTGAGCACACAATGGTCCCGAAAAACTACTTGATGACTATCGGTTAACACAAGAGTCTCAAGATCACGACTATCACCATCCTATGCACAACAATTTGCCTTTGACCATGAGATCAGAGGTAAATGTGCTAGGCCCAAGTAAAGCTTTTCTTGAGGCACTCTTAACCACTAACTACTAAAAAGCAAAATAGAAAAGAAAAATAGACTCAAACCTTTAAGAAGATAGTCATGCCATCCATCATCAGGAAGAGCCACTAGGTTCATACAAATTCCACCTTTAGAAAGAATCGTGGAATAAGATAACCAAAGTCTTATTTAAAAACCCCAAAACAAGAAGCTACAAACATAAATAAGAAGCTAAGAAAGAAAAAGTGCAAAAATAGAATGAATTTTTACAAAAGGGGATTTAATCGATTATACAATATGGGACTGAATATATACAATGTAACATACTTTTATATACAGACCCAAGATAAAAGGTAAGAAAAATGTAATGAAGTGCTGAAATTATATACATACCAAAGACGAAAAATAAAGAAAGCATAAAATCTGTCAAATATATACAGTCATCGAAATTAGATCAAAGTAGGGCCTAGCCCCTCAAATGATAGCTGGCATTGTCCTCAATACCAACAATGAAAAATAAGCAGCATAAATAAAGGGAAGAGGACACAAAAACTCCCTATGACCCATCTGTCTGCATGGGATCCTGAGTGGTCCCTAGGTCCTCTGTAAGCTCGGGAACCTGAGAATGGCTACCTATGACTTGTTGCTCTACTGGGACCTGGACCTGGACCGAGGCTTCGGCTAACTCTTGGGGCTGGCTAGAGGAATCTCCCTGTGGGTCCTCCAATTGTATGCCTACATCATCTACACGGGGAATCACCCTCTTCCTCTTGGGAGGCCTCACTGACTGTGCTGGCTGGGGATGGGCTGTTGGCACCGTGTCATGTAGCAATAAATTAAATGGAAAGTGATCTACCTTCAACCGTCAACCTCAACCTGTAACTCCTTCACGAACTCTTTGGAAGCTCGCGTCTTCCTCATCTTCTTGGCCTCCCTAGGAAGCTCTTTGAGAGCTTTCCCATGAGAATCCATAGTGTTTGTAAGCACTTTTTGAGTATGAAGGATCTTCTTTTGGTTGTCCGGAATATCCTTGAAGGCTTCCTTAATAGACTGTAAGACCTATGGAGGCAAAGGCGTCGATTGAGCTGCCATTGTCATAGTAAAGATAGACAATTTAGGGGAAGTTATCTGTATCCAATTGTTGATACAGAGAAAGCCAGGCTCAAACAGTAGGCAATAAATAGGTAGGCCAGGAGAGAAGGTATGTCTGGAACAATTGAAATGTATGGACTAGGGGTCATGTCCTCTCAGGTGGACGAAGGCTGAGTAGGAGCCATAACCACTACTGGCTCTTCAGACTAGCCAGTTGAAATAGTGGATATTCCCTTGTTGTTCTTGCCCTTAGAGTTGTCATCACCCTTCACACTGTACCATGAGAATGGGGCCTTTGCTTTCACTTTGATGTCAAATTTCCACTTTTCCACTTTTCCACGTTTAGGTCTCTGAAGTACATGGTTAAGAAGGGGAAAGGGTAGTTTCTGTCAGCTTCCCTTACTACCTGCGTAATCACTTGAGACATCATATTCCTGACGTTAATGGGTACCCCGCCATAATCGATGCTACCAATACAACCCGATGGAGATGGAGTGAGTTATCATGGGTAGTGGGGTCTATTCTACTGCGTATGAATGTCCCCCACCCCCTAGCCTCAAAATTCATACTTCTCCTTAAGATCTTTACCCCTGCATTCAACCAATCGAGGGGGGTACCTGGGATTGCCAAGTATTGTACCAACGAAGGACGGACCTCCGTCTCTAATTCCATCTTCGCTTGATACAGTGATTCATCCTCCTCATTGAAGCCCAAGTATTGATTTATTGCTTTCCCATCAAATAACACATTCAAATTGCATACCTTGGTCACTTCGGTGCCCTTCTTAACGTGGGCACTATTGGTGTAGAATTCCTTGATCAGGTGCTCGTTTGCATCCATGCAGTTGCTCAAGAAGTACTCCTAGCCCACTCTCTCTCTAAACTGTCTTCTCACATTGGGGTTGTGAGGCAAGAGGTATCTATCAACAAAACTTTGCTGTGGAATCAATTTCCTCACAAGCCACCATTCCTTAAACTTATGGTAGGCCACCTCACTCATACTGCGGTCCTTCCATACCTCCAAATTTCTAGTTCTCACTACTCCACCAACCTGAGGCTCACCCCTTTCTACTTATACCTTTCTTCTTTTACTACCTCTTCTTCTCCTACTGCACCCTCTCTGAATAATGAAAATATAAGAGAGGTGAAGTACGCATCCCCACTGCCATCAATTGTGCACTTAGACGACCTAGAAGATACATGCACTGAAGCTTGAGCAGTGGGGGATGCTGGAGGTGTGTCTGTCAATATGTGTCTCTCCGTCCATTCATGAACAAATTCTGGCATGGAGTCTGAAGATACCTCCTGGGAGGGCTCATGCTCACTTCCTGATGAGTGGGAAGCGGCTCTATCAGCAACCCGAATCACCTTCCTTGTTGTTTTTATTGCTTCCCGAACTTGAGGGGTCAGTCTTATCATCTTTTGTTTCCCACCCCAGGAGGACTCTCCTTTTCCTGGTTGTTTAGCACCCTTGCCTCTAGATTTAACCATTATCTGCAAACAAAGTGAATCCTGCTTTGTTAGTATTAATATAGTCAATGTAACTCAGAGTTGCAGAAATAACAATTGCAGACAGTAAAACATTGCAGAATGCGTTCCACACAAAATGCAGTGCTGCCGTACATAGGTCAATACGAACCATATAAAATCCGTTGCGGTCCGCACAGATGTAGGGTTCAGTCTACCAACCCTCTGAATCCATGCACTGTGGACCGTACAAAATGTAGTGCGGTCGCACAAGGACCAAAGTGGACCGCACAAAATTGTTTTTGATCCATACAGAGATGGGGTTGAGACTACCCACTCTATGAATCTAGGCACCGCGAACAGCACAAAAAGCAGTGCAGTGCGCATTGAGGCATCGCGAATCACACAAAATACATCACGGCCGTAATCCTTCATTGTTCAGCTTGCATGACTTTATCAATGTGGTCCGCACAATATACCATTGCAGACCACACAAAGGAACTGCGGACCACGCAATTTCCACTGCAGTCCGCACTGAGTAGCCATTAGCAGTACTGACTTAGGGTTCCTTGTGTAGTCCAATTTTTCACTAATTAAAAAGTCCCTCAGTGTTTTCCCAGTATTTTAACTATCTAATCCTAATTTAAACAAGAAATTAACTAACCTAAGTTAGCAAATCGAAAGAAATACGGGAAAGGCAAGAAGAAGACACATGAAAAACAAAAACAAAGACTAAAATAAAATAAATAAAAAAATTAAACAACTAAAAATAAGTAAATAGTTACCATATGTGAGAAGTATTGATGATTAATCGAGCCTATGCAGTTGAATTCATGCAATTTTAGTGATGAACAGCGATTTTTAAGGCTTTGAGAGAAAAAGGATTGAAAAGTTCAAACGGTGGGCCTCATGTACTATTTATAGAAAATTGGGGCCCAACTTACCTACCCATCGCAGACCGCAAAAAATGCAATGTGGTCCTCACCGCACAGCATTATACGAGTTTAAGAAGGCAACCATTGTGGCCTGCACAAAATACTTTGTGGCAGCAGTGGTCCACTGCGGACCACACAAAATGTAATGCCACCGCGGTGGAAAACTTCAAAAAGTTGGTTTTTTATATCATCATTTGTGATATCTTCACTGATTTTGTGCCCCCGCACTAAATTCTGTGCGGCCGCACAAAGTGTATTACGATCTGTATTGCAAACTTCAGAGATTTAAACAATTTGCTGCACTTTGTCCTGCAGCGCATCAACACAATCCTGCAGTATCTCACAATCAGTCAGTCCAAAAATAAATCCTACACTTCAATATATATAAAAAAATGAAAAGAAAAACACATGGATTGACCCTCAAGAAGCGCCTGATTTAACGTCGCGGCACGTCGCAGATTACCATCAAATAGTTTGAGATGAAGAAGTACCACATCATGGAGGTCATAAATCTTACCCAAGTAATGCTTGACCCTATGCCCATTTACTCTGAAAACCTCACCATTTTTGTTCTTCAAATCAAGTGCACCACACAGAGTCACAAATACCACTTCAAACGGTCCACTCAATTTGACTTATGCTTTCTCGGGAACAACTGTAATCGAGAGTTGAACAAGGATAAACTAGAGTAGGCATGAAATTCGTAATTCATCAAGTTTAACTCCTTGCCATATCATATTTATCATGAAGGTACTTCATCTTATCCTTGTACAAGGATAAACTAGAGTAGGCATGAAATTCGTAATTCATCAAGTTTATTAAGCTGCTCCACCCAAAAATTTGTAGCTACATCCCATTCAAGATTCAATTTCCTGAAAGCCCACATGGCATTGTGCTCTAACTCAATCTGTAAATGGCCAGCTTTCCGAAACACCAACCGGTATGGAGACATACCAATCGGGGTCTTGTATGTAGTCCTATACGCCCATAGAGCACCATCCAACTTCTTAGACCAATTGATCCTATTTGCATTAACCTTTTTAGATAGAATACTCTTGATTTCCCTGTTTGAGACTTGAACCTTACCATTCACTTGAAGATGATAAGGAGTAGACACTTTGTGGTTGGCACCATACATTGCAAGCAAGGTGTCAAAAGCTCTATTGCAAAAATGTGAACCCCCCATCACTCATGATTGCACGAGGAGTACCAGACCTTGTAAAAATTCTCTTTTTGAAAAACTCAACCACACTCTTAACTTCATTATTGGGCAAAAACAGAACCTCGACGCATTTTGAAACATAGTCAACCACCACTAGAATATAGGTGTTCCCGCACGAGCTTACAAATGGGCCCATAAAATCAATGGCCCATACATAAAAATATCAACCTCAAGAATGGTATTGAGAGGCATCTCATCTTTCTTCGAAATTCCACCCACTCTTTGATATTCATCGCACCTATTCACAAGTTCACTCTTGTATAAAGTTGGCCAATAAAACCCATAACTAAGAACTTTGAAAGCCGTCCTCGCCCCTCCATGACAGCCAGCATAGGGAGAGGCATGACAAGCACCCAAGATACTCAATTTCTCCTCATCCGGGAAACACCTTCGGATCACACTATCCATGCATATCTTGAACAAGTATGACTCATCCTAATAGAAATCCAAACTATCATGTTTGAGCTTCTTCCTTTGATTAGAAGAGAGCTCACATGGGATAATTCCAGTCACAAGGTAATTAGAAATATCCGCAAATCGTGGCATATCACTCATTGACACAAAACGTATATGCTCATCGGGAAATGCATCCTTGATCTCTAGGCCATCACATGGCCTTTCTTCCTCGTCCAAGCGGGACAAGTGGTTCACCACTTGGTTTTCACTACCTTTCCTATCCACAATTTCTAAATCAAACTCTTGAAGTAACAAGACATATCGCATCAGCCTAGCTTTGGATTCTTTCTTCGTCATCAAGTACCTAAAGGCCATATGATCGGTGTGCACTATGACCTTGGCTCCCATGAGATACAGCCAAAATTTTTCCATTGCGAACACAATGTCCAAACAGATGTTTCTCAGTAACCGTGTAGTTCCTTTGAGCCTCATTCATTGTCCTGCTCGCATAGTACACCGGATGAAACATTTGTTCACTTTTTGACCCAAAACTGCCTCAACCGCACCACCACTCACGTCGCACATGAGCTTGAAAGGCAAGCTCCAATTGGGTGTAGTAATGAGAGGGGTAGTGGTCAACTTATGCTTGAGTAGTTGAAATGATTGCATACATCCCTCATCAAACACGAACTTCGCATCCTTTTCTAGTATCTGCACAAAGGATTCACTACCTCCGAAAAACCCTTTATAAATCTACGATAAAACCCTGCGTGCCCAAGAAAACTCCTAACCCCCTTGACAAAAGTAGGGGAAGGAAGCCTTGAAATCACATCTATTTTGGATTTATCAACTTCTATTCCTTGCTTTGAAATTTTATGACCCAACACTATGCCCTCCTCACCATGAAGTGGCATTTTCCCAATTGAGCACAAGATTGGTGTCTTCACAACGAGCTAACACTCTATCCAGATTTTTCAAACATTCATCAAATGAGTCACCCACCACACTAAAGTTGTCCATGAATACCTTCAAAATATCTCCATATCGGGGAAAATCGCCATCATACACCGTTGGAATGCCGCCGGTACATTACATAGCCTAAAAGGCATCCAAGAAAAAGCAAAGGTGCCATATGGACAAGAAAATATGGTCTTATCCTGATACCCCGGAGCAATTAAAGATTTGGTTGTACCCATAATATCCATCCAAGAAATAATAGAAGGTACGCCCAGTAAGACGATCAAGCAAGTGATCCTAGTGGGTAACCTTGCTCAGCTTGCGATAATCCATGCATATCCTCCCTCCAGTAACTGTCTGGGTAGTAATTAGTTCATTATTATCATTAGTCACCATGGTCATACCATCCTTATTCGGCATACACTACACCAGCGAAGTCCACGAGCTGTTAGATATAGGGTACACAACCTCGACATCTAACCACTTGATCACCTCTTTTTTCACAACTTCTTGCATTGCCTCGTTTAACCTCCTTTTATGTTTCAAGGAGGGTTTTGCATCATCTTTAAGAATAATATTGTGCATACAGAATACATGGCTTATTCCCTGAATATCAGCTGAAGTCCATCCAATTTCCTTCTTCCACTTTTTGAGCACCGCCAACATAGCATCTACATGTATGTTAGTAATACAAGAGGAAAGAATAACTGGTAAAGTTGAACTAGGGCATAAGAATTCATACTTGAGCTATGGATACAATGGCTTCAACTCCAGCACCAGTGTTTCCTCGATTGAAGGCTTTGTCGGAGGAGTCTTTCTATTTTCAAGATCCAAAAAGAGTTTCCTATGCTCATAAGAATAAGAGCCCATTCCATGTAAAACATTCACGCACGCCACTCGGGCCTCATCATCATTGACATCAAGATTTAATTATACAACCTTCAGAGGGTCCTCTACATTAATCATTGCACTAGTATAAATTATCACAGCCGTGACAAGATCTACAAAGTAGCACACTTCGGTATAATTGGGCTGCTTCATTGATTTGCACACATAAAAGACCACCTTCTCATCACCCCCCAAGTGAGTTCCCCTGCTTCCCCATCAACTAGAGCCTTCCCCGTAGCAAGGAAATTTGTTCCCAATATTATCGGGACTTCATAATCCAAAAACACAAAATCAGCTAGCAAGATAAATTTGTCCACCCGGACAAACACATCATCAACAATACCTAATGGTCGCTTCATTGATCTATCCGCCATTTGCAATCTCATGGAAGTCGGCCTCAGTGACCTAATACCCAAAGTCTTAAAAACTGAGTAAGGCATCAAGTTGATACTTGCCCCTAAGTCATCAAGCTTTAGCAAACTCTTTATTTCCAATAGTTCAAGGGATAGTGAAAGTACCGGGATCCTCCAACTTCGGAGCCATTTAATGTACTATAGCACTCTTAGTGGGTCATCTTGATAGTTTCATAGTCCATGAATCTTTTCTTTGTCACCAAATCTTTCATGAATTTAGCATAGCTGCGCATTTGCTCCAAAACCTCCACTAGAGGCACATTGATGGATAAGCTCTTCATCATGTCAATGAACTTTTTGCACTGATTCTCATTTTTCTGCTTGACTAGCCTCTGAGGATAAAATGGAGGTGGCCTAGGCAAGGGTTCTTTGGCTTTTGGAACAACCAGCTCCAGTATGTCTATTACGTGTTCCCTAGATAGGTTCACATTGCTTTGTGTTTCCACCTCGGTATCTTGAATATCAATTCTCACTTCTTCATTCACATTTTCATTAACCATATTCTCAACCACCAAAGAAACTTCATCTTCTTGAAACTCAACTTCATCACACAAAGCTTGCTTTTGTTTAGAGCCATTCACATCACCGGCTCATCCACTCCTAGTAGTTATCGCCATAACATGATTGTTCCCACCCTTTGGGTTAGCTACCATATCACTCGGTAGAGCCCCCTTAGGGCGAGTATTCAAAGACTTTGAGATTTGGCCTAGCTGAACCTCCAAATTCCCGATTGAAGTGTTGTGAGAAGTGTATTGCGCATTAGAGTCGGCATTCTTTTTCGTCAACTGTTCAAACATCACTTCAATTCTCCCCATTTCATTGTTTGAAGAACTAGGAACATGGAACGGAAAAAGGTGGTGGATTGCTCGGTTGGTTGTACATTTGGGGCCTTTGAAAGCCTTGACCCTGATTTCCCTAGTTATTATTCCTTATACCCTAGTTGTTGTTGTTGCCCCAGTTTCCTTGATTTCTCCGATGGTTATTTTGATTTCCCCAATTTGGATTTTGATTATTGTTTCCACAATTGCTGTTGATTATTCCAATTGTTGTTGTCTTGTTGTTGATTACCCCAATTGCCCTAGGATCTCCATTGTTGTTGTTAGGCTGATGAATTGCCTCTTTGGCCTTGATAATTATTCACGTATTGTACCTCTTTATTCTGCTCATCATAACCATCACCTTGGAATCCACCACAATCATTTTCAAATTGATCCGAACTCCCTTGGTTCTGTTGACCTCTTTGTCTTTTTTGGTTAACTAGCATGTTAACACCCTCCATGGAATTCACTTGGCGAGAATTTTGAACATGTTGTAATTGCGTCTTTTCTATTTGGTTCATGGTTGTTGATAACTCGGCTACCGCATGCCCATGATCATGTAATTCTTTGTGCAAATGAGTGACTGTAGGGTCACCCTGAGGCACATTGGCTTTACTTTTCCAAGCAGACAAAGTGCCAGCCATCTCATCGAGAATCTCACAACCCTCATCATAAGACATCTTCATAAAGTTACCCCAAGCAAGTTGGTTTAGTATGCACTGATTTGTTAAGTTAATGCCCCGGTAAAAAGTCTATTGAATCATCACCTCGGTCATATAATTGTTGGGGCATTCCTTCACCATGGTTCTATATCTCTCCCAAAATCTCATGCAATCGTTCAGTGGGCTCCTGCTTGAAAGCTGGGATCTTATCCCACAATGCTGCCATATGCCCCGGTGAGAAGAATTTTGCAATGAACTTGTCCGCCAACTCATCCCAAGTAGTGATGGAATAGTTGGGAAGTCGCTCAAGCCAATCCAACGCTTTCCCTCTAAGTGATAATGGGAAGAGTCTCAACTGAAGTGCATCCTCGAACCATTACCGGGTGGAGAGTTTGTAAGGACTACCAAAAACTCAACAAGGTGACCCAGAAGGATCATTTCTCGTTGTAATTCCTTGATCAAATGCTTGATCACCTTGCGGGACGAGCTTTCTATTGCTTTTTGGATGGTTATTCGGGCTATAATAAAATCTTAATTGCCTCGGAGGACCAAGAGAAGACCACTTTTACATGGCCATATGGTACATTTGCCTTCTCCCAGATGTCATTCGGGTTGTGCAATGCTCCAACGACCTTCTAACATTGCATGATGGATATTTTCATTGACATGGTGGAAGATATATTTGAGGTCTTTATGGATGATTTTATTATGGTTGGTGATTCCATTGAAGAGTGCTTGGTAAACTTGGATAGAGTCTTGGCCCGATGTGAAGAAATTAATCTCGTTCTCAATTGGGAAATATGCCATTTTATGGTGGAAGTAGGTATAGTGCTGGTTCACAAGATTTCTAAGGATAGGATTGAGGTAGACAAGGCTAAAATCGAGGTGATTTCGAGGCTTCCTCCCCCGAGTTCTGTAAAAGGGGTAAGGAGTTTCCTTGGGCATGCCGGGTTCTATCAGAGGTTTATCAATGATTTCTCGAAGGTTGTGAATCCCCTTTGCAAGTTGCTAGATAAAGATGCTAAGTTTTTTTGATGAAAAATGCATGGAGGCCTTTGAACTTTTAAAGCACAAGTTGACCACCACCCCGATCATTACCGCACCCAATTGGAGTTTGCCCTTTGAACTAATGTGTGATGCAAGTGACGTTGCGGTGGGGGTGGTGTTGGGTCAACGAGTTAGGGAAATGGTCCATCCCATGTACTACACAAGTAAGACTATGAATGAAGCTCAACGGAGTTACATGGTAACGCAGATGGAATTGTTGGCCATTGTTTTTGCGATGGAAAAGTTCCGACCTTACCTTACGGGGTCCAAAGTAATAGTGCACACCGACCACGTTTCCCTTAGGTATTTGATGACCAAAAAAGATTCCAAGGCAATATTGATGAGGTAGGTGTTACTTCTCCAAGAATTTGATCTAGAAATTGTGGACCGAAAAGGTAATGATGATCAAGTGGCGGACAACTTATCCCGTTTGGAGGAAGAGGGGAGGCCTTGTGATAGGCTAGATATCAATGATGCATTTCCCGATGAAAAACTCCTTGCGGTGTCAATGCATGATGTTCCGTGGTTTTTCGATGTTGCCAATTTTTTCGTGATCGGTATAATCATGTATGATCTCTCTTGTAACCAAAGAAATAAGCTCAAGCGGGACAGCTTGGATTTTTATTGGGACGAGCCATATTTGTTCAAGATTTGCACCGATGGTGTGATTCGTTGATGTGTCACGGAAGAAGATCAATTGAGTATTTTGGAGGCTTGCCATTCCTCTCCCTGTGGTGGCCATCATAGCGGGGTGAGGATGGTTTCTAAGGTGCTTAGTTGCGGTTTCTATTGGCCTACCTTGTTTAAAGATGCGGATGATTTTGTCAAGAGATGTGATGAATTCCAAAGAGCCAGTAGGATTTCTAAAAGGGATGAGATGACTCTCAATACCAATCTAGAAGTGGAAAATCTTGATGTTTGGGGCATCGATTTCATGGGTCCCTTTGTGAGCTCTTGTGGGAAAACTTACATTTTAGTGGCGGTGGATTACATCTCGAAGTGGATTGAAGCCATGGCTTTGCCCAATAATGAAATCCGAAGTGTTTTGGTATTTCATAAAAATAGTATCTTCACAAGGTTTGGTACTCCTCGTGCTATCATTAGTGATAAAGGGTCGCACTTTTGCAATCGAGCCTTTGATTCATTGCTTGCCAAGTATGGAGTAAATCACAAAGTTACCACCCCATATCATCCTCAAGCTAGTGGCCAAGTAGAAGTCTCCAACCGAGAAATAAAGAGTATCTTGTTAAAAATGGTCAATGCTAATAAGACCGATTGGTCAAAAAAATTGGATGATGCTCTTTAGGCCTATTGGATGACTTACAAGACCCAATTGGTATGTCTCTGTACCGGTTGGTGTTTGGGATAGCTTTCCATATTCCGGTTGAATTGGAGCACAAGGCTATGTGGGCCTTGAGGAAGTTGAACTTGGAATGGGATGTTGCAGCGAATCTCAATGTTGAACAACTCAATGAACTTGATGAATTCCTGTTCCATGCCTACTCTAGTTCGTCCTTGTACAAGGACAAAATGAAGTACCTTCATGACAAATATGCTCGAGGCAAGGAGTTCAGGGTTGGGGATATGGTTCTCTTGTTCAATTCATGGTTATGTCTATTTCCGAGAAAGATCAAGTTGAAGTGGAGTGGGCCATTTGAAGCTGTGTTAGTGACCCCATTTGTCACTGTTGATCTCAGAGTCAATGGGCATCGGGTCAAGCATTATCTCGGGAAATTTGATGATAGCCATGTGGTGGCACGTCTCCATCTAAAGTGATGTGGTGGTAACATGTGTCGCACCGCGACGATAAATCAAGCGCTTCTTGGGAGGCAACCCATGTGTTTTTCTTTTTGTTCTCTTTGATTTTATTTTTAGTTTAGGATTTTTGAGCTAATTAGTTGTGAGATGTTGCAGTGATTGTGTTGATGCAAGTGCAAAACAAGGAACAAATTGAACAGTCTTTGAAGTTTGCCAGTGCGGCCGCAGTGCACATTGTGCGGTCCGCACTGGCTTGGGCTAAATGAGGTGCTCTCTGAAGTTTTCCACTGCATCCGCATTCTATTTAGTAAAATCCACAGTGGTCCTCTACGGCCGTGGTATGCTTTTGTGCGATTCGCAGAGGTTTTCTGCTGAAACTTCAAGTGATGAAATCCAGCGGTCCGTTGTTCTTTTTGTGCGGACGCACTGGTAGGTGAGGATAGGTCCCACTGTTTGTCTATTAACAGACCCCAAGGGTCACCTTTTACCCTTTTCGAACTCTAAACTCTCAAAACCTAAAATTACTGTTCATTATCCGCTAAGACTGTAATTCTTGCTTATGATTGTTTAATTGCACTTCATCTTCATATCCGGTAATGTTTCACTCATCTCTTGTTCATTTATTTGATTAATTTCTATTTTATTTAGTTACATTTAGCCCGTAACTTCTATTTCTTCACATTTTTCTTTAATTTGATAGTTTAGGTTAGTTTACCTGTTAGTTTTTTTGTGATGGTTAAGTTTAGTGATTGGGGAAACTATTAGGGACAAGTTAGGTGTCAAAATTGATCAAAAATGGGAAAATCATTCAACCCTAACTCAGTACCCATGAAACTGACTCGGCTCGGCCCGCGGTCGCCTTAGCACGGTCCGTGGTGCCCT
Source organism: Nicotiana benthamiana (assembly GCA_034376525.1). Lineage (NCBI taxonomy): Eukaryota > Viridiplantae > Streptophyta > Magnoliopsida > Solanales > Solanaceae > Nicotiana > Nicotiana benthamiana. The sequence goes on along the minus strand of CM067339.1, from coordinate 55,878,981 downwards.
GATGCGGTCCGTGGTACCTTTTTGTGTGGACCGCAGTATTCATATGACTGTAAGCTGACTTGTTCCAACACGACCGCGATACCTCTTTGTGCGGACCACACTGGCCCACCGCGACCGCGACCTATTTTGTGCGGACCATGATGGGGCGATTCAAATAAGGTGATTTCTAAGCCTTTGCCCGGTGTGGACCGCGGTCGCTTTTGCACAGTCTGCGATGCCCCCAAAGCGGGTGCACTCTAGTTTTTGCGGTATGCGGTGCAATGTTTTGCAGCTGTGTGTGCTATACTTCATCTGTAGTTTGCATTTCATTTCATTCACCTGTTTCACTGCATGTGCTTAGACTAACCACGTTAGATATTTTTGCTTGCAGATAATGGTCAAACAATGAGTCAAGGGCTCCAAACAAACCGGTTGAGGTGATTCCTCCCGGGGAGGCAAAGGAAAAAGAATGATAAAACTCACTCCTAAAGTCCGGGAAAACATCAAAAAGACTCGGAAGGTTATACAAGCTGTAGATAGAGCTGCTTCCCATTCCTCGGGGAGTAAGTATATGCCATCTCTGGACATCTCCTCCAACTCAATCCAAACTCACTTCGTCTCCAGCTTCCAACTAACTGATACCTCTCCAACATCACCTACTGTCAAGAGGCCGGTGAACGTAGTTTAGGATTCATCTGAAGAGTCCGAAGCCGGTAGTAAAGACTCATCCACCTCCCCCACAACTTCATTACCAGGGGAGAGTGTAGGCGAAGATGAGGAGGAGGTACAAGGTGGTGAAAGTGGTGAACCTCAAGTTGGAGGAATTGACCAAACTAGGAAGGCCGAAGTATGGGAGGATTGATTTGTGAGCCATGTGGCTTACCATAAGTTTAAGGAGTGATGGCCGGTGAGGCATTTAATACCCGAGAGGAGCTTCGTTATCAAAGACATGCTACCCTACAACCTTGACATGCTGAGACAATTTAGAACAAGACCAGGGTGGGAGATATTTCTGGAAGAGTGTATTGATGCAAATGAGCATATAGTTCGGGAATTCTATTATAATGTGGCTCATATCGTCTAAGGGTCCAAGGTGACTAAGGTTCGGAACAAAAAGGTGTTTTTCAACAGGCAGGCCTTGAACGAATCTATGCGCTTCAATGAAGAGGACGCCCTTTATCTGGCGAAGTTGGAGATGGGTGAGGGGGTCCATCCATGGTTAGCCCAGTACTTTATGGTCCCATGTACGGTTTCGGAGTGGTTGACAGCGGGGGTTAAAATTTTGAGGGGGGCCCTGAACTTCGAAGCTAAGGGTTAGGAGACTTTCATTTGCAACAGGCTAGACCCCACCACACATGACCAGACTCTTCCTATCTTCCGAGTTGTGTTGGTTGCATCAATCATGGCGGGTTTCCCCATCAACGTGGGGAATGTGACACCACATCATTTCTTTTTTGGGTGTGGAAGCTAACCAGAACTATCCTTTTTTCCAACACCCTCTCTATGTATTTCCGTGACTTAGAGGTGGAGAAGAAGAAGTATGTTGTCAAAGCCAAGCTAGTGGCTCCTATCTCATGGTACAATTTGAGGGGGCCAGATAACCCCAAAGACAAGAGCTACAAGCCACCTGCCTTTGCCCCAACTTGCCAGTCTGAGGAGCCAGTTGTGGTCGAGCCTTGTACCGAGCCTTCCACCATGCCTGCTACCACTACAGTTCATGACTTGCCTCCCAGACCATCCACTACTGTTGGTCCTTCTGTTTTAGTTGGCCCAGAGATCCCATCTTCCTGGGCCCATCCCGTGACTGCACATCGGCTGGGCTAGACACTGTCCAATTTGAACAACTGGATGTCAGTTGCAACATCCAAGTTGTCTATATTGACTTCTACCATTAAGTCCCAGTGAGCACCTTAGATAGCACAAATTCCTCAGTCCATTGAGGACACACTGAAGAAGCTCCTGGAGAACCAGGAAAATATTATGAAGACACAAGATGCCTTGTCTAAAGCGATGGATTCACATGTCAAGGCTCTATAGGAGCTTGCCCGGGAAAATAAGAAGATGAGGAAATCTTCCAAGCTGTGTGTGAAAGATCTCAGAACAGATGTGGACAAGCTATTGGCAGACCAGATGCCTCTAGACTTATTATTTGGGGATTCAGCCTCAGCAGCAGCACCAGTAACAGAGCCATAGCAGGAGCAGGCACTGAGGGCTCCAAAGAAGAGGAGGAAGATCCCTAGTGCAGATGATGCTATCATCCAATTGGCAGACCCACCAAACACTTCCTCTAGTCAGCCAAAGGATGTACCAAATCCACAGCCGGTCCAGTCCCAGGTCCCAGCAACTGAGCAAAAGGATATCGGGAACCAGTGTCTGGTTCCCGTGCATACAAAGGACCCGGGGACCATTGATGATCCCATGCAGATGGACATGTCTTAGGGAGTCTCCTATATCCTTTTATCTTGATTTTTAATGCTTATTTGTTTAGTTGGCATTGGGGACAATGCCGGCTTTTATTTGTGGGGGCGCGCCCTACTTCTATCCGGATGATTGTATATATTAGTTGATGTAGTTTATGTTCTTTTTGATTTTGTATTAGGTCTGTATAAAACTTTACATTTAGCCACTTTTATCATACTTATTATTCTCTCTTTACTATATATATTAAGTTACATTTCTGTATATATTCATTCCCCGTTATATATCCTAATCCCCTATTGTACATATTCATCCTATTTTCTATTTTTGCAAAAAAAAGTGTTTTTAGCTTTTTAATTAGGCTCGCAGCCTTTCATTTTGTTTTTGGCGTTTTCAATAAAACCTTGGTTTTCTTAATGCCACGGTTCTTTCCAAAGGTGGAGTATTGTATGAACCGGGTGGCTCTTTCCAATGATAGATAGTGCAACAACCTTCTTAAGGGTTTGAGTCCATTTTTTATTTTTCCTTTTAGTAGTTTATAGTTAAGGGTACATCAAGCATAGCTTCACTTGGACCTAACACATTTGTCTTTGATCCCATGGTCAAAGAAAAGTGGTTGTGTTTAGGATTATGAAAGTAGTGACCTAGAGACGCTTGTGTTGACCAAACAAACATCATGTGGTCTTTCGGGATGATTTGTGCTCAATTATATCTAAGGATTGTTTTGGGTCCTCAACTCTATGTCTTTAGCAATCCTTGAGTGTGTGTGGTGAGAAATCAAATTTTGAGTCCAAATCCTGATTCAATGGTCTAAAACTTTCCCTGAATGTTTGTTGAGGAGAAATTTTGAGTAAAATTCGACTTGAGAAGTGATTATAGGCCCTCCTTGATCCAAATGATAGTTAATCAATCCCATGGTCTACCAATGATATAATCCCTAGCTAACCCTGTTGAGCCTTAAATCTTTTTCTTTCAAGAACCAATACTACAAGCCTATACCCATTCTAAATTATACCCTCTCTTGGCACCCAAATCTTCCTTTGAGTAGTGGCAAAAGTCTATGGTTGGGGGAGAGACAAGAAATGAAACAAAGTGGTAAAAGGCACACAAGCAAAAGAAAAGGAAGGCAATGAAAAAGAAATAAAAGAAAAAGACAAAAATAAATCCCAAATGTGAAAAAGAATAAAAAGGGATTCAAGCAGAACCAAAATAAAGAAGGTGTGGAAAAAGTAAAAGAAAAGGAGAAACGTTTTAAATTGCATAAGAAAAAGTGTCAATGTGTCTATCTAACCCCTTGAAAGGAACTGAAATACTATAAAGCGTCAAGAGAATTGTGCCAAAATGAATCAAGAGAAGTGTTTTAGGGAGGATGTAACCCATATAGACCAACAAATTTTCCTACCCTCAACCAAAAGCCTTCACATTGACTCCACAAAATTCCTATATGATCTTGAGTTGGATGACGCTCACATTAGTGAATACTTACATACGGGTCAAGCAATGGTACTTAGAGTCGGACTTGTGATCTTTCCTTGAGAGAGACGAGTGAACTCCCATTAACCTCGGTTTGTGTGCTTATACTCTAAAAGGTGAGGCTTGCTTAGGGAGAGTTCAGGATGTATGAGTTTGGGTTCCACAACAACCAAAGTAATTGAGAGAGTTCTTTAATGTAATGAGTCAATTCTAATGTTCTTGTGTCACAATTGATCCATAGTTTTCAAAGTTTAAATGTTGTTAATGATCCATTTGTATTGAGGGAAATTATTAATCCCAATTGATGCTTTGAGGTTACTTTCGGTCTGCTAGAATTACTTGGATCTTCCTTTAAGGAGTGTGTCTTAATTTGTTTGCTTGAGGACAAGCAAAGGCTTAAGTTTGGGGGAGTTGATAACTAGGGATTTTAACGTGTTATATACCCCTACATGCCTATGATTTGGATATAAATTGCTACAGAATAGTCCTAAAATGCTCACAAGTTGTGCTTGATTGCAGGTTTGATCAATAAAGTGATGAAATGTCAAAGATCGACTCAAAAGGAGTGAAACCTGCTCAAGTAACAAAGATTAAGTGAATTGAGGAAAAAAGGACCTAGTACGGACCGCGCAAAAGTGAATGTGGCCACACTAGGAGGTTTAGAGACATGACTAGTTTGGGCCTAAGGCTACGCGGCCGTGGTACACATTACGCAATTTGCGGTGAAGGCTTCGCGGCTGCACTACCTTTTGGTACGATCCGCGGGGTAGAGGTTCAGAGAGATATGAAATCCCAAGTGTCAAGCCACGTGGTTCATGTTGAAGTTTGTGCGGACCGCACCTGTTACCTTCGCGGTCGCGGTTCAATCCACGCGGTCCATGGTCCTCAAGATTAGAGAAGCTGAAAGTTGAAGTTGAAAAGCTAAAGCGGCCGCGGTCTATTTTGTGTGGCCCGCACTGACCCCGTAGGGGTATTTTAGTCCAATTTTTCCAGCCTAGTATAAATAGAATATGTTACCATTTTTAGGTAATCTTTTTGTACTCCATATTGAGCTGCAATCGTGGGACTCGATATTGAAGCCATTTTGGCACTTTAGTTTTAATTACGATAGAATCTTGTAATTTAATTTTAGCAATTAATTAATATGCTTAGTTCTTCATCTATTTCTTCATTTTCTTCCTTAAGCATGTTTAGCTAAACCCATTGGCTAGGGTACTTGCTCAACCCTATTGTGGGTAATTGATGGGTGTTGCCATCTAGGGTTAGATTGATTATGGGTGTTTTCTATTTGGGTTGATTTTATATTTTTATTTAGAATTGGTGGTTGCAAACACTGATACAAGCTTTGTGGGTTTAACTCTTCTTGAGAAATAGAGTCTATGACCCCAAAATTGATCCAACAAGGAATTGGGATGGACTTATGAGAAATGATAGTCCCAATTAACGAGTTACATCTCGAGAGAGTAATCACCCTACTTGAACCCTAGTTGCTTGGTCTAATTTGCCTACCCATTTGGACTCGAGAGAGTCAATAGGGAAAAATCACTCTCTCTACCGAGAGTTGTGAGAGTGGGTAAAATTGTGCAATGGTTATAGAATAAGTCCCAAACATGTCAATCGAACCTAAGTAACATCTACCCATCAATTAGCCACCTAGGTAGTGTCACGACCCTAGTGCCCTTATTCCCATTAGATACAACTTAGCAATATTCTCGTAGCATAATTTAGTGGTAATCGTTAGTTTTATAAAACTAGTTATAATTCAAAAACACAAAAATGTTTGAAGTGACATTAGAAGTACAAACACATCTCTAGGCTAGGCAGAAAATCCAACTCCGTCTCTAGCTCCCTGAAGAAAATCGATCCCGACCATCTTATCGGGTAAAAGCTATTACGACCCGCTCTTCCTACCTTGGTGTAGAATCAAGTTGGTAGCGATCAGCAGTGTCCAGGCAGCCATCTTTGCAATTTGCCAGCCATACTAGTGCAAACTGCCCGCTTTCTCACCGGCATGGTGTTGCATCTGCACTCTCAATTGGTGGAATAAATGTAGGCCAATAGCATGCACAACATGTAAAATATAAAATATGGAAGGCTAGTTCACACTTACAAGTAAGAATACCAAATAACATACGAGTGCCTCGTGCCTCCCCGCGTATGGTACGTGTCGATCGCCAGCTCGATGAATAGGATTCTCGACAAAAAATTAGGTAACATCGCGGTACCATCCCATATAAGCCTGCTCAGTATCTGGCAGGCTCGGTGAAGGATGGGCAGAATCAGGTCATATCGTCGGTCCCAAGTATCGATCTACTCCTCTAGCCATACCAAATCGTCATCCACCCTGGCATAATTATCCCACTGATAATATATAGTCTGCTAGGTGGTCGGTGTCGGTACGAGCTGCATATGGAAAAACTTGCCAAGTACCCGCTCGGTGGCATGATGCTTTGCAATATTATTGCAGATCAACGGGGTGGACGAGGCCCCCATAAGTTAGAATATGGAGCAATAACTTGGCATGCCAGCTTTCAAAGTGTCGCTATATGTCATCTGGATGAACTATTAAGTAAGAACATAAAATGTGAGTATATGCAACACATGTGGAGCTATGACAAGTAAACCTAGATATATTTACATATGCGCCATCTAGCAAATCCAAGATATCCCGACACAAGGAGAGATTATGTTGAGCCTCGTACTCACGTGTATGTCCCCATCGGAGAACCACCTCCTAGCTAGAAGGAGCAACGGAGGTGGTATATCCGTAACTAGTGGTGGTAGAGGTGGATGCAACTACAAGAACTGCTCCCAGGCCCAAACCTACCATAAAACGTTGACATAAATTGAAGATATACTATTACTATGTATGTTAAAATGAATAGAGTATTCAAATATGTTATCACCTATAGTAGCGGAAAAAATCCAACAATGTCACACTGGGTGTCCATGCTCACCCAGCACATCGGCATGTACAAGTAGATGAGAACAGCAACACCCAACTGTACTGGGGTAAATTATCTAGTTGCTCAAGATGATGAAGAAATATCAAGCTGACTAGGTTCTCCGAAGTGTTCGGGAGCAAGACCCCTCCAAATATAAGGAGTAGCAGCAACCTCGCATACCAGTGAACATTGTAATTTGGTACCATCGATGTCAGGATGCAATGCTCCAAATACTGTCGAATAGTCATCAATGAAAAATGACTGGTCCCAGCCAATACATTCTCATTTTCTGGCTGAAAATCAGTAAGTCGCTGCAGCATGTCCGGGTACCGCACACGTGTCATCTCTCTTATGCCAGACGGTAGATCAATAGAGAGTATGTCAATAGGTAGCCCATATAAAACCTCCACATCCTGCAGTGTGATGGTGGCCTCACTAATGGGCAGGTCAAATATGTACGTCTCTGGTCGCCACCACTTTATTAGAGCCGTGACCAAAGACCAATCGAGATGCAGCTGCCCAATCTCAAAAATCTAATAGAAACCTGTCTCCTGTAGGCGTGTGACTACACATGAATGGAGAACTTTGTCATGCAGAAAGTCTCATATGTCATCCAATCTCCTAACGCGGAGAGTCCGGGTCAGTAACTCTCCCTCCCATATGTGGGCGGACATATGATCGCCTTGTAATGATAGTAGCTCATCGCTGGAATGTCCGGGATGGATAGCTGGTGTCACACCTCCTTTTTTACACCACCCCGAAGTTAGTACAAGGGAGTTTTTCCAATTTAAATGAAATTATTCAAAATAGGATTATTTATTTGATTTTTTATTCAGAGTCGCCAGTTGAGATAGGTTTGTTTTCCGGTTTCCCAAGTCACAGGTTTATTTTAAATCCCAAATCGAGGAAGATTTCAACTTTCCTTTTGAAGTCTGTGAACCAGAATTTTGAGTAAGGAATTCTGTTTACCCGAGAGAAGGTGTTAAGCACCCCCGAACTCCGTGGTTCTAGCACAGTCTCTTAAACTATCATAATTTGCCTATTATATGATTGTAATACATGTTTGAACCTATGGTGCAATTTTAAATTATTTATCGCTTTTTATTAATTTTAGAAAGATTGAACATCGTTTAAAACGTGTCATTGGATTGTGTCAGATGAAATACACCCGCAATCTGGAACACATCTTATTCAAAATTTTGGGACTTGGATTCGGGTCATACGAAATGCACACCCGAGTTTAATAATGTAAAATTATTAAAGAACGCGCCTCAAGCGACTAATGGCGCTGTAAACTTTGCGTCAGGCCATAAAAATTTGCTAAATGGCACGTCCCTAGTTCTAAATATTTTTAAAGATATAATAAAATGGGGTCACGCAATTTGTAACTTTATTTGGCGTGGCTCACCTCAATTTTATTTTAAGGACATTCGAACTAAAGTTCGGAGAACTAATGTGCTATTACTGTTCATTATGATTCACATTCATTCAAATTGGAGAAGCCTAGATATGGAAGATTAAAGGGTAAGAACTTTATCAAGCTTTGGGGTAATAGCTCATTTTAATTAAAAGAAAAGTGATGGTCGAGGACTAGGCCTTGCATGAGGCCCAGCATGTTATACACTTGGGAACTATTCTAAAGGGTGATTTCAACATCTTATATTGGGCTCAAGAGCAAGCCCATTTGAGGAATTGATTATCCTCCATAGACCATGAGGTCCCCAGACCATGCCCGAAAAGTACATTACCGACATTTGCATTTATCAAACAACTTGCTTTAAAACAGCCCCTACCAGCTAATGATTGAAACTTACAATTAAACTATTCTAAACACTAATAATGAAATAATTGTCAAACCCCTGCCGTTTAGAGATACAAAATATTTTTATCACTTTAGAGACAAAATAATTAACTAAAAGGAAACATTTCCTAGTAAACATTCATATCAGCGCATCAATACACTTAACTTGATCAAAACTAGGGTGGCCTCTTCAAATGAACATTAAATCCATGCATTGAAAGCAAGCCTGCTACTGAATGGTACATGATTCTCATGGGTTCATGTAACGACCCGACCGTTCATTTTGAACTTTTGCACTTTGATCGCCGAGCTTTTTGGCATGACTTGCACTTTGCAATGTATTATGACTGATGTAGATTGTTGATTCTGGTTTCAGGAAAATCGGAATGAATTTAAAGAACAGTTTCGGTTGAAAGCTTTGAATATGAAAGGTTGACCAAGAGTTTACTTATTTGTAAAAGAGCTCGGAATAGAATCTTTATGATTTGGTAAGCTTAGTTAGGGGATTTTTGACTTAGGAGTGTGATCGGAATGCATATTGGAGGTCTGTGTCAAGTTTTTAGGCTTGAATTGATGAAATTGAGATTCGGTGTTTTCTGGTTGATAGGTGAAATTTTGATATAAGGTCGAAATGAAATTCCAAGAGTTGCAGTAGCTTTTTTGTGTCATTTTGGATGCGTGTGCAAAATTTCATGTCATTCAGACGAGATTTAATAGACTTTTTGATGGAAAGCATAATTTAAGAGTTCTTGGAGTTCTTAGGCTTCAATCCTATGTTAAGTTGGCGATTTGATGTTGTTGTGAGTACTCCGAAGTTTTGAAAAGGTTTCAACAATGTCATGGGACGTGTTGGTGCATTTGGTTTGAAGTTCCGGAGATTCCGGGATAGGTTCCAGGATGTTTCATGCCGAAAATCATAGATGTAGCAAGTCTAGAAGGGTTTCAGGCCTCACCCACACGGTCCACACAAAGTGAAGTGCGCCCGCGATGAGTTCTTTGAGGACCGCAAAAGATGGAGTGCAGCCGCGGTAGGTGCTGTGCGGACCGCACAAAATGGTGTGCGGCCGCGGATAAGAGCTTTCGATTGGTCCTACTTCGGAAGCTCATATCATTTTATGTACAAGATATTTTGAGATAATTCAAAAAAAAGTTTGTAGGCCTTTGTGTCTACTTTCCATAAAGATAAGGATCTCACAATTTGGACATCTGTAGTAAATATTATCGCCAAAATACTAAAGCCTATCATCGTAGAGAAAACCTGTGTGGCCACGGTCGTTTTGGTACAGACCGCACTGGTTTGTGCGGAACGCACTGGTTTGTGCAGAACGCACTGGTTTGTAAGGACCGCGGTCAATTTTCTTCAGCTGAGGTGGAAATCATGGGGGCTACTCTATAAATACGAGATTTTGGGTTTTATTTGATATTTTGACCGAGAGAGCTCGGATTCTGGAAATTTTTTAAGGTTCAAGGAATTCATCGGGGTAAGTGATTCTAACTCAGATTTGGCTAGAGTATGGTTAGACTCGGGAAAGTATAAGGATTCTTGTTTTGTAAATTTTGTCAAATTTCGAGAAGTGGGTCTAGGGCTCGGGTTTTAGTAATTTCGGGATTTATGCCCGTTATTGATTGTTCTCACTTGGGCTTTGTTCCCTTATCATATTGTGATGTATTCGCTCTGATTTGATAGACTCGACGCACGTGAAGGTCGATTTGAGGGGGCAAAGGCATCCTGAGCTAGAGATTTCACCGGTTCGAGGTAAGTAATGATTGTAAGTATTGTCCTGAGGGTTTAAAAACCCCGGATTACACATCGTTGCGTTATTTTGAGGTGACTTACATGCTAGATGACGAGCGTCAGGTAGAGCACCGCTGGGGATTGTGACATAGTCCATCCCGAGCGATCATTTTCATGCGTAATTGATACTTAATTGTTTGATTTTGCTATATTTTGTGTTGTAGGCCATATTTGGGGCCTTTCCCGACTTGTTGATACCCTTAGGGGAACTTTTACTATCTTTCCTCACTCTATTTGTTTGAAAGCATATCTCGGTCATATTTTTACCTGTTATTACTCAAATTTGGCTTTATCACAATATTCCCAAAAGTTTAAAAACTGTTTTGGACTGAGTTCCCAATTTTTACTGAGATAGACCGAGGGTTTTATGGTGATATTGAGAACTGAGATAGACAGGGGGTATGTGTCTGAGGGTGAGGTTAATGACTGAGAGAGGCCGAGGGCTGTGAGGAATATATATCCATGGATCGGGCAGCACACAGCAACAATATACATATATGTATATGGATCGGGCTGCATGCTGCAGCAATATATAAATATATGTATATGGATCGGGTTGCACGTCGCAGTGATACTTATATAGATCAGGCTGCACGCTGTAGCGATATGTTGGATCGGCTTCACGCCGCAGCAATATTGCGCTAGGGCTGTAAGGGGCCCCTCTCGTAGTCTGCACACCCCTAATAAGCGTTGTCGATGAAATATATAGATCGGCTTGTATGTCGCAGCAATATATGGAACGGGTTGCACGCTGCAACGGTTACTATACGGTACCTATTGAGCGTGAATGCTGAGCGTGAGTATTGTTTGGTAAGATATGAGTCACGAGTGACAGAGAGGCTAGCCCGAAGGACGATGGATATATTCATACACATGAGTGACATTTTTCCTGAAAGGCTTGTTTATGAATTTATTGATTTCACTCCTCATAAAAGCAAGTTTCTATCTAATATGTTGATTTATTGATTGTTTTCACTCATCTTTATATTGAGCCTCTGTCGAAAGTTGAACAAATGTTTTAAAATAACTTTTTTTTAAATTGGGGTTTACGAGATGTTCCAAAATTAACCACTGATTTGGTATTTGGCTTTTTCCATCGAGATTTCAAGTTATGAAGTGTTTATGATTATTGTTTTGCCCGAGGGGCTGTTCTATTGCTCAGTCTTTATTTACTCTTATTACTTAATGGTTGAAGTACTCACATTACTCCCTGCACCTAGTGTGCAGATGTAGGTATATCGGAACACGATAGCGGGTGTTGATTTGCTCAGACGCGGAGTTATCAGAGTTAGCAGGTGGCTGCATGACGTTCGTAGCACTACTTCGTTCCTCACATTGCTATTACTATATTTAGTACATTATTTTAGACTTCTTGTTGTATTCAGACCTTGATAGATGCTGATGACTAGTAATACCCCGATATCGGGCTTGTATGTTATTTTCGTATTTTATTCAGACTTGTATTATGAAATATTAACCAATTAAAGGTTTAATAATGACTCTTAATACTTAAGGGGCTAATGTAAGTATTGCATTGGCTAGCCTCGTCTTTACGAGAGGCGCCATCACGATCGGGCCAGATTGGGGTCGTGACAAGTTGGTATCAGAGCCTAGGTTACTAGATCTCACGAGTCATGAGCGCGTTTAGTAGAGTCTCGTGGATCGGCATGGAGACGTCTGTATTTATCCTCGAGAGGCTTTAGGACCTTTACGAAAACTCCCCATTCTTGAATTCTCATCGTGCATTCTTGATTCAGCTTGAAAGTTAACTCTTGAAATCCCTTCCACGTATTCGCATTTGTACGTGAGTGCTCAGTGTCGGATAAGCCTTGATGGCTTGTGATTCCCCGATCGACGGGCGAGATGTGATCCATATGAGTTGATGTTGGGCCAGTCTGGAGGACTTGAGGCCGGACATTTGCCTATGTCTTGATCAACGAGGTGCTGATTGTGTGAGCAACTATTTTGAACTTATATGTTCAGTGTTGCCCCTATTAATAGAAGTAACGGCTGGATAGCTATATGATTGTGAGCATGTGATTTTTGCCTCGCTCGAAATATTCCTATAGAATCCTTAAAATTAGGATTCTTCTATTACTATTAGAATTAATTGAGTGATTTTGTGTTTATTTGCCTTTTTGTATATTTTTTAATTAACATAATTCATAAAAAATACAAAAATAGCATGTTTGCATTTAGGACATAATTTTTACATTCTTTGGGTTATTAGTTAATTCATATTGTAAAATGAGGAAAAATAATAAAAAATTGGTTGTTCTTACATTTGTTTAATTTTCTTTTAAAATTTAGAATTTAGGTTATTTTAGAGGTTAATTAGTTTATTTTGTGGAATATAAAGCTGGTTTGGTTTATTTTTATTTTTGTTATTAAAATCTAAAAAAAATAATAAATAAAAATATAAAAAGGGAAAAATACATATAAATTGGGTCTCTTAATGAAAGACCCATGATTTGGGCTATAATTTCGGAGACCAAACCACCAGAACCATCAAAATTGGCCCAAACCCAAACACCATACCTGTTCCAGTTAGAAGGGACCTCAAAACAACATCGTTTGACGTCCATTTGATGTCAGTCTTCCATCACCCCTCATCCCACGGCCCACATTTGATCTCACAATTATAATAAAAATATTCGAAAACCTTCCCAAACCCTAGAGACATAATCACCTTCCTCGTACCAAACCATTCACTAGTGTAACACCACCGCGACACCATCGTCTCTCCACCCTCCGCCGCTGGCGCCGTAACTCTAAATCCACCAAAATTAACACCATCTACTCCCCATCTTCTACTCTTTCCAACCCCCCAAAAATCAACCCTCAAACCCCGGCCAAACCCCTCGAATATTCGTCCAAAGGAGCGAACTTCTTTGCCACCAAAAACACACCCTATACTTCCCTTTGCCTCCTCTACCCATAATTGAACCCCACTTCCATCAAACAACTCTGAAACTTCTCGAAATTTAAATCTAAAATTGACCAATTTTGAGAAGGCTGCCCAAACCCGATTTGAGTTCCCAAATGAAGTTGCATGCTTGTTCTAACCAAGAACAAACATGTAACTCTATTTGGGAATTCAATTCAAACCCAGTCAAGTATTGAAGACCAAGGTCAGTGAGTTTCATCATCATTTTTGATTGTTTTCATTTTTATTTTTATTTCTCTTGTTTGATAATTAAGTTTTGTATTATTTCTGATTTTTTTAGTTTAAGGGAAAGTTTTGATCACGTTTAGTTCCTAGCTACCTGAGTATCCATTTCCTTTTTGACTCGATTTTTGGTTTCTGTAATGTTTTATTTCTCAATTGAATCATATTTTTATTTTTCTTCGAATGATTCTTGTTTTAATTTATGGTTCGATTTTTTTTAGTTCAGTTAGAAATTTCTAATTATTCATTCTGCTTAATTGAACTTGACTGTGTTTTTGTTTTATTAGAAGTAATTTTCAGTCCGCTTAGTATAGTGTTGGTTGCAGAGGAACATCTAGGTTCATTGATTTTAATAATACACGATTTCTGCTGTTAATTGATATTAGTTTGTTTGGATATAGCTTTTTAGTTTTGGTTAGTATAAACTAAAATAATTAGTTCAAATTTAAGTGTTGATTGGGTATAGCTGATTGATCCAATATTGACTGACCATAGTAATTGAGACCAAGGGGTTGGGTTTAGTTGATGTAGGTCTGGTAATTTCATAATAAGAGTAAGGGTAGTATAGGTGTTCCATAAATATAAAATAATGCTAGAATTCCTTCGACTCTTCTAGAAGAGAGCCTTAGTCTAAAATTCAGTAGTTCTGGTTCAGTAACTTGAGAAACCAGTCAGAAAATAAAGGACTAAGTGAGTAAAAAACTGAGAATTAAAAGAGGGACCAATAGTTAAAACAAAAATAAAGCAGTTGCCCTAGGCTTTGGCTATAAAAAGTGCGCCCTAGTGCCTTCATTCAGAATCTTTTACACAATCTAAAATCTCTGAAAATTCCCAGAAAAATTTTGAACACAAAAATCCTAAAAATTCCTAAGTGAAGTCCAACAGTTAAAACATTTCAAAAATTTAGATATGGAATTCAATTCTTGCAATTCCAATCCCAAAAATCAGAAATGTTACTTAGTCAAAATATTTGAAAGTTTCCTTCAAAATTAAGGCATTTAGAGCTTCAAAAACAACAAAAATTTTAAAAAGTACTGTTCCATTTGAGGCTAAGTTGATTTCACATTCTGGTTTTTGGATTTACATCATTTAATTTAGGTTTGGTTATTGAAAATTGTTGGAGGTTCCCTGGTTTGAGTTCAAGTTGTTTTAAGGTCAATCAAAGGCTGATTTGGTTCATTTTGGTGTGGTACTAATCTAGGTTACTAAATTGGTCCTATTGTTGTGTGGATGTTGGTTTTTGACTGTTGATTGCTGTTTCTCATTGCTGATTCCTGTTTCCTTATATTCTGCTTCATTTCCAGGTATTTTTCAAATCCATAGTGGACCAAAGCTAAGGAAATTTTTAATGGAAGCTTCCACCTGAAATGAAGAGTGTTCAAATTTTGAGTTCCTATGAGTCCATGTGTTTTGTTATGAAAAATTGGTCATATCAACCTCATGTTCAGCCTGTTTTTATATTTTATGTTAGATTATATAGTGGCAACATTTAAACTTTGATGAATTGGAATTTCTGATAACCTGTATAATTGGACATTTGGACTGATACTTAGGTTTATGCATTCAGTTAGTAGAATGTTTTGCCAACATCATAGCTGATTTAAGTGTTCCAATCATGCTTAGTTGGAAGACTGAATTTAAAATAGAATTGTGGTTCAAAGTAGCATGAACATTTTTATGGAAAATCAGTATCTCTTATAAACGTATAATAACAAGCTATGTGAATTTAATCATTGTGTGTTTGTGAAAGGGTAAAATTCAAAATAGTGCTTTTCAATTCGACAAAGTTTGATGCATCAGTACACTCATTGACTTACACATTAATATGAAAATCATTGTTAGATAGTTATCCAAATGTCTAAGCATGTTATGTATTAGTGAGTTTAAATAAACTAGGCTGGTTGATTTATTGAGATCTGGTGACTAATCGAATAACAACACATTTGATAGCACACTTGTTAACATGCCCAAGTTTATTCAGTTTTGGCCTGCTATGAGCCTAGGAAGCTCAATCTTTGTGTAAATAAAGATTTGGGCTTGTAATTGAGCCCTGCTTCTGAGGCATATTCGAAAAAACAGAAGTTTTGCATAGCGGATTTACTGAGGTTCAGCTAATGTAAAATGGATTTATAAGTTTGGATCCTCAAGTAATATATTATCAATTCATTAGGCCCATGTAGAGACAAATCCAATAGAAAAAATAATAGTTTGCTCTAGGGTTGGCCTTAAAATAATAAAACAAGGTGCACCGCGCCAAATGGAACCTATGGATTTTGCGGCCCTCTTTAAATATTTTATATAAAAAATACGTAGGAATTTGGGACATGCCGTTTAGCGAACTTCACAGCTTCCCGCAAAGATAATAACACACTAGTCGCTTTTAGGCGCGTCTTTAATAATTTTATCTTCCTAAGTACGAATGTGAATTTATGTGACCCAAATCCAAATCTCAATGGAGTTGAAATATTTCAAAAACCGCGGGTGTATTTATGTGACGTGATCCGCGGAATGTTTTAACGATATTTTAATTTTTTTTTAAATTATTAAAAGCGATAAATATAATTTAATATTACACCATGGGATGAACATGCACAAAAATCAGAATATTTAGCCAATTATAATAGTTTAAGCGACCTTGGTAGAACCATTGGATCTGAGGGTTCCTAACACCTTCCCTCGGGTCAACAGAATTCCTTAGAATTTCTGGTTCTCTGACTCCATTTGGGCAGTCGAAAATTTCCTCGATTTGGGATTCAAAACAAACCGGTGACTTGGAAAACCAAAAGACAAGCCTATCGCAAGTGGCGACTCTAAATAAATAAATAATCCCAATTCGAATAATGTCACTTTAATTGGAAGAACTCCCTTATACGTTTTATCCTTCGAGGTATCCGTGTAAAAAGGAGGTGTGACAATGATGAGTATGTTAGTACTACAAAATGTACCTATGTGACTTGGAAGTGACGAGAAAGGTCTGCTAGATGATAAAAGAACTATTAAGTGTTTGAATTCTATCCCGATTCGAGGTATAGCCCCGAGTTATGGGCGTGTGAAGGATCTTTTCATGTTTTCTAGTTGAGAGTGAAGAATATTTTATGTTGCGGTATGAGTTCAGACTCAGGAATACTAAGTGTTGTGTACAGTTTATGGCAGTGGAAGGTATACAGAAATGTTATATTGAGGCGAAGAAGGTGGGTTATATCCTGTGGAGTGTTCCGAAGTGGTGTGACCCCTATGTGTATGTTAGAAGACATCATGTGTAATTGAAACGTGCGTGTTGAAATTCGAAATTTCAGTTCGCTTAAGAGAGTGAGCTTAACTGTTGTGGTGATTAATGCGAGATTTGCAAAAGATTTACAGTACTAGATGATCTGTGTTTTTACAAAATTATAAATGATTTGAATTTAATCTCACTTTGGTATTCTGGCACCAATAAAGTATAAATGTTATGAGTTATAGAGTGTACTCTGATCTATGGCTTCGAGCCAAGTGGGGAAGGTTGCTATTGATTAGCTAATTGCTTGGTTATGTGATATGTTGGTTCCAATTTGAGGTGTGTGGTGAATCAGTTTTGGTTGCGGGGATTTAGCCCGAAGATGGCTCGACTAAAGGAAATTTTTGACTAAGGAACATTATGTGCTGCAGTTTCAGAAGTGTCAATGAGGAGCTAGTTGTTCGGTTCTGTTGATCGGGTTAAGTGTAGTATGAATATAATGAATAACACTCGAAAATAGTTCTAATGTGTTCAATATGCTTCATGTAGAAATTGGGTATCTCAAAATCGTATATGTGGTTAGAAATTGAGTTTCTATTGGAAGAGTTCAAGACTTGTGGTATTTCTATGTTAAATATGGGATTTTATGGATTAGTATAAGGAAGATAAAGGTAACATATTTATATTTGCGTGAAATTCTTTAGAGTAAGGTGCTTTGGAATCTGGTGCTTTTGAAAATATTTAGGAGAGTATTCAGCGGTTTATGAGTTTCGGATAGTGTGGTTTTGTACTTAGGTCTCGTGTGGTAAGCCTTGGGTTGAGGAATTTCGGTGCTATAGTAAGGAGGAATATCAAGTTGAAGATGAATCAAAAGAAAATTTAGATGGACAGAGTAGCTTGATAGTAAACCGGATCGATATGGTAAGGATATGATTAAATCTTTGTGTGTGTTCAAGGTAATGGGTTCATACAAGTATTTCGTAGCAATGCTCTTGGGTTTTGACAGCTTCCTTAACTTGGTCTAATTAGAAGGATTCAGTCCTGGCGGTTTAGTTTGTGCAAATGGAATTGGGAGAGTTCTTGTTGATTTCTATCGTAGTTGGAGATGTGTATTTTCTATGAGTATGAGAAGAATGGGGTACGTAATGATTTTCTTCTAGATGGGATCAATGTAAGTTCTTGGCTAGATGGGTTACAATGCAGTTCTGAAAGGGAGTTCATAAAAACTCTTAGGTCGCAGGAAGCCTCAGATGATTAAGGAAATGATACTAGTAATTGAAAATGATTTGACGATAGTCTATGTTTCAGTAAAAAGGGCAATGTGATTAAGTTGACTGTACTTCGGTAGTTTTGTGACACTTCTTATCATATCGTCTGCCGACATTCGAGTTTGCTTGGCAGCACAGAAGAATCTTAGAGTATCTCTCACGGGATGATTGAGTACTAGATGTGAGAGGCGGAAGCGGGATCAGATATGGTAATTCGTGTGTTTTATGGAATTGGAGACTGGAAGTTCTCATATACAGGTTGGCTTATGGTTGTGGATGGCAAAATGTGGGTAAGTTAGTCAACTATTAGTATGTGCTATGATTCAGTCATCGTGGACCTTCAAAGAATTATTTACATGTTGTGGTCGTTGGAGTTGATGTATGGTCCATTGGTGGACCTATGCGGATATGTGTCCGGCATCGAGAGGGTTTAATATACTTCGAATTGTATTGTTAAGAGATATGTTGATTCGATTGTTATTGAGCTTATTAGTGATCTAGGGAGGTCTATGAGTCATCTTTCTGTGTTGCGAGACATTATGATTTGTTGGTTATGGGCACACATGGTATGGTTTATTTGGGGTATCAGAGTGGAAGTCGAGCGGGAAAAGTAATTGGGTGTTGTTCACTGAAAGGCATATTGGTTATGTCCTAACGGGTTGCATGGCATATGCCACTTGCATCACTTTGGGTGTAAAGATTTACTTTGGTTCTAAACATAAAATTGTGCATGGTTGTCGATTTCGAGCATAGTGACTTGAGGTGTTCTATGTGGAGCAGTGTTTGGATAGGATTGTACGTTGCAGCAAAGCTGCGTAGAGATATAACCTTGAGGAGTAGATTTGTGTGTTCTATTTCTATAATGTGAGGCGGGTTCTCAGCCTTGTGTTGTGATGGTACTGGTGAGCTTGAGGTACAACTCTTTTGTTTGAGTCTGTATCATGATGTGAGTTTGCTCAGATTATTGCTTATTAGTGCGTGTACTGCGCAAGTTGTAGCCTTAGCCTGTCTTGGTGTGTCATGTCACCAGAGTAATTGTGTTGGATTAGATGAGGTCGTTGGGGTCTGTAATGAATACAAAAGGATTTCAACATGTTTGATGGATATATATCGATGTTTGGTTCAGAAATTTGCAATGGTCCTTGCCGAGGGAGAAGTAACCTTATGGATGGCTGATCTGAGAAATGATTATGGTTTATTGTGTATTTCATTTATCATTGGCAGTATATGGAAGTGTTGGAATGAGACTTTAGTTGATAAGAGGAATTCTTCCAATATTCAGGTTTTGTATGCAGCTGTTATGAATAGAAGTTATCGCTACATGTGTTTCAGTTACGTGGTGTATCAGAATTGCACTTGAAGTTGCATGCAGGGGTTATTACAGCTGGTGTGAGGATGTGATTTTTTCCTTATAGAAATTTCTCCTATATATTCAAAAACAAATCATTTCTTTTATTTGTTTTCAATTTTGTGGATTTCATGGCATTTTTCGTCAATTGTTTACATTTTGTTTGCGCATTTTAATCAGTGAAAAGTACAAAAATATATTGCATGTGCATTTAGGAGTTAATTTCACATATTAAGAATTATTCAGTAATTAGTAATTTTATAAATCAAATATAGCTTGCTCTCTTAATTTTGAACTTGGATTTTTAGGTGATTTTTATTTTAGTTTCACTCTAATTAATTGTGATAATAATTATAGAGGATGATCAACATTTAAGTTTTGGATTTATACATAATTAAGGCTTTTAATAAATTTAGAAAATCAAAAGAAAAATGAAAAAACAAGTGAAAAGAATTCTGATAATTCAACTTAATAAAGAATACACAATTTGGGCCAATTTTTAAAATCAGCCCAAAAATTAAAACCCGGCCCAACCCAATTGTCCCACCCTACCCGGTCCAGCTCAAGAGACGCCAAACTAGGGGTGTTCATTGGGCGGATTGGGCGGCTTTTTACTCTAACGGTTTGGCTTAACGGTTATCGGCTTTTAAATGTATTCATCCGTTAGCCACCCGATAAGATATCGGGCGGATTGGTATCGGGTTAGCTCTTATCGGGCGGTTACTGGGCAGTTTATCGGTTTAATACCTAAGGGCTCAAATATATTCTGTCCGCACACTAGGACATAACTAAAATTTCCTGTGCATGACATTCAAAGGCATCTGACCTTGCCATGGATTTTACAATTGACAATGAAACAAAGAAAAAGAGAAGATAAGATACATTGTCAGGTTTACAACAATTGGTCACAAATTTTTCAAGATACAGTGCGCCCATAGCATAGGCAAGAAAGATAAGAGGTTCTTTCCCCACTTCTCCTGCAACGAAAACCAAAGTTGACACAAGTTAACTCTCTCAAAATAAAATGAAAATGATAAAGTCTCATAATATATTAGTCTGAGAACTACAACCTTGCTAATAACAGAACCTAGTCAAAGCAAAAGAATCATAGAGGCAATACGAACTGGTCGCAAGTAAGACTGGGTGCTGGTGTTACACTTGCATCAGGTTAGGTAGGGATAACAAAGTGACTGAAAGAACCTCTACCTTTAGAGAACCTACTGTATAGTAATTTGGTATTTGGTATTTTTATTATACACTTATACTTATTCATTTTTAAGGTTTTTAGTTTTTTATATTTAATATATATAATTATATAAATAAAAATAAATTTTATATATATATACATATATATATATATATATATATATATATATATATATATATATATATATATATATATATATATATATATATATATATATATATATATATATATATATTCTTAACGGGTTAACGGATTACCCGTTAAGAAAATTGAATAATCCGCCCCCAATCTGATAAGCCGTTAATAAAAAAATTTTAATTTGTTCCCCGTCCGTTAAGCCATTAAGCCGTTACCACTAAGCCATTAAGCTTCGGTTTCGGATCGGTTTTCGGTTTCGGATCGGTTTTGAACACCCCTACGCCAAACGACGTCGTTTGGCCTTTCATCTTGACTGTCCATGGCCTTAATCTAACCGCCCACGTGGAGCCTTGTTTTTAAAATAAAACTGTCCAAACTCAGTGTAATGGCTTTAGAGACATGAGGGGTCTTCCTTGCACAAATATACCGACAACCTCCGAACCGCCCTAACACCAATGCCCGCCAGCCGCCAGAAATCTCCGCTTCCACCGGCGCAACGCCAATGCCTCCGAGACATACACCTTAGAACCACCTCACTCTCCTCTTCCCAATCCCATAAATATCGCCCATCGAATAACCGCCGAATTGCTCGAATATTCGTTTAAAATACGGCAGCTCCACCGTCTACGGCGGTGACTGGTGGCAATCAACCTCCAAATCATCACCAATGAACCTCCTCACTATCCTTACCGTAACCTTGCCAGTGATTACCCTGAAACATGGCCACAACTCGCCAAATATACGCCTGAAGATGGCAGCTCCGCCATGCACGGCGGTGGCTGCCATCCAATACCCTTCAAACACCACACCCACCCTCTTCTAGCCCTTATCCACCCAAAAGCCCACTCTAAACTCACTCAAATGGTCCCAGAATTCCTCGAGTGTCGGCACCAACCAATTGAAGTTAAATCCAAGATTGGAAATCACTCGAGGATTTTGATTGACTCCGGTAGTGATAGTATGAAGAAACCTGATAAGTCCACATTCTTCTTTTAGATTTAGTTATTGTTTCTCTTGTGCCTATGGTTTTTTGCCTGTTCTGAACAAGTTAGGGCTGTTAGTGCAAATTTTAATTGGTTTTAGCAAAATCTTGATTTCTTAAGCTGATTATATGTTAGTTTCATTTATTATTGTGCCCCAGCATGTTTGTTCCTGAGATCAATTCCTATGAAACAAAAAATTAAATTCATGTCTTTTGTTTGCACAATCCGAATATTCAGGTGTTTTGTGTAAATGGTTTTTCCTAATTCATGAATAATGTTAGAGTAATTGAGTTATCATGGAATCAGTGAGTCCATTGTTCCCCTTTTCATCTTTTATTATTTTGTTTTTGTTGATCCTGTTAGTAATCAGTTTATTCCATGTTAATTAATTGGTCTTGACAAATCCCAAACTTGTCATCTTTGGTTTATATGTTGAATGGTAGTTAATGGAACTGAGTGATAGATTTTGTTTGACGCCAGCAATACCATGCTCGACCTCTGAAATTGAATGCAAGTAGAAAAGGGTCTGGACTATTCAGATAATTGTTCATTAGTGTTAGTGATCTCCTGATCATTTTAAGTTCACAAGGTCGATTAATGACTAGCATGTTTGGAAGAACCTATTGCTAAGTTTTGAATAAACTTATTGGGTTTGAATTTCTAGTTGATGGCTGAATTTGGACTGTTTGTCTTTGAGTGAGTGTTATTTGGATTGGATACAGCTGTTAGGGTTAGGAAATTTGTCTTAGGAGTTAATTGTGACACCAATAGATAATTGAAGGGTAGCACAGGATTTGTACATTCATTTCTGATAATTTAAAGGCTATTAAGGGCAATATGGACTTTTCAGGTTGTTACTGGTAATATTCGAAACAAACAAGGGTAATATAGGTAGCATCTAAAGGATAGAAAATGGTAGAAGTATTTAGACCCTTCTAGAAGGGGTCTTTAATACAAAATCGGCAACATTGCTGCAGTAACTTGGGAAACAACAAGTCATGAAATGAGGGTTCAAATAGGTAATATCTAAAAATTCAAGAGTAACTTAAGGGCAAAGCATAATAAAAAATGATGCCCTAGTTTTCTGGCAATAAAAAGGGGTTGGCAAATCTGGAAAAGGCATCTCTATAATTCTCTTAAAATTTTGAAGCTGAAATCCATAAATTGTTGCTGTTCCATTACTCATCATAGTAGTCATTGATCACATCGTGTTTGGAGACCATTTTTTCCTCAGTTAGTATGGAAACAATCGAGTGTGGCTGATAGAAATTTGGTTCTAAAGTTGTTGTGGTCCTAGCTTGTTTGAGATCTCATTATTTCACTGTTGCATTGCCTTCCTGGGGTTTGAAATTTGAAATCCGAAGTTGCTGGGGTTCCTATTTGTCTTTGGGGTATACATTTGGGTATAAGCTGTCTCTGCTGTGTCATTGTTGTGGCTGAATCTATTGACCTCCATTTTTTATTGCATTGTGATTTCCAGGTACACTTACTAAGACTGATGCAAATGTAGAAATCCAATTGATATTTTAGATAAAGTCAGCTGCAAAATTTGGCTATAAACTTGTTTTCTATTGTTCTTACATTTTGAGTAGATTCCCTGATTTAGTTAAGTTTTCTGAATGTAAATAAATCTGGAACTGTTTGGACTGTTAAATTAATTATATTATTGGTAGTAGTTGTAATTTTATTCTAGGTTTCCTAAGTGTTGGATAAATTTAAGAACTATTTGGACTGTTAAAATTCATTATATGATATTTGTTAGTAATGCAATTTCATCCGAGATTTCCTAAGTGTTAGCTAAATTCGAGTTTGATAGGTGGTTTGTGTTGAATAAATTTAAGTTGAGCAGGTCATTTTGTTCACATCCATTTCGTGACATAAGAAGGCATGTAACCGTTATTTGTGCAATGCCAAGCCTGTTTGGGCTGATTGGGCCATCTGGCCTACCAACTTCAGTTTTTTACATATATATTCCTTGCGGTTCATCTTGGGTTCATTATAGGGCCCAAAACATAGTAATAAATAATTAACCGTCTCAATTGAAGGTTTAACTGAAAAGGTTGCCCTTAGACCCAGGATAGGGCTGTCAAGCTGGGTTCCGTTGAGGCCCAATTGATATATGAACTAATGCCACTCAGATGTGAGATCGACACTAAACTCTCATAGTTAACTTTTAGAATCACCTTTAGTAACAAATAGTCCTTTGGGCTATCTCTTGTAAAAAGCTGAGTCTAAAACGCATAGAATTTGAGACAATCCGTTTAGTAAACATCTACGGTTTCTCGCAAAGATAACAACGCGCCAGTCGTCTTAGGACGCGTCATTAATAATTCACTTTCCTAATTACAGGTGAACATTTATGTGACCCATATCTAAATCTCAACAAAGTTGGAATGTGTCAAAATCCGCAGGTGAATTTATGTGACGTGGTTCGAGGCATGTTCTAACAACGTTGCAATTCTCTTTAAAATAATGATAAAAGAGGTTTAAAGATACAAGCACATAAGTTAAAAAATGTTCTAAAATCAGATAATTTAAGCCAAATATAACAGTTGAGCGACTGTGCTAGAACCACGGAACCCGGGAATGCCTAACACCTTCTTCCGGGATAACAGAATTCCTTACTCAAATTTCTGGT
This sequence comes from Nicotiana benthamiana, assembly GCA_034376525.1. NCBI lineage: Eukaryota > Viridiplantae > Streptophyta > Magnoliopsida > Solanales > Solanaceae > Nicotiana > Nicotiana benthamiana. The sequence continues at coordinate 55,854,605 of CM067339.1, read as the reverse complement.
TCGCGGATAATAAACAGAGTCATTCTTTCCTCGATTCGGGACTCTATACAGTGACATGGGACACCATAAATCTCCCAAGTGGCGAATCTGAATTCTCTTTAATAATTGAATCATGTTTTGATTGTCATTTAATTGGAAAAACTCCCTTATCTACGCCCTTCACCGGGTCGTAGTGGTCAAAAGGAGGTGTGACAGCTGCTTAGGGCCTATTCACAGTATAGGCGTGAGGTTTTAATCGCATTGATGGTTTCACAAGTGGAAATGTGGTTCTATGATTTATGGGCTAGACTAGGTTGTGTAATTTCAGTTAAAATATGTTATCGGACCTATATGAGATACGGTGACGTGGGAGCACCCCCAAGTATATGCATGGTAAGGTTATTCAACGATTGGTTGGCTTTTAGAACAACTCTGGGTATGTTCGAGGTCGAATGTGCATTTAAGTGAGGGAGGATGCAACGACCCGACTGGTCGTTTTGAGCTTTTGCACTTTGATTCCGTAGTTCTAGCACGGTCGCTTAAACTATCATATCGACCTATTATCAGATTTTAATACATGCTTAAACCTACAATGCAATTCTAAATTATTTACCGTTTTTTATTAACTTTAGGAAGATTACCCACCGTTTAAAACGTGTCTTTGAATTGCGTCACAATAAATGCATCCGCAATCCGGAACACATCTATTAAATGTTTTGGGACTTGGATTTTGGTCACATGAAATGCACACCCGAGTTTAAGAATGTAATATTATTAGAGAATGCGCCTAAAGCGACTAATGCATTATTAACTTTGCGAGAGGCCATAAAAATTTGCTAAATGGCGCGTACAATTTGTGATTTTATTTGGCGCGGCGCACCTAAATTTTATTTTAAGTATTTTCGAACTAAAGTTCAGAGAACTAATGTGCAATTATTGTTCATTATGATTTACATTCATTGTAATTGGAGAAGCCTAGATATGGAAGATTAAAGGGTGAGAACTTCATCATGCTTTGGGATAATAGCTCATTTTAATTAAAACAAAAGTGATGGTCGAGTACTGGGCCTAGCGTGAATCTTAACAGGTTATACACTTGGGAATTATTCTAAAGGGTGATTTAAACACCTTTCCATATCGGGTTCAACAGCAAGCCCAATTGAGGAATTGATTATCCTCCGTAGACAATGAGGTCTCTAGATCGTGCCCGCAAAATACATTACCAATATTTGCATTTATCAAACAAGCTGCTTTAAAATATCCCCTACCAGCTAATGATTGAAACTTACAATTAAACTATTCTAAACACTAACATGTTAATATCCAAACCACGTATCAACTAAATGAATCCAAATCAGAGTTAAAATTTAAGCCAACATTTATAATGAAATAATTGTCAAACCCCTGCCATTCAGAGATACCAGATATTTTTATCACTTTAGGGACCAAATAATTATCTAAAAGGAAACATTTACATTCATATCAACGCATCTATACACTTAACTTGAGCAAAATTAGGGTAACCTCTTCAAATGAACATTAAATCCATGCATTGAAAGCAAGCCTGCTACTGCATGGTACTTGATTCTCATGGGTTAACATACATCTTTTCAGTCATTTAAAGGGAAAGAAATATCATAATAACTAAACATGGTGAAACTAACTACTCAGGCAGAATAATAAGATGTTGAATCCCAATGGAGCAAAGTAACCTGGAATCCTAGACCAATTATATGTCCCTCAATACAGTCCAAAGTTTCCAAAATGAAAGAACAACATGAATCCCAAAATACTTTCATAATAAAAGCTTCATGCAATTACAGCTTGTATATTTGCACGTCATCTCCTAGAGAACCAAGGAAAACCTAGAATAATGAAGCAAAGAAGTGAGGTATAGCAGATGAAAACAACACCAGCAGTAACAGGAGCTGGAATTAACAGCAATAACCACCTAGAGATAAGCAACAGAATTCAGTTTTAAAATGATTTCAAATCAGCAACAAGGTTAAATAGACCCAGCAACCAAATGTCAAGCCCAAAATCTTATCCAAACACTTGAATACCAAACCAAATTCAACTCATTTTTACCCCTTCTAGTTATTCAGGAAGCATTTTAGAGTAGAGAATTAAAGGATTCAGTTATTTTTAATAGAACAGTGAAATCTGTAAAATCTCTCAAAATCTGATCTATTTTAAGCGTTTTAATTCTATCACCTCCCACATCTTTTTTATTCTCAAAAATTCTCTCTCAAATCTAGTCTCTCAAATTTCTGGTTCTCAAAAACTCAAAGAAATCTGCAGACTCTCTAAACTTTTTAGGCACTCAAAATTTGTCTTGCAAGGCCAGAATGGCATGCCTTTATATGCAAGGAATAAGGGTAAGCCCCAGATTTTATGTTAGCTTTTTTACTCCTTTTTAATTTTCAGATTTTTCTTAAAAGTCCTTCGTATCCTGACTTGCTACCCAAGTTATACTATCTAAATCCCGAAATTCAAATTGACACCCTAACCTAGAAGCTTCTACGGGATTCTATTTCTATTATTGCAAGATTCTCTAAGGATATTCCCTCATTTACCCTTTTAATCACTGGTTATTTCAATTATTCCCTATGTTATAATTATAAATTACTTACAACCATTTTAAGACCCTTAGTTACATGGTACTGCATTTCAACTTTTGAATTTAAACTAAGTTTCAAATAACACTCAGAAACATTAACTTAAACTTAGCATTAGATAAACCTAATTAATCGAGCATGCGAGCAGACCATACAGATGAACTCAGATTCGAACAACTAAACATCATCCAAATTAACATAATTAACTAATGAATATTGGGAGTAAAAAATAAATCAATACAAGAGATTATCCGAAACTAAAAATGCCACATCTTGGCAAATGAAAAGCCAAATTAGTTTAGACAGTGGAATGCACAAATTAACCCAAACAGACTGTCTAAATCATTACAACTTGACACTTATTCAAGAAAGGAAACCGTCAGAATTTGACCAAAACAAAATGAAAGAAGAAGAAATCAGAATTAGAGGCAAACAACACAAAACAAAAAGAGAAAGGAAAAAGAAAAAGTATTATGAGCCAAATAGAGATACTACCTGGCCATGCATCATTGGTAACTTTGAGCCAGGGTCTTCTGAATCACTGATCTTCAACGCAACAGTATTGGAGGAATTTTTAGGGTAATTGCTAAGAGATACGAGGTGAGGGGGTATGGTGGTTATCTAGTGTGAGTTTGGGCTTTTTCCGGTGACTTGGTGTTTTGGATAGAATCCTTCGATTCAAGATTCGGAGGGTTTGGCGTGGATTCGAGGGAAGCTATATGGTTATTAATGATGATGAGATGATGGGGAACATATGGTGTTAATATGGTGGTGTTCGGGTGGTGGCGCTGCCGGTCACGCGGAGGGTCAAAGCTTCGAAGTGATATTCGAGAAGCTCAGGCGGGATCCGAGGGATAGGGTTTGGAGATTTTGAAAAAGGTGAAGGAGAGGAATCTGGGTTGTTAATTTGGTGGCCATCAGAGACCCGCCCGCCGCCATGGGCGATTTCCGGCTAGCGACGGATGGCGGTGGGCGGCGGAGTTCAGGACTGGTCTCTATGGTTCATGTGAAATAGAGGAGAGATGAGGGTAAGGGGATCTGAGGGGGGTAGGGTCTATTTGGACGTTTATATACTTAGTGGAATTGAGTTCTTAGTCGTTAGATCATGAGACCTCGACAGCTCAGTTCATTTGGCTAAGGAACGACATTGTTTGGCTGTCTCAATGAGAGACCAGGTTGGGGCATGGGTTTTTGGTCGTTTAGGGGAAATTGGACCGGGTTTGGGGGTTTAATTATTGGGTTGGGGTATTTTGGCCCAAATTTTGGACATTGCACTTCATAGACCCAATTATTTGAATTTTTTTCTTATCTTTTTCAAAAAAGAAAAAATTAAAATTAAAAATAAACCCTAAAATTAACTTAACTTACTTAATAATATTGAGCTCTAATTAATAATTAACACAAATAATCAAACATTAATTTAAAAGAAACTAAGAAAAATCCAAGTTAATTAAAGCAAAAATGAATAAAATTTTTTTATTTTTTGCATTTCTGTTAAATCCTTATTAGCAATTAATTAAAAAGTATGTAAAATCAATTCCTAAATGTAAAGCAATTTTTTTTGTATTTTTTATGAATTATCGAAATTAAAAATGCACAAAAAAATGCAGACAAACACGAAAATTACGCAATTAATCCTAAAATATCAAATAATTTAAAGGAAAAATCCTAAATCTAAGAATTTTTAGGAGTAATTCACGCAGGGCAAAAAATCACATGCTCCTAGCTGCCCCTCTTTGCTCGGAGACACAAAGGGTTTTCGGGCAAAGATAAATGAGCAATTATGAGGGATTTTTGCCCGCTTGACACTCCATGAGAAGCAGTTTTGAAAAATGTCTGGCCAAACCTTTCTTCAGAGATTACCTACATATCCTTGGCTGAAAAGGAATCAGGTCAGTGTAGTTCTGGAAGTTTTGATAGCTGGGACTACCACGAGCTATGGTTTCACTGTTGATGCTGCTGCTACTGCTTGCTGACCTCCTTATTACACCAAAAAGGAAAATTAAAAGCTAAGCTAGTTATGCATATCAACTACAAGTTACAAGATTCCTATCTATAAATTTGTTGAAGCTCGATCTTGAGTCTTAGCTCATTTTGCTGTGGACCCCGATCTGAATCTTGATGCTCGCAAGTTGTAGGTGTTGGTTCTTTCTTTAGCATTGGATTAGAGCGGGACATGCAAAGCTTGTGACTTCGATCAAGTTTTGAGCAGTCCGCATCCTTCTCTACTTTAAACACTTTGATTTCGCTTCTTCTGTTCTTTTGTTCTTTTCTTTATTCTGGATTGATACTCACTCTTATGGTCATCTCGAATCTTGTGCCTTGAGGCAAAATTTTTCGGACACCAAAACAAACTAACGAAATTTTTCTGCCCCAGTTTTCATTAGGAAAATTTCTTGAGTTATTTGCAACACAAAGTCTAAACTACTTTTCATTGAAAACAATTAAAATCAGGATTGTGCATCCTTGGGAATGAAGCCTTAAATTGGGAGGGTTACCAGGTTAGGCTAGAAAAAATGATCAGGTTATGCCGGAATAGAAAAAGGGCCTCGGGTTATGCATGAGGGATCCACGGGTTATGCCGGGATAAGAAATGAAAGGTTCCTTGGGCTATGCCAGGAAATGCACGAGTAATGCCGAGATAAAAGAATAAAGATCCTTGGGTTATGCCATGGATGATCCCGGGTTATGTCGGGATAAAAGGAAAAGGTTCTTGGGTTATGCTAGGGATGTCCACTGGTTATGCCGAATAAAAGAAAAAGGTTCCTTGGATTATGACTGGGATGTCCATGGGTTATGCTGGGATGAAAGAAAAGATCCTTGGGTTATACCAGGGATGTCCACGGGTTATGCCGGGATAAGAAAGAAAAAAGGTCCTTGGGTTATGCCAGGGAGGTCCACCAGTTATGCCGGGATAAGAAGGGAAAAAGATCCTTGGGTTATGCCAGGGATGTCCACGGGATATGCCGGGATATAAAAGAAAAAAGGTCCTTGGGTTATGCTAGGGAGGTCCACGGGTTATGCCAGGACAAGAAGGGAAAAAGGTCCGTGGGTTATGCTAGGGAGATCCACGGGTTATGCCGGGATAAAAGAATAAAGGTCCTTGGCTTATGCCAGGGAGATCCACGGGTTATGCCGGGATAAAGAAAAAGTTTCTGCTGGGGATAAAGGGAAAAATGATCATCGGTTTATGCCAGGGAAGAAAAGATCCTCAGGTTATGCTGGGGAGAAAAAAGGAAAATTATCCTCGGGTTATGCCGGGGAGAAAAGGAAAAGGATACTCGGGTTATGCAGGGGACAAAAAGGAAAATAATCCTCGTGTTATGCCGAGGAGAAAAGAAAAAAGATCCGCAGGTTATGCTAGGGATAAAGGGAAAAATGATACTCGGGTTATGTCCGGAAAAGAAACAGTCCTCAGGTTATGCTGGGGAGAAAAAGGAAAATGATCCACGGGTTATGCCGGGGAGAAAAGGAAAAGGATCCTCAGGTTAAAAAGGATGCAGCTAGAGATTGGAGGCGCTATGCTACCATGATTTTTTGGGAATTTTCTTTTCTTTCTTTTTTTTCATTACAAAATGCAGGAAAGAATTTGGAGGAAACTTTCCTTTTGGGTTGATTATTGTTGCGAAGCTGTTCCTAGCTCCTGTGCATTTCCCTTTTGGTTGCACCAGCTCTTTGCATGGTTGCTTTGTATTACACCTATTTCAAATTTTCAAATAGAAACAATTGTTAGTTCGGAACAGTGGTTGGTTTTTTGGCCTTGATTGTTTGATCACTTGATCTTGGCCCAACTTCTGGTGAGAACCTCCGCTATTTGCAGGATTTTCTGGAGATTGATCTCTCTCCTAAAAATGAGGGGCTCATCTTTTCAGGATTTCTTATGAAGGCTTGCCTGCGTAGGCCTTTTACCTTTTAACTTTATTCTACCTTTAGGACCTTTGTCCTTGGATTCCTTGTCCTTTTCAATAGTTTTGATTTCAAAACATCAGCCGTCAGTGGCCAGTCGAGATCGGCTTGGTGCACCCGCTGAGGCTGAGTACCTTCCTTCAGCTTTTGTCAGGCAAAACCCTGTAAAGCTAGTCTTGCCACCTTTTCTTAGTTACAGGAATAGAGTTAGACCGAAAAGGATTCAAAGAAAAAATAAAAAAAAGGCAAGGGAATGAATTTAAAGAGAAATGTCCCTTTCGGGAAGAAAAGAAGGACTTATATGGGGTGCATGCAGACTTTGAATAAACATGACATGCTTCTTGGACTGGGTGCCCGACCTGAACAAGCTTTTCCGTCTTCTCATAACTCATTGACCCGTGTTCCAAACCAGGGAATCTTGCCTAGGCTCTATCAGTGGTGGGAAATGTTTCCTTTTCGACCGATGGCGCCCTTTTGCGGGTTTTCGCCAATCGACCTCTCTCATTTCTCTTCTCACCATCCCCCGATAGTGCCCTTTATGATTTTTCACTAAATGGACTCTCTCATTTTCAGTTTCTCTACTCACCGTCGCCATATGGTCCTCGTAGGTTTTCACCAATAAGACTCTCTCATTTTATTTCTCTCAATTTGACTGTACAGATTCCAACAATGGTGTTTTCCGATTTCACTGCCTTTGGCATTTGATCAGAAGGACACGAACAACATTTGGGTAAAAAGAATCTGGATGGAATTACAATTTTGGAACCATCTTGGTAGGCTCCTTGCCGAGCCATTATATCCTCTGCCCCAGTTTCACTTTCTTGGGGGACTTGGGATTTTGTTTTGGTGTGACTAAACCCCAGAGAGAGGCTGCCTACGTATCCTTTCGGAATCAAGTCAGACGTAGTTCAGGCAACTTTGTTTTTGGTTTTCTTTTGTTGTTTTGTTTTTCTATTTTTATTTTTATTTATTGCTTTTTTTTCCTTCTCTTTCTTATTTTTTTTCATCTTTTCCCTTTTCTTGTCTTTATTTCTTCTTTTTTTTTTGTATTTTTATCCCCCTTTTTTTTTCTTTTGTTCATTCCATTTTTCAATAACACTTTCGGGTTCAAAAGAGGGTAATCAAAGAAGAATAACCGACTCAAAGGGTTTGCAAAGGATTGATAATGTTTGAATAGTAAGAATGAAAGCCTTCGTCATCTCAATTTAACAAGGTCATTGCTGTAGAAAGCTTAATCATAGTACCTTTTTACTGCGTCTGCATTCACAGTTGTTTCGAGATCATTCCCTTTGATATTGCCCAGAAACAATGCTCATCTCGGCAATAGCTTTCTAATGATGTATGTGGCTTTTCCAATTAGGAGTAAATTTTCCTTTGGCTTCCTGGTGATGAGGAAGAACGCGCCTTAACACAAGTTGTCCCACTTCAAAGTTTCTGGGCCGTACTTTCTTGTTATAAGCACGGGCAATTCTTTATTGGTACAACTGCCTGTGGCAGACCACAATCATTCATTTTTCATCAATTAAGGTTAGTTGCTCCAAATGATCTTGACCCATTCAGTGTCATCAATCTCGGCTTCAACGATGATCCGGAGAGAAGGGATTTCCACCTCTGCGGGTATCATAGCCTCAGTTCCACATACTAAGAGATATGGGGTCGCTCCTACTGATGTGCGCACTGTGGTGCGGTATTCCAGTAATACGAAAGGAAACTTTTCATGCCATTGCCTGGAACTCTGAATCATCTTTCTCAAAATCTACTTGATGTTTTTATTTATTGCTTCGACGGCACCATTAGCCTTGGGTCGATAAGGAGTAGAGTTCCTATGCATTATCTTGAACGTTTTCATATCTCCTCCACGAACAACTATTCAGGTTTGCCACATTATCTGTGATGATGGTTGCAGGAATACCAAATCGACAGACAGGATTGGAGTGCACGAAATCTATCAATGCTTTCTTGGGGACAGATTTGAGAGTGATGGCTTCAACCCACTTCGTGAAGTAATCAATAGCAACTAGTACGAATCTGTGCCTGTTTGAAGCTTTTGGCTCGATCAGCCCGATGATATTCGTGCCCCAAGCGGCGAATGGACAGGGTGCTGACATGGGATGCAGTTTCGTGGGCGGTACCTGAATCAAATCACTGTTTACTTGATAATGATGGTACTTTTGTAGAAATCTGAAACAGTCCTTTTCCATGGTTATCCAGTAATATCCTGCTCGAAGGATTTTCTTTGCCAAAACATACCCGTTTATGTGAGGTTCGCACACTCCTACGTGTACTTCATGCATGATCTTTCCAGCTTCTTCAGTATCAACACATCTTAACAAATTGAGATTCGGGGTCCTTTTGTACAAGATATCACCACTCAAGAGAAACCACTTTCGTGCCGTCTAATGGTTCTCTTTTGATCTCCAGTGGTTTTCTTGGGATATTCTTGTGTTTTCATAAATCTTTTGATGTCATGGTACCATGGCTGAATACTTGGATCTGCCTCAATTGTATTACAGTAACCATGCATTTTCCTAGTTTGGATTTCCAAAGGATCAATGTGGGCATTGCCTGGGTAAGGCAACATCGAGGCTAGAGTGGCGATTGCATCAGCTAGTTCATTGTGACAACGAAGGATGTATCTGAATTCTATTAATTTAAACCAATTGCTAAGGTCTTCCACATGTTGCCGATATGGAATGAGTTTAACATCCCGGGTTTCCTATTCTCCATGGGCTTGCCGAATAACCAAATATGAGTCTCCCATAATTAACAACTCTTCGACATCTTGGTCGATTTCCATGTTCATACCCATGATACAGGCTTCATACTCGGTTGTGTTGTTTTTGCAGAAAAACCAAAGTCGGGCTGTGGCCGGGTAGTGCTGACCGGTGGGTGAGATCAAGATTTCTCCGATTCCCACACCTTTTTCATTTACTGCTCCATCAAAGAACATTTTCCAAGCAATCGTATCCTCAGATATTGCCTTAACCGAGTTTACCTCTTCATCTGGGAAATACGTGTTCAGAGGTTGGTATTCATCATCAACCAGGTTTTCGGCCAAAAGATCTGCTAGCTCCTGGGCTTTCATTACCGTGCGAGTGACATAGACTATGTCAAATTCAGTTAGCAGAATCTGTCATTTTGCCAATTTTCTCGTGGGCATCGATTTCTGGAATATGTATTTCAATGGATCCAACCTGGTAAGGTAGGTGGTATAGGCTTGCAGATAATGTCTCAGCTTCTGAGTGACCCACGTTAAAGCACAACATGTTCATTCCAGCAGAGTATACTTGGCTTCATAGCTGGTAAACTTCTTGCTCAAGTAGTATATTTCCTGCTCTCTCTTTTAGGTAGCATCAAGTTGCCCGAGGACACAACTAACGGAATTTTCCAAGACTGTCAGGTACAAAAATAGAGGCCTCCCTGGTTCTGGTGGGTTGGATAGATACTCTTTGATCTTATTGAAAGCTTCCTAACATTCATCCGTCCATTTGACCGCTACATCTTTTTTCAGTAATTTGAATATGGGTTCACATAGTTGAGCAACGAACCGGCTGATATAGGTCAATCTTCCTAAAAAGCTCATTACATCTTTCTTGGTTTTTGGAGGAGGTATTTCTCGGATAGAATTTATCTTTGTCGGGTCTAACTCGATAACTCTCTGACTGACTATGAATCCCAGAAGTTTTCCCGATGATACCCAAACGCACATTTGGCTGGGTTTAGTTTCAAATTATATTTGTGCAACGCTCAAAGAACTTCGTCAGATCCCGTACATTGTCATCCAATGTTTTGGACTTGATGATCACGTCGTCCACATACACCTCTATTTCTTGATGCATCATATCATGGAAGATGGTGGTCATGTCTCTCATGTAGGTTTCCCCGGAATTCTTTAGACCAAAGGGCATGACTCTGTAACAATAGGTTCCCCATGGTGTGGTAAAAGCTATTTTATCTACGTCTTCTTCATCCATCAATATATGGGGATATCCTTCGTAACATTTCATGAAGGATTGTATCTCATGCTTGGCGCAGTTATCAACAAAGATGTGGATGTTTGGCCAGGGGAAGTTACTTTTGAGGCTTGCCCTGTTCAAATCTCTATAATCCACACACACTCAGGTTTTCCCATCTTTCTTTGGCACTAAAACTACATTGGCCAACCATGTGGTGTACCGGGCTACTCGGATTACCCTTGCTTCTAATTGTTTTGTGATCTCTTCTTTGATTTTATCTCTAACATCAGTTTTAAATTTCCTCTGCTTTTTCTGGATTGGGGGGCAATGGGGATAAGTTGGCAATTTATGCACCACCAAATTAACACTCAGTCCTGGCATATCATCATATGACCACGCAAATACATCTTTGAACTCAAACAGGAGTTATATTAATGTATCCCGAGTTTTCTCATTTACGTGGATGCTTATTTTGGTTTCCCTGATTTCTTTGAAACTACCCAGGTTAACCAGCTCAAGGTCATTTAGGTTTGGCTTAAGTTTATTTTCGAAATGTTCCAGTTCTCGATTTATTTCTCTAAAAGCCTCTTCTTCATCGTATTCCGGTTCTTGGTTCATTATTTCACAATTGGACGGCATGTTTGGATCTAGGCACGAAGTTCACAAGCATGTCATGTTATTTAAAGCTGCATTATTAGAACTAAAAAAGAAATAAAAAAATAAAAACAACAAAGATAAAAAAGAATAAAGGAAAATGAACGATGAAATATTGATTTCATTTCTTGGAATTGGAAGATAATAGGGTTTACATTCGAAATTAAAAGACAAGAAACTAAAGAAAACATCCGAGTTACACCCTAGGATAACTCGCGATGCAAAAAAAGTGGCAGGACTAGTCTACCGGGACTTCCACCTGATGGGGAATGGTGTAGCCTTCCAATCTGCAATTTGGCCTTGGGTCCCACGCACAGCACCTTAGCAGTGCTAGAGCCCTCTCCTGGCTAAACCATGTGGGTTTTATATAGTATCTTTCTCATTGCCCCACATATTTCCCCAATCTCTTCGGCCGTAAAGGCCCCATCTTCTTCTTGTTTATTGTATTTCAGCCTAACAAATGTTTCCTACAAATGTGGCAGTGGTTGAGGCAGGACCTATCCATCATGTTTTCTATCTTTTGTCCATTTTATGTCATCTGGAGTAGGTTGGAAGCCTACCCCGAAGAACTTTTCACTGGCTGGCAGAGTAACCGGTTCAGCTATTCCTCGTATGGATTTCCCAAGTCCCTTCCATGGTTTGAAACCATGTCGTATCATTTATTTAGCCACCATAATTGATGCATTGGAAAGGAAGGGCTGGGAGCAGGGGTTTCCCTCTTCATACTGGCCTGCCACCACAACATCAAAGGCCTGATAAACTATGTGCTTGCTGCCTTCTGTCGCTTCAAGGCATGGGACTGAGGGATCTCGATAAATTGATTGTTCATCCTCCCCATGGACCATAATTTCTTGATCATCATGCTCAAACTTTACCATCTGATGAAGAGTGGAAGGTATAGCCCCTGCTGCATAGATCCATGGTTTCCCCAAATGAAGATTGTGAGACGTGTCCATGTCAAGAACTTGGAAAGTCACCTCAAAGTCAACTATACCGATGGTCATAATTAGATAAATCTCTCCAATCGTGTCCCTTTTGATACCATTGAAAGCTCGTACGCAGACATTGTTGGGACGAATCTTTCTAGTCCTAATCTCCATGCACTGTAGTATTGAGAGTGGGAAGATATCCACCCCAGAACCTCTGTCTATCATAACCTTTTTTTACATAATACTCTTCACATTTGACAGTTAAGTGTAGGGCTTTCTTATTTGCAGTCCCTTCTGGAGCTAAGTCATTTTTGCTGAACGAAATCTGGTTGACAGCGAAAAATAATTCTGCCATTTTTTGTAATTTCTCCACATAGGTCTCAGCTAGCACATATGCCTCATTGAGGGTCTTCGCTAGTGCCTTCTGGTGTTCGGGGGATTTCATCAACAAATATAGCAAGGAGATTTGTTTAGAAAACTTTTGGAGCTGGTCAACTACTACATAATCCGCCATTTTCATTTTCTGAAAGAAAGCTTCAGCGTCTTTGGCACTCACTGGTTTCTTAGCTACGAAGCACTTGTGGTGGAGTTGTTCACTTCTTCCAAATCGGAGTAATTTTCCACAGGGTAGTTTTCTTCTCCTGAGATTTCTTTCCTTTATACGTCACCACTATTTTATGGTAATTCCAGGGCACCGCAGAAGGATCTGTCATAGGCCTCTGTGGCGCGCGGCCACGGGCTCACTCAACCTTGGTGGATTAGTTGGCCCCCGCACTACATAAGCTCCCTTGGGCACATACATCTGGGTGGTCTTTTTCAGTTCGAATCTCTTGGGAGGACTCAAAATTGACACATTTTCCTTGCGGCCCCGTGGGATATAGAAAACAGTGTCTTTGGCGGGTGTTGCCCCAGTTTCGACCTCAATTTTATTTTCTAATTTAGGGTGTGTGGATTTGTTCTTTTTCTCCCCTTCATATTGCTTCGGGGAAGTTTTTAGCTTTCTTTCCACGTCGGCAATGGCAATTATGGCCTTCAATGTCGGGTTGACTTCCTTGGCCTCACAGATCATTCCGATTACCGGCCCATTGTTATGGGCCGGAAGTGGGTTGTTGGTCACGTTGGGGATGTCCTCATCCCTTAACAGTATCTTCCTCTGTTCTATCAAATCCTCCACAACTCTTTTCATGGTCCAACAGTTTTCTGTATTGTGTCCCTCAGCTCCTGAATGATAGGCGCATCGGGTGCCCCGCTACTAGGAGGGTGATTTCGCGTTTTGCCTATTTGGAGGTATGGGCTGTAGCACGACCATTTGGACAAGTTTTGGAAACAAACTGGAGTAGGATTCCCTAATTTATGTAAAATTTATCCTCCTAGGTGGTTCACGAGGATGGAAGTTATTTTGCGTATGGTGGGGGTTGTAGTTGTTCTGGTGAGGAGGCTGGTTCCTTGGAAATGGGGATTGGTTCCTATTGGCTTGTTGTTCAGGCCGGACAAAATGTTGATCAGTCATGACCATATACAACTGAGGATCATAGGCCATGTTCTGGTGAGGGTAGTGATGCTGAGGGGTCCTTTCTGGGAACATGGATTTGGGAGAACGGTTTCTTCTCGCTCCTGATGCTGCCATGATTGTTTCTTCTTTCTTCTTGCCCCTTGCTACTCCTCCAGACCCGTCCTGAATGGCTTGGGGGTTGCTCTGATAGCGGATTGGCTTAGAATTCTGCCTATTTTTAATCCATTTTCCACCATTTTATCGATTTTGATAGCTTCCGCGAACGGTTTTACCCATGGCTGACATCATATTTTGAAAGTAATCGGCTTCCTGTGCTTGAATAAAAACGGTGACCATCTCGACCTCATCCATTGGAGGCTTTACTCTAGATGCTTGTTCACGCCATTTGATCCTGAAAGCTTTTCGAGGACTTCTTTTTCAAGTTTGCCAATGAATTTTTTTCTAGATCAATGTTTATATTATACTGGAATTGTCTGACAAAATCTTTAGCAAGGTCGTCCCAAATGTGCCAACGAGATATGTCTTGATCCATGTACCACTCTGAGGCAATACCAACCAGACTTTCTCCAAAATTGGCCATGAGTAATTCTTCTCTTCCGCCAGCCCCTCGCAACTGATTGCAGTACTTCTTGAGATGAGCAATGGGATCATCGTGCCCATCGTACTTCTCGAATTTTGGAGTCTTGAATCCTAAGGGCAAGTACACATGGGGGAATATGCATAGATCAGCGTAAGACACACTTTTCTGCCCGCTCAAACCCGGGATGTTCTTGAGGCTTTGCTCTATACTCCTCATCCTTCTTGCGATCTCTTCTTGCTCAGGAGGTTTGGGAGTCTTTTCTTGTCCCGGAGTGAAGCCAAATTGAGGTGGCTGAGGGTAGATGTAAGTTGGAAATTAAGGAGGCTCCATTGGAAGGTAGGTGTTTGGAATGTAAAGGTTGAAGGATCAAAGGTGGGCCTAGGCAGTGCAGGTTGTGTTATGGTCAAGCATGGGGGAGCGGTGAAAATGTTTGGGGCCGAACTGGATATGAACACTTGGGGCTGAACCTCAGAAGGCCTTCCCACGAAATGAGCTGATATAGTTTGTTGTCTCAGTAGGATGTTTGGGTGACTGATTGGAATATTGGAGGTCTCATTCATTCTAGGGAAACGTTTTGGGAACCCCGAGATTGTTCTTGGTGGCTCTCTTCCATTTTCCCAAGCGTCCCATATATCCATAACCTTAAGACGCAGGATTCTGTTCTTTTGGGAAACCATCGATTCAGAGGATGGGATGCCCGATATGGGGACATCAACCGTTGGTAGAGTTATCTCTGAAGACATTCTGATGCTCCCCTTTGATCTAGTAAAGTATGGGTATGAAGCCAGGTTAACACTAAAACCAAAATAAATATGAAAAGTAAATAGACAAAATCTTTTTTGGGAATTTTCAATTTTCATTAATAGAACTTCTACTACAAAAGATGTTAACTACTCTTTTTTCTTAGAAATAAAACAATAGACTCAAAATAAAGGAACAATACAGACTCAATGTTTGACAACTCAGGAATACATTAATGCTTCAACTACTGGGGCCCCGGGGGCATCATTCGGCCTCACCACATGTTTATGTGCGAGACCCCCTTATAGTTGCTCCAAATCACTCATAACGTGCCGAATAAAAGTCATTACAGTGGCAAAGAAGGTGGTACGAGTCATGTCCTTGCACGCTTGGAATTTCATGGTAATGTAGTATGTGATGGTTTTTATCCTTTCTCTGATTCTGCCCTTTTCCTGAAGTAATTTCCCTATCTGCCGGTTTCGGGCTTCTAACACTTGTGAGTCATGGAAATGTTGATCTTGCATTTGTTGTATTTCTTCCTCCATTCTAGCCATCATATTATAACAGTGTTCTCTATCAGCCTTGAAATCTTTAGCATGTTTGGTTGCCTCATCTTCAAGAGTAGTTACCTTTCTTATTAAGCTGGTAATGGTCCCTTCATAGTTTCTCTTCATTTTTTGCATAAATCATGTCCATTCTTCTGCTTTTTTTGTCCATCGTGCCCGGATTTTTACTAAACTATCTTCAAATTTTTCCAGGTTTTCTTGACATTCAAGGACTTTCTTTTTTAGTCCACTTATTAGTCTTTCCTCAGCCCGACTTCTTTCTAGGTTATTGGCAGCTGTTTTTATCTTCCTGATCTGAGCTTTAAGGGCCTTATTTTCCTGGGTTAGTTTCTTTTTTTCTCCCTCTTCGGTTGCATTTTGAACATCATTTACAAATTGAAGCTCCATGACTTGCCTTTTCAATTTGCTTATTTTAGCTTTGTATTCATTCTCTTTGGTCAACCAGTCCCATTGCAGTTGTGCCTGAACTGTGAATTGTGGGACATGTGGTCACTTTGCAGGCCTTTCAAGAATTTGGAATTTTGTTAACCTGAGAGAAGGTGTTAAGCACCCCGGATTCGGTAGTTCTAGCACGGTCACTTAAACTATCATAATTGTCCTATTATCAGATTTAATACATGTTTAAACCTATAGTGCAATTCTAAATTATTTACCGTTTTTTATTAGTTTTAGGAAGATTGAACATAGTTTAAAACGTGTCTTTGGATTGTGTCACAATAAACGCATTTGCAATCCGGAACAAATCTTATTCACTGTTTTGGTACTTGAATTTTGGGTCAGGTGAAATGCACACCCGAGTTTAAGAATGTAAAATTATTAAAGAACACGCCTAAAACGACTAATGCATTGTTAACTTTGTGGGAGGCCATAAAAATTAGCTTAATGGCGCGTCCCTAGTTCTAAAGATTTTTAAAGATATAATAAAGGAGGGCCACGCAATTTGTGATTTTATTTGGGGTGGCGCACCTAAAATTTATTATAAGTACATTCGAACTAAAGTTCAGAGAACTAATGTGCTATTATTGTTCAGTATGATTCACATTCATTGTAATTGGAGAAGCCTAGATATGGAAAATTAAAGGGTGAGAACTTTATCATGCTTTGGGCTAATAGCTCATTTAAATTAAAAGAAAATTGATGGTCGAGGACTGGGCCTAGCGTGAGGCCTAGCAGGTTATACACTTTGGAACTATTCTAAAGGGTGATTTCAACACCTTTCCATATCGGGCTTAACATCAAGCCCAGTTGAGGAATTGATTATCCTTCGTAGACCATGAGGCCTCCTGATTGTGCCCGCAAAATACATTACCAACATTTGCATTTATCAAACAACTTGCTTTAAAATATCCCCTACCAACTAATGATTGAAACTTACAATTAAACTATTCTAAACACTAACATGTTAATATCCAAACCACGTATCAACTAAATGAATCCAAATCACAGTTACAATTTAAGTCGACATTTATAATCAAATAATTGTCAACCCCTGCCATTCGTAGATACCAGATATTTTTATCAATTAAGAGACCAAATAATTAACTAAAACGAAACATTTACTGGTAAACATTCATATCAACGCATCTATACACTTAACTTGAGCAAAACTAGGGTGACCTCTTCAAATGAACATTAAATCCATGCATTGAAAGCAAGCCTGCTACTGCATGGTACTTGATTCTCATGGGTTCACATACATCTTTTCAGTCATTTAAAGGGAGAGAAACATCACAATAACTAAACATGGTGAAACTAACTACTCAGGCAGAATTATATGATGTTGAATCCTAACGGAGCAAAGTAACCTAGAATCCTAGACCAATTATATGTCCCTCAATACAGTCCAAAGTTTCCAAAATGAAAGAACAGCATGAATCCCAAAATACTTTTACACTAGGATGAACAAGCTAGGCTAAACATCATTACACTAAACTACTGACTTCCTGAATTTTAAGCAGACAATTGGCATTGAAGATTAAAGGGAAAACAGTCACTCTTTCATAATAAAAGCTTCAGGCAATTACCACTTGTATATTTGCACATCATCTCCTAGAGAACCAAGGAATACCTAGAATAATGAAGCAAAGAAGTGAGGTACAACAAATGAATACAGCAGCAGCAGTAACAGAAGCAGGAATTAACAGAAATAACTACCCAGAGATAAGCAAGAGAAACCAGTTCTGAAAGGATTTCAAATCAGCAACAAGGTTAAATAGACCCAGCAACAAAAAATCCAGCCCAAAAGCTGATCCAAACACTTGTATACCAAACCAAATTCAACTCATTTTTACCATTTTTAGTTATTAAGGAAGCATTTTAAAGTAGAGACTTAACGAATTTCAGGGGTTTTTAATAGAACAATGAAATCTGTAAAATCTCTCAAAATCTGATCTATTTTTTAGCTTTTTTAATTCTGTCAACTCCCAAATCTTTTTGATTCTCAAAAATTCTCTCTCAAATCTAGGCTCTCAAATTTCTGGTTCTCAAAAACTCAAAGAAATCTGCAGACTCTCTAAACTTTTTAGGCTCTCAAAACTTGTCTTGCAAGGGAAGAATGGCATGCCTTTATAGGCAAGGAATTAGGGTAAGTCCCAGATTTTATGTTAGCTTTTTTACTCCTTTTTAATTTTCACCTTTTGCTTAAAAGTCCTTAGTATCCTGACTTTCTACCCAAGTTATACTATCTAAATCCTGAAATTCAAACTGACACCCTAAACTAGAAGCTTCTAGGGGCTGCTATTTCTGTTATTGCAAGATTCTCTAAGGCCATTCCCTCATTTACCCTTTTAATCACTGGTTATTTCAATTATTCCCTATGTTTTAATTTTAAATTACTTATAACCATTATATGATACACAGTTACATGGTAGTGCATTTCAACTTTTGAATTTAAACTAAGTTTCAAATCATACTCAGAAACTTTAACTTAAAATTAGCATTAGCTAAACGTGATTAATCGAGCATGTGAGCAGACCATACAGATGAACTCAAATTCGAACAACTAAACATAATCCAAATTAACCTAACTAAATAATGAATACCGGGAGTAAAAAATAAATCAATACAAGAGATTATCCGAAACTAAAAATGCCACATCTTGGCAAAATGAGAAGCCAAATTATTTTAGACAGTGGAATGCACAAATTAACCCAAAAAGACTTATCTAAATCATTACAACTTGAAACTCATTCAAGCAAGGAAACCGTAATTTGACCAAAACAAAATGAAAGAAGAAGAAATAATAATTAGAGGCAAACAACACAAAATAAAAAGAGAAAGGAAAAAGAAAAAGTATTATGAGCCAAAGAGAGATACAACCTGGTCATGCATCATTGGTAACTTCGAGCAGGGTCTCTTTTGAATCATTGATCTTCAACCCAACAGTCTTGGAGGGATTTTTAGGGTAATTGGTAAGAGATACGCTGTGAGGGGGTGTGTTGGTTATCTGGTGTGAGTTTGGGCTTTTTCCGGTGACTTGGTGTTTTGGATGGAATCCTTCCATTCAAGATTCGGAGGGTTTGGCGTGGATTCGAGGGAAGCTATATGGTTATTGATGATGAGGAGGTGATGGGGAACATGTGGCGTTAATATGGTAGTGTTTGGGTAGTGGCGACGTCGGGAGGGTCAGAGCTTCTGAATGATATTCGAGAAGCTCAGGCGGAATTCGAGGGACGGGGTGATATGAAAATAGGAGAAGGAGAAAAATCTGGGCATTAATTTGGTGGCCATTGGAGACCCGTTGCCGCCGTGGGTGATTTCTGGCCGGCGCGGACGGCGGTGGGCGACAGAGTTAAGGACTGGCCTCTAGGGTTCATGTGTGAGATAGGAGAGACGAGGGGTAGGGGGTTCTGAGGGGGTAGGGTCTGTTTGGGCATTTATATACTTGGTGGCATTGAGTTCTTGGCCGTTAGATCATAAGACCTCGACGGCTCAAGTCATTTGGCTAAGGAACGACATCGTTTGGCTGTCTTAATGAGAGACCGGGTTGGGGCATGGGTTTTGGGTCGGCTCAGGAGAAATTTGGACCAGATTTGGGGGTTTAATTATTGGGCTGGTGTATTTTGGCACAATTTTGAGCATTGCACTTATTAGACCCAATTATTTGAATTTTTTTCTTTTCTTTTTCAAAAATTAAAAAATTAAAAATAAAAATAAACTGAATTAAGTCCTAATATTAACTTAACTTACCTAATTATATTGAGCTCTAATTAATAGTTAATACAATTAATCAAACATCAATTTAAAAGAAACTAATAAAAATTCAAGTTAAATAAAGAAAAAATAAATCAAAATTTTTGATTTTTTGCTTTTTTGTAAAATCCTAATTACCAATTAATTTAAAAGTATGTAAAATCCAATCCTAAATACAAATGCAATTCTTTTGTATTTTTTATGAATTATCGAAATTAAAAATGTACACAAAATGCAAACAAACACGGAAATTACGCAATTAATCCTAAAAAATCAAATAATTTAAAGGAAAAATCCTAATTCAAAGAATTTTATAGGAGTAATTCACGCGAGGCAAAAATCACATGCTCACAGCTGGCACCTCACTGTCGTTTGCTGTAAATTAAACAACATTAATTACATGTTACTTTTTTTAATTTTATATGTTTGTTTGTGAAAATAATTTTTATAATTAAATTTCACATATGGGTTCTAGGCTCAATATTTGCAGCCCAGTAGCACCAATTTATCCTGAATTCTTCTATGTGTTAGTTTTATTATTTTACATGTTAGTTTTATAATTTTGTATGTTTGTTTGTAAATTAAATAATTATTTTTTATAATTGTACAATATTTAATTATTAAATATTTACATATGGGTTACATGCTCGATATTTGCGGCCCAATAGCACCAAGATATCCTGAATTTTTCTATATGTTAGTTCTATTATAATTTTATATGTTAGTTTTATAATTTTATATGCTTGTTTGTATATTAAATAATTAATTATATAATATTTAATTATTAAATATTTATATATGGGTTCCAAATTCGACATTTGCAGTCAGTAGCACCAATTCATGTTGACTATAATTGAACAAAGTTTGTGTTTGATCGATCAGTTATTTTAACGTATTTTTAGTATAAGAGATACTTAAACTACACAGAAACTACTTAAACGGCACTACAATTTACTACGCTAAAAGGCACTATATTGTACTATATTAAAAGGCACTATAATTTATTACGCTAAAAGGCTTATATTTTATTACCCTAAAATGGCACTATTTTACTAGTTTTTAAGCAGATAAATAATATAAACCAAATAAAAAATAACAAATAGATTTAATAACAAAATATTTACAAAAATACATATACAACAGTACAAAAAGTTATCAACATTTTTTTACTAAATAATAATGATTTCTCAATTTTAAATATTTTTAGCACACTAATATCGATAAAAATAACATGATAGTTTAATCGCAAAAAAAATACAAAACAACATAAAACAAATGTAACAGAACTAATTTACATTTTTTATACGAGTTTCGACAAAAAATAAGTTAGAATACCTCGATTTATATTTTTGGAATGTTGAGCATTTGAAAATTTGACTCCGAAACGAGCAACCATAACGAGAGAAGGCCTTAGCTAGGATGTGGGACCAACACTATCTACTTTTTACGGGACGGGTGGGGTCCACTCAAGCTTTTTGGGTCGTTAATGGAGGGGGAGGGGACTGCTCGAATATTTTTAGAATTAGGGGAGGTTCATTCTATTTTGAGTGTGGGGGAAGAGAAGGGGACAGTATTTGAAGAGGCAAAGCGCGGTTTATTAAGGCGTTTTTATGTAAAACGTCCTTTTGAACTGTGTTTTATGTGAATGTCCATTTAGCTTCCATGTAAAGTGTGGTTACAAAAGGTGTTTTATTAAAACGCAATATTGAAACATGTTTTACCTTAACGTTCCAAACGGACATTAAGGTAAAACATGGTTCACAACTGCATTTTGCATATTTTGGTCACAAAGTTATTTTTCAACTATTTAAGTATTTTGAGTTTAAAAAGATAATATTTATGTTTCGAACTTTTTATACAAACTCCCTTCGTCAGAAAATTACACTATACATATAAGGCAAAATCTATTTTGTACCTTTATGTTAGAGGAATTTACGCAGAATACAATTTTTTTAACATTTATTTATAAAAGTTACAACCAATTTTATAAAATTTCACAAATACAATTTAGTACAACTTTTTAATTAGATTACTAAGTGCATAAACTCCTAAAATTTCTCCCTAAATGTGGGTTAATGGTATAAACAATTTGTTAAGTGATCAGTTACACATAATCTAATTTTTTAAACTTCTATAATGTCTCAAAAGAAACATGCCCTTTCAATTTAAATTGCAGAAGGTTTCCATTTTTCTCCCCTAGAGTACACGTAAACCATCCAAAAACCACAAAAGGCTTGGGAAGTTTGTAACGGAAAGTGTTTGCTTTTCCCAAGTTTAATTGATAATGTATTATTTTATTGTAATACTGTATATTGTGTTATTGTATATTTTAATCATATATGTATTTTATAATATACATTAGAATATATATATATATATATATATATATATATATATATATATATTATTATTATTATTGTTTCCCGAGTTTGCTTCTTCTTTATTTTTCTATAAGCAAAATGTATTTATTTCCTCCAAGTTATTATACAATGTATTATTATATATTATATATACTATATATTAATATATAGTATACAAACATTGAACTGGAAAAAACTTTATTATATATATATATATATATATATATATATATATATATATATATATATATATATATATATATATATATATATATATATATATATATTCATTTGGAGTTTTCTTTAGATAATGACTTCTTCAAAGTATCCAATAAACTTTTGGGTCTTCTTAATTTGATTGATCAATTTTCGTACAGATAGAAAAACATGTGATTTTTTTAAATGTATCAACGTGGTTACGTGAGATATTGTTATAGTTGTCATCAATAATTAATAAGGAGAATTTTTAGGAGCTGATTACGGGATATGTTTCCCCTTTAATACCAAATCTAGCGTATTTCTAAAGTATATTTTTCTATATTTGTCGTAGAATATGTTATTTTACTACTAGTTGTAGATTATGAAATATTTTATAAATTCATAAGTAATTGTGAAAATTTCCCTTTACGTTAAGATATTTTATATTTTT
This sequence comes from Nicotiana benthamiana, assembly GCA_034376525.1. Lineage (NCBI taxonomy): Eukaryota > Viridiplantae > Streptophyta > Magnoliopsida > Solanales > Solanaceae > Nicotiana > Nicotiana benthamiana. The sequence goes on along the minus strand of CM067339.1, from coordinate 55,831,963 downwards.
TTGACACAACCCAACAACATAATTTGGTGGTTAAAGAGTTCAAAACCTTATTTATTGTACAGGATGCATCATGCCATGAAGTAAGCAAAGGGAGGAAAGATGCTGGATTAGGGACCCGTGTGAAAAGGTTATGTACCAAAAAAGGGAAAAAGGTTAAGCATAGATTAAAGAGATCTCTCCTGAGTTTTGGTGGAAAACCAACCTATACAAAACATTGTTTTCACCAATCAGATGCACTCCCCCCAGATGTCAGCACTTGTAATGTCATCAAGCCTAACACTCAAATTATAATTGAGAAAAACACCGTATAATAAGGTTCAAGGGCATTTAAGAATTATATAATAGCCCGCTTTTATCAAATTGAAAAAATGATGCTTCCTTTGTCCCATATATTAGTCATCTTGGTAAACTGATTTTGTCTCAAATGATTTAATGTATAACAGAAACAAGAAATAATTACTCCATTATTTTCATTTGGTCAAGTGAAACGTTTGAAGAAACATAAAATGAAGTTTAAACAAATCTTGCTCGACTCTTGTACGTCAACTTGCCCCACCAAAGCCCTCCAAAACAATTGACTGAAAAACTTGGCATCTGCTGCAACCAATTACCTTCAATGTTCTCTAACTGGAATGCTAGACCCTTGGTCCATATTCCTTAGCATGTCACAGTAATGCATGTCTTACGTATCATAGCAAAATGCAAAGTGTAAATGATTATTGCCAAAATATCATGGAAGGATAGCAGATGCCAAGAGAGACCAGATAACCTTAAGTCTCTCCAATTACATACACATACACCATAACCAGGATCAATCCATTCTCTCTGATAGTGCTGTATCTTTCACGAAACTGATGTTGGCAATAAGAAATCAATCCTTATTTTCACCTGCACAACCACCAGTTTGCATAGAGTACTACTCATTCAGCATTAACGACATTTAAGTCTTAATAGAACATAAAAGAGAAACTTGCAGTCCCATTATCACCAGCAACATCCAAACGTTATTAAGGGTGGTTTGCCTATTAGAGTTGGCAAGAGTTCACAAATCTGCTTCTGGCGAAAACAGAAAAGAAACAACACTTTCAAAGGTCAAAGATTCAATAATTCATCACTAAATCTCCTTTGTCCTCTCTAACGATGGATCATCAGAAGCAGTTTTAGAAAATATTTAGGTACCATGGTGCTCAAGCAAGCCATAGATTAGAGTCTACTCAGCAGCCATGAGCTCAAACTTTTGCTGACCACGCAAGTAGCTGTAAGCTTCTTATGGTGCAAGCCAATTACCAGCCTTGCATTCACTTGGTCCGTTAAATAATCAATCTATCACACACGATAACATTTCCAATAATCATGTCATGCATATCAGCTAGAATGCTACAAACAAAGATTTCTAATGCCTTGAAAAGTCAGAAAGACGACAAAGCCATAGTCTTTCAAGATAGAAAAATCAGATCTACACATACAGTTACAGGAAAACAATTAGTCACCACTTGCACAACCTTGACATCCACAATGTACGCACTCTATTACAGCAACTTCCCTAAGGTGCTTGGGAACACGACATGCACAAGTAGTTGCAAAGTTGTGATCCCGAGGCTGTATGCTATCCAGGCTGCAAGTCAAAACACAGAAAACAGGAAAGAATTAAATATAACAGACAGATTTCCTAAGTTCTAAAGGAAGTTGCTTTTAATCACCTTCTTCCACTTTGCAATCAGGTTGCGATCTGCATAACCTTGTTCCAAACAGAACTCATACAGCTCTTTAGATATTTCGTTTCTTCCATAGTAAAGGTCATAAACATATCTGCTCCTCTGATGTGCAACCTTGAATATGGGCCAGAGTGCTTCACACTTTCTTTTACCATCATTAGGGTCATTGCCAGCTTTAAACCCAGAAAACAGAAGTTAATAGTCTGGAAATTCCAATCAACAAATTAAGACAAAAAAGATTACCTATTTCCACCTTGGATCAAATTACTAACCTTCTCTCATTTTAGCATCCAGCTCATATAGGGTAGGCTCAATCAGCTCCCAACCTTCGGGGTATTGTATACGATTTGTCTTGACCCTAGGCATTTTTCAGCTGCAAATCAAAAAAAATTGAGACTTATTTCATCTGCAAGACAAGGCGAAGAAGTAGTAGCAGCCCCCTACCCACTACATGCACATAAATGCAATTTTATAAGTTAAGCTTTTTATAGTGAGTAAGCAGCACCAAGAAGGTACTACACCAGTACAAAAGTGAGTGTTCAATCATTCCCTGTAAGAGCGCAGGAGAGTCTATGAATTCCACCGCATTAATAGGATCACCTACTTGGGTTTCTATTACTACAAAAGTACATATTCTAAGCAACTGAATATTTCCAGTAAGAATAGAGTTTTATCCTGAAATATCTATGGTTCCTTTGAATCCAGACAGCCCAATAATTACACAAAGGAGTGATATTGCTAAGCTTTCTCTGGCTCTTCTTAACCCTCCATTCCCACCTGCTTACTGCATCCACGGTTCACCCAAAAAAGTTCCAAATAAATTCAAAAACATCCCACTATATCTGCTTTATTATCAAATCAAGGATGTATTTTATTCACAAAAATAGGTTCTTCACTGATGAAGTCTACTCTTTGCAGTAAAACACATCTAGTACACAGATGAATCCCTCTTTTGCAAGTTGTCCTGCGTTAGACATTCCTCACATAAACCTATTTATCCAAAATCAGATACTTTAGGCAGCAGCATTTGCTTTCCAAATCTTTTTCCATGGCGAATAGGCCACTATTCAAGCAGACTATCTCAGAAACCATTCATAACATGCCTTAACTGAGAAATTGCCATCCCCTCATGCTGATATTGGGATCATATTGGTTTCCTTCAGTAGGATCCACTCTAGTTTGAAATTCCGCACACTAACATTTTCCATCTTTCGGTCCCGTAGATTTCTCTAGTATCAAAATCAGCCTGCTAATATTTTCCATCTTTCAGTCCTGTAGATATCTCCGAAACTGCAGGATCTAGAATAATCATTCAGGCAGTTAGCAAAGGTGCGATCTCTGTCAATGACCAGACAGAACACATGCGGAAACACCTCCCTCAGTCTACAATTATCCAGCCACTTATCCTATCAAAATCTAATCCTTCTACCAAAGCGCACCTTTAGTTTAATTACTTCTGAAGACTTCAAATGTAGATTCTTAATCTATTTTCATACAGCCACCATAACAAGCATGTAGAGCTTTTGTACACCATTGTCCATCCACCACATGTTTGGCTTTAATTACCTCATTACAAGCTCTTCCTTTTTGCAGAACTACCTTTGAACGGAAGGCTTTTGTTATGAAGCCTTTCCAAGCTCTTTCTTTTTGCAGAACTACCACCCCCATTTAAACTGATGGCTCTTGTTATGAGGCCTTTGGTTCTTCGCTCCTAATCCTCCACTGGTTTTTGCTTTAGCCAGACGTCAGTGTGGAGCATTTAGCCAAACGAACCTTATTTCTTTCACATCCCAAACAGTCCAGTTGTTTCTCAGCTTCGGTAAGAATTTGAACAGGTGCTATATAGGAATATATAGGAATCCTATCTAATATACTATTTATCAATGTCGTCCTTCCTCCAAAGAAAGATAACTTTTTCCAAGGTGCTAGCTTCAAACCATTTAATAATACCCTGCCACAGTGCTAAGTCCCTGTACTTCAGTGGCAACCCCAGGTAATCCGGCTGGAAATTTTCCACTGTACGCCCCAAAATACTTGCCAGCTCATCTACTACATTTCCAGTTCTCACAGAAAACATGCGGCTGTTGGTCAAGTTAATGTGAAGCCCAGAAATAGCTACAAATGCTAGCGGTATTATCTTTAAATATTCCACTAACATTGCTTCAACACCATGCAAAATGAGTGTACCATCTGCATACAGGATGCGAAATACTTCTATTATATTCCTATTCACTTGACAAATCCAAGAACCTCTTATCCACTGATATTTCACAGCCCTTTTTATCATCAAGCCGAGAGCTCCCCTCACCAATAGAAATAGGAAAGGAGACGGAGGAACCCCGTGTCCCAAATCCCTTTGCGAAGGAAAGAAACCTGAAGGTGCTCCATCAATGAAGTTTGGGAATTTAGCAATAGAAGTACAAATTTTGATCCATTCAGTCCACTTACAACCAAACCCATTGGATTCAGCATCTTAAAGAACAATTCACATGATTGTATGCTTTTTCCAATCCTATTTACACAGGATTCCTTTTCCCTCTTCTCTGGAATCCAGGAATTTTTTAGCAGTTCGTGCTTCATGAATTATTTATATTCCGTTAATACATGTAATGGGTTCCCAGTTGTCAACCTATCCGTCACTATCTTCATCCTTTCTATAGAAATTTAGCTATGATCTTGTACATATTTTCTAAGACAAATAAGTCTGAAATCTTCCATTTAACTACCTCTGTTCTTTATCCTAAAGGTGGCATTAAAACTCTTCTCAAATGTGCCCTTTTAATAAATGTAAGTGAAGACTCTCGTCATGTTTTCGGGGGTTTCCAACATTCACAGGCATCTCTAAAATAATGGAAAGTGGCCTTATCACCAACATTGCCTATTACAACTGCCTCCACTTTCTCTTCCAAAATAGGATCTTAAATACAACGATTACAACAACAACAACAATCATGCGTCAATCCCAAACAAGTTGAGTCAGCTAAATGAATCCTTAGTACTGACCCTGTTAATCCATTTAAACTTATCTCATGCATCAAAGGCATTTAAATAAGTTGATTATTTTTGGAGGAGACTCGGATCATTTTCCCGTTGTGATGGGGTTAACTGGGGATCTAAGCTTAGCCAATTTCTATTTGACTTGGCGATGGACACACTGACATCCCACATTCAAGGGGAGGTGTCATGGTGTATGCTATTGGAAGATGATATTATACTGATTGACGAGACGTGAGGCGGTGTTAATGAGAAGTAGGAGGTTTGGAGACAGACCCTTGAGTCTAAAGATTTAAAGTTGAGCATGATGAAGATAGAATATTTGGAGTGCAAGTTCAGAGATGCAACGGAGGAAGCAGACATGGACGTGAGGCTTGACTCATACGTGATTCCCAAAAGAGAAAGTTACAACTATCCTGGTCCTGTTAGCCATGGGAATGGGGAGACTGGCGAGGATGTCACACATTGTATCAGAGAGGGTGGATGAAATGGAGGCTAGCTTCCAGCGTTTTGTGTGATAAGAATGTGCCCCCGAAACATAACGGTAGGTTCTACAGAGTTGTGGTTAGACCGACTATGTTGTATGGGGCAGAATGTTGTCCAGTCAAGAACTCTCATATCCAGAAGATGAAATATCAGAGATGAGCATGTTGAGATGGATTTGCGGGCATACCAGGTTGGATAAAATTAGAAATGAAGATATCCGATAAAAGGTGGGTGTGGCCCTCGAGAGGAGAAGATGCAATAAGCAAGACTACAATAATTCGGACATGAGCATAAGAGAAGCTTGGATGCTCCAGTAAGGAGGTGCAAGTGATTAGTTTTGGTAGGTATGAGACAAGGTAGAGGGATGTCAAAAAAGTATTGGGGAGAATTTATCAGGTAGGACATGGCGCGACCGCAGTTTACCGAGGACATGACCTTTGATAAGAGGGTCTGGAGGTCGAAAATTAAGGTAGAAGGTTAGAAGGCAGTCGAGCGCATTTATGTTCTGTACCGACGGTACTAGGGTTGATATGGTAGTTTTTTGTCTTAGATTGCTAGTATTTCATGTTGTTTTCCTATTATATTTCGCTTTGATCTCTTAATGTCTTGTTTTTGCTACTGCTTCTTTCAATCTATTTTTCTAACTTTGAGATTGTTGTTACCATCTTTATTGCCTTATTTGTTGATATTACTTGTTTCTACTGTTTCTTTTATTTTTCTTGAGCCGAGAGTCTATTGGAAACGACCTCTCTACCTTCACGGGATAGGGGTAAGACCTGCACGCACACTACCCTTTCCAGAACACACTTGTTGAATTCCACTGGATTGTTGTTGTTGTTACTTTTGATTAGAGATTAAGAGAAGTGGATACTATGATATATAGGCAGACATAGATAAAGAAGTTTTAAAATGTACACAACCAAGGATTTACTACAAGTTCTCAGATTTTCTGCATTTTCTAAGGTGTCCATTCAGGTTAATCCTACAATAGACAGAAAGATTTACAGGTAATAGATCAAGTGGTCTTTCAAGATCAATCGAACCCCTTTGAGATCCCGAAATGGACGAATTCCTTCACTTACAAGCCCAATTAATCCAAACATTCCCTGGAAGGATTTTCACATCAACCAAATTGTAAGTCTATAAAAATTATAAGCTTGTAAGGACCAAGGCCTGAAGCTATTCCCGTCTACCCCCACCAGCGCACCCCACCCACCCCACCCACCCCCAACCCCAACCCCCCAAAAAAAAATCTCCAAAACCCCCTACCCCCTTCCAAAAATAACTTAATAAAAGAGTTGTTATTCACATAGGTTCACTATGACCAAACAAATGTGGTAGTTTCAATATTATATCGTTCATGCTACTGAGTGTTACTGGATTAATTTTTCCCTTAGTCACACTTGAAAGAAGAATAATCTAGGAGGTTTTGGAAAGAAGCAGCAATAATCACAATGTTATTCTACCAAGATGGCGTTATTGCTCCTTTCCCCTATGCTACAAGTAGAAAAAAAGATGGTAGTTATTCCAATCAAGTAGCTAGATGTTGTCTCTCAAGGGAATAAAGATAGAACTTTCCACTGCTGAGGGGTAAAAGAGAATATTAGATTGATCCTTATGCTTACAGCGGATAAAAATGCATTCAAACAATATTTGATGGAGTTCGTCATCATAAAGAAGAATGTAACGAGATAAACAGCATCTTTATCTTTTCAAGCTATGTGTAGTATATCACCCTCACCAGATAAAAATCATACCAACTATTAAGCTTTTAGCTTTTTCCTAGAGACTAAGTGAGGCATGGCTTCAACAACAACAACAACAACCCAGTATAATCCCACTTAATGGGGTCTGGGGAGGGTAGTGTGTACGCAGACCCTTGGGTAGAGAGGCTGTTTCCAAATAGACCCCGGCATCCTTCCCTCCAAGAACTTCCCACCTTGCTCTTGGGGAGACTCGAACTCACAACCTCTCGGTTGGAAGCGGGGGTTGCTTACCATCATAGCAACCCCTCTTGTCAAAAGTGAGGCATGGCTTCAAGCTCGGCAAATAATTGGCCTTCACTTTTACCCTTCTCGGCTTCTTCGCCTAAATACTATGACTTTTGTATGTGGCTGGTTCGAACCAGTCATGTGTAGCTTAATCTCAGTAGAGTGTAGACTGGTATTCCTTACTTTCTAAGGAGTCGTTTGGTTGGAATACGATTTATACCGGTATAAGTCATGCCGGTATAAGTTATATTGGGATTAATTATGACGAGATTGTTGTTTGTTTATTGTTTGGTATGTTGTATTAAGAATGACAATTGCATATTTTCTAAGAAGAAGGTATAAGTTATACCGGTGCTAATTACCCCACCTTCTATAAGGTATAAGTTGTCTCAGTGTTAAAATTAACACCAGAATAACTTGTACCTGATTTGCTAACCAAACAAAGTATTAAGGTGGTATTAAATATTTATACCACCCTTATCCCTTCTTATAACCTATACCAAACGATCCCTAAGTTGTAAGTAAATAGCAAAGAGTAACCTTCAATATCACAAACTACTAAAATAATAAATAAATAAATAAATAGTACACAATGTTTAGGGTTTAGCTTACAGAGTTCTTAATTATTAGAAATTACATTCACCAGCTAAATAATTGTTCCATTAAGCCAAAATAGAAGAGCTAAAAGCATGTGCTTTGCTCCAAATACTAGCATTGTCATTTTGCTGAAATTACTGATAAAAAATTAACTCAAAATTTAATTTTGTTCCACTTCCACCATCACACATGCACAAAAAGTTCTCAAAAAATGAAGGTTCGTTACCTTTGGCTATGGGCTGAAGTGTCCCCGAACGCCGGCTCCTGCTTTTGAAATCAGTAACGAAAGACAAAAGTGGCAATTACGCAGATCTTCCCTCTAACAAATACACCTAATAGCCCAGTTTAGTTTAAGTGTTCAAACTGAGTTTCCCCACAAGTTAAAGAGATATTTAGGCGTTTGGACATAAAATTTCCACATATTTCCTTTTTGTCCTTCCAAAAACAATAAACTTTTTTTTTCATTTGGTAACAATTTAGTTTAAATTTACAGTTTTACCTTTAATGATAAATTTTTATAATCATACAAATATTTTGTGCCCCTTTTTACTTTGTTTAGGATCATAAATTTTAAAAGTCGTCACTTGTTTAAACTCCGTACCCAGTCAAACAATTTCACATAAATTAAAATGAAGGAAGTATAATTTTTGAAAAAAAATAATATTTGAAATTAAGTTGGCGTTTGGATATAAGAATTGTAAGATTTCAAAAAAATGAAAATTTTTTAAGTGAAATGGTATTTAAAATTTAGAGCTGTATTTGGACGTTAATTTTAATTTGATTTTTTTTTGAAATTTTGTGAGTGATTTGAGTGAAAATTTTGAAAAAAAACTTTTTGGAGTTTTTCAAATTTTCAAAATTTCCATAAAATATATTCAAGTGAAAATTGGAAATTTTATGAATAAATGCTGATTTCGAAAAAAGTAAAATTTTTTTGAAATAAAATTAAAAAATATGTCCAAATGGGCTCTAATTTGAAAAATAGTATTTGGAATTTGAAATTTTATTGGGACATACATTTCATTTGAAAAAAATATTGCAATTTTATGAGTGGAAAAAAAATCTGAAAATTTGAAAAAAGTGATTTTTTAAAAAAAAAATCAAGAATTTATAAAATTTCATGGACAAACACATTTTTGAATTATGAACAAACGAGGCGTATATGTATTTTGCCATCAAAATATAAACTTATATAGTTACACGATAGACACTTGACTTTTTGGTTTATTTTTGTTGCTAATATATACACCACGGCATATCACGTCTTGTGTTTGTCACAAGTGAGACCCATTTTAGAGGTACGGAGTCAGAAAATAATTGTAATAAACTATTTTTTTATATAGTTGGGAAATTAATGGTATGTATTGAAGATAGTTTTTGTTACCTTTATATTTTGGCTCAGTGTGTACGGGTAAAATTAGGAATAATGTTACTTGCAATTCCTCAATAAAGGAATTTTAGAGGCACAAGTCAAGAAAAAAACTCTTTTTACCACATTATATCGTTGGAAATTAATGATATGGATTGAAGATAGTTTTTGTTACCCTTATTTTATGATCGGTGTGTATGGGTAAAATTGGAGGCAATACTACCCGCGATTCCTCAATAAGGGAACAATAGGGAAGACCAGGCCAATGGAACTACAAGCAAGGCCGATATTGATGTAGATTAAAGTTGAAATGGTTGGCATATGTTGTATTACGCTCAAGAACAGAAAATTAAGATATGTGAGACTAACTCTCTATGTTTGGGAATATTAATGATTCTCTCTACATAATTTCTTTACAACATTATTAATTGCCTCAAATTATAATTAAGCTTAGTTCCTTAAATAGTTGTAGAACTTCCATTCTCTATCTTTATAACTCGTTCATGACTTTCATTTCGAACGTTGTGAGATCAATGCGTAATTGATATAGACTTGTGTTGATGCCCATGATTATTGTCTAGATTACTCAGCATGTTATAAATAGTTGAAGCTTCAGTTCTTATAATCAGTTAATAAGTACATGTCTTGGTCTAGTTCTATTCAGCATTCCAGTATTATGTAACTCAGTATGGTTCAGTATTTTAGTATCATGTATTGCAGTATAATTCTCAGTTCCTGATTTTAAATCCATTAACGTTGAACCTCTGTACTTGGGCCTCAGGCTGTAGTTTATGCTTTATGCATCTTTGGACCTAAGACCGCAGTTAATGCTTTATGCATCATTGGGCCTGATGCCGCAGTTTATGTACATATATATTAGGCTTGGGGCCACAGTTTTATTTATTCAGATAAACAGGTGGTTCATCATTTAAAAGGAAGTATTCATATCCTTACTTCCTTTGTCCAGACCAATTATCATATCATTTTAGTTATCAATTATCATTTCAGTTATCAGTTATCATTTAGTTATTAGTTATCATTTCAGTTTCAGTTATCAATTATCAATTCTCAATTATTAGCTCAGTATCAGTTCAGCATTTATAGTTCTTTTTTCAGTTTTTTTACATACTAGGTGTAATTCAAATATACTAATGTCCTATTTTCCTGGGGTCTGCATCATGCATGTAATGATTTAAAGGTAGACAATACTACTTCCTTCTGTCAGTTTTATTTGTTGCTTTAGCCAAACACATTTGATCTACCACTTTTTCATGACTTATGTCACTTTGATGTGCTAGCCAAATTCCTTTTGTGCAATTGGAAAGCTGGTAGCAAATTTTGAAGTCATTTCTCACTCGTTCTGACCAAACAGACTCAATAAGGGACTCAAAAAAAACAAGTCTAATATTCAACTCTTGTTGCACCTCTAAGCTGTGAAACTGAGGTTCAACACTCCAATTGTCCCATTTGATCCACAATCCTTAATCGACTTGTAGTGCTTTGAAAGGTTTTCACCATCAAGCATCTCTCATTTTGCTCTTTTCTCAACTCATCATCGTCTTATGGTGCTCATGAGAGTTTTCACCTATAAGGCACTCTCGTTTATCATTTTCTCTCTTTCGATGAGAACAAGGTATTACCCATGATGTAAGAAGATCATACTTTCATCACACACTTGATTTGACATCCTCAAAGATTAGTCGGAAGATCTTTATTGGGACCGTAATGTAGGCTTTTGGACAGGGTTGGAAAGAAATGGTTGCATAAAGGTTCGAAATAATTCAAGATGAAAGGGTTCAAAATTACAACTTTTGGAATCAGGCGTATTGGCAAAATTAAAACTTTTGCCCCAGTTTTTAGGAATTTATGGAATTTTTTGAATTTTTGTTTTGATGAGATTTCTAAGAAAAACTGTCCCACTCTTGATTTCGGGGGATTATAAAATATTTTATTTGGTGTTACCGAACCTTAAGGCTGCCTATGTATCTTGTGGTGACAAGAATTAGGCCGAACGTAGTTCAAATACAAAGTTGGACTACTATGTTGTTTTCTTTTCCTTTTCTTTCTTTTTACTTTTCTTTTTTTCTTTTTATTTCTTTTCTCTTTTTTTTTCTTTCCTTTTCTTTTTCCTTCTATAGTTCCCAACTCTACTTCTGATTCCAAAAGAGGTGTATGACACAAAGCAAATTAAGGCTCAAAAGGTAACAAAATATAAAAATGTTTGGGTAGTAGAAGAAAATGTCTTCGTCATACCAAACTTTACAAATGCTAGGTACAAGCATGCAATCAAAGATAAGTGAAGAAATCAAACATGGTACCTATTGATGGAATCAACACAAATAAAAGTGCCAATGGGCAATACCTTTACCCCCAATGAATGATCCTTGCCAGTTCGAAGCAGACTTATTCAAACTTATCTTGATGTGGAAGAATGCACTTCAGCACTAGCCAATCTACCTCAAACAGCTTGAGAGATATTCCCTTATTGTGTGCTCTCATCAACCTCTTGATTTTCAGACTAATTGCCTCAGTTTCACTCAATTCAAGCTTCAGGTTATCTCAGCATACTCCAGTGCGGCACGAAGCTGCTGATGCCGAGTCGGCTCTTATGCCTCTAGTTATACCCTGCTTGGCCCCCCTCCCCCGGCACGGTGGAGGTTCTGTAGCACTTCATGAGCACCGGGCTAAGGAGCAATTGAGCAACTCAAGCGAACTGCCTTACCTTATTCCAACATAGGGACAGAAGGGAGAAGGTTGTGAATGTGGCCTCATTATCCATACCTCCGGTCAGATGAATGGAGGACTGACCGACCCGGGATTTCACGAGCGTTGGCGGGTTCTGGAGTTCCTGTCAAGGGCGCAAGCGCATACCCCAGGGTGATCATCACCACCTGCACCTCACATCTCGGCACAATGGAACGTTATGTATCTTTACTTGTTTCCCCAAATGCATCCTTTTATCATATTTAAAACTGTGCCATTGCTTCTGATTTGACTAACTTTCAAGATCAGGCTGAGAATTGTGCATGCATGTCATGTCACTAGAGTCGGCATGAAAAGAACTATAACAGGAAAAATGACCTAAACAAAAACTGACTAGAACTAATAGAAAATAAGAGATTGCATTAAACAGATGATGAAAAGGGTTTGAACAAGACCAATAAAATAGACATGGGTTACAACCCTGGAACAATCCTAAATAACCCTAGACGAGTTACTACAACTAAACGAACTAGACAAAATGAGAAGAAGAAGAGTTTGAGCCACAAGACAAAATCCGGATTACAACCTTGAAATAACCCGAACAAATAGAAACGACAACAAAATAACCACCAAAACTCCTCCTGGCTAGCTAAGAAAGGAGTGTCTTTCAAATTACCAATCTCGTTATCTTAGCCAACTGGTTGCACCTTAAAATTACTAGGATCTTCACCAATTTCAATATCATTAACTTTCGTCAGCAAGTTCCCAAGAGGATTCTCATACTCCGTGTCACTATGCATTCTCCCCACAAAGTATGCATCATCATGTGCGGGTAAAGGATTCTGTGCAATGTTCTGGGTGTCACTGTCTTGGATCACAATTATCCTTTCTTCAATCGTTCTTTCTATTTCTCTTTTCAAATCCTGACAACTTTTGACATTGTGCCCCTAGGCATTGGAATAGTATTCACAACTTTTAGCAGGGTCAAAGCTTCTTGCATGCTTGTCTACATGATTCCGAGGAATAGGTGCAATCAAGTCATAATACTTTAGTTTCTTGAACAAGCTTGCATAAGACTGTCCTATTGGTGTAAAATCATCTTTCGACCTTTGTTTACCTCTATACCCCTAGCTTGGATGTTGGTTATGGGGCACTTGAAAATTTTGTGGAGGCTGGTGGAGATTTTGCGGCACCGGTGCTCGCCTTTTGGGGGTGGCCCAGTGGCCGGACAGAGGACAAGATGTTGTTAGGAGAAAAGTACTGATGTGGATTATATGGAGCTCAGGGATAGGTTTGGAGTTAGGGTCAGGGTCGAGGCTGAGTATATTGGTGAGGTGGACTCGTTGAGCCATGTCACGATCCTGAGATAACCATGGAAATATCATCATGTTTCTTCTGACTTGGCAGGCTTCTTGTGTCGTTCTGAATTGACTGTATTGTGGCTTTTAAGGCAGAATAGCTCATGATTTTGCTTGCCTTCAGTCCCTCTTCCACCATTTCTTCCATCTTTACCACATCATTTAAAAGCTTACCAATGGCTGAGATTAAATAGCCGAAGTTAGTAGGCTCCATGGCTTGAAGAAAGTATTCAACCATCTCATCTTTTTCCATAAGAGGATTGACCCGTGCAGCTTACTCCCTCCATCGGAATCCATATTCTCTAAAGCTTTCAATGATCTTCCTTTCTACCTTGGTCAGGGACATGAGATCCAGGACAATGTCTATGTTGTACTGAAAATATCGAGCAAAGGCCAGAGCCAGATAGACCCATGTGTACCACTTACTGGCGTCTTGGCGGGTGTACCATTCTAGAGCTACCCAACTTAGGATCTGGCTGAAGTACGCCATCAATAATTCATCTTTTCCCCAAGCGCCTCTCATTTTATTGCAATAACCTTTTAGATGAGCTACAAGATCCCCATGCCCATCATATAAGTAAAACTTGGCATCTTGAACCTGGTGGACAGTTGAACATCAGGGAACAAACACAAATCCTTATAAGCCACACTCACCTTGCTTCCTAACCATTGCATATTTCTCAATGATTGCTCTAGACTCTTTACCTTCCTAAATATCTCCTCTTGCTCCACGTTCTTGGGTGGTTTCTCATTTTTAACACGAGTCTCAAAGTAGAGAGTGTATGAGTAAGGATTTGGGATTTTGAAGGTGAGTTTTTGGGCAAAGTATTGGGTATCTAGAGCTGGGAATGCGGTTGTTTTAGCTGTTGTAGCATGGAAAATTTGGGAGGAAGTGCCTGGGTAGTTGTGGTAAGGGTTAAAGCCCGGTGCATATTAAGGAGAAAGGTTAACAGTAGTGGGAACCTGGGCTTGTGATAGTGGTGGGATAGTTGTAAGGTTTTCAATGTAGTTAGTGGGGAATGAAGGTGGAGGATACCCCTTAATCCAAGACTAATACATTTCTACCATCTACTGTTTCAACCTTTTGACCTCATCTTTCAATTCAGACTCCGACCCACAAACTCCCTTGGTGAGTCTGCTACTTCTGTGTCTAAATCTTTGCTAGCCATGTGTACCTTGCTTTTTTGACCTTGTGCTTTATGGATGAATTGACAAAGTACCACAAACTAACTACCCTCTGTTATGATCACAGTGAAAGTAACAAAAAGGAGAAAAACAAAGCCTGTTGGAAACACGTTCTCAATGCAATATACTAAAACGTGTGTTCTTTTGTGTAGGTTTTGATGAATGACAAACGAAGCAAAAATTTATATATGACGAAGTTCAAGAAACAAGCGCACAATTGATATACAACGAGATTCAAGCTCAAGACAAAGTTTTATAAGTTTAATTGAGTCATTCTTATTTGTGATCTTGATCCTACAACTTGACTCGTAACATGGCTTCTCTCATAAATCTGTTTTCCAAAATCATGTATATTTAATTTAATGTCAATGATTTTAAATCATGCATATTTACAGTAGTCAAAATAATTTTTAGACATGCCTTAAAAATCTGGACTAAGATAATCGATTATGTACTTATGATAATCGATTGTTTTAAGCCAAGACTGCATGACAATCGATTGTGAACTAATGACAATCGATTGTGACTGAGGCAGTGTCCATCAAAGTTTTTCAAAACTCAGAATAATCGATTATGAACTAATGGTAATCGATTATGTTGAGACAGTGTCTTCCAGTGATTTTCAAATTTATTAAATAATCGATTGTTACATTGGACAATCAATTGTCAAAGATAGTGTCTAAAATGTTTTTCAAAAACTGATAAGTAATCGATTGTTGACTTTGTGCAATCGATTGTGAAGCTGACCGTTGTCGTAAAGTTTTCAAGTACCGTCAGGTAATCGATTATTGATTCTGTATAATCGATTGTTTTGATTAAAATCCGGAAAAGATTTTTTGAACGTTATTGGGTAATCGATTATTGATTTTGTATAATCGATTGTTTTGATTAAAATCCGGAAAAGATTTTTTGAACGTTGCTGAGTAATCGATTGTTGATTCTGGACAATCGATTGTTTGTGGTAAAATCTGGAAAGGATTTTTTGAACGTTGCCAGTAATCGATTATGGATTGTAAGTAATCGATTATCAAACGTAAAATCTGGGATTGAATTTTGATCTGACTGGCAGACAATCGATTGTTGGGGTTTGACAATCGATTGTCAGTGAGTAAAATCAGCAACTCTTAATTGGCAATTAGGCAACGGTAATGCCAAGTTTTTCAACTATAAATACAGCTTCATTTCAGTGTTTTAAACACAACAACATACTACAACTGATCATTACATTGCTATAAGCTTGCATACTTTTGTTTATCATTTTATATTCAATTTCATAAAGCTTTTGAGAGCCATATTCTTGTCCAAAGTTGTTGTGATCTAGAGCTTACTTCTTTTACTCATACCTACTCATAAAGGAGTATTTTGTTTGAGTGTTAAGTGTTTTACACACTTGTAAGAGAATTGTGATTCTCTTGTTGTAAGGAACTTGTGTTTCCTTGGTTGAAGTCTTGGAGTGTTGTATCTCCGAGCAAAGGTGTTAAGGCTTGTGTCCTTATGTTGTAAAGGTTTGTTGAGCACCCGTAAGCTTAACAAGTTAGTGGAAAATCTCGAGAGAGTCTCTCGGGGACTGGACTAGCCACGTGTTGTGGTGAACCAGAATATATCGGTGCGTTCTTTCCTTTTTATTTATTTAACGCACTTAATTATTTCCTGCAAATTTTAATTTCCGCAAGTTTACGCTAAATTTTATTATAACGCTATTCACCCCCCCCCCCTCTAGCGTTAAGCGTATTATCTAACAATTGGTATCAGAGCCCAACTCTCTGAAAACTTAACAGTTTGAGAGAACCATCCATGGCTTCTACTTGTGATTCTTTTGCAGGAATTGATGAAGGACAGTGCTTCACACGACCACCTCTATTCAACGGTACAAATTACACGTACTGGAAGGAGAGGATGAAGATCTTCGTTCAGTCCAACAGCTTTCACCTTTGGAAGGTGATAATGAAGGGAAACCAAATTCCAACAAAGAAGGTGGAAAACGAATGGGTTCCCAAGTCCGAGGATGAGTATGACGCGGATGACATCCGAAAGGTTCAAAATAATGCTAAAGCAATTAATTTATTATATTGTGCTGTTAATGCTGACGATTACAGGAAAATATCGTGTTGCACAACGGCAAAGGAGATGTGGGACAAACTAGAAGTTACGTACGAAGGTACGGACCAGGTAAGGGAAGCAAAAATTGATTTCCTAACCCATTCTTATGAATTATTTCACATGAAGGAAGGTGAAAAGGTGGACGAAATGTTTGAGCGATTTTCAATAATCGTAAATGACCTACATGCTCTCAAGAAAACATTCACGGATAGAGAGCTCGTGCGAAAAATTCTTAGAAGTCTCAAACCGGCATGAAGATCAAAGGCCGATGCAATTCAAGAATCCATTGGCGTTTCAAACGTCACCATCGACGCACTAAGAGGTAACCTTAAGACCTATGAATCTACTATTCTTAACCCTTTTGTTGATGATCAAAGGAGGCAAAGAATAGCTCTAAAGGCGAGCACAAGCCAACCGCAAATTGATGAGGAAGGAGACAACGAGTTTGGACTCGTTATCAAAAGATTTCAAAAGTTCATGCGCAAGGAGTATGAACGCAAGGGCAAAAAGCAAGGCGAACAAATCAAGTGCTATGAATGTGGTGAAACCGGGCACATCAAATCAAATTGCCCAAACATCAAAAAGGAGAAGAAACCTTTCAAAAAGCAACGTGCATACATTTCTTGGGGAGGCGACTCCGGAAATGAGTCAAGCGAAGGAGAAGAAGACGAAGCAGCAAATCATTGCCTTATGGCACAAGAAGACAACAAAGATGAGGTATGTCAAATTTCATCTTAAAACTTCTTTACTCTTGAAGAAATGCGAACTGCTTTTGATGAATTATATACTGAATTTATTAAGGCTTCAAAAACTGTTAAGGGCATAAAAGAAAATGCTTCATTAAAAGAAAAGGATTTTCAAAAACAGCTTTCTTTGAAAGAAAAGGATTTAGAAAAACTGGTTTCAGAAAATAAAAAGCTGAAAGAGGAAAACAAGTTTTTTGGAAAAAGAAGCGCCGATAAGCCCGAAAGTTCTACTAAAAATTGTTCTTCTTGCTTGCATCTCAAAAATGAGGTAGATAGACTCAAAGGTACCTTAGATAAGTTTAATTCTTCCCACAAGAATTTGAATGAGGTCCTTGTAAATTTGAAATCAACCAAGCATGGCATAGGATTTAAGAATGAGGTTAAAGAAAAGGTTGAAGCCAAACCCCAACCACCTAAGGCTCAACCTAGGACTAATAAAACAAATGCTTATCCTAGAAATAGCAATCCTAGAACCAATATGCATGCTAGACAAAATGTTGAACATTTTAGGAGACCTAGAAATGACTTACCACCTAGAAATAGTTACCCTAGAAATGATGCATACTTTAGGCCAAATGTTGAACCTTTGAGAAGACCTAGAAATGGCCTTCAACCGAGAAACAATCACTCTAGAAATGCTGCCCATCCTAGAGCTCATAGTAGGAGAAATAAGTCTCATGAAATGCGAAATAGTCATAGTGTTCAAAATAGAGTAAGAAGTTTTCATCCGTCTAGCTACTATGAACCTAGAAGGATGCATAACCCAAATGTGACTTGTCATTATTGTAGACGTATTGGCCATATTGCTCCTGCATGCTTTACACGTCATAGACATATTACTCAATTGCATCATTATAATATGCCTAACCCCCAAGGACCCAAGATGACATGGGTACCTAAAGAACATTAATTTGTTTTATAGGTGTGCTTGAAAGGATCAAGTGTACTGTGGTACCTTGATAGTGGATGCTCCAAGCATATGACGGGAGATGGATCCAAATTCCTTCAATTAGAGCACAAAGAAGGAGGAAGTGTTATCTTCGGTGATAACAATAAAGGAAAGATCATCGGCATCGGCTCGGTCGGTAAGGATGAAAAATCCTCTATTAAGCATATATTACTTGTTAAAGGATTAAAGCATAATCTCTTGAGCATAAGCCAATTGTGTGACAAGGGAAATCTTGCTTTATTTGATTCGGATGAATGCTTAGTGTTCAGACGTAGTGATTTCAAAATTATCCTCCGTGGTTTTAGAGTGGATAATATTTATATGGTTGATCTTGCTAATTCCTCACCCGAATATGTTGATTGTCTTATGAGTAAAGAGGATGATACTTGGCTATGGCATCGTAGAGTAGCACATATCAATATGCATCTTTTGAACAAATTGATTTCTCAAAACTTAGTTGTTGGTCTTCCCTTCTTAAAATTTGAAAATGACTCTATTTGTGACTCGTGTCAAAAGGGGAAGCAAACAAAAGCATCTTTCAAATCTAAAAACATTGTTTCAACTTCTAGACCATTGCAATTGCTTCATATGGATTTATTTGGTCCTTCTCGCATTGAAAGTCTAGGAAGAAATAGATATGCTTTTGTGATTGTTGATGATTACTCGAGATTTACTTGGACTTTATTTCTTGCCAATAAAAGTGATGCTTTTCAAAATTTTAAATATTTTCTTAAGCGTGTCCAAAATGAGAAAGAAACAACCGTCACTTCAATTAGAAGTGATCATGGGGGAGAGTTTGATCACAATCTCTTTGCGGACTTTTGTGACGAACTCGAAATCGAGCATACCTTTTCCGCTCCACGTACACCACAACAAAATGGGGTGGTGGAAAGGAAAAATAGGTGTCTCGAAGAGATGGCTAGAACCATGCTCGACGAAGCTAAGATACCCAAACATTTTTGGGCGGACGCCGTGAGTACCGCTTGCTATGTTCTAAATAGAGTAGTAATTCGGCCGATACTCATGAAAACCCTCTATGAACATTATAAGGGTAGAAAACCAAATATTTCCCATTTTAGAGTTTTTGGTTGCAAATGTTTTGTTCATAACAATGGCAAAGACCAATTGGGTAAATTTGATGCTAAGTCGGATGAAGGTATTTTCATTGGATATTCCTCACGTAGTAAAGCATATAGGGTCTTTAATAAAAGAACCCAAATTGTGGAGGAATCCCCTCATGTTGTATTTTCCGAAAATAATGCTCGCTTGGCGAGAAAGGATTCCGGTTTTGATCTTGCAGGTATCTTAGATAGCTTGAAAGACAAAATACAAGAGGAACCATCCAAGGAAAATAAAGATGAAACTGAGGAACAACCAACGGAAGAAGCGCCACAATTGGAAAAAGAAACAAAAGTGCCAAATGAGTGGAGGGCGATCAAAGATCACCCTCTTGAATAGGTAATTGGCAACGTTGGAGACAAGGTAAGTTCCCGAAACTCTCTCAAAAATACCTTCGAACATACTGCTTTTGTTTCTCAAATTGAACCCAAAACCATCTCAGAAGCAATTGCGGATGATTTTGGACCTTGGCAATGCAAGAGGAGCTTAACCAATGTGAACGCAATGACGTTTGGGATTTGGTGCCAAGACCCGAAGGTCATACCATAATTGGTACGAAATGGGTTTTTCGCAATAAACTAGAAGAAAATGGTATAATCACTAGAAACAAAGCTAGGCTTGTAGCAAAAGGCTATAATCAAGAAGAAGGCATTGACTATGAAGAAACATATGCTCCCGTAGCTAGATTAGAAGCTATTCGCTTATTGCTTGCATTTGCCTCTTCTATGAATTTCAATTTATATCAAATGGATGTGAAAAGTGCTTTTCTAAACGGTTTTATTCAAGAAGAAGTTTATGTTGAACAACCCCCCGGTTTTGAAGATTTTAAATCTCCCGATCATGTTTTCAAACTCAAAAAGGCTCTTTATGGTTTAAAACAAGCTCCCCGAGCTTGGTATGAAAGATTGAGTAAGTTTCTTTTGGAAAATGATTTCATTAGGGGGAAAGTTGACACAACTCTCTTTGTTAAGCATAAAAACAATGATATTTTGTTAGGTCAAATATATGTAGATGATATTATATTTGGTGCTACTAACAATGTTTTATGCAAGGAATTTTCCGATTTAATGACAAGCGAATTTGAGATGTCTATGATGGGTGAGTTAACATTCTTTTTGGGATTACAAGTAAAGCAAATGAAAGAAGGTACATTCATTTGTCAAACCAAATATTGCAAAGAATTGCTGAAACGATTTGAGATGAACAATGCAAAAGAAATGGCAACTCCCATGAGCACATCCGATCATCTAGACAAAGATGAGAAAGGTAAGGAAGTCGACACAAAAAAGTATCGAGGTATGATTGGATCTCTTCTTTATCTTACTGCTAGTCGTCCGGACATCATGTTTAGCGTGTGCTTATGCGCTCGTTATCAATCGTGTCCGAAGGAGTCTCACCTTACTGCGGTAAAACGGATTTTAAGGTATCTTGTTGGTAATACAAATGTGGGTCTATGGTACCCCAAAGGCTCTTCATGCCAACTTGTTGGCTACTCCGATTCTGATTTTGCTGGATGCAAATTGGACCGCAAGAGCACTAGTGGCACTTGCCATGTGCTCGGTAGCTTTCTCGTTTCTTGGTTTAGCAAGAAACAAGTAAGTGTTGCGTTTTCCACAACCGAGGCTGAATATGTAGCCGCGGGGAGTTGTTGCGCTCAAATCCTATGGATGAAACAACAACTCTTGGACTATGGCCTAAGTCTTGATCATATCCCTCTTAGATGTGATAATACTAGTGCCATATGCTTGACGAAGAACCCCGTTCTTCATTCGCGAACGAAACACATTGAAATTAGACATCATTTTATTAGAGATCACGTTCTCAAAGGCGATGTCGAAATTGAATTTGTTGAAACCAAAAACCAATTGGCAGACATCTTTACAAAGCCTTTAGAGAAAGAGTCCTTCTTCCGAATTCGCAGTGAACTCGGGATTCTTGACTCCACATTGATCTAAGTCATGCATTGCATTTTTTGTTACATGATTTCTAACTTGAGCGTCGGAGACGTCTAATCCTTTTTTGCAGGTATCGCCCTAAAAGTAGGGGGAATTATAAAGCATGACGCGCAAGAATCGAGTCTTCTTCAGAAAAATCTGTTTCTGTCATCTAATAATCGATTATCTCGTATCAATAACCGATTGTAATGCTATCATTTGAGCTATTATACTCTCTTTAAATAATCACGCCTTCTTTCCAATAAATAAACAAGGTTTATTTCATCTTTGGCATCTTATTATTATTTTTGCTAATGGCAAAAGGGGGAAGATAACGGGTATGCACTCTCAGTATTTATAAGCTTAAATTGAGGGGGAATTCTCAAATTGAGGGGGAACAAATTGCATACTTGATACATGTATATACTTGTCTTGAATCGTCAATATAATTTGCTTGTCTTGCATATCCCGCTTAATGTTTGCCATTATCAAAAAGGGGGAAATTGTTGGAAACACGTTCTCAATGCAATATACTAAAACGTGTGTTCTTTTGTGTAGGTTTTGATGAATGACAAACGAAGCGAAAATTGATATATGACGAAGTTCAAGAAACAAGCGCACAATTGGTATACAACGAGATTCAAGCTCAAGACAAAGTTTTATAAGTTTAATTGAGTCATTCTTATTTGTGATCTTGATCCTACAACTTGACTCGTAACATGGCTTCTCTCATAAAACTATTTTCCAAAATCATGCATATTTAATTTAATGTCAAATGATTTTAAATCATGCATATTTACAGTAGTCAAAATAATTTTTAGACATGCCATAAAAATCTGGACTAAGATAATCGATTATGTACTTATGATAATCGATTGTTTTAAGCCAAGACTGCATGACAATCGATTGTGAACTAATGACAATCGATTGTGAGTAAGACAGTGAGCATCAGGTTTTTCAAACCTGCATGACAATCGATTGTGAACTAATGACAATCGATTGTGACTGAGGCAGTGTCCATCAAAGTTTTTCAAAACTCAGAATAATCGATTATGAACTAATGGTAATCGATTATGTTGAGACAGTGTCTTCCATTGATTTTCAAATTTATTAAATAATCGATTGTTACATTGGACAATCGATTTTCAAAGAGACAGTGTCTAAAATGTTTTTCAAGAACTGATAAGTAATCGATTGTTGACTTTGTGCAATCGATTGTGAAGCTGACCGTTGTCGTAAAGTTTTCAAGTACCGTCAGGTAATCGATTATTGATTCTGTATAATCGATTGTTTTGATTAAAATTCGGAAAAGATTTTTTGAACGTTATAGGGTAATCGATTATTGATTTTGTATAATCGATTGTTTTGATTAAAATCCGGAAAAGTTTTTTTGAACGTTGCTGAGTAATCGATTGTTGATTCTGGACAATCGATTGTTTGTGGTAAAATCTGGAAAGGATTTTTTGAACGTTGCCAGTAATCGATTATCAAGCGTAAAATCTGGGATTGAATTTTGATCTGACTGGCAGACAATCGATTGTTAGGGTTTGACAATCGATTGTCAGTGAGTAAAATCAGCAACTCTTAATTGGCAATTAGGCAACGGTAATGCCAAGTTTTTCAACTATAAATACAGCTTCATTTCAGTGTTTTAAACACAACAACATACTACAACTGATCATTACATTGCTATAAGCTTGCATACTTTTGTTTATCATTTTATATTCAATTTCATAAAGCTTTTGAGAGCCATATTCTTGTCCAAAGTTGTTGTGATCTAGAGCTTACTTCTTTTACTCATACCTACTCATAAAGGAGTATTTTGTTTGAGTGTTAAGTGTTTTACACACTTGTAAGAGAATTGTGATTCTCTTGTTGTAAGGAACTTGTGTTTCCTTGGTTGAAGTCTTGGAGTGTTGTATCTCCGAGCAAAGGTGTTAAGGCTTGTGTCCTTACGTTGTAAAGGTTTGTTGAGCACCCGTAAACTTAACAAGTTAGTGGAAAATCTCGAGAGAGTCTCTCGGGGACTGGACTAGCCACGTGTTGTGGTGAACCAGAATATATCGGTGCGTTCTTTCCTTTTTATTTATTTAACGCACTTAATTATTTTCTGCAAATTTTAATTTCCGCAAGTTTACGCTAAATTTTATTATAACGCTATTCACCCCCCCTCTAGCGTTAAGCGTATTATCTAACAAAGCCAACACGTTAGCGTTAGGGTGTTTATCATATAAATATATCACATTGCGTGCAATATCCCTAGCAACAATTAATGGTTCTATAATGGCTTTGATGGTAAGAAGGTCAATTGGTATCATCCCAATTTCACTCTTCTTGCCCCCATTTCCTTCTTCATTTTCTTTTCTAACACAGCTTGGTTTTTTATTTCCTTCCTCCTCTTTTCTTCCTGATTATCGCTCTTTTCTTCCTGATTATCGCTCTTTTCTTTCCTCCCATTTCTCACGTCCCACACTTCATTCTTTTGCTTTATCTTTTTTATCTTTTTTTTTTGAAAAATTATTTGATCAAACCCTATGTAGATTGCCTACGTATAATGTCCCTCATGAATCAGCTCAAGCGTAGTTCTGAAAATGTAAAGGACAAAATAAACTAAAAATAAAATCTTTTTGAATTTTTCTTTTATAAACTTTTTTTATTTTTCAAATACAAAATGGGAAGTAATATAACAAAAGACTCGATATTACTGTACAAGACTAAAAAGTAAAAGACAACATGAATGACCGACTCAAAACATAAAAGTATCCATAAGCAGCTCCTAAATGCAGTGGTCCTGTGGTTGTCATGCTTGAGATGTGGTAAAAGAATTCATACCTGAATGATAAAAATTAAAACCAAATACATTAGTGACTCGAGGCACTACGTGAGACCACAACACATACTATTGGACACACACAAGACATGATTGAGCTATTTTTTTTTTGAAAATTAAACTACGTGACCAAGAGCGGCTAGAAGTGCAAACTCAACATGGATGACTACTTCGATATGAAAATACCTTACTAATGCTTATATAAATTCAACTCCCAATAATCATAGCCAAATAATTAGTTTGCAGAAATGACCCATTTCGCAAAAACGACAGACATGGTCAGAAGTGGCTAAAGATGCAAACTCAAAAAGGACGGACTTTAAAGTAATATGATGGCAAGTTGTGGACTCAAGATTCTAAGAAGGGGGTAATTTGACCACTTTTTCAAAAATAACCCCATTTTTCAAGAATGGCCGATGTGGTCAAAAGTGGCTAGACATGTAAGATTTAGCTAAGATCCTGCAAAGCCAAGAACCTAAGACTCACTAGGAAGATCGCACCCTATGTGGGTTGCCTACGTATATTGTCGAGAAACAAAAATCAGGTTCACGTAGTTCGGGAAGAATATATATGAGAGAAAGCTTAAAAATGACACTAATTAGGACAAAAAAAATATTTTTATCTTTTTGAAAAATGATGAAAAATGTAAAGTCTTTTGGATTTTCTTTTTCTCCTTTCTTTGAATTTTTGGAAAATAATGAAAAATGTAAAATCTTTTTAGATTTTCTTTTTCTCCTTTTTTCGATTTTTTGGAAAATGATGGAAAATATAAAATCTATTTGGATTTTCTTTTTCTCCATTTTCTGAATTTATGGAAAATAAAGGAAAAATGTAAAATATTTTTGATTTTTTATTTTAATTTTTGTATGTTTTTGAAAAAGTAATGAAAGAAAATGTAACTGGGCCCTCCTTGCTTCGTTTCTATAATTCACCTTCTTTTCTTTTTCATTTGTCCTCAGCTATCATCGGTCCGCCAAATAACCCTGTCACCCTTAAAGATGCAACATGTATCACATAGGGATGATTGGATGTCTTTTTAGGCCATATGCTCATTTTGACAAAATTTAGATAGGCTTCCTACAAGGGAACACGGTACCTAGAACCAAGCCCTACTAGGTGCAAATGGCATGATGCAAATAAAAGTGACCTAAATACTGACCTAAGATTGGCATTCACTAACAAGGCAATTCGAGGCGGCACATGGTCGATAGCGGCTGCTCTAGCTGGCCGCCCACTCCATGCTCCCACGCCACTCCTAAAGAAACGGGTGACTCACAAAAAGGCTGTGTACGCTCAAACATACTTCGAAAGACTTGTTGCAGAAAGAATACATGGGGTGATGCAAATGATGACAATTTATAAAGAAGTAATACATAAAAGAAAAGACTGTAAGCAAATAAGCAACTAAATAAAACGACATAAACAAAATGAAAATCAAATAATACAAACAAAACACATATAAACCTCAACTTAATATTCTAAAAGCCAACAAGATCAAGTACTAGCTCGAACATGCAACTCCCTAGCAGAGTCGCCAGAGATGTCACACCTCCTTTTCAAACAAACCTCATTAAACCCTCTTAAAAATAATAAAAAGATTTAGTAAAGCTTGAAAAAGTTTTTCAATTAGAATATGATAAAAAAAATTTCAAAAGGATTAACTCAGAGTCACCACTTGACATTTTATTTCGGTGTGTCAGGTCACCTTTTTTCTAAAAATAATAATTTTTCTTTCAAAATACTTTGAACTCTAAAACTATGTCTACACTAGAGATTCAGATAAGGGGATTCATTTGACCCGGGGAGAAGGTGTTAGGCACTCCCCAAGTTTCGTAACTGGTACAGTTGCACACTTGATCTAATTAGCTTTTTAAGATATCCAAATTGAGGTAAAAACACACAAAAGAAAATAAACATTTAAAAGAGGCACGAGGTCGTCCCCACCTAATAAAACAAAAATAAAAGAAAAAAAATAAAATAGTGTTCTATGCTTCCTCGAACTGTTCCGTTTTCGGCCTTCACTTACGTTCACTTTGGGGCATTCCCTGGAATAAAATAAGTACAAATCCCTCGGGGAATTCTCTGGATAAATATAACTAAGGGAACGACCTCTTGCCTCAAAATAAAATAATCCTAAGGCTTGCCTACACGAGCGTGGTCGGCCTAAAACATACTACTAGCGACCCAAATAGATAAAATAGAAATCAAGGCTACAGAATTATCCAAAGCCTAACAATATAATATTTTGTCCGAAACTCGTGCTTATTTTTAGAAACTAATTCTACAACCCACCGAATGACGCACATTCTTGAAGCCTAATTCATGTTGCATTACTTTATTGTTCGAATTTCAAGCCAGCAACTTCAATTTGAGATCAAATACAAACAAATAATTCAATAGGACATATGCATGTTCATTAAAATTAGACAAATAAAGCCATCTACAACACATTCACATGAACTAATTAAATTACATATTAGAGAAGCAAACGAAGCAAAAATGGACCTGGAAAAAGAGCCGAGTTTCGGAATAATACTATTCAAATGAACAATTGACGGGAACCACGATCCGATGATGAAATCGCGAGCAGACCTTTGACGACCTCGAACAGATTTAAAAAGTGAAGTCCAAAATAGACTTGAATCACAAAAACTCCAACTTTCTCAATCAAACTCTAACCCAACTCTAACATTTAAAGAAAAACCAATTTAAGACCCAAAAATCTGAAATCGAAATGAGCAAATCGGTTTTTTTTAACTCTGTTTTTCTTTTTTTCTTTTTGGTTTCCTTTTTTTACTGTGTGCGCTTGTGTTTTCCGATTAGTGATGACAAGTATGGGACTAGGGGGTCTGGTAGTACCGCTGGTTGGAGTTTCTGGTGATGGCTACTAGTGTCAGGTGTTAAACGTGGAGATTTGGAGAGGAGCTTGCATGCTAAAGGTCGTTTGGGGTGGTGTCTATCGCTAGACGTAAGGGTGAAGACGAAGAACGATGGGGATTGGTCATCTGGTTCGTCTTGCTGCTGTCTCCGGTGGCTGTGAAAAAGCTGACGACGACGAGGTAAAGAGTAGTGACGGCTGCTCAGAGAGATTCTGGCGGGTTAGAGGTAGGAAAACGGGGTCCTGCGGTTATGGTAGTGTTGTGTTGTCGTGGTCATGTTTAGCTAGGGTTTTTGGTTGTTTCTTCCATTGGAGGAGGTATGCTAGGCTATGGAGGACAGTGGTTTTGGGAGGGTGGCCGACGAGTTTGAGAGATGAAGGATGGGTGGGGGCTCTCTTATGGTGTTAGGGTTTTCTTTGCTTCTCTAAGGTTAAAGAACGAGTGGTGTCTTCTAGGGGTTTTCTTGTTGAGCCCCAAGTTGAAGAAGAAGATACAAGGGTCTTTTAGGGTTTTATCTAGGTTTGGGCTCTTGGGTTTGCGGGCTAAGCGAAATTTGGGCAAAAAGTTGACCTTTCAAGACACAAGATTGGTGTAAGATTCATTCTTCTTTTCCAAGGATAAAAATAAAAGTAATACAAATAATAAAGTATAATTAAAAATTAACTTTAACTGAAATAGAATTAAAATGAAATTATTTTTTAATTTTTAAAGATTATACTAAAAATAGGAATATAAAAATCATGGAAGACTTAAGATAATACTAGGATAACGATACTGATGAACTTAAATAAATAAAAACAAAAACAAATATATATATAATAAGACAAATTGAAATATTTTTGTGTTTTTAAATTTACGATTTTAAATTAAAAGTAAAATAGACTAATAACGTATAATAAGCCAAGTAGATATTTTAATATATTAAAATACTAAAACTAACTTTAAAATTTGCGGGGTCAAAAATTATGCGCTTACAATTATTGACTATGTGACTACCATAGTGTACTACTTACTGATTTCGCAATTGCATGACGTTTTTCTTTGCCCTAAATTCATACTAGCATGCTTGTGTGCTCTTTATATGTGCTGAACTTCCCTCTAAAAGAGCTTTCAAATTTTGAATGATTTCATACTTCCTTTGTGGAAGCCTGATTAATTTCTTTCTTTGTTTGCTGATTTTCCTGTTACCTTGTTTGAGTCTAAAACTTTCCTTAGCTTTTCTGACTTGCTTCATTCATGGACCAATAATTACAAACCTTTGATTCCTCGATTTACTGTGCACTAATTGATTTTTTTACATAATTTATGTAACTGTGTATTTCAAAATCCTTCCCTTAAGTAAATTCCTATGTATCTACCCCTAATTGCCTACATTGCACAAAATATTTGTTTGATTTCTTTCCTTAAATAATTTTTAGCATTTATGTCTAAATTCCTTAATTAAAGAAAGTCTTATACTAATTATTTTAATTGATACCCAGTTCCATAATTATTTTTCTTACCTTATTTCTGCCTATTTTTCACACTATAAATACCTGAATCTTTCATCAACTAAACAGAAGAAGACTTTACTTTTCTACACACCTACATTCATAGTCTTTATGAACTTATACTCACACTCAAATGAATTTTCTCTTGATACTTGTACTGTGTCATGTTTGGAAGTCTTGCCGCTTGCTTTTTTCTCTATTTACTTCTTTGAAACTGGTATGTCCCGATTTAAGGTTTTCAATACCACAATAATGTGTTTATTTACTATCTTTATATCCGTGTCTATTTACTATTTCAGTATAATTCAACACTTATTCTAGCATGCTAAAGTTTCTTTCTTCCTGTTCTATTACGAAACCCAAGCCCCTTGTCCCCTATGTGTTTAAGTTATGGTTTGAGGCATGGCAATACTGCAAGTTATTATCCATGAATAAAACTTGATCCTTTAGGATCCTAGCCTCTAAATAATGTGTTCTGGCAGGCTTGAGAGTATGTTAGCACCCTCCATTGCTGAGCATGTTTGAAGCCTGCCCTTGCCTAAATAATAGGCTCTTTACAATCTCCCAATTCCCCCGAGCCCCCTTATGTGTACTTATTTGTAGCTGTTTCCCTCTTCTTCCCCTTAAGAATTCTATTTTTGCACTTGCAATCTTTCTTAGTTTTTAAGTTCTACCCTCCTCTTGTGAGCCTTGCCTTGGGACCCTTTGAGCTCCCTCTGAACTTGGACACTTGAAGGATGGCCCTTTCACACTGCACTTGTCCTATTATAATAGTACATTTGGGTGCGCATTTCCCGGAGTCCCATTAAGGCTGTTAGAGAACTTTGATACACTCAAATGAGAGAAAGAATTTTGATCATGATCTCTTAGGGTTGGTTTACCCCATATTTTAGACATGAAGTCTGATCAGGCTTTCCTTGGTTGTACTTTTATTTATATTTTTTCTGATGTATTTTTTTACTTTATGACGGGTTGTAATAATTTGTAATAAACTCTTGGGAGGGGGGAGGGGTTAGTAAAAAGGGTGGGTAACTATGTATTCAAAGGGTAGAAATTATATTTATAAGTATTTTAAATTCTGCACATTCGAAAGCATATAGAAATTTTGCCTATAGGTATTTTAAAAATCTACATGCATGTAGAAATCATGCCAATAGGTCCTTTTGAATCCTGTGTATCCATTCTCATACAGAAATCATGATCACGGGGCTACTATATTCATATAGAAATCATGCCTACAGGAATGTCCAAACCTATACATTTAACTGCACCTAGATATCATGTTCATAGGTTTTAAACAAATTCTGCACCTAGATATCATGTTCGTAGGTTTAAAACAAATTATGCACAGAAACATTATGCTCATAGGTTTTAAAAAATTATGCACCTAGATATCATACTCATAGGTCTTCAACAGATTTTTGCATCTAGATATCATGTTCGTAAGTTTTAAAACAAGTCTTCTGCATTTTATACCATACCTACAAGGTTTAGAATCAACTACGCATAGAAAGCATGTCTATAGGAACTCCTAATCGAACTTGAATCGCTTCATCCACATATAGAGCTAAAATCAATGATAATGGGTACTATCAGTTGCAGAACTTATATCCTTTGTAAAAACTTGCCTTTCTTTTAATAATCTGACTACCCCTTTTTAACCAGTATGTGTTCAATTTATTTTAGACATTGTTATTTCATTGCTTTCTAAATTCAATAGATAACATGCCTATCCTTGTCCAATACTTAGGCAAGCCTTAGGGTAAAATTATAAACTGAATATATTCTATTAACTACAACAAACAAGCATGCCTGATTCGACCTCATATCTGAATTATGTAATAAGTCAGTCTACATCAACCTTTAAGCTCTTTTACGTTCAGTAATAATGAGACCTAAACCGTATGTGTAAGTCATGCTAATTATGTGCTTCTTTGTTTAAGGGGGTATATTTGAGCCTTTGCTTGTTATGTGCTTTCCCAAACTTGCAATACGTGTTTTTTATGTCGCCTTAGAATTTTTACCTTTAAAACTACAAATAAGCCTAATGTCTCTCCCCTTTATGATTAGTAGTCCTAAATGCCTCCGGGAGTGATAGGATTGGGACGGGTAATAGCATGCAATAAGTAAGCTAGACCATCCTGCAATTTAATACCTTAACATGGTGGGAAGTGTAAATATGTATGTGATGACCACACGATAACATCACGTGTAGCCCCTCACCGAGGAGTGATTACCAGATGTTGTGTGGGGTGATCCATATTTTAGTAAACCTAGGACCCCCTCCTTTATTTCTTATTTCTTTTCTTTAACATTTTTATCTTTCTAAATCAGCTTCCCTAAGTTGCTCTTTCAAACTTTGTCTGTTTTCAGACCCTTATATGTGAATTTCCTTCTTATTTGAGCCTTACTTGTTGTAACTCCCCAACCTCGGGGAGCGCGACCGGCGCGCAACTGAGAAATCCCGATCGAGCAAGCCTTACTTGAGCACTTCCTACCTAACTCAATACAATTACGGGCCCCATTCCGCTTAGTATGATTGAAGAAATAAAAGGGGTTTTACAGTTAATCATGGACATCTCATTTTAAAACACAACATTAGACCAAAAATTAGACTTCTAAGATTTCGATACGATTATAGCTGAGTATATGCCATAGTTTAGTTCCCAAAGTACATACACTTTATAGTCTAGAACGTAAAGTTTGAAAATACAACATAATTCTAAGACCACCCCGGCCCCCGTACATGGCCCACATAAATGTCTACGGAGCCTCTAAAGATACAAGAGATCAAAACGATAACGCCAGCGATAAGGCCCTGGCCATACCTCAAAATGTAATAACTTACAAAGAAGAGCTGCAACCCCTGAGAGGAATGGGGGCTCACCAAGACAGTTGTGAGGAGGAGAAGGGTGCACCACTATCTGCAATCGGCACTATCAGTAGCGGAACCACCTACATCCATTCAAAGATATAGCTCCCCCGGCAAAAGGGACGTTAGTACTGTAGAATAGTACTAGTATATATGGAAAACAAAATTCTAATAGGATGAACAGTGAAACAATGGAAAACAGTTACATCATCAACAATTACATCACAGAAATTCAAGGAGGAACACCAAATAAGTCTTGCATGATTATTGGTTAAGTCATTTCGTTCTTCCAGGTTAATATTTCTTAGTGCCAAGTACCATGTCATTAAAATATAATACCACCATGGGGTTGTTAACACGGAGTCTGGTCTATGGCTGATCGGTTAAGCCATCCCAAGTGAGACATATCCATATTTACAATAATGTTCCAAAATTCATTATAAATGCCACCATGTGTACAACATGGCGTCCCATCTCGGCCCGATCGGCTAAGCCATCTCACTTGGGACATAACCTCCTTTAATTACTCTTTGGTTCCCATTTCCTTCCATCTGTTTCCACACCAAGAATAACACCTCTTTTCATTTATTTGTTCCTTGGCACTTAGATTCAGCAACACAACACAAGCCTTCCCTTTGTCAATTTCTTCATATAATTCCATCATTCATTTATCAAGGGCTATCTTACAAGGCATGCACATGCTTAGGGAAATAACGAACTCTTGAAAGACATGATCACTTTGTCAATTACCATGATATAAAATAAACACATAGAATAATACAGAATGAAAGTCCGTCACTCAACGCATGAATGCAATCAACAAAGTAGAATCAATTTGAAATTTCAAGCCAACCATTTAACACTAAAATTTCAACACTAAAAGAAAAGGGTTAGCCATACATACCTCAGTGGTGTCTCCCTTAGTTCCTTACAAATATTTCCGAAATTCCCTAGCAATTTCGATCTATTTTATGAGAGCCATGAATTTTGCCAAGAGTTAGAGATACGACTAAGATTCTAGCTCATTTGAGCATATTGACAAGCACTAGGTGTACATTGTGGTTTTTGATTCCTTTTTGTGAGAGATTTTATCACTTTCTACCCTAATTACCGTATTTTAAAGTCATGATATTCCCATAGCCCATTGTTACTCATGCATGCAAGATTTCTAGCCTTATACCCCATGAACCCTCTTGCTAATTAGTTGCTTTAACAGAAACTCTTGAAATTATTGATGAGGGCATAGTTACTTTCCAGCTAGGAGGAAGACCTAGTAACCTTAATTAGCAACCTTCAAGGAATTGGTCATGGATTTAGAGGGAGCTTGATGAATATCACTTTTTTTCACTCTAGAACTCCCTCCCCCTCACTCTATATTGTAAAAAATAACAGAAGATAGCCTATTGTGGTGTTTTTAATGGGGTGGGGTCGGATTTTAAAATTTATAAAATAGGAGCCCGAGTCAGATTTACAGTCACATTTTGCGATCGCAAAGTTAAAATGCGGTCAACAGAATGGACCGCAAAAATGCTCCCAAAAACTGGGCATACTAATTGGGTTTGCGGTAAGAATGCGATCCGCATTCACATTCTACGGTCGCATAATGTACCGCGGAACTACCCTTCACAACATCTTTAGAAAGTTATGCGACGACTACGCAGTCCGCATTTTTATTATGCGATCGCATAATTGACCGCATAGTTGACTTCAAATTTGGCCCACACACTGATTCACTCTGCAATTGAAATACAGTCCGCATACCTAATATGCGATCGCGTTCTTGACTGCAAAATGACATTTTTTGAAAAACATAATTTTTTAACTTTTTAATGCATAGCTTAGTCCAAAGGGGTCCAAACTGCGGCGAGCGAGCTCGCCACGAAGAATTTTACACATTTCTAACACGTACCCCTAGTTGGCACTATAAGACTTTGGGTTTATAATAAAACCTTTCACGGGCCTCACATTCTTCCCCTCTTAGGATCATTCATCCTCGAATGAGGGTCAAGGTCCCCTTTACTAGCAGTTCCTCATGAATTCCCCCTTTTGCACAATCATGGGATATTTCAATAGCTCTGGATTTGGCTAAAACCCTAAATTTCTGAGAATTTTTTAGAGTTTCCTTTGTATCTAGGCCTATCCACCTATTAGAGAGCCCCAAATATGTCCTGACTGCAATTACATAAATGCATAGAGACAACATGACCTTCATTATATCAAATATGGCCACGTAGGCAATCACATAACCAAGATGAAACAGAGTGGTTTTTCACATAGATTCAAACAAGTATACAGATTTCATAAGGACCAAAAAGGTAGAGAGTTATTACATGGCTATACAAAGAAATGGAGGTACTTCCTTTTCATTTCTTCCTCGGCTTCCCAAATGGCTTCCTCAACCTGCTGGTTTTGCTATAACACTTTTACAAGAGCAATTTCCTTATTTATCAGTTTCCGGACCTGCCTGTCAAGAATGGTAACTGGGACTTCTTCATAGGACAGCTCTTCATTGACCTCAATGGTTTCAACCGGCACGATAATGGATGGATCTCCTACCACCTTTTTCAACATAGACACATGAAAAACTGGGTGTACCAATGACACCTTAGGTGACAACTCGAGCGTATACGCTGCCTGACCAATCCTCTTGATGACCCTGTACGTCCGACATATCTTGGGCTTAATTTCCCTTTCTTCCCGAATCACATTATTCCTTTCATGGGGGAAACCTTCAAGAATATCCACTCGCCTTCTTTGAATTCCATATCCTTGTGGCAAGCATTCGAATAAGACTTTTGGCAACTCTGAGCAGTCTTTAATCTTTCCTTAATGATCTTGACCTTTTCTATGTCCTGGTTTACAAGGTCTTGCCCTATCAATTCAGCTTCCCAACTTTGAAACATCCAATAGGAGACCTACATCTTCTACCATACAGTGCCTCAAATGGTGTCATTTGGATACTATCATGGAAGCTATTGTTATATACAAACTCTATAAGTGGCAAATGAACATTTCAGCTCCCTTTGAAGTCAAGGGTGCAAGCACATAACATCTCTTCAAGCGTCTGAGTGGTCCGCTCGGCTTGCCCGTCAGTCCGTGGGTGATAAGTTGTGCTAAGGTTTACCTGCATGCCTAAACCCTAATGAAATTTCTTCCAAAAGTTGGCCCTGAACTGAGCCCCTTGATATGAAATGATTGAGATCGGAGTACCATGCAACCTGACTATTTTCTTGATATACAACTGAGCATACTGTTCCGCTGTGTCGGTAGATTTGACTGGCAAAAAGTGTACTGACTTTGTGAGTCGGTCATCGATCGCCCAAATTGAATCAAACTTGTGTGGAGTGCGCGATAATCCTACCACAAAATCCATTTTGATCATCTCCCATTTCCATATTGGAATTTCTATGCTTTGAGCCAATCCTCCGGGCCTTTGATGTTCGGCCTTCACCTGTTGACAGTTCGGACATCTAGCCACAAAATCCGGCACATCCCTTTTCATGTTATTCCACCAATACACTTCCTTTAGATCATGATACATTTTCGTAGAACTGAGGTGCACAAAATACCTAGAAGTGTGAGCCTCTACCATGATTCTTTCCCAAAGACCGTCAACATCCGAAACACATAGGCAGCCTTTGCACTACAGTGTACCATCCTCCCTGTCAAGGGAAAAAGCTGTGGTCTTGTGTTCATGAATTCCTTCTTTCAAATGTACCAACAATGGGTCGTGTAATTGTTTGTCCTTCACCTCTGCCGCAAGCGACGATTCAAACCTGTTTTGCACAACTAACCCTCCATCATCAAAGTCCGCAAGACGAACTCCTAAAATGGCCAATTGATGAACTTCCCGGGCCAACGGCCTCTGGTCCGCCCTTAAATGAGCCAAACTCTTCATATATTTCTGGTTAAGAGCATCAGCCACAATGTTATCCTTTCCTGGGTGATAGAGAATATCAATGTCATAGTCCTTGAGTAACTCTAGCCACCTCCTCTACCTTAGATTCAGCTCCTTTTGCTTATAATATACTGAAGGCTCTTATGGTCCGTGAAGACATCCAAGTGGACCCCATATAGATAATGACGCTAAATCTTTACCGTGAACACCAGTGCTGCCAGTTCTAAGTCATGAGTTGGATAGTTCTTTTCATGATTTTTGAGTTGCCTTGAAGCGTAGGCTATAACCTTGCCATGGTGCATTAATACACATCCAAGCTTGATCCTTGAAGCATCACAATACACTACAAAGTCCTCTGTACCCTATGGCAGGGTTAATACCGGTGCTGTAGTCAATCTTGATTTCAATTCCTGGAAACTCCTTTCACAAGCATCGGACCATTGGAACTTAGTTGCTTTCTGGGTCAATTTAGTCAAGGGAGAGGAAAGAGTAGAAAGTCCCTCCACAAATCGTCTGTAATACCCAGCCAAACCCAAGAAATTCGAATCTCTGTTGCAGTGGTAGGTCTGGGCCAATTCTTCACTGTTGCAATCTTTTGGGATCAACCATAATTCCTTATTGGGAGATGGCGTGACCCAAAATGCGACATATTCAAGCCAAAATTCATATTTTGAAAACTTTGCATACAACTGATGTTGTTGGAGAGTCTGCAGAATTGCCCTGCGATAGCCAGCATGGTCTTTCTGACATTGGGAATACACCAAAATATTGTCGTTGAACACGATCACAAAGGAATCTAGAGAAGGCTTAAAGATCCGATTCATAAGATCCATGAATGCTGCCAGGGCATTTGTTAGCCCGAAAGACATAACATTAATTCAAAGTGCCCATACCGAGTTCTGAAAGCTATTTTTGGCACATCCCGCTCTCTTATCTTCAATTGGTGATATCCGGATCGCAAGTCAATTTTTGAGAAACATGAAGCACCTCGCAATTGATTAAAAAAGTCATCTATCTTTGGTAATGGGTACTTATTTTTTATTATGACCTTTTTGAGTTGCTGGTAGTCAATAAACATTCACAGCGACCCATACTTCTTTCTAACAAAGAGAACCAAAGAGCCCCAAGGTGACACACTCGGTCGAATGAAACCATTCTCCAAAATTTCTTTCAGTTGTTTTTTCAGTGCCTTTTGTTTTGCCGGTGCCATCGTATAAGGTGGAATAGATATAGGTTGAGTGCCCGGCATCACATCAATTCCAAAATAAATCTCCCTTTCTAGGGGGATCCCAGGGAGCTTATCTGGAAACACATTGAAAAATTCATTCACAATTGGCACAGATTCGAGGGTATGCACCTCAGCTGTAGTGTCCCTAACTCAGACCAAATGGTAAATGTACCCTTTGTTGATCATCTTAGATGCCTTAAGGTAATAAATAAACCTACCCTTTGGCATGACATTGTTCCCTTCTCACTCAATAGCTGGCTCGTTAGGAAATTCGAGCCTCATGACCCAAGTTCGGCAATCAAGTTTGGCAAAGCATGAATAAAGCCAATCTATTCCCATTATTACATCAAAATCGATCATCCCCAATTTAATAAGGTCAGCCATAGTATTCCAGCCACGCACTGTGACCACACAACCCTTATAAACTCGTGCGGCTGTAATAGACTCACCAACCGGAGTAGATACAGAGAATAGTTCATGAAGTTGTTCCAGTTCTATCCCGAAGTTTGAAGCAACATATAGAGTAACATAGGACAAGGAAGACCCGTGATCAATAAGGGCATATACATCATGAGATTGAATAGTCAACATACCTGTGACGACATCTGGGAAGCTTTAACGACCACTCATAGCGTAAAACCGGCTGGGTCCCCCTGAACCCTATGCACTACCCCTAGCTGCACCCCGCCCAGTGGGTGCTGGAGAGCCTCGAGCTGGAGGGTATGCGGATGATATGTAAGCTGTAGGATTGGACGGCTGAGTCGCACCTCTGCCCGCTCCCTGGGGGGCACATGTCAGTCCTTCTGAATATGGCCTCTCAAGCCACATCCGTAGTATACTTGAATATCTAGGTAGCAGACTCTTTAATGTACCTTCTCACATTTAGGGCATTAGGCCCTCTGCTACTGCTAAGGTCTCCCTTTCGATCGGCCCTGATAATAGGCCCCCCTGCTATCCTGGCTGGGCCTAAAGAGACTTCTCTATTGTTGACCATGCCCTGATGGCGGGGTGCTAGCTGAAGACTAAGCATAAGACTGGGATGGCCCTGATGATCCTCTCTGCACTGCTGATCCCTCACCTCCAAATGAACCCTCAAGGTGGCCTGGTGATCGAGCCCTGATATTTTCTTCTCGTTCCATTCTATGCTTTAATTTTCGAGCCTCGGTAGCTTTGGAAAAGGCTACCATCCTTCCATAGTTCATGTCATCATTTAGAGCGGTTGTGGCGGCCTCATTAATAACCAAGGGGCCAAGGCCATGCACGAATCGATGCACCCTAGCCTCCATGGTCGGCATCTTATGGACAACATACTTTGACAGGAATGCGAACTCCATATGATACTTCCACACACTCTTACTACCTTTCTTGAGGGTCTCAAACTCCACAGCATGGGCTACCTTAATCTCGGGAGGCAGGAAATGGTCTATGAAGACTTCCGCAAACTCAATCCATCTTGCTGGAGGGCTCCCCTCCTCACGGGAATCCTCCCACATCTCGAACCAGGAATATGCCACCCCCTTCAAATGATAGGATGCTTACTCCAGTCCCTTCATTTTGGTAGCACGCATAACTCAGAGAGTCTTATGCATCTAATCAATGAAATCTTGAGGGTCTGCTCCGGGGTCAGTACCTGTGAACATCGGAGGGTCCAACTGAAGGAACCTATTTACTCTAGAACTGGAATAATCCTCTTGCGGGCTAAATGACCTGGTTGCAGCATTTGACCTCTGTGTATGGGAAGCCACCAACTGAGTCAGCATCTGGATGGCTCCTCTAAGATCCCATCCAAAATACTCGTACCAGAGACTGGGGCTGTGGGCTGATAAGGAATATTAGCGGGAGGGATGGTGGTATCCTCCGCAGGTGCAGGAAGTGGAGCAGTCTGCTATGGAGTTGAAGAACTAGGCAAGGTGACAACAGGGTGGTTGCCTTCTCTCGCAGCGTCGAGTAAAGATTCATCAGCCACGCATGAGGGGGTATTGGCTCTCTGTCCAAATCGCGCTTTCTTCTTAGGTGTCATTTACTGAAAGGTTGAACAATGAAAGAGTTAGAGGAAAACAACCTCACATACTGCTCTATCGCACAATAAGGAACATAGTGAAGAGTATGATTCCTAAATGCTCGAGCAGCCCCCTACTTACAGAAATGGTCGACAATACACTGAAATGAAGGGCTCTACTAGACATGGCTCCAAGACAGCCTAGGACGTTTTAAAACCTTAGGATTGGATACCAAGTTAGTCACGCACCGAACTCGGGGAGCCGACCAGCGCGGGATTGAGAAATCCCGATCGAGCAAGCCTTACCTGAGCACTTCCTACCCAACTCGATACAATTACGGGACCCGATTCCTCTTAGTAGGATTGAAGAAATAAAAATGGGTTTTACAATTAATTATGGACATCTCATTTTATAACACAATATTAAACCATAGCTTAGACATCCAAGATTTCCATACGGTTATAGCTGAGTACTCGCTATAGTTTAGTTCCCAAAGTACGTAAAGTTAACAGTCTATAATTTAAAGTTTGAAAATACAACATTATTCTAAGAGCACCCCGGCCCCCGTACATGACCTACAAAAGTGTCTACGGAGCCTCTAAAGATACAAGAGATCAAAATGATGATGTCGGCGACAAGGCATCGGCCATACCTCATAATGTAATAACTTTCATAAAGAAGTGTTGCAACTCCTGGGAGGAATGGGGGCTCACGAGACAGCTGTGAAGAGGACAAGGGTGCACCACTATCTTTGATCGGCACTATCAGCAACGGAACCACCTACATCCATTCAAAGATGTAGCGCCCCCGGCAAAAGGGACGTTTGTACTGTCGAATAGTACTAGTATGTATCGTACAGGTAATTCTAATAGGATGAAAAGTGAAAAAATGGAAGACAGTTACATCATCAACAATTACATCACAAAACTTCAAGGAGGAACACCAAATATGTCTTGTATGATTGTTGGTTAAGTCTTTTACTTCTTTTAGGTTAACATTTCTTAGTGCCAAGTACCATGTCCTTAAAATATAATACCACCGTGGGGTTGTTAACAAGGAGTCTGATCTCTACCCGACCGGCTAAGCCATCCTAAGTGAGACATATCCATATTCACAATAATGTTCGGGAACCCAAAATATATGCCACCATGTGTACAGCATGGTGTCCAATCTCGGCCTGATCGGCTAAGCCTTCTCACTTGGAACATAACCTCTTTTAACTACTCTTTGGTTCCCTTTTTCTTCCATATTTTTCCACACCGGGTATAACACCTCTTTTTATTTATTTGTTCTTTGGAATTTAGATTCATCAACACAACACAAGCCTTCCTTTTGTCAACTTGTTTATGTAATTCCATCATCTATTTATCAAGGGCTATCTTACAAGGCATGCACATGCTTAGGGAAATAGCGAACTCTTGAAAGACATGATCACCTTGTCAATTACCATGATTTCAAATAAATACACAGAAAAATGGGAATGGAAGTCCATCACCCAACACATGAATGCAATCAACCAAGTAGAATAAATTTAATATTTCAATCCAACCACTGAACTCAAAAATTTCAACACTAAGAGAAAAGGGTTAGCCATACATGCCTCAATGGAGTCTTCTGTAATTCCATACAAAAATTTTCGGAATTCTCTAGCAACTTCGATCTATTTTATGAGAGCCATGAATTTAGCCAAGAATTAGAGATATGACTAAGATTCTAGCTCATTTGAGCATATTGACAAGCATTAGGTGTACAATGTGGTTTTTTGTTCCTTTTTGTGAGAGATCTTATCACTTTTTACCCTAATTACTGTCTTTTAAAGTCACGATCTTCCAATACCCCATTGTTACTCATGCATGCAAGATTTTTAGACTTGTACCCCATGAACCCTCTTGCTAATTACTTGCTTTAACAGAAATGCTTGAAATTATTGATATGGGAATAGTTATTTACCAGTTAGGAGGAAGACCTAGTAGCCTCAATAAGTAACCTTCAAGGAATTGGTCATGGCTCTAAATGGAGCTTGATGAATGTCACTCCTTCTTACTCTAGAAGTCCCTCCCCATGTCTCTATATTGTGAAAATAACAGAAGATAGCCTGTTGTGGTGTTTTTAATGGGTGGGGTCGGATTTTAAAATTTATAAAATAGGAGCCCGAGTCAGATTTGTGGTCGCATTTTTCGTTCGAAAAGTGGTAATGTGGTCCGTAGAATCGACCACAAAAATGCTCCTAAAAGCTAGGCATACTGATTGGGTTTGCGGTAAGAATGCGGTCCTCATTCACGTTCTACGGACGCATAATGCATCGCAGAACTGCCCTTCACAAAATCTTTAGAAAATTATGTGGCGAATACGCAGTCTGCATTTTAATTATACGATCGCATAATTGACCACATTGTTGACTTCAAATTTTTCCCACCCACTGATTCGCTCTATGGTTGAAATGCGGTTTGCATACCTGATATGTGATCGCATTCTTGACCGTAGAATGGCAATTTTCTGGAAAACATAATTTTTTGACTTTTTAATGCATACTTAGTCCAAAGGTGTTCGAACCGCGGATAGCTCGAGTTAGCACTACGAGCCTTCGAGTTTATAGTGAAACTTTTCACGAGCCTCACATTTTTCTATATGTTATTTGAAACTAAATTCACAATAATTGTCTAGCCGGGAATCATACTATTGGATTCTGAGGAGTGCCTAATACCTTTCCCTCAGAATAATTTCAAGTCCTTACCCAATATCTGGTTACTCAAGTCGAACCTCCTTGGTGTCCTAATGTAGCCTAATCATTAGGTGGCAACTCTTAAAATCAAACCCAATTCCCAAAAGAAATGAGTAGTCCTCCCAAATGTCATGAACCTAATTTCGCGAGAAAAATACTTACCATTTCAGACCTTATTGTGAATTTATGCTTCTTTCTGCACAATTATTTGTTTATTTCTTTGAAGCATTCAATTTCCATTTCAATTGCAAAACTGACTTGTCTCTTTTTTCTCTTATCTGTACTACTTTCCTTTGCTACTGTTTTACATTATGAAACCGTTGTATTTATTGGTTTCTTAACATGCAAATACATGACTACATGCTTTTAACTATTAAATAATCATGCTCAACATCATATTCCACTCGTGCCAAACAAACTCCTATAGTAACGCTTATAATGAGTGGTTGAGCTCTTCCGATATTATCACCCCTAAATTTGGAAAAGGTATATTTGCGCTAGAACTAGTTGACCAATGGTGTAGTCGATGGTTTCGCGCCTTTCCCCCTTGAGTTGTCTGCTCAAGGGTACCAATCTAAAACCCTATAGAAACCCTACTCTGTTAAAATTGTG
Organism: Nicotiana benthamiana; assembly: GCA_034376525.1. Taxonomy (NCBI): domain Eukaryota; kingdom Viridiplantae; phylum Streptophyta; class Magnoliopsida; order Solanales; family Solanaceae; genus Nicotiana; species Nicotiana benthamiana. Next base: position 55,790,186 of record CM067339.1, on the reverse strand, counting down.
CATGCATCATAGTCAAACCTAGCCAAGTGAGTTATGGTTTTCGCAAATGACTCTTTAGGATATCCTTGTCCAAAGTCCACTGTGCTCCCCTAGAAGCCAAATAGACATCGTCACGTTCTGTGCATTTATTTGGAGATCTAAATTCTTTTATGCCAGTTACTAATATTAAATAGTCGAGTCCGGTGGAGGAAAAGGCCTGACCATATTTTACTACAAAAATATGAGGCACGAAATCCCCAGAATCGGCATGGTCACAAACATCCACCCCAAGCTGCTAAGCTGGTGGAAGGATTTTCACTCCAGCGATCAGACTCTTGTTCGGAAATATTTGGGGAACCTACCTTCTCTCGTAGAAATCCAACCCAACAACAAGATCATAGAAGTTGCTACTTTGTTTTGGGATTGCGAGAGGTCCATGTTCCTCTTCGGGGATATTGAAATGACACCCTTACTAGAAGAAATAGGGGGATTGGCTGGTATACTATAGGAAACACCGGGTTTGTTGATTCTTGAGAACCGCAAGAGTAGGGGTTTCCTCAAGATGATGGGTTTGAAGAAAAAGCCTAAACCGACATTTCTGAAAGATTCCTATATCCCTTTTGATTATTTGTATGAAAGATACATTCGTAGCAAATCCCATTATACCTATCCTGACGAATTTGCCATCACATCATTGGGACATATTCACCGAAGGATCTTTGTGTTCATGTTTTGCTTCATGGAATTGATCGTGTTTCCTACTAAGAAGGCAAGAATCCACACTAGACTGTATATGGCAATTAAAACTCTAATGGAGGGAATTGATGGACAACCATTCAGCCTCGTACCAGTGATCATTGCAGAAATATACCGAGCCCTAGAATGGTGTCAATATGGAACAAAACACTTCGAACGCTGTAATTTGCTACTTCAATTTTGGCTCGTGGAACATCACCAAAAAGGTAAATACCGGCAAGAAATCCATCAAAGGGATTGGGATGATCATATAGCTTTCCGTCATCCAAAGCAAATGAATTACATGCCCAACATGTTCGCCCAACCGAAGAATGCTAGAAAATGGGTCGAACTCCTCGGAAATCCAACTAAGGACCAGGTACAACGGATGTTCGAGTGGTTCCCGACCGAGGAATTCATTGTCCGTTCCAAAGATGCACCTTTCCTGATACTAATCGGCTCAAGAGGAACGTACCCTTACGTACTTCTCCGGGTTATGAGACAAGCGAGTAGGAAGTAGGTTATACCTAGGTCAACAAAATGAATCACTTCTGAGCCGACTTCTAGGATGAAGATAGTTCTTACAAGTGCCAGGATCCACATATGTAGCTCCTAGGAAGGGAAACTATCGAGACTGATAGATACCATACTGCTTGTGCTCATTACTATTCAGACTAGTTGGAGGATAATCATGATGGTCTAGGTCAACCCGGGTTTATTCGAGGTTACAATATCATAGATAAGAAGTCCGAGGCATGGGTCAAGTACAATCAACTACGTAAGAGAATTCGTGAATGCGAAAGCGAGCAATGTGAGATACAAGAAGGAAATTAAATACTAATTGAAGAGTAGAAGGATATGGCTATCACTGCCAACAAGTGACTAGGATATTTGGAGTGAGGTATAGTAGAGTTGGAAAAGAAATTTCTCAAGAGGTTCGAAGACTGTCGGAATGCTGAAGGGAATGAAGGTGGACATCTAGCCAGAGCCTACCTGCTACTGGGACTGCGCGAGTTAGGGAAGATGTTCGATGGAGCCAAGGACGCCAAATCTGGGGAAGGTTCTTGTGGGACCAAATAGATAGGATTTTCATTTTGCTTTGTAAAATGTAATAAGGCCAACGACCAATAGCAACTTCTATTTCCTGTTATTTAGTGTCGATATGGGATTCGTCTTATTTTTCTATCAATAAAATGAGCCATTTAGCATTCTGAGTTCTTCAAATTAATTTGTCTCTAGGCTTACCTCAGGCACAATGAGGCTCCTAAATTTGGACATGCCTTACATTCCTGCACTATGTGTTTAAATATTACAACATCGTTTTTCATAATCGTAACTAACTTGTTGCCTTTTTGTTTTAGCTTTTGTTTATTATTTCCCTCCCCAAAGGTTAGTTCTTGCACTCTGGAATCATCATCTTATCTCAGAGATCTAGGGGCCCTCCTCCTACTCCTCCTCTCTGTCCTACCAGACACAAGAACAAAGGGAAGGTGGAAGATTCAAACAACACCAAAAAGGAAAACTCAATTGAACGGGTAGAGGTCACTCATGGTCACTATACTCTAGTTCCCAATGAAAATGCATCCAACTAGAATAAAGCTGCTGAAATTTCAAGAAGAACTTGATCAAGTTCAGAATCTAGAAAATCTGTCATTTTCTCTCACCACTCCAGAGGTTGATTTCCCAAATGCTCAGAATCATGTACCTCCACAAAATATCCCAAAGCAACAGAATCATCCCACTCCTCACCACCACTACAATACCTACCATACCTTAAATAATACGCCACTACTCATTCCAGAACTCCAGAACTCCATAAATGACCACCTCCACACCTAACATAATACCCCCATCTATGTGGAGACTTTGCCACACTCCACCCAGCCCATTTCAAGCACACCCAAGTCCGATGATAAGGACTTGCTCATCAGAAACCTGGCCGAAGAACTTAAAAGGTTGACTAGCAGAATTCAAGGTGTTGAAGGTAGTAAAGGAATCGAGGGGATAAACTACGAAGATCTTTGCATACAGCCCGATATCAAACTACCCGAGGGGTACAAACCTCCTAAGTTCAAAATGTTTGATGGTACTGGAGATCCAATGGTCCATTTAAGAACTTACTATGCCAAATTGATTGTAGTAGGAAAAGACGAGAAAATCCGCATGAAGATTTTCATGAGGAGCTTGAAGAGAGATGCTTTATCTTGGTACATTAGCGAAGATCCAAAGAAGTGGTCAAACTGGATAAACATACCGTCTGATTTTATGGACAGATTCAAGTTCAACACGGAGAATGCGCCAAATGTGTTCTATATTCAAAATCTGAAGAAGAAGCCCATAGAAACCTTTCGCAAGTATGCTACTCATTGGACGTCCGAAGCTACCAAGGTCAGACCCGCCATAAAGGAAAAACAAATGAACAAATTCTTCATCCGTGCCCAAGACCCACAGTATTATGAAAGGTTGATAATGATCGTGGGCCACAAATTTTCTGACATTATCAAGCTAGGAGAAAGTATTGAAGAGTCCATTAAAAGAGGTATGGTTACACATTTTAAGGCCTTGCAAGCTACAAACAAGGCCTTACAGTCAAGCGGTGCATCCAAGGAAAAGGACGTAGGAGCCATAGTGGTGGCACAGAGAACTAAATCTCCCGTCAAATACCAAACATACCCAATGCCTCCACTCACATATCAGCCTACCCCAAACTACCAAGCACCTTCTCCCTCTTACCAAACTCCACGACTCGCCTATCAATCACCTCCCACATATCAGCCCACTTTCACCCAAATATTCCCAACCAACACATGCTTACCAAGCCTACAACACTCACCCATCCCACTACCAATCCCCTCCTTCATGCCAAAACTTCCCTAGAACCTGACCAAACTTTGACTGAGGACCCCCAAAACAGAATACGGCTATTTCTGAACCTATTGAACAGCTACATGAAAGACTCAAAACTTTTGGTTACGTCACCCTTATCTCTACTGCTCCTGAGAATCCTTCTCAGTGGGTTAATCCAAATAAGTCATGTGCATACCATTCTGGCATGAGAGGGCACACTATTGACGAATACCGCTCTCTGAAAGATAAGATCTAGACTTTGATTGATAACAATATTATTGTAGCAAAGGTACCTGCTCCGAATGGCCGCTATAACCCTTTCCCATGTCACAATGGTGGAGGAATTTACGTGATTGAAATAGAGGACTATTGGGACCCCAAGGGATAGATCGATTTAATCATAGACGGTGACAACCCAAAGAAGCCAATAGTCACCCTTAATCTGATCGTAGTCCAGATTCAACCCTCTAGGGTTGCCGAGATAAATATGTCCATGCCACTTGAGTATGAAGCACCAGCCTCTGCAAAGATGCCAGCACCGATTGAGGTCGAATTTATGTTTCCAGAAAATGTGCATACACCCTTTGAAGTTGCAGTTTTGCCACCCAAGGTGCATGCTCTGTTCGGAGTAAAGATAGCCACGCCAATTTCAGTGGAAATGTCGGCCGTAACACCATTCCATACAAAGGCCATACCCTGGGACTACACAGCCGAGGCAAGAATAAAAAGGAAGGTCAAGTTTGGGGAAGTTGTTGCGGCACAGGGTATGACGAGCACTGATAGGGTTTATACCCCAAAACATTTGATTGAGTCAAGCAAGCATGCCTCTAGACGGTCAAACATCACTGAAACCGGGCCCGATGATCTCTGGAGAAAGATACAAGCCAAAGAATACTCGGTCATTGAGCATCTAAACCAAACACCAGTGCAAATTCCTATCCTTGCTTTACAATAGAATTCTAATGCACACAAGAATGCCCCGTTTAGAGTGCTTAGTGAGGCAAATGTACCAAGCAACATCACTGGATGCGAAATGGCAAACATGGTAGGGCAGGTATTGGAGAGTCACAAGATTACTTTTCACGAAGATAAGCTGCCACCAGAAGGGTTGAGTCACAACAAGGTATTGCACATCACTATGCAAATGTGCAATGCGGAGATTATTTTATCACCATAATCCTGATTGATGGAGGGTCCACCTCAACATTTGTCTATTGGTAACACATAGGACATTGGGAACATGGATGCATGAGATCTAGTACGGGCCATCAAAGTGAAAGCTTTCGACAATTTCCAAAGGTCAATCATTGGGGAAATTAGCTTGTGTTTACAAATGGGGCCTACATGGTTTGATGTTGATTTTCAAGTAATAGACGTGCCAGCATTTTACAATATGTTGTTAGGATGACCATGGATTCATGACTCTGGGGCCGTAGTATCAACACTATGTCAGGAAGTGAAGTTTGAGTGGAATCACCAAGAGGTGATCATTTATGGTGACGGTCGCAATCCAATATACATTCACCTGACCATCCCAGCAATATAAGGCAGAAGAAAGATAGGTGGGGAGACTTATCACCACATCTAGCGAGTTAATGTTGTTGACAAGGACAAATGGTGGGATAAAAAATTGAAACAATATTACATTGGAGTGGATGCAACCCCGGGAAGGGACTTGGGAAAAACGTCTAAGGAATCGCTAAGCCTATCAAATTAAAGAAACATGGAACCACCTTACGTTTGGGATATGAGTATACGTAGAAGGAATTCAACAATTGGTCACCACCATGGCGCGACCCTTACTACCCATTGGAGCAGCCAATACCACGCTTGGAACAGACTTTCTAGTCGGAGAAGTTATCTATGGGTCAGAAGAAGAGGAAGCACTGGCAGCAGTTAGGAATTTATTCCTGGAAGACGATGATATGGATTGTTGTGTCATTGTTGATGAGGAGGGGGAGGAAGGCCCTTCCATACCGGATATAAGTAGAGGAGCATGCCTCAGTAACTGGACCATCAGAACCACCAGATCTCGGCGAGCCTCGGGGTAGCAAGGCTGAACAAGCATTGTGCACTATCTTTTATTGTTTTGCTAGTTGACTTTCCTTTCGTATTTTTTTTAGAATTTTCACAATAAGATCTTCAATGTTTAAAACAGTTATGGAATATATCAAAGCATTTAGATTTTCCATATAAATCAATATTATTATTATTTTCTCTCAGTACTTTATTTATACAACATTACTATTACTTATCTTGATGAACCAATAATTGTGACATGCAATGAGACAACATAACAAACAGATATAGACTTATAGGAAGATGACATACCGGAATAGATTGTCAAGGAATCGAGAATTTTGAAAATAGACCAAAGTCCAACGAAACTGGGAGATGCAGAAAATGTCAACGAAACACAAATCAGTATTCACTTATCATCATTAGAAAAGGAAGAGTACACAGAATCTCTAAGAGAACATGAGGACATATTCACTTGGTCATACGATGACATGACTGGTTTGAGTACATCCATTGTGGCACACAAACTGCCAACTAATCCGAAATGTCCATCGATAAAGCAAAAACTCAGAAAACTCAAACCTGATATGAGTTTGAAAATCAAGAAAGAAGTCACCAAGTAGGTCAAAGCCAAAGTTCTTAGGGTAATGGAGTATCCAACATGGTTGGATAACATTGTGCTAGTGCCGAAGAAGGACGGAAGGTTAGAATCTGTGTCGACTACCGAGATCTCAACCAGGCCAGTTCGAAAGATGACTTCCCTTTGCCAAACATAGACATCCTGATCGACAATGGCGCTAAGCATGAGTTGCATCATCTGTGGATTGTTTCACCGGTTATCATCAGATCTAGATAGACGAGGGAGATGTTGAGAAAACGTGTTTCAATATGCCGTAGGGAATGTACTTCTACAAAATGATGTCGTTTGGGTTGAATAATGTAGGGGACACTTACATAAGGGTTATGACAACCATTTTTCATGATATAATACACAAGGAGATCGAGATTTAGGTAGATGACATTATCATCAAGTCCAAGAAGGCCACTGATCAAATGGAAGATTTGAGAAAGTTTTTCAATAGATTGCGAAGATACAACCTAAAATTAAATCTCGCAAAGTGTGTATTTGGGGTTCCTGCTGTAAAATTACTTGGGTTTATTGTGAGTCGCGGAGGAATAGAATGGATCCGTCAAAGGTCAAGGCTATTCAGGAACTTCCACCACCAAAGAACAAGAAGGACGTGATGATTTTCTTGGGAAGGCTTAATTATATCATTCGGTTCATAACACAATCCACAATCATTTGTGAACCGATCTTCAAGATGTTGAAAAAGGATGCTGCCACCAAGTGGACTGAAGAATGCAGAAAGTTTTTGACCAGATCAAGGAATACCTGCTAACACCGCCCGTCTTAGTCCTCCCTGAGCCAGGTAGACTTTTGCTACTCTACATTGCAGTATTAGATGGTGCCTTCGGTTGCGTCCTGGGGAAACATGATGAAACAGGGAGGAAAGAGCAGACCATTTATTATCACAGTAAGAAGTTCACTCCGTATGAAGCCCGGTATTCTCTGCTAGAATGCACCTGTTATGCTTTGACTTGGGTAGCCCAGAAGCTAAGACATTTCTTATGTGCATATACTATACATATCGTATCAAGGATGGATCTTTTGAGGTACATTTTTCAGAAGTCCATGCCCACTGGCAAGCTGGCAAAGTGGAAAATCTTGTTGAGTGAGTTCGACATTTTCTGTATAACTTAGAAGGAAATCAAGGGACATGCACTAGCAGATCACCTTGCTGAAAATCCCGTGGATGGAGAATATTATTTGATGGAGCAGCAAACTTCAAAGGAGTCAGCATAGGAGCAGTCTTGGTATTAGAAACCAGTCAACATTATCCAGTGTCAACCAAACTCAGGTTCGCGTACATCAACATATGGCTGAGTACGAAGCCTGCATCTTAGGGCTCAAGATGGCCATTAACATGAACATTCAAGAGTTGTTAGTAATTGGGGATTTAGACCTACTCATACATTAGGTCCAAGAAGAATGGGCAACCAAAAAGTCCAAGATATTCCCATATCTGCATCACGTCCAGGAGTTGAGAAATAGGTTCACAAAGATAGAATTCTGACATGTTCCCAGAATCAAGAATGAATTCGTCGATGCATTGGCTACCCTGTCAGCCATCATATAGTGTCCAGATGAAAACTTCATTGATCCCATTCCAGTAAAGATCCATGATCAGCTAGCTTATTGTGCCCACATTGAAGAAGAAGCAGATGGAAAGCCTTGGTTTCATGATATCATGGAATACTTGGCGAAAGGAGAATACTCAAAGCTTACAAATCCTATTCAGAAACACACACTTTGGAGGTTATCACAAAATTTCTTTCACAGCAGAGAAATCCCGTATAGGAGGACTCCGAATTTAGGATTACTAAGGTGTGTTGAGGCAAAGGAAGCATCTAAACTGCTAAAAGAAATGCATGCTGGGACCTGCGGTCCACATATGAACGATTTTGTCTTAGCCAAGAAGATACTCCAGGCTTGTTACTTTTTGATTTCTATGGAAATGGACTGCATCCAGTATGTCCGGAAATGCCACTGCCGTCAGATACATGCAGACATGATAAAGGTACCTCCAAACGAGCTCAATACAACAAGCTCACCATAGCCGTTCACCGCCTAGGAAATGGATGTTATTGGACTGATCGAGCCTATTGCTTCTAATGGGCACAAATTTATCCTAGTGGCAATTGATTGCTATTTTACCAAATGGGTCAAAGCAGCATCTTACAGAGCAGTAACCAAGAAAGTCATGGCAGACTTTGTCCGTGACCATATCATTAGCCGATTCGGGATTCCAGAATTAATCATTACTGACAATGGCTCCAACCTCAACAGTGACATAATAAAATCTATGTGTGAAACCTTCAAGATCAAACATATAAATTCTACAGCCTACAGGCCTTAGATAAATGGAGATGTAGAAGCCACCAACAAAAACATCAAGAAGATATTGAGGAAAATATTAGAGAAACATAAGAAATGGCACAAAAATCTACCATTTTCTCTATTGGGATATCCCACCACCGTCTGCACATCAACTAGGGACACCCCTATATGCTTGTTTATGGTAGAAAAGCAGTCATTCCCGCTGAGGTAGCAATTCCCTCCTTAAGGATCATACATGAAGCAGAACTCAACAATGCAGAGTGGGTGAAGAGTCATTACAAACAGTTGGCTCTTATATATGGAAATAGGATGAATGCAGTTTACCATGGTTAGCTTTATCAGAACAGAATGTAGAGCCTTCAACAAAAGGCTCAAGACGAGACACTTCACACCAGGGCAGCTGGTGTTAAAGAAAATTTTCCCGTATCAAGATGAAGACAAAGGGATATTCTCTCCCAACTAACAAGGTCCATACATGGTTCACCGAGTTCTGATAGGAGGAGCCCTTATACTTGCAGAAATGGAGAGAGAAGTTTGGCAAAAACCAATCAATTCAGATGCAGTCAAGCGCTACTATGTGTAATCTTATGCTTTCCTATATGATATAATTTGAACTACGTCTAACATGATTCCTGTTTAAGAGGGGATACATAGGAAGCCTTATGGGTTCGGTCATAATTCAATAAAAGTTTTATTTCCCCCCGCAATTGGAAGCTGGGGTGAATTTTGAGAAGGACCCCCAAAATTCTGAAGTGATTTCAGTCAATCGCCGAAAGCAACAATTGGAAGCATCAACCCAGTAAACTAGGGCAGAATTTTGAGGAGGACGCTCTAAATTCCGTAGCAAGAAGGTTTGCAATGTCCTGAACCACGTCGCAGTCGTCGGTTCATCTAAAGAAAATATTCTTCATTTCGTATTTACCTCATATTTTTACTAAATCATGCATATCTATTTTCGAAATCGATTTGTTTAGCAATGCTACCCTAATGATACAGGCAGTATCACCAGATCAGAATCGAGCAGATCAAGTAGAGCCAAAGGGGATATGAACTAACCTCCCCTCTACAAAACTCATGATTTTTCTTTGGATGAAGGCACTTGAGTTGCAAAATCATCAAATGTACTATACACTCGCAATACTCACGTTGTTCATAAATACAACTCTCAGAGCTATTGCACTTACCCACAGTTGCTATCCGCACACGACAGTGCCCTAGTAGGCACAATGTCCCAAGCAGCCACAATATTGCAATCAACTATCAGCTAGGAAATCTCTAGTACTATATTTCTCTTATTTTTGCATAAGGCTACCATTATGCCTTCTGAGTCTAAACACCGACTCCATCTGCATTTTTCAGCATTGCATAAGACTACCATTCTGCCTTTCGAGACTAACTATTGTCTCCATCAGCATTTCCTACATTGCATATGGCTACCATTCTACTATCCGAGACTAAACACTGTCTCCATCTGTATTTTTCTACATTGCATAAGGCCACCGTTCTGCCTTTCGAGACTAAACACTATCTCCATTTGTATTTTTCTGCATTGCATAAGGCTATCATTCTGCCTTCCGAAACTAAACACGGTCTCCATCTGCATTTTTCTGCCATTATGCCTTTCGAGACTAAACACTGTCTCCATTTGCATTTTTCTGCATTGCATATGGCTACCATTCTGCCTTATGAGACTAAACACTATCTCCATCTGCATTTTTTTGCACGGTTAAAAGATCACCGCTTTATTTACACTTGCATGGCTGAAAGATTTTCGCTTTAATTACGTTTTCATGGTTGACAGATCACCACTTTATTTACACTTGCATGGCTGAAGGATTGTCGCTTTATTTTTTATATCTCCACGGTTGAAAGATCGCCGATTTATTTATGTTTGCATGGTTGAAATATCGCCACTTCATTTACAATTGCATGGCTGAAAGATCGCCACCTATTTCATATCATGGGCTGAAATAGTGCCAAATACTGCATTTTATGGGCAGAAAGATTGCCAAATTATCTGAGGGAATCATTGTTCGGTGGCACCATTCTCATAGCCCGAGAACACCATGTCGTGGCCCGAGGATCCCTTTAATCTCTTGCATATCATTATTCAAAGGCATCATAGTTCAGAGGCATCATTTCATGGTCTACAAATCCTTTATCATGCACTTCATGGCCCAGGACGTCATGGTCTGAGGACCTTATCCTAACCGTCCAAAGACAACATTCATGGTCCGACGAGAACTTGCATCACATTTAAATTTATGCACAACAAACGTTTGTATTTATTTATTTGCAGGTAAATTAGCTAGCAACGGCCATCTCAGCAAGAGCGATCATGCTCCAGTTCCCGCGGCCCTATTAGACCTTAATCATTCATCCCAAACTGAATACTACGTCCGTTCTAGAAAGGTCTCCATCGACATACTCCGCCAACGGATCCTGAACTACAATCGCCTAATTCCTATAAGAACATGGATATGTAGGTAGCTCAAAAGCTAGAGTGTGGCTAAACCTCTTCAAACCATTCCGTTTGGTCAAAATTGGCCATCATATCTTTACCAGACAACTCTTTCATCCTTCCTGGGTAAAGAGGCACAGTTGTTGATACCCAATTTTTCCCTATATTTTTAAATATGCAAAATATTTTAAAAATAACTTATATATGCATATATAAGTATATCCCAAGGATCAATTTATTCCCCTATTTTATCAAGAAAGCCATAATAATTATCCAAAATTAACATTTTGGTGATTCATTTATTGGATTCTAATATTTATACTAAAATATAGGTACATGATTTTTGCATATTTTTACAAATTTATTTAGTATTTGTAAAGCCTAATTGCATATAATTGCAGTATTAGCCTATTTTAAGATTTAATTATGTTAATAATTATAAAATTGACTCCAGTATTTTTATTTTTCAGAATTATATATTATTAATCATTTCAATACCTTCAATTTATTTTCATAAATTATTTTACTATTTTTTATTAATTAAATAAGGGAAAATGGCTATTTAAATGTTTGCCTCTGGTATTTCAATTTTGGCCAAATCTGGAACCCCTAACTAAACCTAATATCAGATCTCACTACCCAGCCCGATTTTTAAAATTACCCGACCCACGACCCTTTAAAATAACCCACTCCCCCTTTTAATCCCAGCCATTGATCTAACATATCAACGGCTCACATTCATCCTTTCCTTTTTTATTTCCCTAATACCCCCAACCCTAGATCATTCCTCACTGGTAGCCACCCCCGAATTACCCATCTCGCAAATTCTCTCTCAGAAACCCTAGCCGCCTCCCTCCACTTCCACCCTATAACCACCAAAATCCATGGCTTCCCAGGCTATAGAAGTTCTATACCGGCCTCTTATGACTCATACATGCTCGATTATCATGGTTTCGAAGCCAGACCTTGAAGAAGCTTGGTCCAGACCTCGGGTGCTTTCAGTCTTATGGCTATCTCCCATCATCTCCGACCTTGCTCTGGCCAACCATGGCTATTCAAGCTTGCTCTTGGTTTCTCTTGCTTAGATGAATGACCATCCAAGCCTTTCTTACCATCGGGGTTCTTTGAAACCCTAACCTTTGAGGTCCTTCTGATTCTTTTAGGTCCATTGTATATATATGTTTTCTCTAAGCTCTTAAACGTTTTCTTGTGGTTTCTTTCATAACTCTACGTTCAGAACCTTAATCTTTTTTCATTTAGGGTTTTTGTCACTTTATTTTGAAGCTCTTCTGACTTTTTTAAAACATGTCTACTGTGTTTTCTCTGTGCTTCTTCTACTATGTTCTTATGAATTCCCCTACTATGTTTCACATGTTGTTCTTCTACTCTGTTATTATTATTTTCTCCTACTGAAAGATGGATGTTAAAGGCCTTAGTTCCTTCTAAGACCTCTGAACTTGTTTCATTAGTATTTCTTCCTAATTTACTTATTTTCGTCTCTACACCTGACTAATGGAAAAAATCCTACAATTTGAGGGTTCATCTGAGTTTTGAGACCATTGGCTGTGTGATTTGCTTGTTCTTCATATCTGAACTTGTTTGATTTCAAAACCCTAACTTCTTTGGACCTTATTCCAGTTTCTGAAGTTGTTTCATCTATTGCTCAACTAAGTTTCAAAATCTTTATTTCAACCTTTGTTTCTTTAAATGATTCTAATTCCCAACTGAACTCTTCTAAGGTTTTTTTTTCTACTGGACCCTTTGTATTCCACTTGATACTATCTGTCTTCTACATTGCCGACCTATATGATTACCATAGTCTGCTACTTACTGATTTTGCAATTGCATGATATTTTTCTTTGCCCAAAATTCAGCCTAGCATGCTTGTGTGCTCTTTATATGTGCTGAACTTCCCTCTAAAATGGCTTTCAAATTTTGAATGATTTCCGACTTCCTTCGTGGAAGCCTGATTGATTTCTTTCCATGTTTGCTAATTTTCCTGTTACTTGGTTTGAGTCGAATACTTTCCTTAGCTTTTCTGACTTGGTTCATTCATGGACCCATAATTACAAACCTCTGAATCCTCAATTTACTGTGTACTAATTGACTTCTTTACTTATTTCTGTAATTAAAAATCCTTCCCATAAGTAAATTCTTATATATCCACCCCCATTGCCTACTTTGCATAAAATGCTTGTTTGATTTCTTTTCTTAAATAATTTTTACCGTTTAAGTCTGAATTCCTTAATTAAAGGAAGTCTTATGTTGGTTATTTTAATTGATACCTAGTTCTATAATTATTTTTCTTACCTTATTTTTGCATGTTTTTCACACTATAAATACCTGACTCTTTCATCGACAAAACAGACAAAGGCTTTTGGTTTTCTACACACTTACACTTATAGTCTTTCTGAACTTATACTCACACTCAAAAGAATTTTCTCTTGATACTTGTACTGTGGCATGTTTGCAAGTCTTGCTGCCTGCTTTTTTCTCTATTTACTTCTTTGAAATTGGTATGTCCTAATTTAAGGTTTTCAACACCACAACAATATGTTTATTTACTATTTTTATATCCATGTCCGCCTACAATTTCTGTATAGTTCAACACTTATTCTAGCATGCTGAAGTTTCTTTCTGCCTGTTCTATTACGAATCCCAAGCTATGGTTTGAGGCATGGCAATACTGCAAGTTATTGTCCATGAATCAAACTTGAACCCTTGGGATCCTAGCCTCTACATAATGTGTTCTGGCAGGCTTGAGAGTATGCTAGCACCCTATATTGCTGAGCATGCTTGAAGCCTGCCCTTGCCTAAACAATAAGCTCTTTACAATCTCCCAATTCCCCTGAGCCCCCTTATGTGTACTTATTTGTAGCTATTTCCCTCTCATTCCCCCTTTGGAATTCTACTTCTTCACTTGCACTCTTTTTTAGTCTTTAAGTTCTGCACCCCCTCTCGTGAGCCTTGCCCTGGGTCCCTTTGAGCTCCCTCTGAACATGGACACTTGATAGTTGGCCCTTCCACACTGCATTTGTCCTTTTCTAATAGTATATTTGGGTGCGAGCATTGCCTGGAATCCCATTAAGACTCCTAGAGAAATTTGACACACTCAAATGGGAGAAAGGTTTTGGATCATGATCTCTTGGAGTTGGTTTAGCCTATATTTCATACATGAAGTCTGAATCATTCTTTCCTTGGTTGTACTTTTATTTATATTTTTTCTGATGTATTTTTTTACTTTATGACGGGCTGTAATAATTTGTAATAAAGTCTCGAGGAGGGTTAGTAAAAAGGGGGTGGTAACTATGTATTCAAGGGGTAGAAATCATGTCTACAGGTATTTTAAATTTTGCACATTCAAAAGCATATAGAAATTTTTCCTATAGGTATTTTAAAAATCTGCATGCGTATAGAAATCACACCAATAGGTCCTTTTGAATCCTGTGTCTCCATTCTCATACAGAAATCATGATCATGTGGCTACTATATCCATATAGAAAACATGACTACAGGAATGTCCAAACCTATACATTTAATTGCACCTACATATCATGTTCATAGGTTTTAAACAAATTCTGCACCTAGATATCATGTCCGTAGGTTTTAAACAAATTCTGAACCTAAACATCATTCTCATAGGTTTTAAACAAATTCTACCCCTAGATATCATGATCATAGGTCTTCAGCAAATTTCGGCATCTAGATATTATGTTCATGAGTTTTAAAACAAGTCTTCTGCATTTTATATCATGTATACAAGGTTCAGAATCAACTACGGTAGAAAGCATGTCTCTAGGAACTCCTAATCGAACTTGAATAGTTTCATCCATGTATAGATCTAAAATCACTAATAATGGGTACTATCAGCTGTAGAATTTATATCCTTCATAAAAACTTGCCTTTTTTTTATAATTTGACTACCCCCTTTTAACCAGTACATATTCAGTTTATTTTAGACTTTGTTATTTCATTGCTTTCTAAATTCAATAGAAGCCTTGGGGTAAAATTATAAACTGAATCTGTTCTATTAACTACAACTAACAAGCAAGCCATATTCGGGCTTCTTATCTGAATTATGCATTAAGTCAGTATACCTCAACCTTTAAGCTCTTTCATGTTCAGTAATAATCAGACCTAAACCGTATGTCTAAGTCATGCTAATTACGTGCTTCTTTGTTTATAGGGGTATATTTGAGCCTTTGCTTGTTATGTGCTTTCCCAAACTTGCAATACGTGTTTTGTATGTTGCCTTAGAACTTTTACCTTAAAACTACAAATAAGCCTAATGTCCCTCCCTTTAGGATCAGTAGTCCTAAATGCCTCCGGGAGTAATAGGATTGGACGGTAATAGCATGCAATAAGTAAGCAAGACTATTCCGTGCTTTAATACTTTAATGGGTTGGGAAGGGTAGATATGGATATGATGACCACGTGATAACGTCACGTGTATCCCCTAATTAAGGAGTGATTACCGAACGTTGTGTGGGTGAACCATATTTTAGTATACTTAGGACCCCCCTTTATTTCTTATTTCTTTTCTTTAACATTTTTAATTTTCTAAATCAGCTTTCCTAATTTGCTCTTTCAAACATTGTCTGCTTTAAGACCGTTATATGTGAAATCCCTCTTATTTGAGCCTTATTTTTCTATATGTTATTTGCACCTAAATTCACTATAATTGTCTACTCAGGAACTAGACTAGTGGATTTTGAGGGGTGCCTAACACCTTTCCCTTAGAATAATTTCAAGCCCTCACCCAATCTATGGTTACTCAAATCAAACCTCCTTGGTGTCCTAATGCACCCTAATCATTTGGTGGCGACTTTTCAAATCAAACTCAATTACCAAAAGGAATCAGTTGTCCTCCCAAATGTCATGGACCCGATTTCGCAAGAAAAAATGGGCGCGATAGCATGGCGACTCTGCTGGGGACAATATCTTTAGGCTTTTACCATTTTAGACCTAATTGTGAAATTACGCTTCATTACGCACAATTATTTGTTTATTTATTTTAAGCATTCAATTTCCATTTTAATTGCAAAACTGACTTGTCTTTTTTTCCTTTTCATAACTGTTTTCCTTTGTTACTGTTTTACATTATAAAACCATTGTATTTACTACTTTCCTAACATGCAATTACATGACTACATGATTTTAACTGTTGAATAATCATGCTCAACATCATATTCCACTCATGCCAAATAAAATCCTATAGCAACTCTTATAATGAGCAGTTGTGCTCTTCCGATATAATCACCCCCTAAATCTGGAAAAGGAATATTTACGGTAAAACCAGTTGATCAACGGTATTGTCGATGGTTCCATGCCCTTCCCCCTTGAGTTGTCCGCTCAAGGGTACCAGTCTAATACCCCATAGAAACCCTACTCTATTTAAATTGTGCATACATCATGGTCAAACCCTGCCGAGTCAGTTATATTGTCCGCATAATGACTCTTTAAGATAGCCTTGTCCAAAATCCCCTGGTTTCCCCTAGAATCTAAACGGACTTCGTCACGTTCTGTGCATTTATTTGGAGAACTAAATGTTTTTATGCCAATTACTGATTAGTCGAGTCCGGTGGGGGAAAGTGCCTAACCTTATTTTCCTGCAGAAATATGAGGCACGAAGTCCCCAGATTCGGCATGGTGACCAACATCCACCCCAAGCTGCTACGCTGGTGGAAGGATTTTCACTCCAGCGATCAGACTCTTATCTGGAAATATTTAGGGAACCTACCTTCTCTCCTAGAAATCCAACCCAACAACAAAATTATAGAAGCTTCTACTTTGTTCTGGGATTGTGAGAGGTCCATTTTGCGTTTTGGGGATATTAAAATGACACCCTTACTATAAGAAATAGGGGGATTGGCTGATATACCATGGGAAACACCGGGTTTGTTGATGCCTGAGAACCGCAAGAGCAGGGGTTTCCTCAAGATGATGCGTTTGAAGAAAATCCTGAACTAACATGTTTGAAAGACTTCTATATCCCTTTTGATTATTTGTATGAAAGGTACGGTCACAGTAAATCCTACCATACCTATCTTGACGAATTTTCCATCACATCATTGGGACATATTCATCGAAGGGTCTTTGTGTTCATATTTTTCTTCCTGGGATTGATTGCGTTTCAAACTAAGAAGGCAAGAATACACACCAGACTATCTATGGTAACTAAAACTCTAATAGAGGGAATTAATGGATAACCATTCAGCCTCGTACCAATGATCGTTACAGAAATATACCGAGCCCTAGAATGGTGTCAACATGGAGCTAAACACTTCGAAGGCTGTAATTTGCTACTTCAACTTTGGCTCGTGGAACATATCTAAAAGGGTGAATACCGGCAAGAAATCCATCAAAGGGACTGGGATGATCATATCTCTTTCCATCATCTAGAGCAAATGAACTACATGTCCAACATGTTTTCCCTACTGGAAGAGAATGGGTCAAACTCTTCGGAAATCTGACTGAGGACCAGGTACAATGGATGTTGGAGTGGTTGCTGACCAAGGAGTTTATCGTCCAATCCAGAGACGCACATTTCCTAATATTGATCGGATTAAGAGGAACGTACCCTTCCGTACCTCTCCGGGTTATGAGACAAGCGGGTAGGAAGTAGGTTATACCTAGGGTCGACAAAATGAGTCACTTACGAGCTGACTTCTAGGATGACAATAGTCCTTACAAGTGCCAGGATCAACATATGTGGCACT
The DNA here is from genome assembly GCA_034376525.1 of Nicotiana benthamiana. Classification (NCBI taxonomy): domain Eukaryota; kingdom Viridiplantae; phylum Streptophyta; class Magnoliopsida; order Solanales; family Solanaceae; genus Nicotiana; species Nicotiana benthamiana. The sequence goes on along the minus strand of CM067339.1, from coordinate 55,772,467 downwards.
GCAAGATTGTCCTGGGAAGGGAAACCATCGAGTCGGATAGATACCATGCTGGTTGTGCTCCCTACTATTTAAGCTAGTTGGAGGATAATCACGATGGTCTGGGTCAAGGCACAGGTCAAGTACAATCAACTACGCAATAGAATTGGGGAGTGCGAAAGCGAGCACCATAAGATACAAAAAGCCAATAAAAAACTAATTGAAGAGTGGAAGGATATGGCTGTCAGCGCCAACAAAGGACTGGGATATTTGGAGCAAAGTATAGTAGAGTTGGAAAAGAAATTTCTTAAGAGGGACGAAGATTGCCGGAATTCTGAAGGGAATGAAGGGGGACATCTAACCAGAGCCTACCTGCTACTGGGCATGTGCGACTTAGGGAAGCTGTTCGAGCCAAGGACGCCGAATTTGGGGAAGGTCCTTCTGGGACCAAATAGATAGGAGTTCTCATTTTGCTTTGTAAAATGTAATAAGGCCAACGACCAATAGCAACTTCTATTTCCTATTATTTAGTTCCGTTTTGGGATTCGTCTTATTTTCTATCAATCAAATGAGGCATTTAGCATTATGCTTTCTCCAAATTAATTTGTCGCTAGGCCTATCTCGGGCACAACGAGGCTCCGAAATTAGGACACGCCTTACGTTCCTGCACTATGTGTTTAAATATTTCACCATCTTTTTTTATAATCCTCACTAACTTGTTACCTTTTTGTTTTTGCTTTTATTTATTATTTCCCCTTCCTAAAGGTTAGTTTGTGCACTCTGGCATTATCATCTTATCTCACGAGATCCAGGGCCCTCCACCTACTCCTCATCTCAGTCCTATCAGACACAAGAACAAAGAGAAAATGGAAAATTCGAACAACGCCTGAAAGGATAAACTCAACTGAACGGGTAGAGTTCACTCGTGGTCACGGTCACACCTCCTTTTTCCTAATACACCCCCGAAAGGGTATAATAAAGGGAGTTTTCAAATTTAAGTAACTATCAAAAACGGGATTAATTAGTAATAATCAGAGTCGCCACTTGGGATAACTTATGGTATCCCAAGTCACCGGTTTAAAATTACGACTCGAGGAAAGAATGACTCTGTTATTGTAGTCTACGAATTAGAAATCCAGGTAACGAATTCTGTTAAGCCGGGAGAAGGTGTAAGGCACTACCGAGTTTCGTGGTTCTAGCAGGGTCGCTTTGATTCCTACTCGGCTTGACTGAATTGTTTAATTACTGATTTTTAAACCTATGTGCTTATACCTTTTACCGCTTTTATTTAAGAAAATTATCTTGAAACGGATTAGGTGCACGTATACCCGCCTGTTTGGTGCGTCAAAAATCACGTCACACAAATATGTCCACGATCAATAACGCTTGGTTATTATAAAGAAAGTTTGGGCAGAAGTTGCGCAAACGCATACTCAGGTTTTGTTTTTAGAAATGTAGTTTTGTTACGCGAACAAATACACAACCACACTTGGTATTTTAAACGGCCTCAAGGATATTCTACGAAAATCTATTTTTGTCTAACATGCAAAATTACTAAAAGCCATGTGATTCTAATGAACTTACAAAATAAAATGATAAAAGGATAAAAGGATGGACCTATTTTATTATCAAGAGAAAGTTGAGCGAAGTTGCACGAACACATACTCTGAATTAGTGTTAGAATTATGGTCGTGTTACGCGAACGTGTACGCAATAACAATCATATTTTAAACGGCCCTAAAGGCTTGCTATGAAGGTTCGTTGTCTATTGTATCTAGATTATGAATTTAAGATGGGCCATGCAAGGGCACCTTTGGGTCGTCCATTACAATGGACTCAATGCTCCAATTGAAGCCCAGCCCGGCAGTCCAATTATGATGAGCAATTGCGTCTGAAGTCAGCCCACTTACTTGGGCCTCCTAATTGAATACCATATACGCCTTGATGTTATTAGCAATATACAAATATAAGTCACAGAATAAAGCATAGGGCTGGACGATAATCAATTTAATTACATATTAAAAAAAACATAAATCAACCGTACCACACAACCTCAAGTAATGGACATTTAACTTAAACTCAATAGATCTAAATACAAATACTTGAACTAACACACAAACTCACAGGCTTGCAATTTGATTTTACCCATACAATTACACCACAGATTTATAAACTTGAAACCAATTAGAAGACTAGAGCCAGCATAAAGGAGATAAACTAAATAGAGTTCGACAGTTTTAACTCATATCAGTCCAGATAGTCCATTCATAATACTACTTATAATACACTATTACATCAGCCCATGTCTAGAACAAATGCAAGAGAATTGAACTAGGCTAACAATTGTGCAATTACATAAGGATTAAATAAGCAAACATATTAATTCTATTCAAGTGAACCAATCTTCACATTCATCTATTTTCATACACTGTAAGATGAGATGAATACCTGGATAATCAGCAAAGAAAACCAAATATTAGCTTGAAATTAGGGTGAAGCAGTAGAAGTAAATCAATAGCAACCAAATTCGACCACAACTTCAAGTGCAAACAATTTCCAATTTCGGAATTTGAGATGAAACAAGCAAAAAAATCAAACCCAACCTAGCTGAAACTACATCATCTTAAACCAAAATTTACAAATCCAAATTCAACCACTTCCATATCAATTGATTCAAAACTTATTTCAAGGACTGACAAATCAGATAATATTAGAACGAAATGCAATGGAACAGTAGGATTTTTGAATATTTCTGATTTTCAGAAATTATATGGTACCCAGTAAAAAGCTACTTTGTCCTGTATTTTCTAGCCTAAAACTCTTTGTGTGTGTTCTCAGATTTTCAATCCCAAAACCTTGCCTTGGAAGGCACGTTTTCAATGCCTTTATAGGCAAGCAAATAGGGCAGCCCTCTCTGATTTCGTTTTGCATTTTTGCCCATTTCAAAATTTTGTTTTAGCTTCGGTATCCCTCAATTAATGACTTGTGGACCAAGTTTTTTAGCTTAAAATTGACTGAGAACCTCTACTATATGTTTCCACATTTGTTATGAAAGATTACCCAACTTAAACTACCCAAAACACCCTTGTAGCCAATGTTTTTTTTACCCTTAACCCACCTGGGCCAATTGATCAAGCTAATTGGGTCTTAGACCCTGAATTGAATCCCCCAATTGGGCCTATATTTTATCTGGGTTAGAACTGAACCCCTCTCACAACCTACATCAAACAAGCCAATTTAAATATGACAAAACAAGGGAGACAACTTGATTGATTTCAAACCAAAATCTTAATTTGGTTATCTATAAGACATAGAACAATTTGTTCAGTCATGAAGCAATCTATTAAATTAGGTTAATTAATAAAAATAAAAAAATCTATTAAATTCAGTCATGGTTATCTACTAAGTTGGGAACTAACTAAAACACTGATTTAACACAACTAATTAGGCTATCTATAAGACATTAAAAATCAGAAACTAACCAAAATCAAAGAACAACATTTACAAATGTGAAAGAAAGACTGAAAAGCCTAAAAAACAAATACGAATGCAAAATTAATCTTAAAGGGAAAACCTAGTTCAGAAGTTAAGACTAAACAAGAAATTAATCAAAAGAATCTGAACTAATAAAGAAGAAGAGAGAAAACCAAACAAAACAAAACAGAGGAAGTGAATGGACTTACTAAATCGCAACTGAACCAACCCCGGGCAGAAGACTTAGAAGTATAAGAAATGAACATGTTTTGGCCTTGCATGCTACTAGAATCAAACGATTTTGAACTTCTAAAGGTCGAATTCGAATTCAAGATTCGCCGGGTTCAATATTGATTCGAGGGAAAAGGGTGAGGTATTTGAGATGGGAGATGGAAAGGGTTCTAGGGTGTATTTCTTGTGCCATCGGAGCTGGCGGCGCCATGGACGATGGAGCTATCAAATTTTCAGAGATTTATTCAACCAGCCTGGGGTATGTTCGAAGGAAATGGATGGTGAGGTTGGAAAGGGGCGGTTGAGAGGGTGGTCTGGTGTGAAATTGAGGGAGTTTGGTGTCCGACCGCCGCCGTGAGGCGATTTCCGGCGGTGATTTTAGGGTGGTGGACGGCGGTCTGAGGATTGGTCTCTAAAGAGACGAGGGGATGAGGGCAAGGGGTCTCAAAGGGGTGGGGTAGTGTTAGGAAATATTTATATTATGGGGAGACGAGTTCATGACCGTTTGATCTATCAAGATCAACGGTCCTGATCGAGCGTTACTAAAATGGCGTCATGCTGGTAAAAGGAAAGTGGACAGGGTCTTCTGAGATGGGTTGGGCCATTTTGGCTGGATTTGGGGTTTGGGCTCGAGTCCGTGACCCAAAACTGGGTGTTTTTTTGAGACCCAACTTTTAATTCTTCTTTTTTTCACTTATTTTTTTCTTTTTTTCTTTTATTCTTTTATTATTTTTTGTTTTTATTATTTATTTATATTTTTTATGATGCCAAATTTAAAATAAAGGACCCAAATTAACCTTAAGATTATACTAATGAATCTCAAAATTAATTATTATTCTTAATTTGGAAGAAGACTAAAACAAATTAAAAGTAAAAATTCAAACGAACCATTTTTGTTGTTTCTCTATTCTGTAAAGTAAATTAATTATTAATCGATCCTAAAATGCGAAATTAAACCTTAAATGTAAATTCCAAGTGTGTGTGTCTGTATATATATATATATATATATATATATATATATATATATATATTAATTATTAATTAAAATGCACAAACAAAATGCAAACAATTAACGTAGAATGTTACAAAAACCCACAAAATTGCAAAATAATGAACGAGACTATTTTGTCTGAATTTCTGGAAATAATTTATATAGGCAAAAATCACATGCTCACATCTCCCCTCTTTGTTCGGAAACGCGAAAAGTTTTTGTGCAAAGATAAGTGAGTGGATACGAGCGATTTTTGCTCGTTCGAATACTTCGTGAGAAGCATCTTAAAAGCATGACCGCACCCTGCTTTAGAGGTTCCCATATATCCTCGGCTAAAGAGAAATCAGGTTAGTGTAGTTCGGGAGTGTTTGGTAGCTGGGACTACCAAAGCTGTGATCTCACTGTTGTTGTTGTTGCTGCCACTACTACTAGGCCCCCTTATTAAACCTTATGAAAAAATAAAGAAGCTAGACTAAGCTATGAACTATGGACTACAAGAGAACCTATCTATGTCTTCAATCTTGCTCTTGATCCTTGTTTCTTTGGTGTTCTGTGCATCTTCCTGTTGTTGCCTTGTTGAATTGTACTTCCTCTTTTACCATGTGGGTGCCAAGTTGTTGTTCTTAAATTTTATTCCCTTGTTATGCAGGTGGGCGCCTGATTACTGAGATCTGAACCTTTGAAAAGTATTCCCTTGCTCTCCAGGTGGGCGCCTGATTAACAAACTTGAATTTCGAAAAGTATTCCTTTATTTTACAGGTGGGCGCCTGATTACCGAAACTTGAAATTAAAATTTATTCCTTTGTTTTCCAAGCAGGCACCTGATTACTAAACTTGAAAATTGAAAAGTATTCCCTTATTCTACGGGTGGGCGCCTGATTACAAAATTTGAATTTTGAAAAGTATTCCCTTATTTTATAGGTGGGTGCTTGATTACCGAAGCTTGAACTTTGAAATGTATTCCCGTGTTCTACAGGTGGGCTCCTGATTACCAAATTTGAATTTTGAAAAGTATTCTTGTTTAACAGGTGGGCGTCTGAATACCAAAATTTGAAATGTATTCCCTTGTTCTCCAGGTGGGCGCCTGATTACCAAACTTGAAATATGAAATGTATTCCCTTGTTCTCCAGGTGGGCGCCTGATTACCAAACTTGAATATGAAATGTATTCCCTTGTTCTCCAGGTGGGTGTCTGATTACCAAACTTGAAATTTAAAATGTATTCCCTTGTTTTACAGGTGGGCGCCTGATTGCCGAAACTTGAAATTTGAAATGTATTCCCTTATTTCCAGGTGGACACCTGATTACCAAACTTGAAATTTGAAATGTATTCCCTTTTTCTACAAGTGGTGCCTGATTAACTAACTTGAAAATTAAAATATATCCCCTTGTTTTACAGGTGGGGGGCCTGATTAATGAAACTTGAAATTTGAAATGTATTCCCTTGTTCTCCAAGTGGGCGCCTGATTACCAAAACTTGAATCTTGAAAAATATTCCCTTGTTCTACAGGTGGACGCTAGATTTCCAAAACTTGCAACTTGAAAAGTATTTCCTTGTTCTACAGGTGGGCGCCTGATTACCAAAAACTTGAATCTTGAAAAATATTCCCTTGTTCTACAGGTAAGCGCATGATTACCAAAACTTGCATCTTGAAAAATATTCCCTTGTTCTATAGGTGGGCGCCTGATTACCAAAACTTGAATATTGAAAAACATTCCCTTGTTCTACAGGTGGGTGCCTGATTGGCAAAACTTGAATCTTAAAAAATATTCCCTTGTTCTACAGGTGGGCGCCAGATTACCAAAGCTTGAATCTTTAAAAATAGTCCCTTGTTCTATTGGTGGGCGCCTGATTACCAACACTTGAATCTTGAAAAATATTCCCTTGTTCTACATGTGGGCGCCTGATTATCAAAACTTGAATCTTGAAAAATATTCCCTTGTTCTACAGGTGGGCGTCTGATTACCAAAACTTGAATCTTGAAATATAGTCCCTTGTTTTATAGGTGGGCGCCTGATTACCAATACTTGAATCTCAAAAAATATTTCCTTGTTCTACAGGTGGGCACCTGATTTCCAAAGCTTGCAACTTGAAATGTATTCCTTGAGACTACTGCTTGCGTACTTGATAACAACAAACAAAACACGAGAAATTCTTTCTGCTCCAGTTCATTGCTGGATGAATCTGTAAGTGTCAAATCCCATGACAACTTTAAAATTAGGTGGTGTTCTCAAAAGGTATTATTTTTCACGTTGTTTTGTTATCTGAGTTATATTGGCTGGGGATTGGTGATTAGAGCTACTTCCTATTATCCAGGAGGGCTATCACAAATGTGTCTTCTGGGGGTTAGTATTTAGAGCTACATCCCATTACCCAGGCGGGTCCTGAAAGCTTCTACAATTAAATCCCATTATCCAGGCGGGTCCTGATGACTCTTGTTGGGGAAATATTTGGGTTTGACCATGCCACCCGACTATTTGTGTTCTAGGCTAACTCCCATTTTTCAGGAGCGTCCCGATCCATATTAAATGCCCATTTTAACTTCCTATTGTTTCCGCTTGGGATCATTATTCAGGTGAGTTCCGATGACCCTTACTAGTGAAGGTGTTTGTGACTTCCCGTGCTGCCCGTACCTGTTTGAGTTTTAAACTGAGTCCCATTTCCAGGAGGGTCTTGAGAATTTCAAATTGCATGCCCCTTTTAACTTACGGTTGTCTCTTCTGGGGGTTGCTAATTAAAGTATCGTCCCATTATACTCTTGTTGGGGAGAATATTTACGATGGATTATGTTCCTTTTGAGTTTTAACTGGGTCCCATTTTCATATGGGCCTTGAGGTTTTGATCATACTTGCCATGTGCTTGCCTTCCCCTATGAGCGACCCCCCTTAAGATCTTATGGAATTTTTCTGCCCCTGTGTCAATCAAAGAAAACTTGTTAATTTGAAAAGTGGTGGTTAGCTTGCTGCATTCTTGTTGGAAGTGGCCTCCCCACTGTTGTGTTCTGTTGTGTTCAATTTCCATGTCGATGATGAGTTGCCTGAGTTGGTTGGCTGACCCCCTGAACGTTTATGGCTTTACTTTGCTCCCCCGTTGTTGTGTTATACTCCTAGCACCCTTTTCCAGAATTCTTACATATTTCCTGACATTACCAAGTCAATGTACTATGCTCGGCTAACCCCTGACCCATGTGGATTTGCTCTGATCCTCCATCGTTGTGTTGCACTTCTGACCCTCTCGCTAGAATTCTTTACGTCCTCCTGTGGTGGTTGTTGAGTCAATGTATTATGCTTGGTTAATCCTTGCAAACTTTCCCATATTTGTGTTGCGCTTCTGACCCTCTTGCTAGAATTCTTTACGTCCTTCTCTGATGGTCGTTGGGTCAATGTATTATGCTTGGTTAATTCTTGTGACCTTTCCTATCTTTATGTTGCACTTACCCTTTCGCCAGAAGCCTTGCATCCTTTCTGAGATTACGCTGTCAGTGTGTTATGCTCGACTGACCCCTGACTCTCATGGCTTTACTCTGCTCCCCATCTTTGTGTTGTGCTCCTTCACTTTGCCAAACTATTGCCTCTCGAGTCAATTTTATTATTGAAGCTCTTGTGAATCCATCCCCTTGCTGTTTCAAACATTGCTAACTTTGTTACGTTTTTTGGGTGTCATGCGCTTCGTCCCTTTGGGAGCTGATAGTAAGCTTTGAAATTTCTCTCCCATTTGCTTAATCAAAAAGACTTTAGAGACTCGAAAGAAAGATGAAATACAATGACTTAGAACTGCTTTTAGGGTAAAGAACTCCACATTTAATGACTGATGAGGGGGAAAAGAAAAGAAACTTATCTGAGGAAGAGCAAATGATCATGACATTCACTTCGGCCTAATTGACCTAGTCTGTCCCGATGAACGGCCTTCAGTCACCATGCTTTTGTTGTTGCGACCATTTCAACCCAATTCCTGTGACCAAACCCTAACTTTGCTTGACTTACGGTGTTCTGAACAGATTTCCACCAACGTCCCTTTTCCCATTGTTCATTCCTTGCCTTCGCCTTCGCCATATAGTGTCTGTGAGGGTTTTCACCAACAAGACTCTCTCATTTTTATTTTTATTAAATCTCGCCGCCTTACGGTGCCCATGAGGGTGTCACCAATAAGACTCTCTCATTTTTATTTCTCTCAACTCTCGTCTCCTTACGATGCCCGTGAGGGTTTTCACCAATAAGACTGTCTCATTTTATTATTTTTCTGCTCGAACTAGAATGTCGCCCCGGGGAAATGGTCCACCTCTCCTTGCTTTCCCCAGCATTTCTTGAAGATTGATCAGAAGGTCTTTCTTTGGACCATAATGTAGGCTTTTGGATTAGGTTAGAAAGAAAAGTGTGTAAAAGGCTCAAATCGCTCTTATAGGTTCAAAATTTACAACTTTCGGAATCCAATTTATCATAACAAATGCAATTTATGCCCTAGTTTCTTGCTTGGGGCCTTTGGATTTTATATTGAATATGACTGAGCTATGAGGCTGCCTACGTATCTTTAAAAGGAATCATGTCAAACGTAGTTCTTGCCGATTCCTTGCTTTGCCTTCGTCCTGTTGTTGTTTATCTATTTTTCTTCCTCTTTTGCTCTTTTTTTTCTTTTTCTTTTCTTTCATTTTCTTTCCTTTTCTTTTCTTTTTTTTCTTTCCCTTTTTTTTCTTCTTTGTTTTTCTTTCTTTTCCTTCTTTTCTTCTCTCATTTCTTTTCATTTGCTCATTTCCTTTCATTGCCTTCTTATAATTGCGGTTCTAACTTTCGTTACTGATCCCGAAAGAGGGATATGAAAATAAAATAATTGAAGCTCAAAAGGGTTGGCAAAGGGTAAAGTGTTTAGATAGCTGAATAAAATTCTTTCGTCATTTCAATCTCTAAAACATGCCAAGTACAAACAAACACGCCAAGTATAGACAAGGATTCAAACAAAAGAAAGTCATACATAGTATCTTTTGACTGCATCTGAATTGATTGACATTTCTACACATTTTCCTTCCACATCTATTATATACAATTACCCATTGGACAACACTCTTGACAAGACAAACGCTCCTTTCCAATACGGAGCGAACTTGCCATTTGCCTCTTCCTGGTGAGGAACGATGCGTTTCAATACCAATTGACCCACTTCAAACTTTTTGGGACGCACTTTCTTGTTATATGCTCTGGCCATCCTCTTTTGATACAATTTTCCATGACACACTGCTGCCAAGCTTTTCTCATCAATCAAACTCAATTTCTCCAAACGAGTTCTAACCCATTCTTCGTCGTCGCTTCCTACTTCAGCCACAATCCGAAGGGAGGGGATTTTAATTTCAGCTGGGATTACTGCTTCTGTGCCATATACCAACAAATATTGGGTTGCCCCTACCGAAGTGCGAACTGTAGTGGGATAGCCTAACAGTGCAAAGGGTAATTTCTCATGCCACTGCCTTGACCCCTCCACCATTTTGCGAAGTATCTTCTTTATATTCTTATTGGATTCCTCGAGCGTTCCATTCACCTTGGGGTGGTATGGAGTGGAATTGCGATGTGTAATCTCGAACTGTTGACATACCTCTTTCATCAAATGAATTATGAGATTTTCCCCATTATCAGTGATGAGTGTTTTGGGGATTCCAAACCGACAAATAATATTTGCATGTACAAAGTCGACCACTGCTTTCTTGGTCACTGCCTTGAAGGTCTTGGCTTCAACCCATTTGGTGAAATAGTCAATAGCAACCAGGATGAACCTGTGTCTGTTAGAAGCTGCTGGCTCGATGGGTCCGATGACGTCCATGCCCCAAGCAATGAAAGGCCATGGTGCAGACATCGCATGCAATTAAGATGGCGGTGAGTGAATCAAGTCTCCATGCACTTGACATTGATGGAATTTGCGCACGAAATTGATACAATCCCGCTCCATGGTGAGCCAATAATATCCTGCTCGCATAATCTTCTTTGCCAAAACATATCCGCTCATGTGCGGCCTGCATACTCCAGCATGCACCTCATTCATAATGACTATAGCCTGCCCAGCATTTACGCATCTTAACAAACCAAGATCCGGCATTCTTTTGTATAATATCCCTCCGTTGAAAAAGAACCCACTAGACAAACGACTGATTGTTCTCTTCTGATCACTTGTCGCTTGAACTGGGTACACACCCATCCTGATATATTCTTTGATGTCGTGGAACCAAGGCTCACCATCAAGCTCTTCTTCCACCATGTTGCAGTTGGATATGTATGGGGTCAACATAAGCCTTATCCGCATGATGTAACATTGATGCCAAAGTAGCTAAGGCATCAACAACCTCATTGTGAATTCTAGGGATGTGCCTGAACTATATTGACCAGAATCCTTGGCAAAGATCATGCAAGAATTGCCGCAATGGTATGAGTTTTAAATCTCTTATTTCCTACTCCCCTTGGATTTGGTGTACCAGAAGGTCCCAGTCCCCCAAAACCAAGACTTCCTGGACACCCATGTCTGCTGCTAACCTCAATCCCAAAATACATGCCCCATATTGTGCCATATTATTGGTGCAATAGAAGCGGAGTTGAGCTGTGATTGGATAATGATGCCCTTCTTCCGAAATAAGCACAGCTCCTATCCCGACACCTTTCATGTTGGCGGCCCCATCGAAAAAACAATTTCCATCCCGATTTCTTGCCATGTTCTATTTCATCAATATGCATTACTTCCTTATTCGGGAAGTATGTCTTTAATGGTTCATATTCTTTGTCTATCGGATTCTCGGCTAAATGATCAGCCAATGACTGTGCTTTCATTGTAGTCCTAGTCACATAGACAATGTCAAACTCAGTGAGCAAGATTTTCCATTTCGCAAGCCTCCCTGGGGGCATAGGCTTCTGAAAAATATACTTCAATGGGTCAAGATGTGAGATGAGATAAGTGGTATATGATGACAAGTAATGTTTTAACTTCTGGGCTACCCACGTCAAGGCACATCATTTCCTTTGAAGATGAGTATACTTAACTTCATAGGCCATAAATTTCTTGCTGAGGTAGTATATGACCTGCTCTTTTCTTCCGGTAACGCCGTGCTGACCCAACACACATCCAAATGAGTTGTCCAGGATCGTCAAATATAAGATCAATGGCCTTCCTGGTTCCGGCGAGACCAATACCGTTGGGTTCGATAAATATTCCTTTATCCTATCAAAAGCCTCTGGCACTCTCCCCTCCATTTCACAGCAGCATCTTTTTTCAATAGCTTAAAGATGGGCTCGCAGATGGTTGTGAACTGAGTAGTGAATCGACTGATGTAATTCAATCTTCCGAATAGACTCATCACCTCTATTTTGTTCTATTAGAATATACGCTTAGCGCTAGAGGGGGGGTGAATAGCGTTATAATAAAAAAAATATAAACTTGCGGAATTAAAAATTGCAGGATTGAAATAAGTGCGGTAAGTAAATAATAAGGAATGAACGCAACGAAATTATCCTGGTTCACCACAACCTGTGGCTAGTCCAGTCCCCGAGAGACTCTCTCGAGATTCCACTAACTTCGTTAAGCTTACGGGTGCTTAACAAACCGTTACAAACTGAGAACTTGAGTCACACAAGCCTCAACAACCTTTGCTCGAAGATACCACACTTCAAGACTTCAACCGAAGGAATGAAAACGTTCCTTCTTACAACACAAGGGATTAACACTTCCCTTCAAGTGTATACAAACACTTAGCACTCAAGACAAGACTCTCTTTAAGAGTAGATATGAGTAAAATAAATACGCTCAAGAACAACAACTTTCCTCAAGAGTTTGGCTCTCAAAAACTTATGAAATGAATATAAAATGATGTATATGAGAGTATGCAAGCTTTAGCAAGAATATGATCAGTTGTTATACTTAGAAGACTGATTTTGAGTTGTATTTATAGTGTTCAAAACCCCCACAACCGTTGTCTAATTGCCAATCAAGAATTGCTGATTTTGTGCTAAGATAATCGATTATCTGATTTGCATAATCGATTATTTTCCAATCGTTCAAAAATCATTCCCAGATTTTAAGCAGAATAATCGATTATCCAAATCGTATAATCGATTACCTGACAACGTTCAAAAAATCATATTCAGATTTTACTTAGCATAATCGATTATCAGATTGTGTATAATCGATTACCTGACAACGTTCAAAAAATCATATGCAGATTTTACTTAGCATAATCGATTATCAGATTGTGTATAATCGATTATCTTTCAGAGTTTAAAAATACTTTGGCAACGGTCATTTGCATAATCGATTATGCTATAAGGATAATCGATTATCTTTTATATTTTGAAAACTTCGGACTACACTGTCTTAACATAATCGATTATCATAAAGTACATAATCGATTATTTTACAGTCCTGTAAAATTTGATAGACACTGCCTCAACATAATCGATTATTATAATGTGCATAATCGATTATTTTATAGCTTTGAAAAATCTGATGGACACTGCCTCAACATAATCGATTATCACAAGGTACATAATCGATTATCGTGTAGCTTTGAAACATCTGATGGACACTGCCTCAACATAATCGATTATCATAAGGTACATAATCGATTATCTTGTAGCTTTGAAAAATATAATGTACACTGCCTTAACATAATCGATTATCATAAGGTACATAATCGATTATTGTTCAGCTTTGTAAATCTGGTGTACATTGTCTTAACATAATCGATTATCATAAAGTACATAATCGATTATCTTTGTCCAGATTTGAGAGGCATGTTTAAAAATCATTTTGGCTAAAATAAAATGTTTGAAAATTATTTTGCTTTAAATTAAATATGCATGATTTGATAAAAATGATTTTACGAGAGAAGCCAAGTCTTGAGTCAATTGTCGGATCAAGATCACAATTAAAGAACGACTCATGTATAACTTTATTTCTTTGCTTGATCATGATCTTTGTTCGTCTTGTGCTTGAACCTCGTTTTGTGTCAATTGCGCGCTTGTGCTTGGACCTCGTCATATGTCAATTGCGCGTCGTTTGTCATTTATCAGAACCTACAAATATGAACACACGTTTAGTATGTATGGAGAACGTGTTTCAACAATTTCCCCCTTTTTGATAATGTCAAACCAATATCGGGATATGCATATTAGAGAATTCATAGTGACGATCCAAGACAAGTATATAGATATGCAATTAGTTCCCCCTCAACATATGAATTCCCCCTCAATTTATGCCAATAAATATTAAGTGTATAGCCCTTATTCTTCCCGCTTTTGACATTAGCAAAAATAATAAGTAGATAACTAGTTTAATTATTAACCAATATTGCAATTATAAAAGGGACAATATAATGTCAACGTAATCGATTATTGATACTTGATAATCGATTATGTACTTAAGAGAAATCGATTATTCTTAAAAGAGATCGATTATTCTGCACCAGTGCTTTATAATTCCCCCTGTCTTTGGGGCGATACCTGCAAAACAGAATTAGGCTCCTCTGACGCTCAAGTTAGTAATGAAAAAAAAATGCAATGCATTACTTACATCAACGTGGAGTCAAGAATCCCGAGTTCACTACGAATTCGGAAAAAGGAATCTTTCTCTAATGGCTTTGTGAAAATGTCGGCCAATTGAGATTTGGTTTCAACAAACTCAATTTCGACATCACCTTTGAGAACGTGATCTCTTATAAAGTGGTGCCTAATTTCAATGTGTTTTGTTCTTGAATGAAGAACGGGGTTCTTCGTCAAGCTTATGGCACTAGTATTATCACATCTAAGAGGGATACGATCGATACTTAGTCCATAGTCCGAGAGTTGTTGTTTCATCCAAAGATTTGAGCACAACTCCCCGCGGCTACATATTCAGCCTTGGTTGTGGACAACGCAACACTTACATGTTTCTTACTAAACCAAGAGACAAGAGAGCTACCGAGCAAATGGCAAGTGCCACTAGTGCTCTTGCGGTCCAATTTGCAACCCGCAAAATCGGAGTCGGAATAGCCAACATGTTGGCATGAAGAACCTATGGGATACCATAGTCCCACATTTATAGTACCAACAAGATACTTCATTATCCGCTTAACTGCAGTTAGGTGCGACTCCTTCGGACATGATTGATATCGAGCGCATAAACATACGCTAAACATTATGTCCGGTCTACTAGCAGTAAGATAAAGAAGGGATCTGATCATACCTCGATACTGCTTGGTGTCGACTTCCTTACCTTTCTCATCTTTGTCAAGATGATCGGATGTGCTCATTGGAGTAGCCATTGCTTTGGCGTTGCTCATTTCAAATCGTTTTAGAAACTCTTTGCAATATTTAGATTGACAAATGAAAGTTCCTTCTTTCATTTGTTTCACTTGCAACCCCAAGAAGAAGGTTAGCTCACCCATCATAGACATCTCAAATTCGCTTGTCATTAAATCAAAAAATTCCTTGCACAAAGCATTGTTAGTAGCACCAAAAATAATATCATCCACATAGATTTGAACTAATAAAATATTATTGTTTTTATGCTTAATAAATAGTGTGGTGTCAACTTTCCCCCTAATGAACTCATTGTCCAAAAGAAATTTGCTCAATCGTTCATACCAAGCTCGGGGAGCTTGTTTAAGACCATAAAGGGCTTTCTTAAGTTTGAAAACATGATCGGGAGATTTAAAATCTTCAAAGCCCGGGGGTTGTTCAACATAAACTTCTTCTTGAATAAAACCATTTAGAAAAGCACTCTTTTCATCCATTTGATATAAATTGAAATTCATAGAAGAGGCAAAAGCAAGTAATAAACGAATAGCTTCTAACCTTGCTACGGGTGCATACGTTTCTTCATAGTCAATTCCTTCTTCTTGATTGTAACCTTTTGCTACAAGCCTAGCTTTGTTTCTAGTGATTACACCATTTTTATCTAATTTATTTCGAAAAACCCATTTCGTACCAATTATGGTATAATTGCCGGGTCTTGGCACCCATTCCCAAACGTCATTTCGTTTGAATTGGTTAAGCTCCTCTTGCATTGCCAAGGTCCAATGCTCATCCCCAATTGCTTCGAAAATGGTTGAGGGTTCAATTTGAGAAACGAAAGCAGTATGTCCTAAGGTGTTCTTAAGATTGTTTCGAGTACTTACCTTTTGTTCAATGTCGCCAATTACCTTGTCGAGAGGATGGTCTTTGATTGTCCTCCACGCGTTGGGCAGTTTTGTTTCTTTCTCCAGTGGTGGCGCTTCCTCCGATGATTGTTCCAAGATTTCATCTTGAATTTCCTTTGGATTTTCCTCTTGTGCTTTGTCTTGAGGACTTATTGTGTTTAAAATACCTGCAAGATCAAAACCAGAATCCTTTCTCGCCAAGCGAGCATTATTTTCGGAAAACACAATATGAGGGGATTCCTCAACAGTTTCGGTTCTATTATTGAAAACTCTATATGCTTTGCTACGTGATGAATAACCAGAAAAATTCCTTCATCCGATTTGGCATTAAATTTTCCCAAATTATCTTTTTCGTTGTTATGAATAAAGCATTTACAGCCGAATACTCTAAGATGGGAGAGATTAGGTTTCCTTACCTTATAGAGTTCATAGGGAGTTTTCATGAGTATTGGCCTTATGACTACTCTGTTTAAAACGTAGCATGCGGTACTCACGGCATCCGCCCAAAATTGTTTGGGAATCTTAGCCTCATCGAGCATAGTTCTAGCCATCTCTTCGAGACACCTATTTTTCCGTTCCACCACTCCATTTTGTTGTGGTGTACGTGGAGCAGAGAAGGTGTGCTCAATACCGAGTTCGTCACAAAAGTCCGCGAAGAGATTGTGATCGAACTCTCCCCCATGATCACTTCTTATGGAAGTGACGGTTGTGTCTTTTCATTTTGAACACGTTTAAGAAAACATTTAAAATTTTGAAAAGCCTCACTTTTGTGAGCAAGAAATAGTGTCCATGTAAATCTAGAATAATCATCAACAATAACAAAAGCATAACGATTTCTACCAAGACTTTCAATGCGAGATGGTCCAAAGAGATCCATGTGAAGAAGTTGCAAAGGTCTTGTAGTTGAAACAATATTCTTATATTTAAAAGAAGCTTTTGTTTGCTTCCCTTTTTGACAAAAATCACAAATAGTGTCATTTTCAAATTTCAAATTTGGAAGACCAATAACGAAATTTTGTGAAACCAATTTGTTTAAAAGATGCATGTTGATATGAGCTACTCTACAATGCCATAACCACATATCATCTTCTTTACTCATAAGACAATTCACATACTCTGATGAAGAGTTTTCAAGATCAACCATATAGATGTTATCAATTCTAAAACCACGAAGAATAATTTTAAAATCACTACGACGAAAAACTAAGCATTCTTCCGAATCAGACAAAACAAGATTTCCCTTGTCACATAATTGACTTATGCTCAAGAGATTATGTTTTAGACCTTTAACTAGCAATATATGCTTAATGGAAGAAGATTCATTCTTACCGACCGAGCCAATGCCGATAATTTTTCCCTTGTTGTTATCTCCAAAAATAACGTTTCCTCCTTCCTTGTGTTCTAGTTTAAGGAACTTGGATGCGTCTCCAGTCATGTGTTTGGAGCATCCACTATCAAGGTACCAAAGTACACTTGATCCCTTCAAACATACCTACAAGACAAATTAATGAGTTTTTGGTACCCAAGCTGTTTTGGGTCCTTGAGAGTTAGGTGTAAAATGCTGTTGTGCTTGACATGCAGTTAAGTGTCTGTGTCTAGTAAAACAAGCAGGAGCAATATGTCCTATTCGACTACAATAATGACAAATGACATTAGGATTATGCATTCTTCTAGGTTGGTAGTAGTTGGAGGTACGAAAATCGTTTGCTCTATTTTTGACAATATGGCTATTGCGCAATTCTTGAAAATCATTTCTCCTACCGTTTGTTCTAGGATATGCAGCGTTTCTAGAATAATTATTTCTAGGTCGAGTATGTCTAGGATGCGATTGTTGAAGGCCATTTCTAGGCGTTCTAAAATGTTCAAAGTTTCTTCTAGTGTTTGGTCTAGGATGCATATTGATTCTAGGATGGTTATTTCTAGGATGAATGTTTATTTTATTTATCCTAGGTTGAGCCTTGGGTTGTTGGGGGATGGCTTCAACTTTTTCTTTTGGCTCGTTTTTGAAACCTATGCCATGTTTGGTCGATTTCAAATTGACAAGAACATCATTCAAATTTTTATGAGAAGAATTGAACTTATCTAGGGTGCCCTTAAGTCTTTCTACTTCATCTTTTAGATGCATGCAAGAAATACAATTTTTACTAGAACTCTCGGGTTTGTCGGCGCTTCTCTTGCCGAAAAATTTGTTTTCTTCTTTCAACTTCTCATTTTCCAAAATCAATTTTTCCAAATCTTTTTCTTTCAAAGAGAGTTGTTTTTCAAAATCTTTTTCTTTCAAAGAGGAATTTTTCTTTACGTCTCTAACAGTTTTGGAAGCTTTAATGAATTCACTATACAGTTCATCAAAAGCGTTTTGCATTTCCTCAAGAGAATAGAAATTTTTTGAAGAAATTTGACATACCTCTTCTTGATTGTCTTCGTGTGCCATGAGACATAGATTTGCGGTTTCGTCTTCTTCATCGTCGCTTGATTCGTCTCCGGAGTCACCTCCCCAAGATATGTATGCTCGTTGTTTCTTGAAGGGTTTCTTCTCCTTTTTGACATTTGGGCAATTTGATTTAATGTGCCCGATTTCTCCGCATCCATAGCACTTTACTTGATCTCCTTGTTGTTTGCCTTTTCGTTCATACTCTTTTCGCATGAACTTTTGAAACCTCTTAATAACGAGTCCGAACTCGTTATCTCCGTTGTTTGAGTCCTCATCATTTTGAGGTTGAGCCGTGCTTGCCTTGAGGGCAATTCTTTGTTTCCTTTGATCATTAAACGGAGGGTTAAGTATAGTAGATTCATAGGTTTTAAGATTACCTCTTAGTCCGTCGATGGTGACATTTGAAACGCCGATAGACTCTTGAATCGCGTCGGCCTTGGAGCGCCATTCCGGAGTGAGACTTCGGAGAATTTTTCGGACAAGTTCCTTATCCGTGAAGGTCTTCTTAAGAGCATGTAGGTCATTGACGATTTTTGAAAATCATTCGAACATGTCATCGATCCTCTCGCTTTCCTTCATATGAAACAGTTCATATGCATGGGTTAGAAAATCAATTTTAGCTTCTCTTACCTGGTCCGTACCTTCGTACGTGATTTTCAGCTTATCCCACATTTGCTTAGCCGTTGTGCAACATGATATTTTTCTGTAATCATCAGCATTTACAGAACAATATAATAAGTTGATGGCTCTAGCGTTGTTTTGCACTTTTCGGATATCATCCGCATCGTATTCATCTTCGGATTTTGGAACCCATTCATTTTCAACTTTTTTGGTTGGAATTTGTTTTCCCTTCGTTATAACCTTCCATAGATGAAAATTATTCGATTGGATGAATATTCTCATCCTCTCCTTCCAGTACTATAGTTTGTGCCATCGAATAGTGGTGGTCTGGTGGAGCGTTGTCCTTCACCTATTCCTGCATTAAAGTCACGAGTAGAAGCCATGGATTGTTTCTCTCAAACGGTTAAGTCTTTCAGAGAGTTGGGCTCTGATACCAATTGTTAGAATATACGCTTAACGCTAGAGGGGGGTGAATATCGTTATAATAAAAAACAATATAAACTTGCGGAATTAAAAATTGCTGGATTGAAATAAGTGCGGTAAGTAAATAATAAGGAACGAACGCACCGAAATTATCCTGGTTCACCACAACCTGTAGCTAGTCCAGTCCCCGAGAGACTCTCTCGAGATTCCACTAACTTCGTTAAGCTTACGGGTGCTTAACAAACCGTTACAAACTGAGAACTTGAGTCACACAAGCCTCAACAACCTTTGCTCGAAGATACCACACTTCAAGACTTCAACCGAAGGAATGAAAACGTTCCTTCTTAAAACCACAAGGGATTAACACTTCCCTTCAAGTGTATACAAACACTTAGCACTCAAGACAAGACTCTCTTTAAGAGTAGATATGAGTAAAATAAATACGCTCAAGAACAACCACTTTCCTCAAGAGTTTGGCTCTCAAAAACTTATGAAATGAATATAAAATGATATATATGAGAGTATGCAAGCATTAGCAAGAATATGATCAGTTGTTATACTTAGAAGACTGATTTTGAGTTGTATTTATAGTGTTCAAAACCCCCACAATCGTTGCCTAATTGCCAATCAAGAATTGCTGATTTTTTAAGATAATCGATTATCTGATTTGCATAATCGATTATTTTCCAATCGTTAAAAAATCATTCCTAGATTTTAAGCAGAATAATCGATTATCCAAATCGTATAATCGATTACCTGACAACGTTCAAAAAATCATATTCAGATTTTAATTAGCATAATCTATTATCAGATTGTGTATAATCGATTAACTGACAACGTTCAAAAAATCATATGCAGATTTTACTTAGCATAATCGATTATCAGATTGTGTATAATCGATTATCTTTCAGAGTTTAAAAATACTTTGGCAACGGTCATTTGCATAATCGATTATGCTATAAGGATAATCGATTATCTTTTATATTTTGAAAACTTCGGACTACACTGTCTTAACATAATCGATTATCATAAAGTACATAATCGATTATTTTACAGTCTTGTAAAATTTGATAGACACTGCCTCAACATAATCGATTATCATAATGTGCATAATCGATTATTTTATAGCTTTGAAAAATCTGATGGACACTGCCTCAACATAATCGATTATCATAAGGTACATAGTCGATTATCTTGTAGCTTTGAAACATCTGATGGACACTGCCTCAACATAATCGATTATCATAAGGTACATAATCGATTATCTTGTAGCTTTGAAAAATCTAATGTACACTGCCTTAACATAATCGATTATCATAAGGTACATAATCGATTATTGTTCAGCTTTGTAAATCTGGTATACATTGTCTTAACATAATCGATTATCATAAAGTACATAATCGATTATCTTTGTCTAGATTTGAGAGGCATGTTTAAAAATCATTTTGGCTAAAATAAAATGTTTGAAAATCATTTTGCTTTAAATTAAATATGCATGATTTGATAAAAATGATTTTACGAGAGAAGCCAAGTCTTGAGTCAATTGTCGGATCAAGATCACAATTAAAGAACGACTCATGTATAACTTTATTTCTTTGCTTGATCATGATCTTTGTTCGTCTTGTGCTTGAACCTCGTTATGAGTCAATTGCGCGCTTGTGCTTGGACCTCGTCATATGTCAATTGCGCGTCGTTTGTCATTTATCAAAACCTACAAATATGAACACACATTTAGTATGTATGGAGAACGTGTTTCAACATGTTCCTCGATGGTGGTTGTTCCTGTATATCTTTGATATTTGATGGATTTAGTTCAATGCCTCACTGGTTGACTATGAACCCTAGAAGCTTCCCTGAGGAGAACCCAAATGCGCATTTTGCCGGGTTGAGTTTGAGATCATACCTGCGGAGCTTCTGGAAGAATTTCTTCAGATCTTTGACATGATCAGATTGCTTTCTGGACTTTACAATCACATCATCCACATAGACCTTAATTTCCTTATGTATCATATCATAGAAAATGGTTGTCATTGCCCTCATATATGTCGCCCGAGCATTCTTCAAGCCAAAAGGCATGACCCTATAACAATATGTCCCCCATGGCATGATGAATGCTATTTTCTCCGCATCTTCTTCATCAATTAAGATCTGGTGATAACCTGTGTAGCAATCCATGAATTACCCAATCTCGTGCTTCGCACAATTGTTAATCAATATGTGAATGTTTGTCAGTGGGAAGTTGTCCTTTCGACTTGCTTTGTTGAGGTCTCGATAATCAACACACACTCTGGTTTTACCACCATTCTTTGGCACGGGCACAACATTAGCTAGCCAGGTGGGATATCGTGTGAGTCGGATAACTTTTGCCTCAAACTTCTTGGTCACTTCCTCTTTGATTTTCACGCTCACATGAGTTTTAAACTTTCTCAACTTTTGTTTGACGGGAGGACAGGCTGGGTCGGTGGACAATTTGTGAACCACCAAGTCAGTGCTCAATCCGGGCATATCATCGTAAGACCATGCAAAGATATCTTTGTATTCAAACAGTAATTTAATTATTTCTTTCTTAAGTTGTGACTCCAGATGGACACTTATTCTGGTTTCTCTAACATTATCCGGGCTCCCTAAATTGACTGCCTCTGTATCGCTCAGGTTTAGATTGGGTTTCTCCTGAAATTGGCTCAACCCTTTACTAATTTCATCCTATGCTCCTTCCTCGTCGTACTCTAGCTCATCATTGTTCTATTTCTTGAATTATTATTTCTAAACTAGAAAATTTTTTAAGATTGGTTTGAAGAGTCCTTATGCATGTCAGGTCATTGGAACCAGCCTAAAAATAACTGTACAAAAGAGAAAAGAAAAAAAAGTAAAGAAAAATGGAAACTATCGGCACTGCTGGAAAAGAAATTCCATTTCATTAAAATCGAAAAGATAACAGAGTTTACACATCCAAAGGGACAGAAATAACAACTGAATTAACAACTCTAAAGGTAATCCAAACTAGACTGAAAGAAAAATCAAGGCTGGCTACCACGGCTCCCTCCGGGTGGGAAGAAGAGTGGCTTCCCAGTTGCTAACTTTTGCGCATGCTCCCACAAACTTCACATCTTCCCTGCTCGATCCTTCTCCTGCCTCGGCCATATTTACCTAATTCAACAACCTTTTCAATCCATTTTCCTAATCCCCATCCGCATCAATTAGCGGACCGGGAATCTTTGGCACTGGGCACTTGCTAGTGCTGGGCTTGACAAACGATATGGACAACCTTGGGATTGGCTTTGGGAGGCCCCATGTCCTCTGTTTTAACTTTCTGGCTTGCCTTTTGTCCACGACTGTAGGCTTGAACCCTAGACCAAAAGTGTCAAGATTTATAGGGAGATACACTGGTTGCACGATGCCTTATAGAGAAGCACCCTATCCCTTTCCGGGCATGAAACTATTCTTAAACTTCTCTGAAGCCACCATGACTAATGTGGCTGCTATCATTGGAGTTGTGACAACTTCACCTTCCGGGATCTTCTCAACTAACACCGTGTCGAATACCTGGTAGACCCATGGACCTTTGCTGTCTTCCGATTCAGTGAAAGGTACGATAGCATCACTTGAAATACGCTGATTATCTTCGTCGTGTACCTCAATCTCTTGGCTGTCCCATTCAAATTTGACCATCTTGTATAAAATAGATGGCACTGCCTTGGCTGCGTGAATCCAGGGCCTTCCCAACAACAGGTTATAAGAAACTACCACTTCCAGCACTTGAAATTTCATGGTGAACTCAATGGGCCCTATAGTCAGTTCCAGCACTATATCCCCTAACGAGTCTTTGCCTCCGCCATCGAACCCTCGGATACAAATGTTATTCTTGTGGACCCTTTCATTTTCTACTTTCAACTTAATCAATTTGGATAGCAGACAAATATTTGCACTGGACCCATTGTTAACTAGAACCCGGGTGACCACAACATCTTCAAACTTTACAGTCAAATAAAGGGCTCGATTATGCTCAGTGACCTCCATGGGCAGCTCACCGTCAGAGAAAGTTGCATGATTTACCTCGAACATCTTGTTTGCAATTTTCTCCAGATGATTCACTGTTATTTTGTCAGGGACGTGGGCTTCATTCAAAATCTTCATCAGCACCCGACGGTGTTTATTTGGATGGATTAATAAGGACAGTAAGGAGATCTGAGGTGATTTTTTCCTCAACTTCTCTATGATGGAGTAGTCCTACATTTTCATTTTCTTCAGGTATTCTTCTACCTCTTCTTCTGATACAGCTTTCTTCACCAATTCCAGGTTATCCTTGGGGATCCTGCTTTTCCTCAACTCCTCACGGGCGAAGTATCTCCCTGACCAAGACAAACTCTGAGCTTCACAAACTTCCTCCCTAAGTTCCTTCCCTTTGTACATTACTATTGCTTGTTCATATCTATAAGGAACAACTTTGTTGTTGACGACTGGCATTGGATTACCGGTTTCACAATGAGGGGCTCAATGCGAGCACCTTCCACAACTATGACGGGTTCCCTAAGTGCCCGTGTACTTCACCTTTACCTTTTCCAGCTTTGGTATAACCATGCATGATGACCTCCCTTGAACCGCAATAGGTTTGCTGCTTATTCCCTTCATCTCAATCACCGACTTCTCACTGCCCATACTTTCAGTTGGCTTGATTTCAGTGGATTTGATCATCATTACCGTTTCTGAGAGATTTATAGGCTCTCCCCCCTTCTCTACGATCTCAATCATGTTGGTCTCATGATGGGCCGGCAATGGGTTTTGGTTAATATTGGGTGCCTTTGGATCCTTCACTTCGATCTGGTGGGAGTCAATAAGTTCCTGGACATCATTCTTCAAATGCCAACACTTTTCTGTATCATGCCCCGGGGCACTGGAAGAGTATTCACAGCTAATAGAATAATCTAGATTTTTCGAGGGAGGATTTGACAATTTTGCTTCGATTGGCCTCAACATATCCAATTGCCTCAATCTGTGGAACAAGCTGGTATATGACTCTCCCAATGGCGTGAAAATTTTCTTCCTTTCCACTCTTTCAGTTTTTAGAACGTGGTTGGCCCGAAAAGCTGGTCTGGGAGGTTGTTGGTAGGCTCCTGGAGGATAATTGTTTGGTGGAGCTGGATAATTATTTTGTGGAGCTGGCGCATGCCATTATGCGTGGGCGGGAGGTTCGGTATATGCTTGTGCGTGATGGACTCTGAATCGAGGTTCTAATGGTGGGTAGTAATGTTGTGGTGGATCATATAGAGTGTGCGGGTATGCTTGGTGGTATGGACGGGGTTGGCTGTAATGGGATGGAGCCTGAACCAAGTTCCCGACTCAACTATTGCTACTTCCTCCTTCTTCTTCTTTCCAAATGTTCCCCCAGCCCCACCCTGGATGGCCTGAGTGGTTGCCTTGATTCTAGAGTAGCTCATGATCCTGTTGGATTTGAGGCCTTCCTCGACCATACTCCCCATTTTAATGACCTCGTTGAAAGATTTACCTACTACCGGCACTATATGCCCGAAATAGGTAGGCTCCAACACTTGCAGGAAATAATCCACCATCTCACTCTCCTTCACTGGGGGGTCAACCATGGCTGCCTGTTCTGTCCAACGAAAATCGTATTCTCTGAAGCTCTCTTTGTGTTTCTTCTCAAGTTTTGTCAAAGATAGACGGTCCGGGACAATTCGAGGTTATATTGAAAGTGACAAGCGAACGTTTGTGTCAGGTCATCCAAAGTGTACCACCAATTTGTAGAAAATCATTCTATCTATGATATGTGCGCTTTGGTTGTATTAGCATGATTTTCAGGTATAAGTTTTGATGAATGACAAACAATGAAGTCAAGTGTCAAACAACGTTATTATATGACAAATAATCAAGATTGAATGCCGAGAAGCACATTGATGACGGAATTGCATAGACAAGCCAAAGACGAGCTCAAATGTTCAAGACCGAAGACCCAAGGCGTAGGTCGTTAGGTAGAACCAATGTAAGAGCAACGCTTAAGTTATCTCGTCTTTTGGCTCAACATAGGTCATCATAAATATGCATAAAATCATTTTATCAAATTATATTTATCATAAACATATTTTAAATACTTCTAACAAAATGTTTTTAACGTTTTCATTTTTGGTTTTTGAAGTAAGTTGTCAATTATGGACAGCATAATAGAATAATCGATTATGCAAAGTGATAATCGATTACTCTGGGAAATTCCATTTATTGGAAATTTCCGCAGAGTAGGATAATCGATTATCAGAATTGCATAATCGATTATCTTGTGTCCGTTGCCAGTATTTGAACACTGTAACAACATAATCGATTATGCATATCACAATAATCGATTATCCTGCATAAAATCAGCTTCCGATTTTGTAACGGTAAGCTGATAATCGATTATCCAAATCTGATAATCGATTATCTTGGCATAAAATCAGCATAATTGATTGCCAATTAAGCAACGGACATACAACTTATAACACCTATAAATAGAGGTCTTTTGAGCTGAATTGTAACACACAACACCTCTCATTATTCATATACATATTGATATTATTTGTGCATCATTTTAGAGATTTTGTTGAGCCAATTGAGAGACAACTTTGAGTTGTTCATAGAGCTAATATTGTATCTCTTAGTCTACTCTTTTTAGAGAGTTCTTGTTGTAAAAGAGAAAGGTGTTTGAGAAGACCATATCTTCTCAATGATTGTCGGGTTTGCTAAGTACCCTCAATCTTACTGTGTGAAGTCTTGTGGTGCGGTATCCACGAGCAAGGTGAAGTCTTGAGGTGAGGTATCCTCGAGCAAGTTGAAGTCTTGTAGAGTGTACATCTACGAGCAAGTGTAACAGTTTGTTAGGCACCCGTAAGCTTAACGGAGTTAGTGGAATCTCGAGAGAGTCTCTCAGGGACTGGACTAACCACTTGTTGTGGTGAACCAGGATAAATTCGGTGTGTTCTTTCCTTACTATTTTAATTACCGCATTTACTTTACTCCTGCAATTTTAATTCCGCAATATTTATCAATATTCTCATGCCGCACTATTCACCCCCCTCTAGTGACGGGCATAAATCCTAACAATTGGTATCAGAGCATAACTCTCTGAAAGCCTTAACCGGTTGAGAGAACGATATACATTTTTTTTGAGAATGTTGAACGCAGGAATGATGAGCGAAGGACACTCTATCATTGAGCCTCCACTATTTGATGGAACAAATTACACATATTGGAAAGAGCGGATGAGAATCTTCATCCAATCAAACAACTTTCGCTTATGGCAAATCATCAAGAACGGTGAAACGCCGACAAAAAAAGTTGGGGAAGCCATGGCTCCGAAGGAGAAGAATGAATACAACGCCAAGGCCATCAATATGTTATATTGTGCGGTGAATCCGGATGACTATCGAAAGATTTCCTATTGCACAACCGCCAAAGAAATGTGGGATAAACTTGAAGCCATTTATGAAGGTACGCCTCAAGTCCAAAAGCATGTGACATGGGACTCGGACCGCTCGTGTGATGAAACGACTGCACTATGCCTCATGGCCAACGAGGAAGAAGAGGTAAGTACTCCTAACTCTTACTCTTATGAAGAATTACAAGAAGCTTTTCAAGAATTATATGATGAATTCAAAAAGTCTTCAAAAATCTCCAAAGTGGCCAAGGCTAAAATTAAAATTTTAGAAGAGAAAAATAAATTTTTGGAAAATGACAATATTGATCTTAGAAATAAAATTAAGGAGATGAATGAAACTTCTTCAATTGATCAAAGTTCCAAGTGTTCTTCTTGTAGTTCTTTGAAAATAGAGAACATAGAACTTAGGAACACTCTAGAAAAACGTAGTGTTAATGATCCTAAAACAAGTGAAGAAATTAAGAAGAATATTAGAAAGGATGATAGCAATGAGGTTGGACCACCTAGAAATAATTCTAGGAACTTCACTAATGAGTCTAAAATTAATCATTTTAGACCACCTAGAAACAACTCTAGGAATTTTATAAATGAGTCTAGAATGAATCATTTTAGACCACCTAGAAATGACTCTAGGAATTTTGTTAATGAGTCTAGAATGAATAATTTTAGACCACCTAGAAATAACTCTAGGAATCGCAATACGTCTAGGAATAAAGAATTTAGATCACCTAGAACATTTTTGGCTCAACCAAGACATATGCACAACCCGAATGTTATATGTCATTATTGCAACCAGGTAGGACACATTGCGCCCGTATGTTTAGAAAAACATAGAGATTTATCTTTTGACTATGATTATTATTTGCCTAACCCCCAAGGACCCAAAAGTGCCTGGGTACCGAAAACCTATTTTTAGGTACGTTTGCAGGTGTGCTTGAAGACTACAATATCGTAGTAGATGCACCAAGCACGAAACCTTATTGCATCGAGGGGGAATTTCGGTTAGTTATTATATTTTTGATAAAAACATAATAGTTGATATGTGTTAACAATTAATATATCTTTGTTAACAATTGATATTAATTATTTTTGTTGATTCATGTTTTGACAACTTTTATCTTGAATAACAATTGGTATCAATTATTTTTTTTAAAAATAATGATTGATTCATGTTTTGATGAATATTTTTTTTGGTTTGAATAACAGTTGATATATTCTTGAAAAATAAATGATTCATGTTTTTAATACAACTATTGGTTTGTTAAAAATTAACTGTTGATACGTTCTTAAGCAATATGATTTACGAAAAATAACCGTTATTATGGTTGTTATGTTTTTACTAACATTTGGTATTATTTCATGTTGGTATGATTGTTTAAATATCGTCAATGTACATCCCTCATTGTATTTCCTATTTTATTCTTGACACTAACAATTGATATACCCAAAAAGGGGAAGTGTCGAAAGGGGAAAGTAGCCTTTGCATACACTCTTTTTGCTAATGCCAAAAGGGGGAAGAGTTTAGGCGATATGCATCAAATAAGGGGAAATTTATCTACGTGATAGCATGCCTTACTTGAGGGGGAATTATCATTGAGGGGAATTGTTTGCATGAATTGTATGTTGAGAGATAGCATGAATTTAGGGGGAATCCGATATGCATATCTCCTGTTGTTTTTGTCATTATCAAAAAGGGGGAAATTGTAGAAAATCATTCTATCTATGATATGTGCGCTTTGGTTGTATTAGCATGATTTTCAGGTATTAGTTTTGATGAATGAAAACAATGAAGTCAAGTGTCAAACAACGTTATTATATGACAAACAATCAAGATTGAATGCCGAGAAGCATATTGATGACGGAATTGCATAGACAAGCCAAAGACGAGCTCAAATGTTCACGACCGAAGACCCAAGGCGTAGGTCGTTAGGTATAACCAATGTAAGAGCAACGCTTAAGTTATCTCGTCTTTTGGCTCAACATAGGTCATCATAAATATGCATAAAATCATTTTATCAAATCATATTTATCATAAACATATGTTAAATACTTCTAACAAAACAACTTATAACACCTATAAATAGAGGTCTTTTGAGCTGAATTGTAACACACAACACCTCTCATTATTCATATACATATTGATATTATTTGTGCATCATTTTAGAGCTTTTGTTTAGCCAATTGAGAGACAACTTTGAGTTGTTCATAGAGCTAATATTGTATCTCTTTATCTACTCTTTTTAGAGAGTTCTTGTTGTAAAAGAGAAAGGTGTTTGAGAAGACCATATCTTCTCATTGATTGTCGGGTTTGCTAAGTACCCTCAGTCTTAGTGTGTGAAGTCTTGTGGTGTGGTATCCACGAGCAAGGTGAAGTCTTGAGGTGAGGTATCCTCGAGCAAGTTGAAGTCTTGTAGAGTGTACATCTACGAGCAAGTGTAATGGTTTGTTAGGCACCCGTAAGCTTAACGGAGTTAGTGGAATATCGAGAGAGTCTCTCGGGGACTGGACTAACCACTAGTTGTGGTGAACCAGGATAAATTCGGTGTGTTCTTTCCTTACTATTTTAATTACCGCATTTACTTTACTCCTGCAATTTTAATTCTGCAATATTTATCAAAATTCTCGTGCCGCACTATTCACCCCCCCTCTAATGACGGGCATAAATCCTAACACAATTGTGATCCTACCGGGTGTACCATTCTAATGTCGACACGCTTAAACTTTGGCTAAAGTATGCCATTAGCAATTCATCTTTCCCCCCTGCTCCTGTCATTTTGCTACAAAACCCCCTTAGATGCGCGACTGGATTGCAAAGTGATAATCGATTATTCTGGGAAATTCCATTTATTGGAAATTTTCGCAGAGTAGGATAATCGATTATCAGAATTGCATAATCGATTATCTTGTGTCCGTTGCCAGTTTTTGAACACTGTAACAACATAATCGATTATGCATATCACAATAATCGATTATCCTGCATAAAATCAGCTTCCGATTTTGTAACGGTAAGCTGATAATCGATTATCTTGGCATAAAATCAGCATAATTGATTGCCAACTAAGCAACAGACATACAACTTATAACACCTATAAATAGAGGTCTTTTGAGCTGAATTGTAACACACAACACCTCTCATTATTCATATACATATTGATATTATTTGTGCATCATTTTAGAGCTTTTGTTGAGCCAATTGAGAGACAACTTTGAGTTGTTCATAGAGCTAATATTGTATCTCTTTATCTACTCTTTTTAGAGAGTTCTTGTTGTAAAAGAGAAAGGTGTTTGAGAAGACCATATCTTCTCATTGATTGTCGGGTTTGCTATGTACCCTCAATCTTAGTGTGTGAAGTCTTGTGGTGCGGTATCCACGAGCAAGGTGAAGTCTTGAGGTGAGGTATCCTCGAGCAAGTTGAAGTCTTGTAGAGTGTACATCTACGAGCAAGTGTAATGGTTTGTTAGGCACCCGTAAGCTTAACGGAGTTAGTGGAATATCGAGAGAGTCTCTCGGTGACTGGACTAACCACTCGTTGTGGTGAACCAGGATAAATTCGGTGTGTTCTTTCCTTACTATTTTAATTACCGCATTTACTTTACTCCTGCAATTTTAATTCCGCAATATTTATCAAAATTCTCGTGCCGCACTATTCACCCCCCCTCTAGTGACGGGCATAAATCCTAACACAATTGTGATCCTACCGGGTGTACCATTCTAATGTCGACACGCTTAAACTTTGGCTAAAGTATGCCATTAGCAATTCATCTTTCCCCCCTGCTCCTGTCATTTTGCTACAAAACCCCCTTAGATGCGCGACTGGATTGCCATGTCCATCATATAAGTCAAACTTAGGCATCTTAAAACCTGGAGGCAACTGCACGTTTGGAAAAAAACAAAGGTCCTTCAACGCCACACTCACATGGCTGCCTAATCCTCATATATCCTGGAACGATTGTTCTAAACTTCTGACCTTTTTGAGCATATCCTCTTGCTCAAGATTTTTGGTTGGCTTGTCAACTCCTGTCTGGATTTCAAAACGGGGAGCATAGGAGTAAGGTTCATGGGCTTTGTAAGTGGGTTCTGGTGGGTGGTACTGGTTGTCGTAAGCTTGAAGCAAGGGCTCACTTGATGATCTATGGAGTGTGGGGGGAGGAGGTGCACCATAAATTGGAGCAATTGGTGGAGGGGGATGAGGAACGGCTTTGGGTAGTGGAGCTGGGGGTGGTTGAGAGGTCGTACCCTGATGCTGCGAGTAGACAGGAAAACTTGGGGGTGGATCAGTGGTGGAATGGTCATGAGCTTGGACCAGTGGTGGAATGAAGGTTGGGTTAGCAGGATAGGTTGGTGGTGGCTGTCCTCTTGCCCATGCCTGGTACATCTCAGCCATTTGGTGTTTCAGTTTTTACATTTCCTCCTTCATGGCATTAATGTCCAAGTCCTCTACCTCATTAGAGGGGTCAATAATGCTGACATCGGTTTCCTGATTGGCTATGACTTGCTTGCCCTTAGACCGCATGTTGTAGGAGTGGGTTGCCAGAATGCCGCAAGTACTAACCACCTGTCTAGTCTGGATACAAAAACACCAAAACTTGTTAATGGTTAGGTTTCAACATGTAAGCGGCCACATATTGGGGGATGAATGCACCTAAGAAGTTATTGGTTACTACATGCATCGGTTGCTTGCATCATCCCAGCTTTCCCTTTGCAATGCCTTTTCTTAGCTTCATCCTCCTGCTCTCTCTCATGTTGTTTTTTTCCTTTGTTTGTTTTGTGCCTTTCCTATGTGTTTCTATCCTATTCTTTTCTCTTTTCTTTTTCTTTTATTTCGTTAAGGTCGAATCCTATGTAGATTGCCTACGTATCATGACCCCGCATGAATCAGACAGAGCGTAGTTTGGGCGGATATATTATTATTTTTTGAAATTTCACTAAAAACAAACACCTTGACTACATAGGCTCAAGACTCACAAACTAGAAATAAACCATCTTAGAAAAGATCAATTCAAAAGACCTAACAGACTCCAAAACAACTTAACAGACTCAAAAAAAAAAAATACCGACTCAAGCAAAGATCACTAAAACATTAAAGCTTTGAACACTCTTGGAGCTCTCGAGGTGTTGTTCAGTTTTGTGGCGGGGTCGTTTGCAAGATCCAATTGGAGCCTTTCCAAATCTATCATTACCCACTGAACAAATGTCATAACTGCCGCAAAGAAAGTGGTTTAGGTCATGTCTTCACATATTTGGAATTTTACCACAATATACTCTGCAATCACTGTGAACCTTTCACGGATCCTACCCTTCTCCCATAATAAATCTCCAATTTTCCGAGTTCTTGCTTCCACAATTTGTCTGGCTAGATGACTTTGTTTTTTAAAGTGTTGCAAATCCCTCTCTATCTGTGCTATCAAAGATTAACAGTGCTCAATTTCGGCTTCAAAATCTCTTCCCTACTTGGCCATTTCATTTTCAACGATCTTGACCTATTTCTTCATTCTTTCCATCCCCTTGTCGTATTTCTCCTTCAACTGACGGATAAAACTTGCTTGTACCCATGCATCCTTGGCTATCTTAGCCCGAGCACTTGCTAACTCCTTTGCAGTCTTTTTTAAATCATCCTCGAAATCGCGTGACTTCTAGGTAAGGTTGTAGATGAGCTTCTCATCCTTTCTACTCATGCCCGGGTTTTCAATTGATATTTTCATTTTCGGGATCAGTGCTGTAACAGCTTCATTTTTTGGATCAATCTCCTTTTCTCACCTTCGGCTTCCTGAGCCTGGAGATCATTGTTGAATTCCATGTTTCGCAGCCTTTCTTTCAAGGCATGAATCTCAGCTTGATATGTTTTTTCATTTTCTCCCCATGCTAATCTCTCTTGGATTTTATCTTTGAAAGCTTGAACATGAGGTCTTTTGGTGTATCTTTCAGGTTCGGGTTCTGGCTCAATGTTCATAGAGGACCTCTTATCAAACCAAACAACATAGTGTGGATCCACTTCTCCCTTTGTAACATCTGGTACTTGGGTGCCATTTTTAAGATACCGGCAGCTATTCCAATCCTCTTGAACTAAAGCTTCGGGCAGTGCAGCTTCCGGATGCAACTCTATAACTTGAGTACTTAGATTTTCATCTTCGGGAACAATTTGATACCATCCCAATTGTCCCAAGACCCTCTGTGGTGCATATGGTTGAATACTTTTCACACCCACTATCCTCAGGTAGCCCTTAGTAGCAGTCATATATATGGCTTCTGCCTTCGGGAGCAATCCGATAAACCACTCAATTTGACTTGCCTTGAGAGTTTTCAAATGAGATACCCATGCCTCAAACCCCTTTGGCACACTGTAATCTTTTACCCTCTCTTCATAACTGATGATGAGATTATTTGGGCTCGAACCATAACTCAGGAATCTGGGATGATGGCGAAAATGCTCGATCATCCATATTTGTAGGAGAATGTTGCAACCTTCGAAAAATTGAGCCCTAACTTTGCATAAAGCTAAGGCACGCTAGATATCTGCCAATACCAACGGGGCAAGTGTATGATTTTTCATGGTGGTGAGGATTTGTGCCATACGAATATCCACTGTCCCTTTCTCATTTGGAAAAACCATTATCCCCAAGAACAGCACAATAAATGCGAACCGATTTGCTAAAGACCCTTATCTTGTTTGTTGCTCAACCCCCTTTCATGTGTCTCAAAACTAAAAGAATGACCAAACCTGAAGTATAAGAAATGGAAATCACAACACCCGTTGCTTACGTGGTTTTTCCTTGTCTGTTTGCTGATATTCAAGAGGTCAAAGAACATGTGCACCGATGGGGTCCTTGGAAATATAAGCTGCTGCTTCCTCAAATCTCGTCCAAACTCAATGTACCAGGCTATCTCCTCCAAAGTAGGGGTAATCTCGAAGTCTGAGAAGCAAAAAACATTACGAGTGAGGTCCCAGAAAGTTATCATAGCCTTGATCAAATCATCCCGTGGTTTAATCTCCCAAATGTCTATAAGAGCGCCCAACTGTTGTCTTACTCATCCCCGACCATCTTGATCCAAATCATTCCACCACATGCGCAAATGTTCTCGAGCCTGGTTCCTTATCACTTCTAGCGTGTCCTAGATGATATTCATTCGTTCCTGTAGAAAAGTAGGGTTAGGGTTGACGTTAAGGACCCTTTTTGAAAACGAGTTTTGGTTTTAAAAACAAAAAAAGACCATGATTCCTCCCTTGATATGCCCATGTTAGCCAAATGGCCCTTTTGCAAAAAGGGCCCCTTCTCAATTCCATATGAATGTTGAGACCGGAGAGGGTTTATTTTGTGACACTTCTGAACTTTGTCCATTCTTTTACAAAGGTAGCCCGTCGATAACGGGGGATATTCTAAGGCTTCTGGGCAAGAACGGTTTAAAACACTACCGACACTGAGTTGGCTTATTTGTCTCTTTGTTTTCCTTTTTTTTAAAATAAGGCCGGACCTTATGTAGGTTGCCTATGTATCCCATATCCAATGGGTATGAGACCCGCGTAGTTCGTCCAAATGCAACAACTTTTTGAAACAAGACCTTCTTTCCTCTTTTTATTAATTTATAGGAAAATAAACAAACTAAGCCGTTTTCCTTTTCATTAGCAAATAGAACAAACCATTTTTTGTAAGCAAAACTTTTTTTTTGGCAAATAGAACAAAATGTTTTATTGGCGAAAAGAGCAAGCTCCATTTTTCTGAAACAAAACTTGTTTTTCATTTTATTGGCGAGAAACTCCTTCCCCTTTTCTTCTCTTTTCTCTATTTTTTCGTTTTTCTATTTTTTTGAAAAAATCGGCAGAGTTCCGAGGTATTTCCAAGCATTGGGTTTTCTTTAGAACCGGGTTTACTCCTTTCCTACATCACTCTTGGTCTTATTCCCACTCTCTTTTTCTTTTCTTGTTTTTCTCTGATTTTTCCTCGCTCTTCTCTTTCTTTAAGCCGGTCAGCATACAAGATGAAACAAATGAATATTCATAGAGCACATTGGATGCATCATGATGGTCTATTATTTTGGTAAACCTGTCTTAGACGGACCCAATCCCTGTGTTGAGTCCCCTAAGTCAAAATGCACGTGATACAAACAAGACCTCTTACTAAGGATCCGGCATGAGGCTGTGTTTTTTTAAGTTTAAATCCTGGGGTTCTGATCTAGACATGGGTACCCGAGCGGACAACTGAGGCCGAGGAGGGGGCGACGTACTGGGAGAACTAAAGTCTGCCCGGCCTCTTGCCCAACCTCGCTCTATTTGGTATAAATTCAAAAGAAAAAATGGGCTACACGAACGTATGCACCATTTTCAGAAGACTCAGAGGGGTGGCGTAAGAAGGCAATTATATACAATTCAACAATATTAAAGCGGTAAATAGATAGTATTTAGCACAAAGGTTCACAAAAATACAATAATATCAACAATAAATAAGCCAAGTAAAAATCATAAAACAAGCTTGTATTCTGGAACCTTGAACTGGAGATTCTGGGTTCCGTCCCCAGCAGACTCGCAAGAGCTGTCACACCTCCTTTTCCTACTACCCCCCCCCCCCCGGAAGGGTATAATAAAGGGAGTTTTTTTCAAATTCAGTGACAATCGAAACGGGATTAATTAGTAAACATCAGAGTCGCCACTTGGGATAATTAATAGTATCCCAAGTCACCAGTTTAAAATCCCGAATAGAGGAAAGAATGACTCTGTTATTATAATATACGAATCATAAATCCGGGTAAGGAATTCCGTTAACCCGGGAGAAGGCACTCCCAAATTTCGTGGTTCTAGCACGGTCGTTTTGATTCCTACTCGGCTTGACTGAATTGTTTAATTACTAATTTTTAAACCTATGTGCTTATACCTATTACCGCTTTTATTTAAAAAAATTATCTTGAAACGGATTACGCGCACGTATACCCGCCTGTTTGGTGCGTCAAAAATCACGTCACGCGAATGTGTCCACGATCGTTAATACTTGGTTATTATTAAGAAAGTTTGGGCCAAAGTTGCACGAACGCATACTCCCGTTTTATTTTTATAAATGTAGTTGTGTTACGCGAACGTATACGCAACCACACATGGTATTTTAAACGGCCTAAAGGATATTCTATGAAAAGTTATTTTTATCTAGCCTGCGAAATTACTAAAAGCCATGTGATTCTAATGAACTTACAAAATAAAATGATTAAAGGATGGTAACCTTTTTTATTATCAAGAGAAGGTTGAGCGAAGTTGTGCGAACGCATACTCCGAATTAGTTTTAGAATTATGGTCGTGTTACGCGAACGTATACGCAACCACAATCAAATTTCAAACTGCGCTAAAGGCTTCCTACGAAGGTTTGTTGTCTAGTGTATCTAGATTATGAAATTAAGACGGGTCAAGCAAGAGCACCTTTGGGTCACCCATTACAATGGACTCAATCCATGTAATGACTGGGCTCCAAATGAAGCCCAGCATGGCAGCCCAATTATGATGAGCAATTGCGTCTAAAGTCAGCCCAGTTAATTTGGCCTACCAATTTAATACCATATAAGCCTTGATGTAATTAGCAACATACTAATATAAGTCACAGATTAAAGCATAAGCTTGGAGGATGATTAATTTAATTACATATTAAAAAAACATAAATCAACCGTACCACACAACCTCAAGCAATTGACATTTAACTTAAACTCAATAGATCTAAATTCAAATACTTGAACTAACATACAAACTCACTGGCTTGCAGATTCAATTTTACCCACACAATTACACCACAGATTTATAAACTTGAAAGTAATTAAAAGACTAGAGCCAGCATAAAGGAGATAAACTAAATAGAGTTCGACAGTTTTAACTCATATGAGTACAGACAATCCAGTCATAATACTACTTGCAATACACTATTACATCAGTCCATGTCTAGAACAAATGCAAGAGAATTGAACTAGGCTAATAGTTGTGCAAGTACAAATGGATTAAATAAGCAAACATATTAATTCTATTCA
Source organism: Nicotiana benthamiana (assembly GCA_034376525.1). NCBI lineage: Eukaryota > Viridiplantae > Streptophyta > Magnoliopsida > Solanales > Solanaceae > Nicotiana > Nicotiana benthamiana. The sequence goes on along the minus strand of CM067339.1, from coordinate 55,735,766 downwards.
ACTGAATCAATCTTCACATTCAACTATTTTCGTACACTGTAAGATGAGATGAATACCTGAAAAATCAACAAAGAAAACCAAATATTAGCTTGAAATTAGGGTGAAGCAGCAGAAATAAATTAACAACAACAAAATTCGACCACAACTTCAAGTGCAAACCATTTCCAATTCCGGAATTTGAGATGAAAACAACAAAAAAAAAACCAACCTAGCTGAAACTACAGCATCTTAAACCAAACTTTACAAATCCAAATTCAACCACTTCCATATCAATTGATTGAAAACTTGTTTCCAAGACTGACAAATCAGAAAATATTGGAACGAACTGCAATGAACAGTAGGATTTTTGAATATTTCTGATTTTCAGAACTTATTTGGTACCCAGTAAAAAGCTACTTTGTCCTGTATTTTCTAGCGTAAAACTCTTTGTGTGTGTTCTCAGATTTTAAACCCCAAAACCTTGCATTGGAAGGCAGGTCTCCAATGCCTTTACAGGCAAACAATTAGGGCAACCCTCTCAGATTTTGTTTTGCATTTTTCCCCTTTAAAAAATTTATTTTAGCTTAGGTATCCCTCAATTACTAACTTGTGGATCAAGTTTTTTAGCTTAAAATTTACTGAGAACCCCTACTAGATGTTTCCACATTTGGTATGAAAGATTTCCCAACTTAAACTACCCAAAACACCCTTGTAGCCACTGATTTTTTTAACCATGAACCCACCAGGGCCAATTGGTCAAGATAATTGGGTCTTAGACCCTGAATTGAATCCCCCAAATGGGCCTTTATTGTACCTGGGTTTGAACTGAACCCCTCACAACCCACATCAAACAACTTAATTTAAATATGACAAAACAAGGGAGAGAACTTGACTGATTTCAAACCAAAATCTTAATTTTGTTATCTATAAGAAATAGAACAATTTGTTCTGTCATGAAGCAATCTATTAAATTAGGTTAATTATTAAAAAATAAACCAAACAATTTGGTTAATTTGGTTATCTGCTGAGCTAGGAACTAACTAAAACATCGATTCAACACAACTAATTAGGCTATCTATAAGACATAGAAAATCAGAAACTAATCAAAATCAGAGAACAACATTTACAAATGTGCAAGCAAGACTGAAAATGCCAAAAAACAAATACAAACGCAAAATTAATCTTAAATGTAAAACCTAGGTAATTTATCAAAAAAAGTTGAACTAATAAAAAGAAGTGAGAAAACCAAACAAAACAAAATAGAGGAAGTGAAAGGACTTACCAAATCGCAACTGAACCAACCCCGGACAAAAGACTTAGAAGTTTGAGAAACGAACATCTTCTGGCCTTGCATGCTACCAGACTCAAACGATTTTGAACTTCTAAAGGTTGAATTCGGATTAAAGATTCTACGGGTTCAAGATTGATTCGAGGGAAAAGGGTTAGGTATTTGATATGCGGAGATGAAAAGGGTTATGGGGTATATTTTTGGTGGCCATCGGCGCCGCCGTGGACGAAAGAGCTGCCAAATTTTTAGAGCTTTATTCGATGAGCCTGGGGTATGTTCAAAGGAAACGGATGGTGGGGTTGGAAAGGGGAGGTGGAGAGGGTGGTGTGGTGTGAAAATGAGGGCGTTTGGTGTCCAGCCGCCGCAGTGAGGCGATTTCCGGTAGTTTAGGGTGGTGGATGGCGGTTTGAGGATTGGTCTCTGCAGAGACAAGAGGATGAGGGTAAATGGGTCTCAGGGTGGTGGGGTAGTGTTAGGACATATTTATATTATGGGGAGACTAGTTCATGATCGTTTGATCTAACGAGATAAACGGTCCTATCGAGCGTTACTAAAACGGCGTTATTTTGGTGAAAGGAAAATGGACCGGGTCTTCTGAGATGGGTTGGGCCATTTTGGTCGGATTTGGGGTTTGGTTTCGAGTCTGTGGCTCAAAACTGGGTGTTTTTAAGACCCAACTTTTAATTCTTCTTTTTTTCACTTGTTTTCTTTTGTTTTCTTCTTTTATTATTTTTGTTTTTATTATTTATTTATATTTTTTCTGATGCCAAATAAAAAATAAAGGACCCAAATTAACCCTAAGATTATAGTAATTAATTTCAAAATTAACTAATTCTTAATTTGAAAGAAGACTAAATCTGGCAAATCTATGGTTTTTCCTCACCACTCCAGATGTTTATTTCCCAAATGCTCATAATCATGTACCTCCACAAAATATCCCAAAGCAACAGAACCATCCCACTCCTCACTACTATTGAAATACCTGTCATACCTCAAATAACACCCCACTGCTCATCCCAGAACTCCACAAATGACTACTGCTACACCCAACATAATACCCTTCATCTATGTGGAGACTATGCCACACTCCACCTAGCCCATTTCAAGCACACCCAAGTCCGATTAGAAGGACTTGCTCATCAGAAACCTAGCTGAAAGATACAATGTAAAATTACCTACTATAATTGAACTAGAATATATTGTGTCTCCTCCATGTTGTCATCAATGTCAATTCTCACGTCTTCATTCAAATTCTCATTACTCACTTGCACATCATTGCTTTGCTCATCATTATCTTGCAATAATACATCATCACTCACAACCTTTCCTTCATTGGAGGTACTAGCAACTCTTCCTCTACCACTTCTTGTAGTCAGTGCCAAAGCATGGCCCGTATTGTTCCTTCCCTTTAGGATTACTACGTGTCAGTAGGTAGTTCCCCCTTAGGGAGAGTATTCAAAAGATTGAGAAATTTGGCCAAGTTCAACCTCCAAGTTGTGGATAGAAGTATTTTGGGATGCCAATTAGGCTTCGGAGTCGGCGATATTCTTCATCATTTGCTCAAAAATGGATTCAATCCCTCCCATCTCATTGTTGGACGAGCTAGGGCCTTGACAATGATATGGAGGTGGGTTGTTTGGTTGTTGATACATCAGAGGCCTTTGAAAGTTCGAATGCCGATTCCCTTGACTATTATTATTCCAACCCCCTTGGTTGTTATTGCCTCCCCAATTGTTATTGTTATTGTCAACCCAGTTTCCTTGGTTTCCCTAATTTTGATTGTCGTTCCCTCAATTGCTTTGGTTGTTGTTGTTGCCACTATTCAAATTTCCTTTTTGATTTTGATTTCCCTAATTTCCTTGGGATCTCCACTGTTGTTCGTTTGGAGCATTGCTACGTTGTGATTGGTAGTTATTCATATACTGAACTTATTCACTTTGATCATCATACATATCATCTTGATTGTAAGCACTAGCACTCAGTTCAAATTGGTCCGGATTTCCTTGACTATGTCGACCTCTTTTCCTCCTCTTATTCACCATCATATTTACCCCTTCCATGGCATTCACTTATTTTAGCCCTTGAACTTGTTGCAATTGAGCTTTGGACAGCTGGTTCATGGTTGTAGTTAGCTTGGTTATTGCTTGGTCATGGTCATGGAGCTCTTTATTGAGGTGAATGACAATGGGATCAACATGTGGCACATTATCTTGACTTTTCCACGCCGACAAAGTATCTGCCATCTCATCAAGTATATCACACGCCTCAGCATAACGTATGTGCATAAAGATTTCCTTAGTGAGTTGGTTAACTACACACTGGTTGGTAGTGTTGATGCCACGGTAGAATGTTTGTTGGATCATGGCTTTGGTCATGTATTGTTTGGACATTCTTTAACCATCGTCCGATACCTTTCCCATATCTCATGAAGTGGTTGATTTGGCTCTTATTTAAAGGCAAGGATCTCATCTCTCAGCGTTGGCATATGTCACGGTGAGAATATCTTTGCTATGAATTTCTCGGCCAACGTATTCCGTGGTGATGGAATGGTTGGGCAACCTTTCAAGCCAATCTATAGCTTTCCCCCTTAGAGAAAATGGGAACAGCCTTAATCTCAACGCATCCTCATAAATGTTAGTTTTCTTGATCCCTAATGTTTTAAGTGTCAATACCACACAAGAGGGGGGGGATGATTTGTGTGGTACTCAATTTTTCGCTTAACTAAACTATAGAAAGACATGGTTCTTCTAGGTGTTCCAACTACTACTATTAGTAGAATAATAAATACTAAAAATAAAGAACAAATAGATTTTTATGTGGAAAATACCTGGCCCAAAAGGTGAAAAATCACGACCTACTACTCGTAGGATTTTCCCAAACATCCACTAAAATCACTGAGCCAAAACAACATTTACAAAAACTCTTTATAAATCTAAGGATTAACTCTAATCCCATTGTGGCACACAACCTCAATTGTTACGACAACTTCAGGTTAACTCTAACTTTAATACTCTAGGTACCTAATACAGTTGCTTCTATGAAAGATGAAAGGTATAATGTAAAATCACCTATTACAATTGAACTAGAATAAAAGATAGGAACTTGGAACCGGTTCTTCTATCACGTTCAAGTAGCTTCAGGAGTGCACACTTAAATCACGCATAATTGCTTGCGAAATTGCGTTACTCTTTTGCTCACAAATTAAGTTTAACTTCTGTGTATGTGCTTTACCTGTAAAAGAGAACAACACTGACATTTAATAGGTTAGTAATCAGAGTTTGATTAGGATTCAATTGTTTCTCTTCTATCATAGAAAAGTTTATGATGATCTCAAACTCTAACACTATCTTCATCCTAGATTGTGTTCTGTTCATATATGGAGACTTTCTTTCTTTATCAAGTATACAACCTTTTCAATTAGATCATGAGACATTGCTGGTTGATCAGTAGGACTTATCTCCTTCATATGCATCTCATATGTATAGGTTGATCATGATTGTGCTTCATAAGATGGACCTGGTACATGTCTGAGTTCTTTTGTCAATCTTCAAAACTTCACCTATTCTTGCGGCCAACACTCCCCTAGCATGTATCTAAAAAATCCTTGAGATGCTAGTAAGCATTTTAGTGTGGAGCTCCGGTGAAGAAACCCCTTTGTTCTAAGACTGTAAGCATGGCATTTGTTATTTCGAAGTTGCCCGCTCTAATCTAGGGTGGGACTATTGCACTTATGTATCCTTCATTAGGCAACCCAGTGTGCTACTCTAGCTGGAGGTGGGGGAGGGTTTGGAATGTTATCATGAGGCGGTGCGCCTCTTCTTTGTGCTTGTGGTTCGGGTTGAATCTCATCCACATTATCATCATATACCTCATCCCCCAATGGAAATTTTCTAGGAGCATTATTGTTAAGAGCCATTTTGTACCTAAAAGTGATTCACAAACAAATTAGAAAATCAGAAGGAAAGAAAAATAAAACACACAAATACTCGGAGATATAGCTAAAATTGTTTAACTCCTCGGAAACGGAGCCAAAAATTGATCGGTACCAAACATGCACTACTATAGAGTAGCAAGGATGGTCAATGCAGTTTACCCAATAAAGGTCAGAATTGAATCCATAGGGAGTTAATAAGTTTGGAGTTAGGTTTATATCCGAGTAGAGATGTGGGTTTTGCTCTTAAATTTCACTTCCACAAATGGTTGGTTGTTTTCTACTTCTACTTATATTCTATGACATGCAGTATTTGAAACTAAGTAAAATATTTTTGTTGGTTGTTTTCAAAGATTTAAAGGGACTAGGGTGGTGACTTCTGCCTAGGTGAATATTTAACGGGTATCAAGAATATACGACGATCATGTGGTTAATTGGGCTTGTAATATAGCTATCCCACTCGGGTACTCACTCTATACCTCTTGGTATTTTGAATGATTTTTCCCAATTTGGCTTTCTCAAGTCCAAATAGGTATTCATGCAATTTAAGTGATTTTAGCTCAAGTCAGGTATTACTATCTCTAAGTTTAACCCTTTAATTGAGGATATCAATTTCTGGAGTTCAACTCAATTCCTTGTTAGCCTATTTTTTCTAGACTTAGTCTCACTTTCTCTAGTAGAGACTAAGTCATAAAGGCATGAACCAATGTTTGCAACCACCAATTCCTTAGTTCTAGCAAGTACTAGGCTAAATATTACTAACTCATACACATTCAAACCTTAAAATTAAGACCCATTAAATACCTACACTAGGGATGGGTCACAACCCTATCTATGGGTCTAGTTACTCATGAAAATAGCAAAAATCAAAGATAAAGAGAAGATAAAATCCATAATACTAAATTAAAAGATGAAAATCTAAAGTTATAAGGTAAATATTGTACTATATTTCCCAAATAGAAAAACTAGTCGTCTCACGTACTCAGCAGAACATAACATAACCTAAAAATATGAAAAAGATCTATTTATATTAGGCTGAAATTCCCGGACAAGAATGCCCCTGCAGAGGTTTTGTGGCTGCATAATTTTGACCGTGCCAAACTCTTACTTTCATGCCCGCATAATATTGAGCGTGGTCCGCGTTTATTTACATCTGAGACTGGGTTGGAACTTGTTTCATGGAGTACATAATTTTAACCACGTCCATGTGAAAGCCTTTCGCGGATGCATAATTTTGATGCGTTACATGCTTAACATTTTTTCCTTTTTAATGAGCACTTTGAACATTAACAAACGCGGTAAGTGAAATACCAATCACGGCCGCGGTGGTACTTTTGAGGCCGCCAACTTCTGGCACAGTCCGTGTCTATGTTTATGCCCAGAAACCACCTCTCTGATTCTCCCTTTCGCATTTAGAGAATTCATGATATATCCGCGGTGACCCTTTCGCCGCACTCTTCTGTCGCGGTCCGTGTTCTAAAGTCTTGGTCTTTGTTCATATTGTGACTCCTTTATGAGTTGATCCTAGCCACTTTGGCTCATTGTAAACAATCCCAGCAAGCAAGCATATTATGTTAGTTTTTGAGAATACCTTTGCGTATTTTAAGCCCAAAACGCAAGTAAAAAGAGAGCAAATAATAGTTAAAATCCCCACTTATCAATAAACTTTGCCCATAACACTGTTAACTCAAATATATAATTTATTCCACGTCTCATGTCCAATTTCATGGTCAAAATCCAAAATATAAATTTTCTTAGTTTTTCTTCAAAAATCTAAATTTCCACTAATTTCCCATGACTTCCATGTAAACATATAGATATAATACAAGTATTTAACTTGAAATAGGTGGGATTAACTTACCTCCAAGTTGCTAGGTGAGTAAACCTCTCAAGAAGCTCCAAAACTGCCCATGAATGAAGAAAATAAGCAAAAAGACCAAGCCCCGTTCTTTTATGCATTCTGCCCTGCGACTTCCGCACCCGCAGACTCCTTGGTCACTTCCACATATCCGCTTCTGCGGCTTCTTCTTCGCACCTGCACCTCTTTCCGCTTCTGCATTGCCTTCGCACTTGCACACCCGCGGATGCGACCAAATGTCCTCTCATGCACTTACTGGGCTTCCGTCGATGGCTCGCTTCTGTGGGCCCTCCTAAATAATTTTGCGGCTCCGACTGGCGGCCAAAACCTCGCAGGTGTGGTTACACCATATGACAGCAACTCCAACCTTACTTCCAAGTCCAAACTCGATCCGTTGACCATTCGAAATCCGCCCGAGGTCCTCAGGACCTCAGCTAATTATACCAACACATTACAAACTTAGTCGAGCCTTTAATTCACTTCAACCAATGCCAAAATCATGAATCATACCCCAATTCAAGCTTTATGAACTTTAGAACTTCAACTTTTGCATTTGATATCAAAACCTATCAAATCACGTCCGATTGACCTCGAATTTTGGGCACAAGTCACATTCAACATTACAGACCTACTCCAACTTTCGGAATCAAAATCCAACCTCGATATCAAAGAGTCTACTTCCAGTCGAATTTCTCAAAAAACCTTCAAATTTCTACACTTTCGCCAAATAACCCCAAAATGACCTACGAACCTCTGAATCCTCTTTTGGACGCGCCCACAATAGCAGAATCACCATACAAAGTTATTCCTAGACTCGGAATCTCAAATGGACATCGATAACATTGAAACGCACTCCAACCCAAATTTATAAAATTCTTCCAAAATGCTAACTACCACAATAACCACTGGAACGCTCCCGAGTTAACCATAACCCGATCCGAACATACACCCAAGTCCGAAATCATCATACGAACCTACTTGAACCTTCAAGTCCCGATTGTGAGGTCGTTTACTCAAAAATCCATCCTTAGTCAATTCTTCCAACTTAAATCTTTTGAAATAAAAATGGTCTTTCCAAATCCACTTTGAACTTCCTGAAATTCAATTCCGACCTCGCATAGTAGTCATAATACCTTAAGTGAAGTTGTTCATGGCCTCAAACCACCGAATGACGCACTACAATTTAGAACAGCTAATCGGATCATTACATACTCTCCTACTTAAACATACGTTCGTCCTCAAATGTACTAAGAACTGCCTGGAGTTGTCTGAATGTCATGATCAACGTTCTCCCTCCATGAACATTCGTGATGGCACCTAGTCTCTATGACTAGGTAAGTCTAACAATTTGCAAAAAATGAACTAAAGATACAAAACTAGCCAACTAATAGGTAAATACAATAAAAGAGTTCAAAATGCCGCTCGACATATACAAGAATAACACTCTCGAACTGAACATAACACTCCCAAAACTCGGAATCTCATGAATCACAAGCTAAACAAATACATAGTGTTCTAACCCCAGAAGTCTAAACAAAGGAAAATACAAGAAGTCTATAATTGAAGGGATAATAGAGAGGAACTTCTAGGTCTATAGAAGTGGTAGATATACCTCGTAGTCTCTCGATCACCTCTCCTCACGAAAAGCATGGGTGAGAAAAAGAACCTAGATCTGCACAAGAAAAACATTTACAGGAAAGGGCATGAGTACACCACAACGGTACTCAGTAAGTGCCAAGTCTAACCTCGGTCGAATAGTGATAAGGAAAGGTTAGGGTCCTACTGGTGTTATATATATATATATATATATATAACAAGGTAATATGAGAAATGGAAGTATAGTTAAAATACTAACAGTCAACGAGAAATGAAATCAAAAAAGGAAATAACTCATACACGGAGATAGCAACAGGGGATCTCCTAGGATAATGCGATGTAGTATCAAACATAAATGTAAGAGGATCTCTCAGGATACCATCCCGTAATCCAATTGAAAATATGCAGGGGGATCTCTCGTAATATCGTTCCATAGTTCCAAAGTACATATGCAGTACATAGGGGATCTCTCAGGATACCGTCCCGTAGTCCCAAATATAAATGAGCAGGGGGATCTCGCGGAACACCGTTACACTGTCCCAAAGTAAATATGCAGGAGGGGTCTCTCAAAATACAGTTCTGCAGTCCCAAAGTAAATACACAACCAAATAAATATACACAACAGTCTCAAGAAGTAAATCTACAGTTCTATGAAAGTTTCTATCAAAATCCAAGTAAGTGATTACAGCACATAAGACAGTTAAGTCATGTAAGCATGCTTTACTAAGCTAAACATGAGGCTTTATATACTAGTATTGCTCAGTTAAAGGAAAACATAGATATTTAATTAATGAAAATGGGGTAATTCAACAATTAGCATATGTATACACTCGTCACCTCACGTACACGACATTCAAATAACAATAGTACAAAAATCTTGATAGGAGTTCCCCAACACAAGGTTAGGCAAACCACTTACCTCGAACGAAACTCAAAATCAATTTGATATCATGCTCATGTCACGAGTATCCAACTCTGAGTGAACCAAATCTAATCAAATTAATTATATAACGTAAATATAGATACAAGCAACTCATTTAGCTAATGAATTCAAAGCTAAGGCGAGAAAATAGAAAAATACCCAAAACTCCTTCTCGGGCCCACGTTTCAGAATTGGATAAAAGTTACCAATTTAGAACTCTCAATCACTCACAAGATTAGTCGTCCAAAAATTACTCAATTCTGATACCTAAAACCCGATCAAAACCCAAAAACTTGATATGGGAACTCCCCCCCCCCCCCCCAAATTTCTCATTTTTTCACTCAAATTCCTTGATTAGATTAGTAAAACAATAATAGATTGATGAAATACAAACGAAATAGGGTTAGGAATTGTTATCCAACGATTTCCTCTTAAAAATCCTCACAAAATCACCTTCTCCCGAGTTAAAAATTGAATTTGATGTTCTAAACTTCAAACCCTCGAAATTTCCTATTGTTGCCTAGAGATTGCCGCATATGCGGTCATGGATCCGCATCTATGGTCCATTATGCACAAGTCCAAATCTGCTTCTATGTATCACTCAGTTGCTTTTATGCTCCGCACCTGCGGTCCAAGATCTGCTGGTGCGAAAACAACAGGTTCAACAATTGCCCAAGTCCAAATTCAAATCTGTTAAACATCTGAAACTCACTCGAGCCCTAAGGACCCAAACATACCAACCCCATCCTAAAATATCATACAAACTCAGTTGAGCCCTTAAATCACATCAAACAATGTGAAAACCATGAATTACCCTCTAATCCAAACCTAATGAACTTGAATTTCCAAAATTCTACTTAAGATGACGAAACCAACCAAATCACGTCCGATTGACCCCAAATTTTGCTCACAAGTCATATTCAACACTACAGACCTATACTAGTATACTACATTATCTGGTGGTGCAGTCACATTAATAGGAACAAGGGTACTCCCTTTAGCAAAAAGTTCTACCAATCCTTCCATGGCTCGATACATTCTCCTAACAAACCCTTGGGAAATCTCCCTTAGATTCAATGGTGGGGTCATTCCCTCCTTAAAGCTTCAAACTCGTGGATTATGGTATCGAGATTACTCATCTTGGTGAATAAGACATAGCAAGAAAATTAGCTCCCTATCTTAGGTTCTACCGCACGAACTGGAGTATCAAAGAAGGGTGAAATTCCTAAATGTATGAATAGCCTCTAACTTATAGATGTGGTCGACAACACATCAGTAAGAAGGACTCAACTAGACACGGCTCTGAGACATCCTAGGACACGACTCTGAGACATCCTAGGACACTTTAAAACCTTAGGCTCTGAAATCAAGTTTGTCATTACCCAAAATCGAGGGGTGCGACTGGCACTCAACCGAGCAAGCCCGACTGAGCACGCCTATTAGTTTCATTCAACCCAAAATTAATTTATGAAAAAACAAGGAGATGAACTCCATAAATCCTAATTTATGAGCATTACATTGACAGTTTTTATCTTTACCTTTCATTAACAGTTAAACCATACCAACCAAGTTATTACAATTAAAGGGTACGAAGGAAACATTTTGTCAAATAACAACATATCTAGTTCAAACTTTCAATACACGACACTACCCACATCTTGTCTAAGGAGCCTCTAAACACAATTGAAGAGTAATATAGAAATGCCGACAACAAGGCTCGGGCTATACCTCAAAATAAAAGTACATGATAATCAACGGTATAGGACCCCAAAATGAAGAGGAGCTCACCAAGTCAGCTGAAAGGGAGATGTGTCACTAGCTGTGACCAACACTGACTGCTATAGAACCACCCACATCCATTTAAATACATAGCGCCCCCGGTAAAAGGGACGTTAGTGCCATTGAATAGCACTAGTATGTATAACTAAGCACCATCTCATTAGAAAGAACAACCATACAAGAACAAAGAAAATCATAAAGAGTCAAAAAAAGCTTTAAACAATTACTATATCATGAAATAAAAGGAATCACATATATTTCACATAATTTCCATAGCTTTAGTTTGGGGCATTTAAAACACTTCACCATTATTCCCAATACCACCGCTTTCTTGAGCGGAGTCCGATCACGACCCGATCGGCTAGGTTGCCTCATTTGAGATACATACCTCAATCACAATCTCATTCTCACTTTCCAGAATTAAATATCAGCACAATACCATCATGTGTGCGGCATGGCGTCTGATCATGGTCCGATCGTCTAGGCCGCCTTACCAAGGCATTTTTCCTTTCTCATTAATCATTTCATTTCAATATTTACTTCACATATATCAATTCATAGGCACTTACGACCATAATTATCACATCATACTTAGCGCTAGGCCACATTTCACAACTCACATTCCATATTACTTTCCCTTTCAACATCAAACTTGCAATTTAAGATAATGGGCACATACAAGAGCAATTCAAGTTGTAAGCATAGAGAGAGATTCACATGATTTGGCATAATAATCACGATTTAAACTTGACTAAAAATCTAGGAAATTTAGCATATAGTCCACATTCATCAAATATCACCAATTTATCAAGAATAGCATATTGAACATATTGGAAGACACTTTTCACATATATTCTTACAACACTAATTCCTTTGAAAAAACAAATTCTACGTCAATCAAATTCTGGACTTACAATTTACATGGACACCATAGGAGCTCAATTTCTTAGAAGAGGGGGCTTTAGCCATACATACCTTGTTTAAGCTTTCCATAAGTTACTACAACGTTCCAAAAATTCTAGAAATCCCAATCTACTATGAGACATAAACAATTGAACATAAATTAGGAAGGTATTCATGGTTTCAGCTTATTTGAGCATTTTATCAAATACTAGTTGTGCATCTTGATTTCAAAGCTCTTTAACAAGATTTCCTTCATTCCCCACCCCAATCTTTATTTATTTATATTCAACAATCTTCCCACAAACCTAATTTGTAATTGCATGTATACATAATACAATTACACCTAAGAATCATACCTCAATAATCCCATCTTATACCCAAAACTCGAAATTAAAGTATAGTGAATAGAAACTTACCTCTTAGATGAAGATCTTGTGATTGGTTTCCCTGATTCTTGAAGATTGATGGAAGATTGAATGGCTAGAATGTTAGGCTCCCTCATTCTCTCTCTAAAATTATCTTAAATATCTCTAAAATCATCAGAACATCGCCCCAAATGAAATCCCAAAGCCTATATATTAAAATGAGGGTGGGGTCATGAAAATAGGAAGATTAACCCTCTAAATTCGGGTATGCGGTCGCATAATGGATGGCAGAATAGGTATGATGGCTACAGATGCATCATAAAACTCGGTGCCCAGAACTAGGCTACCCTTTGATTTGCGATAGAAGATCAACTATGCGGACTGCATAGTGGTTTTGCAATCTAAAAACTGACACACAATCGCATTTTTCTAGCCTTTGGTAATTTGATCATAACTTTGTGTAGGAATGTTCAAATGACAAACAGTTTAAAACGTTGGAAGCTAGACTCAAAGAACTTTCATATAATACACTTTTCATGATAACTTTGACTTCAACTTTGGGACCTTGCTCGTTATTGACTAACCATTTTTTTGTCAAACCTTATTGTAGAAAACACATCTGATCCATTTGAACCCCAAATCCCTCTATGTAGTTCGTTGTGCTCATGAATAGACATTTACTAAAAATTTGCATTTCACATGAATCCCAAAGCACATCAATTGTCACCAACCCAGTGTATGTACTACTCTTTCCTGACTTAAACCACTTTGATGTACTAGCCAGACTCTGCTTTGTGCAATTGAAAAGTGGGTTGTAGATTTGACGTCATTTCTTACTTGTTTTGACAAAACAAACTCAAGAGGACTGAAATAAAGCAAGAAGAATAGAGTTACGGGGACAACAGATAGAGATGACTTCTAACAAGAAAATCACTAAGTAGAAACTTATCAGAAGTAGATACCAACTCTAATGACTATGACATGCCTTTTTGGATTAAGTAGCCTAATCTGTCAAGCAATTTAATGTTCAACTTTTGTTGTATCTCTAAGCCGTGAAACTAGGCTTCAATGCTCCGATTATCCTATTTGATTCACTATCTTTATTCGACTAGTAGTGCCCGAAGGTTTTTCACTATCAATCCTTCCTCATTTTGTTCTTTCCCTCAACTCACCGTCATCTTATGGTGACTGTGAAGGTTTTCACCAATAAGACTATCTCATTTTGTTCTTCACTTTTTATTTCCTCTGATTATGTAGATGAAAGGGAATTAACTATAGTAAGAATATCATATGCTCTTGGCATGGCTAACTCAGCACTCTCAAAGATTATCTGGGAGGTCTATTTGGAATGTAATGTGGCTTTTGGACAGTGTTAGAAAGAAAGGATATCATAAAGTGCTCAAAATAACTAAGATAACAAGGTTAATTTATTTATAACTTTTGAAATACATTTTAAAACTTTGCCCCGGTTTCTAAAACAAGAGAATTTGATTCTCTCTTCTCTCTTTTTTTTATTTTTGAGATGGAATTTCTATGAAAAACTGCCCCACTCTAGGATTATAAAATATTTTATTTGGTGCGACCAAACTATAAGGCTACCTACGTATCTTGAGGTGAGCAGAATCAGGTCGAACGTATTTCAAAAGAATACTTTTTGTTGTTGTTATTTTTCTTCTTCTTCTTCTTCTTTTCTTTTTTTATTTTTCTTCTTATCTCTCTTTTTTCTCTTTTTGAATTTTTCATTTGGAATGAACTTTATAAAACAAATCTATGGGGACATGAACCTTTTTTTACTCTAAGTTGATTCCAGAAGAGGGGAAGTCAAAGAATTAGCACAGGCTTAAAGGGGTATCGAAGGGTATAAAGTGTTTGGGTAGCTGAAAGAGGCTTTCCAATCTCTTAAAAGACCAAGTACAACACATACATCTTGAGAAGGAAAATTGAAGATCATGTATAGCACTTCCTTGCAGCAACAGCATTGATATCACAGATATTCCTTCCACCTTTCTTTAGTGCCTTGTCAACTACGGAACTCTTGTTGGGTAATTACATCTTTTTTTGGGACGCACTCTGTCGTAATAAATTCTTGTCGTCCTATTAACTTCCCGATTCCTATTAACTTCCTGAACTATCTTTCCCAGTTTCACACAATTCAAGCTTCAAAATGATCTCAAAATGTCCAGATCTTTACTTATTTCTCTCAAATGTCTCTATGATCTTCAAAATTTGTTTCACTGTTTCAGGATTAGACTAACTTTCAAAACCAAGCTGAGAATTCCACGTGCAAGTCATGTCACTAGAGTAAGCATGGAAATAACTATAAAAGAAAACGAGAGCTAAACAAATATGGACTAGAAATAACAGAAAACAGGAAATTGCATTAGACATAAGGCAAAAATGTTTGAAAAGTGAAACAAGCAAACAAAACTTGGGTTACAACCCTGGAACAAACCTAGATAACACGAAACGACGACTAAATGAACTAGGCAAAATAAAAGGATAGAAGGGTTTGAGTCACAAGACAATATCTGGATTATAACCCTGAAATAACCCAGACAACAAAAATGACAACAAAATAAACCATCAAGACTCCTCCCTGGCTTGCCAAGAAAGGAGCATCTTTCCAATCACCAAGCTCAACATCTTAGCCATTGACTTCCGCGTCAACATTACTAGTACCTTCACATGTCTCCATCACATTAACCATTGCAAATTCCTTTTGGGTCCCTTTTGCCAACTCATTCTTAAGATCAGCTTCCGGAACAGAGACTTATAACGCTAAAAGCTTTGCGGCAAGTGGATCCTCAAGGATCTCAAAAAAGTTCCCATATTCCTTTTCAAAACAAATCATACCCACCATATGCATCTCATTATGAACAGGTAATGGACTTTGGCTAGTGTCAACTGCATTTGATTTTGCACGATAATGTCACCTGCATCAACGAGCTTCTAAACTACTCTTTTAAGATTCCAACACGTTTCTATGCTGCGCCCCGGGGCATTAGAGCAATATGCGCACCTTTGAAAATAATCAAAATTCTTTTGAAGAGGGTTTGGCATTTTTATCTGAATCATCTTCAACATGTCCAATTGCCTCAACCTTTCAAACAAACTAGCATATGGTTCTCCAATAGGAGTGAAAGTCTTTTATTTTCCTATTGTCTTTTCATTTTGTACTCTAGCATATGTTGGAACTATTTGTGGGTAGGTAGTTGATATGCTTGAGGAGGTGGATAAGATATTTGTGGAGGCAGTGGAGGCCATTGTGGGTCTTGTCAGTGATAAGCATATGGCGGTGCCATCCGAATAGAGTACTGGGAAGATGAGGTATGACTTTGGGGATTTTGTGAAGAGAAGTAGAACTGGGGAGGATTATCCGGAGCACATGGATATTCCTGGGGTCGATATTGAGGTTGAAAGTGTTGAGCAAGAACACTCACTAGACCTTGTCTTTGGCGGGACCCAACAACATCTTTTCTATTTCTCTTTCTTCCACCCAAACTTACTGAGATATTTTGAATGTCTTCTGGATTATCTTCCAATGCAGAATAATGCACGATTTTTTGTGACTTGATTGATTCCTCTACCATATTCCCTATTTTTACTAAATTATTGAAAGGTTTACCCAAGGCTGGGATCAAATGATTGAAGTAGGTGGGCTGTTAGGCTTGTAGAAAAAGCTCAAGCATTTCTTATTCATCAATCAGGGGACTGACCTGAGCAACTTGTTCCCCCTATCTGATCACAAACTCCCAAAAACTTTCCTCTGGTTTCTTTTCTATCTTAGATAAAGAGGAGTAATCTTGATAATGTCTAGATTGTACTAAAAATATCGAACAAAATCTTGAGACATGTCATCCCAGGCATGTCACTTATTGACATCTTGACAAGTATATCATTCCAAGGCTGCCCCACTCAAACTCTAACTGAAATACGCCATCAACAATTCATCTTTCCCTCCAACACATCTCATTTCACTGCAGTAACCCCTTAGATGGGCTACTGGATCTCCACACCCACCATACAAGTTAAACTTTGGCATTTTAAACACCGCGGGCAGATGAACATCAGGGAACATACACAAGCTATTGTAAGACGTTAATCTGATTTCCCATTCCTTGCATGCTCATTAAGGATTTTATCCATACCTTCCATCTTCCTGGATATCTCATCTCGCCCTTCTTTTCTTGTGAACTTTTAATTTTAAACATGAGGATCATCCCGAAAGCTGTGATTGTACAAGTCAGGGGCCTTGTAGGAAACCTCTAAGGAGTAATATTGGGCATCACGAGTTTTAAGTGGGTTTTCATTGTTGGAGCTATGAAGGAAAGATTGTTGAGAAGTTGTGATCATGGAGATAGTGGATATGACAGGAGGACAATTTTTGGGAAAGATAGTTGGAGGACGAGTGATGGAGTTATTAGGGAGGTTAGGAAAGTTGTGATAAGTGGGAGAATCTGCAGAGTATGGGGGATCATCTGGCACTATGAAGGAGTTTGGATAAGGGTAGCATCTAGGAAGCAAGGTGGTGGTGGGGGTGGTGCCTTCCCAGTCACCCAAGCCCGATACATATCCGCTATGTGTTGTCTTAACATCCTTATATATTTAATCAACGCATTGTCATGTTCAGCCAATTGCTTTTGGGCACCAATATCAACCAACTCAATTCTATTGTCATCTGCTATTGCCTTTAGACTTTATACTTTACGTTGTAGAGAAAAGTTACCACTCTAAGAACTACAAACCAACCAACACCACCACCCCCTATAACGAAGATAACAAAGAGGAACAAAATAAAGTCATCATGTTAGTGTAAGGGCATTTAACATAAGAAAATCTAACCTTATATGCAATGCACCTAGTCACATTTATTAGTTCTAAAATGACCTCGAGAGTACGCAGGTCATATGCCATATCTCAAACTTTGTTCATTTCAGTCTTATCTTTTCTTTCTTTTCGAACATTTCTTGGCTTGCTCATTTTCGTTCCTCTTTTTTCTTTCCTCTGATTTCTTACATCCCACAATTTTTTTTATTTTTTAAATATCAAAATATTCGATCGAACCCTATGTAGATTTCCTACGTATCATGTCCCTCGTGAATCACATCAAGCATAGTTCTGAAAAATGGACAAAATAAACTAAGAAACAAAAAGCTTTTGGAATTTTCATTTATAATTTTTGTTGGTTTTTCAAATACAAAATAGGAAGTACGATAATGAAAGACTCAACAAACTCAACTAGACTATGATATTCCATAACATCACCTAAAAGACTTCGTACTACTGGATAGGACTATAATGTGAAAGACAAACATAAAACAAACTCAAAACATAAAAAGGCTCCTTAAGCAGCTCCTAAATGCAATGGTCCTATGGTATCTATCATGCTCAAGCTCCAATGAGTAGATCCACACCAGAATGAGAAAAATAAGACCAAATAGATTAGTGACTCAAGACATTATGCGACGCCACGGCACCCTCTATTGGACGCATGCAAGGTATGATTAAGGCTATTTTTGCAACATGACCTACGTGGCTAAAATGTGGCTAGAAGTGCAAACTCAACAAAGGTGATCTCAAAGAGATGAAAATACCTCACTAAGGCTTATATATATTCAAACTCCCAATAATCATGGCCAAAAATTAATTTATAGAAATGACACATTTTGCAAATCGCCAGAAGTGGCTAAAGATGCAAACTCAAAAAGGACGGACCTTAAAGTAACATGACAACTAGTTGTGGACATTAGATCCAATTACATGGGTAATTGAACCACTTTTGCAAAAATAATCCCATTTTGCAAGAATAGTTGATGTGGCCAAAAGTGGCTAGACATGTAAGATGTGGATACGATCCCCAAAACCAAGTACTTAAGATTCACTAGAGATAGGAGGAAGGCCGGACCCTATGTGGGATTCCTAATATAGCCACTGACTCCTAAACATAAGATAGATCCTTGTCCAACAGGATTGAACTGAAATCCAACACGTGCGATAGATCACCGTGATATCTTGGAGCATCGAAAGATGAAAAACCGGATGAACTCCTGCCAATCTGGGAGGTAAGGCAAGCTCATAAGCAACATCCCTAACACGTCACAATACCATAAAGGACCAATAAACCTTGGGCTCAACTTGCCCTTTTTTTCAAATCTCACAATGCCCTTCATAGGCAAAACCCGTAGCAAGACCCGCTCTCCAACCATATATGAAACATCACGAACCTTCTGGTCGGCATAACTCTTCTATCTAGACTGGACTGTGCAAAATCTATCTTCAATCACCTTAACCTTCTCCAAAGCGTCCTGAACCAAGCTGTGCCTAATAATCTAGCCTAGCCCGACTCGAACCAACCCACCGGGGATCTACACCGCCTACCATACAAAGCTTCATATGGTTCCATCTGAATGTTGGACTAGTAACTATTGTTGTAGGCAAACTCCGCAAGTGATAAAAATTTATCCCAAGAAGCTCTAAATTCCATCACACACGTATCGAGCATATCCTTAAGAATCTAAATATTGTGCTCAGATAGTCCGTTCGTCTAGGGGTGAAATGTTGTGCTCAACTCCACCTGAGTACCCAACTCATGTTGTATAGCCCTCCAGAACCATGATGTGAACTGAGTAACTTTATCTAAAATGATGGAAACTGGAATACCATGCAGACGAACAATCTCCCGGACATAAATCTCAGCCTACTGCTCTGAAGAATAATTGGAACACATAGGAATGAAGTGTGCGGACATGGTCATCCGATCCATAATCAGCCAAATGGCATTGAACTTCCTCAAAGTATGTGGGTCCAACTACAAGTCCATGGTGATCCGCTCCCACTTCCACTCTGAAATCTCTATTTGTCAAAGCAAACCACTCGGTCTCTGATGCTCATATTTCACCTGCTGAAAGTTGAGGCACCAAGCTACAAACCCAACTATATTTTTCTTCATCCTCCTCCGCTAATAGTGCTGCCTCAAATCCTGGTACATCTTCACGGCACCCAGATGGATGAAATACCGTGAACTGTGGGCCTCCTCCAAAACCAACTCTAAGCCCATCAACATTGGGTACATATATTCGCCCATGCGTTCTCAATACCCCCATAATCACCAATGATCACATCTCTGGCATCATCATGAAGAACCTTGTCCTTGAGGACAAGCAAACGAGGGTCATCATACTGACGCTCTCTGATACGATCAAACAAAAAAGACCAAGAAACCATACAAGCGAGGACCCAACTAGGCTCCGAAATATCCAATCTCACAAACTGGATGGATAAGTCCTAAACATCTATCAACATGGGCCTCTCCGTTGCTAGATAAGCCAAACTCCCCAAACTCTTCGCCGGATGACTTAAGGAATCGGCCACCGCATTGGCCTTCCCCGAGTGGTACAAAATAATGATATCATAGTCCTTTACCAGCTTTAAGCACCTCTTTTAATGCAAATTAAGGTCTTTCTACTTGAACAGATGTTGCAAACTCCGGTGATCAGTGTAGATATCACCATAAACACCGTACAAATAATGATGCCGGATCTTCAAGGTGTGAACAATAGCAGCTAATTTGAGATCATGGATAGGATAATTCTTCTCAAGCACCTTCAGCTGTCTGGACGCGTAGGCAATCACCCTACCGTGCTGCATTAATACTACTCCAAGGACAATCCTCGAGGCATCACAATAGACTGTATAAGACCATAAACTTGTAGGAAATACCAATACTGGGAATGTAGTCAAAGCTTCTTGAGCTTCTAAAACCTCTCCTCACACATTTTCGTCAACCTAAACGGAGCACCCTACTGGGTCAGCCTGGTCATAGGTTCTGCAATATATTAAAATCCCTCAACAAGTCAATGGTAATAACCTGCCAGGCCAAGAAAACTATGGATATCTGTAGCTGAGGATGGTTTGGGCCAACTCTACACTACTTTCACTTTCTTCAAGTCCACCTTGATCCTGTTACACAATACCATATGACCCAAGAATGCCACAGAATCTAACCAGAACTCACATTTCGAGAACTATGCATATAATTTCTTTTCTCTCAAGGTCTGAAGCACTGTCCTCAGGTGCTGCTCATGCTCCTCCTGACTTCGACAGCATACCAGAATTTCATCAATAAAGACAATGACGAATGAGTCAAGATATGGCCAGAATACATTGTGCATCAAATGCATAAATGTTGTTGGGGCATTCGTCAGCCCAAGTGACATAGCAAGGAACTTGTAATGACCATACCAAGTCCTGAAGGCAGTCTGGGGGATATTTGGCTCTCGAATCTTCAACTTATGATAACCTGAATGTAAGTCAATCTTAAAAAACATTCGAGCACCGTGTAACTAATCAAAGAGGTCACTAATATGAGGTAAAGCATATCGATTCTTCACTATTACTTTGTTCAACTAGCGATAATCAATGCACATATGCATAGAACCATCCTTTTTATTCACAAACAAGATAGGCGCACCCCAATATGACATAGTGGGTCGAATAAAACCCTTATCAAGCAATTCCTATAATTGTTCCTTCAACTCAGGAGGAACCATACTGTAAGGAGGAATAGAAATAGGTTGAGTGCTAAGCAACAAATCAATGCCAAAATTAATATCTCTGTCGGGTGGCATGCCAGGAAGATTAGCTGGAAACACATTAGAGAATTCCCGCACTACTGGGATTGAATTAGTTGTAGGGGTATCAATACTGACATCTCTCACATAAGCTAGATATGGGTCACATACATTCTCAACCATTCACTGAGCTTTAAGAAATGAAATAAATATGTTGGGAGTGTGATCTAAGGTACCTCTCCACTCTAATCATGGTACAAATGGCATAGCCAGCATTATGATCTTGACATGACAATCAAGAATAGCATAATGGGGCAACAACCAGTCTATGCACAAGGTAAAATCAAAATATACCATGTTGAGCAATAATAAATTGGCTCTAGTCTCAAAACCACTAAGAGCAATCAAATACAACCGATAAACGCGGTGCACAACAAGAGAATCTCCCACAGGACTAGAAACATAAATAGGGGAACTCAAATAATCCTGAGATACACCCAAATGCGATGCAAAATAAGAGGACGCATAAGAATAAGTGAAGCCTCGACCAAATAGAACTGATACATCCCTATGATAGACTAGAACAATAACTGTGATAACAGAATCGGAGGTAACAGCCTCAGTACGATCAGAAAGGGCATAGTATCTAGCTTGGCATCCCCCTCTAGGGTGACCTCTGCCTCCTCGACCTCCACCTCTAGCAACTACTGCTGTAATTATAGCGTGGGAACTCTACGGATCACGATGTGGTTGAGAAGTCTATGGAAGTTCACCCCTCCTAAGTCTAGGGAAATCCTCACCACATGGAGAATGTTTCCACACAAAACAATAACCGGGAGGACGTGGTGGTTGGGAATGGCTCGGGCTAGGTCTGTTGGACTAACCACTGAAAGCACCCCATGCAGAAGGCACACTAGATACTAGAGGTGCATAATAAGGCTCCTGAGATCTAGGAGGAGCTGGAATACCACTGGCTGCTGAAAGAGCTGAATGAACAGGGAGACTCACATAACCCCTACCATGACGAACTATAATTGGGGCACGGGCACCATAATAATGGCCTGACTATCGATACCTCTTGCCCTCTCTCTCCTCCATATCCCAAGCAAACATTCCCTTTACTCTCGTAGAAATGCTAAACACATGCTGATAAGAAATATCCATCTCCAACTCCCGGGCCATGCTAGACTTGATGCTGGGAATGAGCCTGCCAATAAACCAGCAAACTCTCTTATGAATTGTAGAACCAATGCCAGTGCATGTTTAGCAAAGTCACTAAAACGGACAGCATACTTTGAAATAGTCATAGCACCCTGGCACAAATGCTTAAACTCCATGTGTCATACGTCCCTGAGGCTATGAGGAAATAATCTTTCAAAAATATATTTGAAAACTTGGTCCATGTAAGGGAAGCTTCCTCGGCTAGACTGTCCAACTAAAAAATACGCCACCGCTGATAGACTGCACCTCAAAGTTGGAAGGCAGTGAAGGAAACCCCACTCAACTCTGCTACACCTATAGTGCAGTGGATATGGTGGCACTCCTCCAGAAATCATTGATCATCCTCAGTTGCTAGACCACTGAATGTAGGAGGGTTGTACTTCTTGAACCTCTCAAGATTCTGTTGTGCCTCTTTTCAAGTTGATGCCCTATCCTCGAGCTGAACTAGGGCTATAAACGGTACCAATATAACCTCTGTGATCTAATCAACCTGAAGCCGCTGCTCTAGAGTGCGGGTGGCGGGAGTCTGTTCTCCTCCCCCAGCTTGAGATATGGCTACAATAGGGGGAATCAACCCTAACTGAGCTAAAGTGGTGTACATGCTCATGAACTGTGCAAGGGTCTTCTGGAGAGCTGGAGTAGTAGTAGTAGTAGTAGTAGTAGTAGTAGTAGTAGTAGTAGTAGTAGTAGTAGTAGTAGTATGCGTATCAGGTGCCAAGGGTCTGGCTGGAGCTGTTGGTGGCTCCTATGTAGCAGCTCTGTGGGTGCTCTTTTTGCACCACGGGCGCGTCCTCGACCTCTACCCCCACCCCGGCCTCTAGCAACTAAAGCAGGGGGCACCGGTGCCTGGTCATCTCTGATTGCACGTGTCCTCACCATCTAAGAGAAAATAAAAGACAGAGTTTTAGAATTTTGAAATTAATAGGAATCAAATGAAGTGGAACTTTCCCTAACAGTTACATAGCCTCTCGAAGATAAGTACAGACGTCTCTGTACCGGTCCACCAGACTCTAATAAACTGATTTGTGATTCATGAGTCCTACGAACCTAGAACTCTAATACCAACTTGTCACGACCCAAGTTCTCCCTTCGTGAACTGTCATGATGGAACCTAGTCTCTATGACTAGGTAAGCCTAACAATTTTCAAAAATTGAATTAAAGATACAAAACTAGCAAACTAACAGGTAATTGTAATAAAAGAGTTTAGAATGTCGCTCAGCATATACAATAATAACACTCTCGAACTAAAAAAATCACTCCCAAAACCCAAAATCTCATGAATCGCAAGCTAAAGAAATACATAGTGTTCTAACCCCAGAAGTCTAAACGAAGGAAAATATAAGAAGTCGATAACTAAAAGGAGAATAGAGAGGGACTTCTAGGTATGGGGACGCGGCAGATATACCTCGAAGTCTCTGGATCGCCTAGCCTCACAGATAGTATACCCGAGCAGAATAACCTGGATCTGCAGACAAAAGACATGTGCAGGAAAGGGCTTGAGTACACCAGAGTCGTACCCAGTAAGTACCAAGCCCAACCTCGGGCGAATAGCGACGAGGAAAGTTCGGGATCCTACTGGTGTTTATATATATAACAAGGTAAAGTAGTATGAGATATGGCAGTATAGTTAAAATACTAACAGTCAAAGAGAAATGAAATCACATAAAGAAATAACTCAATACACGGAGATAGAAATACGAAATCTCTCAGGATAATGACCCGTAGTCCCAAACGTAAATATACATAGGATCTCCTGGGATACCGTCTTGTAGTACAATCGTAAATGTGCAAGGGGATCTCCCGAAATACCATTTTGTAGTCCTAAAGTAAATATGCAGTACAGGGGGATCTCCCAAGATACCATCCCGTTGTCCCAAATATAGGTGTGCAGGGAGATATCCCATAACACCGTTCCCTAGTTCCAAAGTAAATACACAACCAAATCAATATACACAATAGTCTCAAGAAGGAAATCAAAAGTTCTATTTAAGTTTGTATCAAATAAACAGATAATTTCTACCCTAAACATGCTACATAGTATCCAAGCAAGTAATTAAATCAGATAAGACAGTTAAGTCACGTAAGCATGCTTTTCTAAGCTAAATGGGAGGCTTCATATACTAGTATTTTTTAGTTAAAGGAAAACATAGATATTTACTTAATGAAAACTGGTTTTTTCAACAATTATCATATGTACGCACTCGACACTTCACTTACACAGCATTCATACAACAATTCTACGAAAATCCTAATGAGAGTTCCTCCGCACACGGTTAGGCAAGCGACTTACCTCGAACCAAGCTCAAAATCAATCTGATATCACGCTTTTGCCACAAGTATCCAACTTTGAGGGGCCAAAATTTAATCAAATCAATTACATAACGTAAATAAAGCTACAAGCAACTCATTTAAATTTTGGCCCTTAAAAATCGGGTAAAAGTTACAAATTTATAACACTCATTCACTCACGAGATCAGTCATCCAAAAATAACTCAATTCTGACACCTAAAACCCTATCAAAACCCAAAAAACTCGATTGGAGAACTTTTCCCCCAAATTTCCCTCTTTTCTACTCAAATTGCGTGATTAGATGACTAAAACAATAATAGAATGATGAAATATAAATGAAATAAGGCTAGGAATTGTTACCCACTGATTTCATCTTCAAAATCCACAGAAAATCGCCTTCTCCCGAGCTAAAAATTAAATTTTATGTTATGAATTTCAAACCCTCGAAATTTCCTATTTCTGCCCAGCGATTAACACATCTGCAGTCACTGGGCCGCATCTGCGGTCCATGACGCACAAGTCCAAATCTGCTTCTGTGGTTCACTCAGTCGCTTCTGTGGCACCGGACCTGCGGTCCAAGATCCGCATGTGCGAAAACAACTAGTTCAGCAACTTCAGAATTTTCCCAAGTCCATATTCAAATCCGTTAAGCATCCAAAACTCACCCGAGGCCTGCAGGACCTCACTCATACATACAAACCAATCCTAAAACATCATACAAACTCAGTAGAACCCTCAAATCACATCAAACAATGCGAAAACCACGAATCACCCTCCAATCCAAACCTAATGAACTTGAATTTCCAAAATTCTACATCTGATGTCGAAATAACCCGAATTACGTCCGATTGACCCCAAATTTTGCACATAATTCATATTCAACACTACGGACCTATTCTAACTTCTGAAATTGGATTATGGCCCTGATATCAACATTTCACTATCGCCCCGAAACTCCAAAAATTTAACTTTCGCCATTTCAAGTCTAAATAATCTACGGAACTCCTAAAAACAATTCGGGCATGCCCCTAAGCCCAAAATCACTTAACGTATCTAACGGAATCGACGAAATTCTATTTTGGAGTGGTCCTCACACTACTCCAACTATGGTCCAATTTCTATGATTTAAACTCTTATTTAGGGACTAAGTGTCCCAGAACAATCTGAAACTCAAGACGAACCATCTCGGCAATTCACAATAGCAGGAATAGACACGGGGGAAACAGTTAACTGGGGATCGAGGCATTAATTCTCAAAATAACTAGCTGCGTCATTTACCGAAATCACTATTTAACACCTCGGGCACCTACACCTGCTACCACAACCCAGTTGAGCCCATTAGCTCGAGCTTATCTCAATATTTTCCCTTTTTACTTAGTCAAATAGGCCTTAGAGCCTAATTCCAACATCCAGAATTCTCTGCTAGGTCTGCTTCCATCATACGAACACCATACGAATCTCTATGCGATGCACCAATACATTATTGCATACCTTTTGCTGAATCCATACTATGCACTGCATAACTCACATGACCATAATAATATCGTTTGATAACAATAGCCGAAATTTCACAGATCTGGTGCTCACAATGCACCTCATGATATATATAAGTCTTGTTCCAACTCTAGTAATACCGCCACGACGAAAGAAATGTGTAAAAATTCATAACTAACTTCAGAGTCAAAAAATTGTTGAGTCTCTCCTCCTGACATGAACCATTACCTCTTTACTAACCAAATAATGATATTTGCTCTTTAACATGCTTCATATGAATCCAATCGCACTGATGCCAGGTCTAGTAACCTCATCTTACCAAGTAAAATTTGTTCCGACAATAAGCCACCACAAACATTATCAAAGATCTCATATGATGCCAGCAATGCGCCAACAAGCCATAGCTTGAATATGATACATAAGGAAGAACGAGCTCTAGAAAAGACTATCCAGCCCGCATAACAACAAAAGTAGCTGTCAAATACTATGAGCCTTTATTAGAGGCAAGAAAAAGGACATGCAAACATATATAAGAAATGGTACTCAACATTTCACTATCACAGCGTGAAACCTAATCTACACACAATACCATTGCAGCGTGAAACCCGATCCAAACAACATACCTGTGGTAGCGTGTCACCCGATCCAACCATATACCCGTGGCAGTGTGCCACCCGATCCACAAATGATATCAAATAGTGAAATATCCATCAAGCCAAAATGCTTATACCTACGAAATACCCAATATCAACCACAAGCACGCGAAGTGCATAATACAAATCCTGGGGAGACGGATAGCGCCATACACTACGAAACTCAAGCACAACTAAGGTGCAATAAATGACCAATATTTCGAGAGCCATCCTGCTCTTACAACCCCAAATATTACAAGGGATCTCACTAAGAGTGCAAATAATCAAACTGGATCGCAACTCACATGGCAATAGAGTTTCACAAAATGACTGACAACATAAATAACATCCAAGCTACGAAGACTCTTTTGTAAACAATGTTATGCTGAAATGAACACATCCGATCTGATATAGAGCTCACATTCACATTTAGATCCATCCACGGACCTTAAGCCGATTCCGATCTTACAGCATTGGACTAATAACCTTTCAAGGATCTACACTAGCCCTTTTACCCATAACATACAAGAACAGCCATCAATCTGGAATAAACATCCACAGTTCGCAACCAAATGAATAAAGCGCCTTCCAGGCCTAGACTCTCACATTGGCGATAGTACCATAATCTCCATACTTGGTTTCAATTCTTCAATCAATCAAGTGACTACATGTCGCACATATAAAATCTTCATGTAGAATACGCTCCCATAAAATTCTGCACTAGGTAACGAGTCTGCACCTCCATACCATCGGCCATACTAATGTTGTAAAGCAATTCGAAGAATTTGTAATTCCGTACACAAGGCCTCGTATATATGGCATTGATCTCTGGTGACACCAAAGACAACACCGGCTTATTTTAATCATTTGAATCATTTTCTGCTCATTCGAGCTTGTGACATTCTTGTCAACACCAAACCGCAACCTTGATCCTCAACTTTCAAATTTCATGTCACTCACGGTACCTATCTTACCAATGCACTAGAGCCCAAGAATTTCATCATAACTCGTGAGCCACTAATATGATATGCACTTCATTATATAAAAACCTTTCACTTTACTCATCCCGGGAAAACTAGTGCAACACATGACTGAATCCCCAATAACCGTACAAAAACAATCCTCCGGTAGTGATCTAAACCACCATAACTCTTTCAGGATCCAACTACACATAGCAGGCCATAATACCCGAATGCCTCCCAATAAAATGAATTAAGGTGGTCGTCAAACCTCGCACGTACCACCACAAATCACATGTATAACTTAACACACTGAAGGAACTGATCATTGCCACCATTATCCCGATTCAACCATTGTTAACCGAACCAACTTCATCAGATTTACTCTGGATTTTCCCTATAAATAACAATGGATCCACTCATAATATAACAAATCCATTCCTCTCTCATCCCAAGTGACCCTATTTCACCAGACCACCTAGTCTCCAAATCCCACGAACTATCTCATACCCTCTTTGTGCACATATTTGCGTCTTCAACTGCTACATCTATTTTGATAATTTATCCATGAATACAAAGTCATTTTCTCTCATTCCGCCAATGCTACACAGCATACTGAAGTTAACATAGAACACTCTAAGCCCCCCTTTTATAATTCATTATCAAAGCTTGATACAAAACCATACTACAGACTCAAAATCCTTAGGCACCACATTTTAACTTTTATATTCATTGGGACCGTTGTTGAGAGTCACCCACTATGACCTAGTCCCGAATGTAATTAACTCCAAGGATCTATTAGAACATGAAAACTGTCTCAAAGAAACACCCTATTGAATCACCTTTCTTGTAAATCACCTATACACAAAGTATAAATCCTGAGTCTTCCCAAAGACTAAACATGAATTGATAAGAAAATTTACGGCACGAATTCCTCAATTTTGTTGCTCAAATCACCACTGATGTTCTCTTTATTCGTGATAACCCACTAATATGCGAATAACTAGAAACCTCACAAGTAGGTAACCCTACAATCCAATCGTAGGCGGTGGGGATCTCCCACTTAGCTTGAAGCTACCATTGCATAAATCTGAAACCCACCAATATTCTTTATCCCCCATCACCAGGATCTTGCACATCAACCTGCTAAATTCCTCGAAATCCTTTTGTTAGTATTTCATGAACACTTTGAATCACTAGTCGCATTTACACATTCAACCTCTTACTGGATAGCCAGTAGAATTCTTCGTAGAAGATGTGTCAACACCACGCGACTGCTAACCTTCTCACAGGAGATAACCCACATGTGGATACTACCTGTCGACCTCTTCCAACGATGTTGCACTGAGTACAATTACCACAATATCAGTAACCATCCTCAGCCTATGCTCATTCACCAGTTGTACAACTCCTTTAACTCTATATGAAAATCAAAAAAGGTGCAACAATACATTCCAATCCAAAGTCATGGTGTATCCTTCTTCATATCGAGAAACTCATTTTTGTCATATACAACTTTCCCCCGTATATTAGCCAATATTCCAAATTAAGCCCGTAGACCTAGTCATTATACACCATGGATCCAAATCATTCTTAACAACTACAATACTTGAACAACCCATAATCACCCCAAAATCCGATGTCACGGGTGAATGAGCATCAATTAGCAAAATAAAATAAATTACAGCATCTGTCTAGAATACAAATTTGGACAGGAAAGAAGATATAAATACTCTGAAGGAGACTCTGCTGGTTTTGGATTGTAAGATAAGATGCAACTCACCTAAGTCCCCATGTCAACCGCACTACTGCGCCTACAAGGTCACTGAACATATAAGCACATGCATCATAAAATGTGCAGCAAGTGTAGTATGAGTATGCAAAGCAACACATACCCAGTAAGTATCCAGTCTAACATCAAAGAAGTAGTTATGAGGGGTTGACTCTGACACTTACTAGGGTCTATAAATGAATATCAATGATAAAATTAGACATGGATAACATAGAACGGCTATAAACTCAATATCATGAAGTAGGTAACTAATTCTTTTACTAATAAGAATTTTTCATATTTTGTTGTCATCATTTATCATTTTATATCTCAGGCCAATGAAGAAATATAAATTATTAAAAATTCTAAAACAAATAATTCAATCATGCTCAAACCATGCCGAGGTCATACGGCCCGATCCTAAATAGATATTTTAATGCATTGCTGAGGGTCGAACTGCACAAACAATAGATGTATCTATTTAATCTGTCGACGCATTCGGCCCGCTCCACAAGACAGATTAAACACATATAAACAACCAATTAAATATTTACTAAGAGTTAGTGCCCAAAGGAATATCAATTCTCATTAATGGTCAAGTGACCCGTCCAAAACTCAAATAGGTGAAGTTTAACCTTTTAAAGTTCTTTTACAAAGTTTTTCTACGATTTAAGCAATTAAATTAATAATAAGGTTGCAAACATCGCAAGTATAGCATGATTTGGGTCCTAGACTACCCGGACTTAAGCATAATAGTAGCTATGCACAAACTCTTATCACCTCGTGCGTACGTAGCCCCCACAAATAAAAGCACATATTGAGTTATTTACCTATGGGGTTAATTCCCTCTTACAAGGTTAGAAAAGAGCAAAACAACTCAAATCGATGCTCGACGCTCCAAAACTAGTCAATAAATGAGCAAATCCATAAATATATACTCTAATACTCATTATAATACCATTTACAATAATTTCCAACTCCATCCAGAAAGTCGATAAAAATCACCATTTGGCCCATGTGCCCGGGTTCCGATAATTTTTGAAGATAAATTTTACCCATAACACCATGAACTCAAATATATCATATACTCCAAGTCTCATATCAAAATTCAAAATTATGAATTTTCAAGGTTTTTATTCTAAACCCAAAATTTCCACTAATTTTCAATGATTTCCACGTAAACATCTAGATATAATTCAAGTATTTAACTTGAAATAGGTGGGATTAACTTAGGTCCAAGCTGGAGGGTGAGTACCCTTCTCAAGAAGCTCCAAAAATCGCCCAAGAATGTAGAAAATGAACAAAAATGGCCAACCTCATTCTTTTATTCATTCTGCCAGCAACTTTCGCGCCCGTGGACTCCTTGGCCTCTTTCACGCATCCGCTTCTGTGTCTTCTTCTTCACAACTATGCCCCTTACAACTTCTGCGGCCATGGCTTTCACACCTGCGCGCCCCCAGGTACGCCCAAATGTATGCTTCTGCTCACTAGGCTTCCCTTGATGGCTTGCTTCTGCGGCCCCTCCTGGCTACTCTTGCTGCTCCATACATGCGGTCAAAACCTCGCAAGTGCAATTACACTAGATGACAGCAACTCCAGCCTTTCTTCCAAGTCTAAACTTGATCTGTTGACCATTCGAAATCCCCTCGATATCCTCGGAACCTTAGCCGATTATACCAACATGTCCCAAAATACGTTACGAACTAAGTCGAGCCCTCAAATCACCTCAACCAATGCCGAAATCATAAATCATACCCCAATTCAAGTTTTATGAGCTTTACAACTTCAACTTCAATATTCGATGCCAAAACATATCAAATCAAGTCCGATTGACCTAAAAAAATTTACAAAAGTCATATTCGACATTATGAACCTACTCCAACTTCCAGAATTGTAATCCGACTCTAATATTAAAGAGTCCACTTCCGGTCAAATTTCTCAAAAACCTTCAAATTTTTAAATTTTGCCAAATGACCCCAAAATGACCTATGGACCTCCGAATCCACTTCTGGACACGCTCCTAATAGCAGAATCACCATACAGAGTTGTTTCTAGACTTGAAATCCCAAACGAACATTGATAATATTGAAATGCACTTCAACCTAAATTTATGAAATTATTCCATAATTCTAACTTCCACAATAGGTGCTAGAACACTTCCAGGTCATCCAAAACCTAATCCAAACATACGCCCAAATCCGCATTTATCATATGAACCTAATAAAATCTTCAAATCCTGATTCTAAGGTCGTTTACTCAGAAATTCGACCTTAGTCAATTCTTCCAACTTAAAGCTTTAGAAATGAGAATTTTCTTTCTAAATCCACTCCGAACTTCCCAACTTTCAATTCCGACCACGCGTACAAGTCATAATACCTTTAATGAAGCTGCTCATATCCTCAAATCACCAAACGACGTGCTAGAGCTCACAAAGACAGGTCGGGTCATTACAAGAAAACATTGGAATACGAGCATTCTCATTAAAAATAGCGGTAAGAAAAGTTGTAAAGATTGCAAAATAAGGATAAACATACATAAGCTATAAAGTAAAATCCATCAAAGGTGAATCACGTAAAGTACTTATTCTAAGTAAATTATAGACCCTCATATGTGCAAAGGTTGCAACCCATGCATAGAATTTGCTTTACTTTATTAGACTAGTAAACCAAAATACATAAATCTAATCTGCACCGATGGGCATAAGATAATTTAAAACTTGAAAGGTTTACTATCTCATTCCAATTAATCACAACAAAATAGTCAGCTCCCTGCATGATCGGATTACCATTATAATAAGATAACTGGACTAAATAGATGTCATTATAAATTTTTATCACTAAAAGTTTTATGTAAACTTTATTTCTTTTGTATCAAGTATACAAGATGTTGTGGTCATTTCTAAATATCTTACATAAAAGAAAACTCAAAATTGACATCTTTAAGTATATTGATTATTTCAAAATAGGTATAAGCATAAGTTTCAAATAAAGTTGAAACAGAGACTTGTAAATAATTAAATAAACTGTTATCCACGTGTTAAGATCACAACTGTAGATCTTATTCATTAGGAAACATGTATAGAAAAGTAATAGGAGCCAATGTTCATGACCATCGTTATCTCAAAAAAAAATTATTGAATCGCCCATCTTTAACATAGGTAAATGTACTACACCAAAATCCTTGTCAAAATCAAAAGCAAAATCTTAAATCAAGAGCCAAACTTCACAAGGGCTGTCGTAGCTTAATATAATATAAGTTATGGATCATTGCATTATAAATCAAAATAGCAAGCACGGTGACGAGAGATATCAAGTTAATTATTTATAGTTTAACTATTCTGTTATACTAAGATAGATCTGAGTCGCCAATAATTATCAAACATGAGACCTTCAATTAGTCATGATATAAACTTTAAAACCCCAGATCTTGTTAAGTATTCATGAAACAGTAGGTGTTTTTGCATGTTATGAATTTGCGTCACATAGGAATTAGGATCTATCAAAATAAAGAGTAGCAATGCAATTTAGAGCCATTAAATCTGTCTTCCTAAGCAATCCATTAATGGAAGCAACTGAATTTCATGTCTCTCAACACAAAGTTGACTTTTACGGCTCAAATAGAAAAGCAAAAGATGATATTTCCAAACAAGGAAATATACATACCGCTTCAATACAGCAGCGGTACTCTTTATTAGGAAATATTGTAAATATCTTTTGTGTATCTTTTATTATTGGTAGAATATTCTCTCATTAATTGTACAATCTTATAGCTGGTAGGTTTTGATTTTCCTTCATTATTGTACAATCCTATAGTTGGTAGGTTTTGATTTCCCTATACTCTATATATACCTTTGTAAGCAATATATTTAAATGAGAAGCCTCAAACCAATTCACTTCTCCAAAACTCTCTACATGGTATCAGAGCGCCAGTGGCTTATCGCCAAACAAACCCTATTTTTTTTTTCCCTACCCGCGGCTGCGGCTGCACTAATCGGCAGCCCGCCGCCGCCGACCTTCTACATAATCGGCACTAGCAAGGTCTTTCTTCTAAATTCAGAAAATTATTCCTTTTTTTTTTCCCTATCAACATTTTTTTTTACTTTGTAAATCTACAACAACAATGGAGGCTTCGTCTTCTAAAAGCAACCCTCTCTCCGGCATCTTGCCGCGCCGCCACTGCACTAATCGGCAACCCCCTCTCCGGCGTCTTGCTGCCCCTCTCCGGCAAAGAAGATCAGCCGCCGACCTTCACGGTCCTCTCCGGCCTCTTGCTGCGCTGCCGCTGCACTAACCGGCAGCCCTCTCTCTCAGCGCCTTTTCTCCGGCCATGTAGAGAGTTTCGAAGAAGTGAATTGGTTTGAGGCTTCTCATTAAAATATATTACTTACAAAGGTATATATAGAGTATAGGGAAATCAAAACCTACCAACTATAGGATTGTACAATAATGAAGGAAAATCAAAACCTACCAACTATAGGATTGTAGAATTAATGAGAAAATATTCTACCAATAATAAAAAGTATACACACAAAAGATATTTACAATATTTCCTAATACGCCCCCTCAAGATGGAGGGCCGGAGGACACGCCAATCTTGGACATCAACAGAGGAAGCCGAGGGCTATGGAGCGCGAGGCAGAGGAGACGTTGATCGACGTCGAGAGAGGGCTGCCGGTTAGTGCAGTGGTGGCGCGGTAAGATGCCGGAGAAAAGGCGCTGAGAGAGAGGGCTGCCGGTTAGTGCAGCGGCGGCGCAGCAAGAGGCTGGAGAGGACCGTGAAGGTCGGCGGCTGCTCTTCATTGCCGGAGAGGGGCAGCAAGACGCCGGAGAGGGATGCCAGAGAGGGATGCCGGAGAGGGCTGCCGATTAGTGCAGCAGCGGCGCGGCAAGATTTCGGAGAGAGGGTTGCTTCTAGAAGACGAAGCCTTCATTGTTGTTGTAGATATACAAAGTAAAAAAAATATTGATAGGGAAAAAAAAGGAATAATTTTCTGAATTTAGAAGAAAGACCTTGCTAGTGCCGATTATGTAGAAGGTCGGCGGCGGCGGGCTATCGATTAGTGCAGCTGCCGCCGCGGGTAGGGAAAAAAAATTAGGGTTTGTTTGGCGATAAGCCACTGGCGTATGATACCATGTAGAGAGTTTTGGAGAAGTAAATTGGTTTGAGGCTTCTCATTAAAATATATTGCTTATAAAGGTATATATAGAGTATAGGGAAATCAAAACCTACCAACTATGGGATTGTACAATAATGAAGGAAAATCAAAACCTACCAACTATAGGATTGTACAATTAATGAGAGAATATTTTACCATTAATAAAAAGATACACAAAAGATATTTACAATATTTTCTAATACTCTTTCAGCCATAAAGATTCATTCAAAATAAATAAAACAAGCAACGGCGGTAAGCAGCCATAAACAGAAAATATCTTTCATATTATATTCAAACAGAATATAGTACTGAATAGCATGACTAAGTGAAGGCTCTTATGCCACGATATAGAATTTAAACACATACATAGAGCCACCGCATTGGAAAATAAATAAAAGAAAATACCTTCAGTCATTGTTGTTCAAGCATTGTAGAGAATCTCCTTTAAAACCTTTAGCAGAAAACCTGCAGAGCCTCTAGCCTGTACCTATCGGAGGATGCCATACTAATGCAGTCACAGGCATATTTATAGGTAGGCTATAAAATCATTGGCAAATACATTAGCCCTAAGGACTCCCTCAAAAATTATAATTTCCCTACGAACTAACAATAAAAATTATTTCTTTCCCTCAAAGAAACTACCATATATGCATAATTACGGAATATTTTCTGATATATTATTTCCTTTGGGAGAGAAGGTAAATAATTTATTACCTTATATTTGGGTCACACTAGAAGTCTCTAGTAGAGACGTTTAATTTCTAACATTATTGGCATGCATTGTAACGACCCGGCCGGTCGTTTTGAGAATTAAGCTTTGTTCAATGGCATAGGTCTAGAGCAGCTTCAGAATATGAGTATCAACTAACGTGCATGGTAGAATTCATTTTTCGGATGGTTTAGAGTCAATCGGAAGAAGGAATCTAGTTTTGAAAGTTTGAACGATGAAAAATTGACCGAAATTGGACTTTTCGGGTAAACGACCCAGGAATGGGTCGTGGATGACCTCAATAGTTTCGTATGGTGTTTACTGGACTT
Source organism: Nicotiana benthamiana (assembly GCA_034376525.1). Lineage (NCBI taxonomy): Eukaryota > Viridiplantae > Streptophyta > Magnoliopsida > Solanales > Solanaceae > Nicotiana > Nicotiana benthamiana. The sequence continues at coordinate 55,700,015 of CM067339.1, read as the reverse complement.
AGTTGCATGTCCGGATTCACATTTGGAGGTCCGTAGAGTGAATTGAGGCATTTTGGTAAAAATTGAAAAGTTGAAGTTTGGGATATGAAGAAGTTTGACTCATAGTTGACTTTTGTGATAACAGGGTCACAATGTGATTCAGAGAGTTGGAGCAGCTCCATTATGTCATTTTGGACTTGCTGCAAAATATAGCGTCATTCCGAGTTGAATTGATAGGTTTCGGAGAGATTCGATATTTGAAGATTTGGAAGTTCATAAGCTTGATTTTTGGTTTGATGTTGTTTTATGCGATTTGAAACTTCGAGCGAGTCCGTGTTAGGTTATATGACTTGTATGTGTGATTATATGGGTTACCGGGGTGTGTTTCAGATGGGCTACAGACCAATTTCCTCTTATTTTAAACTGTTGTTGCTGCTTCTGATATCCTTCTTCGCGATCGCGAAGATTCTCCCGTGATCGCGATGCCTTGTTGAAGACCACCCCAAAATCCTTCATTAACCTTCCATGATCACGAAGGTCTATTTTTTCTTTACTTCGCATTCGTGTATGTAGTCCCGCGTTCGCATAGTGGGAATTAGGAGTTGGGGTTGTTGACCACTTTTCTTCTTCGCGTTCGCATGAGCCCCTCCGTGATCGTGTAAGCCCTCACCGACAGTGCTTCGCGTTCGCATCCTTATTCACGTGATTGCCTCAAAATTTCTTCTATGCGATCGCGACCCTTCTTCCAAGATCACGATGCACAAATACCTGGGCAGATAGAATATATCCCAAATTCGAGGATTTCACAATTTTTATCATATTTTGACTACTAGAGCTTGGTTCTTGGTGATTTTTGAAGGAATTTTCACCTAGGAGACTTGGGTAAGTGTTTCTCACTCGGTCTCCTCTTAAATTCATCCTTAAATTTTGATTTTGAATGAAAATTTGGTTAGAACTTCTTAGGTCAAATTATTGAATTTTGATTGGCTTTTTGACATCCGATTTGACAGATTTTTATATGGTTAGACTGGTGAGAGAATGAGGTTTTTGAAAACGTCAATTTCACCTGATTCCAAAACGTTGGCTTGAGGGGCGTTTTGGTTATTTTACCTAATTTCACGTATTATCTTTTAATTGAATTGTAGAATCAGTTGCTTGAGATGTTATTTATGATATGTAATTGAATTGAATAAATTTGGGCCAGTTGGAGTCAAGTACTCGTGGCAAGAACATGGGTTCTAGTTGATTTTGAGCCGGTTCGAGGTAAGTACCTTGCCTAACCTTGTGTGGGGGGATTTCCCCTTAGGATTTGAGTCTTCTCTGTTGATTGTATTCCTTGTACGCGAGGTGACGAGTGCGTGCTCGGATTTATTTGTGGAAATTTTCCCCTTTTAGGCTCTAAGATCCTTGTAATCAGTTAGTATGAAGTTGTTCTTGATATGATTGAGTTCCCTGTTATTAGTTTCATCTCTACATGTATTACTTGGAATTTGATTTCCCTTTTTGGTTTATTCTTGTTGCCTAATTGACTCTTACTTAGTTTAACTAAAGATCCCTACCCTTTCGTAGTCACACTATCTTTCGTAATTGCTTGTTTCTATTAGGAAATCATTAGTATCTCCCATGCAACAAATTGGTCTTAATTGAGGTTACGATTATTTTCCCTCTGTTCATCCTAAATTGAAATTGTTGTATATTCTTTGTAACTTGCCCAACTTTATAGAAGTTAGATATCCTATGTTTAGATGATATTTCCTTATTTGAAATTATTTGATTCATGATAGCTTCCTTGTTGTTAAACTACGTATTATGAAATCGCTACTCCATATCTATTTTCTCCCTTGTTAAGTTGTCTTATTATGCTTAGTATTTTCTATTTTGGCTATTCCTTGTGAGCTAGTCTTACTGCCACGTTGAACGAATGATTTTGAGTTAATTCACTTCTTGTCTCTTGTATATATCATATTAGTTGATATTGTGATGCACGAGGTTTCTGCCGTGCGGTTGTTGACATTGTGATGCATGAGGGTTCTGCCGTCGGCTGTTGATATTGCGATGCACGAGGTTTCTGTCGTGCGATTATTTATATTATGATGCATGAGGTTTCTATCATGCGGTTGTTGATATTATGGTGCGCGAGGTTTCTGCTGGGCGATTGTTGTTGAGGGTTTGCACAAAATCTTTGCCATGCTACTGTTGCTATTGATATATTGCACATGCAGCATAATAAGGTGGGATATGTTCATATGCTTATATGTGGGTTGTGCATGTGGCGAAATAAGGTAGGAAATATTATGATGCGCATGTGGTGAAATAAGGCAATACTTATTATGTTATTAATTGCACACGTGGTGAAATAAGGAGGGCTATGTCGGGGATTGATTGTAAGGATTGTGACGGCCTATGGAGGCATTTCTAGTTTCGTTTAATATTTTGATTGTGGTTGCTTTCCTGTATGAGCATTAATATGTGGATGTGGTGATGAGACATTGTGCACACTGCCCACTCTTCTTCTTATCTTTATTAGCTGGTAGAAATATTGTTAAAGCACTCACACAAGCATATACGTAGTAAATACACTCCTATTGGAGGTGAAGTTCCCCTGACTTGCTAAGTATAAAGGCATGTCCTTGTTTAATCATTTTATATGTGAGAGTGGCCCCAGTTAGCTAGTTAGTTGCCAGTATGACCGTAAGGTTGATAGAGGTACAGAATGCCAAGAGTAGGTTTCGAATGCCGGGACTCGTGATGTTGTGATTTGACCGAGATTTGGAAAATTTGTGGAAATTGTTAAATAAGACCCGATGTGGAACTATCATAGGACCTGAGTTATTGTTGTGTTTCCTTTCTATGTTGTGATCTTAGGGTTTGGATTGTATGTTTATCGTGATATTGTGTCATCATTCTTTATATTCTCATGTTACTTGTTGTTTCTTCCCTCATTGTGATTGTTGCATTATTGATCATTTCGTACAGTATTCGCATAGATTTATATATCATGTTCCGTTGTTCCTATAATTATATTGTTTATTTGGCCGGTAGGTGTCTTGACTGTTCCTCGTCACTACTCCACCGAGGTTAGTCTTGATACTTACTGAGCACCGCTGTGGTGTGCTCATACTACTCTTCTGCATATTTTGTGTAGATACAGGTACAGTTTTTTCAGCCTTGGAAGGAGGCGTTTCTTTAGAGACTTCGAGGTATATATGCTACGTCCGCAGGCCGGAGAGTCCCTCCCTATCATTCTGTAACAAGTATAGCCCTTTCATTATTATTCCTTTATTTAGACATTTCGGAGTTTGAGCTTCTTATGTATCCCATAGCTTGTGATTTCTGAGATTACGGGTTTTGGGAATGTTATTAGTTTCAAGAGATGTTATTATATGTGCCGAGCGGCACCTTAAATACTATTTTATTTTACTAGTTCAGTTTTAATTATTTCTTTCGCAATTATGGCTTAATTTCCACATTGTTGTGCTTACCTAGTCGTAGAGACTAGGAGCCATCACGATGGTTCATGGAGGGCGAATCGAGTCGTGACAAGTTGGTATCAGAGCTCTAGGTTCATAGGAGTCACGAATCACACACCGGTTAGTCTCATGGGTCGGTACGGAGACGTCTGTACCTATCTGTGAGAGGATATGTAACCGTTAGGAAATTTTTTTACTTTATTTGATTGCCCTGTCGTGCCAGATTTTGACATCACGATTTTAAACCCCTGTCTTCTACACTCTCACAGATCGTGAGGACACGTACTACCCGAGATGATCAGGCACCCGTGCCCCCTACTGTAGTCGTCAGAGGCCAGGGCTGAGGTAGAGACTGAGTATGCGCACGTGGTGCAGCGAAAGCACTTGTGCGAGTTGCCGCTGAGGCACCACCAGCAAATCCAGCTGGAGTTTAGGCACCTGACATGCCTACTGCTACTACTACCCCAGCCTTTCCGGAGACTTTGGCACAGTTCATGAGCATGTACACCACTTTGGCTCAGGTAGGATTGCTTCCCCTTACTCCTGCACATCCCAGGCTGAGGGAGAATCACATACTCCTGCCGCCCATACTCCTTAGCAGTGAGTGCATGTTGAGCAGGTCTCTGAGATTGTTACTGCCTGCAATGCCGATTCAGCCCGAGGGCATAGTAGCGGCTTTCGAGTAGGACTAGCTGAGGCTTGAGAGGTTCAAGAGGTACAAACCTCCTGTATTTAATGGTCTAGCATCGGAGGATGCTCTGGGTTTTCTTGATGAGTATTACTGCATTCTCCGTACTATGGGAATCTCAGGATCGAGCGAGGCTTCTTTCACTACTTTCCAGCTTCGAGGAGCCACCTATGATTGGTGGCGCACCTATGAGTTGGACAGTCCAGACGAGGCAGTTTTACTAACTTGGACTCAGTTTTCAGACATGTTCCTGAGAGAGTCTATCCCTCAGAGCCTCAGCGATGTATGGCGCGTGGAGTTTGAGCATTTGCACCGGGATACTATGACCATCTCGGAGTATGACGTCCATCATACCAGCTTGACTAGACATGCCCCAACCTTGGTTTCTACTGTTTGCGAGAAGGTTCGTAAGTTTATTGAGGGGCTTATTCCCACCATCAGGTCAAGCATGGCTCGTGAGTTAGAGATAGATATTTCGTATCAGTAGGTTATGAACATTGCTAGGAGATAGAGGGTATGCATGCGAGGGAGAGAGAGGGCAGGCAAGGTCACGAGAGAGAGAGAGCAGACGAGATTAGGGAAAGTAGTTCGAGGAGACGAGGAGGCCCCATAAGCCGGGGAGATATACTGGTCCTTATTTTGGAGGTAGGAAGCGTCATGGTATAGGTTTTGCGGGCCAACCAATTCAATTCGCGTTCAGGCTTTGCATGGTAACTCAAGTGTTCATGGGTCTCGGGGTACCCGTATCGCACAGTTCCCACCGCCTTGTTAGCGAAGACGGTTCTTTGAGTGTGAAGATACTAGCCACATGGTGAGAGATTATCCCATACTTTAGAGCGATATGTCACATCAAGGTATTCAAGCGAGTAGAGGGTGCCCAAGAGGGGGAGGCCCGGCTCATTGATGTGTTTCATATGGTAGGATTGAGGCTGATGCGCCAGCTGAATGTCATTCAGGTATAGATTCAGTTTATTATAGAAGGGAACTATCTGTAGTTCATTACAGTCCTTCTTATCGAGGCGAGTTTCCTAGTTTGTTATTCCATTTATGGGTGCGTTTCATGATTTTCACTCTGATTATATGATTATCCTGTTGGGAGGTTCTACGAGTGATAGTTGTGTCTATCGTCTGTTCCTAGTTGTTGTTGAGAGTTATGAGGGTAGTAGTAAAATTCATGTTGTCTCTTTCTGTAGGTTGATGTGATTTCTGAGTATTCTTAGTTACGAGCTATGATTCCTAAGCTCCGCCGGTGTGGGAGCCAGTCTGTGTTGTAAATTATAGATGGAATTGATCCAGTGAGAGTCTCTGGATGGCTTGATGTGTACCCTCCTTGTAATTCAGTGTTGAGGGCGGGACCCTCGTGATTTCAGGTAATTTGATGTGATCGGGCTGTGTAGCGCGGTGAGGGTTATATCAGTGTAATATCCTCGTGAGTCTTTTATATGCTCTCATTCCCCCTTGTTAGATTGTTTTGTAGATTAGAGTTTTAGAAAATTTGTGCTAATATGACTTGTTTGATAGCTCCCCTATGTGTTTTCCCTTCCCATATTCATTCATTTGCACTCTATGATGCTTAAACTCTAGCTTGTAAGGTGTGTGTTTGTTGGTATTAGCTGTGATTTGGTTATTCAGGTGTTTTGTTTTGTGGTTTTTGTGCTTATTGTATCATCTCTAGTGTTGTAAAGGTTTGAAAAGAGTTCCTATTGAATATAAGGCTTATGACCGATACGGATTTGATCTCAGACAAGTATTGCTATTAGGAATGTTATCGTGGGCATACGTGTGATGTGTTAGGTTGTATGGTTGTACCCTGAGTGTGGGGACATGAATTTAAGCAGTTGGTTGAGACAGATACCAGACATAGATTTAGAGTTGGGTCTTTTGGAAACGAATGGAAGGTGAGAATTCCTGCTTGAAGGCTCATTGGTATTGCTAGAAAGGTTAAATTTCAGTGGAGATGGTTTCGTCATGCCTAAGTGGATTGGGGTAACATGGGATCACCCACGGGTGTATGTTAAAAGTGCGCACTCAGTGACATGAGGGCTTCGAGGATGATCGTTGGTTTTAAGAAGGGGAGGATGTAACGACTCGACCGGTCATTTTGAGAAATTAAGCTCCGTTCAGCAGCACAAGGTCTGGAAGAGCTTCAGAATATGAGTATCGACTTGCGTGCATAGTGAAATTTTGTTTTCGGATAAAAAATTGACCTGAAGTGGATTTTGGGTAAACGACTCCGAAACGGGTCGTGGATGATCTTAACAGTTTTCTATGGTGATTTTTGGACATAGGCGCGCGTCCGGATTCATATTCGGAGGTCTGTGGAGTGAATTGAGGCATTTTGGCGAAAATTGAAAAGGTTGAAGTTTGGAAAATGAAGAAGTTTGATCCACAGTTGAGTTTTGTGATATCGGTGTCAGAATGCAATTTTGAGAATTGGGGTAGCTCCGGTATGTCATTTTGAACTTGTCTGCAAAATTTGGCGTCATTCCGATTTGAATTGATATGTTTCGGCATGATATTCAATATTTGAAGATTTGGAAGTTCATAAGCTTGATTTTTGGTTTGATTTGTCTTTTCGATGTTGTTTTATGTGATTTGAAACTTTGAGTGAGTCCGCGTTAGGTTATATGACTTGTGTGTGTGATTAGATGAGGTCCTGGGGGCCTCATGTGTGTTTCGGATGGGCTACAGACCAATTTCCTCTTATTTTGAATTGTTGTTGTTGCTGCTTCTGATATCGTTCTTCGCGATCGTGAAGATTCTCCCGCGATCGCGATGCCTTGTTGAAAACCACCCAAAATCCTTCATCGTGTTTGCATTTAACCTTCCGCGATCGTGAAGGTGTATTTTTTCTTTAATTCGCGATCGCATATATAGTCCCACATTCGTATAGTGGGAATTAGGAGTTGGGGTTGATGACCACTTTTCCTCTTCGCGTTCGCATGAGCCCCTCCGCAATCGTGTAGGCCCCTAACCACAGTCCTTCGCGTTCGCATCCTTATTCACACAATCGCAATGTGAAATCTGGGCAGCATCAAAATTTCTTCTACGCAATCGCGACCCTTCTCATGCGATTGCGATGCAAAAATACCTGGGCAGATAGAATACATCCCAAATTTGAGGGTTTCACCATTTTTATTACATTTTCACTTCTAGAGCTCGGTTCTTGGCGATTTTTGAAGCGATTGTCACCTGTGCGACTTGGGTAAATTTTTCTCACTCGGTTTATCCTAAATTCCATGAAGCTCCTCTTAAATTCATCCTTAAATTTCGAATTTTTAATGAAAATTTAGTAGAAATTTTTAGGCCGAATTATTTAATTTTGAATGGGTTTTTGACATCTGATTTGAGAGATTTTTATATAGTTAGACTCGTAAGAGTATGAGGTTTCTGTAAACGTTAATTTCACCCAATTCCGAGATGTTGGACTGAGGGGCTTTTTGGTTATTTTACCTAATTTCACGTCTTAGCTTTGAATTGAATCAATAGAATTAGTTGCTTGAGATGTTATTTACTATATGTAATTGAAGTGAATAGATTTGGGCCAATTGGAGTCGAGTACTCGTGGCAAGAACTTGGGTTCTAGTTGATTTTGAGCCGGTTCGAGGTAAGTATCTTGCCTAACATTGTGTGAGGGATTTCCCCTTAGGATTTGAGTCTTCTTTGTTAATTGTATTCCATGTACGCGAGGTGACGAGTGCGTGCTCGGATTTATTTATGAAAATTTTCCCCTTTTAGTCTCTTAGATCCTTGTAATCATTGAGTATGAAGTCGTTCTTGATATGATTGAGTTCCCTGTTTTTAGTTTCACCTCTACATGTCTTACTTGGAATTTAATTGCCCTTTTTGGTTTATTCTTGCTGCCTAATTGACTCTTACTTTGTTTAACTGAAGATCCCTACCCTTCTATTGTCACGATATCTTTCATAACTGCTTGTCTCTATTTGAGGTTACGATTATTTTCCCTCTGTTCATCCTTAATTGAAATCATTGTATATTCTTCGTAACTTGCCCAACTTTAAAGAAGTTAGATATCCTATATTTAGTTGATATTTCCTTATTTGAAATTATTTGATTCATGATAACTTCCTTGTAAACTACGTATTATGAGATCGTTGCTTCATATTATTTTTCTCCCTTGTTAAGTTGTTCTTATTACGCTTAGTATTTTCTATTGTGGTTATTCCTTGTGAGCTAGTCTTACTGCCCCGGTGAACAAAAGATTTTGATTTAATTCACTTTTTATGCTCTTGTATATATTGTATTTGTTGATATTGTGATGCACGAGGTTTCTGCTGTGCAGTTACTGATATTGTGATGCACGAGATTTCTGTTGTGCGGTTGTTGATATTGGGATGCACGAGGTTTATGTCGTGCGGTTGTTGATATTAGGATGCACGAGGTTTCTATCATGCGGTTATTTAATATTATGATGCACGAGGTTTCTGTCGTGCGGTTGTTGATGTTGTGATGTATGAGGTTTCTACAGTGCGATTGTTGTTGAGGGTTTGCACGAGGTCTTTGTCGTGCTACTGATGCTATTGATATATTGCACATGTGGCGTAATAAGGCGGGATATGTTCATATGCTTATATACTGGTTGCACATGTGGCGAATAGAGTGGGAAATATTATAATGCACGTGTGGCGAAATAAGGTAGTACTTATTATGTTATTAATTGCACACGTGGCGAAATAAGGAGGCCTATGTCACGGATTGATTGTAAGAATTGTGACGACCTGTGGAGGAATTTCTATTTTCGTTTAATATTTTGATTGTGGTTGCTTTCCTGTATGAGCTTTAATATGTGGATGTGGTGAGGAGACATTGTGCGCGATGCCCGCTCTTCTTTTTATCTTTATTAGCTAGTAGAAATCTGGTTAAAGCACTCGCACAAGCATACACGTAATTGAAACACTCCTATTGGAGGTGAAGTTCCCCTGACTTGCTAAGTATAGAGGCATGTCCTTGTTTAATCATTTTATATGTGAGAGTAGCCTTAGTTAGCCAGTTACTTGCATGTATGACCGTAAGGTTGATAGAGGTACAAGACGCCAAGAGTAGATTTCAGATGTCGGCACTCGTGATGTTGTGATTCGGCCGAGATTTGGAAAATTTGTGGAAATTATTAAATAAGACTTGATATGGACACTATTGTAGGACCCGAGTTATTGTTGTGTTTCCTTTCTGTATTATGATCTTACGGTTTGGATTGAATTTTTATCGTGATTATGTGTCATCATTCTTTTTGTATTCTCACGTTACTTGTTGTTTCTTCCCTCATTGTGATTTTAGCATTATTGATCATTTGTACAGTATTCACAAACATTTATATATCATGTTCAGTTGTTCCTATAATTATATTATTTATTTGACTGGTAGGTGTCTTGACTGTTTCTCGTCACTACTCTACCGAGGTTTGTCTTGATACTTACTGAGCACTGTTGTGGTGTGCTCATACTACACTTCCGCACATTTTTGTTGTGGAGATACAAGTACTCTCACTCAGTTATGTCATCCTTGGAAGGAGGCAATTCTGTATAGACTTTGAGGTATATTTGTTACGTCCGCAGACCAAAGATTCCCTCTCTATCTTTTTGTAACAAATATAGCCCTTTCAGTATTGTTCCTTTATTTAGACGTTTCCGGAGTTAGAGATTCTTATGTATCCCTTAGCTTGTGATTTGTGAGATTCCAGATTTTGGGAATGTTATTAGTTTCAAGAGATGTTATTATATGTGTCGAGCGGCATCATAAACACTATTTTACTTTACTAGTTCATCTTTAATTATTTCTTCAATAATTATGATTTAATTTCCGCATTGTTAGGCTAACCTAGTCATAGAGACTACGTGACGTTACGATGGTTCACAGAAGGCGAACCGGGTCGTGACATGTATGTAAGCAAAATCAATAAAACAACTTCCCAAAAGATGGTCGGGTGCTAAATTTTATTCAAAACAACATATATAAAGACCAAATTTTCAAGTAACCACTATAAATTAACTTTCACTATTCATCCCAACACATGGCTAACACATGCAAGCCATAGGATAACTCAGTCAAAATCAGGAAAGACCAATTCCTAAAATTAAAAGATGAAAATTAGAATACATAAAGCATGAACAAAGCCATGAAAAAGAGGAAGACGATGAACAATCCTGCAAAAATCGAAATAGACAAATGCTGGGAAAAAATTGAAGGATAAAAACCCATTATTCCAACAAAATTAGTGGAAAAAATAAAGAGGAGGAGGAAGAAGAAAGATTTTTAACAAGAAACAAAAATAAAAGAAGATGTGACAGCATAGAGGAATAACAATGAAATCAATTAAAGGTTTGGAAGAAAAATGGAACAGAGAGTAGTACCTGTTAGAATTATGATTCCTACTAAAATACAATAACCTTCATATTGAACAATTCGGAATTACAACTATATGAGCGGAAGCTAACCTGAATCCATGAGTGGAAATCGTTGAACCTCCTTTGATGATTGTCCAAAGGTCCTTATGAAGATTTCTCCTTGATCCTTCCTTCAAGATTGTCTTGAAGTTTATGTCTCCACAAGAATTCCTTACAAGACTTGAATATGTGAATGGTTTCACAACAATAATAATATGACAATAACCAAAGTTGGTGTATGGTTTTCCACAAGAATTTGCAAGACAACAATGGAGTTTCTCTTGATTCAATGGGAGGAAGAAGAGATTATGTCTTGCAATAATGTGGGAACCATAACCCCCACTTTATAACAAAAGAGTTACATAACCCAAGAGTCACAAGAGTTACATAACTCAAGAGTCACAAGCATGTAACCATGGTTACATATATGTAACCTTAGTTAGCCCATCATTAACTAAGGTTACCCTTTTGGGTATCTACACATTAGTCCTACACTTTATATGACAATACATTGGCCCCCTTAACATAATGTCCATAAGACCACAAAATTAGGCCAAACCAAAAGATAGCACATAACATATAATTTATCCATATATTGTTCATATGTATGTAGATATAAGTCCATATATCTTACAATCTCCCACTTGGACGAGATACACATACATATGTACAAACCTTAGCATTATATGTTACAAAATAACCTTAGGAGCTCAAAATTGCTATCACAATAAAATTGTCATGAACAATCCGGTCCATCAATCATACCAACATAGGAATTAAGTGCTTTTCGTTACTCATTCGTAACTACAACCAACATAGATCACGTATATCAATATAACCAACAACATGGATCAAGTGTAGGTATGTAGCATGGAAATAACATAAAGTGTGGTCAATAGAATGTCTATTTCCAACTGATTCTCTTTATTGAGATCAATCATAAACTGTAAGAGTACAAAAAACTTTAAAACTGAATATCTGCGCAGATATAACTGAATTACTGAATTTCTGAATATAATGGACAATACATAAATGTACAATACAAACTCCCACTAAAATACATAATCCTTATCTGATTTGACACCCATACAAGCAATATGCTCATGAAATACTTTTGGTGTCAATCCCTTAGTGAGCGGATCCGCAAGCATGGAGTTTGTACTAATGTACTCAATGCACAATTGTCCATTTTGTACTCTTTCTTTAACAACCCGAAATTTGACGTCCATATGTTTTGCTTTCGTCAAACTACTGTTGTTATTAGCATAAAGGACTGCCGATCTGTTATCGCATAATAGCCTAAGTGGTCTTTTGATGCTATCAACAATTCGCAGTCCACCAACAAAATTCCGCAGCCATAATGCCTCATTGGATGCTTCATATCATGCCATAAACTCCGCTTCCATGGTGGAAGTGGCTGTAAGAGTTTGCTTGATGCTTCTCCAAGAGATAGCACCGCCCGCAAGCATGTAAATATAGCCTGAAGTGGACTTCAAACTATCCTGACATCCAGCAAAATCGGAATCGGTATACCCAATGATCTCAAGCTGGTCCGATTTCCGGTATGTAAGCATGTAATCCTTTGTTCTCTGTACGTACCTCATGACCCGTTTGGCTGCCTTCCAATGGTCCATTCCTGGATTGCTTAGATATCTGCCTAACATCCCAACAATGTATGCTATATCAGGTCGTGTACATACCTGAGCATACATCAGACTACCTACAGCCGAAGCATAAGGTGTCTTCTGCATTTCCGAAATTTCATAATTATTATTTGGGCAGTGTTTGAGACTAAACTTGTCTCCCTTAGCAACAGGGGTGTTGCCTGGTTTACAATCTTGCATGCCAAATCTTTTAAGAACCTTATCGATATAGCCCTTTTGTGACAGACCGAGAACACCTTTGGAGCGATCTTGTTGTATCTGAATTCCTAATACAAAAGAAGCTTCACCAAGATCTTTCATTTCAAATTTCTTTGAAAGAAATTTTTTACTTTCATGCAATAATGCTATATCATTACAGGCAAGCAGTATGTCATCGACATATAAAACCAGAAAAATATACTTACTCCCACTGAACTTATGGTATATACAGTCATCAGCAATATTCGGTTCAAAACCAAAAGATGTAATGACTGCATGAAACTTATAATACCATTGACGAGAAGCTTGCTTGAGCCCATAGATGGATTTCTTCAATTTGCAAACCTTTTTCTCGGATTCATCCGAAACAAAGTTTTCAGGTTGCACCATATAAATTGTTTCCTCAATGTCACCATTGAGAAACGCTGTCTTAACATCCATCTGATGAAGCTCAAGATCAAAATGTGCTACTAATGCCATTATAGTCCTGAAAGAGTCTTTCGATGAAACTGGAGAGAAAGTCTCTTTATAATCAATGTCTTCCTTCTGAGTGTAGCCTTTTGCGACAAGACGAGCTTTGTACTTAATAACATTGCCCTCTGAATCCCTTTTGGTTTTAAAAATCCATTTACAACCAATAGGTTTAATACCTTCGGGCAATGTAACAAGCTCCCAAACGTCATGATCGCTCATAGACTTCATCTCATCATTCATGGCATCAATCCACTTTTGAGAGTTAGAACCCTTAATGACTTGACGGAAGTTGATTGGATCATCTTCCTCAAGTCCAATATCACTTTCTTGTTCTTGGAGAAATACAACATAATCATCCGGAATTGCATTTCTCCTCTCTCTAGTGGATCTCCTTAATGGCACTTCAGTTTCTTGAGGTTGTTGAGTTTGATTTTCATTAGTAATTATAGGATCCTGATTGGGGAGATTTTCGAGATTGTCTTGAACTGGAGTTGTATGAGCCGTGTCAGGAATGAGAACTCCCTGACCAAGATCAACAACTTGAGGGAAAGACACATGTTCTTCCTCAAAGACAAAATCTCTAACAACTTTATCTCCCCACCCCCCAAACTCAATATCCTCAAAGAACCTAGCATTACCCGTCTCAAAAATAGTTCTAGAAGTGGGATCATAAAACTTAAAACCCCTGGATCTTTCAGAGTATCCAACAAAATAGCTACTAACCGTCTTAGCATCCAGTTTCCTTTCATTCGGCCTATAAGGCCTTGCCTCAGCTGGACAACCCCAAATGTGTAAATGCCTAATACTGGGTTTATGCCCAGTCCAAAGTTCATATGGGGTTTTGATTGTAGCTTTAGTTGGAACTCTATTAAGAATATAAGCTGCGGTTTTTAATGCTTTACCCCAGAGTGAGTCTGGCAAAGTAGTACGACAAAGCATACTTCTTACCATATCCTTAAGGGTCCGATTTCGTCTCTCAGCTACACCATTCATTGTAGGACTGCCTGGCATAGTATACTGAGGGACGATCCCACACTCATCTAGGAATTTAGCAAATGGCCCTGGACGTTGTTCACCTGAACCATCATATCGACCATAGTATTCACCACCACGGTCAGATCTAACGGATTTAATTCTTTTGCTTAGTTGATTTTCAACTTCAGCCTTAAATGATTTGAACACGTTATGGACTGGGACTTTTCATGAATAAGATATAGGTACCCATAACGAGAGTAGTCCTCTATGAATGTGATAAAGTATTGTTGACCATTCCTACAAGGATTAGGAAATGGCCCACAAATATCCGTATGTATCAATTCTAAGACGTCTGAAGCTCTCTTAGCACCTAATCTCGTCTTGTTTGTTTGTTTTCCCTGGATACACTCAACACAAATATCCGAATTTGAGGAATCAAGAGAATCAAGAATTCCATCTGACATGAGTTTCTGAATTCTTTGAATGGATATATGACCCAAACGTTTATGCCAGAGTGATATAGAATTCTCATTAGTTAATTTTCTTTTGGTACCACTTAAACTTGTATGCAAGGTTTCATTATTTGAGGTTATTGTATCAACCAAATATAGGCTATCAAATGTTGATAAAAGACCAGTACCAATAAGATTTGAATTCTGAAAGAGACTAACTTTATTATCACCAAAAGAACATGTATAACCGGATATGTCCAATTTGGGAACAGAAATTAAATTCCGTCTAAAAGATGGTACAACAAAAGTCTCATCCAAATCTAAATGAAAACCGGTCTTAAACAACAGCCTAAATTTGCCAATAGCCTCAATTGGCACCTTCTTGCCGTCACCCACATAGATGTATCTTTCACCATCATTTGGTTTTCGGCAGTTCAGGCAACCCTGCATAGATATACTTATGTGAGTAGTAGCAGCAGAATCTACCCACCAAGTATCCTTAGGTACCGAAATTAAATTAACTTCAGAACAAACAAGAGAAAGAAATGTACCTTTTTTCGCACGCCAGGCATGGTACTTGGTATAATTTTTCTTCACATGATTAGTCCCCTTACAGAAAAAGCGACCTAATTCAGTAATTTCAACCTTAGGTTCCTTATGTTGCTTAATCTTGGGCCTTGCAACCGCAACTTCCTTACCTTTCCTCTTCTTAGTTTCCTTAGAAGAGGATGCCAAATGAGCACTTTCAGTCTTATCCTGCTTTATCCTTTCCTCTTCTTGCACACAATGTGAAATGAGCTCATTTAGAGTCCATTTCTCCTTCAGGCAGTTATAACTGACCTTAAACTGATTAAAGTGTGCAGGAAGAGATATCAAAACAAAGTACACAAGCAATTCCTCAGGTAATACTAGCTTGAGTGACTTAAGTTTCGAAGCAAGATGAGACATTTCCAAAATGTACTCCCTAATGTTTCCCTTGCCCTTATACCTCATGGAAACAAGTTTACTCAATAGTGTACTTGTTTCCAGCTTTTCGTTTTGCATAACGCTTTTCAAGGTTTTCAAGGAAAACTTTGGCATTAGCTTCATCATTCATAGTGCCCCTGAATGATTCTGGAATTGCACGCTTCATGATCATTAGACTCATGCGATTCGAGCGTTCCCACTTCTCCATCTCTCTCCTTTCATCAGGAGAGGATGTATCCTCAAGAGAAGCAGGTTGCTCATTCCGAAGTGCAAGGTCAAGATCCATGCAACCGAGAACTATCATGATGTTCTCTTTCCATTCCTTAAAGTTTGTGCCGTTAAGCACAGGGATGCTATTGATGTTGGCAGTATAGAAGCAGCAGAAGAATTAACTGAAAATAGAACAAAAGGATTACTTAACACATGCATACAATTACTTGAACTTTAAATTTGCTTTATAGATTCAAAATAGGCATATCCCATTACAAGATACCTAGCACAACATTGATTTTAGTCTTTGGACAGAAAAACAACTTGTAAGTGGTACTCTTGGTGTAGTGATCAAATATTGACAATAAACTCCTGTCAAATATCAAGCCTTCCTTTGGGCCGACTTAATATTCACATGGAAAACCAAATAATTGTCTCATATTTATCACCACAAGCATGTTCGAATTCCTGCCAAATAACAACCTTCCTTTGGGCCGGTGTTAAACGCATGGAAGACTAACATCCACAGTCATCTTATATTTCAAGATTAATCAATCTACACAATAGAGGTTACTTTGGCAACATAATACTTCAATTGACTAATTTAAAAAATTAGATGCTAAAAACTTTAGTTCCTTAAGCCATATTATGAATCTTAACTTAATATGTTACATGTTTTTGACATACAACATCTGAATATTAATTGTTATAGACTTGAGAGGACAATTCCAGAATATGAAAATTGATGGACTAAAACAATTAATATTCAAAACTTAAATATTAATGTACAATACATTAATAAATAAAAACTTAATATTAATTGACATATTATTAATATTCAATTAAAATCTGAAACTTAAAAAACTTGAAACGTTTCAACCTTACTGGTCCAGGATAATCAATTATCTTAAACAGATAATCGATTATTCTGGTATTAAAATTTCAAACTTACTGGACCAGAATAATCGATTATCTCAAAACAGATAATCGATTATTCTGGCATTAGAAAACGTTTCAAACTTACTGGACCAGAATAATCGATTATCTCAAAACAGATAATCGATTATTCTGGTTTTCTAGAATTGCCAAAATTTCTGAAAATTGAGAGATAATCGATTATCTAAAATGAATAATCGATTATCTTTAGGCAGTGTCCAACAACTCAATATGATTTTCAACAAGAATCTTAAACAAGAAAACATGTTGTTTACATCAACCAAATCATGCAAAATTCAATGTTTTAAATCAGGTAAAGATAACATGATATTAAAACATCAAATTTCATCAAAACATAATATTCATAAAAAAAACATGCTATTTCATGGTACTTGAATTTCATAAATAAAATTCTAATTTTTCTTGAACATGAACCTAACATAACATGAATCTTATGAACATCCAAATTATCCAAATATGAAGGTGGCTCTGATACCAATTGTTAGAAATATGATTCCTACTAAAATACAATAACCTTCACATTGAACAATTCGGAATTACAACTACATGAGCGGAAGCTAACCTGAATCCATGAGTGGAAATCGTTGAACCTCCTTTGATGATTGTCCAAAGGTCCTTATGAAGATTGCTCATTGATCCTTCCTTCAAGATTGTCTTGAAGTTTATGTCTCCACAAGAATTCCTTACAAGACTTGAATATGTGAATGGTTTCACAACAATAATAATATGACAATAACCAAAGTTGGTGTATGGTTTTCCACAAGAATTTGCAAGACAACAATGGAGTTTCTCTTGATTCAATGGGAGAAAGAAGAGATTATGTTTTGCAATAATGTGGGAACCATAACCCCCACTTTATAACAAAAGAGTTACATAACCCAAGAGTCACAAGAGTTACATAACTCAAGAGTCACAAGCATGTAACCGTGGTTACATATATGTAACCTTAGTTAGCCCATCATTAACTAAGGTTACCCTTTTGGGTATCTACACATTAGTCCTACACTTTATATGACAATACATTGGCCCCCTTAACATAATGTCCATAAGACCACAAAATTAGGCCAAACCAAAAGATAGCACATAACATATAATTTATCCATATATTGTTCATATGTATGTAGATATAAGTCCATATATCTTACAGTACCTTCTTTCAGAGAGAAATGCATAGTGTTAGGACAACGTAAAATGAAAAGGCAAGTATAGTAAATGGTAAAAAAAAAGAGGAGAAGGCATACATGAAAAATACCACATGGGAACAGAAAGACCCATGTGGTCTTGTTTGAGTGGGTGCTTGTCTTATTTTAGTGGTCCAGGTTCTAAAAAAATTATTACGTTAATTTATAAAAATACCTTTCGACATACAACAAGCCTCCAAATATTATATAGTAAATGAAAAAGATTCATTTTATGTTCCGGTACTATGAATAATTAGTTATTAGTACCCTATGGAGGTGCTTGGAGGCGAAGGGCGTGCCGGAAGCCTATATCTGAGTAATAAAGGATATGTACGATGGATCTAAGACTAGGGTTAGGACGGTGGGTGGCGACTCAGACCATTTTCCAGTGGTTATGGGGCTCCATCAAGGATCGACGCTTAGCCCTCTCTTGTTTGCCTCGGTGATGGATGCTCTAACCCAACATATTCAAGGGAATGTGCCTTGGTGTATGCTATTTGCTGATGATATAGTCTTGATAGATGAGACGAAGGCCGGTGTTATTGAGAGGTTAGAGGTATGGAGACAGACTCTCGAGTCTAAGGGTTTCAAAATAAGAAGATCTAAGACGGAATACCTGGAGTGCAAGTTTAGCGCCGAGCCGAGCGAATTAGGCAGGGACGTGATGATTGGATCTCAGGTTATCGCCAAGAGGGACAGTGTCAGATATCTTGGGTCGATGATTCAGGGGGATGGAGAGGTTGACGGGGACGTCACTCATCGTATAGGAGCGGGGTGGTCAAAGTGGAGGCTTGCATCAGGAGTACTGTGTGACAAGAAAGTTTCACAGAAACTCAAGGGAAAATTTTATAGAGCTGTGGTTAGACCTGCAATGTTGTATGGGGCAGAGTGCTGGCCAGTGAAGAACTCTCATATTCAGAGAATGAAGGTTGCGGAGATGAAGATGCTCAGGTGGATGTGCGGGCTCACCAGGTTAGATAAGATTAAGAATAAAGTTATTCGAGAGAATGTGGGGGTGGCCCCGGTGGATGAGAAGATGCGAGAAGCGAGGCTGAGGTGGTTCGGGCATGTGCGGAGGAGAAGTCCTGATGCCCCGGTGAGGAGTTGTGAACGGCTGGCGTTGGTCGGCGTTCGGCGAGGTAGAGGGAGGCCTAAGAGGTATTGGGGAGAGGTGATTAGGCATGACATGGCTAGTATGCAGGTTTCCGAGGACATGGCCCTTGATAGGAAAGTCTAGAGTTCTAGTATCAGGGTTGTAGGATAGGGGCCCCTAGAGTTCTTTGTATTACTCACCCGGGGTTAGGTGAGACTTGACGGGGTTGTACATAGATATTTTGTGTTTTGGATTGTGTCTACCTTATGGTAGTTACTGTATGATATTATTGCATGCTATTTATTTATGGTTCTTATGTTTAGATAGTTATTTATGATATTCATGTTGGACTTACTAATGCTCTTTTGTTTTTGTTTTTGTTTTTGTTTTTTTTCCTCTCCTTCACTGAGCCGAGGGTCGACTGGAAACAGCCTCTCTGCCCATTCGGGTAGGGGTAAGGCTCGTCTACATATTACCCTCCCCATACCCCACTTTGTAGGACATTATTGGATAGTTGTTGTTGTTGTTGTTGTATCTATTTTAATATTCTTACCCCATTACTAACAGATCTTTTTATAGGGACATGTGGCTTAATCTTAAACAACCTAACCATCTACCTAGTTGGATCCTTGACCCGTTCAACCCGATCTGCTAACCCCTTTCATATCCCCTAGACTCGTATAAATATTAAAACAAAAGAGTTAAACCTCATTCACTCTAAGCTCACTTACCTAAAAATCAGGCGACTCTCACTCTTATCAGCGATTACAATCTGCTGATTTTTATGGTCTATAGGTAAATTAATTCTTCTTGATTAAAACTTAGTTTTTTAATATTTGGTTTCAATGATTAAAATATCTAAGATTAGTAGATTTTGTCATTTAAGTTGAGGTTTCGTGTATGGGGCCTATTTTTATATGATTTTCACTGTAAAGTATAATATTTTAAGCAAAGTGAGGGTTTTTAAACAAATCTTTAACTTTATGAATTATTATATTTTCATATGATGGTGGTCCCGAATGTATAGTATAATAATTCATTTTGTCTTAAAGGCTTAACTTTATTAGTTGTTGTATTGCATGTGGTTGCATTGTCGTAATGCCGATTTGATGGTCTGGATTGTCTAGCGCTTTTTCATTTAGGATTTTGAACCACGTTCTGTCTCTTTGTCTATGGATGTTACTTCACTATTTATATTAGTTTCTTTGAATGTTGCCTTACTATTTCTTTATTTGTTTCTTTCCGATAATATTTTATAATATCGATTAGTTAAGTTGTTGTTTAATTTATTTTATAGTTTAGTTGCTAATTAATTAATATGTCAATTGATTACAGATTACTATGGTTAAGTTGGACTTGGTGTTTAACTATGGTGAGAAATAGAGTAGAGAGCCACAAGTCAAAAACACTAAGAAGTTGTTACACACCTGGGAAGGTTATAACTCTAACCATATATCCTTTATAGATATTGTAAATGAGTTTCGCACTAAGTTATATTTATGTAGCGTTCAACAAGTTATTGTATCTGCTCCTTCTGGTAGATACTATGGAATTGATGGGGATAGTGGTATTAGGAAACTGTTCGGGATGATTTATAATGATTACAATGTTCTTCATATATTTACTGTAGAGGATTATGAGTTGGCAGTGAATGTACCTGATGTTTTACATTATGGTTAGGATGAACCTGATGATATTACACTTGACCATAAGGTTGCAATTGATTGTAGCTCAACCGATGGTGAGTTTGATAATGAATCTGACCTTATTCTTCAGATTATGATTCCGATGAATTAGACTTCATTTCAACTCAGAGGAGTATGAGTATAATTAAGCAGTTGCTAGATTACAAAGAACTAGATAGAAATATGAGCTTTAGACTGATGGGATATTTCTGAAGGAAAAAAGCTAAGGGTCAGCTTTTGGTTGTTGTTGGTCTTGACTCAATGAATCACTTCTTCCCTATAGCTTGGGCTATAGTAGACAAAGTGAACTTGTGACTAGCTTTTGAAAATGATAAAGAGGTCACTAGAGCTCAACATGGGAGAAGGATATACTCTCATTTTAGACATGCAAAAGGCAGTATTTATGCCCATATTCTCTTATAATTATATATGTTTCTTTAAATTTGTGACTGATTCATTAAACTAATATTGTTTTCCTTATGATTTTTTGGGGTTGGTTGAGGCAATAAAAACTATTTTGCCTGATGCTAATCATAAGTATTTGTCAAGACACATTGAGGCTAATTGGTATAAAAGATGGAGATATGAAAAAATAAAAAAGTTGATGTGGTGGAGTGCATGGTGCACATATGAGGAGGATTTTGATGATCAATTGAAGAAGATAGGACAGTTGGATGAAAATGAAGTGAAGGATTTGTTGCATTACCCTCTCCAGTTATGGTATAGAGTATTTTTTTGACACTATATACAAGAATATGTCTGTGGATAACAACTTTACAAAATCATTCAATGCATGGATCCTGAATTCAAGGTACAAACCTATAATTAAGGTGTTAGAGGACATTAGGGTGAAGGTGATGAAAATGTTGAGAGAACATGAGGACAAAGTGAAGTCATGTACTATTGACTTTAGTCCTTATGCCATGAAGCTTTATGAAGATTATTTGAGGATTGTGCATAAATGCAAGGTTCATTTTAATGGTGACTTGGGATATAAAATATCTTAAGGGCCTGATAAATATACAATAAACATGGTCTTGAAGCAGTGCAGATATAGGGCTTGGCAACTGTCTGGAATACCATGCCCTCATACCATTAGGCCATTTGTGTACAAAGATCTTGATCTTTTGGAGAAAATATATTGGTGGTATAGTAAAGATGTAACACTAAAGACTTATTCACACAAGATACTGCCTGTTAGAGGAGAAAATTCTAAAAGGCAGTCCCTGAAGATGTAATAGAATCGCCACAAATAGTGAAGTTAGCTAGCAGACTAAGGTAAAGAGAACAAGGCAAAAGGATGAAGTAATTAAGAGACAAAGTGAATGGTCTATGTCGAGTAAAGGAAGGGTTATGAACTGCAGCAACTGCGGATAGCCAAACCATAACTCACGAGGGTGTAAAAAAGGTAATTGTTACTGCAATTAGTCTTTAACAAGTGATATCTATATTATTAACAATGTCTCATTTATTAATGATAGACATCTAATGGAACTCTACCACAAAAAAGGAAGACAATTGAAAACTATGAAGATATTGATGAAGACATACCTTTATCATGGCCAGAACAATCTCAAGCTAGTGTAGGCTCCAGCAATTCTTTTGTGTTTATTCCTACACCAGTTTTTTCTCACCTACAAATGCTCCAGAAATCTATCAGTTCCACATTTCTCTACCAGTTATCCCACATGAGGAAGACCTAGTTTAAAGTCAAAAGTTATATCAGAGATGGGGGCAAGACTTCATATGAGACAAGAACTCGATATTGAAGATGGAACAAGAGTCGTCAGCTTAAGAGATGATTCAATTGGTATGAGTCGGCCCTCAATTCGGTCATACTCAGCAGGTGCATGAGAAGATTGGGAAGCTTAAGGCAAGAAAGGGAAGTGAAACATTGCTGGACAATATATTTTTGAAGTAATAGTATTTTGGCTAAACAAATTGGTTTGGTGTTGTAATTTATAAATTTTGACAGTACATTTAACTCTAATTTTAAATATTTTATTGATACTGGTAGTTTGATGCCATAGTATGACCTAGGTGGTAACTTGTTTTGGGGTTATAATATGACATCAGTGTGTCAGTTTAATTGCATGTTGACAATTAACTTTTGCTACTAATATTAATGGTAATTTAGACTATTTCAGTTTGCTATTTCAGTTTCTTTTCTTATTGCAACTTATATGATTGGTAGTGTAGTTTTATTTGAATAAGCACAAAAACATATATGTAGTTTGAGTAGCAGTTAACATGTGTGACTCATTTCTATATCAGAACAAGTTCATGAAGCTCAAATCATATTAACCAACAAAAATAGGTGAGCACAAAGAGCAATTAACATATATAATTCGGAAAGTAGAAATCTAATTAGCTAGCAAAAACGTACACGTTACACTACTGCCACAAAAGCTAACCATACATGATAACTTAGCAAAATAAAAACTAAATTTCACCAACTACTATTAATAACTATCCATCATAAAAGCTGCAATTAAGACAGTAAATAGTACCCAAGATATCATAGTAAATATCTTCAACTTCTAGACTTTGGCTTCCAATTTCTTTGAATTGGTCGTTTCACAGCGATTTGCAGCCTTCATTTCTTCAATTTTTCCTTTAATATGTCTCTTTCTAGATAAATCGCATCCAATAAAGACTCCAAAATATTTGTTTTGGTGCATTCAACCTCATTTATTGCCTCTAATGCTTCCAATTTTTTCTTTAATTTCATCCTTTCAATCTTGAAAAACCTCCAGTTGCGCTTTCAACTTACAAATAATTATCATAGCTCTACAACACTTTATCAGCCATTCAAAATAACCACACGAGTTTTCTGAAAAATAAAATCATACACCATGTTATGAGTGAAATTTCAGAAAATGAAAACCATAAAACTATCATAAACCATGAAAACCACATAATATAAGATGTTAACCTCAAGTTTCGGACATTTTAGAATCTCCTATCAGCGTTTCAAGAAGTGTAAGCCATGAGGTAGAGTGCAGTTAATCCGCATTTGTTTGTCCTACTCGACACACATTCTTAAGATGGTGAAGTACCTTCTGACATTCTAACTCCATATTCTTGAAACTAATACACAAAAGAATAAAGAAATAAAGATGATGAGAGAAAACAGAGGAAAATCGCTTCAGATGGGAAATAACCCTAGCTTTAGAGAGGAAACAAATGATTAATCCTTTAAGGGGAAGGGGTTAGCAGGTCGAGGCTGAACAGGTCAGGGATCTAACTGGGTAGATAGTTAGGCTGTTTAAGATTAAGCCATGTGTCCCTCTAAAAGGGTTTTTTTATTGATATGGGTAAGAATATTGATAACATTAGGGATAAATAATGTAGGAAAGTATAGGGGAGGGTACTAATAAACATATTCCATTAATTATAGCTAAATATTTTTTCACAAAACAAAAAGAGAAGTACTATGTCAAAAAAAGTTTAGGAGAGTATCAAGAGAAGCAGCTTAAACTTTAAAGGGACATAATTTTGCATTTGGGTTAGGAATTTTTACGCAAGACTAGCCTCAAATTTAGACCAATAACAATGAAACTCAACCCCAAATTAATTATAGGAAAATTTTCATGAAGCACTATACTTTAGTAGTAATTAGTCATTTATAGATATTATTTTCTATATTACGGATTGTAGATATCTTTTTATGTGGTTATAAGTTGTATTTAATGTATTTAAGCTATTGTGTTCATGAATACAATAGTAAAAATAGGCGTGAATCACGGAAGTTCAGCTAATCAGTTGTTGTATGCGAGTGTATTCAACTGTATTCATGGAGTGAAACATGGGATTACAGCTGGACTGATTATTGTATTCGAATGTATTCACAACGCGAAATAGGATATTACACTGTTTTTAAAACAGAAAGTGAATCAATTAACATAAGACTCCTAATATAACTCAACAAACTCAATTATATCACACAAATTTGTATTTTCAGTTATAAAAAAGATTCTCAACTGGAAAATACCCCAAAAATACAACAATCTTCAGAGAAATTATATGATACATATGAATATATAAACTATATCAATTAATAAAACCTTATGAATACATTCATGACATATAGCGAAACAATGAATACGATGAAATACATAGAATACAGTGGGATACATTGAAATACAATGAGAAAAAAAGACAGAGAATACAATAAAATACATGGAATACAATGAAATACATTGAATTACAATGAAGAAAAAAATCATGAATATAATGAAATACATAAAAATATAGCATAGTACATTTAAATTATATTAAATATATTTTAAAAGAATGTTCTTCTTTATCGCGAAAGATAAATTTGTGGCGTGGAGGTCACGTGAAATTGCGTTGGATTGATGAAGTTGATTTGATTCAGTCGAAAGGAACTCTAAATTCCTAAATATAAGAAGACAAAGCAAAAAGAAAGAAAAAAAAAAGAAAGGCGGCATGGAATTGCTCTGAATTGATGAAGTTGGTTTGTTCTATCGAAAATAACTCTAAATTCCCAAATAGAAGAAGACAAAGCACAAATCGACGAAGAACAGAGTGAACCTGCTGTGCTCCTCTAATTGGTTGAATCATTGCTCACAATATTCACCCACGGATTATGGAAAGAGAATGGCGAAGTTTGAATTACAAGGAGGAGATCGGTTTGGCAAAGTCCGTAAGACCTCAACGTTTATATAATATCACCAATAAAGTGTTTGGTTACCTTTTGAATCTTTCATACTTTATACAAATTTAGCGGAAAGATGAGGAGATCGGAAATTTTAACGCGGCGGGGAAAGAGAATGAGATGTATCAAAGTAGAGAGAAAAAGAAAATAGTGTAACTGATTCACGTATTTAGTGGTTTAGGGCTAAGAGGTAACCAAAATTAAATATTTTGTTATAAACCATAAAAGATATCTCTAAAATATTTTTCGTAAATGGCATTTATTTAAAATAAGTAAGATGTTAACATTTGCTATAGGAGGTAAAATGATCTTAATAATTGTATAAAATCTTTATATTCATTCCTTTTTTCAGACCGAGCCCGTACGGACATAAGAAACCTTTTTCCTTTTAATCAAAAATTTTTTATTTTTTTCGAAAACAGCATTTGATCGTAAAATTTTCAATTTTCACTTGAAGATGCATTTTGGAAATTTTCAAAAATTAAAAAAACTCCAAAAAATTATTTTTCAAAATTTTCACTCACAAAACTTCAAAAACAATCCAAAATTATATTCATATTCAAACACAATATAAATTTTAAATATCATTTTCACTTGAAAAAAAATTTCACATGTCCAAAGGCCCACTAATATTTGCCTTTTTAAAATAACTTCTCATTTCTCAAATATCTTTAGCTTTATTTAGTCATGCATTTCCAGAACTTGTGTCCAAGACCAACCACCATTGCAACATCCAATAAGTCAAGTGATGAGGTCCTTATTGTACAGTACAGTCACCATACCAACCACCTCAAAATTACCACACTGCCACTCCTCTCACTCTCTGAAACTCCCATTTCTAAACTTTCTTCTTCCTTCTAAATACCCTTTTCTTCAACACTCAGACCCTCTTTTAAAAACCCATAAAAGACTAATAATTAAAGCTTCAATGGCATACCAAGAATCAAACACAGAAGCAAATTTACAGCAGACCAAACCATTCTCCGTTCTCTTTGTGTGTCTTGGTAACATATGCAGAAGCCCAGCTGCTGAAGGTGTCTTTACTGATTTGGTCAAAAAAAGAGGACTTGATTCCAAGTTCAAGATTGATTCTGCTGGTACTATTAATTATCATGAGGTATAGCCAATTGGGTGTCTTTAAAGTTTATAAAATTTTGAACTTTCGTGGAATTGATCATGTTTAAGATTGATGCTGCGGGTATCATTACTTTTCATGTGGTATAGCCAATTGGGTGACTATAAAATTTGTAAATTTTATAAAGTATGGAACTTTCTTGTGATTGATCATGTTTAAGATTGATTCAGCAAGTACCATTAATTATCATGAGGTTTGTCCAATTGGGTGTCTGTAAAAATTGTAATATCTTATAAAGTTTGGAACTTTCTTGGAATTGATCATGTTTAAGATTGATTCAGCTGGTACTACTAATATCATGAGGTGTATCCACTTGGGTGTCTGTAATAATTAGTATTAAGTTTTTATGGTTTTGAAGCTTTCTTGAAATTGATATTTATTCTGTTATTGTTTTCTAAGGGAAATGAAGCTGACCCAAGAATGAGGGCTGCTGCTAAAAGGCGTGGAATTGGGATAACTTCTATATCTAGGCCAATTAGGCCTTCTGATTTCAAAGATTTTGATCTCATTCTTGCTATGGATGAGCAAAACAAAGGTAGGTTTTGCACAATCCTGTGTCAAATTCTTGGAGATGTATTTTTAGCTTTCCTTTCTTATTGGTTCTTTTCATGCTTTGTGCTACTTTTTATGTTAAGCTTCACAACTTCTTGTGATAATGTTGATGGTTTTAACGTATGTACTGTATCAAGAACTGATTTTCCCCCTCTCATAGCTGATATACTTGGAGCTTTGGAGAGGTGGATCCATAGAGAGACATTGCCTGCTGATGCACCTGAAAAGGTTTGCTAATATATAGATCTTACGCTGGTATTCGTTATCAAGTGCAATTCTTAAGTCTGTTGTCCTCAAAGTGCATTTAACCTTCAGGTTCGCTTGATGTGTTCCTATTGTAAGAAGCATGAAGAAACTGAAGTTCCAGACCCTTACTACGGTGGAGCTCAAGGTTTTGAGAAGGTAATGTCTGATAATCCGTCTTATCTTGTTAATACATGAGAAATAACCCAAAAGCTGCCTGATTTTCACATTTTAGATGGCTATACGGGAGAAACTCACTAATGCTTATTTTGTTAACTTTTTGAATAGTTCTAACACAGAAGGTTATGTTCTATTGGCTTGAATTAGGTAGTTAATTCACAAGACTGCCAATTTATACCTCAAACAATGCAGCAGCAGAATGAAGAATGGATAATAAACACAATTGTTAACTACACTTTCATGGAAAGAATGGATAATAAACAGGAGACACCATTGAGTTTGGCCTGGCCTACTATGCTTAGTTTATCTGTTATCTATAGTACAGCCTGCTGTCATTTTCTTATGGTAGAAGCCTATTCTCGAAAACCTAGTGCTATTTGAAATATGCACACAATAGCCATACTTATCTAGCTTCTTAACCTCATATTACCTTTCATCTTGATATCTTAGGCTGCAAGGAGAAGAAGAAACTAAAGAACGGTCTCTGAAGTTATATCTGTAGCTAACTCTTCTTACCTTCTCATTTTTTCTATCCTTCTAACTCCCTTAACCCTTTCCAGTCCCTCTATCTCCCTAAATTCATCCATTAACTCCCTTATCTTGACTTAACGCTATCCAACACCTCCTTGTTCCGTTCCCTTAAATTCCCTTATAAGCGCTTCAGGTTCTTTGCTAGATAGAATGACTCCAGTGAATTGATAGCTTCACCACTGTGACTTCCTACCTCCAAAGCCCTCTTTCTACTACATGTTCTCTAACGTGAAAGGAGCCCGTGTTCTTCTCACTTTGGTAGAGTCTAGCATAATGGGTAAGTGGTCTGAAGCAAATCTGCGTAAAGGTACTTGAACCATTTTTTTTTTTTTGATGAAATAAGGTGTTCCATTAGCTAAAGGCATCAAGGAGATGCAAGTTAAAAAAGTAATGAAATACATAAAAAGGAAAATATAAGAGCTGTAACTCCCTTTACAGTGTCAATCTAAGACCAGGGAGCTAACAAAGTCCAAAAATTGGTCAGTGCTAATTACAGAAGCTAATTTAGTCCAACAAAAAAGATTGAGTTGGCAATTAGCTTTGAGAGTGTGAAATGGAGTTGAGATTCCATCAAAACATCTTCTATTCCTTTCATTCCATAGACACCAAAAAATAGCACCAGGAATTATCACCTAGATTTTTTTGATGGTCTTGTCAACTCTCCATAGACTCCAGCTCAAGCCTCTTTCATATTTTGTGGCATGACCCAAATCAAGCCAAAAATGCAAAGGAACATATTCCAAAGGTCAGAAGCCACAGGGCAATGCAAAAACAGTTGGTTGACAGTTTCTGCATCTCTCAGACATAGATAACACCTGTTGACCAACTGGAAACCTCTTCTGTTGAGGTTGTTTTGAGTTAAGCGGGCCTCATTGAGGGCAATCTAGTTGTGGCAAATGACTTCGATAGGCAATTTGGTCTTCCATATTGACTTCCAGGGCCATGCATCTAACACCTGGTTTTGGGAATCAGTTTGCCTGTAGCATTCTTTTACTGTGAAGGTGCCCTTTCTTCCCCAGCATATGGTATCTGGTTGGCTTACATCAATATTGTACCCCTCCACTTTTGCTAGCAAATCAAATAGGCTATCAATTTTCCAGTCTTGCACTGCTCTTCTAAAGTGGACATCCCAGTTGCTACCATTTCTGTTTTGAGCTAAAGAGGAATTCTGGTGTAGAGCAATCTGATATAGGCTAGGAAACTCATCCACGAGTGAAGAGTTGTTTAGCCATTTATCTTTCCAGAATCTTACGTGAGCCCTATTGCCTAGTTTGAAGTGGATGCACCGGAAAAATTCACTCCCCAATTTACTGATGTACTTCCAAAGACCCACACCATAAGGTGCATTTGAACTTTTAGTGCTTCCAGTTATCCTTTTCCCCGTGCTTGGCAATGATCATTTCCTTCCATAGGCTTAATTCTCCCGTGCCAAATCTCGGAAGCCACTTCATTAATAGGCATTTACAATGGGTTGCTAGATCTCTAACTCTCAATCCTCCATTGCATTTCGGCTGAGTGACTTTGTCCCACTTTATCAGATGAAATTTGTGGGTGTTGCTATTTTCCTCCCATAGGAAGTTTCTCCATATTCTATCCAATTGCTTTAGTACTTTCTTTGGAATGCGAAACAATGACATGAAGTATGTTGGTGTGCTGTGAAGCACACTATTGATGAGAGTTAATCCGCCACCCATGGATATATATTGAAGCTGCCAGGAGGTTAGTCTCTTCTCAAATTTTTCAATGATCTCATTCCACACCTCACAGTTTTTTAACTTAGCACCCAATGGTAGGCCCAACTATGTTGTAGGTAGAGTCCCAATGCTACAACCCATAATGCCTGCCAGCTCCTCTACATTAGGCACTTGATTGATAGGGTAAATTATGCTATTCAACATATTCACATGTAACCCTGACAGAGCTTCAAAGAGGAGAAGAGTGAGGTTTGGGTACATAAGTTGCGATTTATCTGCCTCACTGAAGATCAAGGTATCATCAACACATAACAGGTGAGAAACAGTGACTGAGTTACCAATATTGGAGCCTACTTTAAATCTTTGAATCCACTGCATCTCTCTAGCTTTTTCAAGCATCTTACTTAGTCCCTCCATGGCTAGAATGAACAGGAAAGAGGAGAGAGGGTCTCACTGCCTCTTCCCTCTTTGAGGGGAGAAGAAGCCCATAGGTTCCCTATTGACTAAAACTGAGTACTTCACTGTTGAGATACTGAATCTGATCCACTTTATCCATTTGTCTCCAAATACCATCTTCCTCTGTATAGAGATTAGATAGGACCAGTTCAGTTTGTCAAAAGCCTTCTCTATGTCCAGCTTGCACATAATACCAGGATCCCTTGTTTTAATCCTCCAATCTAAAGTAGCTATAAGTGCTGCATCTGTGATCTGTTTGTGTTTGAGGAAGGCATTTTGGTGACTGGACACAAGTTTACCAATAACCTTTCTGCTAGCAACTTGGCCACAATCTTATAAACACTTCCAATAAGGCTTATTGGCCTATAGTCTTTAAGCTCAATTGCCCTTTTCTTTTTAGGGATCGGGGCAATGAAAGAAGCATTGCATGATCTCACCATGTAACATTGCTGATGGAAATGGTTGAGAGCCCCATCACCTCCAGGATTTTTGGAAAAAGGTCAATGTGAAGCCATTTGGACCTGGAGCTTTATCCGGGGCACATGAAAGAATAACATTATGCACTTCTTCTTCGTCAAAGACTTTCCCTAGCATCTCCCTGTCTTCCCCTGAAAGTGTAGCAACTTCTTCAAAATTAGCTGTAGGTCTCCATCCATAGAAGCTCAGAATCTCTTCTTTGACATTTGCCTTGTCTTCTATTAATTCATCATCCTAATTGGTGGATGCCAGGCATCTGTCATCCTGATTTTGACCTTGGTTCATCCACCCTGGTCCACATGAACTTTTAACCTTACGTTGGAAATTCTACAATTGGAGGCACTGAAGTTTATGTTATATATGCTCGAATGAAATCAAGAAAGTTCTATATCCCTCTCAATAGCCTGCAATTCCTTCAATATTGCTGTTCTTTTGTTTAATTTCTTAACAATTTTTAATATGTCAATCAGATTATGCCTTCCATGCACGTTTGTTTTTTAGAAGAATTTATCTCCAGGATATCTTTTCCAGCTTTTCCACTTCTTTTAGCTCCATAGCAGCGTCAACTTTCTCTGGCATTTATCGGTCTGATAAATTTGTTTCCTCCTGATATTACCAAAACCATTATTTTATTCAGCAAGTGTATAATCTTCTTCTCAGGGCATCCAAAAGGAATTAGTTTTGCTCCTCAATTTTAACTTAGTAGCTCAGCGTCCTAGACGACACATTATATGGACTCCCGTATCTACAAACAAGTCCCACCAACCATTAATTATGTGAGTGAACCCCTCGTATTCCACCCCACATGTTTTAAAATCTTAAGTAGGACTTTTTCCTCTCTCAGATCATAACTCGTGTTGCCTCTCGTCTTATGAAATAAGTGCTACATATGAGCCTCGATGCTTGTTTTGTCATCCCATTCTCATCAGCCTTTGTTATAGGTGTCTTCGAGGTAAAATATAGGAGTCCTACAATCTAGGCTATTGACAAGGGTCATTTTGAAATATTTGGTTGGAAAAATCCAGGGAGGTGTTTTGGAGAATTGCAAGTCCTTGAATTTGCGAAAAGGAGTGAAGGAAATTTGGATACGCTCGTAGTTACCAAGGCCTTCTCAATAAGCCCGTAACAATTGTCTTTTCTTTCCTGTTGAATGATTTCTATAGAAAATGTTAAGAAAGCCTTTTCCCTTAAAAGCAAAATCTCTTTTGCAGTGATAAAAATTTCTGCAATGCGGCCCTTCTGAAGCTCTTAAAAGATCCTATTTATTTAATATAATTGTGTTTTGCTGCTACTGTCTATATATTATGTGTGGCACCATTTATTTGGGTGAAATTAGCCCTTAATCTTGTGGTTAATGCTCAAAGCGACATGCATCTAATGCTCAACTTCACCACATCTTGCTCACAGGTACTAGATCTGCTTGAAGATGCTTGTGATTCACTGTTGGAAAGCATTGTGGTGGAGAAGAAAATTTAGGCTCATAGATTTATTTTTATCACCAGAATTCTTACTGCCAACTAGGCAATTGGTTATTTAAAGCATATACTATGCACTCCTTCCTTATTGTTTGAACTCTGAACTACAGCGACTTGTGAAGCCAGATTCCAGTATATGCACTGCTTTGTGTTTATTGTTTACATGACAAGGTCAAGAAAAGATCTGTACAAATATTCATATACAGAGGTGAATCTTGACACTACTCATGTACTTTGACCTGTTTCGCATCTCTCCCCTTGGCTCGTTCGTGAAGAAGTCTTGTAGCAAGGTGATGCATTATCACATGCCAATTCTGCTTCGGATATTTGGTCGAGAGAATTTTCTTCTTTTGTGCATGCTATTTTGTTCTAAGGACATGCTGTAAAACTATTACATCAAAATGAAAAGAGCAAATGTATCTGCTTGACTGTAGCAGAGCATACAAGCTATATACCAAAATTATGTGCATTTTTATCAAGTCCCAACTTCCATGAAGTGCTGGTTTTAATTCAGTGCTTGCATTTCACTTCCAATATGAAACTTTTTGTCTTGTCAAGAGGGATAACTTTGTCAAGCTGGCAACTTTGACTTGATGCGTCCTTTTATTAACGATCACAATTCCCTGAACATGCATTTTTATGGTAAAGGGGTTCTTAATGACACTTGTTTAGGTTGAACTTGTGCTCCCTTGCATTCTTGCTACTTGTGAGGTCCTTATTTCATTTGAAATACTCTCAGAACAAGTTTTTCAATTTCAAATCCTCTATTTCAAGTTAAAGTTGGAAAAATGGACAGAATTGTAGAACATACATTGACTTGCAAATAATATTTCAATATCAGATACTATTTCATACCGACTACTGTCGTGAAAAAAAAAAGGGTTCCTGGTTGCTATTGTGGAGATAACTGCTCCAGCAGGAACAGGAAGTGAAAATAGAAAAGAAAATCAAATACAATATGCTGGGATTATGATGAATTTACGGAGGGAAAGTTGATACAGGACAGCAACTTCACATGCCAAGTTGCCACAAAGTTTCCATCACGGGTATATCGCGCAGATATAATAACTATACAAACGCTTTAAGTAACATCTACAACTATGCCTCATTCCCAAGCTGACTTGGGATTGGATATATGTGAGTCTTCACTAACCATATCGTTACATTTAAGCTCATCTCCGACCAATATTACACAAAGGCTTAAGTAACAAAAAGAAAATTCTCATATGATGAAAGACTGTTTAACTCCTTTTCGTGAACGTTTTCGCCTGGGGTTTGAACTCAGTATACTTGAAAAGGCACTTAGAAGATCTGTATCCTCCACATTGATTAAAATTTTTGCAGCTTCTGGATTGGCAATAAGTTGCTTTGCCACTAGATATCCTGCAATAGTCCATGTCTGAAAGAGACGTGCCTGTTTCCCGATGAACCCTCCTCGTCTTGTATCATAGTATTCAGGCCACTTGTCTCTTGCTAAGCGTCTCTCTGCAATCTTAATTGCCTTTTCAGCTATTTCTGGCCTCTTCATTTTTATGCATGCCACAGTCAACTGAAAACGGTTCACATGTAAAATAATCAGCTCATCTTTACTGTGTTCGGATGAATCTCTTCCATGTTCGATTCACTATATGTTAAAAACATGTATGTGAATGCTCAGATGAGATGACAGAATACTATTGCAGCTACAGCTATATACTTCTAATTTGGCCTAGTTCTTATATACGTCTAACACATGTATAACTCATGTATTGCACACAGTTAAAAAGCAGGACTTGGTGCCATAGATACATTTCTTAGTAGATAATCCAAAAAGACATGGCAGCACTAAAAAGGAATCAGCTTTCAAATCTTTTTGTGATTAACTTCTAAAGGGTAGGAAATGAATTAAAAAAATGAGCAGAGTAAAGAAAAAAAACCTGTTTTTTCACTATAGTTTGATGCTTGTTCAATCTTATCATCTATGGATTTATTGAAGATCATCAACTAATCTCTCTGTCTGGTGCTAAAGGCCCTTTTTCAATGATATTTCTTCTTATGCATTTAAGGCAAAGGCATCTTCAAAGTTAAACCGTAAACAAACAGCACAAACACTTTTCCTTGACTACTGCATTATACGCCAAACCGAATTTAAATTAACTTGATTGAATCCATTATGGATTAAATAAATCTAAATAAATTGTAGTTTTGTTTTCCATTTAATTTATTCTCTGCTAGACCGAGTAGGTGTTCGAATCTATCTCTTCGAAAGGGTTGAACACCGTGAAGTCCACCCTTTCCTTCCAAAACAATGCAGTATATCAAGCTTGTGAACATCTCTCATACATTTGTGGGTGAAACTCACATGCATCGAGGCATCTGCCCCATGCACCCAGATCAATTTTCTGTCTTAAATTTTTTTATTAAATATTTGACATGCACACATGTTGACAAGAGGGGTTACTCTGATGGTAAGCACCCCCACTTCCAACCGAGAGGTTGTGAGTTCGAGTCTCCCCAAGAGCAAGGTGGGAAGTTCTTGGAGGGAGGGATGCCGGGGTCTATTTGGAAACAGCCTCTCTACCCAAGGGTAGGGGTAAGGTCTGCATACACACTACCCTCCTCAGACCCCACTAAGTGGGATTATACTGGGTTGTTGTTGTTGTATTTGACATGCACACATACATACATATTTACATTTATTATACGTACATATGTTATATGATACATACATCATGTGTGTAATATATTTTAATAAAACTATTTAAGATCTTGTGACGTACTATGTTGTTATGTATTGATTTATGTTGTTAAATTCAGATATTTAACTTAGTTTCGTACAATTTTGAATTTTTTATAATATTTTTGATGTATTTCATAGTTTTGCAAAATCAGTTTTAATTTAATATTAAATACCAAAAATTCATGGAGTTAAACCCCATGCCTTAAGACTAACACTGCCCCATGATAGGTAAATCACTCCCTACCCTCTCCTTTTAAACAATGATTACCTCTGCTATTCAATAGACTAAACATCTGCCTATCACAACCATTTCTGAAGGGAACTTCTCAAAATTTAGTTCCATTCTTTCTCAGACAGGAAGTGATGGCAGCTACAACAACAACAACAACTACCCAGCAGGTGGGGTCTGGGGAGGGTAATATGTAGACAAAGCCTTACCCCTACCCGAAAGGGCAGAACAGGAAGTGATGGCAGCTATAAGTGCTAAAAGCATGAAATCATATGTTTTGCATACTGAAGAATGGCAACTTACCTGCCAGAGCAAAGTTGGCCAGGATCCTCCGTTATGGTAAGACCAAGGCCTGCACACGAGTATTAACAAAAGTATAAGCGAGGAAAATTACGATGAGGACAGAATACAATATACATAAAATAAATAGAAAAGAAAATAAGGCATTACGTGTTTTTTGGATCACCGCCAGCAATAATGCGCCATTCCTGGCCCTCAAGAGCAGGATAACATATCTTCAGTGGCATATCAGCTACTAAGTCTTCCCATTTGGCTTCAATAAGATCTAAAATAGCATGTGACTGATCTATGGTAGCAAGACTGCTTACGATGGACCATAAGTTCCCAAGTGCAAAGAACCGGAAGTCCATGTGAGCTGGCTGCAAGTTTCCAATAAGATAGCCTCCTTTACTAGGCATCCATTCCACCAGCCAGGGAGGAATCTGATCCGGATATATATTGAACTTGTTGATTGCATCATATGAATACTCCTCTGTTTTGTATCTATAAATCTCGTTCAATTTTTTCACATCGATCCAATAGTATTCCCTGATATGAAATGACAATGCTAGCAGACGATTGTTAAGTGCCCTAACAAGGTCCGTTGATGCCTCCTCTGGATCAAGCATCTCTCGTGCACAAAGTAACGCTGAATAATATAATGCCTGCAACGCATGAAAGATCATGAACATAATTATGCAAAACTTTTTGGAAGAGAAGAAGAGACACAAACACATGCTGGAAGAAGGCAATGCAAGTGAAAAAAGGTAGGTAACATGCACCCAGCATATGTAAAACGAATACGCATGTATGTAGTTACAGCAAGAGAAGACCTATCACGGAATATTGACCATGTAATATTATTAGCTTAGAACCTGCAACGAGTATATAAACTTGAATAATCTGACATTTCCTTACATCTCCTTCTGGCCTATTTGTCAATAAATATAATTGTATCTGGATATTAATTCTGGTGATAAGCTTGCATGTTTTCCTGAGATCATTCAAATAATGGTGCTACCAACTGAGATTAAAGGGAGATCGCCTCAATGGCATAGGTAACAGAGGGAACATACACCTTTCCTTTTTGAAACTAAGAGTACTCCTAAATTCAATCAACTTGCAGTCAATTTGATACATTAGTTTCACAATTATCACCTACAGCCACAGGTTGTCAAGGTGAGTATCACCCTCATATCATAGTAAAAAATTAGATGTTAGGTCTTCGAATTTATCAGAGAGATCAGTCAGGTCCAAAAGGTAAAATGTCAATGATGATGTTGTTTCCAGTCCCAAAAAAGAGGAAAAAGATAAAAGGAGATAGCAGCATACAGCTTATGGAGGAAGACAGAAAGGTAACAACACTTTAGAGTTCAATACATCAATTAGAACTGATTTCCTCTCTGTACGCTACTCCCTCCGGTTCACAATAAGTGTCCAATTTGCTTTTTTATTTTGGTTCAAAATAAGTGTCCGGTTATGTAATCAAGAAAAAACTCAATTTGTTTTTACTCTTTTACCCTTATGTGCATATACCTAAAAAGTTTTCTCACTCCTCACATTATATTACTAAAATTAGATAAGCAGCATCTGAAAAGTCTTTCAAAGACTCAGAGAACAACTTCAGCAATTAAGACGTCACTCAATCTCCATGGATATCAAAGTTGAGGAACAAGATTGAGGTCGGGAAATGCATCTTCATTAAGATCAGGTAGTTCTCCACCAACGTGCCATCCTCAAATTCCAAAGGGATGTTTCGATCAATTTGAAGTGGAGAAATTTGGTGCTTTTCCATGTTAGCCATGTTTAACAACAACAACTACTATCCAGTATAGTCCCACAAGGTGGGGTCTGGGGAGGGTAGTGTGTACGCAGACCTTACCCCTACCCTTGGGTAGAGAGGCTGTTTCCAAATAGACTCCCGACATCCTTCCCTCCAAGAACTTCCCACCTTGCTCTTGGGGAGACTCGAACTCACAACCTCTCGGTTGGAAGTGGGGGTTGCTTACCATCAGAGCAACCCCTCTTGTCTTAGCCATGTTTAACAATAACTTGGAAATTGAGCTTCCTTTTATAAGATAGTTTTGGCAATAAAATTGAAAATTTTGGCTCCAGTAAGCTTTTTCAAAGATGTTCTTACAATTTTAGCAAAAGTTTCAAATTTTATTTTGAATAATGTAGTGATTTGAGAAGAGAAGTAAATGCCACTAAAATTATGTGACCAATATTTAATAAAGGATATTTAGTCATACTAAATATGGTGGGAGTATACTGGGTAGTTGTTGTTGTTGTTGTTGATATTTAGTCATACTAGGTATTTTTGTATAGGATTTAGTATTTTCTTAATGTGCGTGTTAAAAGCAAATTGGAGACTTATTGTGAACCGGAGGGAGTATGATAGGAGGCTGGTGTATCTACTAATTTGAGCTCGAAAGAATGACTGGATGACATCAGATAAGTATGTAAAGCAACTTCAGATGACAGAAGTTAGATTTACCGGGAGAAAGAGAGGATAAAGAGAAGAAAAGTAAAACTCAGCCATCCCTCCATGGGAAAGTATAAAGTTTTTTTTTTTTAAGAAAAAAAAACAGATTGAACAAAAATAAATCTGAGGTAAAAATATCACAAATGACAAGCTTTCTTGAAGACAGGAAAAAAGAAAAGACCTGAATTTCCAGAGGATGGCCATGGATACCCATACGACGATCTATCATGCAAGAACCATCAGTCACCAACAAAGTCGGGAACATATCAAAACCATCGGCAAGACATAACCTAAGGATCATCTTCATTCCAGTTTGGACATCAACCCTCTCCTGAAGAGAAATATCTCCAGAGCATTTCCCATATGCTCGCAGCAGTACAATCCACCACAATCCTGGAGTAAATTAATAGAGTCAAAAATCTTCATGTAACCCTAAATTTTCTATACAAAAGACATGCATCAAAAGCTACAAAAGATCACCTGAATCAACAGGCGCAACTCGACCAATTGCTGCCTCACCAAAGTCTGGATCCAATACATCTTCTGTTGCAGATTCTTCATTATCAAGTGGAACGGTACGCACTTTGAAGCTGGCAGGCATCAGCCCTTGACCTGGACTATAGCAATCCATTGTTTTCTCCCAACTCTGTTTGGAATGGGAAGAGATGCTTAGGGCAGAAAACTAATGAGAGCTAAACTTTTTCAACTTCACCAAAAGTGAATCTCCGTAATGAGTCTCACACATGTCAAATAGAATTTTTCTTGCACATCACATGGGAAAACTACTTCTAACTAATGGCAACCTAAGGCCGCATTTAAGAGGAATGACTAAATCTCATTGCAGCTAATCGTACAACATTGCAACACCATGGAAGTTATAGATGGATTATGCATGTTAAAGGAGTAAATGGTGCATACGTGAACAAGAAAAATTGCAAAAACTCAGTAAGTAGGGAAAGCATAAGTAATGAGTTCACAAA
Source organism: Nicotiana benthamiana (assembly GCA_034376525.1). Lineage (NCBI taxonomy): Eukaryota > Viridiplantae > Streptophyta > Magnoliopsida > Solanales > Solanaceae > Nicotiana > Nicotiana benthamiana. Next base: position 55,661,506 of record CM067339.1, on the reverse strand, counting down.
GTTAACTTGGGGCATAAAATGGCCAGCAGACCGGCAGATATAACATATAATTACTTAATTCAAAGGAAATTTGCCAGCAGAAGTGGCAATGTAGAGACACTATCTTCCATAGTAAGGGGACTAGTTTGGGATCACGATGAGCCAAAATAGTCTGTAGGTAACAGGCAACACATAATGCTAATGAAAGGAATCAAATTACATCCTTTATCATCATAAACAAGCAATCTGACAAAAGCCACATGTTCCAATATGAAAGCAGGTAAAACTGAAACTAAAAACAACACTTTACCTGCAACTGAAGCGTGTGAAGTATGAAATTCCTCACGATATCATATTCTCCTTTTAGTAGGAAAGCTATCCCAGAAGGAATAAAATCACGTATAAATACTTGATCGTAGTTTAGCATAGTTGCCTCACTTGGATCATTAGCAGCTATAGTTCCAACTGGGTCACCATAGTAATAAACCATGGCAGCTCGTAAGAAATGCCACGCTTCATCTTCAATAGAGTCCGTGTTGGTCCTAGGCAAACCACTATTAACCGTGGCAGCCGTTTTCAGACCTTTACTAAAAAGCTGAGCTCCATTTTCCTGCTTAATCATCTGTTCATCTTGAGCATGATTTGGAATGTTTGAACTAATTGTGTGAATTGACCTCCCATTTCCATCCTTAATGATTGTCTCATTGAATCTTTCAGGTTGTTGGCAATTGCAGATCAATGAATTGAACTGATTTTGAAGCTTTTCTCCGCGAAAAACACTATGTATGCCGCGAAAAGCATTTAACCTTGAGCAATTTTTCCACTTACTTAAACCCTTGATCTGCTGATAACTTGTGTCCCCAAAATTTCTACTTCTTAAACAATGCTCATAGCAAAGTAAAGAGCTTGATTTCGCCAAAATTGAACTTGTCCGGAACTGATAAGAAAACTCCCCAGATAAAAAGTGTAGGGCTGCTTCTGAAGCCCCCATTTTTAGTAAGAATCTGAAATTGATGATGCCTTCAGCTTTGCAACTATAGTAACAAGTACTGGATTTAATCAATGCATTTGCATAAAATAACATAATTTAATAGAAAAAAGGACAACTTTAACATGAACCAGTAAATTGCCTAAGCTTGGTGACACAGTTAGCCGGTACCTATGTCGGTGAGAGGTAGCGGGTACTCGGTGGAATAATCGAGGTGCGTGGAAGCTGTCCGGACACCGCTTAAAAAAAACATGAACCTATATATTCAAATTGGCAAGTTCAAGAATTAAACAAGCTAAACAGACATAAATCAATTCTTGTAGTCACAGTTGTTGCTTTTCTAAATAAAATCAGAGTGACAACTGCAAAGGGTCAAATACCCTTAAACACAAAGACCCCTTTTTAATGGACATTTCAGCAAAATGATGGATAATCATATCAATTTAGAAACTAAGAAAACTTCAATAAGCATAAGAAAAGATCCCTTTTTTTTCTCAAAGATCTAAACTTTGCTAAACAAAGAAATATTCTTGAACCTGCTAAGTGAAGTAGTTAAATAAACACTAAATTTTTTCAGAAGGGAAAGACGGAGTAGAAAAGAAAAATAAAATAAAATAAAAAAGAGCACTAATACAAAGATATGTGGTGACAAGAAAAAGGGGGTGAATTTGCTTACCGAGTTTACAAGATTTGGAATATGATTATAAAGATTTTTGCTTTATTGGTTAAAGGTAAAATGTTGCAGAAAAATATCTTGGGATTTTCAGCAAATTCTGGGGAAATCTTGAGGTTTGCTCTATTTTTCAGTAGCTTATTGGGCGTTCATCGTTTATTTAACCGTGAAGGCCACGGCAATAAGCCAGAGGACACGTATAACCATTTAAGTATTACTTTCCATATGCAAGAATTTTGGATTTTAGTGTCACTAAATAATAATCCTACTAAATACTATATTGGAAAAAGAGTCAGAATTGCCCCTAACGTATTGACTCCAGGTTAAAAATGCCTTCCGTTAACCTATTTTGAAGAAAATGTCTCTACCGTTAAAAATGTGGTATATTTGTGCCCCTAAGTCTAACAACTGACTGTACTTATATTAAAAACGGTACGGGCATTTTTTTCAAAATAGGTTAACGGTATGGGCATTTTTAAACTGGAGTCAATAGTCAATACGTTATGGGCACAAATATGCCAGAATTTTAACAGTAGGGGCATTTTCTTCAAAATAGGTTAACGGGGAACATTTTTAACCGGCGTCAATACGTTAGAGGCAGTTCTGACCCTTTTCCGTACTATATTAGAAGTATAAATTATGGAGAATTACATCAATGTTGCCAATTGCCAAGTTTGTATGGACCATACAATTGTTTCCAGTGTCTCTTTGAGAAGCTATAATTGATAAGTTGGTATTTTATAACTTATCTTCTTTTAATATTTAAACGTTTGCATAATTTTAATAGAAAATTAGGATATTTTTTTGAGGTTAATTGACAATCTTTAGGTGTTATGTAATTTGAAAAAGAAACGGAAGAAATCAAGTTAAATTGTCTAAAGAAAAATGACTGCTGGCAATTACTCTTCGCCATCGCAAATATCAGAAGGCGATCACACTAGTTTGTGTAAACATTGATCGCGATCGCAAATATCAGAACGCGATCACACTAGCTTGTGTAAACATTGATTGTGATCGCAATGATGTTTATGCGATCACGTTAGAGATATTGTGCACCAGCTTGGGATGTTCTATGCGACCGCAAAGTTTGGTCTACGATCGCATAAGGAATGAATCTAGTTCTACGCGACCGCAAAGTAGTATCTGTGACTGCAAAAGTTCTAAATCTGACTCTACGCATCGCAATCCATTTCACGCGATTGCGGTGCATTAAATTTGAGAGAGATCTGGGCGGAAATGGAATTTCACATTTTTTATCCCTAAACCATATAATACCTGACTAAGCATATCTTTTGCATATCTTTGGCTTAATTTTCAGTCACATAGAATAGAGAGAACAAGTTTGAAGCTAGGGTTTTGCACAACACACCTTGGTTTTGAAGATTTGAAGCTTGTGGTTAAGATTTTCTTACTCATTTATGTTGCTTTCTTCATTTCCTTACTTTGTATTGTATATCTAATTGTGTAGTATTTTATTCAACACTTGAATCTTGTTTATGGAAATATTCATGTTTAAAGTGTGGATTAGATACCTTGTTGTGCTTATGTATTGAATGATTTTTATGCTTTTATGAAGTGAGTTATTGTTACTTTAATTATTCTTGTTCTTTAATGTTTCCAAAGCGATTATTAACCCTAGGACTCGCCCATTAACTCCGAATTAATTTTAGAAAAAATAATTTGGGGTTGAGAAAGATTAATTAATAAGAACTTAAGGCCTTAGCCCTCATTTTATAGATTCTACTTAGGGATAGGATAGAACTACTTGTAGCCATATCTGTACTTAATCTCTTAATTATTTTAGGGATAATTCAATTAGATAGTCTTGTTAGTCTTCAGAAGAAGCTAAGTAAGAATTATTATCCGTGGCTAATATATTTATAAAATTATGAAATATATTAGATCGTTATTTGAGTGTAATTCCCGATGCATTCATACTTGTTGTCATTGATTATTTTACTTGTTTTCTAGGTTAGTTTATGTTTTCGCAATTAGATATAAAATATTTTCAAATCAAATTCTTAGTGTTTGGCATTGCGCGATAAGTGATAATTCTCTTACATTCCTAATCGCCTATATTATTCTCTGTGGGATTCGACTCCGACTCATAGTTGACATGCGACCGTGTCCATTTACTTTTTAGTAGTGGTTTTGGATGTCACCAAAATTGGTGTTGTTGCCGGGGAACAATCTAGCGTAATTTAGGTTGTTTGAGAAATTAGCATAAGTGATTTGGTCCAAACTTGTAAATACTTGTGTAATTATTTGTCTTACGTTGCTCTATTTTTCTTGTTTGCTTCTTGTTTATTTCTTATTTTTGAAAAATGGCATCATTTAATGAAAATTGGTCGGATGGTAGTCGTTCATACTTTGATGACCCTTGTTGTTATTGTGAAGGACCACACTCGTGGTAAAATTGTTTAAATTCTCCCGAGTGTGGATTTTGCACACAATCTCAAACCCATGAGTGGAGTATTTGTGATAAATGTGATTTTCAAAATGGTCATTGGGATGATTGTGCTAATTGGTCCTTCCCTTCCCCAAGACCCCGCTATGATGATTATATTATTTTTTATGAAATGATAGGGCTATGGAAATGGAAGAAGTTGAGCATGGTCGAAATGGAGAGTTCAAGCGAATGTCTACTTGAAGTAGGAAACAAAAAGAAAAGTACATTGGAGGAGCTTTTGGAGAATAATCTCCAAAATAAATTGGCACTTGAAAGGTTGCACTCACAAATAGGAGAAATGCTTGAAGCTCTAGAGGTCCAAAAAGCCTCAGAAGTTAATGAAAATCAAGAATTTTCCTTAGATGTGGAAGCTGAAAATTCTTCCTTGGATCAAAACCAAGAAGAGCAATCAAATGCTCAAGATGAGAAAATAATGCTCATGTTGGAGACCATTCTTGAAAATGAGGAGAAGCACAACTTTGCACTCGAGAATTTGAAACAAGTCTTGGTTCACAATGATGAACATATCCGCATTTTGGAGGATCAACTGCAAATATTGGTTGAGGCCAACTATGCTCACCAACTTGAGAGTGTGGAAGAAAGCCAAGAAGAGTTCAATTCTGAGGAAGAAAGTGAACTTTAATTTGAGGATTCAAGAGTTGAACATCCGCCAACCGACTTCATGAGTGTTAGTGATGCCGAGAAAAATATTGAATTAGAGTCAACTGGTGTAAATGCAAATTTGGTTGAGATTGACTTTAGTCCGGGGGAAAAAAAAAGATGTCAAAATCCAAGAACAATTGCAAGTTGGAGTTTTGAAGTCATATTCCAAGTATTTAATATTAAAATTGTGAGGTGATATGGGAATTGAACTACACGAGTCAATGAAGGATTGTGAGGAGGAAAGACAATAACCATACATCTTATAATTTGAGGAAGCAAGAAAACAAAATGACATTCCTCACATAAGAACCAAGAATGCAAAATGAAGAATGTAAAGCTTGGCTTGATGATCAATTTACCACCCCCCATCGCTCGTGGTCACAAGCTTGATTCCAAGCTAAGTGACCAGTTCATATCATCCAAATAGCGAGAAAAGTGGAAAAGTTGGCTTTCATCGTGCCACGACGTTAAATGCGGCGCTTGGTGGGAGGTAACCCATCGTTTTTCAAAATGTTCCATCATTTTTGAAATTTTCTTTTTCAGAATAGCTTAGTATATTATTTTTGACTAATCTGCCAAGTTTCATAATTTTTAGAGTTGATTTGAGCAGGTCGAGGTGACGGGGCAGCCCCAAACCATTAGCTGCAGAAAAATTACACAAAATTGCAGTTAATCGCGATCGCCCGCATTCGCAGAGAATGAATTTTCTTTACTTCTACGCGATCGGCGGAATGTCAATCACGATCGCATCTATTTAGAAAGTTTGTTTTCCGTGAATATAGTATTTCTCACTCGATCGCGTAACGGGTAAGTCCCGAACATATAATTTGGGAATAGAAATTTTCGGACACCCACTTTGCCTAAACACTTAAACAACTCTCACATCCCTAACTCCTGGAAACCATCTCAAAAATTCTCCACACCTGAATTCCTTTGCAACTTTTCATCCATCACTCTCAAGGTATGTGCATTTCTCTCCTATTTCTTGTTTCATCTTGTTTCTTCTGCTCCTTTGCTTGGTGTGAAGTGATAAATAGCATAAACTCTCTTGATTTTAGGGCTTGAAATTTTATTTACTTTATCGAATACATTATGGGTTTCTTTGTATGCTTGCTTGCTGTGAGAAATTGGTTGAGAGAAAGAAAATTAATTTGTGAAATTTTGGGGTAAAAATCCTTGGGTTGATGGTGTTTACTTCCTGAGAAAATTGGGGCACACAACCTGTTCACTGAAATGCCCAAATGAACTTTGTCTAGGTGAAGAAGAAGACCCTCGCAATCGCGACGCCTTATTCCGCGATCGCGTAGGTATAAATCTGCTGAGTGCCAAACATCCTACATCGTGATCGCGTAAAAGCTTTTGCCATCATGTAGCTTTGCATCACCTTCTTCTTCACGATCGCGTGACCCTATCCGTGATCGCGATTCAATGCTGCCCGGGCAGAAAAACAGTAGATTCATCAATTCTTTCCCAAAAGCTTTTTAATTTGTTTCTTTGGCCTAAATTCCTATATTATCTTTGGATTACGTGTGGAAATGTAGTTTTTGTTGTATGGATAAATTTATTGTCTTTGGGGGTTGTGAACTTGTGTAGATTGGTAATATTATTCTTTAGTACAACAGTATTAAGGTAATTCCTTAGTTTTTCTTTCTACCGTGGTTCTTTTCCAAGGAATTTAGTTGTGTTGAACCGGGTAACTTTTCCCTATGATGGATGGAGTGACACCTTTCTTAAGGGATTAGTCTTTGTTTTTTTTAAGAAAGTAAATATATTTTTTTAGTAGTTAGTTTAGTAGCTAGTCGTGAATAAATTGATTTTTGGGGTGTAATCTTGTGCCCATAAGCCAACATATGACTTGTTTGGTACTAATATAATTTAAAATTTGGCATATGAAGTTTTTAATACAAATATGATGACATTGAATGATTAAAAGGTTCCTTGTTGTGAATTTTAGATTCTAATTTTGGCTTTTTGATTCACTAAATAACTTCTTAGGCTACATTTCCGTGACTTCCTTGAGATTCATTGGTTCCAATTGAATTTTGGATTTGCATTTCACTTGAGTTTTCATGTGTCATGTGTGCTGAGCTTTAATTGTGAAATTCTTTTGCATCATTTGTGGTCTAGAAATTGCCCGGAATATGCTTCAAGGTGAAATCCTAGAGTAACTTGGCTTGAAAAATGATATTAGGCCTTCCTTGAATCATTATTGTTCCTAAATTTCCTACCTGTGCGTATTTTCCCTAGTCAACCCTTTTGAGATTTCTAATTTTTTCTTTGGCAACCATGTTACACGCTACTCTTGTGGGACTATACCTTCCTAAGTAATTTAAAGTATGAATATAAGCTAAAAACCTAAGTTTGGGGGTGGAGGTTGGAAAAGTTGTGATATGGAGGCTTCTCAAAAAGTGAAAAGTGTTATAAAAATAAGAAGAGAAAGTATGAATAAATGGAAGACTAGGTAATATAAAAAGAGAGAGAAGAAAGGGTGAAAATATTCTTGAAAGAAGTGGACTTTGATTGTAAAAAAAAAGTGTATTACTTAGGGAGGTTTTGAGTCACTCTTACCAAACTATGCCCTACCTTAACGAAAAGCATAAAGTACAACCCTTTAAGTCCTAATTGATTTTGAACCAAGTATGTCTACATTAGTAAAGAAATACATGAAGGGCAAGCCTATGGTATTACTTGTGTGTATTTGAATATCTTTGAGAGAGAGAGAGAGAGAGTTGATTCGTTCTTTTTGTCATCCCATTGATGTCTTGAATTGAAATTTGTGAGTTTGAGATTCTCTCTTAAAGTGTGAGGGCACATGAAGTCGAGTTGTGAATTTAATCTCATTTTCAATTGGGAGGAATGAGCAAAGGAAAACAAATATGATAGAGAGGCAAATTTTGAATCGTTAGTGTCATGACTTGGTTGATACTTTGATTAATATAGTGTTTGAGCACTTGATTGAAAATAAAATTTGTGAAAAGTTTGTGATTCGTATGCCTTATATTAATTGTTGGTACCAACCGAAGTCACGAGATTGTGCTTAAAGTGGCCCTTTTTGACTTTGAATGATATTTGGTTTGCCATTGAGGGTAAATGATGATTTGATTGAAGGATGTTCTTAGTTTTGAATTGCTTGAGGACAAGCAATAGTTTAAGTTTTAGGGTTTGATAAGTTGGTATTTTATCAACTTATCTCCTCTTAATATTTAAACGTTTGCATAATTTTGATAGAAAACATGATATTTTCTAATATTAATTGACAATTTTCAGGTGTCATGTGACTTGAACAAGAAATGGAAGAAATCAAGTCAAGTTTTGCCAAAATGATGAAAAATGACAGCTGGCAATTACTCTTCGCAATCGCAAATATCGTAACGCGATCACACTAGTCTGTGTAAACATTGATCACGATCGCAATGATGTTTTTGCGATCGCGTTAGAGAAATTGTGCACCAAACTGGGATATTCTACGCGACCGCAAAGTTTAGTCTGCGATCGCATAACGCCTGAAGCTAGTTCTACGAGACCGCAAAGGAGTATCTGTGATCGCAAAAGTTCTAATCTGACTCTACGCGATCGCAATCCATTTCACGCGATCGCGGTGCATTAAATCTGGGAAAAATCTAGGCATGAATAGAATTTCACATTTTTTATCCCCAAACCATTTAATACCCGACTAAGCATATCTTTGGCTTAATTTTCAGTCCCATACACTAGAGAGAACAAGTTTGAAGCTAGGGTTTTGCACAACACACTTTTGTCTTGAAGATTTGAAGCTTGTGGTTAAGATTTTCTTACTCATTTATGTTGCTTTGTTCATTTTCTTGCTTTGTATTGTATATGTAAGTGTGTAGTATTTTATTCAACACTTGAATATTATTTATGAAAATATTCATGTTTAAAGTGTGGATTAAATACTTTGTTGTGCTTATGTATGGAATGATTTTTATACTTTTATGAAGTGAGTTGTTGTTAATTTAATTATTCTTGTTCTTTAATATTTCCAAAAGGATTAGCTAACCCTAGGACTCGCCCATTAACTCTAAATTAATTTTGAAAAGGGATAATTTAGGGTTGGGAAAGATTAATTAACAAGAACTTGAAACGTTAACCCTCATTTTATAGATTCTACCTAGGGATAGGATAGAACTACTTGTAGTCATATCCGCTATGCTTAATCTCTTAATTGTTTTAGGGATAATTCAATTAGGATGTCTTATTAGTTTTCAGAAGAAGCTAATTAAGAATTATTATCCATGACTAATTGATGATAGCTATAATTACATATTTTAGTCGATTATGACACTCTAATTTATTGTACTTTAGTTGAGTTTGCGCTTTAATCGTTAGTATTTTGCATTGATTGTGTGTTTTATGCCTTTTAGGAGTGATTTCAAGCTATATAGATATTATAGATTGAATTCAAGCGATTTAGAGCTTTGAATTCTAAGTAAAAGCAAACCGGAATCGTATTCGGGGATCAATGGATGATAGAGCAACAAAACGAAGAATCGAGTAGGTATATTGTAAACTGTCTAGTAAAATATATATAACTGTTTGCTCAAGACTCCATTTGGGCTCTACAATATACGGTTAGAAAGATAATTCAAAGGGCTACAACTTTCATGTTTTATATTTTTCCAAATTCCAAACGGAACATGGTAAAACATACGGTCAAAATCGCGACCTGAGGCAGTATACCTGCCATATACCGCAATTGATCGCGGTTGACCGCGCCCGTGGCAGTTCAGACGTGAAATATTGTCCTTTTTCGCGTAGGAGAAGATATAATTGTTTGGATCCGACCCTACTTAGTATATATACATGAAAAATGGTATTTTTAGAAGGTTGGACATATTTTTGACACAGATTCGCCCTAAAGTGGCAGAGACACAATAAGAGCAAGGGTGGAAATTCTTCAACAAGTTTTTCCTTCCTCTTCCTATTTTTCATTGTTGATTATGATTTTTAGTATTGTAGTTTTATATACTACTATGAATAACTAATTCGCTTTCTAGGGTTTTTATAGAATATTTTATAAGATAAATTCTTTTTATGTTTTTATATAATTGAGCCATTGGATTTCTCTACTTGTTCCACTGCATGTTTGTTGTTGTTGATCAAATGACCATCAATTGATTGTGCCTATTAAGTGTATACTGCTTAAGAGAGAGAGTACATATTTAGGTAGTTGTTGAACAACGTCACTCCTAACGTATGTGAGAAATTAATATATTGGGTTTAAAGGCAGGTTTAGAAATAACAAAGCCTTGATGTGGTCATAATGGGTCGTTAGATAAAGCCAACTAGCGTAGTTCGAGAGAATATTTTTAGTAAATTGACACGACCCTAAACCCGGACAAGGTCATGATGGCATCTCTCATAGGGACAAGGCCAGCCAACCAAACCCAATTCATTATTTTGAACAATTAAACAGTTCATAAGCAGTTTAAATATGATTTAATGATAATAATAATTAACAAAAGTACAACCCAACACATCGCAAACTGGGTGTCACAAATCACGAGCATCTATTAGAGTTTGGATACAACTACAAGGTCCAAAATATAGAAAATAGGACTGATAACAAGAGAAGGAAAATGCGGTACTATGAAAATCACCTCGCTAAACTCCGATAACTTAGCCGCCGATCAGCTCAAGACCCGCTACCGGAGAATGAATACCTGAAACTACACGCGAGGTGCAGGGAGTAAAGTGAGTACTCCAACTCAGTGAGTAATAAAGGTAAATAATTGCTGACCAGTAAGAAAATCACGAAAGGCAAATCATCATGCTGTATAGAAACAGTATAAAACCCTTGAGAAAAGCAATGAAGCTGTGAAATCTTTAGAAAACGCCTTAACGCAGTTTAAACCTCTTTTGAAAATGAACTTTTCAAACAGTTATGCAAATGAATGCAAACAATTTGTGTTAATAAGCATACATATCAGGCCCTCGGGCGCAACGCTCACTTAACAGAAGATGCCAGCCAATCAGGTAGATATCACAACAACAGATAATGGCAGCCAAATAAACAAGTAAACACATAAAATAGTATCGGTATCGCTGTCGTGTGCAGCCTGATCCATATACCGCTGCAGCCTGCAGTCCGATCCATTTATCATCGACGGTGCTCGCTGGGGGTGTGAAGACTCCAGGAGGGACCCCTTAAGGCGCAAGCACAATATCAAGCCATCACGTGGCGTACATATCTCAGGCCCTCGGCCTCATAATCAAGTACGTTTCTCACTTTTGCGGCGTGCAAACCGATCCAAAAGTATCCTCACAACACAGGCCTTCGGCCTTATTTAGTCAAAAATCACATAATCCCCTCGGGCAACAGTAAAACATGATGATCAACCCAAAAAATTTGTTGGAAATATCATTTCAAGTGTCAAAGCAAAATAAACTTGGCAGAGTTTCGAAAATATGGGAAAATACATGACTGTGTTCAAGTAAAAATCAAAATAGTGAGGAAATGTCAACAATCATTCCCCGAAGGGGTTCAAATAGTTGGCACGAAGGCCAATTATGGCAATCAGCCCAAGACATAATGATAACAAATAAATTTTAGTCAAATAAATGGTAAAATCATCAATCGGGGACTAAGTCGTAATCCCCAACTGTGCTCTACCCCAAGCTCGCTATCCGGCGTGCAAGTCACCTCAATGTACAATATGCAATCCGGGGTTTCAAACTCTCAAAACATCATTTACAATCATTACTCACCTCGAACCAAATCTCTAGCTCGCGACGCCTTTGACCCATAAGTTGGCCTCTGCATGCGTCGAATCTATCCAAAATCATAGCGAATATATCATAATATGCTAAGGTAACAAAACCCAAGCGAAAACAATCAAAAACTGGCATAAATCCCGAAATTACCAAAACTCGAGCCCTGGGCCCACTTCTCGAAACTTAAAAATTTTCACATCAACGGGTTCCTTATCTCGCCACAATTCTATGCATATAAAGAACACCAAAATCGGAGTCCAAATGACCCCTCAAATTCCAATTAAAAATCTCAACATCCCAAGCCCTAGTTCTTCCATTTTTGGCTAAATTTCCATGAATTTCTTGGTGGATTTCACAATAAAAACGAATTTTAAGTTCATAAATCTTACCTCCAATCGATTGCTCTCGAATCCCTCTTCAATTTCCTTCAAAAGCTCTCAGATATTGCAAACAATGGAGTGAAAATGAGCTCCAACCCCGCGGATGAGATGTTTATAACCCTTCTACCCAGCACTTAAAAATCCTTCTTCGCGAACGCGGTCAGTGCCTCGCGTTCGCGAAGCGCAACAATTCCATTGACCAAAATTCTCCAACGCGAATGCTACAACCACCTTGCAAACGCGTAGCTTTACCCAGGCAACCCTCCGTGAATGCGACCCCACTCCTTCGAACGCGAAGCACAAATTTCACTTCCAATCCACCTAACCCAATTCCTTTTACGCGAATGCGGATACACTTATGCAAACGTGATGCCTTGCCTTTTACAAACTATGCGAATGCGAGATGATTCATGCGAACGTGAAGAGCTATCTCACAGCCTCACGCGAACGTGATGCTTAAATGATAATGCGAAGGCTTAAATTCCTGCCTTCCAAATTCCTTCTATGCGAACGCGAGGCTCCTCCCGCGAACGGGAAGAGATAAATCTCTGCAACACCTTAAATGAAAATCTGCAACTCTAAACTTAGAAAATGGTCCGATTGACCACCCGAAACTTACCCGAGGCCCCCGAGACCTCAACCAAGACCAACAACATATCTCATAACATAATTCAAACTTGTTCCAATCATCAAAACACCTTAAACAACATCAAAACTATCAAATTACATCTAATCAAGCCTAAGTTCTTCTAAAACTTCCGAAACACGCATTTGATCAAAAACCCAACCAAATCATCTCTGAATGACCTGAAATTTTGTACACACATCCCAAATCACCTAACGAAGCTACTGCAACTCTTGGAATCCACTCCAAACCTCGAATCAAAATCTCACCGACCAACCGGAAATTGCCAAAATATTTATTTCGCCAAAACAAGCTACTTTCTACACCGGACCTCCAAAACCACTTCCAATCACGCTCCTAAGTCGCAAATCATCCAACGAAGCTAGAAAAATCATAAAAATTCCGATCCTAGCTCATATACAAATAAGTCAACTCTTGGTCAAACCTTTCAAATTCAAAGCTTTCAGCTAAGACTGTTCTTCCAAATTCATTCCAAATTTTCTTGAAAACCCAAAACCAATGATGTACATCAGTATAATACACCACAGGCGTAATCATGCCCGAGAGCTGGCGATCAAAGTGCAAAAGCTCAAAACGACCGGTTGGGTCGTTACATCCTCCTCCACTTAAATACATGTTCGTCCTCTAACGTGCCCAGAGTTGTTCCAAAAGCCAACCAATATCTGAATAACCTTACCATGCATATACCTGGGGGTGATCCCACGTCACCCTATCTCATATAGGTCTCATAACACATTATAACTAAAATTACACAATCCAATCTAGCCCATAGACCATAGAAGCACATTTCCACTTCTGAAACCATCAATACGATCAAAACCTCACACATATACTCTTAATAGGCCCGAATTAGCTGTAATAACCCATGCCTGCAACCTCAGGTGCAATTATATGATATACCACATAACTCAAACACACGAGGCCCTAAGACATTCCTTTTCGTGCTTTCGATCTGCTTACTTTGAATAAAGATAAAAAATAATAGACAGTCGGAAAGGCTTTACACAAGACCATAGAGCGACAGCGAGAGCCTTCGCTTACCTGGCGATAACTTCCATGCACAACAGCTACACATAACACCCGTATACCGGTTGAAAAAAAAAACTCTTTATTAACTAAAGTTTCCTTCCAACACTCTTATATATATAATTCCAATGATAACTAAAACACGTAGTAGGCCATAACCATTTCTCAAATCAACCATTCATGAAGCCATTTCTCCTTGGCAAGTACCATAGCGATTTTCTGAGCCGAACCTCGATATTATCTTTCCAACATGCTGAAATCAAATCCATTCATATTCATTAATGAGCCCAATGATCTCTTCTGATCCAAAACACTACTCTGGTGACATGACACATCAATACAGGCCTAAGCCACAACTGACATAATACACGCACCATTAAGCAACAGTCCGAACACACTCAAATTATGAAAATGACTCTAATGAAAGAGCTGTCCCTCAAGCTCACCATAACCATCACAACACAAGGCTGAGAACCCTTCTCATATCATAGAAATAGAACATACGAATCTAACCTGCAAGGTCATATATCCACCTAGCTTCGCTGCAGATGCGCAATCCTATCCAAACATTGTTCCACATGAAACACCTTAAGTCACTATGCTTGAAATTGACAACCACGCACAATATGATGTCTGAAACCAAGGCAAATCATCACACCCTCGGTGAAACAAGCAACACAACCCGATAGAACATAACTAATACGACATCCACCGAGTAACACCTAATTACTTTTCATGCTCGACTTCCACAATGAATTTCAATAGAACCGCACCATATGTGCCCATAACCAACAAATCAGAATGTCTGGCAACACAGAAAGGCCACTCTTAGATCCCCCAGATCTCTAGTAAGCTCAATAACGATCGAATCAACCTATCCCTCAATAGTACAATTTGGGGCCAACCAAGCCGACTCAAGCTAGAGCACACATCCACATTAGCCTAATGATGAACTCTTTATCAAAGAAATCCTAAAGTTTTTCCTTCTACTACTATAACTCATGCCGGTTCCATACGACACGGTGCCTGACAACAAATCAATACCAAAATCTCCAACCTCGCCCGGCCATAAGAAACACATCTTAAAAGTCCCTCAACACAGGAACTGAAACAATATCAGGGGCCTCAGCACTGACATTCATCACAAGAGCCCAAGTAAGAAAGAAAATCCTTCCCAGCCATCCGTTGAGTCTTCGAAATATAAAAACCCCTTTACTAGGATATACTCCGATGCACCTCGCCACTCAACCCGTGGCATTTTCGGCATAATTCGTAGCGCAATAGTCCAAAATAGTCCAACACGGAGACAACCAGTCTAACCCCAATATCATAGCCAATATCTAACATACCAGGCACTAAAATATCCACTCGGGCCTCCCAAATCCCGATAGTCGCTAAACAGTGCCTATATAACCAGTCCTCAACCATAGCATAGCTTGAATAGAAGAACTTCCATCTCCAATCCACACGGCACATGAATCACCATATCTGTCCCAATTCCCCCGTTCGAATACATACCACACCTCTAATACCCTGTCATTTCACGAGAGATACTCAAAAATTCTTCTATGCCACCAAACAAACTCGAATGTCAGCAATCGATCTAGCCTGAAAGTGCCGCAACATACCATCACATTGTCCTTTTTCTGAAACATATACCCTCGTAAAATCACTATGATTAGCAATAACACTTTCTTAATCATCTGAAGATCATTCAACCTAATCATCTGAAGTTTGTTTTTCTAATCACTTAAAACTCCCTATGCTGCCTAAAAATTTCATGACTTCCCATTCGGAACTGAACCGTAACCTTACACACGCAAATCCCAATCCTCTACAACATATCACATATACCATACCATCCTAGGATAACATGAGAATTTCATCTCCCTTCCGATCCATAAACACTTATGTACTCGACTAGTTAAGAACTTTCCATTTGGTCCCATCTAGAAGAAAATCACTGTACATCCCATGTTCCGCATGCCCATAGAAGATATACATCTCCAAATCACGGTAAGAACTATCAAGAAATCTTCGAGTTCCCTTTGCACAAATCAGACCTATCAGGACTGAATTCTTCTACTTGACCAGGCTAAGTAAGACATCAAAACCTAAGAGCATTGCTGTAAAATATCCGTAAAAACTCATCCCCACGAACACACACAAGGAATTAATCATATCCTTACTATACCGGTCCGTTATACTATTAAGCTACCCCAACTATCTAAGTTTCCTTCTAATTCACCTTCAATTTGATATTCCCCCTTGTTGTAGCACCATAATTCCTCAAATCAGACTTCCACATGGAACCAAGCCTAAAGCCACACCGTCTAAGGCTCATAAGCCGCTGAATACTTTCTTAAACATTCCCAAAAGTACCACACTCCAAAATGCTTTACTTTGAAGTACTTCTTGCGAATCTAAAGCCATTACTTTTACCTTCCTGGTGCTGATACATAAAAGCCCATAATTAACACAGGGACACCACAAATCTTGACCTCTTCCAATGGAGACTCAGTTTCTAATCACATATACAACTTTAAGATAACCAATTATTGCCTGTAGAATCTTGAACACATTAGAACCATTCTGGAGAGTCATTCACTCTATTTAAACTGCAATTAGCCTGATTAAGCGAACAGAACTACTCGTGCCTCATTAGCACTCTAGCACCGCACAATGAAATCCTTACCCCAATACAACCAAGCGTCTACATGCTCTATACACCGAGCATTTTTTACCAATAACAACTTAAGACATCCTGTGATCTTCATACCCTATGAGGCATAATATAACCTTCATCAAAATTTTCCCTTACACTAATCATAGCTAATTCAGTCGTACGCCCCAAGCTGGAACCAACAGAGCACCTAATTGCGCAATCAACTGCTCACAACAGACTTGCCCACTTGGCTCGAAGCCATAGATCAAGATACACTCAATAACTCATAACACTTTTACTCTATTGATGCCACAATACCATAGTGAGGTTAAACTCAAATCATTTATAAGTTTGTGAAAACACAGATCATCTAATACTGTAAATCTTCTGCAAATCTCATATTCCTCCCCGCAACAGTAAAGCCCACTCTCTTAAGCAACCCGAAATTTCAAATTTCAACACGTACTTTTCAATTACACAGGAGGTCTTCTGATATACACATGGGGATCACACCACTTTAGAACACTCCGCAGGAGATAAACCACATGCTTCGCCTCAATATAATATTTTTGTATGCCTTCCACCGTCATAAACTGTTCGCATTCACTTAGTTTTCCTGAGTCTGAACTCATACCGCAACATGGAATTTACTTCAGCCACAACCGGAAACATGAACAGATCCTTCGCACACCCATAACTTGGGGCTATACCTCAAATTATGACGGAATCAAATACTTAATAGTTCATCTATCATCCAGCAAACATTCCTCATTACTTCCAAGTCATATAGATACACCTCGCAGTACTAACATGCTTATCATATGGCTATCTAGACGTCACTTCCACTAATAGGGATAACACCGAACATATAAGTTTAAAATACTTACTCACACAGTCAGCACCTCGGTGCTTAAGCCATAGGTAGAGATCCGGCCTCAAGTCCTTCAAACTGGCCCAACGTCAAACTCACAAAGATCATATCACCCCCTCGATAGGGGAATCACAAGCCATTAAGTCACATATGATACTGAGCTCTCATACGCGCATGCGAACTCGTGGAAGGAATTTCAAGAGTTACCTTTCAATTTGAATCAAGGACGCACGATAAGAATTCAAGAATGTGAAGTTTTCCTAAATGTTATGCAGCCTCTCGAGGATAAGTACATACTTCTCCGTACCGATCCCCGAGACTCTATTAAACCTGCTCATAACTCGTGAGACCTAGTAACCTAGGCTCTGATACCAACTTGAATGGGACCTAAACCTGGACACGGTCATGATGGCACATCTCACGGGGACAAGGCTAGCTAACCAAACCCAATTCATCATTTTGAAAAATTAAACAGTTCATAAGCAGTTTAAATATGATTTAATGATAATAATAATTAGCGAAAATTTAAATATGATTTATTGATAATAATAATTGGCGAAAGTATAACCCAACACAGCCCAAACCGAGGTGTCACAAGTTACGAGCATCTATTAGAGTTTGAATACAACTATAAAGTCTAAAATATACAAAATAGGACTGATAACAAGAGAAGAAAAATGCAGTACTGCGAACGTTGGCAGTCACCTCACTAAACTCCGATAACTTAGCCGCCGATCAGCTCAAGACCCGCTATCGGGGGAACGAATACCTGCAACTCCACGCGAGGTACAGGGAGTAAAGTGAGTACTCCAACTCAGTGAGTAATAAAGGTAAATAATAGCTGAGCAGTAAGAAATTCACGGAAGGTAAATAATCATGTTGTATAGAAACATTATAAAACCCCTTGAGAAAAGCAATGAATCTATGAAATCTTTAGAAAACGCCTTAACCCAGTTTAAATCTCTTTTGAAAATGACATTTTCAAATAGTTATGCAAATGAATGCAAACAATTTGAGCTGATAAGCATAGAGATCCGGCCCTCAGGTGCAACACCCGCTCAACAGAAAATGCCAGGCAATCAGGTAGATATCACATGAAATAGCACAACAACACATAATGGCAGACAAATAAACAAGTAAACACATAAAACAATACCGGTACCGCTGCTGCATACAACCCGATCCATATACCGCTGCGGTATATAGCCCGATCCATTATCATCGACGGCACTTCCTAGGGGTGTGCAGACTCTGCGAGGGGCCCCTTATGGCCCAAGCCATCCCGTGGCCTACATATCTCAGGCCCTCGGCCTCATAATCAAATCAGTATCTCACTATTGCAGCGTGCAGCTCGATCCAAAAGTATCCTCACAACACAGGCCTTCGGCCTTACTTAGTCAAAAATCACATAAGCCCCTCGGGCAATAGTAAAACATGATGCTCAACCCAAAAATATTGTTGGAAATATCATTTCAAGTGTCAAGCAAAGTAAACTTGGCTGAGTTTCAAAAACAGTGGAAAATATATGACTGAGTTCAAGTAAAAATCAAAATAGTGAGGAATACGAACAATCATTCCCCGAAAGGGTTCAAATAGCTGGCATGAATCGCAATTATGTTAATCAGCCCAAGTCATAATGGCAATAAATAAGTTTTAGCCAAATACACGGTAAAATCATCAATTAGGATCGACCAAGTAACAATCCCCAATGGTTCTCTACCCCACGCTCGCTATCCGACGTGTAAGTCACCTCAATATAGCACTACGATATGCAATCCGGGGTTTCAAACCCTCAGAACATCATTTACAGTTATTACTCACCTCAAACCGGCGAAATCTCTAGCTGCGATGCCTTTGCCCCTCAAGTCGGCCTCTATGCGCATCGAATCTATCTAAAATCAGAGTGAATACATCACAATATGCTAAAAGGAACAAAACCCAGGCAAAAACAATCAATAATGGGCATAAATCCTTAAATTACCAAAACCCGAGCCCCGAGCCCACTTCTCAAAACTCAAAATTTTTTACATCAACGGGTTCCCTATCTCGCCACGAATCTATGCATATAAAGAATACCAAAATCGGAGTCCAAATGACCCCTCAAATTCCAATTTAAAATCTCAAAATCCCAAGACCTAATTTTTCCATTTTTGGCTAAATTTCCATGAATATCTAGGTGGATTTCACAATAAAACGGTTTTTAAGTTCATAAATCTTACCTCCAGTCGATTGCCCTCAAATTCCTCTTCAGTTTCCTTCAAAAGCTCTTCAAAAACTGCCAATAATAGAGTGAAAATGAGCTCCAACCCGCGGATGAGATGTTTATAACCCTTCTGTCCAGCACTTAAAAGTTCTTCTTCGCGAACGCGGTCAAAGCCTCGCGTTCGCAAAGCACAAAAATTCCATTGACCAAAATTCTCCAATGTGAACGCGACAACCATCTCGCAAACGCGTAGCTTTACCCAAGTAACCCTCCGTCAATGCGACCCTACTCATGCGAACGCGAAGCACAAACTTCACTTCCAATCCACCTGACCCAATTCCTTTTATGCGAACGCGAATACAATCATGCGAACGCAATGCCTTGCCTCTTCCAAACTATGTGAACACGAAGATCTATCTCACAGCGTTATGTGAACGTGATGCTTAAACAAGAACGCGAACGCGAAGGCTTAAATTCTTGCCTTCTAAATTCCTCCTACGCGAATGCGAAGAGATAAATCTCTACAACACCGGAAATAAAAATCTGCAACTCTAAAACTTAGAAAATGGTCTGATTGACCACCCGAGTCCCCCGGAACCTCAACCAAGCCACCAACATATCCCATCACATCATTCAAACTTGTTCCAATCATCAAAATACCTTAAAGAACATCGAAACTATCAAATTGAATCGAATCAAGCCTAAGTTCTTCTAAAA
Organism: Nicotiana benthamiana; assembly: GCA_034376525.1. Classification (NCBI taxonomy): domain Eukaryota; kingdom Viridiplantae; phylum Streptophyta; class Magnoliopsida; order Solanales; family Solanaceae; genus Nicotiana; species Nicotiana benthamiana. The sequence continues at coordinate 55,641,514 of CM067339.1, read as the reverse complement.
CTTCCGAAACACGCATTTGATAAAAAACCCAACTAAATCACCTCCGAATGACCTGAAATTTTGCACACGCATCCCAAATCACCTAAAGAAGATACTATAACTCTCAGAATTCCATTCCGACCCTCGGATCAAAATCTCACCTAACAACCGAAAATCACCAAAATACTAACTTCGCCAAAATAAGCTAATTTCTACACTAGACCTCCAAAACCACTTCTAATCATGCTCCTAAGTCGCAAATCATATAAGGAAGCTAGCCAAATCAGAAAAATTCTGATCCGAGCTCGTATACAAATAAGTCAACTCTTGGTCAAACCTTTCAAATTCAAAGCTTTCATTTGAGACTGTTCTTTCAAATTAATTCCAAATTTTCCTGAAAACCCAAAACCAACGACGTACAACAGCCATAATATACCACGGGCCTAATCATGCCCGAGAACTGGCGATCTAAGTGCAAAAGCTCAAAACGACCGGTCGAGTCGTTACATAAATTGTTGTAGTTGCTCGAGAGAGAGAATTACGACATCTAAAGTGCTCACGATCAGTAGAGAATACGTTGGCGAAAATTGTAGGAAACATAGCTAGAAGGATTTCGATAATTGGAAAAATCATAACTCTAGACCTCCTTAATTTAATCTCCAACCCTTGGTCTAGTTAGTTGATAATTTTACCGTTTTCTAGTATTTGCTAGTTAATTAGTTAGAAATATAAATCTCAATCTTTATAATTTAGAAAATTGTTCAATCTTGTCTTATTAGTGATATTGAATAGATACAGCTAAGCCTTAGTTCTCTGTGGGATTTGACTCCGAACTTTTAGAGCAGATTATATTTGCAGCGACCACTTATCCTTTTTAGGACTAGAGTTGGGCGTGATCACTATTTAACATAAACTCGCTCATATTTGTAAAATCATAAAATACATTGGATCGTTACTTGAGTGTAATTCCCGGTGCATTCATACTTGTAACCATTAATCATTTTACTTACTTTCTAGGTTGGTTTACATTTCCGCAATTTGATATAAAATATTCTAAAACCAAATTCTTAGTGTTTGGCATTGCACAATAAGCGATAATTCTCTTACATTCCTAATCGCCTACACATTATTCTCCGTGGGGTTCGACCTCGACTCATAGTTGGGTAAATTATATTGCATGCGATCGTGTCCATTTACTTTTTAATAGTGGATTTGAACGTCATCAATAATCTTTTTTAGCTTACATGGTTTTATCAAATTAGAAAAGAAAGAAAAGTTATGAAAAGAAGAATATAATTATGGTTATAACTTTTAAATTCATATATATGCAACTGGCCATTTGATTTTCCAATTAAGTTTTGGCAAGTGGTAGGGTACAGGGCAGGCAGGAAGACAGTGGAAGAAAGGAAAAAGGAAGGGCGTGGTATAGTGTATGTATTTTCTGTTTATTTTGTCTTTTACATCCTTCAATCTAATTTATATAAGACTTTGCATCTAAAAACTTCCCAAATTTTTTACTTCATAAGTAGTAGGAATACAAATTTAATAACTACAAATATTTTTCCGTAAATTTTATTTCCTAACACTAATCTTTGTTTATGATATTATACTTATCTCTATTATCCTTATTTTTAGGATAAAAATCATTTTAATATATTTATTATTAATGTAAAATATTATAATTTAACTATCTGCCCTTAATAATGTAACAATTCTTGGTTTTGTTAAAAATAAATATTATAATTATAAACTAAAGTACTAAAAAAGAAGAGATAAGAATAGATAAGAGATGTAGATAAGAGGGGACTATTCTTCTTATTTCAAGTGTATCAGCCATGAGCCAAAGTGCTCTATTTATAGTTACAAAGGTTCATCCTCAAAAATAAAAAATGAACTTACATATTAAATAGATACATATCAATATAAGTGATTTATGTATGTGATGTAAGAATTAAATAGACAACCAATTTAGTTCAATGTATTAATAAACACTCCCCTTGGATGTACATTTAAAAGATAATGTGCCTCGTTAAAACCTTATTTGGAAAAATTTTTAGTGAAGGAAAAGAAGTACACATATATTGTAATACACATTACATACTGCCTCATTAAAAACCTTGCCAGTAAAACCCAGTGGGATAAAACCTTAGCTAAGAGAAAAAGAGTGCAGGGCTTATGTGCTTCCCCCCAATGAAAATATCGCCTTATTTCATGGAGACGACAAATTCCAAGCTTGTATAATAACTTCTATAATGTTGAGATCGGTAATTCCTTAGTGAATTATTCTACTAAATTATCACTTGGACGAATTTTATTGAGCATCTATTTCATTATTCTGTTGAAGCTCGTCTCTGCAAAAGAATTTTGGCGAAATGTGCTTTATTTTGTCTTCTTCGATATATCTTTCTTTCAATTGAGATATGCAAGCATCATTGTCTTCAATATTATTGGAATCTTCTTTTATAAAATAAAATCACGCATCTCATTCATGTTGAATCGCTTAATTTATAAGTTGTTAATATCTTGGTATGAAGAACGAATTTCATGTTATGCCCTGCATTTGCATAACCAACAAATTTTTGACAATATTTGTTAAAATAAATAATCTATCAGTAATAGTAATTGCATTTCTGCGTCTTCATATCCAAGTAAACTTAAATATTACTAGTATAATGTTATACTCAAGGTTCTAGGAAGAAACATAAGTGCACACGTTGCACTAAGACACAAAAATCAATTATATGTCATACAAGGATTGCTTAAGCTTTATTTAACAGATTTTTTTTATTTTTTGGGAACCTCTATATGATTCTGAACAATTTAAATCATTAAAGGACTTTCATTATACGCATATCAAGTTTTTTCATGTATTACAAAAAAATCTTGTGCCACAAATCGTCTTATGTCTATCAACTTGATTTTTCATATCATTTTTTGCACAATGGACTATTCGTTCAACCTCATAATTTTTCAGGTGAAGTCAAATTTTTATTGCGCATTTTCATTTGACCAATCATTTATCTGTCCAAATTCCATGACAGATTTGATATCAAAATCCTCGTTAATATTAATAATATTGAGTGTCACATTACATCAACAATCCTTAACGATCATTTTACATTGGTTCCACAATCACTCAATAAAGACATAGCTTATTGAAATTTCATTATTTTCACGTACTTGAGCCTTTCACATGAGGACTTCTAAAGTGTAATATTGTGGTACTCTTAAATGTGCTCTTAATCTTATTAATTGAGCCACTAACCTCACAAAGGTCAAATTGCGGGATGATAACAAGCATACGTATGACCATATTATAGGTGCATTTATCAAAATCATATAGTATCCGAATGGTACATTGAAGTTGTATGTGCCCACATATATCATCATGTATATGTTTCAATAATATAAGTGATTCAATCATAATTTTATTTGTTTATGATTTAATAATTCATTTGCCTTGAGAACATACAACACAAGAGAATTTCTTAGTTTGAATAATCTTATGGTTCTTCAATAAATGCCATGTGAATTCTCAATTATTTCGTGAATCATATTATAACCGGGATGGCCCAACCAGTCATGCAAAATAATAAAATTATTAGTAAATTCCTAATTTTCTATGGCATGTGATTCGACTATCAATACTTGATAGTACAATCTGCAGAAAAACGAATAATATTTCATATTCATATTTGTTACCAGCCATATGGCGAATATCTCCGTCAAGAAGAAAGTCATTATCATTATTGTCATTTTCAAAATTATTATAATCAATACCTATTTCTTGCTTTACTTTTTCCATTTAATAATTTTTCATAAGGCCTGGCAAAGTATTTTTGACGTAAGATAGGTATGCGACCAATAACGTATTCATGCGGCCATATAATAATATTTATCTTTTTTATTTCTCTCAAACCTATTTAGAGGTGAGTAGTAAGATTTCAACAATCATGAGTGTGTTCATAAGTTTATTTCATACGGCCACATTCACTTCTAATATGTATCATAATTATCTGAAGACGCCTTATGACTTCTCAATATAAGCATGTTATTTTACCTCAACATCATTTTGATAGGTCAATTATCCATCTATTTTGCTTTTCTTTCTTTTTGATGGAGGATTGATAAAGCTTGGAAAAATATTCAAGCGTACGTCATTTACGTACCCAATGCCCATTCATACCAAATCAATGACAAATATTACCTTCATTTTGAAGGATTATTTTGAGAACCCTTATTGTTCTCGTATTTATAAATACAATCATGATGACGATTATTATTTCGTCCCTTGACACTCCCACATACATTCATACGGTCCTGATAATTATTTAGTCTTCTTTTGGACCTTGATCTATTGCTATCACATTCACTTCAAGGAATGGAGTAGATCTAGAGGGACGAGCTTCATTAAAAGCATATTATTTTGCCTCAATCGTCATTATATCCTTAATGTGGTGCATCGGTACTCAAACCCAATGTCTTGCCCTTATAACGACATGTTAAGCCATAATGCATTAGGACTCAAACCCAATGTCTTATTATCATGATGCACCAATATACAAATCTGGTGTTTGAACACCTCTTCCGAAATATTGCTACTTCTGAAGTGAATTTGAGGCATATAACATAGAAAATAATTCTCTTACATGTCTTCATCAATAATAAATTTTGCATTTGAAAATATTACCACTTTTAATGATCATAACAATCAATCATAACTAACAATATTTTGAACGAATTATCACTTAATTTAGCAGTTATAAGCATAAATATTTAGTCATAGTAAGCCTTTATGAAAATATTAACTATCACTCTAATGGTTGTATATTTCTTACAATTCGGTAAGCAAATAAAAGAAAACTATGTATAATGCACCATTAGATTGATATATAATGAAAATACATCTAATATTGATAACCAAATAAATATGATGATCTTCACTCCTTTAATAAGATATAATAACATGCATGAAAGATGGTCAACATGCAGTTAATCTACCAACATAATTTTTTTTTATCATTTATAATGCACAATACAAAATTATAGTAGAAAAATACCAACAAGAGACTGAATTTATATAATCCTTCGCATGGTAGTTTGCCTTCAACGAGTTGATTAGAAAGCATTTGGGGTTGAACTAGTATTTTTATGAACATATTAAATCCATGTAACCTACTTTAACAAACTGGTCTAGGAAATAATTATTCTGGAGAAATCAAATCCATGCAAGCTACTATAACAACCACTGTCATTAGTATTTTTCATGCTCACGTCTTGAGGATTCAAGATATAGTTAAAATCCAAATCTGATATGTAGTAGAATATGACCATAATGATATTTCCGTATTTCACAAACTAAACTAAAGTAAAATAGTTTGGGAGACATACCTCATTTTATTTATTGCACAATCAAAAATAAAAAGCAAATTGAATCCTTCAACCCCAGATTTTGATTCATTCTGAGGTTATTGCATCTTCCGATTCAATAGTATAGAGGACAGAGACCTAGTCATTCAATCTGGACCTTATTCATACATGAGTAAACCTATGATATTGAAGCCTTGGGAAATTGACTTCTCTTTTCAGAATGATATACTGAGTACTATCCCTGTATGGATTCGATTTCCTGGACTACCGGTGGGCTATTGGTCTATTGAAGCATTGAGTAAAATGGCTAGTGCAGTGGGTAAACCATTGTACACAGACAAGTTCACAACTCACTATGAGAAAATTTCTTTTGCTCGTGTTCTAGTGGAGGTTGATGCTGCCCATCCTCTCCCTGATCAGCTAGAGATTGAGACTCCATTTGGTCCTGAGATTTAGTTGATTGAATATGATTGGAAGCCTAGTTTCTGCAATCACTATCTGAAATTTGGACATGATTCTATTGATTGTTGGTATAATGCTAACAATGGTGTAGAGCAGGAAATGGGGGAAGAGGGTAAGACAAGGAGACAGAGGACCAGATTGAAAAAGCAGGCAAAAGTTACTAAGCAAGAGTGGCTTGTTAAACAGCCTCTAGCTAGTACAGATTCACAGGAAACTTGCCAGTTCAACCAAAACATAACAAGGAGAATGAGAGGTTGGGGAATAACACTGCTTGTATGGTTATTACTCAACAGAATGCACAGCAAGGCCCTGACATTCAGGAAAGGAATGAGATAGTAATCAAGGAACCCAATGGCAACAGTGAAGTTATGGTAGACAAATGCAATAAGGGTAAGGCTATTATTGATGTATTAGATGCTGGCAGAAGGGGCCAACAGATTGATCCTGGGCCTTCTCAGAACCTATTTCCTAATGTTCTATGATTATTGTCACTTAGAACATTAGGGGGCTAAACCTAGCCCATAAGCAGAAAGAGTTGAAAACCTTTCTTGTTGTAAATAAAGTAGATGTTATGGGATGTCTTGAGACTAGAGTGAAGGAACATAAAGCAAAGAAGATTCAAGATAAGATTGCAAAGGGATGGAAGGCCCAATGCAACTATTCTAAGGCTGTAAATGGGAGGATATGGCTACTCTGGAAACCTCACATCCAGGTTCAATTTCATGTGTGACTGAGCAGTTTATTCAGTTTTTCTTAGAAGACCCTAAAAGTCAAATCAAAACTCATTTAAGTGTCATCTATGCTCATAATACTGCAAGCCTAAGAGACCAACCGTGGAGTGATCTGAGGAAAGTATATGTACCCAGTCAAGACTCTTGGTTGTTGAGTGGGGATTTTAACTCTGTCTTATGCTCTGAAGATAGAATTGGATCTCATGTTACTGATACTGAAGTTAAAGGCTTTAAAGATGCCATTGCTGACCTTCAACTCACTCCTCTTAGAGTTAAAGGGTGGCATTACACTTGGACTAACAAGGAGAGTACTACCACTAGGGTCTATAGCAAGATTGATTGGGCATTGGGCAACTTCCAGTGGATACAGCAATATGGACACCTAGAAGCCGACTTCATGAATCCATCAGTTTCTGTTCATTCTCCTGTTCTTATCAAATTTGGAGTCAAAAACTTCTGCATCCTAAGCCTTTCAGACTTTATCTTACTATTATGGAGAGTCCTCAGTTTCAAACCATACTACAACAGGTCTGGAGACAAGAATGTGAAGGAACACCTATGCAGCAGATATGGAATAAATTGAAGACCATGAAACAACAATTAAAGGAGACAAATGTTCGTATGGCTTCATACAAGCAGAAACTTGTCCAGGCTAGGGAGACACTGGATATTTTCCAGACTCAGTTGCAACACTGTCCACTATCACAACCTCTGTTTACTGAGGAAAAAGCAGCATTGGAAGAAATTGAGAAATGGAGATGTGTGGAGGAACAAATTATGAGAGAGAAATCCAAGGCTTGCTGGATTGATTGTGGTGATGCCAATACAAAATATTTCCATGCCCAGTGGAATATCAGAACATGCCAGAATAGCATAACTTCTATTTACACTGATACAGGTCTGAAACTCACAGATCCCTTAGCTGTGGAGCAGGAGTTTATAAAGGTTTTCCAATCATTGAAGGGGGAATGTGCTGATGAGCTGGCTTGTGTCAACACTGCTGTTATTAAAGAAGGAAAATGTCTAACTTTATCACAGCAAAGAATGCTAATTCAGGAGGTGACTTTGGAAGAAATTACAGAAGCACTAAAAGAGATGCCAAAGGACAAAGCACCAGGTGTGGATGGATTCCCTGTGGAATTCTATACTAGAAACTGGGAGATAGTAAAGGATGATATACTAGCTGCTACAAAGGACTTCTTCTCCACATGCAAAATGCCTCACATGATCAATACCACTACTATTGCACTTGTTCCTAAAGTCAGAGCTCCTACAAGTGTTAAAGACTATAGACCTATAGCTTGTTGTACTATCGTGTATAAAATCATCTCCAAAGTTATTACTAGAAGAATGAAAGCTGTGATTGGTGAATTAGTTGGGCAAGCTCAGTCAGCTTTTATTGAAGGGAGAAGCATTGTTGATAACATTCTGCATAGTCATGAAATCTTCAAAGGTTATTCAAGAAAAGGAGTTTCCCCCAGATGTGTCTTGAAGGTGGATTTGAGGAAGGCTTATGATACTCTGGAATGGAGTTTTCTTAATAGATTCTTATTGACCTTGGGTTCTCTGCTAAATTTATTCACCGGATAATGTCATGTATCACTTCTGTTTCTTACTCCCTAGTACTGAATGGTGGATTAACAAAGCCCTTCACTGCCAAGAGAGGTATTAGACAGGGTGATCCTATGTCACCATATCTATTTGTGCTGGCTATGGAATACTTGAATAGGATACTGGGACAGTTGCACAAGAATGGGGATTTCAATTTCCACCCCAAATGCAGAAAGCTTAACTGTACTCATGTCTGTTTTGCTGATGATCACCTTATGTTCTGTCGAGCTGATCTTGTTTCCATCCAGATTTTACAGGAGGCTTTCCTTAAGTTCTTTGAAGCTTATGGATTACAAGCTAATATTAGCAAAAGTGCAATATACTTGGCTGGAGTGCAGCAGAGTACCAGAGAAGAAATCATGGAGACATTGGGGTTCACTGAGGGCCATCTTCCATTCAAATACTTGGGGATACCTCTTGATTCCAAAAAACTTGCCATCCATCACTACTTGCCTTTGATAGAGAAGATTACAGCTAAGATTACATGCTGGTCAGCTAAACTGCTCTCTTATGCAGGGAGATGTCAACGGATCAAAGCTGTCATTTTTGGTATTCAAACATACTGGGCTCAAGTTTTCATTCTGCCAAAAAAAGTGTTGAAAGCCATTGAAGCAATCTGCAGAACCTTTTTGCGGACTGGAACTGCTCATCTCTCTAAAAGAGCTCTAGTTGCTTGGGAAATGGCTTGCAGACCACTTACAGCTGGAGGGCTTAACATATTAGATATGACTGTGTGGAATAAAGCAGCTATTACTAAGCACTCTGGGATTTAGCCAGAAAGAAAGACTGTATTTGGATTAAATGGGTGCACTGTTACTACATCAAGCAGGGTGACATTGTAACAATGACCATTCCTAAGTCAGCTTCTTGGGTTGTTAGAAAAATACTGGACGGTAGAGCTGCTATCATGGGGAATCAGGTGCTCCAGGGGGATCTGCTTAGCAGATTGAAAGGAGTATGCAAACTGGATAAATTCCAGATTCAGCAACTATATCTCACAATGATTCCCAGCTTCAGCAAGGTTGAATGGAAGAATCTGATGATGACTGCAAATGTTCAACCTCGGCATAAATTCACTGTGTGGTTAGCTGCACAGCAAAGGCTTCCAACAGTAGAAAAATTGCAGAAATTTGGCATACAAGTTCCTGTAACTTGTGCGTTCTGTAATCAGAATGCTGAAGTGTTTAATCATTTGTTCTTTGAGTGTTCTATCACTAGAAGATTGTGGTCCAGACTCTGTGTTTGGCTGGGGCACCACAGATATGTTGGTAATTGGGAAACAGAGCTGCAATGGATTTGCAGGAAAGCAAGGAGCAGAATGGGGCACAATGTTATAACAGCCTCTGTTTTTGTCAATACTATTGCACTTATCTGGAGGGAGAGGAATAACATCAAATTTGACGGGAAAGTATATGTGGAAGATTAGATATGCAGAGAAATCGCACTACTTATTCATATTCGTGGCAGGAACTGTAGTCGATGGCAAAATGGCTTGCGGCAACTTAATAGTTTTCCATAGTTATAGTCTAATTAGATATCCCTATATTGAGTTGTGATTAGTGCTTATTGGTAGTTGTCTTAGTATAGATGATTGTCTGTAAATGAGTAGCAGCTAGTCCAAGCTACTACTATAGAACTTTACCTTGTACATACCTTTGATATTAATGAAATATAACAGTTATACTAAAAAAAAACACTATTCTTGTATATAAATTCTATGAGGCACATTAATTGCCTGTGAAAAAGTTGTTAATTGAACATTTAAATGCAAAACAGTACTTCAAATAATAATTCGTAAAGGAGTTGCTTATTTCATTCTCAGTTGGTTAGAACCTCGTACTGATAATGTGTTATAAAATAAATATTATACTCATAAACTAAAGCACCAAAAGAGAAGAGACAAGAATAGATAAGAAATATAGAGAAACGGAAACTATTATTCTTATTTCAAGTTTATCAACCATGAGCCAAAGTGCTCTATTTATAGTTACAATGGTTCATCCTAAAAAACAAAGAATGAACTTATATATTAAATAGATACATATCAATATAACTGATTTATGTATGTGATATAAGAATTAAATGGACAACCACTTTATTCAATGTATTTATAACAGGTTTAACTTTTTTCTTTCATAATTTCTGTTAAATCTAACCACCAGAATTTGTTAAATATTTGACATGGATCAAAAGCAATCACTTGTATTAAACTTAAAGTATCAAAATTATTCAGTACTATATTTAAGGGGCTATTTTAAACTATTCTCAAACCTAAGGACTAGTTTAATCATTTTCTCCTTAATAGAGTTGCCCTCCATTTTTATCAAATGGGCCTCTCGGGCTTTCTAGTCTCAACCGCAAAGCTTATGCCAATGGCGCGAGGCTTGTTGGTTTCTCCACAGACTATAACCTCTTCACAGTTACTCTTAACTTCCATTTCTGAAGCTTCACGCTTAACAAAATTCCTAAATTACCCTTCTTCATCTTCCAGTACTCACCTCCGTTTCTCTCTTTCCACTCCCTCTTCTTCTCGCTTTCTGCGTAGTTGTTGCACTCACCGCCAAGAAAGTGTACCAATCGACATGTCAGCATACTCGGATACATTTGCAAAACGTATGGCTATGGCTGGTCTCAAACCTCATCATCGTATTGGTCAGTTCTGCCCCCCTCCATTCCTTCCCTTTTTACTTTGTGGGTATTTTGAAAGAATAGGCTAAAGTTGGAAAAATGCAACTTTATATATTTTTCCTTTTAGTCTGTCTAAAAAGAATGTCATATTTAGATATAATTTAACTCTAAAATTCTCATTTTACCCTTAATCATATAATTTAGCAAAATGCAAACTCCCCTAAACTTGGCATGTATTATTAGTTACGTGCTTGAATTATCTATGATCTTAATTATCCCATATATTTGGTTATTTATAGGTTATTCCATAGTTGTTACCTCTTTGGACGAAAGTGGCATGCATATTCTTGCGACTTGTATTTTTCTGTCTATGTGGCATTCTTTTTAAAAATAAAATATACTATTTCTTTTTTACTTTTTTAAGTATGTTACTTTTTTAGATAATTTTTTCCAAATAAAATTTATAATAGAACCTGGCTAGAACTACATTGTTTAGGCTAATTTTTTATTTGGCAAATAATAATAACTTTACTTATTCTTTTTGAACTTGACCTAAAAATAAAAATTTATACAATTGAAATAAATAGTCAAGACATCTAAAAAATTATAAAAAATACATAGTTTGAACTTTATTATTTTTGCTATAATTTTTTATATAGCTCTAAATTATGGTGCGTCAAATTATATTTTTTACAGATTTTACTTGAAAAAGTAAGAATAAACAGTTGAAATAAATAACCATTGCATCAAAAGAAGAAATAAAAAAAGTATACAATTGCAAGTTTATTATTTTGGCTTTAATTTTTTTTATTTGGTAAAAAATAATCGAGTTGCAGCCAATTTTTTTTTTTTGAATCCACTAGGCAAGCGCCTAGGGTTGATTTTTTTATTAATAACCGAAAAAAAAGAAAATACAACAAATAGAAAAAGTACAAATAAGGGGTACAATAGCACATGTATTGTTACCATATAACACAACCAGGCTACCCTTATTGTACTAATCCTATCGAGGCATAAAATAACCTCAATAGCAAGCAAAAAGAAAGAACTTGCTAAGACTAAATGTTCAGTGATCATCACAGAGTTTATAGCATACTCTGTGATGATATTACAGATGATAATACTTTTTTTTGGGTAATCAGTATATCCATTAATATCAAAAAAATATTTATAAGTTGAAGCTTTAGTAAGAGTTTGGACTACTCATACTCATTTACATCAATCTTCTATTCTAAATTCTATTATTGCCTCTAGTTACAACTTAGTGTAGGAACAACTAGTAACCTATAGCAACCAAGAAAACTAAGGAAACTTATTTATTTTGCCCAAGCCATCTTGCCAACGCCTGCAATTTCTGCCTCGGATATGGATGGACAGGGCTATTTCTCTGCACAGTTGAGACTCTTCATATTTTTTCATGTCAAATCTAATGCTATTCCTTTCTCGCCAGATAAGTGCAACTGTGTTGATGAAGGCACACGCTGTTATACTGTTAAGCACCACTCTACTCTTAGCCTTTCTGCAAACCCATTGCAATTCTGCTTCCCAATCTCCAACTGCCCTGTTATGTCCCAACCAGATGCATAACCTATTCCACAGACCCTTTGTAACTGAGCAGTCAAAGAACAGATGGTTAAAAGTTTCAGTACTTTGATCACAAAACACACAATTGCCAGGAACTTGGATGCCAATTTTCAGTAATCTGTCTACTGTAGGTAGCCTCTGTTGAGCAGCTAGCCAGACAGTAAACCTGTGTCTAGGTTGAGCATGTGTAAGCAGCATCAGGTTCTTCCATGTAACCTTACTGAAAGTAGGAACCAATGCCAGATATAGTTTCTGAATATGGAATTGTTCTAGTTTGCAAAAGCTTTGCAATCTACTGATCAGGCTACCTTGAATCAATTGAATCCCCATAATGTCCTCTCTTCTGTCCATTATTTTCTTTACAACCCAGGAGGCTGCCTTAGGTATGGACATTGTTTCAATGTCCAGCTTCTTGATATAGTAGCTATGTACCCATCTTATCCACAAGCAATCCTTCTTCTTAGCCAAATTCCAGAGCTGCTTGCTAATTGGTGCCTTATTCCATAGTGTCATGTCTAGGATATTAAGTCCACCAGCAGTGATAGGCCTACAAACTCTGTCAGCCACTAGGGCCTTTCTGGACAGATTGACACTCCCTGTCCACAGAAAGGTTCTGCAAATTTTGTCAATGATTTTCAATACAGATGATAATACTTATAAAAAGGTAAAATAATACAATGTAACAAATTGAGTCTTTGTCTTCTTTGTTGAAACTTGTGCATTCTCCAATTTGTAGCTCTTTTGCTTTTTCTTCCGCTTTCTTCAAATAATTTTCAAACTTTATCATTTCTTTTTGGATTTATTTGACCTTGCGGAAGTGGTAGGGGCACTCGCCTTTTGCTTTGCATTTTTCATTGGTGGTTTCCTAAGGGCAACATCTTGTGTTGTTTTTCCATCGTAATTGTTTAGTCTGCCATCCCAGCTTCTATCCCTTGTTCTAGTTTTCCCATTTTTTCCGCTATGCAATGGCGACAAATCGCCTTTCCTCGCTGCCGTTGCCCGGAGTTGATTTAGAGTAATATCTTCCTCACCTTCTTCATAAACATCTCTGCCTAAATTCATAGGTTTTGGAATTTCTTGAGGAAAATTTTGTGATACCAAAGTGTTATCCGCTTTAGTGACCAAGACTGCGTTTGTTTGATTTTTGTTATTGGTGTTGGTCATTCTTCCAGTGCTAGCAACATTAGGTGCAATTAAATTTTTGAAAGGTGTGGGATTTACCAACGCATCAAGTAACATTCTGTCATCCAAGGAGATTGTTGGTACACTTATTAGAGCAGTTGTAAGTGCATTTTCATTCACCTGCTGTCCACGTTGAGCAGTAAAAACAGATGAAGTGAATTGCTGCTGCTGCCCAAAATTCGTTGCTACTGCCTCTCCTATCAGCGTCGTTTTAGTTGTGGTTATTTCTCCATGTTGCTGCCTTGAGCTAGGAATAAAATCTGGAGCATTGAGCCTGCTTCCAGATCCTATCTTAGCGTAGTTACCTCCTTTTGGAATTGGAGATACTACTAATGGTATCTCTTCATCACCACTACATTTCTCACCATCATTTGAAGAGTCATCCACAAAATCAATTCCAAAATCGTCTTCATCAACGAATTCTCGTTGTTGAATCCATATCTTGGAATTTATTGCTGGCTCCCTCACATTTTCTTTGATAATATCATTATCGTCTTCGTCATCCTCTTCATGTTGCTGTAACCAAAATTTGGATTTGTTCTCCTTTTCCTTCACAATCACACGCCCCACGTGGCCCACCTCCTTTTCCTTAAATTGTTGCACGCCATGTGTAGTGGCAGAAGCTTTTTCCAATAGCAGTAGCTTTTTTTGTTGTACTTCGTGTGTAGTAGCAATAGGAGAAGCATTTTGCACTCCATCATTTGAAACTGTAGGAATCGTATTATTAATTCTTTTCAGTGGACCCTTTTGAAACTGTGCGTTACATCCTGTAGCCGCGAGTGCCTCATTCAAATGGCTCGTTGAAACAACTGCAAAATGCTTCTTTTTTTCAAAATAAGCTTGGACCGCATCATGGCCCTCATTTTTGTCAACTTTTTCGGCCAGCTTTTCTATTTTATCAAAATTTTCGGTCACATGTGGAACACTTTGTTCCTTGGCAACTTTTGCCTTCCTATTCTCTGCAGAATCATCAATCACCAAACATAAATGGCCCACTGACTTTTTATTTAATTGTTGCAAACCATTATTCCCATCTTTTGTTCCATGTGATCCCACCCCAAATGAATCTTTCATTACATTCAAATCATGGCCCGCATGGACTACACTTTGTTGCAAATTTTCGGAATTTTGTACATAAACCTGGTCGTTGCACTCTTTCCTTAACAAATAAGGCACACGGCCCACAGGCATGTTTATGCCACTTTTGCCCATTTTCTTTTGCTTTTCCTCAATCACTTGGCCAAGATGGCCCACTCCCTTTTCCATTTGCTGCACTTTAATAATGTTTTCATTCCCATTATGTCCAATTTTGCCCACAGAATAATTTTGGACATCCTTTCCAGCTGTAGCGTCCGTTTGGTCTTTATTCACACGATCATCCGTTGCATTTTTTATGCTTTCCTTCACAAAAGCTGAAGTAGATTCACGACCCCAATGTCCCATGTGCAGCATGCCATTTCTTTTTTTACCAAATGATCCCACATCAATAACATTGTCGCCAGCTTTTATTATGGGCATTGATATCTCATTTCTTCCGGTTGGGCCCACCGTATAATGAGGCATGTCAACAACTGCAATTTTATCACGTACAGTTGCTGCAGTGTCCAAAGTTGAAACATTAGCTACAGTATTGTCCATAGCAACATGATTGGATTCATTGTCATTTTTTTGATTCTCAATTTGATTTCCTTCACCATTTTGTGTAAACTGTTGCTGTTCGATCTTTTCTACATCAGCTTCCAGCTGCCCAGTTCTTGTTGTTGCTCCTTTTGAGACTACACCAGTTGATAAAATAGCTCCTTCGATTTGTAGAGGCTGCTGCTAACCCAGACTTTCTTTTGTAGTGCAATCTCTCCCAGTTGCATACTTCTTTTTGCATTAAGATATTCCCTTGCATCGCCTTGAAGCTGCTTAGTCATGGATGTATCGATCACAGGAAGATTACTCACATCTATCGTATCTTTTTCAACCCCTTCTTTGTCGGCTTGTCTCTTCAAAATTCGACGCGATTTTTCTTCATGTCCTTGATGTTTGCAGTATGTGCAAAATTTTGGGAGACTATCATATACAACAGCTTGTTCATGGACGACTGATTTTCTAGTAATTCTGTCCTTCATAACAATCTTGATTTTTCTTGGATGTTTGTCCATAAGATCCAGTATTACTTTAACCCTCGCCGCACTAGGTCGCGTTCTCTCCTTTGTTGCCTTATCCACAGCCAAAGGTTTACCCACAGCAGAAGCAATAGATAAAAGCGATCTTTTGGCAAAACAATTAGGAGGAAGGCATGGGAACGAGATCCATACGATAGCCATGGATGTTTCTTCCTTTGGACTGAAGTTTAGTGTCCATGGAAACATTCTAAAAAAGAATTCAGTCTCCTTTTGATTTCATATATCCAGTCGTCCTTTGATAAGAACTTAACAAAGTCATCATATAAATCAAAACGAACCAGGAGATGACGATATCCAACAAACCAATATTACATCGACCGTGAACATCGAATTGCACTGGAAAACTCTTTCTAATCTCTTGTAATTCTGGTTTTCCGTATGGAAACTTCACCACTACTGCATGATGAAGTCCTTCTTCTCTAGTAAATTCATTGACTTGGTCCATGGTGAACTCAATCGTTGGCTCCACATACACGACTGCTACATGCACTAATTCGAGCTTCGACGCGGCATATTGTTTTGGTTGAAGCTGGGCTGCGTATGATGGTTTGGGAATTGAATTTGTTGGCTGTTCAGTTGTGCTTTTGATTGTCTCTCCCACAGCCAAAGGCTGGGGAGAGATCACAGCAACCATGGCTACCAAGCTCAAGAAAAAGACTCCAAAATCTAGAGAGAGAAAGAAGAGAGAAGGGAAAGCTTTTGTTGGTACTCTAAAAAGAAAAGATGCCAATTCTTTTTCTATTTATTTGACTCGAAAATAAAAATGCACAATTAAAATAAATAGACATTATATATAAAGAAAAAAAGCAGGAAATATACACAATCGGTACTCCATTATTTTTGCTAAAAGTTTTTTATTTGGCTAAAATGATGCAGTTTCTATAAAACATTTTACAAATTCGGCCAAAAACAAAAAAAAAAGAAAGAAAATAAATATGTAGTTGGACAAATAGACATTATATCCTAGAAGAAATTAAAAGAATAAAAGTTAGAGTAAAGTACATATTGTATGTTAAGATTAAGCAAGAAGAAATACATAGTTGTAACAAATAAATCATTATATATGACTATATGACAATTAAAGTTAAACAAGAACCTATTTGGAAGCTGATTTTTCAATTTTTTTTCACTCCCACGCGCTTAAAAGAGAGTGCACTCACACCCTTTGCCACGTCAGCGTCCAGGGGGGTAATGACTCTCAAAAGGCCAATTTCAGTGGTAATTAAGACCACGAATAGTGTGTGCCAAGTTTTGTTTTTTTAGGTATTCCGCCTAAAAAGATCAGTCCCCATTGAAAGGCGTGTATTAAGTCCCCATCGAAAGGCATGTTGAAAATATAATTAAGTAAATAAAAATAGACCCTCTCTAACAGCTTAAGCTTTTACACGAGATATGACGATGAAGTTCAACATGGTATCAGATCCTCATTGCAATCTGTTATCAAAAAGAAATTTTATGTTTCTATTAACAAAAAGAATTTTCACATCCATGTTTAATAAAAAAATCAAGGTTGTACATGGGAGGCCTGCAGGCGTAATTAATTCAGGCGTAATTAATTCAATTAACGTGTGTTGTCATTAACAATTGAAGCTTTTATATCAGAGTGTGACATAATTTAACAGTGGTTTAGATTGTTGGTTCCTTATATGCTTGGACAATCCTCACTGGCTCACTTCATACGCTAGTATTTGGGTTACGTTAGTTTCATTTTCTTTACACGGTTCTGGCTCATCCCTATTCTTGTTTTACCAAATGGTGGACCCTCATGTTATATTATGTATGCTCCAATCGATCTAGCATTGGGTGGGCCGCAGGTGCTAGAGTTCCACATTGATTGAGGATATGGTTTACTGTTTAGTTATATGCTTGGACATTTCTCACCTCCTCATGAGCTAACTTTTGGGATTGAGTTAGGCCCAAAGATCATTTTCTTAACACTCCTTAAAGAGGACTTTGAATTCATGCCACTCAACAATTTCTAGTTAATTACCTTATTGTGACCATGGATCTGGGCTTTCTTCAACCTTTTCTGTAGTTTTGGGAGTCTCTGGTGGCCCTGATAGCATCGCCCTCTGCGTGTTAACTGCTGCATGGAAAACCAATAGACTTGGTATTGCTGCTCAAAAGAATGAGTTCATTGACGGGCTTTTGGCAGTGGCAGTTGATCATGAACTGCGTGCTGAGAGTAAAGATGAGGCCAACCTTGTTCATCGTCGAGTCACAAGCATGGGTATATATTCCTTCAACTTCTTTTTCACATTTTGATTTTAATAGCACTGCTTAACACCTTTTAATAGGGATATAATATAGGCCTTGTATAGGGATCAAATGTGAGATTGCTTGCTTTGAATGGTTAGAAGGCAAGCTGAAGCAGGGTCGCTTGCAAGAAGCAGCTCGCAAGAAGAGGTGATTACTAGAGTTTCAATTTTCTTCAGCTAAATGCTATTCCAGAGCCTTGTCATATCTGTGCATGATGGTTTTTTTATTGACTATATGTTATCTACATTCATCCTGATGTTAACAATTTTGTCATTATTGTGAGTAAATAATTTTGTCGTTATTCTTTTGAGAATGATAACATATTATATAATTGTAGCACAAAAGTTGTGCGAAGGCCATATATACAGATATTGAAAAGAGTAAAAACAAGGGCTATAAAATAAATAAATAATTTAGTCATCATTGTACAACAACACTACGTAGTAAAATCCTACTAGTGGTCTGGGGAGGGTAGAGTGTACGCAGACTTTACCCCTACCCTGGAAGGGTAAAGGGGCTGTTTTCCGGGAGACCTCGGTTCAACATAAGAGACAGTAATATCAGAAAAGAACAAAAGAATATATCTGTAACAACAAAAGAAACCAGGAAAACAATAACAACGTCGTAAGAGACATCAAATTAGTGGGAAGGGTTTATGCAAAACAAAAAAACAAAAAATAGTGTGAACACAACATAAACTGTTTGCGGTAGACAAAACTCTATCAGAGTGATTGGTACAAAGAAGGAAAAACGTTCGACTACCCCTTAGCCGACAACCCTAATGTGTGACCTCCATACGTTCCTATCAAGAGCCATGTCCTCGGAAATCGGAAGCTGCGTCATGTCCTGCCTGATCACCTCGCCCTAATACTTCTTCGGACGCCCTCTACCTCTTCTCGTACTTTCCAATACCAACCGGTCACACCTCATAATCAGAGCATCTAGGCAGCTCCTCTGCACGGGCCCAAGCCATCTTTTTTTTTTTTGAGAATGGTAACAATATATTCATCAGCCTTAAGGAAAAGCGGGGCACCATATTTACAAAGTAGATTAAGCAAAATAGAACCTTGTTCTTCTTACAAGGTTACTACAAGGCTTCTAGAAAATCCATTAAAGATTTAGTATCTTCTACATATTTTCCTTTACACCAAAAATACAGACTGTATACAATTCATCTTAATTGTCTGTATGGAGTTACTATTGTCTTCAAAACACCTTGCATTTCTCTGTGTCCATATAGTCCACCATACACAAGCTGGGATGGAGTTCCACCATTTCTTCTGCCTTCCCCTGCCTCCCTCCTTTTTCCAGCATTTCAGGAGCTCAATTGTAGACTCTGGCATGAGCCAATTTAGGCCAATCATGTTCAGAAAAATCTGCCTAAGCTGACCAGTCACTTTGCAGTGTAAGAACAGATGGTTATTATTTTCTACATTCTCATGACACAAGAAGCATCTTGACTTAGCTGAAATCCCTTTCTTTGTTGTATTTCATGGGTTAAGCATGCTCTTCTACCCTCCAACCAGGAGAAGCATATCACTTTGAAAGGAGCATTAACTTTCCAAATATTTTTCCAAGGCCAGCTTGTATTTTGATGTCCAGTAAAGTTTAAAGAGTGTATACTGATTTAACTGTGAAGTCCTTTCCATCACTCTTCCATATCACGAAATCTTCATTGTGAGATGTACTGTTGAAGGTCTCCAAGTCCTTCAGTAACTCATTAACTCTTATAACCTCCCAATCTCCATTAACTTGCTTCCCGCATCTTGTCGTCCATGGGAGCAATATCCACCCTCTCCCGAATATCTTCATTCCTAATCTTATCCAGTCTAGTATGCCCACGCATCTATCGTAACATCCTCATTGTGAGTAAATAATTTGTCCCTCGTCATTTGTTCAGGTATGAAATTCTCCAAAGTGTTAGCATCCGGCATCAGATTGGTGTGTTGATGACTGCACACCATGCAGATGACCAGGTATGTCATTACAGCTTCTACTCTGTGTGTTCTTGCATGTTTATATTTCTAAATCAGCACTTTATCAGATGCTATCTGTTTAAGTCAATACATCGAAAAAGAGTTATGCTAATGTTATTTGAATACATTTGATCTTGCCTCATCCAAATGTGAGTTGAACGTTATAGGTTCTAACACAGTAGACTTGGAAATTGCTAATAGGAGTACTTTACAGGCGGAACTATTCATTCTCAGGTTATCTCGTAATAGTGGTGTGCTTGGACTTGCCGGAATGGCATTTGTTTCACAGCTGTTCTGTACATATCTAGATTTAAGTGCTGAAGAGAGTGGCAATGGAATTTTATTGGTGACACCTCTGCTGGAGTTCTCTAAAGAAGATATGTATAAGGTTAGTTTTTCCAGTTTGCCTTTTCGGAGGATTTTCATAGTAGTCTTGGAACTCTGAATGACTTTTTCTGAATCTGTAAGTAGAGTTTTTCAGGTTAATGTTTCATCAGGATCTTAAAATTGATTAAACTACAATGCCTAGTTCATTTGAAGCTTCTAAAGTTGAATTACCTTGTATTGCAGATATGTCTAGGTGCCAATCAGGAATGGGTTGAAGATCCCATAAACAGAAGCGCGTTACAACAACAACAACAACAACCCAGTATAATCCCACTTAGTGGGACATAAACAGAAGCGCATTATTTACTCGTAATAGAATTCGTATGACATTGACTGACCTGGCATCACGTGAGTTGTTTTTCGTGCATTTGACTTGATTTATGCACCCAGTATCTTAGAGAATCCTTGTTAACTGATCTATATTTACTGCATCTTGATCTTCTTCTTTTTTTTCCTGCAACTATCTTCAGATCCGAGTTGCAAGCACTTATTGCTGCTTTTCCGAGAACAAGGTCACATGTTGACAAAATGTGTTCCAATCTGATGCATAAAGCTGTGACTATCATGCCTGTGAGTTTTAGAGTTTAGTTGGGAATGCATTATAACCAATGTGCCATTGTTCCTCTATTGGTACTTGATAGCCTTCAGAACAGGAGTACTACCTGTTTGAGAAATGACATCTATCTGCATTTGCTGTCACTTAGTGCCCTTTTTTTTGGGTATATTGGTTGTCAATTTGCAGTTCAGCACCATTTTCCTTACATACACATTTCACAGTCCATTGCCTGTCCAAAACAGAATCACTAACGTTTTAAGTTCAACCTTGTTTTCTTATTTTCAATGCAAAATGAATCTTGTGTGGTTAGTGTGTCAAATGCTCTCTTGTGAGTAGTCAAGAGGGAAGCAGTAATGAATTAAACTAAGGTATACAGTTTTCTACTTGAACTGGGAGGGATTGAGAATTTCCTGTTTTCTTTCTTTGGACTTATGGTTTGTCATAGTATACTACTTTTCCCTCCAGATGTTTGAAAGCAAGTCCTACAGCATCTTAGAAGTCATAACTGTATGTACTTTTTACTTTCAGCTTGTGAATTATCACAATCCTTTAATTAAATAGCAGACATTCAGTCAAGTAATATGGGAAAGATTAATGGATAAACTAATCATTTAGAAGAGAAATTTGGAATGGAATCCTTCAATGGTTACTGGTACTGTTGGTAAAAGATATTTTGACTAGGACTTATCCGTGTAATATTTCCTTCGTAATGATTCTCATTTGTTAAGAGAAACAATCCGTACATCTGCACCTTGTCTATAACCTGATGTCCCCTTTCTTTCTCTATCATTCTCTGCCTCTACTACCCTAATTTTTATCTTCTGGAAAGTAGGAAGGTATGTGGTGTTTGATTCAGGAATCCTCAGGCCTTCAGAATTGAAGGACATACAACAACAACAACAATAACTACCCAGTATACTCCCACCAGGTGGGGTCTGGGGAGGGTAATATGTAGGCAGTCTTACCCCTACCCAAAAGGGCAGAGAGGCTGCTTCCATGCGACCCTCGGCGCATAGGACAGAATGAAAAGCTGCATTGGAAAACAAAGACAAAATTAGTAACCAAGGCAAGACAAAACAAAATAACAAAACAAAGCATAAGTAATCCTGCAGAAATAACGTAAATGGTTATGTAAACATAAGGAACATAAATACCGTCGCAACCAAGAGGGGACCTAGGCTAAAACACTAGACATCGATGGGTAACCCTACTATCCCACACCCAACCCCGGGTGAGGCGAACGAAGGACTCTAAGAGCCCCTATCCTGCAACCCTGATTCTAGACCTCCAGACTCCCCTATCGAGGGTCATGTCCTCGGTAACCTGCATTTTAGTCATGTCCTGCCTAATCACCTCTCCCCAATGCTTCTTAGGCCTCCCTCTACCCCGCCGACCACCAGCAATCTCCAGCCGCTCGCAGCTCCTCACCGGGGCATCGGGACCCCTCCTCCGAGGATTTATGCCCTTCACTAGAGGGGGGTGAATAGTGAGGCACGACAATGTCGGTAAATTTTGCGAAATTAAAATTGCAGGAGTAAAGTAAGTGCAGTAATAAAAAGAGTAAGGAGAGGACACACCGAATTTATACTGGTTCACCACAACGTGTGGTTAGTCCAGTCTCCCGAGAGACTCTCTCGAGTTTACACTAACTCCGTTAAGCTTACGGGTGCCTAACAAACCGTTACACTTGCTCGTAGATGTACGCTCCACAAGACTTCAACTTGCTCGAGGATATCTCACCTCAAGACTTCACCTTGCGTGGATACCGCACCACAAGACTTCACACACTAAGATTGAAGGTACTTAGCAAACCCAACGCTCAATGAGAAGGTATGGTCTTCTCAAGGACCTTTCTCTTTTACAACAAGAACTCTCTAAGAAGAGTAGATAAAGAGATACAATATAATCTCTATGAACAACACAAAGTTGTCTCTCAAATGGCTCAACAAAAGCTCTAAATATAATGTAGAAATGTTATCAATATGTTCAAGAGTAATGAGAGATATTGTTCATGTGAAATGAGCCAAAAAGACCTTTATTCATAGGTGGTAGAGGTTGTATGTCCGTTGCTTAATAGGCAATCAATCATGCTTATTTTATGCCAAGATAATCGATTATTCACTTTACATAATCGATTATCTTCTCAACGTTCATAAAACGGAACGTTGGGAAGGCAACGGTCAGTGAATAATCGATTATTCTCTAGGGGATAATCGATTATTGACTCTTGCGGAATTTCCAGTTTAAGCTGGAAATTGGCAGATAATCGATTATCCTCTAGGTGATAATCGATTATGCAGCCTTGCTGGAATTTCCAGTTTTGCT
This sequence comes from Nicotiana benthamiana, assembly GCA_034376525.1. Classification (NCBI taxonomy): domain Eukaryota; kingdom Viridiplantae; phylum Streptophyta; class Magnoliopsida; order Solanales; family Solanaceae; genus Nicotiana; species Nicotiana benthamiana. The sequence continues at coordinate 55,618,290 of CM067339.1, read as the reverse complement.
GGAAACTCAGCATAATCGATTATCAGCTTAAGGATAATCGATTATATGGCTGTTCTGTCCAGAATCGAAAACTTACTTCAAAAACCATTTTGGTTAAAATGAAAACGTTAAAATCATTTTGTTTGAAGTATTTGAAATGTGTTTATGATAAATATGATTTGATAAAATGATTTTATGCATATTTATGATGACCTATGTTGAGCCAAAAGACGAGATAACTTAAATGTTGCCCTTACATTGGTTCTACCTAACGACCTACGCCTTGGGTCTTCGGTCTTTGAACTTTTGGGCTCGTCTTTGGCTTTTCCATGCAATCCCTTCATCAATATGCTTCTCGGCATTCAATCTTGATTGTTTGTCATGTAATAACGTTGTTTGACACTTGACTTCATTGTTTGTCATTCATCAAAACCTATACCTGGAAATCATGCTAATACAATCAAAGCACACATATCATGGATAGAATGATTTCCTACAATTTCCCCCTTTTTGATAATGACAAACAATAAGAGATATGCATATCGGATTCCCCCTAAGTTCATGCTATATCTCAACATACAAGTTATGCAAAACATTCCCCCTTAATTGAGTATTCCCCCTCAATTAAAGTATACCAGAAGGTGGAGACATTCCCCCTTATTAGATGCATATCGCCTAATTTCTTCCCCCTTTTGGCATTAGCAAAAAGAGAGTATACAAAGGCTACTTTCCCCTTTTGACACTTCCCCCTTTTTGGGAATTCCAACTGTTAGTGTCAAACATAAGATAGGAAATATAATGAGGAATATACATGATGACGGTTTAAAAAAAATCATACCAACATAAAATGATACCAAATGTTAGCAAAAACATAACAACCATAATAACGGTTATTTTTAGCAAATCATATTACTTAACAACATATCAACTGTTAATTTTTTTGACAAACCAATAGTTGTATTAAAAACATGAATCATTTATTTTTCAAGAATATACCGACTGTTATTCAAACCAAAAATAATATTCATCAAAACATGAATCAATCATTATTTTCAACAAAAATAATTGATACCAATTGTTATTCAAAATAAAAGTTATCAAAACATGAATCAACAAAAATAATTGATACCAATTGTTAACAAAGACATATCAATCGTTAACACATATCAACTATTACATTTTTATCAAAAATATGATAACTAACCGAAATTTCCCCTTGATGCAATAAGGTTTCGTGCTTGGTGCATCTACTACGATATTGTAGTCTTCAAGCACACCTGTAAACGTACCTAAAAATAGGTTTTAGGTACCCAAGCACTTTTGGGTCCTTGGGGGTTAGGTAGATAATAATCATAGCTAAAAGATAAATCCCTATGTTTTGCAAAACATACGGGTGCTATGTGTCCTACCCGGTTGCAATAATGACATATAACATTCGGGTTGTGCATGTCTTGGTTGAGCCAAAAACGTTCTAGGTGATTTAAAGTCGTTATTCCTAGAAGCGTTGAAATTCCTAGAGTCATTTCTAGGCGGTCTAAAATGATTAATTCTAGACTCATTAATAAAATTCCTAGAATTATTTTTAGGTTGAGCATCGCAATTTCTAACATGATTCTTACGTCTTTTATTTTTCCTGGGCCTTTTCTTCTTAATTTCTTCAACTATTTTAGGATTGTCTACACTACGTTTTTCTAGTGTGTTCCTAAGATCTATGTTTTCTAATTTCAAAGAATCACAAGATGAACAATTAGAATTTTGATCAATTGAAGAATCTTCATGCATCTCCTTAATTTTATTTTTAAGATCAATAATATCATTTTCTAAAAATTTATTTTCCTCTTCTAAAACATTAATTTTAGCCTTGGCCTTTTTGGAGATTTTTGAAGTCTTTTTCAATTCACCATATATTTCATGAAAAGCTTCTTGTAATTCTTCAAAAGAGTAAGAGTTAGGAGTACTTACCTCTTCTTCCTCGTTGGCCATGAAGCATAGGGCGGCAGTTTCATCACCCGAGCTGTCCGAATCCCATGTCACGCGCTTTTGGTGTTTCTTCCTTTTCTTGTCCTTGGGTTTTGGACAATGTGACTTGGTGTGCCCAAGTTTTCCACAATTATGGCTTGAAGGACTTGGTTCTTCCTTCTTCATTTCCTTCTTCATAAACTTATAAAACTTTTCAATTAAATCGTTGGAAATAGTATCATCATCGCTATCCGAATCACTTACCTCTACTCTTTTAGACGATGAGGCTTTGAAGGCAATATCTGGACTTTTCTCATCTCCAAATGAAGGTTTAAGAATTGTGCTTTCATAAGTTTTGAGGTTACCTCTTAGTCCATCAATTGTGAAGTCCGTGATTCCTATCGACTCTTGGATGGCATTGGCTTTGGAACGCCATTCGGGAGTGAGACTCCGTAGGATTTTTCGAACTAGATCTTTGTTTGAGTATACTTTTCCGAGAGCATGGAGATCGTTGATGATCATTGAAAACCGTTCAAACATATTATCGATACTTTCCGGCTCCTTCATTCTAAAGAGTTCATATTCATGTGTTAGAAAATCAACTCTTGATTCTCAGACTTGAGGCGTACCTTCATAAGTGATCTCAAGCTTATCCCACATCTCCTTGGCGGTTGTGCAGCAAGAAATCTTCCGATAGTCATCCGGATTCACCGCACAATACAACATATTGATGGCCTTTGCATTATGTTCAACCTTCTTGATGTCCTCGGCATTATATTCATCTTCCTCCTTTGGAACCGTGGTTTCCCCAACTTTCTTTGTCGGCATTTGTTCACCGTTCTTGATGATTTGCCACAAGCGAAAGTTATTTGATTGGATGAAAATTCTCATCCGCTCTTTCCAATATGTGTAATTTGTTCCGTCAAATAGTGGAGGCCTATTGGTGGAGTGTCCTTCGCTCATCATTCCTGCGTTCAACATTCTCAACAAATATATGGAACGTTCTCTCAACCGGTTAAGGCTTTTAGAGAGTTAGGCTCTGATACCAACTGTTAGGATTTATGCCCTTCACTAGAGGGGGGGTGAATAGTGAGGCACGAGAATGTCGGTAAATTTTGTGGAATTAAAATTGCAGGAGTAAAGTAAGTGCAGTAATAAAAAGAGTAAGGAGAGGACACATCGAATTTATACTGGTTCACCACAACGTGTGGTTAGTCCAGTCTCCCGAGAGACTCTCTCGAGTTTACACTAACTCCGTTAAGCTTACGGGTGCCTAACAAACCGTTACACTTGCTCGTAGATGTACGCTCCACAAGACTTCAACTTGCTCGAGGATACCTCACCTCAAGACTTCACCTTGCTCGTGGATACCGCACCACAAGACTTCACACACTAAGATTGAAGGTACTTAGCAAACCCAACGCTCAATGAGAAGGTATGGTCTTCTCAAGAACCTTTCTCGTTTACAACAAGAACTCTCTAAGAAGAGTAGATAAAGAGATACAATATAAGCTCTATGAACAACACAAAGTTGTCTCTCAAATGGCTCAACAAAAGCTCTAAATATGATGTAGAAATGTTATCAATAATTTCAAGAGTAATGAGAGATATTGTTCATGTGAAATGAGCCAAAAAGACCTCTATTCATAGGTGGTAGAGGTTGTATGTCCGTTGCTTAATAGGCAATCAATCATGCTGATTTTATGCCAAGATAATCGATTATTCACTTTACATAATCGATTATCTTCTCAACGTTCATAAAACGGAACGTTGGGAAGGCAACAGTTAGTGAATAATCGATTATTCTCTAGGGGATAATCGATTATTGACTCTTGCGGAATTTCCAGTTTAAGCTGGAAATTGGCAGATAATCGATTATGCAGCCTTGCTGGAATTTCCAGTTTTGCTGGAAACTCAGCATAATCGATTATCAGCTTAAGGATAATCGATTATATGGATGTTCTGTCCAAAATCGAAAACTTACTTCAAAAACCATTTTGGTTAAAATGAAAACGTTAAAATCATTTTGTTTGAAGTATTTGAAATGTGTTTATGATAAATATGATTTGATAAAATGATTTTATGCATATTTATGATGACCTATGTTGAGCCAAAAGACGAGATAACTTAAATGTTGCCCTTACATTGGTTCTACCTAACGACCTACGCGTTGGGTCTTTGAACTTTGGGCTCGTCTTTGGCTTTTCCATGCAATCCCTTCATCGATTTGCTTCTCGGCATTCAATCTTGATTGTTTGTCATGTAATAACGTTGTGACACTTGACTTCATTGTTTGTCATTCATCAAAACCTATACCTGGAAATCATGCTAATACAACCAAAGCACACATATTATGGATAGAATGATTTCCTACACATAGTTCTCTCCATGTTTATTGCTTTGTTGTTGCAGGTACTGCCACTTTTTGCTTTTACTTTCTTTAATCAGTTTTTCTCAGACAAGATATTTTGTTGTAGACAGCTTTTCTCGACTGGTACCTAGTGATGGATACCTACTCATGTCTCTTGTTTCAGGTATGACAGTTTGTTTCACAAAGGCAAAGACCTGTCAGAGGCAGTGCATCAAAATTGTTATTAAACTACATTTGGACTTCTCCGTGCAAGGTGAATATATTCCAATCTAACTCGGTTAATGCACACGCAAATGAGATATAACACTTTTGGACAAGGATTTCATTTATTTTGAAGTTAGACTGATGATTTTCAATACCACATTGTTGAATATTATTATTTATGGCACCTTGCAGACTGCTGTTACTGCGTCTGGTTGTTACCTTTGTCCTGCTCCAGGCTCCAAAGGCACGAAAGTAGTGATTTGCTGCTCTACTGATGCTGATTTGACTCTAGAGTTGCTAAATCCATACTTGACTGAAGGAAAGAACTGCTCTATTTCAAATGAGGTAGAGCAAATTGTAGCAAATGGAAGTTGATACTCGGATCAGTTCCCTCAAAGTACACTAGCAATGCAATTTTTGGACCTAGCATCTTCTGATTCCATTCTAGCTGAAGCCAAAAAGGAAGGCATTCTTAGTGAATCTACCTACAAGAGCATTATTTCTCTACAGATAGAGGAAAGCAATTATTTCAAGTCCAAAACTAATATTGTGCTTGAAAACAAGGTGGAACACAGAGTAGAATATACAGCTTCTGCCCCAAGAGAAGTATTCCATCCTGAAAAGGTTGGCTACTTCATGAACAGATTTATATTGAAGTGGAATCTGAACAAGCAAAACGCTTGCACTTCATTTTCCATGAATAACTCCAATCAATTCCAAGATTTTGAGGAGAAAGATGGAGCTTCTGCAATTCTTGTCTCGTTGGCCATGATCAGGTGGCCGGGATCCGTACATGGTTGATGCTGATTGGTTGTACCTTGCCACATTATCGAGGAGAGAGGATAGCAGCAGTGTTCATGAAGAAGAACTTTCCCTTTCAGTGGAGTCAGGAGTAATGAGCAAGATAAACGTGTGTTCTGCTTGTACAAAGAAATCAGCTGAAAGAGCTCTCCTCTTATTGAAGTCCATTCCAGTCACAGCCAGAAGAGCTTTACCTGTCTTAATCAATGTGGATTGGCAGTTGCTAAGCATACCAGTAAGTAGATGCCTGTTTTTATGTCTGCGTTTGTGATACTAATCTGATAGTATTCTTCCTACAGCTAACAAGCCTTCCTGATAAGCTTTTCTTTATCATTTGTTCTGTTTAGCCTAAAGCTTGAGGCTTCGATTTCCATCATTATATGAACCTGATAAATGAACAGGCTGGTTCAACCACGAACAAGTTACTCATTTGGTTTTGTTTATTATAGAGATTGGTGAAAAACAGTTTAGACCAAGATTTATAGTTGATCCAAGGGGTATAGATTAAAGGGGAGATATTCTTCTTTGAACCCTACTGGAATGTCTAGGCTGTTCAGTTCTCGCAGCCTTGCCTCTCATGCACTGATCCTCTGCTCTGTGCTTCTTCTACATACGACCCAACCATGTTCTGTCGCTGTTTCATTTTGTTTTGTTTTGCTTCGTTTTATCCTTTAACTGCACCACGGAACAAGGAAAAAGAGCATGATAGCACAGAACTTTTTTATCCTTCTCCTCTTACACTCTGCGAGTCGTGGTCCTTTGTCTTCCCTCCCTTTCCTTTTTCTGGATCTTTTCAAGATTGAGCGCAGTTGATCAATTACCACGCTGTGTTGTCAGACAAAGTCTCGCCGAAATAGTGCCAGATTCACTTATACAAATGTTTCAGACGTATGTCTGTGGATGCATCTATTGTTCACTAGTGGTTCACTAGACAGGTTAACATGCATTGCAACTGGTGCTGGAACGTGTGTGCTTACTACCGTTCTTGCTCATCAACCATATATCTTGGATTACCTTGTATTGTGAATGTGGTTCACTGCCAATCCAAAGTCAGGCTGTAGGTAACTAGTTGTGAGGGCATTAATGGTATCAATTAAAATCACAGCCATCCCTGAAAAACTTGGTCTTTTTTCACCACACTTTCCATGCTGGCTTTGAGATGTCGATTTCTTATTTCTCTCTCAGTTTTTTATTCTCTCTATCAACTGATAATAAGGACTAAATATTTAATTTTGCTTTCATTTTATCAGAGTGTGGGCTTCCAGCACTGTCCTTGCTTGGTGGCATCAGCAATGTTTAAGCCAAAAATACTGTTGGGTGGAGGTTACAATTCATTCCTCTAGTTGTTTCAGAATGTAACCAATGTGATGTTGGGGAGTCATGATTATTTTAGCTGGTCCTTGGCAGTACTCAGAGGAGAAACATCTCTACTAGAGAGGTAAATCTGAATTGTGGACGTTGTTCGATTAGGATGCATGGTACATGTCTAAGATGCATAGATTCTCTTGCATTGGTAGGATCTTAATTTTGACATAGGATTTAGGGTTTAGGGCCTACAGTTTAGAGCACATTATATCCAAGAGGCAACTGGCAACTGGCAACTATTTTCTTGTATAACAACCCCCAACAGAAATATGAAAAGCTGCAGATCCTTTTAGGCAATTGTGTCAACGAGAAAGCTATATTGGAGGTAACGTTATTAACATCTATTGCAATTCTCGTGGCTGACATCTTATGTTTTCTCTTCTTTCTTTCTTTTCGGTAATTCTAAGAACAAATATAAAAAGTCGGGGTTCAGGTAAAGCTTAGCTACCGCTAGGCACCAATGGTAACATAGATTATATCAAAGTCGCTATGTTAGGTGTCATTTGAAATCTATAGCATTGCAATAACGTAACCGAGAATAAACCGATTTTGAATTTTGTGCAAAGTCAAGCTTATTAAGACATTAGATTACCAATTCATAACTTCAAATCTTCGGCTCATGAATCCTTTTGGCCCTGTTTGATCATGAGTTTTGCCAAAATAATTTTGATATTTATTTTCAAAACTCATGTTTGGCCATAAATTTTATTCATATTTTGACAAAATTCCAAATTGCAAAATCACTCCAATTCCTGAATTTAGACTAAAATTTCAAAACTTGAGAATTTTATACATATTTTTTCAAAATAAAGTTGAAAAATATATTTTGAAAATGTAAGTCCAAACATATTTTCACGCATTTCACCCAAATTAGCTTTTTTAAAACAAATTTAAAATTTATGGTCAGACGTAGCTTAATAAGTGATAGACTAAAATAAAGATATGATTAAACTTTAGGCAGAAAATCACTTCTCATATTTGATCAGATTGTGAAATAAATAAGTATCCTGAAGCAAACCATGATCCTCTAATAGGTTGTTTGGTATGAGGTATAAGAAGGTACAAGATTGGTATAAATATTTAATATTACCCTAATATGCTGTTTGGTTCGCAAATCAGGTATAAGTTATCCCGATACTAATTTTGATACTGGGATAACTTATACCTTATAGAAGAGGAGGTAATTAACACCGGTATAACTTATACCTTCTTAGAAATTATGCAATTGTCATTCTTAATACAACATATCAAACAATGAATAAACAACAATCCCAAAACAACTTATTCCATTATAACTTATACCGGCATAACTTAGACAGGTATAAATCATATTCCAACCAAACGACCCCTAAGGAGCTAATAAAAGTACTGCATATTCACAACTTACCATGTCCATAACACCGTTTACTTGTTCAAGACAGCCTCTAAAATGGAGATAAAAGCATATACCTCCATTGACAATCTAAACCCAACAAAGACCAGCTGCAACGTTACAATTAAAATCCTATCACATAGTATATTTTACATGAGGGGGAAGTTAAATGCAGAATTAAAATGAGGAAATAAACTAGAGTTATGTATTTGCCTTTTCTGTAATAGCCACAAGAATAGACACATAGACAAACCTAACTACATCATACTCTAGTGTTTAAGCATCATCCATGTGATTATCATTGTCATGGTCGCCTTCATAATATTCATCGTCACGTTGGATATGCTTATCTTGGGTGTGCTCTGTGAATACAAGGCAGGGTAAAGTGTTAGGTCACTACAGTTCCGAATTTGAGCATGTTATGTGCTTAAAGTCACATTTCTACTTACGATCCACACGCTCATCTGGATTTTGGTCATCTTCATCAAAATCAGGAATATAGAAGTCGGGTGGTACCTACAAAAATATGAAAGTTTTCAGACTCCATGCAAGTCATCACTATCTTTCCCCAGATTCCTTCAGGCATCCATAACAATCATGGTTAGATCATCCATTCGACACACTTTTGATGACACAGCACATAGCAAATGCAGGTTGCTCTTTTCTTATACACTGGAGAAGCATTCTCACAATGATAGTGTGTGAATGATTGTAGAACCACAGTAGAAGCTGAAACTTCCCTTTTACATGATTGTGTATTTTCAAAGGAAGGATGATCAACATAAGTCGTCAAGAGGTAATCACTTTCAAGGGCAAAATGTATCTCAAGTGCAATACCACGGCAATCCGAACAAAAATCGAAATAAACAACCTTTAACTGTGCAAGGCAAATTAAAAATTGCAAGTTGCTCAAGTCATATAATCACAAAATATAGCATGCAGCTATGTAAAAAGCATTCTTGATTAGTTGGCAACCCGAAATTATAAAAGATGCACTTGACTTACTTCTTGCATTTGTACACCAGGAGCATGCTGGATGCAACGAAGATTTTCCATTACTTGCATTTTTATGGTGCCAATGTATGATTTGCTATTCAAGTTCTCCTGTTCAATGAATGAAACAAGAAGTTGAGCAAGATCACAATGCTAATTTGTTATCTTTTTTACTATTTTCTTTTTATGACCAAGAACATCTGGAGATGATGGGCCAACCGCATCCCCAACCACAACCTTGAAACTCGGGGATGATTGGCCCGCCTCCTCTACCCTTCTCCACTTAAATACTGGACTTAGTTCGCTTGGCACAAGTCCCTGAACCTTTGCCAGTTGAGCTAACCCCTAAGGGCTTATTCCCCTTTTACTACTTGAAAACGCTCAATGAGACATGGCACAAAGGATCAAGCGATCTGGTAATCTTATGGTTAATACAACTATGGTGTGCCAAATGAATCTAACTGGAAAAAAGACTGCAAACCTTAAGTACGATGAGGATGTATTGTGTAAGGAAAAAACAACAAAAATATTTCAACTTACTATGTGCCCGCCAGGAAGCTTCAATGAATAATCAGGGCCAAAATATTTGATGTAATCATTATCTGGAATTTCTGCAAGACGAAGTATACAATTAATTAGTCAAACAAGCCTCTCTATACTAAAGAATATAAAACATTCAGCTCATCCCCAATAACATCGTATAAGCTGATATTTTACCAATCTTATTCAAAGTTGAATTCAATGTTAAACAGCACAAACCCAAAGCAAGGAGTCAAATTTCAATACCTCCAGAGTCCACATAAACCTCGCGAAATTTTATCTAGTCATAACGTGAAACCTTTGACCAAACAGTGACCAAACAGTAACGTGTATGGTTGAAAGTAATAAAAGGTTTTCTAACTCACACACACAAGATCGATTCAGTGTTAGAATACCAATACACCCTTTCTTTTTGTTTTCACTGAACAATTGCCAAAGGCAAAGCTGCCAAGTTGCTGATGAATCCACAGGAAGTGCTAAATGATTGGTGTCAGAGCAGTTTACTTAATATCCGTGTCCATGATAGTTACCCCAGTTAAATTTTCTTGACAACTCGAAAAAAAAATAAACTGTTACGTACTATGGAAACGAAGAGTAAGCCTATAAAACAGTTAGCACTTGGGAAACTGGGTAAGTGCTAAACCAATAACTCAAATACATCAGGCAACAAATCTGTACTTAGAGCCATGTTCAATCAATTAATATATCAATTAGTTACCCCTCAATCCCAAAAAAAGTTGGGGTTGGCTATATGACTTGCATCAACAATATTGGGATGGAATTCACGGCACACCAAATTAACCTTCACGATCAGATACTGCTACAGTGAAAGTCAGTCAACTATCTAGCTCAAACCTGGACAAAAAAATTCCTCTCTTCTGTCTGCTCGGTAAAGCGACCAATGCTCACAGCCATTTAGAGCTATAAACATTCTGCTCCATTCAAGCAAATCATTCCAGTACTACTTTGCTTATAGATAATTTTTCTTTTAAGGTCAATTATGAGTTCTCAGTTTTCTAAAACCGAGGTTCTAAATCTCATATTTATTCCTATACCTGCATACAAGTCTCTAGCCTGGTTAGAAGAACTTCCGCATAATGGACATAATGCAAGTGGAACAATAATAACTAAAACTTAATGCCAAGGATATCTGTAAACCAGTATTCCCTGTTGCATAAGCACAAAAAGGAGTAAAACATTTTTGCATTTTGCATCCTAAGTAAGCTGCTGACAGTCACGAGAAATTACTGAAACAAGAATAAGCAGTGTGAATGCATCACACAAAATAGCAGTCTGCTCAACATACCATTAGGAAGTTCTGTGTCTAAAAGAACTCCAGTTTCCAGTGCCCAACATCGGGCAACGTTTTCTTTTGTGTATCCCCCACCTCCAGTTACCTGCAAAAGGTTCCGTGCAATTAAACAGAGACAGGTAACATGTTATGAACCTGAAATAAAATTTTGATTTGAGAAACACCCACCAGCAATGGCAAATTAAATTTCTTCACAAACCTTACGCATTCAGCATGCCCTGTAAGAAGCAGTCATTGATAGATATAAATTTAAAATCAACAGAGGAAATCCCACCAAGAGCTGAATAGTGAGATTGAACTACAATGCTGAAAGTGTTTAAAAAGAAGATTTTCCAATTACAAGTAGAATAGCACCATCAATGGAGAGGTTGAAGCAGCCCAGACGGTCACCAGCTAGTGAATCTGCCCCACATTGCAGAACTATCGCACCAGGTGAATATGTTTCCACAACCTTTGCAATAATCTATGAAATGACATGTTCGAAAAGTTTTTAATAAATCAGCAGACCACAGTAAAACTAATATTGCAGAAAACTTTCTTCATGGCTTACTGTTTTGAAGAGTCGAGTGAAGATGCCATCATCTATTCCATCCTTGAGAGGCACATTTATGGAATAGAATCTTCCATCTCTTTCCCCTGTATCCTTCAGAATGAAACCACAATAAGCACAGCTAATGGTGTTCGACGGGTCTTCTCTGAATGCAAGGGGTAGAAGTTTCATCCTAAATGATGAATTTACATCATCAAGAGCAAACATAAACTGTAGACGCACATGTAATACAAAAATGATTCCATATTATCGAACTCTTCCCATTACTGAAAGGCAGCACATGTGCTTTCTCAAGAAAAACTCATGTTAGTTATTGGTTTAAGAATTTGACATTTGCAGACAAACTCTGCTGATCAAACCTAAGTAAACCAAATGTTCCATTTTTCTAATATTCCCTTCTTTAGCACTTTACGATAGCACAATGAGGTGGAACTCCACTCAAACAGCAGTACACAACAAGGCATAACCGAGCAACTTATAATAAAGGGAAGTTTGGCATGGACGATGACATAAAAGCTACATCACTTCAGAATTTTTAAATGAACTAATAGTTGTATCAATGCGAAGGCAAAACAATCCTGCATACAAGGTGTACACAGAGCTGCACACCTTGACAGGATTCAACCCTATCTCAGCTTTCAAACCTTAGATTAGCTCTAAGCTTCTAATGATATCAATGATTGATTTTTCATTCCAAGAGGTCAACCACATTGTACACCACCTCCCCCGTCCTCCTTTTATTTGACCTAATTTCCTTATCAATATTCTCATTTTCTTTACTCATTTCTCTAAATGGCTGAGTTTCCCAAAAATCGGAATAGCTACTTTGAAACTTTTTACCTTGATACAGCACTCTAATGACAAGCTACCTAGAGGGTGTTTGGATTGGCTTATGTTAAGTGCTTATTGGCTTTTAAGCACTTTTTTAGTTTGCATGGTGTTTGGCAACGATAAAAAGTGCTTAAAAGCACTTACTTTTAGGCATAAAGAGTACAAAAGTAAGCCAAAAGCCAAAAGTTGAGTATTACCAACTTATGGCTTTTGGCTTTTAGCTTAAAAGCTAGTATTTTTTATAAGCCAATCCAAACACCCTCCTAATGTTTTATAGCAACTATCGCTTCACCATAAAACATTCGACCTACTTTATTTCTCTTGCCCTCCACAAATAACGCCACCTTTTTTTCTGGAAGGAAAACCCAAGCTATCAAACTAATACATACTAACTACGATATTTCTTGATTTGACATGACATCCTTTTTAATAACATAGTTGTCGGAACCCGTTTTCACACACCTCGACATCCACAGGGTACAAGATACCTCCAATCAGTACAACCATCAAGGCTAAGTCAAACATAGATAATTTGTCTTGTCTCACATTTAGTGTACCCTTTTATTAGGATCCAGACCTGCATCCCCCAGGTTATTACTCAAAGTTTTTTGACTGCTAGGCACACCTTTGAGATATATCCCCCTTTTTCTACAAACATTGAGATATAAATCCATTTAACTATTTCACGTTTTGACAGTTCAAAGATTCTTCTCCTAAGTTATCCTAAGTCCTACTATCTAAAGTCTAAACTAGGTAATCTCTTTGAAATGGAGGAAGTAATTTTCTTTTAGATAAATGGTGGTGTTTGGATCATTTTTGTCTCGCCTCTACTTATCACAGGGCCTGCTTGCTCCCCCCAAGACAAGTACTTGGATTAACAGAAGTAACAAAATAGCACGAAAAAATCAACAAAATTCAAATGAACCCACATAATATTAGCTCATGTTAGACTGTCAAAGTTCAAAGAAATCTAGAGAACAGTACCTTCATATCACCAGTTCCAGGAAAGAACTTATCTCCATACTTGTGGAAACTAACTGTCATAACCCTGCAAAGAGCTCTAACATTAGAAAGCTAAAGATTCCCGCACATGTGTAACATCTTAGATTGCAGTAAACTTAGCAAATATTTATCTCTAGTAGAAACAACTCATGAGAAATAGTGCGCTTTCTACACCAAAAAGATTATATAAGGCTGTCCTTTAATGAGCACCTACCAAAGCATTAGCACTCACAAATATATGAATCTAGAAAGTTTAACACTAACATTTTGAGTAAAAATGTCAAAGCAAAAGAACTTAGTAGCAAGCAGAAATCATTCCAAACAAAAATGTTCAACCTGTGCATTAACAATCAAAAAGAAATGTTCAAACTGGCATTAAGTGAACAAATCAAACAGTTGGAAACCACAATCTGTCAATACTTAAAAGTATTCAACTAGTGCTAGGTGGAAAGCGTATACTCACAGCTACTGAATAAATAAGCAATCCAACAATCAACTGAAATATTGCAACTACAATCTATCAATGCTAACGTATTCAATTGGTGTCTACATGGAAGTTGAACATTCACAGCTACTGAGTAAATAAGCAATTTAATAATCAAGTGAAATGTGAAGTTGAAGTTCTAATTTATTTGTAGGTGTGACACAAGATAAGTGATATGAAGGTAAGTTTAAATTACTTCTGAGGCCGCATCTACAGTATAGTTAAGAAAAACTTCTCTACAGATTTCACTCTGGAGAAGTTCATCGTCATTTGGCTTCTTGGAGTCACAGTCTAGATTCACAGCTACTACTTTAAGGTTTCATCTGGTTTATCATTTATCCTCCGGTTTGACACTAGCTCCAAACGACAAAGAAAGCAACCGCAGAAGTTGAAAACGAAAAATTTTGGACAAAACCTACAGAGAGTAATGTCACCTGACAGTACTTATATAAAAAAGTAATTCCACCTGTCTGTGAAATAAAAGGCCTCTTCTACACCATCACCGTGATGCACATCAATATCAATATACAGCACCCTCGCATGATACTTCAGTAGCTCCAATATTCCCAGAACTAGGTCATTTATGTAGCAAAATCCTGAAGCAGCACATTTCTTGGCATGATGCAATCCACCAGCCCAATTTATAGCAATGTCACAAAGCTGATTATTCAATCTGCGTGCAGCATCTGCCAGAAAATGTTTGTTAGAGAGTGAATATGAGACTTCAAGTGAAATACCACACTATCAATGTCACGTTTACCTATTGTTCCACCAGCATAAATTTGGCAAAACTCGAATAAGTTGTCAAATACAGGGCAATCTTCTCCAAGATTATCTGATAAGTGATAAGTAACAAAATTAGGAATAGTTCAAAATCACATTACTCCAAATAAATTGGCTAAAATGACATTATGCTAAAAAGCATAGTAGTTCTTAGAAAAGATAATGAAATGTTTTTAGTTTGAAATCTGATCTTATAGTGAGTTGCTAGGGGAATTTTATAGTGCAGTTGGTTGGCTATCTGCACTTTCACCTTGTTAGTGAAAGTCCGATCCCGCACCTTGTAACCACCTAACCCCATCAGTTTTCCCTTCCCTTATGTATAATAATATTTTTTTAAAAATAGTTAGCTGGTAACTGCACCTGTATAAAATGTAGAAAACTTTGTTAGAGAACCCAAGTCTTTTAATGTTTAAACCATACAGGTCTAAGTGGAGTGACATGGACGCTAGATTGGGTTTTGAGGCCTATTTGCTGTTGTTGTGTTGGGTTTGTTTCATGGGAAATGACTAGTAATGTAGTACTACAGCAGCAAAACAAATAAGCATGCAGCTCAAAGATAATATTTTAACGGAGAAGAGATGGAGCAAGTCAAAGTTCAAAACTTACATCTAGCCATTTCACTAGGGAACAAGTGCTGGGTATCAGGGGCAATTCGGTTCAAGAACTCAACATAATCAGCTGAATGAAACTGCGCTAGCTCCACCGGGTATGCTTTATGAGGCCTCTACATATTGCAACCGAAAAAAGGTAAACCAAATAAAAACGAAGAACTTCAAAAAAAACACAAAAAAGGAAAACTGGAAAAAGTTACGAACATAGACTTCCATCTTGTTGTGAAGACCATAGGCTAAAACCAGATGATGAGTCATACACAACCTGTGCGGCTTCATTGGATGGTTCGGACCGAAGTACACGCTTCCGACATCGCCTGTAACAAAAATTCAGCTTTTACGTAAACAATTATAAACGCTAGCATACAGAATGAGCAGGATCTAGGGCTTGGAAAGAAGAGAAAACTGTACCGTCGTAGAAGTAGGAGATTTTGTCCTTGGACCGCATTTTGTAGAGCGAATAGTTGCTATGTAGAGAGGAAGCTGAGACTCCCGGTGTTGTTTACGGGGACTTTGCCGGCGGGAGAGGTTTCCCGGCTTGCCGTCGGCGATTGCTGTGAAATGAACAACGGGCGACTCGTGGATTTATATATCTTTAAAGGAAAAACTAAAAGAGACTCTGCCAACTAGTTATATTGTTAATTCAGAATTAAGAAGTTTTTAATTCAAAATTTATTTTCCAGCTTATTAATACTTCAACGAATTAATTCTTTGTTTAATTAACAATTGTCTAATTGTTATGAATATATTAGAGTGGATGTTCACTAAATACTCCTACACATCTTTATTCCATGAATTATTTGAGTTTATATATTTAGTTAATTCATCACTTAATATTTATAACCTTTAAGTATATTCTTGTAATCTTCTATATATTCTATAAATAGGTTATTCTTTATCCTACAAAGAAAATACAAGAAACACACTTGGATAGGATAGCTTCTACATTCTCCTCCTATACATCTTATCTCTATTACTATATTATTCTATTTTTCTCTCATTTCTTAAAACATTATCAGCACGAGGTTCTAACCAACTCAGGTTATCTGCTTCATCCGAAATTTATCTTCTTCCTAAAAGAGGTAGTCAGTTTCTTTTCCGATTCAGCTATACATTCCTATGTTTATATTATTTCTATTAGGATCTTCTTTAACATACAATTAATTACCATATGCATAACTTGTTTTGAATATGATTATAATAATTGCATTGGTATGAAAATAATAAGTTTCAGTTAATTTATTTTTTTCATTACATAAACTACGAAGAAGTTTAATCATACACATAAATAAATAAGTATTACAATTAAATTAAAATAAGTAGACTAATTAAGCTGACGTCCAAATATTCTAACAGAATATGCATTTAGAAGGAATTCTTGCAAAATTTTCAAAAGGTTTAAATGTGTATTCAATAAATTTATCACATAAGTGTACAAACTAATTAATGACTTTAAAATTATTGATTTAACTATTAGATGTATCGTATTGAATGTTGAAACTTGTCAGAATTGATATCATCTAGTTTTATGCCTATTTAGCTTATTGAAACGTATTTTAAGTAGAACAAAATTAAACTAGTACATATTAATTCACTTATTTATTCAATGAAACTATACTTACACGTCTAAAGTTTTGGTGGGTAATATCAAACACTAATTTATCATCGCACCGCACATAATTATTTATTTGATAAACCTACATATAGAATATTAATACACGATTATGTACTACACTGAATTTTTTATTGATAATAATTCTCGTCATTCTATTCACTTATTTTTATGATAGTTTTCACCATGTCGAATTTATTAAAACTTGAATTTATGGCACTTGACATCTCTGAAAATAACTATATGCCATAGGTACTTGATACTGAAATTCACC
Organism: Nicotiana benthamiana; assembly: GCA_034376525.1. Classification (NCBI taxonomy): domain Eukaryota; kingdom Viridiplantae; phylum Streptophyta; class Magnoliopsida; order Solanales; family Solanaceae; genus Nicotiana; species Nicotiana benthamiana. The sequence continues at coordinate 55,601,247 of CM067339.1, read as the reverse complement.
TTGACGCTAAAGGCCTTGGTGACACTATTAAAGAAGGAAATGAAACATCAAGTCAGGATAAGGCGAAAGCCATGATTTTCCTTCGCCATCATCTCGATGAAGGGTTAAAAAGTGAATATTTAACCTTGAGAGATCCATTTCAATTATGGACTAGTTTAAAGGAACGATATGACCACTTAAAGGTCACGGTATTGTCGAGAGCTCGTAGTGAGTAGATGCACTTACGGCTACAAGATTGTAAGACCATAAGTGAATATAATTCTGTTCTATATAGAATAATTTCCAACTAAAATTATGTGGGGAACCTATGAATGATGAGGACATGCTGGAAAAAACTCTTTCCACTTCTCATGTCTCAAATATGGTGTTACAACAGCGATACCGTAAAGAGGGCTTTAAGAAATATTCTGAGCTAATTTCATGCCTTTTGGTGGCCGAACAACATAATGCCCTTTTAATGAAAAGTCATGAATCCCGCCCCACTGGATTAGCTCCATTTTCAGAAGCGAATCTGGGAATGATTGATCCAAAGTCTGAAAAAAAAGATAAAATAATTATCGTGGCCGTATAAATATACATGGACATGGCAAGGGGAGAAATAATAATTGACATGGTGGTGGTCGTTATAAACAAGAGAACAATAAGAGTTCTCAGAGTAATTCTTCAAAAGGCAAAGATAATGTTTGACACCGATGTGGTATGAAAAATCATTGGGCACGAATATGTCGTACACCTGAACATTTTGTCAAACTTTATCAAGCATCTATAAAAGGGAAATAAAATAAAGTTGAGACTCAATTGGCTTTTCTAAATGATGTTGAGGCGGTCCCTATGAATAATCATGATAAAGTTGAAGCAAACCTTGCCTATAAAGATGATAGAGACTTCTTTGAGCATCATAACTGAAGACTTATTATTGAAAATATTATAAGAATAATTGTGTTTATTTTTATGAAGTTCATATTTTGAATAAATTTTTTTATCTTGTTGGTATTTAATTTCATAAATGTAATTTCTTTTGTTCTTAAAATTTTCTATATTACTTATGATGTATTTTTCTTCTTCTTGAAGAATATGAAAACTTTTCAGTCTTCAGTTGACGATATAAATAATAACGAAGAAATATATTTTCTGGATAGTGCTTCGACGCACACATATTAAAAGATAAGAGATATTTCTTTTATTTAATTATGAAAGAAGCCAATATAATTACAATATCTGGTAGTACAAAATTAATTGAGGGTTCTGGAAGAGCTATTGTATTACTACCAGGAGGAACTTTATTGGTTGTTAATGATGCATTATATTGTAGTAGGTCTCAAAGAAACTTGTTGAGTTTCAAAGATATTCGTCAAAATGGCTATCATATTGAGACTACCAATAAAGGAAATGTTGAATACCTTTATATTACTACAATAAAAGCGGAAAAGAAAAATGTGCTTGAAAAGCTTCCCGCATTTTTCTCCGGATTACACTACACTAATATTAGTGTAGTTGAATCACATACCATAGTAAATAAGAAGTTTCTAATTATTTTATTATTTGGCATGCCCGGTTGGGCCATCCCGGTTATAATATGATGCGTAAAATAATTGAGAATTCATATGGTCATTCACTGAAGAACCAGAAGATTCTTCAAACTAAAGAGTTCTCTTGTGGTGCATATTCAGAAAACTGATTATTAGACCATCAGTAATTAAAGTTGGAGTTGAATCTCCTACATTTTTGGAACGTATACAAGGTGATATATGTGAGCTCATACACCCTCTATATGGACCATTCAAATATTATATGGTTTTGATAGATGTATCTACAAGATGGTTACATGTGTGCTTGTTATCAACCCGCAATTTGGCCTTTGCAAGGTTACTAGCTCAATTAATAAGATTAAGAACACAATTTTCAGATTATGTAATTAAGACACTTCGTCTTGATAATGTTAGTAAATTTATGTCCCATGCCTTTAACGATTATTGCATATCAACTGGGATAACAATTGAGCATCCAGCTGCTCATGTTCATGCTCAAAATGGTCTAGCAGAATCATTGATCAAACGCCTCCAATTAATTGCTAGACTAATGCTTATGAGAGCAAAACTTTCCATTTCAGCATGGGGCGATGCTATTTTGCATGCAGCAACTCTTGTGCGGATTAGACCTACAAGTTATCATAAAGTCTCCCAATACAATTGGCTTTTGGTCAAGAGCCAAATATTTTCCATCTTAGAATATTTAGATGTGCAGTATATGTTCCAATTGCTCTACCATAACGTGCAAAGATGGGACCCCAAAGAAGATTGGGGATATATGTTGGATATGAATCTCCTTCTATTATAAAATATTTGGAACCTATGACTGGAGATTTATTTACAGCAAGATTTGATGCTTGCCATTTTGATGAATCAGTATACCCAATATTAGGGGGAGAAAAGAAGCAATTGCAAAAAGAGATAGACTGGAAGGCATCATCACTATCTTATTTAGATCTTCGAACAAAACAATGTGAACATGAGGTTCAAAAGATAATTTATTTATAAAATATTGCAAATCAACTGCCAAATACATTCACTAACCTACCAAGGGTGACTAAATCACATATTCCAGCTGCTAATGCTCCTATTCGAATTGATGTTCCGGTTGGACAATCTATAAATACAAATGAGTCTAAGACACGCTTGAAACGTTAGACCAATTGGTTCCAAAGATAAAAATCCTCGAAAGCGAAAAGGAGCAAATGATCTTGGAGATTATAATATGGAGGCAATTGCTCAAAAAGAGCCTTGTGGCATAACAAATGATAAGACCTCAGAGGAGGTCCAAGTACATGAAAATAATATGAATGAAGAGATCTCAATAAGTTATGTCTCTACGGTAAAAAAGGTGGAACCGAAATAATATTATTGTGGACAACATTTTTGCTTATAATGTTGATGTTGAATTAATAAAACAAGATGATGATCTTGAACCAAGATCTGTTGATGAATGTAGACATAGAAATAATTGGCCAAAATGGAAAGACGCTATCCGGGCAAAACTAGTATCACTTGAAAAAACGTAAAGTATTCGGACGTATAGTCCGAACACTTGAAGGAATAAAGCCAAAGGAATACAAATGGGTTTTTGTGCGAAAACAAAATGATAAAAATGAAGTCATTAGATATAAAGCACGACTTGGTGGTGTAGAAAATTATTCTATCCATGATATATGTGCTTTGGTTGTATTAGCATGATTTTCAGGTATAGGTTTTGATGAATGACAAACGACGAAGTCGATGAATGACAAACAATGAAGTCAAGTGTCAAACAACGTTATTATATGACAAACAATCAAGATTGAATGCCGAGAAGCATATTGATGAATCGATTGCATAGACAAGCCAAAGACGAGCTCAAAAGTTCAAGACCGAAGACCCAAGCGTAGGTCGTTAGGTAGAACCAATGTAAGAGCAACATTTAAGTTATCTCATCTTTTGGCTCAACATAGGTCATCATAAATATGCATAAAATCATTTTATCAAATCATATTTATCATAAACATATTTCAAATACTTCAAACAAAATGATTTTAACGTTTTCATTTTAACCAATTACCTAAAAACACCATCCTTTCTTATTGGCGTTAGGGAAAAGTCGAATTTATTTTTTAATCCCTGGGGAGTTTCACGCTCGAGACCAATCATCTATGTAAAATAGATGAGAGCGAGAAAGAAGGCTCGAGAGACCTGTCTGGAATCAATCAACAAAAGCTTCACTTCACCTGTCTCAATGCTACACTTCGGCAGCTACGAACCAAGACGCTTCAGAAGATTTTCCTTGCAAGCCGATTCCCCAGCTCCTCAATAGGTGCTGCAAATCTTAATGTATAGAACCTGCGACTATATTGAGGAGTAAGGAAAGGGCTCCCATGACAATGAGGTCATTTTGCATGGGCTTGGACTTGCTTTGATGAAATGGTTTTTGAAGTAAGTTTTCGATTCTGGTATATTCTGGTATATTTTGGTATACTCCATCTTTGATTCTGGTATACTCTGGTATATACCAGCTTTGCTGAGTTTCCAGATTTTACTGGAGCAACATAATCGATTATGTGATTGGAATAATCGATTATTTCACTATCCGTTGCCTTCCCAACGTTCCGTTTTATGAATGTTGAGAAGATAATCGATTATGCAATCACATAATCGATTATTTTGGCATAAAATCAGCATAATTGATTGTCAATTAAGCAATGGACATCCACCCCTTTAACCCCTATAAAAAGAGGTCTTTTGAGCTGAGTTTACACACACAACACCTCTCATTATTCATATACATATTGATCATATTTGTGCATCATCTTAGAGCTTTTGTTGAGCCATTTGAGAGACAACTTTGAGTTGTTCATAGAGCTTATTTTGTATCTCTTTATCTACTCTTTTGAGAGAGTTATTGTTGTAAAAGAGAAAGGTGTTTGAGAAGACCATATCTTCTCATTGATTGTCGGGTTTTGCTAAGTACCCTCAATCTTAGTGGTTGAAGTCTTGTGGTGCGGTATCCACGAGCAAGGTGAAGTCTTGAGGTGCGGTATCCTCGAGCAAGTTGAAGTCTTGTAGAGTTTACATCTACGAGCAAGTGTAACGGTTTGTTAGGCACCCGTATGCTTAACGGAGTTAGTGGAATCTCGAGAGAGTCTCTCGGGGGCTGGACTAACCTAGACCTGTCAAGTGATCCGGGTTGACCCGGGACCGGACCGGCCCGGACCGGTATAAACCGGAACCGGACCGGCCCGGTTCTTAAGGGGTGGGCTGGGCTGGGTTGGGGGGGACGAGGTTAGAACGGTTAGGATTTTTTGGGTAGGAACCGGACCGGCCCGGTTAAGGTGAATAGTACCTTGAACCGGTAGGCCCGGACCGTACCGGCCCGGTTCAATCTTAAATTCACCATAATATACACTGAATAACCATAATATACCATAAATATACCATAATATACCGTGAATATACCAATTAATGGTAACACCGAAATTCTTTTTCAGCGTGCATCGGTGAATCATTGATTCCCAAAATATGGAATCCTTGTAATACCACATTTATGGTATTTAAACATGCGAGGGACTTGACAAACGCAGACAATGTTTCTTGGAGACTGCCAAAGTTTAATTTAGTTGTCTTCAACAGTTCAACTTCCTAAGCAATCACTTTTTTCATTCTCATGTTCCTCCACTAAAAAATCTTAATTGAGGCATTTTTTGGGAATTGTTGCTCAACCATGCCAAGCAATATCGAGACTTGGGAAAATGTATATCATGCTGTAATCTTGGTTTTCAAAATGTAGGGATTATCCTAGCATGTCTATTCACTGGTCTTACAGCAGATATGATCGAGATTGTCTTCCATGAGTATTCACGGAATGAATATACCATATATATACCATAAATATACCATAAATATACCATATATATATCATAAATATACCAGCGTTCCAACGAGTAACACCGGAATTGCGTAATAAAGTGCTCATTTTTCACATATTTCTTGTATTCATTCAATTATTACAAGTATTAATATAACTTAATATTTATACTATACATAATTCCAAAAAAATATTAAACCCGGCCCTATACAACCCGTAACCCGTACGGGTCAATCCTAACCCAGAACTAACCAGCCCGGTAGCAACCCGGTACTATTGAGCCCGGACCGGCCCGGACCGAAAACCGGACGGGTCAAATTTTTTTGACCCGGAACTGGCCCGGTAGGCCCGTTTGATAGGCTTGGACTAACCACAAGTTGTGGTGAACCAGGATAAATTCGGTGTGTTCTTTCCTTACTATTTTAATTACCGAATTTATTTTATTCCTGCAATTTTAATTCCGCAATATTTATTAATATTCTCGTGCCGCACTATTCACCCCCCTTTAGTGACGGGCATAAATCCTAACAGGTGGCACAAAGATTTTCGCAAAGACCTGACATTGATTATATGGAGACATATTCTCATGTGGTGGATGCAATCACTTCAGGTATCTTATAAATTTGGCAGTCCATGAAAAACTTGATATGCATCTAATGGATGTTATCATAGCCTATTTGTATGGTACATTAGATAACGAAATTTATATGAAAATTCCCGAAGGGCTTAAAGTTCCTGAAACTAATAAAAATTTTCGGGAAACTTGTTCAATAAAGCTTAATAATCCTTATACGGATTGAAACAATCAGGGCGAATACGGTATAATCGCCTGAGTGAATATTTGCTGAAAGAAGGGTATAAGAATGATCCAATTTGTCCATGTGTATTTATAAGAATGTCTGGATTTGAATTTGTTATAATCGATGTGTATGTTGATGATCTAAATATCATTGGAACTCCCGGGGAACTTTCAAATGCAGTAGACTGTTTGAAGAAAGAGTTCAAAATGAAAGATTTTGGAAAGACAAAATTTTATCTTGGTCTACAAATTGAGCACATGAAAGATGGAGTTTTTGTCCATCAATCAACTTATACCGAAAAGATCCTAAAGCGTTTTTATATGGATAAAGCACATTTATTGAGTAGCCCGATGGTTGTGAGATCACTTGATATAAATAAAGATCCATTCCGACCTCATGAAAATGATGGAGAGCTTCTTGGTAATGAAACTCCATATTTTAGTGCAATTGGGGCACTAATGTATCTTGCAAATAATACTCAACCAGATATAACTTTTGCAGTAAGTTTATTAGCAAGATTTAGTTCTTTTCCAACAATAAGACACTGGAATGGTGTTAAGCATATTTTTAGATACCTTCGAGGGACTATTGACATGAGATTATTTTATTCTTATGAATCCGATTCAAAGTTGATTGGTTATGCAGATGCAGGTTATTTGTCTGACTCACATAAAGCTCGATCTCAAACAGGTTATCTATTTACTTGTGGGGGTAAATATTTTATGGCGTTCAATAAAACAAACTTTAGCAGCTACATCTTCCAATCATACAGAGATAATAACTATTCATAAAGTTAGTCGAGAATGTGTATGGTTGAGATCACTGACTCAACATATTCAATAATGGTGTGGTCTTTCTTTAGAAACAAAGAATCCAACAATATTGTATGAAGAAAATGCTGCTTGCATAGCTCAATTTAAAGGAGGATATATCAAAAGAGATCGAACAAAGCACATTTCACCAAAGTTCTTTTTCACGTACGATCTTCAGTAAAATGGTGAGATAAATGCTCAACAAATCCGTTCAAGTGATAATCTAGCAGATTTATTCACTAAGACATTGACAACATCAACATTTGAGAAGCTGAGACATAATATTGGAAAGCGTCGTCTCTGAGTTATCAAATAAAGCTTTCGTCAGGGGGAGTATAATACGCGTTGTACTCTTTTTACCTTAACCAAGGTTTTGTCCCAAGTGGGTTTTCTTGGTAAGGTTTTTAATGAGGCAACACTCAATGCGTATTATAAGATATGTGTATTCTTTTTCTTTTACTAGGCTTTTCCCACTGAGTTTTCCTAGTAAGGTTTTAACGAGTCACATTATCTTTTAGATCGACATCCAAGGGGGAGTGTTATGAATATGTTAGAGTGGATGTCCATTGAATACTCCTACACATCCCTATTCCATGAACCATTTGAGTTCATGTACTTAGTTAATTCATCACTTAATATTTGCAACCTTTAGGTGTATTCTTGTAACCTTTCATGTGTCTTATAAATATGGTATTCTTTATCCTATGAAGAAAACACAAGAAACACACTTGAATAAGATAGCTAAGGCTGCAAAATTCACGGTTCCGAACCGGAACCGGACCGGAACAGCGGTTCTGGCGGTTCTGCCAGTTCCGGCGGTTCCGGTTCCGCGGTTCCGGTTCCGGCGGTTCCCCGGAACCGTGATGGAGCGGTTCCACCCGTTGGAACCGCGGAACCGGAACCGGATCGGTTCAAGCGGTTCCAAACGGTTCCACCCGGTTCCAAACGGTTCCGCAACGGTCCGATATTTTTAAAATTTTTTTTTTTAAAAATTTCCAAACGGCTCTTTTTCAAAATTAGCCGTTTGGAATTTTCAAAAATAGCCATTTGGCCCCCAAACATTAATTTAACCCCAAACTTTATATAATTACACAATTTCCCATTTATCAACTATAAATACCCCCTCATTCTTTCATTTTAATTCACCAATTCATCAATATCTCTCAGTCTCTCTCAAGCTCTCTTTCAATCTTTCTAGTGCAAGTGCTTAATTTATTGTTGCAAATTCGTGAAACATTGTGAAGTTGTTGAATTGAAGTTTTCAAGTGTTCAATTTCAATGATTTTCATTTTCAAGAAGTTGTTCGTCAATCCGGTAAACTCGTTTCAACTCTTACGTGCTAAGAATATTTTTGTGTATTGTTATTTTACTTAATTATAATTATTATGGCATTTTCATTGAAAAATATGTTCGAAAAAGGAAAATCTAAAACCGGTGAAAGTAGCCGCCAAAATACTACCCCTCCCCCGGCTCCCCGACCTAGAAAGATAAACAAGTTCAAAGTAGTAGCTAACCTAGAAATACTAATGAAACCTTCGGAATCCTTGATAGTGATCACCCATGTTTTCAATTTAGCGATGTTGATTTTCTACATGATGTAGCAATTGGTGATAGAATAGACGATGATATTATGAATATTCTTTATCCTAATGCACCTATATTAGAGGGAAATGAGGTTGATGATGATGACGAAACCCAAGCTCCGGTAGATTTAGATGATATACCTACTAGTCCTGCTACTAATGAACCGGAACACCCACCCGTACAAACTCCCACTTTTAGTAGACAACCTCCTAAAAGTTAAGAAACTTCATTAGTTTGGCAATTTTTTATTCAACTAAGAGAACAAAATAAGGCTAAGTGTAAATCTTGTGGGAAATTACTTGTGCATAGGTATACTGGAGATCGTAGCGGCACAGGTAGTTTAGTTAAACATATAAAATTACACCCTAGCGATAAGGCTAGATATTTCCAATTGAAAGCGCAACAAGAGGGGAGGACAAGTCCTGATTCTACAGTTAACCCAAATACTGGTTCAAATCTAGTTCAACCAGGAATAAACACAGTCATCAGATGTATATTGTATTACGATCCAAATAAGGATCGTGAAGAATTAGCTAAAATGATTACTGTTATGTGTTTGTCTTATTCTTTTGCTTCTAATCCTGCTTGGATTCATTATATTAGAAGAGTATTTAATCCTACGTATAAAGGTTGGCCTCGCGCCACAGTTAAGACTGTCATTTATAAATACAAGCATGAATATGAACAATACTTGCATTATTTATTTACCCATATAAGTAATCGTATGTCTATTATAAATGATATTGGTAGAAGTAATAATGATTGTGATTATCTAACCGTAACCAGTCATTGGATAGACGAAGACTGGACAATGCAAAAACGCATTATTACATATAGAATAATTAATTCACGGCACACGGGTAAGTTTATTGCTAACACTGTTTCAGATGTATGTAGATATTTTTATTTTAGTGATAAAATAATGTCAATTTCCATGGATAACGCTAGTAGCAACACTAGTGCAATAGGTATTTTAACTAGAACACTTAATCATGTTTTTACTAATATTTTCCATGTTAGATGTATATGTCATATTTATCATTTAATTGTTGGTGATGGTATGAGAATTTTAAACATAGAAATTGAAAAGGCTAAATTCGCTCTTAATTGGCTTTTTTATTCTAGCCGTAGAAGTAGACTTAGAGAATATTTTAAAAAATGTGACGAATATGGCCTTAGAGAAAGAAAGGTTCCTAAACCTTGCCCGACTAGGTGGAACTACATGTACGAAAGTTTAGTAGTGGCGTACGAATATAGAAACCCAATTAACGCTACTTATAATTCTCGGGATTGTGGGGAGGAAGATAATGACATGCTAACTAATCAAGATTGGACTAACGTTAAAATTCTTTTAGAACATTTTCATGTGGCTACAACTGCTTTATCTGGCCAATATTATCCAATTATTTCTAACTGTTTAGTTTATATTGCCGCACTTGTTAATTTGTTTGTTGATTTTAACGAGGGAGGGGAAATTTATGAAATTGCAATTACTGAAATGAAAAAGAAGTTTAAAAAATATTTTTTTCCAATCCCTCTTATATTTGGTGTGGCTGCTATGTTAAATCCTACTATGAAAGTAGGAGGTCCTAACTTTTGGTATTCTACTATTTATCAAGCTTTAGATCTTGAAGAAGAAGAAATGGCTACACTATCTGATGCGAAAGCATCAATTACAGTGAATTCTCAAACTGTTTATAATGCTTATAAATAGGCGTTAGAGCATGCTAGGCCTAACATTCCAACCCCTACTTCGTCCACATCACAGACGCCTAAAAGAGCTGCTGGCTTAACATCTCTTAAATCGTGGACGGAGTTCAGGGGTACTCAAGGTGAAAATGTAGATGATTTTTCCCATCTAAATGAGCTTCAAGTTTATTTGTCGCAGGGACTAGAGAATGAGAATCCAGACGGCTCTTTCGACCTTTTGGATTGGTGGAAGGCAAGGGAAAAGCATTTTCCCATTCTTGCAAAGATGGCTCCGGATGTTCTGTCGATTCAAGCGTCAACTGTTGTATCGGAGAGCGCCTTTAGTCAAGCAAGACTACAAATAGGTGATCACAGGGCGTCGATGCGGGACAGCTTGGAAAAATCAGTGCTTTTTCGAGATTGGATCCGCGCAGAAAGAAGGAACTTTGGGCTAGTTGAATCACAACCAGAAATAGATGAGTGCTATGAAGAAATGCTAGCGGAACTTGCTCAGGAAACATCTTCATCCGGAAGTGGTGATGAACAAGCTTCATTTCCACCACCGCCAACACAACCACCTCCAAACCTTGAAGGTTTTATGAGATTTGTTAGAAATAATACATAAACTATGATGTAACTTGTACATTGGCATGTCTTCTTTTAGTTTTTTTTCCTTTTAATGGTGGTATTAGTACCATGTTGTGCTCATTTCACTGGGGGAAGGAAGAATAAAAAAAGATATGCCATTTTGGTCAATAAATATGCTCTTTACATATCCTTGAATATCTTTTGTCTCAATATTTCTTTGTCTTTAATTCTATATCAATCCTTGAATATTTATATAACATACAATATATAACATACAACACAATATACTAATGACAATATTCTTTTATCAATATATACTACTTATATACAATTTATACTAATTACTAACTACAACACAATATACCACTATTTATATACAATATATACTACTTAAATACAATATATACTACTTATATACAAAATATACACTACTTATACACAATATATACTAATTACCAAACACAATATATATTATACTAATAACATAGTACACCATATAAAATATATTCTACAATATACTAATGACTACTATACAAGATATTGATTTAAAAAAAAAAATCAGAACCGCCAGGAACCGCCAGAACCGCGGAACCGGAACCGCCAGAACCGGAACCGGACGGTTCCGGAACCGTATGGTAGCGGTTCCGGCTACGGAACCGCCAGAACCGGAACCGCCAGAACCGAAACCGCCAGAACCGGAACCGCAGACCCAAATAGACCCAGAACCGGAACCGGATACAGCCTTAAATAGCTTCTACATTCTCCTTCTATATATCTTGTCTCTATTACTATATTATTCTATTTTTCTCTCATTTCTTAATACTAATCAAATAGTATGTGATTGTTATAAATAGAATCCTATTTGAGGTGAATGTCTATATTTAGAGAGATTCTAGGGTTTATTACTTGGTGGCTAAGTCACCACCTCCCTACAAATAAAGGGGTTCTCTCCCATTGTAAATCATCCCTAAGTATCAATAAGAATACTCCTCTCTCTACTTCTCTCTATATTGTTCTTGTTCTTGTATTATTGTTCTTGTTCTTATATTATTCCATATCACGTTATCAGCGCGAGTCTCTAACCAATTGAATTTGATTTCGTTAAGGTGAAAGTATGGCTAGGTGACAATGCCGATCACTACTATGTTCTCTCTAGATTTTTGCTCAGCAGAATGCTCACTGTCACTAAGATTCCAAATCACGTGGCTATCAAAATTGCTCTTGAGCTTAAGAAGCTTCTTGTTGACAACAGCCTACTCGATGTCTCACAATCAGATTTGGAAGCAAACTTGTTCAAGAATTTCTATACGGAAAAATAGAAGAGATGGTATCATCATAAAGTAATGCAACGGGATGGAAACTCAAGAGGTATATTTGATATCACAACATTTATTGGTATACCTTAAAGGTAAGTAATTTACTTTTCTCTTTCAAATTCTTGAAATTCTACGATTTGATTTCATATACAAACAAAGACAACAAAGTTTGATTATAACTCTAATGGAGTTTGTAAGAAATTATACTCTAAGTGGTAAAATTTCTATGCCTTGCCATGATCAAATTCATGTATGATTGTGGGCAAAGAATTAAAAAATCCTTCCAATTGAATTTGCTCCATTCCCTTTAGAGAATGTGGTAGCAGTATGTGATAAGTCTGAAAGAAGACAAAATCCGTCCAATTGAATTTGCTCCATTCCCTTTAGAGAATGTGGTAGCAGTATGTGATAAGTCTGAAAGAAGACAAAATTATTAGCATGAAGGTATCAATGAATGTGGACGAGGCAATAGACGGAATTATAATCGTCATCATTGTGATAGTGAGAATAATAAAGATTCTCAAAATAGTCTTTCACTTTATGAAAGTAATATTTGACATGAGATTGTGTATAGCACATACAGATGATTATAATCCATTCCCTGAAGTGAATGTGATAATTGTAATAAAGCCCGTAAGTATGAACACACTCTTGATGTAATTTTGTTTCATGTCTGACATTATGAAAAGAAAGTTCGTTGCCCTTGAAATTTCGGGCAAGAACTATATGACATGGGTGTTGGATGCTGAAATCCATTTGGATGTAATGGGTCCTTGACACGCCATTAAAGACAGAAATAATGCATCCACCCAAGACTATGCTAAGGCATTGATTTTCTTGCGCCATCACCTTGATGAAGTTTTGAAACTGTGCTAAGGCCTTGTTTTTCTTGCGCCATCACCTTGATGAAGGTTTGAAAATTGAATATATCACAGTCAAAGATCCACCTATCTTGTGGAATGGCTTAAAGGAGAGATATGACAACCTGAAGTTGGTCACTCTGCCACAAGCACGATATAATTGGGCTCATCTGAGGCTCCAAGACTTTAAGTCTGTTTCTGAATATAATTCTGTAATGTTCAACATTGTCAAAAATTAAGTCTTTAGACATCTTAATATTATATAACATGATTATCACTGTTAGTCTTGATATATTCTATACATAAATATCTAGCTTATATTTTCACTAGGTTATATATCATACAGAATAACCGAACACATGTATCTGTCATTGTATTGAATACAATAACCATGCCTAATTAAAGCGTTGTTAAGAAATTGTCATTGAGTAAAAATAAATTATATATGTATCAGTGATGTTATCACAAGCAAACGAGTAGTATAGTTCCATATTCGCTACAGTTGTATCTAATTATTAATAATTTTGGTTGAGATTGTTTTATCTCAAAATACTCTGGTTAGTTTCTCTGAGATGTAAATATTACTCAGTATATTTACAATATATTAAATGTACAACCACTTTTTAAACCAGATAATGATATCCTATCTATTTACTTACACCACTCCGCATTGTTGTATGTGCGTCAGTTATGTTAACAACAACTACAACTCTCAAATTTAATATGCATTTTAGTTGGATCAAAATTCAATTGTAAAAATATTTGTTTAATTGATTCATGTACCACACATACGATATTCAAAGAGAAGAAATATTACTCACATTTAAGTATGTGTAAGGCAGATGTTACTACAATTTCTGGTAGTAATAAATTGATTAAAGGCTCCGGAAGAGCAACTATAACTCTGCCTAAAAGAACAACATTTTAGAGAATGCAACGTTCTCCTCCAAGTCTAAAAGGAACTTGTTGAGTTTTAAAGATATCATTCAAAATGGATATCAGATTGAGACAATACATGAGTATAATCTTGAATACCTTATTTACTCATGAAAACGAGGCTGCCCACTTCGGTTTGGGGTCACGCCATTTTGCATGCAGCAATGCTAGTTCGTCTCTGACTGACGAATTATCACAAATATTCCCCGTTGCAATTAGTTTTGGGTCATGAACCTAATATATCCCACTTAAGAATTTGTGGATGTGCGGTATATGTGCCTGTAGCACCGCCATATTGCACCAAAATGGGTTTGCAAAGAAGGTTAGGAATATATGTTGAGTTTGAATCGCTCTCCATTATTCGCTACCTCGAAACATTGACAGGGGATTTGTTCACTGCACGATTTGCAGACTGTCAATTCGATAGACACTTTTCCCAAAATTAGGGGGAGAAGTTGGTGAAACCAAACGGGAAATTTTGTGGAAAAATGCATCATTATCTCATTTTGATCCACATACCTCTATTTGTGAAAAAGAGGTGCAAAATATTATCAATTTTCAAAGAATAGCAAATCGAATGCCAGACGCATTTACAGATTTGAAAAGAATAACAAAATCACATATCCCCGCAGTGAATGTGAAAACATCTGATTCACGAATACATATTCATTATTGGAAGAATATGAACATGAAATTGGTATTGAATATACCACACTCACCCCTAGAAGGAGGTTTGAGATGATATATGAAAATAATGTCATTGTTATGGCATGAATAGTCATTGGTCACGTAACTATTGTACGCCAAAATAATTTGTCAATATGATTATCAAAGGACAATAATAATGCAAGAAACATATCTTGCATATAATTTTGACATGACCATAATGGTATAACTTTCTCTTTAAAAGAGATATTCACCACACGGATGTTGATGAATTTGTGGTAGTACAAAATTAATTGAGAGCTCTAGAAGAGCCAATTATTACTATGTTGGAGAAACACAATTGATTACCAATAAGGTATTGTGTTGTAGTAAGTCTCAAAGAAACTTATTCAGTTTCCAAAGTATATGCGAAAGCGATTGATTATATTGAGACTATAAATAAAGAAAAGATTTGATATCTTCTATTACTACAACTTGTAGCGGGATAATTTGTATGTGAAAAACTACCCGCTTTATTCTCCAGTTTGTACTACACAAGAATACCACAATAAAGTGGACGTTTATTGATATAAAAACCCATATCATAACAAAACTTGAAGTTTATTGATAATTGCACATGTCGTGGTGTAAATTTGAAGTTTATCAATATTGATAATTTCTTCAGTTGGCATTCGGGTTAGCCATATCATTTTAAGTATGATGTGCAGTAATAGAGAATTCACATGGGTAAATATTAAAGAACTAGAAAGTTCTTTACGAATTCTCTTGTATTACTTGTTCTCATTAATTAATTGACCAACTAAAGAGTTCGGGTTGAATCTCATAAATTTTGAAAATATCAAAGGTGAATATGGGCCTATTCACCTGCCATGTATACCACATATGATGCATCTATGATATGGTTACATATGCGATTGTTATTAACCCACAGCATGGCCAGTGCTTGCGAGGTAAATTGCTCAGTAATATAACTTCGAGCATAATTTCCAGATTTTCTATTCAAGATAGTTCATCTTGATAAGTTGGTTTATATCATAGTTGGTTTAGCAAGATAATTATTGAGTGCCTCCACTTATTAGCTAAACTGTTTCTTATGAGAACAAAGTTATATATATCAGTTTGATATACGTTGTATACGAGAGTATATTATATTCTCCCCTCACAAGTGGTTCAGGGTCAGGAACCAAATAACTCCATCTTATTATTGATGTGCGGTGTATATTTTCATTAACACCATAATGCACAAAGATGGACTCTCAAAGTTGAGGAAACAAGTTAGCTTTTCTAACATGAGGGGGAGACGTGATAAACACTTGAGAAAATGTTACATGGGATGAATTATCATTTGTATATATAGATCCTTGAATATCATAATATGAACCTGAAGTTCATAAAAGGATAATTCAATTGCAACATATTGCAAAGCATGCTATACACATTTGCTGACCCAAAGAAAGTAACTATATTCTCACTGCAAATGCTCATATTAAGTCCCAGGAGGACAAAGTCTTTGATACGTTTAAAGCGTATAGACAAATCGGTTTCAAAATAACTTCTTAATAAAGAAGATGAGCAAATGATCAAAGTGATCATAATGGGGAGGCAAGTGATCTAGAAGATCACATGAAGTAACACTTTATAAAATCTCATGAGAGATTCAGGTACCTGAATATATGAATAAAGAGATCTCCATGTTATGTCTTTATGAAAATTTACTGGAACCGATATAAAATGTTCGTCGACGACTTCTATGATAGCGCTAAATATCGATGAGGATCTTATGTTTGTCGAATACAAACAAAAATATTGGCTAAATGGAAGAGATACAATTCAAGCAGAATTGATTCCATATGAAAGACATGTAGTTTTGGACATGTAGTTCAAATACTTGAAAGTATAAAGTCAATGGTATGTGTAATCAGTTTTCGATATTTTATTTGTTTAGAATGACATGAAAACTTGATATGCATCTAAAGTCTATTATATGGCTTATATGACTTAACTTATATGTCAATCCATGAAATATTGAAGTTGCTTGAAGCATATACAATTCTTGGTCCTAAAGTATCACATCCTAAATGCAACTTGTGTACATATGTATCTTGCTATAACTATAAGCATGATGGCATCGAGAATACCTCTATGGAGATATTGAAGAGTCATTCCACGTCATTATATGAAGATGTTCATATCTATCAAGAATGAAAATTTCAAGGTGCGGAATATTTATTCAAATCAATATGGCTGATTTAGTTATCGAATCTCTACCAAAGATCGTTTTGAAGATGGTGCACAAGATTGGAATGCAAATGCTCAAGGATGTGAATTGATGCTCTTTTCAGGGGGAGTTAATGCGCGTTTCACTCTTTTTCCTTTACAAGGTTTTGTCCCACTGGGTTTTCCTTGCAAGGTTTTTAACGAGGCAACCAATAGGCGCATATTCAAACATGTGTACTCTTTTTCCTTTTCTATAATTTTTTCCCATTGGGTTTTATTTTAGTTAAGGTTTTAACGAGGCACATTATTGAATAGACATTCAAGGGGGAGTGTTATAAATAGAATCCTATTTAAGGTGAATGTCTATATTTAGAGAGATTCTAGGGTTTACTACTTGGTGGCTAAGTCACCACCTCCCTATAAATAAAGGGGTTCTCTCCCATTGTAAATCATCCCTAAGTATCAATAAGAATACTCCTCTCTCTACTTCTCTCTATATTGTTCTTGTTCTTGTATTATTGTTCTTATTCTTATATTATTTCATAACAGTAATTTCTTTGTATAATCATTAGTGACTCCTAGACTCCTGGTGCCAATAGCAGCTGGCAGATGTGTGCAAAACCTGAATACTTTCTTCTTCTTTCTCTTTTTTTTTTTTTACGACGAGGGATACTATCTTGTTACTATTAAAGAAAAGAAAATTGACACATAAATAATATATTGTAATCCTCTTTTTTTTTTTTTAATTGGGAAAAAGGTCAAATATAGCTCTCTACTTTATTATATTATTCATATTTGCCTTCATCATACTATTGAATCATATCTACCTTACCGTTAATCAAATTTTAAAAAAATACCATCAACCTAATAAAAAACTACCATATTTAAAAATAAATGACTCGTTTTCTTTTTTTTTGAAAAGCCTATTAACTCATAACCCATGATTTTTTTAGCTCTGATTGATTTATGTATGTGTGCTTCCATTGCATACAACAAAATGGACATTGGGCTCGATCTGAAAATAGGCATTCCAGAATCATAATGTTGAAAATTAAATCTCAACACGCAATGGTACTAGATTTTTATATCTATTAGTAAATTGAGGGCATTATTAAGCAAGGAGATTAAAAATTATTTTTATTTTGTAGATGATGATGAATCAAGACTCAATTAATTGTATATGGACTGGTTATAATCTTATCCATGAGGAGCAGTGATGCTTCGGATTCAATATTCAAAAGGATAAAGGAAGTTTAGGTGCTTGTAGCATTTTCTCATTGTTATCAAAAGTTCTATTATAATATACAAAGTTGAATTCGAAGAAACCATCTATAATTGTGATTGGTTTCTAATATGTTGGTCTATCAATTATGAGCTTAATTCTTTCGACTTTGTTCTTGCAACTGTGATATTTTCTATGGTAAAGAATCAAATAGACCCAAGTACTATTGAATATAGTATTTAAAAAGGCTTCATTATACTATTGGTACTTTTGAGTCCCTATCGTTACACTATTAAATATTTGTACCATTTTTTAATGGAGGGGACACGTGTTTATTTCTGTGCAATTTTCAGGCCCAATTTGTGATACTCTTCTCCACCCAATTCAATAAACAATAAACACTTAAATGAAAATAACCCTTCCCATTTACACCAGTCCTAGTTTTATCTCTCTTTTCTAATCCGAAGTTCTGTATTGGGTTCAGGTCCTACTGTGCATGAAATTTGACAATTTAGAGTTGGACGAGTTCAAAGGTACCATCTTTCTTCATCAAATTGTTCCTTTTTTCATTTTCTTAGTCGATTTGTTATGCAATTGGATATTCTAGATGGCATAGGATTTGTGTTCTAGGGTTTCGAATAATTTATTAAAGGTGGTTTAGGGTTTCTTCTTTTTACATTGTTTACATTTTTTGTTGTTATCTAGACAGTCCTATATTATTTTGGTTACTTTTTGTTTTTTAGTAAAGCAATGGGTCCTTAAATTATTTGCATGTCAGGCATTCTAGGTATTATTTGTTGCGTTGTGAATTCTTTATTAAAGGATGGCCTTCATAGTGCCACATTACATGTAGAATTTGTTTTTCTTTATTGTGGGGGAGGAAGGGAGCGGGAAGACCAAATATGTTTACTCGTATTTTTTATGCCTCTTGTGCTGGTTCCTTTACTGTTTTCTTATTTTTGTTCAGTCTTTTCTTTGTTTCGTGCTTGCAGAAAGTCAGTGATGGTATTAATTGACTTAATAACTTATTATGGCGGTAATTGGATTTGCAAGCCACAAGTATTATACCCAAAGAAAGTGCAGTATATTAAGAAAGGGTATGACCCAGGCCTTCTATCTTTTGTTGATTTAGCCAATGAGTTCACAACAAATCTTGGGTATGTAAGGGTTCAACAACTAACAGTTGAAGGCCCTTGTGGTACACTTTATCAAATTGTAGGGGATGATGGGATTAGACATTTGTTGAAGCTAATTTCCAATGAACATAAAGTAATCAACTTGTTTGTTGTTGATGAATATGATCCTCCCTTACATAATATATCAATATTATACACCATATTGTTGATGAGGTTGGCACTTTGTAGTTTGAATGATGTAGGATATGACTCTAGTTCTTATTCTGATGGGAATAATTCTTAAGAATTAAAATTGTTAAAATCACAAAAAGAGGGATATAACTGAACAACTTAATGAGTGCAAGGAGTTGTATAAGGGTATGACCTTTAAGGATACAGTAAAAGCTAAAAAATATCTTAAGTTGTATTCCTTGGCCAATAAGAAAGAACTGAAATTGGATAAGAGTGAAAAGATTAGGGTTAGGTATACTTGCACCAAAACAAAAGATCGCCCTTTTGCTTGTTTAGTATCCAAGGAAGGGGATGATGGGTTAACATTAAGACCCTAAATCCAAACCGTAGTTGTGGCGCTTCATTTGATAATTCTGCTATTGACTATCACACAATAGCTCAATAAAGATGGGTTTTATCTGGGGCTTAGACCATATATTAGTCTTGATGGTACATTTTTTAAAGGGAAGGCCAAAGGAATATTGCTAGTTGCTGTTAGTTAGAATAGCAGCAATCATTTCTATCCTTTGGCATGGGCAATTGTTGACAAAGAAACAAAGGCAACATGGATTTGATTTATGGAATTACGGAAGAATTCTTTGAACCTCAATGATGGTCAAGGGATCACTTTCATGTCAAACACACAAAAGGTAACTTTCCTATTTTATTGTATTCTTCTTTTATTTACTTTGGTATTTTGTGCACACTATCTGATATAAGTTTTTTTTTGATTGAGTTGAAAATATCTAAGGATTAACTAAAGCTGTCAGAATTTTCCTTCCGATAGATTCTATGTTAGGCATATTGAGGCCAACTGGTGCTTACATTTAACACTGAAGAACACAAAAAGATGCTTTGGTGGTGTGCATGGGCCACATATGAAGAGGAATTCAAAGATCAACTAGAGAAATTAGGAGAATTGAAGAAGGAAACTACTGAGGGTTTGTTGAAGTATCCACCTCAAGCTTGGTATAGAGCTTTCTTGGATATTGTACGCAAGAATCAATAAGTTGATAACAACATGACTGAATCATTTAACAAATGGATTCTGGATGCTAGATTCAAGCCAATAATTAAGATGTTGGAGGATATAAGACTCAAGGTTATGAACATGATAAGGATACATGACGATGAAGTGAAGACACGGACTACTGAATTCAATCCAAAAGCATGCAATTATACCGTGAGTACCTACATATTGGCCAATGTTGTAAAGTCAATGCCAATGGTGACAATGAGTATGGAGTGTCTGAAGGAGGTGATAAATATTGTTGGAGTGTATGAAGGAGGTGATAAACATTGTGTTAGGCTGGATTTAGGGATATGTACTTGCAGGGTGTCCTAGTGGAATCCCATGCCATCATGCTATTGCAGCTATGCTCCATACGAATATAGACGCACTAACAAGAATGCATTGGTGGTTTAGCAAGGAGGTATACTTATTGACTTATAAACACAATTACCGCTTGTTCGAGGTGAATTTTTTTGAAAAAATGAACCTTCCCAAGCAATGGAACCACCAGATTTTGTGAAGATGGCTGGCATGCCAAATGTTAAGAGGGGCAGGGAGAAAAATAAAGCAATTAAAAGGCAAGGAGGGTGGTCTTTGTTCAAAAAGGGTAGGGTTATGACTTGTGATAAATATGGACAATCAGACCATAATGCTAGGACTTGTGGTATGGGAAATATATCATATTCACTTTTATTTAGTTGCATTTGTGTATATTACCTCATTTAAATTCTTTGTTTAACAACCATCAAAAGGGAAAGGTAAGGCAAATCGACCTCAAAATAGGCAAAGATCTTTAATAGATGGGGAACCAGAAGAAGATATAAGCTTATAAGCTCCTCCACTATCTCAACCCAGTCAAGGCAAAGAATTTACCTTTACGCCAACACTTACAAGTAGGAGAGTTGGCCAATCAAGCAAGAATGTAGATGCTAACATCCCAGAAATTGACAATGATGAAGATGTTGATGTTAGGCGGATGACTATATCAGAAATTATGACAAGACTTCAAAAGAGGCAAAAAATAATTATACCAACTAGAACAAGATCAATTAACTTCACAGGTGACACCAATGGTGTTAGTGAGCCCGCAGATCTTCCATATACACCACCATCACTTACCTGGAAGGGCTGTCTGATACAACTGAGAATCAACTAGAGACGCGAAGGCAACAGACGATTGAGAAGCTACAAGCAAGGAAAGGAAAATGAACCTCAAGCTTGGGACTATTTTGTTTTGGTTTTTAGGATGTAATTAGTGCAATCCGACAATACTTTTATAGTACTTAATGGTGAACATACTGTTGGTACTGAAACTTAAAATAGAAGTCACCTTATAAGTTAGTAGTACAAGTTTTTGGGGTTATAGAGTGCCATCCAATTATCAAGACATGTATTTACTGTTATAACAGTACAATTTAGACGGTTAATGTTTAATGCCAATGATGTTGCCTTTATTTTGCTATTGTATTGATCATGACTTATAAGTTATGATAGTTCTACTACTATATACTTATTTCTTGCTCATTTATAGTTTAGATTTGGATTTTAATTTTCTGGAATTATACTTGGTAAGCAGCTGAAATATACATGTGTATTCTGCAGTTGTGTTCACTTGAAAATGTCAGCAAACTTGCAAATTACTGCAGTTGGTATATTCTGCAGTTCTGCAGTTATGTTCACTTGAATATGTAGAAAGCTTGCAAATTACTGCAGTTGGTATATTCTGCAGTTCTACAGTTGTGTTCACTTGAAATATGCAGGCGTATTCTGGTGCAACAAAACTAATTACTACATAATGCAAGGACACTAATTGATGCAACCTAATTGAAATAAAAAATTTCATTGCAATTAACTTCATCTGAAATAAAAAATTTCATTGCGATTAACTTCATCTGAAATAAAAAATAAAGTAATGAAATCAAAAACTTTATTCCAAAATACTACATAATGTCACCAACACAATATTACGTATTCAAAGCTTCACTTCATCGAGAAAGCAACAACAAATCTAACAAATAGCGCACACGAAACTATAATGAACATCTTCAACATCAACACTTTTGTTCTAACTCTCTTGCTTTGTTCGCTTCAATATTATTTATTGCCTCTACTGCATCCACTTTTTCTATCAGTTTGTCCCTTTCAATCTTGCACACATCCAATGCGTTATTCAGTATATTAAGTTAAACTTGAGTAACATTAAACATCGACTTGAAATTATTAATTACAACCAAAGCTCTATCCAGTAAGACTTTGTATTGACACTCTCAATAGCCACATGATTCATTCTTACAAACAAAATCCAAACAACATATAATGAGAAAACTCAAAATTATATAAATCTGTAGATATATATCACTTACTTCATGTTTCGCACACTTATAGAATAATAGTGGTTGAAGTGAAGTAGTTTGGTAATATCACCACAAAAGCACCGCATTTTCAAAGAACAACTAGATTCAGACATTGAGCACATCCACTTATATAATATAGCCTAAGTTGATAAGGAAGAAACAAAATCGAATTGATACAGGCGAATTCAAGTTCAAATATGGAGGAAACACTAACATATGGAAGAAACAATTTCAGTGTAGAAAGAAAATAGATTATGAAATCGAACTGATACAGACGAGGGTATTCATTTAAGTGGGGCTGGTATAATTTGGTTATTAGTTACTGAATTGGGTGGGTTAGGTCTTAATAAAAGACGGGTATGTCCCATTCGTTAAAGAAAGGTTACAAATATTTAATAGTGTAACTATAGGGATTCAAAAGTACTAATAGTATAATGAAGCCGTTCTAAATACTATATTCAATAGTACATGGGTATATTTGGCCCTTTACAATATTTTTTATCTCTTGGTCGAAGTTTCACAAAAATGGTACTTATTGATTCAAAACATTTAGGTTAATGAGTTTTTAAAAAAGAAGTAAGATCATTTTTTTAATATGGTAGTTTTACGTTAGGTGGAGGGTATTTTTACAAAGTCTATTTAATGGTAAGGGTAGATATGACCCAATAGGTGAAGTGTATATGTGAATAATATACCAAAGTAGAGGGATAATTTGGCTCCTTTTTCCTTTTATTTACCTCACCACCCTTTTTTACCTTTCTCCTGCTATTTTTTAATATTTCATGAACACAACAACACTATATATTTGGGTAAACTTCACAAATAACCACTTTTAAACTTATGAAGATGATAGTAATGGAGATGAGAATATTGAAGTGAATGTAGAGTATTAGGAGAGATAAGATTGAGAATGAAGTTATTCTGGACGAAGTGAGAGTGACACCCGTGGAGGACAAAAGATGTGAAAGTTGATGCTGAGATGATAAATAAAGAGAAGTATTGATGCTCCTGTCAGGAGGCGTGAGTAGTTTGCCCAGGCGGGTTTGAGATGAGGTAGAGATAGGCTAAAGAAGCACCGAGGAGAGATGATTTCGCAGGACATCACTCTGCTTCAGATTAACAAGGACAATGATACTTAATAGGAGAGTGTGGAGGTCGAGAATTAGAGTAGAAGGTACACAAATAGTTGAAAGTTTCCCTGTCCTTTCCGGTAATATTAGTAGCTCTCTTATATTTTCATGTTCTTAGATCTCTATTATGTCATGTTGTTGCATTCGTTACAATATCATATTTCAGTGTTGTTATTAATTTAGTACTACTTTTTTTCTTTCTTCTTTCTTCTCACCTTTTCATGAGTTAAGGCCTATCGGAAATAACCACTTTACCTTTATTAGGTAGGAATAAGATTTACGTATACACCACCCTCCGAGACTCCACCTATGTGAGTGAACTGGGTTGTTATTATTGTTGTTGTAACTTCAATAATTAAAAATAGTTACTATCCTGAAATTTCAAGGAGCTTCACTGTAAAATTTAGAACTCCAAGACAATCTATTTTTAAAAAAACATGACCAAAAAGTGGCAACTGATCCCTATTTCTACGACACGTTTTAGTCAATTGAACACAATTTTTGGTGGAATCCAAGAAATGAGGTATTGCATGGAATCGTCCCTATGACTTCGTACTGTTACGTGTTTGATGTTAGATAGGCAGGTCATTAAATTATATAACAATAACAATTTGTAAAGAGGGAAATTCATCATATAGGCTTCTCGTTGTTGATGTCTACAACCGTGGCCTGGTTAACACAAGATGTCCTATGAGCTTAGCACAAGATCAAAGTAAAACAAGCGGTAAGCTCCTTGTCTCTTATGTTTGAAGTGAAAATAGCTTAGAGCAAATGTGACTTATAAAATACGCACACATGATCCAATATTGCTAATATCTTCATCAATTATTGACATCTAAGATCTGACACATCATAGACCTACAATTATTTGAGATGCATATCCTATATTAGGATTTGAAAACTGCACTTCCCACACTGACTGTTCTCTCGAGGGAAAAATACAGGTGCGACGTTTCAAATGGTAGCAGTTAATTGATGGAAAAGAGATGATTTTAACATCCAAAGCATTTAAACCCCCAAACAGATAAGCAATGTGTTAAGCAAGTGACCACATAGGCCATATGTCTGCACGCTGTGTTTTCTGCATCTAACCAATTATTAGCTTCAGAACATCAAGAAATTTCAAAGAAAAAAAACACAAACAATGTTCCAAAAAATCACTTTTATGCTTGAGCTTCCATTATTCCTTCTTGCCAATGCCATGGGACATATTGTAGATCCCCCTGCCCTGTCAACCAAACACTAATTATAGTTGATTCTTGAAAACAAAGAAAAGACTCAACCATTTAATCTAACAGAAACTCACGATCATGAAGGTTAATGTGGCTGCCAAAGCCAGTGGAATGGCAACTGAGGTAATCTTGTCTACAGGGCCTTTCAGGTGTGTATACTTGTGAACACTCTGGAAATACTTTTGCTTCTCAACAAGCTTTTCCCGGGGATAGAAGGGTGTTTCTGACATCCTGCGTCATTCAGTAACTTTAAATTTAAAATCTCATGACAAATAAAACATCATGGGTCTTTTTTATTTAGGGTGATTAATAAACACGTGAGGTTTTTCTGCATGCATCCTTTTCTCCTTGTTACAGGAACAACTTGTCACTTCCTGTTCTTATTTTACCATTCAAAGACAATTGTTTGATCTTTCATCACGCTTATGGCACACAAGGAGAGAGGGAAGAGAAAGCAAAGTATCCGTCTAATGCAAGAAAGATGTCAAGCGGACAAGGGACAAATAGTAGCGAAAGAAGGCCAAGACTCAAAAATTACGACAAATCAATCAGAAAGTAGAACATGAACCACATTCCATTGTTCAGAAAGTACTAGTAAAACACCTTTCCTTTTCAATGTGCTAATACGGGTATCAACCAAACAAATTTCAACAGTATAACCGAGAACCAATAATAGTCTGACTCTTCTTCTTTGCTCTGTTACTTTAATGGGTAAAAGATCTTCTAGTAAGAAACATCACAAAGGGGACGATTGACATGTGCAACATGCCGTATTAAAGAGACCATCCAAAAGAGGAGAAGAAAAAAAAACATACATATCCATGAGTTCACAAAAAGATAAGACTGACTTGGGTGCAATATGCACATATTCTTATGCTCTATATACTTCCACAACTACAAGCTCAAAATCATTTCCATCCTTTCATCATATAGGTTCATGCATCCACAAAACAAGCAAGAAAAATTATAATAGCAGAAATGCATACTCCTGCATTTTGAAACATGTCTCAAGAATATCCAGTCTACCAACATTATTTACCAATCTTGCTGATCACATTCAATCCTACAATTAGTTTAAGATAAATAAATATCTGACTGGAATAGACCGATTGCAAAGAAGTCTGGCAGGCAAAGGAACTGCAAGCATTATGAACGCACTGCCTGCCAAACTATCATCTCCAGTTCCAAGTCTCCCACCACCGTCATATTCTTTTAATTCAACAGAAAGTTCAACTCATACCCATTTAAAGAAAAAAGTTCTTGACTAAATCACACACAAGGCTTTGTCTTCAACTTCTATATTCGAAAGCTAACTCACGGATTCTCAAACAATGGACTTCACAGAGTCAGTCATTAATATGAAAAATACAGCAGCAAATGTCATCTCCCAACAACATTTATTGATTGCATGTCATACTTGAACCAGAAAAAAAATACAAGGTCAGCAGGAGCTGCCATCGACAGCCAAGCATATATCAATCATACTTAACAGGTGAAGTTCGAGGTCTTCCACTACTATCTGAATTCTGAAACCTCTAACCCGTGAACCGATTAGCTCCCACTAACATCTTCTTTCTTCTTGGGCAATGGTAGTGCAAATGGCTGAAAATGGTAGTGCAAATCTCATCTTAAAACCTTAAGCTGTTAGGGAGAGCACATTCTTAATCCCTTAAATATTATGTCTTCAACACGCCCCTTGACATATGACCTAATTCTTTTCCACAGGTCAAACATGTGGAAACATTTTTTTTCCTCTGGTTGGCGATGAGATTTGAACTCAAGATCTTTTATTCACTCTGATACCATGTTGAATTGTATGTCATCTTATCTACTAGGTTAAGAGAGTACCATTTTTTTACTTAATTATATTATATCTTCAACACAAATCCCTTGACTAACAGAAAAAGACATACTCAATTTATTGGCATAAGTAATCAGATAGGGGCTCCCTGGTTTGCGCGTAAACAATTTTTTCTCATCCTACTATTCTTGTTGTTAACAAAGAATTGAAGACCTGCAGCATGCCCGTATCACACACCAATATTTTACAATCAACTAAAAAACCCAATCTGGAAGTAGCCAACTCTATAAACATCAAAAGCCAAATAGCCTCCAATCCAATGGAGGCAAACACTAGGTGATTTCTTTTTGTTTTGTCATTTGCTTAAGCTTTGGTGGGCAAAGTTACCGGTACCCTATGTTGGTGGTGGTAGTAGGTGTGTGCAAGTGGGCATGGCCACGAATCATAAGAAAATAAAAATCAAATAGTCCGGAGAACACCGTTACCAAAAAGAATTAAAAAAAAATCAAAACCCAAATAAAAAACCACAAGATTTCACCAATCAAATCAATTCAAATAGATCAAATCACATATATCCATAAGAAAAAAAGAACAGCTACACATAGGGAAACAACAAGATCTAATCAATCACCACCAGTTCAAACATCGGATAGTTATAAAGTTGAACCAAATCAACAAAGGGTCAAGGAATATCAGAAGAAAATCTTGGTCGAATAGGTGAAATGAGACAGAACTTACTTGGGAAGCGATGAAAAGCAAGTAGCAGGAGAAGAATCGATGAGAAGGGAGAAGGGGCGTACTTTACTTTACCAGGCCGGGCATGAAAAATGAGCCAACGGGAAATCAATTTGTATTTTGTGTTACCGTGAAAACGTTAGGTACCTCTTCGGTTACTTTAACTTACATTCCTATTTTACTGCCACTCGTTATGGATTTTGTTTGACAATAACTCACTCTTCTTCATTTTTTAAATTACAGAAATAAAAATAAAAATGGAAGGAAGAAAGAAATAAAGAATTAAAAATATACTACGTGAGCGTTTGGATATAAGAAATGTAAAATTTCAAAACAGAGGAAAAAATTTTTCAAGTAAAAATAATATTTTAAATTTAAAAGCAAGAATATAAATAGGATTATAATCATTAAAAGCAAGTATATTAATGCATTACATATATATATGTATATATATATATACATACATATATATATATATATATATATATATATATATATATATAAAATTATGTATTGTCCATTACATTCAGTAATTCAGTTTTAAAGTTATATCTGCAGATATTCAGTTTTAAAGTTTTTGTACTCTTAAGGTTTATGATTGATCTCAATAAAGAGAACCAGTTGGAAATAGACATTCTATTTCAGACCACACTTTATGTTATTTCCATGCTACACACCTATACTTGATCCATGTCGTTGGTTATATTGATATACGTGATCTATGTTGGTTCTAGTTACGAAAGAGTAACTAAGAGCTCTTAGTTCCTATGTTGGTATGATTGATGGACCGGATTGTTCATGACAATTTTATTATGATAGCAATTTTGAGCTCATAAGGTTATATTGTAACATATAATGCTAAGGTTTGTACATATGTATGAGTATATCGCCCAAGTGGGAGATTGTTAGATATATGGACTTATATCTACATACATATGAACAATATATGGATTAATTATATGTTATGTGCTATCTTTTGGTTTGGCCTAAATTGATGGTCTTATGGACAATAAGGGGGCCAATATATTGTCATATAAAGTGTAGGACTAATGTGTAGATACCCAAAAGGGTAACCTTAGTTAATGATGGGCTAACTAAGGTAACATACATGTAACCATGGTTACATGCTTATGACTTTTGAGTTTTATAACTCATATGTTATAAGTGGGGGGTTATGGTTCCCATAAGAATGCAAGACATTCTCTTCTTCTTCCACCCATTGAGAGAGAGAGAACCATTGTTGTCTTGCATATCAAGTGGAAAACCATTCTCCATTTTTGGTCTTAGAAAAATTCTTGTGAAAGCCAATACTTCAAGAAGGACAATCTTCAAGAAGGATCAAGAAGCTTTCAAAGCCAAACATTTGGACAATCATCAAGAAGGACTAAGGATTTCCACTTATGGATTCCAGGTACGCTTCCGCTTATGTTGTTATTCCAAATAATTCGATATGAAGGCTATGATGTTTTAGTGGATATTATAATCCTTTCAATTGGTGTATATATATATATATATATATATATATATATATATATATATATATATATCCTTTAATTTTATTGTATAAATTGTTCTTGCCTTTTTTACAATAATTTAGAAGGAAAACCCCCACTTTAGACAAGAGGGGTTGCTCTGATGGCAAGCAACCCCCACTTCCAACCGAGAGGTTGTGAATTCGAGTCTCCCCAAGAGTAAGGTGAGAAGTTCTTGGAGGGAAGAGTGCCGGGGGCCTATTTGGAAACAGCCTCTTTACCCAAGGGTAGGGGTAAGGTCTGCGTACACACTATCCTCCCCAAACCCCACTAAATGGGATTATACTGGGTTGTTGTTGTTAGAAGGAATAACACATTACCAAAGGGTAAAATGTCATTCAATTTTCTTTTTAGTCTATTAATTTTCAAGTAAAAGCTTCCACTTATGATATTGTATAATATGATACAATGATTTATCTTCTGTCATAATAATAAAATAAGACAAACAAATTAATATCTTTTATCAAGCTCGTTATGAATAAATTATGCAGTTTATAAACGGTTATGTGAGATGCATTATAATATGATACGATGATTTATCTTCTGTCATAATAATAAAATAAGACAAATAATTTAATATTTTTTACCAAGCTCGTTGTGGATAAATCATACATTCTATAAGCGGTTATGTGAGATTATGCATCTTTTCATGAAGCATCTCTGACTTCATTTCATATTCTATCATATTTTTAGGCCAATACATATACAATTCCCAAAAGTTAGTGTTATTTATACGTTATATTCCTTTACATTTTTATTTTAAATTGTATATGTATAAAAGATAGATCTTTTACGTATAAAAATAAATTTTTTATATATTAAAACAATAAAGTTATAAAACTAAAATAAGCGTTTAAAGAGCCAAAAAAACAATTAAATCTTAAGTTATTACGATTTTTATTTAAATACTCTAATTAAAAGTGTTTTCTATTAGACATTTAAAGTATGTCCAAACTATCCTATTGAACACCTCATGTAGAGGTGGCATAAGCGACTTTCAGTTATTGTAGACGCCTGAATACTGAAAAGATGATATTTCTCCTTTTTTTATTTCTCTTCTCTCTTCATCATTCCAGAAACAGTGAACACCTCGATAGACCACTGTTCTATCACCCGGCTGCTAGGTGACTGTTTAACCAGAAAATAAAAATTTTGATTAAAATATAATTTTAGAAGAATTCGAATTACTGATAATTGAATAGAAAAGTAATTGTATAATAAAAAAAGAAAATTTAGATTGATAGAGTAACAGAATAAGCAAGTTTAACGCAATGTAAATAAATATATTCCAGTAATAATCAATATCCCCTTACAAATGTTATTTCTTTCCTTTTATAGATATTTTTGAGTACTACATTTCTTTCCTCTCATAATAGAGCCATAATGATCAATTAATGGCGTTAATATAACGGTATAATTAGCAATCGTAACTCTTTCGTGAAGATTCTATAACGCCCCCCTTCATTGATGCTCATTAATTACAGATAATACGTATATGTACTTTTTGCTAACTAGGTTCATTCTTTCGATGTCTCTTCAAGTTACCAAGAGATACGAGTAACCATCCTTTCTTATTTTTTGGTATTCTTGCCCATACCTGTTAAGGTTCACAACTCTTTGAATACTCTCTGCCAGTTGTCATACTTTTATTGATCCACGTGTCTTGACATGTCCGCACATAATTAAAATCAAACATTAGCTTGATTTTACCCAATACAGATAGTCCACCACTTGCCATTTATTCAACAATTGAATATTTGAAAAGTGGATCTCATTAAAGCGGGAATTTTTGCCGCCATTACACCTTCTTCAGAACTGACACTTCGCATGTCACTTCCATTTAATGCTCGTGACACATAGCGGCTTTTGATTTGCTATGCAATCCCTCAACATTTTTAGGACTTTTTTACGGCTACATCAATCACGAAGTGACAGTTTCATTATGACGTTCCCATCATTACCTTTTTGTTTGATGGTTGCTTTTGAGTATAAATATATCCTTTGTCTTTTCTTTCATAAAAAAGTTGTCCATCTTTGGCTATTCAATCTTCCTTTCTTCTTCGTATAGCTATGTCTTCTTCAAACCCTTATCCTCAAAAAGTTCTTATCATATATGAACTTCCTCTTACTCCAACTAGGAGTAGGAGAGGAGGTATGTTACGTAGTTTAGGATCAACATCCATTCGAGATTCTTCTTCATATTTTCCTAGTTCTACTCCTCTTTCTTCTTATAGAACTAGGGGTTCTCTTCCACATAGATCTTCTTCCAGAAGTGAGGACTCTAATGAACCAGCACCTGAACCCACAGTAGACGAAAGTATCCCCTCTGGACTTTCTTTTTATACTGATAGAGAATCAATTAGGAACCAGGTTTCTTCTATGTCCTCTCTTGGTCGTACTGACGTTTACCCTTCTCAGATTACTGAAGGTTTGATCTCTGTTGTTCGTAGAGATTGTCATTGGAAATTTGATTCCCAATTATAATTCCCAATGCAAATCAAATGATTACGTCTTTTAAGGCTGGTTTTTCTTTTGTCTATACATATCCCTTTACATTGGATTTTAGACCCCCCTATTGACCATGCTATTATCGAGTTTTGCCGCTTTTACAATGTACGTTTCGGACAAATTAGCCCTATTGTATAAAGGGATGTTGCATGTTTAAGATACTTGGCTAATTTGACTCAACTACCCTTCATCCTTTTTCATCTTATCCACCTTTACTCCCCTAAGCTATTTCGTCATGGAACTTTTACTTTGGTGGCTATGAGTACAGAGAGTTTTAGTCAGCCCTAAGGATGATAAAGATCGTGGTTGGTACGCTCGATTAGTTGCTACTCCCATAGTAGGGCTAGTAAGTGAAGAAAATATGTCATTCCTTAAAAAGTAAAATTTTGCACGTAAGTTTTCTTTACATTTTTCTCTTTTTTAATTAAAGAGAGTTTTTACTTCTTGTGACTTTTTAACTTTCTTATTTCAGCAACCATGAGAATTGAAAAAGAGATTACCAATTTCGTGGTTGGGTAGAAAATTATTAACCATTGCTCCAATAGAAGTTAGATCTTGGAAGTACCTCTCAAATAGGTTTGGTTGGAAGGTTAAGACCTACAGTAAGAATTTTTTCCTTCTATTTTCATCTATTATTTCATTAGAATGTTTTTAACCCTTGTTTTTATCAGGATTTCCTATTCGCAGTGTAAGTGCTGAATCGATTGCAGCTTCTAGCCTTTCTTTGGCAAGAACTTATGAGATAATCTTGAGTTCTTCATCAAAAAGGAAATCTAACAAACCCTAGGATTTTGAAGAGTAGAAGGAACGGGATGGAAATTCTTTGGTTAAAAGATCATGGGCTAGAAGACCCGTCATTTCAAATGATGAAGTTACTCCTCCCCATTCTGTTCCCATGACCAAACCTGCCGAAGCAAAATTAGTGAGTTCTGACGAAGATAATCCTATAGCAACTCATGAATCTAATGACTAGCGTTTTTACGTGTTTTGCTTGAGAAGGCTTTGATTTGGCGTTTGATGAAGTACCTTTTGCCTCTTTTCCCGTATCTGTCCCAATAGAACGCTCTTTGCCTGTTTTTACTGCTACTGTTTCTGCTCCGCCTCAAGCCATTATGACTTTCTCTATAATACCCACTACTAATGTTTCTCGTACTGAAGTTGGTTCTTCAAGTGGAAGTAGAGTGATGAAGCAAATTACCATTGAGGTTCCTGCCGATGGTAATCTTCTGAAGAAGTCAGGGAAAGCTTGCATATTATAGTTGAAAATTTTAAGTTAGAAAGTCATAGTTATTTACTTGGATTAATGACATCGTGCAATTACCATTGAAGGTATTGATGTCTTTTCATGTTCTATTTCATTTTTGTTCTGCTAAAATTCTTACCCCTCTTTTTTTTATGTAGATCAATCTCATTGGTACGGAGATGATGAAAATGATTTCTTATATAGAGGAATTGATGCATGATTACTAGATTGAGGCAGATAATTGGAAAGAGCAGTATGAAAGTCTCCAGCTTGAGATAGAAGTTTCAGAAGAAAACAAATGTACCTTAGAGCAGCAACTGAGGGTCATGGCATCGGAGTTAACAATTGGGAAAGATTCTTCCAACCAGGAGGGCAAGGATAAAAATCTCCCCGAGTCATCTTTTGCCGAACAACTCTCCAAAATGCCGAAAAGATGAGAGATATGAAGGTCTTTTTGAATGATAAAGAGGTTTATGCAGGTGAGCTTGTTCAAACACTCACCCCGGCCTAAGAAGATCTCCGTTTGTCTTCTGATAAAGTCAAGTTTTTGGAGAGTTCCCTTGCCTCTTTACAATCTTCTTATGATACTGCTTTGGTTGAGAGGGAGGAGCTCAAGAGTGAAATTGATCACTGGGAAAGAGACTATGAGGCTCTCGAGGACAAAGTTTATGTTGAATTAAGGTGGGCCATTTTGAACACGCGCCATGATACCCTTATGGAGGTTAGCCAAGAAGGTTTTAACTTGGATACTAAGTTAGAAAAGGTTAAAGAGACCCTTGAAAAAACTCAGCAAGGCCAAAGTTTCTCTTCTCCCATGGCTGATACTACCGAGAATATTGAAGCTAATTTTGGTATGGTGGATATCCCAGCTCCTTCAGACTAAATCGAGCTTTCTGTTGCTGATGATGGCGTCTTAAATTCTTCTTATGAAGTGAAGGTTTATTTGTGAAGTTTGACTCTTTTTTTTGGTGGAATGTGTGGTAGTTTTACCCCTGCTCCCGTTTGGGAGTAATGTTTTTGGTAACAACATTAGGGGATTTAAAAATGACAATCAATTTAAGACTAAGTTCATACTTAGTTTTAACTTAATATTATAAAGTTTTTATTTCAACTTAATTCTCTTGAGTTTCTGTTATACTCTTTAATTATTTGCCTTGTTTCTTTATAAGTCCAAGGTCTTACTTTTATTTTAATAGGTGGGATTTCGTCTTGTCTATTCGACTTTTTGCATTTTAGAAATGCTTAATTAACTTCATGTTTTTTAAATCAAACATAAATTATAAAAGAGGACCCTTTTATATAAGAAACTTAATAGAAAAGACGTTTCAACTTTATAATGGTGTAAACATACAAAAGAAGAAATAGGAATACACATGTTTCTTTAAATAACTTTTGATAAATTTTTTATTCTAACTTTGCCAAGTTTGAAAAACATCGTACATATATTTAAGTATCTTCTATAACTCTTTCGTAACTGTTTTCTTTACAACTGATTTATAAAAAGAAGATCCAAGGGTAGGGTTTCTTTATATCCCATGACTAAATACTGCCTAAATTTATATCAATGAATGTATTCTTCACAGGTTTTTGAATCTGGCTTGTATTTGCTTGTGTTTTTGGCTCGTGACTTTTGCTATGAACTTTACACTTGTTGAGTAGACTTTAAGCTTGACTTGAAATTTAATTGTTCGAGTTTTATTTGCCTTCCTTATACCTATATTATATGTATTATACAGTCCCCCAAGTGTTTGAGCATTGAAGTATAAAATCTCGAGCATTTGATTATTCCTTCCATGCGGTCCTTTTCCTGAAAAGGAAAAACATACAGGACCCGGAGGTATAACTTTAGATGTAGACTTCTTAAGCCATCTTATTTATATCAGAATAGTTGCAACCCTAGATCGGGAATTATGTTTTTTTCGCGTGTCTTTTAGGTCTAAATTCATCATTTTGTGTGAGCTAGCTTTTTGCATATCATCTACAATCATTAGTATAATTTTAACAATTCAAATATAAAATCGTAAATGGGGGATACCTGACCATTGGTATTTCCTTTCCTTAGAAATAGTACTTCTTTAGATGAACATCATTCCAATTAGAAGGTAAGATCTTGTCGTCTAGGGTTTCAGCTCATACGCACCTTTTCCTGCGATTCCATGAATCTTGTAAGGCCCTTCCCAATTTGGATGTAATTTTCCTGCATTGTCTGCCCTCGTGAATTGGAAAACTTTCTTGAGTACATAGTCCCCAATCTTGAAGTACCAGAGATGAGCTTTTCGATTTTAGCACTACTCTAACAAGCTAATTTTTGGCGAAGTGCCCGGCCTTTTGTCTTATCCTCAGGAAGTATTCCATAATGCAAAAAATTGACAATTTCATATCTCCAATCCCAAGTTAGATTATTGTAATTTATCTCATTTTTATCTTGATCAAGTATTAAATGAAACAAATGTATCACGAAAGCATTTTCTTCATTTGTTACTTCTGCGGCGGTTGCAAGATTAGCTAAAGCATCAGCCTCGACATTCTCTTCTCTACTTTCCAAGTTTAGAATTGCCTGACTAAGTCTTGTGCCTTTTGCAAATACCATTGCATCCTTGCCTCTCTAGCTATATAAGTCCCTAGCATTTGGTTAACTATGAGATGTGAATCGCTTTTGATTAAAAACTGCTCTATTCCGAGCTCTCGTGTCAATTCTAAACCTACAATCAAAACTTCATATTCTACCTCATTATTAGTAATAGGATGTCATTTTATGGCTTGTCATATGGTTTCTCTCATAGGTGGTACCAAAACAATGCCTAGACCTGCTCGTTTTACATTTGATGAACCATCAGTAAATAAGGTCCAATAACCTGGATTAGACTTGTTAAATATCTGCAGTTCTTTTTCTGCATCCAGTTATATCCCTTGACTAAAATCTGCCACAAAATCTGCTAAAACTTGTGACTTTATTGCAGTTCTTCGTTGATATGTGATGTCATATTCGTTTAGATCTATAGCCCATTTGGCTAGTATACCTGATAACTCTTGTTTATGCAGTATATTACGTAAGGGGCAAGCAGTTACTACAGAAATAGGATGACATTAAAAATAAGGCCTTAGCTTCCTAAATGCCATAATTAACACAAGTGCAAGTTTTTCTAGATGAGGATACCGAGTCTCAGCATTTAATAATGACTTACTAACATAATAAATCGAAGATTATTTACCTTGATCCTCTCGATCTAACACGACACTTCCTCAATGGCTTTAATATGCGCGGGATTTACTTCAATACTATAGTTAGAAACAAGAAATCCCAAGACCTTATCTGATGATACTCCAAACTCGCATTTCTCATGATTTAATTTCATGTTAAATTTGCAAAAAATTTGAAACGTATCAGACAAGTGTTGAATATGATCCCCTGCTTGTTGTGATTTGACCAGTATATCATCTCTATAAACCTCCAGGGGTTTCCCTAGATATTCTTGAAATGTTTTTGGTCACTAGCCTTTGATATGTGGTTCCAACATTCTTGAGACCGAACGACATAACTTTGTAACAATAAGTCCCCCTATATGTTATGCATGAAGTTCTTTCTTCATCGATAGGATCCATTTTTATCTGATTATACCCTGAATAGACATCTAGAAAGCTTAATAATTCATGTCTTGCAGTAGCATCAATTAGTTTATCTATATGTAGTAAGGAAAAAGAATATTTAGGACAAGCTTTATTTAGATCAATGTAATCTACACTAACTCGCCACTTACCATTTTTAGGTACTACTACAATATAAACTAACCAATTTGGATACTTTACCTCGTGGATGGACCCAATATTTAAAAGCTTTTGCACCTCATCTTGAATCACCTGATTTTTGAAAGAACCTTGCTTTCTTTTCTTTTGTTTGACAGGTAAGTATGATGGATCTTTATTTAATTTGTGGGTCATCACTTCTGGTGGTATACCTGTCATATTATAATGGGACCAAGCAAAACAATCTATGTTAGCTTTTAAACATTCAGTCAACTTACATTTCATTTCTTGACTGAGGTTGGTCCCAATGTAGACTTTTCTGTCAGGCTAGGGTGCAAATAGTACTACAACTTCCAATTCCTCAATCGTTCTTTTGATGTTTTCATCTTCTTATTGTTCTTGGATGGTATCAGGACTTGAACCTTCATCTATTCCCCCGCGCTTAGTTGAGGGTTGTGTTGCAACATTCTCAACTGGATTCTGTGATTGCTATTTTTCTCCGTTTTTTGTGCTTGAATATGCTACGAAATTCATGCTCCGGGACACTTGTTGGTCACCATGGATTTGCCATATTTCCCACTGTGAAGGGAATTTGATAACATGATGTAAAGTATATGGAACAACATCCATTTCATAAATCCATTGTCTGCCAAGAATCATATCGTAAGCCATATCCATTTTTACGACTTGAAATTTGGTATCTTTGACTACTCCTTTAGCGAATGCGGTTAGTATAATCTCCCCTTTTGTTACGATGATAGAGTTATCAAAAATAAACAAGGTGTGTGCCTTGGGTATCAACTTATCTTCGGTTTGCATCTCATTTACCACTATTAATAGGATGATATTCAAGAAACTACTTGGATTAATCAAAAATCATTTTACATTAGTGTCATGTACACGCAAAGATATTACCAGTGCATCATTATACGGGGGTAGCATGCCATCTGCATCTGCATCATCAAATGCAATACTATCCTCTTCCAAATCCCGTCGAACCCGTTTCCTGTGTGTAACTGTAATTTTGGACATTTTCTTTGCTGTGGTGTATGTTACGCCATTGATCTCTTCTTCTCCACTTATGACATTAACTGTCCTTTTTGGTGAAGGAGGTTTTGGTGACTCCTGTTTATTCTTCATATATGCTTGCTTTCCCTTTTCACTAAACAATTCGGTTAAATATCCTTGTTTTAATAAATGTTATACTTCACCTTGTAGCAATATGTAATTTGCCATTTTGTGACTGTGGTCGTTGTGAAACTCGTACCAAAAATTATGATTTCGCACGTTTGGGTACGATCTCATATCCTTTGGCCACCGTACCTTGTCTCACACGCTCCTTATAATATCCACCAACTCGGATGTGCTAACATTTAAACTGTAACCGCCAATCTTTGCCTTAGGGCTACTATCATCATCTCGCTTCTCTCGCAAGTTTTTTGTTCTTTCTCGAACCTCGATGATGAACCTGACTCTCTATCTCTATATCTATGATCATACCTTGGGTTTTCCCGTTTTGAACGTGAGTCTCTATTTGCTGGTCCCATGTAAGACTCATACCTATTTTTACCGAACCTTTTTTCAGTTTTGGCTCATCTTGAACTCATCCTTTCATCTTTTTAAGACTGAATTATAGTATTTTCTTCTATCTGTAGCTTCGTGTTGTATCTATTATAAAGATCATTCCAAGTTGTTGCTAGAAATTCTCATATACTTTCCTTGAGTCTCATTGTGGCTTTCAAGTTTTTTTCATTTAGATTACTGGCAAAGGCTATAGTTGCCCAGTTAACAGGTACACGTGGCAACATCATCCTTTCACACTAGAATCTATCTATGAATTCACTGAGCAGCCCCGTATCTTCTTGTTTTATTTTGGAAATGTCCTCCATTCTTTTTTCTACTTTTTGAGCTCCCAAGTATGCTTTGATAAATGAATTTGCAAGCTCAGCAAAAGAATCTAGAATTTTCGGGCAAAAGATAATACCATGTTAATGCTTCCTTCGTGAGCATTTCTCCGAATTTTTTGGCTAGTACCGATCAACTTCTTGCTTGGTCAAGTCATTTCCCTTTACGCCATATAAATGCGGTTACATGATCCCGTGGGTTTGTTGTTCCATCATATTTTGGAATATCAAGCATTTTGATTTCTTTGGAATTTGAAAAAGAGTGACACTTGGCTTCCAAGGTTGTTGAAAGTATTTGTCCATATCTATTCCCTTGATTATAGGTGGCACTCTAGGTATCTGCTCTATACAATCACTCTACTCCTTGAGCTATTTCCATAAAGTTAGTACTAAATTATGTAAATTAGAATTGACAGGGTTACCTGAGCCTCCATCACGAGATTTGCTAGGAGTTCTTCCACTGCCTGAGTTAACAAGTCCCGAGTGAGAATTTTCCACGGTATTGTTGTTTAGAGGTGGTATTGGTGGTGCAACACCTAGCAACCGTTTAGCAAAAGCCTGAAGAGCATTACTGACCTGCTAGGCGATTAATTTTTTCAAAGTTTCATCAATAGCTCGATTATTTTCGAACTGATCATTTGGATTTGATTCAGATCCGTCAGGAGTCCCCTCTTGGTATTGTCGAGGCGAGTTTGGTGGCGATGGAGGTGGAGTTCCTTCACCTTGTTGATTCTCTTAACGTTGTTGATTTTCTTGGTATTGTAAATCTTGTTGGTTGTTGTTGTTGACATTCGACATGATTGTTTTGACAAGAAAGTCGATTTAGAAAGTAAACGATTATCAAATTTACGGCAGCAAAACCAATTTGTTTAACCAGAAAATTAGAATTTGGTCAAAACGTAATTTTAGAAGAACTCGGATTCCTGATAATTGAATAAAGAAATGATTGTGTAAACAGAAAAGAAAATTTAGATTGATAGAGTAACAAAATAAGCAAGTTTAATGCAATGTAAATAACTATATTCTAGTAATAATCAGTGTCCCCTTACAAATATTATTTCTCTCCTTTTATTGTTATTTCTAAGTACTACATTTCTTTTATCTGATAATAGAGCCATAATTAGCAATTAATGACATTAATGTAATAATATAATTAACAATTGTAGCTCTTTTGTGAAGATTCTATTACATTCCCCTTTATTGATGCTCATTAACTACAGATAACACGTATCTGTACTATTCGCTAACTAGGTTCATTCTTCCGATGTCTCTTCAAATTACCAAGAGATACGAGTAACCGTCCTTTCTGATTTTCTGGTATTATTGCCGTACCTGTTAAGGTTCACAACTCTTTGGTAGTTTATTTAATTCATGTCTTATTAGGATTTATTTACCAGTTTTATATTGGAATAGGTTTTTGTTTTGTAGTATTATAAATAGAGGTGCTACTATATATTTTCTAGTATGGAGAAGTAGCTACAACGTAGAGAGATTAAAGAGTTTATGAGTTGTGAAAAACACTCCTACCAAGTTTTCTCCCTCGTTCAATTAATTTCTTCTATATAGCTTTAGATAATCTCGTGCCTAAATTGTTCTTAAGGATATTTTCAATCCTTCAAATTGGTATCAGAGCACGCATGAGATCCTGTTAGAGCCGGTAGGAGATCCAAACAAAAAAATTGATACTCTTACCTAATTGTCCTGTTTTTGTGTTTGAGGGAAATAGTAATATGAAACTTGGTACCAATAGATGAAGAATATTTTTTAAGGATATTAGATTATGGTCCATCATTGATGAAGAATTTGAGGAACTCCTAGAAGGTACAACGTTGACGAGTGATGCAGCTACGTAATTGGAGAAGAAAATACATTTAGATTATAATGCACACAACTATCTCACCATCAAAGTCGATTTGTATATATCTAATAAATATTTGTATGCAAAGTCATCAAAGGAGGCTTGGACAATCTTGGTGAAGTCATAACGAATAGTTGTTGACTTAAAGAAGGAAAAATTGCAAGAGTTTAGGAGTCAATTTGAGTTGGCTTATATGGGACCAACAGAGTCTGTCAAAGAATTTTTTACAAGAATTGAAGAAATAGTCAATGGTCTAAGTATCAATGGAGAAGTATTAGAAGAAGTTAAAATTGTTGAAAAAGTATTGCAGTCTCTAAGTTTAAAGTTTAGCAATAAGAAAGTTATTCTTGAGGCTACCAAAGATCTTAGCACTCTCGGACTTAATAATTTAGAGGGTGAATTGGTGACATATGAGAGATCACTGAATCAACAAAAAGATGAGACATTAGAAGAGGCATTACAAGAAAAGGATTATCAACCAAACTAAAAAGAAGACACATAAAAAATGACGAAAATATAGCAAGAAGTCTAAAATTCAGAAACAGAGGAGAAAATAAGAGAAGGTAGATGTAATTTCTGTTGTTTTAGAGATTCATTGAAAGCAGAGAGAAGTCAAATAATGTTCAAATTGATTTGCCTAAAATTTTTCCGGTTGTTAAAAAAGCAGATTCAGTTGCAAGGGACATTAGTCCAAAAGAGGTTGGTGTTTCACCTGAAAAGTTATTTGATAATATTGTAGATGAACCTATTACCGAAAAATGCAAGATGGTTCATCAAGAGAAAGTTTCTAATGATCCACCCAAGTTTGAGGCAGAAATTACTTGGGGTCCAAAACCAGAACAACGCATGATTATAGATATCAAAGATAAAATAAATTTTGTGCCATTGTTCGAGATTGTATGTTTCAAGGAGCATGATGAAATGTATATTGGTGGCATTACTCTACGACCTATAGAATGTTCAATTGGAGTTGAATGGTTGTACAAGTCCAACTACAAGAAAACTGGAGAAGTAGATGATTTCAAAGTAAAGAAAATTTATATTGATGATATTTTAAAGGAATTTACCATGATTAAAGACAATCATATATGGCCAATATTGAGGGAAAATTGATGTTAACTAAAGACGACACTCGTGATTTTGTTGATGCCACATAATTTATGGAATTGATGAAGAGTTTAAGGTACTTAACTTCTACAAGGGTTGATATTACTCATGGCATGCTCAAGTATGAAGATCTTGGTTTAAGGGAGGCTATTGGAAATTAAATCAAGATTAATTAGTATTCCTAAGTTGTCTAGGATTTGATATTCGGTAGTTTATTTAATTCAATGTCTTATTAGGATTTGTTTTACCAATTTTATATTGGAATATGCTTTTGTTTTGTAGTATTATAAATAGGGGTGCTACTATATATTTTCTAATGTGGAGAGGTACCTACAACGTAGAGAGATTCAAGAGTTTACAAGTTGTAAAAAATACTCTTACCAAATTCTCTCCCTAGTTTAATAAATTTATTGATTGTGTCTAAATTGTACTTGGGGTATTTAAGTCTCAACAAAAGAAAAAGAAAAGAACGAACTATTTGATAAATACTTGGTGTGTCAATTAGTATATAAAAGGCTGAAGACACAAGTTATATAAAAGGTAATAGAACCAAAGCGGTGCTTAGAATACGTATCAAAACAAAGCCATACTACATATGTCAAAAGATAGTGATGCATAAATCGAGGATTAGACCCTGTTGAAAACACAAATTTTGGAAACGGTAACTCCGGTATGAGACCTTGTAATTTTTCAGATGCCTTGTAATTTTTGTATTGAATAGAGAATAAAGATGTTGTTACATAGGTTTTGGTGAAAAAATGATCCAATCAAAGTTCGGAGAATTCACTCTAAAAGGAATAGGAGGCAATGACCTTCTCTGCCAACACGTAAAATCCAGCAAAGGAAATCAACATATAACATAAGAAATTATATAGTAAGGCAAAGTTACTATTCAATTTAGAAAGAGACGTCTTTCAAGTGTATTTTTTCTTCCCCTAAAACTTGCAGTGCCTTCTCCATGTCATACAAAGTAATTTAGGAAATAAAGTACCATTAGCAAGGGTCAGTGGTGAATAACATGAAATACAAAGACACACTACTTATGGAGCAAGTTTATCGGACCATCTTGTAGTGTTACGTGTTGGAAGGTTAGGAATTTAGAGAAGTTTGAAGTTTGTGACACAAAATGAAACTTTAGTAAGAGGTTTGAATTCATTTAATAAAATTTATATACCTTTTAATCTGAACTTATTTATAATGATGGTTATCAATCCGTCTTGCACGTATCTTACCACTCGTGAAGGCTTATGTAATATTTTAAGAAATATTCAGGGTTAATGTAATATTTTCCAAATTCTAATTGACTAGTAACAATCTAAATTTTTACCATTAAGTACATAGTAAAATATCTTGGTATGCGATTGTGTACCTTGAAAATGATAATTATAATTAAATTTAATTTTGTGGTTCTAAAATTACGTGATATATTTAATACTAGTTGTTAAGAGATAGATGCTAAGTGTGAATCAAGAAAATGAGATAAGAACTTGAGGAAAGTATGTTATGCAAATCGAATGGCCGTGAATCGGAGTCTCGAGGTGTCCTACGCTGGGCCTCGTGGTCGAGCTCAAATGTCAGCCTGGGGTGGTCTACGAAGAACTAACAGTTCTAAGAACCTTGATGATAGCTCTTTATGATTACTGATGGGTAATAAATGAAGAACAATCAATTAAACACAATAAATATAAGCAATAAAATCAAAGAAGTGACAATAGAATATGTTCAAGTTGAAGAGCAGAAAATGTTCTTGTTCTTGTACTGAATATCATTTGTCTTACAAAATGATAAGCGTCCCCTTTATATAGGAGGGGGATTAATTGTAACATAGTACATGTGCATTTATGACAAATATATGCGGCTAGTACAACAATTTAATATCACAATACGGACTTGTACTAGTCTAATAGACTTGGTTAGCTCTAACCACGTGCGTGGGAAATTTCCTGCTTGTCCATTATAGCCACCGATTTGTACTGCCCCGAAGTCGAACATAGGGAACCCTCGGAGTCGAACCTCGAGCCTTTTGGAGACGGGCTATGGAGTGTCATCATGATCATAAAGTTAGACTATCTAATTTTAACGAAATACAGATAGTCCCCGCATTTCTTAGAGTAAAAATGATAAGGAACGGTCTTGGAATTCTTGTCTCATCGATACTTCCATCATGACCCGTCAGAGTTTTATATGACATGACTCAAAGGCTGCGTAGAGGTTGCTGTCAGCATAATTATCGAGAAGCCCACAAACCGTTATTGGTTATACTCTTTCGCTTCTTAAATGTTGCCCAAACGGCTTTTATAAATACCTCAACTGATTGTCATTCATACTTTTACAATATCTTCAAGTTTCCAGGGCTAGGTTTGCCACCTTTCGCATTTATCTTCTCTCTTTGCCCGCCTCTTCATTTTCTTTCTTAGAAACTTTGTTATAGTTATGGCTAAAACCTCCAAAATGGTACCTCAGAAAGAGGGCGCCACTTCTTCATCACGCCCGTCCAAGGGCCAACAAAAACACCTCCAAGTATTGAGCAATATATCCCCCTCCACTTTGATACGGTCTCCAATTTTACCATTTAAAAACCCCTTTCTACACCAGGCCAATGCAAGCCCATGTCTTGGTATATCAGTGTGGTGACCGACACGAAGCGAGTAAAGATAGACTGCCGATGGGGGGAGGCAATGCAGGTAGAGATCCCCAAAGCTGAGGAATGCATAGTAGCACACAAAGCTGGCTTCCTCAGCATATACACATACCCCTTCACTCTGGCGCTGTAGATTCTTCTTCCCCACCAATAAATCCGCCGATTCTTGACTTTTGTCTTCAGTACCAAGTGACACTCGATCAGATCTATCCTTCTCTCTAGAGGATTTTTAATATGCTCAGATATTTCTCCAATCAGATCGAGGAAATGGCCTTCACCCTCGACCATTTGATTAGATTGTACCGCCCCGTCTCTTCCGAAGGGGTTTAATCAAGCTTCATCCTCGATCTACCAAGACATTATTTGAAAGCAACGATGAGGACAAAGATTGAGGATGGATGAGTTGGTTTATCAGATTAAGAAGCTCGA
Source organism: Nicotiana benthamiana (assembly GCA_034376525.1). Classification (NCBI taxonomy): domain Eukaryota; kingdom Viridiplantae; phylum Streptophyta; class Magnoliopsida; order Solanales; family Solanaceae; genus Nicotiana; species Nicotiana benthamiana. The sequence goes on along the minus strand of CM067339.1, from coordinate 55,556,590 downwards.
ACATCATCCCTGATGAGATAGGATGCCATTCCCGAAGTAATGGAGCATAAATCGTAAATATCCCTGCATCGAGCATATTTTAGTGCCCCTTGTTCTTCTTCTAAAATGATCTTCTTTTGATTATGTAGCCACCTTTGGTTCCCCAATGTGTTTTTGAACCTTACGGGATGGATCAAACTATTAGGCTCTACTTTTCCATATAGCCAGTGTGTTTGGTGCGATTTGGCCAAAACGCGGCGGCAGGTCAAGAATCACGGCATGCTTTCGTTTTTGCCATTACCAAGTTTCTTATGAGTATTCTTTCTGGTGGTAAGTTTAATACATCATACCTATATAGGCCTCAGGAAGGTGTGTTGATGAGACCACCTCCTCCTAGTGAAGAAGAATCCTCGAAGCCCGATAAGGGTAAGAAGAGGAAGAAGGAGGCATTGATCGAGTCTCTAAAATCAAAGAAACCCAAGGTCCACAGGCCTTAGACCAATGCCACGGTATTGACTTCGACTGCTGCGGCAAGTCTTTGTGCCAAAGATGAAGATGATGATGATGGTGATTGCAACAATGATGCTCCACAAGCTGTTGGGCGGAAGCCCGCTGATTCGGGGTTGTCGATATGGACTAACACTCGTGCTGAGAAGACGCTCGAGGAGGGTTTAGGCACAGTCCCCAAGCCTCAAGTTGGACATGGTATAGTCAATGTAGGTAAATCATTGGTTGGTGATTTTGGAGTGCCTGAATCCAAAATTTTTCGGGGTCAAGAAGAAAACCTTATAGAAATTGATACCACGGGCGGCTTTGAATTCGACCCTTCATTTTCTCCGGGGGAAATAAGGGATGCCCAGAATAGGGGCGTTGTTGATGTGGGGGCCTCTCAGGGAGAGGATGATACGTTCAAGGACTACTTCGTCAATGCCGGCGAGGACATAGATCTCGATGCTCCTATCACTCTTGAGGAGTTTGAGAGGCTTCAAAAGCAGGTGATATTCTTGACGTACCATTTTCGCTTCAAGTTATTACCCTTGCCTTTCTAACTTCTGTACTTTGTTGTAGGTCAATAAATTGTATGACCACGCCTTTTTTAAGCTTCAACATGAGCTTTCATCTTATGAGGAGGAGCTTGAGAAGCTCACCTTGGAGCTAAATGAGTCGAAGGCTTCCTCTGCCTGAAAGGAAGAGGAGTTGAGTGAGCTTTGGGCGAGTCTAGAGGGATTGCACCATGAACGGACTAGCTTTGCTGGGCAGGTAACAAAGAATTCATGAGTTCATGTTTTATTCTTATAACTCGATGCTTACTATTTTGATTCGCCTTTGCAGATTAGGTAAAAGAATGCCCTGGTAGGGTGACTTCAAGAAGAGGTTGCAGCCAAGGATAAAGAGATCCTCAAGCTAAAAAGGCGGAATGAGGCCGTGACTTCAAAGAAAGATATTTTGTGGGGAGAGTTGGCCTCGACCCAGGATCTTCTTTGAAGTGCTCAAAAGGAGACCATTGCATTATCTGTGGCCAAGTTTGAGGCTGATGAACATGCATCCTCATATAAGAGAGATGTCGCTACCACAAACAATCGAGCCAGAGAGATATCCGAGAGGGCCAATTAGAAGATGGCTCGGTCCGTTACTCATGCTTGTCTGTGAGCTAGGAGGAAGGCCTTTGAGGAAGCAAGAGTTAAACGTGTTGATCTCTGTGCTGAGATTGAGAAAGCAGAGCCTTGGAGGAGGAATCAACACTTTCAACTACTTCGGATGAGGGTTTCGGAAGTGATTCAGACAGTAGAGAGGGTAAAGAATAGACTCGCATCGTCATCTATGCTTCTCATTTTATTTCTTTTTGTATATGGATTCCTCTAGAGAGCGGGGGGGAGGGGAGCTTTGTAAAGACACTCTTTGTAAGTGTATTTTTGGGATGTAGAAATATTCATTTGCTTCAAGTCTTCAAATTTTATGTCGGCTCTTTGGGGCCTATACTTGGAGTAACCGAGATCCTCGAGAATGGACACCATCTCGAGGCTAGGTTGATATCTCTTTTAGAGTCCATACTTGTAATGACAGAGATCCTCGAGATCAGGTATCTCGAGGCTAGATCATTGTAGGGAGCTCGATAGCTCTCGAGCGCTGTATGGTAGTGTCATTCATATGACATGACCGCGAAGTGATTGGGGTGGTCCCACTGGTACCCTTCCCCACAAGTGGTAATGAAATGGTCAGAATTAATTGGCCTCCATTAGGCGAACAGTCGCCTCTTGCTCTATATATGTAGTTGCTTTCTTCTTATTTGAGGATTCAGCTACTTTGAGAAACTATCCTTTTTATAGAGCTCTCCTTCCTTACATGAACTCTTTCCCCATTTTAATTCAAAGCTTTCGCCTAAGTTTTCATCTCCCTTTTCTTGTTTTACTTTAGTTATGGCTGCTACGCCCAAATCCATTCACCAAGAAGAGGAGAGTTCTGCCTCTGCTTCTCGCTTGGTGAGTGGTACGCTGTAGGCGTCCAGTGAGCTAATCTCGAGATGTTTTGTCTCGAGGAGGTAATTTACGTTAGAGAGACCTCCTAATGTTCAAGTCCATTGGGAGCATACATTGAGGTTCATCTCATCAGTAGGAAAGGAACACCTTGAGGCAGTTAGGAGAGATTGCGGATGGGGAGAAAAGACGGTACTGCAGGTACTTTCCTTGGAATAGAGCATCATGGCTCATGTAGAGGGTTTTTTGAATGTATACACGTATTCCATTACATTGGGACCTCTCAATAGAGCTTTGCTTGATTTTTGTAGAAGATATCGAATTGTCTTGGCATAGGTTCACCCGTCGTTTTGAAGGATAGCGGTGATGATAAGGTTCTTTGTAGATAAAGCCGAGCTCAAGTTCACCCTCAATCATCTTATTATATTATACCGACCCTTGATTTACCCAGGCCTAATTACTCTATGACATTGATCCACTTGGCCCTTTATTGCTAGTAATGAAAAAGACAAGGACCGAGGGTGGATGAGTCGATTTGTCCGAGTGCGGACTGTTGACATTATTCCTGTAGAGTTCCTTCCATTCCCTAAGAAATGGAATCACACGTAAGTGGTACACTTGTGCTTTGTCATTTTTGTTCATAGTGGAGGTAGACTCTGTAGAGGTGTTTTCACTCCCTTTCTGCAACAATCACGTGGTTGCCATACGAGGTCCCCGATCTGGCGGATTAGACTTGGAAACTGGCAGCTTGCTCGGCCTATGATAAGCGTAAGTGGTGAGACCTGTCGAAAGGTAGATAGGAGGCAAAACACCACGGTGAGTATCGTATGATTATTTTCTTTAAGGAATATTTCCCTCTATGTTTCCTAACTTCTTTACTGTAGGCGTTAGAGAATTTTCCAAGACGAGACCATGCCCTCTTGGAGAGGAGGGATGATCATCGGCTTTAGGGTCAAAGAGCAATAACAAGCGTTAGGAACTCTCGGTGGGCGAGGAGATTTATAGTGAGGCAGGGTTTTCTCGCAAGCGTAAAGGATATGCAATAATTGAGGTGGATTATGTACCTTTCGGCCATCGTGCAAACGTTGGTGCAATAGAAGGGAGAGGCCACACATCGATGGCTCAGCCAAGAGACCTTTGGGGCAGCTGAGCCTATAATACGCAAGGTTTCTAGCCTCAGGGGAGTGGCTCCTCTTTTGCCACTATCTTCTTCCCTGGTCGAAGGCACTTCGAGGGACAAGGACCTTTCGCCGCTATATCCTTCTCCTGTCGAAGGTACTTCGAGGGATACATAATTTATGCCACCATATTCTTCTCCCATCTAAGGTACTTCGAGGGTTGCTCGAGGCTAGGGGCTACCTAAATCAAGCATGGTCTCGAGCGATCATATCTCCATCAAGAGTGATTCAACTAGGCCGACGAGACCAGGCCAGTAGATGTGCGCTCAACTTTTAAGGAGGCTCATCAGATCTGTTCTATGGTGAATTTTGGTTGACTTTGTTGGTTTTTCGGTTTTACATTTTCATTTTCTTATTGAGCTTCTCTTTCATAGGCCTTTGACAAGCTCAAGTCCAAGTTGCTTCGCCGTGAAGCCAGGTTGCAGAAAGCCTTAGACGGGGAGAAATCCCTCATGCTTCTTTATGAGAAAAGGGAAAAATAGTTGATACACCTTCGGTACGAGATGAATCGAAGCCAGAACTACGAAGGTTGCCTCGAGAGACAGGTAACCTTTGTTTCGAGGGGATGCATATTTCTTCTTCTTTTATTGGAGCTAATATTTTGATACTTCAGTTGCAGAGAAAGACGGAGGACGTGAAATGCCTTCGGGGAAAAGTTGATCAGGCCAAGTATGAGTGTAATGATCTAAGGGCTCAGACAGATGCCCAAGTTTTCGGCCAAGAAGAATGCTTTGGCCAAGGCTTCTGTCGAGGTGTAACTTCGGAATGCTCGTGAAAATAGCTCAGTCCAGACGAGTAGGATTTTAAGGCTCAAGTATGACCTTTTGAAGATGAAGGTCGAGTTTGTAGATGCCGAAGAAGAAGCTGAAGAGATTCGAGCTAAGCTAATAAGAAAGTGGCCGTCTATTTAAAAGACGTTACCGATATTCGAGCTGAGTTGAGACATGCTTCTGATCAAGAGAGCAGAAGCAATGAATATTCCTGGTGTAGATCCCAGAGGGAAGCCCTCGAGGAGATCCATGCTAGGAGCCTAGATATCTCGGAAGAGATAGAGCAGCCCAAGGTGGATGAATACAACACCAAGTTCCTCGTATCCTATGTCGAAGATAATAAGGAAGAGGCCGATGGAGCCGTCGTCCCCGTCAAGAAAGTAGACTAGGATTTTTCTTTCTATTTTTTCATAAAATGCTCTTAAAGAACATTGTAAATGAAGCCTTGCATTATTTCACATATATATATATATATATATATATATATATATATATATATATATCAAAAGAGGCCTTTCGGTTTTCCTCTTTCATGAATTTCCCTTTGCTTGTGTATGTCTTTATTTGTTTTGAAATATGATGCTTGTCAATGATTAGCCAAATGAATTGGACTTCGAGGTAAAACCCTTAGGTTTACAAATCGGCCCTGGGGCTTGTTGGGCTGGCTCGTAGGCTCTTATGCATATGCCTTTGGGCGCTTTTTAGTTAACCATTTCAGGCTCAGTCTTCGAGTCGGTTTCGAATCGAGCTCATCGACCCTTAAGTTTATAAATTTTAAGCTGGCTCTTAGGCTCTTATGCATTGAGTTGGTACAACCTCTAATATAGGCTGGCGCTTAGGCTCTTACATGTTGGGCCGTTAGGACCTCTAATATCGGATTTATTTTTCCCTCATTAAAGATTTTTGAAGTTTTTGTGTTCGTTTGACTCTTCGATGTTTTGATAAGAATCTCAATTTTTAGCCATTATGTGACGATAAATGAGCACCTCGAGATGTTTTTCTTGATGGCTGAATTGTTTTGAAGCATTTTTATTGTTTGGAGCTAACATAATTAAGCTCGTTTGCTTATTTTGAGGGTATTCGAAGTATTTTTGAAGAAATTGAAGGCTTATGATTTTTTGGCAATGGTCGGGCGTCCCTGAGTTGCGTTAGTTTTGCCGGAGCCTTATGACCATAGTAATTTTATTTGGTCGTAGCCTTTTACTCCTCGAGTGAGGTAGCCTTGGCTTTTATATCAAGGGTATTCCGTTATAGGGGTCTTACAAGTTCAAATATAGAGCCTTGACTTTAAGATCGAGATAATGCTTTTTGTAAGGACTTATAAATTTTAACATGCCTTACTTAAGGTCTTACACATTCTTTGGTTACTTGGCACAAGTATAATTCATGCCTTGCTTTAGGTCTTACAGATTTGGTATTGCCTTATGGAGGAGGTCTTATGAGCTATAGGTTTCCTCATAGAGGCCTTATATTTTCTAGCATTGCCATATGGGGGTCTTTCGGGCTCGAGGTTGCCCGTTGGGGGTCATAAGGTCTCGAGTTTTTTATAGCTAGATGGGGCATTCAGTGATAGTCTCTAAGACATTAAAGTTTTTTGGCTTTGGAGCTGTTCTTTGTAATCTTGATGTTGCCTCTTTGAGGGCTTATGAGCTCAAATTTTCTGGCCCGAAGGTCGTACGACTTCAAGTTTTTGATGTCAATTCTCGAGTGTTCGGGAAATTTCTGGCCCTGGGGCTGTTTCTTGTAAAAATAAAAAACTTCTTTGAAGTGCAAGGCATTTCGATGGTAAATATACTCCTTTTATTACTTGGTCCAACTATGCATAATGCGAAGCATTTTGATTGTAAAAGATACTCCTTTTAGTACTTCAAGGGTTCGATCATTCTAGGCGGACACAGTTCATTTGACCGTTTGTCCCGATACATTATTTTCTATTGAGACCCTCTTTGTATTATCTTGATTTCTCTGGGCAGGTGATCTCCCAGGGTTTTTCCCCCATTATTCGAGGTTGATTGAAGAGAAGTCTTGAATAATTGTTAAGTTCTCCTTAGGTAGCATAGATGTTTCCTTGTAAAACCTTGCCGGTAAAACCCTTATTGGGATAAAATCCGATAGAAGGAAAAGAGTGCAACACATGCTTTAACACCTAAGGTCTTCAAGCTGGAAGGTGCTTCGATTTTTGTAACCGGACACCTGTACATAGGTTAGTGTAAGACGTAAATAAGAAGGGAGACAGTTATACCTTAGTAGTAATGGCATAAATAAAGAGGGAGACGGATATGATAATATAGGTTTTAGCCACCTTGTGTTTTTAATTTTACCTATGGCTGATACAATGTGCAAATCATCAATGTTGAAGTTGTGCATAGATAATCGGGGTGCCTCCATCGGTCCTACGTGTTTGTCAAATCCGGCTCTGCTCACGAGTCCGATTTTCCCTTCAATTGTTTTGGGGTATGTTATGCCTTGGGGCATTTCTTTGATCTTCAGTGTACGGTTGGTACCTTTCCTTATTTGGCCTTGGTTCCTTCTCTTGGAGCCTCCTAGGATATAATGAGCCCCAGGGGGATCCTAGTTGGTTATCCTCGACCCTAATCTTTGATTGATACCAGTTGTGGACATCCACCCAAGTCACGGCGAGATATTCAACCAAGTTCTACTTTAGCTGCTTCTAATCTATAGATCTTCATTTATTCAAACCTTGGGTGAAGTCCTACACTGCCCAGTTATCAGAGACTGGTGGTAATTCCCTTCTCTCCATTTGAAAGCGAGTTACAAACTCCCACATCATCTCGTTTTCTCTTGGTTGGTTTTGAAGATGTCGGATTTCCTTGTAGCAACCTTGATGGCACCGGCATGTGCCTATAAAAGAATCTGCCAGCATGGGAAATGAGTCTATCAAATTTAGTGATAAGTTGTGATACCACATCATGGCCCCTTTTGAAAGTGTGTCTTCGAAACTTTTTAACAGGACAAATTCATTTTCGTCGTCCTTTGGGTCATTTCCCCTTGCATCACAAGTGTAAGTAGTTATGTGCTCGTTGGGGTCCGAGGTTCTATTGTACTTTGGGAGATCGGGCATTCTGAATTTCTTTGGGGTATGCTTTTGAGCAGCACTCTAAGGGAATGGATTTTGTACGAATTTCTTTGAATCAACTCCTTTCAAAATCGGGGGTGCGCCTGGGATATGATCAACCCTTGAATTGTCGGTCTCCACCTTTTTGTCATTAGCTTCTATCTTCTTTTCGCTGAATTCAATCCTCTTTGTGAAGCCCTTGAGCATCTTCATAATAGGAGGGTCGCTTGCTGACCCATTGTTGCTCAATCTTTCCGATACCTGTTCGACTCGAGGAGCCGTTCCTAGTGCTGCTGTGTTTGGGGATTTTTGGTGGATTTGCAGTTAAGAAACCGCCAGCTGTTGTGCCTGCCACATCTAAAAAATGCTAACCTCTCGTTCCTCCCGAGCTGGGGTTCTATGAGCTTATTGTTGGTTTTCTTGGTGTATACTCCCATTAGTGTGGGAGATTATATCGACATGTTGGGTGTTGCGTAAGCCCACATCCATGGGGATTGGTTCTGGTGCGCCCTCAGGGTTTTGCAGTGGTACACCAGCGCCTGGAACAGCTACTCTATCTCTCCATGGTCCTTTGGGCTGTTGTTTTCATGTGCATTCACGAAGTTAGAAATTCAAATAAAAGATTCTTGGACAAGAAAAAGTATGAAAAATAACTTGCATTTTCAACAAACGAGCACGAAAACAATCACTAATATTATTAGCCCTAGGGTGGGTGCCAAACTGTTTACCTTAAAAATGGTAATTACAATTAAATTTGTGGTTCTAAAAATACGTAATTTATTTTAATGCTAGTTGTTAGGAGATAGATTCTAAGTGTGAATCGGGAAAATGAGATAAGAGCTTGAGGACATCATGTTATGCAAACCGAATGGCCATGAATCGGGGTCCCGAGCTGTCATACGCGTGGCCTTGAGGTCGAGCTCAAGTGTCAGACTGGGGGTGGTCAACGAAGAACTGACAGTTCTAAGGACCTTGATGATGGATCTTTATAATAAATGATGGGTAATAAATGAAGAACAATCAATAAAACACAATAAATGTAAGCAATAAAATCAAAGGAGCGACAATAGAATATTTTTAAGTTAAAGAGCAAAGAATGTTCTTATTCTTGTATTAAATATCACGTGTCTTACAAATAATATGGGTCCCCTTTATATTGGAGGGAGAATCCCAACATAGTACATGTGCATTTTATTACAAAGATATATGGCTGGTATAATCATTTAATGTTACAACACGGACTTGTTTTAGTCTAATAGACCTGGTTAGCTCTAATCACGTACCTTGGTAATTTCGCGCTTGTCCATCATAGCTACCGATTTGCACTACCCCAAAGTTGAATATTGGGAACCCTTGGAGTCGAACCTCGAGATGTGCCTCGATCCTTCTAGAGACGGACTATGGAGTGCCATAATGATCATAAAATCGGACTCTTCAATTTTAGCGGCATACAGTGATTTTATTTTTCAAATTATCATTATTCAAGTTTTAAAATTTTACCAATAAATAGAATATAATTAATTTGCAAATTTACTTTGAAATGAAAAATGGTTTAGTTCACTTGATCATTTAATTTTGGGGATTTACAATTAATTTAGTGACATAAGCTAGCCTTAATTTGCTAAGCACTTCAGTGTTTTGAACCTTCTACAAAATTCTTGAAAAGGAGCTTAGTTTTGGGGTCAACAATGATTTTGAATAGACCAAATTTGCACAAACCTATTTTCGAGCTTTAGTTTTTGAGATGTTAACCACTACCAGCTTGAAAATGAAAATAATTTTCGGGTCGTTAATGATTTTGAATACCCTAAATTTGCATTGTGCTTGATTTTTTCGAGCTCTAGTATTACAATAGAAATCAACATGGGAGATCTTGACAAATTTTTCTTTTTATAAAAATTAAATCAACGGTTAGTAACTTTATTTAAAAAGGAATATTGTGTTATTATGCGAAGTTAGAGGGAATATTACCAGAAAAAGGTCAAATAAACTTGGTATGTTTTGCAAGATAACAACTCGTTCCTATCCTAGCATATCATATATTATATGAGTGCCTAAGGCTCTTTCTAAACTTGCTCAGTGTTTACCCTTAAAAATGAGTAACAATTAAATTTATACGCGGTTTAAAGCATATGTGATTTAATTCAATATGAATAATATAAGAATAATAAATAATTAGATTAGAGAGAATGAGCGATCAAACCAATCGTAATGGAATAATCAAACCTGATCTTAAATTGAATACTGAAATTCAGCCTCGATCAAACACTCGATATGAGCTCGGTTGTGACTATAGAAGAGAGTAAGTGAAGAACACTATGAGAGCTTGAAGATAAAAATAAACTTTTATTGCTTTGATATGCGTGTCAACTGTGTATTTTAATAAATTTTTTTCCTTTATATAATAGGGGAGTTTCAATCCTTGTACAAGTCTAAATAAGGAACACATCCTTTTTTTCTTCTTAAGGTCGATCTGGAGTTTACATTGAATTGGATTTGCACCTTAATATCTGATTGAGGACAAATATTATGGCTCCTCACTTGTCATGCTCAATCGTTTTTCTTTTTCCCGTGGTCTAGAAACTATATTTGGTCCGGGTTCATTGTTTTACCATTCCTGACCCAAAATGCATCATTCATTCCTCCAAGTTTCGACACGAGGTATCCTTCAGCCTTGCTTGTAGTTATGTAAGACCGTGCTTCCCTCTCATTTTCTTATTAGGGAATTAGGGGTAACATTGACCCTGATTTTACCTGTACACAGATAGTGTCCTCTCTTTTCAAAGAGCAGATTTATTGAAGTGACGAGAAGCGATTAATTAATCCCGGTTCCTTCTACCATATGCTACAACCAGGTGGACGGGTAAATAAAATGTCCCATTAGTTGCATCGTTTTGTTTCAGACATGTTTCATCTGCAGGTCAACCATCCTTGAATGCAGAGCATCATGCATTAATTACTTTTTCTCGATGAAAGCTTCGGCCCTTTTTTTACTTTTTTACTTTCTGATTCCAAAACTCCTCAATTTATCCCTGTACTTTTTGCTTTTCTTTAATCCCTTCAAATCTGCATACGTTGTTCTTCATACCTTCATATATTCATCTTCCCATCTCTAAATCTTCATACTTCATCCTTGAACCTTTAAGTTTGGCCTTCAAATCTTCTTCATCTGCAAATCTCCATGTTCGCCTTCATATATTCATATTTCCTAAAACTTGATGGCGAAGACTTCGAAATCCGTTCCTTAATAGATTGTCTTTCAATTTCTAATCCGTTCACGGATGCAGAGGTGGACATACCTGAAATGGCTCAGGAACCTCCTTTAGACAACTTCTTTACTGAACCCTGCTATATAGAAAATGACTTCAAAGTCTAAAAAGCTTCTAGTCAACAGGATTGCGGCGAGGAGGTATGGATGTACGTATTCTCCATGAGCGAGGATACGCTCCCCATAATTTGGGAGGACTGAAAATAGGAGGGCAAAGAAGTGGTCGTCCCCGGTCCTGATGAGGACATCGCCACACATGTGTAGGGTATCTAAGTGTTTACACATACCCTTTCACACTTGTCGGCCTGGATCCCATAGTCCTCGACTTTTGCTAAAGGTATGGGTTCTGCCTCGAGCATATTTACTCGTACTTTTGGAGGATCATGATCCTCCTTCGCCACTTTGTTAATAACGGTAAAGCACCATGGTTTACCATCCAACATGTGCTTTATTTTTACAGTCCCTGAATCTTTTGAGGGAGATTAATCATGCTCGTTCGTCATGCAAAGAATGGTCCATTCTCGAGCATTGACGAAGATAGGGATCAACGCTGGTAAGGAAGATTCGGTCTGGTAAAACCGGGGATCTCAATCCCTTCAAGTTTTTGCCATTCCCTGAAAAGTGGAACCTAGCCCGTAAGTTCCTCTCCTTCTTAAGTATTTAGAATTTTTTGTGGATTTTTGTGTTTCTTTTTCATCGATTGTTCTATCATCGTGCAATGGTTGCCCGAGTCCCCAATGTATTTCCCCGCTTCAAAGAGTGGGTTGAAGGGATCTACACACATCTATCGTATTTTGAGTGCGAATAGCGCAAACTCGTTCCTATGGTGATGGGTCTTCCCGGCCAAGTTTACTTTCATATCCAACTATTATTTTCACTAAGTCCTTCTCTTTCTTTCCTAGGTTTGTCCAAGACCATTTAGCTTCGGGCGTTGGACGAGGATGAGACTTCATCCTCACCTGACAAACCCTTCGCTTTGGGACAGCCTGAGGCTGCTGTGAAGAAGAAGGAGGAAAAAACAGAAGAAAAAGGAAGTCTTCGAGTTCCCGGACACCGAGGCTAAGAAGAAGAGGGTTTCGGTCCGGGCATGAAAGAGTAATAAGAAGAGTACCCGGTCTAGGGTGTCGGACCCTGAATCCCTTTACTAGCTCAAGGACTATCCTTAATATAACGTCCTAAAGTTCATCTCTCATTGGCCGACCGTTGATGAACAAGTGCGGCTAACAACTAGGGTAAGTGATTAAGAGGTTGACCTCTTTTTGGCTCAGATTCACAAAGGAAAACTAGCTGCTACGACCTCTCGAGAAGATACTCTTGCTTCGAGGGCAGCCGATGGTGTCATTGACACCAGAGAATCACTGTTCCACATAGAGTCTCTATTCGACGAGGCTCAAGAAATCAAAGAGAAACCTAAAAAGACGCTACGGGCCGCAGACAAGGCCCTCAACCTGTTCTTTGAGGGCATGGACAATGGGGCATTGGAGTATTATTCCCAGTTTGGTCACCTAGAGATCTGGAAAAATGATGTGCCCTAGAAGTAGGCAGGCTGAGCTTGAGCCCGAAACTGGTGAACCAGTTCCCTTCTCCGAGCATAGTCTCCGATCATAGAAGAACGATCGTGTTTACAATTCTGTCGGATGCCTAGGTAATATCTGTACTGGTTGACATTTCTAGTTATCTTTGTTGCTTAGTGACCGAAGAGGATTATGCAAAGATGAACGAGGTGAGCACACCAAGCCTCTTCAACGAGGCACAATAGGTGCTGAACCAGGTATGCATCTCTTTCCTTCTGGCTTTCGCGTAGTTCATTCCTTAGAATTTCTTCATGATCTCACTACTTTGTCTTCAGACCTTGGTGCTTCTTCATAAAAGTTTTCTTTAGTACCAAATGTAAGTAAGTCAGCTTGAGTTCGAGCTCAAGAAGCATGTCCAACAGAAGGACATGTACAAGGCTCTTAGCGAGTAAAAGGACGAGGCCCTAAAAGACATCCTCATTCTCCAAGCTGAGCTTAAAAAAGATCAAAATGAGGCTTCGTCCTTGAAATGGGAGCAAGTTCTACTAGTTGAGAAGGTAAGGATTTTTGAGATTAAAACTGAGAGACTAAGCGTAGTAGCTAACAATGCAACTTCACAGGTCCAAGAGAAGGAAGACTTGATTGACTAGCTCCGAGCCGATATGAACGAGGTCAAAGCTTTGGCCGAGATGTTGAGGAGCAGAATGAACGTCCCGCCTTCGAAAAACAAGTTTCTAAAGAGGAGTTGGAATTGTTCAAGGATCAACTCAAGGCGATGAATGGTAATGCCGATTAGTGGTCTCATCTAAATGTTGAGCTGCGAGCACATATGGTTTGGGAATTTCAGAATGGGAAGACCTCAGCCAAGAATACACCGCACTGAAGTCCAAGTTAGAGGAAGCTTTAGACGATTCCTCCAAGGTTGAGGAGATGTTGGCCCAATATAAAAAGGACATAGGCCTTCTTGATAACAAAGGCGAAATACATAAAGCCGTCATCCCAGAGGGAGACTCTCAAGGAGAGTCATGCTTAAGGGTTTGATCTATCGGCCGAGATTGGAGAGGCCCGAGGCTAAAGCTAAAGAGATATATGAGCCTGAAGGTTCCGGTACTAAATCAGGCTCTGGTGAAGACTAGGCGGAGATACCTTAATTTACGTTTCATTTTCTTTTGTACATCTTTTTGTGTTTATTTTGAGGTCGTTTTATCGCCTTTCTAAATGTTTTTGGAATATATATAAAATTTTTACTTTCGCCATAATGTGTCTTTTACTTTTCAGTATCCATTTGCAAGTCTTTATTTTAAGAATGTCTGTAATGCCTTAGCATAAAATTGGACATAATCTAGAGAGCTCGTTCCCCGGAAGCCCGAATGAGGCATGGTTTCGATAACAACTCTGAGTCTCTTGGTTTACTTATTGTTACAGGGTTATGCCTTTTGGTTTAAAGAATGCCGGGGCAACATATATGAGGTCTATGACCATGATCATTCATGACACGATGCATCAGGAGATAGAAGTATATGTGGACGATGTGATTATCAAGTCCAAGACTCAGGGTGATCATGTATGGGACTTAAGAAAGTTTTTTGAAAGGCTTTGCAAGTATGATTTGATATTGAATCCAGCCAAGAATGCATTCTTGGTCCCGTCAGGAAAGCTTCTAGGATTCATTGTCATCCGAAGATGTATTGAGCTGGATCCGTCCAAGATAAAATCCATTCGAGAGCTACCTCATCCAAAAACCAAGAAGGATGTAATGAGCATGTTGGGAAGACTGAATTACATCAGTCGATTCATCACCCAGTTGAATTCTACATGTGAGCCCATATTCAGGCTATTGAAAAAGGACACATCAATTAAATGGAGCAATGAGTGTCAAGAGGCTTTCGACAGAATCAAAAGCTACCTGTCCAACCCACCAGTCTTGGTCCTGCCGGAACCGGGAAAGCCATTATTTCTTTATTTGATAGTCCTGGAGAACTCGTTTGGTTGCATTCTTGGGTAGCATGATGCCACGGGAAAGAAGAAGCAAGACATCTATTACATGAGCATAAAGTTTACCAGTTATGAGGCCAAATACATGATGCTAGAAAGAACCTATTGTGCCTTGACATGGGTGGCCCAGAAGCTCAAACATTACTTGCAAGCCCACACCACCTACCTCATAAACAGGCTGGACCCGTTGAGGTATATATTCTAAAAACTGATGCCCACATGGCGATTGGAAAAATGGCAAGTCTTGCTTACCGAGTTCGACATAGTCTATCTCATCTGTCCCACAATGAAGGCTCAAGCATTAGCAGATCATCTGGCTGAGAATCCAGTTGACGATGAGTATCAACCTTTGGATACCTATTTCCCTGATGAAGAAGTAAATTCGGCGGAGGTAACGTCTGAAGACATCTCTGCTTGGAAAATGTTTTTCGATGGAGCAGTAAATGCGAAAGGCGTAGGAATTGGGGAAATTTTAATCTCACCTACCGGTCAACATTACCCGGCCACAACAAGGCTCCAGGTTTTTTGCACCAACAATACAGTTGAATATGAGGCTTGCATTATGAGCATGAATATGGCCATTGACCAAGATGTTGGGGAATTGTTAATCATGGTGGGATTCAGATTTGATCATCTGGCAGGCCCAAGGAGAGTGGGAAACAAGAGAAGTCAAACTCATCCCTTATCGACAACGTGTGGAGTATCTCAGAAAACAGTTTAAGTCGGTACAATTCAGGTACATTCCTCGTTGTCACAATGAGTTAGCAGATGCACTCGCGACTCTGGCTTCCATGTTGCCCTACCTTGGAAACGCTTACGTCGATCCTTTGGAAATCCAAATCAAGGAATGGCATGGGTATTGTAATGTGACCGAGGTAGAATCCAGCACCCATCCCTAGTATTATCATATCAAGAAATTTCTGAAAACACAAGAGTATCCAGAACAGGCTATCGGGGAGCAAAAGAAAACCATCCGATGGCACGCAAGTAGTTTCTTCTTGACTGGTGATACTTTATACAAGAGGACCCAAATTTAAACTTGCTGAGATGTGTTGACACTGAGGAAGCCAGGAGGATTATGCATGATGTTCACGCAGGAGTGTGTGGACCTCATCTGAATGGGTATGTGCTGGCGAAGAAAATACTTCGGGATGGGTATTACTGGATGACCATAGAGAAAGATTGTTTCAGCTTCGTTCAGAAATGCCATCAATGTTAGGTGCACGGTGGTTTATTTCATGCACCGCCAACCAAATTGCATCCTATGGCAGCACCCTGGCCATTCGCTGCCTGGGGCATGGACGTCATTGGGCCCATTGAGCATAAAAGCCTCAAATGGACATAGATTCATATTGGTTGCTATTGACTACTTCACAAAGTGGGTCGAAGACATCACACTTAAGCCTGTCACCAAGAAAGTCGTGGTAAACTTTGTGCATTCCAACATCATTTGCCGCTACAGTATTCCCATAACCATCATTACAGACAACGCGGCCAATCTGAACAGTCGTCTGATGGGAGAAATATATGAACAATTCAAGATAACACATAGAAACTCCACTCCTTACCGGCCCAAAGACAATGGTTCCGTCGAAGCGACTAACAAGAACATCAAGAAGATTTTGAGAAAAATGATTCAAAGCTCAAGACAATGGCATGAAAAGCTACATTTTTCATTGCTGGGATATCGCACCATAATGCGCACGTCGGTAGGGGCAACTCCATATTTACTAGTCTATGGGACTGAAGCTGTCATACCCGCAGAGGTAGAGATCCCTTCGCTCCAGGTAATTGTCGAATCAGAAATTCAGGATAGTGAGTGGGCTAAGACTCGGTTGGAGCAGTTGTCATTAATTGATGAAAAACGAATGGCCGTAGTTTTTCATAGGAAACTGTACCAACAAAGAATGGCTCGCGCTTAAAATAAAAAGGTGCGCCCCAGGAATTTTGAAGTCGGACAACTGGTATTGAGACGTATTCTCCCTCACCATCAGGAAGCTAAAGGAAAGTTTGCTCTAAGCTGGAAAGGTCCATACATTATCAGAAAGATACTGCCCAAAGGAGCATTGTACCTGGGTGTCGTTGAAGGAGACGAGCCCGAGACAGCAGTGGACGCGGATGCAGTAAAAAGGTATTACGTTTGAACTCCCTATTGCAATGGATCTGGCCGGTGGAAATGACGAAGGCTTTCTTTCCCGCTACCCTAAACACTACCAACCCTTCGCAAATCCCTCGAGCCAATTACTCTTTGTTCACCCTCTTTGGAACCCAGAATTGCTATTCAAAATAAAAAAGAAGAAGAAGAAGAAAAAATGAATGATAAAAAAAAACAAAAAATGAATGATAAAAAAAAAAGAAATGAATGATGAAAAAAAAGAAGAAAAGAAAATGAAGAGAAAAGAAAATGAATGAATGAAAATAAAAAGAAAACAACAAACAATTTAGTTTAGGAAGCACTTCCTTAACTACGTCTGACTTAATGCCGAAAGGATACGTAGGCAGCCTCTCCCTGAGGTTCCGCTATATCAAAATAAAACCCTAGTTCCCCAAAAAAATAAAACTGGGGAATTGATGTAGGTTCGACCATAAACCCGCCAGAATGGTTCCAAAGTTGTAAATTTACATCCAATTTCCTTTACCAAAGAGCATGGCCCAAGTCCTTCCGATCAATTGGCCGTGACAAACATCTTTATTTGGATTTGGCACAACTCAACTTGAGAGATAAAAAATGAGAGAGTCTTATTAGTAGAAACCTTCGGGCACCATAAGGCGATACTGAGTAAAGAAAATAAAAATGAGAGAGTCTGTTTAGTGAAAACTCGTAAAGAGCACTATCAGGCGACGGGAAAAGAGAAATGAGAGAGGCCGATTGGCAAAAATCAACAAAGGGCGTCGTCGGCAAAAAAGAGGAAACATCACCATCAAAACCCAAGCAAGCCTCCATAGTTTTGAGAGATTGAAATATAGGTCACAAGAAGCATAAATGGATCCCGGTCGGGCATCTAGTCCAAGAAGCATGCCATTTCCATTTAAAGTCGGCACGCATCC
Organism: Nicotiana benthamiana; assembly: GCA_034376525.1. Lineage (NCBI taxonomy): Eukaryota > Viridiplantae > Streptophyta > Magnoliopsida > Solanales > Solanaceae > Nicotiana > Nicotiana benthamiana. The sequence continues at coordinate 55,539,288 of CM067339.1, read as the reverse complement.
CCAGATAAGTCCTTCCCTTTTCTTCAAAAGGGATATTTCTCTCTAAATCCATATGTTTTCTCTTGCTGTTTCCCCACCCCCTTTCGGCTTAATTTTGATTTCTTGACTATTCCGCAAGAGAAGGTGGGAAGACCGGTCTCACGGGTTTTCTCCTGACAAGAACCTTTAGAAATATCTAGTATTAGCAAGCATATTTAGCTAATCCCGTTTGACCATGACGGCTGACGCTTCAAAAAGCAAGAAAGTTAGAAAGAAAAGAAATTTAAAGTTATGAGCCCACAAAGGCAAATGAAGATCGGAAAGGTTAAGCCCGAACGGGCTAATTGTCCCCACAAAAGTTCTCGAAAGGTAGGCCCCGAAGTGGAAATCGGGACAAAACTCATAACTAAGAGCCTATGAAAGAGAAACAAATCTGAAAGATGAGGGCCCCCCGACCAACCTATGAGGCGAAGTTCGGGAGTCAAAGGTTTTTTTTCCAACATAAATGAGGCTGGGATCAAGCAAACCAAGGCCACAAACCAATCATTGTCCGAACTAATAAATTGTGTTTTGATTTATAATTTGAAATAGGTGTAATCCAAAGCAATTGGGACAAACGGAAAATTCAATCAAAGGAACGACACAAAGGCTAAGAATAGCGTTGTACAAATGATTAAAAAAAGGGAAGTTCTCTTTACATCTTTTTCTGCAATTTTATAAAAAAGAAGGAACGGAGAATCATAAAACATGATAGCATGGGACTCCGATCCCTGACTCCTTCCCAAGATTTAGGGCCACATCCCTAACTTTCCCCTGTACAACTCGTGGACGTCCTCAGCATAACCCAAGGATCACACTCCACTCTCCTCAGCATATACTGAGAAATTTCTTTCTTTCGTTCCCCGGCATAACCCGGGGGCTTCTCTCTATGTCCCCAGCATAACCTGAGGTACCTTTTCTTCTCTCCATCCATAGCATAATCTGAGGGCCCCTATTATTCCTTTATTCCCTAGCATAATCTGAAGGCTAAATCCCTTCTGTCTCTTGCATAACCTAAGGGTCTTTCCTTTCTTTCTCTATCCCTAGCATAGCCAGAAGGATTTATATGGCCTTTCACTCCCTACTATTCCCCTGGCATAACCAGGTATTTTTCTTTCAATCCCGGCATAACCCGCAGATCTCCCTAACATAACCTAGGAGTCTTTTCTTTCCAAATCCTGGCATAACCCGTGGATTTCCCTAGCATAACCTAGGAATTTTCTCTTTCAAATCCTGGCATAACCCCCGGCATAACCCCTGGATTCCCCTGGCATAACCCAGGAATTTTTCTTTCAATCCCGGCATAACCTATAGATTTCTCTAGCATAACCTAGAAATTTTCTCTTTCCAATCCCGGCATAACCCGCAGATTCCCCTGGCATAATCCAGGAATTTTATCTCAATCCCGGCATAACCCGCGGATCTCCCTAGCATAACCTAGGAGTATTTCCTTTCCATATCCCGACATAACACGTGGATTTCCCTAGCATAACCTAGGAATTTCTCGTTCCAATCCCAGCATAGCCCGCGGATTCCCCTGGCATAACCCAGGAGTTTTCCTTTCCAAATCCCGGCATAACCCGTGGATTTACCAAGCATAACCTAGGAATTTTCTCTTTCCAATCATGGCATAACCCGCGGATTCCCCTGGCATAACCCAGGAATTTCTCTTTTAAATCCCGGCATAACCCGCGGATCTCCCTAGCATAACCTAGGAGTTTTTCCTCCAATCCTGGCATAACCCGTGGATTTCCCTAGCATAACCTAGGAATTTTCCCTTTTCAATCCCGACATAACCCGCAGATTTCTCTAGCATAACCTAGGAATCATTTTTCATTTCATCCCGGTATAACCCGTGGATTTTTCCTTTCATCACCACCAGGGACCCTTCATTCCAATCCCGGCATAACCCGTGGATCTTCCTCTTACCCCCAACAGGGACTCTTTCTCCTTTCCAGCATAACTTGGCAATCTTTCCAATGGATACACAATTCTGACTTTTGTTGTTTTCAATAAAGAAATAGCTTAGATTTGTGCTGCAAATAACTCACGAAATTTTTCCAGTGAAAAGTGGGGAAGAAAATTTCGTTCGTTTGTTTTTTTTGGTGTCCGGGTAGGTTTTACCTCAAGGCACAAGATTCGAGGACCAAAAGCATAAGTCTCAATCCTGAATAAAGGAAAAGAAAAATAACAGAAGAAGTGAATTCAAAATGCTGAAACATGCAAGGGTGCAGACAACTCAAGTTTGATTGAAGTCACAAGCCTCGTATGTTCTGTTCCAGTCTAATGCTGAAAAAGAACCAGCACCTACAGATTGCGTGCATCAAGATTCAGATCGAGGTCTACAGCGAAATCAGCTATGACTCAAGATCAAACTTCAAGAGATTTATATATAAGAATCTTGTAACCCGTAGTTGATAGGCCTAACTAGCTTAGCTTTTGATTTTACTTTGGTGTAATAAGGGGTCAGCAAGCAGTAGCAGCAGCATCAGCAGTGAAATCGCAGCTCATGGTAGTCCCAGCTACCAAACAATCCAGACTACACTGACTTGATTCCTTTATAGCCAAGGATATGTAAGCAACCTTTGGAGCAAGGTTCGGTTAAACGTTTGTCAAAATGCTTCACCTGGAGTTTTGAGCAGGCAAAAATCCCTCATGTCGCTCATTTACCTTTGACCGAAAACCCTTCGTGTTTCCTAGCAAAGAGGGGCAACTGTGAGCACGTGATTTTTGCCTCATTAGAATTACATCTACAGAATTCTCAGAGTCAAGATTTTTCCTTTTATTATTTGAATTTTAGGGTTTATTTGCGCATGTTTGTCTGTATTTTATTTTGTGCATGCATGATAAGCCATAAAAAAAATATATACATTTTTTTTTGCACGAGCATTTTAGGATTTGATTTTTACATGATTTTGTCAAAATTAATTAGTAATTAGGTTTTTTACAAAATATAAAAGTCAGAAAGAAACTTTGATTTTGTTTTAATTTTTTTTCTTTTAAATAATTGTAGTTTAATTGTAATTTAATAGTTTTGAATAACTTTTCATATTTAATTTTTGGTTGAGTTTTTAAAATTGAAACAATAATTGAATAATAGATAATTGAAAAAAAAAATTAAAAAAAAACAAATCAGCGTGGCCTTATAGTTTGGCCAAAACTGGATGGCCCACATAAACCGGCCCAAACCCGATCTCTCATTAGAGACACCCCAAAACGACGTCGTTTTGGGGCCTGTGATCTCAACCGTTTATATACCATCATCCAACGGCCCTGGTTCAGTCTTGATTATTAAATAAACCTGTCCGAATTGTTACCAATCCTTAGAGGCCAACTCCCTCTTCCTTGTGCCTATTGTCTCTTCTAACAATCCTCTTCACAGCCGTCGGCAAAGCTCCAAATCCACCAAAAAAATACACCACTGAACCACTGTTTCATCCTCTTTCCAATGACCTAAAAGCCATCTTTCGAGCATGAGCCCAACCTTTCGAATAAAGGAATTTGTGGATGCCGCCTCCACAACTTACGGCGGCGCCACTGCTGAAACCCTCAGAAATAACACCCCAGGTTCCTCACCCCATCCCCATAACGGATCCAACCTCAATTTATTTCAAACTTTAGCCAATCACAGCGAATATTTATTCTAAGCTCTGACCAAATCCTCAACCTCCCCGGAATTCCCTGAAATTGACACCACACAACCCCCTCACCTCCCTCTCCATGAATCTATAACCAGTAACCCTCGAATATGATTGGTTCTTGTCAAAAATCAAATCAAAAAATTGGGTGAAGCCCAACCTAAACCCAACCAATCTTACATCCGGTACTATTTTCACTCTCTTCCTCTCAAACTTCTATTCTGTCTCTCTAAAATGTCAAAATACCCTCCCAAATTTGAAATCAAAGGATGGTCGGAAACCCTAAAATTTAAAGGTCATGGGTTTTGGGCTATGCTGGTCATTAAGCTAAGTTTCCCTGTTCATTTTTCTTTTCATCTTGTTATTGTATGTTTGTTCTATGCTATTTATTCTTGCTTATTTGATAATGATCTTCTGTTAGTTTTATTTGGAATTTTGTTTTATTCATAATTCTATTCCTCTGTTCAAAGTCGTTGATAATCTGCTTTGAATGGTTCCTTATTGATTGGACTTCTAGATTTTTCTTTTTATATTGATTCGTTCAGTGTTGATCCATGAACAACATGTTTGAGTAATTCGAATTGAAAAGTTGAGGATTGAGTTGGTTTGATAAGAAGTGATTGTTTCATCATGTTTTAGGATTAATTTTTGATTTGTGATTATGTTTTGATTAGATGATTCATATTCAGCATTTAGTCAGTGTTGAGGTCTTCAATTTTGTTTATTTTGTGTGCTTCTGATCTTGGCTAAAATAATTGATGTAACTTCAGTCTCTTTACATCTAGTGTCCAGTTTATTCTTACATTTTGGCTCAGATTAGTTAGGGAGATAATCAGACTGGGTTGGGTCATGGTAAAATCATGCTTATCACTTTGAGTAAATTAACTATAGTCAATTTTTGACCAACTTGATAAGAATAAGGGTGTAGTTGGTTAGGCTGAGTAATTGAGGGGAAAGGAAAAGGGTAATAGGGTAGTTGGGTATAGGAATCTTGAAACAGACCCCTGGAACCTTCTAGTTGGAGGTTCAAAAACTAATTTTCTGATAAGACTTGAGGCACAAGCCAGAAAATAAGGGACTAAATGAACAATTCTTGAAAATAGGAAAGGGACTAGTGAATAAAACACAAAAGAAAGGGGTTGCCCTAGTTTGGGGGGTTATAAATAGGCAAGTGAGTGCCTTCATTAAGGAGGCAAAAAAAAAAAAAATCCCGGAGGAGGCTGAAAATCTCTGTAAAAAATTCCCAAGGTTTTTTCGGAAGTCTAAAAATCCCTAGAAAAATCCTTCTGAGTTAGTTCCCAATAAGAGAGCACAATAGTAGGTCTGATTCCGGGAAATCTGGTAAAAACAAAAAAAAACACAAAAGGCAAAGGAATGCTAAAATTGATGTTTCCATTAACATCAATCACGTTTGAATTCATTCTGGAAGTATTTTATGTTAAGATCTGTGTAGATCCTTGGTTTATTTTGAGCAAAAACTCTTTAACTGTCCCTGGGTGTCGAGCTTGGATTTATTGTTGAATCTATTGGTGGATTTGTTGCTGTTATTGTCTCTTGCTTACCTGCTCATATGTACTTCTTCTTTGCTGTAATTCCAGATACACACATATGAACCTGATCTGATGTAACCCTGTTTGGAAATTGAAATGATAAGCACTCCATGCATTCGTCCTTTGAACTGAGCCTAGTTGGCCTTCAATAATTTAGAATCGAATAGTCTTAAGCGGTATGTAATATCTGGTATATCTTAATTTGATTTACGTTTGTAAATTTGGGACTATGTAATATGGACTGTACCTAGACTATATGCCTATATAATTTTTGACTACTAGCAGGATGGTATATCTTATGTAGTAACGTTAGATTGTTTTGTTTCTTACACTTAATTAAATAGTAGTAATAGTATGTATGCACTTATGCAGATTTGTATAAATAAGTCTATAAGCTAAATCAAAGCTTGATTTTCATCATATGAATCCTGAATTTGATAATTCCTGCCTTAAGATTCAGGAGTCGTATATTTGCCATGCTAGACATCTTGGATTGTTAAAGTGACACCATGCAGATAGTATCAAAATTAATCTGTAAGAGCTGTTGCGTAGTAATTTTTGGAATTCAGTACTTGATCCATGATTGGCATTTATGTTGTCTCCCCCACTTTCTGGGCTCAAAATGTTGGGCCCAAGTGATTACAGCTGAGATCTGTATAAATATTAAATCTCCTGGGCTGGTCTGCTGGACAATAAGCCCAAATGCGAAACCAGTATATAAAACATGCTAAAGATACGCATGCTGAAAGTGTTTCAATTTAATACGACGATGCAATAGTTTTAGTGGTAGATCATTAACATGTGAATTAATTAGGACTTCTCCTTTATTTTAGAAATAACATATAATAGAAAATCGTAGTTTCTTTTGGTTGCCTTTCTTTAAAAGGAAAAGTGGTGCACTATGCTAAACCAAATCATATGCTGTGTGGCCTTTTAATCATAGTAAAATGCTTAGAAATTCGGGAGATACCGTCTAGCGAATATTACGGTTTCCCACGAAGATAATAACACGTTAGTTGCTTTAAGCACGTTATTTTAATAATTTATCTTACTAATTTTGGGTGCGCATTTATGTGACCCAAATCCAAATCTCAACGGTGTTAAAATATGTCGAAAACCGCGGTTGCATTTATGTGACGTGGTTCAAGACGTGTTTTAATAACGTTGTAATATTACTAAAAAATAAAAACGGCAAAATAATTTAAAATTGTGCTATAGGACGAACATGTATAAAATCAGATTCTTAGCCAATTGTAATAGTTTAAGCGACTGTGCTAGAACTATGGAATCCGGGGGTGCCTAACACCTTCCCTCGGGTTAACAGAATTCCTTATCTAGAATTTCTGGTTCGCAGACTTCAGAAAGAAAGTCGAATTTTCCTCGATTTGGGATTTAAAATAAACCGGTGACTTGGGACACCAAAATGCCAAAGCTATCCCAAGTGGCGACTCTAAATAAATAATCCCATTTCAAATAATGTCACTTTGATTGGAAAATTCCCTTATACGTGTCATCCTTCGGGGTAGCCGTGTAAAAAGGAGGTGTGACAGGCAGTTTCTAACTAAGTATAACGATGCACATCCAAATCACAGAATAAACAATATTTTATCATAACAACCCCTAATTTCGAGCTGCAAAACACCACATGACATACTCAGGCATACTACAGCATGTTTAACATTCCTTTCACACATAGGCTTCCATTTACTATTACAGAGCCAGGAATCCAAACGTTCCCTCTAAATGGCTAAAACAAACTCAGACCATTGAGCATGGAAAAACAACTTAACATATTTGAAAGAAGAATAATGAATTATTTCATAACAGGGAAATTAAAGGCATAAAACAGCAGAAGCTAATAGATATTCAACATTAAACAAAGCTTTTATTCAATTTCCAACTCTATATACAGATTCAATATGGTTATAACTTGTAGCACCTTATTTGTTAACAAATGGTATGAGGAAATACCTGTAAATGTGAAGAAAACAACAACAAAGTAATCAAATGTCCACCAGCAGTAACAAACAACAGAGTTGAACTCAAATCCAACGGAACAGTGCACCAAAATAGCTCAAAACCAGAAAATACAATTCAGCATACTAGATTCCAGTTTCAAACACACATTCAACCAAGCAAACACCAAATCCTAGCCTTAATGACTAAATCTCAAGCCATTTTGAAGTGCAGACCTTTAGGAAATTGATTCACGAAGAGAAAGATTTTATATTATCAAGCTAAAATTCAATTGAACAGCATTCTTTCAAATTTTCAGCATTTTTTTTAGGGGTTTTGATCTTCAGAAATCTGAATTCAGCTGCAAGTAACTATGCCTTTATAGGCAAGTTACTAGGGCATCCAATATAAACTAGTTTTTGCATTTGAGACCACTCCTAAGTTTCTTTTTTGCTACTTAGCCCCCCTGATATTTTAACTTATTAATGAAGCAAGTACACTATGCAGCTTTTAGGAAGCTTTTTGGGTGGTAACTTGAGAGATTCTCTCATTAAACTACCCAAGTTACCCCTTAAACCTTTGAAATTAACCTTTACAGACCATCCTGGGTCAAATTGACGCAAGGCTTAATTCTAAAACTAGGCTGGCTAACCCGGATTGAATTCCCTTTCTTTGGGCCTCTAATTAACAGAGCCAAAGTCCAAATCAAATTTAGGAATAATTGGACTAAACGAAATTGCCCATCAATCAGAAACTTTTCTTCCCTTAAAAAAATGAAACGACAAAGGGCAAGGATTAGTCGAAAACTTAACACAAAATTAGAAATAATATTAACTAATAAATCTTTTTTTATTTTGTTCAAACATGCACACAAATAGTGGTTTCCACAAAACCAGAAAAAGAATGAAAAATGATAAATAACGGAAGGAGATGGAAATGATAAATAACAAAATGAAAAACAAAGAACAGAAAAAAAGAAAAGTATTTAAGTGGGGCGGTTTGGACAGTAGGAACTGAAAAATTCTTCAATGCCTCCGATTCTAGCTGATATTGACATTAATCGTGTGTTCCCGTTAAAAACACACGAATAAAATCAAACTCAAATCCAATGTCTGCCAACTTGGGAGACCTAGGATTTTAGAGTCTCGAATTCAATTTAATATTTGAGTAGTTTGACGATGATTCGAGAGAAACTTATTATGGATTAGGGAATAGGAGATAAAAGAGGTCATCAGGTGTTATTTTGAAGGGATTGGGACCGGTGCAGCCATGAAAAGGGCTGAGGGATTTGGGGGCGGCTTGCTAAGGTTACAGTCTCTGAGGGAGACGAGTGAGAGAGAATAGAGACATAGGGGGTTCTGGAGGGGAGTAGGGTCCATTCAGACCATTTTATATCAAGAATCACAGCTTCCCAGTCGTTTGATCTCTTAACCTCGACGGCTGGGATTGATCTTTTAATCAAAACGGGGTCATTTGGGGGTTTATATGGGTGGACCGGGTAAGGGATGGTGTTGGGCCGGGTAAGGGGTGGTTTGGACGGGTATTTGAAGGTTTTTTTTGATTTGGGCCAGGCCAAATTGGGGTATTTTTATTAAGAAGCTCAATTTCTTTTTAATTTCTTTTCTTTTTTTTTTCAAATTAAAAACTCCTTTTTCTTTTCTAATTAAAAATAAAAACATAAATTAACTCTTAAAGACTAAATTAACCTAACAAATTATATTACGCTCTAATTAATAATCAACACAATTAATTAAATACCAAATTGAAGGAAAACAAACAAAGTTCAAAGCTAAAAATTAAGCAATGCAAAAATAAATTATTTTTGTGATTTTTCTATTTTTGTAAAACCCTAATTACTAATTAATCTAAAAATATGTCAAATTAAATCCTAAATAGAAAATGCAACATATATTTTTGTATTTTTTGTGAGTTATATAAATTAAAAATGCACAAAACATGCAAACAAACACGAAAATTATGCAATTAATTCCTAAAAATCAAATAATTAAAGGAAAAACCCTAAAATTTAGGATTTTTTTAGGAGTAAATCATGCGAGGGAAAAATCACGTCCTCACACGAGCTGAAATCTCTAATTGGACTTACTAAAAATATATCACCCCTTAGACGAAAGGTCTTTTACTCGTGAATCCTTCTTTTTTTGTTGGGATCCGAATAACGTTTCTTATCTTCTACAATTCCTTGCACTTTACACCAATGACGACTTATCTTCCGACTTACTTCTAAGAAATATTTCTTACTAGGAAAAACTGAATTATTCTGTTAACAGAAATCTAATGTATTCACAACTATCATACACAATCTTAATAATTTAACTCTTCTCAGACCGTCAATCCTGGCGAAATCACATTTTGGTAATTCTTATAGGCTATTCTTATATAGTTTGCTCTCTCAATGCTAGCTATTTTTTTCTCACTATCACTGTACTTCGGGTTTAACTTAAGATCTTTGGGTTCAAACACACTTTTGATGTTTTAATCTATTAACCATTCACTATTGTTGACTTGCCTAAGTAAATCAAATCATACATCTACTAGCTCTGCTAAAATTACTAATTCACTGTATCTACTCAAAACTTGCTTACTATTCTTTTACTAACCGCCGGCTAGCATCATGTTTTCTAGTTCTCTTTGAATAACTAATGTGAAACAGAAGATTATTCCTAAAATCTCTCACCAACCGAACCTATTCCACGGTTGCATACTGTCATTTTTTTTGGAACATGTACATGGATCACACTTAGGAAAGTTCATCTGTCTTAAACAAAATTGGAATATCTAACCCCAAACATTCTATATGACATTAAATCATATCATACTATAAACATATGCGGTAATCACTTAGTCACATAACCTAATGGGGAAGTGCCATATCTTTTATCTTACATCAATAGCTGCTTTTAGTATGTGGTCTTTCTAGTTCTGATTTGAATAAATCTAATCAACTTAAAAGATTTCCCTGAAGTTCAATAATTTCCTGCTGTTCGTTCTCATTGCATACATCATATCTTCTGGTCATTTGCATGAGTTGTACGAAATCACATCTTTGGTAATAACAAACATTGCTGACTCTTAGGTATTTTACCATTAGGCTCTTTTCTGTCAAAAACTATAGTGACCAATGTTAGGGTCTGACATCTGAACTATCATTATCCAACTTATAGCTCCATTTCCAAGACATAAAGAAAGTATTTCTAGGAGGTGAAACACATACGAATACATTACCATGCACAAACTTATCCTTCAAAGTATACCATCAACTGATAAAGCACTTCATGCGTCATCCAGTGAGTCTTGGGTCTTAATCCTGACCTAAAATGTAGAAGATTTTGATATAACCACTGTTAATTACATTTTCTTTTAGTACCCATAGGCATCACTGTGTACTCACCAGTCACCAGAATTTTGATACACTTAAAATTGGAGATCTGGTAACTAAATAACTGATAACTAGCTTCTTGAATAACCATAAACATGTAACTAAAATACTGTATAACTTGTAAATGAGGTAAACTTATAACCACAAGATATGATAGCCGCTTTTGTACTTTTTGATAAAGTTATGCTCTAATCTGTACTACTATCCGTTACATCCCACTTTTGACATCCGCTCAAGTCTCATATTTACCAACATGTACTCCATCATTGAATCTCAATGGGAAATTATCCTCTTTAGGACTTTAGGATTCTCATGCGCGTCACTTGAGCATCTAATACGTTTGGAATTTGTCACGACCCAAACTGGAGGGCCATGATTACCACCCAGCCATACTTGACGCGCACCAACATACATTTTACCTAACCTTTTATATTATCTTTTAGGGCCAACGAGATCAATATAAATGGTATCCACGGATCAGGGACAACAAACCATAAAAGATGATGACATAAACATACATAACATGGGGTGACCAGACAATCAAGAGACTATATATAAGTTACGAGCTACCACGCTACCATAAAAGACTATATAGCAAAAACCATTCGACAAGGCATACCAAACTATACATGAGTCGACACCTGTCTATGAGCGTCTAAAGGAACATAAATGCTGCAACATAGTCGGAACAGGGCCTCGACATACACATAATGTCTATAAAAAACATTCATACCAAGACCATGACAAGTCCGGAGAAAGGATCTCACCAATCACCACTGAACTTGACAGCCTACTGTGGTGAGGGAGCTGCACCTGCCTGTCTATCAGGACATGCAAAACAACATGCAGCGTCCACAAACAAAAGGATGTCAGTACGAATAAAGTACTGTGTATCTAAGGCGGGGAACCATAAATACGAACAATAACGTAAGCAGGAATAGAGAATATACAACCTGTAACATCTGAGTACCTCTGATGGCTACTAACATGAAATGCATGATACATATGTATAGATTCGTACACTTTTAAAACATATGCCTCATTGGGCATCATCATCATCATATCGTATCCGACCGTAATAGGCTCGATAAAAAAAACGTACCCGACCATCATAAGGCTCGGTAGAATCATACTCGGCCACGTGGAACTGGGTAAAACCCAACTGATCAGTGGTTGCACAATAGGTATCGTACCTGGCTGACTATATAGTGGCTTGGTAGAGTAAAATAGATACATATATATAATGCATGCTCGACTCATCAAAACACGTTCTAGACCTTTAAGAGTGACGGAAGATCGGTATCATCTGTACATATTATTAGGACTAACTCTTTACTATGAACCTTATAAAAATCAGAAAGTACCAACAATATTGATAACATAAGAACAAGAGAAGCAATATCACATCAATCGTTACACAAGAGGGGAAACAATGTAAGTACTGCTAGCTTCTAAGAGTAGAGTATCTTTGGGAGCTCGTTCATTACATTATGTACGACCGGAGTCGTGCAAAAGAAGGAAAGGAATAGCCTCACATACCTTTTATATGCTGCGCCAATCTCAAGCTATGCAATTGTCACAACTCCTTAGTCTACAATAAGAGAAACGATACTATCATTACCATTTAAGCGTCATAACTATTATGTATCGACAACAACCTTTTTTACACAATTCAAAACAATTACCAAACAGCCCAAACAAAACCAATTATAATCATATTGAGCCTCCCAAAACAGTCCATGCACAAACTAAGCACTTCCTACAAACGACGACCATCGTAGTCGTGTCAAACAGCCTGGAAATGCTACAAAGAACTACCAGCCCACAACCCTACATCTATATGGTGTTTCTCCACACCCTTCCTCCTCCAAAACTCCACAAGACAGTAGTAAAACACGCAGCCCAACAGCAACACAAAACAGTCCACAAAACAATCCGCTATAAGTGAATAACTCGAACTCACGGCTTCCGATCACCGTCCCATGAGTTCTTACATGTATAGAACGAATTACAATGAGCTCACAGCAGAAAAAATGTATGAAGTAGAGAATTGAACTTACCTTACTCGTTGGATAACTTAGCCCTTCCCTTGGTTCTTCAAACTCTTGATTTTACCCTCAATTAGAACTTGAAAGAGAGGGAAAATCGATCAGGGTTTGTGTGGGATTTTTGCGAGGAGGTTTGCAGGGATTTAGGTCTTATTATTTGTGAGATATATTGAGGGTTATATTGCCAGTGATAACCCTTTAAACGGGCTCAATAGTCGATCCGAAATTTCCTTTTTGGGCTATCATTTAACCAAGTACGTGACACACCTACTTGTCACCTAGCCGCTTGCGCAATCTCACAAAATTCCTATATCTCTCTTCTTTGAAGTCGTATTGATAAATGGTTTAATGCATTAGAAACTAGACTCATAGGTCTTAAATTTGGTGGATATATCACCCCATAATTCCAAGTATATTGGTAGAAAAGCTTAATGACATTTGACCTAATGTTTAAGTAAAACCACGAACCTAAGTTGCGACAACTTTTGTTGACTTTTGTTTCATAACTCGTTTGACTTCAAGACTATGAAACAAATATTATATGATTCAAATACCTTAAAACGAGAATCCCTTTGCTATACTTGAGTTAAAGGCACCTACGAACTCACTCATAAGAAAACTCATCATGTAGGTCTTTCGAGTCTTTCAAGTACTGGCGAAGCTTTAATTGAAGACCTTTCAGTGCCCTTTCGTTTGGTCCCTATGTTATCAAAAACCGTTCCCGCAGCACCTCCCCTTTTCCTATCATTTTTAGTGATAGGTTTTGAAATAGTTGTTTAGTGACTAGCTTAGTCGCATTACTTGACTTGAAAAGCTTAAGTTGACTACCACTTCGACACCATCGGCGAATAAGATCTCTTCTACTTTTCGTTTAGTTGTTCCCTTATCAACTAACTATTCACCATCACGATCGATGAAGATAAAAGGAGGCTCTTACCGGTTAAAAAAAAGGTTTAGCCATAAAGATTCCGGTTAAAAAGAGTTCTAACGTGGGGGGTGACAGCATATAATTACCTTAAAAAGGGTGCCCTCCCTGAGACTTCCTGAGTCATAGTTTTCTCAACTGGCTACTACCGCGCAATATGACCTTGCTACGTGAGTCGTTAATTAATCAGTTTTAAAAAGAGGGATGGATTTCGACCTTGCTTTGAGTCGTCAGACTACTAAAGCGCTACTTCTAAAATGATCGAGCCGGGCTTTTAGAGATGAGGCCTTTTGGCGAAGCAATGGACTTGCAACCGGGGGAGAACATATCCTCTTGAGTGTATTAAGAACCTATAGGTTTACCCCAAAATAGAAGTTACAACATCCTTGATTCATTTAACTTCTAATACATGCTAATCACCCATATATACCCTTGTATCAGTTAAGATCAATATGATTAACTTCTTATCATCTCAAGGATAATCCCTTCTTGGATTTATGTTAACTTACGTATGGCATGAACTACATGTGGATATGGGTTGTAACCTCCTCCCTCCTAAGTAACATTCGTCCTCGAATGTAAGGGTTTATGGGGAATCCAAATCATTGTGGATTTCAATGGAAATTTCCGGTCAATTTTCCCCTATAAAATTGTCACTAGCAAAATTTGCAAGCAGTTAAGCCAACGTATAGCCTCACAAGGCTACAGAAAGCATTATGGACATGTACATTATATGCATATCACCATTTTGTGTTAAGGAAGAGTGTTCTCAAGTTATTGCTTACCTCATAAAGCCGTTTCACCTTTCCAATGTATCCTGCGTTCCACCAGAATCTTTGTTATCATCATTCTGAAATAGGCTAGGGTATTTAGACTTCATCTCTTCTTCCGCTTCCCATGCTATTTTTTCCATATTCTTGTTCCTCCACAATACTTTGACGGAAGCTACATCTTTTGCTCTCAGCTTGCGGACTTGTCGATCTAATATAGCCACTGACACTCTTCATATAATAGATCCTCTAGGGACAATTCAAGAAGGGTTACCAATACATTTTCTCAACACAGATACATGGAATACCAGGTGGACAAATTCTAATTCGGATGGAAATTCTAACTCATAAGCAACTTGTCCAATTCGTTGAAGAATTTTATACAGACCGATATACCTTGTACTCAGCTTACCTTTCTTCCCAAAATGCATAACACCCTTCATTGTTGAGATCCTCAGGAAAATCCAATCACCAACCTCAAACTCCAAATCACAACGTCGGACATCAAAATAAGACTTTTGCCTGCTTTGCGCCATCCTCAATTGTTCTTGTATCACCTTCACCTTCTCAATGATCAAATTTAGCCCATATAATTCTATTTCACCGACTTCAAACCATCCAACTGGTGATCTACATCTTCTCCCATATAGTGCCTCATATAGGGCCATTTTAATACTGGAATGATAGCTATTATTGTAGGTGAATTCTATGGGTGGAAGATGGTCATCCCAATTTCCCTTAAAATCTTGAACACATGCTCGTAGCATATCTTCCAGTGTCTGAATGGTATGTTCAGCCTTTTCGTCAGTTTACGGATGAAATGCAGTGTTGAGATTCACTTGTGTACCTAAACCTTTCTGAAAGGAACTCCAAAAGTTAGCCGTAAATTGAGCTCCTCGGTGTGATATAATAGATATCAACACATCATGAAGCCTAACAATCTCCTTGATATATAACTTCGTATAATCTTCAGCCGTGTAAGTAGTCTTAACTGGTAGAAAATGGGCACATTTGTAAGCCGATCAACTATCACCCATATGGAGTCAAACTTATGATAAGAGCGAGGTAATCCAATAACGAAGTCCATATTAATCACCTCCCATTTCCATGTCAGAATTGCTATATTCTGAAGCAATCCATCAAGTTTCTGATGTTCTATCTTTACTTGTTGACAATTAGGACACTGGGCTACAAATTCTACAATAGACTTCTTCATGGTATACCACCAATACTACTCCTTGACATCATGATGCATCTTTGTCGAGCCGGAATGGATGGAATATTGGGATTGATAAATCTCATTCATAATCCTTTCTTGCAACCCTGCCATATTAGGCACACATAATTGGCCCTAGGATTTCAGTGCCCCATCTCCTCCGATCTCAAAAGCCATAATTCTACACTACTGAATGCTCTCTCTCAATCGTACTAAGATAAGATCTTCATATTGCTGTGCATTTACCTCGGATACCAAAGATGATTCGGATGTATTATTATGTACAATAACACCTCCATCATTAGAGTCTAATAATATGATTCTCATATTGGCTAGCTAATGAAGTTCTTCAGTCAACCCCCATCTACCTGTCTCAATATGTAAAAAGCTTCCCATTAACTTACGGCTGAGAGCGTCTGCCATACCATTGGCTTTACCGGGATGATACAGTATCTCGACGTCGTAGTCTTTTAGTAATTCAAGCCACCTACGCTGCCTCAAATTCAACTCTTTCTGCTGGAAGATGTATTGTAAACTCTTGTGATCTGTGTAGATGTCAACATGGATGCCATATAAGTAGTGCCGCCATATCTTCAAAGCATATACTACTACAGCCAATTCCAAATCATCGGCCGGGTAATTCCTTTCATACTTCTTCAAAGCATATACTATACTTGAGGCATTACAATATACCGCATATCCTTCTGTTCCTTCAGGGAGAGTGAGCACTGGTGCAGATGTCAATTGATTCTTCAGTTCCTGAAAACTATGTTCACAAGTGTCAGACCATTGGAACTTGGTAGTTTTTTGTGTTAACTTAGTCAAATGGTGATGATATGGAGGAAAACCCTTCTACAAATTGCCTATAATATCCTACTAGCCCTAGGAAGCTACTGACTTTTGATGGTGTTGTAGGTCTCGGCAAATTCATTACTGCATTGATATTCTGAGTGTCGGCACTAATAACCTCGTCAGATATCACATGGCCAAGGAATGCTACTGCGTTTAGCCAGAATTCACATTTTGAGAACTTAGCATATAACTTACGATCTTGAAGCGTTTGTAATACTATCAGCAAGTGGCCCCTATGTGCCGCCTCTGAACGAGAATACACCAGAACGCCATCAATGAATACAATAACAAACACATCAAGATAGGGTCTGAATACTGTACTCATGAGATCCATAAAAGTTGCTGGGGCATTTATTAGCCCGAACGACATCACCAAGAAATCAAAGTGCCCATATCTTGTCCGGAAGGCCGTCTTTGGAATATCTTTCTCCTTAACCCTCACCTGATGATACCCTGAGCGTAAGTCAATCTTGGAGAAATACTTGGCACCCTGGAGTTGGTCAACAAGTCGTCAATTCTTGGAAGTGGATACTTGTTCTTTATAGTAAAATTATTCAACTGATAGTCGATACACATCCGTAACGACCTGTCTTTCTTCTGCACGAACAGAACTGGCACACCCCAAGGTGAAGTGCTAGGACTATTGAAGCCCTTATCCAGCAAGTCCTTCAATTGCGCCTTCAACTCTCGCAACTATGCCGGGGCCATTTTGTATGGAGGGATAGATATAGGTTGAGTGTCAGGCAATACGTCAATGCTAAACTCAATCTCCCTTTCAGGAGGAAGGCCTAAGAGTTCATCTAGGAAAACATCTGGAAATTCATTAACCACGGGGATTAATTTTAGAGTAGGTGAATTTGCCTCCGCATCCCTAACGTATACGAGATGATAAATGTAACATTTTAATATCATTTTCCATACCTTATGATAGGAAATAAACCTACCTTTCAGTGTAGCAATATTCCCCTTCCATTCAATGATGGGTTCACCATGAAACTGAAATCTAACCATCTTCGTACGACAATCAACATTTTCATAGCATGAGGCCAACTAGTCCATTCCCATTATCACATCAAAATCAACCATTTCTAACTCAAATAAATTTTTCAAGGTTTGACGACTACAAATCATCACAGTGCAACCTCTATATACCCTTCTAGCAATCACATAATCTCCTATCAGAGTAGATACCGCAAGGGGTTTACTTATCAATTTAGGTTCAATGCCAACCTTCTTAGCCACAAAAGGGTGTAAAATATGATAATGTAGATCCCAGATCAATCAGCGCATATACATCATAAGAAAACACAAACAATATACATGTAACAGCATCTGGAGACGACTCAAGATCTTGTCGACCTACTAGAACATAGGTTCGATTTTGACCATCACTTGAACTCGCCATTGCACCTATACCTCTATCACGACCTATTGACTGTTGAAAACCCCGTGCTGGAGGTCGAACCGATGAGGAAGAACCAGACACAGATCCAGTCTGCTGAACCATACCATCACCTTCCCTATTAGGACAATCCCGCATCATATGGCCAGCCTGTCTACAAGAATAACATACATCAGAACCTCGACGGCACAGTCCAGACTGGGCCTTGCTGCACTGATCACAATGTGGTGTTGTGGGTCTCATCTGACTAGTATCCTTGTGATGTTGCAAGCCTGATGCTTGCAAACTCTGACCAAAACCAGAATTGGTAAATCGATCATATCGAGGCCTCTGAAACTGTGGAGGAGTAATAGCTACAGATGGCGCAGAACTCCACAAAGACTGGGGCCTGACATTTCTTCTGTGATCATTAAAATACCGTGCAAATCTTGCCCTCTTATTCTGGCCCTTATCCTGCTCCCTAGCTGCCCTCTGTTGGCGCTTACGATCCTCTAGGGTTTGGGCATAAGCCTGAATACGGGAAATATCCATTCCTTCTATCAAAGAGGCTGTCTTACACTCATTTATCAGATGTGGTCCGGACCCGTTCACGAACAAATGCACCCTATCACTCATCTCGGCCACCATATGGGGATCATTCCTTGCTAAAGAATCAAACTGCATACTATACTCTCGCACACTCATATTACCTTGTCTAAGTTTCAAGAACTTATCAGCTCTAGCTTGTCGTATCTCAACTGGCAAGTAGTGACGAAGAAAGGCCTCAGAAAAATCCTTCCACATAGCTGGAGGAGCGTTTGGACCCCTAGATCTCTCCCAACTATCATACCAGAGATCCGCTAAATCCCGTAGCCGATAAGAATCCAACTCTACTGCCTCTATATCACTAACATGCATAACTTGTAGTGTACAATGAACCTGGTCAATAAAAGTTTGCGGGTCCTCCTTGGGGTTTGATTTGGTAAAAACTGGAGGGCCTAAATTATTAATATCACGAACTCTAATACTAACTGGTTTATCAGCAACACCTGTATTCTACCTCTAAGCCTGATCAACTACCAAGCTAGTTAATAACTGCAAGGCACTCCACATATCTTGGTTTGTAGTGCCAGACGGAGGAACTGGAGGTGCTGGGTTCATCCTAATGTCCTCTTGAGGAGACGGAGTAGATGATGTATGAGATGACATCTCACTCTGAGCCTCACTTTGGCCTACTCTGGCTTAAGGCACATGACTGGTTCGCTCTTCCGTAGCTATATAAGGCTGTCTACTAATTGTTTGCTTCCTAGTTGAAGGCATCGCTGAAAGAAAACAAGGTAAATATTAAAGACGAACACTTACGACTCAAGAATACACACGATCTAGATTCAGGAAGAAGGTAACAACCCTAGATGTCCTCTAGCCTCTTGATTATATATGTGGTGCGCAATACATCCATAATCAAGACTCTACTAGATACAGCTCATAGACAATCCCTAGGAGAGACCAGCTCTGATACCAAGGTTTTCATGACCCAAACTGGAGGGCCATGACTAGCACCCGTCCATACTTGCGGCGCACAAACATATATTTTATCTAACCTTCTTTATTATCTTTTAGGGCCAATGAGATCAATATAAAAAGGTATCCATGGATCACAGAACCAACCATAAAAGATGATGGCATAAACATACATAACACGGGGTGACCAGACAACCAAGAAACTATATATAAGTTACGAGCTACCATGCTACCATGAAAGACTATACAGCAAAAACCAGCCGAAAAGGCATACCAAACTATACATGAGTCGACACCTGTCTATGAGCCTTTACAGGAACATAAGTGCTGCAACATAGCCAGAACAGGGCCCCGACATACCCATAATGTCTATAACAAAAATGCATACCAAGACCACGGCATGTCCGGAGAAAGGATCTCACCAATCACCACTGAACTGGACAGCCTACTGCGGTGGGGGAGCTGCACCTGCCTGTCTATCAGGACCTGCAGCACGACATGCAACATCCACAAACAAAAGGACGTCAGTACGAATAAAGTACTGAGTATCTAAGGTGAGGAACTATAAATACGAACAGTAATGTAAGAAGGAATAGAGAATATACAACATGTAGCATCTGAGTACCTCTGAGGGCTACTGATATAAAATGCATGATATATATGTATAAATCCATAAACTTTGAAAACATATGCCTATGTGGGCATCATCATCATCATCATTTCATACCCGATCGTAATAGGCTCGGTAAAAAAACATATCCGGCTATCATAAGGCTCTGTAGGATCGTACCCAGCCACATGGAGCTCGGTAAAACCCAACTAATAAGTGGTTGCACAATAGGTGCCGTACCTGCCCGACTATAGCGTGACTCGGTAGAGTAAAATCGATACATATATAATCCATGATCGACTCATGGAAACATGTTCTAGACCTTTCGGAGTGGCATAAGATCGGTATCCTCTGTACACGTTATTAAGACTAACTCTTCACTATGAACCTTATAAGAATCAGGAAGTACCAACAACATTGATAACATAAGAATAAGAGAAGTAATATCACATCAATCATTCCATAAGAGGGGAAACAATGTAAGTACTGCTAGCTTTTAAGAGTGGAGTATCTTTGGAGCACGTTCATTACATTATGTACGACCAGCGTCGTGCAAAAGCAGGAAAGGGATAGCCTCACATACCTTGTATATGCTGCCCCAATCTCAAGCTATGCAATTGTCATAGCTCCTTAGTCTACAATAAGAGAAATGATAGTATCGTTATCATTTATGCGTCCTAACTATTATGTATCGACAACAACCTATTTTACGATGAAACGGACAGAAAATCCCCTATATATATGACTTCAAAAAATTCCAAACAATCACCAAACAGCGCAAACAACATCAATAATAATCATATTGAGCCTCCCAAAACAGTCCATGCACAACCTAATCATTACCTTCATACGACAGCCACTGTACTCGTGTCAAACGACCCAGAAATGTTACAAAGAACTACCAGCCCACATCCCTACATATATATGGTGTTTCTATACTACCTTCCTCCTCCAAAACATCACAAGACAGTAGTAAAACACACAGCCTAACAGCAATACTAAACAGTCCACAAAACAGTCCGCTACAACTGAATAACTCGAACTCACGGCTTCTGATCACCGTCCCATGAGTTCTTACATGTATAGAATGATTACCATGAGTTCACTGAATAAAAATGTATGAAATAGATCATTAAACTTACCTTACTAGTTGGATAAATCAGCCATTCCCTTGGTTCTTCAAACTCTTGATCCCTCAATTAGAACTTGAAAGAGAGGGAAAATCGATTAGGGTTTGTGTGGGATATTTGGGAGGAGGTTTTCAGGGGGTTAGGTCTGATTATTTGTGAGATATATTGAGGTTTATATTGCAGGAGATAACCCTTTATATGCTATCAATATCCCCCACCCAAAATTTTCTTTTTTTGGGCTATCATTTAACCAAGTAGGTGACACACCTACTTGTCACCTAGCCGCTTGCGCAGTCTCGCAAAAATACATATATCTCTCTACTCCGATGTCATATATAAACGGTTTTATGCTTTGGAAACTAGACTCATATATCTTAAATTTGGTGGGTAGATCACCCCGTAATTCCAAGTATATTGGTAAAAAAGCTTAATGACATTTGACCTAAAGTTTAAGTAAAACCACGAACCTAAGTTGCGACAACTTTTGTCGACTTTTGATTCTTAACTCATTTGACTTCAAGACTATGAAACGGATATTATATGATTCAAATACCTTAAAACATGACCTCTTGAGTGTATTAAGCACCTATATGTTTACCCGAAAATACAAGTTTTAACATCCTTGATTCGTTTAACTTCTAATACTTGCTAATCACCCTTATACACCCTTGTATCACTTAAGATCAATGGGATTAACTTCTTATCATCTCAAGGATAATCTATTCTTGGATTTGTGTTAACTAACGTATGGCATGAACTTACACGTGCGGATATGGGTTGTAACAGAATTCGATAGGAAGAGAAGATTTATTGCTCTAAGCTTCATGGCACGATCTAGAGTAGAAAGAAATGAGACAATCCTGGATGTCTTGGTAGTTAACTGTTTATATGAATGTCCGACACACACATATAAAGGATACTCCACTATACATGGCTTCATAGACTCCCTAGGACTCTTGAACCTAATGCTCTGATACAAAGCTTTGCCGTGCTCCGAACCTGGGCCTGGACGTAACATGGCATTTGGTGGCTGACTACATGTGACCGAGCGAACCAACTAGCTGGCTGAATCAACATGTGATATCATAACATACTAACTATAGAAGATAAACTAACACATCCTGATATACTGAAAGTATGGAAGATATAAATCAAAGTGCGAAAATACTAATACAATTCTAAAACATATTTGTAGCCAACATAGCTTAACATGAAAAGCATGAGACTCTATTCAACTGTTACTCTAGTCTATGAAGCCTCTAACAAAGTACTAAAAATACTGATTTTCGTAAAATACTGAAGATTGTAAGATAATGACAATGCCCTAGAAGAACTAGGGATCACCAAGTATCTGGTACGAGAATTATAGTGCTCTGAATCATCAACATGTAAATTATTACCTGCATCGTGAGATGCAAGCCCCGGGCAAAAGGGATGTTAGTACATTTGAATTGCACTGGTAGATAAAGCAACTGAAAGAAAGAAATATAAATGCTGAAATTGAAACTAAGCTAATAATTGAGAATTGATAATTGGTACTGAAATGACACTATTGAAACAAAAACTGAAATAATAACTAATAACTGAACTGATAACTTGTAACTGAAATGATAACTGATAACTGAACTTGTCACACCTGTTTTTTCCTGCACAACCCTGTCACGAGGTTGAGTTAGAAGAGTTTTTCAATTAAAGTGACGTTTTGAAAAGGGATTATTTATTATTTAGAGTCGCCACTTGGAATTGAGTTTTGGTGTTCCAAGTCACCTTTTATCTGAATCCCTTTTCAAATGAAAGGTTTGACTCTTAATTTATGGTCTACGAAAACAGAAGACTGAGTAAGGAATTCTATTGACCGAGAAGAAGGTGTAAGGTACCCCTCGAGTCCGTGGTTCTAGCACGGTCACTTTTATTGATTAATGTAAGGCTTAAATCAATTTTTTGCTATTCTTATATTTTATTGATTATGGCTTATTTATTACTGCTTCACTTAATTTATTATACTTTTTATTAATTATTTTGACCAAGATGCGATACACACACAATGTACTTCCTTGAAATTAAATATTTAACCAAGGTACGGAACATACACGTGGTTATAACATAATTATTTTAAATTAAAAAGGTATCAAGATGCAGAATGCGCACATAATCCTTTTATTATTTAAGCATATCAATCCAAGGTAACACATGAGCTAATAGCATATTTTACAATATATCAATTATTTTATTTCTTTTAGATTCAAGATATACAATTATATGTTTTTATTATTAGAACTAGTTTTTAATTATTTCATGAATCATTTTACCCTCTTGCAATTATTTTCTAGTAATAAGCCTTGAAATATATTTGACCCCGATTAACTATATTCTCCCATGACCCCGGATTCAATGAGAATAGGAAAGAAATGTAATTAATAGCCCAGCCTCAACATCATTTATATTAAAAAAATATATTTATGCTACCAGACAATCAAATTTAATTTATAAATGAAGATTATAACTCCTGAAAATTCTAACTTGTACTTCAATAGTAAAAATATAATAATCTATATCCTTAGACTACTTTGAGTAACTAACATCATATTACAAAATTTAACTAATAAAATAAATGTGAGGTTGTATACAATGAACAATTTCACTGTAACTTAACTTACAGTGAAATTAAGACATGGAGAATGTGTTCTACTTAAGAGATTTTTTTTCTTAAGTAGAATATTCCTACTAAATCAGCACTTAATATTTTCAGCTTTTATGGCTAAGCAATCAAATAATTTGTAAACGTAAATATAAAAAAAGAACAAAACCTTTTTTTTCTTATTTTGTAGAGAAAAACCTATCACAATCTTGTAAAACATATTATCGTAATTTATGACCTATTTACAAGAGTTACTAGGCAAAATTAATAAAAGATGATTTTAAGGTTTAATTAAACCAAGTGTTCAAGCCTAAATTTATTCATGACGGATTTATTGACTGAATTTCGAAGATGGTTTAAATCAACCAAGATTAGAGATATATTTTAAGAATACTATATATAATAAATTATAGAGATAGATGATGGTAAATCAGATACCAAGCAAGCAAACACATTTGTATTCAACAAACTTTTAAGAAAATTAATACAGATATTGACACACATTCATACTTAAATCATGATATTATCATTGAACTAACAAGGAGATTCAATATTACCTTTTACGAAGATTTCACAATAGATATAATCTACTGATTTCCAAAGTTGCAATACTAACCTTTTAGAACTACGAACACAGAACCGCGAACGAAATCTCTAACTCCGTTCTCAAACTATTTTTCTCTTTCACATTCAATTTTTCTCTTTCTTTCTTTTCGTTCTTTTTTTTTCTTATTCCTTTCTATTTTCTTCTCTCTATTTCTTTCTTTATTTTGTGTTTCTTTCTTGCGTTTCTTTAACTTCTTTTTTTCAACGTTTCTTTCTCTTCCTTTTTCCTTCTTTTTTTTAATGTTTTATGTTTTGTTCCCCTTTTATAAAAGGAATGTGGATGGTATGTAAAAGAGTTAGAGTTAGAGTTGAAGTGGGAGATGAAGGTTGAGAAGATCATGGTAAGTGGTTAGGATAATTTTTATTTGAATCATTTAAGATTTATCCTTTTTATTATATTATTACTTATTAATATTATAACTTGTTATTATTTTTATTATTATTATTATTATTTGCTTTACCCTTTTTTTGTTACTTATTATTATTATTATTATTATTTTTAATAACTTTTACTTATTCTTTATTAATGAAGAAATTAAAAAGTAAAATGCATAGTTAAAAATATTAGTTAGCTACCTTATACTTAAATATTATATATATAAGAAAATTAAATATTTACATTGTTGTTTAAATTATACTAAGAAAAATACTATAGTTTACATTTAAAATTCTAACTAGATTTTTAAATTTTTTTTCTTTTATTTAAAACTAGGAGTAAAACTTATACTCTAAGAATGTGAATATATGGTTAGTATTTTTTTTTAAATAAAACCTACTAAGAGTATGATAAAAGTTTTAAAATATTAAGATTAGACGTAAAAGAAATATTTACACTAAACTAGTATAGAATTTGGGTGTGGTAAAAAATTAGGTGTCACAACATGCCCCTCTTTGCTTGGAAACATGAAGAGTTTTCAGGCAAAGAAAAAAGGAACAAGGTGACTGATTTTTGACCTCACTATCATTCGAAAAGGAAAACAAGATAGAAGAAAAAAGGTGCGACCGATCCTTGGTTTTAGGCAGCCTACGTATCCCGGATTATAAGAGAATCATGTCACGTGTAGTTCAAGTCGAAAGAAGAGTGATAGAGTATACTAAGATGGATAATCCACTGAGGTTCCGTCAAGGTTCTGATCCGCGGTTCCTACTATCAAAATGAAAAGAAGATTACATACTCTTGAAATCTAAGAGTTAAAAAAAAATTCCAATCTAAATGCCATCTGGAGTCTTGTATTGATTCTTGATTTGCTTTTCCCAGTGACTTTGGATTGAAATTTGATGCTCTTGATGCAATACACTATGAAATATTCTTTCATGCTTGCTTCTTAATCCGACGATGGGAAGAAAGATCTTGACAATATGTCTCCGCATTCATTACGCCAAAGTTGGTTGCGGGTGGTATTGAGATCAAACGTTCCGCTTTCTCTTGAAAGAACTGAAATATTATTTTTGCACATCAAATCTGTGCTTTTCAGAAGAATCTACAAGCCAACACAAACAAACAAAACGAACAAAAATTTTCTACCCCAGTTTGTACTAGAAATGTTTTGTGAGTTACTGAAAACACATTAAACTATCATTGCTATTGCAGAATAAAGAATTGAAAAAGATTTTTTATATAATAGGGAATGCTATAACCCGTGTTAACAGGAAGGAGGCAACCAGTGGATGTAGTACCCTGCGTTGGAAATAAAATGAGGCTCGTGGCATTCTGAAATGCTACTAGGGGATGTCGTACCCTATGTAGAAAATAATGCAGTCAGGGGATGTAGTACCGTATGTTTGCAATAAAATGAGGCTCGTGGCACTTTGAAATGCTACTAGGGGATGTCGTACCCTATGTAGAAAAGAATGCAGCCATGGGATGTAGTAACATGTGTTGGCAATAAAATGAGGCTCGTGGCACTTTAAAATGCTACTAGGGGATGTCGTACCCTATGTAGAAAATAATGGAGCCATGGGATGTAGTACCCTGTGTTGGCAATAAAATGAGGCTTGTGGCACTTTGAAATGCTACTAGGGGATGTCGTACCCTATGTAGAAAATAATGCAACCAGGGGATGTAGTACCCTGTTTTGGCAATAAAATCAGGCTTGTGGCACTCTGAAAAGCTACTAGGGGATGTCGTACCCTATGTAGAAAATAATGCAGCCAGGAGATGTAGTACCCTGTGTTGGCAATAAAATGAGGCTCGTGGCACTTTGAAATGCTACTAGGGGACGTCGTACCCTATGTATAAAATAATGCAGCCAGGGGATGTAGTACCCTGTTTTGGCAATAAAATGAGGCTCGTGGCACTCTGAAATGCTACTAGGGGATGTCGTACCTTATGTAGAAAATAATGCAGCTAGGGGATGTCGTACCCTATATTGGAAATAAAATGAGTCTCGTGGCACTCTTAAATGCTACTTGGGAATGTCGTACCCTATGTAGAAAATAATACAAGCATGGGATGTAGTACCCTTTGTTGAAGATAGGGTGTCGATCCCCTATAATTAAAATAAAATAATATGCTTACGTGTATATTGGAAGGAAATCATGGATCTGAGAACTTCACTTGGTGGTTCATCTTTCCACGAACTATTTCACTAAACGAATTTGTTCCTGTTCTACACAAAGAATGATTCGTTAGTTTTTAAAAATAGTGGTCAGTTTGTGGCCTTGACTTCTTGGGCAACTTGACCTTGCGTCCGTTGCACTTGTTAGGATCCTGTCGGTGATCGTACAAATTGCCGGGAGATTCTGACTTTATTTTGTGAAGATCTTTTTTTTTTCAACATCAACACCTGACTATTTTGCGCCTATCACCATTTGTGTTTATGGTGCAAACAACTTTGTTTTCGAAAACAACTTTTGATGATTAACTTTTGTTGCCCTTGAAACATTGCTAAGTCCTTCAAGCCTTTTGCTCGACAAGGAATATCAAAGTCCTTCAAGCCTTTTGCTTCATATAACGAGGAAACTGTAACCAATTTTGTGGCTTTTTCTTTGCTTTGCTTTAACAAATTAAACGGAAAGGCACTCTAGAATAATAACACGAAAGAAAACAAGTAGGTGAACTAATAATTACAACTTAATTAAGAAGTGTCTCTTTCAGGGGAAGAATAAGAAAAGAGTTATCTGGAGGAACATGCTGACTTAAATAAACATGACATGCACTTTGGACTGGATGCCCGATCCGTCTAAACCATCTAATTCTCAAAATCTATTGTAAACTTCTCTTTGAAACTGATTTCTTTAACCATGCTTGTGCCGGGATATAAGAAGACCTAAAATCGATCAACGATGCCCTTTGTAGGTTTTCACCAATTGACCTCTCTCATTTGCTTTTTCTCAACTCATCATCGCCTCATAGTTCCCGTAAGGGTTTTCACTAATAAGACTCTTTCGTTTGTTTTTCTCAACTCGCCATTGCCTTATAGTGCCCTTGAGGGTTTCCGCCGATAAGACTCTCATTTGTTTTTCTCTCTTTGCAATGGTTGAAGCTCCAACCCCAGTGTACTAACTTAGCATCCTCAAAAGGTGATCAGAAGGTCTTAAAATGGAAAGGTAAAAAGAACTAATCAACTGAATTACAACTTTTGAAACCATTTGATGGAACAACCATAAAAAAATAAAATAAAAACATTTCTTTATATATTGGGGAAATGTGGATTTTTTGTTTGGTAAGACTGAACCTCAAAGAAAGGCTGCCTACGTATCCTTTCGGAATCAAGTCGAACGTAGTTCAGGATGGCATGAACTTTTTTTGATGACGACTTTTTTTTTCTTTTTTTTAAAGTACATTGGTTCCAAAAGAGGGTAAACAGAACGAAATATAAACAAGGCTTCAAAGGGCTAACTAGGGTTGACCAGTGTTCGGATAGCGAGAATGATAGCCTTCCGTCATCCCATCTTGAGAATGCTAAGTATAAACCAAATGCCCCAATAGAAGCATGTCAGACATACTATCTCTTGACTACATCTGCGTTGACGAATATGCCCGTCACCTTTCCTTCTATATTTTCCAAGTGTAGAGCTCCTTTCGACAATACTTTCTTGACGAGGTAAGGACCTTGCCAATTCGGGGCGAACTTTCCCTTTGCTTCTTCCTGGTGTGGAAAGATGCGTTTAAAAACAAGCTGTCCTACCTCAAATTTTCTTGGGCGCACTTTCTTATTGTAAGCGGGTGCCATTCTTTGTTGGTATAACTGACCAAAACAAACTGCCCCAAAAGCTTTTCATCAATCAATCTCAACTGTTCCATTTTTGACTTCACCCATTAAGTGTCTTCAATACCAGCTTCAACAATTATCCGTAGAGAGGGAATCTCAACTTCAGCAGGCATGACCACGTTAGTTCCATAAACTAACAAGTAGGGTGTTGCACCAACTGATGTACGGATAGTTTTGCAGTATCCCAATAGAGCAAAAGGCAATTTCTCGTGCCATTTTCTAGACCCTTGGACCATCTTCCTAAGAATCTTCTTGATGTTCTTATTTGCAGCTTCAACATCTCCACTAGCTTTGGGTCGGTAAGGAGTAGAATGACGATGCTCAATTTTAAATTGTTCACATACCTCCTTCATCAGATGACTATTCAAATTAACAGCATTATCTGTAATAATGGTTTTTAGAATACCGAAATGACAGATGATGTTGGAGTGGACGAAGTATACTACTTCTCTCTTGGTAACTGCTTTCAATGTAATACCCTCTACCCATTTGGTGATGTAATCAATTGCAACCAAGATGAATCTGTGCCCATTTGAAGCTTTTGGCTCGATTGGGCCAATGACGTCTTTTCCCCAAGAAACAAAACACTGTAAATCTGACACTGGTGGCACTTGCGAACAAAAATGTAAGCAATCTCGCTCCATGGTAAGCCAATAATATCCTGCCCGAAAGATCTTCTTTGCTAGAACATATCCATTCATGTGTGGACCACAAACTCCCGAACACACCTTGTTCATAATCATTTTAGCTTCTTTGGCATCCATGCATTTCAATAAATTTAAATCCAGGGTTCTTTTGTATAGGATTTCCCCACTCAAAAAGAAACCATTAGAGAGTCACCTAATAGTTCTCTTTTGGTACCTATTAGCATGTTCCGGATATTCTCTTGTTTTCAAAAACTGTTTCATATCACGGTACCATGGTTCACCATCTAGTTCGACTTCAATTGTATTGCAATAACCATGTTGATCCCGAATTTGAATTTCCAATGGGTCAATGTGAGTATTACTTGGATATGGAAGCATTGAGGCCAATGTGGCCAAGGCACCGGCTAATTCATTGTGAAACCTGGGAATGTATCTGACTTCGATAGACTTGAATCTCTTGCTAAGATCTTCCACACATTATTTATAAGGAATGAGCTTGATACCTCGAGTATCCTAATCACCTTGAGCCTGCCTAATAAGCAAATCCGAATCTCCCATCACCAATAGTTGATGCACATTTAGGTGTATTGCCATGTTCAAACCCATGATGAAAGCTTCATATTATGCCGTGTTGTTTGTACAGAAGATGTAAAGTCATGCTATGGCAAGGTATTGTTGCCTAGCAGGTGATACGAGAATTGCCCCAATCCCTTTGCCTTTGATGTTGATAGCCCCATCAAAGTATAGTTTCCAAACTTGACTGTCCTCGTGGACTTCTTCTTCAACTAAATTAACCTCTTCATCTGGGAAGTATGTGTTCAAAGATTTATACTTATCATCTACTGGGTTTTCTGCCAGATGATCAGCCAAAGCTTGTGCCTTCAGGGCAGTGCGAGTGACATAAACAATATCAAACTCTGTGAGCAAGATTTGCCATTTTGCCAATCTGCCAGTTGGCATCGGCTTCTGAAAGATGTACTTCAAGGGATCCATTCGGGATATGAGGTAAGTCGTATAGGCCAAAAGATAATGCCTAAGCTTCTGAGCGACCCAGATTAAGGCACAACATGTCCTTTCTAAAAGAGTGTATTTGGCCTCATAAGTTGTAAACTTTTTGCTCAAATAATATATTGCTTGTTCCTTTTTTCCTGTGGCATCATGTTGACCCAGAACACAACCAAAAAAACCATCTGTTACTAAGATATAAAAATAGAGGCCTACCGGGTTTTGGCGGGACCAAAACAGGAGGATTTGACAAATATTCCTTGATCTTATCAAAAGCTTCTTGGCACTCATTTGGCATTCGTTTTCAACATGAAAATAGGCTCACATGTGGTTGTAAGTTGAATGAACCTGCTGATGTAGTTCAACCTCCCGAGCAAACTCATGACTTTTTTTATTCTTCGGGGAAGGCAGCTCTCCAATGGTCTATATGTTGGAGGGATCTAACTCAATGCCTCTTCGACTAACTATAACACCCAAAAGCTTCCCAGAAGGAACTCCAAATGCACATTTGGCTAGATTGAGTTTGATATTGTACCTCCGTAGCCTTTCAAAGAACTTTTTCAAGTCTTGCACATGATCATCTCGTGTTCTGTACTTAATGATCACGTCATCAAAATACACCTTATTCTCTTTGTGTATCATGTCATGGAATATGGTAGTCATGGCCCTCATGTAAGTTGCTCGTGCATTCTTCAAACCGAATGGCACGACCCTATAACAATAGGTTACCCATGGAGTGGTGAAGGTGGTCTTTTCTGCATCTTCTTCATCCATCAGAATTAGGTGATACCCGGCATAACAATCCACGAAATATTGGACCTCATGTTTAGAACAATGTTCAACAAGGATATGAATGTTGGGTAAGGGAATGTTGTATTTTGGACTTGCTTTGTTTAAATCTATAGTCAACACAAACTCTAATTTTCCTATCCTTCTTAAGCACTGGCACAACATTTGCTAACCATGTAGTATATCGGACGACCCTGATCACATTTGCACTTAGTTTCTTCGTGAATTCTTCCTTAATCTTGTCACTCATATCTGTCTTAAACTTCCTTTGTTTTTGTTGGATTGGTAGAGAATTAGGATTTGTGGGAAGCATATGGACCACCAAATCAGCACTCAAACCCGACATATCATTATACGACCAAGAAAATACATCTCTACACTCAAACAAAACTTGAATTATGGCATCTCTCGTCCTTTGTTCAGTATGAATGCTTATTTTTGTTCTCTGATTTCTTCAGGACTTCCCAGGTTAATTGCCTTAGTTTCATTTAAGTTAGGATTAGGATTATTCTCAAATTGATCCATTTCTCTTTTTATTTCCTTAAAGGCCTCATCTTCATCATACTAAACTTCTTGATTCATTATTTCGAGATTAGACAACTTTTTATGATCTGGGCATGAATTCCACGTGCATGTCATGTTTTTAAAGCCAGCATTAACGAAACTGAAAATGATGAGAAATTAACAAAAATTAGGGAAAGGAAAGACAGAATTCTACTATGAAAATGGAACTTCATTTCATTGAATTTGAAATGATAGAAGGGTTAACATCAAAGAAAAGCAATTAAACTAAAGTATATGGATTACAACACTGAAAATAATCCAAATACAGAAAAAGCAACAAAACAGACTACCAAGACTCCTTCCTGATGGGAAGAGGAGTTGCTTCCCAGTTGTTGAGCGAGGTATCTGGGCCAATCAGCTGAACACTTGCACAGCTAGGGCCTTTACCGACTTGAACCATGTTGATTTCATAGAGCATCTCCTTGAGACCCTGGCAAACTTCATCAATGTCATCTTGAGTAGAAATATTTTGGACATCTTCAAATTGTGGCTTGATAAAATACTAGGCAATGTGAGGGATTGGTTTTGACAAATTCCAACCATTCTTTATACGAGCCTTGGATCTATTTATGTCAGCTGATGTTGGTTTAAAACCCAAGCCAAAGGTATCTTTCTTCGAAAAGGGAGCAATGGGGTTCACAATTCCTTGCAGAAATGATCCTAATCCTTTTCCTAGTTCATAGCTGTTCCTTAACATAAGTGAAGCTACCATCATTGATGTGGCTGAAAGATGGGGATGCAAAATTGGTTTTCCTTCTTCCACTTGTTCTACCTCAATCACCTCAAATGTTTGATATCTGAGGTATTCACATCCTTCCTTGGCCTTGATACATGGATTGGACGGGTCATTACAGACAGACGAGTCGTCCTCCCCATGAACAACAATTTCTTGCCTATCATATTTGAATTTGATCATTTGATGTAGGGTGGATGGTATCGCTCTGACCATATGCATCCACGGCCTTCCAAAAAGAAAATTATAGGAGGTTTTCATATCCAACACGTGACAGAAAATGTTAAAATCAACCGGGCCAATTGTCACGGTGAGTTCAATTTCCTTAATAATGTCTCTTTTTGAACCATTAAAAGCCCTGATACTGACACTACTAGTTCGAATTCTGTTAGTGTCAATGTTCAATTGTTGTAGAATAGAAAGAGGCATATATCTACACTTGAGCCTCCGTCATTCATGACCCCTTTTACGTAATGCCCTTCACATTTGACCATAAGATGAAAAGCTTTATTGTGCCCAGCCCCTTCCTTAGGCAAATCATCATTGCTGAAAGACATTTTGTTCACCTCAAAGAATCTTTCAGCCATTTTTTCTAGCTGATTCACCGTTGTCTTTTCTGAGACATATGCCTTGTTCAAAGTTTTGATCAACACACTGAGATGTTCTTTCGAGTGAAAAAGCAGAGATAACAAAGATATCTGAGCAGGGTTTTCCTTAATGATCAATGATTGAGTAGTCTTGCATTTTCATCTTCTTAAGGAATTCCTCCGCTTCTTTTTCTGAAATAGTTTCTTTCACTGGAAAGTGATTTTCCTTGGATTGCTTAGCCTTTCTTAACTCCTCTGGAGAATAGCACCTTCTAGAGCGGGTCAAGCCTCCCATTTCATCTGTTTCTTCCACTATGTCTTTTCCTTTATATGTCATGACAATCTTGTTATAGTTCCAGGGAATTGCTTTTGGGGTTGACACTGGAAGTTTTGCAACAAGTCGAATCACAACTAGCTCTGTTATATTTCTCAAAGCATTATTCAGAATAATCTTTTGAATGCCCCCCAGGGATATAAAGTTTTGGTCCACCCAATTGAACCTCAATCTTTTTTGTGCTTCCAGGAACATAGAGAACTATTTTTTCAGAACCTGCCAAGTTTGAAATAGAACTTGCACCTTTCACAATCAGCGGTTCCAATTGCGGCAGTCTTTATATCACTTTTGGCTCCGTCCCTATGGTTCCAACAATCATCTCTGTCTTGCCAAATTGCTTGTAATCACTATCATCACAAATCATCTCGATAAAATGTGTATTATCATGAGTTGGGAGAGGATTGTTTGTGATATTAGGAGTATCTTCATTGTTTGATGAGTTGGGAGAGGATTGTTTGTGATATTAGGAGTATCTTCATTGTTTGTCACCACAATTACCTTTGCTTCAATAAACTTTCAGTGGCTTTCTTTAATCTCCAACAATTTTTGGTAGTATGACCTTGGGTGTTAGAATAATACTAACATCTCGCATTGGAGTCAAAACCTTTTGAATTTGGATTCACATAACGTGGCATGATAGGTTCAATCAATTTCAGCTGCATTAACTTGTGAAATAGGCTTGTATAGGATTCTCCAATTGGGGTGAACTCTTTCTTTGGCTCCTATTCTCTCATATATTCCTATTTGAGACGAGGATTATATGGTGCCTAAAAATTTTTCCGGAGTTGACGGGAGCCTTGCGGAATCGATGCTCGCCATTGTTGGTGATTGGGAGGCTTAGCATAAGCCTGAGCATGATACACTGTGTATTGTTGTGAGGGAAATGAGTATCGGGGACCTTGAGGCGGATAATAATGTTGAGGAGAATTGGATTGTCCTTGTTGGAATTGCCCGTATGAAGGAACTATTCCTCTTTGAATTCCCCCAAATCCAGACGCCATCATGGATCCTTCTTCGTTCTTTTTCCGATTTCCGAAACTTCCTGACCCGTATTGAATTACTTGCGTGGTCGCCTTAAGAGCTTCCTGACTCACCATGTTGCCCGACTTCATGCCATTCTCAACTATTTCCCCAATCTTGATCGCCTAGGCAAAAGGCTTACCAATGGCGGCCAACATATAATGGAGGTAATCAGGATCCTGAGCTTGGAGAAAGTAGTCAATTAGTTCTGCTTCTTTCATTGGTGGTTTGACCCTAGCAGCCTGCTCTCTCCACTTGATTGCATATTCTCTGAAGCTTTCTGTAGATTTCTTCTTTATGTACACAAGAGAGGAGCGCTCTGGCACTATATCCATATTGTACTAAAATTGTTGGACAAAATCTTGAGCCATGTCGTTCCAAACGTGCTAGTGAGATATGTCTTGATCTATGAACCACTCTGAACCAATTCCTGTCAAACTTTCCCCAAAATAAGCCATGAGTAATTCCTCTTTGCCCCCTGCTCCCCTCAATTAGTTACAATATCTCTTCAAGTGGGCCACTAGATCACCATGAACATCGTACTTGTAAAACTTAGGGGTCTTGAATCCAGGCTGCAAATGAACATGGGGAAACATGCATAAATCATTGAACCAAACACTCTTGTGGCCTCCCAAACCCTGTATGTTTCTCATGGTTTGTTCTAAACTCTTCATTTTTCTGGTCATTTCCTCTTGATTCATATTCTTGTTGGGCTTCTCGACCTCAATTGGGAACATGTTCAAAGGAGTATGCTTGTATGAATCTGGATCCTTGAAAATCAGTTCTGGAGTGTAATGTTGGGTATCATGAGAATTCAATTGTGGATCGTTGTTGAGCTTTTGAGAAAGAGCCGGTCGAGGAATGGGTACAATATGTAGGTCATTTCTGAAGGGTACGGCTGGAGGACATGGAATGGAGGTACTAGGGATAGTGGGGAGGTTAATGCTCGGACTGAATCTAGGTTGGTACAATGGGTTACTTATTATGGAGATGGGCACTTGATTTGCAACTGACACATTATGAAGATTATCTGAAGGCCCCAGGGGTAGTGAGGGAGGTGCTTGTCGACTCACCCAGGCTTGGTACATATCTTCAAATTGTTGTTTCAACACTCTTACTTCTTCAACCAGTCCCGAACCTTGTTCGACCAATTGACCATCGACATCATCATTATCTGACTCATTCTCACTGTTGTTTCCCATTTTTCTTTTTCCTTTTGACCTAGTGTTGTAAGGGGGAGTCACCAGTTTAAACCACAAACCAACCACCTCTATTTAACCTTATCTATTTAGAAATAACAAACAACAAACGTGTTAGAGTCAGACAGTTTTTAGATATTAATCACACATTGTATGCCATGCACCTAATGCCATTTTCATTTCTAAAATGATTTTGGAAGGCTTCATGCTTCATCCCGGCTTATTGGTTTATTTCCTTTTGAACTTATTGCTCTTTTAATTTATTTTATTTTATTTTAATTTTTATCAATTTTTCATTAGTTATGGCTGTGATCGCATCTGATAGGGATTGCCTACGTATCATGACGCCGCATGAATCAGACCACCACGTAGTTCAGGAGAAATAATAATAATTCGAATGATTTCTTGTTTTTTATAAATAAAACAAACTAAAATATTTTCAATTATATCTTTTCTATATAGAATGAGAGAAAAGGAAATATATA
The DNA here is from genome assembly GCA_034376525.1 of Nicotiana benthamiana. Classification (NCBI taxonomy): domain Eukaryota; kingdom Viridiplantae; phylum Streptophyta; class Magnoliopsida; order Solanales; family Solanaceae; genus Nicotiana; species Nicotiana benthamiana. The sequence continues at coordinate 55,503,455 of CM067339.1, read as the reverse complement.
CAAAGTGACTCTACTGATTCTAAAGACAAACATTACTGGAATAAAATAAACTTTGATAATAATAATAATAAAAAGTCTCCAAATTAAAAATGCGACAAATTAATGAAACTATGAACTAATGGCCTGCACTAAAAATTTAATCTTCGATAGTCTTCTCGCTTAAACTGATATCATAAATTGTCTGCATCTCTTGGCCTCCACTATCCCCCTAAAGTCTAGTACAATTGCTGAAACATCGTCAGCAACTGTGGAACGAGGACACGTGCTTGTTGAACAACTTCCTCATTTTTAAACGACGATGATCATCATGAACATATGCTGCTTTTTCTGCCAATAGAAGTACCTGTTCTCTAGCTTGCCTCATACTTGTGTGACAATTCTGCAACCACATCGGGGTAGTGTTGAGGGCGTGCCCCATATGAGCCTCACGTCCCTCATATTCTTTAATGCGACGGTTTGACACACCTCTCTCAATCATCCACTAACACCGCTCTTCCTCAAAATCTGTGTGTTGATGACCCCTCTTTTGTCTTTTGATTTCTTCTAATTGTGCATAAAGCTAACTCTTAGAGCGGATCCAGTGGGCCTTTTCTGTTCCAAACTGCTCTTTCTGCTGATCAAACTCTAGTTGTTGCTGGTGCACATGTTCTTCAAAGATACTCAAGTCTTCTTGCAACTTATGTATTTCAACATTTTTGTTCGCCTCCACTCTTCCGACTAAATCAATCGTGTTTGCTAGTTCTTCTTCTAAGTGGGCTGCCTCATTTTTAGCATGCTTTAAATCTTGTCCATGACTCACAAAGCAGATTGATTATTTTTCTCAATACTTAAATGAATATGAGCGACTCCGGCCTGATGCTGGGCTTGTTGTTTGGCTATAATCATCTGAGCATGTTCCAATTCCTCTTTTAGCTTTTCTATAGTTCTTTGATCATTTTTCCTCCTGTTCGGCCCCTCAGGCTTATCTCTAAATCACGAAGGATCATGAAACCAAGTAATATATTCAGTGATCACCTCTCCATGATCTCGGTCCTCTACCATCTCATTAAACTCCGAAAATTTACTTACATACCAAATTTTTCATAATTTCTCCTTCATCATGAGGTTGATCTTTACGAAAATCATAGAACTTGCTCATATCTCGTGTTGGTGGCACCTCCTGTCGTCGTGCAAGCTGGCGCACTACCCGAAGTGGAGCATAAGGCTGAACATCATCCAATCCTATAAGTACCAGATAAGAATGGTCTGCAGATTCACAAATGACCTCTTTCAAGGAAATCCAATCGTATTTCCATGTGATCTGTTTGGCAGACAAAGTAAGAAGTAGGTCTTTCCAGGCGTTAATTTCTTCAGGTAAGTCACATTTTTCAATTCTCTTCTGGTGATCAAAAGTGTGATTGGGCCAGAGCTCACTAAATTTGGAGATCGTGGGATGGCGATAAAAATGCTCCAAAAACCATATTTGAGCAAAATGTTGCAGCCATCAAAGTTTCGTGCACCCAATTTACATCCAGGTAAAGCAAAAAAAAAATGGTAAAAAGAATCATAGGGACCAAAGTATAATCATCCCCTTTTGAGGTCAGTGCCTCAACTACACCTACCAACCGGATGTCAATGCGTCCTTCCCTTTCCGGAAAAACTACACGCTTGAAAAAGGCAACCATAAATGCAAACTTTCTGTGTATCTTCCATGTTTGTCTTCCTTTGATTTAAGTTTTCCCACATACATTTCAAAATTGGATTCGAGGCCGTACAAATGAAACAGGAATCCCAACTTAACTCAATTGCCTCCTAAACCTTCATAATGTCCATAGTTTATGTTCAAGAGCTTTAGAAATTTACCCTTATTCACATTTTTTGTCACTATGGGTCTCTAGCGGCGAAGATTACAGCCCCACCCCTGGAAATAGGTGATTTACTCCAAGGTTGGAGTCATCTCACAGTCGGTAAAATGAAACACATTATTTTCAAGATCCCAATGCAGAATCAAAGCTTCGATCACATCCCTCCTAGGCTTGATTGTCATCATGTGAACCAAATGTCCCAAGTATTTCTTTATCTTGATTCGCTCATATTCCTTAAAATCTCTCCACCAATCCCACAATAATTGTGGTATCTAATCAACAATGAGAAAGTCCGATATCCCTTCTAACCTGGGCCTCTTTTCAGATTTACCTCTTTCCCCACTCATGGTGCACCAGTTTATCCAGACACGAGGTTAGGTTTTAGTTAAATATACTATTGACACAAAAATTTTGATTTCTTGGGTTTGAAAAAAAAGAAAAAAAAATAAAAACTAAATTGTGGGACTAAAAAAATTAAATTAGTACTAGTCATTAAAAAAAATAAAAGGCCCAAATAACTTTTTTTTTGGTTTTGTAAAAAAAAACTAATAAAAGAAAACTGGCCTCCCGTTTCGCATTTTCGATGCAGGTTTCAAGTCTATTTCGACAAAAAGACCGGATGCAAGGGCAAAACTGGTTAAAAACATGACAAAGTGGCTATATTATAATTATTTGAATAAATAAAAAATAATAACTAATAGTCCATAAAACCCTTTTTTACTCTTTTTTTAGGTTTATTTAAAATGGGGTTGAACCTGATGAAGGTTGCCTACGTAGCTCACATTCGGTGAGAATCAAACCCGCGTAGTTCGGTTAAAATAAATAAAAAGAAAACTATTTTGAAAATTGTTAGTTTATATACCAAAACCTTTCAAAATTTTATTTTTAGAAAGGTATTTTATGAAAACTTGGAAATTTCCTCTTTCTTTACCTTATTTAATTCTATCCTAAAGCCGGTCAACATTTGAGTGAAGCTTACCAAATAACGTTACATATAGCACATAGATATGAACATGTTGGTCTGAAAAATTTGTTCATGTCCTAGACGAGTCCGGACCCTGTGCCAAGCCCCGCTAAGCTGAATTCATATAATGCAAATAAAGCGTAACCTACTAGGGATATTCATTGCTTGTGGCTTGTTCTTCTAAGTTTTCAAAAATCCTAAAGGAGATGGTATTTAGACCTAGCTTACCCGGGTGGACAACCCGAGCCAAGGAGCGTCAAGCATCACCAGTAGTAGAACAACAGTGGCTAGCTAATGACTCTCCCGCCTAAATATGTGTGACTAAATCCTTAACCAGAAGCTGGTAGGCTAACTAGCTTTATCTCAAGACAGAAGTTCTGTGATGCTAGTTGGCAAACACAACATAACTACCTATCAGAAGACTCAGAGGGGTGCGAAAAGAGGATACAATTTATATCACAGTTCATATAAATAGTAAAGTGGTAAATAAGCGACAAATAACACATTAGGCTTCCAAACACAATAATATCCAAAACATGATAAAAGCCAAACTGAATCAATATACAAAGCTCGAATTCTTATTAATTAGTCCCCAGTAGAGTCGCCACGGCTGTCACACCTCCTTTTTCTCACACAACCCTATTACGAGGTTGAGTTAGAAGAGTTTTTCCAATTAAAGTGACGTTTTGAAAATGGATTATTTATTATTTAGGGTCACAACTTGGAATTGAGTTTTGGTGTTCCAAGTCACCTTTTATTTGAATCCCTTTTCAAAAGAAAGGTTTGACTATTAATTTATGGTCTACGAAAATAGAAGATTGAGTAAGGAATTCTGTTGATCGAGGGGAAGGTGAAAGGCACCCCTCGAGTCCCGTGGTTCTAGAAAGGTCGCTTCTATTGATTAATATAAGGCTTAAATAAAATTTTAGCTATTCTTGTATTTTATTGATTATGGCTTATTTATTACCGCTTCACTTAATTTATTATATTTTTTATTAATTATTTTTGTCCAAGATGCGATACGCACACAAGGTACTTCCATGAAATTAAATGTTAAACATGGATACGGAACGTACACATGGTTATAACACAATTATTTTAAATTAAAAAGGTACCAGGATGCGGAATGCGCACATAATCCTTTTATTATTTAAGCATATCAATCCAAGGTTCGGATATGAACACATGGGCTAATAGCATATTTACAATATATCAATTATTTTGTTTCTTTTAGATTCGAGATATACAATTATATGTTTTTATTATTGGAACTAGTCTTGAATTATTTCATGAATCATTTTACCCTCTTACAATTATTTTCTGGTAATAGGGTTTGCAATATATTTGGCCCCAATTAGTTATATTCTCCCATGACCCCGCATTCAAAGAGAATAGGAAAGGAATATAATTAATAGCCTAGCCTCAACATCATGTTTATTTACAAAAAATATATTTATGCTAACAGACAATATAATTTAATTTATAAATGAAGCTTATAACTGCTGAAAATTCTAATTTGTACTTCAATAGTAATAATATAATAATCTATATCCTTAGACTACTTTGAATAACTAACATCATATTAAAAAATTTTCACTAATAAAATAAATGTGAGGTTGTATACAATGAACAACTTCACTGTAACTTAACTTACAGTGAAATTTTGTCCCCAAGAAAAGGTAAAGCCAAAATGGCCAATGCCCACACTGCCACAACTGAACCACATCCTCTTCCAGGTATGAATTTCCGCTTGTTCGATGCAAGATCAGGTAAGTACCTCAAAACTCAACACTTATACTATATTAACAAGCAACTATTAACCAACCCTCTAAAAGCCCTACCAATAATTGCTAATTCATCCGCTAGCATTGATCAAAATTTATTCAATAATTACTCGTCTTTGGACCAAATGGAGAAAGACAAAAGTAGTTTCAAAAACCCTCAAAACTAGCCCATGGTTTTGAATGATCTACAACAAAAGGAATTTTTTAAAAATAATACTAATATTTTGCATGCAAGTCAAGTGACAAATGGCGCAAGAATGCCCATCTGCCCGGCTAACAAAGTGCCTAACAAGAAAATGCTTAATAACTTGGTAATAGACTCCACCCCCAACCCATCCAATAAAATTGATAATAACATTATTATTACCCCTAATAATACTAACCTATCTCCTAATGATCATCTTACCCCATGCATGCATGTCCGTTAACCACTACCTAATCAAATGACAAACATTTGGATGATCTCCAAGGCCAAGTGGCAAATGACATCTCCATGGGAGATTTTTCTATAAGAAACACGCAAGTATGTACCTCTCAATCACAAATAGAGCCAATCATTAGCACTAGATCTACTTCGTGCATTACTCCACACCCTATAAACACTATCCCATCTTCAAAAAATGGCCAGAACCTCCCTACCCATCAGGAGAAGATACCGACTCCTCCAACTATTCTGCCTATCACGCAATAAAAGTATGAACAACCTTCCCAACTTCCCTCCCCATCCTCAACAAAATCCGGCAATCTATGCCCAACACAATCACCACCAAATCACCTTGCCCAGTCGTGGATAAAATTGGGACTTCAAGGCCATGCAGTAACTTTCAATATGGAAATCAATGGCCAGGAATCGATCCTAATGATACAAAACATTCACTTCCTTTCCCAACTCATATAAGAAGGTATGAACTTAGCAATGAACAATTATGTGAACCAAATTTGGTTAAAAAATATACCCCAACCATTAGCTCTCTATATGAACCAATACTCGGTGAACAACATGTAGCAAATGTGGAACATTCCACATCACCCGACCAACAAGTCTTACAGAACCCTCCTCTCAATCTGCCCTTCTTTCCACCGGAGGACATGATGCTCCTCAACCCATTGTTCATCCAATGGAATGCTCCAGCCTTCCCCAACCATCCAGACCCACAACCAGATCCTATGGAAGAACAAATTCAACAAATGAACGTACTAAATCACGTAGGGAACTAAGAGGGAGACGAGGCAGTGGAAGACTTAGCACACTTGATGGGACAAGCTGTGGCTCTTTCAAGTCTAAACGAGGTAAAAATATTGATATTCAGGGAGATGCTCGACAGGAAGTATTTCTTCAGCTGCCCGATGACATTGTACAAGTGCTCGTTGGACATCCGTCCACCTCAGGATCCAACAGTGGGAAAAGTATAGTGATTATGATTCCATCCCAAAGAGTGATGCAAAGCACCAATCCAACGAATAATATGCCCATGCACCAACCCAACAACGTATTCATTTGGAATGTTAGAGGTGCTAATAATGAAAATTTCACCAGAAACTTTAGGGAACTAATGGACTCACATAGGCCGTGTCTGGTTTCTCTTATAGAAACAAGAATGGAAAGACACCTCTCAATATTGGAAGCTTTTAGTTTTACAGAGATGATAGAGGTGCCTTCCAATGGACAAAGTGGAGGTTTTGTGATCTTTTGGAACAAAGAGGTGGTCACTGTCAAAAACTTCAATAGAAAGGGACAAGCTATTCATGCCATGATCGAGGTTATACCTAAAAACTTAACTTGGCTAATTAGTGTTATATATGCTAGTAATGATTTTAATTATAGATATATGCTTTGGGATAGCCTAAGGAAAATGTATGATAGTTACAAAGGGCCTTGGCTAGTAGGTGAGGATTTTAATGAAATTACTAACGTATCGGATAAGTTTGGTGGTAGGCCTATTAATCAAAGGAGAGAAAAACCCCTTCGAAATTGCCCAGACTATTGTAACCTATTAGATTTAGGTTTTAAAGGGTGCAAACACACTTGGACAAATTTTAGGAAAAATAATAATGGGTTGATCATGGAAAGACTTGATAGGGCCTATTCAAATGAAGGTTGGCTAGAAGCCTACCCCAACTCCACTGTCACCCACCTCCCTAAAGTCCATTCGGACCATAATCCCATTTGGATAAGCATGAACAACACGATTAATTCCATTAGAAATAAACCCTTCCGGCTAGAAAGTTTTTGGTATAATCATCCAGAATTTAACAACTTAATATCCGTCAATTGGGGTGACAAAGACTTACTAGATGGCTCGGAGAGTTTTAGAGATATGGTGATAAAAAAACCAAACCTTTGGAAACATCTTTTCTAGGAAAAAGAAGCTCCTAAATAGAATCAATGGCACCCAAAATTCCCTAAACTACCAAACAAGCAGTTTCCTCAGGAATTTGGAAACCAATCTAGTCGAGGAATAATTCAATCCTGAGACTAGAGGAGGACTATTGGAAAATAAGATCAAAAGTGGATTGGTTACGTGAAGGGGATTCTAATACTAGATTCTTCCACATCAAGGCCACAAATAGAAGACGAAGAAACAACATAGTCTTCTTTAAGCATGACTTAGGAAAATTGATAGAAAACCCTTTATTAATAAGAAATCATGTCACAAATTACTTTAAAAGGTTATTCACCATCTCCCATGAGTGCTCTACCAAATGCAATGATACTGCTTATTACTCACACAATTGTGACCTATCAATCCTTGACAGACCCCTCACAAAACACGAAATTAGAAAAGCTATCTTTTCTTTTAAACCATTCAAAGCACCCTGACCGGATAACTTTCATCCTTTCTTCTTCCAAATATTTTGGCATCTATTAGGAGGGAAAATAATCAAGCTTTGTCATAGTATATTTGCTACCAACAAAATTCCTCCACATATGAACCACACGTGCATCTGCTTAATCCCCAAACCAAACAATGCTAACCTATTAAAAAACTTTCATCTTATAAGTTTATGAAATGTTATTTACAAAATCATTACCAAGATAATTGCAAATAGAATAAATCCCTTCCTAGACTACCTTATAAACATTGAGCAAACCAGTTTTGTAAAGAAAAGGAGAGGAAGTGACAATGCTATTATAATTCATGAAATCCTGAGATACTTCATCAAATGTAAGGGAAAAGGAAAAATGATCCTAAAGCTTGATTTAGAGAAAGCCTTCGATGAGCTCGAGTGGTCCTATATCTATCGAACACTAAGGTACTATAATTTCCCTAAAAACATTACAAATCTCATAATGAACGCTGTCACAACTAGCTCATTCTCAATCCTGTTCAATGGAAATAAAACTGAAGAATTTACCCCTTCTCGAGGAATCAGGCAGGATGACCCCCTATCCCCTTACCTTTTTATTCTATGTATGAGTATGTTATCTAACAATATTAAGCATGAGGTGGATATCAAGAATTGGACTCCACTTATAATTAATTCCTTGGCTCCTAGTATATCCCACCTTTTTTTGCGGATGATATAACTCTTATGGGAGAAACAAAATATAAGACCATCACCAGCATTAACCAATTCCTAGAAAATTTTAGTAAGCTTTCAGGCCTAAGAGTTAACAAAGCCAAATCTAAATTAATAGTGTCCAATAATTGTTGCAACGACACAAGGACTCTTTTAACAAATACTCTGGGAATAACATCAAGTACTAGCTTTGGGAACTACTTAGGCTTTCCCATTCTAAATGCCATCCCAAGGCATACAGACTACCTTACTCTTCTTGATAAAATGAGAGCTAAACTCAACAAATGGAATGCTAAATGGATCAGTATGGCTGGTAGATGTACTCTCATAAAGTCTACCCTTAACACTCTTCCCAATCACCTAATGCAAACATCTAGTCTTCCCAAAAAAAAACCTTAAAGGAAATCGACAAAATCCAAAGGAATTTCTTATGGGGTACTCAAAGGGGGGTTAGGTATAAGAAAAGCCTACCAAGAAAACCAAGCCCTAATCACAGACTAGCTTTGAGAATCCTCAACAATACTCACTCCCTATGGACAAAGGTACTAATTAGCATTTATGGGAGAAAAAAGAAAACAATTGGCTCATCAATCACTTGGAAAAGTCTGTTGGAAGGATGAAATATCTGTAAAAAAGACATTAGATGGCCTGTTCATAACAACTAGTGTCACAACATTTGGGACACATATTGGATCCCTAATTATAAGAACCTTAGGAGCAGTATACACGGGCCCCTTCCAAAAGGAGAGGAAAAACTTCAAATTAAAAATATTAGTGATAATAACACCTGGTGCTTAGAAAAAATCTCCTTTGAACTACCAACCCCTTGAAAGAATTGTATCAATTCCATTCCCCATAATAATGAAAACTTAGTTGCCCTTAGTAATGTATGTTGGAGTCTCACCTCAAATGAACGGTTTACAACATCTTCATCCTACCAGCTAATTGATAATAACAACAACAATACCTTAAATAGCATATGGTTCTGGAAGCTCCAATGTCCTACCAAAATAAAATTCATACGCCTTCCTACAAGAAGCTTATTATCTAAAATTGGTATAAACATTGATCCTTTATGTCCAAGTTGTAAAAATAACAAGGAAACTATTCGCCACATATTTTGGGAATGCCATTTAACAAAACTCCTTTGGCACAACTTTGTTATCAACACTGTTGACAACCCTAGCAATAAACCTTGGATGGACTTCCTCTTGAACACACAACCAAAAATAAGCCCTAAATATGTACATTGACACCAATTACTTCCTTTTATAATTTGGGAAATCTGGAACAACAGTAACCAAAATAATATTAATAATAATACCAACCCTATCAACATAAAAAAAATATTTGATTACACAAATGAATATTACTTTTACACTAATAAAAATGTGATAGTGGAGAGGACTATATTATTACAAGTAAGTGGATGAAACCACCCTTCGGGTGGTACAAAACAAATATTGATGACACCTTCGACATAAAAATAATGGAAGGTGGTATTGGAACTTCTATACGTGACTCAAAAGGACGCTGGTGTATAGGATCATCGATGAAAATTCTTGCAACATCACCGTTACAAACTGAACTCGTGGCTCTACGCCACAACCTTCAATTAGTAATTAAGGAAGAACTCTTCCCCGTGGAAGTGGAAACTGATGCAACAGATATATTAAACATAATTTACAATAACACCCTTACTAACGGCAAACTTTCCTTTAAATGCAAATTATTAGTGGAGGAGGAAACCAAGCAGGGGAGGATATCATTCATGTATAGCTTCAGGCAAGGAAATGGCGTGGCTCACACTTTGGCAAATGAAGCTCTAATAAATAAGGCTTTTGACAAACTACGTATTTTTGCTAAGCCTCCTAATTTTGTAATCGATCTCTATGAAAGAGATATGGAGGACTATGTCTATGTAAGATCGTGTAGTACCAAACAATGCAAAACTCTCGCTGCTATAGAAAATATTAGTGCCATAGATGGCCTAATGGTTGGCAACATTAATGCATGTTTAAAACATATCTATAGGGAGGAGACAATCCTCCCTAATTAGCCTTATATAATATATATACTTTTCTATTCAAAAAAAAAAAACTTATAGTGAAATTAAGACATGGAGAATTTGTTCTACTTAAGAGATTTTTTTCCTTAAGTAGAATATTCCCACTAAATCAGCACTTGATAGTTTTCAGCTTTTATGGCTAAGCAATCAAACAATTTGTAAACGTAAATACCAAAAAAGAACAAAACCCTTTTTTTTCTTGTTGTTTTTAGAGAAAAACATATCACAATCTTTCGTAATTTATGACCTATTTAGAAGAGTGACTAGGCAAAATTAATAAAAGATGATTTTGAGGATTAATTAAACCAATTGTTCAAGCCTAAATTTATTCATGATGGATTTATTGACTAAATTTCAAAGATGGTTTAAATCAACCAAAATTAGAGATATATTTTAAGAAAACTATATATACTAAATTATAGAGATAGATGATGGTAAATCAAATACCAAGAAAGCAAACACATTTGTTTTCATCAAACCTTTATGAAAGTTAATACAAATATTGACACACATTCATACTTAAATCATAATATTATCGTTGAACTAACAAGGAGATTCAATATTACCTTTTGCGAAGATTTCACAATAGATATAATCTACTGATTTCCAAAGTTGCAATACTAACCTTTTTAGAACCACGAATATAGAACCGCGAACGAAATCTCCAACTCCGTTCTCAAACTGTTTTTCTCTTTCGCGTTCAATTTTTCTCTTTATTTGTTTTCGTTCTCTCTTTTTTTTTCTTATTCCTTTCTCTTTTCTTCTCTCTATTTGTTTCTTTCTTTTCTGTTTCTTTCTTGCGTTTCTTTCTTTCTTTTACTTAATTTTTTTTAACGTTTCTTTCTTTTACTTTTTCCTTTTTTTATGTTTTATGTTTTGTTCCCATTTTGTAAAAGGAATGTGGGTGGTATGTAAAAAAGTTAGAATTGGAGCTGAAGTGGGAGAAGGAGGTTGAGAAGATCATAGTATGTAGTTAGGATAATTTTTGTTTGAATCTTTTAAGATTTATCCCTTTTTATTATATTATATTATTATTATTATTATTATTTTCTTTGCCTTTTTTCTTTTTTTGTTAGTTATTATTATTATTATTATTTTTTGTTTGATAAGTTTTACTTATTCTTTATTAAAGAAGAAATTAGAAAGTAAATTACATAGTTAAAAATAATTTTTTTGGCAGTCCACTAGGCAAGTGCCTAGGGCTAGCTTTTTATTAATAGCATAAAAGAAAAATACAACAATTAGGAAAAGTACAAATAAGGGGGCATTAGCACCGGTATTGTTACCCATATAACACATACCAGGCTAAACATACCGTACTAAATCCTATTGAGGCTTGACAACCTCACATATTACAGGCATGCAAAAAATACGAACTTGAAAGGACCAAATATTTTATGATCATCACAGAGTGTGTAACATACTCTGTGATGAGATTACAAATGAGGATACTAACAAAGTGGCAGAATAAAATGATGAAAGAGTTAAAATGATGTCCCTTTTTGTCGATCCTTGCAATTTCTTCAATTTGTAATTCTTTATCAACATCGTCCCAATTCTTCAAGAAGTATTGAAAATTCATGATTTGTTTTTAGATTGTTTGGACTTTGTTGATGTAGTTGGGGCGGCCTGCTTAAGCTTGGCATTTCTCATTGGAGGTCGCCTAACATTGTCGTCCCTACTCTTTTCCTTTGCATGTCACTTTTGTTTCTCTGTAGCATTAATTGGGACTGTTTCGAGGTGTTGTGGAAGCACTTCAATTACTTCACCTTCTTCTGCTGTCCGTTGACTTGGCATGTGTAAAACACCTTGTGCATCCAAGTTTTGTTCATCTTGTGATTTAACATCTCTTGGCTTCATTTATTGTTGTATGTGAACCTTATTTATGCTTCTATTTCCACGATTAGCGCTATAAGGATCACGACCCAAAATTTCAGAAGGATGTGCAGTTAGCATTGCATCCAGTAGTTGTCTGTCATGTGATAACAAATATGTTTTACTGCTCTGTCTCATTGGTTTATGCCCAGAATTGATGAGATAATCTGTGACATTTAGGTTACTATAGGATCCTACTTCCTCCGGTGTGCTCAATTCTTCATTACTTTCATAACCTCGTTCGTCATAGGCTCGAGACACCACCTTGTCCATATAATCCAATAGTTTTCTTTCCTCTGCTGAAATTATTGCACTAGTTTCAACATGATCATCACAAACAGTAGTTCGTTCGATTTCTGCACTAGTAGCAGTTGCATCTTGTAACGCAACATCCGGATGGACTTGAGCAGCAATGTGTGAGTTACAGAACTTTGAATCAGCTGTAGCATTAGACAAAGTTATTGCTTTCCCATGGCCCACGAAATCGTCTAAGTTTTGCTCCATATTTTCGGCAGTGTTTGCTTTCATATGGCCCGTAATTTGCTCAATATTTTCGTTAGTCACATGGCCAGCAATTTGCTCCATAATTTTGGGCTTCTTTTGCTTTCACATGGTCCTCAATTTGCTCCAAGTTTTCGCCAGTCACCAAACATATATGGCACGCGTCCATGTGCTTAAAAGTGTTGGCATCTTGATGCTTATTCAAATGACTTGGATGTCCCGCCACTTTGTTATCTTTTTTCTCCACATTAGCCGTTTTTTTTTGTTTCCAAATTTTATCATTTTTCTTTCCATTGAAGACATGGACTGCATGAGCTACCTTTTGTTCAAATTTTCCAGAAATTTGTTTCTCCACAAAATCCAAACTATGGCCCGCATGCTTCTTGACCACAATTTGCTCCATAATAGCAGTAGCATTAACATTATTATCATGCCCATCTTGTCCATGTGAGCCCACATCAATATTATGAGATTCCTTTCCAGCTGTAACATATGATTTTTCCGTATTTACATGATCCAAATGTCCCACTCGGTTGACCAATGTTTGTTCTTCTCTGTCGCCAGAATTTCTTTCATTTTCCATATTTATCTTTGTTGTTTCTTATCATTCAAATGATCCATTGAATTTCCTTGTAATTTTTCAACCTCACCTTCATCTTTCGTGACTGTTTCTTCTTCTCCTTGTGTGACATTTTGTTTTTCTTGTTAAATATTATCTAATGTCCTCCCTTTCAATTTTCGACATGTCCTTGATGCTTACAGTGGAAGCAATACAATGGAAGAATGTCATAAACTAACTCCTGACAAAATTCATTGATTTTGCCCGTCTGTTTGTCGACAAACTGCAAGACTACCTTCTCAGGAAACTTATCCTTTAAATCAAGGATCACCTTGACCCTTGCTATAGTAGGACGAAATTTAATATGGGTCGCTTTATCAATTGATATGGGCATACCAACAGCAGAAGCTATTGATAATAATGCTTTTTTGGAAAACAACTCCGAAGGTAAGTTTGGCATCGATATCCATAAAACAGCCTTCGTCGTCTCCTCCATTACATTAAATCAATAGACCATGGAAATACTCTAATTTGGTGCTCCCTTCCATTGTGATTAAAGTACAGAACTGACCTCGCAAGTGATGTACGAAAATCGTCAAATTGATCCATTCTGATAAGAATTTGTTATGGTGCAAGTTGCCCATCAAAGCTTGTCCTTTAATTCCAAGGATTTTTGGCAGTAGGTTCCTCAAGGTTGATAACTCCATCTTGTTTGAAGATAGTTTCACCACAATAACTTGATGCAGTCCCTCCTCTTTTGCATAATCTAGTCGTTCTTCCTTTGTAAATTTAATAGTTGGTACTCCATGTATAACTTCTACTTGTTTTAGATTTGTTTGGTTCGAAAAAATTTAATTGGGATGAACTAAACTTGCAACATATGAAAGTTTATTGTTTTGGATTATGGTCTTTTCTTTTTAGTTTGGAATTGTTGTAGTATTGTTTTGTATTAACTCTCCCACAACCAAAACAATTTATATGCATAAGAAAATTAAATATTTACATTGTAGTTTAAATTATACCTAGAAAAATACTATAGCTTACATTTAAAATTCTAACTAGATTTTTTTTTTAATTTTTCTTTTATTTAAAACTAGGAGTAAAACTTATACTCTAAGAATGTGAATGTATAGTTAGTATTTTTTTTAAATAAAACCCACTAAGAGTATGATGAAAGTTATAAAATATTAAGATTAGACGTAAAAGAAATATTTACACTAACTAGTATAGAATTTGGGTGTGGTAAAATATTAGGTGTTCACAGAACTGAACAAAGGAAGTAAGGATGTGAATACTCTATCTTCTAAATGATGAACAACCTGTTTATCTGAATAAGCTACAGCCTCGGGCCCAATATATATATTTGCACATGATACGACCTTGGGCCAAAGTATACGTATATATAACTGCAGCCTGAGGCCAAAAGATGCATAAAGCATAAAATGCAGCCTCAGGCCTAAATATGCATGAAGCATTAACTGCAACCTCAGGACCAAATACAGGTGTTCGACATTCAGGGATTTAAAATCAGGAATTGAGAATCATACTGCAATACATGATAGTAAAATACTGAATCACACTAAGTTATATGATACTGAAATACTTAATAGGAGTAGCCTGAGACATGTATTCTTGAACTGATTATGAATAGGTGAAACTTCAATTGTTTATGGTATATTGCGCAATCTATACTAAGATTCGGGGGCATCAAACCCAAGCCTATATTGAATACGCACTGAGCTCAGAACATTCAGAAATGAAAGTCATGAACGAGTTGCGAAGCCAGAGAATAGAAGTTCTACAACTATTCAAGGAAACTAGGCTTAACTATATTTCTGAGGCAATTGGTAATGTGGTAAAAGAAACATAGTGTTGAAAGAATCATTAACAATCCCAAATATAGAGAGTTAGCTTCACATTCCTTAACTTCCTACTTTTGAGCGTAATACAACATTCGCCAATCCTTTCAACTTTAATCTATATCAATACAAGTCAAAGGGATTCCATATTAGCAATAATTCTCACGTTTTGGTCACTTAAACATTTTCTCAAATACTTGATGATATAAAGTGTCATAGTCCTTATTAATGGTGTCTCCACACCCAATAACCCATTCTCTTGCTCCTAGATAAATTCTAAAGTCTTAAATAGTTATAATCAACATCATTCTTTATCACCCATAAGGTAAACAACACACTTAATCAATAATAAACAATCAACAAGCCAAACCTATAATTGTTCACGCTTTTCTATCAAACCCATCACCTCATATCTCATGAACTTGTAGTCTACAATCATTAATCCAATGCTATAATCAATTAGAGGGTGAAGATATTATCTTCTCGACGTTCAATCTTCTTGAATTCGAGTTCTAGGGTTACTTCTCTCTACAATGATGCCCCAATAAATTATCTAATGATTTGGAGGGTTTACCTATGATAATAAGATGTTACGAAATTGAAATTAACTTATAGTCACTATTAGAACTTACCTTGGATGGTAGAGGGACACTTAAGGAATTAGGTTTTTGCGGGTTTACCTTTCTAGAGAAAGTTTTTGTGTTTTGGGTTGTAGGGGACAACTTAGGGATTTAATATGACCCCCACGAGCACCCCCGTGCACCTGACCACGCAAAATGGCAGTAACATTCCCTCAAGAGCGCAACCGTGCTCGGGGCATGCATGTCACATACTATTCTATAAAATGCTCATAATCTTTTGCACAGAGATCCATTTGGGCTCCATAATATATCATTAGAAAGATATTTCAAAGGAATACAACTTTCATGCTTTGAGTGTTCTCAAATTCCTTACAAATTTTCACTAAACACTACTGGAAGACAGGCCTTCTACAAACTTAGTTGATTTTGTCAAAATTTATGCACCTCACGTTCCATCTTGATTGTGAAACAACTGTTTTACCCATAATCATCCCGATGGGACTTCACATGTCCAAAATATAACCTTACTACAACAACACCCCTCCCCTGATTACTTGGATTTAATTGCTTATTTTCAAGCATTTATGATTTCTTTTATTTCTGGAAACTGACTTGTCTTTTTTTGTAATTGTCTTTAAATTATTTAAATATCGCATTTATCATTTTTTTAAATGTGCAAATACTTGAACATGCTATTTAGTTTTGAATAAATCATGCTCAACATCGTAATTCACTCATGCGTAATCAATCCTATAGCAACGTTGTTGAGTGTTTGCGCTCTTCCTGTATATGATCCTTTTAATTTTTAAAAGGTATATTAGCGGTAAAACTAGTCAATCAAAGGTGCGTTCGACAGTTTCATGCCTTTCCCCTTCAAGTTTTCCGCTTGAGGGTCCTGGTCTAGACCTATATAGCAACCTTACTCTGATCAATTATGCATGCGTCATGGTCAAACCTAGTTGGGTTAATATATTATCCGCATAATAACCCTTTAAGACAAGCCTCACCTAATAGTCCATCGGGTTTCCATAATCCCAACAGACGCAACCACGATTGTGTGGATTAATTTGGAGAAGTGCCAATATGCTAATCACTACTGTATAAATAGATGAACCTGGAGGGGGAAAGGGCCTAACTATCTTTTGTTTCGCAAAATATGAGGCATGAAGTCCCCCGGTTCGGCATGGTTGGTAGCATACCTTCACTTTCGCTAGATTGGTGGTGGGATCTTCCTTCAAGTGACCAAAATTATGTGAAACAAGTATTAGGAAATTTGCCTTCTCTATTGGATCTTCAGCCAAACAAAATGTTGATCGAGGCTTCCACCATGCCCTGGGACAAAGAAATGGCCATGTTCCACTTTGGAAACATAGAAATGATGCCTCTATTAGAAGAAATAGTAAGATTTGCTAGGCTACCTTGGGATAGCCCTAGTTTATTGGCACCACAAAATCGCACCACTTGGGGATTTTTCAAGATGATGGGGGTTAAATAAGAATGATGTCTTGGAGTGCCTAAAAAATGCCTACATACCTTGTGACTTCATCTATGAACAATACAGTCACAACAGCTCTTACCGTATTTTTGATGATTAATTTTCCATCACCGTTTTGGGTTTGATTCATCGTAAGGCCTTTGTGTTCATTATGTGTTTCTTGGGTATGCTAGTGTTCCCAATCTAAGGGGATAGAATCAACACCAAGGCTATGGTAGCCAAAACTTTGATGGACGGGATTGAGGGGAAGATATATACCATTTTCTATATGATTATTGCAGATATGTACCGGGCCTTGGAACCCTGTCAGAAAGGGTTCAAATTCTTCACGGATTGCAATTTGCTATTTCAAGTTTTGCTACTAGAACATCTCCAAAAGGGTCAATACTGTCAGGAATTTCCACAAAGGCCATGGAATAATCACATAGCCTTCCATCATCCCAAGAGAATGACCTATATACCAGACATGTTTTCTAATCCAAAGGATTT
The DNA here is from genome assembly GCA_034376525.1 of Nicotiana benthamiana. NCBI lineage: Eukaryota > Viridiplantae > Streptophyta > Magnoliopsida > Solanales > Solanaceae > Nicotiana > Nicotiana benthamiana. Next base: position 55,485,914 of record CM067339.1, on the reverse strand, counting down.
TGTAGGATGGATGTAGTTTTTCAACAAATTAATTGAGGACCGGATTTAATAGATGTTTCGAGCGGTTCCCTACCGATGAGTTCATCATTAGATCCAGGGACATTCCCCACTTGGTATTGATTGTGTTAAAGGAGGTTATGAGACAGGCAGGCAGGACACAGGTCGTACCGTGTGTCGCTAAAATTAGTCACTTTATAGCCGACTTTCAGGGTGACGCCATTCTATATAATAATTAAGAAAAACACATGTGGAACTTGAAGATTATCATGGAAAAAGATACCATCAAGACGGATCAATGTCGTGCAGGTCATACATACTTTTACCCCTCATGGTTTGATAATAACATAGCCGGGATCTCGAGCCAAGGGTTGGTTTAGGAAATAGGGCTGTAGAAGAAGTTGGCGAAGCACAGGTGAAGTACAACAAATTGCGCAAAAGAATTTGTGAGTCTGAAGCTGAGCATATGGAGCAGCATATGGCTGACATGGGACTGACGAATGAGTGGAGCGAAATGGCTATTAAATCCAGCGAAAGGCTGGAATATCTAGATTAGAGTCTAATGGAATTGAAGGGAAAAATGAGAAGAGTCACCGATTACTAGAAAGATAAGGTAAATGAAGGAGCGCATTTAGCAAGGGCATTCTTACTATTGAACCTGCACAAACTGGGGGAATTGATCGATAAGAGCATCCAGTTGGGAGAGGGTGCTTTTGGGACCAAATAGATTAGGTTTACTTGATTCCTAAATGTAATAAGGCAAGTGTCTTTAGTGACATTATCTTATTTGGAATCATTTTGGGTCATCTATTTTCTTTACATTAATGAAATTAGGTAATTATTGGCTCTAAATGTCTTCAAATATATTTGTCTTTAGGCCTACCACGGGCACAACGGGGCTCCCAAATTAGGATGTGAATTTATATTCATGCAATATGTGTTTAAACACTGCAAAATTTTCAGAATTATTACTGACTTAGCTACCTTTTGTTTTTCATTCTTTCTTTTGATTATTCCTATTCCCCAAAGGTTGGTTAGTACATACTAGCATCGTTAGCTTATCAAACAAGATCCAGGGGCCCTCCACCTTCTCCTCCTCCTCGTCCACCACAAGGCAAACGAAAAGCATAAATGGAAGATTTGAATGGCACCAGAAAGGAAAAAAACATACAGGTTGAACATGATGAAACTTTTGATTGTCGGGATACACATGCCCCAAAATGATGCAGTTTCACGGCTCGAACAAAAAATACTAGAACTCCAGGTTGAGCTTGAGCATGTCTGGAATGTGTCAAACCTATCCTTCTCACTTAGTAACGTAGACATCAGTCATCCCAATACTCAGAACCCCGTGTCACCTCAAAACACACCAATCAAGTGCCCACAAAATCATCTTGTACCTCACCATTACACGACTCCACCACAAAATCAAACTATCTCACCACAGTACCAGCCAAACAACTATCACACTCCATAAAATACTCCACCTCATTCCTGAACCCCAGAATTCCACTAATAATCACCACTATTCTCAAACTCCATGTCACCAAAACAACCTTATGTATGTGGAGGCCCTAACTCACTCCACTTAACCTATCTCCTATGAACTAGAATCAATTGAGAAGGGCATGCTCATTAAGAACATAGTCGAGGAGCTCAAGAAGTTGTCCAGCAGAGTTCAAGGCGTAGAACAAGGCGTAGAACAAGGCAAGGTGATAGAAGGTCTAAACTATGAAGACCTAAGCATACAGCCGGATATAGAAGTGTTAGAGGGTAACACATCTCCTAAGTTTGAGATGTTTGACGGTACATGTGATCCCACGGTTTATCTAAGGAGTCTTACGGGAGATGCCTTGTCCTGGTATATCAACCAAGATCCTAAGAAATGGCCAAACTGGGTGGGTATGGCATCTGATTTCATGGACCGATTCAGGTTCAACACAGAGAATACATCGGATATCTTGTACATTTAGAACCTAAGGAAGAAGCCCACTAAGACTTTCTGCGAGTATGCTACTCATCAGAGGTCAAAAGCGGCCAATGTCAGGCCAGCATTGGACGAAGAAAAGATAAACAAGTTCTTTGTAAGAGCACGGGATCCACAATACTATGAAAGGTTGATGGTTATTGAAAACCATAAGTTCTCTGATATCAGCAAACTTGGTGAAAAGACCGAAGAAGACATCAAGAGCAGAATGGTAACAAACTTTGATGCATTGCATATCAATAATAAAGCATTATAGTCAGGCGGTATATCAAAGAAGAAGGATGTGAGAGTAGTAATGGTTGCCCAAGACCCGAAACTCCATTCATATTACCAAACCTCCCCACTTGCATATCAAGAACCTCCACCCATATATCAAGCACCCCACCCACATATAAGGCACCACTACCCACATATCAACCGTCACGTCCACCTACATATCAACCCTTATTCCCCAAATATTCCTAACCACCCACTGCATATCACACCTATAATTCCCAACCATATCATTTAAATCACTTCAACTCGTCAAATTACCCAAGATTGCGTCCTAATTTTGACTGGAGACCACCTAAACACTACACTGCTATTGCTGAACCCATCAACCAGCTATATGAAAGGTTGAAGGCTGTTGGTTACGTCACTCTCATTCCTGTTGTTGCAACAGAGAACTCATCCTAATAGGTTAACCCTAATAAGACTTGCGTATACCATTTGGGTATGAAAGGACACACCATCGACGAATGCCAAACATTGAAGGACAAAATCCAGGCTTTGATTGACAACAAGATCATCCAGCTGAATGAGACTACGCCTAATATCTATAATAACCCCCTTGCAGATCACAGTGGTAAAGGTGTCAATGTGATAGAAATGGATGAAGAATGGGATCCGGAGGGATCAATCGGACTTATCAAAGAGAGTGATGACCCGAAAAATCCCACAGTCACACTCAATCCCACTATAGTGTCGATACAATTGCCAGTGGAGGTTGAGGTAACAACATTAATCCCAATTGAAGTTGAGATAGCAACCCCTACAGTTGCACCTATTCCATTTGAGGTGAAAGTGGCCACACCATTTATAGTGTCAGTATCAACCACACCACCTTTCTGAACCAAGGCTGTACCATGAGGTTATATGGCCAAAGCTAGAAGAAAAGGAAAAACTAAAATGGGAGAATCTAGTGCTGCACAAGGGATGGCTAGGACTGGAAGGGTCTATTCACCTGAGAATTTGGCAGAGTCCAGTAAACATGATTTTAACAGACCTCCCATTATTGAAACAGGTCCACGCGACCTCTGAAGGAAAGCACAAGCAAGGGAGTATTCAGTAATCGATCATATGAACAAGACTCCTACTCAAATATCTAACATGTTTGTGCTACAGAATTTTGAAGCACACAGGATCACTTTGATAAAAGTATTATATGGAGAGTATGTTCCCAACAACATCACAAGAAGAGAAATGTCTAACATGGTTGTGGCGACCCGACCCATTGTCTCTTGTATTTTAGCCCTGTTATCCCCTTTATATGTTTCCTCGTGCGTTATTATATGTGTCTGGTAATTTTGAAGTTGTTTGGATGGAAATTGGATATAACTGAGACAAATAGTCTCTTCAAAGAAAGCTTAAGTTGGAAAAGTCAATCCGGACATTGACTTATGCGTTAGAGGGCTCGGAAGGGATATCCCATGGTTCGACTAGTTTTGGGGATGATTGGTGACTTAGGAGTGAAATCAGAAGTGAATTTGGAGGTCCGGAGTGAAAGTTAGCCTATTTTGGCGAAGTTAGAATTTCAAAGAAATCCGGTTGATAGGTGAAAATTTGATCCGAGGTTCGGAATGGAGTTCCGAGAGTTGGAGTAGCTCAATAGGTAAATTTGGATATGTGTGCAAATTTTCAGGGCATTCAGACTTTGTTTGGTTGGTTTCAGAATCGAATGTGATTTTGGGAAGTTATAGTTTATCTTAGGCTTGAATTTGATGATTTTGGTGATCTCCGTGTTTATGTTCGTGTTGTTATGGCTCGAGCAAGTTTGAATAAGGTAATAGTTTTTGTTTGTGCTTTTGGTTGAGGTCCCAGGGGCCTCAGAGTGATTCTGGATGATAGGCGAGGAATTTTGGAAGTTTGGCATGAAAGCATGCCTGCTGCTTCTGGTATTTTTGTGGAAGAGGGCTTGGAACCGCTTAAGCGGTGTCCGCAGAAGCGGCCAAAGGGACAGCGTTCGCGGTTGTCGCAAAAGCGGAAGATCGACCGCAGAAGCGGCCGCTGAGGAAATGGTCAGACCGTGGAAGAGGTTAACTGGATGTGGAAGCGAGGACCGCTGAAGCAGAAAAAAATACCGTGGAAGCGAAAATCGTCCAGTTTTAATGATAACAGAGGGTTTAATATTTTAAAAAGGAGAAAAACAATAGAACTTTGGGCTGAGGCGATTGAGAGAGGTTTGGAGAGATTTTCGAGGGGATTCTTCAGGTATGATCTCTTAGACCTCGAATATGTGATTATGGTGCAAAATCATGGATTAAACACTTAGAAATCAAGGTCTTTAATGTCAAAAATGGTGGTTAGGGCTTGAAACCCAAGTGAACCTTAAAGTGTTGATTTGAAGGGTTAAATAAACTCCGATTCTTGTAAAATTGATATGTATGGACTCGTGGCTTGACGAGGATTCTGAAAATGTGAATTTCGTAATTTTTCGAGAAGTTTGACTGGGTATCGGGTTTCGCGAACTTCGTGTTTGTGGGTGTATTTTGAGTTATTTCTATTGGGTTATTCTCATTAGCCTATTGTGACATATTCCTATTGGTTTGATCAGATTTGGTGTCCGTGGAGGTAGATACTCGAGGGAAAGGCATTTCGGGCTAGTTTGCGGCCGGCTTGAGGTGAGTAATGGGTGTAGATGATGACTCGAGGGTTTGATACCCCGGTATATCACATTGTGACGCTATTTCGAGGCTAGACATGCACTCCATGGCTAGTGCGGGGTCGTAAATGTTGGAAATTGTGACTCGGTCCAATCCGAGGGATATATTGTACTATGTTGGCGATTTCTTCGTATACTATATTGATGTTACTTGGGCTTGATGCCATGTTTGGGGCCTTGTGCCGACTTGTAGAATAATTCAGGGATCGTTATATCAGAATTTATATGATTTGCATATTATTTGAAATCAGTCCAAGTTTAAATACTATTTTTGCAAACTCAGCCATATTTATACATTTTGAAAGCTCAAATTATTTTTACATGATATTTCGGGCTGATGAGTACTATCTCGCTATTTTTGGACTTGTATATTATTTCAAATGGAAACGGTGGTAACTAAGGACACCGTGTGTTTTAAGTGGAAACGGTGGTATCTAAGGACACCGTGTATTTTAAATGGAAACTGTGGTAACTAAGGACACCGTGTATTTTAAATGGAAACAGTGGTTACTAAGGACACCGCGTACTGCAATGAAAACAATGGTAACTAAGGACACTGCATATTGTAATGAAAGTAGTGATAACTAAGGACACTGCATATTGTAATGAAAACGGTGGTAACTAAGGACACTGTGTATTTTAAATAAAAACGGTGGTAACTAAGGACACCGTGTGTTGTAATGAAAACGGTGGGAACAAAGGACACTGTGTATTATGATGAAAATAGTGGTAACTATTGGCACTGTATGATATGGCGCTTGGGATATAGGAGCCCCTCCGGAGTCTGAACCCCCAGAGTGAGCGCGGGTACCCATATGGATCGGGTTGCACGTTCCGCAGTGTTCAAGCATTGCATTGTACCTCATGCATTTATTAACTGTGGCTTATTCTGTATATCTCGGAGACTGGTATTGTATAGAATTTCTAGATAGCTTTACTCTGTGTTATTTCATGATTTCATATATTCGTGTTTTTATACATGCTTATTACTCGCTGAGTTGGTAGACTCACCCCATACTCCCTGCACCTTGTGTGCAGATCTAGGTGCTTCTGATGTTTAGCGTTGCTGCAGCTGATTATCCAGTTGCCAGATCATTGAGGTAGCTGCCAGCGTCCACAAGACCGATTGCTCTGTTCTTATCATATCAGTTATTTCTTGTTATTCAGACACATGTATTTCATCTTCCAGACTCGTACTTGGATTTCATTAGAGGGTCTATACTCGTGACCCCAAGTCTTGGGAATACTTGTTCAGTTGTGGTTTTCTATTCGTACATTAATTGTTTAGTGATTTGGAGCTTATTGTTCAAGTTGCCCTGTCTCCTTAATTGCTTCGTGTTTGGGGTTGTTTCGTTGGTTTTAAACGGTGTTAGTCGGGCTTGCCCAGCCTCGTGGTAGGGCGCCATCATGACCGGGTTTGGGGTCATGACAAGTTGGTATCAGAGCCTTGGTTACTAGGCCTCACGAGTCATGATCTGGTTTAGTAGAGTCTCTTTTATGGGTGTGTCGTGCACCACACTTTTAAGCAGGAGACTACAGAACCTTATGGAAACAATCCACTTTGTTGAAATCTTATCGTGCGTCCTTGATTCAGTTTGAAAGAGTAACCCTTGAAATTCCTTCCTCACATTTGTATGCGTCCATGAGCGTCCAGTATTATATGTGCCTTGATGGCTGGTGGTTACCCGGTCGAGGGGCAAATTATGATTTTTTATGAGTTGATGTTGGGCTAGTCTGGAGGACTTGAGGCCGAATCTGTGTCTATGGCTTGAGCGCCAAGGTGCTGATTGAGCGAGGTATTGTTATGAGCTTATAAGTTCAGTATTGTCCTTAATTGTGGTGATGGTGGCTGGATAGATACGTGGTGTGTATGTTGGTGCCTTGTAATGTATCCATATGACTTGGAAGTGTTGAAGAAAGTCTGCTAGGTGGTAGACAAACCATTAAATGTTTTATTCTCATTGTGAAATGGAGATGTGGCCCCAGCTATGGGGGCGTGAAGAATCTTTTCGAATCTCATCGCTAGAAGAGTGTGTGTTGTGGTATGAGTCCAGATTGAGGAAGACTAATTGATTGTACGAAGAGTATTACGGTGGATGATGTACCAAAATATTATATTGAAGCAAGTAGGTGGGTATCTCGCGCATATTATTCCTAAGTGGTATGTCGTTATGTATATGTTAGAAGACCGTATATGTAATTAAGATGTATTTTTCTATATGTTATGATTCGAACAGGTGCAACGCACATTCCTGTGTCAATTTTGATAAAATAATGCGTGTAGCATTGAGATTTCTGTTATTGATGCACATTGTGATGCTATGTCGAGTTGTGGACGTGTTGTTAGGATGATTTTTGCAATTCTCTGACAGGTGGATATGCTCAATTACAAAGGAAACTCTATCGAAATTTCTAGAAAAATTTGGTACTTAGTAGAAATTTGGTCGCCTAAAGAGTGGGCCTGTCAGTTGTGTGAATGAATATAAGAATTGGAGAAAATTTAGAATTTCTGATGATTCGTGTTTCCAAAAGCTTATGAAAGAGCGAGTTTAATCTGGCCATGATGTTTCGAGGGCTATAGAGTATGTGTGTTTTAATATATATATGGCTTCGAGCTAAGTTGGGGAGGTTGCTGTTGATGAGATGGTGATACCGTTATGTACTGTGTTAGTTCTGATTGGATGTATGTGACAGAATCAGTTTTGGTTGCAGAGAGTGAGACGCGGGTGGCACAAGTGAAGCAAACATTTTGCCAAAGGTTATATGGTGCATCGTAGATGCGAGAATAATAAGGGAAAGTCTTGAGTTGTTGATAAGGAGTGCTTAGAGTAAAGGGAAGGAAGCTGTTCGGTTGTATCAGAATGAGCTCTCGTCTTGTAGTGTCAGAGTGCTGATAAGTCCCGTGAGGTTTGATTCATTAAGTCAAGTGACTTGCAGTGTGTATAAGAGTGTATGGATTTTGAGAATGGCTTTTGGGGTGTTCCAGATTTGATATGTATCACTCAGGTGTTTTAAGGTTGAGTATGTGACTAAGGCAGTGTTTTCTTTGGAACGGGTCAAGACTCGTGGTATTTTTATGTTGATTACAGGAATTCTACGTATCATAAATTGGGAAGTCATGGCAACTACTTCAGAGTCCCAGGAAGTCCTTCGGGTAAGGTACTTGGAAATGTGGCATTTCTTAGAACGTTGGAGGAAGTATTCAGTGTCTTATGGGTTTTAAATGGTGTGGTCTGGTGTTCAGGTCTCATGTAGTGAGCCTGGGTTGAGACAGTATGGTGCTGCAACAAGAGAGTATATCTAGTTGAAGATGAATCAGGTGGGAATCTAGGCAAATGAAGTAGCTTGTTAGTGGACCGGATTCGGCATGGTAAGGGTATGGTTAGTTCTCGCTGTGTATTCTAGGTAATGGGTTAGCACATATAATTTTTTTGCGGAAATGTTCTTGGGTATTGACGATTCTCTTGGCGTGTTTTAATTAAAAAGGATTTTGTCACGTTTATTTGTGCAGATGGAATGGGGAGAGTTCTTATTGATTAAGACACGGTTAAAGGGATGCATTTCTAAGGCTGTAAATTGGCATGAGGGTATAATAACTTTTATCCTAAATGGTATCAATGAAAGCTCCAGTCTAGTTGGGTGCGTCGATGTATGCGGCACAGAAGGGAGATAAAATTTCTCGTATTATCCATGGAGGATATTGTGTATGCTGTATGTTGTAAAGAACCGAGTTGGGCGTATGCGAGATTTTGCCTCAGTTCTGAAAGGTATGGTGGGTTTTGCTATGTCTTAGGTAATGAGTAGCTTCAGGTAATGAAGAATTGGTACTGTTAATTGGAAGTGATTTGACGATGGCTTAAATTTTGAAAAGAGGGTAATTCCGTAAATGATACATCAGAAGTGTTACGGTATTTCCTTCTGGGATGGACTGCGGGTATCTGAGTTGTTTGATGGCAAGGAAGTTTTAGAGTATCTCTCGTGGAATAGTTGGATACTTGAGATGTAATCAATATTTCTCATTGTGGAAATTTGGATCATGTACAGTTATTCGTGTGCTATGAGTAGTCGGAGACTGGGAGTTCTTCGGTGCAGCGTATGCGGTGATTGATGATCGTGTGTGTTGTGTTGGTACTGTCAGCTGCTATTCATAATTCGGAAGTCGAGTGGATCTTTCCGTGCTTAGTATATTAAATTCTAGATATGTTATGGGGAAATGCCACAGGTTGCGTGGTGGGGTGTATCGGACTATGTTCTATCTAGAGAGTTGTGTTCCAGAGACTAGCGGTCGGCTGGGAAGGATTGCGTTCCATAATTGGGCCTTCGAGGTGGATGTCAGAATAGAGGTTTCTACCATTGATTGCGGTTCCAGTATCGAGGGACTTTTCAGATGCGTCCTTGTGGCCAGGCATGTCGCCGGGCGAGACTGTGGATTTCAGTAACTATTTTGTGCCCGACACCATATCGTATGGCTCTGGTATGAGTATAGTAGTGGAAGTGGAATTATAGCTTACAATGCTTATATGAATATCTTTTTGCACTCATTTGCTTATGAACGATGTTGGTATTTTGTTATTATGAGCAATTTGGCTCGATGGGTACCTCCCTATGTGAGGCATGTTGTGTGGATCTGGTGGCACGCCACCACGAGTATGTTATCTAGATCGGGTTGCGCGCCGCAACCGTGTGATGCTGAGAATAGCTATCCATGTGATGATTTGTATTCCTTGCTCCCTAGCTTCTGAGGGAATGTCCGTACTGAGAATTGCTTGGCAGATAGCGTATCGGTGGTGTCCTTCCAGGATGGAATTGTGTATAGTACTTGTTTCACCGTGAGTGTGATGGGTGATTGAGTTTCGGGCGTCGATCTGTGCATGGTTGTCTACTTTGAGCATGGTAGCACGAGCTGATTCATGTGTAATAGAGTTGAGTTAGGATCGAGCATTGTGGCAAGGCCATGTGTAATTAAGATCTCTCAAGGAGGAGTCAGGTACTCTATCCCTATGATGTGAGACGGGGTCTTAGCTTGGTTTTGTAAAGGTATTGATGATCTTGAGGTATAACTATTCTAGTTAAGTCATTGGCCCTGATTTGGGGAATGTCTAGATTGATTCTTATTGGCGCGTGTATTATGCAGTTGTGGCTTAGGCCTGTATTGGGGTATCAGATCACCAGAAGTGGTGTGTTGGACCTGAGTGATCATTGGGTTATTAATGAGCATGAGCGGATTTTATTTCTGCGGGTTAGAAGGATAATATCGAGGTTTGGCTCAAAAATCTGTTATGGTAGTGGTCAACTTGGAAGTGACTTCATGAATGATTGATTTGAAGGAATGCTACTGTTCGTTGCGCTTTAGTTATCGTTGGCTATATGCGCAAGTGTTGAAATAAGGCTTTAGCTGGATAAGAGGTTTCCTGTGGGTAATTGCTATAAATAGAGACTATTGTTCCGTGTGTTGGAATGTGGTATATATGGTATGAATTCACCTGAGGCTGCAAGTGTGGGTTATTACAGCGGGTTCGGATTTATTGTGAGTATAGATGTGAGGTTCTGATCTTGTGTATGATTTCGGGTAATGCAGTGTGGTTCCATAGTTGATAGGCCAGATGGATTGTGAAATTTCAGCTGTGTTGTATTTTCGGTACCTGTGTGAGTTAAGGTGACATGGGATCACCCTGGTCATATGCCTGGCAGTGTCATTTGGTTATTGGGTTGTTTCTAGCATAGCTCTGGATACACTCAAGGACAAGCATTTGTTTAAGTTGGGGAGGATGTGACGACTCGACCCGTCGTCTCTTGTATTTCAACCCCGTTATCCCCGTTATATGTTTCCCCGTGCGTTATTATATGTGTCTGGTAAGTTTGAAGTGGTTTGGATTGAAATTGGATAAAATGAGACAAATAGTCTCTTTAAGGAAAGCTTAAGTTGGAAAAGTCAATTCGGATGTTAACTTATGAGTTAGAGGGCTCAGAATGGATTTTCGATGGTTCGACTAGTTTTAGGGGATGATTGGTGAGTTAGAGTGAAATCGGAAGTGAATTTGGAGGTCCGGAGTGAAAGTTAGCCTATTTAGGCGTTAGAGTTTTGGAGAAATCTGGTTGATAGGTGAAAATTTGATCTGAGGGTCGGAATGGAATTCCGAGAGTTGGAGTTGCTTCGTTAGGTGAATTTGGATATTTGTGCAAATATTCAGGGCATTCGGACTTTGTTTGGTTGGTTTCAGCATCAAATGTGATTTTGGGAAGTTCTAATTTATCTTAGGCTTGAATTTGATGATTTTGGTGACCTTTGTGTTTACATTCGTGTTGTTATGGCCCGAGCAAGTTTGAATAAGGTAATAGGTTGTGTTTGTACTTTTGGTTGAGGTCCCGGGGGACTCGGAGTGATCGGATGATTGGAGAGGAATTTTTGAAGTTTGGCATGAAAGCATGCCTGCTGCTTCTGGTATTTTCGCGGAAGAGGGCTTGGGACCGCTTAAGCGGTGTCTGCAGAAGCGAACAATAAGCCGCAGAAGCGGCCAAAAGGAAGTCAGAGACCGCAGTAGCGGCCAAAGGGACCACGTTCGTGGTAAGCGGAAGATTGACCGCTGAAGCGGCCGTTGAGGAAATTGTCAGACCGTAGAAGCAGTCAACTGGACGCGGAAGCGAGGACCGCTGAAGCGGAAAAAATACCGCCGAAGCGAAAATCGTCCAGTTTTATTGATAACAGAGGGTTTAATAGTTTGAAAAGGAGAAGAGCAATAGAACTTTGGGCTGAGGCGATTGAGAGAGGTTTTGGAGATATTTTCGAGGGGATTCTTCAGGTATGATCTCTTAGACATAGAATATGTGATTATGGTGAAAAATCATGGATTAAACACTTAGAAATCAAGGTCTTTAATGTCAAAAATTGTGGTTAGGGCTTGAAACCCAAGTGAACCTTAAAGTGTTGATTTGAAGGGTCAATTAGACACCGATTCCTGTATATTTGATATGTATGGACTCATGGCGTGACGAGGATTCTGAAAATGTAAAATTTCGTAATTTTTTGAGAAGTGGGCCCGGGGCTCGGGTTTCGCCAACTTCGTGTTTTTGGGTGTATTATGAGTTATTTCGATTGGGTTATGCTCCATTTGACTATTGTGACGTATTCCTATTGGTTTTGATCAGATTTGACATCCGCGGAGGTAGATTCTTAGGGAAAGGCATTTCGGGCTAGTTTGCGGCCGACTTGAGGTGAGTAATGGGTGTAGATGATGACCCGAGGGTTTGAAACCCCGGTATATCACATTGTGATGCTATTACCAGGCTATACACGCACTCCATGGCTAGTGCGCGATCATATATGTTGGAAATTGTGACTCGATCCAATCCGAGGGATATATTGTACTATGTTGGCGATTTCTGCGTATACTATATTGATGTTACCTGGGCTTGATGCCATGTTTGGGGCCTTGTGCCGACTTGTAGAATCCTTCAGGGATCATTATCTCAGAATTTATATGATTTGCATATTTTTTGAAATCAGTCCAAGTTTAAATACTATTTCTTCAAACTCAACAATAGTTATAAATTTTGAAAGCTCAAATGATTTTTGCATGATATTTCGGGCTGACGAGTACTATCTCGCTATTTTTGGACTGTTTATTATTTTAAATGGAAACGGTGGTAACTAAGGACACCGCGTATTGTAATGAAAACAGTGGTAACTAAGGACACTGCGTATTGTAATGAAAACGATGGTAACTAAGGACACCATGTATTTTAAATGAAAATGGTGGTAACTAAGGACACCGTGTGTTGCAATAAAAACAGTGGTAACAATGGACACCGTGTATTGTGATGAAAACAGTGGTAACTATTGCCACTATATGATATGGCGCTTGGGGTGTAGGAGCCCCTCCAGAGTCTGAACCCCCACAGTGAGCGGGGGAACCCATATGGATCGGGCTGCACGTTCCGCAGTGTTCATGCATTGCATTGTACCTCATGCATTTATTAACTGTGGCTTATTCTGTATATCTCTGAGAATGGTATTGTATACAATTGCTAGATAGCTTTGCTGTGTGTTATTTTGTGATTTCTTATCTTCAGGTTTTTATACATGCTTATTACTCGTTGAGTTGGTAGACTCACTCCATACTCCCTGCACCTTGTGTGCATATCCAAGTGCTTCCGAGGTCTAGCATTGCTACTGCTGATTATCCTGTTGCTAGAGCATTGAGGTAGCTGCCAGCGTCCGCAGGACCAATTGCTGTGTTCTTATCATATAAGTTATTTCTTGTTATTCAGACACATGTATTTCATCTTTCAGACTCGTACTTGGTTTTGTTAGAGGCTCTATTACTCGTGACCCCAAGTCTTGGGCATACTTGTTCAGTTGTGGTTTTCTATTTGTACATTTACCGTTTTCAGTGATTTGGAGCTTATTGTTAAAAGTTGCCCTGTCTCCTTAATTGGTTCGTGTTTGGGTTTGGTTCGTTGTTTTTAGAAGGTGTTGGTTGGGCTTGCCCAGCCTCGTGGAAGGACACCATCATGACCGTGTTTGGGGTCATGACAATGGTGGGACAAGTATTTGAAAGTGAAAAATCACTTTCCACGAGGATGAGTTGTCGCCTAAGGGTTTGAGTCACAATAAGGCACTGCATATCATAGTGCAATGCGAAGACTACTTCATTACCAAGGTATTGATCGATGAAGGATCCATTCTTAATATTTTCCTATTGACAACACTGAAGAGGTTGGGTAAAGTCCTGTAAAAGATACGAGAAGGGACCATGAATGTGAAGGAATTTGATGGGTCTCAATGATCTACTATCGAGGAAATTAATCTCTGTCTACAAATGGAGCCTACGTGGTTTGATGTCGAGTTTCAAGTGCTGGACATATCTTCATCCTACAATCTATTATTGGGAAGACTATGGATATACGCCGCTGGGGTTGTGGCATCAACTTTGCATCAGGCAGGGAAGTTTGAGTGGAACCATCAGGAGGTGATTATCCATGAAACGGTAGCAACCCCATTTACACCCTTCAGATTATTCCGATGTTCGAGAATAAGAGAAATCTAGGTGGAGAAACTTATCATCATATCGAGTGGGTCAATGCTATCGAAAAAAATAAGTGGTGGGATAGCAAGATATCAAGCATGATGAACTGGGAAGGGTATGAGCCTAGCAAGGGTCTCGGTAAAAATCGTTAGGGCATCACCAAGCCAATATAGCCAAAGCTCCATGGTACAAATTTTAGGCTTGGATATTAATACACTTGGCAAGAATACTATCACACCTCTTTTTTACATAGCAACCCCGAAGGATGAATGTACAAGGGAGTTTTCCAATTTAAGTGAAATTATTCGAAATGAGATTATTTATTTATTTAGAGTCGCCACTTGGGATAGGCTTAGCTTTTGGTGTCCCAAGTCATTGGTTTGTTTTGAATCCAAAATTGAGGAAATTTTCGACTACCCAAGTGGAGTCTGTGAACCAGAAATTCTAGGTAAGGAATTCTGTTGACCCGAGGAAAGGTGTTAGGCACCCTCAGATCCCGTGGTTCTTGCATGGTTGCTAAAACTATTATAATTTGCAAAAATCTAATTTTATAGTACATGTTCATCCTATAGTGATCTTAAATTATGTACTGCTTTCAGTTGAATTTTTAGGAATGTGAACATCCTTTAAAACAGGTCTTTGGATCGCGTCACATGAAATGCACCCTGATCCGAAACACATTTTTATCCAACGTTTTGGGATTTGAATTTGGGTCACATGAAATGCACACCCATATTTAGGAAAATAAAATTATTAAAAGACACGCATAAAGCAACTAACATGTTATTATCTTTGGGGAAAGCCGTGAAATTCGCTAAACGGCATGTCACGATTTTCTAAGTATTTTAATATAAGCATTTAATGAGGCCCATGAAATTTATGGGTTTTATTTGTAGTGGCACACCTTATTTTATTATTGAAAGGCCAATCTAAAGAAAACTAGGATTTTCAATAGGGTTTGCCTCTAAAAGGACTTAGTTAATTAGCAATTATAGAATTCGGTCTTCAAATTCAAGTCCGAATTCAAACACAAGAATGAAACCTCTTAATTCAAATTTGCTACCTAACTTGAAAGCTCAAATTTAGATTGTGTTATATTAGGAGTTAAGGCCTTTAAAAAAATTTGAAACAAAGAATTTTAGCAGATCTTGGATGAAGGTTATCAAATCATGGCCTGCTCATGGGCCTAAGTAGAGATGACTTTGAATTGAGGAACCTGGGATAGGTCCTCATCTTGGACGGGTCTGTGAAACTCAAATAATGAAGGCACATACTCAAATATTACAGTCCAAATTAAATTATGTAAATAAATTCGACTTAATAGATGTATCAAGATCAAATCCGTTTAAGCCAACTGTCTATAACATCGAACTTTTAAATAAGCCCATATCATTCTATAATTGCAATTCCAGTAGGATACACACCTTAATACCCGAATTATTTCATCAAAAAGCAATACAAAATGATTCACGACTTGATTTTACATTTAAAAATATGCAATAATTGCTCACCGTTGTTTCAGTGTTGAGCTATTAGCTAAAAATGAAGATCCAAACTCACTTATATATTCATGTTGTAGCTGATATCAACATTGAAACTAACCACTAATGCAATCATTCTAAGCAAATAAGTATTAACAGTCCCATACAACTTAATAATAAAACAATCCAGTGTTCAAATGAATACAAATAAAAAAACTAAAATGTACTAAACAAACAAATATCAGCAGCATCTATCAACAATCCAAATGAGCATGCATCGGGAAGTAAGATGGTAAATGTGCTTTATTCCATTCAAGTTTACAGGTTACATGAAGACAGTCTTAGTATGTGTACCTGAATTAAGGAAAAAATGAAACACCTATGAGTAGGTAAACATGAAACAATAACAGCAAAAAATCCACCCAGCAGATGCAACAATGAAACCACACTCAAAACCCATGAGCAAACAAGGAGTTTTTTTATCAAATGGGTCAGGATTCACACAGTCTTAAAAATGTATTCAAATGATTCCAACCTAAATCATTTTGCACTTTTGAAAACTGGAACTAAATTGGACAATTTTCAAAAAGTAGTTGATGTTAATCGAATGGTACTTCTGCCTATTTTGGTGTTTTCAAATTTCAGAAGTTTTCCTTAGAATCAGATCTAATTTTTTTATTTTTTACTCTTGTATTTGTGACTAATTCAGAAGGGATTTTTCCGGAAGGTGTTCTCGTGCCTTTTTAGTCAAGGTACCTATGCCTTTATAGGCAAGTAAACTAGGCCAAAGTTTCAGCTTTTATTTTACTCTTAGTCCTTTCAATTTTTCCAGTTTAACCAATCAGTCCCTCAATTCTTAACTTGTTAGTCAAATTATATCAATTAAGACATGGCTTTCCCATTTTTAGCCTACTCTAGAATGTTCTAGATTCAACTACAACATCATGTTCTAACTAGAAATACCTACACTACCCCTCATTCAACTGGAATTATCAAATCACTCAAGCTAAATTTTATAACTAGCTATCCTTAGCTTAATAAAATTAATTGATGAAGGGTTAGCCTAATCAGCTATATCCAAACCAAATTGACTAATCATAGTAACTCTAATCAAACTAGAATAATTGGTGAACTAGCAATTAGTACTAAACAAATAATATAAAAATAGGAATAAATGGAATCTCTATAGATCAACTAGTGAAATCAGATACAAAACCAACCAGAAAAATGAAGCAGACGGAGCAAAATTAAACAAAAATTAAGAACTAAACAAACAGAATCAAAATTTTAATAACTTAAAACAAATAATCAAAATTTAAACACCAAGACCTAAAAAAGACTGGATTAAAATAAATACAGATAAACCAAAAAGAAAATAAAGCTTACTTGTCTTAACAACAAAAACGTAGTGTTTTTAATTAAACCTAGACCTATCTAGACTCTTATTAACTTACAGAAAGGTAATAGAAATTAAAATTAAAAGAAAAGAAATCAGAAAACTTATCTTATATTGAACAACGGTCCTTCATGCATTGTATTGAAAACTCTGAAAACCCTAGATCGAAGAATCGAGGGATTCAAGCCACATTTGAGGTATTTCATTTTGGGATTTGGGGTGAGGGTGTAAGGAGATCATGTGGTGTTAATTTTGGCATTGTTTGGAAGTGGTGGTGTTTTGTCCGGATTTTCAAATCAATTTTCTAGACTTGAGGTAACAAAGAATATGTTGCTGCCTCAAAACTTGACCAACATCCTATTCTTGCCACTCGAGAAGAACAATTTATCACCCTCCAAATACCAGATGGATTTTCCTAGATAATGGAGAGATCATGGTTTTACCCATATCTAATTTGGTGCTTTCTGAATCGCTTTAACATATCATGGAAGATAAGTTAAACCTATTGTAGCTCGAGTTTCTCTTCTAGATATTAGATATTTGGGGTACCAACATGCAAATTTAGGTACTGCCGAAGTTACCATGAATGATGGAACTATCTTTCCAAATTTCAACATGTCCCTTTATGACCCGTACCTAACCGAAGCCTTAAAAATCCAAGTCCAAATCTAGGGAGCCCCACAAGCCAAAGATTCCATTCAAGCTACCCGTCACCATCAAATTGCATGGCGAGTCCAAAATCATGCCATGGATCTTTGCCTACCCGGAGGAGAAAACGCCTTACTCTTAAATATAGATGCTACCAAAGGAATTACAATGTGCACCTAAATACCCAGACAAATTCCCAGAGATGAGCTTGTAAAAATTCTTTCTGATTCCTGGATCACAAATTACGAGAAGCTACGAGAATCGGAGGAATCCTTGCAATCTGGTGAACCAAATTTTACCAGAAGAAGTGACAAAACCGTTTCCATAAGATTTAAGAATTCGCATCTAAAAAAACCCAATAAAACCATCTTCTTTTGCCAAATGATTCAACCCAAAGATACAACATACACATACCCTGAACCTGATGGAGAGTTTTCTGGAATTTACAAAGCATCATGGAAGAACATGACTGGTGTCACCATTTTGACAGAGAAGGAAAAAGATATTGGTGGTTCAAATGCCCCTTCACTGGACACTGCCTATGGGATCTTAATTGCAACTGCCAAGACTGTTTGGAAGATCCAATTGGAGAATATGATGAACACCACCAATGTGACAATACCATTCCAAAATCCAAGAAAAAGGGGAAAACCACTGAAAACCAATTTCGAGCTAAATATGAAAATAAAGATCCTTCAATTGGCTCATTTAGCCATCCAGGTAAATATGAGTTTCTTGCCAGTTACAAACCCCAAGAATGGCCAAAATTACATGAAAAATTCACTCCAAGTTGGGAGGATAGTGAAACAATGCCCAGATCCAATCTAACATCACCTCATACCCAGAATCCAAAAAGCCACCTGAACCTACAACTCCACCAAACCAAAAGTCCACATACTCACAAATATTCATGATGAGCCCTACAAGCTCCAGCCATTCCCAAGATTTTCCGCTACTTCAACCTTTTGAAAAAGAGGGTATTGTTTATGCTCCGAAAATCCCCAAAAAGAACATAATACTACCTTCTGGAAAAAAACTCCCAACAAGTGACATTGAAGTAACAATGAACTGGAAATCTGAGAATTCCATCTGCCATAACAAAGTGCTGAACAACATTGGAAACACCATAAGGAACGTGGCTCATACACAGAACAAAATGATGAGCAAGGTTGAAACGATTGAGAAGAAGATAGAGCAGACATCGTCTCAGCATGAAGGACTAATCAAAGCCTTGGAACTAAGGTTGGCAAATTTACAATATGAGTTCTGTCTACCAGGAACTTCACTTTTCCAATTTTCCAACAACAACAAAAGGAGACGATTTCGATCAAGGAGCAAATCCAACTTCTGAGAAATGAGCACTTTGAGCCGCAAAAAACCCCAATTTCCCTTCAAAACCTACATTCTTCCCTATGTCTCCACAAGCATATTCCCCACCAAAATTAGACTACACCTTTTCTAACTTTCCATCTACCTCACAAAATCCAATCTCTTTCACCCAACCACCAAAAGAAGAAAATGATTTTGATATTGCAAAATTGGTTTGGGAAACGAAAGATGCCCTTGCAGCACAGAAACAAACAAAGAAAGTACGAGACCAAGGAGAAAGTTCAAAGAGTCAAATCCCAAAAACCTGATGATTTCTGACCAAAAGGCTCCAGACCTCTATATCTCCCGGCCAAGATACACATCAGAAGAAGATACACCATGGTTGGAATCTATAAACTCATAAGAAGACGAAACAATGGAAGATAGCTCTCAATCAAGAAATGAATCCTCAGCAAACTCTTCTGAGGAAGATGGTCCCCTAATATTTTAAAACAGCCAAGAGACCCAGAAATATCTGAAGTAGATGAGGAACAAGAAGGCATGACTGATGAAACAATCCCAGAAAGAAGAAATGTGCCAGTGGCGTCAAAACCAGTTGGAACTGGTTTCCACACTTTCACCTTAGATGATGTCAAGGTTTCAAAATGGCCTCAAAGGGTCCAAAAATTCTATACTTTGATGGTGACCAAAAATCTGGTGGAACGAGAAACGTATATCATCCTGTCAAAACTAACTTCCCAGTTCTCAGGAATCCTCAGAGACTGGTGGAACTCACTTGGAATTCAAGACAAAAGTACTTTTCTTACTACCCAAGATTTTGCCTTCAACATTAGGATCCTACATGATGTTTTCTGTGGAGATACTGGCCAAATACAGGAGAAAATGCAAAGACAACTCTTCGAGATGAAGTGTGTATCATTCGACAGAAATGACATTGATAGACATTTTCAATGAATGGCAAAGCTATACTTTGAGATCGGAGGATACATCAATCTGAAGCAAGCCTTTGTATCTTCCTTCTAAAGTTGCTGACAAGTTGAATTATGACCATAATTGAAGAAACGTTTCAGTCCATAACAATCCCACAAGTATGTTATATCAGGAAAGCTATTTTTGTTGCATTGGATGATATCTGTACAAAGCACTCTGCTCTAAAGCAAATTATCAAACACAATCCAGCGCCTGACAAAGCATGCCGCAAATCTGATCGAATTACCGGATCAGGATGTTCCTTCAACACATCTAGGCGAAGGAGAGATTTTAGGAGGTTCAAATGGCCAAGAATTCCACGCGGAAAAGAAAGGTCCAAGAGACGTACAAAATATTTCAGAGGAAGAAGGCCAGGAAATTTTCACAAGAAAAATAGATGTTTTATTTGCAACAAGATTAGACATTTTGCAAATAATTGTCCACAATCAAGAAGATCTATCAAACTCATTGAAGAAATTGAAGACTACACTGGCATACATCTTGGAAAAGAGGAGGACCTTTAATCCGTATTCTCTGTAGATGATGAACCTAATGAAGAAACGTTATTCTCTCTTGATATCTATGAAGATCAAGGCAGTGATCGCTACCAAATTTCAGAACCAGTGATCGAAACTCGGGATGAGATCAATGGTCTCGCAGTTGTTCCTCAAGTAGAACTCGAAGTATATTCATCCAAATGGGATAAACCAACTCGAGTTATTGCTTTCATAGACACTGGAGTTGCTTCCTTACTCATAAATCCTGTTTTTCTCCAAGAATATCAATGGATGCAGCATTTTAAGGGTTTCAACACTGCATCAAATGCAATCTTGACCACAACTGTCGTTACAAAGCACCCCATGAAAATTGAGTTCTTTCCAGGATTGAAGTACAGAACGAAGCTGCTAGGATCTGATGTACCAGGAAATGATCTTATTACTGGATTCGACATTTACAGACAACCTAGAGATCAACTCCAGATCAAGGCTAATGGGATAGCTTTCAAAAAATAGCTCAGACCTTATTTTGAGATTCCGAGGCTATTCCAAATAACCAATGACGAACAAATCAAAGAAATTGAGCAAAACCTCATTGGACATTCATGTGCTAAATAACACAAGGACTTAATGAAAAAAGGGAAACGCCCATTATGGAAAAATGAAGAGTTTTTATCAAGATCCCTTTCAAAAAGAATGAAAATATCAATCCGACAAAAGCCAGTCATTCAGGGATGAATCCATATCACCTCCAGCTTGCAAAGAAAGAATGTGAAGAACTTTTAGAATTTTATCTGATAAAGCCATCTGATTCACAATGGGCATGCGAAGCATATTATGTGAACAAAAGAGCTGAGCATACAAGAGGAAAACTCAGGTTAGTCATCAATTACCAGCCACTTAACCATTTCCTCCAAGATGATAAATTCCCTATCCCAAATAAACTCACTCTTTTCTCCCACTTAGCCAAGGCCAAATATTTTTCTAAGTATGATTTAAAGTTTGGATTTTGGCAATTGGGAATTCACCCTGAAGAAAGACCCAAAATAGGATTTTGCATCTCCGATCATCACTTCGAGTTGAAATTAATGCCCTTGGGATTAAACACTGCACCTTCCTTCTTTCAAAAAGCCATGATAAAAATATTCCAACCCATCCTCCATATCTCTTTTGTTTTCATTGATGACATCCTGTTATTTAGTCATACATTAGAGGAACATATCAACTTGCTTCGTCAATTTGAGGCATTGGTAACACAATACGGAATCATGCTCTCAGCAAAAAGAAGGTTCTTGCTCAAAAGGAGATTGATTTTCTTGGAATGCATTTTGCCCAAGGAGAATACAGTCCAGGACCACATATATGTCAAGAATTACTCAAATTTCCGGATACCAACCTCATAACAAAGCATATCCAACAATTCTTAGGAATAGTAAATTATGTGCGAGATTTTATCCCAAATATCTCTACATATATTTCTCCACTCACAGAGATTCTAAAGAATAGTGTTCCATCATGGGGAAAGAAGAAAGATGATGCAGTTAAGGAAATAAAGGAGATTTCAAAAAATGTCAAGTCTCTCTACATCCCTTCAGACAGTAAGAAGATATTGCAGACTGATGCCATCAATGAATAAAGAATGGAATCAAGAAATTTAATTTCTTCCTTATTCATGCAGAATTTATGATAGAAATGGACATGAAGGTCTTCCCAAAAATGATTCAGCTAAATGCAAAAATTATTCCCAATCCTCAAATTCTCAGGCGGGCTAAATGGTTCTCTCCATATAAGTTTCAAGTCAGGCACCTAAAAGGAAAATATAATATTCTCGTGGATTTTCTGTCTCGACCAGAAGAATTCTCAAAGAGATTTTCCCCAGAAAAAGTGAAGCCAAGAAACAGATGATCATCAACTTCTTCATGCTCTCAAGTATACCAGGATCAAGTTCATATCATCAAACAGATCATCCAGCGGAGTTATTCAACCTCACAGATCCGTTTGACCCATCAATTATTATGGAAAGAAGAACTTATTATGAGTTCCAAGTTTTTTGGCAACATGGAGGATCCATTCTTAAGCCATATGGGGTCAATCCAGAATATTCGTTCTGCCATATATTCATAGCTCAGGCCAAGGATTTTCCACAAGAATTATTATGATTTTTCTGGTACCTATGCCATCAATATTATATTTTTATGGTATTCAAATGCAACATCTTCAAGGATTTCGATAGCATTGCACCAGATCTTAAAGTATTTTTGTTATTGTTCAAACCTAGAAGATATTGGTTAAAATGCTTCAATGATTCCTACTCAAAAAAGGTATTCATGTTTCATCGGCCAGTAAAAATTATTAATGGAAATGTCCAGGCACAAGCAGATGCATCATTCTAGTGGAAATTTCAAGTGTCAATTTTATCAACGGAAGAAGAATAAAGCGAGGCACAAAGAATCCTTTTTCAACAAAACAGGTGCATCCCTAGAGAGATATGGCCAAAAGATTGGGCAAGCTGGAATTACACAAGCAACCATCCTCACCGGGAAAGAGTCCGAGAAGTAGCAAAAGAATATCAAACACCATAAGAAGTCATCCATGAAAAGATCACTGAAGACATTTCCAGACTAAGGTTGCGGATTAAAACTTTCAATCAAGAGGAGAAAGAACACAGCAAAGAAGCAGCGTTAAATTCCAAACGTTACTACACAAGGTCCTTGAAAAGATTCCTAGCAGACAACCCTAGAACCGATGAAGGATAATTACCCAAATCCTTGCTTAACAAACCATAATCCTAGATTAGCCACCAAAAAACCCCAAAAAATATCCTACCCATGCCAAGACAATTTTCACACCTTTCCATACTATCCGGGCCCCACTTCAACTTGTTGTCACATGTTTCCACATGCTTCGTCACATGCCACCCTACTTTCAGATGGCGTCACATGCTCCCACGTGATTTCACATGCTAAACCATGTAAATTCTACCCTTTGTCACATGTTTTCAGCTATTTTTAGTGGTTTTGCCTAAAGTCCTTCACATGCTTAGATGGACCCACTTGTAAAATAAGTTTGCCATGTAAGATAGATTTATTTTATTATGTCAGTTTGTCTTGTAATAACCTCCTAGCCCTATATAAAGGAGGTCTTGCAGTAGTATTGGGATCATCTTAGGATCCTAGAATATTTCAATCATCCTTGTAAATCTTTTGTGAAATACTACATATGAGTACTTTCTAAATTTCTCTCTTATTCTTTCTTTCGAATGGATGGAAAGACTGGTCCATGTATCAATAAATAGAGTTAGAATACTCTACAAAATTTAGCTTATTGTAGTACGAAAGTTTTCTGAGTTATAAACAACTAACGTTGCTTATAGTACAAAAGTTGACTGAGTTGTGTAGCTTGGCAAGCCGTCCCTTATGGATTGTTGAAGCCAACCCCTTTTGTAGGAAAACTTTTGCGACTATAAACAAATTAACTATGTAGCTTGGCAAGATGTCCCTTATGGGTTGTTGAAGCCAGCCCCCTTTGTAGGAAAAATTTCGTGCCTATGGTTTAGTTTGCTTTCTTGGAGTCTCTTCCTCTGCTTCCTTTGTACTGTGGTATCAGAGCCAGCCCATCCTTTCGGAGGGAGGAACAGTTTTACTAAATATGTCTGAGTCATTTCCATCATCCTCTTCCTTTGCAAAAATGAATATGTCCCCTACTCTATATAAAACCATGTCCAAAAAATATGATTACCTCTATGAAGTAGATATACTACCCGATAAACAAAAAGTATCCTCCATTGAACTACCCCTCATAAACCCTTACTCTTCTTTTGCCAAAAAATCTTTTGCACCATGGATCCACATCCATTGTCTACTAAGATTTGAGGAAT
Organism: Nicotiana benthamiana; assembly: GCA_034376525.1. Taxonomy (NCBI): domain Eukaryota; kingdom Viridiplantae; phylum Streptophyta; class Magnoliopsida; order Solanales; family Solanaceae; genus Nicotiana; species Nicotiana benthamiana. The sequence continues at coordinate 55,461,784 of CM067339.1, read as the reverse complement.
GGGGCTTGGGGATTTGGAGAGAGGAGGGTGAGAGGTTATTGTGGTGTAAATTTAGGAGTACTTGGACATTGGCGCCGCCGTGGATGGTGGAACAGCCTGCATTTTCATTGAAGATTCAAGCCGAACAGTTGGTATTTAAGGGCTGGAATTTTGGTCAATGGAAAGAGGAGGAGGAGAAGGTTCGAGGTTGTAATTCTGGGGTTGATTTGAGCATTGCCACTGGAAGCGATGATTTCCAGCCGGCAGCAGATGATAGAGGGACGGCGGACGGATGGTGGTGTTACATCATTATGGTAGGGTGTTTTGAGAGATAGTTTGGGGGTAGCGGTCGTCTATCCGACAGTTATATAGCTAGAACCTAGTTAGTTCTCATCTGTTCGATTAAACAACATCAACGGCTCTGATTGATCTAAGCCATACGTCGTCGTTTCAATTGGGGCGTAGCGTACCGGATTGGGAAGCTTGGGTTGGGTATTTTTGGGTTTGGACGGGCATTTGCACGGGTTTGGGGTTTAGGCTGGTGATTGGATAAAAGGGTGGCCCAAAAATGGGGTAATTAATAAGACTTTTAATTCTTTTAATTTCTTCTTCTTTGATTTTCTATTTATGATTTTTATTAAAATATAAAGTTAAAAATGAAACCCAAATTGACTCTAAAATTATACTACTCAATTTCCAAATTAACTAATTCGTAGTTTTAATTATTAATAATTTAAGAAAAATTAAAAGTAAAAATGCAAAAGAACCATTTTTGGTATTCCTTTATTTTTGCAATATTAATTAACTAATAAACCTAAGAAAAATATAAATATTGGGTCCTAAATGCAAATATTCTTTTTTTGTATTTTTTATGAATTATATTAATTAAAAAATACACAAAAATGCAATCAAGCACAAAAATCATAAAATTAACTTCTACGCATTTAAATAATAAAAGAAAAATCCTAATTGTAATGAATTCTATTGGAATATTTCAAGAGAGGGAAAAATCACATGCTCACAGATGCCTCTCTTTGCTCGGTGACACGAAGGGTTTTAGGGCAAAGATAACTGAGCAATTGAGAGATTTTTGCCTGCTTGGCATTCCATGAGAAACATTTTGAAGACTGTCTGACCAAACCCTGCTTCAAAGGTTGCCTACATATCCTTGGCAACAGAGGAATCATGTCAATGTAGTTCTGGAAGTTTTGGTAGTTGAGACTACCGGGAGCTGTGATTTCACTGCTGATATTGCTGCTACTGCTTGCTGACCTGCTTATTACACCAAAGGAAAATCAAAATCGAAGCTAGCTATGCCTATCAACTATGAGTTACAAGATTCTTATCTATAAATTTCTTGAAACTTGATCTTGAGTCTCAGCTGGATTTGCTGTGGACTTGATATGAATCTTGATGCTCCTGAGCTGTAAGCACTGGTTCTTTATTCAGCATTTTAGGGGAGCGGGCCATGCGGGACTTGTGATTTTGGATCAAATTGGAGCAGTCCACATCTTTCTTCTTCAATCACTCTGGATTAGTTTCTTTTTGTTCTTTTCTTCTAGATTGAGATTCACTCTTCCAGTCATCTTGAATCTTGCGCCTTGAGGTAAAACTTGTTCGGACACCAAAATAAACAAACGAATGAAGTTTTCTGCCCCAGTTTTCACTGGGAAAATTTCTTGAGTCATTTGCAACAAAAATTGAAGCTATTTCTTTATTAAAAACAAATGAAAGTTAGGATTGTTTATCTTTTGAAAAGATTGCCACGTTATGCTGGCATACGGGTAGGTTAGGTTGGCAGAGGAAATGGGTCCCTGCTGGGGACACGAGGAGGATCCACGGGTTATACCAAGAACCGAATAAAGCGTCCTTACTGGGGATGAAAAGGAAAATCCACGGGTTATGATACGCGGGTTATGTCGGGATAGGAGGAAAAAGTTTCCTGGATTATGCCAGGGATATCCGCAGGTTATGCTGGGATAGGAGGAAAAGGCTCCTGGGTTATACCAGGGGAATCCGGGGGTTCTGCCACTATAAGCAGAAAAGCTCCTAGGTTATGCTAGGGGGATCCGCAGGTTATGACAGGGTAAGAAGAAAATACTTCTGGGTTATGCCAGAAAAATCCGCGGGTTATGCCGGGATAAGAAGAAAAGGCTCTTGGGCTATGCTAAGGGGATCCACGGGTTATGCTAGGAAAATCCGCGGGTTATGCCGGGATAAGAAGAAAAGGCTCCTGTGTTATGCTAGGGATATTCGCTTTTTATGCCGGGATTTGGGAAGAAAAAGCTCCTTAGGTTATGCTAGGGAGATCCATGGGTTATGCTGGGATTGGAGAAAAAGACTCCTGGGTTACGCCAGGGGGATCCACAGATTATGTCGGGATAGGAAAAAAGAATCTACAGGGGGTAGAAAGAAGACGATCCGCGGGTTATGCCGGGGAAGAAGAGAAAAAGACCCTCAGGTTAAGCTGGGGATAGAAAGCAAAAGACCTCGGGTTATGTCGGGGAGAAAAGAAAATGATCCTCGAGTTATGCTGGGGAAAAAAAGGAAAATACCGTCAGGCTATGCTGAGGAGAATGGAAAATGACCCTCGGGTTATGCCGGGGATGGGAAGAAAAGACTAAGACCCTCAGGTTATGCTGGGGATAGAAGGAAAATGATCCTCGTGTTATGCCTGGGAGGTCCACAGGTTAAGCTGGGGATAGTTAGGGAATATGGTCCTAGGTTTGGAGGTATGGAGTTAAGGATCGGGAGTGCTATGGTACCATGATATGTGTGATCATCCTTTTCTTTTTTTCTTTTATTAAAACTACAGGAAAGGATTTAAAGAGAACTCCCCTTTTGGTTGATCATTGTTGCAAAACTATTCCTAGCTCCTGCGCATTTCCTTTGGTTGCATATGCTATTTGTCCAGTTGCTTTGGATTACATTTATTTCAGATTTTCAAACAAAGCATGATTGTTAATTTGAAACAGTGGTTGGTTTTGTGGCCTTGATTTCTTGATCCCGGCCTTATTTCTATTGAAATGACCTTTAACATTCCGTATTTCGCCCTGTGGGAAACCATCTTTCAGATTTATTTTTCCTTCGTAGGCTTCTTTGTTGTGATTCCTTTGCCCTAACTTCAATTTCAGAACCTTTGGGTACCTTGGCTTTTGAAACTTTGTCTAGACATCTAGCCCTCCGGGACACGACCTTTCTAACTTCGTTTTGCCTTCGTGGGAATTTTGACTTTGATTTTCTCTCTTTTCAAACCCTTTCTGCTTTCGAAGTATCAGCCATCATGGCCAGCTGGGATCGGCTAGATGCGCCCGTTGAGACTGGGTATTTTCTTTAGTCCTTTCCAAATGAGCCCTGTGAAACTAGTCTTGCTATCTTTTCTTTTGGAATAATCATGAAATCATCGTTAAACCAAAAGGAATTCGAAGAAGTAGTATACAAAAGCAGTCATACAGGTTTAAAGAAAAGTATACCTTTTGGGAAAAGAGAAGGACTTTTCTGGGGGGGGGGGTGCATGCTGACTATAAATGAACATGACATTCTTTTCGGACTAGATGCCCGACCCGCGCAAAATTTCTAGCTTCTTTTGAACTGCATTCCATATTTCAAAACCAGGGAGCTTTGCCAGGACTTTTGATGGTGATATATCTTCTTTTCGGCCGACAATGCCCTTTGCGGGTTTTTGCCAATTGACCTCTCTCATTTCTCTTCTCACCCTCGCTCGATAGTGCTCTTTACGAGTTTTCACTAAACGGACTCTCTCATTTTCAATTTCTCTACTTACCATCGCCTTATGGTGCCCGGAGGTTTTCACCAATAAGACTCTCTCATTTTATTTCTCTCAATTTGAATTGTATCAAATCCCAACAATGGCATTTTTCGCTCCCCTATCTTCGCCAATTGATCAGAACTACTTGGTCCAGGTTTTTGGGTAAAAAGGAGTTTGGGTGGAACTACAACTTTGGAACCGTTTTGGTGGGTTCATGGCCGAACCATTACATCATCTGCCCTAATTTTCCATTTTTGGGGAATTGGAATTTTTGTTTCGGTGTGAATGAATCTCAGGGAGAGGCTGTCTACGTATCTTTTCGGAATCAAGTAAGACGTAGTTTAGGAAGTTTTCCTAAACTAATTTTGTTTTGTTTGTTTTTCTTCTTTTTTCATTTTCATCACTTTTTTTCATTTTCTTTGTTTGCTCTTTTCGTTTCTTTTTTTTTCTTTCATAGAAGTTCCGGTTCCAAAGAGGGTGATAAAAGAAATGTAACATGCTCAAAGGGTTTGTGAAAGATTGATAGTGTTTGGGGTAGCGTGAAGGAAAATTCTTTGTCATTTCAACCAAACTGAATCATTGCTATAGGGAGTCTAAACGTAATACCTTTTTACTGCATTTGCATTCACTGCTGCCTCGGTATCGTCTCCTTCAGTGTCGCCTAGGTACAATGCTCTTTTTGCAGTATCTTTCTGATAATGTATGGGCCTTTCCAGTTAGGAGCAAATTTTCCTTTTGCTTCCTGATGGTGAGGGAGAATGCCCCTTAACACCAGCTGTCCAACCTCCAAGTTCCTGGGGCGCACTTTCTTGTAATAAGCGCGGGCCATTCTTTGTTGGTACAACTGCCTGTGAGAAACCACGACCATTGTTTTTCAACAATTAATGACAGCTGTTCAACCGAGTCTTAACCCACTCACTATCCTTAATTTCTGCTTTGAGGATTACCCAGACTGAAGGGATTTCTACCTCTGCTGGTATAACACCTTCAGTTCCATAGAACAATAAGTATGGGGTTGCTCCTACCAATTTGCGCACCATGGTGCGATATCCAAGTAATGCAAAAGGTAGCTTTTCATGCCATTGTCTGGAGCTTTGAATCATTTTTCTGAGAATCTTCTTGATATTCTTGTTAGCTGCTTCAACGACACCATTGGCTTTAAGCCGGTAGGGAGTGGAGTTTCTATGTGTTATTTTGAATTGGTCGCATATCTCCCCCATCAATTACCTATTCAGGTTGGTACAGTTATCTGTGATGATGGTTGCAGGAATGCCGAAGCGACAAATGAGGTTAGAATGCACAAATTCCACCACAGATTTATTGGTGATTGACTTAAATGTGATGGCTTCAACCCACTTCGTAATGTAGTCCATAGCAACCAATATAATCTATGTCCATTAGAGGCTTTTGGCTCGATTGGTCCGATGACGTCCATGTCCCAGGAAGTGAATGGCCAAGGTGCTAACCTAGGATGCAGTTCAGTTGGTGGTGCATAAATCAAATCACCGTGAACCTGACATTGATGACATTTCCGAACGAAGCTGAAGTAGTCCTTCTCCATGGTTATGCAGTAATACCCTGCCCGAAGTATTTTCTTAGCCAACACATACCCGTTCATATGGGGCCCGCACACTCCAGCGTGTATTTCGTGCATGATCCTTCCGACTTCCTCGGCATCAAAATGTCTTAGCAAATTGAGATCCGGGGACCTTTTATACAAGACATCACCGCTTAGGAAGAAACCACTCGCATGTCGTCTAATGGTTCTTTTTTGATCTCCAGTGGCCTGCTCGGGATATTCTTGTGTTTTCAGAAATTATTTGATATCATAATACTATGGCTGAGTGCTGGGTTCTAACTCGGCTGCATTACAGTACCCATGCCTTTCCCTGATTTGGATTTCCAAGGGATCGATGTAGGTGTTTCCTAGATAAGGCAACATCGAGGCCAATGTAGCGAGTGCGTTAGCTTACTCATTGTGACAGCATGGAATGTACCTGAACTGTACCGAATTGAACCATTTGTTGAGATCCTCCACATGCTGCTGATAAGGGATGAGTTTGAAATCTCGCGTTTCCCACTCCTCTTGGGCTTGCCGGATAATTAGATCTGAATCCCCCATGATCAATAGTTCTTCGACGTCTTGGTCGATAACCATATTCATGCCCATGAAACATGCTTCATATTTGGCTGCATTGTTTGTGCAGAAGAACCGGAGCCGAGCCATGGCCGGGTAGTGTTGACTAGTGGGTGAAATTAAGATTGCCCCAGTTCCTACACTTTTTGCATTTACCTCTCCATCGAAGAACATTTTCCAAGCAGTGGTGTCCTCAGACGTTACCTCCATCGAATTTACATCTTCATCCGGGAAAAAGGTATTCAGGGGTTGGTATTCATCATCAACCGATTTTTCGGCTAAATGATCTGCTAACGCTTAGGCATTCATTGTCGTGCGAGTGACGTAGACTATGTCGAACTCAGTGAGTAGGATTTGCCTTTTTGCCAATCTCCCTATAGGCATCAGTTTTTGAAATATGTACATCAAAAGATCCAGCCTGGTTATAACGTAGGAGGTGTGGGCTTGTAGGTAATGCCTCGATTTTTGAGCCACCCAAGTTAAGGCACAGCAGGTTCTTTCTAGCAGGGTGTATTTGGCCTTCTAGTCGGTAAAATGTTTGTTCAGATAGTATATGGCATGTTACTTCTTTCCAGTGATATCATGCTGCCCGAGAATGCAACCAAAGGAGTTCTCCAGGACCTTTAGATATAGAAATAATGGCCATCCTGGCTCCGGCGAGACCAAGACTGGTGGATTGAACAGGTAAAATTTAATCTTGTGAAAAGCCTCTTGATACTTATCCATCAATTTGATTGTTACATCCTTCTTTAGCACCATGAATATGGGCTCGCATGTGGAAGTCAGCTGAGCAATGAATCGGCTAATGTGATTCAGTCTTCCTAACAAGCTCATTACATCCTTCTTGGTTTTCGGAGGAGGTAGCTCTTGAATGGACTTTATCTTTGTTGGATCTAACTCAATACCGCTCCAGCTGACTATGAACCCCAGAAGGTTGCCCGACGGGACCCCGAATGCACATTTGGCTGGGTTTAATTTCAAATCGAACTTGCACAACCTTTCAAAGAAATTTCTTAGGCCCACACGTGATCACCTTGAGTCTTGGACTTGATAATCACGTCTTCCACATACACTTCTATCTCCTGAAGCATTATATCAAGGAAAATAGCGGCCATGGACCTTATATATGTTACCCCGACATTCTTTAAATCGAAAAGCATAACCCTGTAGAAATAAGTACCCCATGATATGGTAAAGGCAGTTTTCTCGGCATCATCCTCATCCATGAACACCTGGTGATATCCTGCGTAGCAATTCACAAAAGACTGTATCTCGTGTTTGCATAGTTATCAACAAGAATATGGATATTGGGCAAAGGGAAATTGTCCATTGGACTTGCCTTGTTCAAATCTCTGTAACCCACACACACTTGGCTTTTCCCGTCTTTTTTTGGCACCAGAACTACATTGGCCAGCCATGTGGTGTACCGGACCACTCGGATTACTCCCGCCCCCAACTGTTTTGTTATCTCTTATTTCATTTTATCGGTGATATCATGCTTGAACTTTCACTATTTTTGTTGGACTAGAGGGCATTCGAGGTAAGTAGGCAACTTATGAACAACTAAATCAACACTCAGCCCTGGCATATAATCGTATGACCAAGCAAACACGTCTTTGAATTCCAACAGGAGTTGGATCAGTGCATCTCGGGTTTTTTCATTTGCATGGATGCTTATTTTGGTTTCCCTAATTTCATTGGGACCACCCAAGTTAACCGGCTCGGTATCATTTAGATTTTCCTTAGGTTTATTTTCATAATGCTCTAGTTCTCGATTGAATTCCCTAAAAGCCTCTTCTTTGTCGTACTCCCGTTTTTGGTTCATTATTTCACAATTAGGCGGCATGTTTGGATCGGGACACGAAGTCCACGAGCATGTCATGTTATTTAAATCTGCATTATTAGAAATGAAAGAAATGAATAAAAGTAAAACAACAAGAATCAGAAATAATGCAGGAACATAAAAGATGAAATATTGATTTCATTTGTTTAGAATTGTAAGATAACAGGGTTTACATTTGGAAAATTAAAAGGACAAAACAATAAAGGAAAAACACCCGAGTTACACCCTGAGATAACTCTTGATGCTTGAAAGATGGCAAGATAGGACTACTGGGACTCCTGCCTGATTGGAAATAGGGTAGCCTTCCAATTTTTCAACTTGGCATCTGGTCCTATGTATAGCACCTCAGCGGTGCTCGGGCCGTCTCCCAATTGAACCATGTGGTTTTCATATAATAGTTTTCTCATTGCCGCACATATTTCCTCAATTCCTTCAGTTGTGAAGGTCTCATATTCTTCCTTCTCACTGTAGTTTGGCTTCACAAATGTTTCATACAAGTGTCGCAGAGGTTGAGTAAAAGCCCATCCGTCATGCCTTCTATGATTTGCCCATGTTTTATCCTCAGGTGTCGGGTGGAAGCCTAATCTCAAGAACTTCTTTGTAGTGGGAAAAGAAATCGGCACGGCTATCCCTTATTAATACATTTCGAGTCCCTTCCCCAGTTTGAATCCCTATTGTAGCATCTTTCTTGCCACCATGATTGAGGCATTGGAGAGGAAAAGTCGGGGATAGGGTTTGCCTTCTTCATGCTGATCAGCCACCATAATTTCGAAGTCCTGATAGACTATATGCTCGCTATCAGGGGACAGAGGGATCACGATAAATTGACTGCTCATCTTCATCATGGACCATGATTTCTTAGATTTCATGTTCAAATTAAAACATCTGGTGCAGAGTAGAAGGCACAGCTCCTGCCGCGTGGATCCATGGCCTTCCCAGGAGATAATTATAAGATGTGTCCATATCTAACACTTGAAAGGTTACTTCGAAGTCAACTGGACCAATGGTCAGGACCAGATCAATCTCTTTGATTGTGTCCCTTTTAATTCCATCGAAGGCTCGGACACATACATTGATGGGACGAATCCTCTCCGCCCCGATTTCCATTTGCTGTAATATCGAAAATAAGCGTATGTCTATACCAATGCCTCCGTCTACCATTACCCTTTTGACATAATAACCTTCATATTTGACCGTTAGATGTAGGGCTTTGTTGTGGGCAGCTCCTTCTGGGGGCAAATCATTTTTACTGAATGTCATCTAATTGACATCAATGAATCTTTCCGCCATCCTCTCCAATTGTTCCACAGAGGTTTGAGCTGGCACGTAGGCCTCATTGAGAGTTTTGGCTAATACCTTCTGGTGCTCAGGAGATTCCATCAGTAATTATAGCAGGGTGACTTTTTTAGGGGATTTCCAAAGCTGGTCCACTACTTCATAGTCTGGCATTTTCATTTTTCGATAGAAGGCTTCCGCCTCTTTGGTGCTCACTGGATTCTTAGGTGGGAATCGCCTCTTGCTGGTGTTGTTCACTTCTTCCAAGCTAGAGTGTTTCTTCACATGGTTACTTTCTTGAGTTTCTCTAGAGATTTCTTTGCCTTTATATGTCACAACCGTTTCATGATAGTTCCAAGGGACTGCAGAGGGGTCTGTCATGTGCCTCTGAGGTGCGCAACCAAACACCACGAGCTCACTCAGCCTTGGTAGATTAGTTGGCCCCAGCACCATATAGGTTCCTTTGGGTACGTATATCTGAGTAGTCCTATTCAACTCAAATCTCTTTGGGGGACTCAGAGTCAACTGCTTTTCCCTACTACCTCGTGGGACATATAGGACAGTTTTTTTAATATGTGTCGCCTCATTTTTAACCCCAACCTTCTTTTTTGATTTCAGGGGGCATGACTTTGTTCTTCCTTTCCTCTTCAGCTTTCTTGGGAGCAGCTCTTGGCTTTCTATCTGCGTCAGCAATAGCAATTATGGCTTTCAAAGCCTGGTCAAATTCTTTTTCCTTGCAGATCATCTCAATTACCGGTCCATTGTTGTGAGCCGGCAACAGGTTGTTTGTCACATTCGGGACATCGTCATCCCTCAACACTATTTTCCTTTGCTATATTAGATCTTCTACAAACTCGCTTCAGAGTTGAACAATTCTATGTGTCGTGCCCTTCAGCCTCCGAATGACAAGCACACCGGATATCCCGTTCGTAGGAAGGCGATTCAGCATTTTGTCTGTTTGGAGGCACATGCTGCAATAGACCCAACTGGACAAGTTTTGGGAACATGCTAGAATAGGACTCCCCGATCGGCATAACGTTTTTCCTTAAGGGTGGTTCCCTGGGATGGAAGTTATTTTGAGGGGGGTGAGGATTATAGTGGTGTTATGGGGAGGTTGGTTTCTCGAAACCTGGCTCCTGCTAGCCTGCTGCTGCGGTCGTGCAAATGGTTGAGCGTTCCTAACCGCATAAGGTTGGGGAGCATAAGGCATGTCTTGGTGAGGATAATAATTTTGAGGGGTTCTTCCCGAGAACATGGGCCCAGGAGCATGATGCCTTCTCATACCCGATGCTGCCATCGAGTTTTTTTTTTCTTTTTATTCCTTTTGACTCCTCCAGCTCCGCCTTGGATGGCCTGGGAAATGCTCTAATGACCGACCGACTCAAAATCTTTCCCGTTTTCAAATTGTTTTCTATAATTTCTCCAATCATGATTGCTTCTACAAAAGGCTTGCCCATGACCGACATCATGTTTTAAAGTAGTCTGCTTCCTGGGCCTGAAGGAAAACAATGACCATTACTATTTCATCCGTGGGAGGTTTCACCCTCGATGCCTGTTCACGCCACTTAATAGTTTATTCCCTGAAACTCTCTGAAGGTTTCTTCTTCAGATTTTCCAAGGAATTCCTGTCTGGCGCGATGTTGATGTTGTATTGAAACTACCTTACAAAATCTCTGGCAAGATCGTCCCAAATGTGCCATCGTGAGACGTCTTGGTCCATATACCACTCTGAGGCGATGTCTACTAAGCTTTCTCCGAAGTACGCCATCAACAACTCTTCTTTTTCGCCTGCTCCGCGTAATTGGTTGCAATGGGGTCGCCATGAGCATCATTCTTTTTGAATTTTGGCTTTTTTAATCCCATGGGAAGATGCACGTGAGGGAACATCCACAGATATGTATAAGAAACACTCTTTTGCCCACTCGATCCTTGCATATTCTTTAAGCTCTACTCGAGGCTCCTCATTCTTTTTGCCATCTTATCCTGTTCAGGAACTTTGGGAGTTTTATCTTGTGGTGGTGTAAGCTTATATGGTGGTTGAGGATAAGTGTAGGTGGGATATAGAGGAGGCCTAGTTTGGTAAGTGGGTGTTTGGAATGTGAAGGCTGATGGATCGAATGTAGGTCTAGGTAAGGCGGGCTGTGTGGTGGTTGCACGTGGGGGAGCCGATAAGATATTGGGTATTGTACCGGATGTGAACACATGCGGGCAGACTTCAGAATGTGCTCCAACAAAATTGGCCGGTATGGTGGGCTGTCTCAATATGATGTTTGGATGACTAATGGGAATAGTGGAAGTACCCCCTGATCTAAGGAAGAGCTCAGGGAATCAAGGGATGGCCCTCGGAGGCTCTTTTCCATTCGTCCATGCATCCCACATCTCCATGACCCTAAGGCCTAGGATCCTATTTTCCTCGGTTGCTGAAGACTCTGAGGCCGGGATACCTGAAATTGGGCTATCTTGTGGGATGGGAATTGCCAGCAAGGTCATTTCGGACGACATTTCTGTACTTCCTTTTGATCTTGTGAAATACTGATGTGATTCCAGCATACCACAAACCAACCACCATTTCTAAAAATCTACGCTGAATTAGGGCAACAAAACGGTTAGTTTGTGACAGATAACAGATAGGGAATCACACATTGGGGTGTGATGCACCTATACAGTTAAACACACGTCTACATGTTTGCAATGGTTTCATGTGTCGTCCTAGCTTTGATTCCATTTTCCTTTTGATTTCCACTCTTTGTTTTTCTTGCTATTCTCTCTTTTATTTTTTCTTCCTCTCTGGTTCTTCTTTTAATTTCTTCCCACTTTTCTTTTTCATAGGGTTTGTCTTTTTCTTTTCTTTTTCACTCCTCCCCTTTTCATCTTTTTGTTGCTTTTTTTTAGGGTTACAGTTGAATCCTATGAATATTGCCTACATATCATGCACCCACATGAATCAGACCGTGCATAGTTCCTGAAATCAATGCAAAGATAAGGAAAAAATTTTGGGATTTTCAAATTTGCATGAATAAAACTCCAATTACAAAGGTGCTAGACTACTTTATTTTCTAAAAAGGAAAATTACAAAACAAACTTGAAACGACAAAATACAAACTCGATGACTAAACTAGGTCAAGAGTACAATAAAGCTTCAAATCTTGGGGCCCGCGGGGAGTCATTCGGCATCGCCGCCGGCCTAAGTGCAAGAACCCTTTGTAACTGCTCCAAATCATTCATAACCTGATGAACAAATATCATCACTATAGGAAAGAAAGTGGTACGACCCATTTGTTCACTGGCCTGACACTTCATGACAATATAATCTGCAATGCCTCTGATTCTATCCCTGATATGGCCTTTTTCTTGGAGTAGTCAATTTATCTGTTGGTTACGGGCGTCTGCCACTTGGGAGTCATGGAAGTGATGGTGTCGTAAAAGTTTTATTTCCTTCTCCATTTCGGTTATTAACCCATAGCATTGATCCCACTCCGCCTGAAATTCTTTGTCCTGTCAAGCTACATTATCTTCAAAGGCATTAATTTTTCTCTTCATATTAGCAATGGTTTCCTCATTATTCCTTTTCATTTAATTTACAAACTGGGCTCTTTACTCTGTCTTTTTGGCCCATTGAGCCCGATGTTTTGCCATTTTCCTTTAGGATTTCTCCAATTCTTCTTTGCATTCTATGACTTGCTTCTTTAGCCCTTTATCAACCTCTCATCAGACCAAATTCTCTCTTGGTTTTTCGCATCTATTTTGATTCGTTGGATTTGGGCATTGAGGGCTTCATTCTCTTGGGTCAACTTCTTTCTGTCACTTTTATCGACCGCGACTTGCAAGATATTTTCAAACTGGAGATCCTGAATCTGTTTTTCCAATGCTCATTTTCGGGCCCTATATTCCTTTTCTTTAGCTAACTAGTCCCATTGTACCTGAGCTTCGTCAGTGAAGTGTTGAACATGCAGTCTCTTGGCGGTCCTCTCAGGAATTTGAAATCATTTGCAAAACCAAATCGAGCATTTAGGGTCCACTTCTCCCTTAGCACTATCCTTCACTATGGTTTTAGGCTCAAGGTACCTGGATTTATTCCATATTTGGTGACTCTTTCTTTTTAGGAAGGCAGCATTCGGGCCTAATTTGATGACTTGTTTACTCAAATCATCGTCGCCGTGGACGGTTTGGAATCTTCCTAGCTACCGTAAGACTCGGTAAGGAGCATAGGGTTGGATGCTCCAAATTCCCATTAAAAGTATATAAGGCACTTCTGCTGATGTGTACACAACCTCAGTAGCGGCAAGCCATCCGAAAGCCTATTCAATTTTATCCACAGTCAAGGATCTCAAGGATGACAACCAAGCTTCAATGCTCTCGGGGAACTCAATACCTGTAACCCAGGTCTCAAATTCTTCAATGCAACTCAACCCCGTCAGACCATAGTTCATGTACTCCGCTCGGTGGCAAATGTGCTCTTGGATCCACAGTTATAGCAATATATTGCATCCATGAAAGAATTTCTTACCCTCTCGGCACATGGTTAAAGTTCAATACATTTCCGCCATAATAAAAGGAACCATTGTGCTCATAGGCTTTTTTATGGCAACATCCAACATTCCAACAAGGCCAATGTCTATATGACCGTCTTTTTTTGGACAAACCACAGTCCCAGGAAAGCTACCATGAATGCCAATCCTCGACATGCCTCCCATTTATCTTTGTTTCCGGCATGTGTCAAACCGGTATTGGGCTCCTCAAAACCTTTCGGGTTGCAAAAATGAAGTGTGCAACACCCTTTTGATATATGTTTATCTTGAATATCCCGATGGATGCTCAACAAGTCCAAGAATCTGTGGATGGTTACTGGGCTCGATGCCAATGGATATCTACTCCTGAGGTTCCCGTTGAGACCCGCATATCCCCCAATCTCCTCTGGTGTGGGTGTAAGCTCAAAGTCTGAGAACCGGAATACATTACGGGATGGATCCCAAAATGGTATAAGTTATTCAATAATATCTATTCTTGGTTTGATGTTTAACAATCCGACGAGACCACCCAAAATCTTGACCACAGTTTCTCTGCTAGCTTTTCCCAAATCATTCCACCACATGTGGAGCTGCAAAGGGATATCACTGAGGACTGAGAAGGGTTCGATGTCAGTGGTATTCATCCTGCACATTTATTTAAAGGGGATTTATTGATTTACTTTGACCTAAAAGAGAAAAATGGCTATTTTTCCAAAAATTCATTATTTAGGAAAATAAGGACTTGGTGTTGTAATTACGGCCTTTCAGCACTTCTGAAAGGAAGATTTTAAGGCTGTGCTCGAAACAATTTAATAATGACTCAGGGCGGCTGTTCTCGCAAAAACAGCCTTCCGGCGTCCTTTTGGGAGACATTCAGCTTGTTTTAACAATAACGACATCACCCAATTTGCAAAAGGGAGGTCGGACCCGTGGGGGATTGCCTATGTATCTCACAACTGGTGAGAATCATACCAGTGTAGTTCGGGCAAAATGTTTTGTCAAATCCAATTTGTTAAAAAGTCTCTTATTCTTGTTTTTCTTTTTTCTTTTTTCAAAACTCCGGCAGCGTTTCGGTACGTTTTGAACATTGATTTTCTGAAAAAAGTGGTTATGCTCATTTAGGCCTAATACTGTTGTTTTCTTAATTTTCTCTCCTTATTTGCAAGCTGGTCATCATGCAAATCGAAGCAAATAAATGCACAAGTAGCATGTAAGATGCATCAGGATGGTCTTGTCGATTTAGGTCACCTGTGCTAGACGGACCCAACCCCTGCGTTGAGTCCCCAAAGTCAAATGCACGTGATGCAAACAAACGTTCCTACTAGGGATTCGGCATGAGGTTTAGTTATACATGGGTTAAACCCTAGGTTTATTGCTCTAGACCTGGCTTACCCGAGCGGACAACTCGAGCCGGAGGGGGGGGGGCAGTGTACCAGGGATACAGAAGCTCCGCCGACTTAACAACTTATCCGAACTTCTTTCTAAATGGGATATGACTCTAAACTGAAGAAAAGTCACACGAAGTGCACCCTTCTCCTTGATTTAGAAGGCTTAGAGAGAGGAAAGGTTTTGTAGCAGTTTTATAAATACAATTCAACCAATATAAAAGCGGTAAAACATTTAGCACATATAGCCTGGAACATGTAGAAAAATCAGAAAATCCAAATATAACAGTTATACTAAGATCGATTCTGGGTCCTCTTCTCCCCAACAGAGTCGCTAGAACTGTCACACCTCTTTTTTAAACGGCTATCCCGAAGGATAAACGTACAAAATGGGATTATTTATTTATGTAAAGTCGCCACTCCGTACAGGCTTGGCTTTTGGTGTCCCAAGTCATCGGTTTGCTTTGAATCCCAAATCGAGGAAATTTTCGACTGCCCAAATGGAGTCTGCGAACTAGAAATTATAAGTAAGAAATTCTGTTGACCCGAGGGAAGATGTTAGGCACCCTCGTATCCTGTGGTTATAGCACTGTCACTTAAACTATTATAATTGGCAAAAATACAATTATTTAGTACATGTTCATCCTATAGTGCAATTTTAAATCATGTACTGCTTTTAATTGAATTATTAGGAATGTGAACATCGGTTATAACATGTCTTTGGATCACGTCACATAAAATTCACTCGGATCCGAAAATATTTTTATCCAATATTTTGGGATTTGGATTTGGGTCACATGAAATGCACACCTGTATTTAGGAAAATAAAGTTATTAAAAGACGTGCATAAAGTGACTAACATGTTATTATCTTTGGGGGAGGCCGTGAAATTTTATAAATGGCATGTCCCGATTTTCTATGTATTTTAATATAAGCATTTAAAGAGGTCCATACAATTTATGGGTTTTATTCGGTGCGGTGCTCCTCGTTTTATTATTGAAAGGCCAATCTAAAGTGAACTAGGATATTCTATAGGGTTTGTCTCTAAAAGGACCTAGTTAATTAGCAATTATAGAATTCGGGCTTCATATTCAAGTCCGAATTCAAACAAAAGAATGAAACCTCTTAATTCGAATTCACTACCAAACATGAAAGCCCAAATTTAGATTATGTTATATTAGGAGTTATGGCCTTTAAAACAAATTCGAAACAAAGAATTTTAGCAGAGCTTGGATGAAGATTATCAAATCATGGCATGTTCATGGGCCCAAGTCAAGAATGACTTGGAATTGAGGAACCTAGGATAGGTCCTCATCTTGGACCGGTCTGTGAAACTCAAATAATGAAGGCATATACTCAAATATTATAGTCCAAATTAAATTATGTTAACAAACTCGACTCAATAGATGTATTTAGATCAATCCGTTTCAGCAAACCGTCCATAACATCAAACTTTTTAATGAGCCCATAATCGTCTATAATTGTATTCCAGTTGGATACACAACTTAAATCTCGAATTATTTCATCAAAAAGCAATACCAAACGATTCACGACCTGATTTTACATTTAGGAATATGCAATAATTGCTCACAACTGTTTAAGTGTTGAGCTTAGCAACAAATGAAGATCCAAACTAACTTATATATTCATGCTGTAGCTGATATCAACATTGACACTAACCACCAAATGCAATCATTCTAAGCTAATAAGTGTTAACAGTCCCATAAAACTTAATAATCTAACAGTCCAGTGCTAAAATTAATACAAATCTAAAAAAAACTAAACTATACTAAACAAACAAATATCTGTAGCATCCATCAACAATACGAACGAGCATGCATCATGAAGTAAGCTGGTAAATGTACTTTATTCCATTTCAAGTTCACAGGCTACATCAAGGCAGTCTTAGTGTATGTACCTGAATTAAGGCTAAAATGAAACACCTATGAGTAGGTAAACAGGAAATATAACAACAACTAATCAACCCAGCAGATGCAACAATGAAACCAAACTCGAAACCCAAGAGCAAATAAGGAGTTTTTTTTATCAAGTTGACCAGGATTCCCACAACTTTAAAAAATGATTCAAATGATTCCAACTTAAATCATTTTGCACTTTTGAAAACTGGATAATTTTCGAAGAGTAGTTGATGCTAATCTAATGGTACTTCTGCCTATTTTGGTGTTTTCAAATTTTCATATGTTACCCATAGAATTAGATCTGTTTTTTTTTTATTTTTTGCTCTTGTATTTGTGACTAATTCAGAAGGGATTTTTCTTGAAGGTTTTCTCGTGCCTTTTCAGCCAAGATACCTATGCCTTTATGGGCAAGTAAGCTAGGGCAAAGTTTCAGCTTTTGTTTTACCCTTAGTCCTTTCAATTTTTCCAGTTTAACCAATCAGTCCCTCAATTCTTAACTTGTTAGTCAAGTTATATCAATTAAAACCTGAATTTCCCATTTGAACCCCACTATAGAATGTTCTAGATTCAACTAAAACATCATGTTCTAACTAGGAATACCTACACTACCCCTCATTCAACTAGAATTATCAAATCACCCAAGTTTTAAACAAAATTATTCGATCAAGGGTTAGCCTAATCTGCTATATCCAAACCAAATTGACTAATCATATTAACTCTAATCAAACTAGGGTAATTGGTGAATTAGCAATTAGTACTAATAAAATAATATAAAAATCAGAAAAAAATGGAACCTCTATAGATTACCTAGTGAATCAGATACAAAACCAACCAGAAAAATGAAGCCGACAGAGAAAAATTAAACCAAAATTAAGAACTAAACAAACATAATCAAAATTTTAATGACTTAACACAAACAATGAAAAAATTAAAATCCAAGACCTAAAAAAGACTAGATTAAACTAAATACAGATAAACCAAAAAGAAAAGAAAGCTTACTTGGCTTAACAACAAAAGAATGCGGTGTTGTAAATTTAACCTAGACCTATCTAGATTCTTATTAACTTATAGAAAGGTAGTAGAAATTAAAATTAAAAGAAAAGAAATCAGAAAACTTAGCTTTTATTGAACAACGGTTCTTCATGCATTGTATTGAAAACTCTGAACACCGTAGATCGAAGAATCAAGGGATTCAAGCCAAATTTGAGGTATTTCCTTTTGGGATTTGGGGTGAGGGGTGTAAGGAGATCATGTGGTGTTAATTTTGGCAAAGTTTGGAAGTGGTGGTGTTTTTGTCGGATTTTCAAATCAATATTCGAGACTTTCTACCGAGATTTGAGGGACGAGGCTTGGGGATTTAGAGAGAGGAGGGTGAGAGGATATTGTGGTGTAAACTTGGGACTATTTGGAGACCGGCGCCGCCGTGGACGGCGGAACAGCCTCCGTTTTGATTGAAGATTTGAGACAACGGTTAATATTTGAGGGCTGGGATTTGGGGCATTGGAAAGAGGAGGAGGAGAAGGTTCGAGGGTGTAATTCTGGGGTTGATCGAAGCATCGCCGCCGCTCGCGACGATTTTCGGGCGGCGGCAAATGATAGAGGGACGGCGGAGGGATGGCGGTGTTATATCGGCATGGTAGGGTGTTTTAGGAGATATTTTGGGGGTAGGGGGTCGTCTGTCCAACACTTAAATAGCCAGAACCTTGTTAGTTCTCATCCGTTCGATTAAACAACATCAACGGTCCTGATTGATCTAAGCCATACATCGTCTTTTCAATTTGGGCGTAGTGGACCAGGTTAGGGAAGCTTGGGTCGGGTATAGTTGGGTTCGGACGGGTATTTGCAAGGGTTTGGGGTTTGGGCTGGTGATTGGATTAAAGGGTGGCCCAAAAATGGGGTAATTAATAAGACTTTTAATTCTTTTAATATCTTCTTCTTTGATTTTTTTATTTATGATCTTTTTTTCTAATTTTTGTTAACTGTAAAGTTAAAAATAAAACCCAAATAGACTCTAAAAGTATACTACTCAATTTAAAAATTAACTAATTCGTAGTTTTAATTTTTAAAAACATAAGACAAATTAAAAGTAAAAATGGAAAAGAACCATTTTTAGTATTTCTTTATTTTTTCGATACTAATTAACTAATAAACCTAAGAATAATATAAAAATTTGGTCCTAAAAGCAAATATTCTATCTTTTGTATTTTTTATGAATTATTTTAATTAAAAATGTACAAAAATGCAAAGACGCACAAAAATCATACAATTAATTCCTAAAAATTCAAATAGTAAATGAAAAATCCTAATTTTAATGAATTCTATAGGAATATTTCAAGCGAGGCAAAAATCACATGCTCACAAATACAATGACTAGTCACGACCATGGCAAGGTTCGTACTATCCATTTGAGCATCCTATGCCGCACTTGAGTCTGGCCTTTCAATAGGCCGACATCATATGGGGATCAGACGAGGAAGACACACTAGCAGCCTTAAGGAACCTGTTTTTTTTAGGATGAGGACAAGGACTGTTGTGTAACTGTTGAGTAGGAGGAGGAAGAAGGCCCTTCCATCTGGGTTGTGGAGAAAGGATCATTCCTCGGGGAATTGGACGGCCAGACCATCCTAGGCCCGATGAGTCCCTGGGTAGCATGGCTGAACAACATTGATTTTATTTTCTAAGAAAAACGATTTCACTCTTTGACATTTTGGTCTTAAATAATATTTCCAAAAGTGTTGTTTAAATTATTGAAAATCGCTTTTAAGGTTCAAAGAACCAATATTTTATTATTACCATTTTTTTGTCATATCTTTATCTATGCAGCATTACAATTCCTATCTCGATGAACCAACATTTGTGACATGTAATGAGATGACGAAACAAAAGGATAGTTATTCGGAAAAAGAAGATGTCATACCCGAGGAAATTGTCAGAGTAGTGGAAGACTTTGAGAACAAGCCTAAGTCTAATCTGGACAAAATAGAAATAATCAACTTATAGACTCTAAAACCATCAAGGAAACCTGCATCAACATCCAATTGTCACCATCAGAAAAAGAAGAGTACACCCAGTTCTTGAAAGGGTATAAGGACATCTTTGCATGGTCATACGATGATATGACAAGGTTGAGTACTTCCATTGTGGCTCACAAGTTGTCCACAAACCTAGCGTGTCCACAGTTGCGGTAGAAACTCAGGAAATTCAAGCCTGACACAAGTTTGAAAATCAAGGAGGAGGTTACTAACAAATCAGCACCAAGGTCCTATGGGTGATTGAATACCCAACTTGGCTAGCTAATATCGTGCCAGTTCCAAGAAGGATGGGAAGCTCAGGGTCTGTGTTGATTATCTGGATCTCAAAAGGCCAGCCGAAAGGACGATTTCCCCCTTCCAAATTTTCACATCCTAATCAATAATTATGCCAAGCATGGGCTCTATTCATTTGAAGATTGTTTTGCTGGTTACCATCAAATATGGATGGACGAATAGGATGCTGAGAAAACAACTTTTATTACACCATGGGGAGTACACTATTATAAGATGATGCTATCGGTCTAAAGAATTCTGGGTCCACCTACACGAGGGCTATGACTACCATTTTTCATGACATGATACATAAGGAGATCAAAGTGTATGTGGACGACTTCATCATCAAATCCAAGAAAGCCAGAGGTTATATAGCCGACTTGAGGAAGTTTTTGGACAAACTACAAAAATTGAACCTGAAACTAAACCCCGCCAAATGTGCATTTGGGGTTCCTACCGGAAAGTTACTTGATTTCATTGTCAGCCGCCGATGCACAGAATTGGATCCGTCAAAAGTCAAAGCCATCTAGGAGCTACCGCCACCGAAGAGTAAGAAATATGTAATGAGTTCTCTAGGACGGTTAAACTACATCAACCGGTTCATAGCCTAGTCTATAGTTATATGTGAGCCGATTTTCAAGATGTTGAAAAAACATGTTGCACCTAGTTGGACCAAAGATTGTCAAAAGGCTTTCAACAAGATCAAGGAGTACTTATCAACACCACCAATCTTGATCCTGCCTGGAACAAGTATACCCTTGCTACTATACCTTAGAGTGCTAGATGGAGCCTTTGGCTGCGTTCTGCGGCAGCACGACGAGACAGGGAGAAATGAACAGGCTATCTATTACCTGAGTAAGAAGTTCACTCCATATGAAGCGTGGTACTCTCTATTGGAATCATGCGCTATGACCTGGATAGCTCAAAAGCCGAGGCATTATTTCTTTGCCTACACAACATATCTCATATCGATGATGGATCCCTTTAAATATATCTTTCACAAACCAATGCCCACTAGCAAGCTGGCTAAGTGGCAAATCCCGTTGAACGAATTCGACATTGTTTATGTAACTCAAAAAGCAGTCAAGGGACAGGCACTGACAGATCATCTTGCTCAGAACCCTGTGGAAGGAGAATATGAACCCTTGAATATGTATTTTCCCAATTAAGAGGTGCTATTCATAGGAGAAGATATTGCTAAGTCCTATGATGGTTGAAGAATGTTCTTTGCAGAGCTGCAAATTTTAAGGGAGTCGACATTGGAGCCATCTTGGTATCGGAAACTGGCCAACACTATCCGGTATTTGCTAAACTCAGATTTCCCTGCACCAACAACATGGCAAATTATGAATCCTCCATAATGGGGCTCAACATGGCCATCGACATGAATATTCAGGAGCTTTTGGTAATCGGTGATTCATATTTACTTGTGCACCAGGTACAAGGAGAATGGGCCGCCAAGAATTTCAATCTATTGACATATCTGCACCATGTGCAGGAATTGAGAAAGAGGTTCACGAAAATAGAGTTTTGGCATGTTCCCAAGATTCAGAACAAGTTTGCCAATGCATTGGCCAACTTGTCATCCATGATAAAACATCTCGACAACTTCATCGATCCCATCCTAGTAAGGATCCATATCCAGCTAGATTATTGTGCCCATGCTGAAGAAGATACAGATAGGAAGCCTTGGTTCCACGATATCAAAGAATACTTGGCAAAAGGAAAATATCCGGAGCATACTAGAAACGCACGCTTCGGAGGTTTTCAAACAATTTCTTCCATAACGGAGTAACCTTGTACAGAAGAATCCTGATTTGGGATGGCCAAGGTGTACCAAAGAAAAGGAAGTTTCTAAGTTACTTGAGGATATATAAGTTGGGACTTGCAGTCTGCATATCAATGGTTTTGTCTTGGCAAAGAAGATACTCAGGGCCAGTTATTTCTGAATGACCATGGAGGCATATTGTGTCCAGTATGTCCAAAAATGCTACCAATGTAACGTACATGTCGATATGATCAAAATGCCACCAAATGAGCCCAATGCGACAAGATCACCTTGGCCATTCACCGCCCGTGGAATGGATTCATTGGTCCAATCGAGCCTAGTGCATTAAATGTGCATCGATTCATCATGGTATCCATTAATTACTTCGCCAAATGGGTCGAAGTAGCATCATTCAAGACATCAAATAAGAAGGTCGTAGCAGATTTTGTCCATGATCGAATTGCTAATTTGAAGTTCCAGAATCAATCATCACTAACAATGCCTCCAATCTCAATAGTGATATGATGAAGACCATGTATGAGATTTTCAAAATCAAGCACAAGAATTCCACAGCCTATAGACCTCAGATGAATGGAGTTGTAGAAGATGCTAAAAATATCAAGAAGATACTCAGAAAAGATGGTAGAAAATCACAAACAATGGCACAAAAAACTGCCATTCACTTTATTGGGATATCGTACCACAGTCCGTAAATCAACTAGGTAAACTCACTACTTACTGGTTTATGGTTATGAGGTTGTTATTCCTACTTAAGTGGACATTTGTTCTTTGAGAATCTTACAAGAAGATGAGCTCAACCATGCTGAAAGGATAAGGAGCTGTTATAAGCAGCTAGCCCTCATAGATGGAAAAAGGTTGAATTTAGTGTTTCATGGGCAACTCAATCAGAATAGAATGTCAAGAGCCTTCAACAAAAGAGTCAAGCAAAGACAGTTCACACCTGGGTAGTTGGTGTTGAAGAGGATCTTTCCGCATCAGGATAAAGCTAAAGGGAAATTCTCTCCCAACTGGCAAGTCCCTTACATGGTTCATAGATTATTGACAGGAGGAGCCCTCATACGTGTAGAAATAGACAGAGAAAGTCTAGGCAAAACCAATCAACTTAGATGCAGTCAAATGATACTATGTGTAATTATTTATATTTTTTACAAAATGATGTAAATTGAACTATGCTCGACATGATTCCCATTTAAGAGGGAATACATAGGCAGCCCTGTGAGCTTAGTAACAATTCAGTAAAAATCCTATTTTCCCCACAATTAGAGCTGAGGCAGAATTTTTATGAGGACCCTCAAAATTTCGAAGCACTTTTAGTCGATCGCAGCATATATAGCAGTTAGAAGTATCAAACTAACTGGGGTACAATTTTGAGGAGAACCCTCAAAATTCTATAGCAGGAGAGGTTGCAATGCCTCGTATCATGTCACAGTCACTGGTTCATCTAACCAATTTCTAAAATAATGTATTTTTATTATGTCTTTAAAAACTATGCATGTTTGCTTATAAAATGACTCTGTTGAGCCAACGCTACCCCAAATGATTTGAACACGACATGTGGACTAAATAAAGCAAGCTAAGAAGGCCGACGGAGGCACGAATCAAACTCCCTTTTATAGAACTCACAATTTTTTTTGGGATGCAAGAGCAAAGAATATACATGCCACCCAGTCACAATCTTCATATCAACCGTGATACTGAAATCTATTATCAGCTAAGAAAACTCAGTTATCACCTGCTATTTATTCTATTTTTTCATGGGACTAAGCCTTATCCCAAACCCTACATAAGGCTTAGACCTACCTCCATATCTGCATGAGACTAAACCCTGCCTCTATTTCACATAAGACTAAGCTTTGCCTTCCATTTGCATCAGACTAAGCTCTGTCTCCATTTTGCATGAGGCTAATCCCTGGCTCCATATTTGCACAAAGCTAAGAACTTCCTTCAATTTTGTTGGGAGTAAGCCCTGTCCCAAATCTTGCATGAGACTAAGCTCTATCTCCACCTGCATGAGGCTAAGCCCCGCCTCCATATCTGCATAAGGCTATGCTCTGCCTCCATTTTGATAAGGCTAAGTTGTGCCTTCCATTTGCATGGGACTTAGCCTTGTTCCCAATCTTGTATGAGACTAAGCTTTGTCTCCATCTGCATGAGGCTAAGTCCTGTCTCTATGCATGTGATTTTTTCCCTACATGAGAATAACTCCTAAAAATAGACCATAATAATATTTTTATTAATTATAGGAATTTTTCTTTATTTTTGTTGCATTTAATGTATTTTTAATATTTTCAAATCATGGAAAAACCATAAAAAATGTCACATTTTTATTTTATGCCACCTTAGGTTCAATTTGCATTTTGAAATTAATTATATTGTATTAATTTTGTTTTAAAAAAAGAAAAGAATCATAAAAATGATTAATTTTGCACTTTCCATCGGCTCTTTCTCTCTCTCTCTCTCTCTCTCATCTCTTTTCTCTCTCTCCGACTCTCTGACTCCCTCTTCAATGGTCACTCACACCGGTGACCTAGCCAAACGCCAGCGACCATCGGCTCTAGCAGGTAAGTCACTCTGCTTCTCCCTCTCCCCTCTCTATTGTTCTTCTTCTTTTCCTTTCTCTTTCTTTTCTGTTCTTTCTGCTTGTCACCGGCCAACCCCAGCACCGGCAACAACCCTTCTCTCTCACTCTCTCTCTCTCCCTTTCCCCGAAGCCATGTGTGTGTGTGTGTGTTTGTTTACGGGCGTTTGCAGCAAATCAGGGTCGGGTGACTACGGATTTTCCAGTAGAATTCAGTCGCGCCGACGTAAGTATCCACCTAGTAAGGTTTCAGCAATACGACGGGATACGGCCAATACAGTCAATTTTCTGGTGTGCCCATTTCCTTCCGGCAACATTCCATGAAGTGGGTCTTTTTCTAGCAGCAACTCTTTACATTTCCTGTTGACTTCAAGGTTATATCCTTCTTGAATTCTTTTCTTTTCTGTCGTATTTGTACCTTTAGTTAGATTATTTGCTTTGGCACTTGCTTTACTGTATTCATATTAGCATCTTGAATACAAAAGGAAAAAAAAATATTTTGTTCATATTGAATTTCGGGTTTTGGTTTTAAATTTACCTTTACTGTTTGGTTATTTAAGTTTGTCCCTATTGCTGTCGGGAGGTTTTGAATTCTTGCTTTTCGCCGAAAAATTTTCCGGCAACTCCTGCTCTTTTCTTTCTATTCTCTCCTCTACTTTTTTTGTGGATGTGTGTGGGTGTGTGTTGTTTTCTTGGACATGTGACTATTTTACCGGCGAGGATTTTCGGCAAGCCATAATACTCCCGGAGACTCCCGTTCAGCCTCGCGGCAGGACGCAATAGAACTACACGAAGCTGCATGAAAACTCGGGCGCATCAAAGCATACTTTCAGGTTTTTCACCGGGAGTTGGTACCTCCCGCTCTCTTGTTTACTTTGTGCACCTTGTCACGTATTTTAGCTAGCATTTCGAGTGAGGTCTATCCTGTTGCTATCTAGTTTGCACCTTTTTGCGTATTTCGCTATAGTGCGTGTGTGCGCCACTGTTCCCATAGTCGGTTGGAGGGATAGTGGCCGCGGCGGAGGATGATAGCGTAAGGTCATGTCCTCGGGGGGTGGGGGTGGTGGCGGGAGTGAGTAGGGGAGCAGGGGGTGGTCCTGCGTGTAGGGCTGGAGGTAAGGTTGGGAAGAGGGTAGCGGACGCCCATAGATTAAGGATTAGGTCATGGAACATAGGCACTCTGACGGGTAAGTCCATAGAGTTGGTGAAGTTTCTTCAGAAGAAGAGGGTTAACATAGTGTGTGTCCAGGAGACTAGGTGAAAAGGGTCGAAGGCGAGGAATGTAGATGGGTTTAAGCTGTGGTTTTCTGGGGTCGTGAGAGGTAAGAATAGAGTGGGCATCTTGGTGGATAGGGACCTAAGGGAGTCCGTGGTCGAGGTTAGGCAAGTGAATGATAGGTTAATGTCTATTAAGCTGGTTATTGGGGGTTGCGTCCTCAACGTCATCAGCGCCTACGCGCCGCAAGCGGGCTTAGACGGGGAGGCTAAGAGGCGCTTTTGGGAGGACTTGGATGATCTGGTGAGTAGTATACCCCAATCTGAGAAGTAGTTATTGGAGGGGACTTTAATGGTCATATTGGGGCAGATGCTGGTGGCTATGATGAGGTGCACGATGGCTACGGCTTTTGGGTTAGAAACGGAGGAGGCACTTCGCTGCTTGTTTCGCCAGGGCTTCCGAGCTTCTGATTGCGAACTGGACATTTCAGAAGAGGGAGGAGCATTTGGTCACCTTCAAGAGTTCGGCAGCGAGGACTCAGATTGATTACATCCTCATCAGAAGGAGTGATAGGGGTATGTGCAAGGACTGCAAGGTTATTCCGGGAGAGTCTCTTTCAGCTCTTCCTACACTCCTAGTGATGGATGTCGGTCTCTGGGTGAAGAGGAAGAGGAGGGGCGCTCGGGGACAACCGCGGATTAGATGGGGTGCTTTGACTAAGGAGAAAGCACAGGAGTTGGAAAGGAGGTTAGTTGAGGGCGGTGCTTGGAGAAGTTCTGGGGAAGCGGCCGCTATGTGGACAGTGACGGCAAACTTGGTTAGGGGGGTAGCACAGGACGTGCTCGGGGTAGCCAAGGGATAATCAGGCAGACATCAGGGTGATTGGTGGTGGAACGATGTAGTCAAAGGAAAATTGGAGGTGAAGAAGGCTGCGTTCGCTAGGTTGGCAGGGAGCACAAGCGAGGATGAACGGAGAGCGAACAGGGTGATCTACAAGGTGGCGAGGAAAGATGCAAAGATGGCAGTCACGGAAGCTAAAAACGTGGCGTTCGGTCGCATGTACGAGGAAGTAGGGGAGAGAGGCGGGGATAAGAAGTTATTCCGGTTAGCAAAAGCAAGGGAAAGGAAGGCACGTTATCTTGACCAAGTTAGGTGTATCAAGGGCGAGGATGGTAGAGTTCTGATGGGGGAATCCCAAATCAAACAAAGGTGGCAGGCGTACTTTCGGGACTTACTTAATGAGGAGGGGGATCTCAACATAGAGCTAGGGGAGCTGGGGCATTCAGAGCAACATAGAGACCTTGGGTACTGCAGGCGCATTAGGGTAGAGGAGGTTATGGGGGATTTGCGTAGGATGAGTAAGGGTCGAGCGACCGGTCCTGACAAGATCCCGGTGGAGTTCTAGAAGTGCATGGGTAAGTCAGGAGGGGAGTGGCTCTCCAGGTTGTTCAATGCGATCTTCAGGACCAAAAGGATGCCGGATGAGTGGAGGTGGAGTACAGTGGTGCCCTTGTACAAGAACAAAGGGGACATCCAGTGCTGCAACAACTATAGGGGTATCAAATTAATAAGTCACACGATGAAGGTTGGGAGAGGGTGATTGAGGCGCGGGTGAGGGAGGTGACATCTATATCTGGGAACCAGTCGGTTCCATGCCGGGCCGCTCCACTACAGAGGCAATCCATCTTGTCAGGCGGCTGGCGGAGCAATTCAGGGATAAGAAGAAGGACCTTCACATGGTGCTTATCGACTTGGAGAAGGCGTATGACAAGGTCCCAAGGGAGGTGTTATGGAGGTGCTTGGAGGCGAAGAGCGTGCCGGAAGCCTAAATCAGAGTAATCAAGGACATGTACGATGGAGCTAAGACTAGGGTTAGGACGGTGGGTGGCAAATCAGACCATTTTCTAGTGGTTATGGGGCTCCATCAAGGATCGGCGCTGAGCCCCCTCTTGTTTGCCTTAGTGGTAGATGCTCTAACCCGACATATTCAAGGGGATGTGCCTTGGTGTATGCTATTTGCTGATGACATAGTATTGATAGATGAGACGAGGGTCGGTGTTATTGAAAGGTTAGATGTATGGAGACAGACTCTCGAGTCTAAAGGTTTCAAAATAAGCAGATCTAAGACAGAGTACCTGGAGTGCAAGTTTAGCGCCCAGCCGAGAGAAGTAGGCAGGGACGTGATGATTGGTTCTCAGGCCATCGCCAAGAGGGACAGTGTCCGATATCTTGGGTCTGTGATTCAGGGGGACGGAGGGATTGACGGGGACGTCACTCACCGTATCGGAGCGGGGTGGTCTAAGTGGAGGCTTGCATCAGGAGTCATGTGTGACAAGAAAGTTACACACAAACTCAAGGGGAAATTCTATAGAGCCGTGGTTAGACCTGCGATGTTGTATGGGGCGGAGTGCTAGCCCGTGAAGAACTCTCATGTCCAGAGAATGAAGGTTCCGGAGATGAGGATGCTTAGGTGGATGTGCGGACACACCAGGCTAGATAAGATTAATAATGAAGTTATTTGAGAGAAGGTGGGGGTGGCCCCGGTGGATGAGAAGATGCGAGAAGCGAGGCTGAGGTGGTTCGGGCATGTGCGGAGGAGAAGTCTCGATGCCCCGGTAAGGAGCTGCGAGCGGCTGGAGACTGTTGGCGGTCGGCGAGGCAGCGGGAGGCCTAAGAAGTATTGGGGAGAGGTGATTAGGCAGGACATGACTAGATGCAGGTTTCCGAGGACATGACCCTTGATAGGAAAGTCTGGAGGTCTGGAATCAGGGTTGTAGGATAGGGGCCCCTAGAGTTTTTCGAAAGCCTCATCCGGGGTTGGGTGTGGGTCAGCAGGGTTACCGATAGATGATTTGTGTTTTAGCGTATGTCCCCCCTATGGCTGTTAGTTATGGTAGTTGCTGTAGGATAGTATTGCATGCGATTGTATTTATGTTTCGTATGTTTAGATAATTATTTTACGCTATTTCCGCTATTTCTGCTAGAGTTACTAATGCTCTATTGTTTTTGTTTTTGTCTTTGTTTAGTTTTACTGCTGTTTTTCCTTTTATCCTATGAGCCGGGGGTCGATTGAAAATAGCCTCTCTGCCCTTTCGGGTAGGGATAAGGCTTGTCTACATATTAACCTCCCCAGACCCCACCTGGTGGGAGTATACTGGGTAGTTGTTGTTGTTGTTGTTGTTGAATTTCGAGAGTTTTCTGTTTAATTTGGTTTTAATTAGTTGAAATAAGTATTAGTTGTAGTAATTAGTTTAATTTTAAATAATTTTACTAGGAATTAATTTAGGTGTTTTTTTAGTTTAATTTAAAAAAAATTAGAAAATATGAAAACAAAAGAGAGGAATCATATTTTTGGGCCAAATCTTATTAAAATTCAAGCCCAATACAATTTCTCTTGTAAACCCAACCCAAATTAGCCCCTACCCAGCCCCAAACCGGGTCGACCTGACCCAACCCAATACCCAAATCCATTTCATAACCTAAAAGACATAATATGAACAAAAACACAGAATACACGATAGAGGCATGGAAATTGAAGAAGGGCTGCCCAACCTTGCTTCTTTTGAAAAAACACACGCCTATACACACATACACGATAAAATAGAGAAATATACACACAATAGATACAGAAGACGCCTGGAAAGTTTTGGGCGCAGCTTCTCAGCAGGAGACCTCTTCCATTTTCTTCTTCAACTCCTCCTCTCACCGCTCAGTGGCGAACCCACCGGAAAATACACAGAGCTAAAAATTTCAAGTTTTGGTAATCAAGCACCCACCTGTAGAAAAAGGGAATATTTTTTTCAAATTTAAAGTTTTTGACAATCAGGCTACCGCCTATAGAACTACGGAATATTTCTCAAAATTTTAAGTTTTGGTAATTACGCGCCCACCTGTAGAACAAGGGAATATTTTTCAAGTGTCAAGTTTTGATAATCAGGCACACACCTGGAGAACAAGGAAATATTTTTCAAAATTTAAATTTTTGATAATCAGGCGCTCATCTGGAGAACAAGGGAATATGTCTTAAAATTTCAAGTTTTGATAATCAGGTGCCCACCTGTAGAACAAGGGAATATTCTTTCAAATTTCATGTTTTTGGTAATCAGGAGCCCACATGTATAACAATGGAATATGTCTCAAAATTTCAAGTTTTGATAATCAGGTGCCCACCTGTAGAACAAGGGGATATTTTTTTAAAATTTCAAGTTATTGACAATCAGGCGCCCGCCTATAGAACAATGGCATATTTTTCAAAATTCAATTTTTTGTAATCAGGCGCCCACCTGTAGAACAAGGAAATATTTTTTCAAAATTCAAGTCTTGATAATCAGGAGGCCACTTGGAGAACAAGGGAATATTTTTTAAAATTTAAAGTTTTGATAATCAGGGGTCCACCTAGAGAACAAGGGAATAATTCTCAAAATTTCAAGTTTTGGTAATCAGCTGCCCACCCGTAGAACAAGGGAATATTTTTTCAAATTTCAAGTTTTTGGTAATCAGGCGCTCACCTGTAAAGAAAGCGAATATTTTTTCAAATTTCAAGTTTTTGACAATCAGGCGCCTACCTGTAGAACAAGGGAATATTTTTCAAAATTCATGTTTTTGTAGTCTGGATCACCTATACAACAAGGGAATGGTTTTCAAAATCTTAAAGTTTTGGCAATGGGGCGCCCATCTGTAGAACAAGGGAATATTTTTCAAATTTTCAAGTTTTGGTAATCAGACGTCCACCTGTAGAACAACGAAATATTTTTCAATATCATAGTTTTGTAATCAGGCGCCCACCTATAGAACGAAGGGAATACTTTTCAAGTGTCAAGTTTTGATAATTAGAGAGCAACAGAGCACAATATGAGTACTGCAATAAGGCATCCACCTGGAGATAAGGAAAACATCTCTGATTACAATTCAAGTCAGCAACAAAATAAGCTCGTGGCGAGAATGCGAGTCAATAGTCCGAGGTAATAAACAAAAGTTAGTCACACTAAAGAAAAAAGAAGAAGAAAAAAATGGAAGGAAAGCAAGAAGTTAATTCAAATAAAAGCAGATGAAAGATGTGAATTTCTCAAGGCATGGTTGAGGTCGCAAACAATACATGTCCGGTCCTAATTAAGAAAAGCTGAAGAAAAACTAGCTAGTGCTTGCACATAACAAGCGTCAACGCTGAAATCCAAAGCCGGAATGAAGAACCACTCAAGACTCAAGATTAAGCTTCAGAAGAATTATAGATAGGAATCTTGTAAATCGTAGTTGATAGGTTTATCTAGTCTTTCTCATTCTTTTAATTTTTATGTAATAACAGGACCGCATATCAGAACCTCGGCGGAACGACACCTCAACTATATCTTTGTCTCGGCATACTCCTTCATCTCGCTCACTGTCAAACTACACTGACCTGAATCCTTTATAGCCAATAATATGTAGGCAACCTCAGAAGAAAGGTGCGGTCAAAGCTTTTCAAAATGCTTCCCACGGCGTATTCAAGCGGTCAAAAATCGCTTGTATCTGCTCACTTTATCTTTTCACGAAAACCCTTCGGGTTTCCGAGCAAAGAGGGGCAACTGTGAGCACATAATTTTTTCCCTACATGAGAATAACTCCTAAAAATAGGCAAAAATAATTTTTTTATTGATTCAAGGAATTTTTCTTTATTTTAGTTGCATTTCATGCATTTTTAATATTTTCAAATCATGGAAAAACCATAAAAGATGTAACATCTTAATTTTATGCCACCTTAGGTTAAATTTGCATTTAAGAATTAATTAAATTGAATTAATTGTGTTTTTAAAAAAAAGAATCATAAAAATGGTTAATTTTACACGTTTAATTTTAGTTTTTGAATTTCGGTAGTTTTTTGTTTAATTTGGTTTTAATTAGTTGCAAGATGTATTAGTTGTAGTAATTAGTTTAATTTGAAATAATTTGACTAGGAATTAATTTAGGTGTTATTTTTAGTATTAATTTGAAAGAAATTTAAAAATATGAAAACAAAAGAGAGGAATCATAATTTTGGGCCAAATCTTATTAAAATTAGAGCCTAATACAATTTCTCTTTTAAACCCAACCCATATTAGCCCCTACCCAACCCCAAACCGGGTCGACCCGACCCAACTCAATACCCAAATCTATTTGCTAACCTAAAAAACCTAATACACACAAAAATACAGAATGCACGATAGAGGCCTTGAAATTGAAGAAGGGCCGCGCAACCTTTCTTCTTCTGGAAAAAAACACATGCCTATACACACATACACGATACATTAGAGAAATATACACACAATAGATACAGAATACGCCTGGAAAATTTTGGGCGCAGCATCTCAATAAGTGACCCTCTTCCATTTTCTTCTTCAACTCCTCCTCTCACCACTCAGTGGCGAACTCACCAAAAAATACATAGAGCTCCATCTCTACTGCACCTACATCGTCGATTACAGCTATAACAGCCAAGAAACTCGCTTGAATCCTCGGTGACAGTTCCAAATCATCAGATCCAAATTCAATCTGTTCCGTTACCACCTCTGTGCCGTCCCATTGAAGGTACGAGTCGAGTTCTCAGCTGTTGCTTGAGGTTCCATTGTGTCCTTTCCGGTTAGTTTTTTCGTCACTGCTGAATGTCTGGTTCGTTGCTGGAATTTGCACATCCAAATTTATTTATACCTCTTTCCAGCCATTTCAACGTCAATTGAAAGTTCATTTTAACGTTCCTTCTTGATTTATTTACTCCCTCGTGTTAGTGTTGGCTGAACATCATGATAATTATAGCTTAATTAGTTGTTTGATGGTTGGTTGTTATTAGAGGAAAGTATTGGTTATTGAGATTAACCAACGGAACTAGGTACGACTTTGTGACTGTTGTTCGCAATGTGTTTGTTTGTCATATTCATGAATATTTATGCCTGGTTTGGTTGAGTTTGCATGTGAATTGAGTTCCAAAATCTTTCGTTCTACAATTTGATTCAAATCAGTAGACTCTTGACAGGTAGTCTAAAAGGGATTGTGTTGGGATGTTACCTCAGAGTTTTGTTTTACACTCGACCAAGCTTTAACTATTTGTTCCCATTGCCTCCATCTTTGTATAAAGTAGGAAACTCAACATTTATATCATAGCTGCCTCCGTTTAACTTGCTAAAATTCAGATTCTGTTATCTATTTCGATTCTAATGGCTTTAAGCTTTTGTGTGGATCAACGCCCGTTCGTTATCTTGAGTAAGCATGTGATATCTATGTTAGAATGCTAAATGGTTGTTATGTTGACATTTCTGAAGTATTCTGCCCCACTTTGCAGTTCTTATTGGAGTTTGAGCTTAAGTCTTTAGTCGGTATATTATTGTGAAGTGATAATTCAAGTATATGAAGTTTGAAATTGTTGGTTTACTAAGTTCTTTTTGAAAAAAAACACAACATCTTGTGCTTTGTTTCATCTACCGATGAAAAGATCATCCATGCTAAGGTTAACAGAATTCTTGTTTTCGATTTATTTTGAGCTCGTCTAGTAGGCATAGTTGAACCTGAACTTAGTAATTGAAAATTGGAATACTAAGTCCTTGACATCTCCTTTTTGTTCTATATGTCAGTTCACTGGTGCTAGTTGAAAAGGCCAGAGAACCATCTTGGCTTTTCAACATAGTATATGAGATACAGTAGGGCCAATCCAAATACAAAGCCACAACCATTCCCAATTAAGATAGATTTCTATGCCATTTCATTAAGAAAACTTAGCTCATCTTCTTCTTGTTCAACCGATTATAATGGTACTGATGCACTCTTATGATGCCCACGTTCAGATTCAACATAAATGGTTCGAGTTATGGAATTGAATTGCCATGTTTCCATGATTTGATTGTCTAAACCTAAACATGTCATATTGCACCTTCTAGCAAGATATTGCTTTCTTTGATATCACGGCCAGTACAAGGCTAGTCTTTCCGTAATGGTTTGGTGAGTTGATTGATGCACTTGGAAACAATTTGAATTTATTGTTTCTTAATAGTAATGAGCATAGTTGTATATCACATGGATTGTTTTGAGTAAAATTACAGCATATCTGGTGAATTCTGCATCTTTAGTAGATAGATATGTGTTTAAAGGGTCAGTCATCCCTTTCTAGGTTGTTAGTTAAAATGAAGTTATGTGCTGGTTTGGAAGTATTCCTATTACAACCATGGGTACGGTTCCCGTGACATGATTGTAATACTTTGTTTATTGAATAAGTAGGAGTGTTAAAGTTTTCCTTAGCTAAACAGAACTCTTTTCTTTAGAACTTGAGGTGCGCCATTTAGCAAACTTTCATGGCCCTCGCAAACTTGCAAACACATATTCATTTTAGGCGCGCTAGCTAAATAATTCACTTTCCTAAATACGGGTGCACATTTATGTGACCAAATCCAAATCTCAAGGAAGTTGGAATGGGTCAAAATCCACGGGTGCATTTATGTGATGTGGTTCGAGGCATGTTTTAACGATGTTGCAATTCTCTTTAAAATAATAATAAAAGCGGTTTAGAGTTAAAAAGAACATAAGTTAAAACATGTTCTAAAATCATATAATATAAGCCAAATATAACATTTGAGCGACCGTGCTAGAACCACGGAACTCGTGAATGCCTAACACCTTCTCCCGGGTTAACATAATTCCATACTCGGATTTTTGATTCCCGGACTATTAAACAGAGTCATTCTTTCCTCGATTCGGGATTCTAACTGGTGACTTGGGACACCATAAATATCCCAAGTGATGACTCTGAAATTATATTAACTAATTGAATCCCGTTTCAATTGTCCTTTAATTGGAAAAACTCCCTTATCTACGCCTTTCGCCGGGTTGTGGTAGTCAAAAGGAGGTGTGACAGCTCAGGCGACTCTGCTGGGGAAGCTACCTAGAATCTCTGGTTTAGGATTAAAGAATTCAAGCTTAGAATATTCATTGTATTTGGCTTTTTTTATTATTTGATTTTTACATGCTGGCTTAATGTGCAAAATGCTGATTTTACTGCTTTCACATTATCTGAATTGTACATATAAAACTGTTATGAAATCCTTCTCTTCTTGTCTTCAGGGATGTACTCGCTGGTTGAGACTCCTTATTCTGTTAGTGTCATACCTTAATATAAGAAAGAGGCTCGGACAAGTTACAACGCCGGGTACCCGGTACGTAGCCCCCTCCTCGACTCGAGTTGTCCGCTCGGGTACACAGTCTAGAACAAATAACTAGGCTTAAACTTAGAATAACAAAACCTCATGCCGGATCCCTAGTAGAAACGCTAATCTGCATCATGCACTTGACTTATGGGACTCAACACAGGGGTTGGGTCCGTCTAGGACAGGTGTACTCAAAATAATAGACCATCTTGATGCATCCTATGTGCTACATGTTGCATTCATTCAAGGGAAGAAAGGTCATTTGGCAGACCAATGATAGTTGAGGGTAAATGAAAAAAAGAAGAAGAGAAAAACAATTAAAAAAAGAAAAGAAAAAGAGAGGGTGAAGTGTGGAAATAAAGCAAGTAGGGACTAATTATGTTTTGTTATATTTTTATTAATAAGAAGAGACAACGGATATATGAATTTCTTGAAAATCTAAATCAAAGAAAACATCCAAAAAGAGGTTACATTTTTCGAAAAAAACAAGAGACAAAAGAAAATGTTTTCTTTAAAAATTAGCTGTTTTTTTTATTCTTGCCCGTATCTAATGCGCCCCGAACTACGCAAATCTGATTCTCGTCTTTTGGGGTGTGATACGTAGGCAACCCACATAGGTTACGGTTTTCCACAGATTCTTGGTTTTGCGGGTTCATAGCCAGATTTTGCACTTCTAGCTACTTTTAGCCACATAGGTTAGTTTTAGAATTCAGAAGTTGCTTGTCGGAAATTGTGTGAATTGAGTTGTGTCAATGGACTCTACTATTGAAATTCTTAGAGTTCAAATTGGAATTCTCTTGTCAAACTTCTTTTATGCTGGTGAAAGTTCTGTTGAGATCAGTCTTTGTTTGTTAGAGCATTGTTTTGTGATTTTAATTCAATCTATGAGTTGTTCGTGGGCTAATGTTTGAAAGAAAAACCTGCATTGAACACCAATTATCTTTGTGCTAAGACTGTAGAGTTCTGAAGCTTGTCTTGTTGAAGTTTTCCACTTTGTGAAGTTTTTGGAGTAAATTGATAGCTGAAATTCTCCTAATTTGAACTTGTTGCCACTGGTTTTAAATAGTTCTTGTTATTGTTGAGTTTAATAGAGGGGATTCAGTTGGACTAAAGTTTGAGCATGCTTGAATTGTGATTTGGTTGAATATACAGTAAGCTTACTCTACTGAAATTTTGTGTCCGTTGGGATTTGTGCGCGAGTTTAGCAGTGATAGTTTGAAATATGATTTATACTTCTAAAAGTTCTGTTTATTGAATTAAGTTCTTTGGTTACATAAACTATTGTCCAGTTGGTTAAGTTGCAGGTTTGTTGGAAAATGATTTACTGCTTGTTTTCTATTGCTGTAAAGGATTTCATACTTGCTGTTCAAAACCCTGCATTGTTCATTTTTCGCTCAACAATGAAAATTTCCACATTTCTTTAATTGATTGTTGTTACTATAGTTTTTCTTAACAGTTGAGGGAATTTTGCAAAAGATTTAGCTTCAGTTAACTCAACTGCGTTGCTTCAGTTTATATGCCAACAATACACTATTAAAATTCAAGTTTTGAGCTATTTGTTTATGAAATGTATATCCCGCACTATTTATTTGTACTTTGTGGTTATTCTGACTCAATATTGCTGTGATTCTAATGCTTTGTTTCTACAGTTGAGGTCGTCATTCAGGGCTGAAAATTTCTGTTCCTACTGCTGCTGAATTTAGTGCTCAAGGTGTTGCTGAAGGTTTGAGTTTTGAGGAGTAATTGAATAGAGAACCTACCAGCTTGTTTAAATCTTAGAATTTTGAATTTAAATGAGATTTGTTGATGTAATACAAGTTTCCTAAGCATTATTTGTATTTTTCTACAATATTTTGTAAACCTGAAACTGGGTTGGACATTTGAACTTGTTTGAAAAATTTGGAACTCAAATAAGAGGTTTATGACTTTTATTGAAGTTTGTTGAAACAACCTTGAAATTTGCACTTTTTGCATCTGTTGTGTAGTTAGTACAAGCTGATTTTTCTGCGCAGTTGAGTTCATTTGATTTTCAAATATTTTGGTGATTCAGTTAACATGGAATTAAAAGCTGAAAAGTATTGCTTAAAGTTACTTTGTTTGTTGCTGCTAGTTTAGTTTGGTGTTAGTTGGTCCAGCAGGCTATAAATGTGAATTTGTAGAGTTATCTGTAGCACAATTTTTTGCTTGGTTCTAAATTTTAATTACATTTTGAGTTTGATCCTGCACAGTTACTGAGTTTCAATTAGCAGTCAAGTTAAAATCATGTTATTTGGATTTTCACTCACCTTTTAGCATGTAAATATATTTATTAAGTTTAATCTCGATATTTTTGTCTTTGTTTCACTTTGTAGTTGGTTTATTTAACAAAATCCAAAAAACAAGAAAACAAAACTACAAAAAGAGTTACATTTTTCTGGAGTATTAATTTTATTTTCATGTATAAAGAAAGTAGAGTTTCCAAAATATAGTTTTACCTAGTATAGTGATTTTCGTTAGTTGTAGGCTTTAGAAAATACTTAGTAATAGAAGTAGTAGTTTTTTTAGATATAGTTACTATATTTTTCTGTCCGATTTTTGCTATTATAGTTTAGTAGTATTTAATCTTTAGTTTTGTTACTTTAGATTGTCCTTAAAACAAATTATAAAATGATGAAAAAGAAGAAGAGAAAACAGGAAGTAAAGAATGAAAAGAAAAGATTTGTTTTTTTTTGGATTACTACTTTTTGGGTAATTTGTTGAGGTTTGCAATATTTATAAAATTTTCTTGAAGTGCATTGAGGCTGCAACTTTGTCAGTTATTGTGAGGATGTCCAGAATTGCAGAATTTACTAGTTATTGCATATGTGACCAACTTTTGTAAATATTTTTGCCGTCAGCTAGCAGCTTATATTTAAAAGTGTCAAGAGTTAGATAAGGTTGGATTTGTATCTTTGCTGCTTAGTATCATATGGTTTTGGTGGTATTGAAATGGTTTCAAGTTGATTTTCAAGAATTATTTTTTATTTTCTTAGAGCTTTCATGGTTTGAGTTATATAAAAATTAACAAAAAATGAATTAGTTTATTTTCTCTATTCTCGATCTTACCGAACTACGTAAAGATCTAATTCACGCGGGGTAATGATACGTAGGCTACCTACATAGGGTTCGATCAAATCATTTTGTTTTATAGAAAAGAAGAAAAAGAAAGAGGAAAGGAAAAAAAAAAGAAAAAATGGGTGTAATTATGGGACATGAAGATTAGAGGAAAGAAAAGAGTGATAAATAGAAAAAGAGGAAGGAAAATGATCAAGCAAGCGCCAGAAAAGAAAAGAAAGAGAAAGGTTGAAATGAACAAATTGTAATGATGTCATATGACCTTCTTACCCTCGAAGTCGTGTTAGAACCGGTAACTGTGACTAGGTGCATGCATGCAAATTGATATTTTAGCTGTTTTATGCCCTAACGCTAACATGATGGCTTCATTTTTTTGTACTCAAAGCAGAAGGGTGGTTGGTTTTTGGTTTTTAAAGTAGTAACTCTCCTCTATAACACAAAGTCAAAGGCAATGGGGGACAACGATAGAACTGAGTTGGCCGATATCAGTGCCCGAAAGTAGTTGGTTGACCAAGACAGTGGGTTAATAAAAGAGGTAAAATTGTTGAGACAACACATGGCAAAAATGTATCAGGCTTGGATTACTGGAAATCTCCACCCCCGCCTCCACCCAGATGCTTAGATGCTACCTTCTCCAAACTCCGATCATGGTTTTTAACGATCCTCCGTACTCTCCAGATGCACCCGCATACTACAGTTTTCCCAACCACCCCAGTAGATCCATCATTTTCCCTCTAACAATCCCAAACAATGAATATAT
This sequence comes from Nicotiana benthamiana, assembly GCA_034376525.1. Taxonomy (NCBI): domain Eukaryota; kingdom Viridiplantae; phylum Streptophyta; class Magnoliopsida; order Solanales; family Solanaceae; genus Nicotiana; species Nicotiana benthamiana. Next base: position 55,423,088 of record CM067339.1, on the reverse strand, counting down.
ACTTAGAGCTCATGATATCCAATGCTACCCCGCAAAGGCGGCCCACAAGGTTTATGACTCGTACAAGCAGAGCCTGCAGGATGAGCCTCATGTTGAGAATGAAAAGTTCATAGGGAAAGAAGGGCGGAATGGAATACCCCAGAGACTTGAAGGCATATGACAATCCTTGAAGAACAAGAAAGGAATGTGAGACCAGGGTAATATAGCTTGCGAAGAACTATTTGCATCCCCTATCGCCTACCCGCAGGGTCCAAAGTGCCAAAATTTATCTTGTACGATGGGTATGGAGATCATGTAGCCCACCAGAGGGTTTCTTGCAGTGAAATGAGAGGCGTTGGAGTGAAAGATTACATGTTGATAGCATATTTCAGCAAGAGCCTAACTGGGGCAGCTTTGGACTGGTATGCTCGTCAAGATATCGGGTAAATGGCCTACATTGGGTGACATGGCTTAAGATTTTGTTCGACACTTTCAATGCAAATCCAGTGTTACCCCAGACCGTGTTTCCATATCTAAAATAAAAAAGAAGCCGCAAGAAAGCTTTAGGGAGATTAGGCTCAGATGTAGGGCACAAGCTGCTCGAGTCAGTACCTCGATTGGTGAAAAGGAAATGGTTGAGATTTTCCTACAACCCAGCAGCCCACCTACTTCAGTTATTTGATCCCGGATTTGGGAAAACCTTTCAATGATGTGTTAAAATTGGGGGATCAAGTATAAGAGGGAATCAAGTCAGGTAAAATCATGGGTGGTTCGAAATACATTCAGAACATCCAAGTAATCTTCGGCGGAAGAAAGAGAAATGGAAAAGATGATCAACATTTTCAGCCTCGACATCGTCCTCGTGGATACCCTTGCGTACCAGATTATCCTCCCCAACGTTGTTTCTCTCCACATAACTCAAAAAATCGTACATCACTTTCCCCATACTCAACTCCACAGAATGCTTATCCACCCCCACGAGCATATCGAAAACCTCCTGCATCAGGTTTCCAGCCAAGCCAAGCATGTAAGAATGAGAGGCTACTGAAAAGAGAAAAGGCTTTCACCCCTATTGGAGTATCATATGCCAGTTTGTTCCAAAGGTTGAAGCAGTTGGACATGTTGAAGCCAATTCAGATAAAAATGGCAAACCCTCTGTCAAAGAAGTTTGATGTTTCTCAAAGGTGCGCATGTTGCTCAGATGCTCCGGGGCATGACACAGAGAAGTGTTGGAGTCTAAAGAAAGCAATTCAGACGCTTATTGATGTTGGTGACATTGACGTGCAAAATCTCAATGTAGCGGAAACTAGCCAAAGTCCATCGCCTGTGCATAATGAGATGCACATGTTGGAATGTGAGAATTCTTCGAGGAGCCTCGAAGGCACGAGTGCTGCTAAGCTTTCAGCACTATCAGAGGTTGATCTTTAGAATGAGCCGGCGAAAGGGACCCATAAGCAATCCATTAAGAACAATATGACGAAGGTTTCTGAAGTGCCTAGTGTTATTGATGTGGAATCCAATGGCTAATATGTTGTGATGGGTAATTGGGAAGACGCTCCATTTCTTGGAACCAGAGAGGAGTTTTGGTGGTTTATTTTGTTGCCATTTCTGTTGTCAGGGTTATTTTCAGGGTTGTAATCCGGATACTGTCTTATGATTCAAACCCCTCTATCCTTTCATTTTTCCTAGTTTTGTTTAGTGTCGTTTAGGTTCGTTCCAGGGTTTTAACCCCAGTCTTTTACTTGTTTTGTTGTCCAAGCTCTTTCACCATCTGTTTAATGCAATTTTCTACTTTTCATTATTTCTAGTCATTTGGTTTAGTTTTCTGTTCTTTTTGCAATTATTCTCCCTGTTGGATTTAATGACATAACATGCATGCATAACCCCAGGCCTGGTCTTAAAAGATTACTCGTATGGCAATAGAGACACTTGAGGGAAATAAGAACAGATTTGGACCCATTAAGATCTTTTGAAGCTCGAATCACGTGAAACACTAGCAGATAGAATATGAAGAAATCCTAAAAGCAAGTTTACCAAACTGGCAGGGACCATTTGTTGTAGCTGGAGTGTTGTCCAATTGTGCATTACATTTGACAATAAGAGAAAAAACAATATGTGGAAATGACTATCAGTTTTGATGCAGTCAAGAGATGCTATGTATCATTCCTTTGTCTGATTGTTCTTGCTTGTGTTCGCTATTTGGAAGATTGAAATGACGAAGGCATTCTGTTCTGCTACCTAAACACTTTATCCTTTGCTAACCCTTTTTGGGATTTAATTATTTTCTTTCAACCCCTCTTCGGAATCAGTAACGAAAATCAGAAACGCAAGTGTGAGAAGGTAGTAAAAGGAAAGGATAGAATGAAAAGAATGGAAAAAGAAAAATAACAACAAAAAGGAAAAACAAGAAAAGAAAAGAGAAAACGAAAAAGAAAGAAAGAAAAAGAAAACAAAAACAGAAAAAAGGGAGAAGAAAAACAAAAACAAAACCAAGGAATCTTATGAATTACGTTTGACCTGATTCCTTTTAAGGATACGTAGGCAGCCTCACGGTTTGGTCTCATCAAAATAAAAATCCAAAAGTCTACAAGCAAGAAACTGGGGCTGTGGTTGTTGTAAGAATTTAATTCCGAAAGTTGTAATTGTGAACCCATTTAAATTATGTTAAGCCTTGATACCCTTTTTTTCTAACCCTATCCAAAACCCCACGTTACGGTCCAAAGGAAGACCTTCTGATCGGTCTTCAAGAGATGCCAACTTGAGTAAGTAGAGGTGATTCATGTTAGGGGAAACACTCCGGTCTAAGCAAGTGATAATAAAATGAGAGAGTCTTATTGGTGAAAACCCTCACGGGCACCGTAAGGCGACGAGACCTAAAATAAATGGAAAAAGGAGAGAGTCTTATAGGTAAAAACCCTCACGGGAACCTTGAGGGGACAGTAAGTTGAGAGAAAGAACAAAGTAAGAGAGGCTTGATGGTGAAAACCCTTTGGACGCTACAAGTCAAATAAGGATTGAGAATAAGATTGGATAATTGGAGTATCGAAGCCCAACTTCATGGTCTGGGGGGTGCAACAAGGGTAGAACATCAGATTTGCTTAACAGAATGGGCCGCAGGTGCATGTCATGGTCATTAGAGTTGGTACTCGCATTTTATAGTCTTAGATTGTTTTTGTTAGGAATCATGTCCTTTCCTTGTCCTCTACTATGTTTCTTTTGTCTTGTTTATTCCCTCCTTTTGAGTCGGTCGGGTCAAAACAAGTGAGAAATGACTTCAAAATCTGCCACCAGCTTTCCAATTGCACAAAAGGGGACCTGTTTGTCACATCAAAGAAGCATAAGCCAGGAAGGAACAGTAGGCACACCGAGCTGGTAACAATCGACATGATTTGGATTTGTTTGAAATACAAAGGCTCGGTATATATAAAATCATGGACAATGAAACATAATGAGGGCTAGGGTGAAAGGATCAAAAGTGTTCCAAGAATAAATCAAAGTTATCATGGCTAGCGATGGAGCAGCAAACCTCACGGTCAGATCCAATGATTTGGGTCAGAGAAGAACATCACATACTATGTGGTTGGTAAATATGCTTTGGGGATCAGGTGAAACACAAGGGTTTGACAGATGTCGGTTCAGGAACAATGCAATATACATAAGGTATTGGGTTCGAATGAGAAGAGATATTTTCTAGTTTAAGGTTTACAAAGGAGGCAGTTAGTCACGGGGCAAACATGGTCTTCAAATGAAAATCAATCATCATGACAAGTGAAGGAGCAACAGACCTCAAGGCCAAAGTCAGTGGTTTAAGTCAATAAAAACAGCATACACACGAAGAGGGGGGGCAATGGATGTTCTTTGGGAGTCACGTGAAACACAAAGGATGGGAAGATGTCATTTCATAAGCAATGCAACAAATAGAGAATATGGGGTATAAATAGAGAAGGGGTATTTTCTGCGATAAGGGTGACAGAGAAATTGGTTAGACAATAAGCAAGAAATGTCTTTCAAGGTGAAATCAAAGTTATCGTAGAAAGTGAAGGAGCACAACACAAAGATGGGAAAGGCCACAAATGTTAGCCAAGCATAGTAGACTGACTCATCAATCTTAGGAAAAATGTGAGAATTCAAGCAAAGGGTCAGAAATGCAACACCAATATGAGAAACAAAACAAAGCCACGAGGATCAGAGGATCAGCCAAGCATAACACCCTAACTCAATAATCGTTCGAGATGGGTATGAGGCTTTTAGAAAAGGAGGCAAGAGCGCACCACAAAGGCGGAAAGGGCCCTGAGAGTGGACCCAGCATGACATCAACCCATCAATCAGAGAAAAAGAGGGATAAAAATTATGGAAAAGGGTCTGAAGTGCAAAGAAAGGTGAAGATCAAATTAAAGACACAAAGGGCAAGGGTTAATCAAATGTCAGGGAAAGATCGGGTGATTTCAAAAAAAGGGGGTGCCCGGATCGGGATTTGATTAAATTTTCAAAATTTAAGTTTTATAATCAGGCGCCCACCTGTAGAACAAGGGAATATTTTTCAAAAATTTTATGTTTTTGGAATCAGGCGCCCACATGTAGAACAAAGGAATATTTTTAAAAATTTCATGTTTTTGTAATCAGGCACCCACCTGTAAAACAAGGGAATACTTTTCAAAGTTTGAGTTTAAAAAATCAGGTGCCCACCTGTAGATCAAGGGAATATTTATCAAAATTTCATGTTTTGATAATTAGGCGCCCACCGGAAGAATAAGAGAATATTTTTCAAAACATTTCGGGCTTAGGCAATCAGGCGCCCACCAGTAGAACAAGGGAATATTTTTCAAGATTTCAAGTTTTGATAATCAGGCGCCCACCTTGAGAACAAAGGAATATTTTTCAAGATTCAAGTTTTGGTAATCAGGCACCCACCTGTTAGAATAAGGGAATATTTTTCAAGTGTCAAGTTTCGAAAATCAGGCACCCACCTGTAAAACAAAGGAATATTTTCCAAAATTTCAAGTATTAGTAATAAGGCGCCCACCTGTAGAACAAGAGAATACTTTTCAAGATTCATGTTTTGGTAATCAGGCATACAATTGTTAGAATAAGGGAATATTTTTCGAAATTCAAGTCTTGGTAATCAGGCGCCTACCGGGAGAACAAGGGAATATTTTTCAAAATTTCATGTTTTGGTAATCAGGCGTCCACCTGTAAAACAAGAGAAAGGTTTTTCAAAATTTCAAGTTTTGGCAATCAGGCGCCCACCTGTAGAACAAGGGAATATTTTTCAAAATTTCATGTTTTGGTAATCAGGCGTCCACCTGTAAAACAAGAGAAAGGTTTTTCAAAATTTCAAGTTTTGGCAATCAGGCGCCCACCTATAGAACAAGGGAATATTTTCAAAATTCAAGTCTTGGTAATCAGGCACCCACCTGGAAAACAAGGGAATATTTTTCAAAATTTTAAGTTTATGGTAATCAGGCACCCACCTGTAGAACAAGGAAATATTTTTTCAAATTTCAAGTTTTTGACAATCAAGCGCCCACCTGTAGAACAAGGGAATATTTCTCAAAATTTCAAGTTTTGTTAATAAGGCCTCCACATATAGAACAAGGGAATATTTTTTTAAAATTTCACGTTTTTGACAATCAGGTGCCCGCCTGTAGAACAAGGGAATATTTCTCAAAATTTCAAGGTTTTGGAATCAGGCGCCCACCTAGAGGAAAAGGGAATATTTTTTAAAATTTCAAGTTTTGGAAATCAGGCGCCCACTTGTAGAGCAAGGGAATATTTTTCAAGTGTAAAGTTTTGATAATGAAGCACACAGTTGGAGAACAAGGGAATTTTTCAAAATTTAAAGTTTTGATAATCGGGCGCGCACCTGGAGAACAAGGGAATATGTCTCAAAATTTCAAGTGTTGATAATCAGGCGTTCAACTTTAGAAAAAGGGAATAATTTTTCAAATTTCAAGTTTTTGGTAATCAGGCGCCCACCTGTAGAACAAGGGAATATTGTTTCAAATTTTAAGTTTTTGACAATCAAGCGCCCACCTGTAGAACAAGGGAATATTTATCAAAATTTCAACTTTTGGTAATCAGGCACCCACCTATAGAACAAGGGAATATGTTTCAAAATTTCAAGTTTTGGTAATCAGGTACCCACCAGTAGAACAAGGGAATATTTTTTCAAATTTCAAGTTTTTGGTAATCAGGAGCCCACCTGTACAACAACAGAATATTTCAAGTTTTTGACAATCAGGCGCCCGCTATTAGAACAAGGAAATATTTCTCAAAATTTAAGGTTTTGATAATCAGGCGCCCACTTGTAGAGCAAGGGAATATTTCTCAAAATTTCTAGTTTTTCTAATCAGGCGCCCACCAGTAGAACAAGGGAATATTTTTTCAAATTTCAAGTTTTTTGTAATCAGGCTCCGACCTGTAGAAGAATGGAATATTTTTTTAAATTTCAAGTTTTTGACAATCAGGCACCCACCTATAGAACAAGGTAATATTTTTCAAAATTCAAGATTTTGTAGTAAGGCGCCCACATGTAGAACAAGGGATATTTTTCAGAATTTTAAATTTTTGGCAATCAAGCTCCCATCTGTAGAACAAGGGAATATTTTTTAAATTTTTAAGTTTTGGTAATCAAGCGTCCACTTGTAGAACAAGGAAATATTTTTCAAAATTCCAGTTTTGTGATCAGGCGCCCACCTATAAGACAAGGTAATATTTTTCAAGTGTCAAGTTTTGATAATCAGAGAACAAGGGAGCACAATCTGAGTTGAGCAATCAGGCATCCACCAGGAGAAAGGGAAAACATCTCAAATTACAGTTCAAGTCAGCAACAAAAGAAGCTTGTGGCGACAATGCGAGTCAACAGTCCGAGGTAATCAACAAAATTACTCAGAATAAAGAAAAAAGAAGAAGAAAAAAAAGGAAGGCAAGCAAGAAGTTAATCCAAATAAAAGAAGATGAAACATGTGAATTCTCAAGGCATGGTTGAGGTAGCAAGCAATACATGTCTGGTCCTAATTAAGAAAAGCTGAAGAAGAACGAGCTAGTGTCTGCACATAACAAGCGTCAAGGTTGAAATCTAAAGTCGGAATGAAGAACCACTCAAGACTCAAGATCACGCTTCGCAAGACTTATAGATAAGAATCTGGTAACTCGTAGTTAACAGGTTTAGATAGTCTTTTTCATTCTTTTGATTTTGATGTAACAACTGAACCTCAGAACGGAACCTCGATCGGATCTTCGTCTCGGCATACTCCTTCATCTCGCTCACTCCTGAACTACACTGACCTGATTCCTTTATATCCAAGGATATGTAGGCAACCTGAGAAGCAGGGTGCGGTCAAAGCTTTTCAAAATGCTTCCCATGGAGTATTCAAGCGGGAAAAAATCGCTCGTATCTGCTCACTTTATATTTGCAGGAAAACCGTTCGGGTTTCCAAGCAAAGAGGGGCAGCTGTGAGCACGTGATTTTTGCCCTACATGAGAATAACGCCTAAATATAAACCAAAATAATTTTTTTGTATTGATTTTAGGAATTTTTCTTTATATTAGTTGCATTTCATGCATTTTTAATATTTTCAAATCATGGAAAATAAATAAAAATATCACATTTTAATTTTATGCCACCTTGGGTTCAATTTGCATTTAGGAATTAATTACATTGAATTAATTGTGTTTAAAAAATCATAAAAATGGTTAATTTTGAACTTTTAATTTTAGTCTTTTAATTTCGGTAGTTTTTCGTTTAATTTAGATTTAATTAGTTGCAATAAGTATTAGTTGTAGTAATTAGTTTAATTTGATATAATTTGACTAGGATTTAATTTAGGTGTTATTTTTAGTTTTAATTTAAAAGAAATTAGAAAATATGAAAATAAAAGAGAGGAATCATATTTTTGGGCCAAATCTTATTAAAATACAAGCCCAATACAATTTCTCTTTTAAACGCAACCCAAAGTAGCCCCTACCTAACCCCAAACCGGGTCGACCCAACCCAACCAAATACCCAAATCCACTTCCTAACCTAAAAGACTTAATACACATAAAAACACAGAATACACGATAGAGGCCTGGAAATTGAAGAAGGCTGCGCAGCTTTGCTTCTTCTGAAAAACAGCACACGCATATACACACATACCCAATACAGTAGAGAAATATACACACAATAGATACAGAAGACGCCTAAAACATTTTGGGTGCATCTTCTTAGCAGGAGACCCTCTTCCATTTCTTCTTCAACTCCTCCTCTCACCGCTCAGTGGCGAACTCACCAGAAAATACATAGAGCTCCATCGCTACTACACCTGCTTCGTCGATTACAGCTACAACAGCCATGAAACTTGCTTGAATCCTTGGTGACAGTTCCTCAAATCTTCAGATCCAAATCTGATCTGTTCCGTTACCACCTCTGTGTCGTCCCGTTCAAGGTGCCGAGTCGAGTTCTCAGCTATTGCTCGAGGTTCCATTTTGTTCTTTCCGGTTAGTTTTTTCATCACTGCTGAATGTCTGGTTCGTCGCTGGAATTTGCACATCTAGTTTTATTTATATCTTTTTCCAGCCATTTCAACGTCAATTGAAAGTTCATTTTTCAGGTTCCTTCTTGATTTCTTTCCTCCCTCGTATTAGTGTTGGTTGAACAACATGATAATTAAAGCTTAATTAGTTGTTTGATGGTTGGTTGAAATTACAGGAAAGTATTGGTTATTGAGATTAACCAACGGAACTAGGTACAACTTTGTGACTGTTGTTCGCAATGTGTTTGTTTGTCATTTTCATGAATATTTCTACTTGGTTTGGTTGAGTTTACATGTGAATTGAGTTCCAAAACTTTTCCTTCTGCAATTTGATACAAATCTGTAGATTCTTGATAGATAGTCTGAAAGGGATTGTGTTGGGATGTTTCCTCAAAGTTTTGTTTTACACTCGACCAAACTTCAGCGATTTGTTCCCGTTGTCTCCATTTTTGTATAATGTGGAAACTCAATATTTATATCACAACTGCCTCCGTTTAACTTGCTGAAAATTAGATTCAGTTATCAATTTCGATTCTAATGGCATTAAGCTTGTGTGTGGATCAACACACGTTTGTTATCTTGAGTAAACATGTGATATCTATGTTAGAATGCTAAATGATTGTTATGTTGACATTTTCTGAAGCATTCTGCCCCACTTTGTAGTACTTATTGGAGTTTGAGCTGAAGTCTTTAGTCAGTATGTTATTGTGAAGTGATAATTCAAGTATATGAAGTTTGAAGTTGTTGGTTTGCTCAGTTCTGTTTGAAAAAAACACGACATCTTGTGCTTTGTTTCATATAATGATTAAAAGAGCATCCATGGCTAAGTTTTAAAATAACAGACTTCTTGCTTTTGATTTATTTTGGGCTCATCTAGCTGGCATAATTGAACTTGAACTTAGTAATTGAAAATTGGAATACTAAGTCCTTGACATCTCCTCTTTGTTCTATATGTCAGTTCACTGGTGATAGTTGCAAAGGCCTGAGAACCATCTTGTATTTTCAACATAGTATATGAGATAGGCCAATCCAAATACAAAGCCACAACCATTTCCAATTAAGATAGATTTCTATGTCATTTCATTAAGAAAATTCAGCTCATCTTCTTCTTGTTCAACCGATAATCATGATACTGATGCACTCTTATGATGCCCACGTTCAGATTCAACATAAATGGTTCGAGTTATGGAATTGAATGGTCATGTTTCCCTGATTGGATTGTCTAAACCTAAACATGTCATATTGTACCTTCTAGCAAGATATTGCTTTGTTTGATATCACGGCCAATATAAGGCTATTCTTTCCGTAATGGTTTGGTGAGTTGATTGATGCACTTGGCAAAAATTTGAATTTGTTGTTTCTGATTAGTAATGAGCATAGTTGTATATCACATGGACTGTTTTGAGTAAAATCACAACATATCTGGTGAATTCTGCATCTTTAGTAGATAGATTGTGTTTAAAGGGCCAGTCATCTCTTTCTAAGGTGTTAGTTAAAATAAAGTTGTGCTGGTTTGGAAGTATTCCTATTACAATCATGGGTACGGTTGCCGTGACGTGATTGCGATACTTAGTTTTTTTTATAAGTAATAGTGTTAAAGTTTTTCTTAGCTAAACAGAACTCTTTTCTTTAGAACTCGAGGTGCGCCATTTAGCAAACTTCCATGGCCCTCGCAAACTTGCAAATGCATATTCATTTTAGGCGCGCTAGTTAAATAATTCACTTTCCTAAATACGGGTGAACATTTATGTGACCGAAATCCAAAACTCAACGAAGTTGGAATGTGTCTAAATCCACGGGTGCATTTATGTGACGTGGTTCGAGGCATATTTTAACGACGTCGCAATTCTCTTTAAACTAATAATAAAAGCGGTTTAATGTTAAAAAGCACATAAGTTAAAACAAGTTCTAAAATCAGATAATTTAAGTCAAATATAACAGTTGAGCGTCCATGCTAGAACCACAAAACTCGGGAATGCCTAACACCTTCTCCCGGGTTAACAGAATTCCTTACTCGGATTTGTGGTTCGCAAACTGTTAAATAGAGTCATTATTTCCTCGACTCCGGATTCTAACCGGTGACCTGGGACACCATAAATCTCCCAAGTGGCGACTCTGAAATTCTCTTAAATAATTAAATCCTGTTTTGATTGTCCTTTAATTGGAAAAACTCTCTTAGGTACGCCCTTCGCCAGGCTGTAGTAGTCAAAAGGAGGTGTGACACTGTCTCCATATTTTCATAAGGCTAATATATGCTTTCTATTTGCATGGGACTAAGCCTTGTCCCGAATCTTTCATGAGTCTAAGCCCTGCCTCCCTATCTGCATGAGGCCAAGCCTTGCCTCTATGTTTGCAAGGGACTAAGCCCTATCCCGAATCATGCATGAGGCTAAACCATGCGTTCATATCTGCAAAAGGATAAGCAATGCCTTCCATTTGCATGGGAATAAGCCCTATCCCGAATCTTGCATGAGGCTAAGCTCTGTATCCTATTTGTATAAGGCCTTTATTTGCTGAGACTAAGCAGTGTCTCTCCGACACTATCTATTTGCTCTTCTTACGGGATAAGCTCTGCCCACAACCTTATAAGACTAAGCGTTGTCTTGTTGATTTTAGGATCATATTATTGCATCTCATGGGTTGAAATATTTTCAACTTTTCCAAAGGCGTTGTGAGCATGTGATTTTAGCCTAGCTTAAATTACCCCTATAAATTCTTAAAATTAGGGTTTTTCTTTATCTGTGTGATTTTTAGAATTTAATTGCATAATTGTGTGTTTGCTTGCATGTTGAGTGCATTTTAATTCATAAAAAATACAAAAATAACACGTTTGCACTAAAGATACCATTTTTAATATTTTAGGTTCATTAATTGATTAACATTGCGAAAAACACAAGAAAATAACAAAAATTAGTTCTTGTGCATTTTTTCATCTTTTAATTTGCTTGATGTTTTCCTTAATTTCCTTTAAATTAGGATTTAGTTAATTTGGAATTTAATTAGCTTAATTTTAGACCTAAATCAGGTCTTTGCTATTTTAAATGCTAATTTGGTATTTAATAAAATCAGAAATTAAAATAAATAAGAGAAAAAGAAATTTGAAAAATATGGTCTTATTTAAAAGAACCAAATTTGGGCTAGTTTAATTAAATTACCAGCCCAAAATATACCCCAACCTTACCCAAACCCATCTCAGGAAACCGAGTCCAAACCCCACCTCTCACAAAACGATGTCGCCTGGCCATGTAAACCACATCCGTCCAGTGCCCTTGACCCAATGGTATCGAAGCTGGGGTGTAATGCATATATAATTGTTTTCAAACACCCTACCCCAAAACCGAACCTCGTACCTAGTCAAAATAGCCAAACCCTAATACCACCACCCTCCGCCATCTACTGCCGGCCAGAAATCGCCTCGGCCGGCGGCGATGCTTCGATGACCTCCAAAAAAAATACCACCCCACCTCCTCGACCTCCTTTTTCCATCCCTGCAAAAAGTTTCCCTCAAACATCAACCCATCTCGTCGAATATATATTTGAATCGATGGCTGCTCCGCCACTCACGGCGACGCCAACGCCAATCGCTTCTAAATCAACACCCTAGGTTCCCCTACCCTCCATCACCCCGGATCTGTAAGTTCCCAGCATCGAATCAACATTGAATTCTTCGAATATTAGATTGAAAATCTTGCCAAAACTCACCCCCCCTCCAAATCCAACAAAAATCATACCATGTGGCCTTTTCCACCTCCCCTTCCAAAACCCCAAGCCAAAACCCTTCAAATCCAGTTCGAACTTGTTGAATTTAGAGTTGCAGATTCAAGGGTTTGCCAACTTTAAAATGGTTCCAAAATGATATTATGTGAATGTTTTGTTAAAGAACGTACATATAATATCATTTAGGAGTCATATTTGAAGTCAGTCATGTAAAAGCCAATCTGAGTAGTGACCACATCAGTTAGTCCCTTTCTTTCTTTTTTTCGTATGTCCTTTCTATTTGCATGTTTCTTTTGTTTCATTTCTTTCATGTTTTGTTTGCTTTGTTTAATATAGAATTTTTGAGTTAGGGTTATTTAGGGTCCTGGTTATTTGTTTGATTTTTATTCTAAGATTGCTACTAATTATATGCGATAGTAGTTTATTTTGCTATTTTTATTGTGGTTCAATTCGAATTACTTGCTTTTGTTAGTTTACTATTTCATTAGCTCAGTAATACAATTAGTCATAAGAGGTGTATTAATTAGAGGTAAAAATAGATTAGAAGACTGTTTGTTTAGACGAGTTTGTTATAATTGAAATTGTTCCAATTCCCTAAGGTTACTGGACCAAGGTAAAAAGGGGTCGGGGTTAGGGTTAACCAAGGTTAGTAATTCAGGTTGGATTCAAGGGTAACTTAGGTATTTCAGAATAAGTAGTAAAGGAGTAGTTGAAACTGGAACCTCCTAGAATCTTGTAGAAGGAAGTTCTAGTTAGAATTTCAGTAACTTGGTAGTATAACTTGGAAAACAAGGCAAGATTTAGGGACCAAATAATAACTAATTGAGGGACCTAGGCTAATATGAAATCTGAAAGGGTTGCCCTAAGTTTTGCCTATAAAAAGGCAGATTCCTGCCTTGTTTTACAAGTTTGGAAGCCTGGTGAGAAAAAAAAGCTGAAACAATCCAGAAATACAGAAAATAGATAAAATTATTACCTCATAACAAGTTTGAGTCTAAAATTAGGAAAATGCCAAAGATGATATTGTTGAATTAGAAACCATATGAAATTTCTTGTGGAGCTCATTCTAGGACAAATTTTGAGCAATTAATAGTTAGAAATGAGCTGAAATCTTGCTGAGATTCAAGTCTTTGGGTCAGTTTTTGTTGAAGTTCGATGCTAAGCTTTGGGTGATATTATTTGGATTCAAATTTGGTGTGAAGTGGTCTTTTCTCACTCATTGTTGGGCTCTTATTGCTGATGATACCTGTTTTTTGTTCCCGATAACACTGGTGATCCCCTTTCATTTAATTGTGCTTTGTTTCTCAGGTACTCATCTCAGTTTCTCATGTACGAAAAATATGAACATGAAGTTTGATGTAATGAAAAATGAGATTTGTAATAGCATATTAGTATGCCTCATGTTCTTGTTTTTTCAAAAGCACCTAATTCAACTTGTCTTCCTTATTTTCCTTACTGTTTTATTTAGAATATGGACTGATGGATTGTAACTGAAAATGGACTATTCAGGACTATTTAGAATTGGAATTTTATGATTAAAATTAGCTTATCAGCATTATGATTTACTTGCATTGGAATATTCATGTGTATTAGCTATCATAGTTGTTATGGATATTGAGAATTATTTTCAGACTTATATGAGAAGTCAAGTGTGGGACTAGCTGTGAATTTAGTTTTGTTACTATGAAGCAAGATAATAATATTGATTGGGCTTGCGTTGAGGCCCAAGGCTGGCAGCGGCTCATAAGATGGCTGATTTTGCTTTTCTCCTATTTGACCAAGCTCAAAGCTCAATGCTGAGAGTTATAATCACAATTGTGGGTTTTTGGGCCTTCCAAACTAAGTAGCAAAGTTGAATTAAGGGGCCTCCAATAAACAAAGGCCCTCTTGTTTAAATTTGGACTTAATTTTGAGGCCCGAATTTCATGAACGCTTTAAAAGTAGTCTACCAATAGTGATGTTTTAAGAATAATCTTTAATAGAAAATAATAGTCTCTTTCGGATGGCCTTTGAAATAAACAAGGTGCGCCGCGCCAAACAAAACTCATAAATTTTCTGAACCTCTTTAATTACTGACAGAAATACATAGAAATTGAGACGTACCATTTAGCAAATTTTCATGCCCCCGTGCAAAGTTAACAATGCGTTAGTCGCTTTAGACGCGTTATTTAATAATTTCACTTTCCTAATTACGGGTGCGCATTTATGTGACCCAAATCCAAATCCCAACGTGTTAAAATATGCTAAAAACTGCGGGAGCATTTATTTGATGTGGTTCGAGACGTATTTTAACAACGTCGCAATATTCCTAAAAATTAGATAAAAGCGGTTTAAAAGTCAAACTTTCCACGTTGGTACAAAATGCAGTAAAACTAGATAATTAAGCGAAATATAGCAGTTGAGCAATTGTGCTAGAACAACGAAACTCGGGAGTTCCTAACACCTTCTCCCGAGTTAGCAGAATTCCTTACCCGTATTTCTGGTTATCAGATTGTTAAACAAAGTCAAACCTTCCCCGATTCAGGATTTAAACCGGTGACTTGGGACACCATCCATTATCCCATGTGGCGACTCTGAAAATATCTTAAGTAAATAAATCTCATTTGGATTGTCCTTTAATTGGAAAAACTCCTTTATCTGCGCATTTCGTCGGGTTGTAGTATAAAAAAGGAGGTGTAACAGCTCTGGAGACTCTGCTGGGGATTGAACCCTGAATCTCTGGCTCAGGGTTCATGATTTCGAACTTTAAATAATTGTTGTATCTGGCTTTATCATTATCTGATTTTACTGCATAATAGTGCCCAATGTGTTATATATTATTTTACCACTTTAATGTTATCCGTACTGTATATAAATTGTCGCGAACCTTTCTCTTCTCATCTTCAGGGATGTGCTTGTTGGTCGAGACTCCCTATTTGGTTAGTGTCATACCTTCAAATAAGAAAGAGGCTCGATAAGTTACTAAGCTGGATGGCCTTTTGGTTCCCAGTACGTAGCCCCCTCCTCGACTCGAGTTCTCCGCTCGGGTACACAGTCTAGAACATATGCCCGGGTTTTGAACCTAGAATAACTCAGCCTCATGCCGGATCCCTAGTAAGTACGCTTATTTTCATCATGCGTTTAACTTAGGGGACTCAACACAAGGGTTGGGTCCTTCCTAATAAAAGTCCATCCTGACGCATTTTATGTGCTATATGTTGCATTTACTCAAGGGTCAGAGGTCATTTGGCGGACCAACGAAAGTTGAGGGCAAATGAAAAGAAAAAAAAAGAAAGAAAAAAGGAGAGGGTGAAGTGTAAAAAATAAAGCAAGTGGGGCTTGATTATATTTTCTGTCACATTTTTTAAAAAGAAAAATTAAAAAAGTCATGGAAAATTAAAAAATATTTGCACTTTTTTTATCATTTTTCAAAAATCAATAACCAAAGAAAAGGGGAAAAGAAAATCCGAAAAGAGTTTACATGTTTCATCATTGTTTTTTTCATAAAAAAGGGGACAAAAAAAATTTCTCTAAAATTAGTGGTTATTTCTAATTCTTGCCTGTATCCAATTTGCCCAAACTACGCAAACCTGATTCTCGTCTTTCTGGCATGATACGTAAGCAATCCACATAGAGTCCGATCTTCCTAGTAAATCTTAGGTTCTTGGCTTTGCGGGGGCTTAGTCAAATTTTGCACTTCTAGCCACCTTTTGGCTACATAAGTTATTTGTAAAAATAGTCTCAATCATGTCTTGCATATGTCTAATAGGGTGTGTTTTTGTCTCATCCAGTGTTGGTTTGAGTTTTTTTCATATAGGTAGATCTACTTACCAGAGTTTGGGCATGACAGACACCCTGGGACTATCCAGTCAGGATCACAAATTCAGGAATTTGCTCTAGCAGATTTTCTTTATGTTTTTAGTCTGTTCTTTTATGTCATCTTTTATCTTCTAGTTTTGTACAGTAATGTCGAGTATTTTATTTGATGTTAAAATTTTTCATAGGCTATTAAGTTTATTGATTCTTTTGTTACGGTACCTTATATTTTGTATTTGAAAAGAAATATGGGTAATAACTAAAAAATCCAAAAAAAAAAGAGATGTTGTACTTTATATTTCTGTTAGAGGTTTTCTTTAGATATTAATTCTAGGAATTCAAAAAATTATATTAGGAGATTTTCCTTAGGCAATGAATATCTAGCATTTTAAAATTAAAATTTCTTTTATATTTCCTATTACATTAAGGCAAAAAATCAAAAAAAAAAGAAAAGAAGAGAACGTTCTTTTAGTACTTCTTTAAGAGTTTTCTGTTAAGATATTAATTCCAAAAATCCAAAAAAAAACTTTATTTTTGAGTTTTTTCTTTGGGAAATTAGTAAAAAATGAAGAAAAAATTTATTTTCATTACAAATTTTGGATATTGTACCTAGAAAAAAAAAAGACAACATACTTTATCTTTGGTTTATTTTAAGACTTTCTATTTTAGGCAATCAATATTGAAATCCAAAATATTTTTTATTTTGTTTCGAAATCTTGCTTCATGATATCAAATGAAAATTCAAAATATTTTTTTTGTGGTTTATTCTTTAGATTTGCTTCCTAAAAAAATGAATCAAAAATGTTCTTCTCTTGTAGGGTCTTTTCCTTAATAAGTTATCACAGAGTGTTTGATTCAAAAAAGAGAATATGTGTTAAGCTTGAGTTTGAATAGGTTATACAACATTAAGTCTGGAAATTTAAAAAAAAGGGGGTTTTGCTTACTATTCATTAAGATTAAAAAAAGGAGAAAAGGAGAATGTCAGTTTGTTTATCTTATTCCTGTTCTTCTAGAACTACTCAAAGATCTTATTCATGCGGAGTCATGATATGTAGGTAACCTACATAGGGTTCGATCGAATAATTTTTTATTTATTTTTTTATTAAAAGAAAAAATAGCGAAAAAGGAAAGAAAACAGGAAAGGAGGTGAAATCATGAGATGTGAGAAATGAGAGGAAAGAATAGAGTGATAACTAGAAGGGAAAAGAGGAGGGTAAATGAGCAAGCAAGTGCTAGAAAAGCAAAAAAAAAGAGAGGTTGAAATGAACAAATTGGGATGATGCCAATTGAATTTGTACCCTCGGAGTCATTTTAGAACTGATAACTCTGGCTAGGTGCATTGCACATAAAGTTAAATTATCTTATGTTAAATGCCCTAACGCTAATGTGATGGCTTCATTTTGTTATACTCATAGCAGAAGGGTGGTTGGTTTATGGCTTTAAAGTGGTAACTGCTTTTTAAAACATAAAGTCAAAAGGCAATGGCAGACAATAACAAAACTGGATTACTTGATACCGGGGCCCGAAAGCAGTTGGTTGACCAGGACAATGGGTTAATTGAAGAGGTAAAAATGTTGAGACAACACATGGCGGAAAATGTATCAGGCTTGATGACTGGGAAATCACCACCCCGACCACCACCTAGCTTCCCTGATGATACCCTTACCTAAACTCTGAACACAATGCCAGATGATCCTCCATATTCTCCATATATACCCGTTTATCACAGTTTGCCCAACCACCCTAGTAACTATGTCTCTCATCCTCAAACTATCTTTTCTCAAAAGTTCCCTCCTGTCACATCCACTTTCCCCAACAATGAATACCCACTCAAAGCTCATGATGTCCAACACTACCCCATAGAGGTTGCCCACGAGGTTCCTGAATCGTACAAGCAGAGCCCGCGGGGTGAGTCTCATGTTGAAAATTAAAGATTCACAGGAAGTGATGGGAAAGATGGTATACCCAGGAGGCTGGAAAGCATAGAACAATCCTTGAAGAACAAGAAAGGAATGGGAGACCAAGGTAATATGGCTTGCAAAGAATTGTTTGTATTCCCCGACATTCGTCTGCTCGCGGAATTTAAGGCGAAAAAATTTAACTTGTATGATGGGTGTGGAGATCCATTAGCCCACTTGAAGTTTTATTGCAATTAGATGAGAAATGTTGGCGAGAGGGATGACTTGTTGATTGCATATTTCAGTAAGATCTTGACTGGGGCATCTATGGAATGGTATAATCGTCAAGATGTCGATAAGTGGCATACATGGGACGATATGACTCAAGATTTTGTGCAACACTCTCACTATGATATAGACATTGTCCCAAACCGCTCCTCCCATCCTCATATGGAAATGAAACCCACAGAGAGATTTAGGGACCTTTGGCTCGGGTTGAACGAACAAGTTGCTCAGAATAGTTATCCCGTCGATGGAAAATATATTGGTGAGCCCCACCGACGACAGGATCCATTGGTCGTCCTTGATAAATGCTTTTAGCCTCAACAGCGGCCCCATGGACATCCTGGTGCCCTAGATGACCCTTCCAAATTCGACCTTTCTCCACAGAACCCTCGGAGTCATGCTTCATTTTCCCAGTATTCTGTCTGCAATGCGCCACCATATGCTCCACACCCACGAGGCCCACGATGGCCTGCACCACTTGCCAAAATGTCTTACCCGCCACCTCAGGCATGGCAACCACCTACCCGCAAAAGATTCTAACCAAGCCCAGAGTACAAAATAAAAAGACTACTGGAAAAAGAAATTGCTTTCACGCCCATCAGAGAATCATATACAAGCTTGTTCGAAAAGCTAAAGCTTGTGGACTGATTAAGCCACTTCTTGGTTACTGGCCCACATGCGAAAGGCTTTGATCCTGTTATTCGATGCATGTACCACACTAACGTCTAGGGGCATGGCATTGAGGATTGTTGTTCTTTTAAAATGGAAATAGAAAGAATGATTCAAGATAGGATAGTGGTGTTTAACGGCAGCAACATGGAGCATGTGAACCCTCTCAGGAACTTGGTGGTTAAAGTTAATAATAGGTTTAGAAATATTGATGCGAAACTCAGTGGATAAATGCCTTGCTTAGTAATTGCGAAGATACTCCATGGCTTGATCAGCGAAAATGGAGTCTTGGTGGTTTATTTTGTTGCCATTTCTGTTGTCCAGGTTATTGCATGGTTGTAGCCCGGATATTGTGTTTGTGAACTAAAACCCTTCTATTCTTTTATTTTTCCTAGTTTATTTAGTCGTAATAGTGTTGTTTTGGTTTGTAACTCTGGTTTAGTTTGGTTGTTTGTTGACCAAACCCTTTCACCGTCTATCTAATGCAATTTTCTGTCTTCTGTAATTTCCAGTCATTTTCGTTTAGTTCTCTTTTCTTTTATAGTCGTTTCCCATGGACTTTAGTGACATGACATCATGCATAACCCTAGGCCTGGACCTAAAATATTACTCATAAAGCAATGAAGCAACCTTGAATGAAATAAGCACACAATTTTGAGATCATTTGCAACCCAATATGTGTGGAGCAGGGGCGGATAATTTTTGGATTGCTACAGAACTGAATTGTGTTAAAATGGGACAAGTAGAACATAAAGAAACACTATTTAAATACCATGCTTTATCGAGTTGAAACTAGTGACAAGTTTGCCCAAGTTTTCCGTAGTCTGTTTAATTGGGTTATTTGTACTTGGAATATTTTAAAGATTGGAATGACGAAGGCATTTTGTTCTGGTATCTAAAAACTTTATCCTTTTCCCCCTTTGAGCCTTACTTATTTTCTTCCATACCCCTCTTTTGGAATCATTTGTGAAGTTAAAAAATGCAAGCGCAAAAGATAAGAAAAGGGAAGAGAGAAAGGAGAAAGAAAAGAATAAAAAGAGAAAGAAAAGAATGAAAAGAGAAAGAAAAAAGAGAGAAAGAGAAAAGGAAAAGAATGAAAAAAGAAAGAAAAGAAAAGAAAAGAAAAGAGAAGGAAAAGTACAAAAAAAAAAAAAACAAAAAGAAGAAAAGAAGGGAAAAAGAAAGGGAAAAGAAAAATCACAACAAAAAAAGAGTAATTTCTATGACATGAACTGCGTTCAACCTGATTCCTTTTAAGGATACGTAGGCATCCTCAAGGTTTGGTCTCATTAAATAAAGTCCAAAAGTCCCCAAGCAAGAAACTGGGGCACACGTTGTGGTTGTTGTAAGAAATCTAATTCCGAAAGTTGTAATTTTGAACCCATTTGAATTTTTTTAAGCCTTTGATACCCTTTCTCTCTAACCCTATCCAAAGCCCACGTTACGGTCCAAAGAAAGACCTTCTGATCAGTCTTCAAGAGATGCCAAGTTGAGCAAGTAGAGGTGATTCATTTCAGGGGCAACACTCCGGCCCAAGTAGGAAAGATATTGAAAATGATAGAGTATTATTGGTGAAACCCTCACGGGCACCGTAAGGTGACGGGAGTTGAGAGAAATAAAAATGAGAGAGTCTTATTGATAAAAACCCTCACGGGCACCTTGAGGAGACTGTAAGTTGAGATAAAGGACAAATGAGATAGGCTGGATGATGAAAACCCTTTGGGCGCTTCAAGTCAAATAAAGATTATGAATCAGATGTGATAATTATGGTATCGAAGCCCAGCTTCACGGTCAGGGGGGGTATAACTAGAGTTGAACATCAGATTTTCTTAACAGGCCGCAACTGCATGTCATGATCATTAAAGTTGGTATCCACATCCGATAGGTCTCTACTGTGTAGTTCTTCTGTTAGGGATTATCTCTTTCCATTGTCCTCTACTCTGTTCCTTTTGTTTTGTTTATTCCCCCTTCTTGAGTCTGTTTTGTCAAAAGCAGTGAGAAATGACTTAAAAATCTGCCACCAGCATTCCAATTGCACAAAACGGGATCTGCTTGTCACATCAAAGCATCATAAGCAAGCACATAGAGCTTGTAACATTCAACATGCTCCGGGATTCGAATGAGGGCTAGGGTGAATGGATCAAAGGTGTTTTCTGTGATAAGATTGACAAAAGGGTGGTCAACCAGTGACAAGCAAGATCTTCCAAGAAGAAATCGAAGTTATCATGGATTTCGATGGAGCAACGTACCTCAAGGTCAAGGCTAGAAGTTCAGGTTAATAAGAACAACATACACGCGGAGTGGGGGCAATGGACGTGCTTTGGGGGTCATGTGAGACACAAAGGTTGGTAGATGTCAATTAATAAGCAATACAACAAATAGAGGATATTCGGTCTGAACGGAGGAGAGGTATTTTCTGTGATAAGGGTGACAGAGAAATTGGTTAGTCAATAAGCAAGCAACGTCTTTCAAAGTGAAATCAAAGTTACCATGGCAAATGAAGGAGCACAATACAAAGATGGAGGAGCAGAGTAAATCCACAAGGGTCAGGGGGACATCCGAGCATAGTAAGCTGATTTGGTATTCTCCCAAAAGAAGTAAGAATTCTGGCAAAAGGGCCAGGAGTGTAACACAACAACAAGGAAGCAAAATAAGGCCATAAGGGCAGGGGTCAGCCAAGAACCTCAGGCCACTCATTTTCAGCCAAGAAACGGAACACGACAGTGGAGATGCCGCTTTCAACAAGAATTCCGCAAGCTAACCACCACTTTTCAGACTAACAAGTTTTCTTTCATTGACACAGGGGCAGAAAATTCCGAAAGAGCATAAGGGAAGTCCTCCAAAGGGGAAGGCAGGCACATGACAGGTATGATAAAAATTCTCAAGACCCTCCTGGAAATGGGACTCATTTTAAGACTCAAACGGTCACGAGTGACATGGGCAGGCATAAAAACCATCCCCAATAAGAGTCGCTGGGACCCTCCTGAACAAGGGGACGAAACTTTAATTAGCAATCCCCGGCAGAGATAACCGAGAGTTAAAAGGGGCATGTAATTTGAAACTCTCAAAACCATCCTAGAAATGGGACCCTGTTAAAACTCAATAAGGAACATAATCCAACATAAATATTCTCCCAAGAAAGAGTATAATAGGATGGAACTTTAATTAGAAATCCTCAAAAGAGATAACAAAGGGTTAAAAGGGGCATGTAATTTGAAATTCTCAAGACCCTCCTGGAAATGGGACTCGGATTAAAACTCATATAGGCACGGGTAACATGGGCGGGCAGTGGTATTTCCCTAACAAGAGTCATCAGGACCCGCTTGGATAATGGTATGTAGATCTAAATACTAATCCCCAGTAGTCACATTTTGCCAGGAGCCTTCTAGATAATGGGAAGTAGCTTCAATAACTATTCCCCTAATAGATCCCCCGCAAATATAACTTAGATAACAAAGCATAGTGAAAATAATGCCTTTTGAGAAACATAGCCTAATCTTAAAGGTGCCATCAGTAATAATGGGATTTGGCTTTCAAATTTTAGAAATAGTTGATAATGGGATTCTATTAACACTCACAGATGCACTCAGCACCATACTGGGGCAGAAATAATTTCTTTGTTTTGTTTGTTTTGTTGCTATCAAGTTTAAAGACAGCAATCTCAGGGAATACTTTTCGAGTCTCGAGTTTTGATAATCAGACACTCACCTGTACAACAAGGTAATAAATTTCAAATTTCAAGTTTTGGTAATCAGGCACCAGCTGGAGAACAAGGGAATATTTTTCAAATTTCAAGCTTTAGTAATTAGGCGTCAACCTACAGAACAAGGGAATACATTTCAAATTACAAATTTTGGTAATCACGCAGCCCACTGGTAAAGGGAATATAGTTGAAATTTTTTGTAATCAGGCGCCCACCTAGTGAACAAGGGAATACTTTTCAAGAGTCAAGTTTTGGTAATCAGGCGCCCACCTGGAGAACAAGGGAATACTTTTCAAGTTGCAAGTTTTGGTAATCAGGCCCCCACCTGGAGAGCAAGGGAATATTTTTTAAATTGCAAGTTTGTGTAATCACGAGCCCACCTGGAGAACAAGGGAATACTTTTCAAGTTTAATGTTACAGTAATCAGGCGCCCACCTGGAGAATAAGGGAATACTTTTCAAGTCGCAAGTTTCGGCAATCAGGCGCCTACTTGCAGAACGAGGGAATACTTTTCAAGTCGCGAATTTTGGTAATTAAGCGCCCACCTGGAGAATAAGGGAATACTTTTCAATTTGCAAGTTTTGGTAATCAGGCGCCCACCTGCAGAACAAGGGAATACTTTTCAAGAGTCAAGTTTTGATAATCAGGCACCCACCTGGAGAACAAGGGAATACTTTTCAAGTTGCAAGTTTTGGTAATCAGGCACCCACCTGGAGAACAAGGGAATACATTTCAAGTTGCAAGTTTTGGTAATCAAGCGCTCACCTGGAGAACAAGGGAATACTTTTCAAGTTGCAAGATTTGGTAATCAGGCGCCCACCTGGAAAAAAAGGTAATACTTTTCAAGTCACAAGTTTTGGTAATCAGGTGCCCATCTGGAGAACAAGGGAATACTTTTTGAGTTGCATGTTTCGGTAATTAGATGTTCACCTTAAAAATGAGGGAATAATTTTCAAGCTGCAAGCTTCGGTAATCAGGCTCCCACCTGGAGAACGAGGGAATACATTTCAACTTTCATGTTTTGTCAATTAGGCGCCGACCTGGAAAACAAGGGAATACAATTTAAGTCCAACAATTTGGCATCAACATGAAGAAGAAGAAACAATGCAATAAAGCAACAGCAAATTCCACAGAAGGAAGTACTGCAAGACAACAAGAAGTTTCTTAAGGAGACACAAAGCAACAAAGCAACAAAGATCAAGAGCAAGTTTGAAGATATAAATAGGTTTCATTTGTAATCCATAGTTCATAGCTTATTTTAGATTCTTTTTAGTTTTACCAGGTGTAATAAGGGGGCTTAGCAAGCAGTAGCAGCAGTAAAAGCAACAGCGAGATCACAGCTTCGGTAGTCCCAGCTACCAAACACTCCTGAACTACATTGACCTGATTCCTCTTTAGCTAAGGATATGAAGGCAACCTCTGAAGCAGGGTGCGGTTAAACTTTTCAAAACGCTTCTCAAGGAGTGTCAAGCAGGCAAAAATCTCTCATGATTGCTCACTTATCTTTGCCCGAAGACCTTTCGTGTCTCCGAGACAAGAGGGGCAGTTGTGAGCATGTGATTTTTGCCTAGCTTAAATTACTTCTATAAATTCTTACAATTAGGATTGTTCTTTATCTGTGTGATTTTTAGAATTTAATTGCATAACTTTGTGTTTGCTTGCATGTTGAGTGCATTTTAATTCATAAAAAATAAAAAAATAGCACATTTGCATTTAGGATACCATTTTTAATATTTTAGGTTCATTAATTAGTTAACATTGCAAAAAACACAAGAAAATAACAAAAATTAGTTCTTGTGTATTTTTTTCACCTTTTAATTTGTTTGATGTTTTCCTTAATTTCCTTTAAATTAGATTTTAGTTAATTTGGAATTTAATTAGCTTAACTTTAGATCTAAATCATGTATTTGTTAATTTAAATGTTAATTTGGTATTTAATAAAATCAGAAATTAAAATAAATAAGAGAAAAAGAAATGTTAAAAATATGGTCCTGTTTAAAAGACCCAAATTTGGACTAGTTTAATCAAATTACTAGCTCAAAATATACCCCAACCTGACCCAAACGCATCTCAGGAAACCCAGTCCAAACCCTACCTTTCACAAAACGATGTCGTCTGGCTATGTAAATCACAGCTGTCCATTGCCCTTGATCCAACAGTATCAAAGCTGGGGTATAATGCATATATAATTTTGTTCAAACCACCCTACCCCAAAACCAAACCTTGTACCCTGTCTAATTTCAAAACCTTCACACTTCGCCATCCGCAACCAGCTCGAAATCGCCTCTGCTGACGGTGATGCTCCGATGACCCCCAAAAAAACACCACCCACCTCCTCATCCTCCTCTTTACATCCATGCCACTAGTGTCACTCAAACATCAACCCATCTCATTGAATATCAATTTTGAATTAATGGCTGCTCTGTCGCTCACGGCGGTGCCGACACCAATCCCTTCCAAATCAATACCCTAGGTTCCCTTGGCCACCCTCACCCGAGATCTGTAAGTTCCCTACCTCTAATAAATAAAGAACTCCTCGAATATTAGTTTGAAAATCTGGCCAGAACTCACCCCCCTCCAAATTCAACCAAAATCATAGCCCGTGGCCTTTTCAACCTCCCCTCCCCAAACCCCAAACCAATACCCTTCAAATCCAGTTCGAACTTGTCAAATTTGGAGTTGCAGATTCAAGGGTTTGCAAACTTTCAAATGGTTCCAAAATGATATTACGTGACTGTTTTGTTAAAGAACAGGCATATAATATCATTTAGGGGTCATATTTGAAATCAACCAAGTAAAAGCCAATCCGAGTTGTGACCAAATTAGGGAGTCCCTTTCATTCTTTATTTTGTTTTTTCTTTTTATTTTCATGTTTCTTTTATTTAATTTCTTGCATGTTTTCTTTGCTTTGTGTGAATTAGAATTTTTGAGTTAGGGTTATTTAGGGTCATGTTTATTTGTTTGCTTTTATTTCTATGATTGCTACTGAGTATACACGATATTAGTTTATCTTGCTATTTTTATTGTGGTTCAATTCGAATTACTTACTTTTGTTAGTTTACTGTTTCGTTAGCTCAATAATACAATTAGTCATAAGAGGTCTATTAACAAAAGGTCAATATAGATTAGGACACTGTTAGGTTAGAAGAGTTTGTTATAATTGAAATTGTTCCAATTCCCTGGACAATTCACTAAGGGTAAAAAGGGGTTGGGATTAGGGTTAACCAGGGTTAGTAATTCGGGTTGGATTCAGAGGTAACTAGGTATTTTAGAATAAGTAGTAATGTAGTAGTTGACACTGGAACCTCCTAGAATCTTCTAGATGGAAGTTCTAGTTAGAATTTCAGTAGCTTGGTAGTATAATGAAAAACAAGGCAAGATTTTAGGGACAAAATAATAACTAATTGAGGGGCCTAGGCTAAAATGAAATCTAAAAGGGTTACCCTAACTTTTGCCTATAAAAAGGCAGATTCTTGCCTTATTTTACAAGTTAGGAAGCCTGGAGAGAAACAAATGCTAAAACAATCTGGAAATGCAGAAAAATAGATAATTTTATTACCTCATAATAAGTTTGAGTCTAAAATTAGGAAAATGCCAAAGATGATAGTGTTCCATTAAAAACCCTGTGAAATTTCTTGTGGTGCTCATTCTAGGACAAATATTGAGCAACTAATAGTTATAAATGAGTTGAAATATTGATGATAGTCTAGTCTTTGGGGTCACGTTTGGTTGAAGTTCGATGTTAAACGTTAGGTGATAGTATTTGGATTCAAATTTGGTTATAAGTGGTCTTTTCTCACTCGTCGTTGGGATCTTATTGCTGATGATACATGTTTCCTGCTGCTGAGAACACTGCTGATCCCCTTTCATTTTATTGTGCTTTGTTTCCCAAGTACTTATCTCCTTTTCTCATGTACGAAAAAGATAAACATGAAGTTTGATGTAATCAAAAAAGAGATTTGTAACAGCATATTAGTATTCCTGATGTTCTTGTTTTTTTAAAAGCACCTGATTTAGCTTATCTTCCTTATTTTTGTTACTGTTTTATTTAGAATATAAACTGATGGATTGTAACTGAAAATGGACTATTCAGGATTGTTTAGAATTGGAATTTTATGATTAAAATTAGCTTATCAGCATTATGATTTGCTTGCATTGGAATATTCATGTGTATTAGCTATCTTAGCTATTATGGATATTTTAATTATTTTTAGACTTAGAATCACTGACACCATTTTGGGATCCAACTTGTAATGTATTTCGGTTCCCAGACTTTGAGCTTACACCCATACCAGAGGAGATTGCGTGATATGCAGGTCTTAATGGGAACTTCAGGAGCATATATCCATTGGAACAAAGACCAGTAACCATCCACAGATTCTTGGACTTGTTGAGCATTCGTCGGGACATTCAAGATAAGTGTTTATCAGAAGGGTGTTGCACACTTCATTTTTTATGCCACTGATATGGCAACCCAAAAGTTTTTGAGGAGCCCAATACCGGCTTGACACATTCCCAAACAAAGATAAATGGGAGGCCCGATGGGGATTGTCCTTCATGGTAGCTTTTATGGGAATCGTGGTTTGTCCAAGAAATGGCGGTCACATAGACATTGGCCTTGTTGGGATGTTGAATGTTTTCATAAAGAAGCCTACTAGCACAGTGGTTACTATGATATGGCAACAATATATCTAGCCTTAACCATGTGCCAAGAGGGTATGAAATTTTTTCAGGGTCGCAATCTGTTGCTACAATTGTGGATGCAAGAGCATCTTTGTCATTGCACGGGGTACATAAACTATGGGCTAACCAGGCTAAGTTGTATTGCGGAGTTCGAAACCAGGGTAACATGTATTGATTTCCTCAAAGGCACTAAGGCTTGGATGTCGTGCTTGAGATCTTTGACTACGCATAAAAGTCGAACGGGCATTCAGGTGGATCCCTGCTACTGAGGTTGTGAACATATCGGCAAAGGTACCTTATATTCATTTGATGGGTATTCGAAGCATCCAACCTTACGCTCCCTACCGAGTATTGAGGCAACTTGGAAGATTCTGAACCGTCCATAGTGACAAAGACCTTAGTGGACAAATCATTGAGTTAGGTCCAAAAGCTGAATTTCCGGAAGATAAAATCTAACAAATATAGAATGAGTGCATATATCTTGAGCCTAAGACTATGGTACAGGATTAGGCTAAAGACAAAGTGGATCCCAAATACTTGACTTGGTTCAGCAAAATATTTCAAATCCCCGACTGCCAAAAGGCCAAGTGTACAACAATCCAAAGACGGGGCCCATGTGCAGTGGAGTGGCCAGCCAAAGAAAAGGAATACTGAACGAGAATAGGGAAGTTAGAGCAACAGGTGCGAGATCTTCAATTTGAAAAGAGTGTGCAAGCAGCAGCTGATAAAGGTAATAAAAAGAAACTGGCCCAAGAGAATGATGCTCTCAAGGCCAAAATCCAACAAATGAAATAAATGCTAAGAACCAAGAAAGAAGTCGGTTTGATAAGAGACTGATAAAAGGGCTGAAGAAGCAAGTCATAGAATGCCAGGAAAAATTGGAGAAATCTAAAGGGAACATGGCAGAACTTCGGGTATAATGGGCAAAGAAGCCAGAGGAAAGAGCCCAGTTTGTACATCAAATGAAAAGGAATTACGAGGGAACCATTGCTAATATGAAGAGAAAAATTAACACCTTTGAAGATGAAGTAGCCTGACAAGATAAAGAATTTTAGGCTAAGATGGAACAATGCTATGAGCTAATCACCGAAATAGAGAAGAAAAAAATTGTCGCGAGAACATCACTTCCATGACTCCTATGTGCTAGAAGCCCATAAACAAACGACAAGCCGACTACTCTAAAAAGGGTCGGATAAGGGAAAGAATCAGAGGCGTTGCAGATTATAATTTCATGAAATGTCAGGCTGGTGAACGAATTGGACGTACCACTTTCTTTGCTACAGTGATGATATTTGTTTGTCAGGTTATTAATGATTTGGAGTAGTTACAAAGGGGTCTTCTATGCTGGCCCGCAGCGATGCCGAATAACGCCCCGCGGGCCCTAGGATTTGAAGCTTGAATGTACTCTTGACCTATTCCTAGTCACCGAGTCCGTATTTTGTCATTTCGAGTCTGTTTTGTGATTTTCCTTATAAGGAAAACGAATAGTGTAGCACTTTTGTAATTGGAGTTTTATTAATGTAAATTTGAAAAGCCCAAAATTGTCTCCTTTTTTTTACATTTATTTTCATGAACTACGCTAGGTTTGATTCATGCGGGGCATGATACATAGGCAATCCTTATAGGATTCGAATCGAAAATATAAAAACAATAGAAAAAAATAGAAAAAGAAAAAAGAAAATAAAAGGAGAGGCCTAAGAGAAAACCAAATGAGAGAAATAAAATAAAAGAAAAACCAAAGAGGAGAAGAAACAAAACGAGAGAAAAGCAAGAAAAAAAAAGAGTGGAAATCAAAATAAAGAAAAATTTAATAAAATCCGAGACGACGCATGCAACCATTGTAAACATATAGACATCGATATAACTGCAAAGGTGCATCACACCGCCAATGTGTGATTCCCTATCTGTTATCTATCTCAAACTAACCATTTGTTCCTGCCAATTCCAGTTTAGGTTTTTAGAAATGGTGGGTTGTTTTTAGTAAGCTGGCATCACATTGGTATTTTACCAGATCAAAAGTAAATATAGAAATACCATCTGAAATGACCTTGCCGGCCATTCCCATCTCGGAAGATAGCTCAATTTAGGTATCCCGGCCTCAGATTCTGCAGCAGCCGAGGAAAATAGGATCCTACACCTAAGGGTCATAGAGATGTGGGATTCATGGACGAATGGAAAAAAGCCTCCGAGCGCCATCCCTGGATTCTGTGAGCTCTTTCCAAGATCAGGGGGTACCTCCACTATTACTATTTGTCATCCAAACATCCTATTGGAACAAACCACCGTACTGGACAATTTTGTCGGAGCGCTTTCTAAAGTCCGCCGTCAGGTGTTCACATCTTGCACAGTGCCTAATATCTTTACGGCTCCCCCATGTGGGGCAACCACACAGCCCGCATTTCCTAGACCTACGTTTGATCCATCGGCCTTTACATTCCAAACACCCACTTACCAAACTAAGCCTCATTAATTCCCCGCCAACACTTATGCTCAACCACCACATTAGCTTACACCACCACAACATAAAACTCCCAAAGCTCTTGAACAAGATGAGATGGCAAAAGGGATGAGGAGCCTCGAGCAGAGTTTAAAGAATATGCAGGGCTTGAGTGGTCAAAACAATGTTTATTATATTGATCTGTGCATGTTCCCGAACATGCACCTACCTATGGGATTTAAAATGCCAAAGTTCGAAAAGTATGATGGGCATGGCGATCCCATTGCTCACCTAAAGAAGTATTGTAACCAATTGCGCGGGGCGGGTGGAAAAGAAGAGTTGTTGATGGCATACTTTGGAGAAAGCTTAGTAGGCATTGCCTCAGAGTGGTATATGGACCAAGACGTCTCACAATGGCACATTTGGGACGATCTTGCCAGAGATTTTGCAAGGTAGTTCCAATACAATATCCACACCGCACCTGACAAGAACTCCTTGGCAAATTTAAAGAAGAAGCCTTCGGAGAGTTTCAGAGAATATGATATTAAGTGGCGCGAACAGGCATCGAGGCTGAAGCCTCCCATGGATGAAATAGAAATGGTCACTGTTTTCCCTTGGCCTAGGAAGCAAATTAGTTTTGAAACATGATGTTGGCCATGGGCAAGCCTTTTGTAGAAGCAGTCAAGATTGGTGAATGGTACAAAACAGTTTGAAAACGGATGGATTTTGAGTCAGTCGGCCATCAAACCAACCTCCGAGGCCATCCAAGGCAAATCTGGAGGAGTCACAAGAGGAAAAAAGAAAGAAAAAACATCAATGGCAACATCAGGTATGAGATGACATCATGCCCCTAGGCCCATGTTCTCGGGAAGAACCCCTCAACACTATTATCCTCACCAAGACATGCCTTATGCTCATCAGCCATATGCGGTTATGAACGCTCAACCATTTGCACCACCGCAATAGTAGTCTAACAGGAACCAAGCTCCGAGAGGCAAGCCTCCCCGTCAAAACCACTATAACCCTCGCCCTCCTCAAAAAAAGTTCCGTACTAGGGAGCCACCTAGAAGGAAAAACGTTAAGCCCAATGGGGAGTTCTATTCCAGTCGGTTCCCAAAACTTGTCCAGTTAGGTCTATTACAGCCTATACCTCCTAAAAGATTAAACGCGGAATCGCCTTCCTACCAACAGGGTGCCCGGTGTGCTTATCAATTAGGGGCTGAAGGACACATCTTAGAGAATTGTTAGACTCTGAAGCGAGCTGTGGAAGATCTAATAGATTAGGGGAAAATAGTGTTGAAGGATGAGGATGTACCTATTATGACAAACAACCCATTGTAGGCCCACAACAATGAATTGGTAATTGAGATTATCTATGAGGACAAAGAATTCGATCCGGCTTTGAAAACCATAATTGCTATTGCTGACGCGCATAATAAGCCAACAACTGCCTCTAATAAAGATGAAGGGTAAAATAAGAACAAAACCACGCACCTTGAAATTGAAAAGAAGGTTGAGGTTAAAACTGAGGCGACACCCGTCAAAGAAGCTGTCCTTTATGTCCACGAGGTCGCCAAGAAAAGTAGTTGACCTTGAATCCCCCAAAGAGATTTGAGTTTAACAGGACTACTCAGATGTACACACCTAAAGGAACCTATGTGGTGTGGGGGCTAACAAACCCACCAAGGCTGAGTGAGCCAGTGGTGGTTGGTCGAGCACCTCAGAGGCCTATGACAGACCCTTCGCTAGTCCCTTGGAATTATCAAGAAACGGTTTTGACATATAAAGGCAAAGAAATCTCTGGAGAAACTCAAGAAAGTTACCCTATAAAGAAATACTCTTACTCGGAAGAAGTGAACAACGCCACCAAGAGGCGATTCCCACCCAAGAAGCCACTGTGTGCCGAAGAGGCGAAAGCTTTCATTCAAAAGATGAGAACGACAGACTACAAAGTAGTGAACTAGCTTCAGAAGTCCCCTGAACAAGTCTCCTTACTATCTTTGTTGATGGAATCTCCTGAGCACGAGAAGGTACTTTCCAAAACTCTCAAATGAGACCTACGTGCTAGCTCAAACCTCTGTAAAACAATTGGAGAGGATGGCCAAAAGATTCTTTGCCATCAATCATATCACATTCAGTACAAATGATTTGCCCCCAGAACGAGCCGCCCCCAACAAAGCCCTTCATTTAACCGTCAAATGAAAAAGTTATTATGTCAAAAGGGTAGTGGTAGATGGAGGATTTGGGACAAACATATGCCCACTTTCAACATTACAATGAAAGGAAATTGGGACACTGAGGATTCGTTCGAACAATGTATGTGTTCGAGCTTTTTATTCAATCAAAAGAAACAGAATTAGAGAGATTGATCTGGTCTAGACCATTGGCCCAGTTGATTTTGAGGTAACCTTTCAAGTGTTTGATATGGACACGTCTTAGAATTTCCTCCCGGGAACGCCATGGATCTAGCAGTAGGGGCTGTGACTTCTACTCTGCATCAGATGATAAAATTTGAACATGAGGACCAAGAAATCGTGGTCCATGGTGAAGATGAGCAGTCAATTTATCGCGATCCCTCCGTCCACTTCCTCGAAGCTAAAGAAGGAAGTGAGCACATAGTCTACAAGGCCTTTGAAATTGTGGTGGCTGATCAGCATGAAGAGAGCAAACCCTGTCACCAACCTTTCCTATCCAATGCCTCAATAATGGTGGCTAAAGAAATGATACGACAGGGATTCAAACCGGGGAAAGGACTCAGAAGGTCTTTACAAGAGATAGTTGAGCTGGTTGTTTTGCGCACTACAGAGAAGTTCTTCAGATTAGGCTTCCACCCGACGCCATAGTATATAACATGGGCTTATCGTAGAAAATGTGATGGATGGGCTTTGCCTCGACCACTGCCAAACATGTATGAAACATTTGTAAGGCCAAAGTATAGTGAGGAGGATGAAGATGAGGCCTTCACAATTGAAGAAATCGAGGAAATATGTGGGGTAACAAGAAAACTATTATATGAATCCCACATGGTACAGCTGGAAGAATGCTCGAGCACCGCTGAGGTGCTATAGATAGGACCAGACGCCAAGTTACAAAATTTGAAGGCTACGCCATTTCCAATAAGGCGGGAGGCCTGGTAGTCCTGTCTTGCCATCTTTTCTGCATCACGAGTTATCTCAGGGTGTAACTCGGGTGTTTTTAATGAGTTTTTTGTCATTTTATTAATCCAAATGTAAAGCCTGGTATCTTACAATTCCAAAGAAATGGAATCAATATTTCATCATCTATGTTCCTGTATTCTTTTTGATACTTGTTGTTTTCGTTTTATTCATTTCTTTCAGTTCTAATAATGCGTCTTTAAATAACATGACATGTTCGTGGACTTCATGACTCGATCCAAAGATGGCGCCAAATTGTGAAATATTGAACCAAGAGCCGGAGTACGATGAAGAAGTGGCTTTTAGGGAAATCCATCGAGAACTAAAACATTTCAAAAATAAACCTAAGCCAAATCTAAATGATACCGAGCCGGTTAACTTGGGTGGTCCCGGCGAAATCAGGGAAACCAAAATAAACATCCATGCAAATAAGAAAACATGGGACGCATTGATCCAACTCCGATTTTGAGTTCAAAGACGTGTTTACTTGGTAATACGACGATATGCTAGGGCTAAGTGTTGATTTGGTGGTTCATAAGTTTCCTACTTACCCCGAGTGACCTCCATTCCAACAAAAATAGATAAAATTCAAACCTGATATCAGCAATAAGATCAATGAAGAAATCACAAAACAGTTAGGGGCAAGAGTAATCCGAGTGGTCAGTACACCGCATGGATGGCCAATGTAGTTCCAGTACCGAAGAAAGATGGGACAACCCGAGTGTGTTTGGGTTACTGAGATTTTAACAAGGAAATTCCCAAAGCTAATTTCCATTTGCCCAATATCCATATCCTTGTTAATAACTGCGCCAAACATGAGATACAGACTTCTGTGGACTTCTATGCAGGATATCACCGGTGTTGATGGATGAGGAGGATGCGAGAAAACTGCCTTCACCACACCTTAGGGTACTTATTGCTACAGGGTTATGCCTTTCAGTTTAAAGAATGCTGGGGAAACATATCAAGGGACATGACCACTATCTTCCACGACATGATGCATCAGGAGATAGAAGTATATGTGGACGACGTGATTATCAAGTCCAATAATCAAGGTGATCATGTGCGGGACCTAAGAAAGTTCTTTGAAAGGCTGAGCAAGTACGATTTGAAATTTAACCCAGCACAATGTGCATTCGGGGTCTCGTCGGGAAAACTTCTGGGGTTCATAGTCAGTCGGAGGAGTATTGATTTAGATCCAACAAAGATAAAGTCCGTTCGAGATCTACCTCCTCCGAAAACCAAGAAGGATGTAATGAGCCTGTTGGGATGACTGAATTATATTAGTCGATTCATCGTTCAGCTGACTTCCACATGCAAGCCCATATTCAAGTTTCTAATAAAAGATGTCGCAATCAAATGGAAAGATGAGTGTCAAGAGGCTTTTGATAAGATTAATGATTACCTGTCCAATCCACCGGTCTTGCTCATGCCGAAACCAGGAAGGCCATTATTTCGATGTCTGACAGTCCTGGAAAACTCGTTTGGTTGCATTCTCAGGCACCATGATATCATTGGAAAGAAAGAACATGCCATATACTACTTGAGCAAGAAGTTTACCGGCTACGAGGCCAAACACACCTTGCTACAAAGAACCTATTTTGCCTTCACTTGGGTCGCTCAGAAATTGAGGCATTACCTGCAAGCCCACACCACATACCTCATAACCAGGTTGGATCCTCTGAAGTACATATTTCAAAAACCGATGCCTACAGGGAGACTGGAAAAATGGCAAATCCTGCTCACCGAGTTTTACATAGTCTATGTCACTCACATAGCAATGAAGGCCCAATCGTTAGTGGATCATTTGGCTGAGAACTTGGTTGATGATGAATACCATCCCCTGAATACTTATTTCCCAGATGAAAAGGTGAATTCGGTAGAGGTAACGTCTAAGGACACCACTGCGTGGAAAATGTTCTTCGATGGAGCGGTAAATGCAAAGGGTGTAGCCATTGGGGCTATCTTAATTTTACCCACTGGTCAACACTACCCAGCTGCGGCTTGGCTTTAGTTTTTATATCATTCAAGACGTTGAGGAACTATTGATCATGGGGGATTCAGATCTAATCATCCGGCAAGGTCAAGGGGAGTGGGAAACTCGAGAAGTCAAACTCATCCCTTATCGGCAGTATGTGGAGGATCTCAGCAAACAGTTAAAGACGGTAGAGTTCAGGTACATCCCTCGCTGTCACAATGAGCTAGCCGATGCACTTGCTACTTTCGCCTCAATGTTGCCATATCCAGGAAATGCCTACATCAATCCCTTGGAAATCCAAGTCAGGGAAAGGCATGGGTACTGTAACGCAACTGAGGAAGAACCCAGCACTGAAACGTGGTATTATGCTATCAAGAGATTTCTAAATAACACAAGAATATCCCAAGCAAGCCACCTGGGATCAAAGGAGAACCATTAGACGGCATGCGAGTAGTTTCTTCTTGAGCGGTAATGTCTTGTATAAAAGGACCCCGGATGTTAATTTGCTAAGATGTATTAATACCGAGGAAGCCGGAAAGACTATGCATGAAGTACACGTGGGAGTTTTTGGGCCCCATATGAACGGATATGTGTTGGCAAAGACAATACTTCAGGCGGGATATCTCTGGATAACCGTGGAGAAGTTCTGCTTTGTTCGGAAATGTCATCAATGTCAGGTGTACGGTGATTTGATTCATGCACCACCAACTGAACTGCATCCTATGTTAGCACCTTGGCCATTCGCCGCTTGGGCCATGGACATCATTGGACCAATCGAGTCAAAAGCCTCAAATGGACATAGATTCATATTGGTTGCTATTGACTACTTTACATTAGTGGGTTGAAGCCATCACTGTTAAGTTAATCACCAAGAAAGCTGTGGTAGATTTTGTGCACTATAATCTAATTTGCGTCTTAGCATCCCTGCCACTATAATCACAAACAACGCTGCAAACTTGAACAACAAATTAATGGGGGAAATATTTGAACAATTGAAGATAACACATAGAAACGCCACTCCCTACCGGCCCAAAGCCAATAGTGTCATCGAAGCAGCTAACAAGAACATTAAGAAGATCTTGAGAAAAATGATTCAAAGCTCCAGACAATGGAATGAAAAGCTTCCTTTTGCAACACTCAGATATCGTACCACGGTGCAAACATCGGAAAGAGCAACCCCATACTTATTGGTCTATGGAACCGAAGCTGTTATACCCGTAGAGGTATAAATCCCTTCACTCCGGATAATCGTTGAAGTAGAAATTGAGGATAATAAAGACTCGGTTGGAACAGTTGTCATTAATTGATGAAAAACGAATGGTCGTGGTTTGGTAAGGGCAGTTGTACCAACAAAGAAAGGCTCGCGCTTAGAACAAGAAAGTGCATCCCAGGAACTTTGAGGTTGGACAGCTTGTATTAAGGCGCATTCTCCCTCATCATCAGGAAGCTAAAGGAATATTTGCTCGTAACTGGAAAGGCCCATACGTTATCAGAAAGATATTGCCAAATGTAGAGCTGTACCTGGGAGACATCGAAGGAGACAATCCCGAGGCAGCAATGAATGCAAATGCAGTAAAAAGGTACTACATTTAGGCTCCCAGGAGCAATGATTCAGCCCGGTTAATATGACGAAGGCTTTTCTTTCCCGCTGCCTCAAACACTATCAATCTTTCACAAATCCATTTAAGCCGGTTACATATCTTTAACCATCCTCTTTGGAACGTGGAAGTGCTATTTAAAAGAAGAAAAAAAAAGAAGAAAAACAAAAGAAGAAAAAAACAGAATGAGAAAAAGTGATGAAAATAATAAAACAAAAAATGAATGAAAATAAAAACACAAACAAAACAAAAATTAGTTTAGGAAAAACTTCCTGAACTACGTTTGACTTAATTCCGAAAGGATACATAGGAAGTCTCTCGCTGAGGTTCAGTCACACAAACACAAAAAAATCCCAATACCCCAAAATTGAAAACTGGGGCAGATGATATAAAGGTTTGGCCATGAACCCACCAAAATGGTTCAAAAGTTTTAGTTATTCCAAAAATCCTTGTACCAAAGACATTGTCCATGTCCTTCCAATCAATTGGCCAAGGTACGGAAGCGAAACTGTCATTGTTGGAATCTGATACAATTCAAATTGAGAGAAATAAAATGAGAGAGTCTTATTGGTGAAGACCTTCGGGCACCATATGGCAATGGCAAGTAGAGAAATTGAAAATGAGAGAGTCTGCTTAGTGAAAACTCGTAAAGAGCACTATTTGGCAACGTGAGAAGAGAAATGAGAGACGTCAATTGGCGAAAACCTGTAAAGGGCGATGTCGGCCGAAAAGAAGATATCTCACCATTAAAAGAGTCCTGGCAAGGTTCCCTGGTTTCAAAATGTGGAAATGCGGATCATGAGAAGCTGGAAATTTTGCGGGTCGGGCATCCAGTCCGAAAAGCATGTCATGTTCATTTGAAGACAGGATGCACCCCCAGATAAGTCCTTCTCTTTCCCCGAAAGAGACGCTTCTCTTTAGACTCATATGATTGCTTTTGTATACTTCTTCCTTGAATCCCTTTCGGTTTAACTTCGATTCCATGATAATTACAATTGAAAGTTTGGCAAGACTGGTTTCACAAGGCTCTCCTGGCAAGGATCAAAGAAAATACCCAGTATCAGCGAGCGCATCTAGCCGATCCCGTCTGTCGATGATGGCTGATGCTTCAGAAGCAGAAAAGGATTGAAAGAAAGAAAATCCATGTCAAAATGCCCATGAAGGAAAAATAAAGTTACAAAGGTTGAGTTCTAGTGGGCTAATTGTCTCGACAAAGTTTCAAGAGCAAGGGTACCCAAAGGTTCAGAAAGTGGAAGTTGGGGTAAAGAAATCACAATTGAGAGGCCCACGAAGGCAAAATAAATCTGAAGATGAGTTCCCCACGACCAACCAACAAGCAAAGTCTGGAAAGTTAAATGCCTTTTCAATTGAAACGAGGCCAGGATCAAGCAATCAAGGCCAAATAACCAACCACCATTTGAAACTAACAATTGTGCTTTATTTGAAAATCTGAAATAGGTGTAAACCAAAGTAATTGGTCAAATAGTAGACGCAACCAAAGGAATAATGCAGGAGCTAGGAACAGCTTTGCAACAATGATCAAACAAGAAAGGGAAGTTTTCTTCACATCCTTTCCCGCAGTATTAATAGAAGAAAGAAGAAAACGAGATTTACAAAAATCATCGTAGCATAGGGCCCCCGATCCTTAACTCCATCCTTCCAAATCTAGGACCACATTCCGTAGTTGTCCCCAGCATAACCTGTGGACCTACCCGGCATCACTCGAGGATCATTTTCCTTTCTCCCCAGCATAACCTGAAGACCCATTTTTTTCATTCCACGGCACAACCCAAGGGTGATTTTCCTTTTACCCCCAACATATTTTGAGGGTCTTTTTTCTATTCTTCCCCGGCATAACCCGAGGATCATTTTCCTTCGTCCCCAGTATACCTTGAGGACCCCTTTTCTTGCATTCCCGGGCATAGCCCGAAGGTCATTTTCCTTTTATCCCCAGCATAACTTGAGGGTCTATTTCTTTTCCCTCAGCGTAATTCAAGGTTCATTTTCTTTCTATCCCCAGTAGGAGCCCTTTTCTTCCTATCCCGGCATAACCCACAGATTCCCCTAGCATAACTTAGGAGCCTTTGTTTCTATCCCGGCATAGCCCGTGAATTCCCCTGGCATAACCCAGGAGACTTTCTTCCTATCCCGGCATAACCCAGGAGTCTTTTCCTTCCTATCACTGCATAACGTGTGGATCTCCCTTGCATAACCCAGGAGTATTTTTTTTTCCTATCCCGCCATAACCCGTGGATCTCCGGGCATAACCCCGGAGCCTTTTATTCCTATCCCGACATAACCCGTGTATCGTCCTGGCATAACCTAGGAGTCTTTTCTTTCTATCCTGGCATAACCCGTGGATCTCCCTGGCATAACCCAGGAGCCGTTTTCTTCCAATCCCGGCATAACCCAGGAGCCGTTTTCTTCCAATCCCGGCATAACCCATGGATCCCCTGGCATAACTCAAGAGCCTTTTTCTTCCCATCCCGGCATAACCCGTGTATTCCCCTGGCATAACCCAGGAGCATTTTATTCCCATCTCAGCATAACCCGTGGATCTCCCTGCATTAACCCAAGAATCTTTTCTTCCTATCCCGGCATATCCCATGTATTCCCCTGGCCTAACCCAGGAGCCTTTTACTTCTTATCCCGGTATAACTCGTGGATCTCTAGCATAACCTAGGTGTCGTTTTCTTCATATCCCGGTATAACCCGTGGATCTCCCTGGCATATACCAGGACAATTTTTCTTCATATACCGCCATAAGCCGTGGACCCCCTAGCATATCACATGAACCTTTTCTCCTATCCCGGCATAACCCGCGGATCTCCCTGACATAACCCAAGAATTTTTTCATTTCTTCCCATCATAACCCTTGGATTTTCCTTTTCATCCCCAACAGGGACTCAATATTCCATTCCTGGGATAACCCGTGGATCCTTCTCTTATCCCCAGCAGGGACCCGTTTTCTTTCCCAGCATAACCCAACCATCTGTCAGCAAAACCTAGCAATCTTTCCAAAACTTAAACAATGCTGATTTTCATTGTTTTCAATAAAGAAATAGCTTAGATTTGTGTTGCAAATGACTCACGAATTTTTTCTAGCGAACAGGTTTTACCTTAGGGTGCAAGATTCAAGATTACTGGAAGAGTGAATCTCAATCCAGAAGAAAAGAACAAAAAGAAGGGAACTCAGAGTGATTGAAAAATAAAAGATGCGGACTATTAAAATTTGATTAAAAACCCCAAGTCGTGCATGTCCCGCTTGGCTTCAATGTTAAAGAAAGAAATTGCACTTACATCTTACAAGCATCAAGATTCAGATAAAGTCTAAAGAAAATCAGGCTAAGACTCAAGATCAACTTTCAAGAAATTTATAGATACAAATCTTATAACTCATAGTTGATAGGAATATCTAGCTTAGCTTTGATTTTCCTTTTGGTATAATAAGGAGGTCAGCAAGCAATAGCAACAACATCAGCGGTGAAATCAGAGCTCATGGTAGTCCCAGCTGCCAAAACTTCCAGAACTATACTGACCTAATTCCTTTATAGCCAAGGATATGCAGGCAACCTTTGAAGCAAGGTTCAGTCAGAAGTTTTTCAAAAAACGCTTCTCCTAGAGTGCCGAGGGAGCAAAAAACCCTCATGTTGCACATTTATCTTTTCCCGAAAACTCTTTGTGTTTTCGAGAAAAGATGGGCAGCTGTGGGCACGTGATTTTTTCCTCTCTAAAATTACTCTTATTGAATTCTTAGAATTACGATGTTTTTTCCTTTTATTATTTGATTTTTAGGATTTGATTGCATATTTTTGTGTGTATTTTTATTTGTGCGTGCATGATAAGTCATAAAAATACAAAAAAAAATTGCATGAGCATTTGGGATTTAATTATTACATTGTTAGTTAGACTAATTAGTAATTAGGCTTTTACAAAATATAAAAATCATAAAGAAACATTGATTTGTTTGGTTTGATTTTAATTTTAGTCTTAGGTTTATTAATTTCCTTTAAAGTTATATTAGTTTAATTGTAGTTTAATTTGTTAGGTTAAATTAATTTTAGGATTGATTTTAGTTTTATTTTTAAATTTTAAATATAAATAAATAAAAGATGAATGAAAAGAATTAAAGGAGAAGAGATACAAAATTAAGCTGGCCCGATACTGGGCCAATGCTAATTGTAGCCAAAACCAATCCCTTCCCAGACCCGTCTCAAACCCCAGCCCATTCTTCCAGACCCAGTCCAGCCCCATAGAACTAGAAACGACGTCGTTTGACTCAAACAAATCCAGACCATCCATCCATTCTAACCCAACGGCCCAGGTTCGATCGTGGACTTTAAATAAAATTGTCCAAATTATTTAGAAAACCCTAGAGGCCAACCTTCTCTTCCTTGTACCTCTCTTCTCCGCGACCCTCTCCCTCGCCGCCGCCGACCGGAAATCATCTCCGCCGGCAGTCGGTCTCCAAGCAAGCCCAAATTAACACTCCTGAATCCCCTCCTCCTCCTCCTCCTCCTCTTTCCAAAGCCCTTAAATCATCCTTTGAATCCTAGTCTAGCCTTTCAAATATTATAAATTATGGATGCTGCCTCCGCCGCCCACGGCGACGCCACCACCAAACGACCCTTATATTGCACCATAGCCCCGTCCTCATCTCCCCAATATCCTACCTTATCTTCCCTCAAAGTTTAGCCAGTTCTTTCGAAATTCAAATTGATAGTCCGGACCAAAATGCTGCTTCACCCAATCTCGACCAAATTTACATCCTATACCCTCCTCAACCCCCTATCCACGAATCGTCATCCCATTTCTTTCAAACATTTCTGGAACTCCGCGAATTCCGAATCAAAATTTGGCTTGAAACCCTCGATACTCAGGGCCGAAGGGTTCATGGGTTTTGGACTATGACTGTCTTTAATATTGTGTGTTCTCAAGGAAGCACATAATTAAGCACATTTGTAGTCCGGTTAGTCCTAGATTCAGATTGCATGCTGTCATTAATCTAAGCCTTCTTTAATTTCAATTTCTTGTTCTTTCATCTTAGTGATGTATGTTTTTGTGTATTTATTTTTGCATGTGTTTGTTAATAGTGTTGGTTTCCCTTTGTTAGGTTTCATTTAGAATTTTGGGGTAGGGTTACTCAGATTCATGTTCATCTATTTAGTTTCAATTCTAAATCATCACTGATTATTTTCTATGAATGGTTCCTTGCTTTACTTTCCGTAACTGGACTTCTAGATTTTTAATTATGATTAATCAAGCTTGATTGTTGTTTTCCTGAGTCTTTCTGTGTTGATTCATGAGCAATATGTTTTATTGGTTTAAATTGTTTTAGGTTATTAGGATATTACTATTTCCATATAGCATGCCATTTTTGTTGCGAATTATTTCAATTAATTGTCTACTGTTTTAATTATACACTTGGCCTTAAAACTCTTATAAATCAAATTTAAATCAGGTCCAACATTGGCTATAGAGTTTTGATTCAATTTCAGGATTGGTTGGATATAGTTGAATGTTTAGTTACCATTGGTCACTTCTAACTAGGGTAAAAAGGGGTTTGGGGCGTTATTTTAGTACTCATTCTTTGTAAATTCAGATTGAAATAAGGGTACTTTAGGCATTTGAGGGTGACGGAATCTTTTATAACAAGTTAAGAAGCTTCTAGTGTGGGTCGCTAGTGAAATTTCAGTTTGTTAAGTAGTAAAACTTGGTAACAAGTCAGAAATCTAAGGTGGCCTAAGCTAAAAGAAAAAATATGATAGGGACTAAAGGAAAAAAAAATAGGAAAGGTAGCCCTAAGCCTTGCCTATAAAAGGGCACACTACTGCCTTGTTAAGGAATTTTTTGAAATACCTGAAAATTCCCCAAAACTTTTCCAGCCTCTTAAAGTTCCCAAAAACATTTTCTGCAAGTTCTAGTATTAGATGTGAATTTCAAATCCAAAGAAGATCAAAAAAAAATCTGAACTCTCAGTGTTGAAACACTATTACATTGAGTTCTCTAGGTCAATTTTATGTTCTAGTCAACAATTTCCATCTCTTAGCTCAAATTTCAGTTATGGAAGTTACAGAAGTGTCTTGGGTCAAAATTTGAGTTATTTCTGGGTGTATTTGAACTGTTTTGGTGATTCATTGGTTGAGCTTTGTGTTGGTGGTTTGGACATTGCTTTTCTAAGTTTATGAGCCTCTGATTTGCTTTGGTGTGTTGTTGAACTACTGTTGGCTTCCTTCTTCTCCTTTTTTTCATTGTAATTCTAGGTATTTTTCAACTTGAATATGTGAAGGACCAAATCCACAGTTGTATTCAAATTGCTGAATAAATGAAAAACTCCTTATGTTGATTTCAAGTTTAATTTCTTTCCATACCCGTAGTTCACATGTTGGATTGCATAGTAATGGCGTGTGCTGTTGATGGCATATAATAGGATTGTTCAGCCATATTGTATAATTGGACTGCGTAATTGATTGTAATTGTAGACTATATTAGTTTGTATGTTAGCATATGCATAGTTCTTGATGCCTGTAAAATCTGGGCTACTGTAGATCGCAAAAGTAATTGTGTTTCAATAGAATAGGATCCTTGCATTTGGTTTTAAGAAAGTCAGTTTTATCTTCTAAAGGATTTTGCTAGCTTCGATCTCAAGAGAAAATTCAAAATTGAATTGGTAATTGTACTGAATTTGAATGTTTTCTTCTGTGTGTTATTCCAATCGATGGGTCTGAGGTTTTTTTAATGGTTGTTCAAATAATTTTGTGACTTATTCGGGATTTAAAAGGTGGCCCTCTTTAAATGCTCCTATTAATATACTTAGAAATTCAGGACGCACCGCAGAGCAAACTTCATAGCTTCCCCCAAAGATAATAATACGTTAGTCACTTTAGGCGTGTCTTTTAATAATTTCATCTTCCTAAATACGGGTGTGCATTTCATGTGATCCAAATCCAAATCCTAAAATTTTGAATAAATATATTTCGGATTCGGGTGCATTTCATGTGATGCGATCCACATACATGTTTTGAACGACGTTCACATTCCTAAAAATTGCAATATAGGATGAACATATACTAAAATCAGATTTTCGCCGATTATAATAGTTTAAGAGACCATGATAGAACCACAAGATCCAAGGGGGCCTAACACCTTCCCTCGGGTCAACATAATTCCTTACTTAGAATTTCTGGTTCGCAGACTCCATTTGTGTTTTCGAAAATTTCCTCGATTTGGGATTCAAAATAAACCGGTGACTTGGGACACCAA
The DNA here is from genome assembly GCA_034376525.1 of Nicotiana benthamiana. Classification (NCBI taxonomy): domain Eukaryota; kingdom Viridiplantae; phylum Streptophyta; class Magnoliopsida; order Solanales; family Solanaceae; genus Nicotiana; species Nicotiana benthamiana. Next base: position 55,379,415 of record CM067339.1, on the reverse strand, counting down.
AATCCAAGCCACTCCCAAGTGGCGACTCTAAATAAATAAATAATCCTTTTGAATAATGTCACTTAAATTGGAATAACTCCCTTACACATTTATCCTTTGGGGTAGCCGTGCAAAAGGAGGTGTGACATTAGCTGTGTGTTGCAATGATACTGGTGAGCTGAGGTACAACTCTTTTGTTTGAGTCAGTTTCATGATATGAGTATGTTCGAATTGTTGCTTACTGGTGCGCAAAATGTGCAAGTTGTGGCCTTAGCCAGTCTTAGTATGTCGTCACTGGAGTAATTGTGTTGGAATAGATGAGGTCGTCAGGGTTTGTAATTAATACAAACGATTTCAATTTCAGCGTGCTTAATGGATAAATATTAAGGTTTTGTTCAAAGAACTTGCTATGGTAATTGACAGAGGAGAAAAGGCATTATGAATGGTTAATCGGAGAAATTGTTATAGCTTACTGTGTGTTTTAGTTATCATTGGCATTATATATATATATATATATATATATATATATATTAAGAGTCTTGGAATTAAACTTTAGTTGATAAGAGTTTTTCAACCAGTATCCGCGTGTTGTGTGCAGCTGATATGAATGGAAGTTATCGCTTCAAGTGTTTGAGTTGCGTGGTATATCATGGGACTACTCTCGATATTGCAGGCATGGGTTATTACAGCTAGTTCAGGTCTATTCAGAGTATAGGTGTGAGGTTTTGATCATATTGATGGTTTAAAGAGTGGAAAGTGGTTCTATGGCTTAGGGGCCAGACTCGATTGTGTAATTTTAGTTTCAATATGTTGTTGTACCTATATGATAGGGTGAAGTGGGATCACCCCCGGGTGTATGCATGGTAAGGTTATTCAGCTAGTGGTTGGCTTCTAGAACAACTCTAGATACATTCGAGGACGAACGTGTGTTTAAATAGGGGATGATATAACGTCCCGACCGGTCATTTTGAGATTTTACACCTTGATCACCTGTTCTCGGGCATGACTTGATCCGTGTAATGTATTATGGCTGATATAGATCGTTGGTATTGATTTCATGAAAAATCAAATTGAATTTGAATGAACAATCTTAGCCAAAATCTTTGAATTTGAAAGGTTTGACCAAGAATTTACTTATTTATATATGAGTTGGGATCGAAATTTTTATGATTTTTTAACTCCATTAGATGATTTGTAACTTTGGAGTCTGATCGACAGTGGTTTTGGAGTTCCGTAGTAGAATTATGCTTGAATTGGCTAAGTTAATATTTTGACTATTTTCGGATGGTAGGTGAGATTTTGATCCGAGGGTCGGAATGGAATACCGATAGTAGTTGTAGCTTCGTTATGTGATTTGGGATGCGTGTGAAAAATTCCAGGTCATTCGGAAGTGGTTTGGTTGGGTTTTTTATCGAAAGAGTACTTCGGAAGTTTTTAGAAAATTTAGACTTGAATTCGATGAGTTTTAGGTAATTTGATATTATTTTAGGTGTTTTGATGATTGGAACAAGTTTGAACGAGGTTATAGGGTGTGTTTGTGCTATTGGTTGAGGTTCCGGGGCCTCGAGCATGTTTCAAGAGGATAAAAGGATCAATTTCATGTTTTGAGAACTTTAGAAGTTGCAGGCATCCGTTGCAGGTATCAGTTGCAGGCATTTGGCCTTCGCGTTCACGAATGGCCGAGGTTCATGAGCCTCGCGTTTCCGTAGGTTTGTGGGAGGACTGCATCGCGTTCACAATAGTATATACGGGGACGCGTAGGAGGAATTTATTCTGATGTTCAATTAGTCATCAAGTTCGTGATACAACAGACCTTTTCGCAAAGTTCTAGGCTGTGGAAGCATCACGTTTGCGACTGGCATGTCACGTTCGCGTAAGGTAAAAATTGGTCAATGCAATTTTATTCAACGCGTTCATGAGAGGTTGACCGCATTCGCGAAGAAGGATTTTTAAGTGTTGGACAAAAGGGTTTTAAACTTCTCATCCGAAGTTTGGAGCTCATTTTCACTCCATTGTTTGCAATATTTGAGAGAAAGGAATTTTAATAGGGATTTGAGGGCAATCGAGTGGAGGTAAGATTTATGAACTTAAAACTCATTTTTATTGTGAAATCCACCTAGAAATTCATGGAAACTATACCTAAAATTGAAGAACTAGGGCTTGGATTTTGACATTTTAATATTGCGATTTGAGGGGTCATTTGGACTCCGATTTTGGTGTTCTTCATATGCATAAACGCTTGAGAGGATACGGAGCCTGTTGATGTAAAATTTTTTGAGTTTCTAGAAGTGGGCCCGGGGCTCGGGTTCTTCTGATTTTTGGATTTTTTATATTTTTTGATTGTTTTCGATTGGGCTTTGTTTTCATAGCATATGATGACATATTCATTAGGGTTTTGGATAGATTCGACGCTTGTGGAGGCCAAATTGAGGGATAAAAGTGTCGCAGACTAGAGATTTCGCTAGTTCGAGGTGAGTAATGATTGTAAATGATATCCTAAGGTTTTAAAACTTCGGATTGTACATCGTAGTGCTATATTGAGGTGACTTGCACGTCGGATAGCGAGTGTGGGGTATAGCACCGTTGGGGATTGCGACTTAGTCCGTCCCGATTGATGATTTTACTGTGTATTTGGCTGAAGCTTATTTGTTATCATCATGACTTGGGCTGATTTCTATATTTGGGTTTCGTGCCAGCTATTTGAACTCCTTAGGGAATGAATGTTGATATTTACTCACTATTTCGATTTTATACCTGAACTCATTCATGTATTTTTCAACTGTTTTCAAAAACTCGGCCAAGTATACTTTGCTTTATCACTTTAAATGACATTTCCAACAATATTTTTGGGTTGAGCATCATTTTTTGCTGTTGCCCGAGGGGCTTATGTGATTTTTAACTAAGTAAGGTCGGGGGCCTATGTGGTGAGGATACTTTTGGATTGGGCTGCACGCTGCAGCAATGATATACTGATATTGATATGAGGTCGAGGGCCTAGATTTGATGCCACGAGATGTCCCGATATTGCGCATGGGCTATAAGGGGTCTCTCCCAGAGTTTGCACTCCCCTAGCGAGCGCCATCGACGATAAATGGATCGGGCTGCATGCTGCAGCGGTTTATGGATCAGGTTGCACACCACATCGGTATATGGATGGGACAGCATGCTGCAGCGATACCAGTATTGTATTATGTGTTTACTTATTTAGTCGTCTACCATTTTATGTTGTTGTACTATTTCATGTGATATCTACCTGATTGCCTGACATTCTTTTGTTGAGTGAGTGTTGCGCCCGAGGGGCGGATCTCTATGCCTACATGCATATATTGTTTGCATTCATTTACATAACTGTCAAAAAAGACATTTTCAAAAAAAGGTTTAAACTGTGATAAGATTTTTCTCTAACGATTTTACAGCTTCACTGGTCTTTCTCAAAAGAGGTTTACACTGTTTTTATATAGCGTGGTGGTTTGTTATACGTGATTTCTTACTTCTTAGTTGTTATTTACCATTATTACCGACTGAGTTTGAGTACTTACTCTACTCCCTGCACCTCGTGTGCAGATGCAGGTATCTATTCACCTAATATAAGGTTTTGGTTGATTGGAGTCAAAGCTATAGGAGTTTAGCGAGGTGACTACCAGCATTCGCAGCACCATTCTCTCTCTCTTTTGTTCATAACTCCTGTTTTGTGTATATTTAGACCTTGTAGAACTGTATTCACACTTTAATAGATGCTCGTGACTTGTGAGTCCCCGGTTTGGGCTATGTTGGGTTGTACTTCCATTAATTAATATCATTAAATCATATTTAATCTGCTTGTGAATTGTTTAACTGTTTAAAGGAGGTTTTCTCTAGTGGTCTGGCTGGCCTTGTCTTCACGAAAGGGGCGGAACTCTGTGCCTAGCTGAACAAATTGTTTGCATTCATTTGCATATCTATCAAAAAAGCCATTTTCAAAAGAGGTTTATACTGAGCTAAGATTTTTCTCTAAATATTTCACAGCTTCACTATTCTTTCTCAAAAGAGTTTCATGCTTCTTTTATAATGCATGATGATTTGTTATACGTGATTTCTTAATGTTTAGTTGTTATTTACCTTTATTAATCACCTAGTTGGAGTACTCACTTTACTCCCTACACCTCGTGTGCAAATGCAGGTATTTATTCACCCGATAGCGAGTTTTGGTTGATTGGAGTCAGAGCAATAGGAGTTTAGCGAGGTGACTACCAGCATTTGCAGCACCGTTCTCGCTCTCTTTTGTTTATAACTCTTGTTTCGTGTATTTTTAGAACTTGTAGAACTTATTCACACTCTAGTAGATGCTCGTGACTTGTGACTCCCCGATTTGGGCTATGTTGGGTTGTACTTCCATTAATTAATATCATTAAATCATATTTAATCTACTTATGAAGTGTTTAACTGCTTAAAAGAGGTTTTCTCTAATGGTCTGGCTAGCCTTGTCTTCACGAGAGGCGCCACCATGACCGAAGTGGGGTTTGGGTCGTGATACGTTGGTATTAGAGCCTAGGTTACTAGGTCTCATGTGTCATGAGCAGGTTTAGTAGAGTCTCGCGGATCGGTATGAAGACATCTGTATTTATCCTTGAGAGCTTGCGGAACCTTTAGAAAACTCCACATTTTAAATTCTCATCGTGCGTCCTTGATTTAGATTTAAAGGTAACTCTTGAACCTCCTTCCACACGTTCGCATATGCGCATGAGCGCTCAATATCAGATGTGCCTTAATGGCTTGTGATTCCCTGATAGAGGGGCGAGATGTGATCTCTGTGAGTTTGATAATGGGTCAGTCTAAAGGACTTGAGGCCGGATATTTGCCTATGGCTTGAGCACAGAGGTGCTGATTTTGTGTGCAAGTTTTTTGAAATTTATATATGTTTGGTATTGTCCCTATTAGTGGGAGTTTCGGCTTGATACCTATGTGATGAGTATGTTAGTACAGCGAGTTATAACCATATAATTTGGAAAGCGAAGAGATAGGTCTGCTGGAGGATAGAATAACTATTATGTGCTTGAACTCCATTGTGATTCGAGGTATAGTCCCGAGTTATAAGTGTGATAATCTTTTCATGTTTCATAGTTTGGAGCGAAGTAAAGTTCATGTTACGATATGAGTTCAGACTCAGAAAGGTTAAGTTCATGTGTAATGTTTGTGACAGTGGAAGGTATACAGAAATATCACATTAAGGAGAAGCATGTGGGTTATCTCCTGCGGGGTACTCTGAAGTGGTGTGATCCCTATGTATATTTTAGAAGATCTCATGTACAATTGAAGAGTACGTGTTGAAATTCAAAATTTTGGGTTGCTTGAGAGAGTGGGCTTAGATGAATGCGAGATTTGTAGAAGATTTACAGTACTAAATGATTTGTGGTTTCACAACTTATAAACGATTTAAGTCTAATCTCACTAAGGTATTGTGGCATCAGTAGAGTAAAAGTGTAATAAGCTATTGAATGTATCTTGATCTATGGCTTCAAGCCAAGTCGGGGAGACTGCGGTGAGCAGTTGATCGCACAGTTAGGTGCTATGTTAGTTCCAGTTTGGGGTGTGCAAGCGAATTAACTATGGCAAGAGTAAAGGAAAATTTTGACTAGGGTTATATTATGCTTCATAGGGTATGAGGATCACAGGATATCTTAAGTTGTTGTTGGTAAAGAATGCTCGGTGCATAGAGACAGTAGATGCTTGGTTGTTTTGGGGTGAGGATTTCATTTTGCGGTGCCAGAGTGCTAATGAGGCAGGGGTGGTTCTGTTCACTCGATCGGGCTAATTGTAGTGTAATTAGAGTGAACGACTCTCGAGAATAGTTCTAATGTTTCAAGATTCTACATGCAATAATTGGGTACCTTGAAGTTGTATATGTGATTAGAAACCGTGTTTTCATTGGAAGAGTTCAAGACTTTTGGTATTTCTATTTTAATTATGGGATGCTTTGTATTAGTATCTGGAAGATAAAGGCAACAAGTTTAGATTCGCAGGAAGTTCTTTAGAGTAAGGCTTTTTGGAATGTGGTGATTTTGGAAATAATTAAGAGAGTATGAGGGAATTTTGAGCCTTATACAGTGTGGCCATAGGCTTGATTCTGTGTGGTAAGTCTGAGTTGATGAATTGTGGTGCTACAGCAAAGAGAAAATATCAAGTTGAAGATGAATGAAAAGGAAATTTAGATAGCCGGAGCAGCTTCATAGTGGATGGGACCGGTATTGTAAGGATATGATTAACTCTTTGTGTGTGTTCGACCTGATGAGTTCTTACAGGTATTTTGCTGCAATGCTCTTAAGTTTTGATGGCTTCCTTAGCTTGGTCGAGTTGGAAGGATTCAGTTCTGGCAGGTCTGAATTGTCCAAAGGGGACTCGGAGAGTTCTTGATGGTTGTTACTGTGATTTGGAGATGTATATCTTCTATGGGCACGCAGAGCATCGGGTGTATATTGACTTTCTTTTGTATGAGACCAATGGAATGTTATTGACTAGTTGAGTACGTAGATAATTGTGGCTCGGAGGGAAGATAAAGTTCTCATGATTACCCCAAGATGGTATGGTATATGCGGTATGTTGTAGAGGATTGGGATGTGAGTGTGTAAGGTTACAATTCAGTTCCAAATGGAAAGTCATGAAATTATTTGCCAGCACGGGTAGCTTTAAGTGATTAGAGAAACGAGCTTCAAATGATTAGGATGAATGATCTTCAGATGATTATGAAAATGGTATTGCTAATCATAGTGATTTTACGAGGGTATATGTTTCAGAAAAGGCAATATGATTAGGTTGATAGATCTTGTAGTATTGTAGTGCTCTCTTGATTGGACTGACTACTGATATTTGAGTTTGCTTGATGGCACATGGGAATTTCAAGGTATCTTTCGTGGAATGTTTGGGTACTTGAGGTGATATGTATTCGGGCGGCAGAGTATTTTGGATCAGGCATGGTGATTTGTGTACTATATGGAGTTGGAGACTGGGGGTTCTCATGTTCAGGCTATATTATTGTTGTTAGTAGCATATATCGGCTGTTTAGCAACTATTCAGATTTGAAGACGCGAGTGGATATTTTGTTGCTTAGTATGTTAGATTTTGGATGTGAAATGGGGTTCAGACTGGTTTTCTCTGTGTTGTGTTATTCGGAACTATTGCGTTAAGACGGCGCTGTTGGGTATGCCGGAAAATGCCGTAGGTTGAGTGGTGATATCCGACGAATTATGTCCTATTGGGGATTCTTATATTTTGAAAAGCCTAGCATACGACTGGGAAGGATTGTCATTCCATACATGGGATCTTGTGACGAGTGTCAGTGATGAGGCTGCTCATACTGATTTAGTTTCGGTGGTGAAAGATTTATCAAATGTGTTTCTCATGGCCGGGCATGTCTCTAGGCAAGGTTGTTAATTTTGGTATTGATTTGGCGCCTTGCACCGTATCGTATGGCACCAATAAAATTTATAGAAGAGGAAAGAATAGCTTCTTGCTTCCTTGATGATGATTTTGTTGGCAGGCCAAGTGGTTGCGTGTTCTAGCTTGAGTCGGCTTGGTTGGCCCTAATTGCATTATTGAGGGATCGGTAGTTTTAACCGTTATTGAGCTTACTAGTGATCTGGGAGATCTATGAGTGGACTTCAATGTTCTAATACATTATGAATTAATAGTTATGGGCATATATGGTGCGGTGCTAGTAAGGTTCATAGTGGAAATCGAGTGGGAAAAGTAATTGGGTATTTCTCGGTAGATGGCGTATTGATTATGTCCTATCGGGTCTTCGCAGTATATGTTAATTGTTTCACCGTTGGTGTAGTGATTTGCTTTGGTTCCAGAAATCAAATTGTGCATGGTTGTCCGCTTCGAGCGTAGTTACTTGAGGTGTTTTAAGTGGAACAATGTTTGGATAGGATCGCGCAATTGCAGTGGAGCTATATGGAGATATGACCTTGCAGGTTAGATTCATGTGTTCTATTTATGTGATATGACGGCGAGTTCTCAACCGTGTGTTGTGATGATATTGGTGACCTTGAGGTACAACTCTTTTGTTCGAGTCAGTTTCATGATATGAGTATGTTCGAATTGTCGCTTATCGGTGCGCGAAATGTGCAAGTTGTGGCTGTAGCCGGTCTTAGTGTGTCATGCACTAGATTAATTGTGTTTGATTAGAAGAGGTCATCTGGGTTTGTAATGAATACCAACGGATTCGATTTCAGCATGCTTGATGGATAAATATCGAGGTTTGGTTCAAAGAATTTGCAATACTTGCCAGAGGAGAAATGGCCTCATGAAGTTGATAGGAGAAATGGTTATCACTTACTGTGTACTTTAGTTATAATTGGCATTATATTTATATAAGAGTGTTGGAATGAAACTTTAGTTGATAAGAGTTTTTCAACCGGTATTCGGGTGTTGTCTGCAACAACTATGAATGGAATTTATCGCTTCAAGTGTTTGAGTTGCGTGGTATATCATGGGACTGCTCCCGAGATTGCAGGCATGGGTTATTACAGCTAGTATAGGTCCATTCAGAGTATAGGTGTGAGGTTTTGATCATATTGATGGTTTAAGGAGTGGAAATGTGGTTCTATGGCTTAGAGGTCAGACTGGATTGTGTAATTTTAGTTGCAATGTGTGTGTTGGACCTATATGATAGGGTGACGTGGGATCACCCCCGGGTGTATTCATGATAACGTAATTCAGCTAGTTGTTGTCTTCTAGAACAACTTTGGGTACGTTCCAGGATGAACGTCTGTTAAGTGGGGGAGGATGTAACGACCCGACCGGTTATTTAAGCATTTACACCTTGATCGCGAGTTCGGGCATGACTTGCCCCGTGTAATGTATTAAGGTTTATATAGATCATTGCTTTTGATTTCAAGAAAAATTGGATTGAATTAGAAAGAATAGTCTTAAGTGAAAGTTTTGAATTTGAAAGGTTTGACCTAGAGTTGACTTATTCGTATATGAGGTTAGATTAGAATTTTTATGATTTGTTTAGCTCTATTAGATGATTTGTGACTTAGGAGTGTGATCGGAAGTGGTTTTGGAAGTCTGGATTAGAACTAGGCTTGAATGGCGAAGTTAGTGTTTTGACGATTTCCGGATGGTTGGTAAGATTTTCATACGAGTGCCGGAATGGAATTCCGAGAGTTTCTTTAGCTTTTTTATATGATTTTGGAAGCATGTCAAAAATTTCAGCTCATTCTGAGAAATTTGATGTTGTTTGAGGTGTTTTTATGATTGGAAAAAGTTTGAACGAGGTTATAGGGTGTGTTAATGTTTTTGGTTGAGGTCCCGGGGGGCGTGTTTCAGGAGGTTAAACGGATCAATTTCATATTTTGGGAACATCAGAAATTGCAGGTATCAGTTGCAGGCATTTGGCCTCCGCGTTTGCGAAGGTCTGGGGTTCGAGAGCGTGGAATTCTCGTGGGACCATGCCGAGTTTGTGAAGGTTTATGGGAGGACTGCATCGCATTAGCAATAGTATATACATGAACGTGTAGGAGGAATTGGGTTTGATGTTAAATTAGTCATCGCGTTTGTGATGCAGCAGGCACATTCACAAAGTTCTAGGCATTGGAAGCATCGCATTCGCGTTTGGCATGTCGCTTTAGCGTAAAAATGGATCAACATAATTTTGTGCTACACGTTTGCGAGAGGTTGACCGCGTTTGCGAAGAAGGATTTTAAACTGCTTGACAGAAGGGTTATAAACATCTCATTCACGGATTGATGCTCATTTTCACTCCATTGTTTGAAATCATTGAGAGCTTTTGCAGGAAATTGAAGAGGGATTTGAGGGAAATCAATTGGAGGTAAGATTTATGAACTTAAAACTCCTTTTTATTGTGAAATCCGCCTAGAAATTCATGAAAACTAAGTCTAAAATTGAAGAACTAGGGCTTGGATTTTGATATTTTAAAATTGGGTTTTGAAGGTTCATTTGGACTCCGATTTTGGTTTTCTTTATATGCATAGACTTGTGAGAGGATAAGAAACTAGTTGATGTAAAAAATATTAAGTTATTTGAAGTGAGCTCAGGGCTCGGGTTTTGCTAATTTTGGGATTTTTTATATTTATTTATTTTTATTGGGCTTTGTTTTCTTAGCATATCGTGACATATTCGTTCAGGCTTTGGATAGATTCGATGTGTGTGGAGGCCATATTGAGGAGCAAAGGCGTCACGGGCTAGAGATTTTGTCGGTTGGAGGTGAGTAATGATTGTAAATAATATCATGAGGGTTCGAAACCCCGGATTGCACATCCTAGTCTATATTGAGGTGACTTGCACGCCGGATAGCGAACATGGGGTGGAGCACCATTGGGGATTGCGACTTAGTCAGCCCCGATTGATGATTTTACTGTGTATTTGACTGAAACTTATTTGTTATCATCATGACTTGGGCTGATTGATATATTTGGGCTTTGTGCCAGCTGTTTGAACTCCTTCGGGGATGATTGTTGATATTTCCTCACTATTTTTATTTTATACTTGAACTCAGTCATGTATTTTTGCATTGTTTTCAAAAACTCAGCCAAGTTTACTTTGCATTAACACTTGAAATGATATTTCCAACAATATTTTTGGGCTGAGCATCAAGTTTTACTGTTTCCCGAGGGGCTTATGTGATTTTTGACTTAGCAAGGCCGAGGGCCTGTGTGGTGAGGATACTTTTGGATCGGGATGCACGCCTCAGTAGTGAGATAATGATTCTAATATGAGGCCGAGGGCCTAGATTTGATGCCATGAGATGGCCTGATATTGCGCTTTGGTCGTAAGGGGAGCCTCTCAGAGTCTACACTCCCCTAGTGAGCGTCGTCGATGATAAATAGATCAAGCTGCACGTGCATAGAGTTATATAGATCGGGCTGTATGTCGCATCGGTACCAATACTGTTTTATGTGTCTACTTATTTAATTGTCTGCCATTATCCGTTGTTGTGCTATTTTGTGTGATATCTACCTGATTGCCTGGCATATTTCTGTTAAGTGAGTGTTGCGCTCGAGGGGTGGATCTCTGTGCCTACCTGCACAAATTTTTTCCATTCATTTGCATAACCGTCAAAAAAGCTATTTTCAAAAGAGGTTTAAACTGAGCTAAGATGTTTCTCTAAAGATTTCACAGCTTCACTATTCTTTTTCAAAAGAGTTTCACGCTGCTTTTATACGGCATGATGAATTTTTATATGTGATTTCTTCCTGCTCAGTTTTTATTTATCTTTATTGCTCACTATATTGGAGTACTCATTTTACTTCATGCACCTCAAGAGCAGATGCAGATATTCCTTCACCCGGTAGTGGGTTTTGGCTGATTGAAGGCAGAGCTATAAGAGTTTAGCGAGCTCACTGCCAGCGTTTGCAGCATCGTTTCCTCTCTATTTTGTTCAAAACTCATCTTCCGTGCCTTTTTAGACCTTGTAGAACTTTATTCATACTCTAATAGATGCTCCTGACTTGTGACACCCTGGTTTGGACTGTGTTGGGTTGTACCTCATTAATTAATATCATTAATTCTCATTTAATCTGCTTGTGAACTATTTAACTGCTTAAAATAGGTGTTTTGTAATGGTTTTGGTGGCCTTGTCTTCACGAGAAGCGTCACCACTACCGGAGCGGTGTTTGGGTCATGGAAAATTCCTTCATGTTGAATGAGATATTTCTTCCCTTTCTATATCCCAACTGAAAACTACAAAGTGTGAGTGCACATTATAGTATGAAGAACCTCAATTTTTGGCATTTTAAAGGAGGAGAATTTGTTGTTCGTTTTTTATTGACGGTTAATTCGCTTTACTTATTGCATGCTTCCTATATTATATTATTTTCAAGAATGGTACCTGACTAATACCAAGTGAGATTCATATTGGTGGAAATTTTATCTTAATTAATGCTCGAAATGCTGATATAAGAAATATAAGTGTTGGTTCTATCATGGTTTTGTTTCTATTTTTTCATTTATTCTCACCTTTATCTCTATTCTAGGAGAATGTATCTACTCTTATCAAATTGCCGGTGCAGTTGTAGCACTAGAATTTGTTATTCGAGTTGATGAAAATTCTAAATGAGTGAGATATTCCTCATGTTAAAGAATAGATATGGGCTCTTGTGTTCTAACGACGCTATTGGCCGTTTTAAGCATTAACGCCTCGATCCCCTATTAATTTCTTTTCCTATGTTTGTTTCTACTATTTTTATTTTCTCGGATGACTCGTTGTGAGTTTCAGAGTGTATTGGGGCACTTAGTCCCTCAATGAAATTTAAGCTTTAGAATTTGGACCATAGTCAGAGAAGTGTAAAGACAGCCTCGAAATAGAATTCTATCGATTTCGTTCTCTCCACTGGGTTATTTGGGACGTGTGTGCAAAATTTTAGGTAATTCGGAAAAGGTTTGATAGACTTTTTGATCGAATGCAATTGGGAAGTTTTGAAATCCTTAGGCTTGAATCTGAGAGTGTTTTGATTATTAGATATTGTTTTGAGTTTTCCGAAGATTGTAACAAGATTAAATAGTGGTATTTGACTTGTTCGTACTTTTGGTTGAAGTCCTGAAGGCCTCAAAATGATTCCGAAAGGTTGACAAGAAGTAAGGAATTAGAGTGTGCAGCTAAAGCTACTGAATTCCCATCATAACTGTACCTACAGATTGGGGACAACAGGTGCGAAACCGGAAAACCATGTGGTCAGCCGCAGATGCGTCCAGATGAGGGAAAGTCAGAAGTCACATGCAGAGGTGTCATACTACAGTACAAGCGCAGGTGCGGTCCTAGTGCATTAAGTGAAAATCGCATATGCGGTTGGCTATACCACAAAAGTGGTATTGCATAAGTGGGAAAAGACCCGCAAGTGCAGATACCCTGGACCAGATCCAATAAGGGGTCTGTCACGATTTTCAGCCTATTTCACCATTTAATTCCAAGATTGAAGCTTTTTGGGACATTTTTGAGAGAGAATTCAAAGCATCTTTGAGGAGGTAAGATTTTTGGAACAACAACTCGTTTATATGGTGTTATTTCACTATTTTGATAAGGAATTTATGGAAAATGAAGGTTAAAAATTGGGGGTTTAGGGTTTGAAATTGGAGACGTTGATTTAGATATTTGAGGGGTTGTTTCTGGTAAGATTTTGATGTATTTGGTATGATGAACTCGTGAGAGTGTAAGCATTCTAGTTTTGTGAATTTTATCCGATTTCGAGACATGGGCAAAGGGGACTTTTTCGGCTATTTTCATTATTTCACGTGTTAGCTTTGAATTGATTAGCTGAATTAGTTACTTGAAGTTATATTTACATTTTACAATAAATTTATATAGACTTGGACCATTTGAAAGTCTATTATTCATAGCAAGAACATGATTTCGAGTTGATTGAGCTGGTTCGAGGTAAGTGGCTTTTCTAACCTTGTGTGGGGTAAGTCCTTTAGGATTTGATGTTGTTGTTATCTGAGTGCCATGTATATGAGGTGATGAGTGCATAAACGTGCTATGTTGAAAATGTCGTTTTCATTAAGCTAATACCTATATTTTTATTGTAATTTAGCAAATACTTGTACTTGAAGGCTTTTGTTTAGATTAGGAAAATCATGCTGTGACTTATTGTCTTACCTACTTTATTTGTCTACTTGTACTCTGTGCAGCATGTTAGAGTAGAAATTCTCGTTTAATTCTTCAATAGAACTGTATATTCTTCTGAGATGGTTGAGTATTAAATTTGGGACTAGGAGACGATATCCCGGAAGATCCACCTGCTTGTTTACTTTGGGACTACAGATCGATATAGATCCCCCTGGACATTTATGATTGGGACTACGGGACAACACCCGGTATATTCCCCGTACTAGATATTTACTTTGGAAATACAGATATTATTTCTGTAGTTTCCCTTGCATATTTATGATTTGGACTACGGGTCGATATCCAGGGAGGTCCTCTAGACATCAACATTTGACTATGGGACAATATTTCGGGAGATCCCCTATTGCTATTTCTGTATACTGAGTTAGATTCATAGGTGATTTTATTCGTTTTAGACCGTTAGTACTTTAATTATATTGTCGTATTAAATATTGATTACCTTGTTTTTCATATATTACTAGTAGGGCTCTGACCTTCCTCGTTACTATTCGACCGAGGTTAGGCTTGACACTTACTGGGTACCGCTGTGGTGTCCTCATGCCCTTTCCAACACATATTTTTCGTGTGCAGATCTAGGTTCTTTGGCTCAGCCCTATTTCTAGTGAGGCGAGGCGATCTTCAGAGAGTTCGAGGTATATCTGTCACGTCCGCAAACCGAGGAGTCCCTCTCTAATCTCTCCTCTAGCTTTAGCTCTGCTATTTTTACTTTTGTTTACACATTCCAGAATTAGAATAGTTGTTGTTATTTAGCAGCTTGTGATTTCATGATATTCCGGATTTTGGGAGTTGATTCAGTTTGAGAGTTTATATTTTCATATGCCAAGGGGAATCCTATACATTTTATTTATGGTTTCTGTTGTTTTTTGCTTGGTTTATCTTTCGTTTTCTTTTTTCGCAAATTACTAGGCTTACATAATCATAGAGACTAAGTATCGTCACGAAAGTTCATGGAGGGCGATCTCGGATCGTAACATGTGTTCGTGATCCATCGGCTTCTAAAAGGATTAGTTCTCGGAACTACAAAGATAGGCCACTTCATGCGTAATAGGTAGAGTTCAGGTTTTATTTTAGTCTGAGGAAAGAAAAAAGAACGGTTGGTTTTGGTGCATATGAAATCAATAAAGCAGGCCATATCTACTTGTTATAAAAACCTGTAATCTTATATTTTACATAGTATATTGTAATCTCTTTATTGCAAATGCATGTATAATTTACAAAATAGAACAAACTAAAAGACCTAGCAATATACTCCAAGCAATGATTTTACAAGAAATTTGATTCTTCCAATTAACCTTATAGACTTGAAATGTGACCTTCATGGACTTCCTACGACATATGCTTATGACTGCAATAGTTGATTGAAAACAATTGACTAGAATAGTTGACTAATTTAAAAGACTAGATGTTGATACTCAATCTTTTTCTAAATAATTTATATACAAATACTCAATTTTACCCTAAATACATTAATATAAAAATACTTTTAAAATAGTATATGTATACATATATATGTATGTCCAAACGTTTTATTATTTTTTCCTTCACTTTTAAAATATTTTAAATTAGTTTACTGCCTTTATTATCCAAACAAAATCAATAATTATTCTCGAAATTATTATTTTTGGTGATTTACTTATTGGAATCTCATATTTATACTAAAATATAAATAACATAATTTTTTCACTTTTTTACAAATTTATTTATTATTTTAAAAGTTAAATTGCATATAATTGCAATATTAACGTCTTTTAAGGTTTAATTGTGTTTATAATTATAAAATTGGCTCCAATATTTTAAATTTAATAATAACATATTATTAATCAATTCAGTGCCTTTAATTTATTATTAAAAAAATCTTTTTTTGTAAAATAAATAAGGAAAATGGCTATTTAAATGTTAGCCCCGTTTATTTCAATTTTAGCCTTAATTGAGCCTGATTTGAACCCGAATTTCAAGCCAAATCACCCAGCCAAAATCCTAGGCCTACCCGACTCACAACCCTTTTTATACAACCCACTACAATTCCCATTCAATCCAGACCGTTGATCAAAATGATCAACGGCCACCATTAAACCTTTCCTTTTAAATTCCGAATTACCCCGAAAACCTAGTAATTTCTCATTTTCATCTGCCTTCGAACCCCTATTGTCTTCCATTTCTCTCTTAGACCCATCTCAATCCCTAGCTTCCGCCTTCAGCCGCTGCCTAAAAATCTCCGAAATCCATGGCTTCTAAAGCCATTGGAGGCATGTATCCACCCCCCTGGCTTCTATGTGTTCAAGTACTATAGTTTCAAGGACAAACCTTGAAGAAGCTTGGCCAGGACTTTGGTCGATCTCAGTTTTTACGATTGTCTCCGGTCATCTTTGACCTTGCTCCGGCCGACCATGTCTATTAGAGCTTGATTCTTCACTTCTCATGTTTAGATCGACAATTGTCCAAGCCTTTCTCACCATCTGGGTTTCTATTAAAACCCTAATCTTTGAGGTTCTTCAACTTTCTTTTATATCTGTTTAGATTCGTGTTTTCTCTAAACTTCTAAACGTTTTTTCTCAATGGTTCTTCTAAAACTTTACCTTCAAAACCCCATTAACTTTTCTGAATTAGGATTTCATTAAGTTATTTCAAAGTATTGTCTGATTTATCTACATGTTCTACTATGCTTCCTTATGTCATTCTTTCACTAGAGTTTACATGTTAAGGGCCTTAACCTTTTTGAGATTTTTGAATTTTTATTGTTAGTATCTCTGTCTGATTTACTTGTTTTTCATCTCTATACTTGATTGATGGTAAAAACCTTACAATTGGGCTTCATTCGAGTTCTAAGACTATTTTCTATGTGATTTACTTGTTCATCATGCTCTGAATTCGATTGGTTTCAAAACCCCTATTTTATTGAGACTTATTTGAGTTTCAAAGGTTGCTTCATCTATTGCTCGACTTAATTAAAAAAAAAATTCAATCCCTGTTTCTTTATGTGATTTTGACTTCCTGCTACCACTGAAATACTACTATATTTTTCAGATAGGTCTTTTTACTTGACCTTTTATATGCTTCTAATACTCTCTCTTTTCTCTATTACTGAGTTTGTGAAATTGACCTATGTGACAACCATGTTTCGATAAGTTCATCAGCTACTACTTTGTGTTTGCTATTGCACGATTCTTCTCTTTGTCATGATTTAAGCCTCGCATGCCTAATATTTATGCACTTTTTATATGATAAATTTCCCTCTAAAACGACCTTAAATTTTGGACTGATTTCAAACCTCCTTGTGTAATTCTGATTGCACTCGTGTAACTGATTTTTTCCTTGTTTTACTAATCCTCTGTTTCCTGGATTGATTTGAAAACTTCCCTTTAGACTTTCGGTTGTCCTGTCCTTAGTTTGGTTTACTAGGAGCTGATTGTCTCCATATTTTGCAAATCTATTATGTTTCCTACCATATTTGGATAACTGGGTATCTTCACTGATTTTGCAATAATTTCTTCCTTAATTTAATCCCTATGTACTTACCCATAATTTCCCAATCTATACATGGTGTTCTACTTGGTTTCTTTCTTTATATTTTTTATGCCCATTACCGTTTAATTTTAACTCCTTAATTAAAGGAAGTCTTATACTGGTTTAATTTTAATTGGTGCATAGTTCTGTAATTACTACTAAACTATGATTCTTGCCTTACTTTCTACCTATTTCCAAAATATATAAATACCTGGCTTTTTCATTAACACACACGCACATGGACACTCTGAGTTCTAAAATCACTCACACTCAAAAAGCATTTTCTCTTGTTACTTGTACTGTGGACTGTCTTCGAAGTCCTGCTACCTGCTTTTTACTACATTTTTGCTTCTTTAAACTGGTATATCTTGAGTAAGATTTCAGCATCACAAAAAATATGTTTAATTTATACTTTTGTTTTCTTGTCTCCCTACTGCTTATGTTTAACTCAGTACTTTATTCTAAGCATGTTGTAATTCCCTTCTTCCAGTTCTGAATCTATTATGCATCCTAAACCCAAACCCAATGTGTTTGATATCAATGGCTTATTTGAGGCATCACAGTATTAAGTATTGTTGTCTATGACTCAAACTTGATTTTCAAAGGATCATAACTTCTATGTTACCATCATATGTTGTTTATCATTGTTGATTTTGTAAGCATAACAACACTCCCTATTACTTTGCATGTCCAGAATCAACATATGCTTAAGTGCATAGGCTCTTTGTAGTTCCCAATCCATGAACCCTTTTTGTACAAAATCCTTAACTCTGTAACTGTTTCCCAACATTCTTTCCCTCTTCTTTACTTACATAGTTCTTAAGCTTTATTTCTTCATGTGTACTCTCTCGTAGACCTAAGTTCTGCCGCCCTCATGCGAGCCTTGCCTTGGGACCCATTGAGCTCCCCCTGAACTTGGACACTTGAGGCTGGCACTTCTACACTACACTTGTTGCTATTCTGGTGATACAATTTGGGTGTGACCGCTGCCCGGAGTCCCATTGAGGCTCTAATGGAACTCTGACACACTCAAATTGGAGAAAGGCATAGGATCAATAGTCTTTGATTTAGTCTATCTCATAACTCAGATAGGAAGTCAAGAATCAGGCTTCCTCTAATTGTAATTTTCTTTGTGCTTTTCTTATGTAATTTATTATTCTGGTTTTGAATAAGTTGTAATAAAGCTCTAGGGCTTGGCTAGTGAAAAGGGGTGGGAAACTATGTACGCAAGGGTAGAAATTATGCATATAGGACTGTTATAATTATGCATGTTTAAAATTCACCTAGAATTATGCTTATAGGACTTTTATAATTCTGCTTGTTCAAACTTAGCCTTGAAATTATACCTTTATGAGTATTATAATTTTTCATGTTCAACCTTCACCTAGAAATTACGCCTGTAGGATTGTTATAATTCTGCATATTCAAACTTCACCTAGCAATCATGACAATAGGACAGTTCTAACGTCGTTCAGCATAACTCAAACTGCATTTAAATACCCTACCTATAAGGTTTAAAATATATTTCTGCATTTAGATACTATGCCTATAAAGTTTAAAATAAGTCCTGCATTCAGATACCATGCCTATAAGACTTTCTGCATTTCAACACCACGTCTATAAGTGCCTAAAATCAACAACGTGTAGAAAAAATGCCTATTAGGGTTTCTAAATGAATCTGGTTCATTTCACTTAATGCTAGATATAAAATCAAGAATAATGGATACTATCATTTGCAGAACTTGCAATAAGTTTATTTAATTCTACATCTCTTTTGATAATCTTAGTCCCTCACTTAACAAAGTTTAGTAAGCATGCCCATAGGATCACAAATAATTCGTTTAAACTTTTACGGTCTTATCACCTTGTGAATTCAGTAGATACCATGCCTATAGGATCCCTATCTGAACGTGTAGGCAAGTCTTAGAGTAATAACTGTAAAAAATAAATTTGTTTTTATTAATCATTACAACCAGCATGTGGGCCTGATTTTTACTTCTTATCTGAGTTATGTAATAAGTCAATCTGCCTCAATATTTAAACTCCCTCTTCTTTGGTATTTCTAATGAGACCTAAAAAGTATGTGTAAGTCATGCTAGTTATAAACTTTATCTGTTTATGGAGGTATATATGAGCCTTTTGTTTGTCTATATGTTTTCTCCAAATATGCAATATGTGTTTTGTATGTTTCCTTAGAGTTTTTACCTTTGAGACTCCAAATAAGCCTAATATCCTTCCCTTTGTAGGATTAGTAGTCCTAACTGCCTACAGAACTGATAGGAGTGGGACGGGTAATAGCATGCAATAAGTAATTGAGACCACTGATCGTTTTAAATACCTTAATGGGTTAGGAAGGGTAGGTATGGATATGATGACCACACGATAATGTCACGCGTAGCTTCTCATTGAGGAGTGATTACCAGACATTGTGTGTGGTGATCCTCATTTTTAATAAACCTAGGACCCCCCTCCCCCCTCCCTTTATTCTTTAGTCTTTTCTTTCAGCATTTTAACTCCTTACTAAAAAATCAACTTTTCTAATTGTTCTTTCAAACTTTGTTTATTTTCAAACTATTATGTGTTGAAATCCCCTCTTATTTGAGCCTTATTTTCCTATATGTTAAGTGCACTTCAATTCACAATAATTGTCAGAGCGGGAACCACACTAGTGGATTCTGAGGGTGCCTAAAACATTCCCCTTAAAATAATTTCAAGCTCTTACCCAATTACTGGTTAATCAAGCAAACTTAGAATTATACTTTGTTGGTGTCCTAATAAACCCTAATCATCAGGTGGCAACTCTTTAAATACAATATCTAGTTGTTAAAATGAATGAGTTGTCCCTTCAAATGCCATAAACTCGATTTCCGCAGAGAAAAAAGGGGACGTGATAGCATGGTGACTCCGCTGGGGATTTTTAGGCTTTTTCCATTTTAGACTATTATTGTGAATTTATGCTTCTTGACGTGCAATTATTTGTTTATTTCTTTTAAGTATTCAATTTCCTTTTCTCTTACAAAATTGACTTATCTTTTTGTTTCTTTCCTTTATTGCTTTGCTTCATTTCCGCTTTAAATTATGAAATTGTTGTATTTGTTGCTTTCTTAAACGTGAAAATACATGACAAAAATGCCTTTAATTTTTGTATAATCACGCACAACATCATATTCCACTCGTGCCAAATAAAATCATATAGCAACATTCATAATGAGTGGTTGTGCTCTTCCGATATTATCAACCCCTAAATTTGGAAAAGGCATATTTGCGGTAAAACTAGTCGTTCAACGGTGTAGTCAACGGTTTCATGCTTTTCCACCTTGAGTTTTCTGCTCAAGGGTACTAGTTTAAAACCCTATATAAACCTTACTCAGTTTAAAATTCGCATATATCATGGTCAAACCTAGCCGAGTTAGTTATGTTGTCCACATAATGACTCTTTCAGATAGCCTTATCTAAAGTCACCTTGGTTTCCCTAAAACCCAAACGGGCATCGTAGCGTTCTGTGCATTTATTTGGAGAACTAAGTGTTTTTATGCCAATTGTTGATACTAAATAGTCGAGTCCAAAATGGGTAAGGGCCCAACTCTTTTATCTTGTAGAAGTATGAGGCACGAAGTCCCCAAATTCGGTATAGTCACCAACATCGATCAAAAATAGCTAAGCTGGTGGGAGGATCTTCATTCCAGCGATCAGAATCTTGTCCGGAAATATCTGGGAAACCTACCTTCTCTCCCGGAAAATCGACCCAACAATAAAATCATAGAAGCTACCACTTTGTTCTTGGATTGTGAGAGATCCGTGTTCCGCTTCGAAGACATTTAAATGACACCCTTACTATAAGAGATAGGAGGATTGGGCGGCATAGCACGGGAGACTCCAGGTTTGTTACATGCGGTTATTGATAGACAGAAGAATCATGGTATCCACTTTGGTACCGCAGTAGGTAAACTTGAAGGTGAAAGAGACATAACTTTGGGCTTTGTTGATTTACTGCGTGATGATTTTGTTGAACGAGATCGAAGTCGCGGTATTTATTTCACTCAAGATTGGGTCTCTTTACCAGGTGTTCTACCCGTGGCTTCAGGAGGTATTCACGTTTGGCATATACCTGCTCTGACCGAGATCTTTGGGGATGATTCCGTACTACAGTTCGGTGGAGGAACTTTAGGATTCGTATTCCAAGTCCGTTAGTAAGAGTTTACGGTGGGTGGGTAAGCAAGAGGGGATCCCTGTGGTTAGACTAACTGGCTGAGAAGGTTAGCAAGGTTCCTGCTATGGTGAAGTGAAAGATCTTTCACTATTGTGGGAAGAAGACAGGTGGGAACGAGCGGAGCGAACTTGAGAACCGCAAAGGCATGGGTTTCCTCAAGATGATAGGTTTGAAGAAAAATCCAATACTAACATGTTTGAAGGAATCCTCTATCCCTTTTGATTATTTGTACGAGAGGTAAATTATAGGAAATTCTACCCTACCTATCCTGATGAGTTTGCCATCACATTATTAGGGAATATTCACCGAAAGGTCTTTACATTCATGTTTTGCTTCTTGGGATTGATCATTTTTCCAATGAAGAAAGAAAGAATGCACAGTAGACTAGCTATGGCAACTTAGACCTTAAAATAAGAAATTGGTGAGCAACCATTTAACATTGTGCCCATGATCACTGCAAAAATATATCGAGCCTTAAAAAGAGTCAACGAGGAGCCAAACACTTCGAAGACTGCAATTTGCTACATGATCATTGGCTCTTAAAGCTGCTCCAAAAGGGTGAATATTGACAAGAAATTCAGTGAAGGGATTGAGATGATCATATCACTTTTCATCACCCAAAGTGAATGAATTACATGCCTGATATGATCACTCGACCGGAGAATGCTAGAGAATGGATCGAGCTCTTCAAAAATATGACTGAAGACTTGGTAAATTGGATGTTCGAGTGGTTTTTGACCGAGAAATTTATCGCTCGATGTAGAGATGCACCTTTCCTAATATTGATCGATCTAAGAGAGACATACACTTACGTCCCTCTCCAGGTTATGAGGCAAGCGGGAAGGAAGCAGGTTGTACCCAGGGTCGACAAGATTATCACTTTCAGGATGACTTCTAGGATGATAATAGTCCTTAAAAGTGCCAATTTCAGTATTATGGCACTGCAAGATCGTCATGAAGAGGGATACCATCGAGAAAGATAGATACCATGCCGGTTGTGCTCCCTATTATTCAGGCTGGTTGGAGGATAAGCATGATGGCCTGGGCTAGCCTAGGTTTGTTCGAGGTCACACGATCATTGATGAAACGGCCGAGGCACGGGTCAAATACAATCAAGTGTGCAAGAGGATCCATGAGTATGAAATCGAGCATCGTGAGATACAAGAAGCCAACAAAAATTTAACTGAGAAATGGAAGGATATGGTTGTTAGTGCCACCAAGTGAATGGGATATTTTGAGCAAGGCATAATAGAGTTAGAAAAGAAATTTCTCAAGAGGGTCGAAAATTACCAAAATGCTGAGGGAAACGAAGACGAACATCTAGCCAGAGCCTACCTATTGCTGGGACTTCACAAGTTGGGAAAGCTGTTCCATGGAGCCAGGGATGCCAAATCTAGGGAAGGTTCTTTAGGGACCAAATCGATATGAGCTTTTTTCTTTTATGAAATGTAATAAGGCCAATGGCCACGAGGAACATTTATATCCTCTTATCTAGTGTCGATTTGGTATTAGTCTACTTTTCATCAATAAAATGAGGTATTTAGCATCCGAAGTTATCCAAATCAAGTTGTCGTTAAGCCTACCTCGGGCACAAAGAGGTCCCCAAATTAGGACGCGTTTTGCATTCTCACACTATATGTTTAAATACCACAACAGTTTTTTTAATCCTTACTAACTTGCTACATTTTTGTTTATACGTTTTGTTTATTTCCCCTCCCCAAAGGTTAGGCCGTACACTCTGGTGATATCATCTTATTCCACGAGATTCAGGGGCCTACCACCCACTCCTCCTCTCAGCCCTATCAAAAATAAGAACAAAGGGAAGATGGACGATTTGAACAATTCCAAAAAGGAGAACTCAACGGGTAGAGGTCACTCATGGTCATGGTACTCTGGTTCCTAAGGAAAACGCATCCCAACTTAAACAAAAGCTGCTGAAATTCCAAGAAAAACTTGATCAGGTCCAGAATGTGGAAAATCTATTCGGAATCTGGAAAATTTGTCATTTTACCTCACCATTCCAGATGTTAATCTACTAAATAGTCAAAATCCCGCACGGCCACAAAATATCCCAAAACCAAAAAATCATCCCGCTTCTCACCACCACTGCAACACCTCCCATACTTCAAAGATACTCCATTGCTCATCCCAGAGTCCCTAAACTCCATAAATAACCACTGCCACACCCATCATAACACCCCCATCTATGTGGAGAATATTCCACACTCCACCCAACCATCTTAAGTACACCTGAGTCTAATAATAAAGACTTGCTCATCAGAAACCTGGTCGAAGAACTTAAGAAATTGACCGGGCAAATTCAAGATGTTAGAGGAAGTAAGGGAATTGAAGGGGTAAACTACAAAGATCTTTGCATACAACCTAACGCCGAACTGTCCGAGGGGTACAAACCTCCTAAGTTTGAGATGTTTGATGGTATAAGGCACCCAAGGGTCCATTTAGGAACATACTATGACAAGCTGGTTGGAGTAGGAAGAGATGAGAAAATCCTCATTAAGCTTTTCATGAGGAGCTTCGAGGGAGATGCTTTATCTTGGTACATTAGCCAATATCCAAAAAGTAGTCGAGCTGAGTAAGCATGATGTCTGATTTTGTAGACAGATTCAGGTTCGACCCGGAGAATGCACCAGATGTGTTCTATATTCAGAATCTAAAGAAGAAGCCTACAGAAACATTTTTCGAGTATGCTATTTGCTGGAGGTTCGAAGCTGCTAAGGTTAGACCTGCCTTAGAGAGAAGAACAAATGAACAAATTCTTTGTCCGAGCTCGAGACCCACAGTATTACGAAAGGACTGATAATGATCGAGGGCCACAATTTGCTGACATTATCAAGCTAGGAGAAAGGATGGAAGAAGGCATCAAAAGTGGTATGGTTACTAACTTCGAGGCCTTGCAAGCTACAAGTAAGGACTTATAGTCAGGAAGTGTGTCTAAGAAAAGGGACGTAGGAGCCGTAATGGTGGCATAGAGAGCCAAATCTCCTGTCAAATACCAAATCTACCCAATGCCTCCACAAACATATCAGCCTACTCCAAAATACCAAGCACCTTCACCCTCTTACCAAACTTCATCATCCACTTATAAATCACTCCCACCTCCCACATATCAGCCTACTTCACCTAGATATTCCCAACCCGCGCATGTTTACCAAGCCTAAAATACTCAACCATCCCACTACCAATCCTCTCTTGCACGCCAAAACATCCCTAGACCTCGACCAAACTTAGACCGAATGCCTCCGGAATAATATACAACTATTGCTGAACCTATTGACCATATATATAAAAGGCTCGAAACTGCTGGTTATGTCACCCTTATCTCTGGTTTTTCTGACAACCCTTCTCAGTGGGTTAATCCATATAAATCTTGGGCATACCATTCTTGCATGAAAGGATACACCATTGATGAATGTAGTTCCCTAAAAGACAAGATCCAGAATTTAATTGATAATAAGATTATCGTGGCAAAAGAACATGCTCCAATTGTCCACAAAAACCCTCTACCTGACCACAAAGGTAGAGGCATCCACATGATTGAAATAGAGGAAGATTAGGATCCCCAAGGATCGATCAGTTTGATCACATAAGGTGAAGGCCCAAAGAAGTTGATAGTCACCCTTAATCTGATTGTAGTTCAGAGTCACCCCTCTGAGGACACCGAAGTATATGTGTCTCTGCCACTTGAGTTTGAAGCAATGTCCTCTGAAAAGACACCAGCATCAATTGAGGTCGAATTTATGTCTCCTGTAAATGCACCCACCATTCGAAGTTGTAGTTTTACCGCCCAAGGTACGGGCTCCATTCTGTAGCCATGACAATTCTAGTGGCAATGTCGGCCATAACACCATTCCATATAAAGGCTATACCATGGGATTATAAAGCTAAGGCAAGAAGGAAAAACAAGGTTAGGTTCGGAAAGGCTATTGCAGCACACGGTATGACGAGAACTGGTAGAATTTATACCCACGAACATTTAACAAAGTTGAGCAAGCAATCCTCTAACTGGCGTCCCATTACCGAGACTGACCAGATGATCTTTGGAGAAAGATACAGGCCAAGGAATACTCAGTCATTGACCAGCTACACAAAACATCGGCACAAATTTCTATCATTGCCTTGCTAAAAAATTCTGAGGCACACAAGAATGCCCTGTTAAGGGTGCTGAGTGAAGCATATGTGCCTAGCAACACCACCGGCGGAGAAATTGCTAACATTATAGGACAGGTATTGGAAAGTCACAAGATCAGTTATCATGAAGATGAGCTGCCACCAGAAGGGTTGAGTCACAACAAGGCATTACACATCACCGTGCAATGTGAAGACTATTTTAGCACCAGAATCATGATCGATGGAGGGTCCAGCCTTAACATTTGTCTGTTGGTAACGCTCAGGACTTTGGGTAAGGGACTGCACGAGATAAAGGATGGAGTCATAAATGTGAAATCAATTTGATGGTTCCCAATGGAGATTAGTGTGTGTTTTTAAATGGGCCTATTTGGTACGATATTAATTTCAAGTGATAGACGTGCTGGCATCTTCAAATCTGCTGTTAGGACGGCCTTGGATTCATACTGTTGGCGTCGTAGCAGCAATGATACATCATGCGGTAAAGTTAGAGTGGAATCATCAGGAGTCGATCATTCATGGCAACTGTAGTAGTCCTATATACAATCACCAGACCATTCCATCAGTGGGAGGTAGAGGAAAGTTAGGTGGGGAGAGCTATCACACATCGACCGAATCGATACTATTGACAAAGATAAGTGGTGGGACAATAATATTGAAATCATACTAAAATAGAATGGACACGAACCGGGATAGAGGCTTGGCAAAAACATCCAAGGAATCACTAAGCCCATAAAGCTCAAGAAACATGGCACCACTTTTTGTTTGAGATATTGAGTATACCTGGGAGGAATTCAACCAATGGTCGCCACCACGATGCGGTCCTTACTTCACCATGCTTGGAACAAACCTTCCATTCGATCAATGTTATGTATGGGTCAGAAGAAGAGGAAGCACTGGCAGCAATGCAAAATTTTTCGCTAGAACATGATGATGTGGATTGTTGCGTCATTCTCGAGGAGGAGGGGGAGGAAGGCCCTTCCATACAGGCTGTAAGCAAAGTAGTATGCCTCAATAACTGGACCATCAGAACCGCCAGTGCCTGGTGAGCCTCGAGGTAGCAAGGATGAACAAGCATCATACACTATTTTTTATTTTTACTAGTTCATTTTTTTCTTCCGCATTTTAAATTTTCGCAATAAAATCTTCAATATTCAAAGCTGTTATGGAGTTTATCAAAGCATCTCAATTTCCTTATAAATCAACACTCTTATTATTTTTATCTCATTACTTTACTTATATAGCATTACTATTATTTATCTTGATGAACTAATGACTGTGACATGCAATGAAACGACGCAACAAAGGGACATAGATTTAGAGGAAGATGACATACCTGAAGATATTATTAAGGAAATTGAGGAAATTGAGAAATTTGAGAACACACCGAAGTCCAACCTGGACAAGACTGAAATTGTTAATTTGGGAGATGAAGAGAATGTCAAGGAAACACTAACCAGTGTTCGCTTATTGCCATAAGAAAAGAAGGAATACATAGAATTTCTAAGAGAATATGAGGAAATATTCTCCTGGTCG
Organism: Nicotiana benthamiana; assembly: GCA_034376525.1. Classification (NCBI taxonomy): domain Eukaryota; kingdom Viridiplantae; phylum Streptophyta; class Magnoliopsida; order Solanales; family Solanaceae; genus Nicotiana; species Nicotiana benthamiana. The sequence goes on along the minus strand of CM067339.1, from coordinate 55,352,416 downwards.
TATGGTGACATGACGGACCTGAGCATGTCTATTGTGGCCCACAAACTGCCAACCGAACTGACAAGTCCACCGATAAAGCAGAAGCTCAGGAAGTTCAAGCCGAATATGAGTTTCAAAATCAAGTAAGAAGTCACCAAGCAAGTCAAAGCCAGGGTCCTCATGTTAGTTGAGTATCCAACATGGTTAGCATACATTGTACTGGTACCAAAGAAGGACGTGAAACTAAGAGTCTGTGTCGACTACCAAGATCTCAATCAGGCCAGTCCAAAAGACGACTTCCCTTGCCGAACATACACATCCTAATTGACAATTGCACCAAGCATGAGTTGTAGTCATTTGTAGACTACTTCCCTGGGTATCATCAGACCTGGATGGATAAGAAAGATGTGGAGAAAATGGATTTTATTATTCTAAGGGAAATTTCTCTCCCAAATAGCAAGATCCGTAAATGGTTCATCGGGTTCTAATAGGAGGATCCCTTGTACTTGCAAAGATGGACGGAGAAGTTTGGCCAAAACCACTTAATTCAGATGCAGTCAATCGTTACTACATGTAATATTTATGCTTTCTTATATGATGTAATATGAACTACTTCTGACTTGATTCCCGTTTAAGAGGGGATACGTAGGTAGCCTTATGGGTTCGGTCATAATTCAATAGAATTGTTACCCCGCCCCCCATTTAGAAACTGGGGCAAAATTTTGGGGAGGACACTCAAAATTCCAAAGTAATTTTAGCCAATCATCACAAGCAGCCGTCAAAAGCATGATCCCATTAAACCAGGGCAGAGTTTTGAGGAGAAACCTTCAAATTTCGTAGCAAAAGAGGTCACAATATCTTGAGCCATATAAAAGTCGTTGGTTTGTTTTTGTTTCTTAAATATATATACTTATGTTATATTTTCACAAATTCATGCATGTTTATTATCGAAATCTCCTTGTTCAGCTATGCTACCCCTGATGATACATACTATATCACCAGATCAAAGCTGAATAGGTCAAGCAGAGCCAGCGGGGTTGAGAACTAACCATCCCCCCTCTATAAAACTAACAATGTTTCTTTAAATGCAGACACCTAGATTGCGAAAGCATCTGGCTTACTATACACACGTGTGAAAAACATTATTCAGAATGCAACTCTCAGAATTGTTACACTTACCACCATTTTCTATCCATGCATAACGGTGATATTCCCTATACCGAAATGTCCGCAGCAGTCACAATATCGCAGCCTACCATCAGCTAAGAAACACTATTACCATTTTCCATTTTATTTGTATTTATGCATTGCATAAGGCTACCATTCTACTTTCTGGGACTAAAAACTTTCTCCATTTGCATTTTTTGCATTGCATAAGGCTACCATTCCACCTTCCGAGACTAAACACTGTCTCCATATACATTTTCTACATTGCATAAGGTTACTATTATGTCTTACATGACTAAACACTATCTCCATCCACATTTTATGCATTGCATAAGGCTACCATTATGCCTTCCGATACTAAACACTATCTCCATCTGCATTTTTTACATTGCCTAAGGCTATTATTCTGCCATCTGAGACTAAACACCGTCTCCATCTGCATTTTCTATATTGCATAAGGCTACGATTCTACCTTCCGAGACTAAAAGCTATCTCCATCTGTATTTTTGCACTTGAATGGCTGAAGGATCGCCACTTTATTTATGGTTGTATGGTTGAAACTTCGCCACTTCATTTACATTTGCATGGCTGAAAAATCGCCACTTTACTTACGTTTGCATAGCTGAAAGATTACCACTTCATTTACATCTGCATGACAGAAAGATCACCACCTTATTTACACTTGCATGACTGAAAGATCACCTGTTTGTTTACACTTGCATGGCTGAAAGATCGCCACCTTATTTACATTTAGATGGCTGAAAGATTGCCATCTATTTCATCTCATGGGCTGAAAGATCACCAAATTATTTGAAGGCATCATTGTTCGGAGGCACCATTTTCATAGCCTGAGAATACCATGCAATGGTCTGAGGATTCCTTTAATCTTTTGCATATAATTATTCAAAGGCATCATAGTTCGGAGGCATCATTCTCATAGCTCGAGCATCATTTCATGGCCTGCAAATCCTTTATTATTATGTGCTTCATGGCCCAAGACTTCATGGTCTAAGGACGTCATCCTAATCGTCCAAAGACAACATTCATGGTCCGACGAGACTTTACATTACGTTTAAATTTATGCACATATGCTTGTATTTATTATTTGCAGGTAAATCGGGGTGCAATAGCCATCTCGCAGGAGCAATCCTGTTCCAGTTCCCGCAGCCTTATCAGACCATTTCCATTCACCCCCTCCTGAATATCGTGTTTGTTCTTGAGAAGTCTCCATCGGCATATTCCGTTGAGGGATCCTGAACTGCATATGACCTGATTCCTCTAAGACCATGGATATATAGGTAGCTCAGAAGCCATAGCATGGCCAAAACCTCTTCAAACCGTTTCACCATGTTAAAATTGCCATTATATCTTTACCCGACTACTCTTTCATCCTTCCGCATCAAGAGGGGCAGCTGTCGATACCCAACTTTTTCCTAAATATTTTAATATGCAAATACTTTCAAAATAGCAAATATATGCACATATAAATATGTCCAAACGTTTTATTATTTTTCTCTTAATTTTTAGAAGATTTTAAATCAATTTATTGCCTTATTGTATCCCAAAAAAACCCAACAACTATTCCAAAAATTATCATTTTTGTGATTTACTTATTGGAATCTCATATTTCTACTAGAATAGCTAGTATAAATTTTTACATTTTTATAAGTTTATTTAATATTTTAAAAGCTAAATTGCATATAATTGCGATATTTGTCTCTTCGAAGGTTTAATTGTGTTTCTAATTATAAAATTGAATCCAATATATTTAATTTGATAATTATGTATTACTAATCATTTAAGTTAATTTATTTTCAGAAAATATTCTATTATTTTTTGTTAAATAAATAAATGAAAATAGTTTTTTAAATGTTAATCATGTTTATTTCAATTTTAGCCTTATTTGAGCATGATTTGAAACCCAAATTTTAAGCCCAATCACCCAGCCCAAATCCTAGTCCTACCCGGCCCTCGACCCTTTTTAAACAACCCTCCCGGATTACCATTCAATCCAGGCAGTTGATCAAAATGATCAACCGCCACCATTAAACCTTTCCTTTTTAATTCCCAATTACCCCCAAACCCTAGTCATTTCTCATCTGTAGCCGCCTTCGAAGCCCCATTCTTTCCCAATTCTCTTTCACCCCTGTCAAAACCTAGTCACCGCCTTTAGCTACCACCTAAAAATCTCCCAAATCTATGGCGTCTAAAGCCATTAGAGGCATGTATCCACCACCCATTGTCTTCTATTTGTTCGAGTAGTATGGTTTCAAGACCATACTTTTAAGAAGCTTGGCCCAGACTTTGGTCGATCTCAGTTTTATGATTGTCTCGGGCCATCTTTGACCTTGCTCCGGCCGGCCATGGTTATTCAAGCCTGATTCTTGATTTCCCTTGCTTAGATCGACGATTATCCAAGCCTTTCTCACCATATGGTTTCTACTGAAACCCTAATATTTAAGGTCCTTTTGAATTTTTTTATATCTGTTTAGATCTGTGTTTGCTCTGAACTTCTAGGCGTCTTTTCTCAAGGTTTCTTCTAAAACTTTACCTTCCAATCCCCTTATTTTTTCCGATTTAGGGTTTCGTTAAGTTATTTCAAAGCTTTCTCTAATTTTTCTACATGTGCTACTATATTTCCTTATGTCGTACTTTCACTTGAGTTTGCATGTTAAGGGCCTTAATCTCTTTGAGATTTCTTAATTTATTTTGTTAGTACCTCTGCCTGATTTAATTGTTTTTCATCTCTATACTCGATTTATGGTGAAAACCCTAAATTTGGGGGTTATTCGAGTTCTAAGACTATTTTCTATATGATTTACTTGTTCGTCATGCTCGAAATTTGATTGGTTTCAAAACCTTATTTTGCTTCGAACCTATCCGAGTTTCTAAGGTTTCTTCATTTGTTGCTCGACTAATTTCTAAATCATTTGTTTCAAGCTTTGTTTCTTTATGTGATTTTGACTTCCTCTTACAATTGACTCTACTATATTTTTTCATAAAGGTCTTTTTACTTGACCTTTTACATGCTTCTGATACTCTCTTTTTTCTCTATTACTGAGTTGGTGAAATTGACCTATGTGACTACCATGTTTCGATAAATTCATCAGCTACTAACTTTGTGTTTCCTATTGCATGATGCTCATCTTTGTCATGAGTTCAACCTTATATGTCTATTGCTTATGCACTCTTTTATATGCTAATTTCTTTTAAACGACCTTCTATTTCGGGCTTATTACAAATCTCCTTGTGTAACTCTAATTGCACTCGTGTAACTGACTCTTTCTTGTTTTACTAATTTCCATGTTTCCTGGATTGATTTGAAAACTTCCCTTTAGACTTTTGATTTTCCTATCCTTATTTTGGTTTATTCTTTTATTCATGGGAACCCATGTTATTCTCTCCCAAATTAATGATTTGGCATCCCTGACTCCTTGATTTACTGGGAGCTGATTGTTTCCATATTTTGCAAATCTATTATGTTTCCTATCTTATTTGGTTAATTGGGTATCTTCCCTGATGCTGCATTAGTTGTTTCCTTAATTGGACCCCTATGTACTTACCCCTAATTGTCCATTCTATACATGGTGTTCTACTTATTTAGCAATCCACTAGGCAAGCCCTAGGGAATATTTTTTATTAATAACCTAAAAGAAAATTACAACAATTAGGAAAAGTACAAATAAGGTGGACAGTAGCACCGGTATTGTTACCTATAAAACACAAACCGGGCTAACCTTACCGTACTAATCTTATTGAGACTTTACAACCTCACTCATTAAAAAGAATGCAAAAAATAAGAACTTGATATGACTAAATATTTTGTGATCATCACAGAGTTTATAACATACTCTGTGATAAGATTACAAGTGAGGATACTAATAAAGTGGTAGAATAAAACGTCGTACCCAATTGATTGTCTTCCCTTTTTTTCCAACCTTGTATAATCTTCAAGTTGTACTTCTTATTCGTTCTCATCTAGCTTGCTCAAAAAGTATTCAAGAATTATCTTTTATTTTTTGAACGGTTGGACTTCAATGATGAATTTGTAGCAGCCTGCTTTTGTTTGGCCGCTCTCATTAGAATTTGCCTAACATTTGGTTTCTTGTCGGACCATTTTGCATTTTTCATCAAGATAGCACCTGACTTACTCATTCCAATGTGGTCATCCATAGTGTTTGGCGGTGTATCTAGGAAGTTTATGCATGTGCAACAAGGAGGCTTACATGGAACGAAATCTGGAGCCTCCCACTTGGTCTTTAATTTTCCAATTAGAGTGTTTTCAAAAATGGAATTTGAATTTCATCCTTGATTACTCTTTCCACTCGATTATTTTCAAAATGAAAACGGTGTTTATGCCTATTTTCCTGCTCCCTTTTCAAATTTGCGCAACAGAATTTATCTGACAATGGTTCTATTGCTTCCTACTCTACGGCATCAAGATCGATGGTTTCCCAGGCACTTTCCAATGCACTTTCTTGTTCACCCTCATGTGTTTTGTTATTATTTCCAGTTGATATCAATAGCTGTCCGGATTCCCCTCTATAATCACCATATGATTCAACTGAATTTTAGGGGACATTATATACGGATGTACTTAGCGCAAGCAAAGGTTGTTGGACTATAGTTTACTTCATCATCAACTCATGTTGTGTGTCCTTGATGATTCTTTCCACATTAAGATTGGAAAAATGTAAAGTTGGTGCTTTATAACTATGAACTTGGATAGGTGGAATGTTTTTCTTTCCAACATTTGTTACTCCAGTTGCTTTTGGTGGTCGATCAAATTGCACATGAACATGTGCATCAGTTGCTCGATCAGGGGAAACTGGAAATTCCAAAATCTACTTTTGTTGTACTCCATCAATTTCACGATTAGCAATAGCTAGTCCAACAGCACTAAAATTGTTCTCAACAGAAACGTGCACATTTTCCTCAACAGTAGGAAGTGGAGGAACGTGTTTTCTAACTCTTCTGTGCAAAAGATGTCCCTTTTATTCTTTTGTAACCTACTTTGCCACTGCCTGGAAAAGATGAGGCCAACACTTGACCATTTTGCTCAAGTTTTTCGGCATTTTCAATTAGACATAGCTGGGCTACATGCTTATTATTCAAATTTTGCACAGTATTAGCGCCACTTTTTTACCCAGATGAGCCTACACTAAAGGCATAATGGTTCTCTTTCATGTGTTGTACTACATCATCAAGTTTATAATTATTTATAGACACTGGATACCCTTTTTTTTTTGTTGAGCCCGTATGTACATCTTCACCCGTTGAAAAACCAACATCTTTACTATTTTTGGAGCAGCAAATTTGTTCTCCTTTTCCTTCACAATCACACGCCCCACATGGCCCACCTCTTTTTTCCTTAAATTGCTGCATGCTATTTCCTTTATGACCAAATAAGGATTCCTGTGCGTGACCTCCTTTTGAAATTGTAGGAATTGTATTTTTAATTCCTTTGAATGGACCAATTGCCATATGCTTCTCTTTTTCAAAAAATTCAAGGCCCTCATTTGTTGCACTTTGAATTAATTTAATATCCTTGGCAGCCTTTTGCGTAGTCAAACTACCAAAAGTGACATTAGCATCACTAATGCTCAAACGACCAAGCTGGCCCGCAAATTTTTGCTCTTTCTGCTCCAAATGTGAATTTTCACTACTTAATTTCCTACATATTAAAAAATCACCAGATTCCTTTCTATTTGATTCGTGCTTTTCAGCTAAAACCTTTGTGCTTTCCTTCACAAAAGCATAAGCAGATTCATGACCCCACTGTCCCATGTGCAGTATGCTATATCTTTTTTGACCAAATGATCCCACATCAATAACATTGTGGCTAGCTTTTATTATGGGCATTAGTATCCCATTTATTCCGGTTGGGCCCTCCCTATCACGAGTCATGTCAACAACTTCAATTTATCACGTACAGTAGCTGCAGTATCCAAAGTTGAAACATTAGCTACAATATTGTCTATATCAACATGATTGGATTCATTGTCATTTCTCTAATTCTCAATTTGATTTCTTTCACAATTTTGTGTAAATTGTTGCTGTTTGATCTTTTCTACATAAGCTTCCAGTTGGCCGGTTCTTCTTGTTGCTCCTTTTGAGACTACACTAGTTGATAAAATAGCTCCTTCGATTTGTAAAGGTTGCTGCTCACCCTAACTTTCTTTTGTTGCAATCTCTTCCAGTTGCATACTTCTTTTTGCATTAAGATATTCCCTTGCATCGCCTTGAAGCTGCTTACTCAGGGATGTATCGATCATAGGAAGATTACTCACATCTACCGAATCTTTTTCAACCCCTTCTTTGTTGGCTTGTCTCTTCAAAATTAGACATGATTTTTCTTCATGTCCTTAATGTTTGCAGTATGTGCAAAATCTTGGGAGATTATCATATACAACTGCTTGTTCGTGGACGATTGATTTTCTTGTAATTCTGTCCGTCATAACAATCTTGATTTTTCTTAGATGTTTGTCCATAAGATCAAGTATTACTTTAACCCTCGTCGCGCTAGGTCGAGTTATCCACGGCCAATGCTTTACCCACAGCAGAAGCAATAGATAAAAGCGATCTTTTGGCAAAAAAATAAGGAGGAAGCCATGGGAACGAGATCCATACGACAGGCATGGATGTTTCTTCCTTTGGATTGAATCTTAGTGTCCATGGAAACTTTCTAAAAAAGAATTCGTCTCCTTTTGATTTCGTATATCTAGTCGTCCTTGATAAGAACTAAAAAAAGTCATCATATAAATCAAAACAAACCAGCAGATGACGATATTCCAACAGACCAATATTACATCGACCGTGAACATCGAATTGCACTGGAAAACTCTTTCGAATATCTTGTAATTCTGGTTGTCCATATGAAAACTTCACCACTACTGCCTGATGAAGTCCTTATTCTCAAGTAAATTCATTGACTTGGTCCATGGTGAACTCAATCGTTGGCTTCCCATGCACGACTGCTACAGGCGCTAATTCGAGCTTCAACGTGGCTGATAGTTTTGGTTGAAGATGGGCTGCGAACGATGGTTTGGGAATTGAATTTGTTGGCTGTTCAAATGTGTTTTTGATTATATCTCCACAGCCAAAGGCTGGGGAGAGATCACAGCAGCCATGGCTGCCAAGCTCAAGAAAAAGACGCCAAAATCTAGAGAGAGAAAGAAGAGAGAAGGGAGAGCGTTTTCAAATTTTCTGCAAGATTCTCCTTCATAGTGTTCTACTTGGTTTCTTTCCATATGTGTTTTCTTCCTATTACCATTTAATTTTAACTCCTTAATTAAAGGAACTCTTATACTTATTTGATTTAAATTTGTGCATAGTCATACATTCTACCTATTTTCAAACTATAAACACCTAGCGTTTTCATTAACACACATACACGAACATTCTGATTTCTAAAATCATTCACACTCAAAAAGCATTATCTCTTGTTACTTGTACCGTGGTCTTTCTTCGAAGTCCTGCTACCTACTTTTTAATGTATTTTTGCTTCTTTGAACTTGTATGTCCTGATTAAGATTCAGCATCACGAACAATATGTTTACTTTATATTTTTCTTTTATTATCTCCCTATTGCTTATGTTTAATTCAATACTTTATTTTAAGCATTATGTAATTCCTTTTTGCCCGTTCTAAATCTATTATGCATCATAAACCCCCTACCCCAGTGTATTTGTTACTGATGGCTTGTTTGAGGCATGGCGGTATTAAGTATTGTTGTCTATGACTCAAAATTGATTCCCTAGGATCATAAAATATATGTTACCATTATATGTTGTGTATCCTAGTTGATTTTTTCAGCATAACAGCAGTCCCTATTGATGTGCATGCCCAGAATCAACTAGGGCCTAAGTACATAGGCTCTTTGCAGTTCCCAATCCCTGAACCCTTTTTGTATGAAATCCTTCACATTTATCTGTTTCCTAACACTTCTTTCCCTCTTCTTTACTCTCTTAGTTCTTAAAGCTCTATTTTTCACTTGCACTCTCTCTCAGACCTAGGTTCTACCCCCTCTTGCGAGCCTTGCCTTGAGGCCTATGGAGCTCCCTCTGAATTTGGACACTTGACGGCTAGCACTTCCACACAACACTTATCCCTATTCTGGTTATACAATTTGGGTGTGTGCACTACCCAGAGTCCCATTGAGGCTCTTAGGAAACTCTGACACACTCAAATTGGAGAAAGGCTTTGGATCAATGGTCTTTGATTTTGTCTATCACTTAATGTTATATATAAAATCAGCAATAATAGATACTATCATTTGCAGAACGTGTAATCAATTTGTAAAATTCAACATCTCTTTCGTCAATCTAAGTCTCTCACTTAACAATGTTTAGCAAGCACGCCCATATGATCCCAAATAATTCATTTCGAGTTTTACTATGACGACGCAGTTGGTCGTATTAAGAATTAACGCCCTGATCTCCTATTAACTACTTTCCCCAAGTTTATTTATGATAATTTTATTTGTTAGGACGTTCGGTTTTGAGTTTCATAGAGTTTTGGGACACTTACTCCCTAAATGAGAACTTAAGTGTTGGAATGTTATCCATAGTTGCAACAGTCTGAAGACTATCTCAGAAAAGAATCTGATGGTTTGGTTAGCTTCATTTGGTGATTTTTGGGTGAGAAGCGTTTTTGGACTGTGTTTTGGAGGTCCCTAGCTAATTTAGGCTTGAAATACCAAAGTTTAAATTTTTGAAGTTTTCGATCTGATAGAACTCTGAGATATGCAGTAGCTTCGTTGTGCTATTTGGGATCAAAATGTTTGTGAATAAATTTAGGTCATTAGGACGTGCTTTGGTTGGGTTTTTTATCAAAAGCATGTTTCTGGAGCTTTTAGAAAACTTAGTCTTGAATTCGATGATTTTTGGATAATTTGATGTTGTTTGAGGTTTTTTGATGATTGGAACAAGTTTGAATGAGGTTTTAGGATGTGTTGATGCTTTTGGTTGTGGTCTCAAAAGCCTCAAGTGAGTTTCAGATGGTCAATTAGACCATTTTTGAAGTTTGAAAGTTGCAGATTTCGGGAGTGCAGATGTTGCCGAGGATAACTCTTCGTGTTCGCGGAGAAGGAATTTGGAAGGCAGGAATCTCGCGTTCACGAAAGGCTAAGAGTTTGAGCTTCACGTTCGTGTATAAAGTCCAGTGGAAGTTGTTCTTAGCGTTTGCAATTTGGGTCTCGTGTTCGCGTAGGTGTATAAGGCTGATGCATCGTGTTTGCAAAGTCTTGGTCGCATTTGCATAGTTGATTTTTGAGCTCTTGAAAATTTTCTCTTCGCAATTTCGAGGCATGTGCCGCGATCGCGATGAAGGAATAGTTAGTGCTGAGCAGAATGTTTTAAAACATTTCATCCTCGATTTTGGGGCTCATTTACTCGATTATTGGTCTTTTTGAGAGCTTTTTGACATGGGTTGAAGAAGGATTCAAGGGGAATCACTTGGAGGTAACATTTTTGACTTTATAACTCATTTTTATGTGATTAAATACCTGATTAATAAAGAGAAATTTGGGAAAAAGGATAATTAGGACTTAAGTTTAAGAGGCATTTAAATGAGGATTTTAAGGGTCATTTGGACTCTAATTTTTGTGTTCTTGTTATGTTTAGACTCTTGAGAGTATGAGGTTTATGAAATACAAGTTTCATCCGATTCCGAGATGTTGTCCTAAGGGGTATTTTTGTCATTTTACCTAATTTTGCGTCATAGCTTTGAATTTAATCGTAGAATAAGTTGTTTCAGATGTTATTTATGATATGTAATTGAAAATAATAGATTAAGGCCATTTGGAGTCGGATACTCATGGCAAAGGCGTGATTTCTAGTTGATTTTGAGTCGGTTCGAGGTAAGTGGCTTGTGCATGAGGTGACGAGTGTGTGCTTGTGCAAGTTTTCGAAAATTTGAGCTTTCATAAAGTATTCCTTAGCATTCTCCTTTCCATGTTTTACTGTATTTGCTGACTTAACTTGTTGTTAGATAGAGGAAAATGTTTAGTTGACTTAAATTGCTTTTTTACTTAAACTTCCTTAATTGCATTACGTGCAACATATTAGGCTAGAATTGATTTTTTACTTATATGAAGTTGGAATGTAATTTAATATTCTTGTGTCAATGTTATGTATTTTAAATTGGGACTACGAAAAGAAATTCTGGAAGATCCCCCGTATGGAAGTTATGATTTGGCTTGAGGTATGGGCTACTGAGAGATCCTTAGCATTTATATTGAGGATGCCAAGAGATCCTTGGGATACCAAGAGATCTCTGAACTTATATTGGGGATAATAAGAGATCCTCGGGATACCAAGAGATCCCTAGTGTATACATTGAGGATACTAAGAGATACTCGGGATACTAAGAGATCCCCGGTTATAATTATTCTTGTTTGGGAGCGGTATTTCCTTGAGTTCTGCCTTTACTTCTTTTTTTTTTGTTATTGTACTCTTGCTATCTGCATAGACTCTTGCTATAGATTCTTATTTATACTATGTATCTTATCATATCATTGCTATTATATTTTACCTCAGTAGGGCCCTGACCTTCCTTGCAACTACTCAACCGAGGTTAGGCTTGGTACTTACTGAGTACTACTGTGGTGTACTCATACCCTTCCTGCGCATATTTTTCATGTGAAGATCCAGGTACTTCTGCACAAGTTTACCATCCTTTAGGTAGGGAGAGCTTTTGGAGACTTTGAGGTACATCTGTCACATTCGCAAACCGAAGAGTCTCCATATTTATTCTATCTTGTAGTGTTAGCCCTTCTATCGTACTGTTGATTTAGATACTCTAGAGATTAGAGCACTTTACTATATTTTCTTCTAACTTGTGTTCCTGTGAGTTTTCAGGTTTTGGGATAGGGTTGTAGAAGTTTGAGTAATTGTGTTGTATATGCCAAGTGGCATTTCATATTCCGCTTTCATTTTGCTAAATTTGGTTTTAAGTTATCGCTCCACAAAGTCTTGATTGTTTTTCCACACTTGATAGGCTTACCTAGTTTTAGGGAATAGGTGCTATCATGACAGTTCTCGAATGGCGAACTGGGGTCGTGACAAGTTAGTATTAGAGCTTTAGGTTCATAAGAGTCACGGAACATAGGCCGGTTTATTATAGACTCGTTGATCGGTACGAAAATGTATGTACTTATCTACGAGAAGCTCTGTAACTATTAGGAAAAATTCAACTTCATTTTATTTCCTTGCCGTGCGAGATTTTTCATATCACAGCTAAAATGTTGTCTTTCTATTATCTCACATTTGGTGAGGACACGTGCTACTTGAGACGATCAGGCACCCGCGCCCCCTACTACAGCCATTAGAGGTGGGGGTCGGGGTAGAGGTCGAGGACGTGTACGTGGTGCAACAAGAGCACCTACATGAGCTGCCACCAAGGCACCATCTGTAGTTCCTGCCAGACTCCATGCACCTGACATGCCTACTACTGCTACTACTACTCCAGCTCTTGAGGAGACTCTAGTATAGTTCATGAGCATGTACAACACTTTGGCTTAGGCAGTGTTGCTTCCCCTTACTGTAGCCACATCCCAGGCCGGGGGAGGAGCACAGACTTTCGCCGCTCCCACTCTTGAGAAGCGAGTGTATGTTTAGCATGTCCCTGAGATCAGTTTTGTACCACCTAAAGTGCCCGTTGAGCTCAGGGACAGGGCAGCGACTTTCGAGGTTGAGCAGCTGAGGCTTGAGAGACTGAAGAAGTACAAGCCTGCTATATTCAGTGGTCTAGCATTAGAGGATCCTTTGGGATTTCTTGATGAGTGTTATCGCATTCTACGTACCATGGGTTTTTGAAGATCCAACGGGATTTCTTATGATACCTTCCAACTTCGAGGGGCCGCCTTTGAGTGGTGGCGCACCTATGAGTTAGACAATCTAGATGAGGATGCTTCATTGACTTGGGCTCAGTTTTTCTATCTTTTCCTACGAGAGTATGCCCCTCAAAGCCTCAGGGATGCATGGCGCATAGAGTTTGAGCATTTGCATCAGGGTGCTATGACTGTTTCAGAGTATGCTGTCTGTTACACTAATTTTGCTAAGCATGTACCAGCCTTGGTTACTACTGATCGCGAGAGGGTTCACCGGTTTATTAAGGGGATTATTCCCAGCATCAAATCTAGAGTGGCTCGTGAGTTGGAGATGGATATTTCTTATCAGCAAGTGCTGAGCATTGCTAGGAGAATTGAGGGTATGCATGCTAGGGAGATAGTGGAGAGAGAAGCCAAGAGATCTCGAGAGTCGGGCCACTATATTGGTACTTGTACCCTAGCTGCAGGTCGTCATAGTAGGGGTCATATGAGTCACTCCGTTCATTCAGCTCTTCCAGCAGCTAGTAGTGCTCTATCTCCAGCTCCTCCTAGGCTTTAGTAGCCTTATTATGCACCCTCAGTTTCTAGCGCGACTCCTCTGCAGGGTGCTTTAAGAGGTCACTCCAGTGTTCTAGCCGTAGCAAGTCTCAGCAACCAACCCCCCCCCCCCTCTCCAGAGCTTGTTTTTAGTGTGGTGACACATGCCACGTGGTGAGGGATTTCCCTAGACTTGGTAGGAGTGCAACTCGACAAAATTCTTTGCCAAAGCATGCCCTACAGAGTCTCAGACCATGGTTCTAGCTCCAGTTGCTGCCCCAGCTGCTCAACCAGCTAGAGGTAGAGGTCGGGATGGAGAGGTCGCCCTAGATGGGGAGGCCAGGCCAGATACTATGCCATGGATACACATACCGAGGATGTTTCCTCTGATTCTGTTATCAAAGTTATTATTGTGGTTGCCATAGAGATGCATCGGTTCTATTCGATCCAAGCTCGACTTACTCTTATGTGTCCTCTTTCTTTGCTCCGTATTTGGGTATACCTCGGGATTCTTTGAGTTTTCCTGTTTATGTTTCTACTCAAGTGGGAAATTCTCTTATTGTGGACCGTATTTATCGGTCATGTTTGGTTATTATTCGTGGTTTTGAGACCAAATCAGACTTAATGCTACTCAGCATTGATGATTTTGATATTGGTTTGTTCATGGACGGGTTGTTGCCCCATTATTCAATTCTTGATTATGGCGCCAAGACCATGACGCTACCTATGCCAGGTATACCGTGTGTTGAATGGAGTGGTACTTTAGATCACACTCCTAGAAGAGTTATCTTTTCTCTTAAAGCTCGGCGTATGGTTGAGATAGGGTTTGCCGCATATTTAGCTTATGTGAGAGATATTAGTGTTGATACCCCTTATGTTGATTCAGTTCCAGTTGTACAGGATTACCTCGATGTATTTCTAGCTGATCTTTTAGGGCATGCCGCCTGATAAAGACATTTATTTTGGCATTTATTTGTTGTCGGGCACTCAGCCCATTTCTATTCCTCCATATTGTATGGCTCCTCCTGAGTTGAAGGAATTGAAGGATCAGTTACAGGAATTGCTTGATAAGGTTTTATTAGACCTAGTGTTTCACCTTTGGATACTCCTATCCATTTTGTCAAGAAAAAGGATGGTTCCATGGATATATGTATTGATTATCGCAAGTTGAACAATGTTACATCGAAGAACCGTTATCCCTTGCCTTGTATTGATGATCTGTTTGATCAGCTTCAAGGCGCATGGGAGTTTTCTAAGATTGATTTTCGCTCACGTTACCATCAATTGAAGATTTGGGAGCCAGATATCCCGAAGACAGCTTTGAGAACTCGGTATGGTCATTACGAGTTTCTTGTTATGTCATTTGGGCTAACCAATGCCCCAGCAGCCTTCATGCGGTAGATGCACAGTGTATTCCGACCATATATCAACTCTTTCGTCATATCTTTATTGATGACATTCTGGTGTATTTCTAGAGTTGGGAAGATCATGAGCAGCATCTGAGGACAGTGATTGTGACTTTGAGGGAGAAGAAAGTTATATGAAATATTCTTAAAATGTGAGTTTTGGTTGGATTCAGTGGAATTCATAGGCCACGTGGTACTGAGTGAGGGCATTCGAGTGGATCCGAAGAAGGTAGAGGTTGTGCATAGTTGGCCTAGGCCATCCTCAGCTACAAAGATTCGGAGTTTCTTTATCTTCGCAGGCTACTACCATCATTTTATGAAGGGGTTTTCATCGATTGCAGCCCATATGACTAGATTCACCCAAAAGGGTGCCCCATTTCAGTAGACAGATGAGGAAGCGAGCTTTCAAGAGCTCAAGACAGCTTTGACTACAGCCCTATTTTTGGTATTACGTACAGATCCAGGGTCTTATACCGTCTATATTGATTCCTCGAGAGTTGTCCTTGGAGAAGTATTGATATAGGATGGTAGGGTGATTGCCTACGCGTCTAGACAGTTGAAGATACATGAGAAGAATTACACTGTCCATGATCTTGAGTTATCTGCCATTGTTCACGCCTGAAGATTTTGTGTCATTATTTATATGGGGTTCCCTATGAGATTTATACTAATCATCAGATCTTGCAGCATTTGTTTCATTAAAAGGATCTAAATTTGTGCCAGAGGAGGTAGTTAGAGTTGCTGAAGGATAATGACATCACAATTATGTATCACCCAGGCAAGGCCAATGTACTGGTTGATGCCTTGAGTCGCTGGGCGGAGAGTTTTGGGAGTTTTGCATATTTACTAGTATTGGAGAGGCCTATGGTGATGGATGTTCAGGTCTTAGCCAACCAGTTTATGAGATTGGATCTTTCGGAGCCGAATCAAGTTCTAGCTTGCGTGGTTTCTAGGTCTTCTTTATTCGATCGTATTAGGGAGCGACAGTACGATGACCCTCATTTGCTTATCCTTAAGGATAGGGTTCAGCATGGTGACGCCAGAGATGTGACCATCGCCAAGGACAGAGTATTGAGGATGTAGTGTCAGGTTTGTGTACCCAATGATGATGGGCTTCGGGAGTTAATTCTAGAGGAGTCCCACAGTTCACAATATTCCATCAATCCGGGTGCCACGAAGATGTATCAGGACTTGAGGCAACACTATTGATGGAGGCGGATGAAGAAGGATATAGTTGGATTTGCAACTAGATGCCTTAACTGCCAGCAGGTGAAGTATGAGCAACAGAGACCAGGTGGTTTGCTTCAGCAGATAGAGATTCCGAAGTGGAAGTGGGAGCGTATCATCATGGATTTTGTATCTAGACTCCCAAAGACTTCGAAGAAGTTCGATGCCATTTGGGTTGTTGTGGATCGGCTGACCAAGTCCGCTCGTTTATTTCCTGTGTGTACCAGTTATTCTTCGGAGTTGTTGGAAGAGATTTAGATCCGCAAGATTCTCTTTATGCATTGTATTCTAGTTTCTATTATTTCAGACAGAGATACTTAGTTCACATCATGATTCTGAAGGGCCATTCAGCAGGAGTTGGGTACTCAGGTGAAGATGAGCACAACATTTCACACCATACGGACGGACAGTCTAAGTGTAATATTCAGATTCTTGAGGATATCCTCCGCACGTGCGTGATTGAGTTTGTAGGGTCTTGGGATCAGTTCCTGCCATTGTGGAGTTTGCTTACAATAATAGCTATCAGTCTAGCATTCAGATGGCACCGTATGAGGCTTTGTATGGTAGGCGGTGTAGATCTCCGATGGGTAGGTTTTAGCCTAGTGAGGCCTGGCTATTGGGCACAAATTTGGTTCCGGATGCTTGGGAGAAAGTTAAGCTAGTTAAGGATAGACTCCGTACAGTTCAGTCAAGAGAGAAGAGCTATATGGACTAGAAGGTTCGTGATGTTTCCTTTATGGTTGGAGAGCGGGTTCTGCTTTAGGTTTCGCCTATGAAGAGCGTTATGATATTTAGGAAGAAAGAGAAGTTGAGTCTGAGTTTCATTGGCCCTTTTGAGATATTGAGTCATGTTGGGGAGGTTTCATATGATCATGCCTTACCTCCCAACCTGGCAGAGGTTCATCCGGTATTTCATGTTTTGATGCTCTATAGATATCATGATCTGTTGCACGTGTTGGATTTCAGTTAAATCCGGCTGCAAAAGGATCTATCTTATGTTGAGGAGCCAGTTGCTATATTGGACAGGCAGGTCAGAAAGTTGAAGTCAAAGAACAACGCTTCGGTAAAGGTTCAGTGGCGGGGTCAGATGGCCGAGGAGACAACCTGGGAGACCGAGAAGGATATTCACAGCCGTTACCATCATCTTATCACTACTTCAGGTATGTCTTTATGTTTGTTCGAGGATGAATGAATGCTTAAGTTTAGGATGATGTTATGACCTGGCCGGTCGTCTTAAGAATTAACGTCCCGAACCCTATTTAACTGCTTTTCCCAAGTTTTTTCTGCTAATTTGATTGGGAGGGACATTTAATTTTGAGTTTCGTAGATTTTGGGGCACTTAGTCCCTAAATGAGAGCTTAAGTGTTGGAAAGTCGTCAATAGTCAAAACGGTGTGAAGACGACCTCAGAATGGAAATCTGATGGTTCAGATAGCTTCGTTAGTGATGTTCTAAACGTCAATACCACACAAGAGGAAGATGATTTGTATGCCACCCAATTTTTCTCTTAAACTTTCTTATAAAGGACTTGGTTCTCCTATGTGTTCCAACTACTACTATTGCGGAATAATAAATACAGAAAATAACGAACACATAGATTTTACATGGAAAACACCTGGCTCAAAATGTGAAAAAACCACGACCTACTACTTAGTAGGATTTTTCCCAACACTTCACTAAATCACTGAGCCAAAATAGCATTTACAAAACTTTTTGTAAACCTAAGGAATACCTCTAATCCTGTTGTGGCAACTAGCCTCTGACTGTTGCAACAACTTCAAGTTAAATCTAACCTGAATACTCAAAGTACCTAATACAATTGTTTCTATGAAAGCTGAAAGGTACAAGTTTAAATCACCTATTACAATTGAACTAGAAATAAAGAAAGATACATAAAATTCATTATGGAGTTGGTTCTAATATTTGGTTTATGTAGCTTCTGGTTTGCACAATTGAATCACACACGAACTGCTTGCAAAAAGCCTTGCTATTTTGCTCTCAATTCACGTTTAACTTATGTGTTTTTGTGCAATGCCTTTAATGTGAGAACATCCTATAATTTATAGAGTAAATAGATGAAGAAATAATGAGACTTTTGATGCAACTCTTTCTTGGTGGAAGAGTTCTAGTATATTTCAACTTCTAACTCCTTCCCTATCTTGGATAGTGTTCTCTTTGATTAAGGACTCTTTCTCCTTATCACTTATGCAATATTTTCGATCAGGAGATATTAAATACACCAAGTTAAGATTATCTCCTTCATGTGCAACCCAGATGCTCGAAGTTGCCCATTTGTTTGCACCTGAGTGATGGACCTGGTTCATCCTAAGTTCCTTTGTTAATCTTCAAAACTAACCTTTACTTGGGCCAAAACATTCCCCGTTTTTATGATAACAACCTCTATGATATACATAAGCTTAGGCCGTGTTTTAAATCAGCTCAACATCAACACAATATTAGAAATATTTTTTCTTTTTATCACTTATCATCGAGGACCAGGTATTAGATATGTGATGGTGCTTATTGATTATTACTCTTGATCTAATTGGACAGTATTTTTGACATATAAAGATGAAACATTTGACATGTTTACTTCTTTTGTTAGAAAAACTCAAAAATAACTAGTTAACCAACTTGCATCAATTAGGTCCGATGATGTAACTAAATTTGAAAGTGCTAAGTTTGCTAAATTTTTGCATGCTACATCATAAATAGTTGTATGACTAGACTCTTGTTAAGTAGATTCCTTATGTGTCACTTAAAGGGATAAATCTAAATATATCCCATATTAGGGCAATTAGATGCAAGTACTTTGTTCGCAATAGTGAAAAACAATCCCTAGGTAAAAATGATTCCAAAAGTGATAAAGGAAGTATTCTTTTGATATTGTTTACATAGTAAAGGTTATAAGATCTAAAGCAAAAGAACTATGCGTGTAAAAGAAAGTGTATATGTGATTTTTGATTAAACTAATACTCTTTCTGAGAAAAAGGAACATGAAGATGAAGCAATTGGGCTAGTAAGAAATTTAAATAAATTCCAAGCCCATACTGAAGCTGTAACAGAAGAAGGAACATGTGATGGAACATGTTCTTCTACCCAAGGCAACATGACATGTGGAACTGACTAAAGAGGAACTGATCCTCAAACCTCGAGGGAACATGTCCTTGAACCTATTCCTCAGTAACAAAACTAAGAATGAACATCCAAAGAAATTAACACTCTTATTGCATTATCCACGAAATTTGATATAGATGAACATGGTTTATCTGTTAATTAGAAGTTTCATAGGGGAATGATTGGTTCTTTTTTTATATCTCACTACTAGCAGACTTGACATTGTGTGCAGTGTAGCTCTTTGTGCTCGATTTTAGGCAAATCCAAAGGAGTCCCACTTGATTAATGTAAAGAGAATATTGAGATACTTGAAAGGCACCACTGACCTTTTCCTTTGGTATCCAAAAGGTAGTAATTTTAACCTTGTGGGATATGTTGACACTGATTATGCAGGTTTCCTAGTGGATAGGAAGAGCACATCAGGTATGGCATACTTCTTTGGTTTATGTCTTGTGTCATGGAAAACTAAAAAGCAAAATTCAATGGCCTTATCTACTGATGAAGCTGTTGTTTTTTCATGATTATGCTCAAATGTTGTGGATCAAGTAACAATTGATAGATTTTGGTATTGAAGTTTGTCGCATCCCTATTTTTTGTGATAACACCAGTGCTATTAGTATGACAGAGAATCTGGTTCATCATACTAGAACTAAGCACATAGATGTTATACACTATTTTTGTTGGGACAACTATGAGAAAGGTTTGATAACTCTGGAGTTTTGTGCTACTGACAAGCAAATTACTAACATCTTCACAAAATCCTTACGCAGAGATCACTTTGAGAGGAACAGTTTGGAACTAGGGATGATTAAGATCGCCTAAAAGGATCAGTTCAAGGTTAAACGAAAAAAAATAAAAGAAAAAGTTTGGTCATAAAGTCTGTAAATTGTGTATAATTAGATTAAATCTTGCTCAGTCTCATACTTTCCATAGTATACACTTGTGCCCTGTGTAAAAATGACTCATTAATCTCTAATAATATTTTCTCTATTTTGGAAAATTTAGACTCACACAAGAGAATCACCGGTGAAGAACCTGGTTCATCAAGGTAACATGGTATGTTTTCTGCACTCTGCATAATTTGAAATAACTATATTTGGATTATGAGCAGAGTCCTACAAAATACCAAACTCATTTTGGACAAATCAATTACAAGTGAACCAGTCTCATTCAAAATAGTCCCAACCGAATGGAAGTACCTAGATTCTAGAGGGATACACTCTGACGTCTCTTCAAAATTGAATTTCAGTTTGATTAAACTTCTAAGAGTCTGAAAAGTTGTAGTTACCCCATCAATTATGTCCATGTATATTGATTAGCTTTAGTGTATTCCTTACCTTATCTCTCTTAAGCCGCTAAAAACAATAATTCTTCTTTCATCTTCTAAACACAATTTAATTCTCTTCGTTTTCATATCCTAGCCTAGATATGCCAAACACCTCTGAAAATCCTTTATCACCACCATAGGAAACCATTTCCACAGCTTCTACCACCGCTTCAACCTTACCAATCATTAAGAAAAGTAGAAGAATGATGATGGCTCGTAAAATTTTCGCTGAAGGAGAGGAGATTAAGAAAATAAACAAGCAATTATAAGTAGGTAAGGAAAAAGAATCCTAAAAATACAAAGATTCATTTAAGTCTGCTACTAAGGGGGAAGAAAGTAGGTCTTCCGAAAGTGAATAGGCATCTTCTGATTCTAAATTTTCTCCTAAGTCAATTTCTAAAGTTGTTACAAATTTGGAGAATAGATTTGTAGGATGTATAGCAGGTGTTGAGACTGCATAATTTGGAGAAGTTGGTGGTAAAAATGAAAAAGAAAAAAAAAAGGAGAGCAAGGGAGCTGGGAGTAATATGAGGGGAAAGAGGACAAGAGTGGTTGATTCAACACCAACTCATGTTGGTCTAACAAAAGAAACTGGTGCAACGATTATTTGGGGAGAGGAATCTAGTGAAATAGAAGAGAGTGTGAGCGAAATAGGGGAAGTGGGTCTAGCGAAGCTACTGAGGGGTTGGTTCAACTTGGAAAAAATATAGATTAACATGTTCCATCTTAACAGGAAACCATAGTGGACCTACTAATACGGTAATCAATGTCAAAAAAAATGTATGCCATTCCCTATGATTTCATTCTCATAAATGTGTTGGAACATTTCAAGGTACCAATGAAGAAGTAGGAGGTTAGTAAAAGAAAGGATCATTTTGGTGTTAATACTTTGCTTGCTTGCGATTATGAAGTCAATGTCACTCCTAAAGAACCTATTGCATCCAAAAAGGTACCAGTGAATAGCAAGGTCAGTGACTTGGTGCAAGAAAGTGAGGCTAAGGATTTTGAGATTGAAAGGCTGAAGAAGAGGTTGGTTGAGATGGAGACTAAGAGAGATGCTCTCAAAGTTGAGCTGGCAAGAGAAAAAGAGAAGAATGATGTAATTTTTCAAGGTATGATGAAACTCCTCCAAGTCAAAACAAGCACCTAGTTCTTCTCTGCCATAAGCCCCCTAGCCTAGTGTATATCAACCAGTGACCCAGTTCGGGAGTTTTCGTTTCCTTTTCTCATATTTTCAGTATTTTGATTTCTTCTTATTTTTTATGGTAGAATCTTATCAATCATCAATGAAATTCACTATTTTTCCTCTAACTGTTTCTTTATATTGCTTTGATAGTTAAAATATTTAGTAAGATCTATGATGATTAATCCATGTTTGCCTTTGAAGTAGCCCTAGTGGCCATGAGTAAACTTTAAAATATGGTTATCCCACATTTGTTATCCAATTCTGATGATTCCAAAAGGGGGGGAAAGGTTGTACTTTAATTAAGTGATGTTTACACTTTGAACAGTGATGTTATAACCTAATGTACCTGGTCCTTCTTCCTGTTCCTTCGTTTAGCTCTTTCCTTCTTCCATTCAATTTCCCATTGAGGGCCATTTTCAATATGGTGATCAGTCTTCCCACACTTGTAACACCCCTCATTGGTTTGTTTTTCAAGAACCCTTAGTTTGTTGTAGCATCCACTTCTTGAAGGACCATTTCCTCTCATTAGGTACTTCTTGAAATATTTCATGATCATGGTCATTTCATCCTCCTATAGATCAGCATCTTCAGTGATTCTAAATATCATGCTCATTTCCTTCTTGGGTGCATCTATCTTCATGGTTTGCCTTCTAAATTCATTGGCAGTGAGATTTCCAATTAGCTTATCCAACTTAAGAGCGGCAATGTTCTTTGATTTTTGAATAGCTATGATTTTTCTTTCCCTGGAGATTGGAAGTAACCTTGTCAAAATCTTCTCAACTTTGTCTTCTTCAAGAATAACCCTTACAAGAGACTTAAGTTCATCTGTCAGTGTGGTGAACCTTGTATTCATCTCTTGGATGGTTTCTTTTTCCTTCATGGTAAAATTCTTATATTAAGAATATAGCAATGTTCCTCTGTACCTCTTCACTTGAGGTTCCTTCATGAGCCACTTGCAAAGTGTCCTAAATTTCCTTAGCAGTGGTACATCTTTGAATTCTACTGTAATTGTCTGAACCAAGTCCACACATAAGCCATTTCATAGCTTTAGCATTCTATTCCCATTTCCTCAAATCCTCAGCAGTGCAGTCAGCTCTTGTTTTTGGCACTTCTACTCCTTCAGCAGTTTTCTTCATGGTAGCTAGGGGACCATCACTGACTATGTCCCATAGCTCATAGTCTTCTCCGATGATGTGAACTCTCATTCTATATTTCCACCAAGAGTAGTAGTGGCCATTGAAGATGGAGGCCTATTAGTGGATTGCCCTTCCCAATTTCTAGGTGGTGCACTCATCTTGATCTTTTCCTAAGGTATTAGCCTCTTCAAGGATAACCCGCTCTGATACCAATTGATATTCTAAACGTAATACCATACAAGAGGGGGGGTGATTTGTCTGGTACCAGATTTTTGGCTTAACATCTTATGAAGGACCTGGTTTTTCTATGTGTTCCAACTACTACTATTGCAGAATAATAAATACAGAAAATAAAGAACACATAGATTTTACGTGGAAAATACCAGGCTCAAAAGGTGAAAAAACCACAACCTACTACTCACTAGGATTTTCCCCAACACTTTACTAAATCGCTGAGCCAAAATAGCATTTACAAAACTCTTTGTAAACCTAAAGATTACCTCTAATCCCGTTGTGGAAACCAACCTCTAACTATTGCGACAACTTCAAGTTAACTCTAACTTGGATACTCAAAGTACCTTATACAATTGCTTCTATGATAGCTGAAAGGTACAAGTTTAAATCAACTACTACAATTGAACTAGAAATAAAGAAAGATACATAAAATTATTTATGGAGTTGGTTCTTCAATCTGGTTCATGTAGCTTTTGGTTTGCACACTTGAATCACACCCGAACTACTTTTGCAAAAAGCCTTGCTATTTTTCTCTCAATTCACATTAACTTCTGCGTTTTTGTGCAACACCTTTAATATGAGAACATCCTGCAATTTATAGAGTTAGCTAATGAAAAAATAATTAGAGTTCGGATGCTACTCTTTCTTGGTGGAAGAGTTCTAGTTGATTTCAACTTCTAACTCCTTCCCTATCTTGGATAGTGTTCTCTTTTGATTAAGGACTCTTTCTCCTTATCAATTATGCAACTTTTTTGATTAGGAGATAATAAATACACAAAGTTAAGCTTATCTACTTCACGTGCAACATAGATGCTCGAATCTACCCATTTTTGTGCACCTGAGTAATGGACCTTGTTCATCCTAAGTCCTTTGTCAGTCTTCAAAACTAATCTTTACTTGGGCCTAAGGAGAATGTTGTAGTAAGTCTCAAAGAAACTTATTCAGTTTCCAAAGTATATGCGAAAGCGATTGATTATATTGAGACTATAAATAAAGGAAAGATTTGATATCTTCTATTACTACAACTTGTAGCAGGATAATCTGTATGTGAAAAACTACCCGCTTTATTCTCCAGTTTGTACTACACAAGTATACCACAATCAAGTGGATGTTTATTAATATAAAAACCCATATCATAATAAACTTGAAGTTTATTGATAATTGCACATGTCATGGTGTAAATTTAAAGTTTATCAATATTGATAATTTATTCAGCTGGCATTCGGGTTAGCCATATCATTTTAAGTATGATGTGCAGTAATAGAGAATTCACATGGGTAAATATTAAAGAACTAGAAAGTTCTTTACGAATTCTCTTGTATTACTTGTTCTCATTAATTAATTGACCAACTAAAGAGTTCGGGTTGAATCCCATAAATTCTGGAAATATCAAAGGTGAATATGGGCCCATTCACCTGCCATGTATTCCACATATGATGCATCTATGATATGGTTACATGTGCGATTGTTATTAACCCGCAGCCTGGTCGGTGCTTGCGAGGTAAATTGCTCAGTAATATAACTTCGAGCATAATTTTCAGATTTTCTATTCAAGATAGTTCATCTTGATAAGTTGGTTTATATCATAGTTGGTTTAGCAAGATAATTATTGTGTGCCTCCACTTAATAGCTAAAATGTTTCTTGTGACAACAAAGTTATATATATCAGTTTGATATACGTTGTATACGAGAGTATATCATATTCTCCCCTCACAAGTGGTTCAGGGTCAGGAACCAAATAATTTCATCTTATTATTATTGATGTGTGGTGTACATTTTCATTAACACCATAATGCACAAAGATGGACTCTCAAAGTTGAGGAAACAAGTTAGCTTTTCTAACATGATGGGGAGACATGATAAACACTTGAGAAAAGGTTACATGGGATGAATTATTATTTGTATATATAGATCCTCCAATATCATAATATGAACCTGAAGTTCATAAAAGGATAATTCAATTGCAACATATTGCAAAGCATGCTATACGCATTTGCTGACCCAAAGAAAGTAACTATATTCTCACTGCAAATGCTCATATTAAGTCCCAGAAGGACAAAGTCTTTGATACGCTTAAAGCGTATAGACAAATCGGTTTCAAAATAACTTCTTAATAAAGAAGATGAGCAAATGACCAAAGTGATCATAATGGGGAGGCAAGTGATCTAGAAGATCACATGACATAACACTTCATAAAATCTCATGAGAGATTCAGGTACCTGAATATATGAATAAAGAGATCTCCATGTTATGTCTTTATGAAAATTTACTGGAACCGATATAAAATGTTCGTCGACGACATCTATGATAGCGCTAAATATCGATGAGGATCTTATGTTTGTCAAATACAAACAAAAATATTGGCTAAATGGAAGAGATACAATTCAAGCAGAATTGATTCCATATGAAAGACATGCAGTTTTGGACATGTAGTTCAAATACTTGAAATTATAAAGTCAATGGTATGTGTAATCAGTTTTCAATATCTTATTTGTTTGGCATGACATGAAAACTTGATATGCATCTAAAGTCTATTATATGGCTTATATGACTTAACTTATATGTCAATCCATGAAAGGTTGAAGTTGCTTGAAGCATATACAATTCTTGGTCCTGAAGTACCACATCCTAAGTGCAACTTGTGTACACATGTATCTTGCTATAACTATAAGCATGATGGCATCGAGAATACCTCTATGGAGATATGGAAGAATCATTCCAAGACATTATATGAAGATGTTCATATCTATCAAGAATGATAATTTCAAGGTGCGGAATATTTATTCAAATCAATATGGCTGATTTATTTATCAAATCTCTACAAAAGATTATTTTGAAGATGGTGCACAAGATTGGAATGCAAATGCTCAAGGATGTGAATTGATGCTCTTTTCAGGGGGAGTTAATGCGCGTTGTACTCTTTTTCCCTTACAAGGTTTTGTCCCAATAGGTTTTCCTTGCAAGGTTTTTAACGAGGCAACCAATAGGCGCATATTCAAACATGTGTACTCTTTTCCCTTTCCTATAATTTTTTTTCCATTGGGTTTTGTTTTAGTTAAGGTTTTAACGAGGCACATTATTGAATAGACATTCAAGGGGGAGTGTTATAAATAGAACTCTAATTAGAGTGAATGTCTATCTTATAGAAGAGTTTTACTTTAAGGCTAAGTCTTTTCTTCCTATAAATAGAGGGGTCTTACCCCATTGTAAATCATCCCAAAAGTATTAATAAGAATACTCCTCTCTCTACTTTTCTCTCTATTGTTCTTGTTCTTGTATTATTGTTCTTGTTCTTATATTATTTCATAACAAGTTTCGATCTGTTTGTTTTTTTATCTTTAAAATAAAATCAAGGATATTTATGGCTTCTCATCTCTTCTTTTTCTTTGTTCCTTTCTTTATTTTACTTTTGGTTTACTTCTTTTATATATATATATTTTTGGATAGATCTTTCACATGCATTGTCATTTTTTATACATTTTAAACAAACATTAATTGATTTTCTTCAAACGAGAATTCAAGAAAGCACAAAAAGTTTATGGATTGCTTGCTTTTCTTCTTTATTTCTCAATTGCATGTCCATTATTGGTTTAGTTTCTGTAATTTTTCATTGTCTCCAACTTTTGGGTTGCACCTGTCTATTCCTGATAGTTTATTATTTATTGAAATTTGATATATGCGAGATTAGGTCCAAATCCAGATACCCATTGGCAGCTACAACAAATAAAATATAGTACTACATATTTAGCTTACCATTTTTTTTAAATAGATACAGAAATATACTTACAATACTTACTACATTAGGTAGAAAACATGAGCAACATAGTGGTGAGTCAATAGTGAGTATAAATAAAGGCTTGTTTAAGCTTCCTTCGTTTCTTATTCGGTCCTATCTTATTCGTTCTTTCGTTTTCCTTCTCTTCGGTTTCTCGAAGATATACTCCAAATTCACTTTGTTCTTGATGCTCTTTATATCTGATCTGGAGCTTTGGGGTTAGATGGTATAGCATGTTGGAGAAGAGTGCAAGGCAGGAAGGAGAGACTATTTAGAGGTCTTCACCGATGTGAGTACGTAATTTTTGATATTCCTATAGAATTCATTAAAATCAGGATTTTTCTTTTATTGTTTGTATTTTTAGGAATTAATTGTGCGATTTTGTGTTTATTTATATTTTTATGCATTTTAAATTGATATAATTCTTAAAAATACAAAAATAGTATATTTACATTTACGACTCAATTTTTACATTTTTGTAGGTTTATTAGTTAATTAATATTGCAAAATAAGAAAAAAATAACAAAATATGGTCTCTTTTTTAAAACATTAGTTTAGTTTTTTAAAAATATTTGGGATTTAGATTATTTAGAAGTAAATTAGTTCATTTTGTAGAATTTAAATTTGATTTTGCCTATTTTTTATTTTTGTACTTATTAAAATCAGAAAAATGCAAAAGAGAAAAAGTCAAAAATTGGGTCTCCTTAATAAAAACCCATGATTTGGGCCAAATTTTCGAAGCCCAAACCCCGAAACCTGTCCAACTGACCCAAACCCAAACCCACATACTCGGTCCAGCCTGTAACGCCTCAAAACGACATCGTTTGGTGTCCAATTCATCTAGTCCATCCATCCACTCTAATCCAACGGTCCATCTTCAATCTCATATCATAAATAAAAATGTCTGAAATTCTCAGAAACCCTATAGACGTTTTTCATCTTCCTCGTAGCTCCACCCTCCGCCTCGCCGCGCCGGCTGGAAATCGCCTCCGCCGGCGGCATAGCCAAACCCACCCAAATTAACACCAATTGCTCCTCTCCTCCTCCTCCAACCCCCAAAAAACCAGCCCTAAAACCCCGGCCAAAATCCTCGAATCTTTGTCCAAAGGAGTAACCGATGCGCCGTCCATGGCGACGCCGGCTCCGATGGCCACCAATATACACCATAGCTTCTTCTTTCCACCCTCATCAGGAATCTAACACTAGCTTCCCTCGAATCATAGTACAATGACTCGAATATTGATTTGAAATCTGACAAAAAATCACGCCAACTTCTGAATCAAACCAAACTCACACCATGAGTCACCCTTACCCTCCTCACCACAAAAACAATATTATATGCCCTCGAATGCCTCCTCAGCCTCTCCAAGTTAGGATTAGGGTCTCCGGAATCCTCTTTGTGATGCATGCATATTTCTGAGCTTCGAGCAATTTAAGCTAAGTCTTTTTTTGTCTCTCTGTGAATTTTAGTTTTAATTGTCGTTTTATTAGTCATTTTGTTTTAGTCTGAACATGATCTTCCTCAGTTATATTCTGGTCTTAGCCCATGTTTCATTTGTTTTAGTCTATTCTTTTAACTTTAGTTTTATTAGCAAGTTATTCTGGAGGTAGTTTTGTTTTTAGTTTTGTTAATTCGTTCACGATTTTTTCTTTCTTTTTCTATTGTGGCCTTAATACATGCATTGGTTTTGGTTTAAGTTTGGATGAAATTCAGTGTTTGTTGTCCATTGTTCTTTACTTGTTAAATGATAATTACGTGATTTGGAGTGGTAGGGATTCGTTTAGGGTTAGGTTAAATAGACTTGATCCTTGGACATTACTGTCCTCTTGTGGTTGTTAGTATAATGCCAAGTTTGGCTTCAGCTGTTAGAATTAAATCTTGTATATCCTGTCTCAATTGCTGGGATTTCTTTAGGTTGGAATTGGATATAGCTGATTAATTTAATTCTGGTTAGTGTTAAAGCTAATGATAAATAAGTTTGGAAAGTTAATATGGCAAAAATGGTAATTTCTGTAGATTAGAAGGATAGTATAGGTTTTGAATGAAAGGAATCTCACTTGAAATTGATTTGGAAACTCCTAGAACATTCTAGATGGTGTTCCAATCAGATTTTTCAGATAATAATGCAGTAACTTGGCCAGCAAGATAAGATTTCAGGGACTAAGTGAATAAATTTAAAAAATTAAAAGAGGGACTAATGGTTAAAATAAAAAAAGGATTGCCCTAATGTGTAGGCTATAAAAAGGGCATCATAATGCCATCGTGGAGAATTTTTTGGACAGTCTGAAATCCCTGGAAAAAAATCCCAAAGTTTTAAGTATGAAAATATCTAGAAAATCCCCTAGAATTTCCAGGAACTCTGAAATTCCCAGAAGCTAAACAATTCCTAAAGTTTTCAACCTCTTAAAGTCATTCAGATCTAAAATCTGTAGAAAAATCCAAAAATATACTGTTTCATTAGAGTTTCTTTTGTTAGATTAGTTTCAGTTCTTAGTCATCAATTTGAATTGTAGTGTAAATGAGATGAAAACAGCCTGAAATATGTGTGTTTGAAGTGCTAAATCCTAGAAGTGGTGAATTCACTTAATACTCTAGAAAGAGAATGTCGAACCTCTCACTACAAGAATCACCATCTACTACCACCAATATCCCACCAAAGCCACCGGATAAATCTAGCCACCAAATACAAATCTCTTCTTCATATAAGGAAACCCTCCTAAAATATAATTTCACTACCAACGTAGTAAATCCTCCACCCCAAGAGTTAGAAAATCATTTAGATATGGACATTAACCAAATCAAAGCTGATGATCCAAGCCAAAATGATTTAACTAGCTCATTAAGACAAATATTCCTCAGCCAAGATGACCTTCAACGAATGTACATGCCTTGGAAAAATTCGATCATCATCAAGATAATAGAGAAGAGACTTATATATCACTACCTTAAAAGAAATTACAAGATCTTTGGTAGCTCAGCGAAAATTTTCCTCTAATTGATCTTGGAGAAGATTACTATACTGTCGAACTAAATAGTGAGGAAAACATGAAAAAAATTCTACATAATGGACCTTGGTTCGTTAATAGTTTTTTCTATCCACTCAAAAATGGGTTCCAAATTTTGTTCCAAAGAAAGCACAACATAACTTCACTGCCATTTGGATCCAATTACCACAATTATCCACTGAGTTTTATGATGGAAGAGTTCTTGCAAAAATAGGTAATTCAATTGGCAAACTTCTCAAAGTAGATGCATGCACCTCAATTACACTTAGGGGACGTTATGCCAGACTATGTGTTGAACTTCCTCTCGATCAACCTGCCCATCACCACATACTCATTGGACAACATAAACAGCCAATCGTTTATGAGGGAAGTGATATATTGTGCAAATCTTGTGGCAGACTCGGTCATACGACTCAATATTACACACAAGGAAAGCTACCAACCATGACAAGAGTAACCAATACAAAGGAAATCCATGCAGAAAAGCAAGGTAACAGCCAACAAAATTCAAAAGAAGAAGGAGAATGGTTGACAGTCAAGTTCCCATGAAAAGGTAACGCCAAAATGGCCAATGCCCACACTGCCACAACTGAACCAAATCCTCTTCCAGGTATGAATGTCCGCTTGTTTGATACAAGATCAGGTAAGTACCTCAAAACTCAACACTTACACTATATTAACAAGCAACTATTAGCCAACCCTCCAAAAGCCCTACCAATATTGTCTAATTCATCCGCTAGCATTGATCAAAGCTTATTCAATAACTGTTCATCTTTGGATCAAATGGAGGAAGAAAAGAGTAGTTTCAAAAACCCTCAAAACCAGCCCATGGTTTCGAATAATCTACAATAAAATGAACTTTTTCAAAATAATACTAAATTCTTGCATGCAAGACAAGTGACAAATGGCACAAGAATCCCCACCCACCCGGCTAACAATGTGCCTTATAAAAAATTACTAAATAACAAGATAATAGACTACACCCCCAACCCATCCAATAAGATTGTTAATAACACTATCATTACCCCTAATAATACAAACCTATCTCCTAATGATCACCTTACCCCCATGCATGCAATGCCCGGCAGCCAATACCCAATCAATTGATAAACATTTGGATGGCCTCCAAGGCCAAGTGGCAAACGACATCTCCTTGGGAGATTTTGCTATTAGAAACACGTAAGTATGTACCTCCCAATTACAAATTGAGCTAATCATTAGCACTACATCTACTTCGTCCAAAACACCACAGCGTATAAACACCATCCCATCTTCATAAAATGGCCAGAACCCCCTACCCCTCAGGAGAAGATACCGACTTCTCTAGTTATTCCGTCTATCACACAACCAAACAATGAACAACCTTCCCAACCTCCCTCCCCATCCTCAACACAAACCGGAAATCTATTCCCAACCACCAACACCACCAAATCACCTTGCCTAGTCGTGGATAGAATTGGGACTTCAAGGCCATACAGTAACCTTCAATATGGAAATCAATGGCCAAGAATGGATCCTAGTGATACAAAACACTCACTTCCTCTCCCAACTCATATCAGAAGGTATGAACCTAGCAATGAACAATTATGTGAACCAAATGTGGTTAAACAATATACTCCAACCATTAGCTCCCAATATGAACCAAAACTTGGTGAATAACATGCAACAAATGTGGAACATCCCACATCACCCGAACCAACAAGTCTTACAGAACCCTCCCCTCAATCTACCATTCTTTGCATTGGAGGACATGATGCTTCTCAACCCAGTCTTCATCCAATGGAATGCCCCAGTCTTCCCCAACAATCAAGACCCACAACCAAATCCCATGGAAGAACAAATTCAACAAATGAACGTACCAAATCACGTAAGGAACCAAGAGGGGGACGAGGCAGCGGTAGACTTAGCACACTTGGTGGAACCAGCTGTGACTCTTGCAAGCCTAAACGAGTTAAAATATTGATATTCAGTGAGATGCTCGACAGGAAGTATATCTTTAGCTGCCCGATGACATTGTACAAGTGCTTGTTGGACATCCGTCCACCTCAGGATCCAACAGTGGGAAAAAATGTAGTGATTATGATTCCATCCCAAAGAGTGATGCAAAACACCAATCCACCGAATAATATGCCCATGCACCAGCCCAACAACGTAGTCTTTTGGAATGTTAGAGGTGCAAACAATGAAAATTTCACCAGAAACTTTAAGGAACTAATGGACTCTCATAGGCTGTGTCTGGTTGCTCTTCTAGAAACAAGAATGGAAAGCCACCTCTCAATATTCGAAGCTTTTAGCTTTACAGAGATGATAGGGGTGCCTTCCAATGGAAAAAGTGGAGGTTTTGTGATCTTTTGGAACAATGAGGTGGTCACTGTCAAAGACTTAAATAGAAATGGACAAGCTATTCATGCCATGATCGAGGTTAGACCTAAAAACTTAACTTGGCTAATTAGTGTTATATATGCTAGTAATGATGTTAAGTATAGACATATGCTTTGGGATAACATATGGAATATGTATGATAGTTACAAAGGGCCTTGGCTAGTAGGCGGGGATTTTAATGAAATTACTAACGTATCGGATAAGTTTGGTTGTAGGCCTATTAATCAAAGGAGAGCAAAACCCCTCCGCCATTGCCTAGACTATTGTAACCTGTTAGATTTAGGGTTTAAAGGGCGCAAATACACTTGGACAAATTTTAGGAAAAATAATAATGGGTTGATCATGGAAAGACTTGATAGGGTCTATTCAAATGAAGGTTGGCTAGAAGCCTGCACCAACGCCACTTTCACCCACCCCCCTAAAGTCCATTTGGACCATAATCCCATTTTGATCAACTTAAACAATACCATTAATTCCATTAGAAATAAACCCTTCCGGCTTGAAAGTTTTTGGTGTAATCATACAGATTTTAGCAACTTAATATTCGTCAATTGGGGTAACAAAGACTTACAAGAAGGCTCGGAGAGATTCAGAGATTTGACGATAAACTGGAAAAACCAAAACTTTGGAAATATATTTTCTAGGAAAAAGAAGCTCCTTAATAGAATTACTGGCATCCAAAATTCCCCAAACTACCAAACAAGCAGTTTCCTCAGGAATTTGGAAACCAATCTTGCTGAGAAATTTAATTAAATCCTGAGACTAGAGGAAGACTATTGAAAAACAAGATCAAGAGTGGATTGGTTACGCGAAGGGGATGCCAACATTAGATTCTTCCACATCAAGGCCACAAATAGAAGACGAAGAAACAACATAATCTTCTTTAAAGATGACTTAGGAAAATGGATAGAAAACCCTTTAATAATTTGAAATCATGTCACAAATTACTTTAAAAGTTTATACCACCTCCCATGAGTGCTCTACCAAATGCAATGACACTGCTTATTACTAGCACAATTGTGACCTATCAATCCTTGATAGACCCCTCACAAACCACGAAATTAGAAAAGCTATCTTTTCTTTTAAACTATTCAAAGCACCAGGACCGGATGGCTTTCATCCGTTCTTCTTCCAAATATTTTGGCATCTATTAGGAGGGAAAGTAATCAAACTTTGTCACCGTATATTTGCTACCAACAAAATTCCTCCAGAGATGAACCACACGTACATCTGCTTAATCCCCAAAATAAACAATGCTAATCTATTAAAAAACTTTCGTCCCATAATTTATGCAATGTTATTTACAAAACTATCACCAAGAGAATTGCAAATAGAATAAAGCCCTTCCTAGACCACCTTATAAACATTAAGCAAGACAGTTTTGTAAAGGGAAGGACAGGAAGTGACAATGCTATTATAACTCATGAAATCCTGAGATACTTCAACAAATGTAAGGTAAAAGGGAAAATGATCCTAAATCTTGATTTGTAGAAAGGCTTCGATATGCTCGACTGGTCCTATATCTATCGAACTCTAAGGTACTACAATTTCCCAAAAAACATTACCAATCTCATAATGAACGCTGTCACAACTAGCTCATTCTCAATCCTGGTCAATGAAAATAAAACTGAAGAATTTACCCCTTCTCGAGGAATCAGACAGGGTAACCCCCTATCTCCTTACCTCTGTATTCTATGTATGAATATGTTATCAAACAGTATTAAGCATGAGGTGGATATCAAGAACTGGACTCCAATTAGACTTAATTTCTTGGCACCTAGTATATCCCACCTTTTTTTCGCGGATGATATAACTCTTATGGGAGAAACAAACTGTAAGACCATCACGAGCATCAAAAAATGCCTAGAAAATTCTAGTAAGCTTTCGAGCCTAAGAGTTAACAAAGCCAAATCTAAATTAATAGTGTCCAATAACTATTGCAACGACACAAGGACTCTTTTAACAAATACTCTGGGGATAACGTCAAGTACCAGCTTTGGGAACTACTTAGGCTTTCCCATGCTAAATGCCATTCCAAAGCATAAAGACTACCTTCCTCATCTTGATAAAATGAGAGCTAAGCTCAACAACTGGAATGCTAATTAGATTAGTTGGCTGGTAGATGTACGCTTATTAAGTATACCCTTACCACTATTCCCAATCACCTAATGCAAACATCCATTCTTCCCAAAAAAAAACTTTAAAGGAAATCAACAAAATCCAAAAGAATTTTCTTATGGGGTACCACCCAGGACCAAAAGAAACTTCACCTTGTTAACTGGGACATTGTCACTAAGGAAGTTTCCAAAGGGGGGTTAGGTATAAGAAAAGCCTACCAAAAAAACAAAGCCCTAATAATATGCCTAGCTTGGAGAAACCTCAACAATACGCACTCCCTATGGGCAAAGGTACTAATTATCATTTTTGGGAGAAAAAAGAAAACTATTGGCTCATCAATCACTTGGAAAAGCATGTTGGAAGGATGAAATATCTGTAAAAATGGCATTAGATGGCCTGTTCATAACAGCTCATGTCACAATATTTGGGACACTAATTGGATCCCTATCCATAAGAACCTTAGGAGCAGTATACAAGGGCCCCTGCCAAAAGGAGAGGAAAAACTTCAAATTAAGAACATCAGGATAATAACACGTGATGCTTAGGAAAAATCTCCTTTGAACTACCAACCCCTTCAAAGAATTGTATCAATTCCATTCCCTGTAATAATTAAAACTCAGTTATCCCTAGTAATATATGTTGGAGCCTCACCTCAAATGAACGGTTTACAACATCTTCATCCTACCAGCTAATTGACAATAACAACAACAATACCTTAAATAGCATCTGGATCTGGAAGCTTCAATGTCCTAACAGAATAAAATTCCTCGTATGGAAAATATACAATGGACGCCTTCCCACAAGGAATTTTTTATCTAAAATTGGTATAAACATTGATCTGCTATGCCCTAGTCGTAAAAATAACAAGGAAACTATTTGCCACATATTTTGGGAATGCCATATAGCAAAACTCCTTTGGCACAACTTTGGTATCAACACTGTCGACAACCCTAGCAATAAATCTTGAATGGATTTCCTCTTGAATGTACAACCAAAACTAAGCCCTAGATATGTACATTGGCACCAATTACTTCCTTTTATAATTTGGGAAATCTGGATAAATCTGGAACAATAGGAACTGTAATAATATGAATAATAATACCAACCCTATCAACATTAAAAAAAATTCTTGATTACATAAATGAATATTTCTTTTACACTAATAAAAATGTGATAGTGGAGAGGACTATTGTTAGGATTTATGCCCGTCACTAGAGGGGGGGTGAATAGTGAGGCACGAGAATGTCGGTAAATTTTGCGGAATTAAAATTGCAGGAGTAAATTAAGTGCAGTAATTAAAAGAGTAAGGAGAGGACACACCGAATTTATACTGGTTCACCACAACGTGTGGTTAGTCCAGTCTCCCGAGAGACTCTCTCGAGTATACACTAACTCCGTTAAGCTTACGGGTTCCTAACAAACCGTTACACTTGCTCGTTGATGTACGCTCTACAAGACTTCAACTTGCTCGAGGATACCTCACCTCAAGACTTCACCTTGCTCGTGGATACCGCACCTCAAGAATTCGCACACTAAGATTGAAGGTACTTAGCAAACCCAACGCTCAATGAGAAGGTATGGTCTTCTCAAGAACCTTTCTCTTTTACAACAAGAACTCTCTAAGAAGAGTAGATAAAGAGATACAATATAAGCTCTATGAACAACACAAAGTTGTCTCTTAAATGGCTCAACAAAAACTCTAAATATGATGTATAAATGTTATCAATATATTCAAGAATAATGAGAGATGTTGTTCATATAAAATCAGCTCCAAAGACCTCTATTTATAGGGTGTGGAGGTGATATAGTCGTTGCCCAACGTTTAAAAAGTAAATCTGATTTCCCAATAGAATAATCGATTATTGTATTTACATAATCGATTATGTGACTTTAACGTTCAAAAAACTAGTCGTTGGAAGGCAACGGATATGAGATAATCGATTATTGATATATGATAATCGATTATCTTACTTCTCTGGAATTTCCAGCAAAGCTGGAATTTTCCCAGAATAATCGATTATTGCAATGAGCATAATCGATTATTTGGAGAATAATCAATTATTGCCTATTGCATAATCTATTATTGAGGCTCTCTAGAATTTCCAGCTTTTCTGGATCGATTATAAGTTTGGATAATCGATTATCTGGCCATTCTGTCCAGAAGTGAAAACTTACTTCAAAAACCATTTTGTTTAAAATGAAAACATTAAAATTATTTTGTTTGAACTATATTAAAAATGATTATGATATATATGATTTAATAAAATGATTTTATTCATATTTATGATGACCTATGTTGAGCCAAAAGACGAGATAACTTAAACGTTGCTCTTACATTGGTTCGACCTACGTATGGGGTCTTCAAAAGCTAGAACTCTTTAGCTCGTCTTGGCTTGTCTATGCAATCCCTTCATCAATATGCTTCTTGGCATTCAGTCTTGATTGTTTGATTCATCATCATTGATTCGTCAACCATCTTGATCGTTTGCTAATGCATCTTCATTGTTTGTCATATGTCATACACTAATATAGTTGTTTGACAATTGACTTCGTTGTTTGTCATTCATCAAAAACTGCACTTGGAAATCATGCTAATACAACCAAAGAACACATATCAATGATATCAATGATTTCCAACAATTTTCCCCTTTTTGATAATGACAAACAATAGGAGATATGCATATAGGATTCCCCCTAAATTCATGCTATATCTCAACATACAAGTCATGCAAACTATTCCCCCTTAATTGAATATTCCCCCTCAATTAAGGCATGCTAGAAGGTGGAGACATTTCCCCTTATTTGATGCACTTATTAGATGCATATCGCCTAAGTTCTTCCCCCTTTTGGCATGAGCAAAAAGAGAGTATACAAAGGCTACTTTCCCCTTTAGACACTTCCCTTTTTTTGGGTATACAAATGTCAAAAATAAATAGGAAAGACAATGAGGAATATGCATGATGAAGATTGCCCAAATAATTAAAAAACATACCAATTGTTAGAAAAGAAACATATCAAATGTTATTTTTAACAAAATGATACCAATTTTTATTGTTAGCAAAACATATTACTTATTTCCATATCAACTGTTAATTTTTAACACAAACAAGAGTTATTATCATCAAAACATGAATCATTTATTTAAAAGATATACCAATTGTTAACACATATCGACTCTTAGGTTTTTATCAAAAATGATAACTAACCGAAATTCCCCCTTGATGCAATAAGGTTTCGTGCTTGGTGCATCTACTACAACATCATAGTCTTCAAGCACACCTGTAAATGTACCTAAAAATAGGTTTTAGGTACCCAAGTGCTTTTGGGTCCTTGGGGGTTAGGCAAATAATAATCATAGCCATAAGATAAATCTCTATGTTTTGTAAAACATACGGGTGCTATGTGTCCTACCGATTGCAATAATGACATGTTACGTTCGGGTTGTGCATATGTCTAAGTTGAGCCAAAAACGTTCTAGGTGTTGGAAACACGTTTCAAATGCAATATACTAAACGTGTGTTCTTTTGTAGGTTTTGATGAATGTCAAACAAAGCAATAAGCGATATATAGCAGTGCTCAAGGACAAGCACATAATGGATGCATTACAAGAAGCTCAAGACAATGCTTGGAAATGTTATAATTGAGTCAATATTAATTGTGATCTTGATTCCTCAATCTTGGCTCATAACATGGCTTCTCTACTAAAATTATTTTTTCCAAAATCATGCATATTTAAAGTAAGTGTCAAATGTTTTTAAACTATGCATATTTACATTTGTTAAAATGTTTTCCAAACATGCCTCAAAAATCTGGGCTAAGATAATCGATTATGTACTTATGATAATCGAGTATCTCTAAGCCAAGACTGCATGACAATCGATTATGAATTAATGATAATCGATTGTGAGTAAGCCAGTTAACATCAGGTTTTTGCAAACTGCATAACAATCGATTGTGTACTTTCGATAATCGATTGTTAACTGAGGCAAAGTTTTCAAAACTCATAAAAATCGATTATGAACTAATGGTAATCGATTGGAATGAGAAAAATGTCTCCCAGTGATTTTAAGTAAAATGATAATCGATTGTGGCTTTTGATAATCGATTATATATGAGACAGTAAGTTTTGAAATTAATTAATAATCGATTGTGGCTTTTGATAATCGATTATATATGAGACAGTAAGTTTTGAAATTAATTAATAATCGATTGTGGCTTTTGATAATCGATTATATATGAGACAGTAAGTTTTGAAATTAATTAATAATCGATTGTGGCTTTTGATAATCGATTATATATGAGACAGTAAGTTTTGAAATTAATTAATAATCGATTGTTCTATTTGATAATCGATTGTTTAAGCTGACCGTTGTCATACTTTTTTCAAATTACCTTCAGGTAATCGATTGTGATATTTAACAATCGATGTTTTAGCGTAAAATCTGGAAAAGATTTTCTGAACGTTGTTAAAATAATCGATTATTGATTTCCTGATAATCGATGTTTCATGCCAAAAATTGGAAAGGATTTTTTAACGTTATAATTAATCGATTATTGATTTGAAGTAATCGATTGTTAACGTAAAATCTGGGATTGAGTTTTTGATCTGATAGGCAAACAATCGATTGTTTAGTCCTGACAATCGATTGTCACTGAGTAATTTCAGCAATCCTTAATTGGCAATTAGACAACGGTAAGACTGAGTTTTTCACCTATAAATACAGGTTTAACTCAGTGTTTTCACAACAACAACACATACAATTTAAGTATTTTCATTGCTAAAAGCTTTCTTACATTGATCATCATTTTCATTCATCTATAAAGCTTTTTGAAGAGCCATTCTATTGAGCTAAGTTGTTGTGATCTTGAGCGTACTATTTCTACTCATATCTACTCATTGAGGAGTACTTTGTAAAGTGAGTGTGTCTTTGTGTTTGTAAGAGAATTGCGATTCTCGTTTGTTGAGGAACTTGTGTTTCCTCGGTTGAAGTCTTTGGGATTGTTATCCCCGAGCAATTGAAGTCTTTGGGATTGTTATCCCCGAGCAATTGAAGTCTTTGGGATTGTTATCCCCGAGCAATTGAAGTCTTTGGGATTGTTATCCCCGAGCAATTGAAGTCTTTGGGATTGTTATCCCCGAGCAATTGAAGTCTTTGGGATTGTTATCCCCGAGCAATTGAAGTCTTTGGGATTGGTATCCCCGAGCAATTGAAGTCTTTGGGATTGTGATCCCCGAGCACCTAGGTGAGGCTTGTGTCCTCAGCTGTAACGGTTTGTTAAGCACCCGTAAGCTTGACAAGTTTAGTGGAAATCTCGAGAGAGTCTCTCGGGGACTGGACTAACCACGTTTGTGGCCAACCAGGATACATCTTTGTGTAAGTTTATTTTACTGCACTTGTCTTAATTTCTGCAAAGTTTTTAAATTCCGCACTAAAACGCTTAATAATTTTAAAACGCTATTCACCCCCCCCCCCTCTAGCGTAAAGCGTTATTTCCAACAATTGGTATCAGAGCCATACTCTCTGAAAGACTTAACCGTTTGAGAGAATCTTTCCATGGCTTCTACTCTAGACTCTTTTGCAGGTATTGATGAAGGACAGTGCCCCACAAGACCTCCTTTGTTCAACGGGACAAATTATTCATATTGGAAAGAAAGGATGCAGATATTCGTCAGATCAAACAGCCCTTACTTGTGGAAGGTATACACCAAAGGAAATGAGGTTCCTGTCAAACAGGTGGAAGGAGTATGGGTGCCAAAATCAGAAGAGGAATTCAACGCCGAGGATAATCGAATAGTCCAAAATAATTTTAAAGCTATTAACTTATTACTTTGTGCTGTAAATGCTAATGATTACAGGAAAATCTCCTGCTGCAAAACAGCGAAAGAAATGTGGGACAAGCTTGAGGTCACTTACGAAGGGACTGACCAGGTAAGAGAAGCTAAAATTGACTTTTTAACTCATGCTTACGAATTGTTCCATATGAATGAAGGCGAAAAGGTAGACGAGATGTTTGAGCGGTTCTCATCAATAGTGAATGATCTCCACGCGCTCAAGAAGACGTTCACAGACAAAGAACTAGTTCGAAAAATCCTTAGGAGCCTAACACCGGCATGGCGATCAAAGGCTGATGCGATTCAAGAGTCAATTGGAATCACGAACGTCACCATAGACGCTCTTAGAGGTAATCTTAAGACTTATGAATCCACTATTCTTAACCCTGTTATTGATGAACAAAGAAGGCAAAAGATTGCTCTAAAGGCGAGCACAAGTCAATCACCGATTGAAGAGGATGGAGATAGCGAATTTGGACTCATCATCAAAAAGTTCCAAAAATTCATGCGAAAAGAATATGACCGCAAAGGGAAAAAGCAAGGTGAGCAAGTTAAATGTTATGAATGTGGTGAAACAGGGCATATCAAAACAAACTGCCCAAATCTTAAAAAGGAGAAGAAACCCTTCAAGAAGCAACGAGCATACATATCTTGGGGAGGAGATTCCGGAGACGAATCCAGTGAAGAAGAAAATGAAGAAGCGGCAAATCTCTGCCTCATGGCACAGGAAGAAAATCAAAGTGAGGTAAGTCAAATCTCTTCTCAAAATTTTTATACTCTTGATGACATGAGAAATGCCTTTGATGAATTGTATGCTGAATTTCTCAAAGTTACAAAAACCGTCACTAGTTTAAGAGAAAGTGCTTCTCTAAAAGAACAAGATTTTCAAAAACAGTTTTCATTAAAAGAAAAAGAATTAGAAAAATTGGTTTTTGAAAATGAGAAGCTACTAGAACAAAACAAGTTTTATGGGAAAAGAAGTTCTGACAAGCCCGAGAGTTCTACAAAAAATTGTGCTTCTTGTGTAGTCCTTAAGAATGAAGTAGGTAGATTAAAAGGCACACTAGACAAATTCAACTCCTCTCATAAAAACTTGAATGTGGTGCTTGATAACTTGAAATCAACCAAGCATGGAATAGGCTTCATAAATGAAGAAGAGGTTGATGCAAAAACCCAACCACCTAGAGCTCAACCTAGGATTAATAACAAAAATGTCTTTCCTAAAACTAACATGCATGCTAGACAAAATACTAGGAGACCTAGACATGACCTTCCACCTAGCAATCGTCACCATAGACATGATGCATACTTTAGGCACAACAGTGATCATGCTAGAAGATCCCGAAATGTTCAACCTAGAAATGATTATGGTGCTCAAATTAGGAGAAATGAAAATAGAGAAAACAATGTGCATTATTCCAGCTACTATGAGCCTAGACGCATGCATAATCCAAATGTGACATGTCATTATTGTAGACGAATTGGTCATATTGCTCCCGCATGCTTTACTAGACATAGACATGCTACTCAAACATATCATTATAGTATGCATAACCCTCAAGGACCCAAAATGGCATGGGTACCAAAAGAACATTGATTTGTTTTGCAGGTGTGCTTGAAGGAATCAAGTGTAGTGGATGCTCCAAACACTTGACGGGAGACGAATTCAAAATTCCTTCAATTAAAGCACAAAGAAGGAGGAAGAGACGAAAAGTCGGTTTAGAGACTTCTTTAAATCGGAAGTATTTTCGAATTTTTTAAAAAAAGACAAAATACAAGGAAGACAAAGGCAAAATTGTAAAAGAAGCTTCTCAAATTGAAGAATGAGCCAAAGGACCAAAATGAACGGAGGATGCTCAAAATCAGGTAATTGGCAAAGTCGAAGGGAAGGTAAGTACCCTAAACCCTCTTAAGAACATCCTAGGACAAAATTCTTAAGAGTTCACGTTCTTCACCCGACTACACAAGTTTCAAAGTTATCATTTCATTTATAGATTACTGACTTGAGCGTCGGAGATGTTTAATTCTATTTTGCAGGCATCCCCCCAAAAAGGTAAGAGGAAAGTATGAATTATCTTGATACAAGAAAAATCGATCATAATCGATCATTTATGCTTACAATCGATTATCAGTATCAATAATCGATTATTTGTTGATTCAATTTTCTGCCATGAAATCTTGTTGACTGTTTACATTGCCTGATAGAATTAAGTTTCATCATTTTAGCATCCCCCTTCCAAACAATCGATTATTTGTTCTGCCAATCGATTATTTGCCAAAATTCAAACTCTCTGTGAGTAAACAATCGATTACTATATACTGACAATCGATTATCTGTTTTAAACTTATGTTACCGTTTTGGCTCTATAATCGATTCCTGTCAGGTCATAAATATGACAAACAATCGATTACCAAGTTTGACAATCGACTATCTCTTTCAAATTTTTACCGTTCTGGCGTGTAATCGATGTGTCAGATCATCTTCATTAATGACAATCGATTATTTCATTCAAACAATCGATTGTCGAACGGTCAGTGAATTTATTTTTACCGTTTCAGACTTCACATCTCTTCAAATCTTTTCCAATAAATGTAAGACTCATTCCTTCTCTATATATAGGCTGCACATATGCTCTTGTATACTCACTCAAGCTTCCAAGCATCAAATTCTCTTGGTTTCTTTGAAAAATCCTAGCACATTCTTTTCAAAAAAAAAAAAAAAATGTCAAGCCGCAACTCCAAACGTGCTCGTTCCAAACAAGGTGCCTCTTCTTCTCGCCATCCATATCAAGATGGATCGGTTCTATTTTTTGAATCCAATGAAGAGCTCACCCGGTTCGTAACCAAATTTGAGAAACGCCTTATTCTCCCTCCTCGCTTTTCAACAAACGCTCTTATTGCACCATTCATTCCAGCCGCGAATATGCTAAGAGAGTGCCATCTTTTCAACTTCCTACTCCTTACTCACCCCTACTACAACATTTCTTTGGTTGAAGCTTTTTACTCCAACCTTCACAAAAATGATGAGGGTGAACTTGTTACCAATGTTAACGGCATTCCCATTCTAATTTCTGAAGATAACCTCCACCTCATTGCCGGCATTCCGCATGATGGTGAAGACATCTACCAATACATAAATGATGCCGGGCACATGCTTGATGAAACAAACCTCTTCCGCCAAGCCGGAGTCGCCTATGATGAGTCTTCTTCCCGTCGTCCCACCATAAAGGGTATGGACCCGAATTATCGTTTCATTCTTTATTTCATCACTCGTGTTCTCAAACCCCATAAACTCAATCACACCACCATTTCCCAAGAGGATGCCAAATTTCTTTACGCCATTGTCACCGGGGTTAACATAAATTGGTGCAAGCTTATTCTATCCCATATGTTCAATGCCACCAGAGATGACATACCTCTCCCCTATGCCCTCTTGATAATGAAATTTCTTGAAGCTTCCGGGGTCAATACTGCTAATGGTCCTCTCAAAAAGAGCACCAAAATCTGGGAAATTTCGGAGTCTTCCTTTCATCATGATGGTGATCATGCTCCCGCTCCTCCTCAAAATCGACAAGCCCGTCGTGCTCATCCTCCTCAGGAGCCTACCCTCCGAACCATTTCTGACCAAATTACTCAATTAACACGTGAGGTCCATGGTTACTTTGATCACGTGAATTATGCCTATGCTCAGATGGTGCCATATCAAGCGCCTCCAAATGATGATGAAGGGGATGGGAGTGATGAATGATGAAATTGCTATTTTATCTATGTGAAATTGTTGAATGATGAATGTGAAATTGTTATTGGTTTATTATTTTTGTTGGTTAGTCATGTTTTGTTCCACCCTTGTACTGTTATAATTTTTTTCAATAAATAAACTTGTGTTTATTTCATATTTGTTATTCTTCCCTTGTGTACATTTTTTTGCTAATGGCAAAAGGGGGAAGAAACGGGATATCAAGAAGTATGCTATATTATGCTATATGCTCTCAACTTCATTCATGCTTAAAGTGAGGGGGAACATGAATTGAGGGGGAACATGACACTTGTCTTGGTTTATCAAAATAATTATTGCATATATCCCGCCTATGTTTGCCATTATCAAAAAGGGGGAAATTGTTGGAAACACGTTTCAAATGCAATATACTAAACGTGTGTTCTTTTGTAGG
Source organism: Nicotiana benthamiana (assembly GCA_034376525.1). NCBI lineage: Eukaryota > Viridiplantae > Streptophyta > Magnoliopsida > Solanales > Solanaceae > Nicotiana > Nicotiana benthamiana. The sequence continues at coordinate 55,307,988 of CM067339.1, read as the reverse complement.
TTTTGATGAATGTCAAACAAAGCAATAAGCGATATATAGCAGTGCTCAAGGACAAGCACATAATGGATGCATTACAAGAAGCTCAAGACAATGCTTGGAAATGTTATAATTGAGTCAATATTAATTGTGATCTTGATTCCTCAATCTTGGCTCATAACATGGCTTCTCTACTAAAATTATTTTTTCCAAAATCATGCATATTTAAAGTAAGTGTCAAATGTTTTTAAACTATGCATATTTACATTTGTTAAAATGTTTTCCAAACATGCCTCAAAAATCTGGGCTAAGATAATCGATTATGTACTTATGATAATCGAGTATCTCTAAGCCAAGACTGCATGACAATCGATTATGAATTAATGATAATCGATTGTGAGTAAGCCAGTTAACATCAGGTTTTTGCAAACTGCATAACAATCGATTGTGTACTTTCGATAATCGATTGTTAACTGAGGCAAAGTTTTCAAAACTCATAAAAATCGATTATGAACTAATGGTAATCGATTGGAATGAGAAAAATGTCTCCCAGTGATTTTAAGTAAAATGATAATCGATTGTGGCTTTTGATAATCGATTATATATGAGACAGTAAGTTTTGAAATTAATTAATAATCGATTGTGGCTTTTGATAATCGATTATATATGAGACAGTAAGTTTTGAAATTAATTAATAATCGATTGTGGCTTTTGATAATCGATTATATATGAGACAGTAAGTTTTGAAATTAATTAATAATCGATTGTGGCTTTTGATAATCGATTATATATGAGACAGTAAGTTTTGAAATTAATTAATAATCGATTGTTCTATTTGATAATCGATTGTTTAAGCTGACCGTTGTCATACTTTTTTCAAATTACCTTCAGGTAATCGATTGTGATATTTAACAATCGATGTTTTAGCGTAAAATCTGGAAAAGATTTTCTGAACGTTGTTAAAATAATCGATTATTGATTTCCTGATAATCGATGTTTCATGCCAAAAATTGGAAAGGATTTTTTAACGTTATAATTAATCGATTATTGATTTGAAGTAATCGATTGTTAACGTAAAATCTGGGATTGATTTTTTGATCTGATAGGCAAACAATCGATTGTTTAGTCCTGACAATCGATTGTCACTGAGTAATTTCAGCAATCCTTAATTGGCAATTAGACAACGGTAAGACTGAGTTTTTCACCTATAAATACAGGTTTAACTCAGTGTTTTCACAACAACAACACATACAATTTAAGTATTTTCATTGCTAAAAGCTTTCTTACATTGATCATCATTTTCATTCATCTATAAAGCTTTTTGAAGAGCCATTCTATTGAGCTAAGTTGTTGTGATCTTGAGCGTACTATTTCTACTCATATCTACTCATTGAGGAGTACTTTGTAAAGTGAGTGTGTCTTTGTGTTTGTAAGAGAATTGCGATTCTCGTTTGTTGAGGAACTTGTGTTTCCTCGGTTGAAGTCTTTGGGATTGTTATCCCCGAGCAATTGAAGTCTTTGGGATTGTTATCCCCGAGCAATTGAAGTCTTTGGGATTGTTATCCCCGAGCAATTGAAGTCTTTGGGATTGTTATCCCCGAGCAATTGAAGTCTTTGGGATTGGTATCCCCGAGCAATTGAAGTCTTTGGGATTGTGATCCCCGAGCACCTAGGTGAGGCTTGTGTCCTCAGCTGTAACGGTTTGTTAAGCACCCGTAAGCTTGACAAGTTTAGTGGAAATCTCGAGAGAGTCTCTCGGGGACTGGACTAACCACGTTTGTGGCCAACCAGGATACATCTTTGTGTAAGTTTATTTTACTGCACTTGTCTTAATTTCTGCAAAGTTTTTAAATTCCGCACTAAAACGCTTAATAATTTTAAAACGCTATTCACCCCCCCCTCTAGCGTAAAGCGTTATTTCCAACACTAGGTGATCTAAAGTCATTATTCCTAGAAATGTACCTGGAATGAAGAAGAAACCTATGAGCAAGCAGTCACAAAGCAAAGCAACAACAGCACTGGCAAATAAACCCTAGAGTTAACAAGAAAACCAGTGAATAGACCCAAAATCAATGGAACGGTAAACTTCGGCACCTTCAAAGCCCAGGAAATGCAAGTCATAACCAATATCAATTTAAAATAGCCAAACCAAACTCGAACCTCATCCAAACAACGAACGAACAAATAAACCTTTAGTTCATGATAATAAATAGGATTTAGAACTAGTTATGGTTTGAATTTGTGAAGTTCCAGCGCAGAGACTCGATTAAATTGGTAGCTCCCTGATTTTTAGATTTTTCCTATCTTGTTTAGCTCTCTTTTTTTCTATCTTTTTCCAGCCATTTTTCAGCTTTCAGAGCTAGTATATATATCCTCACTCATAGGGCTACCTTCAAATTTTTTAATTGCCCTTTAGTCCCTATTTACTTACTACTTTAGTCCCTCATTTCCTAGCTTGCTACCCAAGTTATCAAAAGTTATAAAAAATATGAATTGCAATCACACCCTATTCCAGAAGTTTCTTCACTTAACTGCCAAAGATTCCTCATTACAATACCTTAATTACCCTTGTATTTTCCTATTAATATTAAACCTAGCCCAACCTTTCCCTAGTTAACTTAACTGTAGTCAACTGCCTTAAAATCTGAATCACCTACCCAAATTATCCTAAGTGTTTGAATTAATCCAAATTAACTACAATTATGTAGCACCTTAACTATCTAAAGTAAATTACGAAAATCAAAATATGATCGAATAGGCCAAATCAAAAATAAGAATCATTCAGGAGAGGAAACTAACCCGTAAGCGTATACATTTATCAAAAGGTTCAAAGATAAAAACTTGGAGTCAAAGAACACACTTAATCAACCTTCATCAACAAATTCAAATTAACGGGGTCAGCCAAAATTGAACAAACATAAAGGTACTCAGGAGAAGAAATATCAGTAAGCGTATACATTTACCCCCCAAGACCCCAAAGATAAGGAATCAGAGTCAAAGCACGAATACTTATTCAACCTTCACAAATAGGTCCAAATTAACAGGGTCAGCCAAAATTGAACCAACATAAAGTATATTCAAGATAAGAACATATCAAAGACTATGCTCACTACACTATAAGCTTATCGAATGGACTATGTATTAAACCTAATCGAAAGAGAAAGATAGGAGCCACGGAAGTACCTCTACAAAGACGCCATACTAAAATTAAACAGAGTGGGATGACTTAGCCTAAATTTTTTGGCCTCAGCAATCGTATGCAACATTACACTGGTTCCGGTTAGCTTTGATCTAACAATCAACCGCAACGATGGTGATTCGAGGGCCATGTGACATGGATTTTGGTTGAGAGGTGTGAGGAGAGTGTTCAGTGTGGGGTTTGACGGATTTTTGGGTGGATAGGTTTTGGCCGGGCTATTCGAATCGATATTCGAGTAGTTGGGGTATGATTCGAGAGATGATTGTTTCAGATTTGTTGATGAGGGTGGGGTGAGGAATCTAGGGTATGAAGCTTAGGGTGTTTGGCGGCTGGTCGCCGCCGTGGACGGCGGGGCTGTCAAACTTCAAATGAATAGTCGACAAGACGGGGATATATTCGAGGGTAGCCAATGGTAGGGTTGGAAAGAGGGTAGCGTGGGGATTACAGGGTGTTATTTTGGGTGAATTTGGTGTTATGCCGCCGCCGACGGAGATTTTTGGCTAGCGGCGGGCGGTGGAGACATGATGGAGATACGGTGGAGGCAGGGTGGTTATGGAGTGGTGTTACACCATATAATTTAGGGTTTGGCTAAGACATAGTACGATGTCTCTTATAGGGGGGTGTTATTTCGACATTTATATAGTGGGACAACCCTTGCATCTAGACCATTCGATCAAGATTGATCAACAGTTCAGATGTTCTGATGTAAAACATTGTTGTTTTAAATATGTGGCTTTTGGACCAGGCATGGGTGCTGGGTTGGGCTCTATTTTGGGTGGGATTGGTGGTTTTTTAGGCAAGGCTTGATGCAAGAATTGGCCCCAAACAAAGCCAATATTATATACAAACATTATTGATATAAAAATAATATTTAACAAAAAGTAAACTAAATAAACTCCTAAATTCTAAATTTCAAAGAAAATTAACCAATTTTTGTTATTTTTCCCTCATTTTCAATATTATCTAATTAATAAACTAAAAAATGTAAAATTTAAATCCTAAATGCAAACATGTCATTTTTATATTTTTATGAATTAAGCAAATTAAACGTGCAACATGCAAATAAACACAAAATTGTGCAATTAATTCCTAAGATTCAAACAAACACAAAATCACGCAAATAAATTCTAAAAATTCAAATAATAAAAAAAAGATTCAAATAAACACAAAGTCACGCAACTAATTCCTAAAAATTCAAATAATAAAAGAAAACTGCAAATAAACACAAAATCACACAATTAATTCCTAAAAATTTAAATAAGAAAAGAAAATTCCTAATTTAATGAATTTTATTGGAACATGTCAAGCGAGGCAAAAATCAAATGCCCACAGTTGCCCCTCTTTGCTAGGAGACACGAAGGATTTCCGGACAAAGATAAATGAGCAACTGAGAAAGTTATGCCTGCTTTGCATTCCCTGAGAAGCATTTTGAAAGCTGGCTGGCCGAACCCTGCTTCAAAGGTTGCCTACATATCCTTGGCTATAAAGGAATCATGTCAGTGTAGTTCTGAAGTGTTTCGTAGCTGGGACTACCATGAGCTTTGATTTCTTTGTTAATGCTGCTGTTAATGCTTGCTGACCTCCTTATTACACCTCGTTAAAAAATACAAAAAAAACTAGACTAAGCTATGAACTACAGATTACAAAAGAACCTATCTATGCCTTTAATTTTGCTCTTGATCCTTGTTGCTTTGTTGCCTTGTATTTCTTCTTGTGAACTCCTTGTTGCCTTGTTGACTGGCATTCATTCCTGTAAACTCATTGTCGCCTTTTTGACTCCTTGCCTTCTCTTCTTCTATGTTTGTTGCTGAATTGTTGGACTTGACATGTATTCCCTTGTTTTGCAGGTGGGTGCCTAATTACAAAACTTTGCAACTTAAAAATCATTCCCTTGTTCTGACAGCTGGGCGCCAGATTAATGAACATGAAACTTGAAAACATTCCCTTGTTCTACAGGTGGGTGCCTGATAGCCAAGACTTGCATCCTTGAAAAATATTTCCTTGTTCTATAGGTGGCCGCCTGATTATCAAAACTTGAAATTCTAAAAAATATTTCCTTGTTCTACAGGTGGGCACCTTATTGGAAAAACTTAAAATTTTAAAAAATATTCCCTTGTTCTACAGGTGGACGCCTGATTATCAAAACATAAGATTTTGAAAAATATTCCCTTGTTCTACAGGTGGGCGCCTGATTGTCAAAACTTGATATTTTGAAAAATATTCCCTTGTTCTACAGGTGGACGCCTGATAACCAAAACATAAGATTTTGAAAAATATTTACTTGTTCTACAGGTGGGCGCCTGATAACTAAAACTTGAAATTTCCTTGTTCTATAGGTGAGCACCTGATTATTAAAACTTGAAATTTTGAAAAATATACCATTGTTCTACAGGTGGGCGCCTGATTATTAAAACTTGAAATTTTAAAAAATATTCCCTTGTTCTACAGATGGGCGCCTGATTGTCAAAACTTGAAATTTTGGTAAATATTTCCTTGTTCTACAGGTGGGCGCCTCATAGTCAAAACTTGAAATTTTGAAATATATTTTCTTGTTCTACATGTGGGCGCCTGATTACCAAAACTTGAAAATTCGAAAAATATTCCCTAGTTCTACAAGTGGCCTAATTGTCAACACTTAAAATTTTGAAAAATATTCCCTTATCTACAGGTGGGCGCCTGATTATCAAAACTTGAAATTTTTGAAAAATATTCCCTTGTTCTTCAGGTGGGCGCCTGATTGTCATAACTTGAAAATTTGAAAAATATTCCCTTGTTCTACAGGTGGACGCCTGAATATTAAAACTTGAAATTTTGAAAAATATTCCTTTGTTCTACAGGTGGGCGCCTGATTATTAAATCTTGAAATTTTGAAAAATATTCCCTTCTTCAACAGGTGGGCGCCTGATTGTTAAAATCTGAAATTTTAAAAAATATTCCCTTGTTTTACAGGTGTACGCCTAATTATTAAACTTGAAATTTTGAAAAATATTTCCTTGTTCTACAGGTTGGTGCCTAACTGTCAAAACTTGAAAATTTTAAAAATATTCCCTTGTTCTACAAGTGGGCGCTTGATTATCATAACTTGAAATTTTTAAAAATATTAGCTTGTTCTGCTGCCTGTGTACCTGATCATAACAAAACAAACAAAACACAAGAAATCCTTTCTGCCCCAGTCTGATGCTGGGCGGATCGGTGAGTGTTAATCAAATCTCCTTACCAAATATCTCTAAAGCTAAGTCCCATTATCCAGGAGGGTCCTGACAATCCTTAACTGGTGACAACTTTGAAATAATGTTATGTTCTCTCAAAAGTATTATTTTTCACTATGTCTTGTTATGAGTTATATCTGCCGGGCATTTGCTGGTTACTAGTGACTAGAACTACTTCCATTATCTAGGTGGGCTATGACAACTCTTAATTAGATGACAAAATTTGTCTGTTGGGGGTTAGTATTTAGAGCTATGTCCCATTATCCAATGGGGTCCTGACAACTCTTACGATTAAATCCCATTATCCAGGAGGGTCCAGATGACTCTTGCTGGGGAGGTATTTGGACTTGACCATGCCACCCGACTGTTTGTGTTCCAAGATAAGTCCCATTTTACAGGAGGGTCCTGACAACTCCTTGTTGGGGAAATATTTGTGCCTGCCCATGTTACCCGTGCTTATTTGTGTTTTAGGCGAAGTCCTATTTTACAAGAAGGTCCTGACAACTCTTAACTGAATCCTACTTCAACATGCAAGTCATTTTATGCTCTTTGTGATCCATGATTACCTCTAACCTTTTAATAAGTCCCATTTTCTAGGAGGGTCCTGAGGATTCCAGTTTAAATGCCAACTTTAACTTCCGGTTGTTTCTGCTTGTGATCATTGTTCAGGAGGGTTTCTGCGACTCTTACCAAGGAAGGTGTTGGTGCTTTCTCCTGTCACCTGCCTATTTGAGTTTTAACTGCATTCCATCTCAAATTCCGGGCCCATTTTAAGCCTCAATTGCTCCTATTGGGGCTTGCTAGTTAAAGTTGATCCTCTTACACTCTTTGCTATGGAGGATATTTATGATAGACTATGTCCCTTTTGAGTTGGAGCTGAGCCCCATTTTTAGGTGAGCCCTGAGGTCTTGATCATACCAGCCATGTGCCTGTTTTCCCCTGTGGATGGCATTCTTCAAGCTCTTCTAGAACTTTTCTTCCCCTGTGTCACTCAAAGAAAACTCATCTGTTTGAAAAGTGGTGGTTGTCTTTAAGCATTCTTGTAGGTAACAGCCTGCCCAGTTTCATTTTCCCTTGTCCATGTTGATGATAAGTCTCTTAAGCTGCTCAGCTGACCCCTCGAAACCTTTACGCTTTACTTTGCTCCCTATCATTGTATTACATTCCTAACCCCTGGCCGGAGTTCTTTATGTCATTCCTCGACGATTGATTAATGTATTATGCTAACCCTCTGAACCTTGTGGATTCACTTTGATCTTCATCTTTGTGTTACATTTCCGCTCCTTTGCCAAAATCCTTGCACCATTTCCTGAAAACACCCGATCTACCTATAATGTTTGGTTGGCCCTTGCCCTTCGTGTCCTTATTTTGCTCCCCACTTTGTGTTGCACTTCCGACCCTTTGCCAGAATTCTTTATGCCCCTTTCCGACGATTGATGAGTTGATATATCATGCTAGGTTAACTCGTATGACCATTTCCATATTTGTATTGCGCTTTTGCCTCTTTTGCCAGAAAACTTATACCCTTCTCTGACGACTGCTGAGTTAGGGTGTTATGCTTGGTCAATCTCCCATCTTTGTGTTGTGCTTCTAACTCTTTTTGCCAGAAGTCTTATGACTCCGAATGATATTTAGGGTAAAGAATCCCAGGTTCACTAACTGTTGAAAGGAAGAGAAAGAAAACTAATTTGAGGAAGAGTAGCTGATTTTTCATGATCATGACATACACTTTGGCCTACTAGACCCAGTCTGTCCATATGACTGACCTTCTGTTGTCATGTTTGTGTTGTTGTGATCATTTCTAACCCGATTCCTTCAACCAAACCCAAGCTTTTCTTGCCTTACAATGTTCATGAACAGATTTCCACCAACGGCCCCTTTTCTGAATGTTGCTACTTGCCTTACCTTTGCCTCAGAGCGCCCGTGAGGGTTTTCACCAATGAGGCTCTCTCATTATATTTCTCTCAACTCTCGTCGCCTTAGGGTGACCGTGAGGGTTTTCACCAATAAGACTCTCTCATTTTAATATTTTCTAAAAGAACAAAAGTGCCGCCCTAAGGTACGGTCCACCTTTCCTTGTTTGCCCCGGCATTTCTTTCAAATAGATCAGAAGGTCTTTCTTTGGACTGTAATGTAGGCTTTTGTACAAGGTTAGAAGGAAAGGGTGTGAAAGGCTCAAAAATTGCTTTTATGGGTTAAGAATTTACAAACTTCGGAATCCACCAACGCAATTTCTGCCCCAGTTTCTTACTTGGGGCTCTCAGATTTTCTTTGAATATGACCGAGCCGTGAGGCTAGCTACGTATCCTAAAAAGGAATCAGGTCAGATGTAGTTCCTGCTGATTCTTTACTTTATTATTGTTTGTTTTCCTTTTCGTCCTCTCTTTCCGATTTTTCTTTCTCATTTTTCTCTTTTTTTTCTCCTTTTTTCTTTTTTTTTTTTGTTTTTATTTTCTTTTCTTCTTTCTATTTCTTTTCTTTCTCTTTCTTTTTCATTTATGTTTTGTTTTGCTGCTCTTTTTTTCTCTTCTCTTTTTATTTTGCCTTTCTTGCTTTTTCTTTATTGTGTGTTTGTCGCCTTTTATAATTGTGTGTCTGACTCTCGTTATGGATTCCGAAAGAGGGGATATGAGAATAAAAATAACAGAAGCTCAAAGGGATTAACAAAGAGTAATGTGTTTAGATAGATGAATAAAATGCCTTAATCATTCCAATCTATAAAACCTGCAAAGAACAAACAAATTCCAATTATAGGCAATGATCCAAAAGAAAATCATACATAATATCTTTTGATAGCATCCGAATTGATAGCCATTTCCACACACTTCCCTTCCACATCTTTCAGATACAATGCTCCATTAGACAACACTCTTGATACAACGAATGGTCCTTTCCTGTTCGGAAAGAACTTGCCCTTTGCCTCGCCTGGTGAGGGTTGATGTGGTTCAATACCAATTGACCTACTTCAAACTTTCTGGGATGCACTTTCTTATTATATTCCCTGGCCATGCTTTGTTGATACAAGTGGCCGTGACATACCACCGCCAATCTTTTCTCGTCAATCAAACTCAATTGCTCCAAACGAGCTTTGACCAATTCTTCATCGGTGATTTCTGCTTCGACCACTATTCGAAGAGAGGGGATTTCAATTTCATCCAAGATTACCTCCCCTGTGCCATATACTAACAAGTATGGAGTTTCCCCTACTGAAGTGCGGACAGTGGTGCGATAACCTAAATATGCAAAGGGTAGTTTGTCATGCCACTGCCTAGACCCTTCCACCATTTTTTGAAGTATCTTCTTTGTGTTCTTATTGGCTGCCTCAACTGCTCTGTTTGCCTTGTGGCGGTACGGGGTAGAATTTCGATGGGTGATTTTGAATTTCTGACATACTTCTCTCATTAAGTGTCTGTTGAATTTGGCCCATTGTCAGTGATGAGAGTCTTGGGGATTCCAAACCGACAAATAATATTTGCATGTACAAATTCATCCACAGTTTTGGTTACTGCCTTGAATGTTTTGGCTTCAACCCATTTGGTGAAATAGTCAATAGCCACCAGGATAAATCTGTGCCCATTAGAAGCTGTTGGTTCGATGGTCTCAATGACATCCATGCCCCATGCAATGAAAGGCCATGGTGCAGGCATCGTATGTAATTCAGACGTCGGAGAGTGAATTAGGTCTCCATGCACCTGACATTGGTGACATTTGCACACAAAGCCGATACAACCCGGCTCCATGGTGAGCCAATAAATATCCTGCTCGGAGAATCTTCTTTGCCAAAACATATCCGCTCATGTGTGGCCCGCAGACGCCAGCATGCACCTCATTCATAATAGTTGTTGCCTTCCCAGTATCTACGCATCTTAATAAACCAAGATCTGGCATTCTTTCGTACAATATTCCTCCACTGTAGAAAAACCCGTTTGACATACGACGGATTGTTCTCTTCTGGTCACTCGTGGGTTGTACTGGGTATACACCTCTGCTGATATACTCCTTGATGTCGTGGAACGAAGGATCGCCGTCAAGCTCTTCTTCTATAATGTTGCAATACGCATGTTGATCATGGACCCAGATATGTATCAACTCAACATAAGCCTTGTCTGGATGATGTAAAATTGATGCAAGAGTAGACAAGGCGTCAGCAACCTCATTGTGAATTCTGCGGATGTGCCTGAACTCTATTGGCCCGAATCATTGACAGAGATCATGCAAGCATCGCCGGTATGCTATGAGATTTAAGTCTCTTGTTTCCCACTCCCCTTGGATATGGTGTACCAGAAGGTCCGAGTCACCCAAGACCAGGATTTCCTGGACACCCATGTCTACTGCTAATCTCAGACCCAAAATGCATGCCTCATATTCTACCATGTTGTTTGTGCAATAGAAACGGAGTTGAGCTGTGACTGGGTAATGATGCCCTTCTTTGGAAATGAGCATCGCTCCTATCCCAACGCCTTTCATGTTGGCAACCCCGTCTAAGAACAATTTCCATCTCGATCTCTCATCCCGTTCCATTTCATCAATATGCATCACTTCCGTCAGAGAAGTATGTGTTCAAGGGCTCATATTCTTCATCTATCAGATTCTTATCAAAATTATCTACAAATGCTTGTGCCTTCATGGCAGTCCTGGTCACGTAGATAATGTCAAACTCCGTAAGAAAGATTAGCCATTTCGCGAGCCTTCCTGTGGGTATGGGCTTCTGGAAAATATACTTCAATGGGTCCAGACATGAGATGACATAAGTGGTGCATAAGGACAGGTAATGCTTCAACTTCTGGGCTTCCCATATGAAGGCACAGCACGTCCTTTCAAGATAAGTATACTTAACCTCGTAGGCCGTAAATTTCTTGTTGAGGTAGTATATATCCTGCTCTTTTCTCCTGGTGACATCATGCTAACCCAATACACACACAAATGAGTTGTCCAAGACTGTCAAATATAAGATCAAGGGCCTCCATGGTTCTGTCGGTACCAATACCGGTGGGTTCGACAAATACTCCTTTATCTTGTCAAAAGCTTCCCGTCACTCTCTCGTCCATTTCACCGCAGCATCCTTTTTCAATAGCTTAAAGATGGGCTCGCAGATGGTTGTGAGCTGAGCAATAAACCGACTAATGTAATTCAATCTTCCCCTAGACTCATCACTTCCATTTTATTCCTCGGTAGTGGCAGCTCCTGTATAGCTTTGATCTTTGATGGGTCTAATTTGATGCCTCGGTGGCTGACTATGCACCCTAGCAACTTCCCTGAGGGGACCCCAAATGCACATTTTGCCGAGTTAAGTTTGATTCCATACCTGCGAAGGCATTGAAAGAATTTCCTCAGGTTTTTTACATGATCAGATTGCTTTCTGGACTTTAGTATCACATCATCCACATAAACCTCAATTTCCTTATGTATCATATCATTGAACATGGTCATCATGACCCTCATGTATGTCGCGGTGGAGTTTTTCAAACCAAAAGGCATGACTCTATAAGAATATGTCTCCTACGGTGTGATGAACGTTATTTTCTCCGCATCTTCTTCATCCATTAATATCTGTTGGTAGCTTGTGTAACAATCCACGAACAACCCGATCTCATGCTTCGTGCAATTGTCAATCAGTATGTGAATGTTCGGCAGAGGAAAGTTGTCCTTCGAACTTACTTTATTGAGGTCACGGTAATTGACACACACTCTGGTTTTACCATCCTTCTTTGGTACAGGCACACCATTAGCTAACCAGGTGGGATATCGTGTGACTCGGATGCCTTTTGCCTCAAACTGCTTGGTCACTTCCTCTTTAATTTTCACGCTTACATCAGTTTTAAACTTTCTCAACTTTTGCTTGTCATGAGGGAAAGCTGGATCAGTGGGTGACTTGTGAACCACCAAGTCAGTGCTCAATCCGGGCATGTCATTGCAGGACCATGCAAAGACATCTTTGTATTCAAGCAGTACTTCAATTATTTATTTACTAAGTTGTGGCTCTAGATGGACACTTATTTATATTTCTCTTATATTATCCGGGCTTCCTAAATTGATTGCCTTTGTATCATTCAGGTTTGGTTTGGGTTTCTCTTCAAATTGGTTCAACTCTTTACTAATCTCATCCCAAGCCTCTTCCTTGTCGTATTCTGGTTCATCTTTATGTTCTATTTCCTGAATTATTATTTCTGAACTAGACCGGTTTTGAAGATTGGGCCGAGGAATCGTTATGCATGTCAGATCACTGGAACCAGCATAAAAATAACTATACAAAAGAGAAAAGAAAGAGAAGTAAAGAGAAATGGAAACTATCAACACTGCTGAAAGGGAAATTGCATTTCATCAGAATCAAATATAACAGAGTTTACACATCCGAATGGACAGAAATGCCAATTGAATTAGCAACTGTGAAGCTAATCCAAACTAGACTGAAAGGAAAATCAAAACCGACTACCACGAAACCCTCTGAGTGTGAAGAGGAGTGGCTTCCCAATGATTGACTTTTGTGCATGCTCCCACAAGCTCCACATATGCCCTGCTCGACCCTTCTCTTGCTTCGACCACATTCACCTCATTGAACAGCCTTTCTAACCCCTTATCAAGATCCCCGTCCGTGTAGATCAGCGGGCCGAGAATCCTTGGTACAGAGCCATTTCTAGTACTGGGCTTGATGAATGATCTGGATAAACTTGGGATGGGCTTTGGGAGAGCCCAAGCGTTCTGCCTTAGCTTCCTAGCTTGGGTTATGTCTGCAGTCGTAGGCTTGAACCCTAGGCCAAAAGTGTCCAGATTTTTGGGGAGGGACACTGCTTGCACAATGCCTTTTAGAGAAGCACCCAACCCCTTGCTAGCATAAAACCATTCTTCAACATTTCTGAAGCTACCATGACTGACACGGTCGCTATCTTTGGGGTCATGAAAACCTCACCTTCTCGGATTTTCTGAACTTACATAGTATCAAATACCTGGTAGACCCATGGCCCTTTGCTGTCTTCGGATTCAATAAGAAGTATATTGCATCACTTGAAATGCACTAATTGTCTTCGCCGCGTACCACAATCTCTTGCTTGTCCAATTCAAATTTGATGATCTGATATAGTGTAGATGTCACTGCTTTAGTTGCGTGAATCCAAGGCCTACCCAACAACAGATTATATGAGACTACCACGTCAAACACTTGAAATTCCATGGTGAACTCAATGGGCCCTATTGTCACTTCTAGCACTATGTCCTCCACAGTGTCTTTACCTCGACCATTGAGACCTCGAACACAGATATTATTCTTGTGGACCCGCTCTTTCTCCACATTTAGCTTGGTCAATGTGGAGAGTGCACAAATATTTGCACTGGACCCGTTGTCGACCAAAACTCGAGTGACCACAGCATCTTCAAATTTCACAGTTATATAAAGAGCCTGGTTATGCTCAGTGCCCTCCATGGGCAATTCATCGTCAGAGAACGTGACCCGGTTTACTTTGCAATATTTTCCAAATGATTCACTGTTATCTTGTCTGGACATGGGCTTCATTCAAAATCTTCATCAGTGCCCGGCGGTGTTCATCTAAATGGATTAGTAAGGACAATGAGGAGATCTAAGATGGTGTCTTCCTCATCTGCTCTATGATGGAGTAGTCCTGCATTCTCATTTTCTTCAAAAATTCGTCCGCCTCTTCTTCCGACACGGCTTTCTTTACTGGTCCTGGGTTATCTGTAAAGATTCTTCCCTTCCTCAATTCTTCAGGAGCAAAGTACCTCCCTAATCGAGTTAAACCCCGGCCTCATACACTTCTTCCCTAACTTCTTTTCCTTTATACATCACTACTGCTTGCTCATATCTCCAAGGAACGGCTTTGTTGTTGATGATTGGTGGCTGGATTAATGGTTTAATAATGATGGGCTCTATGCGAACACCTTCTACAACCACGACAGGTTCTCTAGCTGCCCAGTGTACCGTTACTTTTTCCTGTTCCTGCTTTGGCGCAATCATGCATGTTGCGCTCCGTTGAACTACGACACGGTTGTTGCTTCTTCCTTTTGCCTTGGTTACTAGCTCCTCACTGTTTGCATTCTCAGTTGGCTTAACTTCACTGGATTTGATCATCATCATTGTCTGTGATGGCCTTTTGGACTCTCCCCATTTTTCCACGATCTCAATCATGTTGGTCTCCTAATGGGCCGGCAGCGGGTTTTGGTTAATATTGGGTACCTCTGGAGTCTGCACCTCAATCCGGTGGGAGTCAATAAGTTCCTAGATAGCATTCTTTAAATGCCAACACTTTTTAGTATCATGCCCTGGTGCATCAGAACAGTATTCACAGCTGACAGAATAGTCTAGATTCTTCGGGGGAGGATTTCGCAGTTTTGCTTCGATTGGTCTCAACATATCCAATTGTCGCAGCCTGTGGAATAAGCTAGTGTAGGATTCTCCCAGCAGAGTGAAATTCTTCTTCTTTTGCACCCTTTTATTTCTTAAGACTGGATTGGCTCAGAATGTGGGTTTCGGGGATTTGTTGGTAGGCTCTTGGAGGTGGGTAATGATCTTGTGGAGTTGGGTAGGTATTTTGTGGGGCTGGCACACGCCATTGTGCATGAGCAGGAGGTTGGGCATACACTTGTGTGTGATGGACTGAGAAGCGAGGTTCCAATGGTGGATAGTAATGTTGCAGAGAACTGTATGGAGGGTGTGGGTATGTTTGATGGTGAGGACGAGGTTGGGCGTAATGAGATGGAGCCCGAGGCCTGAACCAAGTTCCCGACTCCAGTGTTGCTACTTCCTCTTCTTCTTCTTTCCGAATGCTCCCCTTGCTCCGCGCTGGATAGACTGAGTGGTTTCCTTAATTGCAGAGTAACTCATGATTTTATTGGATTTGAGGCCTTCCTCGACCATACTTCCCATCTTGACTACTTCGTTGAAATACTTACCCATTGCATACACCAAATGTCCAAAATAGTCAGGTTCCAGAGCCTGTATAAAATAGTCAATCATCTCACACTCTTTCATATGAGGATCAACTCTGGCCGCTTGTTCCCTCCACCGGAAAGTGTATTCCCTGAAGCTCTCGTTGTGTTTCTTCTCCAATTTTTTCAGAGATAGATGATCTGGAACAATCTCAAGATTATATTGAATGTGGCAAGCAAACGCTTGTGCCAGGTCATCCTAAGTATACCACCGATAGTGATCCTGCAGAGTGTACCACTCCAGTGGCGACCCACTTAAACTTTGGCTAAAGTACGCCATTAGTAATTCATCTTTTCGCCTTGCTCCTCTCATTTTGTTACAAAGCCCCCTTAGATGCGCGACCGAATCTCCATGTCCATCATATAAGTCAAATTTAGGCATCTTGAAACCTGGAGGCAACTGCACGTCTGGAAATAAACAAAGGTCCTTGAGCACTACGCTCACTTGGCCACCTAATCCCCGCATGTCCCTTAATGATTGTTCTAGACTTCTGACCTTTCTAAGCATCTCTTCCTGCTCAGGATTTATGATTGGTTTTTCAACTCCCACCAAGATTTCGAAATAGGGAGCATAGGAGTAAGGCTCATGGGTCTTGTAAGCAGGTTCTGGTTGATAGTATTGGGGGTCATAAGCTTGAAGTAAGGGTTCACTTTACGACCTATTGGGTGTAGGAGGCGGAGGTACCACATAGATGGCGGAGTAGGGTGAAGAGAGACTTTGGGCAGTGGAGTTGGTGGTGTTGAGAGGTCGTACCCTGATGTTGTAAATAGATAGGAAAACTTGAGGGTGGATCAGTAGTGGACAGGTCAAGTGCTTGGGCCAGTGGTGGGATGAAGGTTGGATTAGCAGGATAGGTCGGGGATGGTTGTCCTCTTGCCCATGCCTGGTACATCTCAGCCATTTAGTGCTTTAGCTTATACATTTCCTCCTTCATGGCATTAACGTCCAATTCCTCTACTTCGTTCGAGGGGTCAATTATGCTGGCATCGGTTTCCTGATTGGCCATGACTTGCTTGCTCTTAGACCGCGTGTTGTAGGAGTAGGTTGCCAGAATGTCGTAAGTACCGACCACATGTCTAGTATGGAATTGACACAACACCAAAAACTCGTGAATGGTTAGGTTCCAACACGTATGCGGCCACAAATTAGGTATGAATAACAGTTGGTCACTACATGCATTGGTTGCTTGCATTATCCCGGCATTCAATTTCTTTGCTTGAGAAGCCTCTTTGTATTAGCCTTATTCTCTCCCTCTCTCCTATTTTATTCAATTATGGTCGAATCTTATGTAGATTGCCTACATATCATGACCCCGCATAAATCAGACCGGGCGTAGTTGTTGCAAATAAAAAGCGAAGCATAAAATATTTTGGGAACTTTCCATTTTCATAATGACAGACTTCAGTTACAAGGACTCGAATGACTGACCGATTTAAACAAAAAACTGACTAGCTCTTTTTAAAAGATGAACTACAGACTCGAAGAACAACTAACTATGCATAAAAGAAAATACAGACTCTAGGTTAAACTGACAGACGTTTATATATATACATATATATATATATATATATATATATATATATATATTGACAAAAATGAAATGCAATCTTCATGAATACATTAGTGCTTCAAGTACTCACGAGCCCCGCGAGGCATCGTTCGGCCTTGCTGCCGGCTTGCGTGCTAAACTCCCTTGGAATTGGGGGAGGTCTTCCATTACTTGCCGAACAAAGGTCATGGTGGTGGCAAAGAACATGGATCTTATCATATCCTCGCAGTGACCGCACTTTGCAGTGATGTAGTCTGCGATCATTCGTACTCTCTCCCTGATAACACGCTTTTCTTGCAATAATCGCTCGATTTTCTCGGCCCTTGCCTCTAGAGTTCACTCGGCTACCTAATTTAGTTCTTGGAATTTCTGCAAATCCATCTCCAACCTTGTTATCGCTGCATAACAATGTTCTCTATCAGCTTTGAAGTCCCTGGCTTGCTTGGCTACTTTGTTCTCAGCCATGACGACTTTCCGTTTTAACCCTGCAACCTCATTGTCATGCCTTTCTTTTAATTGCTGAATAATGTGGGCTCGTTCCACCGCATTTTTAGCCAATTTCTTCCGAACCCTGGATAGCTTACTTTCTGCTTTATTCAAGTCAAACCCATACTCGATTACTTTTCGCCTTAAATTGTCTATGAGTTTTTCATCCTTCGCACTCCTGGGGGAATTTTCCGCGGCTGTTTTCATCTTCCAAATTTGGGCTCGTAATGCTTCATTTTCTTTGGTTAATCTTTTCTTTTCCCCCCTCATCTGCAGTGGCCTACAAACCTCTTTCAAATTGAAGGTCTTTGACTTGTTTATCTAATTTTCCTATGGTGGCCCTGTATTCATTTTCCTTGGTTATCCAGTCCCATTTTTCTTGTGATGTTTCAATAAATTCTTGGAGGTGCGGTCTCTTAGCTGGCCTTCCGGATTCTATTTCCTTTTTTATACCAAGAAATGTACCCGGTGCAATCTCGCCCATAGATATGTCGCATACTCGGGTACCTGGCGTCAAGTATTGACATTCGCTCCAAATTTGACGAACGATGGCATCGGGGAATTGACCCTTGGGACTAATCTCAACTGTGTGGCAGCTAATATCCTTGTCCCTTGAGGCCCGGTGGCTTGCATATACACGATTTCATCCACGGGGAGCCACCCGAATGTCCACTCTATTTGGTTTGCAGTGATCACCCGGAGATGCAACACCTATTCTGTAACACTCTCAGGTAACCTAAACCCATAAACCCTGTTATAGAATTCTTCTATGCAGCTCTTTGTTAGCGAACCATAATTCATGAATTGAGGCCGGTGGCATAAGTGTTCTATCATCCATATTTGTAACAATAGGTTATATCTTTCAATGAACTCTCCTCCCGCTCTACAGGCAGTGAGAGCACGGAATATATTGGATAAAATCACAGGACCGCGGGTGCGCTTGGCCTGAGTTATTAAAGTGCTGACAACCCGTGCTATCCGTATGTCAATATTTCCATCCTTCCGCTGAAACACCAAAAGACCCAAGAAAAATACCATGAATGCAAAACATTGATGCTCCTTCCATTTAAGTTGGTTTCCTTTTCTTTAAATATGGTTTTCCGGGTTATTGAATCCCCATATATGTCCATACCTCTCATATATAAACTGCGGGGTGCAAAAGCCGGCTGATAGGTCTGGGTTATGAACCTTCCTACTGATTTTTAAGGAGTCCATGAACTTGTGCACAGTGAGGGCTCTTGGCGGAATCAAGTATTGGTGCCTCATGGGGATCGTAGGGGCCCCAATGTATCCAGTTATTTCTTCCAACGTCAGTGTGAGTTCGAAATCCAAAAAATGGAATACGTTGTGAGTCGGGTCCCATAATGTGATCAACGCCGTTAGGATATCTCCCCTCGGGTTAATTTTTACTAGTTTTGCCCCGCCTTACCCAAGTCATTCTCCAAGGGAATTTTGTTCATGAATGTTATCGGCAAATGCTGATCCATGCTCATTCTGCACATTTATTAGGGCGAATTAGTATCTCAAGACTTTATTCTATTTGACTCCACAAAACATTAAAATGACCTCTTTCTTTAATGAAATTTATTTTCTAAAACCAAAGCCCAGCTTTGCAAACGGCCTTTCATCAGTTTTGTAGGAAGATTTTAAGGTTGTGCCTGCTAACCGACCAAAAATAAAACCCAGAGGTGGCCATTTGTGCAAAATCAGCCTTCGGGCGTCCCCTTCTGTACAATTTTGTTGTTCTTGCCAAAAACAACATCACCCGATTTATTTAGGATAACAAATAAAAATCGGACATTGGTTTTTCTTTGTTTTAGTTATTTTTGCAAAAAGGAGGTTGGACCCGATGGGGGATACGTATCTCGTACCTAATGAGAATCAAACCGGCGTAGTTCGGGCAAAACAATTTGTCAAAACCACAAATTTTGTTGAAAAGCCTTTTTTTCTTTATTTTTCCTTTTTTCAAAAATACGGCAGCGTTTTGGCGCTATTTGAGCATTGGTTTTACAAGCAATTAATCTCAACCAGCCCTAGTACAACTTATTTTCTCAATTTTCCTTCCTTACTCACAAGCTGGTCAACATGCAAATCCAAATCAACTAAATGCACAAGTAGCACGTAATATGCATCAGGATGGTCTTTTCATTGCAGGTCACCTGTCCTAGACGGAAACAACCCCTATGTTGAGTCCCCTAAGTAAAATGCATGATGCAAATAAGCGTTCCTACTATGGATCCGGCATGAGGCTAAGTTATTCTAGGCTAAAAACCTTGGTATATGTTCTAGACAGTGTAGCCAACCGTACAACTCGAGTGGAGGAAGGGGCTACGTACCGGGAACCAAAGGGCCATCCATCTTAGTAACTTGTCCAGCCTCTTTCTTATTTCAGGGTATGACACTAACAGAATAGGGAGCCTCAACCAGTAAGAACATCCTCTTAGATGAGAAGAGAAGGGTTTCGTATAAGTTTATATTACAGTTCAAATAATATCAAAGCGGTAAAAGCATCGGTTTGCACATTAAGCCAACATGTAAAATCAGATAATAAACAAAATCAAATGCAACAATTATTCTAAGCTCGAATTCTATAACCCTAAACCAGAGATTCTGGGTTTGATCCCCAGCAGTGTCGCCAGAGCTGTCACACCTCCTTTTGGCCACAACAACCCAGCGAAGGGCATAGATAAGGGAGTTTTTTTCCAATTTAAAGGACAATCAAAATGGGATTCAATTATTTAAGAGAATTTTAGAGTCGCTAGTTGGAAGATTTATGGTGTCCCAAGTCACCGTTTAGAATCCCAAATCGACGAAAGAATGACTGTGTTTAACAGTCCGCGTATTAGAAATCCGAGTAAGGAATTCTGTTAACCTGGGAGAAGGTGTTAGGCACTCTCGGATTCCGTGATTTTATCACGGTGGCTCAACTGTTGTATTTGGCTTAAATTATCTAATTTTAAGAAATTATGAACCTATGTGTCAATTTTAACTTCTAACCATTTTTATTATTATTTTAAAAGAGGATTGCAATGTCGTTAAAACGGGTCTTGAACCACGTCACACAAATGCATCCGTGGCTTTTGCCACATTTCAACTTCGTTGAGATTTGGATTTGGGTCATAAAAATGCGCACATGTATTTAAGGAGATAAAATTATTAAAGATGCGCCTAAAAGAGAGTATCGTATTATTACCTTTGCGGGAAGCCGTGAAATTCACTAAACGGCACGTCCAGAATCTCTGAATATTTTAATATAAGAATTTCACTAGGGCCACGCAAATTTGGATTTCGTTTGGCATGGCACATCTCGTTTTTATTTAAAAGGTCAATCCTAAAGCAAACTAAAATGCACCTCTAAAGGACTTGGCTAATTGATGTTGGAGTCCGGGCTTTCAAAACTCGAGTCCATATTAAAATAAAGATTAAATTCTATGTGTTCCAATATACTATCTAATTCGACAATCGTAACTTTACTCATTTATGATTTCAGCTAAAGCAGACCAGCGTATATTATTGCATTTGGGCATCAGTGTGAGCCCAGAATTGAGATAAATAGAGAACAAGGTGTGGATGGGTCGAAGTTGAGCCTGGTGTTTTTACCTATCGACCCAAGTTAATTCAGTAAATACACAAATAACTTTCATATGGCCATGTCTTATATGACATGCGTGAGTGAAGAATAATGCAAAGTAATGGTAAAATTAAAACCAGCTTTCAGGTTTGTATTTGATCAACAATTCTATACGCATAACGATTCACAGTAATAGCCCCAAATAGTCCTATTAGCAATGTTTGTCTACCATGATACAATCATATCAACTCATCACAACCTAATCACCGTTAATAGTACATTTGAACTTTAAATTAATTACACTACTGATTACTTACATGCTAAAGGGGATCATGCTACTATATGCTACTATCAGTAAATTTACTCATGAGATCGAAAGTGAAATAATTTATTAAAAGTCCATGACAGTCTCACAATTATTTACAAAGAATATTTACACAAATTGAAAGCTACTCGAAGTTGAAATAACAAATACGGAAAATAATATGGTGCAGCCAACTTCATTTCTTTCTTCAAATTGGTCTTTTATATGGCCAGGGTTAGAAATATCCTGGAATGAAGAAGAAACATGTGAGCAAGCAGTCACAAAGAAAAGCAACAACAACAATGGCAAATAAACCCCAGAGTTAACGAGAAAACCAGTGAATAGACCCAAAATCAATGGAACAGTAAACTTCAGCACTTTCTAAGCCCAGGAAATGTAAGCCACAACCAATATCAATTTAAAATAGCCAAACCAAACTCGAACCTCAGCCAAACAACAAACCAACAAATTAACCTTTAGTCCATGATAACAATTAGGATTTCGAACTAGTTTTGGATCAAAATTTGTGAAGTTCCAGCGCAGAGACTCGATTCAATTAGTAGCTCCCTGATTTTTAGATTTTTTCTATCTTTTTTAGCTCTCTTTTTTTCTATCTTTTTCCAGCCCCTTTTCAGCTTTCAGTGCTAGTGTATATATATCCTCACTCATAGGTTTACCTTAAGCTTTTTTAATTTTCCTTTAGTCCCTATTTATTTACTAATTTAGTACCCCATTTCCTAGCTTGCTACCCAAGTTATCAAAATAAAAAATCTGAATTGCAATCATACCCTATTCTAGAAGTTTCTTCACCTAACTACCAAAGATTCCTTATTACAATACCTTAATTACCCTTGTATTGTACCTATTATTATTAACCCTAGCCCAACCTTACCCTAGTTAACTTAACTACAGTCAACTGCCTTAAAATCTGAATCACCTACCCATATTATTCTAAGTGTTTGAATTAATCGACATTAACTACCATTATGCAGCACCTCAACTATCCAAAGCAAATTACGAAAATCAGAACAGGATCGAATAGACAAAATTAACAATAAAAATCATTCAGGAGAGGAAATTAACCCATAAGTGTATACATTTATCAAAAGGTTCAAAGATAAAAACTTGGAGTCAAAGAACACACTTAAATAACTTTCGTCAACAAATTCAAATTAACGGGGTCCGCCAAAATTAAACCAACATAAAGGTATTCAGGAGAAAAAATATCAGTAAGCGTATACATTTACCCCCCAAGACCCCAAAGATAAGGAATTAGAGTCAAAACACAAACACTTAGTCAAACATCATAAATAGGTTCAAATTAACAGGGAATTAAACAAACATAAAGTATATTTAAGATAAGAATATATCAACGACTATGCTCACTACACTATAAGCTTATCGAAAGGACCATATATCAAACCTAACAGAAAAGAGAAGGAGAGGAGGGCATGAACACTAAAAATGTATTTAACAACATGGAAGGACCTCTACAAAGACACCATACTAAAATTAAATAGAGTGGAATGACTTAGCTTAAATTTTTGGGCTTTAGCAATCGCATGCAACATTACACTGGTTTCGTCTAGCTTTGATCTAACAATAAACCACAAAGATGGTGATTCGAGGGCCATGGGACATGGATTTGGGTTGAGAGGTGTGAAGAGAGTGTTTAGTGTGGGGTTTGACGGATTTTGGGGGTGGTTAGGTTTTGGCCGGGCTATTCGAATTGATATTCGAGCAGGTGGGGTATGATTCGAAGGATGATTGTTTCATATCTGTGATGAGGGTGGGTAAGGAATCTAGGGTGTGAAGCTTAGGGTGTTTGGCAGCCGGTCGCCGGCCTGGACAGCGGGGCTGTCAAACTTCAAATAGAAATTCGAAAATACGGGGATATATTCGAGGATAGCCAATGATGGGGTTGGAAAGAGGGGAGTGTAGGGATTACGGGGTGCTATTTTGGGTAGATTTGGGGTTACGTTGCTGCTGCCGGCGATTTCCGATCAGCGGCGAGCGGTGGAGATACGGTGGAGGCAGGGTGGTGATGGAGTGGTGTTGCACCGGATAAATTAGGATTTTGTTTGGACATGATACGATGTCTCTGATAGGGGTGGTGTTATTTCGATATTTATATAGGGTGACATCCCTTGCATCTTGATTGTTCGATCAAGATTGATCAACGATTCAGATGCTCTGATGCAAAACGGTGTCGTTTTGAACATGTGGCTTTTGGACTGGGCAAGGATACTGGGTTGGGGTCTATTTTGAGTGAGTTTGGTTGGTTTTTTGGCCAGGCTTGATGCAAGAAGTGACCCCAAACAAAGCCAATATTATATACAAACATTATTCTCTTTTAGTATATTTTGTTTTATTATATTTTTTTCAGATTTTTAATAATTAAAAATAAAAATAATATTTAACAAGAAATAAACTAAATAAACTCCTAAATTTTAAATTTCAAATAAAATTAACCAATTTTTGTTATTTTTCCCTCATTTTCAATATTAACTAATTAATAACCTAAAAATGTAAAATTTAAATCCTAGATGCAAACATGCCATTTTTATATTTTTATGAATTATGCAAATTAAAACGTGCAACATGCAAATAAACACAAAATTATACAATTAATTCCTAATATTCAAAGAAACACAAAATCATGCAAATAAATCCTAAAAATTCAAATAATAAAAGAAAGACGCAAATAAACACAAAATCAGGCAAGTAATTCCTAAAAATTCAAATAATAAAAGAAAATTGCAAATAAATACAAAATCATACAATTAATTCCTATAAATTCAAATAATAAAAGAAAAATCCTAATTTATTGAATTTCATAGGAACATGTCAAGCGAGGCAAAAATCACGTGCTCACCGTCATTGATGAAAACAAAATGCTCAAATAGTCAAAAGAGTTCAAATTTGAAATGGAACATTGTTACACAGCATTGGCGCAATTAGAATTGGATTTGCAACAGCTTCAAAAGCGAAATCAAGTAGCCGAACAAACTTTGGGAGCCAGAACTGAGCAGATTGGGCAGTTATTGTAGGCAAAGGGTGTCATACGAAAGAGAATCAAAAGAATCGCCCATTATATCGCAATGAAATGTAGCAGCTGTGAGGATATGCCTAGATCTATGTTCTTTGCCACGCGATGCTTTTTGTTCGCCGCATAATGGAAGACCTTCATCACCTCCAAGGGCATTTAGCTAGTCGACCCTCGGCAAGGCCAAAAGATGCATCACGGGTCATAGGAGCAATTGAAACCCTAATGTATTCGTGATTTCTTGAGATTGTATTTTAAAGTCTGTCAGTTTGTCTTAGAGTCTATATATTCTTTTACACATGGTTAGTTGTTCTTCGAGTCTGTAGTTCGTCTTTCATCAAAGTCTGTCAGTTTTCGAGTCTTTGTAACCAAAGTTTGTTATTATGAAAATTGAAAATTCCAAAATATTTTACTCTTCACTTTTTATTTGCATGAACTACGCTCGGTCTGATTCATGTGGGGCATGATACGTAGGCAATCTTCATAGGATTCGACCGTAATCATAAAAACAAAAATAAAAAGCAACTAAAGAGGAAAGGGAAAGGAATGAAAAAGAAAAAAATAAAGAAAATCACTAAGAGAGAAAACCCAAACAAAAGAACAAAAGAGAGAGGGAGAAAAATAAATAGAGGGAAAAGCAAGAAAAACAAAGAGTGGAAATCAAAAGAAAGGAAACAGAGTGAAAGCCGGTACGACACATGCAACCATTGCAAACATGTAGACATTCGTTAACTGTATAGGTGCATGACACCCCAATGTGCGATTCCATATCTGTTATCTATCTCAGACTAACCGTTTGTTTCCGTTGAAATTCCAAGCCAGGTTTTAGAAATGGTGGTTGGTTTGTGGTAAGTTGGCATCACATCAGTATTTCATCAGATCGAAAGGAAGCACAGAAATGTCATCTGAAATGACTTTGCCGGTAGTTCCCATCTCAGAAGATAGCCCGATTACAGGCATCCCGGCCTCAGAGTCTGCGGCATCCGAGGAAAATAGGATCCTATGTCTTAGAGTCATGGAGATGTGGGATGCATGGACGAATGGAAAAAAGCCTCCGAGCGCCATCCCTAGATTTCCTGAGCTCTTCCCAAGATCGGGGGGGCTACTTCCACTGTTCCCATTAGCCCTCCAAACATCCTATTGAGACAACCCACTATACCGGCCAATTTTATTGGAGCACCTTCCGAAGTTTGCCCTCAGGTTTTCACATCTAGCACAATCCCCAATATCTTTACGGCTTCCCCATGTGCAGCCACCACACAGCCCGCAGTGCCAAGACATATGTTTGATCCGACGTTTTACATTCCAAACCCCCAATTACGAAACTGAGCCTCCTCCATACCCCACCTACACTTATACTCAACAACCATATGAGCTTACACCAGTGTAGGATAAAACCCCTAAAGTGCCTAAACAAGATGAGATGGCGAAAATAATTAGGAACCTTGAGCAGAGCTTAAAGAATATGCACGGTTTGCAAAAGAGTGTTTCTTATACAGATCTGTGCATGTTCTCGCATGTACATCTTCCTATGGGATTTAAAATGCCAAATTTCAAAAAGTATGATGATCATGGAGACTCCATTGCTCACCTAAAGAAGTATTGCAACCAATTGCGTGGGACGGGCAGAAAAGAAGAGTTAATGATGGCATACCTCGGAGAAAGTCTGGCAGGCATTGCTTTGGAGTGGTATATGGACCAAGCAACTCACGATAGCACATTTGGGACGATCTTTCGAGAGATTTTGTTAGGAAATTTCAATACTATATTGATATCGCACCCGACAGGAATGCCTTGGCAAATTTGAAGAAGAAGCCTTCAAAGAGTTTCACAGAATATGCCATTAAGTGGCACAAATAGGCAACGAAGATGAAGCCGCCCATGGATGAAATAGAGATGGTCACTGTTTTTCTCCAGGCCCAGGAAGCAGATTACTTTCAAAACATGATGTCGGCCATGGGCAAGCCTTATTCGGAAGCAATCAAGATTGGAGAGATGGTAGAAAATGGTTAAAAAACGGGAAGAATTTTAAGTCAGTCAGCCATCAGAGCAACCTCCCAGGCTATCCAAGGCGGGGCGGGAGGAGTTGCAAGGAACAAAAATAAAGAAGAAGCCTCGATGGCAGCATCTGGTATGAGAAGACATCATGCTCATAGGCCCATGTTCTCGGAATGAACCCCTCAACACTATTATCCTCATCAAGACATGCATTATGCTCCCCAACATCATGCGAGTATGAACACCCAACCATTTGCACGACCGCTACCGCAGGTCAACAGGAACTAGGCTCCGAGAAACCAGCCTCCCCAAAACCACAATAATCCCCGCCCTCCTCAAAATAATTTTCGTCCTAGGGAACCACCCAGAAGGCAAAAATTTACGCCAATTGGGGAGTCCTATTCCAGCCTGTACCCAAAGCTTGTCCACTTGGGTCTATTGCAGCCTGTGCCTCCGAATAGACAAACCCTGAATCACCTTCTTACCAACAGGGTGTCCGGTGTGCTTACCATTTAGGGGCTGAAGGAAATGACACAGAAAATTGTTGGACTCTGAAGCGAACTGTGGAAGATCTAATAGAGCAAAGGAAAATAGTGCTGAGGGATGAAGATGTCCCGAATGTGACTAACAACCCGATGCCAGCAAATAACAACAGACCGGTAATCGGGATGATCTACAAGGAAAAATAATTTGACCCTGCTTTGAAAGCCATAATTGTTATTGCCAACGTATATAAAAAGCCAAGAGCTACCTCCAAAAAATCTGAAGAAAGGAAGAAGAATAAAACCACGCAACCAGAAACTAAAAAGAAGGTTGATGTTAAAATTGGGACGGCACCTGTCAAAGAAACTATCCTTTATGTCCCACGGGGTCGCCGAGAAAAGCAGTTGACACTTAGTCCCCCTAAGAGATTTGAGTTGAACAAGAGTATGTACGTACCCAAAGGAACCTATGTGGTGCGGTTACCAACTAATTCGCCAAGGCTGAATCAGCCCATGCTGGTTGATCACGCACATCAGAGGCCTATGACATACCACTCTGCAGTCCCTTGGAACTATCAAGAAACGGTGGTGACATATAAAGGCAAAGAAGTCACTGGAGAAACTCAAGAAAGCTACCCTGTAAAGAAATACTCTAACTTGGAGGAAGTGAACAGTGCCATCAAAAGGTGATTCCCACCCAAGAAGCAGTAAGCGCGGAGGAGGCAGAAATTTTCTTCCGAAAGATGAAAATACCGGACTATGAAGTAGTGAACCAGATTCCGAAGTCCCCTCAACAAGTCTCTTTATTATCCTTTCTAGTAGATTCTCCTGAGCACCAGAAGGTGCTAACCAAAACTCTTAATGAGGCTTACGTGCCAGCTCAGACCTGTGTCGAACAATTGGAGAGAATGGTAGAAAGATTCTTCGCTGTTAATCAGATCACATTCAATAAGAATGATTTGCCTCCAGAGGGCGATGCCTACAAAAAAGCCCTACATCTAACGGTCAAATGTGAAGGCTACTACATCAAAAGGTAATGGTAGATGGAGGCTTCGGGATGGACATATTCCCACTTTAAACATTACAGAGAATGAAAATCAGGACGAAACGAATTCTCCCCAATAATGTATGTGTTCGAGCTTTTGATGGAATTTAAAGAGACACAATCTCATAGATTGATCTGGTCTTGACCATTGGCCTAGTTGATTTTGAGGTAACATTTCAAGTGTTATATATGGACACATCCTACAATTACCTCATGGGAAGGCCATGGATTCACGCAGCGGGAGTTGTGCTTTCTAATCTGCACTAGATATTGAAATTTGAACACGAGAACGAAGAAATCGTGGTCAATGGTAAAGATGAACAATCTATTTATCGTGATCCCTCCGTCCCATGCCTCGAAGCTAAAGAAGGTAGGGAGCATATAGTCTATCGGGCTTTCAAAATTGTGGTGGTTGATCGACATGAAAAGGGCAAACCCTATCCCCAACCCTTCCTCTCCAGTGCCTCAATAGGTCAACGATTCAAACTGCGGAAATGTCTCGGAAGATCTTTTGAAGGGACGGTTGAGCCGATTGCCTTGCCCACTGCAGAAAAGTTTTCCGGTTAGGATTTCACCCAACACCAGAGGATATAACATGGGTAAACCGCAAGAAGCGTGGTTTATGGGCTTTACCTCAACCCTTACCCCACTTGTATGAAACATTTGTGAAGCCCAAGTACAGTGAGGAAGAAGAAGATGAGACCTCATAGCTAAAGAAATCGAAGAAATATGCGGCGCCATGAGAAAACTATTGTATGAAGCCAACATAGTTCATCTTGGAGAAGGCTCGAGCACCGCTGAGGTGCTCTACATGGGACCGGACGCCAAATTGCAAAATTGGAAGGCTACGCCATTCCCAATCAGGTAGGAGGCCCGGTAGTCCTGTCTTGCCATCTTTTCTTGCATCACGAATTATTTCAGGGTGTACTCGAGCGTTTTTATTTTAGTGTTTTGTCCTTTTAATTTCCAAAATGTAAACCCTGTTGTCTTACAATTCCAAACAAATGAAATCAATATTTCATCATCTATATTCCTTTATTCTTTCTGATTTTGTTGTTTTCTTTTTTATTCATTTCTTTCAGTTCAAATAATATAACTTTAAATAACATGACATGCTCGCGGAATTCGTGCCCCGATCCAAACGTGCCGCCTAATTGTGAAATAACGAACCAAGAACCGAAGTATGACGAAGAAGAGGATTTTAAGGAAATCAATCCAGAATGGGAATATTTTGAAAATAAACCTAAGCCAAATCTAAATGATACCTTACCAATTAACTTGGGTGGTCCTGGAGAAACCAAGGAAACCAAAATAAGCATCCATGTACATAAGGAAATCCGGGACGCACTGATCCAACTCTTGATTGAATTCAAAGACGTATTTTCTTGGTCTTACAATTATATGCCAAGGCTGAGTGTTGATTTGGTGGTTCATAAGTTTCCTACATACCCCGAATGCCCTCCAGTCCAAAAGCAAAGAAAGTTCAAGCTTGATATCAGCGATAAGATCAAAGAAGAGATCACAAAGCAATTGGGCGAGAGTAATCCGAGTAGTTCGATACACCACATGGCTGGCCAATGTAGTCCCAGTGCCAAAGAAAGACGGGAAAACCCGAGAGTGTGTAGACAATAGAGATTTAACAAGGCAAGACCCAAAGACAAAATTTCCCTTTACCCAATATCCACATCCTTGTTGATAACCGTGCCAAAAATGAGATACAATCTTTCGTAGACTGCTACGCAGGATATCACCAGGTCTTGATGGGTGAGGAGGATGCGGAGAAAACTGCTTTCACCACACCTTGGGGCACGTATTGCTATAGGGTTATACCTCTCGGTTTAAATATGATGGGACAACGTATATAAGGTCCATGACCACTATCTTCCACGACATGATGCATCAGGAGATAGAAGTATATGTGGAAAGCGTGATTATCAAGTCCAAGACTCAAGGTAATCATGTATGGGATCTAAGAAAGTTATTTAAAAGGCTTATCAAGTATGATTTGAAATTAAACCCAGCCAAATGTGCATCCGGGGTTCCGTGGGCAAGCTCCTAGGGTTCATCGTCAGCCGGAGGGGTATTGAGCTTTGATCCAACAAAGATAAAATCCATTCGGGAGTTACCTCCTCCAAAAACCAAGAAGGATGTAATGAGCCTGCTGGGTAGACTGAATAACATTAGCCGATTCATCGCCCAGTTGACTTCTACGTGTGAGCCCATATTCAGGTTATTAAAAAAGGATGCACCAATCAAGTGGATGGATGAGTGTCAAGAGGCTTTTGACATGATTCAAGATTACATGTCCAATCCACCAGTCTTAGTCCCGCCGGAACCAGGAAGGCCATTATTTCTATATCTGACGGTCCTGAGGAACTCTTTTGGTTGCATTCTCGGACAGCATGATGTCAATGAAAATAAAGAGCATGCCATTTATTACCTGAGCAAGAAGTTTACTAGTTACGAGGCCAAATACACCTTGCTAGAAAGAACCTGTTGTGCTTTAACTTGGGTGGCTCAGAAACTGAGGCATTACCTGCAAGCCCACACCACCTACCTCATAACCAGGCTGGATCCTTTGAAGTACATATTCCAAAAACCGATGCCCATAGGGAGATTGGCGAAATGGCAAATCCTGCTCACCGAGTTTGACATAGTCTATGTCACTCGCACGGCGATGAAGGCCCAAGAATTAGCAGATCATCTAGCCAAGAACCCAGTTGATGATGAATACCAACCCCTGAATACCTATTTCCTGGATGAAGAGGTGAATTCGGTGGAGGTAACGGCTGAGGACATTACTACTTGGAAAATCTTCTTCGATAGAGAGGTAAATGCAAAAGGTGTAGGAATTGGAGCAATATTAATCACGCCCACTGGTCAACACTACCCAGCCACAGCTCGTCTTCGAATTTTCTACACCAACAACATAGCTGAATATGAGGCCTGCATTATGGGCATAAATATGGCTATCGACCAAGACGTCGAGGAACTATTGATCATAGGAGATTCAGACTTAATATCCGGCAAGCCCAAGGGGAGTAGGAAATGAGAGATGCCAAACCCATCCCTTATCGACAGCATGTGGAGGGTCTCAGCAAACGGTTCAAGTCGGTACAGTTCATATATATTGCTCGCTGTCATAATGAGTTAGCTGATGCACTCGCTACTTTGGCTTCCATGTTGCCTTACCCCAAAAATGCCTACATCGATCCCTTGGAAATCCAAATCAGGTAAAAGCATGGATATTGTAATGTGACAGAGGCAGAATCTAGCACTCAACCATGGTATTATGATATAAAGAAATTTCTGAAAACACAAGAATATCCCGAGCAGGCCACTGGGGATCAAAAGAGAACCATCAGACGTCATGCGAGTGGTTTCTTCTTGAGCGGTGATATTTTGTACAAGAGGACCCCAGATCTCAATTTGCTAAGATGTGTTGATACCGAGGAATCCAGAAAGATTATGCACGAAGTACACGCAGGAATGTGCGGGCCTCATATGAACGGGTATGTTTTGGCAAAGAAAATACTTCAGGCAGGGTACTACTAGATAACCATGGAGAAAGACTGCTTCAGCTTCATTCGTATATATCATCAATGTTAGGTGCACGGTGACTTGATTCATGCACCACCAACTGAATTGCATCCCACGCCAGCACCTTGGCCATTTGCTGTCTGGGGCATGGACATCATTGGGCCAATCGGACAAAAAGCCTCCAATGGACATAGATTCATATTATTTTCTATTGACCACTTCACAAAGTGGGTTGAAGCCATTACACTTAAGTCAGTCACCAAGAAAGTTGTGGTGGACTTTGTGCATTCCAACCTCATTTGCCGCTTCTGTACTCCTGCAACCATCACCATAGACTATGCTGCCAACCTGAATAGTTATTTGATGGGAGAAATATGTGAACAATTCAAGATAACACATAGAAACTCCACTCCTTATCGGCGCAAAGCCAATGGTGCCGTCGAAGCAGCTAACAAAAATATCAAGAAGATTTTAAGAAAAATGATTCAATGCTCAAGATAATGGCATGAAAAGCTGCCTTTTAATTTCTTGGATATCACACCATGGTACGCACATCGGTAGAAGCAACCCCATACTTATTGGTCTACGGAACAGAAGTTGTTATACCCGTAAAAGTAGAAATTCCTTCACTCCAGATAATTGTCGAAAAAGCAATTGAGGATAGTGAGTGGGTTAAGACTCGGATGGAGTAGTTGTCATTAAATGATGAAATACGAATGGCCGCATTTTGTCACGGGCAGTTGTACCAACAAAGAATGGTCGCGCTTACAACAAGGAAGTGCGCCCTAGGAATTTCAAGGTTGGACAGCTTGTATTGAGGCGTATTCTCCCTCACCATCAGGAAGCTAATGGGAAATTTTCTCCTAACTGGAAAGGCTCATATATTATCAGAAAGATACTGCCCAAAGGAGCATTATACCTAGGCGACATCGAGAGAGACAATCCCGAAGCAGCAGTGAATACAAATGTAGTAAAAACGTACAATATTTAAACACCCTGCAATAATGATTCAGTCTGGTTGAAATGATGAAGGCTTTCCCTTCCCACTACCCCAAACACTATCAACCCTTCACAAATTCTTTAAGTCAGTTACGTTTCTTTGATCACACTCTTTGGAACTCGTAAGTGCTATTCAAAAAAACAGACAAAAAGAGAAAGAAAAGAAAAACAATCAAAAAAGAGAAAAAGAAAAATTAAAAATATACCAAAACAAAATAAAATTAGTTTAGGAAACACTTCCTGAACTGTGTCTGACTTGATTATGAGAGGATACGTAGGCAGCCTCTCCCTAAGTTCAGTCACACCAAAACAAAATCCCATTTCCCCAAAAATTGAAATTGGGGCAGATTATGTAACGGTTCGTCCGTGAACCCGCCAAAATGATTCCAAAGTTGTAGTCCCATACAAACTCCTTTAACCCATAAAATCCTAGCCCAAGTCCTTCCAATCTTGGCAAAGGAAAGGGAACGACAAACACTATTGTTGAGATTTGATACAGTTGAAATTGAGAGAAATAAAGTGAGAAAGTCTTATTGGTGAAAACCTTCGGGCACCATAAGGCGATGGTGAGTAGATAAAAGGAAAATGAGAGATTTCGCTTAGTGAAAACTCGTAATGAGCACTATCGAGCAACGGGAGAAGAAAAATAAGAGAGGTCGATTGGCGAAAACCCGCAAAGGGCGTTGTCGGCTCAAAAGAAGATATATCACCATAAAAAATTCGGGTAAGTTTCCTTGGTTTCAAAACATTCAAATACAGTTCATGAGAAGCTGGAAATATTGTACGGGTCAGGCATCCAGTCCGAGAAGCATGTCATGTCCATTTAAAGTCAGCATACACCCCAGATAAGTCCTTCTCTCTTCCTCGAAAGGGACGCTTCTCTTTAAACTCATATGATTGCTTTTGTATATGCTTCCTTAAATCCCTTTCGGCTTAACTTTGATTTCATGACTATTCTACAAGAAAAGGTGGTAAGACCGGTTCCACAAGGCTCGCCTGGCAAGGACTAAAGGGATACCCAGTCTCAGCAGGCGCATCTAGCCAATCCCGACTTGCCATTATGGCTGACGCCTCAGAAGCAGTAAAGGTTGGAAAGAAAGAAAATCGAAGTCAAATGCCCCACGAAGGAAAAATGAAGATTAGAAAGGTTAAGCCCAGGTGGGCTAATTGTCTCAACAAAGTTTCAAAAGGCAAGATACCCAAAGGTTCTGAAAATGGAAATTGGGGCAGAGAAATCGCAACCAAAAGGCCT
Organism: Nicotiana benthamiana; assembly: GCA_034376525.1. Classification (NCBI taxonomy): domain Eukaryota; kingdom Viridiplantae; phylum Streptophyta; class Magnoliopsida; order Solanales; family Solanaceae; genus Nicotiana; species Nicotiana benthamiana. Next base: position 55,274,394 of record CM067339.1, on the reverse strand, counting down.
ACGAAGGAAAAATAAATCTGAAAGATGAGTTTTCCTAACCAACCAACAAGGTAAAGTATGGAAAGCCAAAGGTCTTCTCCACAGACGTGAGGCTGGGATCAAGCAATCAAGGCCACAAAACATACCACTGCTTCAAACTAACAATCGTGCTTTGTTTGAAAATTTGAACATGTGTAATCCAAAGAAACTGGATAAATAGCATATGCAACGAAGGAAATACACAGGAGCTAAGAATATCCTTGCAGCAATGATCAACCAAAAAGGAAGTTCTCTTTAAATCCTTTCCCGCAGTTTCCATAAAAGAAAAGAAGAAAAGGAGAATCACACAAGTCATGGTAGCATAGGACCCCCGATCCTTAACTCCATTCCTCCAAATCTAGGACTATATCCCCTAGCTTTCCCCAGTATAACCTGTGGGCCTCCCCGGCATAACCCGAGGATCATTCTCCTTCCTTCCCAACATAACCCGTGGCTCTCCCCGGCATAACTAGAGGATCATTCTTCTTTCATTCCTCGACATAACCCGAGGGTTCCTTTCTCTCTATCCCTAGCATAACCTCAGGGTCCATTCTTTCTTTCATTCCCCAGCATAACCTGAGGCTTCCTTTCTTTCATTCCTCAGCATAACCTGAGGATTCCTTTCTTTCATTCCCCGGCATAACCCAAGGGTTCCTTTCTCTCTACCCCCAGCATAACCTGAGAGTCCTTTCTTTCTTTCATTCCCCAACATAACCTGAGGATTCCTCTCTTTCATTCCCCAACATAAATTGAGTATTCCATTCTTTCATTCCCCAGCATAACCCAAGGGTTTCTTTCTCTCCATCCCCCGCATAACCTGTAGAGCTCCCTGGCATAACCCGAATATAGTTTTCCAGTCTCCCCGGCATAACCTGAGGATCATTTTCTAGTCTGCCCAACGTAACTCGAGAGACCATTTCCCTTTTATCCCCAGCATAACCTGAGGGTCTCTTTCTTTTCTTCCCCAGCATGAGTCTTTTCTTCTCATCCCGGCATAACCCGCGGATTCCCCTGGCATAACCCAGGAGCTTTTCTTCTTATCCCAGCATAACCCGCATATTCCCCTGGCAAAACTCAGGAGTCTTTTCTTCCCATCCCAGCATAACCCGCGGATTCCCTTGGCATAACCCTGGAGTTTTTTCTTCTTATCTAGGCATAACCCGCGGATTACCCTGGTATAACCTAGGAGTCTTTTCTTCCTATCCCGGCATAACCCGCGAATTTCTCTGGCATAACCCAGGAGCATTTCCCGGCATAACCCAGGAATGTTTTCTTCCCAAATCCCGACATAACATGCGGATTCCCTAGCATAACCCAGGAGCTTTTCTTCTTATCCCGGCATAACCCGTACATCCCCTGGAATAACCCAGGAGCCTTTTTCTTATCCCGGCATAACCCGTGGATCCCCTGGCATAACCCAGGAGCCTTTATTCTCATCCCGGCATAACCCGCGGATTCCCCTGGCATAACCCAGGAGTCTTTTTTTCTATCCCAGTATAACCCGCGGATCTCCCTGGCATAACCCATGAATCTTTGCCATGTCATCCCGGCGTAACCCGTTGATTTTTCTTCTTCATCAGGGACTCTTTATTCCTATCCCAACGTAACCTTTGGATCCTCTTCTTATCCCTAGAAAGGACCCATTTTCTTTCCCAGCATAACCTGGGAGTCCTTACAAAAGATACACAATCTGGATTTTATTGTTCTCAATGAAGAAATAGCATAGATATGTTTTGCAAATAACTCACGAAATTTTCCCTGTGAAAACTGGGGCAGAAAATTTCATTCTTTTGTTTGTTTTGGTGTCCGAACAGGTTTTACCTCAAGGTGCAGGATTCGAGATGACTGGAAGAGCAAATCTCAATCCAGAATAAAAGACAAGCAGAAAAGAACAAAAAGAAAAAAATCCAGAATGATTAAAAGAAAGATGCGGACTGCTCAAAATTGATTCAAAATCACAAGTCACGCATGTCGCGATTGGTTCTAATGCTGAAGAAAGAACCAGCACCTGCAACTTACGAGCATCAAGATTCATATCGGAGTCCACGGCGAATCCATCTAAGACTCAAGATTGAGCTCCAAGAGATTTATAGATTAGAATCTTGTAACTCATAGTTGATAGGCATAGCTAGCTTAGCTTTTATTTTCCTTTTGGTGTAATAAGGAGGTCAACAAGAAGTAGCAGCAGCATCAGCAGTGAAATCACAGCTCCTGGTAGTCCCAGCTACCAAAACACTCCAGAACTACACTGACTTGATTCTTTTATAGCCAAGGATATGTAGGCAATCTTTGAAGCAGGGTTCGGTTAGACAGTTTTAAAAAATGCTTCTCACGGAATGCCAAGCAGGCAAAAATCTCTTTGTTGCTCAATTATCTTTGCCCGAAAACCCTGCGTGTCTCCGAGCAAAGAGGGGCAGCTGTTAGCACGTGATTTTTGCCTCTCTCAAAATATTCCTATAGAATTCATTAAAATCAGAATTTTTCTTTTATTATTTGTATTTTTAGGAATTAATTGTACGATTATGTGTTAATTTGCATTTTTGTACATTTTAAATTGATATAGTTCATAAAATTCAAAAATAGCATATTTGCATTTAGTATTCACATTTTACATTTTCTTATGTTTATTAGTTAGTTAATATTGCAAAATAAGAAAAAAATAACAAAAAATGGTCTTCTTTTTTTCACATTTGTTTAGTTTTTTTTATAAAAAAAAATTGGGATTTACGTTATTTAGAAGTTAATTAGTTTATTTTGTAAAATTTAAATTTGGTTTTTCCTTTTTTTATTTTTATACTTATTAAAATCTGACAAATACAAAATAGGAAAAGTCTAAAATTGGGTCTCCTTAATAAAAGAACCATGATTTGGGCAAAAGTTTTGAAGCCCAAACCCCCAAACCTGTCCAACCGACCCAAACCCAAACCCTTATACCCGGCCCAGCCTGTAACGCCTCAAAACGACATCGTTTGATGTCCAATTCATTTGGGCCATCCATCCACTCTAATCCAGTGGTCCATTTTCAATCTCGCATCTTGAATAAAAATTTCCAAAATTCTCAGAAACCCTAGGGACATCTTTCATCTTCCTCGTACCTCCACCCTCCGCCTCGCCGCCACCGGCAGGAAATTGCCTCCTCCGGTGGCGTAGCTCCAAACCCACCCAAATTAACATCAATTGCTCATCTCCTCCTCCTCTTTCCAACCCTCCAAAAACCATCCCTCAAACCCCGGCCAAAATCTCGAATCTTCGTCCAAAGGAGTGGCCGGTCTGTCGTGCACGGCGGCGCCGGCTCTGATGGCCACCAAAAATACACCCTATGTTCCTCTTTCCACCTTCGTCACAAATATGACACTAACTTCCCTCAAATCATAGTACAATTACTCGAATGTTGATTTGAAATCTAACAAAAAATCACCCCAACTTCTGAATCAAACCCAACTCACACCATGAGTCACCCTCACCCTCCTCACCACAAAAACAAGATTATATGCCCTCGAGTGCCTCCTCAGCCTCTCCAAGTTAGGATTAGGGCCTCCAGAATCCTCTTAGTTATACATGCATATTCCTGAGCTTCGAGCAATTTAAGCTAAGTCTTTTTTTGTTTCTCTGTGAATTTTAGTTTTAATTGTCGTTTTATTAATCATTTTGTTTTAGTCTGAACATGATCTTCCCAAGTTCTATTCTGGCCTTAGCCCATGTTTCATTTGTTTTAGTCTATTCTTTTAATTTTAGTTTTATTAGCAAGTTATTCTAAAGGTAGTTTTGTTTTTAGTTTTGTTAATTCGTTCACGATTTTTTCTTTCTTTTTCTATTCTAGCCTTAATACATGTATTGGTTTTGGTTTAAGTTTGGATGAAATTTAGTTTTTGTTGTTCATTGTTCTTTACTTGTTAAATGATAATTGCCTGATTTAGAGTGGTAGGGATTCGTTTAGAGTTAGGTTAAATAGACTTGATCCTTGGACATTACTGTCCTCTTGTGGCTGTTAGTATAATGCCAAGTTTGGCTTCAGGTATTAGAATAAAATCTGGTATAACCTGTCTCAATTGCTGGGATTTCTTTAGATTAGAATTGGATATAGCTGATTATTTTTATTTTGGTTAGTGTTAAAGCTAATGATAAACAAGTCTGGAAAGTTAATATGGAAAAAATGGTAATTTCAGTAGATTAGAATGGTAGTATAGATCTTGGATAAAAGGAATCTCACTTGAACTGATTTGGAAACCCCTAGAACATTCTAGATGGGTTTCCAATCAGATTTTTGAGATAACAATGCAGTAACTTGGCCAGCAAGTTAAGAATACAGGGACTAAGTGATAAACCTGAAATTATAAAAGGGGGACTAATGGTTAAAAAAAAGGGGTTGCCCTAAATTGTTGGCTATAAAAAGGGCATCTTAATGCCTTCATGGAGAAGTTTTTGGACAGTCTGAAATCCCTGGAAAAAAAATTCCCAAAGTTTTAAGTCTGAAAATATCCAGAAAATCCCCTAGAATTTCTAGGAACTTTGAAATTCCCAGAAGCTACACAATTCTTAAAGTTTTCAACCTTTTAAAGTCCTTTAGATCTTAAATCTATAGAAATCCAAAAATATACTATTTCATTAGAGTTTCTTTTGTTAGTTTAGTTCCAATTCTCAGTTATCAATTTGAATTCTAGTGTAAATGAAATGAAAACAACCTAAAATATGTGCGTTTGAAGTGTTAAACCCTTCAGAAACTGTTTTGGGTTTGATTTCAAGTTGGTTTGGGTTTATTCAAGCTTTTTGGGTTGGTTTGCTGATATTGTTTGGTTTAAAATTTTCCTGGGTTGTTTGATGCTATTTCTGAGTTCATAATAGACTCGAGCTGATGATTTATGTCACTATACTGTTGTTAGAGTTTGTTGAACTCCTACTGACTTCTTTTATCCTTTGTTCATTGTAACTCTAGGTATTCCTTAACTTTGAATATGTGAAGAACCATATCTACAGTGATACTTAATTTGCTGAATAAACGACCAGTTTTCTCTTGTTGATTTTCTAGTTTAAATTCCTCCCATGCCTATAATTCATATGAGAATTAGGAAGTAGTAGTATTTGAGGTTAATTGTATATAATAGGACTGTCACAATGGACTGTACCTAGACTGTAATATTTGCCTTCGATGTTGTTATAGCATATACTAGTATAGTTGTTCAACGCAGCTCTAGTTTGGTTCAATTCAATAGGTGAGCATGTTGTTTAATGTAGATTCAGACGTAAACATATATATTGAAAATTAGCATTTCTGCATTGACACATTCAATAGCATGATGTGCTGTATGATCCCACATTGTTTTGTTAAAAAAAACATGAAGGATTTCTGAAGATAGACTCAGTGGCTACATAAGTAAATTTGTTAAGTTTGGATGGCAGTAGCCTCTAAAAATGATTATTTCTGTAATTGTTTTTCTGAATATTGCACATAATGGTTCATTGATTTAAATTCAATTAGCAATGAACATCTAAAATTGGACTCGAAATTATAAAAAAACAATGTTTCAGCATGCTAAATTGATTTTTTAATTCGATAAACCCATTAGTTAATTACTGTTTTGTTTTACGCCTGCCTGTACCAATTCAAAGGTTAGATTAAAATACAGGATAAAGTCTAGGTCGGATTGCAAATGTATATATAGGATTAAGAGAACCATGACACTATTTGGGGACCTAAAACCCATTAGCTGGCCCAGATATTTTGCTAAATAATGCATACGAGTAGAGCTGAAGCAAACTGTTATAATTTGGGCTTTCTGAATTAAGTGGAAAATTTAAATTTGAGATTAATCTTGTAGAAAATCCTAGTTTGCTTTAGGTTGACCTTTAAATAATAAAATGAGGTGCGTCGCGCCGAACAGAACTCATAAATTGCATGTCCCTCTTTAAATATTTATATTAAATTACTTAGGAATTTGGGACATGCCGTTGAGCGAACTTCACGGCTTCCCCAAAGAAAATAACATAGTCGCTTTAGGCGCGTCTTTTAATAATTTTACCTTCCTAAGTATGGATGCACATTTATGTGACACAAATCAAAATCTCAATGAAGTTAAAATATGTCAAAAACTGCGGGTGCATTTATGTGACGTGGCTCGGGGCATGTTTTAACGACATTGCAATTTTCTTTTAAAAATATTAAAAGCGGTAAAAAATAATTTAAAATGGCACTATAGGATGAACATGTATAAAAATCAGAATTTTAGCCAATTATAATAGTTTAAGTGACCGTGCTAGAACCACGGGATCCGATGGTGCTTAACACCTTCCCTCTGTCAATAGAATTCCTTACTTAGAATTTTTGGTTCGCAGACTCTATTTGGACAGTCGAAAATTACCTCGATTTGGGATTCTAAATAAACTGGTGACTTGGGACACCAAAGCCAAACATATCCCAAGTGGCGACTCTAATAAATAAATAGTCTCATTTCGAATAATGTCACTTTAATTGGAAAGTTTTTCTTATACGTTTATGCGACGGGATAGCCGTGTAAAAGGAGGGATAACAACCGGAATCAAGGTAAACTTTCTCTCTTTCCTTTTCTTTTTCCTCTATATTAGTGTGACAGTAGTAATTTCCTTTGTTGTCCTTGCATCTGCTTCATTATTTCATTTGATGGTTGGTTGCAGATGAATACAAGTCTTTGTTCATACAAACGAAAGGGTATACATCTGATATAGGAACAATCTCCTTATCTTTAACCTCAATTTTCCGGTTCTCTCTCCCCATTGCTGGTTTTCTCCTCACAGAAGCCTTTGTCTGAACTACTTTGCATTCAAAATATGACTAAATAGTAAAATAATATATATTCTTGAGGTCGCGATAGTGCAAAGAACAATCACACTTGATGACATATTAGATCCATTCCAAATCCAGCAACTTTATGCGGACTTGCTTCTTTTATGAACAAAATAAAATAGAGAACCATTATTATTGTGAGAGAGTTGAACGACATATGATCTGAGTTGCTCTGATGCTAAGGCTGTGTGCCTTTTTCTTTTCTCAAGTACTGTGGTAAAAATAATTATTAGTTTTCTGCAATAAAGTTGATTCTTTTTTATGAAAACTCTTTTCATTTTCTCAATTCATTGGGGACAGTGGTTTCTCATTTTCGGTGACCTACTAACTTTAGTTTTATGCTTCAGAAGCATTTTATATGTTATTTGCTCTGATGTGTGGGTGGCAATTGCAACAACAAAGTACTATCTTATTAACTTTTTAATTTTCATCACCATCTGCGATATCTTCTGGTTTATTTGTTATTTAATTTGGTAAAGAAATTTTTGCAGAATAGAGCTTTTTATGTGTACAGTTGAGAAATATTATTGAGAGATGTACTTATATTGATGCGCTCAGTGATGGTGTTGGGCAGAAGAACCATATAGGATAGTTATGTCAAACTTAAGAAGGAAATATTTTATTGCATGTAAATCCATTAGAGCACAAACACTTTTGTTTAACTATTTCAAAATTTCAGGTATGGAATAATCATGATTAAGAGTGCAAACGGGCCGGGCATGAACCGGGATCGGATCGGGATCGCGATTCTGGCGGACCTGGTGGGTCGGTCCTGACGGTCCCGGTCCTACTGGTCCATTAAGCCCTTGACGGGCCGGTCCATTTGCTTCGAACCGCCAGGCCCGGGACCGCCAGGCGGGCCCAACGGCTATTTTAAAAAAAAAAATTTAAATCAGTAACGGCTCTTTTCAAAAATAGTCGTTTAGAACTTTGTAAAATAGTCATTTGGCCCCTAAACTTTAATTTAACCCTACACTTTATATAATTATATTTTTTCCCATTTTTCAACTATAAATACCCCCTCATTCTTTCATTTTTATTCACCAATTTATCAATATCTCTCAATCTCTCTTTCAATCTTCCTACTACAATTGCTTAATTTATTATTGTAAATTCGTGAAGTTGTTGAATTGATGTTTTCAAGTGTTCAACGATTTTCAATTTTCAAAAAGTTGTTCGGCAATCCGGTAAACTCGTTTCAACTCTTACGTTTTAATAATATATTTTTGTGTTGTTTAGTTTGCATAATTCTAATTAGTATGGCATTTTCTTTGAAAAAAATATTCGGTAAAGGAAAAGGTAAAACCGGTGAAAGTAGTGGCCATAATACTACCCTTCCCCCGGCACCCCGACCTACAAAAGATAAGCAAGTTGAAAGTAGGCGCCAACTTAGACGTCCTACTTCGCCTCCCGTAATGCTTGATAGTGATCACCCTTGTTTTCAATTTATCGATAGTAAATTTCTACATGATGTTGCAGTAGGTGATAGATTAGATGATGAAAAATGAATGTTCTTTATCCTAATGAACATATTTTAGAGGAAAATGAGGATGATAATGATGATGATGAAACCCAAGCACCAGATTTAGATGATACACCTACTAGTCCTGTTCATAACTCAAGTAATGCACCGGCACACCCACCTGTAGAAACTCTAACTTTAGTAGACAACCTGCTAAACGTGCAGAAACATCATTAGTTTGGCATTTTTTACTAAAGTAAGAGAACAAAATAAGGCTAAGTACAAAACTTGTGGGAAATTACTTGTTCATAACTGTACTGGAGACCGTAGCGGCACATGTAGTTTGGTTAGGCACATAAAAATACACCCTACAGATATGGCTAGATTTTTTCAAATGCAAGCGCAGCAACAGGGGACAAGAGTAGATTCTGCGGTTAACCCTAGTGCAGGTTCAAATCCAGTTTAACCAGGAATTAACACTGTCACCGGAGGTATTTTATATTACGATCCAAATAGAGATCGTGAAGAATTAGCAAAGATGATTACTGTTATGTGCTTACCTTATACTTTTGCTTCTAATCCTAATTGGGTTCATTATATTAGAAGAGTGTTTAATCCTACATATAAAGGTTGGCCTCGCGCAACAGTTAAGGTCGATATTTATAAATTCAAACATGAATATGAACAATATTTGCGCTATTTATTTACTCATATACCTAATCGGATTTCTATTACAATTGATATTGGTAGAAGTAATAATGACTGTGATTATCTAACTGTTACAAGTCATTGTATAGATGAGGACTTGACAATGCAAAAACGTATAATTGCATATAGAATAATTAATTCACGTCACACGGGTAGGTTTATAGCTAACACTGTTTCAGATATTTGTAGATATTTTTGCTTTAGCGATAAAATAATGGCAATTTCTATGGATAATGCTTCTAGTAACACTAGTGCAATAGGCATGCTTACAAAAACCCTAAATCCTGCATTTAGTAATATTTTCCATGTTAGATGTATTTTTCATATTTATCATTTAATTGTTGGTGATGGTATGCGAATTTTAAACATAGAAATTGAAAAGGTTCGAATGGCTCTTAATTGACTATTTTATTCAAACCGTAGAACTAGACTTAGAGAGTATTTTAAAAAATGTGATGAATATGGCCTTAGAGAAAGAAAGGTTCCTAAACATTTCCCGACTTGGTGGAATTGTATGTACGAAAGTTTAGTAGTTGCGTATGAATATAGAAACCCAATTAATGCAACGTTTAATTATCGGGTAGGTGGTGAGGATGATGATGAAATGCTTACTACCCATGATTGGACGAATGTTAAAATTCTTTTAGATTTTTTAGTACATTTCAAGTTGCTACAAATACATTTTCTGGGCAATATTATCCTACTATTTTAAACTGTTTAGTTTATATTACCGCACTAGCTGATTTGTTTGTTGAATTTGGCGATGGTGGGGATATTTATGAACTTGCTATAAATGAAATGAAACAAAAATTTAAAAAATATTTTTTCCCTATCCCTCCTATTTTTGGTGTAGCTGCAATGTTAAATCCTACAATGAAATCGGGAGGTCCTCATTTTTCGTATTCTAATATTTATAAGGCTTTAGATCTTTCAGAAGAGGAAATTGCTACACTTGCTGATGCAAAAGCATCAATTAAAATTAATGCTCAAACTGTTTATAATACTAATAAAGTTGCGTTAGAGCATGCTAGGCCAAACATTCCAACCCCTGCTTCGTCTAGCTCACAATCGTCTAAAAGAGCTGCAGGCTTAACGGCTCTTAAATCTTGGACGGAGTTTCGGGGTTCTCAAGGTGATAATTATGATGAAATTTTACATCTAAATGAGCTTCAAGTTTACTTGTCTCATGGACTTGAAAAGGAGAATCCAGACGGCTCTTTCGATCTTTTGGAATGGTGGAAGTCAAAGGAAAAATATTTTCCGGTTCTTGCAAGGATGGCTCGGGATGTTTTATCAATTCAAGCTTGAACTGTTGCATCAGAGAGCGCTTTCAGTTACAAATCGGTGATCATAGAGCCGCGATGAGGGAGAGCTTGGAAAAATCGATTCTTTTTAGAGATTGGATCCGCGCGGAAAGAAGAAACTTTGGAATTGCAGAATCACAACCGGCGATAGATGAAGTATATGAAGAAATGATAGCAGAACTTTCAGAGGATTCGGCTTCGCCCGGAAGTGGTGATGAACAAGCTTCGTTTCCACCACCACCAAAACAACCTCCTGCCAACCTTGACGGATTTATGAGATTTGTTAGAGTTACAATGTAGATTATGATGTAACTTGTATACTAGCACATCTTCTTTTAATTTTTTTTCCTTTTAATGGTGGTATTAGTACCTTGTTGTGCTCATTCCATTGGGGGAAGGAAGACTAAGAAACATATGCCATTTTGGTCAATAAAAATTATAATACATATCCTTGAATATCTTTTTTCTCAATATTTCTTTGCCTTTACTTCGATATCAATCCTTGAATATATATATAAAACATACAATATATAACATACAATATATACTACAATAAAATATATACGAGAATATATATACACAACGTACAACCTAAACTATAAGAAAATATATAAGTAATAACATATATACATAAGATACAATATATATATATAAGAGAATATATATACATTATACATAAGAGATAATATATATATATATATATATATATATATATATATATATATATATATGTATATATATATATATATATGTATATATATATATATATATATATATGTATATATATACTAATTAGTACAACACAATATACTAATTACTACAACACAATATATACATTAGATACAATATATACTAATTACTACAACACAATATATACATAATATATATCAATATTTACATAATATATTTCAATATATACATAATATACAATATATACTAATTACTACAACACATTATATACATAATATACAATATATACTAATTACTACAACACAATATATACATAATATATATTAATATATACATAATATACAATATATACTAATTACTACGATACAATATATACATAATATACAATATGTACTAATTACTACAACACAATATATACATAATATACAATATATACTAATTACTACAACATAATATACAATAAATATATATTATATATACTATACTAATAACATAGTACACCATATAAAATATATTCTACATTATACTCATAACTACTATACAAGATATTGCCTTAAAAAAAAAACTTCCGTCAGGCCTGCCAGGCCCAGGACCACTGTGGGCTTAGGCCCGTCACAGGCCGGTCTCAACCACTAGGACCGCCAGGCCCGGGACCGCGAAGCTCGGACCGTCAGGCCCGAGCCCGGGCCAGAATACACTCTTAATCATGATGGTTTAGAAACAATCTGTCCTTGTGAGATTGTTCAGAGTCAGAAAATATTTTCCATGTTCTTGACTATAAGAAAATAGAAAAAATAAAAGTTACATATGAATTTAGAAAATTTTAGCGACTTCTTTTTTTTTTTTTTTTTGAAAAGGGAGTTGGAAAAATAATTTCTGTGAATAAATTGTTCTTCCTTCTTTTAATGAATATCACGCATCCGCCACAGCCTTCAACAACTATAAATGTCATTGTTCAAATCTAAGGGGCTAATAAATATATGATACATGAATGTCATTTTCGAAGTCACTCCCTTATCCTAGAACTCTTTCATATTTGCTGGGCCGTCCAAGGGTCAAGTTACTAAAGCAAAGGTTTTATGCCCTCAAATTTTGAGGGTTCCAAAATTTTCTTTTTATTTTGAAATTTTTATTTTCTGTAGCAAAGGTTAACACCTTATTTATTTTAAATAAATATTATTTAAAAAAATTATATTCTACAAATACCATTTAAAGTTTATAGCAAAATATTTAATTTTGGTTACCTCTTAGCCTTAAGCCGCTAAATAAATAATCAAATACAAAATTTTTGTTATGAAATAATATAAGAACAAGAACAATAGAGAGAAAAGTAGAGAGAGGAGTATTCTTATTGATACTTAGGGATGATTTACAATGGGATAAGACCCCTCTATTTATAGGCATAGAAAAGACTTAGCCTCATAGTAAAACTCTAGAATCTCTCTAAATATGGACATTCACCTTAAATAGAATTCTATTTATAACACTCCTCCTTGAATGTCTATTCAATAATGTGCCTCGTTAAAACCTTAACTAAAACAAAACCCAATGGGAAAAAATTTAAAGAAAAGGAAAAAGAGTACACATGTTTGAATATGCGCCTATTGGTTGCCTCGTTAAAAACCTTGCAAGGAAAACCCAGTGGGACAAAACCTTGTAAGGGAAAAAGAGTGCAACGCGCATTAACTCCCCCTGAAAAGAGCATCAATTCATATCCTTGAGTTTTCGCATTCCGATCTTGTGAACCAGCTTCTTGAAGGTTGACGTTGGTAGAGATTTTGTGAACAAATCAGCAATATTATCGCTTGAACGAATCTGTTGCACATTGATATCACCATTCTTTTGAAGATCATGTGTGAAAAATAACTTTGGTGAAATATGCTTTGTTCCATCTCCTTTTATGAATCCTCCCTTCAATTGAGCTATACATGCTGCATTGTCTTCTTACAAAGTCGTGGGTAGTTTGTTACACTTCAAACCACATTTGTCTTGAATATGATGTATGATAGACCTCAACCACACACACTCCCGACTTGCTTCATGAATAGCGATTATCTCGGCATGATTAGATGAAGTAGCCACAATTGATTGCTTAGCCGATCGCCAAGATATGGCGGTGCCTCCACAGGTAAACACATAACCTGTTTGAGATCGAGCCTTTTGTGGGTCGGATAAATATCCAGCATCAGCATAACCAACAAGATCAGGACTGCAATTATTGCCATAAAATAAGCCCATATCGGTAGTCCCTTTTAGGTACCTCAATATATGTTTGATCCCATTCCAATGTCTCCTTGTGGGAGCCGAGCTATACCTTGCTAAGACATTAACTGAAAAGGTTATGTCAGGCCTTGTAGTATTTGCAAGGTACATTAGTGCGCCAATTGCACTAAGATATGGTACTTCAGGACCAAGTAGCTCTTCATTCCTTTCTTGCGGTCGGAATGGATCTTTATTCACATCAAGTGATCGAACAACCATCGGAGTACTTAAAGGATGTGCTCCATCCATGTAAAACCGTTTCAGTACCTTTTCTATATAGGTAGATTGATGAACAAAAATTCCGTTTGCCAAATATTCAATTTGCAAACCAAGACATAATTTTGTCTTTTCGAGATCTTTCATCTCGAATTCATTCTTTAGATAATCAATTGCCTTTTGGAGTTCTATGGGGGTTCCAATAAGGTTTATGTCATCGACATATACGGCAAGTACAACAAATTCCGTTGTTGTTTTCTTTATAAAAACACACGGGCAAATGGCATCATTTATATAGCCTTCTTTTAACAAATACTCACTAAGACGATTATACAATATTCGCCCTGATTGCTTTAGACCATACAAGGATCTTTGCAATTTGATTGAAAACATTTCCCGGGACTTTGACTTATGAGCGTTTGGCATTTTGAGTCCCTCGGGAATTTTCATGTATATCTCATTATCAAGTGAGCGATAAAGATAGGCAGTAACCACATCAATTAAATGCATGTCAAGCTTTTCAAGGACAGCAAAACTAATAAGATAACGAAAAGTTATGGCATCCATTACAGGCGAATATGTCTCTTCATAATCGACACCAGGCCTTTGAGAAAATCATTGTGCAACAAGGCGTGCCTTATATCTTTGTACCTCGTTTTTCTCATTTCTCTTGCGCACAAAGACCCATTTATAGCCAACAGGCTTAACACCATTAGGTGTTTCAACTACAGGGCCAAAAACTTCACGTTTTGCCAGTGAATTCAATTCTGATTGATTGCTTCTTGCCATTTTGGCCAATCATGTCTTTTTCGACATTCTCCAACAGATTGAGGTTCAAGATCCTCATTTTCTTGCATAATGCTAGATGCGACATTAAAAGCAAAGACATAATCCACCACTATATCCACTCGATTAAAATTTGCCTCAATATCGATTGGATTTATGGATAGTTCCTTATTTTCCTGAGTCTCAGGCTCAAAGGATCTTCATGAATCTCAGAGTTTATTAAATCATGAATTTCCTCATGAGATACTTTCGTAGTGTCATTTTGATCGTTTGCTTTCCTCTTTCTAGGATTTCGATCTTTGGAACCTAATGGCCTGCCACGCTTCAGGCGTGCATTCGACTCATTGGATATGACACTAGATGATTGTCCAACAGGGACATCAATACGGATTGGAACATTCTCCGCAGGGATGTGGGATTTTGTTATCCTTTTCAAGTCCGTAAATGCGTCAGGCATTTGATTTGCTATTCTTTGCAAATGGATAATCTTTTGCACCTCTTTTTCACAAGTAGAGGTACGTGGAGATAATGATGCATTTTTCCACAAAGTTTCCCGTTTGGTTTCACCAGCTTCTCCCCCTAATTTTGGGAAAAGTGTCTCATCAAATTGACAGTCTGCAAATCGTGCAGTGAACAAATCCCCTGTCAATGTTTCGAGGTAGCGAATAATGGAGGGCGATTCAAACCCAACATATATTCCTAACCTTCTTTGCGGACCCATTTTGGTGCGGTATGACGGTGCTATAGGCACATATACTGCGCATCCAAAGATTCTTAAATGGGATATATTGGGTTCATGACCCAAAACCAATTGCAACGGGAATATTTGTGATAATTCGTCGGTCTGAGACGAATTAGCATTGCTGCATGCAAAATGGCGTGACCCCATACCGAAGTGGGCAGCCTCGTTTTCATGAGTAATGGTCTTGCAATCAACTGCAGCCGTTTAATTAAAGATTCTGCAAGACCGTTTTGAGTGTGAACATGAGCTACTGAATGTTCCACTTTTATCCCAATTGATAAGCAATAATCATTAAATGCTTGGGATGAAAACTCAGCAGCATTATCCAGTCTAATAGACTTGATTGGATTATCAGGAAAATGTGCTCGTAGTCGAATTATTTGTGCCATTAGTTTTGCAAACGCAAGGTTGCGTGATGACAATAGGCACACATAAGACCATCTACAGGATGCGTCTATTAGGACCATAAAATATCTAAAAGACCCACTAGGTGGGTGAATAGGTCCACAAATGTCCCCTTGTATACGTTCCAAAAACGTAGGTGACTCAGTCCCAACCTTTGTTGGTGATGGTCTTGTAATTAACTTGCCTTGATAACAAGAAGTGCAAGAAAATTCATTATTTATAAGAATCTTGAAATTCTTTAACGGATGCCCATATGAGCTTTCTATAATCCGTCTCATCATGATTGATCCAGGGCGTCCCAATCGATCATGCCAAAGTACAAAAGTATTGAAATCAGTAACCTTTTGGTTTACTGTTGAATGTGCCTCAATTGCACTAATTTTTGTCCAATACAGGCCACAAGATAATGACGGGAATTTCTCAATAACCCTCTTTTGGCCATAGACATTCTTTGTAATGATGAGATATTCAAGATTATTCTCATCTATTGTCTCAACATGATAGCCATTTCGGCGTATATCTTTAAAACTCAACAAGTTTCTCTTAGACTTGGAGTAGAACATTGCATTCTCTATGATAAACATTGTTCCTCTAGGCAGAGTTATAGTTGCTCTTCCGGAGCCTTCAATCAATTTACTACTACCAGAGATTATAGTAACATCTGCCTTACACATACTTAGTTGAGAGAAATATTTCTTTTCTTTGAGTATCGTATGTGTAGTACATGAATCAACTAAACAAATATTTGATCCAAGATTGCTTTGTGAGACATCCATATTTTCTTTCCCATGGTTTGGCATACAAAAGAAAAATACACGAACATGAGAATAAACAAATTCAATCTGTTTGTCTCAATGTAATCGATTGTTGAACATACATAATCGATTATTTGCTATTTTGAAAAAAAACTTCAGATCACACTGTCTTAATATAATCGATTGTTAAACATACATAATCGATTATTTGCTATTTTGAAAAACTTCAGATCATACTGTCTTAATATAATCGATTGTTAAACATACATAATCGATTATTTGCTATTTTGAAAAACTTCAGATCATACTGTCTTAATATAATCGATTGTTAAACATACATAATCGATTATGTCTTAATATAATCGATTGTTAAACATACATAATCGATTATTTGCTGTTTTGAAAAACTTCAGTTCACACTGTCTTAATATAATTGATTGTTAAACGTACATAATCGATTATGTCTTAATATAATTGATTGTTAACAAGTATATAATCGATTATTTGCTATTTTGAAAAACTTCAGTTTACACTGTCTTAATATAATCGATTGTTAAACATACATAATCGATTATGTCTTAATATAATCGATTGTTAACAAGTATATAATCGATTGTTTTGTAGTTTTAATGCGAAATATTAGATAATCGACTAACTGTTAGGTTATTCGATTAACTCTACTGAAAAATAAAAATATCTTTGAAATTTAAGCATATTGAAACATTCTAAAGAACTAATACTAACATTATATCATAAACTAACTAATACGAGCTGATACTAATGACTATTAGTTTATTCACTAACTAATACAAATAAGTAAAATAAAATCGAACAATTCCATCTTCCTTCATCACAGATCCATCACCGATTAAGTGGTCTATTTTCCCCTCGGATTGCTCAAAGAAGTCTGCCACATCCATGTGGGTGATGTCAAAATTGTCGTCAGAGACAAAATTTGTTTCAGGGCCTTTATTCTTTAGAGATGCTTGATAAAGGTCAACCAAATGTCTTGGTACACGGCAAGCTTTTGACCAGTGCCCTTTTCCACCGCAGCGATAACATATAGTTTCTGAACTATTTGCCTTTGGATTCTCATAATCCCGTTTCTGCTTTTGGTGGTTATTTCTCTTCGGGGGGGTGACGGACATCAGGGAAATTTCTTCCTTGTCTTCGTCCACGGCTATGACCCCGATTACGACCACGACCATGACTAGATCCATGGTCTTTTTCATGCTTGGCATAATGAGAATACACCTTATCTACTTCAGGCAATGGTGTAGACCCAGTGGGTCGATTTTCGTGATTTCTCATGAGCAGGTCATTGTTTCGCTCAGCCACAAGGAGAAGAGAAATCAGTTCAGAGTACTTTTTGAAACCTTTTTCTCTCTGTACTGTTGTTGCAGTAAAAATATTGGAGGCATGAAACGTTGTAAACGTTTTCTCAAGCATATCATAATCAGAGATATTATCTCCATAGAGTTTCAATTTAGAAGTAATTCTGAACATTGCAGAATTATATTCAGAAACAGACTTAAAGTCTTGGAGCCTCAGATGAGCCCAATCAAATCGTGCTTGTGGCAGAGTGACCAACTTCAGGTTGTCATATCTCTCCTTTAAGCCGTTCCACAAGATGTGTAGATCTTTGACTGTGAGATATTCAATTTTCAAACCTTCATCAAGGTGATGGCGTAAGAAAATCAAGGCCTTAGCACAGTCTTGGGTGGATGCTTTATCTCTGTCTTTAATGGCGTCTCCAAGACCCATAGCATCTAAGTGGATTTCAGCATCCAACACCCATGTCATATAGTTCTTGCCCGAAATTTCAAGGGCAACGAACTTTCTTTTCATAATATCAGACATAATTAAAACCAAATTCGGAAAGAGGGAAATACCTTAATTTTCTCAAGAGGATTCTTGAGACGGTAGAATCTCGTGCTGATAACGTGTTATGAAATAATATAAGAACAAGAACAATAGAGAGAAAAGTAGAGAGGGGAGTATTCTTATTGATAATTAGGGATGGTTTACAATGGGGTAAGACCCATCTATTTATAGGCATAGAAAAGACTTAGCCTCAAAGTAAAACTCTAGAATCTCTCTAAATATAGACATTCACCTTAAATAGAATTCTATTTATAACAATTTTCTTTTTCTCTCTATTTTGATATATTCCATTCTGTTACCCCATCCCATTAAAATTTCCGATTCTTTTCCTCTTCTGTCTAATTCACTTGCAATTTTCTCCTCCGTCAATATCTTTATTGTAGTGGTGAATAACCCCTCTGCTGTGTATGTGAATGAGCCCTAAAACAACATTCCTAGTGTGTTTTCTAACTTCAGACTCTCACAGGCCTTCCCCTGAATTATAGTTGTGAAGACGATCGACTAAGCTTCCTCCATAGGCATATTCGAGAAATAAGTTGTAAAGGGTGACGCCATCTTCTTGTGTAATATTAACTCTAAAACAGTGAATAATGTAAGGCGCATCTTCAAACATGCAGAGGAATGTCCTTTCTTCTTGCAACGATCCATAACGATTGAGTATGCAAGATTTAACTGCAATGGAGGTGGAAGACGCTCTAGCACTCAGCATTGAAATTATGGTTTGTTCTTAAGCAAAGATGACGGAGTTTGTGCATGAGCAATTTGATTTTTTGTTAATATATTTCAATGTATTTTCATGTATTTTATTGTATTCATTGTCTTTTTTTCATTGTAATTTAATTTATTTTGTCGTATTCTATATATTTCATTGTATTTAATGACTTTTTTCATTATATTTCAATATATCCTATTCTATATATTTCATTGTATTCATTGCCTCGCTATATGACATAAATGTATTCATATGTTCTTTTTAGTTAATATAATTTACGTATTCAGGTGTATCATATAATTTCTTTGAAGGTTGCTATATTTTTGGTTTATTTTTCAGTTGAGGATCTTTTCTATAACTGAAAATACAAAATTTGTATGTTATAATTGAGTTTGTTGAGTTGTATTAGGAGTCTATTATGTTAATTAATTCACTTTTCGTTTTAAAAAATTGTAATCCACTATTTCACATCATGAGTACAGTCGAATACAATAATTTGTCCAGCTGTAATTCACGTTTTACTCTATGAATATAGTCAAATACATTCGAATACAACAAGTTATTAGCTACATTTCTCTAATTCACGCCTATTTTTGCTACTGTATTCATGAATGCAATAGCTTAAATGCATCAAATACATCTTATAACAACAGAAAAATTATCTATAATCCGTAATATAGCAAATGGTATTTATAAATGACTAATTACTACTGAACTTTAGTGCTTTATGAATATTTTTCTTTTATTTTCTACACGTATTTGTATTAAGATCCTGATTAATTTAGATTTGTACCACGTAAAGCCTAGTAAAAGAAAGAACACATTTTGACAGGATTTGTTTCACCAAAAAACTCGAAGCCAATATATCTAATTAAAGTAAGTTCGATCATATACATCTCACATCAATCTTTAGAGGTAGGGTCTAAATATATTAGATATTTTAAATTAAAAAGTAAAATATTGTATAATAAATAAATATAAAAAATAAGACTTGGACTATTGACACCAAAAAATGAATTCTAAAAGTTTTTTATATGATTTAGTGAGTAATGTAAAAGGGGAATAATAATATATGTACTTCACTAATTATGTTAATCATAAAATTTAAATAATAAAAAGTTTATTTTCGCGACAAAGGTTTAAGGGAGTGAATCTCTTTTTTTAATTAAAATTGATATTGTTCTCTGTAGAAAGATAAAAGTTTTATTTTTCTATAAAAAAAGGAATAAGAATTGAAGAATATCATTCAATGAAATTATATTCGCATTCTTTTTTTTCCTTCAGATGTCAAGCGTTAAGTATATTAGAACATCAAAAATAATTTTAATATCAAGTTATCAACTTCTTGTATATAGTTTTATTATCTAAGATCAATAATATCTTAGGAGATATTAAATTATTATTTATATAAAAAACTATTAACAACTTTACATCTTAAAAAATTAGAAAATTAGACTTTAATTAAAAATATAAATAGAATTATTTTTTTCCTTTTGAAAGGCCCATATTAAAATTTGATTTTAAACCCACAATCTTCTATTTGCGTTTTCGTCGTTCAAAATATTTCTCCTTTTAGGACTGGACCAGATGACGAACTGAGTGACCATAACAGTACGTCTCACCTTAAATGATCCAATGGTTAAGAATAGCAGAGAAATTTTCCTCGATTTTAGTTCAAAAACTCGTCTGGCTGCTAATTCTAAGCTAAGTCCAAAGATGAGTACTGATTAGCATATAGGCTAATTCTAAGTACGGTAAATAAACCAGCTGAAGACTAAATCATCTGAAATAAAGAATTTTATTAGCTATAGAAAATAAATTAGAAGCAAAAAACGGAATATGATAATTAAATCAAAACAGTAGGTACGAATGAATTTGTTGATAAATGGACAAAAGCATATTTTATCACCGCCATGTCTTCTAGTTAAATTTATATATTGAACTTCTAACTTAATTAACAAAATAAAAGGAACTCAACAGCTCCACTAAGAAAATATTTAATTCAAAACAAACAGGAAAAAAGGTTCAACCAACTATTTCTTTTTTGGCGATATCACCTTGTTGTAACTTAAACCATTTGGTACCTTTTTAATTCAGCAACTTCATTTTTTGGATTATACTCTTTCTTCAATTGATTAGTTATTGTTTTTGTTGCTATTGTTGTTTCGTATTTAGCACTTGTTATGTAGTCAATTTGGAGAACTTTTATAACTATCTTATTGTTATAGTGGAGTTTTTGGGATCTTTGTGATCCCGTTGTCTTTACCTTCGATTTGAAGGATTTTTCACGTTAAAATTTGATATTCTTTATTTTCGAGTTTGCCTCTTCCTCAACATATCAGTGGTATCAGAGCCTTGGTTATATATCCGGCTTGTTACGGAATGGTGGCAAATATGAGTAAGATGGTATGTTTAAGAGAAAGTATAATGTTTGGAGAAGCAAGATGAAAGACTTGTCTGTGAAGAATATGCATCTACCCATTTTTTCAGCTCATAAACCCGAGAGTATATCCGATGAAGATTGGAATTTCGAGCACCAACAAGTATGTGGATATATACGATATTATGTTGAAGATAATGTTTGCAACCATATTGTGAACAAGATACATGCGAGATCATTGTGAAAAAGCTAAAGACTCATTATGCTTCACAAATCGGGAACAACAAATTATTTCTGCTAAAGCAATTGATAACATAATACAAGGAATGCAGCCCTATACTTGATCACATAAATGATTTTCAGGGCGTCCTTGATCAGCAATATGGAATGGGAGTTAATTTTGATGATGAGATACAGAGACTTTGGCTTCTTAATACTCTGCCAGACTCTTCGAAAACTTTTTGTGTTTCTTTGACAAATTTAACTTCTGAAGGTAAGGTGACCATGGAATATGCCAAGAGTGGTGTGTTGAACAAGGAAGTAAGGAGAAAATCTCAGGCTTCGTCCTCACAAGTAGATAAGATATCTTGGTTACAGAAGATCGGGGAGAACAAGAGGCTCAAGGAATAGAGGTAAAAGTAGAAGTAAGTCAAGGTACAAATACTATAATATTACATGCAATCACTGTGGCAAGAAAGGACACATCAAAATGTTTTGCAGCAAGTTGAATCAAGAAACTAGAGAAGGAAAGAAAGCTGAAATAACGAGAAAAATATTGTTGCTATTGTTCGAGATGACCTTCTTTTTGCTTATGATGAAAATGTCATTAATTTGGTATCCCATGGGACGAACTGGATAATAGATTTTGGAGCTACCTCACATGTCACACCAAGAAAAAAAAATTCTCATCTTATACTCCTGTTGATTCTGGAGTGTTAAAAACGGGCAATGCCAGTGAAGTTAAGGTGTTTGGTGTTGGCACAGTTTGTTTGAAAACTAATAATAATTCAGCGCTAGTTTATCAAGATGTCAAGCATGCTACAGACTTTCCTTTCAATTTGATCTTTGCATGAAGATTAGACGATGAAGGTTACCATAATACCCTTTTTAATGGCCAATAGAAGCTCACCAAGGGCTCGTTAGTAGTGCCTCGAGGAAACATGTCTGGTTATTCATATGTAACACATGGCTCTATTCTTAATGACTCAATAAATCAGGTGGAAAGTAATACTTTATCAGAATTGTGGCATCGAAGATCGAGACATATAAGTGAGAGGGGGATCACATGTTTGGCTAAAAAAAGTTTGCTTTCTGAAGTGAAACAAGCAAAGTTGAAAAGGTGTATACATTGTTTAGCTGGCAAATAGAAAAGGGATTCCTTTTATATCCATCCTCCCTCAAGAAAGCCCGATTTATTGGAGCTAATACACTGATTTGTGTGGTCTTTTAAAAGTAAAGTCAAAAGGTGGTGCACTTTACTTTGTGACCTTCATTGATGAGTATTCTCGTAAGCGCTGAGTGTATCCTTTGAAATCTAAAGATCAAGCACTTAGCGTGTTTAAGAAATTTTAGTCCTTAGCTGAGAGACAGATGGGGAAGAAATTAAAACGTATTCGCACTGACAACAGTGGTGAATATTGTGGTCCCTTTGATTACTATTGCAAGGAAAAAGAATTCGTCATCAGAAAACCCTCGCAAGACACCTAAATTGAATGGCTTGGCAGAGAAGATGAATAGAACTCTAGTTGAGACAGTTAGATGCTTACTTTCAGAGGCTAAACTTGCAATACATTTTGGGCAGAAGCACTTAATACGGTTGCCTATGTTATCAATTTGTCTCCTGCTGTTACTTTTGGACGGTGATATCCCAAAGTTTGGTTTACCAACGATGTTTCTTATGATCATTTGAGAGTTTTTGGATGTAAAGCTTGTGTGCATGTTCCTAAAGATAAGAGATCGAAACTGGATGTCAAAACTAAGCAGTGCATCTTTATCGATTATGGTCAATATGAGTTTAAGTATCATTTTTATGATACACTTGACAATAAAATTATTAGGAGTCATGGTGCAATATTCTTTGAAGACCAAACCATTGAAAATATTGACAAAGCTGAGAAGATAGATTCTCAGAGTAATGAGAGCTTAGTTGATATTGATCCAGTTTCAATTGCTAAGGCACCTATTACACATGAAGGAACCCAAGACAATGATGGAGATAGTGATCAAGATCAAAATGATCATCATGGTGTATATATTATGGATGTTTCTAGTTGATGAAGTCGTGGTTGATCAAAAACCAATTCCTGCACAGGTAACTACTCTGAATGCTCCTGAAACCTTTTTTACAAGATCAATAAGGGAGAAGCAAAAATCCATGCGTTATCCTCCTAATGAGTATGTACTTTTGATTGACATGGGAGAGCCTGAAAACTATAATAAAGCCATGCAAGATACTCATAAATATGAGTGGATCGAAGCGATGGAAGAGGAGATGAAGTAACTCCATGAGAATGGCACATATGAATTAGAAAAATTGTCGAAAGGTGAGATAGCTTTATCTAACAAATGGATATTCATAATAAAGCAAGATAAACATACCTCTGCGCCTAGATACAAGTTGAGGTTAGTTGTTAAAGGTTTTGGCCAGAAGAAGGGAGTTGACTTTGATGAAATTTTCTCCCCTTTTGTGAAGATTTCTTCTATTCGTATGGTTCTAGGCTTAGCTGCAAGTCTAGATTTAGAGCTTGAGCAGATGAATGTCAAGACTGGTTTTTTTTCATGGTGATTTAGATGAGAAGATTTATATGGAGCAACCTGAAGGTTTTGTAACTAAGGGAAAAGAAAATTATGTATGCAAATTGAAAAACAGCTTGTATTGATTGAAACAAGATCTAAGGCAATGGTATTTGAAGTTTAAATCTGTCACAGAAGAACAAGGGTACAAGAAAACTTCTTTAGACCACTGTGTATTCTTCTAGAAGTTCTCAAATGATGAATTTATTATTTTATTACTTTATGTGGATGACATGCTTATTGTTGGAAAGAATAAATCAAGAATTACAGTCCCTAAGAAGCAGTTGAGCAAATCGTATTCGATGAAGGACTTGGGGCCAACAAAGAAAATCTTGGGCATTCAAATCCACCGACACAGAGATAGAAAAGAGTTATTTCTCTCCTAAAAGCAATACATTGAGAAGGTAATCAAGAGGTTCAATATGACATATGCAAAAGTGGTTAGTACTCTTCTTGCTAAACACTTCAAATTGAGTATTAGCCAGAGTCCATCTACTGATACAAGAGAAAAAGGAGATGTCTCGTATTTCTTACTCTCCTGTCGTTGGTAGCTTGATGTATGCTATGGTTTGCACTAGACCAGATATTGCACATGCCGTTGGTATTGTTAGTAAATTCCTTTTTAATCCTGGAAAAGAATATTAGGATGTGGTAAAATGAATATTAAGGTATTTAAAAGGTACTGCAGATTTAAAGCTGTGCGTTGGCAATGGCAAGCCTGAACTTGTTTGTTACACAGACTCTGATTTAGGAGGAAATCTTGATAATTCAAGATCCACTTTTGGTTATTTGATCACTTTTGCATGGGGAGCTATTTCTTGGCAATCTAGACTACAGAAATGCATAGCTCTATCCACCACAGAAGCCGAATATATTATTGTCACAAAAGGTGCCAAAGAGCTATTATGGATGAAGGAACTTATTAATGATCTTGGCTTTGAGCAGCCAAGGTACATCTTATTTTTTGATAATCAGATTGCTATCTGTCTCACCAAGCACTCAACTTTTCATTCTAAGACTAAACATACAAATTGAAAGTTCATTTGATAAGAATGCCCGTGCAAGAGAAATTAGTTGACGTTGAGAAGATACACAGCGATATAAATCCTTTGGATATGCTGACAAAGGCGGTGGTTGTAGATAAACATGAATTTTGTAGAAAATTGGCAGGCATGAAGCCAGTCAATAGTTTCTCTACTTAAAGAGATATTTGGTCCCTTGGCTGGAGGGGGAGTTTGTTAGGCTCATGCCCATATTGTCCAGCCAAAGGCCCAATGGACTAATCCTATTTTATTTTGGTTTCTAATCCTATTTGGAATTGGATTTGGTTTATTCCTATTTTTAGTGCGTTTTGGCTTTAAGAGAAAGCACCACTCAGGATCTATAAATAGAACAACCTTGGAAAATTATTCTATACTCATTGATACAAGTCTTTGAAAGACTTAAGCACATAAGAGTGGTTTTTGAGAGAGCTTTCGTCAAGAGAGAAGAGAGAAGAAATATTTTTGCTTTGCTGCATATTTTTATTCCGACCAGCCAATATTCAAATCACGTTTTTCAATTCATTAACCGTTGGATCGGACTGAAATTTTGATTAAAAGTTTGTAATATCTTGATCTTGGATTTGAACAGTGGAGATCGGATTTAGTAGCTCGTAGCATCTGATTTTGAGCCTCGAACAACAACTTCGTTTTTTTGTGGATTACACTCTTTCTTCAATTGATTAGTTGTTGCTCTTGTTGCTATTGTTGCTCCGCGTTTGGAACTTGTTATGTAGCCAATTTGGAGACTTTTGTAACCCTCTTATTTTATTAGTGGAGTTTTTTAGATCTTTGTGATCCTATGGATTTTACCTTCGATTTGAAGAGTTTTCTTTGTTAAAATTGGTGTTCTTTATCTTCTTTATTTTCGGGTTTGCCTCTTCCTCAACATAACATTATAAGCAGTTAAGCTAGTCATAATTACGTTATATGTGACTTCTTCGTTCGAATTTTTTTGCTTGACTCAATAATGACCTTCTCAACTAAGAGTAGGAAAAACCAAGTTACATAACTCTTATTCCAAGATGATAGTCTCTTCCATAAGCCCAAATACTCCATCCCACATTATGACAGCCAAACACCCCTACCCATATTGACCCTACTCCCTCTCCCCCCCCCACATCCCCTATTTCCACTTCCTCACCCCTAGCCTCTACTCCACCTCCACTCCCACACTTCTCTACCCTACCATAAAATCCTTACCCTGTAATGATCTGACCGGTCATTTTACCTTGTAGAACCTGGCTTTCCTAAATAAGGCTTATGGTACGTGCTTTTACTGTTTTATGACTTGCTGGGATGGATAGTTTGGGATTTAGAATGGTTCGGATTAAAATTGGAACACTTGGTTCCTTAAGTTGGGCCTTAAAATGTTAAGTTTGACTTCGATCAATATTTTTAGTAAACGACATCAGAATGAGGAATTGATGGTTCCAATAGGTTTGTATAATTATTTCGGAACCTTAAGTTGGCCCAGGCTTCCTGAATTTTCCCCTCAAAAAATGTGGGGAGGGGTGGAGAATTGTCAACATTTATTGCCCCATACGAGTTACTTAAGGCATTATCTTTTTTTATAAGGGCCTCAAAACTTCCCCCTTCAGGTACGTCCACCGGTTGCTGATCATGAATGAGGCATCTTCGACTTTCAATGACTCAGGGACTTTGCTCGGGCCATCATTCGTTATTCCCTCGGTATGAGGTGTAACCTCTTGCGTCATTTCCGGCTCAGCGGCCTTTGGGACCTCGACGCTGCTCTTTTTGAGCCACCAACTCGAAGGTGGCATCTTCATTCTCCTCTTCTTCCTCTTGTAGCTGCTGGACAACATTCGCAGGCAGGACGCTAATATTTTTTTGACTTGCGAGGCTTGATCTTCTTGGGCTTTGGAATATCGGAGGGTGAGAACCTTTTTTTTCTTATCCATAGCTCGCTTCGAAGCCTCCTCCTCCTCCCAAGATGGGGGCCTCATAGTGAAAGTTAGTTCTTTGAATATTTAGATGTTCTTTAAGTTTAGTTTGGAGTGGGTTTTGGTGATATCGAGGTCCAAATGGGATTCTGAGATCGAAAATAGTTCCGTAATGTTATTTAAAACTTTCACACAAAATTTAGTGTCATTCCGATTAGTGTAAGTACGTTTCGGTGCATTAAGAGTAAATTGAAGAATTTGAAGTTCATAAGTTTGATTCAATTCTTTTAGGGTGTGATTCTTAGTTTTAATGTTGTTTGAGGCATTCAGAGAGTTCGGGCGAGTTCGTTTTATGATTTCAAACTTGTCGGTACTTTTGGGTAGGGTGCCAGGGGCCCCGAGTGTCAATCGGACGAGGCTCGGACCAAGTTGGAAATTGGGAGACAGCTGAAGCTCCCAGATGTTGTCATAATTGCACATGCGCTTGGCCAGCCAGAGGTGCGAGCTCGCAAATTTGAGCTACTAACCACATAAGCGGACCAAGCAAGGGAAGCTAGTGACTGCAACAGCGGACAAAAGACCGCACGTTCGAAGTTGCACGTGCGAAGCCAGCCATCCGGACAAACGGCTCAAGCCACAGAAGTGGTGCCACATGAGCGGCCTATGCACCACAAGTGCGAGAATCGCTGGAGAGAGACCCAAAATTTAATGCGGAACTTAGACCTTTTGAGCTTATTTATTCAATTGTTTTAGCGATTTTTGGAGCTCTTAGAGAGGGGATTTCACCTAGCACTTTGAGGTAAGTAATTCATACTCAATGCAAGTTAAATACATAGTTTATATGTAGATTATAACATATAAATAAGTGAAAATTTTGGGTTTAGGTTTAGAACTAGATTTTTGATAAAAATGAGATTTAACCACGAAATTGATTATGGAATTTAGTGAAATCATATATTTGAGTTCATGAGGTTATGGTTAAAAACATTCTTTAAAAATTTCTAGAATCCAGGCACGTGGGCCCGGGGGTGAATTTTAGGAATTTTTGAAAATAAGCTTGGGAAATCACTTTGCTAGTTAGGATATGAACTTTTATGCATGTATTCATTATCTTAAATAAAATTTGACTAGTTTCGAATTGTTTGGTGCCAAATTGAGGGTTTAGGCACAAACTTGGACTGAAAAGTAGGCTTTGAGACGAGGTAAGTCTATTTTCTAACCTTGTAAGAGGGAAATAACTCCCCATAGGTGAATTTGATTAATATGTGCTGCTATTTGTAGGGGCGCTACGTAGGCATGAAGCGACAAAAGTTTGTACCTAGCTACTATTCCTCCTTATGTTTGGGTAGTTTTAGGTTTACACCATACTTTGTGGACACGTTATATGATTATATTGGTTAATTGTATCGAACGGGGCTAAGTTGAGGAATTTAAGATTTCAAAAGTTTCAAGTTGAATTTCTTTATTTTGAAAAGAATTGAGGGATATTATGATTAACTTGATAAGTTTTTATTTAACCGCGTCGAGAGTATATTCCGCGAGCGGCGTGACTTTTCCACTACTCTTATGGGAGCCGGTCGTTCTCCTCGGCATGTTAATATATGCATCTATGGTTTTGTACCATTCGACCCTCAACAACACACACAGTTGTTTACCTTGAAAATGTTAATTACAATTAGATTTATTTTATGATTCTAAAAATATGTGATTTATTTTTATCCTAGTTTGTTAGGCAGTAGATGCTAAGTAAGAGGTTAGAAAATAAGATAAGAGCTAGAAGATAGTGTGTTAGTAAAACCGAACGATAGAGAATTAGGGCCTCGAGCTGGCTTATACGGTGCCTCGATGTCGGGTTAGATGTTATGATGTGGATAGTCAATGAAGGACTAACAATTCTAAGAGATTTGATGATGGCTCTTTATGACCAATAATGAGTAAATAATGCAGAACAATTAATAAAGCACAATAAATGCAAGCAGTAAATATAAGCAGTAGAATCAAGGGAGAAATTGAATAAGCTAGAGAGAAGAGAATGTTCTTGTTCTTGTATTCAATGTTGTGTGTCCTTTACAAAATGGTAAAGGTCCCCTTTAAATATGAGGGGAAATACTAACATAGTACAAATGTATTTATTACAAAGATATAGGGCTTGGTATAGCCATTTAATGCCACGACACGAGCTGTACTAGCCTAATAGATTTGGTCAGCCTTAAACACGTGCCTAGGAAACTTCCCATTTTCCATCATAACTACCGATTTGCACTGCCCCAAGGTCCCGTAGATTCTTTGGATCTTTCCTACCTGTCGATAGATCCGGTAATTCTTGACTTTTGTCGTGAGTACCAGGTGACACTCGGATAAATCTATCCTTCTTTCTGGAGGATCGTTTATATGCTCCAATATTTTTGCAACAAGGTCGGGTATACTTTTACCCTTAATCATTTGATCAGACTATAAACCCCTATTTCTTTCGAGGTTTGATCAAGCTTCACCCTCGATCTGCAAAGATGTTCTTTTCGAGCATTGATGAGGATAAGGACCGGGGGTGGATGAGCCGATTTGTCTGAGTGAGGACCTTAGACATTATCCTGTCTAATAGGATGTCATTTTTGGATGAGTGGAATACAAAGCATGAGTGCCCCTACCTCGAGCACGTTTATTTCCCTTTCTGAAAATGATCTTCTTTTGATTATGTAGTCATTGTTTGGTAACTCGGCGCAGTTCATAACTTATCGGTATGGATCAAACAGTTGAATTCTGATTTCCCTTATGTTGAACATTCTTGGTGAGACTTGGCCAGGATGTGGTGGCTGGCCAAGAACCACGGTATGCTTTTTACTACCATCTTTACCATGTTTCCTTATAAATATCCCTTATGGTGGTAAGTTTGATGCATCACGCTTGTGTATTCCTTGGGGATGGGGTGTTGATGAGACCATCTCCTCATGGTAAGGAAGGGACCTCGAAACCCATTAAGGGTAAGAAGAGGAACAAAGAGGTATCGGCTGAGTCCCCCAAGTCAGAGAAACATAAAGTTCTCAAGTTTCGGACTGACGCCCAGGTCTTGACTTTGGATGTTGTGGCAAGTTTCTTTACCAAGGACTAAGGTGATGCTGATGATGAAGGTTCTTTGGTACAAAGAACAAGATGAGGCACGGATACTCCACAAGTTGTTGGGTGAAAAACTGCCGAATCGGGGGTGGTTGATATGGTCAATACCCGTGCTGAGGAGACCCTCGAGAAAGGTGTAGGCATAGTCCCCGAGTTTCAAGTCGGACATGGTACAGTCTGTGCTAATGAACCCACTAATGAAGCTTCTCGGGGGAAAAAGGAGGCCCTTAGAGAAATTAGCGCCCTGGGTGGCATTAATTTAGGCCCTTTGTATTCACCGGGGGAAATAAGGGTTGTGCAGGACCCGAATATCGCCAATATAGGGGCCTCTCATGGAGGGGAGGCTCGATGAGAACATTGATCTTGATGTTCCCGTTTCTCTCGAGGAGGCGGAGAGGCTTCAGCAGCAGGTGATTTTCTTTGACATAACGTTTGCACTTTAATCTTTACCTTTGGTTTTCTAGCTTCTCCGCTCTACTACAGGTTAAAAAATGTATGATCGTGCCTTCTCTAGGCTTCGAGACGAGCTTTCATGTTGTGGGAAGGCGATCAAGAAGCTCACTTTGGAGCTAAAGGAGTCAAATGCCTCCTTTTCCCTAAAGGGGGAAGAGCCAAGTGGGCTTCAGGCGAGTATGGAGGAAGTGTGCTAGAAAAAGGCTGGCCTTGCTGGTAACACAACATCCATGAACTCATTTTTTATTCTTATAAATTTATGCTTACCAACTTCTTTTGCCTTTGCAAATTGGACAAAAGGATGCCCTCGTGGGGAAACTTTAGGAAGAGGTTGCAGCCAAGGATACGGAGATCCTCGAGCTAAGGGGAAAAAATGACGTTGTGACCTTATAGAGAGACCTTATTTAGATAGGGTTGGAATTGTTCCAAGGTCTTCTTCGAATGCTCAAAAGGAAGCTGATGCACAATCTGTGGCCAAGTCCAAGGCCCAAGAAAACACATCTTCCTACATGAAAGATGCTGCCATAAGGAATGAACGAGCCCAAGAGATATCAGAGAAGGCTAAGTAGAAGCTGACTCGAGCCATTGATTACGCTCGTTTGCAAGCAAGGAGGCACACTCTCAAGGAAGTAAGTTCTAGAGGCGCCAATATCTCAGCTGAGATTAATGAAGCCCTAATCTTTGAGGAAGAATCGACATTTTTGGCCACTTCAGACGAGGCTTACGAAGATGATATAAAGAGTAGTGAGGGTGAAGAATAGACTCATGTCGTCTTCCCCCTTTCCTTTTGGTGTATGAATTTATGGGGGGAAATGTTTTATAAAGACACCCCCTTGTAAATATATTTTTTGGGAATGTAATAGATTTTTCTGCTCCAAGTCTTCAAATTTTATATTTCAGTGTTTTAGTCTTTGAAATTTCATGTTAGCTCTTCGGAGCCCGTACTTGAAGTAGTTAGGGCCCTCGAGATCAGGAACCATCTCGATATTAGGTCGATAGCTTTTCTAGAGTCGTTGTTTGTAATAGAAATCCTCTGGATCTTAATGGTTCCCAAGTGCCGTATGACAGTGTTATTTATACGACAAATTTGCAAAGTGACCACGATGGCCCCACCGGCACACTTTCCCTAAAATGGTACTTACATGGTCAAAATTAATTGGCCTTAAGGATAGGCGAACAACCGCTGCTTTCTCTATAGATGAGTTTGCTCATTTTTTATCTGGGGACTCCCCTACTTTGAATAACTATCCATTTCAGAGAGCTCTTATTCTTTGAGCCAGTTCTCTTGCCATTTCAACTCAAAGCTTTTGCTCAAGTCTTCATCTTTCTTTTCTTATTTTACCATATCCATGGCTGGTTCATCCAAATCTGTATACCAATGAGAGGAGAGTTCTGCCTCTGCTTTTCACTCGGACGGTGGTACATCACCAGTGTTTGGTGAGATAACTTCGAGGTTGTTTGTCTCGATAAGGGACTTTATGTTAGAGAGACCTCCGAATGTTCAGGGCGATCAGGAGAATGCATCGAGGTTTATCTCCTCAATAGGAGAGAAATACCTCGAGGCAGTTAGAAAAGTCTGCAGATGGGGAGAAAAGGTGGTACTACAGGTACCTTCCCCGGAAGAGAGCACATGACTCATGTACAAGGGTTTTTGAACATATACACATACCCTTTTATATTGGGCCCTCTGGATAGGGTCATGCTCGAATTTTTGTAAAAGATGTCAGGTTACCCTAGTACAGGTTCACCCTTCATTTTGGATGATAGTACTGATACTAAGGTACTTCGTAGATAAAGCAAAGCTCGAGCACACCCTCATCCATTTTATTAGATTATGCTGGGCTTTGTATTACCGAGGCCTAATTATTCTGCGACATCGATCCACTAGGCCCTACGTTGCCATCACTAAAGAAGATTTGGATTGAGGGTGGATAAGTCATTTCAATCGAGTGCGGACTCTCGATATTTTCCCTGCAGAGTTCCTTCCATTTCCTAAGTAATGGAATTTTACATGTAAGTGGTATACTTGTGTTCTTATTATTTTTGTCCATGCTGGAAGCGGATTCTGTAAAGATGCTTTCTTTTTCTTTTCTTTTTTGCAGCAATTGCATGAATGCCATATGAGGTTCCTGACCTAGCGGATTGGTCTTGGAAACTGCCAGCTTGCTCGCCGTACGATGAGCGTAAGTGGCGAGATCTATCCAAGGGTAGATGGGACGCAAAACATCAT
Source organism: Nicotiana benthamiana (assembly GCA_034376525.1). NCBI lineage: Eukaryota > Viridiplantae > Streptophyta > Magnoliopsida > Solanales > Solanaceae > Nicotiana > Nicotiana benthamiana. The sequence continues at coordinate 55,241,722 of CM067339.1, read as the reverse complement.
GGTATGTGTTGTGTGGCTCATTTTCTTTGAAAGGTACTTTCTTTTATGTGTACTAACTCTGTCACTGCAGGTATTGGAGAATTTTCTAAGATGCGACCGTGCCCCCTCGGGGAGGATAAAGGTTCGTCGGCTTCGAGGTCGAAGACTGATAACAAATGGAAGGAGTCCTTGTAGGATGAGGGTGCTCATAGCGAGGCAAGCCCTGCTCGGAGGCTCAAAGGAGATGTATTAGCTAAGCCTGCATATCTGAGGCTTCTAACCTCGAAAAATTGTTCCTCCCTTGCCGTGATCTCCTTTTCCCCCTGAAGGTACATCGAGGGATACATGTGTTCAGCCGTCATCCTCATCTTCTACCGAATGTACTTCAGTGGATACAGGTTTTCTACTGCTGTTTTTGCCTCATGTCGAAAGTATTTTGAGGGATGTTCGAGACAAGGGGCCGCCTAAATCAAGCGGAGTCTCGAGCGACCATGTCCCCACCAAGATTAGTTCAGCTGGGGTTGGTGAGACCAGGCCAGTAGATGCACGCTCAACCTTTGAGGAGGCTCAGCGGCTCTGTTCTGTGGTGAGCTTTGGTTGACTTTGTTGGTCTTTTGATTTTACATTTTCATTTTCTCATTGAGCTTCCTTTTCATTAGCCTTTGATAATATCAAGTTCGAGCTACTCTGCTGAGGCCAAGTTGAGGAAAGCCATGGATGGTGAGAAATCCCTCAGGCTTCTTTGTGATAAAAGAGGAAAAGAATTGAGGCACCTTCGGTACGAGGCGAATCGAAGATTGAAATATGAAAGCCACCTTGAAAAACAAGTGTGAGCACATGATTTTTACCCGATATGAATTACTCCCCTAGATTCAGAACAAAACAATTTCTCCCAATATTTGCAATTTCGTAGATTTTATAGCATTTTTTGCTAATTGTTTGCATTTGTCTATGCATGTTTAATTTTTATTTAAATCATGAAAAATGCCAAAAAATCATGCATTGCATTCAAGATTTGGTTACATTGGTAGAATTAATAAGTAATTATTTGCTTTATAAAAATTTGAAAAATCATAAAAAGTAGCTCATTTTTGCATTTTTATCTTTTAATTTTTGTTTATTGATTTTCCCACTTTTAATATAGATTTAAGTGAGGTTTATAATTTTTATAATTAGTAAATTACTTTAATTTCGTATTTTTAGATAATTTAGAATTTTAATTATTAGGTTTTTTAATTAAAAAAGAAAGAAAAGAAAGGAATTGAAAAAAGAAGAAGAAGAGGAATATAAGAGTACTAATTTCTTGAATATGGACCCATTTTTAATCTCCCAAATTAGCCCAAATAATTGCCACTTCGGTCCAGCCCAAGAACCAGACCAGAACCAACCCAAAACCCAAACCCAAACCCATACCCGGTCTAACTTACCAAAACGACGTAGTTACGATGCCAAACTACATCATTTCATCCATCCCCATCATTTAAAGACCAAAATCACCCCCCGGTCTTTCATTTTAGTTCATTCCAAATAAAGAAAATCTAATTCCCTTTTCTCTCAAATCAGTGCCTCCTTCCGCCATTGCTCCGCCTCTCGGAAATCGCCTCACGGCTGCGGAGCACCTCCAACTCTCTCCAAATTTTAACCAGTTGATCCCAACCATCTCCTCATTCTTGTCCTACCGTCAATTTATCCAAAGGACCACCTGATTTCTCTGAATTTCATATCACAGAATAAATATCCAAACTTTTCCTCCTTTTCCTAGATTTTTTGGGTTAAATCTTCAGTCTATCGTAAACACCCCGTGAATTACCCATCTCTTCAACAAGATAACTTTGTTTGAACAATGAAGAAGACCTTCCTGCCGATTTGGCCAAAGTTCGGACAATTGGTTCTTGAAGTTTCTCGTTCTTTCGAGCCCCTGTTCCATTTCCTTTTGACAAGCATTGATGACTGATGGATGAATCATTAGACATGAATTAAAGTTCGGCTAATATTTATGTGGCAATTCTCATCGCCTAGTCGAGCTTTGGATTCTCCAGAGTTCGAGTCAACTTTGTTATTGAAGATTTTGAACTTAATTGAATTGCGTAGGTATTTTTCTCTTTATATTCCGATATTTAAATTTTATTTTTTCCTAGCTCTCTTCGTAGTTTCTTCTTTTCTTTGTTTTATCTTTCTGGTTTTCTTTTATTTCTCCAAACCATCCGTGCTTGCATTTATTTTTATAATTATTTAGTTTTTTTTTCTAGTTGTGAGTTTATATGATGTTGGGCTTTTCTATCTCCACTTTTCCTTTGGGTACTCAGGGTTTCAGAGTCTTTATGACTCTGCAAGCTTTTGGGTTGTATGGTTTTGTCTGAGTTCAATTGAACTTAGACCTTGAAAACCTAAAGCCCAAGAAGGTATTCATTCTAGCCTGCCAAGCCCAAAGAAAAGGGAAGTCAATGCGGGTCTTGTAGGCCCAGGTTTGGTCAGGATTCCTAATGGATTAGACCCATGGTCAATTTGACCCAGGGTCAATTTGACCCATAGCCCGTTTAAGGTTCACGGGTAAAAACAAGGTAACTGAGGGGTAATACATGGATTTTAGGATAGGAAATATTGTAGCAACAGAAATGGAAGCTTCTTAGAAGTTGGGGTGAGGGGTTATTGGGATAATTTAACAATTACATTAAGGGTAGTTTAGCAAAAAGGAAAATTAGCTAGGGATTCCTAAGCTTAAACAAAAATTCAAAAAGGACTAAAATGCAAACGTGATCCCTCTATTGTTGCCCTATTTATTTGCCTATAAAGGCACCTTTCCTTGCCTTTCAAAGCAGGATTGAAGAGCTGAAAATATAGAAAAAATACCAACTGTTAAAAAAGAAAAAAATTTCCACTGATTCAAACCCTTTTCATGCGTTTTGAACCTAGCAGAATGCCCAAACCAGAAAATAGAAAGAATAACATCCTTTGCTTACGTGAGCCTTCTTCATCTTTTTACTGATATTTAAGAGGTCAAAGAACTTGTGCACTGATGGAGCCCTTGGAAATATAAGCTGATACTTCCTCAAATCTCGATTAAACTCAATGTACCCGGCAATCTCCTCCAAGGTAGGAGTGATCTCAAAATCCAAGAAACAAATAATATTGTGGAAAGGATCCCATAATTTTACCAAAGCCCTAATTAGATCTTCCCGTGGTGTAATCTCAAAAATGTCCATGAGGACACCCAGCGCTATTTTACCCATTTCTGACCATCTTCATCTAAATCATTCTACCACATACACAGGTGAAATCTAGCCTACTCCCTGACCACTTCTGGCGGATCCTGGATAATATTCATTTTCTCCAGTGGAAGGTTAAAGTCAGGGTTGACTCCAGCGGACCTTTTGCAAAATAAGTTTCTAATGAAAAATTAAAGAACCGATGATTCCTTCCCTTTCTTTAACCAAACGAACATTTTCTGCAAACGTGGACCCCTTCTAATTCCACATGAATTTGAGGCTGGGGAGGACTATCATTTCACGAACTGGTCCATTCTTTACGAAAACAACCCTTCAACAACTAAAAATACTCTAAGGGTATTTCGGTAAGAACGGTTTAAGACATGGCGGAAGCTGGATCGGATCGTTTTGACCAAAACTCCAAACTATATTCACTTGACCACTGACACTTTTTCTTCTTTATTATTTTTCCAAAAAATAAGGCGGAACCTTATGTAGGTTGCCTACGTATCCCATATCCGGTAGAAATCAGACTTGCATAGTTCGGTCAGCTTTGACATATTTGAAGAACACATAGTGTTTGACTCTTTTGAAATAAACTTTTTTTTAAAAGTTTTGGAAGAGTTTTGGGATATATTCAGATATCGGGGTTTTTCTCTAGAACCGGGCTTTATTCCCATCCCTACATCACTCTTGATTTTTGTTTTTGCTTTATTTTCCCTAACCGGTCAGCATACAGGCTGAGACCAATAAATGTTCACATAGCACATAGAATATATCAGGATGGTCTATTATTTTGGGTCTACCTATCCTAACCCTCATGTTGACTCCCCTAACTCAAATGCACATGATACAAGCAAGCGCTCCTACTAGGGATCCGGCGTGAGGTTGTGTTCTTCTAGGTTTAAATCCTAGGTTTTTGGTCTAGACATGGGTTACCCGAGCGGACAACTGGGCCGAAGAGGGGGCGACATATCCGGAGCACTGAAGTCTCCCCGGCCTTGTTGCTTGCCCAGCCTTATTCTAGTTTGTATAGTTTCTACAGAAAAAGCGGGCTATACGAACGTATGCACCATTTTCAGAAGACTCCGATGAGTGGCGTAAGAAGACAGTTTTATACAATTCAAACAATATTAAAGCGGCAAACAACTAGCAATTAGCACAGAGGTTTACAAAATATGGTAATCTGAACAATAAATAAAGCCAAGTAAAAATCATATTGATAAGCTCGAATACTTGAACCCTGAACTAGAGATTCTGGGTTCGATCCCCAGCAGAGTCGCCAGAGCTGTCACACATCATTCTTTCACTACATTCCCAAAAGGTGATATAAGGGAGTTTTTCCAATTTAAGTGATAATTAAAATCGGATTTATTTATGTATTTAAAATTCAGAGTTGCCACTTGGGATAATTTATGGTGTCCGAAGTCACTGGTTAAAATCTCGAATCGAGAAAAGATGGCCTCTGTATTACAGTCCGCGAATCAGAAATCCGGGTAAGGAATTTTATTAACACGGGAGAAGGTGTTAGGCATTCCCAAGTTCCATGGTTCTAGCACGGTCGCTTTGATCATACTTGGCTTATTGAAATTATTTAATCACTCATTTTAGAACTTGTGTGAATTCATCTTTTACCATTTTTTAATTAAGAAGATTATCTTGAAACGGGTCATGCACATGTGTAACCATTTGTTTGGTGCGTTAAATATCATGTCACGCGAACGTGTTCATAACTAATAATGCTTTATTATTATTAAGAAAATTTGGTCGAAGTTGCGCAAACTCATACTCCGATTTTGTTTTAGAAATTTTAATCATGTCATGGAACGTGTACGCAATCACGATAGTATATTAGCGTGCCTAAAGCATACTAAGAACATTTGTCATTTTTGTATCTAGGATGTGGAATTTATTCGAGGGCCATGAATGATTCAATTAGGATGGCTCACCTCACTTTATTTGAAAGAGCTATATTTACCTAACGAACCAAGGATGCTCATATATGAGGTTAATTTACCATATGTGAGGGTCAGTGTACGAAGAGACACTTTTAACTGGGTCTAGTGACGGACCCATTAAGCCATTAATCAGGGATTAATAATTTCACCCATCGATAATAAGGTTGTTGCTGCTTGGGCTCGAGGTTATGCCCAACAGCAGAAAACATACATCATGATCGATGCTGGGTCTGATTTTTTATCAAACCTAGCCTACACAAGTTTAAGCAGAGCTTCACATTTCAAATCTCTTCTTAAAAAAAGAAAATAGGTTGTAATAAATCGGGTCGAGTTCGAAAACTCTTGAGCGCAAAATAGTACTCAGATTAAAAATGTCAGGTTTTGGTCTTTGAGGCCTACTACTATACAAATCAATTCTATAGGCCCAATATCCAACTTGTGCCCCTCCTGCTGCTCTAACTCATAAATACACACATACACAATACCAAGCTAGAGATAGACATGTTGAGATATCCATATTATTTATAGAACATGAAACATGGATTCATAAAAAAATTAAAACTTAATTCAAGAGAAACTACAGTTAAACCTAAATTATACAGCATTAACATGTTATACGTATTGAAATAGCAAACTCTGCCAATTATTCATCACTAGCCTTATTAAACCTCAGTTTCACACATTTTTTTGAAAAAAAAAACACTTCATACTTAACAAATCTAATTTTTCGAACTTGATTCTGTGGACTCAAATCACTTCAAACTAGGCTAAGACAAACAATGATCATTTGGTACAAGATCAGGATAATCGACTAAACATGTTTACTATCTTCAATTCTGACTCTAGATCCAAACCAGCCTCCAATATTAAATACAATTACACAGTCCTGAGACTAAGACATTTCTTATAACTACAACCAATTCCATACAATATAATAACGGAATAATAAAAACATCAAAGAAACCTGGATTCTATACTATGATATTATAGCCATCATGAAATTAAATATTACAACCATCATGAAATTAGAAGACAAGCAAGTGAAATTCAATAACAGACAACATGCTTTCATTATACTTCCAGATTCAGACTTCAAATTACACCCAAGTAATGTCCATAAAGGCCAAGATATATATGGAATAAGAGAAGAAACAAAGAAGACAATGAAACTCAGTAGGCTCGGCAACAGCAGTAGCAGAAATAGCCTTAGATTCAGGCAACCAAGTAGTGAAATCAAGTTGTGAAACCAATGGAACAGCACTACCCAATAGAATTTAACCCAAAAACCTTCAAAAATACCTATTCAAATCATCTCAATTCCGGAGAGAATCAGAAAATGTTTCAGTGATTGAAAACTTCAAAACTCAAAGTAGAGAAGCAATAAGCAAGATAAGGGCCTTTGGCAAATTCATCACTGGTTTGCATTTATTGTGGCTTTCTTGGGAATCGTGGTTTTTCCAAATGAGGAAGGGACAGTGGGTGCTCGTATGGTTATAATTGCACAAGTCCTCACTACAAAGGAAAATCACACACTTGTCCCATTGGTGCTGGAGGATATTTATCGAGAATTGATATTGTGTAAAGCCGGGGCTCAATTCTTTCCAGGTTGCAAAATCCTTCTACAAATGTTGTTGATCTAGAATCTTCGCTATCACCCCATATTCATGAGTTATGGTTCAAGCCCGAGTAACTTTATCCCCTTTTAAGAGAAGGTAAAGGATTATAACATGCCAGAAGGGTTTGAAGCATGGGTCTCCCACTTGAAAGCCCTCAAAGCAGGACAGGTCAAGTGAACCATAGGGTGGATTCCGAGGACAGAAGCCATATACATGACTGCTACCAAGAGGCTTCTTAAGGATAATGGGAGTAAAAAGTATCCATCCATATGCAGTGCAGAGGGTCTTGAGGCAATTAGGAAGATATCAAATTATGCCCGAAGATGAAGATCTAAGCACCAAGGTCATAGAGCTGCATCCAGAAGCTACATGTCTGAGACTTTAGTTCAGCAAGACTGGAATAACTATCAGTATCTATAAATGGAACTAAGGTACCAGATATGGAAAAGGGGGAAATAGATCCAAACTATGTTGCATGGTTTGAGAAACGGTCTTGCATAAACAACGAACCGAAGCCCCAGCTTGAGAGGCCTGCCAAAAGACCTCATACTCAAGTTTGTAAGGACAGAATCCAAGAAAGGTTGGCATGGGGAGAAAAAGAAAAAACATATCAATCCGAGATTCGCACCTTGAAAGAGAAGCTAAGAAACATGGAATTGAAAAATGATCTCCAAGCACAAGAAGCCGATGGCGAAAAAAAAAGTTAGTCAAAGAAAATGATGCCATTCGAGCCCAGATTCGGGAAATGCAAATGGAAGCTGAAATTTCTGCCAGTGTGTATAAGATGAAAAGTTGATAAACAACCTTAGGCAAAATTTAAGTGAGTAAGTGAGTATGGTTTTGATATAAACAAAGCGGAGGGTGAACTATTCAGGGCCTGAAATTGCCTAAAAATGCGGAGGAACGAGTACGCCTGATTAAACAGTTGAAAGAAAAGTACGATAAGAGGTTGCACAATTGAAGAAAAGGGTCATCACCGTTGAGAACAATATTGTCAAGCAGGCGAAGGACTTTAAGGCTGAAAGAGAACACTGTTATTTTCACGCCCCAAATTCGAGGGACATGACCGGCACTCGACCGGGCATCCCCAATCAAGCGGACCCGGGTGCCTTTCCTATCCCACGTGTTACCCCTCATTCTCATCACCTAATAACCAGGTGAAATAGCCATTTATACGATATGGACTCCATTAACCAAATTTTATAAACATAATAATAACAATTTCTATTAGAAACTTCATTCACCATAATAAAGGTATTCCAATTTTTATAAAACATTGCCACACATCAATATTTATATTTTAAATTACCATGCCCGACACTACCCACAACCTGTCTATGGAGCCTCTAAATTCAATTGAAGAATATTATGTAAATGCCTGCAACAAGACTCCGGCTACCATATACAACATCAAAACAAGATCAGAAAATAGAAAGTGGTGTGAGCCACATAGGGCCCCGAATGGAAAGGGGCTCACTGAATCAGCTGATGGAAACTGATGAGGAGCTACGGTCGGTGGATTGGAGTGCTTGCTATAGATCCACCTACAATCATAACACGAATGTAGCGCCCCCGGAAGAAGGGACGTTAGTACATTTGAATTGTAGTATGTATGAACAAACTCTGTCCCAAGCAAACTCAAGCCAAATTCCATAAACAAGTATAGAACTGAACAACAATATTGCAAGTACAACCTGTTGGAAATAACGCTTTACGCTAGAGGGGGGGGTGAATAGCGTTTTAAAAATATTAAGCGTTTTAGTGCGGAATTTAAAAACTTTGCAGAAATTAAAACAAGTGCAGTAAAATAAACTTACACAATGATGTATCCTGGTTGGCCACAAACGTGGTTAGTCCAGTCCCCGAGAGACTCTCTCGAGATTTCCACTAAACTTGTCAAGCTTACGGGTGCTTAACAAACCGTTACAGCTGAGGACACAAGCCTCACCTAGGTGCTCGGGGATCACAATCCCAAAGACTTCAATTGCTCGGGGATACCAATCCCAAAGACTTCAATTGCTCGGGGATAACAATCCCAAAGACTTCAATTGCTCGGGGATAACAATCCCAAAGACTTCAACTGCTCGGGGATAACAATCCCAAAGACTTCAACTGCTCGGGGATAACAATCCCAAAGACTTCAACTGCTCGGGGATAACAATCCCAAAGACTTCAACTGAGGAATCACAAGTTCCTCAACAAACGAGAATCGCAATTCTCTTACAAACACAAAACAAACTCACTTTACAAAGTACTCCTCAATGAGTAGATATGAGTAGAAATAGTACGCTCAAGATCACAACAACTTAGCTCAATAGAATGGCTCTTCAAAAAGCTTTATGGATGAATGAAAATGATGATCAATGTAAGAAAGCTTTTAGCAATGAAAATACTTAAATTGTATATGTTGTTGTTGTGAAAACACTGAGTTAAGCCTGTATTTATAGGTGAAAAACTCAGTCTTACCGTTGTCTAATTGCCAATTAAGGATTGCTGAAATTACTCAGTGACAATCGATTGTCAAGACTAAACAATCGATTGTTTGCCTATCAGATCAAAAATTCAATCCCAGATTTTACGTCAACAATCGATTACTTCAAATCAATAATCGATTATTTATAACGTTAAAAAATCCTTTCCAATTTTTGGCATAAAACATCGATTATCAGGAAATCAACAATCGATTATTTTAACAACGTTCAGAAAATCTTTTCCAGATTTTACGCAAAACATCGATTGTTAAATATCAACAATCGATTACCTGAAGGTAATTTGAAAATGTATGACAACGGTTAGTTCCAACAATCGATTATCAAATAGAACAATCGATTATAAATTAATTTCAAAACTTACTGTCTCATATATAATCGATTATCAAAAGCCATAATCGATTATTAATTAATTTCAAAACTTTCTGTCTCATATATAATCGATTATCAAAAGCCACAATCGATTATTAATTTATTTAAAAACACTGGGAGACATTTTTCTCATTCTAATCGATTACCATTAGTTCATAATCGATTTTTCTGAGTTTTGAAAACTTTGCCTCAGTTAACAATCGATTATCAAAAGTACACAATCGATTGTTATGCAGTTTGCAAAAACCTGATGTTAACTGACTTACTCACAATCGATTATCATTAATTCACAATCGATTGTCATGCAGTCTTGGCTTAGAGATACTCGATTATCATAAGTACATAATCGATTATCTTAGCCCAGATTTTTGAGGCATGTTTGAAAAACATTTTAACAAATATAAATATGCATAGTTTAAAATCATTTGACACTTAAGTTAGATATGCATGATTTTGGAAAAATAATTTTAGTAGAGAAGCCATGTTATGAGCCAAGATTGAGGAATCAAGATCACAATTAATATTGACTCAATTATAACATTTCTAAACTTTGTCTTGAGCTTCTTGTAATGCATCCATTTTGTGCTTGTCCTTGAGCACTGCTATATATCGCTTATTGCTTTGTTTGACATTCATCAAAACCTACAAAAGAACACACGTTTAGTATATTGCATTTGAAACGTGTTTCCAACAATTTCCCCCTTTTTGATAATGGCAAACATAAGCGGGATATATGCAATAATTATTTTGATAATCCAAGACAAGAGTAAAGTATGCAATTTGATGTTCCCCCTCAATTCATGTTCCCCCTCACTTTAAGCATGAATGAAGTTGAGAGTGATATAGCATACTTCTTGATATCCCATTTCTTCCCCCTTTTGCCATTAGCAAAAATTTACACAAGGGAAGAATATGAAAAAAATGTGAAATAAACACAAGTTTATTTATTGGAAAATTAAGATAGAGGAAGTAATCGATTATTGATACAGTAATCGATTGTTTGACGGCGATTTTCCTGTAGAATACTTGAGTATTTTGCGTCATGCTTTTTTTTTTTTTTTTTTTTTTTTTATGATCCCCTTTTCTTTAGGGTGATACCTGCAAAAAAAATGTTAGACGCCTCCGACGCTCAAGTTAGAAATTATGTAAGAAATAAAATGCAATGCATGACTTAGATCAACGTGGAGTCAAGGATTCCGAGTTCACTACGAATTCGGAAGAAGGACTCTTTATCTAAGGGCTTTGTAAAGATGTCTGCCAATTGGCTTTTTGTTTCAACAAATTCAATTTCGACATCGCCTTTTAGAACGTGATCTCTAATAAAATGATGTCTAATTTCAATGTGTTTTGTTCGCGAGTGAAGAATGGGATTCTTCGTCAAGCATATGGCACTAGTGTTGTCACATCTAAGAGGAATGTGATCAAGACGTAGGCCATAGTCCAAGAGTTGTTGTTTCATCCATAGGATTTGAGCGCAACAACTCCCCGCGGCTACATATTCAGCCTCGGTTGTGGACAACGCAACACTAACTTGCTTCTTACTAAGCCAAGAAACTAAAGCGCTACCGAGCAAGTGGCAAGTGCCGCTAGTGCTCTTGCGATCCAATTTGCATCCAGCAAAATCGGAGTCGGAATAGCCAATAAGTTGGCATGAAGAACCTTTGGGGTACCATAGACCCACATTGGTAGTACCGACAAGATACCTTAGAATCCGCTTTACCGCAGTAAGGTGAGACTCTTTTGGACATGATTGATAACGGGCACAGAGGCACACGCTAAACATGATGTCCGGACGACTAGCAGTAAGATAAAGAAGAGAGCCAATCATACCTCGGTACTTTTTGATGTCGACTTCCTTACCTTTTTCATCTTTGTCGAGATGATCGGATGTGCTCATGGGAGTTGCTATTTCCTTTGCATTGTTCAAGTCAAAACGTTTAAGCAGTTCTTTGCAATACTTGCTTTGACAAATGAATGTACCTTCCTTCATTTGTTTTACTTATAATCCCAAAAAGAATTGTAACTCACCCATCATGGACATCTCAAATTCGCTAGTCATTAAGTTTGAAAATTCCTTGCATAGAGCATTGTTAGTAGCACCAAAAATGATATCATCTACATATATTTGAACTAGCAAGATATCATTGTTTTCATGCTTGACAAATAAAGTTGTGTCAACTTTTCCACGAATAAAATTATTTTCTAAAAGAAATTTACTCAACCTTTCATACCAAGCTCGAGGAGCTTGTTTTAAACCATAAAGGGCCTTTTTGAGTTTGAAAACATGATTGGGAAAATTAAAGTCTTCAAAACCGGGGGGTTGCTTTACAAAAACTTCTTCTTGGATAAAACCATTTAAAAAGGCACTTTTCACATCCATTTGATATAAAATGAAATTCATAGAAGATGCAAAAGCAAGCAACAAACGGATGGCTTCTAATCTAGCTACCGGAGCATATGTCTCATCATAATCAATCCCTTCTTCTTGATTATAGCCTTGAGCCACAAGCCTAGCTTTGTTTCTAGTGATTATGCCATTTTCATCTAATTTATTTCGAAAAACCCATTTCGTACCAATTATGGTATGACCTTCGGGTCTTGGCACCAAATCCCAAACGTTGTTACGTTTGAATTGGTTAAGCTCCTCTTGCATTGCCAAGGTCCAAAATTCATCCCCAATTGCTTCAGAGATGGTTTTGGGTTCAATTTGAGAAACAAACGCAGTAAGATCTAAGGTATTTCTAAGGGAGCTCCGGGTACTTACCTTTCCTCCAACGTCGCCTATTACCTGATCGAGAGGATGGTCTTTGACTGTCCTCCATTCTGTTTGCTCTTTTGGTTCATTTTCCGATTGAGGAGCTTCTTCAATTTGTTGTTCCACCGTTTTGTCAATTTCTTTCCTTGGTGGTTCTTCTTGAATTTTGTCCTTTAGGCTTTCCAGAATACCTGAAAGATCAAGACCACAATCCTTTCTCGCCAAGCGAGTATTATCTTCGGAAAATACAATATGAGGAGATTCCTCTACAACTTGGGTTCTTTTATTAAAAACCCTATAAGCTTTACTACGAGAAGAATAGCCAATGAAGATACCTTCATCCGACTTTGCATCAAATTTTCCTAGTTGGTCCTTTCCATTGTTATGCACAAAACATTTACAACCAAAAACACGTAAATGTGAAATGTCAGGTTTTCTACCTTTGTAGAGTTCATATGGGGTTTTTAAGAGTATCGGCCGAATTGCTACTCTATTCAAACATAGCATGCGGTACTCACGGCGTCTGCCCAAAAGTGTTTGGGAATCTTAGCTTCGTCGAGCATGGTTCTAGCCATCTCTTCGAGACTCCTATTTTTCCTTTCCACCACCCCGTTTTGTTGTGGTGTACGTGGAGCGGAAAAGGTATGCTCGATTCCGAGTTCATCACAAAAATCCGCAAAGAGATTGTGATCAAACTCTCCCCCATGATCACTTCTAATGGAAGTGACAGTTGATTCCTTTTCATTTTGAACTCTTTTAAGAAAAAGCTTGAAGCTAAGAAATGCATCACTTTTATGTGCAAGAAATAATGTCCATGTAAATCTAGAGAAGTCATCAACAATTACAAAAGCATATCTATTTCTTCCTAGACTTTCGATGCGGGATGGTCCGAATAAATCCATATGCAATAGTTGTAAAGGTCTAGAGGTTGAAACAACATTTTTGGATTTAAAAGATGCTCTTGTTTGCTTCCCCTTCTGACATGAGTCACAAATAGTATCACTTTCAAATTTTAAGTTAGGAAGACCAATCACTAGATTTTGAGAAATTAATTTATTTAAAAGATGCATGTTCATATGAGCTACTCTACGATGCCACAACCACACATTATCATCTTTGCTCAACAAACAATCAACATACTCGGATGAGGAGTTTTCAAGATCAACCATGTAAATATTGTCAACTCTAAAACCACGTAGAATAATCTTGAAATCACTACGTCTAAACACTAGACACTCATCTGAATCAAACAACGCAAGATTTCCCTTGTCACATAATTGACTTATGCTCAAGAGATTATGCTTTAAACCTTTGACAAGTAATATATGCTTTATAGAGGATTTTTCATTCTTACCGACCGATCCGATGCCAATAATTTGTCCTTTATTGTTGTCACCGAATACAACGCTTCCTCCTTCTTTGTGCTCTAGTTGAAGGAATTTGGATTCGTCTCCTGTCATGTGTCTGGAGCATCCACTGTCAAGGTACCATAGTACACTTGATCCCTTCAAGCACACCTACAAGGCAAATTAATATTCTTTAGGTACCCATACCATTTTGGGTCCTTGGGGGTTAGGCAAATAACGACCATAATAATATGAAGAATCTCTATGCTTTGTAAAACACATAGGTGCAATATGACCTATACGATTGCAGTAATGACATACTACGTTCGGGTTGTGTTGATGCCTAGGTTGAGCCAACAAAGTTCTAGGCGAATGAAAATGATTAACACTAGATATATTGTTCCCATTTCTAGTATAATATCTAGATGGTCTAAAGTCATTAGTGCTAGACTTGTTGAAGGACCTAGTGTCATGTCTAGGTGGTCTAAGCTCGTTCCTAGAGTTATTTCTTGGTTGCCGAAAATTACTATTTGTAGGCTTGTTTGCAAGAATCCTAGATTTGGATCTAGGTTGTCTAAAGATATTAGTTCTACCCTTATTTTCATACATTCTAGCATAATGTCTAGGTGGTGTAGTGGAGTTTTTGTTTTTATGCCGTTGATTTTTCTTAGGCGATTCTTTTTCACCAACTTTAAGAACTTCTTTACTACGAGTTTCTAAAGTTTTCCTAAGTTCTGTGTTTTCTAGTTTTAAGGACTCACAAGTAGTACAAGTAAAACAATTATCAACACAAGAGGCTTCATGCATGGTCTTGATGACTTGTCTAAGTTCTATACTATCATTTAACAAAAATTGATTTTCATTTGCAAGATTCTCGTTATCACGAGACAGATTTTCAACCCCTTTTTGAGCTAAAGAAAGACGTTCTTCGAAGTCCTTGTCTTTTAAAAAGAGTTGTTTTTGAAAATCCTCTCCTTGTAGAGAAAGAGTCCTTTGTAAATCTTTAATAGTCTTAGAAGCATTTACCAACTCATCATGCAGTTTGTTATAAGCAATTTGTATATCGTTAGATGTACTTACCTCGTCTTTTTCGTCTGCCATGAGGCACTGACCAGTTGATTCATCGTTTGTGCTGACCGCTTTTTGAGGCGTGTTTTCGTGCAATTCCTCAAGTTTGTCCCACATTTCCTTAGCAGTTTTATAGTGGGAGATTTTTCGCCAAAGTTCCTGATTCAAGGCGTTATGAAATATATTCATAGCTTTAGTGTTGTATTCACTTACCTTATCTTTCCCGACTTTTGTCGTCAGTTGATCACTGTGTTTAATAGCTTGCCATAGATACAAATCGTTTGCCATTGTAAAAACTTGCATCCGATATTTCCAGACTGAGTAGTCGTTTTCGTCTAATATTGGAGGTGACATGCTGCATTCTCCTTCACCTATTCCTGCAAATAAATTTAGAGTAGAAGCCATGGATGGTTCTCTCAAACGGTTAGGTTTTTCAGAGAGTATGGCTCTGATACCAATTGTTGGAAATAACGCTTTACGCTAGAGGGGGGGGGGGTGAATAGCGTTTTAAAAATATTAAGCGTTTTAGTGCGGAATTTAAAAACTTTGCATAAATTAAAACAAGTGCAGTAAAATAAACTTACACAATGATGTATCCTGGTTGGCCACAAACGTGGTTAGTCCAGTCCCCGAGAGACTCTCTCGAGATTTCCACTAAACTTGTCAAGCTTACGGGTGCTTAACAAACCGTTACAGCTGAGGACACAAGCCTCACCTAGGTGCTCGGGGATCACAATCCCAAAGACTTCAATTGCTCGGGGATACCAATCCCAAAGACTTCAATTGCTCGGGGATAACAATCCCAAAGACTTCAATTGCTCGGGGATAACAATCCCAAAGACTTCAACTGCTCGGGGATAACAATCCCAAAGACTTCAACTGCTCGGGGATAACAATCCCAAAGACTTCAACTGCTCGGGGATAACAATCCCAAAGACTTCAACTGAGGAATCACAAGTTCCTCAACAAACGAGAATCGCAATTCTCTTACAAACACAAAACAAACTCACTTTACAAAGTACTCCTCAATGAGTAGATATGAGTAGAAATAGTACGCTCAAGATCACAACAACTTAGCTCAATAGAATGGCTCTTCAAAAAGCTTTATGGATGAATGAAAATGATGATCAATGTAAGAAAGCTTTTAGCAATGAAAATACTTAAATTGTATATGTTGTTGTTGTGAAAACACTGAGTTAAGCCTGTATTTATAGGTGAAAAACTCAGTCTTACCGTTGTCTAATTGCCAATTAAGGATTGCTGAAATTACTCAGTGACAATCGATTGTCAAGACTAAACAATCGATTGTTTGCCTATCAGATCAAAAATTCAATCCCAGATTTTACGTCAACAATCGATTACTTCAAATCAATAATCGATTATTTATAACGTTAAAAAATCCTTTCCAATTTTTGGCATAAAACATCGATTATCAGGAAATCAACAATCGATTATTTTAACAACGTTCAGAAAATCTTTTCCAGATTTTACGCAAAACATCGATTGTTAAATATCAACAATCGATTACCTGAAGGTAATTTGAAAATGTATGACAACGGTTAGTTCCAACAATCGATTATCAAATAGAACAATCGATTATAAATTAATTTCAAAACTTACTGTCTCATATATAATCGATTATCAAAAGCCATAATCGATTATTAATTAATTTCAAAACTTTCTGTCTCATATATAATCGATTATCAAAAGCCACAATCGATTATTAATTTATTTAAAAACACTGGGAGACATTTTTCTCATTCTAATCGATTACCATTAGTTCATAATCGATTTTTCTGAGTTTTGAAAACTTTGCCTCAGTTAACAATCGATTATCAAAAGTACACAATCGATTGTTATGCAGTTTGCAAAAACCTGATGTTAACTGACTTACTCACAATCGATTATCATTAATTCACAATCGATTGTCATGCAGTCTTGGCTTAGAGATACTCGATTATCATAAGTACATAATCGATTATCTTAGCCCAGATTTTTGAGGCATGTTTGAAAAACATTTTAACAAATATAAATATGCATAGTTTAAAATCATTTGACACTTAAGTTAGATATGCATGATTTTGGAAAAATAATTTTAGTAGAGAAGCCATGTTATGAGCCAAGATTGAGGAATCAAGATCACAATTAATATTGACTCAATTATAACATTTCTAAACTTTGTCTTGAGCTTCTTGTAATGCATCCATTTTGTGCTTGTCCTTGAGCACTGCTATATATCGCTTATTGCTTTGTTTGACATTCATCAAAACCTACAAAAGAACACACGTTTAGTATATTGCATTTGAAACGTGTTTCCAACACAACCAGGAAGCAACAACCAAACATTCCACAACAAATGATTCAAGTAGTCAAACAAAGGGGCAATCATTGCCCCACAGGTTACAAACTCTCCTGCCGCCTCCTTTCAAAATTCCACATTTATCATTTCATGATTCATATTCATATCAATATTGATATTAGATCACATTTTCCACCCTTATTTCCTCGTCCACCCTTATTACCTCGGCCACGCTTATCACCCCAACCCACACCTTATTTCACCGTGCTGCGACGCCTAACCCGACCCCGCCTAACAGTTTTCAATTCACAACAACAAACAGTACCATAACAAGTATAAGGAATCAACCATCGCACATTGTTAAAATATTTCCACAACAAGGGTATTGAAATCCCACAACTAGCAACAATAACTCATGTTCATCAAAATTGATACACAATTTAGATCATCACAACAGTTATTCACAATTAATCACACACATTGTTCCACAATATTTCCATTTCCATTGTTCAACATTATTCCCATTTCCGTTGTTCCATATTGTTTCCACCACCATTGTTCCACATTATTTCCATTTCCGTTGTTCCAATTACGAGTTCCACAACATTCATCACAAAATGTTACCACACAATCATACAACACAGAAGCTTCACGATTATTCTCACATGAATATCAACTATCAACAATTTTACAGCTAGCGAAGGGCGATTTCACAAGGATCACAGTTAGCCAGACATACCTCGATTGAGCTTTCCTTAAGTTACTACAACACTTCAAAAACTCTAGAAATTCCAATCTTCTATGAGACATAACAAAATTAAATACATATTAGAAAGATATTCATGAAACTAGCTCGTTTAAGCGTTTTATCATACACTAGTTGAGCATCTTGACTTCAAATCCCCTTTTTAAGATTTTCTTCATTCCCTAACCCAATATTTACTAATCTATGTTAAACAATCTTTTCATTAACCTAAGTTGTAAATGCATGCATACACAATATTAAAATACCCAAGAATCACACCTCAATAACCCATCTTATATTCTAAACTCGAAATTAGAACCAAGGGCATAGAATCTTACCTCTTAGATGAAGAACTAGGGCTTTCACTTGATTATCTTCAAGGAATTAACAAGATATTATGGAGAAATTTGATGGGAGAAATTTTCCCTCTCTAAAACTCCTGTCTCTCACTCTAAAAATACTCAGAAAAATGCTTAAAATGAGTTATGGGGTCAAATATAACGATAGGGGGTCAGGTTTAGAAAATAAAAAAATATCCCACGATGTCGATTCTGCTATAGCAGAACGGACCGCAGAATCGACATGTGGTTCGGCAGAATGCGTCGCAGAATCGACGCCCAAAACTGGGCTTCTCGGGTTCAAAATGTAGCCAAAATCCGATCGCAGAGTGCATTCTGCAATCCAAAATGCGATCGTAGAATTGACTCAGGATATCAATTTCCAGCCTTTGATAATTTGACCATAACTTTGTGTAGGAATGTCCAAATCAAGAGCCGTCAAAAGCGTTAGAAAGTAGACTCAAAGGGCTTTCATTTGATATTCTATTAACCACATAAAACATTATACATAATTACATATTCTAGTTTAAAGTGGAGCCTTGTGCAAATCCATTTGGAATTTTGGCCTATTTCGAAAATTTTCCCATTTGGCATACACCTAGGCTTCCCTTTGGACCTCACATCACTCACCATAAGACTTATACTCATATTTACAAAGTCTAATTTATGTCCACCATGTTGATAGTATATAAAAGCATTATAACAAGCCTGTGTGACAGTATGAAATCCTAAATTACTTAGCAAAATTTTCCGGGGCATTACATTCTCCCCCCCCCCTAGGATCATTCGTCCTCGAATGAGGAGTAGAGTATTCCCCAAACACTTTAACATCACACATCTCTTTTCCAACCTACATCAATTCCATAAATTTTTGGCTATCTCCCAAATTTTTCAGAAATTTTGGCAGAGTCTCCTTTGTAACTAAGCCTATCTACCTGCCAGAGAATCACTAAGTTCGTCTCAACAGCACATCTAAAACTATACATAGCACCAAAATGTATGTATACACAATACTAATCCCAATATAACAAGCACTACATTATCATAAGGATACCAGAACATGGACTGCACAATTTTATATCAAAAAACCTATATGGTACATTCGAAGTCAAAACTAACTGGTATTCAATCAAGCAAAAATATTTTCCTTCCATGGCATATCCAGCTTTCCATATGACATTATCTACTTACAAGCATTGTCATAACACCTTCTCAAAAATAATATCAACTCCTAAACATACATAACAAGGATGACAAATAAACATCTTGCATGAGATAACTATCCATTGACTTTAACTTCTAATAACTTCCACTGTGCAATTTATATTTCACCGGATATTGCAATTCATGGTAACAACATCAACCCACAATTCCCTCGCATAGCATCATACTATCAAGAATGTAATTTCATAGTAAACAAAAAATTATGTGTTCATAATAGTCCTTACCATCCATTAGTGTAATCACAAAGGTGTTCATCAACAAGAATATAATTTCATTTCAATCAACAGTCCATATGAAGTCAAGCCATCATGATTCTTTCTAGTAATGCATCATATAAGATATTACCATGACCATATCATTCGTTCAAACCAATTCATTACCTTCTTAGACGTGACATATCGAAACACAAAGTACATGAGAAACAATTGCGGGGATATCATGCTCCTATTGCAACCTAATGTGTAATACAGTCATGTTACCTTTATTATCAACTCACATAACATATTCAGGGGGGACACTCACACTAAACCCTTGATGACCTTTAATAGTTACTCTAAGATTTGATATCGTAAACTGACCATAAAATTACCTATCCAATATATATGTATATATAATTACAATATGAAGCTTTATGTTTGACTTGTCTGAACTTACCATACCCAATGGATCTAATACAATAAGAAACAACAGAGTTCAAGATCAGGCTGGAGTTATTCAGGAATCCATTAATGCGCTGTGTAGAGAACTTTATGAGGTCATATACTAACAGACACAAGAGGTTAATACTAACAATGCTGACATGGTTTACCATTGTGATTACCTCAATTTACACAAATGAGGCATAAGAGTAAGTATTACATGGGAAATAGGAGTCATTAATAAGGAATACTCAAGTACATGATCTACTCATTTTCTAGAGTGTAGGGAAAATCCATCTATCCAGAATAAGAATACTCTGGCACCTTGAATGTAATATGGGTTTCAAAATACATGAAGTTGAATTACACTCTTAATGTAACTGATACACGAAATCTATGCCACAAGCCCACGAGGATGAAAATAAGTAGAACACTTATGAGATTATCAATCTTCAAACAGCTTAAACCTTTCTGATAATTGATCATATATGTGGGAACTAAAAATACGACCACTTTTCATTCAAATCAACATGTTCATGATATGTGAAAAAATCAGAAGTCATCTAATCTCAACCTTTCACGAGTGAAACTCCATAGCTAGAAAATTTTGATATTGGGACAAAATCATGAATTGGTTAGATGGTTCAAATATTTAACAGGATGCTCCGGAGATAAGGAATACAATACTCCTATACAGCCAAAAAGGCGATATGCCAAGGGTAGTATAACTACCCGCACATGACAATGACATAGTCAAGGATTTCAGAAGTTGAGGGTGTAAAGACAATCAAACTCAATGAGACAGTGCACAATAACCAGTGAAGGTTTGCAGATGTTCATGATGGGATCTCCATAGGTTTTGACTTGAAGAAAGAACAAGAAGGTGTCATAGTGACACATAGAGGGGCATGTTCTCTCATGGTTATCGTACAAGTGTTGGGTACTAGCACAACGAATTCACTAAATAAGGAATGCAAGTAACACATTGTGGAGACATAAAGAGAAAATAATCATTCGTTATGAGTTGGAAATGCTTATGCTATACTAACTTCCAAACTGCAATACAATTCCATATCACGGGAAACTATAATACTAGAAACCAAGTGAGCTACTTACTACGGGATATCTCAAGTGGACACGAAAATTATGGCGACACAAGATCTTCCTATAATGGGATGTGAGGATCTCAATTTTCAGAAAAACTTTATGCACACAGTGACCATTTCAATTGATAGGTACTTGTAGGATATGTGTTGACGGATGCTCTCATGTTACTTGATGGTAAGAAGGTTTTCATGGTGTTACTTACAAGAGAGTGGATTGGTTGTTTAAGCCCTATACACAACTGAGTAAAAGAGTGACTTGAGAAGGATCACAAATCTTGAATACTTTGCATGGAACTCGGCACCACATGTACAAACTATATGATGGTGCATGAAATGTTTTGTAATTTAGATTCTTTTTAAGAACAAATCTATGCAAGGACAAGGAAGTTATAACGGTCTAGCAAATAGTTTAAACAATCACCACATTACCAAATAGAATGGATCGCATAGTTTTCACATAATTTCCATACCTCTAGGCTGAATTTCATAGCCATGTTCACATAATAAGGAAATCACAAGTACGAATCAAACACTTTAAATGATCAACACATTATCAAGTAAAAGAATCATGCCATTTTTACGTATATTAGTCCATCGGCTCTAGGGGCCACAATTATCACAAACACTAGGCCACATTTCATAACACATCCTCTTCTTTCCCGCATTTCACATCATTTCCGCATATTTCACACCAACATCATAATCTATTTCATATTCCCTCATGCACAAGTATCACCAGGTACGATTTCATTTTGAGTTCTCGACACATTGTCCATACTCTATTTCTCAAAATCATTTGACTTATTTCAACATTTCTATACACAGAGGATTTCACATAGTTTTATTTAATATATTACGCTCTAATTTCAATTTAAGGCCTTCACATTTCAATACATGATTCATATTCCTTGCACCCATTTTAAGTTATCAACTATAGCACATTGGTCATATTGGAATGCATTTTTTACAATTATAGGGTCACAACACCATCATGTAAAGTATGAATCCCAACAAGAATCCAACATTCAGCTTTGCCACATTTACACCGTCACATACTTCACTTCCAAACATCTTTGTTCATTACCAACAACTAGGCACGATCAATCAAATACATTTGGTAAACATAAGAACAATTTGGAGGAATCAACCATAACAAGTTTTCTCACAAAATTTGGCATCAAAATGTCAATTTAAACTTGACTTCAAATCTAGGCATTTAGCACATAGTTCACATTCTTTACATATCCTCATTTACCAAGAATAATATACTAAACACATGAAGAAACATAACACTACGAGTACTGATAAATTATATTTTGAACCTACAACATTTACGCGAGCACCATGGAAGCTTAATTCCTAAAAGACGGGATTTTAACCTAACATATAGATAATATACTACATGATCTGGTGGTGCAGTGACATTAGTAAGAACAAGGGTACTCCTCTTATCAACAAGTTCTACCAATCCCTCCACGACTCAACATATTCCTCTAACAAGTCCTTAGGTAATCCACTTGGACTCAATGGTGGCATCAATCCCTCCTTACAAGCTTCAAATTCGCGGATTATGGTATTAAAATTAACAATCTTGAGAATAAGACTTAGAGAGGAATCAACTCCCTATCTTGAGCTATATCACACGATCTGGATTATCAAAGAAGGGTTAAATTCTTAAATGTCCAAATAGCCTCCAACTTATAGATGTGGTAGACAACACACCGATAAGAATGACTCTACTAGACACGGCTCCGAGACATCCTAGGACACTTTAAAACCTTAGGCTCTGATACCAACTTTGTCACGCCCCAAATTCGAGGGATATGACCGGAACTTGATCGGGCATCCCCAGTCAAGCGGACCTGGGTACCTTTCCTATCCCACGTGTTACCCCTCATTCTCATTACCTAATAATCAGGTGAAATAGCCATTTATCGGATATGGACTCCATTAACCAAATTTTATAAACATAATAATAACAATTTCCATTAGAAACTTCATTCACCATAATAAAGGTATTCCAATTTTTATAAAACATTGCAACACATCAATATTTATCTTTTAAATTACCATGACCGACACTACCCACAACCTGTCTACGGAGCCACTAAATACAATTGAAGAATATTATGGAAATGCCGGCAGCAAGGCTCTGGCTATACCTTATACAACATCAAAACAAGATCAGAAAAACAAAAAGTGGCATGAGCCACATAGGGCCCCGAATGAAAAGGGACTCGCCGAATCAGCTGACGGAAAGTGATGAGGAGCTACGGTCGGTGGACTGGAGTGACTGCTATGGATCCACCTACAACCATAACACGAATGTAGCGCCCCCGGCAAAAGGGACTTCAGTACATTTGAATTGTACTGGTATGTATGAACAAACTCTGTCCCAAGTAAACTCAAGCCAAATTTCATAAACAAGTATAGAACTGAACAACAATAGTGCAAGTACAACCAGGAAGCTACAACCAAACATTCCACAACAAATGATTCAAGTAGTCAAATAAAGGGGCAATCAGTGCCCCATAGGTTACAAACTCCCCTGGTGTCTCCTTTCACAATTCCACATTTATCATTCATATTCATATCAATAGTGATACTAGATCACATTTTCCACCCTTATTGCCTCGTCCACCCTTATTACCTCGGCCACCCTTGTCAACCCAACCCACACCTTATTCCACTGTGTTGTGGCGTGCAACCCGACCTCGCCTGACAGTTTTCAATTCACACCAACAAACAGCACAACAACAAGTACAAGGAATCACCCATGGCACATTGATAAAATAATTCCACAACAAGGGTATTGAAATCCCACAACTACCAACAATAATTTCCTCATGTTCATCAAAATTGATACACAATTTAGATCATCACAACAGTTATTCACAACTAAACATGCACATCGTTCGACAATATTTCCATTTCCATTGTTCCAGATTATTTCTATTTCCATTGTTCCACATTGTTTCCATCACCATTGTTCCGCATTATTTCCATTTGAATTGTTCCACATTGTTTCCATTACCACTATTCCACATTATTTCCATTTTCGTTGTTCCAATTACGAGTTCTAGAACATTCATCAAGTAACGTTACTACACAATCATACAACACAAAAATTTCATGGTGATTCTCTCATGAATATCAACTATCAACAATTTCACAGCTAGCATAGGGCGATTTCACAAGGATCACAGTTAGCCATACATACCTCGATTGAGCTTTCCTTAAGTTAATACAACACTCCAAAAACTGTAGCAATTCCAATATTCTATGAGACATAACAAAATTAAACACATATTAGAAAGATATTCATGAAACTAGCTCGTTTGAGCATTTTATCAAACACTAGTTGAGCATCTTGACATCAAATCCCCTTTTTAAGATTTCCTTCATTCCCTAACCCAATCTTTACTAATCTATATTAAACAATCTTCCTATAAACCTAAGTTGTACATGCATGCATAAACAATACTAAAATACCCAAGAATCACACCTCAATAACCCATCTTATACCCTAAACACATAATTAGAACCAAGGGCATAGAATCTTACCTCTTAGATGAAGAACTAGGGCTTTCACTTGATTATCTTTAAGGAATTAACATTATATTGTGGATATTGATGGGAGAAACTTTCGCTCTCTAAAAACCCTCTCTCTCTCACTCTAAAAATACTCAGAAAATGCATAAAATGAGTTATGGAGTCAAATATAACAATAGGGGGTCGAGTTTAGAAAATAAACAATATCCCACGATGTCGATTCTGGTATAGCAGAACGGACCGCAGAATCTACATGCGGTTCTACGAATGCGTCGCAGAATTGACGCCCAAAACTGGGCTTTTCAGGTTCAAAATGCGACCGCAGAGTGCATTCTGCGATCCAAAATGCGATCGCAGAATTGACTCAGGATATCAATTTCCAGTCTTTGGTAATTTGACCATAACTTTGGGTAGGAATGTCCAAATAACGAACGGTCGAAAGCGTTGGAAACTAGACTCAATGGAATTTAATTTGATATTCTATTCCTCACATAAATAATTATACATACTTATATATTATAGTTTAAAGTGGAGCCTTGTGCGAATCCATTTGGAATTTTGGCCTATTTCGAAAATTTCCCATTTAGCATACACCTAGGCTTCCCTTTGGACCTCACATCACTTACCATGAGACTTATACTCATATTTACAAAGTCTAATTTATGTCCACTATGTAAATAGAATATAAAAGCATTATAACAAGCCTGCGTGACACTATGAAATCCTAAATTACTTAGCAAAATTTTCTGGGGCCTTACAATTATACAGCAATGGCACGTCTAGAAAATGATTTGCAATAATTTCAAGAATAGAATCAAGTAGTCGAACAAATTTTGGAAGCCAGGGTCCAGTAAATTGGGTGTTTGTTGCAAGAAAAGGGTGTCATAAGAGAGAGAGCTAGAAGGATCGCCGATTACATCGCAATGAAGTGCAGTAGTTGTGAAGATATTACTAGATCCATGTTCTTATCCATCGCGATGACCTTTGTCCTCCAGGTAATGGAAGACCTTCACCACCTCCAAGGGGATTTAGCACGCAGGCCCGTGGCGAGGCCGAATAATGTATTGCAGGCCCAGGAGCAGTAGAAGCACTGATGTATTCGTGATTTTCATTCGAGCCTGTGGGTCTGTCCTTGAGTCTGTATTTTCACCTTCTGCTGGAGTCTGTCAGTTTGTTCGTGAGTCTATATTCGCACTTTTTTCAGAGTGTGTTTGTTTCTTTTGTGTCAGTTAGTCATTGTAATCAGAGCATTTTGTCTGATGAAATTTTGAACATTCCAGAATATGTTACTAATTATTGTTTTACTTATCCCCCAGAACTACGCTCGGTCTGATTCATGTGGGGTCATGATACATAGGCAATCTCTATAGGATTCGATCAATCATAACCAAAAGAGGAAAATTAGGAGGACAAAAAGATAAAAGTGAAGAGGAAAAATAAAGAAAAACAAAAAAGAGGGAAACTAAGAATCTATGAGAAGAAAATAATAAATAAGGGAGAATAAGAGAGAGAACAGAAATAAAGAAAGGGCATGAACGGAAAAAAAAAACAGAAAAAAGGATGTCGAAAATAGAAGTAAGGAAAAGCCGGGATGACGAAAACAGCAAATCAAACGCATAATAGAAACTAATAATTGCTTAGGTGCATTCATTCCCAAATGTGCGGCTGCCTATCTGTTAAACCCCGACCGCTAACAAGTTTGTTGTTGATCTCCAGTAGCATGCCGGTGGTTAGTTTTGTGGCATTCTGGCAACCCACCCATATAACATCCGTTCCAAAAACAAGTTGACTATGGCCAACCAGGAGCCTGATGCAAGTATCATTGATCCCGAGAGAGAGGTGGAAGGGTTGTATGTTAATACAATGAAAGAAGATATGTATAAACTGAAACAACAAATGGCTGAAATGTACCAAGCATGGGCAAAAAGGCAACCACCACCATCTTACCCTGCCGGTTTCCTTCATCCCGCCATTGGCTCAGTCGCAAGGTCATTCTACCGTCGATTCATCTCCGAGCTTTCCTATCTACCAACACTACCAGAGCACAATTTCCCAAATACCACCAGCTCCACCACCCAAACCAGTTCCGAACCCACCTCCACCAGCCACTCCTTTCTTCGTGGCAACCCCACCCGCTATACTCCATAGATCTGCCAACGAAGCTTTGTTCCAAGCCCATGATAACCAGTATTACCCCCTAGAGCCTACTTTAAAAGCCCCAAAACCCTATTCATACACCCCTCGTTTTGATCTCCCTGCAGAAGCTGAGAAACCAACCAAAAATCCCGAATATGAGGAGATGTTCAGGAAAGTTAAAAGCTTAGAATATTCATTCAGAGACAATGCAGGGGCTGAGAAGTGAAGTAAGTGTAGCTTACAAAGATATATGCTTATTTCCATATGTGCAATTGCCGGCAGGGTTTAAGATGCCCAAGTTTGATTTATACGATAGGCACAGTGATCCAGTGGCACATTTGAGAGGGTTTTGTAGCAAAATAAGGGGATATGGAGGGAAAGACGAGTTCCTATTGGCATATTTCAGTCAAAGTCTGAGTGGTTCAGCATTGAATAGTATACCTAGCAAGACCATCGAAGGTGGTATACGTGGGATGATCTAGCCCAGGCATTTGCTTGCCACTTCCAGTACAATCTTGAAATTATTCCGGATCAATTGTCTTTGACGAAACTTGAGAAAAATCACAATGAGAGTTTTAGGGAGAATGGCTTTCGTTGGAGAGAGCAAGCAACGAGGTTGACCCTCCGATAAAAGAAAGTGAAATGGTAGATTACTTCTTGCAGGACTTAGAGCCCACTTATTTCGTATCGGCTGTAGGTATGTCCTTCAATGAAATGGTGAAAATGGGAAGCATGGTAGAAGAAGAGCTCAAGTGTAACAAAATCATGACCTATTCGGTGATCAAGACAACTACCCAGGCGATTCAAAGCGAAACCGGGGGAGTGATTGGAAAGAAGAAGAAAGAGGAGGTAGCAACAATTGATTCAGGAACTTGGTACGGGTCCAGGGGCCCATCACATTATTACAACCAGCCTCAACCCTACCACCAAACCTACCCCCACACTCCATATAGCCCACCACAACACTACTACCCACCGCCAGATCCCCGCTTTTCTATCCATCACACACAAAAATACACTTAACCTCCCGCCTACGCACAATGGCATGCGCCAACCACACAAAATACCTACCCATCCCCGCAAAGTGCCTATCTACCCCCAAGAGCCTACGAAAACCCCCAGACCAGCTTTCCCAGCCAATCAAGTATTTAAGAATGAGAGGTTGTAGAAGAAGAAAAACTTCACTCCATTGGGAAAGTACTATACTAGTTTGTTCCACAGGTTGAGATAATTGGATATGCTGAGGCCGATCGAGTCAAAATTGCCTAATCCTCTTCCGAGAAATCCTGATTAATCTGTCAGTTGTGAATATTGTTCTGGCGCTCCGGGGCATGACATAGAGAAATGTTAGCATTTGAAATATGTTATCTAGGAGCTCACTGATTCACATTAGATTGAGGTCCAAGCTCCGAAAGCACCCAATATTAACCCAAACTTGCTGCCAACCCATCAAGAAATAAATATGATTGATAGTGCATAAAGAAAGGGAGCCCAAAAAGTCTTTGCAGACCGTCATGATGATCCGAGCCAGTGAGATGAAGCCGGTTGAAAAACTAACAAGCGAGATGTTAATGCTTAAGTTGAGCAGAACAAGAATTGAGCCTTCTGATGTAATTAATAAGGGGTCCTCGAGTGATGGTACAGTGAATTAAGAAAAAGCGAAGGTGGTGGTACTAGGGGAGTCAAGCAAGCCTGTTATGGTTGTGTAAGGTGCCAACATAGAGCCCACCATTATCAAACCCGTAACTCATATGCCAATAGTCAACAATAGGGCTGTCATTTGGAATTATGAGCGAGTAACAATGACTTACAAAGGGGAAAGAGGTTAAGGAAGAAGTCTACGAGACCCATGGATTGACCCAGTCGGAGAGATGTTTTGCCCCCGAGGAGTCGAGAAAACCTAAAACCTCCAAAGATAACCCAATAATGGTAAAGAAAATTGTGATCGAAGAAAAAGCAAAGGAGTTTTTGAAAAGATGAAGGTGCAAGACTATTCTATTGTAGAGCAATTGAGGAAGACACCTGCTCAAATTTCACTGTATTCATTGTTAATTCATTTAGACAAGCACCGTCGGGCACTGATGAAGATCCTGAATGAGGCCCACGTTCCTGAAAAAATCTCCGTCAGTCACTTGGAAAAGATATCCAACAAGATTTTCGAGGTGAACAGAGTCACTTTTTCTGATAATGAATTGCCCGTAGAGGGTACTGAGCGCAATATTGCCCGTAGAGGGTACTGAGCGCAATATTGCCCGTAGAGGGTACTGAGCGCAATAGTGCCCTTTGTATTACGGTGAAGCACGGAGATTCCGTGGTTACCCGAGTATTGGTGAACAATGGTTCTAGTGCGAACATTTGCCGACTCTCCACTCTGAACAAGCTGAAAGTGGATGATGAAAGAATTCACAAGAACAATATTTGCGTATGAGGGTTCCACGATGGAGGGAAAGATTTGGTCGGTGATATAGTACTCGAGCTGGCAATCGGACCAGTTGATTTTACCATGGAATTCCAGGTGTTAGATGTGGTTGTATTTTACAATTTGTTATTGGGTCGACCCTGGATCCGTACCGCTAAAGCAGTACCCTTTACTCTACATCAGATGGTAAAGTTTGAACAGGATATACAAGAAATAGTTGTGCACGGCGAGGATAATTTGTTTGGCCATAGTTATGCCATTGTACCATTCATTGAGGTTGGGGATGAAAAAGGGCCTTGGGTCTACCAGGTTTTTGACATTGTAGCGGTAAAGAAAATTCCAGAAGGGGAGTACGTTCCTATTCCTAAGGTAGCTGCTGCATTAGTCATGGTAGCTATTGAAATGTTGAGAAATGGTTTTGTCCTAGGGAAGGGTTTGGGTGCATCGCGGAAAAGTATCGTACAGCCGGTGTCTCTCCCCAAAAATATGGACACCTTTGGTTTGGGATTCAAGCCCACAATTGCAGAGGAAAAAAGAGCCAGAAGGATGAAACAGAGGGCATGGGTCCTCCTAACGCCTATGCCACATCTCTTCAGATCATTTGTCAGGCCCAGCACCGGTAAACGCCCAACAACAACAAGTCCCAGTTTTGTGGTTGGTCCTGACAAGGAATTGCTTGAAAGGTTTGAGAATTTGTTTAAAGATGTGAATATTGTGGAAGCTAGAAAGGGTTCTAGCAAGGCGAATGTGCAGTTTGTCGGGTCAGTGCAAAGATCAACAATTGGAAGCTTCTCATCTCCCGACCAAGAAGGTGTTTTGGTAGTTTTCTTTGATTTTCTTTCAGTTTATTTGGATTATTCCACGGTTGTAATTAATATTATATCTTCTGTCCATTTGGATGTATAAACCTTGTTATTTTTCAATTTCAATGAAATGCAATTTCCCTTTTTCATTATTTTTTATAGTTTTTATCTTCTTTGCTTTTCTTTTCTTTATTGTACAGTTCTTTTTATGCCGGTTGCAATGACATGACATGAATAAGGAATCTTCAGCCTGGTCTTGAAAACCAAACTAATTTTGAAATAATAATTAAAGAAATAGAATGTGATGATGGATCAAAGTATGATGAGGATGGGGCCTTTGAAGAAATTAGTAAATAATTAAGCCATTTTGAGGAAAAACCCAAACCAAAACTGAGTGATACATAAGAAATCAATTAGGGGACCCAGATAGTATCAGGGAGACTAAAATAAGTGTTTATCTTGTATCGCAGCCCGGGGAAGTGATAATAAAAGCAACGTTTGAATACAAGGATACTTTTGCATAGTTATATGACGACATGCCAGGTCTAAGCACTGACGAGGTGGTTCACAAATTGCCCACTGACCCGGCATGCCCTCCCATCAAATAGAAGTTAAGGAAATTTAAAACTGACATGAGCGTAAAGATCAAAGAGGAAGTCATAAATCAGTTCGAGGCAAAGGTCATTCGAGTCATGAGGTATCCTACTTTGTTCGCCAATGTTGTTCCTGTACCAAAGAAGGATGGTAAGATCGGGGTGTGTGTTGACTATCACGACCTCAACAAGGCAAGCCCAAAGGATAACTTCCCACTGCTGAATATCCAAATTTTTGATTGACAATTATGCCAAACATGAGATTTGGTCTTTTGCAAATTTCTATGTGGGATATCATCAGATTCTAATGAATGGCGAGGATGTGAAAAAGACGGCATTCATCATGCCGTAGGAACATACTGCTATGGGGTCATGCCTTTCAGGTTTAAAAATGCTGGAGCAACTTACATGAGGACAATGAAGACCATATTCCATGACATGATATACAAGGGGATCGAGGTTTATGTGGATGATATGATCGGAAAGTCTAGAAAGCAGTCTGACCATGTCAAATATTTGAGAAAATTCTTCCAAAGGCTCTGTAGGTACAATCTTAAGCTCAATCCTGAAAAAATATGCATTCGGTGTGCCATCTGGAAAATTGTTGGGATTTGTAGTCAACTGTCGAGTTATTGAGCTGGACCTGTCAAAGATAAAGCTATCTAAGAATTGCCACCTCCGAGGAACAAGACTGAGGTAATGAGTTTATTAGGGAGGTTGAACTACATTAGCAGGTTTATTGCTCAACTTACGACAACTTGTGAGCCTATCTTCAAACTGTTAAAGAAGGATATTGCGGTCAAGTGGACAGATAAGTGTCAAGAAGCATTTGATAAGATAAAAGGGTACTTGTCAAACCCGCCTGTGTTGGTGCCACCAGAACCAGGGAGACCTTTGATTATGCATTTGATGGTTCTGGAGAATTCGTTTGGTTGTGTGTTGGGTCAGCATGATATCACCGGTAGGAAAGAGCAGTCCATCTATTACTGAGCAAGAAGTTCACATCTTATGAGGTTAAGTACACTCACCTTGAGAGGACATGTTGCGCCCTAACTTGGGTGGCACAAAAGTTGAAGCATTATTGCTCATCTTACACTACATACCTCATCTCTTGTTTGGATCCATTAAAGTATATCTTTCAGAAGCCTATGTCGACAAGAAGGCTTGCAAAGTGGAAGATCTTGCTCACGGAATTTGACATCGTCTATGTGACCTGGACTGCGATGAAAGCCCAAGCATTGGCCCAACATTTGGCCGAGAATCCCGTGGATGAAGAATATGAGCCTTTGAACACTTACTTCCCTGATGAAGAGGTAACCCATTGATAAGTTAGAACAAGTTGGAGATCCATGATGGAAACTTTTCTTTGATGGAGCTACTAACATGAAAGGTATTAGATAGGAGTTGTACTGATTTCTGAGACAGGACATCACTACCCAGTTACGGCTCAACTTCGTTTCTACTACACTAACAACATGGCTGAGTAGGAGGCGTGCATCTTCGGTCTGAGTTTAGCTATAGACATGGGTGTCTAGGAAGTCTTGGTCTTGGGGGACTCCGACCTTCTGGTGCACCAGATTCAAGGGGAATGGAAAACATGAGATTTGAAGCTCATACCGTATCGGCAATGTTTACATGATCTTTGTACATGATTTTGTTCAATAGAGTTCATGCATATTCCAAGGATACACAACGAGTTTGATGATGCTTTGGCTACCTTGGCGTAAATATTACATCATCCAGATAAGGCTTATGTTGACTCGTTGCATATCCAAGTCCATGATCAACATGCTTACTGTAATATGGTGGAAAAAGAGCTTGATGGCGAGCCTTGGTTTCATGATATCAAGGAATATATCAGGATGGGGGTGTATCCAGTGCAAGCCACAGGTGATCAAAAGAGAACAATTTGACGGTTGACAAGCGGATTTTTCTTCAACAAAGGGGTTTTGTACAAAAGAACTCCATATCTCGAATTGTTGAGATGCATAGATGCTAGATAGGCCACGACCATCATGACTGAAGTACATTCCGAAGTCTATGGATGGCATATGAGTGGGTATGTTTCTGCCAAGAAGATTCTCCAAGCAGGTTATTATTGGATCACTATGGAGCGAGATTGTATTAGTTTTGTGCGCAATTGTCATTAATGTCAGGTGCACGGAGATTTGATACATTCACCATCATTTGAATCGAATACAATGTCTGCACAATGGCCCTTTGTTTCTTGGGACATGGATGTCATTGGGCCCATCGAGCCAGCAACGTCTAATGGTTACATGTTCATTTTGGTGGCCATTGATTATTTCACCAAGTGGGTTAAACCTAAAACTTTCAAGGTTGTGACCAAGGAAGCGGTGGTTAATTTTGTGCATTCAAATATCATTTGCCGGTTCGGGATCCCGAAGGTAATTGTCACGGATAATGGTGCAAATCGCAATAGTCATTTGATGAAAGAGGTATGTCAATAGTTTAATATTACACATCGCAATGCCACCCTATACCAACCTAAGGCGAATGGATCAGTTGAGGCAGCCAACAAGAACATAAAGATGATACTTCGGAAAATGGTGGAGGATCTAGGCAATGGCATGAAAAGCTGCCTTTCGCATTGTTGGGTTATCACACTATTGTTCGTACTTTAGTAGAGACAACTCCTTGTTTTTTGGTGTATGGCACGGAAGCAGTGATACATGCAGAGATTAAAATCCCATCCCTGGTGAAATTAAGTTTGATTGACGAGAAACGATTAGTATGTCATGGCCAGTTGTATCAACAGAGAATGGAAAGAGCATATAACAAGAAGGTTCGTCCACGAAAGTTTGAAGTGGGTCAGTTAGTATTGAAACGCATCCTCCCTCATCAGGCTGAGGCAAAAGACAAGCTCGCCCCAAATTGGTAGGGTCCGTTCATCGTGACGAGAGTGTTGTCCAATAGTGCTTTGTATCTAATAGATATAGAAGGCAAATGTGTAGAAATTACCATCAATTCCGATATGGTCAAGAGATATTATGTATGATCTTCTTTGAATAAATTGTATTTGTTTGTACTTGGCATGTTTTGGAGATTGAAATGACGAAGACATTTTGTTCTCTATCTAAACACTTTATCCATTGTTACCCTCTTTTGAGCCTTATCGATCTCCTTTCATACCCCTCTTCGGAATCCGTAGCAAAGATTAGAAACACAAGCGTGGATGATAAGTAAAGGGAAAAGAGAATGAAAATATAAAAAGAAGAAGAAAAAAAGAAGAAAAGACCAAAAAATGAGAAAAAGAAGAAAAAGACAACAACAACAACAACAACAGAAACAGTAGAAAGAAAAGAAAGAAAAGAAAGAAGAAAGAAAAGAAGAGAAGAGAAAAAGGAAGAAAAGAAAAGAAAAATCACAACAATGAAGCAATTTCTATGACATGGACTACGTTCGACCTAATTTCTTTTAAGGAAACGTAGACAGCCTCACGGTTCGGTCCCATCAAATTAAAAATCCAAAAGTCCCCAACGAAAGAAACTGGGGCAGAAGTTGTGGTTGTTGTACGAAAACCGATTCCGAAAGTTGTAATATTAAACCCATTTGAATTGTTTTGAGCCTGTGATACCCTTTCGTTCTAACCCCGTCCAAAAGCCTAAATTACGGTCCAAAGAAAGACCTTCTGATCAGTCATCCAAAGGTTCCAAGTCGAGCAAGTAGAGGTAATTCATGTCAGGGGAAATACTCTGGGCCGAGCAAGGAAAATGAAAAATGAGAGAGTCTCATTGGTGAAAACCCTCGTGGGCACCATAGGATGATGTAAAGCTGAGAGAAAATAAAACATGAGAGAGTCTTATTGGTGAAAATCTTCATGGGAACCTTAAGGCAATAGCGAGTTGAGAGATAAATAAATAGGATGGGTTTATTGGTGAAAACCCTTCGAGGCGCCGCAGGCGGAACAAGGTTGAGTTTTTGGTAAATAACTTAGGTTTTAAAGATCTCGGGGTACAAACTGTGACAACTGAAAGTTGATTGGCTAGATAAATCGGGCCGATTAATCCAAAATGCATGTCATGATCATTGGCGCCAGCTGCTCCCCTCAGATAAGTCTCTTTTCTTTTTCCCTTACAAATATTTTTTCAGTTGTGGATTTTTCTTATCCTTAACTCTCAAAGTCATTGCATTTCATTTCTTTTGGGTTTATTCCTTTAAGATGTTCCCAGTGTCAGTTTCGTTTAAGCAAATAAGAAGGGATTTCAAAGCTTATTACCAACTTCCAAAGTCGCACAGGGCGTAGGGAGGCCAAGGCATTGCTAAGGATAGTATGATATGAAGTAGGATATAAAAGATCATGGGAGTTCCACCAGTGAAACGGTTTAGTGTTTTAGTGGGAAATGCGGAGGTTCAAACAGATGAGTCAAAGATGTAACACAATGGTTTGGGTATAGAACATTCAAGTCATCTAAGGTCATAGGGGCCGAAAGTTAGTCGAAAAGTCAAATGGGGTTCTTGGCCAGTTCGAGAAAGTCAGTCAAAACAAAGCACGACAACGGGGAGGCTACTTTCAGTAAGAATGCCACAAACTAACCACTATATTTCAAACTGAAAAGATTTTTATTTGATTGAAACAGGGGTAGAAATTTTCATTTGGTTCGGAGAAACCTCCATAGAGGAAAAACAAGAACCAGATAGGTATGATCGTAAAATTTCAGGACCCTTCTGGGAAATGGGACCTAGTTTAAAACTCTAGACAATCATGAGTAGCATAATCTAGCATAAATTTACCCCAAAGGAATATAAGTTGGTTTCAAAGTTTGCGTGTTTAAGATAGGATTTAGTCACGAGTTTTCAGGACCCGCCTGAATAATGGGACCTAGCATTAAGATTTCCATTAGATAATAATATTTAGCATGCGTAAGTTCTACTGTAGGATAGTATAACTCAGCTGTAAAGAATTGTCATTCTTAGGATGAAATTTGACTTCGGATTTTTAGGACCCTTCCTGAATAATGAGATTTAGCTCTAAGATCCTCTTAGATAACAAGAATTAGCAGAAGCCACACCATTAGAAGATATGACCTAGATTTAAAATTGTCGTTTAATTAGGAGTTTTCAGGACCCTCCTGGACAATGGGCTGTAGTTTTAAGACCTTCTTAGATAACCAGATTTAGTGGAAGTCATACCTTTAGAAAACATAATCCAGCTTTTAATTCAATCATTTAACTAATAGTTGTCAGGACCCTCTTGGACAATGGGATTTAGTTTTAAAATTCTCAGTAATGGTTGGTAGCACTCATATATATGCCCATCTACCAAACTGGGGCAGGAAAATTCTCTTTATTTAGTCTATTTTGTTGAAATCGCGCACAACTTGGAGAATAAGGCAATATAGTTCAAGTCTTCGGTAATCAGGCACCCACCTGGAGAATAAGGGAATATAATTCAAGATTGATAATCAGGCACCCACTTGGAGAACAAGGGAATACAATTCATGTTTTGACAATCAGGAGCCCACCTGGAAAACAAGGGAATGTGATTCAAGTTTTGGCAATCAGGCGCCCACTTGGAGAATAAGGGAATACAGTTCAAGTTTTGGAAATCAGGCGCCCACCTGGAGAATAAGGGAATACAGTTCAAGTTTTGGAAATCAGGCACCCACCTGGAGAACAAGGGAATATAATTTAAGTTTGGTAATCAGGAACCGACCTACAGAACAAGGGAATACAATTCAAGTTTTAACAATCAGGAGCCCACCTGGAGAACAAGGGAATACGATTCAAGTTTTTGAAATCAAGGGCCCACCTGGAGAATAAAGGAATACAGTTCAAGTTTTTGACACCTGTAGAACAAGGGAACACAATTTAAATTTCAAGGAAAAGTTTTTCAAGATCAGCCATCGCGCTCACTTGAAGAATAAGGGAAAACAACTCAATATTCAAGGGAAAACAGTTCAAGTTAAGCAATCAAGAACCCACATGGAGAACAAGGAAAGACAGTCTAAGTTTTGAAGGAATATAGTTCAAGTCTAGTAATCAAGCATCCACCTGGAGAAAAGGAAAAGCATCTCCGATTGCAATTCAAGCCAGCAACAAAAGAACTTCACCCGGAGAATACAAGTCAACAAGGAAACAAGAATCACAAGACCAAGTTTGAAGATATAGATAGGGCTTCTGTAATTCACAGATCATAGCTTAGTCTAGCTTCTTTTTATTTTGTCATGGTGTAATAAGAGGTTTAGTAAGAAGTAGCAGCGGTAGCAGCAACAGTGAAATCATAGCTTCATGGTAGTCCCAGCTATCAAAATTTTCCGAACTACACTAACTTGATTCCTTTATAGCCAAGGATATCTAGGCAACCTCAGAGTAGGGTGCGGTCAAAGTTTTCAAAAACGCTTCCCACGGAGTATTCAAACGGGCAAAAATTGCTCATATACGCTCACTTTATCTTTGCACGAAAACTCTTCATGTTTCTGAGTAAAGAGGGGCAGTTGTGAGCACGTGATTTTTGCCCTATATAAATTACTCCCATAGATTCAAAACAAAATAATTTCTCCCTTTATTTGTAATTTCGTAGATTTTGTAGCGTTTTTTGCTAATTATTTGCATTTGTCTATGCGTGTTTAATTTTTATTTAAATCATAAAAAATACCAAAAAATATCATGTATTGCATTATGGATTTGTTTACATTGTTAGAATTAATCAATAATTAATTGTTTTATAAAAATTTGAAAAAAAAAATCTCATTTTTACATTTTTATCTTTTAATTCTAGTTTATTAATTTTCCCACTTTTAATATAGATTTAAGTGAGGTTTACGATTTTTATAATTAGTTAATTACTTTAATTTCATATTTTAGATAATTTGTAATTTTAATTATTAGGATTTTTAATTTTTTTTAAAAAAAGAAAGAAAAGAGAGGAATTGAAAATAAAAGAAGAGGAATATAAGAGTTTTAATTTTCTGAAATTGGACCCATTTTTAATCTCCCAAATTAGCCCAAATAATGCCCAATTTGGTCCAGCCCTAGAACCATACTAAAACCAACTTAAAATCTAAACCCAAACCCATACCCGGTCTGACTCACCAAAACGACGTAGTTACGATGATAAAATACGATGTTTCATCCGTCCGAATCATTAAACGACTAAACATACCCCCTTGGTCTTTCATTTTAGTTTATTCCAAGTAAAGAAAACTTAATTCCCCTTTCTCTGAAATCACCGCCTCCTTCCGCCATTGCTCTGCCGCCCGGAAATCGCCTCAAGGCGGCGGAGCACCTCCAAATCTCTCCAAATTTTAACTAGTTGATCCACATCATCTCCTAATTCTTGTCCTACCATCAGTTTCTCCAAAAGACCACCCTATTTCTCTAAATTTCATATCACAGAATAAAAATCCAAATTCCTCCTTTCCAGATTTTTCGGGTTAAATCTTCAGTCCATAGTAAACACCCCGTGAATTACCCAGCTCTTCAATAAAATAACTTTGTTTGAACAATTAAGAAGACCTTCCTGTCGATTGGTCAAAGTGAGGACAATTGGTTATTGAAGTTTCTCATTCATTCGAGCCTCTGTTCTATCTCCTCTTGATATGCGTTGATGATTGTTGCATGAATCATTAGCCATGAACAAAAGTTCGGCTAATATTTGTGTGGCAATTCTCATCGCTTGGTCGATCTTTGGATTCGCCGGAGTTCGAGTCATTTTCGTTGTTGAAGATTTTGAAGTTAATTGGATTCCATAGGTATTTTTCTCTTTATATTCCGATAGTTAAATTTCATTTTCTCCTAGTTCTCTTCTTCGTTTCTTCTTTTATTTCTTTTATCTTTCTAGTTCTTGTTTTTCTGGTTTTCTTTTATTTCTCCAAACCATCCATGCTTGCATGTATTTTTACATTTGTTTAGTTTTGTTTTCTGGTTGTGAGCTTATATGAAGTTGGGCTTTTCTATCTCCACTTTTCCTTTGGGGACTCAGGGTTTCAGAGTCTTTATGACTCGGCAAGCTTTTGGACTATATGGTTTTGTCTGAGTTCAATTGAACTTAGACCCTGAAAATCTAAAGCCCAAGAAGGGATTCATTCTAGCCTGGCAAGCCCAAAGAAAAGTGAAATTAATCTGGGTCTTGCAGGCCCAGTTTTGGGAAGGGTTCTTAATGGATTTGACCCAGGGTCAATTTGACCCATAACCCGTTTAAGTTTTGGGGGATAAAAACAAGGTAACTGAGGGGTAATATAGGGGTTTTAAGATAGGGAATATTGTAGCAAAAAAAAAAATAGAAGCTTCCTAGAAGCTGGGGTGAGGGTTGTTGGGATATTTAAAAATTACATTAAGGGTAGTTCAGCAAAAACGGAAATTAGCTAGGGATTCCTAAGCTAAAACAAAAATTCAAAAAGGACTAATATGCTAACCTGATTCCTTTATTGTTGCCTTATTTCCTTGCCTATAAACGCACCTTTCCTTGCCTTTTAAGGCAGGTTTGAAGAGCTGAAAATATACAAAAACTACCAACGGTTAAAAAAGAAAAAGATTTCCACTGATTTCTCTACTTTGAGTTTTGAATATTTCAATCACTGAAACATTTTCAAATTCTCTCCGGAATTGAGATAATTTGAATAGGGATTTTTGAAGGTTTTTGGGTAAACTTTTGTTGGGTAGTACTGTTCCATTGGTTTCACAAGCTGCTATCACTACTTGGTTGCCTGAATCTAAGGCTATTTCTGCTACTGTTGTCGCTTAGCCTACTAAATTTCATTGTCTTCTTTTTTTATTCTCTTATTCCAGGTATATCATGGCCTTTATGGACATTTTGGGTGTGATTTGAAGTCTGAATCTGGAAGTACAATGAAAGCATGTTGTCTGTTATTAAATTTCACTTGCTTGTCTTCTAATTTCATGATGGCTATAACATCATAGTATAGAATCCAGGTTTCTTTGATGATTTTATTCCTCGGTTATTAGCTTGTATGGAATATGTTATAATTATAAGAAATGTCTTAGTCTGTATTTGGTTGTGACACTTAGGTTGATTTTGATTTGTTTGTTGGTATCTGAGGACTGTGTGATTGTATTTAATATTGCAAGTTGGTTTGGATTTAGAGTCATAATGGAAGATAGTAAACATGTTTTGTCGATTATCCTGATCTTGTACCAAAGGATCATTTTTTGTCTTAGCCTAGTTTGAAGTGATTTGAGTCCATAGAATCAAGTTCGAAAAATTAGATTTGTTAAGTATGAAATGTTTTTTAAAAAACACATGTGAATATGAGGTTTAATAAGGCTAGTGATCAATAATTGGCAAAGTTTCCTATTTCAATACGTATAGCATGGTAGTACTGTTTAATTTAGGTTTTAATTATAGTTTCTCTTGAATTACATTTTATTTTGGTATAAATCTATGTTTCATATTCTATAAATAATATGGATATCTCAACATATCTATCTCTAGCTAGGTATTGCGTCTGTGTGTATTGAGGAGTTAGAGCGTCACCAGTTGGATATTAGGCCTATTGAATTAATTTGTATGGTAGTAGGCCTTAAAGACCAAAACTTGACATTTTTAATCTGAGTACTATTTTGGGTTCAAGAGTTTTCAAACTCGACCCTATTTATTACAACCTATTTTATTTTTTTAAGAAGTGATTTGAAATATTAAGCTTTGCTTAAACTTGTGGAGGCTAGGTTTGATAAAATATCGGACCCAGCGTGGATCATGATGTATGTTTTCCGCTGCTGGGCTTAACCTCGAGCCCAAGCAGCAATAACCTTATTATCACCGAGTAAAATTATTAATCCCTGATTAATGGCTTAATGGGTTCGTCACTGGATCCATCTTTATGGAGCCAGTTAGAAGTAGCTCTTTGTACACTAACCCTCACGTATGGCAAATTAACCTCGTATATGAGCATCCTTGGTTCGCTAGGTAAATATAACCCTTCAAAATAAAGTGAGGTGAGCCGTCCTAATTGAATCATTCATGGCCCTCGAATAAATTTCACACCCTAGATACAAAAATGGAAAATGTTCTTAGTTTGCTTTAGGCATGCTAATATACTATCGTGATTGCGCACACGTTCGCGTGACATGATTACGATTTCTAAAAATAAAATCAGAGTATGCGTTCGCGCAACTTCGTCCAAACTTTCTTAATAATAATAAAAAAACGTTATTAGTTGTGGTCACGTTCGCGTGACATGATTTTTGACACGCCAAACAAATTAGTACATGTGGGCATGGCTGGTTTTAAGATAATTTTTCTTAATTAAAAAGCGGTAATAGGTGAATTCACATCATTTCTAAAATCAATAATTAAACAATTTCAATAAGCCAAGTATGATCAAAGCGGCCTTTTTAGAACTATGGAACTCGGGAGTGCCTAACACCTTCTCCCGAGTTAACATAATTCCTTACTCGAATTTCTAGTTTGCGAACTGTAATACAAAGCCAATCTTTCCTCGATTTGGGATTTGAACCGGTGACTTCGGACACCATAAATTATCCTATGTGGCAATTCTGAATTTTTAATACATAAATAAATCTCGTTTCATTTATCACTTAAATTGGAAAAATTCTCTTATATTCTCTTCTGGGGTGTAATGAAAAATGAAGGTATGGCAACAGGTAACCTTCGCTCCAAAAGAATGTATGCTTCTTCTCCTATCCTCAGGTATAAATATTTTGATACTTTAGTTGCAGAGCAAGACAGAGGATCTAGAGCGCCTTTGGGGCGGGGTTGGCGAAGCCAAGTATGAGTGTAACGAGATAATGGCTCAGATAGATGCCCATATTAAAGCAAAGAAGAATGCTTTGGCCAAGGTTTATTCGCTCGAGGTACAACTCCGGAACGCCTATAAAAACAACTTGGTTCAGATAAGTATTACAAGGCTTGAGTCCTACCTCTTGGAGATGAAGGCCGAGGTCATAGAAGCTTGGGCTGAAGCTAAAGAAATTTGGGCTAAGGCCAACAAGAAAGTGGCCGTCTATTTAAAAGACGCTGATAACGCTCGACCTGAGCTGAGAGGGGATTACGATCGAAGGAGCAGAAGCAATAAATATGTTCCGGGAAAATCTCAAAGGGAAACCCTCGAAGAAATCAACGCTAGGGGCTTCGATCTCTCGGAAGAGATAAAGTATGTAAAGGCAGACGAATATGACGCCAAGTTCCTTTTGTCCGATGCCGAAGATAATGAGAAAGAGGTTGAGGAGCCATAGTCCCCGAGGGGAAAGTAGACTAGGCTTTTTCTTTTTGATTCTTTGTACAAGGTTCTCAAAGAGAATTTGCAAATGTAGCCTCGCATTGTTTCCTATATGCATATATAAAGAAACCTTTCGGTTTTCCCCTTTCATGTGTTTCCATTGCTTCTGTATGTCTTTCTTTGTCTTGAGTTTTGACGATTGTCAATGATTCGCCAGCCGAATTGTCCTTCGAGTAAAAATCCTTAGGTTTGCAAATCGGCCATGCGGCTTGTTGGCTGGCTTGTAAGCTCTTACGCATTTTCCTTTAGGCATTTAGTCTTCAAGTCGGGTTTCGAGTCGAGCTCATTGGTCGTTAAGTTTTCAAATTTTAAGCTGACTCTTAGGCTCTTATGCATTGGGTTGGTACGACCTCTAATGTGGGGTGGCGACAATGGCTCTTACGTATTGGGTCGGTACGACCTATGGGCTGGCGACAGTGGCTCTTACGTGTTGGATCGGTACGACCTTTAATGAAGGTTTTTATTTTCCCTCGTTAAAGACTTTTGAAGTTTTTTTGTTCGCCCGACTCTACGAGGGTTTCGATAAAAATCTCGATTATGAGTTGTTATATAGCCATAAATGAGCACCTCGGGAGGTTTTGCTCGATAGCTGAATTGTTTCGAAGCCTGTTATTTGGAGCTGATATGATCGAAACTCTTTTGCTTATGCCAAGGGTAGCTTAATTAACCGGTTCTTTTTGAAGTATTTTCAAAGTAACTTGAAGGCCTATGATTTTATAGCGATGGTCGGGCATCCCCGAGTCGCGTGAGTTTCGCCGGAGTCTTGTGAACGTAGTCATTGTGTTTGGTCGTAGCCTCTCAGTCCCCCGAGTGAAGTAGTTTCGGCGTTTATATCGAGAGTATGCTTTTTAGGGGTCTTATAAATTCGATATATAGCTTTAACTTTAAGACCGGGATGATGCCTTTTCTAAGGTCTTATAAATTTTAACTTGCCTAACTTGAGGTCTTACAGATTTGGTTACTTGGTACAAGTTTAATTCATGTCTTGCTTGAGGTCTTATTGATTTGATATTGCCTTATAAAGGTCTTAAGAGCTCGAGGTTTCCCGCATGGAAACTTATAGCCTCAGATTTCAAGGGCTCGGTTATTCTATGCGTACAGGATTTATTCGACCGTTTGGCCCGATACATCATTTTTCTATCAAGACCCTTTTGGAATATCTTGACTTCTCCAAGAAGGTGATCCCCTGGGGGGTGCCCCCCAATATTCAAGGTTGATTGAAGAGAAGCCTTAAATAATTGTTGAGTTCTCCTTAGGAAGCATATAGATTTTACCTAGTTAAAAACCTTGCTGGTAAAATCGTTCTTGGGATAAAACCTGATCGAAGGAAAATAGTGCAACGTATGCTTTAAATCCTAAGGTCTTCAAGCTGGAAAGCGCTTCAATTGTTCTGATCGTACACCTGCACACATGTTAGTGTAAAATGTAAATGAAAGGGAAATGATTACACCTTAGTGGTGATGGTGCTTCGAGCCTCGATATGCTCCAACTATTTGCTCTGGGGATGTGATACGGTCCTTTGCTCATTTAGTAGGGCATAGCCGAGAATGTATATCATGGTTGTTATTTCACTTTTTGCTTATCCCTTGGTTCCTTTGATGTTGAAGGCGTCGATGTTGGTGCCACATCGTGCACCGTGAACATCTCTCTTGCTACATGTTGCTCTCCTTACATAGTTTTTATTCCGTCCTTTGTCAGAAACTTTATCATTTGATGAAGAATAGTTGGTACTTCTCTCATATAGTGTATCCACGGCCTTCCGAGCAAGGCATTGTACCTCATGTCTCCTTTAATGACATGAAAATTGATATTTTGGGTTGTGCCAGCCACGTTGACTGGGAGGGTGATTTCCTCTTTCATTATTTCACTCGCCATGTTGAATTCATTAAGGACTCGGGGGGGGGGGGGCACGATCTGGTCGAGTAGTTGGAGCTGCTCCACCACCCTCGACCTAATAATGTTAGCCGAGCTACCTAGATCCACAAGCACACGCTTAATTTAAATTATATTCACAAGAAAAAAAATTAGCAATGCGTTATTATGGGGCTAAGACAGGGCTTCGATGTCCTCGTCGCTGAATGTGAGAGCATCCTAGGGTATATAACCTCGAGTTTGCTTCTCTTTGGGGATGAATACTTTTGTTCTTTTGATAATAGGTTCTTGCATGATGTTGATGCCTCCAAAGATCATGTGGATGAGATGTTGTTGCTCATCTGTTTCATTTTTCCTGTTCGACTCTCTTTTCTGAAACTTATTTTTGGCACGGTCGCT
This sequence comes from Nicotiana benthamiana, assembly GCA_034376525.1. NCBI lineage: Eukaryota > Viridiplantae > Streptophyta > Magnoliopsida > Solanales > Solanaceae > Nicotiana > Nicotiana benthamiana. The sequence goes on along the minus strand of CM067339.1, from coordinate 55,197,587 downwards.
AAAGAACTGTCGAAGGTTCCCTTTTGTTCAGTAATTGGGCTACTTCTTCTCAGAGCTGTCTGCAATCTTCGGTCCTATGACTATGTGCGCAGTGAAATTCGCACACTAAGTCAGGGTTCCTTTGCAACAGATCTGATTGTACAGGTCTTGGCCATCTGTTGTCTCAGAATTTATCGATGGCAGATACGATGTCCGAAACATCAATGTTGAAGTTGTATTCAGACAATCGGGGTGCTTATGTCACTCATGTCTACCTATCGAATCCGGCTCTACTCACGAGTCCCCGAGGATTCTGACCTCGATCTATACTTCGGTCATTTCAGGTATATTATGCCTTGGAGCGTTTCTTCTATCTTTAGTGTATGGTTGGTACCTTTCCTTGTTTGGCTATAGCTTCGTTGCTAGAAACCTACTAGGATATATTGAGCCCGAGGGGGCTCCCAGTTTGTCATCTTCGACGGATATTCAATCAAGTTCTATTTTAGCTATTTCAAAGCCACCGAGCTTCGCTCGTTCAAGCCTTGAGTGAAGGCCTTTACTGCCCAGTCATCGGAGATTGGTGGTAATTCCATTCGTTCCATTTGAAAGCGAGATACAAATTCTCAAAGCATCTCGTTTTCTCTATGTTTAATTTTAAAGATGTCGGATTTCCTTGTAGCCACCTTGATGGAACCGGCATGTGGCAAACGAGTCTATCGAATTCAGGGCTAGGTTGTGGTACCACATCGTGGCCTCTTTGTAAGATTTTCTTCAAACTTTTTTCGCAGTACGGATTTAATCTCATCGTCCTTTAGGTCGTTGCCCTTCACCGCACAAGTGTATGCAGTGATATGCTCGTTGGGGTTCGAGGTCCCATTGTACATAGAAGATCGGGAATTCTGAACTTCTTTGTATGAGCTTTGGAGCAGCATTTGTTGGAATGGCTTTTGCACGAACTTCTTCGAAAGCGCCCGAAATTTGATCGACCCTTGAATTATAGGTCTCCACATTTTTGTCATTGGCTTCTATCTTCTTTTCACCCAATTTAGTCCTCTTTGTGAGGTCCTCAAGCATCTTTATGATGGCAGGATTGGCTGTTGACCTGTTATTTCTTGATCTTTCTATTACCTATTCGGCTTGAGAAGTCGGTTTTCGATGCTGCTGTGCTAGGAGTTTTTTAGTGGCTTTGCAATTGAGAAATCGCCAGTTGATGTGCCTGTAACAACTCGAAGATAACGTGAAGGCTAACCTCTTATTACTCCCGGGCGGGGTTTTTTGAGCTTTTTGTTGGTTTTCTTGGCGTATACTCTTGTTAGTATGGGAGCTTATGTCAATATGTTGGGCGTTGCACGAGACGACGTCCGTGGGAATTGGTTCTGGTGCATCCTCAGGGTTTTGTGGTGGTACACTAATACCTGGAACAAATACACCATTTTTTAATGGTCCCCAAGACCGTTGTTTTCATATGCGTTCGCTGAGTTAGTTATTTTGACTTGAAATCAAAGATTCTTGAGAAAGAAAAAATGTGAAAGATAACTTGCGTTATGTAGTGAACCAACAAGAAAACAATCAATATTATTTTTAGCCCTACGGTGGACGACAAACTATTTACCTTGAAAATGGTAATTATAATTAGATTTGGTTTTGTGGTTCTAAAAATATGTGATTTATTTTTATGCTAGTTTGTTAGGCAGTAGATTCTAAGTGAAAGGTTAGAAAATAAGATAAGAGATTGAAGATGGCGTGTTAAGAAAACCTAACGAGAATCAGGGTCTCAAGCTGGCTTATATGGTGCCTCGATGTCGGGTTAGTTGTTATGCTATGAATAGTCGATGAAGGACTAACAATTCTAAGAGCTTTAATGATGGCTCTTTATGACTAATAACGAGTAAATAATGAAGAACAATTAATAAAGCATAATAAATGTAAGTAGTAGATATAAGCAGTAAAATCAAGGGAGAATATGTTTAAGTTAGAGAGAACAGAATGTTCTTTGTTCTTGTATTCAATGTTATGTGTCCTTTAAAAAAAATGGAAAGGTTCCCCTTTATATATGAGGGGGAATTTCAACATAGTACAAATGTATTTATTATAAAGATATATGGCTGATACATCCATTTAATTCCAGAGTACGGGCTCGTACTAGCCTAATAGATTTGGTCAGCCTTAAACACGTGTCTTGGGAACTTCCCATTTTTTCATCAATACTACCGATTTGCACTGCCCTGTGGTCGAACATTGAGAACCCCTTAGGGTTGAACCTCGACCCTTGCCTCGAACCTTTGGAGACGTGTTTATGAAGCGTCATAGCGATCATAAAATTGGACCCTCTGATTTTTACCGTATACAATAGTTATGTATATGTACATTTAGATCGGTTTGTACGTCCTCAACATAATTCGTACGGGATACTAATATTTGGAAGCCCTTTGTATTTGATATTTATTTATTGGCTTGAGAAATTATATGTTAAAATGAGGAAAATTATTTGGTTCTTAATAGCGGTGAAAAGATTGTTTAATTATTTCGTACTCTGAGCTTTATTGTCATATATATCAATCATGTTTAACTTGAATTTCACATTTATTGTAATGTTCGCCCATAGTAAGTGACGAACTCGATCCCTCCTTACTACTTCTTTGAGGTTAGACTAGATTTTTACTGGGTACATTTTATTTATGTAATCACGTTACCCTTCTACACTTTAACGTGCATGATCTAAGGCAGGTATATCTAGATACCAGTTAGGCACGCACACCTGATACCATTTCGAGACTTCACGGTGAGCTGCCCTTCCGAGCCGTTCTGCAGCAGTTGGAGTCTTTCTTTTCCTTATATTTATGTCTATTTTATTTTAGATACTAGACTAGTATTCTTTTATATATTCTATTAGAATGCTCATATACATGTGACACCAGGTCTTGGCAAACACTAGTAGACTTGTGGTTTTGGTTATATTTTTACGGTCATGATTGCAATTAGTTGCTTTCGCTTTAATTACTTTAAATATGTTATTTATTAAAAAATTTAGATCAAGGAATGTTATTTAATTGAAAAACTTATTGAAATGAAAAATTCATTAGATTGTTCAATATTGGCTTGCCTAACAACGATAATAAGTGTCTCACGATCTATAATATAATAGGATCGGGACATATCCCGTCGCTCGTCCCCTGACCCCCAAATCACCCCTCACTCTTAGTCTATATAGTATTTGTCTAGATTATATATAAATACTTTTGAAAATTAAATAAATAAATAAGTAAATCACTTATTTTTCAGGATGCCGCTGGTCAAAGACTTGAATGTTGCAACAAAGAATATGTGAAACTCTATTCAAAGGGAAGAGTACATTAGATAAATTATTTGCCATTATCATAACGAATAAATGAGCTCGAATGAAATTAGATTAGTACAAATAATTTATATATTCAACTCAACTAATTTGAGATTAAGAATTTAAAATTGAAATCCCTCGTAGCAGAAAAGACAATACTCATAAATATTCTCCGGGCCCAACGGCACTCAATAACAACTACACGAGCAACGGAATTTACGTGGCCCAACTTCCCAATTTTACGGCCCAAAGCTAATTTCGCTTCCCGAGAAAATTCACCTTCAAAAAGCTCTCCACCTTCTCTTCATTCTCTCATTCTTCTTCTTCTTCTTTGCCTGAGCCCAAATGGAGCCATGGCTCGATGATTTAGCCGATGATCTTCAAAGCATCAGCTTCAACTCTACCACCACTTCCACCACCACTGACATTAACCGCTCCACCAGTTCCGGTTCCGAAGCCACGTGGACTGCAACCACCGCCTCTTCCGCCTCCTCTTCCTTTAACCAACATGTCATTAAACCACGCGCTGCCACTCCCTCCGGCGACCCTTACTGGGACGCGATTACACGTGTCATTTCCACTTCTCCTTCCTCCCTAATTTCCCTCAACGACCTCCGCTTCCTCCATCGCCTTGGCTCCGGCGACATAGGTTCCGTATATCTAGCAGAAATTAAAACTCCGGCGCTGGGAAGTTCGTCGAAGACGTCGGGGGAAGCTTACTTCGCGGCGAAAGTTATGGATAAGAAGGAACTGGCGGGCCGTAATAAGGAAGGAAGAGCGAGGACAGAACGGGAAATACTCGAAATGTTGGATCATCCTTTTCTACCGAAGCTTTACGCCTCCATTGATTCGCCGAAATGGTCGTGCTTGTTGACGGAGTTTTGTCCCGGCGGTGACCTTCACGTCCTCCGACAACGTCAGCCGGCCAAACGCTTCCCTGAATCCGCCGTCAGGTTTGCTCCTTACTACGCTCATATTACACCGAAAAACTCTTACTATTTGAAATAATCTCCAAATATTCTTTCATATTTAATTATTTATATAATATGTTGGAGAAATTTATCGACTGTAATCTCTTCTATTTTCAAATTCTAAAAAACTCGAAGATGACAGTGACGTGTCTGAGTGGGACCCACCACCTGGAGAGGAGCTGGTGATTGTCAGAAGTAGGGGCCATCTAGTTGGTCATTGTATAAACTTCTCTTCTTCTCTTTAATGATGGAGCACAGGTTCTATAGTGGACTGTCGTACATTGGATCCTTGAAATAATGGTAACTAAGGAAGAAAATTTGTATAGGTCATAGGCAATTTTATTTTGTGTTTCGTATAAATATTAGTTGTGCAAATTATTTTTTGTTATATAAATTTATATACTCTAATTTTATATATTTAGGTTCATAAAATTTAAATTTATAAAATTATGACATAGAAAGATTACCTTATATAACTAATATAAATTATACGAGACACAAAATAAAATTTTCCAAACTTCTGATTTCTGATGGTCGTTAAAACTCAGGGTTTGAGCTCAGCCAATAATGGGGCGTATGTTCCGCATTTGATTCTAACTTTAATGAAGAACCTTTTGTAGGTTTAACAAAAAGTCTTTTTCTTGTTTAACAAAAAAGCTCGTTTCACCTAATTTTGTTTTGGGTTTTACTGATCATCGTCGGTTCATCGGCTGAGTAGTGTGTTGCCTATTTGTGTATTAAAAAAACATTATCTTAATTTGACTTCATATAAATTTAATAAAGAATAGAAGACTTTTAAAATATATAATCTTAAATAAAGTATCGCATTTGTATGATCATAAAAATATTAAAACTTATAATTTGAAATTTGCCAAAGCATCTTATTAAGGAAAGATATCAACCTTTCTGGAAAGAAAATAGTAACAATTTTTTCGAAATAGAAAAAGTATATATATTACTACTTACTCATCATCTAGTCCTATGCGCCGAGGGTCGCATGGAAGCAGCCTCTCTGCCCTTTTGGGTAGGGGTAAGACTGCCTACATATTACCCTCCCCAGACCCCACCTGGTGAGAGTATACTGGGTAGTTGTTGTTGTTGTTGTTACTCATCATCTACTCGTATGTTTTAAAGTTGACCTAATGGGGTGCATGTGGGAAGGGATTGATTTAATCACGTGCCCTCTGCTTCATGCTTATGTTTTCTAATTTTTGAAGATTTGTTTAAATCAAAGTCGGTAATAATTCAAATATTTTAATATTCTACGTGTGCTGTGTTTTGGTAAATGCTGGAAAATGTTCTATTCTGACTTTCGTGGGCGTTGGTTGATGGTTTATTAATTGCTCCAAAGATTGACGGTTACTCCCTCCGTTCATCCCACTTTAATTGTAGTTTTACCTCATTTCACGCGTATAGTGTTGTTGAAAATAATTATAAATTTAGTTTGCTAAATAGTTTTTTAGAATTATGCAGTATTAAAAAGAGCGGCTATTTCTTTAATATTAAAAGTATAGTTGAAAATAATTGCGGATTTAGTCTTGAATTTTTAGCTCCCATTTTGCTGTAAAATTTGGAAGCGTTTTAAAATTTTTATTTTCAAATATCTGTTTGCTTATAAATTTAAACTATTTTTGTCAGATTTTAAAAACAAATCTTCAAATCCCAAAGATAACTCTTGAGTAGGTTTTGGAGTTTTTTACTCAAAAAATTTCAAAATTCTTTTCAAAAAAATGAATGTTCAAACACAATTTCAACTTTCAAAATATATTTTTCATCTCATCTTTAAAAACTTATTTTTTTAAGTTTCAATTAAAAAAAAAAAGCTAAAGGGACTGTTAATTTGGGATGGAGAGTAGTATTCTTGAGCGACGCTTTGTAGCAAAAGTGAAAGACCTAAAATAAACTACAAGTCCAAATTTAATGTACCAAATTAACTTTTCTGAGATTTTTGTAATTTGTCCAGTTATCACTTATCATTCCCAAAATTAGGGGAATAGTCAAACCTTCAAAAAGTAAGGGAAAAGTTATGAAGATGCATTTCCATTAATTTTTCCGGAATATCAGGGATTTGGAATTTTAACGTTTGGAATATTAATCTTGACGACCTTTTATTTCTCTCAATGTTCTTTACCTTTGTGGTCCCTTATGGAGTATTACGGTAAGTTGATTTGTATAGAGGCCCTATATAATACTATTTTTATAATTGACAAATATGCCATGTTGGTATACAAGTTATACCGATGATGACAACCTAGCTAGACCTAGAGAATGTAGTCACAAGGAAAGTAGTGGAAATGATTCAACTATAATATCTCTAGCTTAGTTTAGCAAGTAGTTGTGATTGAGCTTAAAACAATGTCCCGGAGATTATAACTTTTTTCTGACTTGACATTTCACTCCCTGAATTTGGGACTTTATGATTTGGAAGGACGTCTCTTTTGATTATGTATGACCCCTTGTCTCTCTTGAAACATAAAAGCAAAACTAGATAACTCTATCGATTAAGGGCTAAAATTAAAAAGAAAAAAATATAATGTGTATTATTTTACTGAAATAAGGTCTGCGTACACACTACCCTCTCCAATTTTACTTATAGTATTACATTAGGATTATTGTTGTTGTTATTGAATATTTTTTTTTTTGATCGACAATCAGACTGATTAGAATAATAGATGGGAAGTAATACTCTATAATAATTTAGTTCCTGCCAAAATGCAATATTACCTACCGAACTGAGCAGAATTATTGGGTTACAGAGTAGTCCCTTCTTGGTTCCTCTGTTTACTGTTCGGCTTACAATATGCCACGATTGATGGTTGAGTAGGCCATACCTTTTTATCTAATTTGTGGGTAGTTTACTCTAATCTAATCGCAATTTCTTTTCATTTTTCCTCATAATGAGTTGCCATTTATTTTCAAGAAAATATATTTACTATGATATAGGAAAGGAAAAATAAATTTAATAAAAACTAGAGTAATGGAAAGTCCTTGATATTCTTATATGAAATAATTTTTTCTTCTTTTGTGGATTTCCCACGAGCTTTTTTTTTTCCTTTTTATTATTAATCTAGTACGCGATGTAATCATGTTACACTTGTGGATAGCAACTAAACGAAGAACACAAAAAGGAGAAGAGGACAGTAAAGTTGCGCCATGATATAGGGACAATGTGCACGGACCCAGCTCTTTTAATCTTTGCTACGTTGCATGGGGAAATAGTGAGGGTCCAGGATTCCACGATAATAAAATAATATACTATCTTTATAGAAGCACATTGGTCCCCTCGTCATATGATAGAGTTGAAAGTTGAAACGAAGTACTGCTTTGTGCACCTGTAGAGTACATCCATTTTACTACAGTTTTTTTCCTTTTAATTCCCTCGTGCATCCATCAGCTGTATCATGATTTTACCCGCAAAGAAGTTTTAAAATTTCATTCGTTTGCCTCTTTTAATGTTGTTCTAGTATTGTCTACACGTATCTAAAGGATTTAAATTATATAGACTAACTTTATCAAGCATTTAAACTCAGCGTAATATTACTTGTTATTGAAGATTATTTACCAGTTATTACGTTTAAGTTACCAATGAATGTTCATTATATAGAGTTATTTGTAATTACTTTTTCTTATATGATCAGTGCATGGAACTTATCATGCTATTACAAATTGCTTGTGCTGCGTTAGACTAATTTCACGGTGTCTCCAGGTTTTACGCCTCTGAGGTGGTGGTAGCATTGGAGTACATTCACATGATGGGAATTGTTTACCGTGATTTGAAACCTGAAAATGTTTTGGTGCGATCAGATGGTCATATCATGCTCACTGATTTTGATCTCTCCCTAAAGTGCGATGGCTCCACATCAACACCAGCTCAAGTGATTTCAAGCCAAAATACGCCTAATGGAACTCAACAAAATGAGTACAAAATTGAACCACCAAAGTTTACATCTTCTTCATGTATCCTTCCTAACTGTATAGTACCTGCTGTTTCATGCTTCCACCCAAAAAGGAAGCGAAAGAAGCCCGGACATCTCGGTGGGCCTGAATTTGTTGCTGAACCAGTCGATGTTCGATCAATGTCATTCGTGGGAACTCACGAGTATTTGGCACCAGAGATTGTGTCAGGTGAAGGCCATGGTAGTGCAGTTGATTGGTGGACACTAGGGATTTTCATATTTGAGTTGTTATATGGTGCAACACCCTTTAAGGGGATTGACCATGAACTAACACTAGCTAATATCGTGGCTCGTGCCCTTGAATTTCCTAAAGACCCAGCAATCCCGAACCCAGCTAAAGACCTGATATCACAACTACTTACAAAGGATCCAGCTAGAAGGTTGGGGTCAACTATGGGTGCCACAGCAATCAAACACCATCCATTCTTCCAAGGAGTCAATTGGGCACTTTTAAGATGTACATCACCACCATTCGTTCCTCCTCCCTTTAGTAAAGAATATCTGTCTGATGGAAGTTGCCCTGATACCCCAGTGGAATACTACTAGTAGTGTGAATAAAGATTCAAAAGTCAATTTTTTGGACCAGATAAATTACCAACTTACAGCTTCATTTCTTCTGGCTACAGAAAGGAATAAAGAATGAAGAAAGCTATTTGTGGTGGACTTCTCTTGGAGCTTAATTACTTGGCTGGAGATAATAGGCTAGCAAATGAATATTTACGAATACAACAATATCCGGAAATGACCCACCAAGGCGAAGTATGAGGTTATTGCATTACTTAAAAAACATAGTTTTTGTTGTTGTTTGCGCCTATGGCTCTCTTGCAATAATAGGTGGACAAAGGAAGGTTCATTTTCCATTCTTTTATCTCAAAGTCAATGGCTTTGTCTGGAAACAGCGGATCTTGACAAAATACATGTAGACATGGATACCCAATCAAAGGGCCGGTGGGCTGAGGGGTTTGGTTGATTGGTGGGTGGTGGAGGTAGTAGAGTAGATCAAGGATGGCCCTGCCCCATGTTTTTGCTACTCTTGTTCTTTTCCTTATGGAAAAGCATGATGTTTCCATGTGAGTTGTTTATTTATTAGCATTTGTAAGATTGTAGGATAGTTTGTGAAAATTTTTAATTATCTAAATAAAGTCTTTACATAAATAATAATGGTATTATTAGTTTTATAAACTTTAAAATATTGCGTTGTTGCTAATATTTTTACGAAGAATTAGCCTAAATAGTTGCCCACCCAATTACTTAAATTTAAACTAGTCTGTGAGTGTCTTTATGTTTCAGATGTGTACAATTACTAAAAATCTATGTATTCCGGCTAAAAAAGTTAAGAATAAATACAAACGAATACATATATAAAGAACATTTTTTTTTTCAATGCTGTTCGGCAAGTTGTGTACACTTTTACTACTTTAAATTCTACCAGGTATCAGGCTAAAGGGAGAAATCACTTGTGATTTTAGATATCGATGTTAATTATTTTGGTAAGATTAATTTGTTTATTATGGATGGTTACTGCTTACATGCTTTATTGATTTGGTTAATTGGTTTGTCTGATGATTATGATCATTGTTTTGACCATCTTGGGGAAAGAGTTAACTATGGAGAAAAACGAAATCACCTTTTCTACTGTAAGACTTTAAAAGGAGAGGACGGGAAAGGAGATAAAGCTCCTTTTGGACAATTTGATTTGACTAATTGTGATTATTGTAGCTTCATTAAAGGAAAAAACAAAACATATTTTATAGCTTCTTTGTGGAGTCTTGAGGTGTGATTGAAGTAATGGCCATCAACTTTTGGTGTGTAATTAGGAATTAGATTGAGGCCTACTTCAAATGACAAGGCTGGGTTTACACACGAGAGCCACAGTTCCTACAAAAGGAATGAGACAGAGTTGGAGTCGGGGACGGTATCAACCACTCCAAACTTGCTTCCCCGTCAATTATGTGCACATCAAATATTAATAAAGATTAATAAAGATTTTGGGTGGAATAAATAAGATTCTTTCACTTTAATTATAAATCTTAAATTCAAATCTCAAAAGTGAAAAGAAAAAAGAACTGAGAGAGAGCGTTTAGAGCCCCTTTGGACATAAGAAATTTTCACCTTTTTTTTTTTCCAAAAAATTGACTTTTTTTCTTAAATCAGTGTGGCCATAAATTTTCAATTTTCACTTGAAGGTAAACTTTGAAATTTTTCGAAAATTCGAAAAACTCCAAAAAGTTCAATTTTCACTCAGATCACTCACAAAACATAAAAAACGACTCAAAATTATATTCATACATAAACACAACTCTAATTTTCAAATATCATTTTCATTTGAAAAATAAAATTCACTTTTTTTTTTTGGAATTTTACAATTCTTATGTCCAAAAGCCCACTTAGAGCCCGTTTGGACATATGAAAATTTTTCCTTTTTTCAAAAAAAAAATTGCATTTTTTCCAAAATCAATATTTGTTCATAAAATGTCCAATTTTCACTTGAAGATATATTTTGAAATTTTTCAAAAATTTGAAAAACTTCAAAAGCTATTTTTCAAAATTTTTACTCAAATCACTCACAAAACTTCAAAAATAACCCAAAATAATATTCATGTCCAAAATAACTCTAAATTTAAATACTATTTTCACTTAAAATTTGCTTTTACCTTATTTTTAAATTTTATAATTCTTATGTCCAAAAGCCCACTTAATCTCCTAATATAGGTTTGCACTAATGCTTGCCATGCTACCAATAAAGAATGGAAACTACTCATGTCATATTATTTCAGACGACATGCAAATAGGGGTGTTCATCGGGTGGATTGGGCGGCTTTTCACTCTTAACGGTCTGGCTTAACGGTTATCCGCTTTTAAATGTATTCATCCGTTAGCCACCCGATAAGATATCGGGCGGATTGGTATCGGGTTAGCTCTTATCGGGAGGTTACCGGGCGGTTTATCGGTTAATACCTAAGGGCTCAAATGTATTCTGTCCGCACAGTACACACTACATTGTCCAATGTCCAGTTCCATTGGATGTAGTGTGATTAATGTAAATGCTTAGCTAGATTATATTGATTTGGAAATTTGATGCTCGTTGCTCCTCACTGTCCTATTTGCAGATAGACATGGAAGACGGAAACTAACTTGGACACAACGTATAGCAGCTGCAACAGGGATAGCAAAGGACCTACAGTTCTTGCATAATGGAATTATCCCTGGTATCTTTTCAAATAACTTGAAAATAACAGATATCATGTTGGATCAGAACCTTGTTGCCAAAATTAGCAGCTACAATTTGCCTATTCTGTCGGAGAATACAGGAAAGGTGTGATGACCAACTTCCCAAAGCTCTGTGTTAATTCTTCCACTAACACTTACAAAAGAAGTTTAGATATTGCTGCAATATTAACTTATGCCACTACTGTGCATATGTGCAGGAATACTGTCACACTTTTCCAGCTGGTTATAAGCAGAGGTGCGTACAAATTACTGTAAAATTAGAGCAGCATAGTTTAAACAACAAATCACCTAAGTTTTGGGGTTTTCATGTCTATTATAACAAACACACTATTAATCAATCTTTGACATTTCAAAACTTACTAATTTAGGTGCTTAGTGGGGGGTGGTTTGTTTTTCTAATTTATTTTTGTTATACACTTATAAGTTATACTTATTCATTTTTAAGGTTTTTAGTTTTTATATTTAATATATATAATTATGTAAGTAAAAATAAATTATATATATATATATATTCTTAACGGGTTAACGGATTATCCGTTAAGAAAATTGAATAATCCGCCCCCAAACCGATAAGCCGTTAATAAAAAAAATTCAATCCGTTCTCCGTCCGTTAAGCCGTTACCATTAAGCCATTAAGCTTCGGTTCGGTTCGGTTTTCGGTTTCGGATCGGTTTTGAACACCCCTACATGCAAAGGGTCAATCAATAAGTTATAATAGCCTTATTCTTTTAATATTTGTTTTTGGCCATCATACGGTTAGTATCTGTATTTAAAGATATAGTTTCTGCGAAATAAAACGAAATTAGAAATAAATGTTTGTTTTTGGCCATCATATGGTTAGTATCTGTATTCAAAGATATAATTTCTACGAAATAGAACAAAACCAGAAATAAAAGATAGAAATAGAGTTAGATGAATAAATTTTTGAGTCCAATATAAAATTATATTTTCATAAGAAATTTAGTCCCTTCACTGTTGCTCAAGGTTGTTGGATTAATTCACCCAGGATAAAATGAGACTATCCTGTAATACCGGCAAAGGAAATTACAGAACTTCGTCGAACTCAAAAAGCGATAGTAAACCACATTGATGCTCACGTTTTGCTGTTGGAAAACAATGCAGAAATGCAGAAGAGAGAGTGGAGAGTATGCAGAATTTGATACTAAAAAATGAGGCAAAACCTTAGAATTTATAGCCAAATAATCCGGGTTGAAAAAGTGCAAAGGTACCTGTTCATATGACGTATCACTTCGGCAGAAGTTTTCTCGCGAATTTTAAACTCAAAACGACCATCGAGAATTGCGAATTTAAATTAAAATTCCACAAAAATATTAGAAAGAATTTATATAATGGATAACGGGACATAAATTTGGTCCAAAAAATTATCAATCAATCATATCAGGTCGCCGAAGCCAAGGCCGAGCCGAGCGACCGAAGACGACAATGGCGCGAGGCACCACTTCTTCTTAACTCTTTAAGAGCTAGAAGATGTACTTCTCCATATAATCACAAAGATTTTCTTTCTATTTTTCGATGAGGGACAAAAAGCATTAGTAAAGAAAACAATTTCAAACATTTCAGTTTCCTTCAAATCTTTTCCCTCCATTTACCATTTACACATCTTATCTAATTAGATAAAAATCCAACAATCCCCCACATGGGAATGACTATATGAAAATATGCATGCGTGAAAAACTGTGTGATTTACAAGCAAAGATTAATCACATTTGGATAAGTAGGTTTCCCTTTGAACTTTTCATAATAAACTTATGTCGAATATACTTGGCCAATCGATAGATTTGATATCTTTGAACCGTCAAAATTCGGTGTATATCTAGACATCCATAAGTCAAACAATCAACCCTTTAACCGCCTTTGGTTCTCATTGTTGTGTTCGTTTCAGCCATGAACATCGCCTGGTTCAAGTGAGTAGAGAATTGGCCTTACGAAATTCTTCTTGAAGCGGCTTACACTTCACACTTGTATAGGTGATTTCTAAATGTGTTATCTCATAGATACACTATGTGATATACTCTTTATCAAATTTAGAAACCATTAAAAAGCCCTAATGATTTATCCTTGGTACTAAACATTGTCGCATCACGAGAATAGACCAAATTTTTTTTGACAATGTTGAACCGTCACTAATGACTTTGTTTGATATCCTTGAACCTAGATCATGGTATCTCCAGTTTTCTTGGTAGAGTTACTACCACAGTGATCTGTCCCCGCCCATAGTCCCATTCCCTTCGATGATCTATGAACCGCCTCTCTTAGGCCTTTTGTAAGCGAATCTGACACATTATTTTTTGACCTTACGTAGTCAATTATTATAATTCCACTAGAGAGTAGTTGTATAATGGTATTATATCTTCGTCGTATGTGACGAGATTTTTTGTTATACATAACGCTTCCAGCCCTTCCTATTGTCGTTTGACTATTGCAATGTATGCATATAAGAGCCACTGGTTTGGGCCAAAAGGAATATCTTCCAAGAAATTTCAGAGACATTTAGCTTCTTCTCCAATTTTATCTAAAGCTATAAATTCAGACTCCGTTGTAGAGCGTGATGCACGTCTGTTTGGTATATTTCCAAGACACTACTCCTCCACTAATAGCAAACACATATCCATGTGTGGACTTTATTTCTAATGACCCTGTGATCTAATTTGCGTCACTATATCCTTCAATTACCATAGGATACTTATTGTAGTTCAAATCATAATCTTGGTTATGTTTTAGATAACTCAAAACTCGTTTCATTACCATCCAATGTGTTTGGTTGGGATTACTTGTGTAACGACTCAATTTACTTATTGCATAAGATATATCAGGTTGTGTATAATTCATGATATACATTAAACTTGCCAACACTCAAGTATAATGCAGTTGAGATTTGTTCTGACCTAGATTCTTTGTAAGAGCAACATTTATATCGATCAGGGTCGTTGCGACTTTGAAATCTAAATACTTAAATTTTTCAAGTACCAATTTAACGTAGTGAGATTGAGAAAATACCAGTCCTGTGGATTTTAATTCATAGAATTAAATCTGTATCTCCGAAGTCGGACCAACCCAACCGGTTATTTCCGACAAGTCTTTCTGAATTGGAAGAGCAAGAGGTTCTCATATCAAACTTGATAGCAAGCATAAGCTTAGCAGCATTTATATCCGCAATTTCTTTGCTTATTATTACAATATCATAAACATACAAAAATACCATGACAGGATGATTTGGATTGTTTTTAATGTGAACACATTTATCACACTAATTAATCTTAAATCTATTTGCCAACATTATTTGGACAAACTTTGCATGCCATTATTTTGGTGCTTGTTTCAATACATAAAGTGACTTAACAAGTCGGCACAACTTCTTTTCTTTTTTGGGAACAACGAACCTTTCAGGTTGTTCCATATAAATTTCTTCCTTCAAATCTCTATTTAAAAAGGTTGTCTTCACATCTATATGATGGATTTCAGCTTCATACACGACGTCTAATGCTAGTAACACCCGAATAAATGTAACCCTCGTTATTGGTGAGTATGTATCACAATAAACAAGAACTTCTCGTTGTCTAAACCATTTGACAACTAATCTTGCCTTATATTGTTTCAATAGTACCGTCAACTTTCATTTTTCTTTTGAAAATCCTCTAAGTAAACGACCCCAGATTTGAATTTTAATAATTTTTTTAGATCCATTAGGTGATTTTGGACTTAAGAGCACGTTCGGAATGTGATTTGGAGGTCTGTGGTAGAATTAGGCATGAACTGACGGAAGTTGAAAATTTGGAGATTTTGGTTGGCAGCGGAAAATTTGATATCGGGGTCGGAACAAAATTTCAAAAGTTGGAGTAGGTTCGTAGTGTCATTTGTGAAATATGAGAAACATTTGGAGTCATTCAGGCGTGATTTGATAGGTTTTGGCGCCGTTTGTAAAATTTGGAAATCTGAATGTTCTTAGGCTTGAATCTGAGGGTAATTTGGTGTTTTGATGTTGTTTTGAGTGATTTGAAGGTTTGAATAAGTTTGAGTGATATTATGGGATATGTTGGTTTGTTTGGTTGAGGTCTTAAGGGCCTCGGGTGAGTTTCAGGTGGTCAACTGATCAATTCTTCGCTTTGGAAGTTGGCAGATTTTCTGGTATTTTGTTGTAGAGAATTACTTCATCACGTTTGCGAAGGGATTTTGAGAGGGGCAGCTGAGTTCTTCTTCGCATTCGCGAAGTAATTCCCTTGTTCGCGAAGGTTTAGGATTTTAAGGTTATGCATTCGCGACCTGGGCATCACGTTCGCGTCGAGTCAACGGTCATTGGAGCTTCAGGCAATTAAGCCTATGTATTCACGATTGAGTGTTCTGCATTCGCATAAGGTCAAGAAGGGTGGTATTTGTGTTCGCGAGCGGGTCCTCGCGTTCGCAAAGGAGGAATTTTTAGTCTTTGGCAGGTTGTTCTTTGCGAACTCGAGGGCACTACCGCGTTTGCTAAGTGTAAAATCTGGGCAGCAGTGTTAAATATCAAAATTGAGGGTTTGAGCCTATTTTTCATATTTTGAGTTAGAGACCACGAGAATTGGGCAACTTTTGAAGTGAAATTGAGAGAGGTGATTGGGGTAAGTGTTATTCATCTGATTTTGGTTAAATTCCATGATAGTATCTTGATTTTTATCATATAAATTGGGAATTGGGGTGTAAAATTTGAGGGGGGGGGGGGTGGAAGAGATTTGCTGAGATGATTTTGGGGATTTGGATGGCCATTTGATGTCGGATTTTGATGATCTTTGTATGGGTAGACTCGTGAGTTAATGGACTTTCTAGTTTTGTTATTTTTTTTGATATCGAGATGTGGGACCGGGGCCGGATTTGGGAGGATTTCGGGATTTTTTTACCTAATTTGCTAGTTTTTCTTGTGGAATTCATTCCATTAGCGTATATTAATTGCATTGAATTGCTTTTGGTTAGATTCATGATGTTTTGAGGCCGATTCCATAGGCAAGGGCGTCACTGAGTAGGGATTTGATCGGTTTGAGGTAAGTAATGACTGTAAACCTAGTCTTGAGGGTATGAAAACCTAGATTTCACATTTTTTACTTCTTTGAGGTGACACACATGCTAGGTGACGAGCGTGTAGGCGTACGCCATTGGGGATTGTGACTTGCTCCATCCCGTAGCAAATATAAAGTTGCATATTTGACCGAAAACTATATGATACTTGTGTATTTTAGAAATAACAACTATAAGTTAGGCTGAATACTATATTTGGTCCTTGTGCTAAAACTATTTTGACCTAAGGGGTCTTTTCTTATTATCCTCTCATTGTTTTGATTGAATATCTATAATCATTCATGATGTGTTTATTGATTCCATAACTCAATGTTTATTACCCCATTTTGATGCATAATGATATTTTAGGCTGAGCATCCTAATTGTTACTAGTAGCACAAGTGGCTTGAAAGGTTTATGACTGAGTGAGACCGAGGGCCTATTTAGTGAGGATATTATGGGATTGGGCTGCAAACCTGAGCATGTTGTTATTGACCTATTATTTTTAGAGATCGAGAGCTTGGTTGATTTATGCCACGAGGTAGCTTGTTATAGTACTTGGGTTGTAGGAGCCCCTTCGGAGTTTACATTCCCCCAGTGAGCGCGGATACCCTGAGTGAGTGATATGAGATATGCCTGAGGGGCCGTACATGAGTGACTGTGAGGTTTGCCTGAGGGGTTGATTCTAAGTGATGTTATTCCTGATGGGGTGTTTATGATTTATATTGCCCGAGGGGATGTATACGAGAGATGTTTAACCGGGGGGCTGTTTATGATTTTCATAACTTTTACTCTCTTTTGCATTAAGCCTCACTTGAAACTGTTGAAAATATCTTCAAAATTTTACTGAAAACTGGATTTTTGAACGAGATGATTTGATTCATATACTGATTTGGAAGCATGTTGTACTTACTAAGATTTCATGTGTACTTTATGTGATTCCTACTACTCAGTTTTTATTTACCTTTATTACTTATTGAGTTGGCGTACTCACATTACTCAGCACCTTGTGTGCAGATCCAGGGGTTGTTGGACATCTGTCGCGGATCCATTGGAGTTAGCAAGGTAGATGCATGACGATCATAGCCTTGCTCTTCTCCCTCATATATTTCTATACATATTATTAGTATCTCAAACTTGCTCTTCTCCCTCCTATATTTCTATAGATGTTATTTATTCGTTTATAGATTGTATTTGTCTTAGAATTTTTGGACAGTTTTTAGTAAATGTCCATGGCTACTGACACCTCGATGTCGAGCTTTTCTTTCCGCAATTTGTTATTCAGATTTATATTATGAAGTTTATTTATTAAATAATATCAATAAATTTTTAAATTGAAATATCAGGTTATTTCGGTAAAAGAGTTGGCTTGCCTAGTTTCACGATAGGCACCATCACGACATGGTAGATATGGGTCGTGATAGTATTAATATGAATGTTGGGATTTTCTGATTTATAAACTAGAAAACGATACTCCTTACTATTTCTTACATATCCTATGGAAACACAATCAACTATTTTTGGTCCAATCTTCACTCTTTTGGGGTTATGAACTTTTACTTTAGCTAAACACCCCTACACTTTAAAATATTTTAAGTTGGGTTTCCTACCTTTTCATTTTTCATATGAAATGGATTGCATTTTGCTATGGGGAACTCGAGTGAGTATTTGATTAGCTGTAAGAATAGCTTCTCACCCACATGTTCTGGCGTAAACCCAAACTTCTCAACAAGGCATTCATCATCTCCTTTAAAGTTCTATTCTTTCTTTATGCAATTCCATTAGATTGTTGTAAGTAAGGGGCATTTGTGCAATGAATAATTTCATATTCCAAATATATTTTTTCAAATGGAGATTCATATTCGCCACCCCTATCATTTCTTATCATTTTGATCTTATTCTTTAGTTGCATTTCAACTTCATTTTTATATTTCTTGAATGCCTCAATTGCTTCATCTTTACTATTAAGTAATAAATATAGCAATATCTAGTTTTTTCGTTAATACTAGTTATGAAATACGTTTTCCTACAGCGAGATGGAATTGACTTTATGTCGCAAATATCTGTGTGAATTAAGTCTAAAGAATTTGAATTCCTTTCAACCGACTTATAAGGATTTTCAACATACTTAGATTCCACGTATGTTTGACACTTCAAATTATCACATTTAAATTTAGGCAATACTTCCAAGTTAATTATTTTTCGTACAGTTTTGAAGTTGATGTAACCAAAATGTGCATGCCATAAATTATTTGACTCAAGTAAGAAGAAGAATCTTGAACTTTATTAATATCAATAGCTATATATTCAACTTTAAAATACCCCTAGTTATGTGACCTTTTCCTATATAAACATCATTCTTACTTATTGAAACTTATTCAGAAACCAATACACACTTAAATCATTTTTGTTAAGAAGTACAACAAAGACCAAATTCTTGCGAATTTCAGGAATATGGAGAACATTATTTAGAGTCACAACTTTGCCCGAAGTCATCTTCAAAGATATCTTTCCCACTCATTCAATTTTTTCTATTGCGGAGTGCCTGCGGGAACATATGAGGCAAATAAGTCTTTGTTAGCACAAACATGACGAATGACTCCATAATCAGTCCACCGCTCCTTGGGATTTCCTACCAAGCTGGATTCAAATAGAATGACACATAAGTCCTCCATTTTATCATTTCTTTTGACCATTTTTGCTTGACTCTTCTTTTTTTCCTTCTTAGGTGCATGACAGTCCACAACCTTATGCCCAACCTTTCTACAGTTGTGGTTGTGGAAATTAACTTTGAACTTCTTCTTGGCCGGGTAATTCTTTGGATCAGATGACTTCTTTATCACTTTATTCCTTGTAGATGCTTCCTTAAGGATATTTGATCCTATTATTGTTGAGTTACCATGGAACTTCTTCTCAGCTTCCTTGTTGTCCTCTTTAATCCATTGAAGAACAATAAGGTCTTCAAGCGTCATCTCCTTGTGCTTATGTTTCAAGTAATTTTTAAAGTCCTGCCACAGTGGAGGCAGCGTTTCAATGAGTGCCGCAACTTGACAAGCTTCATTCATGACCACCTTCAATCATAAATTTATAATTAGTAGAGTAATCAATATTTTGAATAAAAATAATAACTCGATTTATACCTTTAGCAAAGAGGTGATGAATAATTACTTGCAGTTCTTGGATTTGCGTTATGACAGATTTGCCGTCAACCGTTTTGAAATCCAAAAATTTGGCTTCCATAAACTTCTTAAGCATATCATCTTCAGTCTTGTATTTCTTTTGAAAAGCATTCCACAAGTCTCATGATGTTTTCCTGACGCTATAAAAACTATACAAGTTGTCTTCCAAGCAACTTATAATATAATTTTTGCATAAAAAGTCCGAACGCTTCCATGCCTCCATGACCATAAGTCACTCATTTTCAGGAGTTTCTTCTCCCAGAATTGGAACGTCCTCGATGATAAAGCACTGATTCGTTTTTCCATTACAAAATTTGAAAGGGTCATTACACTTATCGAATTAACTTCTGATTGATGTATTCTTAAACTGAGTGTGGTCATGTAGAAGAATATTTTCTACTGCCAATGCTTATAGTCCACATTAGAAAATATTTTGGGATTTTCTGCCAGTGCCATCGCCGGTGCGGGAATTATGTGGCTTGAAGATGCAGTAGTCATTGTAGCAACAGTAGTCCTAATAGAACCATTATGTTGTTCTGTACTTGTTGTCATTTTTCTATATAAAAAAATTAACACAACAAGAATTAGTAACATGGTGAAGTTTTTATGTTTTCAAATCAAATACAAATAACCGTGTATGAAATCACAAGGATTTTAATCTGATTGAGTAGAAAGTTAGAAAGACATTAATCTCAAACCGGACAAAAAATTGGACATTTAATATCCAAAATAGGAGTAATAAATTTCTAGGTTTTTAATCCCCCAAAGCAGATATGGACACATAATATAAAATTTAAATTCCTTAAACTTATTAGTATCTGTATTCAAAAATATAATTTATGCAGGATAAAACGTAACCAGAAACAAAAGACCGAAATAGAATCAGATGAACAAAATTTCGAGCCCAACAGAAAACTGTGTTTCCTTAAGGAATTTAATCCCCTCATTATTGCCCAAAGTTGTTGGATTAATTTCTCTCAGGATAGAACGAAACAACTATTCTATAATACTGCCAGGACCCAAAACCAACCGTCGTGATGTCGCCTATCGTGGAACCAGGCAAGCCACTACTCAACCATCTCAACATAGTAAAAGCTTTGAAAAATATAGACGGAAGCAATTAACATTTAAGAAAATGTTTTTGAAACAAAATTAAATCCGCAACACAATACAATCTATCCCAAAACCGGGATGTCACCGAGTACATGAGCATATATACCGGAATATAGTCTACCACAATTTCTAAGGAATAAGAACTGAAATATAGATAAAGAAAATGCAGGAGAGTCAAAGCCTGCAAACGCTATGCAACTACCTTGATAGTCTCTGAGATCCTGAAATCAGCAGCCACTGTGACCGGAAGCACCTGGATCTGCACACGAGGTCCAGAGTGTAGCCTGAGTACAACCAAACCAATAAGTAACAAATCCAATGTCATGACTCCTCTTCGCTCTCCGTGAACATGTCGTGATTGCACCTAGTTCCTATAACTAGGTAAGGCTAACAATCTGGAAAATAACACGATTTGCGGAATAATTAATTAAAACTGTACAACTAAAAGAAATATATATATATATATATAAATATATATATATATATATATATATATATACCATTCGGCATGTACAACTCAAAACAAATGCGGAAGAATACTATAACACCCAAAAACCCAAAAACTCACGGGAACACAAGCTAACAAAAAGTAATACATGGCTTTAACTCCAGAATATCTAAAGCTTAAGTATGGAAGAAGTCTAAATACTACATATAGAGTAAAGAAGGAGACTCATGGGTCTGCGGACGCTGTAGAAGTACCTCAAAGTCTCCTTAGCTCTTCTAGCCTTAAGGATAGTGCGCCTGAGATGAAGTAGCTGGGTCTGCACATGAAAAACATATGCAGAATAGGCATGAGTACACCACCACAACGGTACTCAGTAAGTGCCAAGACTAACCTTGGTTGGGTAGTGACGAGGAAAGGTCAGGGCCCTACTGAGGATAATCAATGTAATAAGAATGTACAGTATGAAATAAGATGGAAATAACGTGAACCAACAGTAAAATAAGACAAAATTTACGAGGCAACAACAAATAAGCGATGCACAGAGTAAACATAGGAATGTACATCTCAATACAAAAATAATAAATGAGCATCTCCTAGGATACCGACTTGTAGTCCATTCCATTAACTTTCCGAGGAGCTCCCGGGATACCGTCCCATAGTCCTTCATATGAGTATAACCGAAGGATCTCTCGGGATACCGTTCCTTAGTCCAACTATCAATGTGTAGGGGGATCTCTCGGGAATCTATCCCGTAGTCCCAAAGTAAAGTGCAGGGGGATCTACCGGGAATCTAACCCGTAGCCCAAAAGTAAACAAACAAGGGGGGAGGGAGCTACCAGAATCCCATATCCGTAGTCCCAATGTAAATGACCAACCACAATCAGAAGATATTCAAAAAAGAAGTACAAAAAAAGACAAGCAAAAGGTAGTACTAGCCTAACATGCTTCATGTGATACAATCAAGGCAACTTAAGCGAGTAGGAAAGTTAAATCAACTAAACATGATTTTCTAATCTAACACAGGTTATAATTCCAAGTAAAATAAAGCAAATATGAAAGAAACTCAGTCTTAATATCTTAAGTAAAAATTGGATTTTCAACAATTAGCTCATGTACGTGCTCGTCACCTCATATACAAGGCACTCAACTAAAAAATAACATATCCTAAGGGGAAAGGTCCCCCACACAAGGTTAGGCAGGCTACTTACCTCGAACCGGCTCCAAAATCAACTCGGAATCACATTTGTGCCACGAGTATCTGACTATAAATGGCCCAAATCTATCCAGTTCAGTTACATATCGTAACATCTCAAGAAATTGATTCTACTATTTAATTTAAAGATAAAATGCGAAATTAGGTAAAATGACCAAAATTCCCCTCAGGCCAACGTCTTAGAATCAGATAAATTTTACATTTAAACAACTGTGTTACTCTCATGGTAACCTTATTCAACATGCAATGATCAATACACATACGCATAGAACTATCATTCTTCTTCACAAACAAGACAGGAGCACCCACCCCACTGTGAAACACTGGGTCGAATAAAACCCTTACCAAGCAATTCCTGTAACTGATCCTTCAACTCCTTCAATTCAGGAGGAACCATATGATACAGAGGAGTGGAGATGGACTGAGTCACCGGCAAGAAATCAATGCCAAAATCATTGTCTCTATCAGGCAGCATGCTCGGAAGATCAGCTGGAAACACATCAGGAGAATCCCGTACCACTGGGACAGAATCAACAGAAGGGGTATCCACACTGACATCTCTCACATGAGCTAAATACGCGGCACACCCCTTTTCAACCATAAAATGAGCTTTTAGAAAAGAGATAACTCTACTGAGAATGTGATCTACAGTACCACTTCACTCAACATGCGGAATATCGGGCAAAGCCAGCGTCACGGTTTTGGCGTGACAATGAAGAATAGAAAAATGGGAGACAACCAGTCCCTGCCCAAAATAATGTCAAAATCAACCATACCGAGTAACAATAAATCCACTATGGTCTCAAAACCACGAATAGTAACCAAACATGATCGACAAATGCGATTGACAACAAGAGAATCCCCCACTGGAATAGAAACATAAACGGGGGCACTCAAAGAATCCCGAGGCATAGCCAAATGCGGAGAAAAGTAATAAGACACATAAGAATAAGTAGAGCTCGGATAAGATAGAACCGATGCCTCTCTATGGCAAACCAATGTAATACATGTGATAACAGAATCAGAGGCAACACCCTCGGCACGAGCAGGAAGGGCATAATATCAGGCCTGGCCTCCCCCTAGAGGGCGACCTCTACCTCCCCGGCCTCCGCCCCTAGCTAGCTGGGCAGATGGGGTAGCAGCTAGAGCTGTGATCATACCCTGCATACTCTGAGGGGCATGCTGTGGCTGAGCAGTTTGTAAAGATGTACACCTACCAAGTCTGGGGAAGTACCTAACAATATGGCGTGTATCACCATACTCGGAACCAGCTTTGGGAGGGCGTGGTGGTGGTGACTGACTAGTGCTAGGTCTGCTGGACTAACCTCTGGAAACCCCCCGTGTAGGAGGCGCGCTAGAAACTGGAGGTGCATAGTAAGGCTCCGGAGGTATAGGCGGAGCGGATCACTGCTAAAAGCTGAATGAATGGGGAAACCCACAAAACCCCTACCATATCGACCTGCTGCTGGGGTACGGGCTCCAGAGTAGTAGCCCGACTCTCGAGACCTCTTGGCCTCTCTCTCCACTCGCTCCTTGGCAAGCATACTCTCGATCCTCCGAGCAATTCTCACTACCTGCTAATAAGGAATGTCCATCTCCAAATCTTAAGCCATGCTAGATCTGATGGGTAGGATAATACCCTTGATGAACCTGCAAACTCTCTCGCGGACTTTAGTAACCAAGGCAGGTGCATGCCTGGCCAATCTGGTATAATGGATAACATACTCGGAAACAGTCATAGCGCCCTGGCGCAAATGCTCAAACTAAACGTGCCATGCGTCCCTGAGACTCTAGGGAACAAACTCCCTCATAAACATATCCAAGAACTGGGTCCAAGTTAGTGAAGTAGCCTCGACTGGACTTTCTATCTCATAAGTGCGCCACCAATCATAGGCGGCTCCCTGAAGCTTAAAAGCAGTAAAGGAAACCCTCTGGACTCTACTATGCCCATAATGCGAAGAATATGGTGGCATTCCTCTAGAAATCCCAAGGCATTGTCTGATGCTAATCCATTGAACACTGGGGGATCATACTTCTTGAACCTCACAAGTCTCCACTGCTCGTCCTCTGAAGGAGCTGGCCCATCCTCGGGATGAACTGGTGCTGCAGGCGGTGCGGGAACAATCTCGAGGGCCTGCTCAATTTACATTCCTTGCTCAGGAGTGCGGATGGTGGGAGTCTGTGCTCCTTCCCTCGCCTGGGATGTGGTTGCAGCAAGGGGAAGCAACCGTGCCTGAGCCAAGGTGGTGTACATACTCATGAACCGATCCAATGTCTCCTGCAGAGCTGGAGCACTAGTGGCAGTAGTCGGCATGCCAGGTTCCTAGGCTCTGGCTGGATCTGCTGGTGGTACCTCGGCGGCAGCTTGCGCAGGTGCTCTGGCTGCACCACGTGCGCGTCCTCAACCTCTATCCCCGCCCCGACCTCTGACGGCTGCAGTAGGGGGCGCGAGTGCCTGATCATCCCGAGTAGTGTGTTTCCTCACCATCTGTGAGAGAATAGAAGAAAAAGTTTAGAATTTTGTGATTTCAAAATATCGCAGGACAAGGTAATCAAATGAAGCGAAAATTTTGCTAAGAGTTACATAGCCTATCGTAGATAAGTACAGATGTCTCCGTACCGATCAGCGAGACTCTAATAAACTGGCATGTGTCCTGTGACTCCTATGAACCTAGGGCTCTAATACCAAGTTGTCACGACCCCGGTTGGCCCTCCGTGAACACGTCGTGATGGCACCTAGTTCCTATAACTAGGTAACCTGACAATGCGAAAAACAACACGACTTGCAGAATAATTAATTAATATTTAAATACTAAACGAATATATATATATATATATATATATATATATATATATATATATATATACACATATATACAACTCAATTAAAAAGCGGAAGTCTACTATAACACTCAAAAACCTGAAAACTCACGGGAACACACGCTAAGGAAAAGTATGGAAGAAGTCTAAATACTACAGATAGACTAAAGAATGAGACTCCTTGGTGTGCGGATGCTGCATAAGTACCTCAAAGTCTCTGTAGCTCTCCTGGCCTCAAGGATAGTGCGCCTTAGATGAAGTACCTGGGTCTGCACATGAAAAACATGCGCAGAAGAGGCATTAGTACACCACAACGGTACTTTGTAAGTGCCAAGTCTAACCTCGGTTGGGTAGTGATGAGGAAAGGTTAGGGCTCTACTGAGGGTAATCAATATAATAAGAATGTACAGTATGAAATAAGGTGGAAATAACGTGAACCAACAATGACATAAAACAGAATTTACGAGGCAGCAACAAATAAGTGATGAACAGATCAAACACAGGAATGCACAACTTAATACCGAAATACCAAATGAGGATCTCCAAGATACCGTCATGTAGTTCATTCCATCAACTTTCCAAGGAGCTCCCGGGATACTGTCCCGTAGTCCATCATATAAGTATAACCGAAAGATTTTCCGGGATACTGGACCTTAGTACAACTATCAATATGCAGGGGGATCTACCGGGAATCCAACCCGTAGTCCCAAAGTAAAGTGCAGGGGGATCTATCGGGAATCTAACCCGTAGTCCCAAAGTAAAATGCAGGGGGATCTACTGGGAATCTAGCCCGTAGTCCCAAAGTAAACAAACAAGGTACGGGGGGGAGCTACCAGAATCCCACATCCGTAGTCCCAATGTAAATGCACAACCACAACCAGAAGATATTTGGAAAAGAAGTACAAAAAAAAAAACAAGCAACAGGTAGTACTAGCCTAACATGCTTCATGTAATATAGTCAAGGAAACTTAAGCGAGTAGGAAAGTTAAATCAACTAAACATGCTTTTCTAATCTTACACAGGTTATAATTGCAAGTAAAATAAAGCAAATATGAAAGAAAGCTAGTCTCTAGTATCTTAAGTAAAAACTTGATTTTCAACGATTAGCTCATGCACGTGCTCGTCACCTCATGTACAAGGCACTCAATTACCAAATAACATATCCTAAGTGGAAAGGTCCAACACAAGGTTAGGTAAGCCACTTACCTCGGGCCGGTTCCAAAATCAACTCAGAATCACACTTTTGCCACGAGTATCCGACTCCAAATGGCCCAAATCTATCCAATTCAATTATATATCGTAAATAACATCTAAAGCAATTGATTCTACTATTTAATTCAAAGATAAAATGTGAAATTAGGTAAAATTACCAAAATTTTCCTCAAGACAACGTATCGGAATCGAATAAATTTTACATTTCCAGAACCCTAATACTTTCACGAGTCTAACCATAAAAATCTCCCTAACCATAAAAATCTCCCAAAATCGGATACCGAAACCCTGCTCAAAACTCATAATTCCGGCCTAAGAAGTTTCTTCCAATTTTCCCACTTTTTTAATCCTAAATTTGAATTTAAAAGATGGATTTAACTATATATTGATGGAATATAACTAAAATGGATTAGGAAAATGTTACCCAATGATCTTCTCTTCAAAACACACTTAGAATCGCCCTCTCCCGAGCTCAAACTTCATTTTTCCAACTTTTGAAACAAAACCCTCGAATATATTTTTCTGAGCAGTGGTTTCGCTTATGCGGACGAGGGACTGCACCTGCGGTCCCGCTTCTGTAGAACTTAAGCCGCTTCTGGGGTCCCGCTTATACGGAACTTAAGCCATTTTTGCGGGTTTCCTTAGTCAGCCCAAGGCCGCATATGCGGTAAATCTTCTGCACATGCAGAAGAGCTGAGGGAGCTCCAATTCGCATCTGCGATGGCAAGGCTATTTTGTCTCTCTACACCTACAGAACATAAACTGCAGGTGCAGTTATGATAGGTACCACCAACCTTCAGCAACTCCTCAACTTCAAAAACCTCTCGTCAACCATCCGAATTTATCCCGAGGCGCCCGGGAAAGTACCAGCAACATCTTATACCTCATTCAACCATGTACCAATCCTTAAACCACCTAAAACGACGCTAGAAACTCGAACTAATCAAGGATTTGAGCCTAAGAACTTCAAATTTCATCAAAACACACTTTGGATCAAAAACCTAACCAAAACACGTCCTAATGACTGAAATTTTGCACAAAGATCCCAAATGACATGACGGAGCTACTGAAACTTCCAAAATTCCAATCCAACCCTCGAATCAAAACTCACTTTCGGACCGAAAATTTTAAAAATTAAAACTTCGGCATTTCAAGCCTAAATGAGCTACAGACTTCCAAAATTCATTCTGAACATGCTGCCAACCCCGAAATCACCTAATGGAGCTAACAGAACTATCAGATTTCCATTCCGAGGTTGTCTTCACACTGTCCCGACTACAGACCACTTTCCAACACTTAAGCTCTCATTTAGGGACAAATTGTCCCAATACTCTCCGAAACTCAACATCAAATGTCCTGGCAAGCCAAAATAGCATAAATGATCTTAGGGAAAGCAGTTAATAGGGGATCGAGGAGTAAATTCCAAAAACGACCAGCTGGGTCTTCGCATCCAACCATTGGGATAAAAGGTAGTGAAGAACTCAACCGGCACAGTTCAACATAGAAATAACATTGCAGAAACGTAGGCATTCTTTCCAATTCAATAGATAACTCAAAACAATAAAATAGATCAAATATGAATGATATGAAGAATATAACGCGTCTACTTCTACATGCCAGTGCAAATATTGTATGGGATACACCATGCTGACAACCTCAATGCTTACACTCTCAAATGCTCAATCACTCAATATTGTATATGGCCCATACAGCCCAGGGAAGATCCATTCCTGAATATATACATCACCCTAACCATCAGCCACCCCGTACCGAGAAGGGCCAATCCAGCCCATGGAGAAGATCCATCTCCATGTATATAATCCTTCTGACAAGATCCATGTCCAGAAAAGATCCTTCCCATAATAATATTAACTGCGCTCAGTGGGGGTGTGTACAGACTCCCGAGGGGCTCCTTCAACCCAAGTGCCATCATAAATCAGTATAACCGCTACGACGTGCAATTCGATCCCATAAATGTCACACATAATTAAGCTCTCAGCCTCACTCAGTCACAAATCTCTCCAGTCTCACTCAAGGGATCACCAATGTCATGAAACTAGCCCGAACATGATGATGTGTTGTATCAACAAATAACTATAGAGCCTAGGATATGATATGAAATGAATGAACATGACTAAGTACAAAATAACAATGAGATCAGTAAGCCTACATCAAGAAACGACCACTATAGGTCCCAACAATACTAGCATATAGCCTAAACATAATCTCTAGCATAATTGATAGTTCAATATTTTAATAATATGGTAAAAACACGGATACCAAAAAGATATGACCACTTTACAGTGCCATGGAATCGACCAAGTCCCAATTCACATGGTGCATGCCCGCACGCCCGTCACTTGACATGTGCATCACCTCAATACCAATCACACAACACATAATTCTGGGTTTCAAACCCTTAGAACCAAGTTTGAAAGTGTTAATTACATAAATTCGAGTAAAACTATACTCCAACGCACCTTTGCCTCTCAAATAGGTCTCCAAATGTCCCGAATCTAACCACAAGTAGTACAATAGAATCAATATGGGCTAAAGGAATCAATTTGACAAGAAAATGCAAATTTATAAGCCAAAATCCAAAATTGGCCAAAAGTCAGCCCCAGGCTCACGTCTCAAAATCTAATAAAAGTCACAAAATTCGAAAGCCCATTCACTCACCAAGTCTAACCATACAAAATTTATCAAAATCCGACACCAGATGGCTATTCAAATCCCAAAAATTAACTTTCCAAATTCCTAGCCTCAAACCCCCAAATTACACTTCTAAAATACAACAACTAGGTTGATATCAGTGGGAAAACATAATTATTGAAGAAAAATGAACACAAGGAGCTTACCTTAAGAATCTCTTCAAAAACCCCCTTAAAACCCTGCAAAATTCGAGCTCCAAATGTTAGAAATGGAAAAAATCTCGGAACCTTCATTTATATAGGTTCTGCCCAGGATTTCCGCACCTGTGAAAACTTAGCCACTTCTATACCCTCACAGAAGTGATAAAAGGCCTGCTTTTGCGGTGTCCTCCGCATTTGCGATTTACGGTTCTGTGAAGCCTAACTCCCTTTCGTTCTCCGATTCTGCGGTCTTCATCCCGCATCTGCGGTCTCGCATGTGTAGGAAAATCTTCACACCTGTGTCTATCTGCCTTCACTCTTCGATCTCCGCACCTGCATACCTTCACCCGAACCTGCGGACTCGCATATGTGGTTCCCACTCCGTAGGTGCAATTACACCAGCAGCAGACACTTCAGTAACTTTTCAAATCAAATTCCAAGTTCATTAATCACCCAAAATCAACCCCAGGCCTCTGACACCTCAACAAAACATACCAACAAGTCCTCAAATATAATATGAACTTAGTCGAACCCTCAAATCACCTCAAACAACATCTAAGACATGAATTGCACGCGGATTGAAGCCTAATAAACTTTGAAAATTTCAAATTCTACAAGCGATGCCAAAATCTATCAAGTAACGTCTGATTGACCTCAAATTTTGCTCACCTGTCACAAATGACCCCACGAATATACTCCAACTTCCAAAAATCACATTCGACCCCAATATCAAAATGTCAACTTCCGGTCAAACTTTTTGAAATTCTAACTTTCGTCATGTCAAGCCTAATTCTACTACAGACCTCAAAATCACAATCCAGACACGCTCCTAAGACCAAAATCACCCAACGGAGCTTACTAAGCCATCCAAATTCAAATTTGAGGTTGTTCATATATAAGTTAACGTTCAGTCAATGTTTTCAACTTAAGCTTTCATTACGAAAATAAGTGTCTCAATTCACTATGAAATCTCTCCATACTCAAGCCAAATAACCCCGTAAGTCATATAATAGTTGTAAAGTACAAAAGGAGCATAAAAAATGACCGGCTGGTTCATTACCAATACCGGCAATGAAAATTACATAACTTTTTCGAACTCAACAAATGAAAGTAAACCATACTGATGCTTACGTTTTACTGTTGGAAAATAATAGATGGGAGAGTATGCAGATTTTAATGCCAGAAAATGAGGCAAAACCTCTGAATTTATAGCCAAACAGTTTGGGTTGAATAGGTGCGAAAGTACTTGCTCATATGAGGTACCATTTCGGTAGAAGTCTAGTCGCAAATTTTAAACTCAAAATAGGAACCATCAATTTTAAATTAAAATTTCATGAAAAAATATTAGAAAAGAGATTATATAACGAGAAATAAATTTGGTCCAAAAAATTATCAATCAATCATATCATTTGATCGAAGCCGATGCCGAGTCACAACAACGATGCGAGGAACCACTTCTTCTTAACTCTTTAAGAGCTAGAAGATGTGCTTCTTTATATAAACATAAAGTTTTTCTTCCATATTCGATAAGGGGAAAAGCGCATTAGCAAAGAAGACAACTTCAAACTTTTTGTTTCCCTCCATTTCTCATGCACACATCTTATCTAATCAGATAAAAACCAAACACAAATCTTTGTTACTTAGTTTCGCTAGTTTAAATGATTAATATTATGTAAGATAACAATTTAATCATAGCCGTCACAAAGAAGCGCAAATACATGTTATCTATCTTAAATAAGTGATAAAAATATGTATGTAAGACAGATGTCTTGTATTCATTTATTTGATAAAAATATCAAATGTAGATACATTTTCCGGTTCACGAATATATTTGTCTAAAGTTGCTTTTATATCTCGATCAACAATCAAGTTAGAGCCACAACAGGGTAAAGGTGAGACATTTGGCCTATTTTGACAAGTATATTTCTTTGATAAGCCGTGCCCATTAAGAAAATCAACATTTATTACTTGTTGATACCCAATATTGCCCTAAATATTTTAATATTTAAATATTTTTTAAAGTAGCATATGTATGCATATATAAGTATGTCCAAGTCTTTTGTATTTTTTCTTAATTTTTTAAAGATTTTAAATCAATTTATTACCCTATTTTATCCCAAAAAACCCAATAACTATTTTTAAAATTATCATTTTGGTGATTTATTTATTGGACTATTATATTTATAATAAAATATAGCTAACATAATTCTTGTACATTTCAATAAATTTATTTGGTATTTTAAAAGCTAAATTGCATATAATTATAATATTAGCCTCTTTTAAGGTTTAATTATATTTATAATTATAAAATTGACTCCAATGTTTTTAGTTTGATAATTATGTATTATTAATTATTTTAATACCTTTAATTTATTTTTAGAAACTATTATACTATTTTTTGTAAAATAAATAAGGGGAAAAGTGGCTATTTAACTGTTAGCCCCGTTTATTTCAATTTTAGCCTTATTCGAGCCTGACTTGAACCCCAATTTTAAACCCAATCACCCAGTTCAAATCCTTGGCCTACCCGACCCACGACCCCTTTTTAAACAACCCGCCCGGATTCCACATTCAATCTAGGCCGTTGATCAAAATGATCAACGACCACCATTAAACCTTTTTTTTTAATCCCTAATTACCCCCAAACCCTAGTCATTTCTCATCTGCAGCCGCCTTCGAACCCCCATTCTCTCCCAATTCTCTCTTAGACCCCTCTCAAACCCTAGCTGCCCCTTCAGCCGCCACCTGAAAATCTCCCAAATCCATGACTTCTAAAGCCATCGGAGGCTTGTATCCACCCCCCAATTGGCTTCTATGTGTTCGAGTACTATGATTTTAGGGTCAGACCTTGAAGAAGCTTGGCCCAGACTTTGGATCTCAGTGTTTACGGCTGTCTCCAGTCATCTTTGACCTTGCTCTGGCTGGCCATGGCTATTCTAGGTTGATTCTTGACTTTTTTTGCTTAGATCGAAGATTTTCCAAGCCTTTTTCACCATCTGGGTTTCTACTAAAACCTTAATCTTTGGGTTTCTTCTGATTTCTTTTATATCTGTTTAGATCCGTGTTTGCTCTAAACTTCTAATGTTTTTTGTCATGGTTTCTTCTAAAACATTACCCTCAAAATCACTTATCTTTTCTGATTTAGGTTTTTGTTAAGTTATTTCAAAGTTTTCTCTGATTTTTCTACATGTTATACTGTGTTTCCTTATATCGTTCTTTCGCTTGAGTTTGCATGTTAAGGGCTTTAATCTTTTTGAGATTTCTAAATTTATTTTATTAGTATCTGTATCTAATTTACTTTTTTTTTCTTCTCTATACTCGATTGATGGTGAAAACCCTAAAATTTGGGGTTCATTCCAGTTTTGAGACTATTTTCTATGTGATTTACTTGTTCGTGATGCTCTAAGTTCAGTTGGTTTCAAAACCCTAATTTGCTTGGGACCTATTCGAGTTTCTGAGGTTGCTTCATCTGTTGCTCGACTGAATTTTGAAATCTTTTGTTTCAACCTCTCTTTCTTTATGTGATTTTGACTTCCTGCTACATTGAAACTCTACTATATTTTTCAGAAAGGTCTTTTTACTTGACCTTTTACTTGCTTCTGATACTCTCTTTTTTCTATTACTGAGTTGGTGAAATTGACCTATGAGATTACCATGTTTCGACAAGTTCTTCAGCTACTGACATTGTGTTTGCTATTGCATGATGCTTCTCTTTTTTATGAGTTTAGCCTCACGTGCCTAATGTTTGTGCACTCTTTTATATGCTAAATTTCCCTCTAAAACGGCCTTTTATTTTTGATTGATTTCAAACGTCCCTTTGTAATTCTGATTGCACTCGTGTAATTGATTCTTTCCTTTTTTTTACTAATTCTCCTTTTTCCTGGATTTATTCGAAAACTTCCCTTTGGACTTTTGATTATCCTCTGCTTAGTTTGGTTTATTTGTTTATTCATGGGAACCCAAGTTATTCTCTCCCAAATCAATAATTTCGAATCCTTGACTCCTTGATTAACTGGGAGCCAATTGTATCAATATTTTGCAAATCTATTGTGTTTCCTACCTTATTTGGTTAATTAGGTATCTTCACTGATTCTGCAATAGTTGTTTCATTAATTGGACACCTACGTACTTACCCCTAAGTATCCATTCTATACATCATGTTCTACTTGGTTTCTTTCCTTAAATGTTTTCTGCCACTACCATTTAATTTTAACTCTTTAATTATAGAAAGTCTTACACTGATTTGATTTTAATTAGTGCATAGTTCCATAATTACTACTAAACTATGATTCTTGCCTTACTTTCTACCTATTTCAAACTATAAATACCTGGCTTTTTCATTAACACACATACACGAACACTCTGAGTTCTAAAATCACTCTCATTCAAAAATCATTCTCTCTTGTTACTTGTACTGTGACCTATCTTCGAAGTTCTGCTACCTTGTTTTTACTGTACTTTTGCTTCTTTGAATTGGTATGTCCTGATTAAGATTTCAGCATTACAAACAATATGTTTACTTTATACTTTTGTTTTCTTATCTCCCTACTGCTTGTGTTTAATTCAATACTTTTTTCTAAGCATATTGTAATTCCCTTATGCCTGTTCTGAATCTATTATGAATCCTAAACCCCTAACCCAATGTTTTTGTTTGAGGCATGACAATATTAAGTATTGTAGTCTATGATTCAAACTTGATTCCCCTGGGATCATAAATTCTATGTTACCATCATATGTCGTGTATTCTGGTTGATTTTGTAAGCATAACAACACCCCCTATTGCTGTGCATACGCAGAACAACTAATGCTTATGTACATAGGCTTTTTGCAGTTCTCAGTCCCTAAATCCCTTTTGTATGAAATCCTTCACTTTGTAACTATTTCCTTGCACTTCTTTCCCCCTTCTTTACTTCCTTAGTTCTTAAAGCTCTATTTATTCACTTGCACTCTCTCTTAGACCTAAGTTCCGCTCCACTCCTGTGAGCCTTGCCTTGGGACCCATTGAGCTCTCTCTGAACTTGGACACTTGAGGGATGGAAGTTCCACTCTACACTTGTCCCTATTCTGGTGATACAATTTGGGTATGAGCACTGCCCAGAGTCCCATTGAGGCTATTAGGGAAATCCGACACACTCAAATTAGAGAAAGGTTTTGGATCAATGGTCTTTGATTTGGTGAATCTCATAACTCAGACAGAAAGTCAAGAATCAGGCTTCCTCTGGTTGTACTTTTCTTTGTATTTTTCTAATGTAATTTATTATTCTAGTTTGTAATAAGTTGTAATAGACCTCTGGGGGTTGGCTAGTGAAAAGAGGTGAAAAACTATGCATGCAAGGGTAGATTATGTCTATAGACTGTTATATTTATGCATGTTCAAACTTCAGCTAGAAATTATGCCTATAGGACTGTTATAAGTCTACATGTTCAAACTTCACCTAGAAACTACGCCTATAGGACTGTTATAATTTTGCATATTCAAACTTCACCTAGAAATCATGCATCTAGGATTGTTCAAATGTCGTTTCGCATAATTCAAACTGCATTTAGATACCCTGCCTATAAGGTTTAAAACAAGTTTCTGCATTTAGTTACTATGCCCATAAGGATTAAAATAAGTTCTGCATTCAGATACCATGCCTATAAGGTTTTCTGCGTTTCGACACCACATCTTAAGTGTCTAAAATCAGCAACGTGTAGAAAACATGCCTATAGGGGTTTCTAAATGAATCTGATTCATTTCACTTAATGTTAGATATAAAATCAGTAATAATGGATACTATTATTTGCAGAGTCTGTAATCAATCTGTTCAATTATGCAACTCTTTGATAATCTAAGTCCCTCACTTAACAAATTTTAGCAAGCATGCCTATATGATCCCAAATAATTCATTTCGAGTTTTACTATCTTATCACCTTCTGAATTAGTAGATACTATGCCTATAGGATCCTCGTCTGAACACCTAGGAAAACATTAGAGTAATAACTGTAAAACTGAATCTATTTTTATTAATCATTACAATCAGTAGGCAGGCCTGATTTTGACTTCTTATCTGAGTTATATAATAAACCAATCTGCCTCAATATTTAAATTCCGTCGTCTTTGGTATTTTTAGTCAAACCTCGAAAGTATGTGCAAGTCATGCTAATTATATGCTTTATTTGGTTAAGGAGGTATTCATGACCCTTTTGTTTGTCTATATGTTTCCCCCAAATATGCAATATGTGTTTTGTATGTCGCCTTGGAGTTTTTACCTTTGTAACTCCAAATAAGCCTAATATCCTTCCCTTCTTAGGATTAGTACTCCCAAGAATCTCCGAGACTGATAGCAGTGCGATGGGTAATAGCATGAAATAAATAATCAAGACCAATCTGTGCTTTAAATACCTTAATGGGGTGGGAAGGGTAGATATGGATATTATGACCACACAATAATGTCACGTGTAGCCCTCATCTAGGAGTGATTACCGAACATTGTGTAGGGTGATCTATATTTTTAATAAACCTAGGACCCCCTCCCTTTATTCTGTATTTTCTTTTCTTTCACCATTTTAACTCCTTGTTAAAAAAATTAGCTTTTCTAATTATTCTTTCAAACTTTGTTTATTTTCAAACTATTATGTGTTGAAAATCCCTCTTATATGAGCCTTATCTGCGTATATGTTAAATGCACTTCAATTCACAATAATTATCTGGTCGGGAACCACACTAGTGGATTCTGAGGGGTTCCTAACACCTTCCCTATAAAATAATTTCAAGCCCTTACCCAATCTCTGATTATTAAAATAAACTTAGGATCAAACTCTTTTGGTGTCCTAATGCACCCTAATCATTAGGCGGCAACTCTTTAAATATAAAACCCAGTTCCCAAAAGGAATGAGTTGTCCCTCCAAATGTCATAAATCTGATTTCCAAATATTTAAAAGGGGGCACGACAACATGGCGACTCCACCGGTGACTTTAAGCCTTTTACCATTTTAGACTTTTATTGTTAATTTATGCTTCTTTACAAGTAATTATTTGTTTATTTCTTTCAAGAATTCAATTGTCTTTTCAATTACAAAACTAACTTGTCCTTTTGTTTCTTTTTTTACTGCTTTCCTTTATTGCCACTTTAAATTATGAAATTTTATATTTATTACTTTCTTAAACGTGCAAATACATAACAACATGCCTTTAATTGTTACATAATCATGCTCAACATCATATTCCACTCGTGCCAAACAAAATCATATACCAACACTTATAATGAATGGTTGCGCTCTTTCGATATTATCACCCCCTTAATCCAGAAAAAGGCATATTTATGGTAAAACTAGTAAATCAATGGTGTATTCGACGGTTCCGTGCCTTTTACCCATGAGTTTTCCGCCTAAGGGTACTGGTCTAAACCCCTATAGTAACCTTACTATGTTTAAACTGTGCATGCATCATGGTCAAACTTAGCCGAGTCAGTTATGTTGCCCAAATAATGACTCTTTAAGATAGCCTTGTCCAAAGTCCCCTGGGTTTCCCTAAAACCTAAATAGACATCATCACATTCAGTGCATTTATTTGGAGAACTAAGTGCTTTTATGCCAATTGTTGATATTAAATAGTCGAGTCCGGAGGGGGTAAGGGCCTAACTATTTTTTCTTGTAGAAGTATGAGGCACGAAGTATCCAAATTCGGCATAGTCACCAACATCCATACAAAACTGCTAAGATGGTGGATGGATCTTCATTCCAACGATCAGACTCTTGTCCGGAAATATCTAGGAAACCTACCTTCTCTCCTTGAAATTCAACCCAACAACAAAATCATAGAAGCTGCCGCTTCATTTTGGGATTGTGAAAGATCAGTGTTCCACTTCGGGGACATTGAAAGGACACCCTTACTAGAAGAGATAAGAGGATTGGCCGGCATAGCATGGGAGATTCCATGTTAGTTAATGCCTGAAAACCGCAAAGGTAGGGGTTTCCTCAAGATGATAGGTTTAAAGAAAAATCCAGAGCTAACATGTTTGAAGTAATCCTACACCCCTTTTGATTATTTGTACGAGAGTTATGGTCCCAACAAATCCTACTGTTCCTATCCTGACGAGTTTGCATCACATCATTAGGGCATATTCACCGAAGGGTCTTTGTATTCATGTTTTGCTTCTTGTGATTGATCATGTTTCCAATGAAAAAAACAAGAGTCACACCATACTAGTTGTTCTAACTAAGACCTTAATGGAAGGATTGGCGGGAAACCATTTAACATTATGCCCATGATCATTGTAACGATATACCGAGCCCTGGAAAAGTGTCAATGAGGATCCAAACATTTCGAAGGCTACAACTTTCTACTTCAACCTATGCTCGTAGAGCATCTCCAAAAGGTTGAATACCGACAAGAAATTCAGCAAAAGGACTGAGAAGATCATATCGATTTTCATCACCCAAAGAGAATGAATTACATACCCAATATGTTCGCCCGACCGGAGAATGCTAGAGAATGGGTCGAGCTCTTTGAAAATCTGACTGAGGACCAGGTACAATATATGTTTGAGTCGTTTCAGACAGAGGAATTCATCTCCCGATCCAGAGATGCACCTTTCCTGATATTGATTGGTCTAAGAGGAACATGCTCTTACTTCCCTCTTCAGCTTACGAGGCAAGCGGGTAGGAGGCAGGTTGTACCCAGGGTCGACAAGATGAGTCACTTTCGGGATGATAGTCCTTCCAAGTTCCAAGCGCAACATATGTGGCTCTGCAAGATTGTCATGAGGAGGGATACCATCAAGCCAGATAGATACCACACCTGCTGTGCTCCCTATTATTCAGGCTGGCTGGAGGATAAGCATTGGCCTGGACCAGCCTGGGTTTGTTCGAGGTCACAGGATCATAGATGAAAAGGACTAGGCACAAGTCAAATATAGTCAACTGCGCAAGAGGATCTGGGAATGTGAAAGCGAGAATCGTGTGATACAAGAAGCCGACTAAAAGTTAATTCAGGAATGGAAGGATATGGCTATTAGCGCCAACAAGTGACAGAGATTTTTGGAGAGAGGCATAGTGGAGTTAGAGAAGAAATTTATCAAGAGGATCGAAAACTGACAAAATGCTGAGGGAAACAAAGGCGGACATCTAGCCAGAGCCTACCTATTGCTGGGACTTCGCGAGTTGGGAATATGTTTGATGGAGGTAGGGATGCCGAATATGGGGGAAGTCATTCTAGGACCAAATAGATAGGAGCTTTCTTCTTTTATGAAATGTAATAAGGCCAATGGCCACTAGCAACTTTTGTTTCCTGTTATCTAGTGTTGATTTGGGATTCTTCTACTTTTTATCAATAAAATGAGGCGTTTAGCATCCCAAGTTCTCCAAATCAACTTGTCGCATGGCCTACCTTGGGCCCAAAGAGGTCCCAAATTAGGACATGCTTTACATTCTCGCACTATGTGTTTAAATATTGCAACCGTTTTTTTAATCCTCACTAACTTTCTACCTTTTTGTTTTTACTTTTTATTTATTTCCCCTCCCCAAAGGTTACTTCGTGCACTCTGGCGATATAATCTTATTCCACGAGATCCAGGGGCCCTCCATCCACTCCTCCTCTCAGTCTTCTCAAAAATAAGAACAAAGGGAAGATGGAAGATTTGAGCAATGCCAGAAAGGAGAACTCAACAGAACGGGTAGAGGTCACTCATGGTCATGGTACTCTGGCTCCTAAGGAAAACGCATCCCAACTTGAACAAAAGCTGCTGAAATTCTAAGAAGAACTTGATCAGGTTCGGAATCTAGAAAATCTGTCATTTTTCCACACCACTCCAGATGTTAATTTCCCAAAGACTCAGAACCCCATACCGCCACAAAATATCCCGAAATCACAAAACCATCCAGCTCCTCACCACCACTGCAACACCCGCCATACTTCAAACAATACTCCATTGCATATCCTAGAGCCCCTGAACTATACAAATAACCACTGCCACACCCACCATA
This sequence comes from Nicotiana benthamiana, assembly GCA_034376525.1. Classification (NCBI taxonomy): domain Eukaryota; kingdom Viridiplantae; phylum Streptophyta; class Magnoliopsida; order Solanales; family Solanaceae; genus Nicotiana; species Nicotiana benthamiana. Next base: position 55,158,267 of record CM067339.1, on the reverse strand, counting down.
ACACCCTCATCTATGTAGAGACTATTTCGCACTCCACCCAACCCATCTCAAGTACACCCGAGTCTGATAATAAAGAGTTTCTCATTAGAAACATGGCCGAAGAACTTAAGAAATTGACTAGCCAAATTTAAGGCGTTGAAGGAAGTAAGGGTATTGAAGGGCTAAACTATGAAGATCTTTACATACAACCCGACGTCGAACTGCCCGAGGGGTGTAAACCTCCTAAGTTCGAGATGTTTGATAGTATAGGGGACCTAAGGGTCCATTTAAGAACATATTTTGACAAGCTGGTTAGAGTAGGAAGAGATGAGAAAATCCGCATGAAGATTTTCATAAGGAGCTTGAACATAGATGCTTTGTCTTGGTAAATTAGCCAGGATCCAAAGAAGTGGTCGAAATGGGTAAGTGTGGTGTCCGCTTTTATGGACAGATTCAGGTTCAACACGGAGGAATCTAAAGAAGAAGCCTACAGAAACATTTTGCGAGTGTGCTACTCGCTGGAGGTCTGAAGCTTCTATGGTTAGACCATCCTACTACCAATCCCCTCCTACACGCCAAAACTTCCCAAGAACTCGACCAAACTTTGACCGAAGGCCTCCAAAATAATATACAACTATTGCTGAAAATATTGACCAGTTGTATAAAAGACTCAAAATTGCTAGTTATGTCACCCCTCTCCCTGCTGCTCCTGTGAACCCTTCTTAGAGGGTTAATCCAAATAAATCCGGTGCATACCATTCTGGCATGAAAGGACACACCATTTATGAATGTCGTTCCCTGAAAGACAAGATCTAGACGTTAGTTGATAATAAGATTATCGTGGTAAAAGAACCTGCTCCAAATGTCCGCAACAACCCTCTATCAGACCACAAAGGAGGAGGCGTTCACATGAGTGAAATATCAGATGATTGGGATCCCCAGGGATCGATCGGTTTGATCACAGAAGGTGACGACCCAAAGAAGCCGATAGTCACCCTTAATCTAATCGTAGTTCAAATCCAACCCTCTGGGGACGTCGAAGTAAATATGTCTGTGCCACTTGAGTTTGAAGCAACGTCCTATAAAAAGACACCTGCATCAATTGAGGTCGAATTTGTATCTTCTGTAAATGCACCCATACCATTCGAAGCTGTAGTTTTATCGCCCAAGGTACAGGTTTCGTTAGGAGTAAAGGTAGCCATGCCAATTCAAGTGGAAATATCGGCGATGATACCATTCCATACTAAGGCTACACCATGGGATTGTACAATCGAGGAAAGAAGGAAAGGAAAGGTTAGGTTCGGAGAGGCTATTGCGTCATACGGTATGACGAGGACTGGTAGAGTTTATATCCCAGAACATCTGGCTGAGTCAAGCAAGCAGGCCTCTAATCGGCCTCCCATCACCAAGACCGTGCTAGATGATCTTTGGATAAATATACAGGTCAAGCAATACTTAGTCATCGACCAACTAAACAAAACATCAACGCAAATTTCTATCCTTGCCTTGCTACAAAATTCTGATGCACACAAGAATACCCTGTTAAGGGTGCTGACTAAAGCATATGTGCCTAGCAACATCACCGGCGGAGAGATGTCTAACATGGTAGGAAAGGTATTGGAAAGTTACAAGATCACTTTCGATGAAGATAAGCTGCCACCAGAAGGGTTGAGTCACAATAATGCATTGCACGTTACCGTGAAATATGAAGACTATTTTATCACCAGAATCCTGGTCGATGGAGGGTCCAGCCTCAACATTTGTCTGTTGGTAACACTCCGGACTTTGGGTAAGGGACTACACAAGATAAAGGATGGAGTCATAAATGTGAAAGCCTTCGAGAGTTCCCAAAGGTCCACCATTAGGAAGATTACTCTGTGTTTGCAAATAGGGAATACTTGGTTCGATGTTGATTTTCAAGTGATAGATGTGCCGACATCATACAATCTGCTATTAGGACAGCCGTGGATTCATGCTTCTGGGGCCATATCATTAATGCTACATCAGGCGGTAAAGTTTAAATGGAATCATCAGCAGGTGATTATTCATAGTGACCATAGCAGTCCTATATACAATCGCCAGACCATTTTAGCAGTGAGAGGTAGAGGAAAGTTAGGTAGGGAGACCTATCATCACATCGAGTGCGTCAATGTTGTTGACAAAGATAAATGGTGGGACAATAAAATTGAAAGCATATTGACTTGGAATGGATACGAACCGGGGAAGGAGCTTGGCAAAAACCTCCAAGGAATCACTAAGCCCATATACCTCAAGAAACAAAGCACCATTTTTGATTTGGGATATGAGTATACCTAGGAGGAATTCAACCATTGGTAGCCACCATGGCGCGGTCCTTACTATAACCTGGAGTAGCCAATATAACATTTGGAACAAACCTTCCAACCGGCTGATGTTATCTATGGGTCAGAAGAAGAGGAAGCACTGGCAGCAATGAAGAATTTGTTCCTAGAAGACGTTGATATAGATTATTGTGTCGTTCTAGATGAGGAGGGGGAGGAAGGCCCTTCCATATAGGTTGTAAGCAGAGGAGAACACCTCAATAACTAGACCATTAGAACCACCACAGCCCGGTGAGCCTCGGGGTAGCAAGGCCGAATAAGCATCATACACTATCTTTTATATTTACTAGTTAATTCTTTTTCTTTTTGGTATTTTAAATTTTGTCAATAAGATCTTCAATTTGTTATGGAATTTATCAAAGCATCTCAATTTTCCTTATAAATCAACACTCTTATTAGTTTTCTCTCATTACTTTACTTATACAACATTACTATTTCTTATCTTGATGAACCAATGACTGTGACATGCAATGAGATAACACAACAAACAAACATAGATTTAGAGGAAGATGACATACCTGAAGAGATTGTTAAGGAAATTAAGAACTTTGAGAACAAACCTAAGTCCAACCTGAACGAGACTGAAATTGTTAATATGGGAGATTAAGAGAATGTCAAGGAAACATGAATCAACGTTCACTCTCGCCATTAGAAAAGAAGGAATACATAGAATTTATAAGAGAATATGAGGATATGTTCGCCCGATCATATGATGACATGAAGGGCTTGAGCACGTCTATTGTGGCCCACAAACTGCCAACTGATCTGACATGTCCACTGGTAAAGCAGAAGCTCAGGAAGTTCAATCCAAATATGAGTTTGAAAATCAAGGAAGAAGTTATTAAGCAAGTCAAAGCCAAGGTCTTCAAGGTAGTTGAGTATCCAACATGGCTAGCTAACATTATACTAGTACCAAAGAATAATGAGAGAGTAAGAATCCGTGTCGACTATTGGGATATCAACCGCGCCAGTTCAAAAGATGAATTCCCTTTGCCAAACATACACATCCTGATTGACAATTGTGCCAAGAATGAGTTGAAGTCATTTGTGGATAAATTTGTTGTGTATCATCAAATCTGGATGGATGAGGAAAACATTGAGAAAGCGACTTTCATTATGCCAAGAGTAAATTCTCTCCCAACTGGCAAGGTCCGTACATAGTTCACCAGGTTATAGCAGGAGGAGCCCTCATACTTGTAGAAATGGACGGAGAAGTTTTGCCAAAGAAAATTAATTCAGATGCAGTAAAGCATTACTACGTTTAATCTTTATGCTTTCCTATATGATGTAATTTGAACGACGTCTAACCTGATTTTTGTTTAAGAGGTGATACATAGGCAGCCTTATGGTTTCGATCATAACTCAATAGAATTCCCCCCCCCCCCCCCCCCCCCGCAATTGGAAACTAGGGTAGAATTTTGAGGAGGACCCTCAAAATTCCAAAGTAATTTCAGCCAATCATTGCGAGTAGCCATCAGAAGCATTAACTTGTTAAACTTGGTAAAATATCTTAAGAGGACCCTCAAAATTCCATAGCAAGAGAGGTCGCAATGTCTTGAGCCACATCACAGTCATCGGTTCATCCAAAAGTTGTTCCTTAAATATATACTTTTGTTAGTCACACCTTCTTTTTAGCACTACTACCCCGACGAAGAGCATAGATAAGGAGCTTTTCTAATTAAGGGACAATCGAAACAAAATTATTTATTTAGAGATTTCAGAGTCACCACTTGGGATAATTAGTGGTGCCCCAAGTCACCGGTTTAAATCCCGAATCAAGGAAGGTTTGGCTTTGTAATGTAGTCCGCGAGCCAGAAATCTGGGTAAGGAATAATGGTAACCCGGGAGAAGGTGTTAGGTGCTCCTAAGTTCCGTGGTTCTAGCTTGGTCGTTCAACTGTTATACTTGGCTTAATTATCTGATCTTAGTGCATTTTGTACCTATGTGCAAAGTTTGATTTTTAAAACTGCTTCTGTTTAATTTTGTAAGAATATTGCAACGTCGTTAAAATACGTCTCGAACCACATCACATAAATGCACTCGTAGTTTTTGACATATTTCAACATCATTGGGATTTGGATTTGGGTCACATAAATGCGCACCCGAGTTTAAGAAGGTAAAATTAGTAAATACCGTGTCTAAAAGAAACCGCGTTGTTAACTTTGCTATGGCCATGAAAAATAGATGGCACGCCTCAAGTTCCAAATATTTTAAGAAATGAATAAAGAGGGCCACATATTTTGTGATTTTATTTGGTGTGGCGCACCTCAATACCATTTTATTCAAATTATATTTGGAGGGTCATGGACTATATTATCTATTATGGCTTTCCTCCACTATTTGAAGGTACACTTAATTGTATATACATCAAAGGGTCGATTAATTTAATGCTAGACTGTTTTAATAAATAGCCACGAATCAAACCCAATTGGACTGCTTTCAAACTTTGGCCCCACTGAGCCCATTTCGTAAAAGAGAAAAAGGCGGACAAGCATATGGATTTCCCAACAGTCATCGCCTGATTTTAGGCAAGCCGTAAGCCTAAAAATTCCACACAATAACAGGTCAAGCCACTTAATAAAGCAACGATCAGGCTGTGTATCACTCAATCAAGACATTGAGCTAACAAAATATTCTGAACCAAATGCAAAACACGAATTGACCAGCTGGAAATCCCGATATCTGATATCAATTTCACTTTAAACATATTTGTAAACTACAAAATGGAGACTACGCTGGCCCTTATTCTTAAAATAAATCTAAATTATTAATATTAACCACTGATTATAAAGCATAAACCCAAAATCAATTATTTTTAATACCAATGGTGATCAACCCAGCAGATGGGCATACCAACTACTAGAACTCTCAATCAACATGTTTCAGTTAGTAAATTCAAACAACCATCTCACAAATATTGAATTGATTTTATGCCAATAAACAGTAAGCTACAAACTTTACCTGTCATGATACTTATCATCACAAACAATATAAACTCAACATGTATAATCAAAGTTGGAGAAAAGGAAGACTAAACAACATACTTTTGACTAAGTCTTCATCCAGATCATTTTACAATTCCAATCTAGACACTATAGAACAACTTGAAACAACCCAGGTTAGAAATTAGCTATAAGAGAAACAATGAACTAAACTTATAAATCACCACCAAATTAAGCGATAACAAACTGGACTTAGAACATAAGCTACAAACATGCTTTTTAACTTTTAGAATTTCCATTTCATTCCTCACATCGATCTTCTCATGAAGCAGAACACATAAGTGTACCTGAGAATATGAAGGAAATAAAGCAATGTAGTCAAAGGGCCATTAGCATTAACAAGTAGCAGAGTTGAGTTTGGATCCTATGAAATAGTGCACAAAATCAGCTCAATACCAGGAAATGCAACTCAACAGACCAAAAATTCAACTTCAAATCCAAAGTTGAACCAATAAATCTCAAAATTCAAGCTAAATGACGGAAACTCAACCCATTTCTAGGTTCAAACAGTTAGGAAATTGGTTCAAGGAGTTGAAAATTCTAGGTTAGAAAATCAGAACTCAATGGAACAGTGCTTCATTCAAGTTTTCAATCACTTTTTTTGTATTTTTCTGATTTTTCTATTCTCTTCTCTATGAAATAGTAAATTTTGTGCAATTTTCTATATTTTCTAAATTTTCATCTCTCCAAATCTCTTAAAAATCTAAGGCAAGAAATTGTGCATTTATAGGCAAGCAAATAGGGTAGCCTTTCAGATTTAATTTTTTACCCCTTGCCCCTTTTTTAATTTCCTTTTAGCTTAGGCGAGCCTCTAATTATTGACTTGTTAATCAAGATATACTACCAAAAACCTAAAATTCAAAGTGAACCCCCTACTACAATCTTCCTAGACAGTTACACTATAATTCCCTAAGTACATTCCCCACATTGCCCATTAAAACCTTAGCATTTACCCTCTTAACCAACTGGGTCAAGTTGACCCAGCATAATGGATCTGCAGAAACCAAATTAAATCCCCATTTTGGAGTTTTGACATGTAGAGATTAATTCAAACACTTAGGAAACCCGGATTATAGCTAACCAAAAATTTCCCCTAAACAAAGAAGCTTGGAACCATTTATTTAAAAACAGACGAAACAAAAGCAAAATGAATGAACCAACCAATCCAATTTCATAACAGCAATTTAACTAAATCATGGACCTAATTTCACAAGCTAAGTGACTAAACTGATGATGAAACAATAATTATGCTATTAATACAAAGACTTGGACAAACAAAACAAGGAATACTAAAGAAATCAGATAATCAAACTTTCACAACAAAGAAGAAAAGAAGAGGAAACCAAACAAAAGATGGACTCAATTCTGAACTCAGAAAACCCTAAAAAACTTTGACCAAACAAAAAGAAAAGGGATAAGGAGGAAGATGAACCAGTGAAAGAGAATACAAGAGAGGAGGAAGAACTTACCAAATCACGACTTGAAACCTAACTGAAACACTGGTTTAATTAGAGAGTGGTGTTATTGAGTTTTTCTTCGCAAGAACAAGTAAACAACATCACTTTCATGCTCAAACAAGCTTCAATCTTCCAAAGAGCATGAGCAGGTAGCCATGCGAGCCATGGAATCCAAGATTGATACACTATGACCTCTTGGGGCTTTGGACCCTATCCCTAAATTCATGATTCGATGAGATCGGGAAGGATTCGAGGGGTATGGGTTAAGGATTTGGAGATAGGGGGTCAACACGGGTCTATGGTGTAATTTTGGGGTCGAATGGAAGCGCCACCTTCGGACAAGGCGAAGGAGTCAATGGCGGCACCCTAGGGTTTTTAAATTTTGATAGCTTCCAGTGAGATTCGAAATAATTTGACAGTGCCATGGTTATGAGGGGATGAAGGCAAAGCTTTGGTGTGAATTTGGTTAGGTTTGGATGATCGCCACTGGTGGAGCCGATTTCCGGCCGGCGGTTTACGGCGGCGTTACATATGGTCTCTGGGAGACGACTGGGGTGGTAGGGATTGTGGTACGAGGTTATTAGGACACTATTACATGGCATGGGAAATATTTCTGGCCGTTGGATGAGCCAAGATTAAGGGTTGGGATGGTTTTAATCCAAACGATGTCGTTTGGGGTCATTGGGGGGGGGGGGCTGGACCGGGTTTGTGTATTTGGGATGGTTTATTGGCCTAGTTTGCTCTTCTCCTTTGTTTTCTTTTGATTTTTTTTTTCATTTTTCATTTTAAAAAATTTCTGAAAATCCCAAATTAATTATAATTCCCAAATTAACCAATAAAAATCCTAATTAATCCTACATAATTGTTTTCAGAAATTTTTAAAATAAAATTATGAGAAAAATTACTTTAAAGTCAAATTAAACTTAATACTGCAAATTAAGCTTAATTTTTTTATTTTCCTTTTTATAAAATGACTAAATTACAGAATAATTCTTCAAATGTGAAATGAACTCCTAAATGCACATGCAACATATATTTTTTTGTATTTTTCACTAATTAAAATGCACAAACAAAATGCAAACAATTAACAAAAAATGCCACAAAATCTGCAAAATTGCAAATAAATAATTGAAATTATTTTGTTTGAATTTATAGGAGTAATTCATGTAGGGAAAAAATCACATGCTCATAGCTACACCTAATTGCCCGGAAACACGAAGAGTTTTCGTGCATAGATATGTGAGCGGACATGAGCAATTTTTGCCAGTTTGAATACTCCGTGAGAAGCATTTTGAAAAGATTGACTGCACCTACTTCATAGATTGCCTACATATCCTCAGATAAAGAGGAATTAGGTCAGTGTAGTTCAGGAGTGTTTGGCAGTTGGGAGTACTGAAGCTGTGATCTCCTGTTGTTGCTGCTGCTACTACTGTTTGCTAGATCCCCTTATTACATCATGTAAAAATAAAAGAAGCTAGACTAGGCTATGACCTATGGATTAAAAAAAAAACCTATCTATGTCTTCCAACTTGCTCTCGCTTGTTGCCTTGTTGCTTGTATGTCTCCCTGTGAAACTTCTTGTTGCCTTGTTGCTATGTTTCTCTTTCTCCATGTTGATGCTTGATTGTTGGACTTGAATTGTATTCCCTTTTTCGCTAGTTGGGTGCCTGATTACCAAAATTTGAAATGTATTCCCTTGTTCTCCAAGTGGGCGCCTGATTACCAAAACTTGAAAATATATTCCCTTGTTCTCCAGGTGGGCGCCTGATTACCAAAACTTGAAAAATATTCCCTTACTCTCCAGGTGGGCGCCTGATTACCAAAACTTGAAACTTGAAATGTATTCCCTTATTCTCCAGATGGGCGCCTGATTGCCAAAAACTCGAAACATGAAACGTATTCCCTTGTTCTCCAGGTGGGCGCCTGATTACCAAAACTTGAAACTTGAGATGTATTCCCTTATTCTCCAGGTGGGCGCCTGATTACCAAAACTTGAAAATTGAAATGTATTCTCTTGTTCTTTGGGTGGACGCCTGATTACCAAAACTTGAAATTCGAAATATATTACCTTATTCTCTAGTTGGGCGCCTGATTACCAAAACTTGAAACTTGAAATGTATTCCCTTGTTCCTTAGGTGGGCGCCTGATCAGCAAAACTTGAAGCTTGAAATGTGCTCCCTTGTTCTCCAGGTGGGCGCCAGATTACCAAAACTTAAAACTTAAATTGTATTCCCTTGTTCTTCAGGTGGGCGCCTGATTACCAAAACTTGAAGCTTGAATTATGTTCCCTTGTTCTCCAGGTGGGTGCCTGATTACGGAAACTTGAAAGTTGAAATGTATTCCCTTGTTCTCCAGGTGGGCGCCTGATTACCAAAACTTGAAACTTGAAATGTATTCCTTTTTTCTCCAGGTGGGCGCCTGATTACCAAAACTTGAAACTTGAAATGCATTCCCTTTTTCTCCAAGTGAACGCCAGATTACCAAAAATTTAAACTTGAAATGTGTTCCCTTGTTCTCCAGGTGGGCGCCTGATTACCAAATCTTGAAACTTGAAATATATTCCCTTGTTCTCCAGGTGGGCACCTGATTCCCAAAATTTGAAACTTTACATGTATTCCTTTGTTCTTCAAGTGGGCGCCTGATTACCAAAACTTGAAACTTGAAATGTATTCCCTTGTTCTCCAGGTGGGCGCCTGATTAAAAAAACTTGAAACTTGAAATGTATTCCCTTGTTCTCCAGGTGGGCGCCTGATTACCAAAACTTGAAACTTGAAATGTATTCCCTTGTTCTCCAAGTGAGTTCCTGGTTACCAAAACTTGAAATTTGAAATGTATTCCCGCTGCTTTTAGACCTGATTACAACAAAACAAACAAAACAAAAGAAAATTTTCTGCCCAGTTTGATGCTGGGAGCATCTGTAAGTGTTAATCAAATCCATTTACCAAGTATCTCTTAATATTAAATCCCATTATCTAGGAAGGTCCTGACACCTCTTGATTGATGACAACTTTAAGATTAGGCTAAATTCTCCTAAGGTATTACTTCTACTATGTCTTGTTATCCAAGTTATCTGTTGGGGACTAGTAACTAAGGCTGCATTCCCTTTTCCAAGAGGGTCCTGAAAATTCTTAATTATATGACAAATCATGTTTGCGGGGGGATTAGTATTAAGAGCTACGTCCCATTATCCAGGAGGGTCCTGACAACTTTTACAATAAAATCCCAATATCCAGGTGGGTCCTGACGACTCTTGTTGGGGAAATATTTGTGTCTGACCATGTTACCCGTGCTTGTTTGAATTTTAAACTAAATCCCTTTTTCCAAGAGGGTCATGACAAATCTTAATTGAATCCTTTTTGAACATGTAAGTTTCTTTATGCTCTGTGCTATTCATGATTATCTCCAACCTTAAATAAGTCCCATTTTCCAGGAGGGTCCTGAAAATTTCAAATTAAATGCCCCTTTTAACTCTCGGTTGTCTCTGCTGGGGATTGCTAGTTAAAGTTACACCCCATTATTCAGCCGGGTCCTGACGACTGTTATTGGGGAATTATTTGTGCTAGATTATGTTTTCCGTTGAATTTTAAACTGAGTCCAATTTTTCAAGAGGGTCCTGAAGTTCACAGCCATACTTGCCAAGTGCTTTCTTTTTATGGAAGATATCCCCGAGACCTCCGAAATTTTCTGCCCCTGTTTCATTCAAAGAAAATTTTGTTAGTTTGAAAAATTGTGGTTAGCTTGGGGCATTCTTGCTGAAAATGACCTCCCGACTGTCATGTTTCGTTGTGTCCAATTTCCCGCACTGATGATGAGTCGCCTAATTTTCCCGGTTGGCCCCTGAACCCTATGGATTTACTCTGTTCCCCGTCATTGTGTTACACTCCTGAGCCTTTTGCCAGAATCCTTACACCCTTCCTGAAATTACCAAGTCAGTTTACTAGAGAAACTTTCATTAATTCTTCCCCTTGCCATTTCAAATTTTTTTCCTTTGTTATGTTTTGATTGGCATGTGCGTTGCTATTTGGAGCTAGTAGTAAGCTTTGAAATTTCCCTCCTGCTTGCCCAAACAAAATAACTTTGGAGACATCTAGGAAGAAATGGAGACCAGAATGAAAATGAAATGCAATGACTCTAAATTATTTTTTTGAATAAAAGAATTTCGAATTTGGCGACTAATGAGGGGAAAAGTAGAGAAATGTATCTGTGGAGGTACAGCTGGTTCCCATGATCATGACATGTACTTCGGCTTAGTCGACCTAGTTTGTCTAAATGGTCAGCCTTCAGATATCGTGCTTTGTTGTTGTGACCTTCTTTAACCTAATTTCTTTAACCAAACCTTGACCTTGATTATCTTGCGGTGATACGCACAGATTCCCGCCAATAGGCCTTTTCCGCTGTTCATTTTGGTTACTTGCCTTCGCCTTATGGTGCCCGTAAGTATTTTCACTGATAAGACTCTGTCATTTTCATTTCTCTCAGCTTTCTTCGCTTTAGGGTGCCTGTGAGGGTTTTCACCAATAAGAATCTCTCATTTTATCCTTTCTTCCATAAACTAGAATATTGCCTGGGGTATGAATCACCTCTTCTTGCTTGTCTCGGCATTTCTTTAAAGACCGATCAGAAGGTTTTTCTTTGGACCGTAATGCAGGACTTTGGATAAGGTTAGAAAGAAGGGGTATTAAAGGCTCAAAATAATTCAAATGGGTTCAAAAATTACATCTTTCGAAATCAAATTTTCTCATAACAATAGCAACTTCCGCCCCAGTTTTATCTTGGGGACCTTTGGAATTTTTTTTAATGTGACCGAACCGTGAGGCTACCTACGTATCCTTTAAAAGGAATCAGGTCAAATGTAGTACTTCCAGATTCCTTGTTTTTGTTGTTGTCTATTTCTTCCTTTTTCTTTTGTTTTTTTGTTGTTTTGTTGTTGTGTTGTTTTTTTTCTTCCTTTTTTTTCCTTTCTTTTTCTTTCTTTTCTTTTTCTTTTCTTCTCTTTTCTTTCCTTTATTTTCTTATCTTTCTTCTTTCCTTTATTTTCTTCTTATTTTGATTCTTTCCTTTTCTTCTCCTTTCACTTGCTTTTCTGACTTTTGTTACTGATTCTGAAAGAGAGGTGTGAAAGAGAACAATTAAAGCTCAACAGGGTTAACAAACGATAAAGTGTTCAGATAGCCGAATAAACTGCCTTCGTCATTCCAATCTCTATAACATGCCAAGTACAAAAAAACATGCTAAGTGTAGACAATGATTTAAACAAAGAAAATCATACATATTATCTCTTAACTGCATCACAATTGATGGCTGTTTCCACACACTTGCCTTCCACATCTGTCAGATACTCCATTGGACAACACTCTTGACATGATAAATGGCCCTTGCCAATATAGGGCGAACTTGCCCTTTGCCTCTACTTGGTGAGGGAAGATGCGCTTCGATACCAGCTGACCCACTTCGAACTTTCTTGGGCGAACCTTCTTGTTATATGCTCTGGCAATTCTCTGTTGATGCAACTGGCCATGACATACTGCTGCTAATATTCTCTCTTCAATTAAGCTTAATTTCTCCAATCGGGTTTTGACCAATTCATCATCATCAATATTTGCCTCAGCGACAATCCGAAGGGACGAGATTTCAATTTCGTCCGGTATTTTGTATTTTGTGCCATACACTAAAAAATATGGAGTTGCCCATACTGAAGTGCGAACAGTAGTGACATTGCCTAAAAATGCAAAGGGTAGCTTCTCACGCTATTGCCTGGACCCCTCCGCCATTTTTTGGAGTATCTTTTTATGTTCTTATTGGCTGCCTCAACTGCTCCATTCGCCTTGGGGCGATATAGGGTGGAAGTGCAATGTGTAATCTTAAACTACTGACATACCTCTTTCATCAAATGGCTATTGAGATATGCTCCATTGTCAGTGATGAGTATTTTCAGGATTCCAAACCGGAAAATGATATTTGAATGCACGAAATCAACCACGGCTTTCTTGGTCACTTTCTTTAAGGTTTTAGCTTTGACCCACTTGGTGAAATGATCAATAGAAACCAGGATGAACCTGTGTCTATTGGAAGCTGCTAGCTCGATAGCCCAAATTAAATCCATTCCCCAAGCAACGAAAGGCCATGGTGCAGACAGTGTATGCAATTCAGATGGTGGGGAGTGAATCAAGTCTCCATGCACCTAACATTGATGACACTTGCGCACGAAGTTGATACAATCTCGCTCCATGGTAAGCCAATAATACACTACCCGGAGAATCTTCTTTGCCAAAACATATCCACTCAATTGCAGTACGCAAACCCAAGAATGTACCTCGGTCATGATGGCTGTGGCCTATCTAGCATCTATGCATCTTAGAAACCCAAGGTCCAATGTTCTCTTGTATAGTACCCCTCCACTAAAGAAAAACCTGCTTGATAGGCGACGAATTATTCTCTTTCGATCATTTGTAGTTTGTACTGGATACACACCCATCCTGATGTATTATTTGATGTCGTGAAACCAAGGCTCACCGTCAAGATCCTCTTCCACCACATTACAGTAAGCATGTTAGCCATGAACTTGGATATACAATGGATCCACATAAGCCTTATCTGGATGATGTAACATTGACGCCAAAGTGGCCAAAGCATCAGGAACCTCATTGTGATTTCTTCGGATATGCTAAAACTCTACTGATCGGAATCGTTGGCAAAGGTCATGCAAGCATTGTCGGTATGGTATGAGCTTCAAATCTTGTTTTTCCCACTCCCCTTGAATCTGGTGTACCAGAAGGTCCGAGTCTCCCAAGACCAAGACTTCCTAGACACCTATGTCGGTAGCTAACCTCAAACCCAAAATACATGCCTCATATTCTTCCATGTTGTTGGTGCAATAGAAGTGGAGCTGAGCTGTAACAGGGGTAATGTTGCCCCATTTAAGAAGTGAGTACTGCCCCTATCCCAATGCCTTTGATGTTGGCGGCTCCATGGAAGAATAATTTCTATCCTGGCTTCTCGCCCTATTCCATTTCATAAATATGCATTACCTCCTCGTCTGGGAAGTATGTCTTGAAGGGTTCATATGTTTTGTCTACCGAATTCTCAGTGAGTAAGATTTGCAACTTTGCAAGCCTTCTCGTGGGCATAGGCTTCTGGAAGATGTATTTCAACGGGTCCAAGCGTGAGATGAGGTAAGTGGTATATGATGACAAGTAATGTTTCAACTTTTGTGCTACCCAAGTTATGGCACATCACGTCCTTTCGAGATGAGTATACTTTAACCTCACAGGCTGTGAATTTCTTGTTGAAGTGGTATATGGCCTGCTCTTTCCTCCCCGTGACATCGTGCTGACCTAGCACACATCTGAATGAATTGTCCAAGACTGTCAGATATAGGATCAAAGGCCTCCCTGGTTTCGGTGGGACCAATACCAGTGGGTTCGACAAGTATTCTTTTATTTTATCAAAAGCCTCTTGGAATTCTTCCATCCATTTGAACGTGACATCCATTTTCAATAGCTTAAACATGGGCTCGCAAGTTTTCATGAGCTAAGCAATGAATCGACTAATGTAATTCAATCGTCCAAACAGACAAATCAACTTTTTTTTCCTTCGAAGGCAGAAATTCTTGTATGGCTTTGACCTTTGATGGATAGCTCAATGCCTCGGCGGCTGACTATGAACCCTAGCAACTTCCGTGAGGGGACTCCAAATGTGCATTTTACAGGATTGAGTTTGAGATTATACCTACGGAGCCTCTGGAAGTATTTCCTCATATCTCTGACATGGTCGGATTGCTTCCTGGATTTCACAATTACATCATCCACATAGACCTCAATCTCCTTATGTATCATATCATGGAAGATGGCTATCATTGCCCTTATATAGGTTGCCCCAACATTCTTCAAACCAAAGGTCATGATCCTGTAGCAATATGTTCCCCATGGCGTGATGAATGATTTCTTCTCCTCATCCTCTTCGTCCATCAATCTGGTGATAGTCTGCGTAACAATCTACGAATGACCCAATCTTATTATTTGCAAAATTGTCAATCAATATGTGGATGATCGGCAGTGGAAAGTTATCCTTTGGACTTGATTTGTTGAGGTCAAGATAGTCGACATATACCCTGGTTTTACCATCCTTCTTGGGCACATGCACGACATTAGCTAACCATGTGGGATACCGTGTGACTCAGATGACCTTGGCCTCAAACTGCTTGGTAACTTCTTCTTTGATCTTCACGCTTACATTAGTTTTAAACTTCCTCAACTTTTGCTTAGCGGGAGGGATGGCCTGGTCAGTGGGCAATTTGTAAACAACCAAGTCAGTGCTCAGCCCTGGCATATCATCGTAAGACCATGAAAAAACATCTTTGTATTCAAGCAGCGCTTCGATTATTTCTTCCTTAAGCTTTAGCTAATTATGGACACTTATTTTGGTTTCTCTAATGTTATCTAGGTTCCCTAGATTGACTGCTTCTGCATCGCTCAGGTTTGACTTGGGGTTTTCCTCAAAATGGATCAACTCTTTACTAATTTCGTCAAACACCCTTTCCTCATCATATTTTTGTTCATCCTCATATTCTATCTCTTGAATTATTACTTATGAATTAGACCGACTTTTAAGACTGGGCCGAAGAGTCCTTATGCATGTCAGATTACTGGAGCCAGCAAAAAAATAACTGTACAAGAAGGAAAAGAAAAGCAAAGAAAAATGAAAACTATTAGCACTAAAGAAAAGGGAAATTGCATTTTATTGAAACTGAAAGATAACAAGGTTTTACACATAGAAATGGACGGAAACATAGACTCTGAATTAGAAATCCGGAATAATCTAGAGAAACTTGAAAGAAAAATCAAAGCAAACTACAAAAACTCCTTCTAGGTCGGGAGAGGAGTAGCTTCCCAATTGTTGACTTTTGCACGGGACCCGAAAAATTGCACGCCTGCCTTGCTAGAACCCTCTCCGGCTTCCACCATATTCACATCTTCAAATAACCTTACGAGTAATTCCTTATTAGAATCAACCACAACACTGGAACTTGTCGTTGTTGGGCACTTCTTGGCGTCGGGATTCATGAATAATTTGAAGAGACAAGTCACATTCTTGGGGAGAGCCCATGCTTTCTTTCTCAACCTTCTGGCTCTCTTGATGTCTGCACTTGTAGGCTTGAATCCCAAACCAAAAATTACTACATTCGTGTGGAGAGGCACCGGCTGTATGATACCCTGAAGTGAGGCCCCCAAACATTTCCAGAAACAAACACATTCTTTAACATTTCCACGGCTATCATGACCGATGCAGTAGCTAACTTTGGTGTTGGAACACACTCTCCCTCTGGCACTATGCTTACTGATATCAGTTCATGAAGATGATACACCCAAGGCCCACTATCATCATCTGCCTTAATGAATGGTACGATAACATCACTGTGAGCATACAGATGGTCCTCACCATGCAAAACTATTTCTTGTCGATCCCATTCAAATTTCACCATTTGATGCAAAATAAAGCGACTGCTCGAGCAATATGGATCCAAGGTTCCCAACAGCAGGTTGTAAAAAACAACCACATCAAGCACTTGGAATTGCATGGTTAAATCAACAGGTTCGATTGTCAATTCGAGCACTATGTCCCCGACCGAATGTTTTCCCCCGCTATCAAATCCTCACACACAGATGTTGTTCTTGTGAATTCTTTTATTTTCCACCTTTAACTTGTTTAATGTGGAGATAGGGCAAATATTGCACCTGAACCATTGTCAATCAACACTTGAGTGACCACAGAATCCTCGCATTTTACCATGAGGTAAAGTGCCCTATTATGCTCGGTGCCTTCTATGGGCAGTTCATCATTAAAAAAAGTGACTCTGTTCACCTCGAAAATCTTATTGGATATCTTTTCCTAGTGATTGATTGTGATTTATAAGGAACATGGGCCTCGTTTAGGATCTTTTGTAAAGCCCGACGGTGCTCATCTGAATGAATCAACAACGATAATAACGAGAATTGGAGCAGACGTGTTTCTCAGCTGTTCCATAATAGAATAATCCTGCATTTTCATCTTCTTTAGAAACTCTTCTGCCTCTTTTTCACTGACAGTTTTCTTTACCAGTGCTTAGTTATCTTTGGTTGGTTTTGATTTTCTCAATTCCTCGGGGGCAAAGCACCTCCCCGATCGAGTCAATCCATGAGTCTCACAATCTTCTTCTCTAACCTCCTTCCCATTGTAAGTCACTGTTACTCGATCATAATTCCAAGGTACTTCCTTGCTGCTGATCATCAGTAGCTAAACTACAGGTTTGATAACAGGCTCTAAACGAGCGCCTTCCACGACAACCACAAGCTTACTGGCCATCCCTGGTACAACCACTTTTGCATTCTCTTGTTTTACCATCCCGTCTTTCGGGGATTTCTTCTTGATTACAACAACATGCTCATTACTTGTTGTGCATAACTTGAGTGTCGACATTCCCTTGTCAAATTATCACCCATCTTTCGTTCACTGGCTGGATTATCATGGCAGTTTGCAAAGGCTTTTTGGTATTCCCTTCTTTTTGCACTATCTCGATCATATTTGTCTCTTGATGAGCAGGCAACGAGTTTTGGTTAATATTTCGTGATTCCGAAGCTTGCACCTCAATCCTATGGGAATCAATGAGTTCTTGAATAGCACATTTTAGATGCTAAAATTTCTCCGTGTCATGTCTCTGGGCACCAGAATAATACTCA
This sequence comes from Nicotiana benthamiana, assembly GCA_034376525.1. NCBI lineage: Eukaryota > Viridiplantae > Streptophyta > Magnoliopsida > Solanales > Solanaceae > Nicotiana > Nicotiana benthamiana. The sequence continues at coordinate 55,140,754 of CM067339.1, read as the reverse complement.
CAAATGACAGAATATTCCAGATTTCTTGGGGGGAGGCTTTGGCAATTTTGCTTCAATCGGCCTCAACATGTCTAGCTGCCTCAACCTGTGGAATAAGCTAGTATATGATTCTCCTAATGGAGTGAAAGTTTTCTTCTTCTGCATCCTCTCAGTTTTTAAAGCTTGGTTAGCCTGGAAAGCTGGTCTCGGGGTTTGTTGGTAGGCTCTTTGATGGTATTTATTTTGTAGAGCTGGGTAATTATTTTGTGGAGTTCGCGCTCGCCATTGTGTGTGGCCGGGAGGTTGGGTATACGTTTGTGCATTATGGATGAAAACACGAGGATCAAGAGGCTGGTAGTAGTGTTGTGGTGGGATATATGGAGTGTATGTGTAGATTTGGTGGTGAGGTCAGGGTTGGTTGTAATGGGATGGACCCCGAGGCCCGAGCCAAGTTCCTGAATCAATTGTCTCTACCTCTTTCTTCTTCTTCTTTCCAATCGCTCCTCCGGTCCCACTTTGGATTGCCTAGGTGGTCGCTTTGATTGCAGAATAACTCATGATTTTGTTAGATTTGAGTCCCTCTTCGACCATAGTCCCCATTTTTACAATCTCCCTGAAGGATTTACCCACTACCGATACCAGGTAACCAAAATATGTAGGCTCCAAATCTTGCAAGAAATAATCTACCATTTCACTTTCCTTCATTAACGGGTCGGCCCTCGCTTCCTGTTCCCTTCAACGGAAGCCATATTCTCTGAAGCTATCATTGTGCTTCTTTTCCAATTTCATGAAAGACAAACAGTCTGGGATAATTTCAAGAATGTATTGAAAATCGCAAGCAAATACTTGTGCTAGATCATCCCAAGTGTACCATCGGGCATGATTTCTATCGGGTGTACTATTCCAACGCTGAACAACTCAAACTTTGACCGAAGTATGCCATCAACAATTCATCCTTTCCGCCTGCCCCTCTCATCTTACTGAAGAAACCCCTTAAGTGTGCCACCGGGTCACCATTTCCATCATATAAGTCAAACTTGGGCATCTTAAAGCCTGGAGGCAATTGTACTTTTGGGAAAAAACAAAGGTCTTTGTATGCCACACTCACTTGTCCACCTAACCCTTGCATATCTTTGAATGATTGCTCTAGACTTTTGACTTTCTTTAGCACCTCCTCTTGCTCGGGGGGTTTGACTGGCTTCTTATCCTCCATAGGGACTTCAAAAAGGGAAGCATACGAGTAGGGTTCATGGGCTTTGTAAGCGGGTTCTGGTAGGTAATATTGGTTTTCGTGAGCTTGGAGCAAAGGCTCACTAGATGATATGTGGAGTGTGGGGGAGGAGGTGCCACATAAATGGGAGCAACTAGTAGAGGAGGGTGAGGAACAACTTTGGGTGGTGGAACTAGGGGTTCTTGAGAAGTCGTACACTGGTATTATGGGTAGATGGGGAAGCTTATGAGTGGATCAATGGTAGGTTGGTCATGTGACTGGGCTAGCGGTGGGACGAAGGTCGAGTTAGCAGGATAAGCTAGTGGTGGCTGCCCTCTCATCCATGCCTGATACATTTTAGACATCTGATGTTTTAGTTTGTACATCTCCTCTTTCATTGCATTAACATCCAATTCCTCCACCTCTTTTGAGGGATCAATGATACTTGCATAAGCTTCTTGATTGGCTATAATCCGCTTACTTTTGGACGGAGTGTTATAAGAGTGGGTTGCCAAAATGCTGCAAAAACTAAACCACCTGTCTGAAATGGGAAGACAACATTAAAACTCGTTAGGTTTCAACATGTAGGTAGCCATACATTTGGGGATGAATGCGCCTAAGCATTTATCGGTTTCTATTATGCACATAAATTGGTCGCTTGTGTCATCCTGGTGTTTATCCAATGCCCCTTTCTTTTCTCTCTTATTTTTCTTGTCCTCTTCTCTTTTCTCTTACTCAACTTGTTTTACCTACCCTTTTTATTTCCTTATTCTCTCCTTTATTTTACTATTGTTTCTCTCATTTTCTCTTCCCCTTTTTCTTTCTTTTTTTTTATTTTGGCTATGGTCGAATCCTATGGAGATTGCCTACGTATCATGACCCCACATAAATCAGACCGAGTATAGTTCTGGTGAATAAATACAAAAAATATTTAGGAGGTTTTTATTTCAATTTTCATAAAGTATAGCACTTGATTGCAACTTACTAAAAGAAATCAACATACTCCAACTCAACTGAAAACAACAGACTCTGAATTAAAATGAAAACAAATGACTCGACAATCTACTACAAGCTCAAGTAATAGAAAATATAGACTCTCAAATGAACCAACAGATTTGAAAATCATGAATACATTAAAGCCTCTAATGCTCCTGGGGCCTGGGGGGCATCATTCGATCTCGCCGCAGGCCTGTGTGCTAAATCCCCTTGGAGGTGGTGTAGGTCTTCCATCACTTGATGAACAAAGATCATGGTGGTGGCAAAGAACATATATCTTGTCATATCTTCACAGTGGCTACACTTTACCGTGATGTAATCAATGATCATCTGTACCCTCTCTCTTATAGCATCCTTTTCTTGCAACAATCTCCCAATTTGTTAGGCCCTGACCTCCAAAGTTTGTTCGGCTACACGATTCAATTCTTGGAATTGTTGCAAATCTCTTTCCAGCCATGATATTGCTATGTAGCAATGCTCTCTCTCAGCCTTGAAGTCCCTCGCTTTCTTGGACATTTTGTTTTTAATCATGATGACCCTCATCTTCAATCCAACAACATCGTTGTCATGCCTTTCTTTTAATTGTTCAATCATGCGTGCCCGCTTCTCTACATTTTTGACCAATTGTTTCTGGGCTCTGGACAGCTCACCCTCTGCTTTGTTCAAGTCAAAAACATGTTCTCCTACGTTTTGCCTCAAATTGTCTATGAGCTTTTCATCTTTCGGAGTTCTGACGGGATTTTCTGCGGCTATTTTCATTTTCTGAATTTGGGCTCGCAAAGCTTCGGTTTCTTTAGCTAGTATTTTTTCCCTCCCTCTGTAGCAGCGTGCAAACCATTCTTGAATTGGAGGTCTTTGACTTGTTTTTCCAATTTCCTTATTGTTTCCATGTATTCGTTTTCCTTGGCTAGCCAATTCCATTGTTCTTGCGACGCTTTGACAAATTCCTGAAGATGTGGCCTCTTAGCCAGCCTTCCGAACTATATTTCCTTCTTATACAAGTCAAGTTACCCTATTTCAACCTTGCCTTTGGATAAGTCTCGTACTCGAGTGTCCGCCGTCAAGTATTGACATTCGCTCAAAATTTGACGGAATGATGCTTCGAGAAACTGACCATTGGGACCAATCTCGACCACATGGCGACTAATGTCTTCATCCCTGGGAACCATTTGGCACCTTCCTAACTTTCTTAACACCCTATATGGAGTATAAGGTAATGAGGTCCATTAGAAGGAAATGAGGCCCGGTAGCTGGCATGTATACAATTTTATCAATAGGGGGCCACCCAAATGTCCTCTCTATTTGACTTGCACATATGATATGGAGATATGATACCCATTCCATAACCCCTTCTAGTAATGTGGACACATCAATTCCGATATAAAATTCCTCTATGCGGCTCTTTCCTGATGACCCATAACTCATGAATGGAGGTTGACTACACCAGTGTTCAACCATCCACATCTGTAATAACAAATTGCATCCTTCAAAGAAATCTCCCCCGGCTTTACAGGCTGCGAGGCACGAAAAATTTAAGATAATAGCATGGGTGCGAGGGTGCTCATTGCCTGAGTGAGCAAAGTGCCAAAAACCCCTGCTATGCGTATGTCAATGTTCCCGTCCTTCCATGGAAACACCAAAAGTCCTAAGAAGAATACCATAAATGCAAAACACCGGTGTTCCTCCCATATGAGTTGGTTTCCCTTGCTAAAAATTTTATTTTCTGGGTCATTAAACCCCCATATATGCCCATATCTTTGGTATATAACTGTGGAGTACAAAAATTGGCTGACAGATCTGGATTGTGAACCCCTCTGCTTATTTTCAATGAGTCTAGGAATTTGTGTACAGCGATGGCCCTTGGCGCAATCAAATACTGGTGTCGTAGAGGAATTTTGGGAACCCCAATATATTCGGTTATATCTTCCAGGGTTGGGGTAAGTTCAAAGTCTGGGAACTAAAATACGTTATGGGCCGGGTCCTAGAATGTAACCAATGCTTTTATGATGTCCCCTCCAGGATTAATTTATAACAACGTGGTGAGTCCTCCCAAGTGCGTGTTGACCTTGTTTTGCCCCGATTCACCTAGATCATTCCATCATTGTGTACCTCCAAAGGGATCTTGTTCATGACTGACATTGGAAAATTTTGATTCGTGCTCATTCTGCATATTTATTTGGGTGATTAAGCAAAAATCATGATTTATCGGAATCAAAGACAAAATAGATTTTTTTCAAATTTTCATTTCAAAATAAAATCTCGGCCTTGCAAATACGGCGTTTCAGCACTTCCGAGGGAAGGTTTTAAGGTTGCGCCTGTTATCAGCTAAAATTTAGAAAATAATCCAATTCGGTTGTTCTTGCAAAAACAGCCTTCCGGTGCCCTTTTAGGGGCACTCGGCGAATTTTGACAAAACTTCTTAATTTAGTAATCACAAACAAAATCTGGATCTTTTTTTTGGCTATTTTGCAAAAATGAAGTTGGGCCCAATGGGTGTTGCCTACGTATCTCACACCCTATGAGAATCAAACTGGCGTAGTTCGGGCTATTTTGACAGAATTAAAAACCAACTTCTTTTTTATTTTTTTTTTCGAAAATAAAAATCCTTTTCTTTTTGTTTTTTTTTGAAAACAAACTTTTTTTGTCCTTTGGTTTTTGTTTGTTTTTTTCCTCAAAATTTTGGCAGCATTCTAGTACCGGTTTTTGAAATAGGTAAATTCTCACCCCTCGCATTTTCCTCTCTTGTTTTCTTCTTCTTCTTTTTTTTCTCTTCTTTTTTCTTTTTTTGTGTCAAAAGCTGGTCGGCATGCAAATCTGGAGTAAATACATAAGTAGCATGCAAAATGCATCAGGATGGTCCATTATTTTTGGTGCACCTATCCTAGACTGACCCAACCCCTGTGTTGAGTCCCTACTAGGGCTCCAACATGAGGTTAAGCTATTCTAGGTTCAAGACCTTGGTATATGGTCTTGGCTGTGTACCCGAGCGGACAACTCGAGTTGAGGAGGGGGATGCGTACTGGGAACCAAAAGGCCATCCGGCTTTGTAACTTGTCCGGGCCTCTTTCTTATTTGAAGGTACAACACTAAGAGAATAGGGAGTCTCGACCAGCGAGCACATCCTCAAAGATGAGAAGAGGAGGGTTTCGCGGCAGTTTTATATGTAATTCAAATAATATTAAAGCGGTAATAATAATATTTAACACCTTGGGCACAATTATGCAATAAAATCAGATAATAATAAAGCCAGATACAACAATTATTCTAACCTTGAATTTTCTAACCTTGAACCAGAGATTCTAGGTTGAATTCCTAGCAGAGTCACCAGAGCTGTCACACCTCCTTTTTAACACTACTACCCCGGCGAAGGGCGTAGATAAAGAGTTTTTCCAATTAAATGATAATCGAAACGAGATTTATTTACATAGAGATTTCAAAGTTTCCACTTGGGATAATTATTTGTGGCCTAAGCTACTGGTTTAAATCCTGAATCGAGGAAGGTTTGGCTCTGTTATACAGTCTGTGAGCCAAAAATCTGGGTATGGAATTCTGTTAACTTGGGAGAAGGTGTTAGGCACTCCCGAGTTCCGTGGTTCTAGCACGGTTGCTCAACTGCTATACTTGGCATAATTATCTTATTTTAGTGCTTTTTGTACCTATGTGCAAAGTTTGATTTTTAGAACCGCTTTTATTTAATTTTTTAAGAATATTGCAATGTCGTTAAAATATGTCTCGAACTACGTCACATAAATTCACCCGTAGTTTTTGACATATTTCAATATCGTTGGGATTTGGATTTGGGTCACGTAAATGTGCACTCAAGTTTAAGAAGGTAAAATTATTAAATAACGTGCCTAAAAGAAACTAACGCGTTGTTAACTTTGCGAGGGCCATGAAAATTAGCTAAATGGCGTGCCTCAAGTTCCAAATATTTTAAAGAAATGATTGAAGAGGGCCACGCAATTTCTGATTTTATTTGGTGCGACGCACCTCAATTCCATTTTTAAAGGATATTCGAATTATATTGGGAGGGCCATGGACTATTTATTATCTATTATTGCTCGCCTCCACTATTTGAAGGAACACTTAATTGTCTAGACATCAAAGGGTCGATTAATTTAATACTAGACTGTTTTAATAAATATCCACGAATAGAACCCAATTGGACTGCTTTCTAACTTGGGCCCCAATGAGCCCATTTCTTAAAAGAGAAAAGGCGGACAAGCATATGGACTTCCCAGTAGTCATTGCCTGATTTTTGGCAAGCCGTAAGCCCAAAAATTCCGCATAATAATAGGTCAAGCCACTTAACAGAGCACAGATCAAGATGTGCATCACTCAAACAAGACATTGAGCTAATGAAATATTATGTATCAAATGCAAAACACAAATTGACCAGCTTGAAATCCCGAAATCTGATATCAATTTCACTTTAAACATACTTGTAAACAACCAAATGGAGATTACGATGGCCCTTACTCTTAAAACAAATCCAAATCATTAATATTAACCACTGATTATAAAGCTTATACCCAAATGGATATATTTTTAATACCAATGGTGATCAACTCAGCAATTGGGCGTACCAACTACTAGAACTCTCAATAAATATCTTTCAGTTAGTAGATCCAAACAACCATCTCACAAACACTGAATTGATTTTATGTCGAAAACAATAAGCTACAAACTCTGCCTGTCATGATACTTATCATCACAAACAATATAAACCCAACATGTATAATCAAAGTTGGAGAAAAGGAAGACTAAACAACACGCTTTTGACTAAGACTTCATTCAGATCATTTTACAATTCCAAATTAGACACTAGAGAACATCTTGTAACAACCCAGATTAGAAATTAGCTATAAGAGAAACAATGAACTAAACCTATAAAGCACCACCAAATGAAGTGATAACAAACTAGACTCCGAACATAAGCTACAAACATGCTTTTGAACTTTTAGAATTTCCATTTTTATTCCTCACATCGATTTTCTCATGAAGCAGAATACAGAAGTGTACCTGAGAATATGAAGGAAACAAAGCAATGTAGTCAAAGGGCCAGTAGTATTAACAAGCAGCAGAGTTGAGTTCAGATCCAATGAAATTTTGCACCAAATCAGCTCAAAACCAGGAAATGCAACTCAGCAGACCAAAAATTCAACTTCAAATCCATAGTTGAACCAACAAATCTCAAAATTCAAGCTAAATGACTGAAACTCAACCCATTTCCAGGTTCAAACAGTTAGAAAATTGGTTCAAGGAGAGGAAAATTCTAGGTTAATAAATCAAAACTCAATGGAATTGTGTTTCATTCAAGTTTTCAGTCACTTTTTTTTTGTATTTTTCTGATTTTTCTATTTACTTCTCTATGAAACAGTAAATTGTATGTAGTTTTCTACATTTTCTGGATTTTCAGCTCTTCAAATCTCTTAAAATCTTAGGCAATAAATGGTGCCTTTATAGGCAAGCAAATAAGGCATCCTTTCAGATTTAGTTTTTTACCCCTTGCCCCTTTTTGAATTTTCCTTTTAGCTTAGGTGACCCTATAATTATTGACTTGTTAATCAAGCTATACTACAAAAACCCTAAAATTCAAAACAAACTGCTAGAAGCTTCCTAGGCAGTTACACCAAGATTCCCTAAGTACATTCCCCACATTTCCCTTTAAAACCTTGGCATTTACCCTCTTAACCAACTGGGTCAAGTTGACCTAGCATAATGGGTCTGTAGAAACCAAATTAAATTCCCATTTGGGCCTTTTTACATGTACAGAGCAATTGAAACACTTAGGAAACTTGGATTATAGCTGAGCCAATATTTCCCCTAAAGAAAGAAGCTTGGAACCATTTATTTAAAAACAATCGAAACAAAAGCAAAATGAATGAACCAACCAATCCAATTTCATAACAGCAATTTAACTATATCATGAGCCAAATTTCATTAGCTAAGTGGCTAAGCTGATGATGAAACCCTAATTAACCTATTAATATAAATACTTGGATAGACAAAACAAGGCAGACTAAAGAAATCAGATAATCAAACTTTCAAAACGAAGAAGAAAAGAAGAGGAAAACGTAACAAAATATGGACTCAATTTTGAACTGAGAAAACCCAAACAAACTTTTACCAAACCTTAACAAAAGGGATGAAGAGGAAGATGAATCAGTGAAAGAGGATACAAGAGAGGAGGAAGAACTTACCGTAACGACTTGAAACCTAACTGAAACACTGGTTTAAATAGAGTGTGATATTATTTAGTTGTTCTTCGCAAGAACAAGTAAATAACATCACTTTCATGCTCAAACAAGCTTCAATCTTCAGAAGAGCATGAGCAGGTAGCCATTCGAGCCATGGATTCAAGATTGACATAGAATGACTTCTTGGGGCTTCAGACCCTATCCCTAAGTTAACGTCTCTACAAGATTGGGAAGGATTCGAGGGGTATGGGTTAAGGATTTGGAGATAGGGGGTCAAGGCGGGTGTATGTCATAATTTTAGGGTCGAAAGGAAGCGGCGGTGCCGGACACGGCAGAGGAGTCAGTGGTGGCGCCCTAGGGTTTAAAATTTTGATGGCTTTCGATGAGATTCGAAAGAAGCTGATAGTGCCATAGATATGAGGGGATGGAGGCGAAGCTTTGGTGTGAATTTGGTTATGTTTAGACGATCGCCGCCAGCGAAGGCAATTTTCGGCCGGCGGTTTAAGGTGGCAATACATATGGTCTTTGGGAGACGAGTGGGGTGGTAGGGAATTGAGGTACGAGGTTATTAGGACACAATTATGTGGAATGGGAATTGATTTCTGGCCGTTGGAAGAGACAAGATTAAGGGCTGAGATGGTTTTAATCGAAACGATGTCGTTTGGGGTCATTAGGGGGGGTTGGATCAGGTTTGGGTGTGGGATGGACCCGGTTTGTGTATTTGGGCTGGCTAATTGGCCCAGTTTGCTCTTCTCATTTGTCTTCTTTTGATTTCTTTTCTTTTTTTCTTTCATTTTTCATTTTCAAAAATTTTTATCCTAATTTAATTATGAATCCCAAATTAACCTATAAAAATCCTAGTTAATCCTATATAATTATTATCACAAATAATTAAAACAAAATTAAGAGAAAAAATACTTAAAATCAAAATTAAACTTAAAAGTGCAAATTAAGCTATATTTTTATTTTCCTTTTTATAAAATGACTAAATTACTAAATAATTCTTAAAATGTGAAATTAACTCTTAAATGCACATGCAATATACTTTTTTTATATTTTGTACTAATTAAAATGCACAAACAAAATACAAAAAATTAACGAAGAATGCCATAAAATCCGCAAAATTGCAAAAAAATAACATAAATTATTTTGTTTGAATTTATAAGAGTAATTCGTGTAGGGCAAAAATCACATGCTTACAATGTTATATTTTTTATAAATTCATGCATGTTTATTATCAAAATTTCCTTGTTTAGCAACGCTAACCCCGAAGATACATAACCATATCACCATATCAAAGTTGAACAAGTCAAGTAGAGCCAGCAAGGATGCGAACTGAACCTTCCCCCTGTAAAACTCACGATTTTTCTTTGAATGCAGACACCTGGATTTCAAAAGCATCTAGCTTACTATACACTCGCGAGACAAACATTGTTCAAGAATATAACTCCCAGAATTGTTGCACTTGCCAGCATTTTCTATCCATGCATGCCGATGATATTCGCCATCGGCTAAGAAACTCTACTACTATTTGCCGTTTTATTTGTATTTCTGCATTGCATAAGACTAACATTCTGCCTTCCGAACTAAATATTGTCTCCATCTGCATTTTTTGCATTGCATAAGGCTACCATTCTGTCTTTCGAGACTAAACACCATATCCATCGGCATTTTATGCATTGCACAAGGCTACCATTCTACCTTTTGAGACTAAACACTATCACCATATGCATTTCCTTTATTGCATAAGTCTACTATTCTGCTTTTCGAGACGAAATATTGTCTCCATCTGCATTTTCTACATTGCATAAGGAAACCATTCTGCCTTCTAAGACTAAACATTGTCTCAATATGTATTTTTGCACTTTCATGGCTAAAAGATCTCCACTTTATTTACGGTGGCATGGCTGAAAGATTTACATTTCACTTACATTTGCATGGCTGAAAGATCGCCACTCTATTTACATTGGTATGGCTGAAAGATTGCCACTTCATTTACATTTGCATGACTGAAATATCGCCATTATTTACACTTGCATGGCTGAAAGATTGCCACTTTATTTACACATGCATGGGTAAAAGATCGCCACTTTATTTATACTTGCATGACTGAAAGATCGCCACTTTGTTTACACTTGCATGGCTGAAAGATCGTCATCTTATTTACATTTGCATGGATGAAAGTTCGCCACCTAATGCATCTCATGGGCTAAAAGATCTCCAAACTATCCGAAGGCGTCATTGTTCAAAGGCACCATTTTCATAGCCTGAGAACACCATGCCATGGATAGAGGATCCCTTTAATATTTTTGCATATCATTATTCAAAGGCATCATGGTTTGGAGGTATCATTCTCATAGTCCGAGAGCATTATTTCATAGCCTGTGAATCCTTTATTATTATACGCTTCATGACCTAAGACATCGTGGTCTAAGGACATCATCCTAACTGTCAAAAGACAACATTCATGGTCCAATGAGAATTTGCATCACATTTAAATTTACGCATAATATATGCTTGTATTACTTATTTGGAGGTAAACTGGTAAGAAACGACCATCTTGAGAAGTCTCCATCGACATATTCCGCTGACGGATCTTGAACTACATATGACCTGATTCCTATAAGACCAGAGATATGTAGGAAGCTCAAAAGCCAGAGCACGACAAAACCTCTTCAAACCGTTTCACCAAGTCAAAATTGGCCATCATATCTGTACCCGACAACTCTTTCATCCTTCCCCAGCAAAGAGGGGCAGCTTTTGATATCTAATTTTTCCTAAATATTTAAATATTAAAATACTTTCAAATAGTATACGTATGCATATATAAGTATGTCCCAACATTTTATTAATTTTTCCTTAATTATTAAAAGATTTTAATCAATTTATTGCCTTATTTTATCAAGAAAAAAACTAATAATTATTTCTAAAATTATCACTTTGATGATTTACTTATTGGACTTTTATATTTATAATAAAATATAGCTAACATAATTTTTACATATTTTTACAAATTTATTTAGTATTTTAAAATCTAAATTGCATATAATTTCAATATTAGCCTCTTTTAAGTCTTAATTATGTTTATAATTCTAAAATTGACTCCAATAGCTTTAATTTGATTATTACATATTATTAATCATTTTAGTGCCTTTAATTTATTTTCAAAACTATTATCTTATTTTTTGTAAAATAAATAAGGGAAAAATTATTATTTAAATGTTAACCCCATTTATTTCAATTTTAGCCTTATTTGAGCCTAATTTGAACCCAAGTTTTAAACCCAATCACCCAGCCCAAATTCTAGGCCTACCCGACCCATGCCCCTTTTTAAATAACCCGCCTGAATTCCCACTCAATCTAGGTTGTTGATAAAAATGATCAACGACCACCATTAAATCTTTCCTTTTAATTCCCAATTACCCCAAACCCTAGTCATTTCTCATCTACAGCTGCCTTCAAACCCCCATTCTCTCCCAATTCTCTCTCAGACCCCTCTCAAACCCCAGCCGCCGCCTTCAGCCACCTTCTGAAAATCTCCCAAATCCATTGATTCTAAAGCCGTTGTAGGCCTGTATCCACCCCCACTTGGCTTATGTGTGTTAGAGTACTATGGTTTCTAGGCCAGATTTTCAAGAATCTTGGCCCAGACTTTGGTCGATCTCAGTTTTTACGGCTGTCTCTAGTCATCTTTAACCTTGCTCTGGCCGACCATGGCTATTCAAGCCTGCTTCTTGACTTCTCCTGCTTAGATCGACGTTTTTCCAATCCTTTCATACTATCTGGGTTTCCACTAAAACCCTAGTCTTTGAGATTGTTCTAATTTCGTTCATATCTATTTAGATATGTGTTTGCTCTAAACTTCTAAACGTTTTTTTCTCAAGGTTTCTTCTGAAACTTTACCTTCAAAACCCCTTATCTTGTCCGATTTAGGGTTTCGTTAAGTTATTTCGAAGCTTTCTCTAATTTTTCTACATGTTCTATTGTGATTCCTTATGTCGTTCTTTCACTTGAGTTTGTATGTTAAGGGCCTTAACCTTTTTGAGATTTCTGAATTTTGTTTTGTTAGTATCTCTATCTGATTTACTTGTTTTTCATCTCTATACTTGATTGATGGTGAAAACCCTAAAATTTGGGGTTCATTCAAGTTCTGAGACTATTTGCTATGTGATTTACTTGTTTTTCATGCTCTGAATTTGATTGGTTTCAAAACCTAATTTGCTTGGGACCTATTCGAGTTTCTAAGGTTGTTTCATCTGTTGCTCGACTGAATTTCGAAATCTTTTGTTTCAACCTCTATTTCTTTATATGATTTTGACTTATCGCTACCATTGAAATTCTACTATATTTTTCAGAAAGGTCATTTTACTTGACCTATTAGATGCTTCTGATACTCTCTCTTTTCTCTATTACTGATTTGGTGAAATTGACCTATGTAACTCCCATGTTTCGATAAGTTCATCAGCTATTGACTTTATTTATCCATGGGAACCCATGATATTCTCTCCAAAATCAATAATTTCGAATCCCTGACTCCTTGATTTATTGGGAGTTGATTATCTCCGTATTTTTCAAATCTATTGTGTTTCCTACCTTATTTTGTTAATTGGGTATCTTCATTGATTCTGCAATAGTTGTTTATATAATGGGACCCCTATGTACTTACCCCTAATTTTCCATTCTATACCTGGTGTTCTATTTGTTTTCTTTCCTTAACTGTTTTCTACCCATTACCGTTTAATTTTAACTCCTTAATTAAAGGAAGTCTTATACTGATTTGATTTTAATTGGTGCATAGTTCCATAATTACTACTAAACTATGATTCTTTCCTTACTTTCTACCTATTTTCAAACTATAAATACCTGCCTTTTCATTAACACACTCACGCAAACACTCTGAGTTCTAAAATCACTCATACACAAAAAGAATTTTGTCTTATTACTTGTACTATAGCCTGTCTTCGAAGTCCTACTACCTGCTTTTTACTATAATTTTTCTTCTTTTAACGTGTATGTCCTGATTAAGATTTCAGCATCACAAACAATATGTCTACTTTATACTTTTGTTTTCTTGTCTCCCTATTGCTTGTGTTTAATTCAATACTTTATTCTAAGCATGTTGTAATTCCCTTCTGCCTGTTCTGAATCTATTATGCATCCTAAACCCCTACCCCAATATGTTCGATACTGATGGCTTGTTTGAGGCATGACGGTATTAAGTATTGTTGTCTATGACTCAAACTTGATTTTCCTTAGATCATAACCTATATGTTACCATCATATGTTGTGTATTCTGGTTGATTTTGCAAGCATAAGAGAAATCCCTATTGCTGTACATGCCCAGAATCAACTAATGCCTAAGTACATTGGCTCTTTGTAGTTCCTAATCCCTAAATCCCTTTTGTATGAAATCCTTCACTCTGTAACTATTTTCCAGCACTTCTTTCCCTCTTCTTTACTTCCTTAGTTCTTAAAGCTCTATTTATTCACTTGCACTCTCTCTTAGACCTAAGTTCCCCCTACCCATTGTGAGCCTTGGCTTAAGACCATTTGAGCTCCCTCTAAAGTTGGACACTTGAGAGAAGGCACTTCTATACTGCACTTGTCCCTATTTTGGTGATACAATTTAGGTGTAAGCACTGCCTAGAGTCCTATTGAAGCTCTTAGGGAACTCTAACACACTCAAATTGGAGAAAGACTTTGGATCAATGGTCTTTGATTTCGTCTATCTCATAACTCAAACAGGAAGTCAAGAATCAATCTTCCTCTGGTTGTACTTTTTTTTGTGCTTTACTGATGTAATTTATTTTTCTGGTTTGTAATAAGTTGTAATAAACCCTCTAGGGCTTGGCTAGCGAAAAGAGGTGGGAAACTATGCATCCAAGGGTAGAAATTATGCCTATAGGACTGTTATAATTATGCATGTTCAAACTTCACCTAGAAATTATGCCTATATGATTGTTATAATTCTGCATATTAAAATTTCAGCTAGAAATTATGCCTATAGGACTGTTATAATTCTGCATATTCAAACTTCAGTTAGAAATCATGCATGTAGGATTGTTCTAATGTCGTTCTGCATAGTTCAAACTGCATTTAGATACCCTGCCTATAATGTTTAAAATAAGTTTCTGCATTTCGATACCATGTCTATAAGTGTCTTAAATCAGCAACTTTTAGAAAACATGCCTATAGGGGTTCCTAATGAATTTGATTCGCTTCACTTAATGCTAGATATAAAATCACAATTAATGGATACTATCCTTTGCTGAACCTGTAATCAATTTGTTTAATTTTGCATCTCTTTTGATAATCTAAGTCCCTCACTTAACAAAGTTTAGCAAGCATGCCCATAGGATCCCAAATAATTCATTTCGAGTTTCACTGTCTTATCACCTTCTTAATTCAGTAGATACCATGCCTATAGGATCCTCGTCTGAACACCTAGGCACGCCTTAGAATTATAATTGTAAAAAATGAATCAGTCTTTATTAATCATTACAACCAGCAAGCAGGCTTGATTTTGACTTCTTATCTGAGTTATGTAATAAATCAATCTGCCTCAATATTTAAACTCCCCCGTCTTTGGTATTTTTAATCAGACCTAAAAAGTATGTGCAAGCCATGCTAATTATATGCTTTATTTGTTTAGGGGGTATATACGAGCCTTTTGTTTGTCTATATATTTTTCCCAAATATGCAATATGTTTTGTATATTACCTTAAAGGTTTTACCTTTGAAACTCCAAATAATCCTAATATCCTTCCCTTTTTAGGATTAGTAGTCTTAAGTGCCTCCTGGACTGATAGGAGTGCGACGAGTAATAGCATGCGATAAGTAATCGAGACCAATCCGCGTTTTAAATACCTTAATGGGGTGGGAAGGGTAGATATGGATATGATGACAATACGATAATGTCACGTGTATCCCTTTATTGAGGAGTGATTACCGGACATTGTGTCGGGTGATCCATATTTTTAATAAACCTAGGACCCCCTCCCTTTATTCTTTATTTTCTTTTCTTTCAGCATTTTAACTCCTTATTAAAAAATCAGCTTTTCTAATTGCTCTTTCAAACTTTGTTTATTTTCAAACTATTATGTGGTGAAATACCCTCTTATTTGAGCTCTGCCTATGTGATAATTACACTTCAATTCACAATAATTGTCTGGCCGAAAACCATACTAGTAGATTCGAAGGGTGCCTAACACCTTCCTTTTAGAATAATTTCAAGCTTTCACCCAATCTCTGGTTATTCAAACAAACTTAATTAGGTGGAGACTCTTTAAATACAAAACCCAGTTCCCAAAAAAGAATGAGTTGTCCCTCTAAATATTATAAACTTGGTCTCTGCAGAGGAAAAAGGAGGCATGACATTACTATCATCTTCTACCATGCAGATCGATGTTTTCATTTATGACTTTGAATCATCTATCTATACTTTTCAAAACAAAATGTCAGGTAAAATGAAAAGAAAATGTTGTATGAGTATTGGTTACATATAATTCTCATAGAAAGAAAAACATAATTATATTGGTCAACCACAAATTACTATAACATGGACCAACCAAAACTTGTGGTTTTGGTTTAGTGGGCTAAGCACTTATCAACATATCAAATTGGTCTTTAATGAAGAGAAAATCTCACTTTATACCTGTTAAGCATAAATTATTTACCTTTTAATTACTTAGGCCCAAACTATTTACTCTTTCTACCCATACGGCCCAGAATATTTACGCGGTGCAACTATTAGTGAATTCTCATATCCGACCCAAGCTATTTCATCCAGCAACCCATCGCAATTAGTTGATCCCATACCTACATTTTAATGCCTCATTTATTTTGTCTTCATCCTTTAACGCTACAGACAGTTTCCAAATCTCCATAGTCAACCCATGAGAACCGATATTTTACCCAGACGAGTTTTTAATTCTTTCTTCAAATTCTGTTCTATCTCTTCGTCTAATAGTAATTTCTTGGTGAAAGTTTTGATTGTGAAAGTACATTTTAGTGAAATTGGTTTTTCAAACTCATAGAAGTTTTATGTTTTTCTTTGTACTTTTGTGAATCAATGTCTATGGATTGTTGTTTTCACTATGGGTGGGAAGCATTGTGTGCATATACGGTGGCACCATGAACAACATCATTCTTCAACCCATGTAGCTGTTGAATTTACTGCCTTAGTCATGTTCGGTCCTATTTTTTATTATTTTCTAATTCTTTGTATGTGTTTATTCCTAACCCTAAAAGTAATCATGTTGAAAACACAACTAAAATTGTAGAATTAGAGTGTGAAAAAAGACAACAATATTAATGTTTCGTCAGTCGATGGAACTCCCTACCAGTCTTTACCTAACACAAATTTTGAACTAGTCATAGTAAGTATTGCTGTGAACGATAAGGGAAAAGGTAAAATTGTTGAGGATTCTGAGATAGGGGAAGCCGACGAGAATCTGTGCCTGAAATAGAGACTCAACAAATAGATGTTGATTGTAACGAAAATTCTCAGTTAAAGAAGAAAAAAATTGGTGTCGCACCCAAGATGGTAATTTTCTTAAAATTAGGATTTGAGCTTTTGAATGTATATTACATTGTTATTTGTTGATTTCCTTGTGTGCTATTGTATTATATTATAGTTATAGTCAGTTGTATTATTTTTAAGTGAATTCTAGTTTTGAAATAATTTATATGATCATGTTTTCCAATTGTTGATATTCCCTTGTGCCTATAGACATAGTGTATGTGTGTTATGTAATGATTTTTATAGCTATAGACAATTGCTGGAACAACTCCGTACAACTATATACCCTGTTAATATAGCTATATACTATATTGGTATAATTTATTTTTTTGATACGTTTTTGGCTGTATTGGCTATTTTTTTTCCTTTAATAGTAGTAGCATCATACAATATTGTGAAAATACTTTATAGTTGCATGCATTTTTGCTTTTTATCTTTATGCCTATCTGTCATGTAATAGTAGTATAGTCATTTATACTTGTCGAAAATTAGCCAATAGAACTATATACCCTATTGGTATAGTTATATATTGTGTCAGTATTGTATGGTAGTTGTAATATTTTTGGTTGTTTTAGTTGTACTTTTAAGTAAATTCTATTCAAGAAATTTTTTATATGAATATGTCTTGTAGTGTTAGGATTTCCTTGTGCCTATGGACATAGATCATAAACCAAATGTTGATTGGGATGACTATCGCCACGTTATTTGTCTGTTGAAAGAGAATTTCTCAAAGATACAACTTCGGTTGTTTAAGAAAACATGCTATGGATATTTTTTGGATCTGCCACAAGTTATTGTATAAATTCAAGTTATGCACCATTTGCTTGTTAGATAAGTACATTATGAGGTGAAATACAAGATGCAGTTTGTAGTGAGTTATTCTAGGTTGTACTTTGGTTTGGGTGAATTTCACTCGTTACTGGGCTGAAATGTAAGGGTGATACAAGTATAGAGAGTGTAGAAGAGAGTATGTTGATTTCAAAATATATTGGGACTGCATCTATGATATTGGCCCAACTACTAAACTGTTTCCCAAAGAAAAAGTGCGAAACAGATGATGATGCATTGAAGATATCAGTTCTTTATTTTTTGAATAGCTTCTTACTTTCCGTGCTCAAAACAAAGGTTATTTCACGGTCTTATATTGACTTGTTTGAGGGTATTGATTTTAATAAATACCCTTGGGGAATAGATTTTTATAACGCTACAATCGACTTGTGTTCCAATAAGTTTCAAGATGAGACTTCTTTTTATAGACTCGGTAGCTTCTTGTTAGCTTTACAGATTTGTTTGTATGAACACTACCCAAGTTTGGATGGTCACTTTGCTGATCATATTGGAAATAAACTTCCACGAATTTTGAGTTAGGTAGTCATGGGTCAAATAGAGAATGAGCGAGTTGATTTGTGAATGTTTAACTTGCAACTCGAGCACATAATTTTCTCATATTTTTATTGCCTTTCTTAATGTTTGATTTAGTAGTTTAAACACAGGTAGTTGTAGTAATATCCCATATGAATAATATACTCTATTGGTATACATGTATACCATATTAGTATCATATGCTAATCGGGATATTTTCTGCTACTAATACTTTTAATTTTCAAATACATTTATTGCATCTTTTAATATTTTGGTACAGTAGTTTAGTCGAACGTAGTTGTACTAATATCCCAAATCAATGATATACTCTGTCGGTAAAGATATATATCATATTGGTATCATATAGAAATATGGATCTTTAATGGTTCCATGTTTTATTATCATTACTATTTCTAACTAGTGTGCTTAATAGTTATAGCTAAAGAACATCACCCCAACTAATACTGAGAAATAACTATTTGATGTGCTTGGCCTAAACTTTGAAGTGAAGTTTATTGCACTGACAGTCAGCCTGATAGCTTTTAGGTTTTTGGCACACAATTTCCAAAGATAAAAAGTATGCATCAAAGTACTGGTGGTGATTCCGAACCTACCAATGCTGAGGTAATGAATGAGCTACAGAGTTTGAAATTTTTTGTAGAGACCAAATTTGAGGAGGTGCATGCAGTTGTAGAGACCAGAGAGAATTTCGGCAATATTGATCTTTTACATGATATAATGCAATAGTATATTGTTCAAATATGCAATATATGCTTATAGGATACTATTTTATTCTTTACTTTAGCGCACATAATATTCTTTGTAATATACATAACAATAATAATAAATTATTATTTTCTTATTTTCAGCATAAGCAAGAGGATAATGATCCTTAATTTGGTGAGATACATAATGATTATGACCAGTTTGAAAGGGGCGACTGTGGGAATGATCCTGTAGTTATTGGAGATAGCACGCCCTAAACATCTTCGAGTATGTGAATCACATATTTGATTTTATTTTATTTTTTATTGTTTTTTTGAAAATAGTACTCTTGATTATAGTTTTAGTTTCTAGTTTTGGTCAGGTTGGTCGAGAGGGTGGTGCTAGTGGAGTCAATGTGAAGAACGTCACAGCAAAGAATGGCGTAGTTAATGATGATTTGCATTCTGATAAAATGTTGTATATTTAATTTTTTTCATTCTTTTATTTATTTATTTAACTTTATTTATTTGTGTGTTCACTAAACTATTTAAACTTTTTTCAGCCCATTTCATAAATGAGCATGATATTGACTTGGATTCTAACTTTGAATTATCTGTATCTACAATTAGCTAAATCACCACCATTACACAAAAAGAAAAATATAAGCACCCATCTCATGACGTTAAAAAGTATGGACATGTTCTGTTGCTATCAAAAATCCCTGCACAAACACGATCAGATATTGTTATTGAGTCTAATACTACTCCGTAGAGTATGATTATTGATGTTACTAATTCTAAAGTTAGTATGTAAATGAGAGATTTTAGATAATTTATTATTTAAATAGGGATGCTCATAATGCTTTTATGTGTTTAGCATCTCGGATTGATCGTATTGGTCAAGTGGATGTTGGTGGCAGTAATATAAATTTGCCTTATGGTAATGTCTTATATATATATAACTTTTCATTCTTTTTTTAAAAATTTGTACATTTGTTGATTCACTAGAATTTTCTAATTTAAGATCTATGTAGACACAAGGGTGATCTTAACGTGGATTCTAATTTTGAATATATTTATTCTCAACTTGATCTAATTGTTGTCATTACACAAGGAGGGAGACGTAATGTAAATCAATCTGGAAATAAACTAACAATTCATGATATAAATAAGTCTAAACGTTATCAATAGGTATCAAGAATTGTTGTCCAGATACAAACAGATGTCGAAATAACTCCTGTAGTTTTCACATGGAGAAGGCACATTACAGATGTAAAACTGTCGTCGTATAGGAATGACTGGCAATCTGGTGTTAGTGCAGTTGGAGAATCCTCGAAGGTTATCAAGGGAAGGTTTTCATTTGTAAATTACATTTCAATGGCAGTTGATTATAAGCTTACGACTGCATTCTCAAACTTTGTTGAAGGAAACATGCAATTGGGAGAGTGTGTATTCGTTTCCATGTACTTTTGTTTTCATATTTTCTTATTTTTTGTTGATATATTTCTTATCTATATCTTCTTTTATACAGAACATGAAAGTGTAATTTAACGATCTGGCCGGTCGTTCTAAGAATTTATGCCTCGATACCCTATTAAATCCATTCCCTATATTTGTTTCTGCTATTGTGAGTTGCCGAGAGGATTTATTTGGAGTTTTAGAGAGTTTTGGGACACTTAGTTCCTAAATGAGATTTTAAGTATTAGAATTTATACCATAGTCAAAATAGTTTGAAGACGTCCTCGGAATGGAATTTTGTTGGTTCTGTTAGCTCCATTGGGTGATTTCGGGCTTAGGGGTGTGTTCTGTTTGTGTGTTGGAGGTCCGTAGCTCAATTAGGCTTGACATGTCAAAAGTTGAATTTTTGAAGTTTTTGGTTTGATAGTGTGATTTTGATATCGGAGTCGTAATGGAATTTGGGAAGTTGGAGTAGCTCCGTAGTGTTGAATGTGATGTGTGTGAAAACATTTTAGGTCATTCAGACGAGGTTTGATAGACTTTTTTATCGAAAGCGCAATTTGAGAGTTTTGGAAGTTCTTTGGCTTTAATTCGATAGCTAATTTGTTGATTCGATGTTGTTTGAGGTGTTTTGAAGACTTGTGTAAGTTTGGATAGTGGTATATGACTTGTTCGTGCTTTTGGTTGAGGTACTCGGGGCCTCGGGGTGGTTCAGCTAGTTAACGGGAAGTTTGGATTTAGGAATTTGCAGCTAAAGCTGCTGAGTCTGCTGTCATAACCTCACCTGCATCTTAGGGACCGCAGGTGTAGCGCCATAGAATCGGCTGAGAGACCGCAGATGCGGCCATTTGTGGGAAGGACAGTTTTCGCAGGTGCGGTAGTTTGAGCACACCTGCGTGACCACAGGTGCATTAGTAGAACCACAGGTGCACCCCAAGAGAATTAATGAAATCTTGTAGATGCGCACCTGGGACAGCAGGTGCAGGTCCGCAGGTGCAGAAGTCCTTGGCCAGAACCTATATAAAGGTGCAGCCGCAATTTTTGCCCATTCTTTCACAATTTTCATCCGGATTTTATGCTTTTTGGGTGGTTTTTAAGAGAGGATTCAAGGGAGCTTCAAGGAGGTAAAATATTTGGAACCTAAACTCATTATTATGGTGATTTTTATCATTCTAGGCATAAAATTGAAGGAAAATCAGTGGTAAATTGGGGGTTAGGGCTTAAGTAGTAAAAGAGCTTTGAGTGGTGATTTAAGGGACCAATTGAGGTCCGATTTTGGTAATTTTGGTATGCATGAACTCGTGAGAGTGTGAGGATTCTGAATTTGTAAGTTTTACTTGATTTCAAGACATGGGCCTTGGTGTATTTTGGTCATTTTTCCTAGTTTCGCATATTAACTTAGAATTAATTAGTGGAATTGGATACTTGAAGTGGTATTTACATTATGCAACTGATTTGAATAGCTTTGGGCCATTTGGAGTCGAGTACTTGTGGAAAGAGCATGGTTTCAGATTGATTTTGAGCCAGTTCGAAGTAAGTGACTTGCCTAACCTTGTGTGGGGAACTCCCCTTAGGATTTGGCATTGTTGATATTTGAAATTCCTTGTACGTAAGGTGACGAGTGCGTACTTGTTCTAATTGTTGAAAAATCCTAACTTTAATTATGTTCCTTTCCTGCTAAACTACTTGAAATTTAAGTCGTTGTTAGCTAGGGAAGCATATCTAAGCGACTTAATTGCTTTATTTGGTCAAACTGCCTTATTTAGATTATGTGCATCATGCTAGGTTAAAATACTTGTTTTGCCTGAGGCCTTTCAAGCCACGAATAAGGCACTACAATTAGGTTGCATATCGAAAAAGAGACATGTTGGTGCGATAATGGTGGCCCAGGTCCCAAAATCTCCACTTACCTATCATACACCTCCACCTACATATCAAACACCTCCACCCACATACCAATCATCACCGCCTACATATCAACCTTCATCTATAAGATTTCCCAATTAGCCATTGTCCATCACACATATAACTCATAATCATCCCACTTCTAATCACAACCAGCTCGCCAAAATTATCCAAGACCAAGACCCAACTTCGACAACAAGCCACCCAGATAGTACACCGCCATTTGTAAGCCCATCGACCAACTATATGAAAGGTTGAAAGCCGTAGGTTACGTCACTCATGTTCCCATTGAGGCATTAGAAAATCCTTCCTAATGGGTCAATCCAAAAAAAACTTGTGCGTACCATTTTGGTATAAAAGGGCACATCACTGCTGAGTGCCGAACATTGAAGGATAAGATCCAGACACTAATTGACAACAAGGTCATGCAAGCAAAGGAAGTCACACCTTATATCTGTAACAATCCCCTCCCTGATCACAGACGTGATGGTGTACATGTGATAGAAACAAATGAAAAATGGGACCCTAAGAGGTCAATTAGACTTATTCGAGAAGGTGATGACATTAAGGTATTTCACACTTACTCCTATTATGGTTCAAACTCAGGCACTAATCGAGGTTGAGGTAACTGCATCAGTTCCATTCGAGGTGGAAGTGGCTCCGGTCATAGCCACCTTCGCTCCATTTGAAGTTGAAGTGGCCACACTTTTCACTATGACAGTATCAACCACACCCCCATTCTAATCAAAAGAAATACCTTGGGATTATGTCGCCGAGGCTCGATGGAAAGGGAAGGCCAAGGTAGGGGAATATGACGTTGCAAAAGGAATGACAAGAACCGAAAGAGTCTATACACCTGAACACCTGGGAGGTTCAAGTAAGGAGGCCCCTACTAGGCAGCTTATCATGTAGACCTGGCCAGATGACTTACGGAGGAAAATTCAAGCACAAGAGTACTCTGTTGTTGACCATCTGAACAAAGTACCTACTCAGATATCTATCATGACACTATTGCAGAATTTAGAGGCACACACAAATGATTTAGTGAAAGTGTTTAGTGAGGCTTATGTACCCAATAACATCACTGGCGGAGAAATGGCCAACATGGTTAGGTAGTTACTAGAAAGTTAGAAGATCATCTTCCATGAGGATGAGCTACCACCTGAAGGTTTGAATCATAATCGAGCATTGCATATTACAGTGCAGTTTAAAGACAAGTTCATTGACCGGTTCTTGGTTGATGGAGGTTCAAGCCTAAATATTTGTCCATTGGAAACTTTGAAAAGGTAGGAAGCATGAATATGAAGGCTTTAGATGGGTCCTAGAGGGAAACGATAGGGGAAATCAACCTTTGCTTGCAGATGGGGCCAACTTGGTTCGATGTTGAATTTTAGGTGCTTGACATTCCAGCCTCATATAATCTTATATTGTGTCGGCCATGGATCCATGCCGCTGGAGTCATATGTCACGCCTTCTTTTTCTCGTGAAATCGCATTTATGACATTCGGTTGGGACAACTCTTTCCTTTTAGGAAAGGGGTTTGCAATTTTGAAGAGTTGCCACTTAACGATGTTAAGGTGCGTTAGGGCACCTATAGGGGTTCAACTATAACTACATTTTTTTATAAGCAGAGATAGGGTAAGGGCTTGAAATTATCCCAAGGGGAAGGTGTTAGGCAACCCTCAGGATCTACTAGTGTGGTTCCAGGGTAGATAGTTCTTTGTGACTTTGCCCAATTAACAAGTAAGAAAATAGGGCTCAAATAAGAGGGGATTTTAAATACCCAAGTATGGAAATGATAAAAATAAAACAAAGTTTAAAAGAGTTATAACTAAGCATGCTAACGAATATAGGGGGATCCTACGTTTATTTATAATATGGATCACATCAATGCAATACCTAGTAATCACTCATCAAAAAAGGGGCTACGCGTGGTATTAGCACACCAGTCATCATATACATATCTACCCTTCCCACCCTATTTATGTATTAAAGCGCGGATCAGTCTCGGCCTGTATTGCATGCTATTACCCGTGCCATTCCTATCAGTCCCGAAGGAATTTAGGACTACTATTTCTATAAGAGGGGGGATTTTAGGCAGACTCTTGGGTTTAAAGGTAAAAAGACTAAGGCAACATTTAAAACACATAGGACTGCATATTAGGGAAAGAATGTAAAACAACTAAGCTGCTCATATATACCTCCTTAAGTAAAGCACATAAATAGCATGACTTAAAACACATTTAAGGTCAGAATTTAAAATACTAAGACATGGGAGTTTTAGTTGTTCAAGTAGACAAATTTATTACATAACTCATATAAGAAGTCTGACTCAGGCTTGCCTGCTGGTTGTAGCAGTTGCTAATTAAACAAAGGCAAATTCAATTTTATCGTTTTTACCTAAGGGTTTCCTAAGAGTGTATTGATGATACCCTATGGGCTGATATCTATTACTGATTCAAAAATGGCAACGCAGTGATAATTTTAAACGAGCAAACTGGATACAATAGGCATTCTTTCTAAGCCTCATTAATGAAAGGAGTAACTTGTTTAAACAATACGAGTCAAATTAATTTTTAACTAAACTGGTTTCAGATTTTATGGACATAATCTCTTTGTTGCTTATTTTAGTCCCTACAGGTATGGTATCTACTATTAAAGGTTGATTTTGTCCTATATGAATTGTATCTAATGAAGTGGAGTAGGCAGGATTTATTTGATCTCAGCGAAACTCCTATAGGCATGCTTTCTATGAAATATTTCTATTAACCTTATGGGCGTGACATCTAATCTTGAATATGATTTTTAACCTTGTAAATATGACGTTTGGTTATAGCCATTATTCCTATATCCAGGATATCTAAGTGTGGAAGTGAAACAATGTAGAAACTTATTAGATAGATCCTATATGTAGGATATCTAAGTGTAATATTTTAACAATATAGAAATTGAAACAGAAAACCCTATAGGCATATGATCTACCCTCCTGACAGCCAAACATACAAAATTACCCATCCTTTTTCACTAGCCAACCCCAATATTTATTTATAAATTATTATAGACCAAATGTTGAATTACAAGAGAAGTGTAAATAAAATATTATGACCAAAAGAAGCTTGATTCTGATTTTCTCCCTGAGTTATGGAACAAAACACCTCAAATGAATCTTGTTTCAAAGCCTTTCTCACGCCTGGGTGTGTCTAAGTTTCATAAGGGTCTCAAGGAACCCCGGGCAGTGCTTATACCCAGGCTTGCATAACCAGATAGAGAATGAGTGTAGTGTGTAAAGGCAATCCCTTATGTGTCAAAGTTCAAAGTGCGCTCAAGGGTCCCAAGGCAAGGGGTAGAACCTAAGTCCTAATAGAATAGTGGAAGTGCAGAAATTAAGACTTTATTTAAAACTAGGTTGAGAATAGTAAGGGGTAAGGGTGATTCGAGAACAGTACTGGTGAAACTTAAATTACACAGAACCAGTAATTGCACAAAAGGGGTCAGGTTTGGAATATGCACAACAATAGATGATGCTGGCATGCCCACAAATCAACCAGAGAACACAAGCACCTAGGAGGATATGGGGATTTGGGATTCATAATTCAGCAAATCATATAACAAGTGACTGATAGAGTACATGCATAAAGGAAACATTAATCTAGAATAGGAGGGAGCAGATTATAGCATGCTTAGTAATATAACTTGATTGCATAAACACAAGTAGAAACATTCAAAAGTCAAGGAAACAGCTAAAAAAGATGTTGTTGATGCTTGAAGATTAACAAGGACATATCAATAAGAAGATTAACTAGATATCCGCCTTCAGCCCCTTTAGCCTCTTGACAATCCTCAACCCTTTTTGAGAAATTTTCTTTATAGTTACACAATGCCTCACTCCAAGTATCCCAGTCTTTTAATGGTGTTGGTAGCCATATCTTTTCATTCCTCGATTAGATTTTTGTTGCACTCTTGTATTTCCTGATTTTCACTTTTGCACTCAGATCCTTTTGTCCAACTGGTTGTACTTGACTTGCACTTCTGCCTTTTTTTCTATAATCCTATGGCCTAGAACAAATCCTGGCTGGCCTAAACCGTCATGATTGTCTTCCAACCAACCTGAATAGAAAGAAGTACAATTGGCATGGTATTGGTCTGGCTTTATGGTGTCTATTCCCATCACGATCTTCCTATGCCACATGTGTTGGGATTGGCACTTGTAATGACTATCATCGCCTTGGATGTTGGCTTGAAAGTGGCTCATCTTATCAACCCTGGGTATGACTTGCTTCCCACCAGCTTGCCTCATAACCCGCAGCGGGACGTAAGGGTAGGTTAACCTTAGGCCGATTAGTATCGGGAAAGGTGCATCCCTAGATCGGACGATGAACTCCTCAATCGGAAACCATTTGGGCATCTATTGACCTTGTTCCTCGATTAGATTATCAAATAGCTCAACTCATCCTTTAGAGTCCTCGGGCTTGGCAAACATGTCGGGGATGTAATTCATTCGCTTTGGATGGTGGAAAGCGATGTGTTGATCCCAGTCCCTACGCTTAATTTCTTGTCGATATTCACCCTTTTGGAATTCTCTATAAACCAAAGTTGAAGTAGCAGATTGCAGCATTCGAAGTGCTTTGCTCCTTGTTGACACTTCTCTAAGGCTCGGTATATTTCTACAGTAATCATATGAAGAATTCTGAATACTTGCCCACCAATCCCCTCCATCAGAGTTTTGGTTACCATAGTTATCCTAGTATGAATTCTACCTTTCTTCATCGAAAATACAATCAGACCCAGGAAGCAAAATATGACGACGAAAACCATGCGGTGGACATGTCCCAAGGATGTGATAGCAAACTCGTCAGAGTAGGTACAATAAGATTTGATGTGACCTTACCATTCATACAAGTATTCAAAAGGGATATATGAATCCAAGTATGTCAATTCTGGGTTCTTCTTAAACCCGTCATTTTAAGGAAGCCTCTACCTCTGCGATTTTTAGGCAATAGAAAGCCCGGAGTTTCCGATACTAGGCCAGCCAGTCCTACTATTTCCTCCAGCAAAGGTGTCATTTGAATACCACCATAATGGAATATAGCTCTTTAGCAATCCCAAAATAATATGGCAGCCTCTATGATCATATTATTGGGTTGGATTTCCAGGGGGGTGGTAGATTTCCCAGATATTTTTTCACAACATTCTGATCAATAGAATGCAGATCTTTAAATGTTGGTGACCACGCCGAATCTAGGACTCGACTATTTAATATCAACAATTAGCAGGAAGCATATAGTTCAACAAATAAATGCACAGAACGTGACAACATCCGTTAGGGTTTAGGGAAACCCAGTAGACTTTGGACAAGGCTATCTTAAAAGATCATTGTGTTGACAGCATAACTGGTCCGGCTAGGTTTGACCATGATACATGCACAGTTTGAACAGAATAAGGTTTCTACAGGGTTTTAGGTGGGTACTCTTGAGCGGACAACTCAAGGGGGAAGGCTCCAAACTATCGATTTCCCCGATGATCGACTAGTGTTACCACAAATATGCCTTTCCGAATTTAGAGGGTAATGATATAGGAAGAGCGCGACCCCTTATTATAAGCATTGCTATAGTATTTGCTTTAGCACGAGTGGAGTATGATGTTGAGAATGATTATGCAATAATTATAAGTATGTTGGCATGATTATGCAATAATTATAAGTATGTTGGCATGTATTTGCATTTCAAGAAACTGATAAATACAATAGTTTCATAATTTAAAGCAATGAAGGAAAGAAAATAGGGAAGATACGTCAGTTTTTCTTTTTCAAAGAAGAAATTAAATTCTTAAAGGAATTAAATAGATAATTACGCATAGAGAGAGAGAGATACAAATTCACAAGAATAATCTGAAATGGTAAAAGCCTGAAAAAGTCCCCAGTAGAGTCGCCATGCTGTCGCGCCTCCTTTTTCTTGCGAAATCGGGTTTGTGACATTCGGTAGGGAGAACTCTTTCCTTTTGGGAAAGGGGTTTGCAATTTTGAAGAGTCTCTACCTAACGATTTTAAGGGCGTTAGGGCACCTATGGGGGTTCAACTATAACAACATTTTTTATAACCAATGATAGGGTAAGGGCTTGAAATTATCCTAAGGGGAAGGAATTAGGCACCCCTCAGGATGCACTAATATAGTTCTCGGCCAGATAAATCTTTGTGAATTTATGCAGTTAACAAGTTAGCAAATATGGCTAAAATAAGAGGGTATTTCAAATACACATGTTTGAAAATGATAAAAGTAAAATAAAGTTTGAAAGAGTTATAACTAAGCAAGCTAACGAATGTAAGAAAGGGGGGTCCTAGGTTTATTTATAATATGGATCACATCAATGCAATACTCGGTAATCACTCCTTAAAAGAGAGGCTACATGTGGTCTTAGTGCACCGGTCATCATATACATATCTACCCTTCCCACCCCCTGTAGTTATTAAAGCGTGGATTAGTCTCGGCCTCTATTGCATGCTATTACCCGTGCCGTTCCTATTAGTCCCGCAAGAATTTAGGACTATTATTTCTATAAGAGGAAGGATTTTAGGCAGACTCTTGGGTTTAAAAGGTAAAAAGACTAAGGCAACATTTAAAACACATAGGACAGCATATTAGGGGAGGAATGTAAAACAACTAAGCCGCTCATATATACCTCCTCAAGTAAAGCGAATTTAAAATACTAAGACATGGGAGTTTTAGTTGTTCAAGTAGACAAATTTATTACATAACTCATAGAAGAAGTCCAAATTAGGCTTGCCTGCTGGTTGTAGCAGTTGCTAATTAAACAAAGGCAAATTCAATTTTATTGTTTTTACCTAAGGCTTTCCTAAGAGTGTATTGATGATACCCTATCGGCATGATATCTATTACTGATTCAAAAATGGCAACGCAGTGATAGTTTTAAACGAGCAAACTGGATACAATAGGCATGCTTTCTAAACCTCATTAATGAAAGGAGTAAATTGTTTAAACAGTACGAGTCAAATTAATTTTTAACTAAACTGGTTTTAGATTTTATGGACATAATCTCTTTGTTGCTGATTTTAGTCCCTACAGGCATGGTATCTACTATTAAAGGTTGATTTGGTCCGATATGAATGGTATCTAATGAAGTGGAGTAGGCCGGATTTATTTGATCTCAGCGAAACTCCTATAGGCATGCTTTCTGTGAAATATTTCAATTAACCTTATGGGCATGACATCTAATCTTGAATATGATTTTTAACCTTGTAATATGACGTCTGGTTATAGCCATTATTTCCTATATCCAGGATATCTAAGTGTGGAAATGAAACAATGTATTATTAGATAGATCTTGTATGTAGGATATCTAAGTGTAACATTTAAACAATATAAAAATTGAAACAGAAAACCCTGTAGACATATGATCTACCCTCCTGACAGCCAAACATACAAAATTACCCATCCTTTTTCACTAGCCAACGTCAATCTTTGTTTATAAATTATTATAGACCAAATGGTTAATTACAATAGAAGTGTAAAATAAGAAATTATGACCAAAAGAAGCTTGATTCTGATTTTCACTCTGAATAACGGAACAAAACACCTCAAATGCCACTTGTTTCAAAGCCTTTCTCAGACCTGAGTGTGTCAAAGTTTCCTAAGGGTCTTAAGGGACCCTGGGCAGTGCATATACCCAGGTTTGCATAACCAGATAGAGAATGAGTGCAGTGTGGAAGCGCTAGCCCTTATGTGTCCAAGTTCAGAGGGAGTTCAAGGGTCCCAAGGCAAGGCCTCACACAAGAGGGGAAGAACCAAAGTTCTAAGAGTATAGTGGAAGTGCAAAAATAGAGATTTTATTTAAAACTAGGTTCAAAATAGTAAGGGGTAAGGGTGGTGATTCGATAACTATAGTGGTAAAACTTAAATTACACAGAACCAGTAATTGCACAAAAGGGGTCCGGTTTGGGACATGCACAACAATAGATGATGTTGGCATGCCTATAAACCAACCAGAGAACACAAGCACATAAGAGGATATAGGGGTTTGGTATTCATAATATAGCAAATCATATAAAAAGTGATTGACAGAGTACATACATAAGGGAATACATCTAGAATGGGAGGGAGCTTATTATAGCATGCTTAATATAACTTGATTGCATAAACATAAGCAGAAACAGGAAAGAGTGAAGGAAACAGCTAAGGAAACATGCTGTTGTTGATGCTTAAATATTAACTAGGACATACCAATATAAAGCAATGTGCAGAAATAAAAATAAGCAAATTTCTACAACCTAGACTTGGCTTTCAGCCAGCTAGACAATGAAATAACACAAGTAGTTACATAGAGAAGAGAGCGAGTTTTGAGTGAAGTGTATGTTCCAAACTCAGATGATTTGTTCGTGTTTTTGAAACAGGAGGGGTGCAGGGTATTTATGGTTTCTTGAAAACAAGTGAAGGAGAGGTAATAAGTAAAGTCTTGATATAAACATGGAAACAATCACAAGTCAGAATCAATTACCCGAGTGATTCCCCTATAATTCAGGAATCACTGTTTAACGGGTAGCATCATG
The DNA here is from genome assembly GCA_034376525.1 of Nicotiana benthamiana. Lineage (NCBI taxonomy): Eukaryota > Viridiplantae > Streptophyta > Magnoliopsida > Solanales > Solanaceae > Nicotiana > Nicotiana benthamiana. The sequence continues at coordinate 55,109,859 of CM067339.1, read as the reverse complement.
TCTAATTAAGGAAAAAAATCATTTTGGAAGCAGACTGATTATGGCCATATAAGGGGTAATAAAACCATGCAGTGAAGAATCAAGTCTAAGAACAAAAATATGCTTATTTTGGGAAATAAATCAGCAAGGTAAAACATCATAGTAATGGGAAAAGAATCAATCAATTTTAAACATGCGAGTCAAATTAGGGCTCGTATGAAAAGTTATTGAAATTAGTCACAACATTTACATCAATCAAGGAGAAAATATACTTCTTCACTTCAGTATATAAACAGAGTGAACAGAAACATCACACATGCAAGGACAAGCACATTGGAAAAAGAAACAACATACAATAGTAGCAAAAATAAGCATAGGATTCAGTAAATAATCAAGACTCACACATAGAGTCAAAGTGAAGAATGAAAGGGGAATAAGGATATTAAGAAAAGGGATTTCCAGAATCAAAAGAAGTAAAGGTCTCACAGTGATAAGTGGGGAAACCCTTTTGAGAAATTAGCGTTTCAACCAATATAGTTAAAAGATAGTAAAAATCATATAAGTCACTTAAAGAAAAGAGAGTCTGAAACAAGAACTTTCAGGCGAGTCAAGTACACATTCAAATAAACAGTTTCAGACCCAAAGACCTTGGATTTTCTACAATAATTGAGTTTTAAAGATGTTAATACAAATAACTCAAACAAGACCTTAATCAAACCAGTACACATCTAACAAAAAGCTATAGAACTCGAATGAGACCCAAAAAGGAGTTGGGGTTTTCAACATGCTAACTAAGATAGAAAAACAACATGAGCAAAACATAACAGAATCACAAACAACATTAAAAATTGGAGAAGATATCTTTTGAAAAACTTAAAGGAAAACCTCAACGAAAAGTCATTTTGAAAGAAAAGTTGAAGAACTTTCGAGAAAAAACACTTGACATTCATAGCAAGCACATTTCTAAAGTAGATTTGAAAGAAATCAAAAGATCTTAAAGATTAGGGTTTCAAAAAACTATGCAAAGGAGAGAAAGTCCTTGAAAGTTACCAATCTAACGAGGAGAGTCAAGGATCTGACTCGAATGGCCATGGCTGATCGGAGAAAGGTCAGGGATGTCCGAAGAAAATCCATGAACAACAGTCGAGCAAGGACATGACCAGATTCCTTCGAGGACTGTCCATGAAACCACATAAACACATACCCAAGAGCCATAGGAGGCCACTATACATGTCCAATGGCCATGGGAGGCCATGGATTATGCAGGGTTTAGGATGGATTAGGGAGTAGTTTGATGGCGGCGGTTAGGGTTCGTGAGAGTTTCAGAGAGAGTTGAGAGAGAAGAGGGATTCAAGGGTGGCAATTGGTGAGAAATGAGGTAGGTTAGGGGTCGTTCAAAGTTAAAAAAGGAAAGGGTGTATAGGAGCAGTTGATCTAAATGATCAACGGCAAGGATTAACGGGTTAGGTGGGGAATCCGGGTTGGATCATTTAAATGGGTTGGGGGTCGGGTTTTGAGTTGCAATTTGATTGGAAATTTGGGTCTGAGTTGGACTCAATATTACGCTGAAATTGCAAGCCAATCTGGCTAGATTTTAAATAGCCATTTTTCCCTACTTAAAATTATAAATATAGTAAATTAGTTTTTGGAAATAAATTGAAAGTAATAAAATGATTTATAACATATAATTATTAACTACAAAATACTGGACTTAATTTTTATAAATTTAAGTGCAATTAAATCCTAAAAGCGGTTAATATTGCAGTTATATGAAGTTTAGCTTTAAAAATACTAAATAAATTTCTAAAAATATGTAAAAAAAATTATTTTAGCTATATTTCAACATAAATGTGAAAGTCCAATAAATAAATAATAAATTTGGAAATTATTACTGTGTTTTAGTGGATAAAATGGGGAAATAAATTGATTTAAAAAACTTTTAAAAATTACGAAAAATAATAAAAAATTTGGGCATACTTATATATGCATAGATATGCTATTTTGCAGGTATTTTGCATATTCAAAAATAATATGGAAAAATTGGATATCAACACTATGCCTTCCACACTACATCGATCCGTGAAGTTCGACTGGAACTGCCAGGAGGTAATCATTCACGGAGATGGAAGTAACCTTATCTGCACTAGTAAAACCATCCCGACCATTGGACATAGAAGAAGGCTAGGAGGGAAAACCTATCCTCACATCAAACCGGTCAAAGTCGTCCAGAAGGATAGGTGGAGGAGTAACAAAATAGAAAGAAGAGTATCATGGTCTGGATATGAACCTGGCAAAGGATTGGGAAAGAACCTCCAAGGTATCACCAAACCAATACGGCTAAAAAATCATGGTACCACCTTTGGGCTCGGATACCAGTATACATGGCAAGAGTACAATGATTGGTCGCCTCTATTGCGCAGACCATACTACTCTCTTGAGTAGCTAGAGCCACGTTTGGAACAAGCTTTTCACCAGGATGACACAATATGATAGACTACGGAAGAAGAAGCACTAGCTGGGTTGAGGAACTTATTCTTGGAGGATGAGGACATAGACTGTGATGCCATAATTGAGGAGGAGGAAGAGAAAGAAAGCCTCAATATTCAGACTATGGAGAAGGGAGTTGTTCTTAGGAATTGGTCCGCTACACCATCCCGAGTTCGCCGAGTCCCTAGGTAGCTTGGTAGAATATACTTCTATAATCCATTCTAGGCAATGCAACATGAGAATAGTGTTTAGATGAAGAAGATGGGATATCCGAGGAAATTGTTAGGGAGAAAACTTTGATAATAAGCCTATGTCCAATCTAGACGAGACCGAAGCAGTAAATTTGGGAGACAGCGGGACCGTCAAGGAGACCCGCATCAGCATTCACTTATCATTAACACAAAAGAAAGAGTACATCGCTTTCTAAAAGAATATGAGGAAATTTTTTCATGGTCATACGAGGATATGACTGGTTTAAGCACATCTATAGTGGTTCACAAGTTTCCCACTAATCCCATATGTCCGCCAGTCAAGAAGAAAATCCGAAAGTTCAAACCATACATGAGCCTGAAAATCAAGGAGAAAGTTACCAAGCAGATCAAAGCCAAAGTTCTAAGGGTTGTTGAATATCCAACCAAGTTAGCTAACATTGTGCTAGTTCCGAAGAAAGATGGGAATGTCAGAGTATGTGTTGACCATCTGGATCTAAATAGAGCAAGTCCCAAGGATGACTTCCCACTGCCGAATATACATATCATGATCGATAAATGCGCCAAGCATGAACTCAGATTCTTTGTAGATTGCTTCGCGGGTTATCACCAGATTTGTATGGATGAAGAAGATGTAGAGAAGATAACTTTTATTACACCATGCGGTTTATATTACAACAAGATGATGCCATTCGGTTTGAAGAACGTTGGGGCCACATACATGAGAGCCATAACAACCATCTTCCATGATATGATACACAAGGAAATAGAGGTGTATGTGGACGATATCATTATCAAATCCAAGAGGGCCACAGATCACATAGAAAACTTGAGAAAGTTCTTTGACATGATAAGAAGTTACAACTTCAAACTAAACTTCGAAAAATGGGCATTCGGGGTTCATGTAGGAAAATTATTGGGATTCATTATCAGTCGCTAAGGGATTGAGCTTGATCCATCTAAAGCCAAAGCTATTCAGGAGTTACACCACTTAAGATCAAAAAGGATGTGATGATCTTCCTAGGAAGTCTCAACTATATTAGTCACTTTATAGCACAGTCCACAGTCATATCTGAACCTATCTTCAAGATAGTGAGGAAAGATGTTGAAACAATCTGGATAGAGGATTGTCAGAAAGCTTTTGTCAAGATCAAGGTATATCTGTCCACATCACCAGTTCTGGTCCTGCCAAAACCAGGATGGCCTTTTCCACTCTATCTGTCTATATTAGATGGAACCTTCGGATATGTTTTGGAACAACATGATGAGATAGGAAGGAATGAGCAAGCCATATATTACCTGAGTAAGAAATTTACACCTTACGGAGCACAGTACTCTCTACTTGAACACACTTGTTGTGCTTTGACCTGGACAGCCCATAAATTGAGGCATTACTTCTGTACATATACTAAATACTTCATATACAGGACAGACCCTCTAAAGTATATATTCCAGAAACCCATGCCTAATGGGAAGTTGGCTAAATGGAAGATACTATTAAGTGAGTTCTATATCGTCTATGTAACTCAAAAGGCAGTCAAAAGGCAAGCATTGGCAGATCACTTTGCTAAAAATCAGATAAGAGGAGAATACGTACCTTTGAAAACATATTTCCTGATGAAAAAGTATCATTCGTTGGAGAGGACATTATCGAAGCATATGATGGTTGGAGGATGTTCTTTCACGGAGCGACAAATTTCAAAGGAGTGGGTATTAGAGCAGTTTTGGTATCAGAAATGGGTCACCATTATACGATATCTGCTAAAATCAGATTTCCCTGCACCAACACATGGCGAAATATAAAGCCTGCATACTAGGACTCAACATGGCAGTCGACATGAATATTCAAGAGTTGCTGGTGATGGGAGATTTAGATTTGCTTGTGCACCAAGTACAAGGAGAATGGGCTACCAAGAACTCCAAGATATTGCAATATCTGCACCATGTGCATGAATTGAGAAAGGGGTTCACAAAGATAGAATTCTGACATGTGCCCAGAATTCAGAATGAGTTTGCCAACGCATTGGAAACCTTATCATCTATGATACAACATCCAGATAAGAACTATATTGATCCCATTTCGGTAAAGGTCTATAATCAGCCGGCATATTGTGCTCATGTTGAACAAGAAGCAAATGGAAAGCCTTGGTTCCATGACATCAAAGAATACTTATCGAGAGGAGAATACTTGAAACATGCAACTCACACTCAAAAACGTGTTAGAAACTACGCTTAACGCTAGAAGGGGGGTGAATAGCGTGTTAATGAAATTTAGCATTTTCTTGCGGAATTTAAATTTTACAGGAAGTAAATAAGTGCAATAAAAATAACTTACACAAGGATATATCCTGGTTGGCCACAACAGTGGTTAGTCCAGTCCCCGAGAGACTCTCTCGAGATTTTCTACTAACTTGTTAAGCTTACGGGTGCTTAACAAACCTTTACAGTTGCTCGGAGATACAATCTCAAAGACTTCACTTGCTCGGAGGTTCCTCACCTCAAAGACTTCACTTGCTCGGGGATACAATCCCAAAGACTTCACTTGCTCGGGGATACAATCCCAAAGACTTCAACAGAGGAAGCACAAGTTCCTCAACACAAGAGAATCAAAATTCTCTTACAAGTATTTGAAATACTTGAACACTCACTTAACAAAGGTACTCCTTGATGAGTAGATATGAGTAAAATAATACGCTCAAGATCACAACAACTTTGAACAATAATATGGCTCTCAAAAAGCTTTATGAAATGAGTAGAAAATGATGAACAATTGAATGAAAGCTTAAAGCAATGTAATGATCAGTTAATGTATGTTGTTGTGTTTAAAACACTGAGTTGAAGCTGTATTTATAGGTGCAAAACTTGGTCTTACCGTTGTCTAATTGCCAATTAAGAATTGCTGAATTTACTCAGTGATAATCGATTGTCATGACCCAACAATCGATTATCTGCCAGTCAGATCAAAAATCAATCCCAGATTTTACGCTTCATAATCGATTACTTACAATCCATAATCGACTACTGGCAAAATTCAAAAACAGATAATCGATTACACCAAATCCATAATCGATTATATTGGCAACGTTCTAAAAATCATTTCCGGATTTTAAGCAAAACATCGATTATATAAAATCTATAATCGATTACCTCAGCAACGTTCTAAAAATCATTTCCAGATTTTAAGCAAAACATCGATTATATGAAAACCAATAATCGATTACTTTGAGGTATTTGAAAATCATTTGACAACGGTCAGCTTCAACAATCGATTGTCCTTTGCAACAATCGATTACTTGTTATTTTCTGAAAATCATGAAACTTACTGTCTCAGTGATAATCGATTATTTAAAGCCATAATCGATTACTTGTTATTTTCTGAAAATCATAAACTTACTGTCTCAGTGATAATCGATTATCTAAAGACATAATCGATTACTTAATTAAATTTAAAATCACTGAAAGACATTGTCTCAACATAATCGATCACCATTAGTTCATAATCGATTATTTTGAGTATTGAAAAACTTTACCTCAACAACAATCGATTGGCATTTGATCACAATCGATTATCATGCAGATTTGGAAAAACCTGATGTTCACTGTCTTACTCACAATCGATTACCATTAATTCATAATCGATTGTCATGCAGTCTTGGCTCAGAAACAATCGATTATCATAAGTTCATAATCGATTATTTTAGCCCAGATTTTTGAGGCATGTTTATAAAATATTTTGTCTAATGTAAATATGCATCATTTGAAATTGCATGATTTTGGAAAATAGTTTTATGAGAGAAGCCATGTTATGGAGTCAAGCTATAGGATCAAGATCACATTTAAGAATGACTCAATAATAACAATTAAAAACAACGTCTTGAGCTTCAATCTCAACATTTGTGCTCTTGTACTTGAACTCCGTCATATATCAATTTGTGCTTTGTTTGTCATTCATCAAAACCTACAAAAGAATACACGTTTAGTATATCGCATTGAGAACGTGTTTCCAACAATTTCCCCCTTTTTGATAATGGCAAACATTAAGCGGGATATGCAATTTTGACAAATAATATTGACGATTCAAGACAAGTAACAAGTATTCATATTTGTTCTTGTTCCCCCTCAATTTAAGAATTCCCCCTCAATTTAAGCTTATAAGCAATTAAGCGCATACCCGTTATCCCGTTATCTTTCCCCTTTTGCCATTAGCAAAAAAATAGTTAGGAAAGATACACAAAGACGAAATAAAAACAAAGTTTATTTATTGAAAATTAAAGGGGTACAGCAGAGGGACATCCAACAATACAATTAAAACAAAAAAAATACAATATCAATTATCTCTGTCACGATCCGCCTCGTCATTCGGCGCAGCTTCAAAGGGAACGAGACCCGCATAGGGATAATGGACATGGTCAAAATAACCATGGATCTCGTGTGTCAACTGAGAAAGCTGGTCGGATATAGTTTGGAGAGTGGGCTCCTGAGATGGACGAGCACGACGGGCAGGACGGGTAGGAGGAGGAGCTGGAGCATGATCACCATCATGATGGAAGGATGATTCCGAGATTTCCCAGATTTTGGTACTCCTTTTGAGAGGACCATTTTCAGTGACAAATCCGGATGCTTCAAGAAACTTCATGATGAGGAGAGAATAAGGAAGGGGCATGTTATCGGCGACGGCATCGAGCATGTGCATTTTAATGAGCCGACACCAATTGATCTTGGCTCCAGTGACAATGGCATGTAAGAGCTTGGAGTCCTCTTGGGATATGGTGGTATGATTGTGCCTACGAGGTCTTAGGACACGGGTGATGAAGTAGAGGAGAAATCGATAATTTGGGTCCATGCCCGAGATGGTAGGACGACGAGAAGAAGCTTGATCATAAGAGATTCCGGCTTGGCGGAAAAAATTGGATTCATCAAAGAGAGAGCCGGCCTCATTAATATACCGGATAAGATCTTCACCATCGTTTGGAATGCGGGCGATGGTGTGAAGGTTCTCGTCAGAGAGGAGAATGTGAATGCCATTGATGGAGGTGACCACCTCACCATCTTCATCTTTGTGAAGATTTGAATAGAATGCTTCAACTAAGGTTGTGTTAATATGAGGATGGGTAAGGAGCAAGAAATCATAGAGTTGACACTCTTTGAGCATGTTGGCGGCAGGGGCGAAAGGTTCAAGGAGCTTGCTTGTTGAGAAGCGAGGAGGAAGAATAAATCGCTTCTCAAACTTTGAGAGAAACCTAGAAAGTTCAGCTTGAGTTTCGAAGAACAAAACGGACCCGTCTTCATATGGGAAGTTTAGAGGAGGAGGGACTGTTGAGGCTGAGGCACCTTGCCTGGAACGAGAACGTTTGGAGGAGCGTCCAGACATATTGGAAAATTTTTACTGCTGAATTTTTGAGACTAAGATGCAAGGAATTGACCTTTGATTTTTAGAAATGGTGCTTGAGTGAGTGAGAATGATCCTATATGAGGGCTATTTATAGGAGAAGGAGTGATCAGCCATTTACTAAAGATACCTGCTGAAAATTGAAAGTTGGAGCAGTCAAAAACGGTAAGGAATAAATTTGCTGACCGTTAGATAATCGATTATTTGGCAGAGATAATCGATTGTATTTACTGTTGGATTGAATTTTGAAACTGACAAATCGATTTAAGAGACAAACGGAAAAAAAAAATTTGAATGAGATAATCGATTATCAACACAAAATAATCGATTATGGAGCATTTATGTCCTGACAGCAATCGATGTTGGAGCCAAACGGTAACAAAGTTTAAACAAGAAATAATCGATTGTCAATATTGGTAATCGATTATTATTGAAATATGGTTGATACAGAGAACTCGGAGAGTTTCTGAATATGACAACTAATCGATTATAGGAAGAAATAATCGATTGTCTGGAAAAGTATTGCTGAATGACTGAGACGGAAATCGATTATGCAATATAAGGAGTTAACAAATTAAACACATTTGCATAATAAAACTAATCAGTCGAAACAATCGATTATTGATACTGATAATCGATGTACTGCACAGTAGATAATCGATTATTGTCTTGGGATAATCGATTGCGGTGTGCTAAGACTTTATCTTATCTTTGGGGAAGTACCTGCAAAATGGAATTAAACGTCTCCGACGCTCAAGTCAGTAATTTATAGTGACGTGAATAAATTACACTAGTGTTATCAAGTAATATCGTGAACTCTTAAGAATTGTGTCCTAGAGTGTTCTTAAGAGAGTTTCGGGTACTTACCTTTCCTCCGACGTCGCCAATTACCTGATCAAGAGGGTGATCTTTGATCGTCCTTCATTCATTTTGTTCTTTTGTCTCACTCCCCAAATGTGAAGCTTCTTCCGTTGATTGTTCCACAATTTCATCATTGATTTCCTTCGATGCCTTTTCTTGTATTTTGTTTTTCAAATTTCTTAAAATATCAACCGATCTGAATATGATTGTTTCCAAATATGACGCTTCCTCCTTCTTTGTGCTCTAGTTGAAGGGATTTGGATTCATCTCCCGTCATGTGTTTGGAGCATCCACTATCAAGGTACCATAGTACGCTTGATCCCTTCAGGCACACCTACAAAACAAATTAATTTTCTTTGGGTACCCATGCCATCTTGGGTCCTTGAGGGTTAGGCATATTGTAATAATATGTTTGAGTAGCATGTCTATGACGAGTAAAACATGCGGGAGCAATATGACCAATGCGTCTACAATAATGACATGTCACATTCGGATTATGCATTCGTCTAGGTTCATAGTAGCTAGATGAATGAAGATTGCTTACCTTATTTTGAAAGCTATCATTTCTCCTACTTTGATCTCTAGGATGGGTAGTGTTTCTAGAGTGATGATATCTAGGTTGAGGACCATTTTGGGGTCTTCTAGGAGGTTCACAATTTTGCCTAAAATATGCATCATGTCTATGGTGACTATTTCTAGGCGGAGGGTCATTTCTTGGTCTAGCATGCGAATTTGTTCTAGGATAGCTATTTCTAGGATACACCTTTTTGTTGTTGTTCCTAGGTTGAGCTCTAGGTTTTTGAGGTTTAGCATCAACCTTTTCTTCACTTTTAAAACCTATTCCGTGCTTAGTTGATTTTAGGTTATCAAGAACAACATTCAAGTTTTTATGCGAGGAATTAAACTTATCTAGTGTGCCTTTAAGTCTACCTACTTCATTCTTAAGGATCACACAAGAAACACAACCTTTAGTAGAACTTTCAGGTTTGTCAGCACTTCTCTTTCCATAAAACTTGTTTTGTTCGTGTAGCTTCTCATTTTCCAAAACCAGTTTTTCTAATTCCTTTTCTTTTAAAGAAATCTGTTTTTGAAAATCCGTTTCTTTTAGAGAAGCGTTTTCTCTTAAGCTAGTGACAGTTTTTGAAGCCTTTAAAAATTCAGTATATAACTCATCAAAGGCATTACGCATTTCATCAAGTGAAAAGTTTTCCGACGAAATTTGACGTACCTCATTTTGGTTGTCTTCTTGTACCATGAGACAAAGGTTTGCAGCTTCGTCGTTTTCTTCTTCACTTGATTCATCTCCGGAGTCGCCTCCCCACGAGATATATGCCCGTTGTTTTTTAAAGGATTTCTTCTCCTTTTTGATGTTTGGGCAATTTGTTTTGATGTGTCCAGTTTCTCCACATTCATAGCATTTTATTTGCTCACCTTGTTTTTTTCCTTTGCGCTCATATTCCTTGTGCATAAACTTTTGGAATCTTTTGATGACTAATCCAAACTCGTTGTCTTCTTCCTCTTCAATCTTTGGTTGGCTTGTGCTTGCTTTTAGAGCAATCTTTTGCCTTCTTTGATCATCAACAAACGGGTTAAGAATAGTAGATTCATAGGTTTTAAGATTACCTCTTAGTGCGTCGACGGTGACGTTTGAGACTCCAATTGATTCTTGGATAGCATCGGCTTTGGATCGCCATGCCGGTGTGAGGCTTCTAAGAACTTTTCGAACAAGTTCTCTATCCGTGAACGTCTTCTTGAGGACGTGTAGATCATTTACTATTGTTGAAAAGCGCTCAAACATCTCATCTACTTTTTCTCCTTCCTTCATATGAAACAATTCGTAAGCATGAGTAAGAAAATCAACTTTTGCTTCTCTTACCTGGTCAGTCCCTTCATAAGTGACTTCTAATTTGTCCCACATTTCTTTTGCTGTTTTGCAACATGAAAGTTTCCTGTAATCGTTAGCGTTAATAGCACAATACAATAAATTTACAGCTTTATAATTATTTTGAATCATTCTATTGTCCTCTGTGGTGTACTCCTCTTCGGATTTGGGAATCCATTCGCTTTCCACTTTCTTGACTGGAATTTCATTTCCCTTTGTGTACACCTTCCAAAGGTAGGGACAGTTTGACCGAATGAAGATTTCCATCCTCTCCTTCCAGTATAAGTAATTTGTGCCATTGAATAGAGGAGGTCGTGTAGGGCATTGTCCTTCTTCAATTCCTGCAAAAGAATCTAGAGTAGAAGCCATGGATGGTTCTCTCAAACTGTTAAGTTTTTCAGAGAGTTGGGCTCTGATACCAATTGTTAGAAACTACGCTTAACGCTAGAGGGGGGGTGAATAGCGTGTTAATGAAATTTAGCGTTTTTTTGCGGAATTTAAATTTTACAGGAAGTAAATAAGTGCAATAAAAATAACTTACACAAGGATATATCCTGGTTGGCCACAACAGTGGTTAGTCCAGTCCCCGAGAGACTCTCTCGAGATTTTCTACTAACTTGTTAAGCTTACGGGTGCTTAACAAACCTTTACAGTTGCTCGGAGATACAATCTCAAAGACTTCACTTGCTCGGAGGTTCCTCACCTCAAAGACTTCACTTGCTCGGGGATACAATCCCAAAGACTTCACTTGCTCGGGGATACAATCCCAAAGACTTCAACAGAGGAAGCACAAGTTCCTCAACACAAGAGAATCAAAATTCTCTTACAAGTATTTGAAATACTTGAACACTCACTTAACAAAGGTACTCCTTGATGAGTAGATATGAGTAAAATAATACGCTCAAGATCACAACAACTTTGAACAATAATATGGCTCTCAAAAAGCTTTATGAAATGAGTAGAAAATGATGAACAATTGAATGAAAGCTTAAAGCAATGTAATGATCAGTTAATGTATGTTGTTGTGTTTAAAACACTGAGTTGAAGCTGTATTTATAGGTGCAAAACTTGGTCTTACCGTTGTCTAATTGCCAATTAAGAATTGCTGAATTTACTCAGTGATAATCGATTGTCATGACCCAACAATCGATTATCTGCCAGTCAGATCAAAAATCAATCCCAGATTTTACGCTTCATAATCGATTACTTACAATCCATAATCGACTACTGGCAAAATTCAAAAACAGATAATCGATTACACCAAATCCATAATCGATTATATTGGCAACGTTCTAAAAATCATTTCCGGATTTTAAGCAAAACATCGATTATATAAAATCTATAATCGATTACCTCAGCAACGTTCTAAAAATCATTTCCAGATTTTAAGCAAAACATCGATTATATGAAAACCAATAATCGATTACTTTGAGGTATTTGAAAATCATTTGACAACGGTCAGCTTCAACAATCGATTGTCCTTTGCAACAATCGATTACTTGTTATTTTCTGAAAATCATGAAACTTACTGTCTCAGTGATAATCGATTATTTAAAGCCATAATCGATTACTTGTTATTTTCTGAAAATCATAAAACTTACTGTCTCAGTGATAATCGATTATCTAAAGACATAATCGATTACTTAATTAAATTTAAAATCACTGAAAGACATTGTCTCAACATAATCGATCACCATTAGTTCATAATCGATTATTTTGAGTATTGAAAAACTTTACCTCAACAACAATTGATTGGCATTTGATCACAATCGATTATCATGCAGATTTGGAAAAACCTGATGTTCACTGTCTTACTCACAATCGATTACCATTAATTCATAATCGATTGTCATGCAGTCTTGGCTCAGAAACAATCGATTATCATAAGTTCATAATCGATTATTTTAGCCCAGATTTTTTAGGCATGTTTATAAAATATTTTGTCTAATGTAAATATGCATCATTTGAAATTGCATGATTTTGGAAAATAGTTTTATGAGAGAAGCCATGTTATGGAGTCAAGTTATAGGATCAAGATCACATTTAAGAATGACTCAATAATAACAATTAAAAACAACGTCTTGAGCTTCAATCTCAACATTTGTGCTCTTGTACTTGAACTCCGTCATATATCAATTTGTGCTTTGTTTGTCATTCATCAAAACCTACAAAAGAATACACGTTTAGTATATCGCATTGAGAACGTGTTTCCAACAAAACGCACGCTCCAGAGATTGTCAAATCACTTCTTCCACAGTGAAGGATACTTGTATAGAAGAACTCCTGATTTGGATTTACTAAGTAGTGTCGACGCAAAGGAAGCTTCTAAGCTACTTGAGGATGTGCGTGTTGGGACTTGTGGCCCACACATTAATGGTTTTATCTTGGATAAGAAGATACTCAGAGCCGGTTACTTTAGATGACGATGAAGACGGATTGCATTCAGTATGTCGGCAAATGCTTTCAATGTCAAGTGCATGCCAATTTGACAAAAGTGCCACCAAACGAGCTCAACGCACCAAGCTCACCTTGGCCATTCGTCGCCTGGGGAATGGATGTTATTGGTCCAATTGAGCCCACTCTTTCAAACGGACACCGGTTTATTCTGGTCTCCATTGATTATTCCACAAAATGGGTAGAGGCTACATCTTACAAAGCCATAACCAAGAAAGTCGTCGCAGAATTTGTTAAGGATTGTATTGTTTGCCGATTCAGAGTTCTCGAATCCATTATTACTAACAACGCTTCCAATATCAATAGTTATATAATGAAAGCCATATGTGAAGCTTTCAAAATCAAGCACAAGAATTCCCTGAGACCTTAAATGAAAGAGCCGTAGAAGCCGCCAACAAAAACATCAAGAAGATACTAAGGAAAATGGTAGAGAACCACAAACAATGGCATGAGAGGTTACCTTTTTCCCTATGGGGTACCACACCACGCCTACATGTGTTTTTATGGTGCCGAGGATATCATCCCAACCGAGGTGGAGATTCCTTCTTTAAGAATCATACAGGAAGCTGAACTCAATGGTGCAGAGTGGATAAAGAGTCGCTATGAACTATTGGCCCTTATCGATGGAAAAAGGATGAACGCAATATGTCACGACCAACTTTATCAGAGTAGAATGTCCAAAGCTTTCAACAAAATGGTTAAACCAAGACAGTTCGCACCAGGGTAGCTGGTATTGAAGAAAATCTATCCTAATCAAGATGAACCCAAAAGAAAATTCTCTCCTATCTGGCAAGGTTCATACATGGTTCACAGGGTACTAATAGGAGGAACACACACTTGCGGAAATGGATGGAGAAATATGGTCAAAACCAATCAATTCAGATGCAGTCAACAGATACTATGCTTAGATTATTTACATTTCCTTATCTGATATATTGAATTACGCTTTACCTAATTCCCGTTTAGCAGGGGATACATAGGCAGCCTTATAGGTTTGGTCATATCATAATAAAATTTTCATTTCCCCCAAGATCAGAAACTGAGGCAGAATTTTGAGGAGGGTCCTCAAAATTTCGAAGCAAGTCCAGCCAATACCAACATGTGTCAAACGGTCAATACCCAGTTAAGAAACTGAGGCAGAATTTTGAGAAGGATTCTCAAATTTCGGAGAAGGTTCAACAAGATACATTATCCTCAAACGGTCAAAGATCATCTACCAAATTGGGGTAGAATATTTAGAAGGACCCTTAAAATTCCAATATGAGAGAGCTGCAATGCGTTTGAGATGTGTTACAGTCACTAGTTCATCAAATTACGTGATATGTCAACATGTTTCTAAAAAAACTGTATATTTATTACTAACTTCATATTTTCGAAAACTCTATTTCCATAAAATTCAGGTGTCATCCAGGGGAACTCGAAAGGCTCTCAGAATGAAGCAAAGCAAGGCCGGTGGACAAAGCACTAGCCAATCTCCCCTCACAAAACTTACAATTTTTGTTTGAACACAGGCACATTTGACGTAACGATAGTATTTGCAAAACATGTGAACACAAATCAAATATGCTATCAATCACGATATTAAACACTAAATATATCTCTAGGTAATACATACACTACCCTTAGTTGTTACTTGCTCTCTGTATGAGGCTAATCCTTGCCTTCCTATCTGCATGAGGTTAATCTTTGCCTCCCTATTTGCATGAGGCTAATCCCTGCCTCTATTCTTGCATGAGGCTAATCCGTGCCTCCCCATTTGGCATGAGGCTAATACTTGCCTCCATACTTGCATAAGTCTAATCCTTGACTCCATATTTACATGAGGCTAATCCCTGCCTCCCCATTTGCATGAGTTTAATCCTTCACTCCATGAGGCTAATCCCTGCCTCTATACTTACATGAGGCTAATCCTTGCCTCCCCGTATGCATGGGACTAAGCAATGTCCCTCTTTGAATGAATATTTCTCTATTTCTAAGTACACTTTATCCACTTTTCAATAGGGCTAAGCTATGCCCTCCATTTTACAAGACTAAGCATTATCTTGATAACATCATAAATATACATATCATAGGCTGACATATCGCTAACCTATCGAAAGGCGTCATAGTCTAAGGGCATCATCCTCATAGCCGGAAGACGTCAAGCCATGGCTTGAAGATCTATCAAATTTGCATATCGTTATTCAAAGGCATCATGATTTAGAGGCTCCATATTCATGGCCCTAGAACACTATTTCATGGCCTGTGAATCCCTCACTAAACAATTCATGGCCTAGGATATCATGGTCTGAGGACGTCATCAATAACCGTCTGAATACAACCTTCATGGTCCAAAGGGAATTTGCATCATGTTTAAATTTTTTGGAAATACATGTTTGTAGCAACTTTTATCTGCAGTTAACTAGTAAGCAACCGCTATCCTAGCAGGACAGATCTTGATTCAGCTCCCTCCAACCGTCCCGAGCCTTAGCTGCTTACCATAGCCATTTTGGCATCGCGTGTCCGTTGTTGCAATAACTTCATTGGCATATTTCGTAGGTAAACCTAGAATTATACAAGGCTTGATTCCTTTAAAAACAAGGATATATAGGCAGCTCGAAGACTGGAGTACGGCCCTTGTCTTTCAAAACAACTCGTCCTGTTAAAATTGACCATCATCTTTACCCGAAAACTCTTTCATCCTTCTTGGGTAAAGAGGGGCAGCTGTTTATACCTAATTTTTCCCTATATAACTTTAATATGCATAAATACTTTCAAAATAGCATATATATATATATGCATAATGTTTTTATAATTTTTCTATATTTTTAAAGATTTTAAATTCATTTATTTCCTTCCCTTTTTCTCATAAAATTCCCAATAATTATCCCTCAAATTGTTGTTGTGGTAATTCAGTCATCTAAATTCTATATTTATGCCAAAATATTGTTAAAATATTTTTATTGCATTTTTATAATTGCATTTTGCTTTTTTAAAGATAATTTGCATATAACTACAATATTAGCCTTATTAATGTACAATTACGTTTTATATACATAAAATGATCTTCTATATTTTTAAAAATGTTAAATATCTATTTTAAATCATTTTAGTACACAAAATTATTTTTTAGAAATTATCAGTTATTTATTATCAATTATATAGGGTTAAATTGGCTATTTAAAACATAGCCAGATTGCATTTCAATATTAGCCTCAGTTTTAACCCAATCCTAGCCCGATTCATAATCGAATTATCTGACCCAAACCCTAAACACACCTACTTGACCCAGAACCAATTAAATTATGGTCGTTGATCTGAAAGATCAACAGACCGCATTGATTCTTGCCTTTTTTTAATCCTAAACCACCCCAATCCTAATCATTTTCCAAAATCCGCCGCCCTAAGATCCTCTCATCTCTCAGTAACTATCAGCCAAACCCTAGCCCTTCAACCACCGACCTCTCTTCTCTGGTCATCTTCGGTGATCTCTCATCGTCTCCTAAGCCTCCAATGGTTTCTCTCATGTCATTCATGCCTTCTCTAAGTTCTTCAAGAGCCCAGGGCCATGCTGACTTGCATCTAGAGTTCATCACTTGTCTGTTCTTGACTACTCCAGTGTGATTTCGAGCAAAATTATGTTGTATTTGTTATGATCCTTGGGTTCTCAGACAGGTTCTTTCACCTCTATATGGGTTTCTTCTGAAACACTAATTTCTGCCTATATCTCCTAGGTCTATACAGATCTAGGACAATTTGATTTGTTTCTTTAATATTTTACATTGTCCTTGGAATTCTTTTACAGGAATCATTGATTTCAAGTGTTTTTCACCTTCTTCTAGAAATTAGGGTTTTGAAACTTCTTCTAAAATTTTGTTTAACTGATTCTTGTTGTTTAAACTTATATTTGTTGCATATTTTTGACTGATTCTATGATTTTACTACTTCTTCAACTTGTCTATGTTGAAAACCCTAGTTTTCTAGGTTTCTTCGTTTGGTTCTGTGTATAGCATCACAGATTGTTTCTTCTTGAGTTTTTGTGACTATATCTCCTCGAATATGTTCCTACTGAGTTTTAGCCTAACTTATATCGCTTTTATGTGCTTGTGTTCATCTTGACTTTTCAAGACTTGCCTCTTTCTATCGGTGCTATTTAACCTTCGTGTTTGATATGTCTGGTTATTCATATCTTACTGTATTTATATGTTTAACATTGAATCATGACTTTCTCTTTGATTGATTCTAGATTCCTATTTCATGGTTTGATTAGAATACCTTCCTTCAAACCTTCAATTCCTACCCTTTCTACTCAAATTGATTGATTTTCCTACCTTGTCTGCATTGGTATCTTATTCCTACTGACTATCTCCTTAATTAGACTTTTATGAACTTAGCCCCAATTATTTGCATTATACTTACTGAATTTAAAATCTTTCCTTATTTATCATACATTGATATTTCCTTATTTGTTACTTGTTATTACCGTTTGAACTAATTCCATTAACTTATAGGAGTGCTTATACTGATTTTGCTCTAATTGATTCTGAGTTCCATAATTCCTATAATATTGTGATTCTTGCCTTATTTTACCTAGTTTCGAACTACTATATACATACTCTCTCATTAACACAAACACACGAGCACATTGATTCAAAAACTCTCTCCTTCACACTAAAAGCTTTTTGCTTTCTTTTGTGTTACTTATTACTGTTTAAAGTCAGCCAGCAACATGCTAAGGCTAACTACTGGGTTCTCTTTCACTTTGTATTTACTATCCCCTTACTTGTATTTTCTAATTTCAATCCAAGTCCCAAAACAACATGCTTATCCTATTACTTCAATTTGTCATGTTTCTAATATGCTTTTATCTATGGTTTTGTTGTTCAACCTGCAATTAACATGTCTACTTCATTGTCTTCTTTGTTGCGTGCTATATACTCCCTTAGGATCCCATTCTAGTATGCCCCAATGTGACTATGTTTCTTCTCCTTGACATGCACCTTCCTATGTAAAGTAATTGGCTATCATAAGCCTATTGATTCTGTATTAACTCTAAAGTTCATGTTATATTCTATACACATGTGCATTTGTGCTTACTATGTGCCTTATGCTT
The DNA here is from genome assembly GCA_034376525.1 of Nicotiana benthamiana. NCBI lineage: Eukaryota > Viridiplantae > Streptophyta > Magnoliopsida > Solanales > Solanaceae > Nicotiana > Nicotiana benthamiana. The sequence goes on along the minus strand of CM067339.1, from coordinate 55,091,506 downwards.
ACCCCAAAACCCCCATTAACCCCCCCTTAAGTGGATGTGTGCACCTGTTTGACTCCATGTATTGAAGTGTTGATGAACTTCTTATGGTTCTGTATTTGATTTGATTAATTGTTATTCACCTTACCTTTTTTTAAGTTGACTTATTTTATAACTCCCTATGAGTTTTCTTATAAAAACTATTTCAAGCAAATCTCTTTTCAACATTGTTTTTCTACTAAAACCTTTCAAAATGTGTCAAGCACTCTCACTCTATTGCTAAGTCACTAGGTTATGCCCCCTCCAGTGTGTGTACTACCTTGGGATCCTCTTGAGAATCCCCTGAACTTTGGCACACTGAGGCTGGCCCTTCTACACTACACTTACTCAATTTGGTTACAAAGTCTAGGTGTGAGCGCTGCCTGGGATCCTTGAGATCCTTAGGAAACTTTGATGCACCTAGAAAATGATATTTTCAATGAAATTGGCATTTGAGGCTATTTGAGGTCTTGGGAAATCACATGGGCCTGCTTCATGCTCCCTATAGTGTAACTTCTTTTTCTATCTATTTATGTAATTCATTCATCTGGCTTGTAATAATTTGTAAACGAATATTGGGGTGACTAGTGGAAATGGTGGATAGCTACATATTTGTGGGGTAATACAGGTAGAGACCACGCCTATAGGAATTTATATTTGCTGTGTGTTTTCCCTACCATGTTAGAAATCACGCATGTAGGTCTCAAGTGGTTCCAATAATAGGAATCATGTTTACAGGTCTTAAAATCAACTTCCCAAGAATAAACCATGTCTATAGGGTTTTATATTCAGCTATATTAGAAATCACGCCTATAAGTCTTAAGTGGTTCTAATAATAGAAATCATGTTTATAGGTCTTGAATCAATTTTACCAATAGATATTATGCCCATAGAATATTATTCAGTTCAACTTCTGTATTTATATGCGTTTTTCTGAACACTTGAATTTTGCCCTATGTGAATTACTCCCACAAATACAAAATATAAAACGAAATTCCATTGTTTGTAATTTTGTAGATTTTTTGTAGCATTTTTCTGTTATTGTTTGCATATTGCGTGTGAATGTTTATTTTGTTTAATTAACAAAAACTATAAAAAAATATGTTGCACTTGCATTTAGGTTTTAATTATATATTTTAGGATTAATTGAAAAATTAGTTGTTTTATAAAAATAGAAAAATCACAAAAATAGTTTATTTTGTTAAGAATACAATTCTATTTAGACTTTAGAGTGAATGTCTAACTTGTATAGAGTTTTACTTTGAGCCTAAGTCATTTTTCCTCCTATAAATAGAGGGGTCTTACCCCATTGTAAATCACCCCAAAATTCAATAAGAATTTCTCTCTCTTTCTCTACAATATTGCTCCTGTTCCTTTATTGTTTTATAACACGTTATCAGCACGAAACTCTACCGCTCTTTGAAAAGAAGGCAACGAAACTAGAAGAAGAAGGGATTTTTGAAAAAAAGAAAAAAAATATCAAAGAAAGAAAAGAAGGAACAAAAGAAAAGGAATAAAGAAAGAAACGGAAAACAAAATAACAGAAAGAGAAAGAAAAAAAAAGGAGGAAGAAATCAAAACGTTGAAAAACGGAAGAAAATAAAACATTGAAACACAAAAGAGAAATAGCAACGAAGACAGAAGCAAAGAAAGAGAGAAAAGGAAGAAAACAGAAAGAGAAAAGAACGCGGAAGAAAGAATGGATATAGGAGTTCGGGATTTTGTTCGCGATTTTGTGTCTTGGGTTCTAAAAAGCAGAACACTGTGGAACTGGAGAATGATATTATGGACGGATTCTTCTTGCTTGGAGGCTTCTCGCGATCGCGGTCACGCTTCAAGAGATAAGTATCGATTTTATGTTTGATTAAAATCTGTGATTGTGTGTTGTCTATATTACATGCAAGTGATCATGGCTATTTGCTTCCGTTGCTCATACTTGTTTTCCATCAATTAGGGTCAGAGCTTGCTTGCGTCTAACTAGATAACATGATATATACTTGTATATATGTAGGATTATATACAGGAATATACTGTCGTGATTAATGCACGTGTAGCGCGAAATTTATCCCAATAGAATTTGGAACTGTACGAACTTAACTCCGAGAATCTCAAAGCACTGTATTCTCCTAACAATGTATTTCCAAGTGAGTCAAAACATTATAGATCAATGCCTTGAGATTAATTTTATATAATGACTACATCACGTGAGAATGTGGAGGCCGTGAGCGAATTTCATGCCAATTGATAGCTTTGGTGCCAAACTGATCCACATCAGATTAATTATATATATTGAAAACCTTCACCGGTTGTAGAGCTTCCCTTTCCGTGGATTAGGACCATGATTGGTGCATATTGTAGTCGCGTAATTCTGAGTTATTCAACTATGTCTATGAGTTTGGTTTCGCCGATAACTTTGATGCGTAAATCTAGATATTGTTTAGATCTATTTGAAAATGATTGTATGCATCGAATGATCGAATACTGCTGTTTCCTTTTGGTACCTTGTAAACGATAACTAGACATGGTATAAAAGCATTCGTTTTAATTGTTTAATTACAAAGTCCTATTGGTAAGTTGGCCATGTAAAGTAATGAAAAAAAAAAAGGGAACCTGGTCGCTGTAATAAGGCAACGTAAGTTGTCGAGTAAGTTCTAACTTGTGGATCTAAGCAATATTGTTTGTTAATTAAAAGGAACACGTAGGGTTGAAGGAAGGTGCTTGGCGATGCAGTAGCTATGAAAGTCATGTCTTTTCATGTGGCTATTCTTACAAAATCCTGAAATTTTTCTGTACAAAACTGCAAAGGCTTATAGCTCAATATAAGTTGCATAAGGTCTAATTAGAAGTCCTTTTGCAGACTACTTTTTGTGCTTAACTTCACGTGGTTATTATCCATCGATTCTCTGCTTAAGCCAAACAGACTATTAAATTGACGCATGTGGATTTTAAGCATAAGTAGCTGAGCAAGAGTAGCAGCCTGTACGGCTGAAGCTAGCTGCAATAGCAACTACAGTAATAGCGTACTTGGATTGACAAACCAGAGGTGTTTCATGCCTATACCGTTGTGTGCTGCATTTGGTAGAAAACAAGGGGAACCAAAATTTGGTAGCTTTTCTTATTAGAACCTGATGCACCCTCTTGAAAATTTGGCGAGCCAAAAACAGTCTTATTTCTCAGGTATCTGTAAGTTTCGTTAGTGCTTCAAATCGCATAAATTACGGATTGATACAAACAGCACGAGACACTAACCAATGGAGTAGAAGCTTTGGGATTGAGCATAAAGATTGCCAATTGTTCCATGAATTTCCTTCATGATTAAATTATGGATTTAAGGTAAGTAATTTATTTTTCTCTTTCAGATTCTTGAAATTCTACGATTTGATTTCATATACAAACAAAGACAACAAAGTTTGATTATAACTCTAATGGAGTTTGTAAGAAATTATAACCACGTGAAGTGGTAAAATTTCTATGCCTTGCCATGATTCAATTCATGTATGATTGTGGGCAAAGAATTGAAAACCCGTCCAATTGAATTTGCTCCATTCTCATTCCCTTTAGAGAATGTGATTGCAGTATGTGATAAGTCTGAAGAAGACAAAATTATTACCGTGAAGGTATCAATGGATGTGGACGTGGCAATAGACGAAATTATAATCGTCATCATTGTGATAATGAAGATAATAAGGATTCTCAAAATAATCCTTCACTCTGTGAAAGTAATATTTGTCATAAATTTGACAATATGAGATTTTATAAAGCACATATAGATGATTATGGTCCATTCAAGATGTGAGTGTGATAACATCTAATTTATGAATACATATTCATTCTTGGAAGAATATGAACGTGCTAGTGGTAGTGAATATACCACATCACCTCTAGAAGGAGGTTTGAGATGATATATGAAAATAATGTCATTATTATGGCATGAATGATCATTGGTCACATACCTATTGTACGCCAAAATATTTTGGAAATATGATTATTAAAGGACAACGATAATACAAGAAACATATCTTGCATATAATTTTGACCATGACCATAATGGTATAACTTTCTCTTTAAAAGAGATATTCACCACATGGATGTTGATGAATTTGTGGTAGTACAAAATTAATTGAGAGCTCTAGAAGAGCCAATTATTACTATGTTGGAGAAACACAATTGATTAACATTAAGGTATTGTGTTGTAGTAAGTCCAAAGAAACTTATTCAGTTTCCAAAGTATATGCGAAAGCGATTGATTATATTGAGACTATAAATAAAGGAAAGATTTGATATCTTCTATTACTACAACTTGTAGCAGGATAATCTGTATGTGAAAAGCTACCCGCTTTATTCTCCAGTTTGTACTACACAAACAAAATAATACCACAATAAAGTGGATGTTTATTGATATAAAAACCCATATCATAATAAACATGGAGTTTATTGAGAAATGCACATGTCATGGTGTAAACATGAACTTATCAATATTGATAATTTATTCAGTTGGCATAATCATTTTAGCCATATCAATTTAAAGTGTGATGTGCAAAAATAAACGAGAATCTATATTGGTAAATACTAAAGAACTAGAAAGTTCTTTATGAATTGTCTTATATTGCTTGTTCTCATTAGTTAATTTACCAACTAAAGTTGGGATTGAATCCCATAAATTCTGGAAATATCAAAGGTGAATATGGGCCCATTCACCTGCCATGTACACCACATAAGATGCATCTATGAGATGGTTACATGTGCGATTATTATTAACCCGCAACATGGTGTTTTGCGAGGTAACTTGCTCAATAATTCAACTTAGAGCACAATTTCCAGATTTTCTATTCAAGATAATTCATCTTGATAAGTTGGTTTACATCGTAGTTAGTTTAGCAAAATAATTTATTGAGTGCCTCCACTTAATAGCTAAACTATTGCTTATGAGAACAAAGTTATCTATATCATTATGATATACGATATTATATTATATTCTCCCCTCACAAGTGGTTCAGAGTTAGGAGCCAAATAATTCCTTCTTATTATTATTGATGTGCTATCTATATTTTCATTAACACCATAATGCACAAAGATGAGTTCTCAAAGTTGAGGAAACAAGTTAGTTTTTCTAACATGAGGGGGAGACATGATAAACAGTTGAGAAAAAGTTACGTAGAATGAATTATCATTTGTATATCAAGATCCTCGAACAGGATAATATGAACTTGAAGTTCATAAAAAGATAATTCATTTGATACATACTGCAAAGCATGCCATACGCATTTGCTGACCCAAAGAAAGTAACTATATTCTCACTGCAAATGTGTTGGAAACACGTTCTCAAGGCATTATACTAAACGTGTGTTCGTATTTGTAGGTTCTGATGAATGACAAACTATGCGCAAATTGACATATGACGAGGTCCAAGCACAAGCGCAAAATTGATATATAACGAGATTCAAGCACAAGACAAAGATCGAGATTAAGTTTTATATGAGTCGGTATTTAATTGTGATCTTGATCCGACAACTTAAACTCAAGACTTGGCTTCTCTCGTAAAAATATTTTTAACAAATCATGCATATTTAATTCAGAGCAAAATGATTTTAAATAATGCATATTTACTTTAGTCAAAATGATTTTTAAACATGCCTCTAAAATCTGGACTAAGATAATCGATTATGTACTTATGATAATCGATTATGTTTAGTCAGCTGCTGGACAATCGATTGTGAACTTATGACAATCGATTGTGTTAAGGCAGTGAGCATCAGATTTTTCAAATCTGCATGACAATCGATTGTGAACCTTATGACAATCGATTGTGATGAGGCAGTGTCCATCAAAGTTTTTCAAAACTCAAAATAATCGATTGTGAAGCTAATGACAATCGATTGTGAAGAGACAGTGTCCATCAGATTTTTCAAAGTCACAAAATAATCGATTGTGAACTTATGACAATCGATTGTGTTGAGACAGTGTCTTCCAGACTTTTTCAAAGTTATTAAATAATCGATTGTGAACTTATAACAATCGATTGTCAAGAGGCAGTGTCTAAATTGATTTTTCAAGACTGATATATAATCAATTGTTAACTTAGTATAATTGATTGTATAACTGACCGTTGCCAAAATGTTTTCAAATACCGTCAAGTAATCGATTATTGATTTCTTATAATCGATTGTTTTAATTAAAATCTGGAAAGGATTTTTTGAACGTTGCTGAGTAATCGAATTGATTTGCTATAATAGATTGTTGTAAGTAAAATCCGGAAATGATTTTTTGAACGTTGCCAAGTAATCGATTGTAGATTTCTGACAATCGATTGTTTTATGTAAAATCTGGAAATGATTTTTTGAACGTTGCCAGTAATCGATTATTGATCTTAGATAATCGATTTAAGCGTAAAATCTGGGATTGATTTTTGGAAGAACTGGCAAACAATCGATTGTGGTAATTTGACAATCGATTGTCACAGAGTAAAATCAGCAATTCTTAATTGGCAATTAGGCAACGGTAATACAAAGTTTTTCAACTATAAATATAGCTTCAATTCAGTCTTTTAAGAATAACAACACACAACAACTGATCATACAATTGCTAAAGCTTGCATACTTTATTGCTTATCATTTTATATTCATTACATAAGCTTTTGAGAGCCAAATTCTTGTCAAAAGTTGTTGCGATCTTAAGCGTATTCTTTTTACTCATATCTACTCTTAAAGGAGTGTCTTGTTTGAGTGCTACGTGTTTTTGTACACTTGAAGGGAAGTGTTAGTCCCTTGTGTTGTAAGAAGGAACTTGTGTTTCCTTGGTTGAAATCTTGGAGTGTTGTATCTCCGAGCAAAGGTTGTTGAGGCTTGCGTCCTCAAGTTGTAACGGTTTGTTGAGCACCCGTAAGCTTAACAAGTTAGTGGAAATCTCGAGAGAGTCTCTCGGGGACTGGACTAGCCACGGGTTGTGGTGAACCAGGATATATCGGTGCGTTTGTTCCAATTTATTTACTTATCGCACTTATTTATTTCCTGCAATTTTTAAATTCCGCAAGTTTACGCTAATTTTTATTATAACGCTATTCACCCCCCCCCCCTCTAGCGTTAAGCGTATTATCTAACAATTGGTAAAGCCCAACTCCCTGAAGACTTAACCGTTTGAGAGAAACATCCATGGCTTCTACTCGTGATTCTTTTGCAGGAATAGGTGAAGGACAATGCTCCACCCGACCACCGCTATTCGATGGTACAAATTATACATACTGGAAGGAGAGGATGAGAATATTTGTACAATAAAATAGTTTTTATCTTTGGAAGGTCATAATAAATGGAGAACAAATTCCAACCAAGAAGGTTGAAAATGAATGGGTCCCAAAGTCCGAAGATGAATACGATGCGGATGATATCCGAAAGGTGCAAAATAATGCTAAAGCTATTAATTTATTATATTGTGCTGTAAATGCTGATGATTACAGGAAGATATCTTGTTGCACAACGGCAAAGCAAATGTGGGACAAGCTGGAAATTACGTACGAAGGTACGGACCAGGTAAGGGAAGCCAAAATTGATTTCCTAACCCATGCATAGGAATTGTTTCACATGAAGGAAGGCGAAAAGGTCGATGAGATGTTTGAACGATTTTCAAAAATCGTAAATGATTTACATGCTCTTAAGAAGACTTTCACGGATAAGGAACTTGTCCGAAAAATTCTCCGAAGTCTCACTCCGGAATGGCGATCCAAGGCCGACGCGATTCAAGAATCCATTGGCATTTCAAATGTCACCATCGACGCATTAAGAGGTATTCTTAAAACTTATGAATCTACTATACTTAACCGTCTTGTTGATGATCAAAGGAAGCAAAGAATCGCTCTTAAGGCAAGCACAAGCCAACCTCAAAATGATGAGGACGGAGACAACGAGTTCGGACGCGTTATCAAGAGATTTCAAAAGTTCATGCGAAAAGAGTATGAACGAAAGGGCAAAAAGCAAGGAGATCAAATAAAGTGCTATGAGTGTGGAGAAACCGGGCACATTAAATCAAATTGCCCAAATGCTAAAAAGGAGAAGAAACCTTTCAAGAAGCAACGAGCATACATATCTTGGGGAAGCGACTCCGGTGACGAGTCAAGTGAGGAAGAAGAAGACGAAGCGGCAAATCTTTGTCTTATGGCACAAGACGACAACAAAGAAGAGGTATGTCAAATTTCTTCCAAAAATTTCTTTTCCCTTGAAGAAATGCAAAATGCCTTTGATGAGTTGTATAGCGAATTTATTAAAGCTTCAAAAACTGCTAAGAGTATAAAAGAAAATGCTTCTTTAAAAGAAAAAGATTTTCAAAAACAACTCTCTTTCAAAGAAAAGGAATTGGAAAAACTGATTTTAGAAAATGAGAAGTTGAAAGAGGAAAACAAATTTTTTGGCAAGAGAAGCGCCGACAAGCCCGAGAGTTCTAGAAATTGTACTTCTTGCATGCATCTCAAAAATGAAGTAGAAAGGCTTAAGGGCACCTTAGATAAGTTTAACTCTTCTCATAAAAATTTGAATGAAGTGCTTGTTAATTTGAAGTCGACCAAGCATGGCATAGGTTTTAGAAACGAGCCTAAAGAGAAAGTTGAAGCCAACCCCCAACCACCTAAGGCTCAACCTAGGATAAATAAAACAAATGTTCATCCTAGATACAACAAACCTAGAAATGGTTTTCATCAATCGCAACCTAGAAATAATCATGCTAGAAATAATGCACATTCTAGGCCAAACACTAGAAAGAATTTTGAACCTTTTAGAACACCTAGAAATGACTTCCAACCTAGAAACAACTATTCTAGAAATGATGCATATCCTAGAACAAATGGTAGGAGAAATGGTTTTCATGATTTGCGCAATAGTTATATTGTCAAGAATAGAGTAAATGAATTTCGTCCGTCCAATTACTATCAACCTAGAAGGATGAATAATCCTAACGTGACTTGTCATTATTGTAGACGAATTGGACATATTGCTCCTGCTTGTTTTACACGACATAGACATAACACTCAATCACATCACTATGATTTGCCTAACCCCCAAGGACCCAAAATGGCATGGGTACCTAAAACTCATTAATCTGTTTTGTAGGTATATTTGAAGGGATCAAGTGCATATGGTACCTTGATAGTGGATGCTCCAAGCACATGACGGGAGACGAATCCAAATTCCTTCAACTAGAACACAAGGAAGGGGGAAGTGTTATTTTTGGTGATAACAACAAAGGAGATTATCGGCATCGGATCGGTCGGTAAGGATGAAATTTCTTCCATTAAGCATATATTACTTGTGAAAGGTTTAAAACATAATCTCTTGAGCATAAGTCAATTATGTGACAAGGGAAATCTTGTTTTATTTGATTCGGATGAATGCTTAGTCTTTAGACGTAGCGATTTTAAAATTATCCTTCGTGGTTTTAGAATGGATAACATTTATATGGTTGATCTGGCAAATTCTTCACCCGAATATGTGAATTTCTTAATGAGCAAAGAGGATGATTCTTGGTTATGGCATCGTAGAGTAGCTCACATCAACATGCATCTTCTGAACAAATTGGTTTCACAAAATTTAGTTGTTGGTCTTCCAAATTTGAAATTTGAAAATGACTCTATTTGTGATTCTTGTCAAAAAGGGAAGCAAACAAAAGCATCTTTTAAATCGAAAAATATTGTTTCAACTACTAGACCATTGCAATTGCTTCACATGGATTTGTTTGGACCATCTCGCATTGAAAGTCTTGGTAGAAATCGTTATGCTTTTGTTATTGTTGGTGATTATTCCAGATTTACTTGGACTTTATTTCTTGCCCATAAAAGTGATGCTTTTCAGAATTTTAAATATTTTCTTAAACGTGTTCAAAACGAAAAGGAAACAACCGTCACTTCAATTAGAAGTGATCATGGGGAAGAGTTTGATCACAATCTCTTTGCGGACTTTTGTGACGAACTCGGTATCGAGCATACCTTTTCCGCTCCACGAACACCACAACAGAATGGGGTGATGGAAAGGAAAAATAGGTGTCTCGAAGAGATGGCTAGAACCATGCTCGAAGAGGCTAAGATTCCTAAACATTTTTGGGCGGATGCCGTGAGTACCGCATGCTACGTTTTAAATAGAGTAGTCATAAGGCCAATACTCATGAAAACCCCTTATGAACTTTACAAGGGAAGGAAACCAAATATCTCCCATTTTAGAGATTCGGTTGTAAATGTTTTATTCATAAAAATGGAAAAGATCAATTGGGAAAATTTGATGCCAAATCCGATGAGGGAATTTTTTATTGGGTATTCTTCACGTAGCAAAGCATATAGGGTATTTAATAATAGAACCCAAACTGTGGAGGAATCCCCTCATATTGTGTTTTCCGAAAATAATACTCGCTTGGCGAGAAAGGATCCTTGTTCTGATCTTGCAGGTATTTTAAATAGTTTAAAAGACAAAGTACAAGAGGAAACTCCTAAGGAAATTCAAGATGAAATCTTGGAACAATCAACGGAGGAAACGCCACAATTGGAGAAAGAAACGAAAATGCCTAACGAGTGGAGGACAATCAAAGATCACCCTCTCGAATAGGTAATTGGCGACGTCAGAGAAAAGGTAAGTACCCGAAACTCTGTTAAGAACACCTTAGGACACACTTCTTAAGAAACACGTTCTCATTGCATTATTTCGCTACAAATTACTAACTTGAGCGTCGGAGACGTCTAATTCTCTTTTGCAGGTATCGCCCTAAAGGCAGGGGGAATTATAAAGAAATGGCATAAAACAATCGATTGTTACAGCAAATAATCGATTATTTTACTGTGCGGACAATCGATTAGCAAGTATCACTAATCGATTATTTTTTATGCTTATTATGCATTTGTGTTTAATAATCGATTTTTTAACTGTATAATCGATTACCGTCTCAGTCATTCAGTACTGCTTTCCTAAAACAATCGATTGTTTCATAAATATAATCGATTATTTTCCGAGTCAGAAAATCACCGTGCTCACTGTATCACAACAATCGATTATCATAATTCAACAATCGATTATTTTTTGTCAGAAATTCAAATATTTGTTACTGTTTGGGTCCTGCAATCGATTTTGTGTCAGTTCCGAGTTCAAATCAAAATCTGCTCAACAATCGATTATTTCGTTTCAACAATCGATTGTCTAACGGTCAGTGCAATTTATTTTTACCGTTTCTGACTGTTTTGGCTCATAAATTTCTGCAGATTTTCATCATAAATGAAATGCCATTCTTCCCATTATAAATAGGCATCATAAGTCTTCAATTTTATTCACTCAAGCATCAATCTTTGCTCCCAAACCTTCAAAAATCTTCCAAGTTTCTTACAAAGTTCATTACTACTTTTTGAAAATGTCGAGCAGACACTCTAAACGTTCCCGTTCAGGTAGACAAGGTGCATCTTCTTCTGCTCCTCCACCTCCAGATTTCCCTTATCAAGATGGGTCTATTTTACAATTCAATACTGAAACCGAGCTTACTAGATTTTTGACAAAATTCGAAAAGCGTGACATTCTTCCTCCTCGCTTTTCAACAAGCAAGTATCTTGAATCATATGCCCCCGCTGCAAACATGCTTATGGAATGTCAACTTCTTGACTTCTTATATCTTACCTATCCATATATTAATCCTCCATTGATTCAAGCGTTTTACTCAAACCTTTATGAGGATGACGATGGTGAGCTTGTGTCAAATATTAATGGTGTTCAAATTCTTTTGTCCAATGAAAACTTGCATTCCATTGCCCATCTCCCTCGAAATGGTGAAAACATTACTCGCTACATTAGAGAGGCCGGCACCTTATTTGATGAGAAAACTCTCCTAAACCAAATAGGACTTGGAGCTTATGATCCTAATCTATCTACTCGACGTCCTACTATTACGGGAATGCTCCCCGAATATCGTTTGATTTTCTATTTCATCACCCGAGTCCTCAAGCCTCGGAAGCATAATCATACCACTCTTTCCCAAGAGGACGCTAAGCTCATGCATGCCATTATAACCGGAGCTCACATCAATTGGTGTAAGTTCGTCAAAATTCACATGCGTGATGCCATCGGAGATGATAGACCTCTTCCCTATGCCCTCCTTACTATGAATTTGCTTGAAGCTTCCGGGTTCAACACTTCCATCGGTCCTCTCAAAAATAGCACCAAGAAGTGGGAAATTTCAGAATCCTCCTTTCCCCATGACGGCGATCATGTAGCTCCTGCTCCTCCTCCAACTCGTCGATCGCGTCAGCCTCAAGAACCTACTCTTCAATCCATTTCCGACCAAATAGCTTCATTGACCACCTCTGTCGGTCAATTGACACATGAGATCCATGGATATTTTGACCATGTTCATTATCCATATGCCGGTCTTGTTCCCTATGAAGCAGTGCCGGATAATGAGGCGGGAAATGATGATGAATAATTTCTTCATTTGTTTTTCTATTTTATTGTTCTATGTTTATTGTTCCCGTTATGTAACTGTTTTTTATTAATAAATAAACAAGTTTTTTTATTATTCTATATTTTATTGCTAATGGCAAAAGGGGGAAGATAACGGGTATGCACTCTCAATACTTATCGGCATAAATTGAGGGGGAATTCATATCTATATACTTGTTGCATATCTTTACTTGTCTTGAATCTTCATTATGAATTGCCTAATATGCATATCCCGCTTAAAGTTTGCCATTATCAAAAAGGGGGGAAATTGTTGGAAACACGTTCTCAAGGCATTTTACTAAACGTGTGTTCGTATTTGTAGGTTCTGATGAATGAAAAACTATGCGCAAATTGACATATGACGAGGTCCAAGCACAAACGCAAAATTGATATATAACGAGATTCAAGCACAAGACAAAGATCGAGATTAAGTTTTATATAAGTCGGTATTTAATTGTGATCTTGATCCGACAACTTAAACTCAAGACTTGGCTTCTCTCGTAAAAATATTTTTAACAAATCATGCATATTTAATTTAGAGCAAAATGATTTTAAATAATGCATATTTACTTTAGTCAAAATGATTTTTAAACATGCCTCTAAAATATGGACTAAGATAATCGATTATGTACTTATGATAATCGATTATGTTTAAGTCAGCTGCTTGACAATCGATTGTGAACTTATGACAATCGATTGTGTTAAGGCAGTGAGCATCAGATTTTTTAAATCTGCATGACAATCGATTGTGTACCTTATGACAATCGATTGTGATGAGGCAGTGACCATCAACGTTTTTCAAAACTCAAAATAATCGATTGTGAAGCTAATGACAATCGATTGTGAAGAGACAGTGTCCATCAGATTTTTCAAAGTCACAAAATAATCGATTGTGAACTTATGACAATCGATTGTGTTGAGACAGTGTCTTCCAGACTTTTTCAAAGTTATTAAATAATCGATTGTGAACTTCTAACAATCGATTGTCAATAGGCAGTGTCTAAATTGATTTTTCAAGACTGATATATAATCGATCGTTAACTTAGTATAATCGATTGTATAACTGACCGTTGCCAAAATGTTTTCAAATACCGTCAGGTAATCGATTATTGATTTCTTATAATCGATTGTTTTAATTAAAATCTGGAAAGGATTTTTTGGACGTTGCTGAGTAATCGATTATTGATTTGCTATAATCAATTGTTGTAAGTAAAATCCGGAAATGATTTTTTGAACGTTGCCAAGTAATCGATTGTAGATTTCTGACAATCGATTGTTTTACGTAAAATCTGGAAATGATTTTTTGAACGTTGCCAGTAATCGATTATTGATCTTAGATAATCGATTGTTAAGCGTAAAATATGGGATTGATTTTTGGAAGAACTGGCAAACAATCAATTGTGGTAATTTGACAATCGATTGTCACAGAGTAAAATCAGCAATTCTTAATTGGCAATTAGGCAACGGTAATACAAAGTTTTTCAACTATAAATACAGCTTCAATTCAGTCTTATAAGAATAACAACACACAACAACTGATCATACAATTGCTAAAGCTTGCATACTTTATTGCTTATCATTTTATATTCATTACATAAGCTTTTGAGAGCCAAATTCTTTTCAAAGGTTGTTGCGATCTTCAGCGTATTGTTTTTACTCATATCTACTCTTAAAGGAGTGTCTTGTTTGAGTGCTAAGTGTTTTTGTACACTTGAAGGGAAGTGTTAGTCCCTTGTGTTGTAAGAAGGAACTTGTGTTTCCATGGTTGAAGTCTTGGAGTGTTGTATCTCCGAGCAAAGGTTGTTGAGGCTTGCGTCCTCAAGTTGTAACGGTTTGTTGAGCACCCGTAAGCTTAACAAGTTAGTGGAAATCTTGAGAGAGTCTCTCGGGGACTGGACTAGCCACGGGTTGTGGTGAACCAGGATATATCGGTGCGTTTGGTCCAATTTATTTACTTATCGCACTTATTTATTTCCTGCAATTTTTAAATTCCGCAAGTTTACGCTAATTTTTATTATAACGCTATTCACCCCCCCCTCTAGCGTTAAGCGTATTATCTAACAAAATGCTCATATTAAGTCCTAGAAGGACAAAGTCTTTGATACGCTTAAAGCGTATAGACAAATCGGTTTCAAAGAACTTCTTAATAAAGAAGATGAGCAAATGATCAAAGTGATCATAATAAGGAGGCAAGTGATCTAGAAGATCACATGACATAACACTTCATAAAATCTCATGAGAGATTCAGGTACCTGAATATATGAATGAAGAGATCTCCATGTTATGTCTTTATGAAAATTTACTGGAACCAATATAAAATGTTCGTCGACGACATCTATGATAGCGCTAAATATCGATGAGGATCTTAAGTTTGTCGAATACAAACAAAATATTGGCCAAATGGAAGAGATACAATTCAAGTAGAATTGATTCCATATTAAAGACATGTAGTTTTGGACATGTAGTTCAAATACTTAAAAGTATAAAGTCAATGGTATGTGCAATCAGTTTTTCATATCTTATTTGTTTAGCATGACATGAAAACTTGATATTTATCTACAGTCTATAATATGGCTTATATGACTTAACTTATATGACAATCCATGAAGTATTTAAGTTGCTTGAAGCATATACAATTTTTGATCTTGAGGTACCATTTCCTTAATGCAATTTATGCACAACTATATCTTACTATAACTATAGGCATGATAATGTGATAGCGAGGATACCTATATGAAGATATTGAAGAACCATTCCACGATATTTGTGAAGACATTATATATATCAAGAATGATGATTTCAATGTGCGGAATATTCATTCAAGTCAATATGGTTGATTTATTTATCAAATATCTACCAACGATCTTTTGAAGATGGTGCACAAGATTGGAATGCGAAGGCTCAAGGATGTGATTTGGTGCTCTTTTCAGGGGGAGTTAATGCGCGTTGCACTCTTTTTCCCTTACAAGGTTTTGTCCCACTGTGTTTTCCTTGCAAGGTTTTTAACGAGGCAACGAATAGGCGCATTTCTAAATATGTGTACTCTTTTTCCTTTTCTAGAATTTTTTCCCATTGGGTTTTTTTTTGTTAAGGTTTTAACGAGGCACATTACTTATTGAGTAGACATTCAAGGGGGAGTGTTAAGAATAGAATTCTATTTAGAGTGAATGTCTAACTTGTATAGAGTTTTACTTTGAGCCTAAGTCATTTTTCCTCCTATAAATAGGTGGTCTTACCCCATTGTAAATCACACCAAAATTCAATAAGAATTTCTCTCTCTTTCTCTACAATATTGCTCTTGTTCTTTTATTGTTTTATAACAATTTTGTATTTTAATTTTAACTTTTCATTTTGGTAGTTTTCTTATAATTTGGGTGCTAATTGGTTGTGTCAATTATTATCTAGACTTAATTAGTGTTTTGATAGGTTAATTGTTGATTTAGGAATTAGTCTAGGTTAGATTTTAATTACTGAAAAATTATTTAAAAAAAAGAGAAGAAAAAGAATTTCTGAAAATAAAATAAATATAAAATGAAAAGAAGGAAGGAAATCAAGAACTCAGTTTTTGGGCCAATCTCACCCAAATTTGTTCAGCACAAGCAATTACCCCAATACTCGTCCAGTCCAGGCCCAAACACACCCTTATCCCGCTTCAAGATTTCACTAACACCAAATGGCGTTGTTTTCCCCCTTTTTCATCTTAACCGTTGGATTTCAATAAACGAACGGTTGGGAACTAACCTACCCACCCTATATAACTTTCTTAATGCACCCCAACCCCCTCAAACCCCCCCCCCTGCTTCGTCTCTCATCTTCCCCAATTCAAAATTCCCACCATCTCCACTGGTGGATTCGGCCCCAAACCACCTCAAAGTAACACCCTAGAACCCCCTCACTCCCTTTTTTCAAATCCACACTCCATTACCCTCGAATCTGCTCATAACCTTTCGAATCTTGGATCTGAGTCTGAGCCTTAAAAGTTCAAAACCGGCTCTTGTGGCATGCATCGGCCTAGGACTACTTTCCTCATGATTGGAAGGTTGAATTGCTACAAATATGATGCTAATCGTTCTTTCTTGACAGAGAAAAGCGACCGGTATCAGTTTTATTTGAGTCAAGTTATTGAGTTTCATTTCGAGTATAGCCGGTAAGTTTCTATCCATCCTTGTGCCCATGTGTGGTTTTAGTTCATTTTCTTCATTCCTCTTCTTTTCTTCTCTTTTTCTCCGATTGAAAATTTGACTAATTGTCTGATGATTGAACTGTTTTGTACCCTCTATTTCATTTTTCAAATTAAAAAACAAAAAAAACTAACATGCTTGTTCAGTTTTATTAAAGTTATAGTTATGTTTATGAATATTTCCCTTTTATGTTAGTCTCTTTCGTTTAATTAGGTTATTATGATTTAGTAATTTAGTTGACTCCCTGCATGTTTGTGTTAGTTAACCAATCAGCTAGTTCTGGTTTTGGAAATCATTTGTGTTTTATTTTGTTACTGACTTGTTTGAGTTACTTAACTGATTAGGCTCTGGGTCTAACCCATTTTCAAAAGAAGGGCAACACATTAACCTAGTTAAATCATTCGGTCAACTTGACCCATAACCCATTTGAGTTCCTGGTTAGAGGGGTAACTTTCAGAAGGTAAAAGGGTAATTTGGGTGATTAGATAAGGGAATCTATGTGTAACTGCCTGGGGAAGCTTGTAGGAAGTGGGAAGGGGTTGTTTTGAAATCTTAAAATTAAACTAAGGTGTATCTAGGCAAAAATGAAAACATGAAAAGGGTCAAAAGTGAAAAATCTAATTTCTTAGGTCGCCCTATTGCCTTGTTTAT
The DNA here is from genome assembly GCA_034376525.1 of Nicotiana benthamiana. Classification (NCBI taxonomy): domain Eukaryota; kingdom Viridiplantae; phylum Streptophyta; class Magnoliopsida; order Solanales; family Solanaceae; genus Nicotiana; species Nicotiana benthamiana. The sequence goes on along the minus strand of CM067339.1, from coordinate 55,074,213 downwards.
AAAGGCACCTCTTCCTTGCATTTCAAGAGTGGGGATTCAGAGATAAACATCAAAAAAACAAAACGACTAAAAAATAATAGAAGAAACACTGTTCCATTTAATTCTTTTGGTGCTTTCTGAAGCTTTCTACTAATGAAGCTATTTCTGGTTAGCTGGTACTTAAAAGGTTTGAGATCGAGTCTGTTTTAAAGGTTGTTGGATCTTTGTTTGGTTGGAACAAGTTTCTACACTACTTGAACAACATTTTCTAGGTTTAAATTAGTGTTGGTTACCTCTTGTTACTGGATTCTGTTGTTGTTGCTGTCTATTGCTCCTCATCTCTTTTTCTTTTCTTTTTTTTTTTTGCAAATTCTACGTATGCTACTGAAACTATGATGGAATGGGGCTTGACTGAATGTGTGTAGAGATCTGAATTAAATAAAGACAAATTGGCTATTGTTTAACTACTGTATGATTCAATTCTGTCTTGCTCATGTTTTGTTTGCCTATTTTGGACATTTCATCATAGAATACAGTTGGTTTTAGATGCTAGATATGGATTTTGTTTGAGTATGAGGGATTCATGTTTTAGACTTGGTAAGACATGTAGTTATTATGGACTGTGATTTGTAGTTTAGTTAAATGAAGCTGTTTGGTTTTTGGTCTGGAGTTTGTAGCTATATGTTCAAACGCACGTTAGTTCCAAATCGTGAGTTTGCTTAATTTGGTTTAAGCCGATGGTTATGTTTAAGTCTGCACTTGTATAGTTTAGAATCTGGTTTAATAAAGTTTTTAATCTTCTGATTAGTTCTGCTTCTATAGTGTACTGAGCCTTTTGGGAAAGTAATAGAATATCAAATGGAATTTGAATTTGTTTGTTCGTCTTTGGTTAATTTCTCGGAGTTAACTTGATTCCTCACATGATTTGCCTCCAAAACTTGAATTGTATGATTTTATTCGAGTGTGTTGGTCAGGGCTTAGTTTGAATTATAATTCTCAAACTCTTTTAATATTAAGTGGTGGATAGTTTCTGAAAAGATATTTGCAAATAGGGTTATCTTAGAATTCATGTGTGAAATGATGGTTTTAAGTGCATTTGAATTAAAATTTCCTTAGTAATGGCTCAATGCCAAATTTTCTTAAGTCGTACAATTTTTTTGCTACTATATATGATGAATCATGCATTGGGCTATCATTCTGGCCCAATTGCCACTAACTTTCCTCCACAGTCAGGCGACCAAATTGGGCTTCACTGGAAGCCCAGTTGTTCAGCCTACCAAGCCTGTCAAAGTGAGTGTCCATGTGTAGGCGTGATTAATCCATGTTTTGTTATTAGAAGCAGACCATTCTTTATTAACATAGATTACCATAACTGAGTTCCCAATTGCATAAGATAAAAAGAATCCTAACACCCTTTGTGTTTAAATAGTTAAGTTCCATAAATAATTGACATGAGCCATATCACTTAATACATAAAATTTATGTCCCTCAGGAGTTAATTTAGAAACCTGGTTAGAATAATTCGAGGCGCGCCATGCCAAACAAAATGACAATTGCATGGCCCTTGCTTAATTAATTTTTATTTAATCCTCAGAATTCAAGGTGTGCCATCTAGTGGAGTTGCTATGGCCCTCGCAAAGTTGCAAATGTGTAGTTTCTTTAGGCGCATTATTTTAATGATATACCTTCCTAAACTCAGGTGCGCATTTATGTGACCCAAATCCAAATCTCAACGATGTTATATAGAATGTGTTGCACATCGTGGGTGCATTTATGTGACGTGGTTCAAGATATATTTTAAATGACGTTGCAGATCTTTATTTTGAAATAATTAAAAGCTGTTAAGGTTAAAAATGCACATAGGTTTAAAACCTGTAATAAAATCAGATAATAGGCTTATAATAACAGTTGAGCGACCATGCTAGAACCATGGAACTCGGGAATGCCTAACACCTTCTCCCGGGTTAACTGAATTCCTTACCCGAATTTCTGTGTTCACGGACTGTACAGAGTCAATCTTTCCTCGATTTGGGATTTGAACCGGTGAGTTGGGACACCATAAATATCCCAAGTGTCGACTCTAAATATTTAAATAAATACATCTCATTTCGATTGTTCTTAATTGGAAAAACTCCCTTATACATCCTTCCCCGGGTGTAGGAAAAAGGAGGTGTGACAGCTCTGGCGACTCTGCTGGGGAACAAGAACCCAAAATCTCAGGTTCAGGGTTCAGAATTTGACCTTTGATGAATTGTTATATTTGGCTTTATCTATTATATGATTTTATTACATGTTTGGGCCTAATGTGCTAAATGATATTTTTACTGCTTTGATATTATCTGAACTGTATATAGACAGCTATGAAACCCTTATCTCCTTATCTTCAGGGATGTTCTCACTGGTCGAGACTCCCTATTCTGTTAGTATCATATCTTGAAATAAGAAAGAGGCTAGGACAAGTTACTGAGTCGTAGCCTTTTGGTTCCCAGTACGTAGCCCCCTCATCGACTCAAGTTGTCTGCTCGGGCACACAAGTCTAGAACAAATGCCCAGGTTTTGAACCTAGAATAACTCAACCCCATGCCGGATCCCTAGTAGGAACGTTTGTTTGCATCATGTGCACTTGACTTAGGGGACTCAACACAAGGGTTGGGTCCATCTATGATAGGTGTACCCGAAATAAAAAGACCAACCTGATGCATCTTACTTGCTTCCTGTGCATTCATTTTCTTTGAATTTGCATGTTGACCAGCTTATAGGAAAAGTGAGAAAACAAAAGTCAATGTGAGGGCTGAAAAAAAAAACCAATGTCAGAAAAATACTGAAACTTTGTCGAAATTTTGAAAAAAAAAAGAAAATTTTTGTGTTTTTAGAAAGGAAAAAAAAAGAAAAAAGTTTGGTTCTTTTTTGTTGTAAAAATTGCCCGAACTATGCCAGATTTATTATCACCGTATGTGGAATACGTAGGCAACCCCCAATGGGTCCAACTTTCTTTTTGCAAAAATAGCCCCAAAAAAAACCAAAAGTTTATCGCTTTGTTGTGAATAAGTAAGGTGATGTCATTCTTGTCAAAAATAGCTGAATGTCCCCAAAAGGACACTGGAAGGTTATTTTTGCAAGAACAGCCACCTTTGGTATCATTTTCAAATTTTTAGTCCGCTTAGCAAGCACAACCTTAAAATCTTCTCCTGGAAGTGATGAAAAGCCGTATTTGCAAAGCCTGGTTTTTATATTTAATTGGAAAAAAAGGGCAGTGTCAGCCTTGTTTTGAGTTAGATAAATTTTTATTTTGCTTAATCGCCTTAATAAATGTGCAGAATGAGCACGAGTCAAAATTTACCAGTAACAATCATGAACAAAATCCCTTGGAGCTGCATATGTGGTGTGATGATTTGGGTACATCAGGGCAAGATAAGGTTGTGAGCACGTTTTTTGCCTCACTTGAAATGTTCATATAAATATGCAAACTAGGATTTTCTTGTATTATTTAAATTTTTAGGAATTAATTATGTGATTTTGTGTTTATTTGCATCTTTTCTTCTATTATTTGAATTTTTAGGAATTAATTATGTAATTTGTGTTTATTTGCATTTTTCTTTTATTATTAGGAATTAATTGCGCATATTTACATCTATCTTTTATTATTTGAATTTTTAGGCGTTAATTGTGTGATTTCATGTTATTTGCATTTTTCCTAATTAATTGTTTGGTTTTGTGTTTATTTGCGTCTTTCTTTTATTATTTGAATATTTACAATTTAATTGCATAAATTGTATGTTTGTTTGCATGTTGAGCGCATTTTAATTTACAAAAAACACAAAAATAGCATTTTATTTAATTAGCCCAATCTTGGATTTAAATCAGGTTTTTATTAATTTTGTGTTAATAAAATAATTTAATGTAGGAATTAAAAAATAAGAAGAAAAGGGATTTGGAAATGAGGTCTTGTTTTAAAAAGGCCAACTTAGGCCATTTTTGCATAATAAACCAGGCCAAAACCATGCCCAGACCCGGTCCAATCCCACCCCTCATCAAAACGACGCCGTTTTGGCGTCTGTTCATCTCAACCGTCCATACCCCTCAATCCAACGGCTCAAATTGAGCCTCATATTTTAAATAAAACTGTCTGAACACATGTAACATTTCAAGAGACCAAAACTCACCCTTCTCGTACCATCCCCTGCCGGTGTAACGCGGCCTCCTTTCCACCGTACCCCCACCGTCCGCCGGCGACGGCGTAACTCCAATGACCCCCCTAATTGCACCCCAAAATCCCCGTCATGTCCTCTTCCCAACCCTCCTAAGATCGCCCTTCGAAACCCACCCCAACCCATCGAATATTTGTCCAAAGCCCGGCAGCTTCGCCACCCACGGCGGCACTGAGTGGTGGCTGACCTCCAACGGCTCCCAAACTATCACCATCCAACCCCTCTAGCCCTCCTCTATCCAAAAACACTCCCAAGCCTTCCCAAATAACCCCAGACCCATTCAATGTTAAAATCAGCCATGACTCAAGTTTAAGTTTAAATTTTTAAAGACCGTTTGAGTGCCGTTCGGAGGTTCGAATTGATTTCAACAAAGATTATTTGAGGAAAGACAGTAAGTTCACTCATTATTAATTTGTTCTTCTTGCTTTCCTGATTCAGTAATTGAGTATGATTTTTTTAGTCTAAATTGAAAATGGCATTTTTCGATTGTTTTGCTTCTTTGGTTGCTTTTTGTTATGATTATTTGTTTCAATTGGAAATAATAGTTAGGTCTCAACTTTAGGAATACTTAGTCTTCTCTAGTTAATTTAGTGAAATTTGATTCAGTTGCGGTTTTATTTTATGAATTACTCATTTTTTTTTAGTTTAATTTCCACGTCTAATTTGTTTCATTGCTAGCCTAAATTTAGTTTAGTGTTTGATTCTTCACCTGTTATTGCTTAGTTTAGTTTAATTAATGATAATTTAGTTTAATTGATGGTGGTATGAACCAGAATTAGTTCTTCAGTTTTGATTAGTTTTCAAAAATAGGATTATTTGATTAGTTGTAGATTTGCATTTTTTCTTTTGATTGTGTGAATTTCAGCTGTTTGCTTAAAGTTGGTTGATTAATTTGCATTTGTCAGTTGAATTTCTGATTAGTTATTTAGAGATTCAAATTTTATTAGGGACTGGTTATAGCTGGTTAAGCTTCTAGTTTTATAATCAATCAATTATGGTTTCTTTTACTATGGTGAAAGGGGCTGGGGTTAGTGGTAATAATTCAGGTTCTTTTTAAGGGTCATTTGGGTATTGTTGGTTGACCCTAGTATAATTGAGACAAAGGAGGGTTGGGTTTAGTAATTTCACAGTAATTTCAGGATAGTATAAGGATAAATATAGAATTTTAGTTTAGTATTGGTAATTTTCATAATAAAATAGGGGTAATATAGAGTTTTAACTTATCTTGGTAATTTTAGGAACAAAATAAGGGTATTATAGGTAGTCTATAAATGGAAGACAATGCTAGAAGCCTTTAGACCCTTCTAGAAGGGGTCTTTAATATAAAATTAGTAGTTTTGTTGCAATAACTTGGGAAACAAGTCAAAAAATGAGGGTCCAAATAGGTAAAATCTGAAAATTGAAAGAGGGACCTCTAGTTAAAACAATATAAAAATGGTGTCCTAGCCTTTGGCTATAAAAAGGGACTGAAAATCATTCAAAAGGGGGGACAAGTCTGAAGATCTCTCTAAAATTCCTAGAGTTTTGAAGCTTAAAAATATCTCAAAAACTCCTGAAAACACCAACAATTTTTACTGTTCCATTGCATATTTTCAATAGCCTTTGATCTATTCAGTTTCTGAGATAATTTTGAATCAATTGATATATAACTAGTTGAGTTTGGATCTTAAAAGTCTGGTTTGAGGTTGTTCTATTCTCAGCTCGATTGGCATTTTGTTTTTACTGTTTTATATCTAATTCTGGGATTTGAAAGTGGGTCACTTGAAGTTTGTTGTGGTTCAATTTGGTTTTGGGTACAAATCCAGGCTGTAATATTGTTTCTACTGCTGTTATTGTTGTTTAAATTGGTGGTGCTTAATATTGTTGCTGACTTCCCTCTCTTCTTATAGCATTACAATTTCCAGGTACATCTCTTAAGCTCGACCATGTACAAACAACTTTGAGATGAAATGAAGCTGTTGCATTCAATTATTTTTCCAAATCTGTTATTTAAATTTTGAATAGCTTTGATTTGTTTAAATATTCACTGTAAAGAACTATAGGATTGTTTTGGACTGTTAAATCCATTGTATGGTTCTGATTACTGCCAGTGGCATAGTTTTATTTAAAGGTAGAGTAGTTTAGTAGTGTAGTGAATTTATAGTTTAAGTATGCTATTCATTTAGAAGTGTTAATTAAATCTGAGTTTGATAGCTGGTTTTTAATGTTACCTTTGTTTCACACAAGTTTTACTCACACTTGCAAAATAAGTTTGGTTGTAACAGCTATTTGCGCAGTACTAAATTTTCTTGCGCTAACCGCACAATACGTCAAACCTAGCTCCCACTGTTGCATGCATTTTTCCCTACATATCTCTAATCTGGACTCACATTAAGGCCCAAATGTAGTAATAAATACTGGTCTACTTCAGCTGAAGGCTTAAATGAAAGGTCCTCTTTCAAGTACCAATTACTGGACTACTAGGCTAGGATTCGCTTGGGCCCACCGTTACATGAATTGAATCCCTTAGATGTAATATAGTTACAATGTACAATGACCCCTCATAGCTAGCCTTTAAAGCTATAACAAATAACAAATACTTATGGCATTCCGAGCATTCAGTTTAGGTATCCTTTAAAATAGACTCGAGGTGCGCCGCGTCAATTAAAGTCACAAATGCGTGGCCTTCTTTAATTATTTATTTTAAAATACTTAGAACTCGAGATGATCCGTTTAGTGAATTTTCACGTCCTCTCTTAAAGATAATAACGCGGTAGTCGCTTTTAGGCACGTCTTTAATAATTTTATCTCCTTAAACACGGGTGCGCATTTATGTGACCCAAATCCGAATCCCAATGAAGTTAGAATGTGTCAAAAGCCACGGGTGCATTTATGTCACGTGGTTCGCGGCACGTTTTGACGGTGTTGTAATTCCTTAAAAACAATAATAATAGAAGTGGTTAAAAGATTAAAAATGTACATAAGTTCATAATTGTATAAAAATTAGATAATTTAAGCCAAATATAACAGTTGAGCGACCGTGCTAGAACCACGGAACCCGGGACTGCCTAACATCTTCTCCCGGGTTAACAGAATTCTGTACTCGAATTTCTGGTTCGTGGACTATTAAGCAGAGTCATTTTTCCTCGATTCGAGATTGTAAACGGTGATTGGGACACCATAAATCTCCCAAATGGCGACTCTGAAATTCTCTTATATAATGGAATCACATTTATATTGTCCTTCAATTGGAAAAACTCCCTCACTACGCCCTTCGTCGGGTTGTAGTAGCCAAAAAGGAGGTGTGACAAAGGTCAGTCACTATTTGGGAGGTCTCACCAGGTTGTTGAAAAATAATCCTAGAGGAGACATCATAAAGGCATTGTTTACATTTTGGGACCCGGTCCACAATGTATTTCATTTTTTAGATTTTGACCTCACCCCAACTTTAGAAGAAATTGCTAGATATATCGGGAGCGCTAAGCTTCCATTAAAACACAAGTATCCGGTTGCTCCAAGAGTCGTCGTCCTGCACATGTTCCTAGATGCCTTAAAGATAAGCAAGGGGGTCCATAATCCATATATGGTAGTTGGTTTTTCCACTCCACGGTTTATATATCATAGGTACGGTCACATAGGAGAGTTTAACAATCCAGAGAACAAAATTTGTAGCAAAGGGAATTGCCTCAAATGTGAAGAGCATCGGTGTTTTGCTTTTATGGTAGTATTCTTGGGTCTTCTGGTGTTTCCTGGGAAAGATGGGAACATCGACATACAGATAGTTGGGGTAGTCAGCACTTTGCTTACTCAAGCCAAAAGCACCCTCGCACCCATGATAGTAGCTGAAATCTTTTGCGCTCTTATAGCCTACAAAGCCGGAGGAGACTTTTTTTAAGGATGCAACTTGTTGTTTCAAATGTGGATGATTGAAGAAATGTGTCATCGTCCTCGATTCATGAGTTATGGGCCGATAGAGAAAAACTGCATAGAGGAATTTTATACTAGGGTTGATAGGGTTAGCCTGCCAGAAGGGGTCACATAATGGGTATCCCACCTTCGTTCCCTCACCGCAAGCCAAATAGAGTGGACGTATGGATGGCTTGCTGTAAGTGAGATCATATACATGCTAGCTACTAGGCCTCATTTCCTCTTCATAGGTCTAAGGAGTATCCAGCCTTATGCCCTATAACAGGTTTTGAGACAGCTAGGGAGATGTCAGATAGTGCAAAAAGATAAAGATCTTAGTGCCTAGGCAGTCGAGATAAGTCCTGGTGGTCAGTTTCATGAAGGAGCAGTCCGCCAGATTTCGAGCGAGTTTCAATATTGGACGGCAGATACCTACATGTGTGATCTATCCAAAGGTGAAGTCTCGCTGGGGTACCTTGCATGGTATAAAAGGGAAATTGAGTTCGGAATGCCGACCAAAAGACCACATCTCCAAGAATTATATGAGGCGTCACAAGAACAATGGGCTTGGTTGGCCAAGGAAAATAAGTACAGGGCCACGATAGGAAAGCTGGAAAAGCAAATGAAAGACCTTCAATTCGAAAATGGTTTGCAAGCCGCGGCGGATGGGGTGAAAAGAGAAAGCTAGCCAAAGAAAATGCGGCCCTTCGAGCCCAGATTCAGAAAATGAAATAGCGGTAGAAAATCCCTCCAGAAGTGTAAAAGATTAAAAACACATAGACAACCTCAGGCAGAAAGTAGGTGAATATAGTTTTGATTTGAACAAAGCATAGGGTGAACTAGCCAGGGCTCGAAAGCAATTGGCTAAAAATGTGGAAGAACAAGTGCGCCTGGTTAAACAGTTAAAAGAAAAGTACGATAACGAGGTTGCAGAGTTGAAGAAAAGGGTCATCATCGTTAAGAACGAAATGGTCAAGCAGGCAAAGGACTTTAAGGCTGAAAGAGAACACTGTTATACAGCAATGGCATAGCTAGAAAAAGATTTGCAATAACTTCAAGAACAGAATCAAGTAGCCGAACAAACTTTGGAAGCCAGGGCCCCGCAGATTGGGCATTTGTTGCAAGAAAAGGGTGTCATAAGAGAGAGAGTTATAAGGATCGCCGATTACATCGCGATGAAGTGCAGTAGTTGTGAAGATATGACTAGATCTATGTTCTTTGCCACTGCGATGACCTTTGTCCGCCAGGTAATAGAAGACCTCCACCACCTCCAATGGGATTTAGCACGTAGGCCCATGGTGAGACCGAATGATGTCCCGCGAGCCCCAGGAGCAGTAGAGGCATTGATGTATTCATGATTTTCATTGGAGTCTGTCAGTTTATTCTTGAGTCTATATTTCAATCTCATTATCAGATTCTGTTAGATGCTTTTGAGTTTGTTACTTTTTAGGCCATTGTAATCAAAGCATTTCTTCTTACGAAAATTTGAAAATTCTAGAATATTTGAATTCCTCTGTTTCATGTTGTTTGATATAGTTTGACTTGGTACGGAGTTTAAGAAAAAAGAAGAAGACTTTTGTAACTTGTGGTCTTAAAAGTTTAAGGGGTAAAAAGTTTGTGGGGCCATACCATTTGTGTGGCTATAAAAGCTTCTCATTAATGGAAAACTGGTAAAATGAAGAGCTTAAAGTTGAATTATTACCAAATTTAGAAATGTGTCATTTATTTTGGAACAGACTAAAAAAGAAAGTAGGTCATTCAATATGAAATGGAGGGAGTACTACTTATTTTTATACTTGTTCCCCATAACTACGCTCGGTCTTATTCATGCGGGGTTATGATACGTAGGCAATCTCCATAGGATTCGGCCATAACCAAAAGAGGGAAAAATAGAAGAAAAAAGAGAAGAAAAAAAATGAGAGGAAAACAACAAAAAGAAAAGAAAAGAGAGGGAAAATAAGAAACCGTGAGAAGAAAACAATGGCAAAATAAGGGAGAAAATGAGAGAGACAAAAACAAAGAAAGGGCACAAGTGAAAAAGAAAAAGAGAAATTGTAAATGGAAATAAGGAAAAGCCGGAATGACTTAAGCAGCCGCTCAAATGCATAAAAGAAACTGATAACTGCTTAGGTGAATTCTTTTCCAAATGTGCGGTTGCCTATCTGTTAAACCCTGACCGCTAACAAGTTTGTTGTTGTCCTCCAGTAGTAGGCAGGTGGTTAGTTTTGTGGCATTCTAGAAACCCACTCATACAATACCCGATCCAAAAATAAGTTGATCATGGCCAACCAGGAGCCTGATGCGAGTAACCGATCCCTCGAGAGATGTGGAAGAGTTGGATGTTAATGCTGATGAAAGAAGAGATGTATAAACTGAAACAGCAAATGGATGAAATATACCAAGAATGGGCAAAAAGGCAACGACCACCAGCTTAGCCTGCCAACCCTGCCTTCATCCCGCCATTGGCTCAGTCGCAGGATCATCCTACCACCGATTCGTCCCCGAACTTTCCTATCCACCAACACTATCAGAGCATAACTTCCCAAACACCACCAGCTCCACCACCCAAACCAGTTTCGTACCCACCTCCACTAGCCACTCCTATCTTCGTGGCACCCCCACCCGCTACACTCTATAGATCTTCCAACGAACCTTTATTCCAAGCCCATGATAACCAGTATTACCCCCCCGGATCCCACTTTTAAAGCCCCAGAACCCTATTCATACACTCCTCGTTTTGATCTCCCTGTGGAAGCTGAGAAACCATCTAAAAATCCTAAACAAAAGGAAATGTTCAGTAAAGTTAAAAGCTTAGAACAGTCGTTCAGAGACATGCGGGAGTTGGGAGTTCAAGTAAGTGTAGCTTACAGAGATCTATGTTTATTTCCAGATGTGCAATTGCCAACGGGGTTTAAGATGCCCAAATTTGATTTGTACGATGGGTACGGTGATCCAATGGCGCACCTAAGAGGGTTTTGTAGCAAAAAGAGGGGAGCTGTAGGGAAAGATGAGTTGCTAATGGCTTATCTCAGTCAAATTCTGAGTGGTTTAGCATTGGAATGATACACCCAGCAAGACCACGGAAGGTGGTATATGTGGGATGATCTAGCCTAGGCATTTTTGTGCCACTTCCAGTACAATCTTGAGATTATTTCGGATCGTCTAATCTTGACAAAACTTGAGAAAAGGCACAATAAAAGTTTCAGGGAATATGGGCTCCGTTGGAGAGATCAAGCGGTGAGGGTTGACCCTCTGATGAAAGAAAGTGAAATGGTGGATTATTTCATGCAGGCCTTAGAGCCCATTTATTTCGGTCATTTGATATCGGTTGTAGGGAAGTTCTTCAATGAAGTGGTGAAAATGGGGAGCATGGTAGAAGAAGGGCTCAAGTCTAACAAGATCATGAGCTATTCGGTGATCAAGGCAACCTCCCAGGCCATTCAAAGCGGAACTAGAGGAGTAATTGGAAAGAAAAAGAAAGACGATGTTGCAACAATTGAGTCAGGAGCTTGGTTCGGATCCATGGGCCCATAACATTATTAAAACCAGCCTTGACTCCACCACCAAACTTGCCCCCACACTCTATATAGCCCACCACAACACTACTACCCACTGCCAAATCCCCGTTTCTCTGTCCATCACGCACAAGCATACACTCAACCTCTTGCCCACGTACAATGGCGATCGCCAGCCCCACAGATTACCTACCCAGCTCCACAAAATGTCTATCCACCCCCAAGAGCCTACCGAAATCCCCCTGGAATAGTTTTTTGGCCCAATCAAGCCTTCAAGAATGAAAGGTTGCAGAAGAAGAAGACTTTTACCGCATTGGGAGAATCCTATACTAGTTTGTTCCATATGCTAAGACAATTAGGTATGATGAGGCCGATTGAGCCAACGTTTCCAAATCCTCCCCCGAGAAATCTTGACTATTTTGTGAGTTACGAATATTTTTTGGTGCTCTGGGGCACGACACAAAGAAATGCTGGCAATTGAAAACAGCTATTCAAGAACTTATTGATGCCAATCGGATTGAAGTCCAAGCTCCGGAGAAACCTATATCAACCAAAACACATTGTCGGCTCATCATGAGGCAAATATGATTGAGATAGTGCATAGATGAAGGGAGCCTAATAATCCTTCACAAACCGTCATAATGATTTGGTCTAGCGAAGCCAGGCCGGTTGAAAAGTAAATAAAGGAGATGTTAGTGATCAAGTTGAATGGAGCAAATAGTGAACCAGCTGTAGTGATCAAGAAGTGGTCCTTGAGTGGTGGTGCAGTGAAACAAGGAAAAGCAAAAGTGGTAGTACCAGGGGTGGCAAACAAGCCTGTTGTGGTTGTGGAAGGTGCTCGCACACAACCCATCATTATCAAACCTGTTACTCAGCTACCAATAGTCAACAGAAAGGTTGTCCCTTGGAATTATGAGCAAGTGACAATGACTTACAAAGGGACAGATGTTAAAGAAGAAGTTTGCGAGACCCATGATTGACCTGGACGGGGAGATGCTTTACCCCCGAGGAGCTAAGAAAAGCTAAACCCTCCAACGATAACCCAGTACTAGTGAAGAAAGATGTGACTAAAGAAGAGGCAGATGAGTTTTTGAAAATGATGAAAGTGCAAGACTATTCTATTGTAGAGAAATTGAGGAAGACGCCTGCTCAAATTTCACTATTGTCATTGTTAATTCATTCAGACGAGCACCGACGAGCACTAATGAAGATCCTGAATGAGGCTCATGTTCCTGACAAAATCTCAATAAACCACTTGGAAAAAATAGCCAACAAGATTTTTGAGGTAAATAGAGTCACTTTTTCTGATGATGAATTGCCCGTAGAGGGTACTGAGCGTAATAGAGCCATTTATCTTATGGTGAAGTTCAAAGATTCCATGGTTAACGGGGTACTGGTTGGCAATGGTTCTAGTGCGAACATTTGCCCTCTCTATACTCTGAACAAGCTGAGAATGAATGATGAAAGAATACACAAGAATAGTATCTGTGTGCGAGGGTTCGATAGTGGAGGGAAAGATTCGGTCGGTGACATAGTGCTCGAGCTAACAATATAACCAGTTGATTTTACCATGGAATTCGAGGTGTTAGAAGTGTTTGTCTCTTACAATATGTTGTTGGGTCGACCCTGGATTCATGCTTCTAAAGCAGTCCCCTCTACTCTGCATCGGATGGTAAAGTTTAAATGGGATAGACAGGAAATAGTTGTACACGGCAAGGATAATTTGTATTCCCATAGTGATGCCATTGTATCATTCATTAAGGCTGAGGATGACAAAGGCCCTTGGGTCTACCAAGTTTTTGACACGGTACCGGTAGTGAAAATTCCAGAAGGGTAGTGCATTCCAATTCCGAAGGTAGCTGCCACATCAGTCATGGTAGCTGTTGAAATATTGAGAAATGGTTTTGTCCCAAGCAAGGGTTTGGGCACATATCTACAAGGTATCGTATAGCCGGTGTCTCTCCCCGAAAACATGGATACATTTGGTTTGGTATCAAGCCCATATCGCAGACATGAAAAGAGCTAGAAGGTTGAAATAGAGGTCATGGGTCCTCCCAAAGCCTGTCCCACGTCTCTTCAGATCATTAGTTAGGCTTGGCATCGAGAAATGCATAGCAACAACAAGTCCCAGTTCTATGATTGGTCTTGATAAGGAATTGCTTGAAAGGTTTGAGAAGTTATTCGACGATGTGAATATGGTGGAAGATGGAGAGGGTTCTAGCAAGGAGGATGTGCAATTTGTGGGACCCAGTGCAAAGATTAACAATTGGGAAACTACTCCTCTCACCACCAGGATGGAGTTTTGGTAGTTTGCTTTGATTCTCTTTAAGTTTATCTGGATTATTCCAGGGTCGTAATTCAGATTCTATGTTCTGTCCATTTGGATATATAAACCTTGTTATTTTTCAATTTTAGTGAAATATAATTTCCTTTTTTCATCATTTCTGATAGTTTTTATCTTTTGCTTTTCTTTTCCTTCTTGTACAGTTCTTTTTATGTCGGTTTCAATGAAATGACATGCATGAGTAATCTTCGGCCCAGTCTTGAAAGTCAATCTAATTTTGAAGTAATAATTCAAGAAATAGAATATGATGATGAATCAAAATATGATGAGGATGAGGCCTTTGAAGTAATTAGCAAAGAATTAAGCCATTTTGAAGAAAAACCTAAGCCAAACCTAAGTGATAGATAAGCAATCAATTTAGGGGATCCGGATAATATCAGAGAAACTAAGATAAGAGTGCATCTTGAACCGTAGCGCAGGAAAGAGATAATCAAAGCATTGATTGAATACAAAGATATTTTTGCATAGTCATATGATGACATGCCGGGTCTAAGTAGTGACCTGATGGTTCACAGATTGCCCACTGACCTGGCATGCCCTCCCGTCAAACAGAAGTTAAGAAAGTTTAAAACTGACATGAGTGTAAAGATTAAAGAGGAAGTCACAAAGCAGTTCAAGGAAAAGGTCATTCGAGTCACACGGTATCCCACTTGGTTAGCCAACGTTGTGCCTATACCAAAGAAGGATGGTAAGTCCAGGTTGTGTGTTGATTATCGCGATCTCAACAAGGCAAACCCAAAGGATAACTTCCCACTGCCAAATATCCGTATTCTGATTGATAATTGTGCCAAACATGAGATTTGGTCTTTTGTGGATTGATATGCGGGCTATCATCAGATTCAAATGGATGAGGAGGATGCAGAAAAGATAGCATTCATCATGCCGTGGAGAACATACTGCTATAGGGTCATGCCTTTTAGGTTAAACAATGCTTGGGCTACTTACATAAGGGCAATGATGACCATATTCCGTGACATGATGCATAAGGAGATTGAGTTTTATGTGGATGATGTGATCGTAAAGTCTAAAAAGCAGTCTAACCATGTCAAAGGTTTGAGAAAATTCTTCCAAAGGATCTACAGGTACAATCTTAAGCTCAATCCTACAAAATGTGAATTCGGTATGCCCTATGGAAAATCATTAGGATTCATAGTCAGCTGGCGGGGTATTGAGCTGTACCCGTCAAAGATTAAAGCTATCCAAGAATTTCCACCTTCGAGGAACAAAACTGAGGTAATGAGTTTATTAGGGAGGTTGAACTACATCAGCATAATTATTGCTCATCTTATGACAACTTGTGAGCCTATCTTCAAACTGTTAAAGAAGGATGTTGCGGTCAAGTGGACAGACGAGTCTCAAGAAGCATTTGATAAGATTAAAGGGTACGTGTCAAACCCGCATGTGTTGGTGCCACCAGAACCAGAGAGACCTTTGATTCTATATTTGACGATTTTGGATAACTTATTTGGTTGTGTGCTGGGTCAGCATGAAATTACCGGTAGAAAAGAGTAGGCCATCTGTTATCTCACCAAGAAGTTCATGTCTTAAGAGGTTAAGTACACTCACTTGGAAAGTACATGTTGTGCCCTAATTTGGGTAGCACAAACGCTGAAGCATTATTTGTCATCTTACACTACATACCTCATATCTCGTTTGGATCCATTAAAGTATATCTTTCAGAAGCCTATGCCCACAAGGAGGCTCGTAAAATGGCAGATTTTGCTTACAAACGTTCACATCATCTATGTGGCCTGGACTGTGATGAAAGCCCAAGCATTTGCCGACCACTTGCTGAGAACCTAGTAGATGAAGAATATGAGCCTTTGAAGACTTGCTTCCCTTATAAAGAGGTAATGCAGGTTGATGAGTTGGAACAAGTTGGAGAGCCAGGTTGGAAAATTTTCTTTGATGGAGTTGCTAACATGAAAGGTGTTGGGATAGGAGCTATAGTGATTTTCGAAACAGGACATCACTACCTTGTTACGGCTTAGCTTCGTTTCTACTATTCTTTTTTTGGCCGAGTATGTTACATGCATTTTGGGTCTGAGGTTAGCTGTAGACATGGGTGTCCAGGAAGTCTTGGTATTGGGAGACACGAACCTTCTGGTGCACTAGATTCAAGGGGGATGGGAAACACGAGATTTGAAGCTCATACCATACCGGCAATGTTTGCATGACCTTTTGTTAATGATTTCGATCAGTAGAGTTCAGGAATATTCCAAGGATCCATAATGAGGTTGCTGATGCTTTGGCTACCTTGGCGTCAATGTTGCATTATCTGGATAAGGCATATGTTGACCCGTTGCATATTCAAGTCCATGATAAACATGCTTAATGTAATGTGGTGGAAGAAGAACTTGATGGCGAGCCTTGGTTTCACGATATCAAGGAATATATAAGGATGGGGATATATCCAGTACAAGCCATAGGTGATCAAAAGAGAACAATTCGACTGTTGGCAAGCGGATTTTTCTTCAACGGAGGGGTTTTGTACTAAAGGACTCCGGATCTTGGATTGTTGAGATGCATAGATGTTGGACAGGCCACAGTTATCATGACCGAGGAACATTTTGGATTCTGTGGACCACATATGAGTAGGTACGTGCTGGCAAAGAAAATTCTCCGAGCAGGTTATTATTGGCTCACCATGGAGCGAGATTGTATCAACTTTGTGCACGAATGTCATCAATGTCTAGGGCATGGAGATTTGATTCATTCTCCACCATCTGAATTTCATACAATGTCTACATCGTGGCCCTTTGTTGCTTGGGGCATAGATGTTATTGGGCCAATCGAGCTAGCAGTGTCCAACAGGCACAGATTTATTCTGGTGGCCATTGATTATTTCACCATGTGGGGTTGAAGCTAAAACTTTCAAGCCTGTGACCAAGAAAGCGGTGGTCGATTTTGTACATTCAAATATCATTTGCCGGTTTGGGATCCTGAAGGTAATCATCACGGATAATGGTGCAAATCTCAATAATATTTTGATGAAAGAGGTATGTCAGTAGTTTAAGATTACACATCGCAATTTCACCCAATGCCGTCCTAAGGCGAATGGAGCAGTCGAGGCAGCCAACAAGAACATAAGGAAGATATTTCGGAAAATGGTGGAGTGTTCCAAAAAATGGCATGAAAAGCTGCCTTTTGCATTGTTGGGTTATCGCACCACTGTTCATACTTCAGTAGGGGAAACTCCTTATTTTTTGGTGTATGGCACTGAAGCAGTGGTACCCGCAGAGATTGAAATCCCATCCCTTTGGATTGTTGCTGAGGCCGAAATTGATGATGATGAATGGATCAAAACCCACCTGGAGCAATTGAGTTTGATTGACGAGAAAAGATTAGCAGAGATGTGTTATGGCCAGGTGTACCAACAGAGAATGGCAAGAGCATATAACAAGAAGGTGCGTTCATGGAAGTTTGAAGTGGGTCAGTTAGTATTGGAACGTGTCCTCCCTCATCAGGCAGAAGCAAAAGGAAAGTTCGCCACAAATTGGTAGGGGTCGTTCATTGTGGCGAGAGTGTTGTCCAATGGTGCTTTGTATTTAACAGCTGTAGAAGGCAAATATGTAGAAATAGCCATCAATTCTGATGCGGTCAAGAGATATTATGTATGATTTTCTTTGGATAAGTTATATTTGTTTGTACTTGGCATGTTTTGAAGATTGGAATGACGAAGGCATTTTTTTCTGCTATCTAAACACTTTATCCTTTGATACCCCCCCCCCCTTGAGCATTATTTATTTTCTTTCATACCCCTTCTTTCGGAATCAGTAGCAAATATCCGAAATACAAGCATGAAAGATAAGTAAAGAGAAAAGAAAAGAATAAATAGAGAAAAAAAGAAGAAGAAAAACAACAAAAGAAAAACAAAAAGAGAAAAAGAAGAAAGGAAAGAAAAGAAGAGAAAGAGAAAGAAAAAGAAAAGAAAAGTCACAGCAACAAAGCATCTTCTATGATATGAATTATGTTTGACCTGATTCTTTTTAAGGATATGTAGCAGCCTCACGATTCAGTCCCATCAAAAGTAAGAATCTAAAGTCCCCAAGCAAAGAAACTGGGGCCGAAGTTGTGGTTATTATGAGAAATCTGATTCCGAAAGTTGTAATTTTGAACCCATTTGAATTTTTTTGAGCCTTTGATACCCCTTTTTCAAACCTTATCCAAAAGCCCACATTATGGTCCAAAGAAAGATATTTCGATCAGTCTTCTAGAGATGCCAAGACGAGCAAGTAGAAGTGATTCATATCAGGGGAAACACTCCGGTCCAAACAAGGAAAATGAAAAATGAGAGAGTCTTATTGGTGAAAACCCTTAGGGGCACCGTAAGACAGAAAAAAGCTTAGAGAAATCAAAAATGAGAGAGTCTTATTGGTGGAAACCTTCACAGGGATCTTAGGGCGATAGTGAGTTGAGGGATAAACAAATGAGAGAGGCTTGTTGGTGAAAACCCTTCAGGGCACTACAGGCCAAACAGGTCATGATTTTGGTGAAGAGATTGGGATTTGAATATCTCGAGGCACAAAGTACGATAGCTAAAAGTTGATTGTTCGGACATATTAGACCAATTAATCGGAAATGCATGTCATGATCATTGGCATCCGCTGCTCCACTAAGATAAGTCTCTTTTCTTTTCCCTTTCAAACGGTCTTCCAATTTTGGATTTTTCTTATCCCTAACTCTCAAAAGTCATTACATTTCATTCCTTTTGGGTTTATTTCTCCAAAGTGTTTTCAATGTCAGTTTTGTTTCAGCAAATAAGAAAGGATTTCAAAGCTTACTACTAACTTCCAAAGTTTCACAGGGCATAGGGAGGCCATGGCATTGCTAGAGATAGTATGATGTGAAGAGGGATATAAAAGATCATGGGAGTTCCATCAGTGAAATGGTTTAGTAATTTCGTGGGAAATGCAGAGGTTCAAACAGATGGGTCAAAGATGTAACACAATGGTTTGGGTATAGAACATTTGGGTCATCCAAGGTCATGGGGGTCGAAAGTCACGGAAAGTCAATCGATTCTTGGACAGTTTGGGGAATCCAGTCAAAACAAAGCACGACAGGAAGAAGCCACCTTCAGAAAGAAAGCCACAAACTAACCACCACTTTTTTTAAAACTGACAAGATTTTTCTTTGATTGAAATAGGGGTAGAAAATTTTGTTTGTTTCAGAGAAACCCTCCGTAGGGGAAAACCAAGCACCATATAGGAATAACCGTAAAATTTCAGGACCCTCCTAAAAAATGGGACTTAGTTTAAAATTCCAAAAAATCATAAGTAGCAAGATCCAGCATAAATGTACCCCAAAAGAATATCATTTGGTTTCAAAATTTTCATTTGGGAGATAAAATTCAGTTAGGAGTTGTGAGGACCCTCACCTAATTTTAAAAAATACGTAGCAAAATCTAGCATAAATGTACCCCAAAGGAATATAAGGAGGATTCAAGGTTTGAATGTTTAAGATAGGATTCAATCAGGGATTTTCAAGACCATCCTGGATAATGGGACCTAGCATTAAGATTGTTGTTAGATAATAAGATGTAGCGGAAATAATACCTTTGGAAGATATAAATTAGATTTGAAATTGTCGTTTAATTAAGAGTTTCCAGGACCCTCCTGAATAATAGGACCTAGCTTTAAGATGTCCATTAGATAACAAGATTTAGCGTAAGATCTGTTATAGGGAAGTATAATTCAGCCGTAGGAGTTCCAACATAGGGAAGTATAATTCAGCCGTAAAAATTGTCACTCCTAAGATAATTCTTGATTTTTTATTTTCAGGACCCTCCTAGATAATGGGTTGTAGTTTAATACCTTCTTAGATAACAAGATTTAGTGGAAGCCACACCTTCGTAAGATATAACTTAGATTTAAAATATTCGTTTAGTTAAGAATTGTCAGGACCCTCGCCCCCCCCCCCCCCCAAGATAATGGGACTTAGCTTTCAAATACGTAGTAATATTTGGTAACATGATTCAGCTTAATACTCACATATGTAACACTCACATATGTGCCCAGCTACCAAATTGGGGTAGAAAAATCTTCTTTATTTTGTCTATTTTTGTTGAAATCAGGTACCCACTTGGAGAACAAGGAGAAGCAATTCAAGTTCAGGCATCCACCTGGAGAGCACGGGAATACATTTCAAGTTCAGCAGTCAGGCACCCACCTGGAGAGCACGAGAATACATATCAAGTTCAGCAATCAGGCGCCCAACTGGAGAGCAAGGGAATGCAGTTCAAGTTCAGCAGTCAGGCGCCCACCTAGAGAGAAAGGGAATACAATTCTCGTTTCAGCAGTCAAGCACCCACCTGTAGAGCATGGGAATACATTTCAAGTTCAGCAGTCAGGTGCTCACCTGGAAAGCACGAGAATACATATCAAGTTCAGCAATCAGGCGCTCACCTGGAGAGCAAGGGAATGCAGTTAAAGTTTAGCAGTCAGGCACCTACCTAGAGAGCAAGGGAATACAATTCAAGTTTCAGCAATTAGGCGCCCACCTGGAGAGCAAAGGAATGCAGTTCAAGTTTAGCAGTGAGGCGCTCACCTGGAGAGCACGAAAATACAGTTCAAGTTCAGCTAGGGTGTATTCTGTGTCGGGCCCGGGCCTAAACGGGCAAAACGGGCTAGACCAAACGATCTTAAGCCCATATGGTCCCGGGAAAAATATGCCGGGAACGCGGGCCTAACGGGCTTTTTCATTTTGAGCTATTTTTTTATTTTTTTATCTAAGATAATTTCTTGTAAACTATACATGTATTACTAATATAAATTGATAATACATAGCTATAAATATATATATATATATATATATATATATATATATATATATATATATATATATATATATATATATATATATATATATATATATATATATATATATAGTATGTATATAACTATATATTAAAGTTTGCATTTAATAAGTAAATTAACAAAAAATAGTATTACTAAATTTTCATGCATAATAAATTAATAATACTTCAAATTAATTTAACAAACTAAAACATTAAGCATAAATACGTCTAATAATTTTAAATAACACAAATTATCAAAAAATCTTAAATACGAATTTCCTGATGATGCTCAAAACAATACTTTATATGCCTCTTTAAACTGCATGTGTCAGACCCTGAACAAAAATTTAAGACTTGACCACAGTTCTGCACTTTAATTTTTGACCTTCTTCATTTTCTTCTAGCACCTCAAAGCGTTGTCGAACAAATGAGTGCACTCTTTTCGAGCGAGGCATGATTTAACTTGAGATTTGAGAGTTTGAGATCGGGACTTGGAGTCTTGAAAATTGGAGATTGAGAGAATGAGAGAAATTTAGATTGAGAAATGAGTATTGAGTGAAGAAATGAAGAAGGGGGAGGGGGTATTTATAGTTTTAGAGAAGGTTTTTGTAAATTGAAAGAGTAAAAAACAATAGGCTATTTACGCAGTATTACCATTGGCAACGGTCATTAGGGTCCACCATTTTAAAAAATTAAATATATCTTGTATATAGCTTTTATATATATATATATATATATATATATATATATATATATATATATATATATGTGTGTGTGTGTGTGTGTGTGTGTGTGTGTGTGCGCGCGTGTGTGCGTGTGTGTGTGTCTATATATATATATATATATATATATATATATATATATATATATATATATATATATATATATATATATATATATATATATATATATATATATATATATATGTGTGTCTGTGTCTGTGTCTGTGTCTGTGTGTGTTATAGTATATATTGTTTATATAGTCTATATAGTATGTGTGTGTGTGTGTGTATATATATATATAGATATATATATATATACACACACACACATACTATGTAAACTATAAATACATAACATATATATATATATATATATATATAATTATATATATATATATATATATATATATATATATATATATGTTATGTATTTATAGTTTATATAGTATATATAGTTTATATCTTCTAAAGAGTCAACTTTAAACCCAAAAAAAATTACAAAGAGATATTCAAGGGAATGTCTTATATTTTTATTATTACAACGTTAACAAATACTGCAATATCTTTCGTAGTCTTCCTCCCCCCAATGGAATGAGCACAATAAGGTACTAATACCACCATTAAAGGAAAACAAACTAAGGAAGATGTGCCAAAATACAATTTACATATTAGTATATGTATTATCTCTAACAAATCTCATAAATCCTTCAGGTTCGAAGGAATTTTCATTGGTGGTGGTGGAAAAGAGGCTTGTTCATCACCGCTTCTGGGCGAAGCAGCATCCTGCGTCAGTTCCGCTAGTATGTCTTCATAAGCTTCATCTATTTCCGATTGTGATACTGCAAGTCCAAAATTTCTTCTTTCCGAACGGATCCAATCTCTTAAGAGTACCGATTTTTCCAAGCTCTCCCCCATAGATGCTCTATGATCACCAATTTGAAGTCTCGCTTGACTGAAGCGCTCTCGATGCTACTATGTAAGCTTGATCACTTAAAATATCTCGAGTCATCCTCGAAAGAACCGAATAGTGTTTCTGTTTGTCCTTCAACCATTTCAAAAGATCAAAGGTGCCGTCTGGATTCTCTGTTTCAAGGCCCTGCGACAAATAAACTTGAAGCTCATTTAGTTGTCAACTATCCCCAACATTATCACCTTGAGAACCCTTGAACTCCGTCCAAGTACTAAGGGCTTTTAGGCTCGCAGTTCTTTTAGATGATTGCGAACTAGACGAAGTAAAAGTTGGAACATTTGGTCTAGCATGATCTACAGCAAGTTGATAAGCATTATAAATCATTTGAGAATTTATTTTAACTGAGGCTTTTGCATCTCCAAGTGTAGCAAATTCAGCTGAAAGTTGTAAAGCATTATAAATTTTTGAATACCAAAAGTGGGGACCTCCTAATTTCATTGTAGGATTTAAAACTGCAACAACACCAAAAAATAGGGGGATAGGAAAAACATATTTTTAAACTTAGCTTTCATAGAATTAATAGCTTCTTGATACATATCTCCACTCTCTGAAAATGATGTAAATAAATCTACAAGTGCTACAATATAAACTAAACAGTTAGAAATAGTAGGATAATATTGGCCAGATAATTCATTTGTAGCAATATGAAGTTGTTCTAAAAAGTCTAAAAGTATTTTAACATTACTCCAATCTTGATTTGTAAGGTGCTCATCATCATCATCATCACCATAACCATCACCTACACGAGCATTATATGTTGCGCTTATTGGGTTCCTATATTCATATGCAACAACTAAATTTTCATACATGTAGTTCCATCTAGTGGTATAAGGTTAGGAACCTTTATTTTTTTAAGGCCAAATTCATCACATTTTTTAAAATATTCTCTAAGCCTATTTATACGGTTTTAATAAAAAAAACCAATTAAGAACCATTTTAACCTTTTTAATTTCTACATTTAAAACTTTCATACCAGCACCGACGATTAAATGGTAAATATGACAAATACATCTAACATGAAAAATATTACTAAATGTAGTATTTAGTGTGGTTGTAAGCAAGCCTACAACGTTAGTGTTACTAGAAGCATTATCCATTGAAACCGACATA
The DNA here is from genome assembly GCA_034376525.1 of Nicotiana benthamiana. Taxonomy (NCBI): domain Eukaryota; kingdom Viridiplantae; phylum Streptophyta; class Magnoliopsida; order Solanales; family Solanaceae; genus Nicotiana; species Nicotiana benthamiana. The sequence goes on along the minus strand of CM067339.1, from coordinate 55,050,684 downwards.
ATTTTATCTCTAAAGCAAAAATCTCTACAAATATCTGCAACTATGTTAGCAATAAACATACCTGTGTGGCGTGAATTAATTATTTTATAAGCAGTTATGCACTTTTGCATTATCCACTCGTCATCTATCCAATGACTTGTAACAGTTAGATATTCACAATCATTACCACTTCTACCAATATCAGTAGTAATAGCAATGCGACAATCCATATGAGTAAATAAATAGCACAAATATTGTTCATATTCATGTTTATATTTGTAAATATTGCTCTTTACAGTTGTGCGAGGCCATCTTTTATAAGTAGGATTAAAAACTGTTCTATTATAATGCACAAAATGAGGGTTAGAAGGAAAACTATATGGTAAGCACATAACAGTAACCATTTTTGCCAATTCATTACGATCTTTATTTGGATCATAATATAAAATGTCATCGGTAACAGTGTTAATTTCCGGTTGAACTACATTTGAACCTGTACTAGGGTTAATCGTAGTATCTACACTTCTCCCCTCTTGCGCAGCTTTCATTTGAAAAAAATTAGCGTTATCTCTCGGGTGTGTCTTTATGTGTCTAGTCAAATTACTCGTATCGCTACCGTCTCCGGTAAAGTTATGAACCAACAAAGCCCCACAAGTATTACACTTAGCCTTATTTTATTCTCTTTGTTGAGTAAAAAAGTGTCAAACAAGAGATGTTTCGGGCCGTTTAGAATGCTATCTATTAAAAGTAGGGGTTACTGCAGGAGGGTCAGGTGGGGCATCGGTTGGGTTATTAACAGGACTAGTAGGTGTATCATCTAAATCTGGTTGCATTTCATCTAAATCATAATTTTCCTAATCATTTTCAAAGATAGTTTCATTAGAATAAAAGGCATTCATAACTTCTTCATTTAGTTGACCTGGTGCAACATCATGACAAAATTGACTATCGGAAAATTGAAAACAAGGGTTATCACTATCAAGACTAACAGGTGAAGGAGGACGGGTAGCAGGTCTAGGTCGGGGAGCCGGGGGAAGAGTAGTATCTTAGTGACTAGATTCACCAATTTTAGCTTTTCCCTTACCATCAGACATTTTTTTCAAAGAAAATACCATATTAATTATAATTATACAAGCTAAAAAAACAAAATTATAATATTAAACTTAAGAGTTGGAACGAGTATACCGAGTTGACGAACAACTTCTTGAAAATTAAATATCGTTGAAGACTTAAATACTTGAATACTTCAATTTACAAACTTCACAATTTTTTACGAAATTAAAATAATAGAGTAAGCAATTATACAAGAAAATTAGAGAGAGATTGATGAATTTGTGAGTAAAAATGAAAGAATATGGGGTATTTATAGTTGATAATTGGGAAAAGTATAATTATAAAAAGTTTGGGATTAAAATAAAGTTTGAGGGCCAAATGGCTATTATTTAAAGTATCAAACTGTTATTTTTTGATGGCCAGCGGCTAGATTTTAAAATCTGACCTTTGATCATTTTTTTTATAAAAACAAATTTAAATAGCCGTTAGGACCGCTTGGCCCCGCTAGGCCCGGTTGAACCGGCCAAGGCCCGCTTGCTGGTCCCGAGCTCGTGGGCTTAATGGGTAAGATCGCTCCGCTACGGGCTTAGTGCACCATTTAAGACCAGCCTATTGAGACAGGACCATTTTGCCCGCGGTCCCGGGCCGGTTCCGGGCTAGGCCTGGCCCACAGTGCACCCCTAAGTTCAACAGTCAGGCGTCCACCTGGAGAGCACGGGAGTACAATTCAAAGTTCAGCAATCAGGCGTCCACCTGGAGAAAAGGGAAAGCATCTCAGATGACAATTCAAGTCGGCAACAAAGGGACTCCACCGGGAGAACATAAGACAATAGGGCAACCAGGACTACAAGATCAAATTTGAATATATAGATAGGATTCTTGTAATTCATTGATCATAGTTTAGTCTAGCTTCTTTTTATTTCGTCATGGTGTAATACGGGGTTCAGTAAGCAGAAGCAGCAGCAACAACAATAGTGAAATCATAGCTTCATGGTAGTCCCAGCTACCAAAACTTTCTGAACTACACCAACTTGATTCCTTTATAGCCAAGGATATGTAGGCAACCACGGAAGTAGGATGCGGTCAAATCTTTTAAAAATGGTTCCCACGGAGTATTCAAACGGGCAAAAATTGCTCGTATCCACTCACTTTATATCTGCACAAAAACTCTTCGTGTTTTCGAGCAAAGATGGGCTGCTGCGAGCACGTGATATTTGCGCTATATGAATTACTCCCACAAATACAAAACAAAATAATTTGTTCCATTGTTTGCAATTTCATAGGTTTTTTTTGTAGCACTTTTCTGTAATTGATTGCATATTGCATGTGCATGTTTGTTTTGTTTAATTAACGAAATATATAAAAAAAAAATATGTTGCATTTGTATTTAGGATTTAATTCTAAATTTTATAATTAATTAAAGAAAAATTATTTGTTTTATAAAAATGGGAAAAATCACAAAAATATTTTATTTTGTATTTTTAATTTTAATTTTTGATTTTGGTAGTTTTCTTCAAATTTGAGTGCTAATTAGTTGTGTTAGTTATTATTTAGACTTCATTAGTATTTTTATATGTTAATTGTGATTTACGAATTAATCTAGGTTAGATTTTATTTACTGAAAATAAAAAAAAATTAAAAAAATAAGAGAAGATAAAACAATTTTGAAAATAAAAAAAATTGAAAAAGAAAAGAAGGAAGGAAATCGAGAATTCATTTTTTGGTCCGATCTCACCCAAATTCGTTCAGAATAAGCAATTATCCCAAAACCCATCTGGTCCAGGCCTAAACACACCCTTAACCCGGTTCCAGGTTTCACTAATGCCAAACAGCATCGCTTTCCCCCTCTTTATCTCAATTGGTTGATTTCAGTTATCCAACGGTTGGGAACTAACCTACCCCCCTATACGACTATTCTAATGCACCCCAACCCGCATAGACCCTCCCCCCCCCCCCGCTTCGTCTTTCATCTTCCCCAATTCAAACCCTAGAGACCACCCGCCGCCCAAAATTCCCACCATCTCCACCGGGCGCCAGCCCCAAACCACCTCAAACTAACACCCTAGAACCCCCATCACTCCCCTCTTTCCAAATCCACACTCCATTACCCTCAAATGTGCTCATAACCTTTCGAATTTTGGATCTGAGTCTAAGCCTTAAAAGTTCGAAACCAGTTCTGGTGGCATGCATCGGCCTAGGACTACTTTTCTCATGTTTGGAAAGTTGACTTGCTACAAAGCTGATGCTAGTCGTTCTTTCTTGACAGAGAAAAGCGACTGGTATCAGTGTTGTGTGAGTCAAGTTATTGAGTTTTGCTGTGAGTATTGCCGGTAAGTTTCTATCCATCCTTGTGCCCAAGTGTGGTTTAGGTCATTTTCTCCATCCCTCTTCTTTTCTTCTCTTTTTCTCCAGTTGAAAATTCGACTAATTGTCAGATGATTGAATTGTTCTATTCCCTCTGTTTCATTTTTCAAATTAAAAAATGAAAAAAACTAACACGTTTGTTGAGTTTTATTAAAGTTATAGTTAGGTTTCCGAATATTTCCCTTTTATGTTAGCCTCTTTCATTAATTAGGTTATTATGATTTAATAATTTAGTTGATCCCCTACCAATTTGTGTTAGTTAACCAATCAATTAGTTCTGGTTTTGGAAATCGTTTGTGTTTTCTTTTGTTACTGACTTGTTTGAGTTACTTAACTGATTGGGCTCTTGGCCTAACCCATTTGCAAAAGAAGGGAAACCCATTAACTTAGTTAAACCGTTCGGACAACTTGACCCATAACCCGTTTGAGTTCTTGATTGGAGGGGTAACTTTCAGAAGGTAAAAGGGTAATTTGGGTAATTAGATAAGGGAATCTATGTGTAACTGCCTGGGGAAGCTTCTAAGAAGCTGGGGAAAGGGTTGTTTTGAAATCTGAAAATTAAACTAAGGGGTTCTAGGCAAAAATAAAAACATGAAAAGGGTCAAAAGTGAAAAATGTAATTTCTTAGGTTTCCTAGTGCCTTGCCTATAAAGGCACCTCTTCCTTGCATTTCAAGAGGGGGTATTCAGAGATAAAAATCAGAAAAACAAAACGGCTGAAAAATTTTAGAAAAAATATTGTTCCATTGAATTCTTTTGGTGATTTTTTGAAGCTTTCTACTGCTGAAGCAATTTCTGGTTAGCTAGTAGTAAAATGGTTTGAGATCAAGTCTGGTGTGTTGGGTCTTTGTTTGGTTGGAACTGGTTTCTAGACTGTTTGAACAATATTTTCTGGGTTTAAATTGGTGTTGGTTACCTCTTGTTACTGGATTCTGTTATTGTTGTCTATTGCTCCTCATCTCTTTTTCTTTTTTTGCAAATTCCAGGTATGCTACTGAAACTGTGATAGAATGGGTCTTGACTGAATGTGTGTAGAGATATGAATTAAATGAAGAAAAATTGGCTTTTGTTTAACTACTATGTGATTCAATTCTGTCTTGATCATGTTTAGTTAGCCTATTTGGGATATTTCATCATGAAATACAGTTGGTATTAGATGCTAGATATGGATTTTGTTTGAGTAGGAAGGATTCATGTTTTAGACTTGGTAAGACATGTAGTAATTATGGACTGTAATTTGTAGTTTAGTTAACTGAAACTATTTGGTTTTTGGTCTTGGGTTTCGTAGCTATATGCTCAAACGCGTGTTAGTTCCAAATCGTGAGTTTGTTGAATTTGGTTTAAGCTTATGGTCATGTTTAAGTCTGCACTTGTATGGTTTAGAATCTGGTTTAATAAAGTTTTTAATCTTCCGGTTAGTTCTGCTTCCTTAGTGTACTGAGCCTTTTGGAAAAGTAATAGAATATCAAATGGAATTTGAATTTGTTTGTTCGTATTTGGTTAATTTCTCAGAGTTGGTTTGATTCCTTGTATGATTTTCCTCCAAAGCTTGAATTGTATGATATTATTCGAGTGTGTTGCTCATGGCTTAGTTTGAATTGTAATTCTCGAAGTCTTTTGATATTAAGTGTTCGATAGTTTCTAAAAAGATATTTGCAAATAGGGTTGTCTTAGAATTCATGTGTGAAATGATGGTGTTAAGTACATTTGAATTAATATTTCCTCAGTAATGGCTCAATGCCGGGTTTTCTTAAGTCATACAATTTGTTGCTACTATATCTGATGTATCATGTGTTGGGCTATCATTTTGACCCAATTGCCACTACCTTTCCTCCACTGTCAAGTGAACAAATTGGGCTTCACTAGGAGACCAGTTATTCAGCCTACCGAATCTGTCAAAGTGAGCATCCAGGCATATGGGTGATTAATCCATGCTTTGTTATTAGACGCAGGCCATTCTTTGTTAACATAGATTTTGATAATTGAGTTCCCAATTTCATAAGATAAGAAGAATCCGAACACCCTTAGTGTTTAAATAGTTAAGTGCCTTAAATAATTTAGATGAGCCACATCACTTAATACATAACAATTTATGGCCCTCGGGAGTTAATTTAGAATCCTGGTTAGAATAATTCGAGGTGCGCCATGCCAAACAAAATTACAATTGCATGGCCCTCGCTTAATTAATTTTGATTTAGTCCTTAGAATTCGAGATGTGACATCTAATGGAGTTTACATGGCCCTCGCAAGTTGTAAATATGTAGTTGATTTAGGCGCGTTATTTTAATAATATACCTTCCTAAACTCGGGTGCGTATTTATGTTACCCAAATCCAAATCTCAACGATGTTATATAGAATGTGTCTTGGACAGCATGTGCATTTATGTGGCGTGGTTCAAGACATATTTAAATAATGTTGCAAATCTTTATTTCAAAATAATTAAAAGCGGTTAAGGTTAAAAATGCACATAGGTTTAAAACTTGTAATAAAATAAGATAATAGGCCAATAATGACAGTTGAGCAATTGTGCTAGAATCACGGATCTCGGGAATGCCTAACACCTTCTCCCGAGTTAACAGAATTTCCTACCCAGATTTCTGTGTTTGCGGACTGTAATACAGAGTCCATCTTTCCTCGATTCGGGATTTGAACCAGTGACTTAGGACGTCATAAATATCCCAAGTGGCAACTTTTGAATATTTAAATAAATACATCCCATTTCGATTGTCCTTTAATTGGAAAAACTCCCTTATACACCATTCCTCGGGTGTAGGAAAAAGGATGTGTGACAGTTTTCATTTGTTATCATGACTAAAACTTTCTAACATCAGCTCTTAACAATTAGATATCATACCTATATGGAACAACATCAAAAGTTCCTATAGATCTACTGTTTAGTTTAAATAATTCAATCCAGTTCAGCATTAGCTTACTTCGCAACTAGTCTAACTAGTGGTTTGTTTTCCCTGAAATGAATTCTTTTAAATACTGCCCTAATATATCACTACGTAACATGCCTATAGGGACTTAAGAGTTAGTTTTAAAATCTTCCCACTATTTTACTATATCAAACGTAGTTATCATGCTCTTAGGACACCACTATTCTGCGTGTAGGCAAGCCTGTAGGGCACTTTCAAATCCTGTAATTCTGATATTATTTCAGTTACTTTTTTCTGATTTAAGAGGCTTAGAATCATAGAGCAAACTAATAAAGCCATTACTTTTAAGTTTATAAAAATAAAAACTGCATATCTCATGTCTTATGATATTCACCTTGATATCATGTCTTAGGATATTGTTTAACAATAAGGCCCTTATTTGTGTTTGAGTCATGCTGCTTATGTGCGTTGTTTGTGGAGGTAGAATTGAGCCTCTAATTCCTTCTTTTCTGCCTTATTTGCTAAGGTCCTATTTGTTCTTGCATGTCGCCTTAGTATTATCTCCATTAAAACCTTAGGGGTCTGTCTAGAACTACATATAGGTAAAGGTCATAAAATTCCCTGCAGGACCATTAAGAAGGGACGGGTAATAGCACGCAATAGAGATCACTAACCAACACTCACATTAATAACCACTAAGAGGGTGGGAAGGGTAGATATGGGATATGATGATTACGCGCTAATGTCACATGTAGCCCCTCATTGAGGAGTGTTTACCGAATATTATGTGGGGTGATCCTATAAGCTAACCAACCTAGGACCCCTCATTTCCCAAAATTCCTTTTGTTTAAAACTTTGTTTTATATGTATACAACTTGTTCAAAGTCTTTGTCTTATTATTTAAGTTATACAACGTACAACGTGCTTTACTTGTAGACTATTTGATTCAACTATTTATTTGTTAATGGACTAATTCGTAAGTATAAGTTCGACCGAGACCCGCAGTTGTGGACCTAGAGGGGTGACTAACATCTTCCCCTCAAGGTTATTTTGAGCCCTTACCCTAAAATCTGTGGTAATGCAAGCCATCCAAAAGTTAATCGCCCTAGGTCCCATAACGTACCATAATTCATTAGGTGGTCACTCTTCAAATATCCAATTCCCAAAAGGAAATGAGTTATTACCCTCATAAATGTCGAAACCCGGACTTTCTCCGAAGAGGGAAAAGGGAGCACGACAGTGCTTTATTAGAAACTTTGAGGTATATCTTCCGTGTCCGTAGACCGAGGTGTCCCTTTCTATTCTCTGTACTGGTTTAGCCCTTTTGTATTTTCTTTGTTGATAGACATTTCTAGAGTTAGAGCTTTTTATGTATTCTTAGCTTGTGATTCATGGGGTTCCGGATTTTTGGAGTATTAGGTTGAGATTCTTGTACTGTTATATGCGGGGTAGCATCTTAAGCGCTGTTTCATTTTATTATCTCGGTTCTTAATTATTTTCTTTTTCTTCTTTTCCGCATTTGTTAGGCTGACCTAGTCGTAGAGACTAGGTGCCATCATGATAGTTCACGGAGGACGAATTGGGATTGTCACAAGTTGGTATCAGAGCTCTAGGTTTGTAGGAGTCATAAATCACAAGTTGGTTTATTAGAGTCTCGTGGATCGGTACGGATATGTATGTACTTATCTACGAGAGGCTATGTAACTGTTAGGAAAATTCCACTTCATTTGATTTCCTTATCATGCGAGATTTTGATATCACAGTTCTAAACTTCTATCTTTTATTCTCTCACAGTTGGTAAGGACACGTGCTACCCGAGATAATCAAGCACCCGCGCTCCATACTGCAGCCATCAGAGGCTAGAGATAGGGTAGAGGCCGAGGACACACATGTTGTGCAGCTAGAGAAGCCGCATGAGCTACTACCGAGGAGCCACTAGCAGTTCCAGCTAGAGCACAGACACCTGATGTGTCTTCCGCTACTACTACTCCAACACTTCAGGAGACTCTAGCTCAGTTCATGAGCATGTACACCAGTCTGGCCCAGGTAGGGTTGCTTTCCCTTGCTGCAGCCACATCACAGGCCGGGGGAGGAGCACAGACTCTCGCTGCTCGCACTCCTGAGAAGTGAGTGCATGTTGAGCAGGTCCTAGAGATTATTCTTATACAACCTGCAGTCCCAGATCATCCCGAGGACAGGTCAGCAGCTTCCGAGGATGAGCAGCTGAGGCTTGAGAGGTTCAAGAAGTACAAGTCTTTTGTATTCAGTGGTCCAACAACATATGATGATCTGGGATTTCTAGATGAGTGCTACCGTATTCTCCGTATCATAGGTATATTAGGATCGAGTGGGGTCTCCTTCACTACTTTCCAGCTTCGAGGAGTCGCCTATGAGTGCTGGCGTACTTTAATGTTAGACAATTTGGATGAGGCAGCTTCCCTGACTTGGACTTAGTTATTAGATAGGTTCCTGAGAGAGTATGTTCTTTAGAGCCTCAGGGATGCATGGCACGCAGAGTTTGAGCATTTGCGCCAGGGTACTATAACTATCTTGAAGTATGTTGTCTGTTACACTAGCTTAGCACCAGCTTTAGTTGCTATTATTCACGAGAGGGTTTGATTGTTTATTGAGGGGCTTATTCCCAATATCAGGTCTAGCATGCTCGTGAGTTGGAGATAGATATTTCTTATCAGTAGGTAGTGAGCATTGCTAGGAGGATTGAGGGTGTGCATGATAGGAATAGAGAAGAGATGGAGGCCAAGAGGTCTCGAGAGTCGAGCTATTATTCTGGTGCTCGTGCCCCAGTTGCAGGTCGCCATGTTAGAGGTTATATGAGTCTCCCTGTTCATTCAACTCTTCTAGCAGCCAGTGGTATTTTAACTCATCCTAGGCCTTAGGAGCCTTATTATGCACCTCCAGTATCTAGTGTGCCTCCTGCACGAGTGTTTTCTAAGATTAATTTGTATTCAGTTTACCACGAGTTGAAGATTCGGGAATCAGATATCCTCAAGACTGCTTTCAGAACTCGATATGGTCATTATGAGTTCCTAGTTATGTCATTTGGCTGACCAATGCCCCAGCAGCCCTAGTGCATTGATGCACAGTGTGTTCCAGCCATATATTGACTCATTCTTCATTATCTGTAAAATTGATGATATTCTAGTATACTCCCGGAGTCGGGAAGATCATGAGCGGCACTTGAGGACAGTGCTTCAAACTTTGAGGTAAAAGAAGTTATATACAAAGTTCTCAAAATGTGAGTTTTGGTTGGATTCCATGGAATTCTTAGGCCACGTGGTATTGAGTGAGGGTATTCAGGTGGATCTGAAGAAAGTGGAAGTAGTACAGAGTGGGCCCAAACTATCCTCAACTACAAAGATCCGCAGCTTTCTTGGCTTGGTGGGCTACTATCATCGATTTTTTAAAGGGTTTTCATCTGTTGCAACACCTATGACCAGGCTAACCCAGGAAGATTCTCCATTCCAGTGGACAGAAAAGTGTGAGGCGAGCTTTCATAAGCTCAAGATAGCTTTGACTATAGCCCCAGTTTTATTATTTCCTATAGGTTCGGGGTCATATACTATCTATTGTGATGCCTCGGGGACTAGCCTTAGAGCGGTATTGATGAAGGACGGTAGGGTGATTGCCTAAGCCTCCAGGTAGTTGAAAGTACATGAGAAGAATTATCCTGTCCATGATCTTGAGTTAGCTGATATTGTTCATGCCTTGAAGATCTGGCATCATTATTTATATAATGTGCCTTGTGAGATTTATACTAATCACCAGAGTTTGCAGCATCTGTTCAAGCAAAAGAACCTTAATTTGCGTCAGAGAATATGGCTAGAGCTACTGAAGGACTATGATATCAATATTTTACATCACCCAGACAAGGCCAATGTGGTCACCAATTCTTTGAGCCATTAGGCAAAGAGTTTGGGGAGTTTAGCTTATTTACCAACAATAGAGAAGCCCATGGAGATGGATGTTCAGGCCTTAGCCAGCCAGTTTGTAAGATTGGATTTTTCGAAACCCAGTCGAGTTCTAGCTTGCATGGTCTCTCGGTCTTCCTTGTTTGATCGTATCAGGGAGTGTCAGTTTGATGACCCTCATTTGCTTGTCCACAAGGACAGGGTTTTTCATGGCGATGCCATAGATGTCACTATTGGTGGTTACGGGGTATTGAGGATGTAGGTTCGGGTATGTGTACCAAATGTTGATGGGCTTCGAGAGTTGATTCTAGACGAGGCCCGTAGTTCGCGATATTCTATCCATCCAGGTGCAGCGAAGATGTACCAGGATCTGAGAAAGCATTATTAGTGTAGGTGGATGTAGAAAGATATAGTTGGGTTTGTAGCTCGGTGCCTCAATTGTGTGCAGGTGAAGTATGAGCACTAGATACCGGGAGGGTTGCTTCAGCATATAGAGATTCTGGAGTAGTAGAAGATGATCACCATGAACTTCGTACTTGGACTCCCACGGGCTTTGAGGAAATTTGATGCTATTTGGGTGATTGTTGATCAGCTAACCAAGTCCGTGCATTTCATTCCTGTGAGTACTACCTATTCTTCAAAGCGTTTAGATATATTCCGGTGATTATTTGTCTGTATGGTAATCCATTTTTAATCATTTCAGATATAGGTACTTAGTTTATATCACAGTTTTGGAGGGCCGTACAGCAAGAGTTGGGTACTTGGGTGGAGTTGAGTACAGCATTTCACCCTTAGACGGACAGACAGTCTGAGGGCACTATTCAGATTCATGAGGATATTCTCCTTGTGTGTGTAATTGAGTTTGGAGGGTCTTGGGATCAGTTCTTGCCATTGGCGGAGTTTTCCTTCAACAACAGTTATCAGTCCACCATTCAGATGACACCATTTGAGGCTTTATATGGTAGGCGATATAGATCTCCAGTGGGTATGTTTGAGCCGGGTGAGGCTAGATTATTGGGTACAAACTTGGTTTAGGATGCTTTGGATGACGTTAAGGTGATTCAGTATAGACTCAGTACAGCCCAGTCAAGATAGAACAGTTATGCAGACCGAAAATTTTGTGATGTTTCCTATATGGTTGGAGAGTGGATTCTACTTCAGGTTTCGCCTACTAAGGGCATTATAAGATTTGGGAAGAAAGGGAAGTTGAGTCCAAGGTTTATTGGCCCTTTTAAGATATTGAGGCGTGTTGGGGAGGTCGTTTATAAGCTTGCCTTACCTCCCAGTTTGACAAGAGTTCATCTAGTATTTCATATTTCGATGCTTTGGAGGTATCACAATGATTCGTCGCATGTGTTGGATTTCAGTTAAGTTCAGTTGGACAGGTTCTAACTTTTGTTGATAAGCTAGTGGCAGCATTGGATAGGCAGGTTTGAAAGCCTAGGTCAAAGAATATCGCAGGCGTCAGCCGGTCGAGGAGGCAACCTGGGAGCCCGAGCAGGATATGCACAGATATTACCCTCATCTTTTCACTACTTCAGGTATGTCTCTATGCTCATTCGAGGATGAACTAATGTTTAAGTGTAGGAATATGTAACGACCTGACCGATCATTTTAAGAATTTACTCCACGATCCCCTATTAACTGCATTCCCCGTGTTTGTTTCTACTATTGTGAGTTGCCGGGAGGATTTATTTAGAGTTTCAGCAAGTTTTAGGACACTTAGTTCCTAAATGAGAGTTTAAGTTTTAGAATTTGGAACCTAGTCGGAACAATGTAAAGATGGCCTCGGAATGGAATTTCGTTGGTTTCGTTAGCTCCATTGGGTGATTTTGGGATTAGGGGCGTGTTCGGATTGTGTTTTGGAGGTCCATAACTTAATTAGGCTTGAAATGTCGAAAGTTGAATTTTTGAAGTTTCACGTTCGACACTAAGATTTTGATATCAGAGTCGGAATAGAATTCCAAAAGTTGGAGTAGCTTCGTAGTGTTGAATGTGACGTGCGTGCAAAATTTTAGGTTATTCGGATGAGCTTTGTTATACCTTTTTATCGAAAGCATAATCTGAGTGTTTTTGAAGTTCTTAAGCTTGAATCAGATGCTAACTGGTTGATTCAAAGTTATTTGAAGTGTTTTAAAGATTTGTGTAAGTTTGGATAGTGGTATATGACATGTTCGTGCTTTTGGTTGAGGTCCCGGAGGCATCGAGGTGGTTTCGGATGGTTAACAGGAAGTTTGAAGTTGGGACTTTGAAGCTAAAGCTACTGAGTCTACTGTCCTAACCACACCTACATCTTGGGGAGCGTATGTGTGGCACCATAGAAGCGCCTGAGAGACCGCATATGCAGCCATATAAGGGAAGGCCAGTTTTCGCAGGTGCGGTAGTTTGAGCACCTGCGAGACCGCAAGTGCGGCCGAAGGGAATTAATGAAATTTTGTAGATGCACATCTGGGACCGCAGGTGCAAGGAAATGTCCGCAGGTGTGGAAGTCCTGGGCCAAAACATGTATAAAGGTTTACTTTTGCCATTCTTTCACCATTTTCATCCGGATTTTGAGCTTTTTGGGAGGATTTTGAGAGAGGATTCAAGAGAGCTTCAAAGTGGTAAGATATTTGGTCCGAAACTCATTATTTCAATGATTTTTATCATTCTAGGCATGAAAATTGAAGGAACATCAATGGTAAATTGGGGGTTAGGGCTTGAGTAATTGGAGAGCTTTAAGTGGTGATTTAAGGGACCAATTGAGGTCCAATATTGGTAATTTTGGTATGCATGAACTCGTGAGAGTGTGAAATTTCTGAATTTGTAAGTTTTACCCCATTCCATGATGTGGGCTCGGTTGGCATTTTGGTATATTTCCTAATTTCATGTATTAGCTTTGAATTAATTAGTGGAATCGGATACTTGTAGTGTTATTTACATTATGCAGTGGATTTGAATATATTTGGGACTTTTAGAGTCGAGTACTCGTGGCAAGAGCGTGGTTTCAGATTGATTTTGAGTCGGTTCGAGGTAAGTGGCTTGCCTAACCTTGTCTAGGGGAACTCCCTTTAGGATTTGGTATTGTTGATATTTGAAACCTTGTACGTAAGGTGACAAGTGTGTAATTGTGCTAATTGTTGAAAAATCTAGTTTCCATTAAGTAACTTTAATTGTGTTTCCTTTCCTGCTTATACTACTTGAAATTTAAGCCGATGTTAGCTAGGGAAGCATGTCTAAGGGACTTAATTACTTTATTTGCTCATACTGCTTTATTTGGATTTTGTGCAACATGCTAGGTTAGAAATACCTGTTTTACCTTGCTATGAAATTTGTATTCCAGGAGATCCCCTATACATATATTGATTTGGATTGTAGTGCGGGATACCGAGAGATAACCAGCACATATATTAAGGATATTAAGAGATCCTTGGGATACCGAGAGATCCTCTGCATATATATTGAGGATACTAAAAGATCCTCGGGATACCGAGAGATCCCCAACATGTAAAGGATACTAAGAGATCCTCGGGATATTGAGAGATCATCGGTTGTTATCTCTGTGTTGAGTTGCATTCCTTTTCGTGATTATTTTCTCTTTTATAGCTATTGTTGTTTTTTCTATCCTATGTTACTTCTTACTATTGCACTTAATTATACTGTGTTAGTCTATATTTTTACACCTTGTATTTCATTTAACCTCAGTAGGGCCCTGACTTTCCTCGTCACTACCCGACTGAGGTTAGGCTTGGCACTTACTGAGTACTATTGTGGTGTACTCATGTCCCTTCTACGCATGTTTTTCATGTGCAGATCCAAGTACTTGCACTCAGTCTTATTACCCTTGAGGCAAGGCACTTTGGTCAAGACTTCGAGGTATATCTATCCCGTCCGCATATAGAGGAGTCCATTTATATTCTCTGTACTAGTTTAGCCCTTCTATATTTTTCTTGTTGATAAACATTTTTGGAGCTAGAACTTTTTATGTATCTCATAGCTTGTGATTCATGAGGTTCCAAATTTTGGGAGTGTTAGGTTGAGATTCTTGTACTGCTATATGTCGGGCAGCATCTTAAAAACTATTTCATTTTGTTATCTCGGTTCTTAATTTTTTTTTCGCAATTATTTCTTTTCTGCGTTTTTAGACTTACTTAGCCGTAGAGATTAGATGTCATCACGATAATTCATGGAGGAAAAAGTGTGGTCGTGAGATGTATTTACCTTGATGATTAAAAGTTGGACCCTTATTTTGACTTTGAAGTTAAACAGATTGATGATAAGATGTTTTTCCCTACATTAAACCATTCTAGCAGGCCCCTTTCTATTTCGGAATGTGTACTGCTTTATATTTTTGTTGTTGTATTAGTTTGTGCATATTGTTAGTGTTAGTCATGTTTTCTTCCTCTCTTTTTTGTAGCACTTGAATATTACATTCTACTATCTTAGGAAGAAGGTGAAATAAGGAATTAATATGTCAACCAAAGTCACAACTACAGATACTCTTTTTAATAATATCATTCAAAGCGTTTACACATATTTGTAAAAGGTTGAGAAACAAGATCATTTGATTGATAGATTAGATGATATCATGGAGTACATGAAAGGATTTAGGATGCATTGCGACACTCAATGGAACCATGTTGATCATGTCCTATTTCCAATTAATTCGACAGAAAAGTGGCATTGGATATTAGGTGTGTATCATTCCATAAGAGATGTTTTTATATATATGACTCACTACGTAGTCGAAATCACAAAAAAGCTATTGCAGAGGTATATAATGTGTTTATCCCTATGTTTCTAGTTAGCGTTGAATTTTATAACCAAAGAAGTGATGATATTGTAGTACAAAATGGTCTGCACATGGGAAATGACTTGACTGATCCATTTGAAATTGAACTGATTTCAAATCTGTCAACACAACAAAATTCGTAAGAATATTTACTTTGTTTTCTCCATTCATATAAAAATTTTCCATAACTAATCGATTTTATATTCTATTCATTTGTTTTATTTCAGATATTATGCAGTATATACTGCATGCTTTGCTAAGTACATTATTGAAGGTCTTCCAATCCCTGTTTTCAATTTCGATATGGATGGTTTTCGAGCTAGGTTTGATATATTGTTGTGGCACTATGGGAGGAACAAGCAGTTGCATGGCGAATCAAGTAAATCTGAGGCTCCAGTAGCAACAAAAAAGACTCGTGGAAAGAAGCACAAGAAGAAGTATAGGTCTCTTTTTGCTTTTAGTTGATCGTAGCATGAAAAATTTGTAGGATTTTAATAGTTTTTGGTGAACTATGGTATTTAGCATTATTAGATTGTAAAAATGCTAGCTTTTAAAAGTGTGTTCTAGGAATACAATTGTAATAGTACAATATGTTGCTATAACTGTAACAATGTTGGAATCTATCTTCTGTTTGTTTTCTTAGGATTTTCTTAGGCTTCTTCAATAAAGTTATTGGTTTATTAAGAGTGCCTTTCGGAGATAAAATTTTCTCAGAATTTGCGTCAAACCGTTAGTGCAGAACATGATTGTTACAGCAGCACTGTTACTTACTCTCCTACTTCCATTTGTAGTAGGAGGACCATTCTTAGTTCGTTGTAATACACCAGTAGAAGTTATTTTTGGATGTGTATTTTTAAGGGACTAATGGCGTTCAAAAAGAGAACTATGTTGCTATTTGGTATAAGAATGTAACAACCCGGCCGGTAATTTTAAGAATTAATGCCCTTGACCCCTATTTATTACTTCCGCGTTATCTTTTTCTACTATTGTGACTTGTCGCGATGATTCGTTTTGAGTTTCGGAGGGTTTTGGGCCATTTAGTCCCTAACTGAGAGCTTAAGTATTAATATTTGGACCGTAGTCGGAACAGTGTGAAGACGGCTCTAGAATGGAGTTCTGTCTATTCCATTAACTTCATTGGGTGATTTTGGGCTTACGACAAGTTCACATTGTGTTTTGGAGGTTTATAGCTCATTTAGGCTTGAAATGGCGAAAGTTGAATTTTTGGAGTTCGAGCCGGTAGTAGAGATTTTTATATTGGGGTCGGAATCCAATTTCGGAAGTTGGAATAGGTACGTAGTGTTAAATATAATGTTTTTTACAAATTTTGGGGTCAATCAGATGTGGTTTGGTTGATTTTGACATCGGTTGTAGAATTTTGAAGTTTCAAGTTTATTAGGTTAGAATTGGAGGATGAATTGTGTTTTTAGCGTTACTTGATATAATTTAAGGGATAGACCAAGTTCGTATGATTTTTATATCCAAGTCCAAAAATGGTCTATCCCTTAAATTATTGGACTTGGGAGCTCGGAAATTGGCGATTCTTGGAGGGATTTTTGGAGAGATTTGGGGTAACAATTCCTTACTCGATTTCTATTGTTGTTTTCTTAGTTTAATTAAGGAATTTGAATGAGAAAGATAGGAAAATGGGGAGAAAGTTCCCTAACCGAAAATCTAAGATTTGAGTGGGATTTTGACATTGGATTTGGATAATTTTGGTACGAGTGAACTCGTGAGTGAATGGTTCATAATTTTTTACTTTTACCTCATTCCTAGACGTGGGCCCCGTGAGGATTTTTGGGTGTTTTTTTATTTTTTCACCTTAGATTTGGTTTCATTTGATAAATTAGTTATTTGTAGCTATATTTACATTACGTAATTGATTTGATTAGATTTGGGCCACTCGAAGTTGGATACTTGTGGCAAGAGCGTGATTTCAGATTGATTTAAGCTTGGTTCGAGGTAAATAGTTTTCCTAACCTTGTGTGGGGGACTTCCCCTTAGGATTTAGTACTATTTGATATATAAGTACTGTGTACGTGGGGTTACGAGTGTGTACATGGAATATTGTTTAAAAATCCTATTTTCAATAAGCAAATATCTATTTTTCCCTTTAATTGTGTAACACTAGTATATGTAACTATCCTGTTTAGCTTAGGAAAGCGTGCCTACGTGCCTTTACTACCTTAACTGCCTTAACTGCCCATCTGAATCTGTGCAACATATTTAGTGCAAATTAACTGTCTTCTTGATATGAACTAAGTCTAAACTGTGGAATTCTTTGCTGAAACAATTTTTTATGTTGATTGAGTTGCATTTTTACATTGGGACTACAAAATGGTATTCTGAGAGATTCCCCTGCATGTTTAAGTTTGGGACTACAGGACGGTATTTTGGAAACCCCCCTGTACTGGATATTTACTTTGGGACTACGGAATAGTATTCCGGGAGATCCTCCTGCACATTTATGTTTGGAACTACATGACGGTATCACGGGAAATGCCCCTGCACATTTACATTTGGGACTATGAGACGGTATCCCGGGAGATCCCCTGTTGCTATCTTTGTGTATTTAGTTGTTAATTTTCTATGACTTCATTCTCATTTAATGTTAGTATTTATCTTTATTGCTATATTTCATATTGTACTATTTTATAATATATTATACTAGTAGGGCCCTGAACTAATCTCGTCACTACTCAACCGAGGTTAGGCTTAGCACTTAATAGGTACCACTATGGTGTACTCATGCCCTTTCCTGCATATGTTTTTCATGAGCAGATCCAGGTACCTCTTTCTGGCAATATTTCCAGTGAAGAAGGACGACTTTAGAGACTTCGAGGTATTCTTTCACGTCTGCAGACCTAGGAGTCCCTATCTACTCTTTCTAAAGTTAAAGACTTTTCTTGTATTTGTCTTTGTTGATAGTTTCTAGAGTTTAGGAGCTTTATTTACTTCTACAGCTTGTGACTCATGATATTCTAGGTTTTGGGAGAATTCATGTTCAGTTCAAGAGTGACTATTGTATATGCCGAGCGGCATCGTATTTTCCTTGTCTAAAATTTACTTTTAGTTGTTAATTTTCATGTTTTGTTTCCTTTATCCGCAAATGTTAGGCCTATCTAGTCGTAGAGACTGGGTGTCGTCACGACAGGTTCACAGAGGGAGAACTAGGGTAGTAACAAGTTAGTATCAGAGCTCTAGGTTCATAGGAGTCTTGAAACACAGGCCGATTTATTAGAGTCTTGCGGATCAGTACGAAGCCGTTCGTACTTATCTTCCAGAGGCTAGGAACTGTTAGGAAAATTCCATTTTCATTTGTTTCCTTATCGTGTGAGATTATTAACTTTCAAATTTTAAACTTCTGTCTTCTATTCTCTCACTGGTGGTGAGGAAACGTGCTACCGGAGATAACCAGGCACCCGCACCCCCTATTAGAGCCGCCAGAGGTCGGGGCTGAAGTAGAGGTTGAGGATGCACACGTGGTGCAGCCAGAGCTCCCGGATGAGCTGTTACAGAGGAGCCAGCAGTAGCTCTAGCCGGATCCTAGGAACCTAATCTCCAGCTCTCTAGGAGGCCCTTGCATAGTTCGTGAGCATGTATAGTATTCTAGCTCATGTAGGGTTGATTCCCTTGCTGCACCCACATCTCAGGCTAAGGGAGGAGCACAGACTCTCGTCGCCCGCACCCTAGTGGGTTTAAGTTGATCAGATCCCAGAGGATATACCTATACCACTTATAGCCCCAGCTCAACCGAGGGTAGGGCAGTAGTGTCAGAGAGGTAGCAACGGAGGCTTGAGAGATACAAGAAGCACGACCCTGCTACATTTAGTGGTCTAGCATCAGAGGATGCTCAGGGATTTCTGGAGAAGTGCCACCGTATCCTCCGCACTATGGGCATAGTAGAGTCGAGTGGGGTTTCTTTCACTGCCTTCTAGCTTCGAGGGCAGCCTATCAGTTGTGGTGGATGTTTGACTTGGAAATTCTGGTTGAGGCAGCTACCCTTACATGGACTCAGTTCTTGGACATGTTTTTAACAGAGTATATCTCTTAGAGCCTCAGGGACACATGGCGCGCGGAGTTTGAGCACTTGTGCCAGGGTACTATGACTGTTTCAAAGTATGTCGTCCATTTTAGTGACTTGGCTAGACATGCACTGGCCTTGGTTTCTATAGTTCAAGAGAGAGTTTACCAGTTTATTGAAGGGCTCATTCCCAACATCAGGTCTAGTGTGGATCGAGAGTTAGAGATGGATATCGCCTATCAGCATGTGGTGAGTATTGCTAGGATAGTAGAGGGCATGCATGCTTGGTATAGGGAGAGAGAGAGAGAGAGGCAAGGTGGTCTCGAGATTCGGGCCATTATTCTAGTGCCCGTGCCCAAGATACAGTTCATCATGGTAGAGTTTTTGTGAGTCGCCCCATTTATTCAACTCTTCTAGCAGCCAGTGGTATTACAGCTCTTCCTAGACGTCAGGAGCCTTATTAATGCACCTCTAGTATCTAGTACGCCTCCTGCACTGGGTGCTTTCAGTGGTCAGTCCAGTAGACTTGACTCAAGCTATTCACAGTCGTGACATCCTCCCATAGCTTGTTTTGAGTATGGCAACACACGCCATGTGATGAGGGATTGCCCTAGGATTAGGAGGGGTGCACCTTTACAGACTTCTCAGCCACAGCGTGCTCCATAGGGTTCCCAAGTTATGATTACAATAGCAACTGCCACCCCACCTGCTCAGCCAACTAAAGGTGGAGGTAGGGGAGGGAGAGGTCACCTTGGAGGAGGAGGAAAGGCCAGATACTATGCACTTCTTGCTCATACAAAGGATGTTGCTTATGATTCTATCATTACATGTACTGTTTGATCTGTCGTAGAGATGCATGGATTCTATTCGATCCAAGCTCCACTTGTTCCTATGTGTCCTCTTATTTTTCCCCGTATTTACGTGTATCTCAGGATTCTTAGAGTTCCTATGTTTATCTGTCTACTCCTATAGGATATTCTCTTATTGTGGATCGCATTTATCAGTCATGTTTGATTGTTCTTATTGATTTTGAGACCAAAGCTAATTTACTATTTCTCACTATGGTAAATTTTGATGTTATCATGGGCATGGACTGGTTGTCTCCCCATTATGTTATTCTTGATTGTCACACCAAGATCGTGACGCTGGCTATGCCAAGTTTACCACAATTAGAGTGGAGGGGTACCTTAGATTACACTCCTAGTAGAGTTACTTCATTTCTTATAGATCGATGAATGGTTGAGAAGGGGCGTGACGCGTATCTAGCTTATGTTAGAGATATCAATATTGATACATCTATAGTTGATTCAGTCCCAGAAGTGAGGGATTTCCCCGATGTGTTTCCAATTGATCTTCTAGGCATACTGCCCGATAGAGATATTGATTTTGGCGTTGATTTGTTGCCAGGCACTCAGCCCATCTCTATTCCCCTTTATCATATGGCCCCTCCTGAGTTGAAGGAATTGAAGGAATAGTTGTAGAAATTGCTTGATAAGGGCTTTATTCAGCCTAGTGTGTCACCTTGGGATGCTCTTGTCTTGTTTGTGAAGAAAAGGGATGGTTATATGTATATGTGCATTGACTATTGCCAGTTGAACAAAGTTATAGTAGAACCGATATCCTTTTCCTTATATTGATGACCTATTTGATCAGTTATACTGTGCTCGAGTGTTTTCCAAGATTGATTTACGTTTAGGTTATCATCAGTTGAAGATTTGGGATCCAGATATCCCGAAGACTGCTTTCAAGACTTAGTATGGTCATTAAGAGTTCCTCGTTATGTCATTTGTGTTGACCAATGCCCCAATAGTATTTATATATTTGATGCGTAGTATATTCTAGCCATATCTTGACTCGTTACATCATTGTCTTTATTGATGATATCCTTGTGTACTCCCGGAGTCAAGAAGATCATGAGCAGCACCTAAGGACAGTGCTTCAGACCTTGAGAGAAAAGAAACTATATGGAAAGTTCTCAAAATGTGAGTTCTAGTTAGATTCTGTGGCATTCATGGGTCATGTGGTGTCTAGTGAAAGGATCAATGTGGATCTGAAGAAAGTGGAAGCAGTGCAGAGTTGTCCCAGACCATCCTCAGCTACAAAGATCCGAATTTTTCTCGGTTTGGTGGGTTGTTGCCGTAGATTTGTTAAGGTATTCTCATCTATTGCGGCATCAATAACTAGGATGACCCAGAAGGGTACTCTGTTTAGGTGGACGAAAGAGTGCGAGGAGAGCTTTCGGAAGCTCAAGACAGCTTTGAATATAGCCCCAGTATATATATTGCCTATAGGTTCGGGGTCTTATATAGTCTATTATGATATGTCGCGATTGGCCTTAGCACGGTATTCATGTAGGATCATAGAGTGATTGCCTACGCATCCGGACAACTGAAGGTGTATGAAACGAACTATCATGTCCACAATATTGAGTTAGCTCCTCTTGTTCATGCTTTGAAGATTTTGAGGCACTAGTTGTACGGTGTTCCTTGTGAGATCAATACTGATCGCCGGAGTATGTAGCATTTGTTCAAACGGAAGGATCTTAATTTGCATCAGAGGAGGTTCATTAGAGCTACATAAGGATTATGATATCACTATTTTGTACCACCCGGGGAAGGCCAATGTGGTGGCCGATGGCTTGAGTCGTTAGGCAGAGAGTTTGGAGAGTTTGGCTTGTCTACCATCAGTAGAGAGGCCCATGGCATTGGATGTTCAAGCTTTAGTCATCCAGCTTGTGAGACTAGAAATTTCTAAGCCTAGCCTATTATTGGCTTGTATGGTACCTCGGTCTTCTCTTTATGATCTTATCAGGGAGTATCAGTATGATGACCCTCATCTACTTGTTACATGGTTCAGCACGGTGATGTTAAGGACGTCGCCATTGGGGATAATGGTACATTGAGGATGCAAGGCAGGCTATGTATGCCTAATGTTGATGGTTTACGTGAGTTGATTCTTTAGGAGGCTCACAGAATGTGGTACTCTACTAATCCAGGTACCGCAAAGATATATCAGGACTTAAGGTAGCATTATTGGTGGTGTAGAATGAAGAAGGACATAGTGGAATATGCTGCTCGGCGCCTAAATTATGAGCAGGTGAAGTATGAGTATCAGCGGCTGGATGGATTGCTTTAGAAGTTAGAGATTCCAGAGTGTAAATGGGAGCGGATCACTATTTCGTTGTTTCTCTCCCACGGACTCAGCGGAAGTTTGATACCTAACCTTGTGTAGGGAACTCCCTTTGGAATTTGGTATTGTTTAATATATGAGCACCATGTACATGAGGTGACGAGTGCGTACATGGTCTATTTTTGAAAACCCCTCATTTCCAAAGAAAATATATGTTTTTCCCCTTTAATTGAGTAACACTAGTATATCTAACTATCCTGTTTAGCTTAGGAAAGCATGCCTATGTGCCTTAACTGCCCATATGAACTCTGTGCAACATGTTTAGTGGAAATTAAGTGTCATCTTGATATGAACTTAGTCTAAACTATGGAATCCTTGCTGCATATGTTGATCAAGTTGCATTTTTATTTTGGGACTACATAACGGTATTCCGGGAGATCTCCCTGCACGTTTATGTTTGGGACTACAGGATGGTATCTCGAGAGATCCCCCTGTACTAGATATTTACTTTGGGACTATGAAACGGTATTTCAGAAGATCCCCTACACATTTATATTTGTGACTACAGGACGGTTTCTCGGGATATCCCCGGCACATTTAGGTTTGGGACTACGGGACGATATCCCGAGAGATCTTCTGTTGCTATATATATGTTCTGAGTTGTTGTTTTTCTATGATGTCATTCTCGTTTAATGCGAGTATTTATCTTTATTGCGATATTTCATATTATACTATTTTATTATATATTATACCAGTAGGTCCCTGACCTGATCTTGTCACTACTCGACCGAGGTTAAGTTTGGCACTTACTAGGTTGCGCTGTAGTGTACTCATGTCCTTTCTTGCACATGTTTTTCGTGTGCAGATCTAGGTACCTCTTTTCAACCACATTTCCAGTGAGGCGGGATGACTGTAGAGACTTTGAGGTATATTTGCGGCGTCCATAGACCTATGAGTCCCTATCTACTCTTCCTGAAGTTAAAGACATTTCTTGTATTTGTCTTCATTGATAGTTTCTGGAGTTTAGGAGATTTATTTACTTTTGTAGCTTGTGACTCATGATATTCCAAGTTTTGGGAGCGCTCATGTTCAGTTCGAGAGTGATTATTGTATGGCCGAGCGGTATCGTATTTTCCTTGTCTAAAAATTTACTTTCAGTTGTTAATTTTTATGTTTTGTTTCCTTTATCCGCAAATGTTAGGCTTACCTAGTCGTTGAGACAAGAAGCTATCACGACTGGTTCATATAGGAAGAACTAGGGTCGTGACAAAGAACAGGGTGAGCATTTATTTTATTGAGAAGAAATATTTTTTAGAAAGTGAACTAGTTTTTGAATTTGTATTGAGAGTAGTTTTTAGTTGTCATAGAAATTCTGCGCAGATTTTGCATTGCTGCACTAGTTGTAATTCAGCAAAGATCTTGATTTAGGTATATTAGTGCAGTAAAACTATATACCAATCAGGTATAAAAATATACCATTTGGGTATCACGTTGTATTTGATTACCTTTTTTTCTTGGAGCAATTAGATGTAAATACTGACATGAGTTACAAAGTGTGCCAATTTTATTGAGGAAGTATGTGCAAATATTGTACTTTTTGGGTCACCACTTGTATTTCTGCACATATTTTGGTTTAGATATATTAGTGCAATACAACTATATACCATTAAGGTATATAAATATATCATTCAGGTATCACATTGTATTTGAGTACCTTTTTGTTATACTTCAATATTGACATGAGTTGCAAAGTGTGCCTATTTTTTTGAGGAAGTATGTATATATGTTTTAATTTTTTTTAGTGCACCACTTGTATCTTTGCACATATTTTGGTTTTACTATATTAGTGCAATAAAACTATATACCAATAAGGTATACAAATATACATTTGAGGATCACATTGTATTTGAGTACCTTCTTGTTATCTTCAATATTGGCATGAGTTGCACATTGTTCCCATTTTATTAAGAAAGTATGTACATATGTTACATTTTTTGGTGCACCATTTGTATTTCAACATATATTTTGGTTTAACCATATTAGTGCAATACAACTATATACCGATAAGGTATACAAATATACCATTACGTTATCATATTGTATTTGAGTACCTGATGATATACAACAATTACATGTAAATGGCTTCCAATTGTTATACTTCAATACTGACATGAGCTGCAAAGTGTGCCCATTTTGTTAATGATGTATTTACTAATATTGCATTTGAGGCACCACTTCTATTTCTGCATATATTTTGATATCAATAAGGTATACATATATACCACTTGGGTATCACATTATATTTTAGCACCTTTTTCCTGCAGCAACTACAGGTAAATGCATTCCACTTTTGTATACTAAAATAGAAAATAAACAGATTCTTATTGAAAATACAATTAGTCAAATAAATTTTTTGACAAAACTAATTGGGCAAAGAATCACCATACCAAATATATGTCTAGTCCAAGACATGCATTTTATTTCTTTGCAATTCAAATGATATAATTCTATGATATATGAGTTCAATAAAAATCTTGAAGCAATATATCAATCGCTCTTTGAAATACTTCAGCACGTTCTACGGTTGTATCCTTTTATCCCATATAGTGCACATGTAACTGTATTTCCTTCCCAACCTCATATGCCTCTCTTCTTTTTAGGTCTTCCTGGTTTATTTTTTATTTTGGTGGCAGTACCACCTGCAAAGAGACATGTTCTGGAATTTTCCATGTTGTTTCATTAGGAAAAGGGTTTATTGGTATCTCATATGCTTTTAGCAAGTAATCTATAGTGCAGTAATCCGAGCAATACTTGTATGAATCCTTATAAAAATTTTGTGTAACTGTCATTGCTTGTGGACATAGAATACCATCTAGATGAAACCTTTCACAAGTGTAGTTTTTTCATGTAGGCGCACCACGTTTCTTGTTTGGCCATCAATTACAAAATATAAAAATTGAGTTGATGGAAACACCTAATATAATTTTAACTAAGAAAAGTCATTAGTTGCATGAAGTAATAGTAATTTCTTTAATAACAATATGCAGTTGTTTAGTGAAATCTCTAAGGTGCAGAAGTAAAACTACAGTATATGCAGTGTTTTTATGATTCTGAAAATGCATATTCTCATTGTCTGTGATACGATAATATTATCTGCCATTATTTTTTTATACTTTACACTAATCTTCATAAATGATTTCACATAATCCTCCTTATTGACGTTATTCCATTCTGAATCAATATTGTCATAAAGTCAAGTAAATTCACATATAGGAGGTCTCTTACGTGCTTGTTTGTTGCATTTACGATTCTGCAATATTCGATGGCATGGTCATGGTTCTATTTGCCTCGAAATGCACCCATAACCATTTATCATATCTAATATCCATCAGGTATGTTTTCACACTACTATCAATAGCTTCTAACTATGACATATGCCTATTGAATTCTTCAACAGTGTATGCTCTTGCTAACGCAAAGCATACTTATTTGATTTGTTTGTGGCTTCCAGAAGTTTGTCTTTATATTGTTCTACATATGGAACATACATGCACAATGAGGGACTTATGGATAGACAATTGAAGTAGCTATCCATATACCATCATGCATGTGTGATACAATGCACATTCCCTCTTTTTGTCCATAGGTTTTTTCTACACAAAGAACCACTACCACATTGCATCGTTTTTTGAATCAACAACTACATATGTTAGGGGTATAATTTGTCATGTAAAATCAAAGGAAAAAATATTATTTACAACACACAATTTTAATTTATCATTTCATATAGTAGTATAGTCATAGGTAGGTGCATGTACGTAACAAAATAGTTATATACACTATTGGTATACTTGTATACCATACTGGTATCATATGATATTTGAAAATACTTTTTTGTTGCTTTAACTAGATGTAATTGTATTGTATTTTTAAAATAGTGAAGTACATGAATTATTCAATACTGATTCTAAGACAACTTTTTTCTTACATTCTGCGTCTTGCATGGAAGCCGTGAGTATGGTCCTTCTATATGTTGACATTAAAAATCTTTCATCAACTACAATTGTTTGCCAACAATAGATCCATCCTCTAATTGATTCATATATATCTATGAATACATACAAGAAGCTCCCATCTACTTCAGTGTATAGTTGTGTCACTGATCCAGGGTTAGCATACTCTAACCTATAAAGATATGTTGGTATTTTCTTGTATGACTCACTTAGTGTTCCTATCAACAATTGCGTTGCTTTTTCATTTGATCTCCATGCTTGATTGTAGCTTAAGTCCATATCATATAATTTTTGGATGTCTCTCTGGATATTTGTTGGCGTATATATGATTTTTGGGTCAACAAGTTTATCTTTACCACAACTGCAACAAAAGTTGAGATAGCTTGCTTTTGTGAACAAAATCTCTTATCATTTAAACAATTATGGACAGAATTAAAATATGTCACTTTAAAAAGATTTGATGCTCATAGGCTTGATGCTTTAAGTCTTCAAGTGCATCTTTCATCTATGCATTCAAGGGTATACCTGATTATAATAAAAATATAATTACGTATCATATTTTATTAATAAAATACACACACAAGCTCGTACAATTCTATACTGACATAGTAAACTCATATAACATACCTATATACTATATCAGTATTATATTTTACTGATAAAAGACATGTACAAACTTTCACAATTCTATACTCACATAATATACTGATTTATCACACATATGTACTATATTGGTATCATGTTTACTGATAATAACAAACACACAAACCAGTACAATTGTATGCTCGCATAGTATACTGATATAGCATACTTATATATTATATTAGTGTCATTTTTTATTGATAAAACACAGTCAAATCAGTACAATTCTATACTCGCATAGTATACTAATTTAGCATACTTATATAATATATCCATATCATCTTTTACTAATAAAAAATACAAACACAAATCAATACAATTCTATACTTACATAGTATACTGATATAGCATAGTGATATACTATATCGATATCATGTTTTACTAATAAAAACCATTTCTTTCGAATTGTGCAATTTATGATGAAATTGTAGCAACATCAAAACTATAGGTGCTTGCAGCTATAGCATTTTTAACAAACAACACACATAGTGGTGAATATCCTTGATTAATAGCGTACTGAATAACTATTGTATTACTGTCCTTTTGCAGTTGCTTTGCAATTTCTCTAAGAAGTTGTTCAAATTTCTAACAGGTCTTTATTATAATTGCATCAAGATAAAACTTTATGAAATTATAGTTATCATTCATTCTCCACTATGTAGCATCAAAATTGGTAATTTTTTCGTTATTGTGAAATAATAACTACTTTTATGTCCAAAATAGAATCTCGACAATGTAAATTTCAACAGTGTTGATGTCAAATACTGAATTTGAACAGAAGATTTTTCAAAATCAAATCAGCTATTATGATTTAAACCTCCAAATCTCAAAATTGAGAATAGAATTTTCAGGTAAGATTCAGAAGTTGCGCGCTAAACTTCTGTAATCTGCGAAATCTAAATCGGAAAAATAAGATGTGAATTTGAGCATCAAAAGTTTTAGCATCTTCCAAAGTCAAATCGAGTAATTCTACAAAATTTAAGGAGAAAAACTCAAATTGTAAAGAGAAATCAGCATCTTCGCTCTATATTTTCACACATCCGATCTTCAAATTAGGGTGATGATCTTCAAATCTTCAACAGATGCTGGTGGAAATCACAATGCTTGTGCGCTAACTTCTGAAACTTTGAGCAGCTTTTACATTTTTATAGGTAGGTCATTAGTGTCAGGTAGTTATTTGGAGATACTCGTTTGTCTATTAAACGGGTGGGGGATTGTAATTATTTAATGGGTTGAGCAGGTAAATATTTTGATTTTTTATAGGTACTCCTGTCTTTTCCCCCTTTAATGAATGCATACCCAACTCAAATATATTATTTAACTAGTGGCTGATACAGCTCTTAGGCGATGGACGTCTGAACCAGTAATGACAGTGTCGGTCGTTTCATGATTATCTCCCATGTTTCTGTTCTTATTGATTTTTTATGGTACTTGGTGTGATCGGGTTGGTTGGCTTAGGTTCAGAAAGATTTTGGTAATGTTCGAGACACTTAGTCTCTTTTGAGTAAGCTTAAGTTGGAAAAGTCAACTAGATGTTGACTTATATGTTAAAGGGCTCGGATGTGAGTTTTGATGGTTCAGACATCTTCGGGAAGTGATTTGAAACTTAGAAGCATGATCGAAGAGTGTTTTGGAGGTCCGGAGTAGATTTAGGCTTGAATTAGCAAAATTGGAATTTTGGTGTTTTACAGTTGATATGTGAGATTTTGGTATAGGGGTCAAAATGGAATTCCAGAAGTTGCAGTAGGTGTTTTGTGTCATCTTGGATATGTGTGCACAATATCAGTTCATTCGGACGTGGTTTGATAAAGGTTTTGATAGAAAGCAAAATTTGAAAAATTTTGGAATTCTTAGGCTTGAATCCGATGAAAGTTGGTGTTTTGATATTGTTTTGAGTGTTCCAAAGGTTGGAACAATTTTGAATAATGTTATGGGATATGTATTTGGTTGAGGTGTCGAGGGCCTCGGGTGAGTTTCGGGGGGTTAAACGGATCAAAATGCATACTTGAGAAGTTGTAGATTTTTGGCTTCAGCTGTTGCAGTTTTTCCATCTTCGCGATCGTGTAGGGAGTCT
Source organism: Nicotiana benthamiana (assembly GCA_034376525.1). Classification (NCBI taxonomy): domain Eukaryota; kingdom Viridiplantae; phylum Streptophyta; class Magnoliopsida; order Solanales; family Solanaceae; genus Nicotiana; species Nicotiana benthamiana. The sequence goes on along the minus strand of CM067339.1, from coordinate 55,021,827 downwards.
CGCGATCACGTAGGGAGTATCGTGATTGCATAGGGCTTTGATGGGGGATTTCAGGTTGTGCTTCGCGATTATGAGAGTTGGGCAAGTTATGAATCGCAAACGTGTGGCTCTATTCGCGATCGCGTAGGTATAAGGTCTTATGCATCGCGTTCACGTGGGTCTATCTGCGTTCGCGTAGAATAAATTTGGAGTCTTGTAAACTTGTGCTTCGTGATCGCGACAAGAGTCCCATGATCATGATTAAAGAAATTTAAAAGCTGGGCAGAATGTTTAAAAGACCCATTTCCGCAATTTTGGGTCTAAGTTCCTCCATTTTTGGGCGATTTTGCAGCTTTTTAAAGGGGGTGGAAGAGGGAATAAAGGGGGGACATTTGGAGATAAGATTTATGAACCTAATACTCAATCCTAATGTGTTTTCTACCTAGTTAATCATGGACTTTAAGCCTGATATTGAAGAACTAGGGCTTGTAACTAGAGACCTATAATTTGGGCTTTGAGGGGTTGTTTGTGGTTGGATTTTGATGCTTTTGATATGAATGATGCTTTCCGAGACGTGGGCCTAGGTGTCGAATTTGGCCAATTTCGGTATTTGTGTTGTAATTTGATTCCTTTCAAGTAGACTTTGTTCCCTTAACATATTTTGATGGTTTTGCTCTGATTTTGGTTAGATTTAGAGCATCTGAAGGCCGATTCGAGAGGCAAAGGCACCGCGTGCCAGAGTTTGGACCAGATAAAGGTGAGTAATGATTGTAAATATTGTCCTGAGGGTATGAAACTATGGATTTCACACCGTTGTGCTATATTGAGGTGACGCACATGCTGGATGACGAGTGCCGGATCGTGCACCGTTGGAGATTTTGACTTACTCCATCCCAAATGATTTTTTTACTGTGTATTTGATTGAAAATTGTCTGCTATCATCATGTTTTGGGCTGAATGCCTTCTTTGGGCCTCGTTCCAACTGTTTGGACCTTTAGGAGATTTTTGTTGTTATTTCCTCACTGTTTTTATTTTTATATCAGTACTCAGTCATGCTATATTATACTGTTTTCAAAAATCAACCATGTTTACTCTATTTTAACACTTTAAATGATATTTTAGGTTGAGCATCATATTTTACTATGCCCGAGTGGCTTTTAGAGAATTCTAACTGAGTGGCATCATATTGTTGTGAGGATTATTATGGGATTGGGCTACACGCAGTGGCAGTATTGTACTGATTATCATTATGAGTCCGAGGGCCTGAGTTGTACACCACGAGGTGGCTTGAGATGAGGCTGAGAGCCTGTTGATTATGCCACGAGATGGCTTGATATTGCGCTTGGGCCGTAAGGGGCCCCTCCCGGAGTTTGTACACCCCTAGTGGGCTCGGGTACCCATTGTGATATGAGATATAGCCCGAGGGGCTTGTGTTGTTCATATTATTTCCTGATGGGCTGATTCTATTGACATTGTGCTCGATGGGCGGATTTTATTTGTTTATCTTTTCTAGCTGCCTTTCATTTACTTCTTTAACTGTTAAAAAGGCGTTTTAAAGAAGCTTATACTGAACTAAGGTGTTTTATGAATTTTACAATTTTATTGCACTTTATTGGTTTTACTCTAGCTTCTTGTAGCATGTTGTTGTGATTTTACGTGATGTCCTATCACTCAGTCTTCATTTATTATTATTACTAACTAAGTTGGAGTACTCACTTTACTCCCTGCATCCTGTGTGCAAATTCAGGCGCTTCACATACTACTAGTGAGGGTTGATAACCTCCAGCAGATTTTCGGGATACACTAGGTAGTTGCTTGACATTTGCAGCCTAGTGTTTCTCCCTCTTTTCATTATTTCTTTCCTTGTACTTGATTTTTTAATAGACTGTGTAGTCTCTTTTCCTTATTCCTAGACTTACATTAGATGCTCATAACTGGTGATACCCCGATGTCGGTCTGTATTTATTTCTGCGTTGTTATACTTCACTCTATTTTGGGATTTATCTCTATTAATGACTGAATTATGTATTATTATATCTGTTAATTTATCTAGAGGTTTGTGTCGGCTGGCCACTCCCTTTACGAGAGGTGTCATCACGACCAAGTCTAGGTTTAGGGTCGTGACAAGTTGGTATTAGAGCCTAGGTTACATAGGTCTCACGAGTCATGAGCAGGTTTAGTAGAGTCGCGGATCGGTATGGAAACATCTATATTTATCTTCGAGACACTGCAGAACCTTTAGGAAAAACTTCATATTCTTGAAATTCTTATCGTGCGAATCTGTTGATCCGAGTAAAACTTCTATTATTCTATTCTCTCACAGATGGTGAGGACACGTGCTACCGATCAGGATGGACGACCACCAATACCACCAGTTGTGGCCACTAGAGGCCGAGGATGCGGTCGTGGTCACAGTAGGGGCAAGGGTGTGGCTTACACATCATCTAGGGCAGCACATGTAGATCCACCAACCGCCCAAGTGCAGGATCAGGTCCTAGTTGTGGATGCTCCAGCAGCACTCACTCAGGCACCAGCTTGCGATTCAGGGTCTTTAGGAGGCCTTGGCTCAAATTCTATTAGTATGCACTGGCCTAGCTCAGGCGGTCTCAATTACTACAGCCGCATCTACTTCTCAAGCCGGGAGAGGCAATAAGACTCTCGCCGCTCACATACTTGAGTAGGTCGTGCAAGGAATTCATACACCGGGACACATTCAGCCCAGTCGGTTACAGCTTCTCAGGACAATATAGCTCTTGCCATGCTAGATGACGAACAGTGTAGGTTGGAGAGGTTTGGTAGACTTCAGTCTCCGACTTTTAGTAGTGCAGAGGGCACAGATGCTCAGGGTTTCTTAGACAAATGGCAGCGGATTCTTCATGCAGTGGGTATTCTGGAGACTAGTGAGGTTGCTTTCACTATTTTTTAGATTTTTGGAGTTGCCTTCACTTGGTGAGAGGTGTATAAGATGCATAGGCATATTGGTGCAGCACCCCTTACTTAGGAGTAGTTCTCTCTTCTCTTTTAGGAGAAGTATTTTCCAGTCTTGCAGAGAAGATCTGCGTAGGCAGTTCGAGTGGTTGCATCAGGTAGAGATGACTGTGATACAGTATGAGATGAGGTTCTCAGAGTTAGCTCGTCACGCTATTTGCTTGGTTCCTATTGATAGAGAGAGGATTAGGAGGTTTGTTGATTACCTCACATCTCAGCTTCGTAGTCTCATGAATAGGGAGAGGGTGCCTGGTGCTACTTTTGAGGAGGTTGTTGACATTGCTCATGAGATCGAGTTAGTTTTTCTCTAGGAGCGAGATGAGAGGGAGTCCAAGAGGCCTCGGGGATCTGGTAGTTATGGTGGTACTCCTTTAAAAGGTCAGTTTCAGCATGGTAAAGGTCGTCCATTCAAGCATTCTCAGTTAGTTCGCCTAGGTTATCGTGGGGCATCATCGGGTCATAATTCTCACAGTTCTCATTACGGCCAGTCATCACTTAGTGCTCTTCCAGCTTAGAGTTCATCCTGTGCTCCATCATTTCAGGGCTCTTCTATGCCAAGTGCATCTGCTAGTCATTCCGATGATAGGGTTCCCTTCAGTCCCAGTCTCCAGCACGTGTAAGTTGTTGTGAGTGTAGAGAGATGGGTTATATGTAGAGGCAGTGTCCTCGTCGTCTTAGGGGTTCATCTCAGTAGAGGGGTCAACCGTCAGCTTCAGCACCAGTAGTTTCACCACCACCCACCCACCTAGCTAGGGGTGGAGGTCAGTTAGCTAGGGGTCGCCCTAGAGGGAGAGCTCACTCAGGTGGCGGTCATGCCCGTTTTTATGCTCTTCCAGCTAGACCTGATGCTATTGCTTCGGATGTTGTTATTACAGGTATTGTTTTAGTCTACTGCAAAGATGCATCTATTTTATTTGATCCCGGTTCCACTTATTCTTATGTGTAACATACTTTGCTCATTATTTGGATACGTCCCGTGAGTCTCTTGTTTCATTTGTCCATGTATATACTCCGGTGGGTGATACTATTATTATAGACCGTGTATACAGGTCATGTATGGTGACTATTGGGGGTCTGGGGACCCAAATTGATCTATTATTGTTATGTATGGTAGACTTCGATGCTATTTTGGGCATGTATTGGCTATTTGCGTTCCGTGCTATTTTGAACTATCATGCTAAGACAGTGACATTGGCTATGCTAGATGTGCCACAGATTGAGTGGCAAGGTTCGACTGATTATGTTCCTAATAGGGTAACTTCATTCTTGAAGGCCTAGCGTATAATTAGGAAGGCTTGTCTTTCATATCTAGCCTTTGTAAGGGATGTTGGTGTAGAGACTCCCAGTATTGATTCTGTTCTATTTGTAAGGGTTTTCCCTGATGTGTTTCCAGCAAACCTGTCGGGTATGCCACCGGACAGGAATATTGATTTTGGTATTGACCTGGTGCCAGAAACTCCACCCATTTATATTCCAACGTATCATATGGCACCAGCGGAGTTGAAGGAGTTAAAGGAGCAGCTTTAGGAACTCCTTGATAAGGGGTTAATTCGTCCTAATGTGTCGCCTCGGGGCGTGCCAATTCTATTCATGAAGAAGAAGGATGGCACTATGAGGATGTACATTGATTATAGGTAGTTGAACAAAGTAACAATTATGAAAAAGTATTATTTGCCTCATATCAATGATATGTTTGAACATCTTTGGGGAGCGAGAGTATTCTCCAAGATTGATCTCCATTCAGATTATCACCAGTTGAAGATCAGGCACTCATATATTCTTAAGACAACTTTCAAGACTCGACATGGTCATTATGAATTCTTGGTGATGTCTTTTAGGCTGACTAATGCCCCAGCAGCATTCATGCATTTGATGAAAAGAGTGTTCCAGCCATATCTCTACTTTGTCATAGTCTTCATTGGTATACTTGCATAGTCAAGAGGAGAACATGGAGCATTTGAGAGTTGTGTTGCATAGATTGAGGGAGGAGAAGCTTTATGCAAATTTCTCAAAATTTGAGTTTTTGCTCGGTTTCATGGCATTCTTAGGGCATGTGGTGTCCATTGAGGGTATTCAGGTAGATCCAAAGAAGATAGAGGCAGTTCAGAGTTGGCCCAAACTGTCCTCAGCCACAAAGATTCACAATTTTCTTTGTTTTGCGGGTTATTATTGCTGATTTGTTTAGGGATTTTCATCTATCGCATCTCCCTTGACCAAGTTGATTCAGAAGGGTACTCTATTTGTGTGGTCAGATGAGTATGAGGAGAGCTTTCAGAAGCTCAAGACTACATTGACCACAAATCCAATATTAGTATTGCCATTAGCTCCAGGTTTTTATACTATGTATTGTGATGCTTCAAGAGTTGGTATTGGGTGTGTTTTGTTACAAGAGGGCAGAGTTATTGCTTATGCTTCTCGTCAACTGAAGCCTCTTGAGAAGAAGTACCCTGTTCATGATTTGGAGTTAGTTGCCATTGTTCATCCATTGAAGATTTGGAGGCATTATTTATACGGTGTGTCTTGTGAGGTGTTTATTGATCGTTGTAGCCTCCAGCACTTATTCAAAAAGAAGGATCTCAATTTGAGGCAACGGAGGTGGTTGGACTTGCTAAAGGATTATGATATTACTAGTTTATACCATCCGAGGAGGCCAATGTGGTGACTGATGCTTTGAGCCGAAAGGTGGTGAGTATGGGGAGTTTGGTATATATTCCAGTTGGGGAGAGACCTCTTGCAGTTGATGTTCAGTACTTGGTCAACCAGTTTGTGAGGTTGGATATTACGGAGCCCAGTCGGCTATTGGCTTGTGTAATTTCTAGGTGTTATATATGATCACATCAGAGAGAACCAGTATGATGATCCTCAATTGAGGATCCAATACCGGATATGTGTGCCCAATGTAGATGGGCTTCAAGAGATGATTTTGGAGAAGGCCTATAGCTTATGGTATTCCACTCATGCGGGTATCGCGAAGATATATCAGGATCTGATACAGCATTATTGGTGGAGGAGAATGAAGAAAGAAATTATGTGATTTGTAGCTCGGTGTCTCAATTTTCAGCAGGTGAAATATGAGCATCAGAGATCGGGTGGCTTGCTTCAGCGGATGGATCTTCCAGAGTGGAAGTGGGATTGGATCACCATGGACTTTATAGTTGGGCTCCCACGGACTTTGAAGAAGTTCGATGCTATTTAGGTCATTATGTATCAGCTAACCAAGTCCACACGCTTCATTCCTGTGTGTACTATTATTCGGAGCGGTTGGAAGAGATCTATATTCGGGAGATTTTTCATTTACATGGTGTCCTGGTTTCCATCATTTCAGGTAGGGGCACTAAGTTTACTTCATATTTTTGGAGGTCGGTGCAGAGAGAGTTGGGTACTCAGGTTGAGTTGAGTACAACTTTTCACCCTCAGACGGACGGGTAGTCGGAGCGCACTATTCAGATATTGGAGGACATGTTGTGCACTTGTGTCATTGATTTCGGAGGGTCATGGGCTCCGTTTCTACTGCTCGTAGGGCTTTCTTATAACAACAGTTACCAGTCGAGTATTCAGGTGGCTCCATATGAGGCTTTGTAAGGGAGGCGTGTAGATCTCCAGTTGGCTGGTTTGAGGTGAGCGAGGCTAGCTATTGGGAACAGATTTGGTGTAGGATGTTTTAGACAAGGTGAAGGTGATTCAGGAGTGGCTTTGTATAGCCAGTCGAGACAAAAGAGTTATGCTTACATGAAGGTTCGGGATGTGTCCTACATGTTTGAGAAGAAGGTTCTGTGAAAGGTTTCACTCATGAAGGGTGTTATGAGATTTGGGAAATAAGGTAAATTCAGTCCTCGATTCATTGGGCCTTTTGAGGAACTTCGTAGGATTGGGGAGGTGGCATATGAGCTTGCATATCCATACAGCTTGTCGAGTATGCATCCATTATTTCATGTTTCTATGCTCCAAAAGTATATTGGGTATCCATCTCATGTTCTGGATTCAGCACAGTTCAATTAGATGGTGATTTGACTTATGATTTGAAGCAAGCAGCTATTTTGGAGCGTCAGGTTCAAAAGTAGAGATTAAAGGATATAGCTTCAAAGAAAGTACAGTGGAGAGGTCAGCCCATGGAGAAGGCTACTTGGGAGACCGAGCGGGAGATGTGGAGCAGATATCCTCACCTATTTGAGGCTTTAGGTATGGTTCTTGACTCGTTCGAGGATGAACATTTATTTAAGAGGGGGGAGGATTTGACGACCCGATCGGTGATTTCATAAGTTATCACTCTATTTATTCTATCTCTTCTTTTTATTGCTTTGTTTATCGGTACCAGGTGTGATCGAGTTGGTTGGCTAGGGTTCGAAAAAGTTTTGGTAAGGTTTGAGAAACTTATTCTCATTGAGTAAACTTAAGTTGAAAAGTAAAACAGATGTTGACTTATGTGTTAAAGGGCTCGTATATGAGTTCTGATGGTTCGGACAGCTTCGGGAGGTGATTTGGGACTTAGGATCAGGATCGCAATACGTTTTGGAGGTCCGGGGCAGATTTAAGCTTGAATTGGCGAAATTGGAATTTTGGCGTTTTACGGTTGATAGGTGAGATTTTGATATAGGGGTCATAATGGAATTCCGGAAGTTGGAGCAGGTCCGTTGTGTCATTTGGGATATGTGTGCAAAATTTCAGGTCAGTCAGACGTGGTTTGGTAGACGTTTTTATCAAAAGTGGAATTTGGAAAATTTTAGAATTCTTAGGCTTGAATCGATGCAAATTTGTTGTTTTGAGTGTTCCGAAGGTTGGAAAAAGTCTGAATGATGTTATGGGATCTATTGGAATATTTGGTTGAGGTGTTGAGGGCCTCGGGTGAATTTCGGTGGGTTAAACGGACCAAAATGCATAGTTGAAAAGTTGCAGATTTTTGGCTTCAAATGTTGCAGGTTTTCCTTCTTCGCAATTGCGTAGGGAGTCTCGCGATCGTGTAGGGCTTTGAAGTGGGTAGTTCAGGTTGTGCTTTGCGATTGCATATCAAGAGTCGTGATCGCATGACTTGGGCAAGTTATGAATGACGAACATGTGGCTCTATTCGCGATACGTAGGTGTAAGGTCATGTGTATCGCATTCGCGTGGGTCTATCCGCGTTCGCATAATGTAAATTTGGAATCTTGTAAACTTGTTCTTTGCAATCGCGACAAGATTTCCGCGACCGCAATTAAGGAAATTTAAAAGCTGGGCAGAATGTTAGGCCCATTTCCACGATTTTAGGTCTAAGTTCCTCAATTTTTGGGCGATTTTGCAGCTTTTTGAAAGAGATTAAAGAGGGAATCAAGGGGAAACACTTGGGGGTAAGATTTATGGACTTAATACTCAATGCTAATGTATTTTTTACCTAATTAATCATGGAATTTAAGCATAATATTGAAGAACTAGGTCTTGTAATTGGAGACCTAGAATTTGATTTGAGGGGTCGTTTGTGGTTGGATTTTGATGCTTTTGATATGAATGAACTCGGAGAGTGGTAAGGAGTCCATTGATATTATTTTTTTCAGGTTCCGAGATGTGGCCTCGGCTGTCAATTTGTGTTGTAATTTGATTTCTTCCATGTGGGCTTTGTTCCTTTAGCATATTTTGATAGTTTTGCACTGATTTTGGTTAGATTTGGAGCATCCGGAGGCCGATGTTAGAGGCAAAGGCATTGTGTGCTAGAGTTTGGACTGTATAGAGGTGAATAATGATTATAAATGTTGTCCTAAGGGTATGAAACCACTGATTTCACATTGTTGTGCTACATTGAGTTGACACACATGTTGGATGACGAGCGTAGTGTCGTGTACCGTTAGGGATTGTGACTTACTCCATTCCTAATGACTGTTTTACTGTATATTTGATTGAAAATTCTCTGCTATTATCATATTTTGGGCTGAACTCCATATTTGGACCTCGTGCCAACTATTTGTACCCTTAGGGGATTTTTAGTGTTATTTCCTTATTGTTTTGATTTTTATATCTGTACTCAATCATGCTATATTATATCATTTTCATAACTCAGCCATGTTTACTCTATTTTAACACTTTAAATGATATTTTGGGTTGAGCATCATATTTTACTGTGTCCAAGTGGCCTTTAGAGATTTCTGACTGAGTAGGGCCAAGGTCCTGTGTTAAGAAGATTATTATGGGATCGGGCTGTACGCCGCAGCAGTATTGTGTTGATTAAGATGATGAGGCCGAGGGACTGAGTTGTACACCACAAGGTGACTTGCAATGAGGCCGAGAGAAGGTTGATTATGCCACGAGATGGCTTGATATTGCGCTTGGGCCGTAAGGGGCCCCTTCTGAAGTCTGCAAACCCCTAGTGAGCACGGGTACCCATTGTGATACGAGATATAGCCCGAGTGGATGGTGTTGTTCCATGTTATAGCCCGATGGGCTGATTCTGTCGATATTGTGCCCGAGGTGCAGATTTTATGTGTTTATCTTTTCTAGCTGCCTTTCATTTACTTTTTTAATTGTTAAAAAGGCATTTTAAAGAAGCTTATACCGAACTAAGGTATTTTATGAGATTTCACTGTTTTATTGCACTTTATTTGTTTTCCTCTACCTCCTTATCACATGTTGTTGTGTTTTTAGTGATTTCACATCACTCAGTCTTCATTTATTGTTATTGCTCACTGAGTTGGAGTACTCACTTTACTCCCGACACCTTGCGTGCAGATTCAGGCGTTTCAGGTCCTGCTGGAAAGGGTTGATACCCTCTAGCAGATTTTTGAAATCCACTAGGTAGTTGCTTGGCATTCGTAGCCCAATTCTCCTTCTTATCGTTATTTCTTTCCCTTGTAGTGGATTTTGTAATAGACTTTGTAGTCCATTTTCCCTATTCCTAGACTTATGTTAGATGTTCATGACTAGTGACACCCCGATGTCGGGCTGTGCTTATTTCTGCAGTTGTGATATTTCACTCTATTTAGGGACTTATCTTTATAAATGACTTAATTATGTATCATTATATCAGTTATTTTATCTGGGGGTTTGTGTCAGGTGACTTTGTCTTCACAAGAAGTGCCATCACGACCGGGTCTAGGTTTATGGTCATGAAAAGTTGGTATCAGGGCCTAGGTTACATAGGTCTCACGAGTCATGAGCAGGTTTATTAGAGTCTTGCGGATTAGTACGGAGACGTCTGTATTTCTCCTCGAGAGGCTACAGAACCGTTAGAAAAAACTACATATTCTTGAAATTCTTGTCGTGCGAATCTGTTGATCCGAGTACTTAACTTCTGTTATTCTATTCTCTCATAGATGGTGAGGACACGCGATGCGGTCAGGACGGACGATCACTAGTACCACCTTTTGTGGCCAATAGAGGTAAATGATGTAGTCGCGGTAGGGGAAAGAGTGTGGCCCAGCACAGCATCTAGGGCAGCACCTGTAGATCCACCAACCGCCCAGTGCAGGATCAGGTCCCAGTTGTGGACGCTCCAGCAGCACCCGCTCAGGCACCAGTTGTGCCCATTGTGATTCCGAGTCTTCAGGAGGCCTTGGCTCAGATTTTATTAGTATGCACTAGTCTAGCTCAGGCGGTCTCAATTACTATAACCGCACTTCTCAGGCCGGGAAAGGAAATCAGACTCCCGTCGCTCGTGCACCTGAGCAGGTCGTGCAGGGACTTTAGACACCAGGGGCACATCTAGCCCAGCTAGTTGCAGTTGCTCAGGACTATGCAGCTCCTGTCAGAGGACGAACAACGTAGGTTGGAGAGGTTTGGTAGACTTCACCCTCTGACATTCAGTGGTGCAGAGGGCGAGGATGCCCAAGGTTTTTAGATAATTGTCAGCGGATTTTTTGTATAGCAGCGGAGTGGCTTTCATTACTTTTCAATTTTTTGGATCTCCCTTCACTTGGTGGGAGGCGTATGAGAAGAGTGGCCTATTAGTACAGCACAATTACCTAGTAACAATTCTCTGTTCACTTTTTGAAGAAGTATGTGCCACATTATCGTAGAGAGGAGCTGCGTAGGGAGTTCGAGTGGTTGCATCAAGGAGAGATGATTGTGACGTAGTATGAGATGAGGTTCTTAGAGTTAGCTCGTTGGAGGTTTGTTGATGCCCTCGCATATCAGCTTCGTATTCTCGTGACCAGGGAGAGTGTGTATGGTGCTACCTTTGAGGAGGTTGTTGACATCGCTCGTGAGATTGAGTCAGTTCATCGCCAGGAGCGAGATGAGAGAGGGTCCAAGAGGCCTCGAGGATCTGGTAGTTATGGTGGTACTCGTTTAAGAGGTTAGTTCCAGCAATAGCAGAGCCCATCTATTCAGGCATGCTCAATCAGCTCGCCCAGGTAATCGTGAGGCGTCATCGGGTCATGGTTATCACAGTTCTCATCAGGGCTAGTCATCACTTAGTGCCCTTCTAGCTCAGAGTTTGTCCTGTGCTCCATCAGTTCAGGGCTCTTCTTCAAGAGGTGCATCTGCTAGTTATTCCGATGCCATGGGTTCCCTTCAGACCCCGTCTGAGCACTCGTGAGTTGCTATGAGTGGAGAAATGGGTCATATGTGGAGGTAGTGTCCTCGTCGTCTTGGGGGTTCATCTCAGTAAAGGGGTCAACCGTCGGCTTCAGCACGAGTTGCTTCACCACCACCTACCCATCCAGCTAGGGGTGGAGGTTAGTCAACTAGGGGTCTCCCTAGAGGGGGAGGTTGCTCAGGTGGAGGTCAAGCCTATTTTTATGCACTTCCAGCTAGTCCTAATGTTATTGCTTCTGATGTTGTAATTATAAGAATTGTTTCAATCTGCCGCAGAGATGCCTCTGTATTATTTGATCCCGGTTCCACTTATTCTTCTGTGTCATCAGATTTTGCTCATTATTTGGTTATGCCCTGTAATTCTCTTGTTTCATCTATTCATGTATCTACTCCGATGGGCGATACAATTGTTGTAGACCGTGTGTACCTATTATGTGTGGTGACTATTGGGGATCTGGGGACCTTAGTGGATCTATTGTTGTTATGTATGGTAGACTTCGATGTTATTTTGGCCATGAATTGGCTATCTCCGTGCCGTGCTATTATGGACTACCATGCTAAGATAGTGTCATTGGCTACACTGGATGTGCCATGAATTACGTGGCAAAGTTCGACTGGTTATGTTTCCAGTAAGGTAATTTCATTCTAGAAAGCCCAGCGTATAGTTAGGAAGGGTTGTCTTTCATATCCAGCCTTTATGAGAGATGTCGGTGCAGAGACTCCCAGTATTAATTTTGTTCCATTTGTACGGGATTTCCCTTATGTGTTTCCTGCAGACCTGCTAGGCCTGCCACCGGATAGGGATATTGATTTTGGTATTTACCTGGTACCGGGCACTCATCCTATTTCTATTCCACCGCATTGTATGGCACCAGGAGAATTGAAGGTGTTAAATGAGCAACTTCAAGAACTCCTTGATAAGGGGTTCATTTGGCCTAGTGTGTCGCCTTGGGGTGCACGGGTTCTACGTAAAGAATAAGATGGCACTATGAGGATGTGCATTGATTACAGGCAGTTGAACAAAGTAACAATTAAGAACAAGCATCACTTGCCTCATATCAATGATTTGTTTTACCAGCTTCAGGAAGCGATAATGTTCTCCAAGATTGATCTCCGTTAAGGTTATCACCAGTTGAAGATCAGGGACTCAGATATTCATAAGACAACATCCAGGTCCTAGTATGGTCATTATGAGTTCTTGGTGATATCATTTGGGCTGACCAATACCCCAGCAACGTTCATGTATTTGATGAACAGCATGTTCCGTCCGTATCTCGACTCAATTTTCATAGTCTTCATTGATGATATTCTGGTATACTCGCATAGTCAGGAGGAGCACGTAAAGCATTTGAGAGTTGTGTTGCACAGATTGAGGGAGGAGAAGCTTTATGCTATTTCTCCAAGTGTGAATTGTAGCTCGGTTCTGTGGTATTCTTGGGGCACATGGTGCCCATTGAGGGTATTCAAGTTGATCTGAAGAAGATAGAGGCGGTTGAGAGTCGGCCCAGACCGTCCTCAGCCATAGAGATTTGCAGTTTTTTGGTTTGGTTGTTTATTATCGTTGGTTTGTTTAGGGATTTTCATCTATTGCATCGCCCTTGACAAAGTTTACTCAGAAGGGTGCTCTATTTGTATGGTCGGATGAGTGTGAGGAGAGCTTTTAGAAGCTCAAGATTGCCTTGACCACAACTCCAGTGTTAGTATTGCCATCAGCTTCAGGTTTTTATACCGTGTATTGTAATGCTCAAGAGTTGGTATTGGGTGTGTGTTGATGCAGAAAGGTAGAGTTATTGCATATGTTTCTCGTCAGTTGAAGCCTTATGAGAAGAACTACCTTGTTTATGATTTGGAGTTGACTTCCATTGTTCACGCGTTGAAGATTTGGAGGCATTATTTGTACGTTGTGTCTTGTGAGGTGTTTACTAATCATTGTAGCCTCCAGCACTTATTCAAACAGAAGGATCTCAATTTGAGGCATCGAAGGTGGTTGGAGTTGCTAAAGGATTATGATATTACTATTTTATATCATCCAGGGAAGGCCAATGTGGTGGCCGATGCTTTGAGCCAAAAGGCGATTTGTATAGGGAGTTTGGGAAATATTACAGTTGGAGAGAGACCTCTTGTAGTTGATGTTCAGGGCTTGGCCAATCGATTCGTGAGGTTGGATATTTCGGAGCCCAGTCGGGTATTGGCTTGTGTAATTTCTGAGTGTTGTTTATATGATCGCATCAGAGAGTGAAAGTATGATAATCCTCATTTACTTGTCCTTAAGGACATAGTTCAGCACGATGATGCCAGATATGTGACTATTGGTGATGATGGGGTGTTGTGGATGCAGGGCCGGATATGTATTCCTAATGTAGGTGGTCTTCAAGAGTGATTCTGGAGAAGGCCTAGAGCTCACGGTATTCCATTCATCCGGGTGCCACGAATATGTATCAGGATTTAAGACAGTATTATTGGTGGAGGATAATGAAGAAAGATATTGCATGATTCATAACTCGGTGTCTCAATTGTCAGCAGGTGAAATATGAGCATCAGAGACTAGGTGGCTTGCTTCATCGGATGGATATTCTAGAGTGGAAGTGGGAACGTATCACTATGGACTTTGTAGTTGAGCTCCCATGTACTTTGAATAAGTTCGATGCTATTTAGGTGATTGTGGATCAGCTAACCAAGTCTGTGCACTTCATTCCTGTGTGTACTATGTTTTCTTCAGAGCGGATGGCAGAGATCTATATTCGGGAGATTGTTCATTTGCATGGTGTCCCAATTACCATCATTTCAAATAGGGGCACTCAGTTTACTTAACAGTTTTGGAGGTTGGTGAAGCGAGAGCTGGGTACTAAGGTTGAGTTGAGCACAACTTTTCACCCTCATACAGATGGATCAGTATGAGCGCACTATTCAGATATTGGAGGACATGTTGCATGCTTATTTCATTAATTTCAGGCGGTTAAGGGATCAGTTTCAATTGCTCGTAGGGTTTTCTTATAACAATAGTTACCACTCGAGTATTCAGATGGCTCCATATAAGGCTTTGTATGGGAGGCGATGTAGATCTCCAGTTGGTTGGTTTGAGCTGGGCGAGGCCAGGCTACTGGGAACATATTTGGTGTAGGAATGCATTTGAAATGAAAGGTGAAGGTGATTTAGGAGAGGCTTTGTACAGCGCAGTTGAGACAAAAGAGCTATGCTGACGGGAAGGTTCGGGATGTGTCTACATGGTTAGTAAGAAGGTTCCGTTGAAGGTTTCACCCATGAAGGGTGTTACAAGATTTGGGAAGAAAGTTAAATTGAGTCCTCGGTTCATTGGACCTTTTAAGGTACTTCGGATTATTGGGAAGGTCGTTTATGAGCTTGCTTTTCCACCCAGCTTGTCGAGCATGCATTCAGTATTTCATGTTTCTATGCTCCGGAAGTATATTGGGGATCCGTCTCATGTTTTGGATTTCATCACGATTTAGTTACAGGGTGATTTGACTTATAATGTGGAGCCATTGGTAATGTTGAAACCTCAGGTTCAAAAGTTGAGATCAAAGAATATAGGTTTAATGAAAGTATAGTGGAGAGGTCGGTCCGTGGAGGAGGCTATCTGGGAGACCGAGCAGGAGATACAGAAAAGATATCCTTACCTGTTTGACGCTTTAGGTATATTTCTTGACTCATTCAAGGACGAACCTTTGTTTAAGAGGGGGAGGATGTAATGACCAGGCCGGTCGTTTCATGAGTTACCATTCTGTTTCCCCCAATTTTGCTTCTTATTGCTTTTTTTATCGATGCTAGGTGTGATCAGATTGATTGGCTTGGGTTTGGAAAGGTTTGAGACACTTAGTCTCTTTTGAATAAGCTTAAGTTAGAATTGACATATATGTTAAAGGGCTTGGATGTGAGTTTCGATGCTTCATACAGCTTTGGGAGGTGATTTGCGACTTAAGAGCTTGATCATAATGTGTTTTTGAGGTCCGAAGTAGATTTAGGCTTGAATTGGCGAAATTGAAATTTTGGCATTTTACGATTGAGGTGAGATTTTAATATAGGGGTCGAAATGGAATTCTGGAAAATGTAGTAGGTCGGTTGTGTCATTTGGGATGTGTGTGCAAAATTTCATGTCATTCGGACGTGGTTTGATAGACTTTTTAATAAAAAGCGTAATTTGGAAGATTTTGAAATTCTTAGGCTTGAATTTGATACAAATTTGGTGTTTTTATGGTTTTTTTGAGTGTTTCTAAGGTTGAGAAAATTTTGAATGATGTTATGGGATATGTTGGCATGTTTGTTTGAGGTTCCGAGGGCCTTGAGTGAGTTACGGGTGGTTAAACGGACCAAAATGCATAGTTGAGAAGTTGAAGAATTTTGGCTTCAGCTGTTGCAGGTCTTCCTTCTTTAGGTATTAGAGTCTAGGCTACATAGATCTCATGAGTCATGAGCAGGTTTAGTAGAGTCTCACGGATCGGTTCGGAGATGTCTATATTCCACCTCGAGAGGCTATAGAACATTTATGAAAAACTTCATATTCTTGAAATTCTTGTCGTGTGAATTGGTTTATCCGAGTACTAAACTTATGTTATTCTATTCTCTCATTGATGGTGAGGACACGCATTAGGGTTAGGATAGACGACCACCAGTTGTGGCCATTAGAAGCCGAGGACGCGATCGTGGTCATGGTAGGGGCAGGGGTGTGGCCCGCACAGTAGCTAGGGCAGCACCTGCAGATCCTTCAACCACCCCAATGTAGGATTAAGTTCCAGTTGTGGACGCTCCAGTAGCACCCGCTCAGGCACCAACTATGCCATTGTGATTCTAGTTCTTCAAGAGGCCTTGGCTCAGATTCTATTAGTATGCACAAGCCTAGCTCAGACAGTCTCAATTACTACAGCTGCAGCTACTTCTCAGTCTAGGAAAGGCAATCAGACTCCCGTCGCTTGCACAGCTTAGTAGGTCATGTAGGGACTTCAAACAACCGAGGGCACATCCAGCCCAGCCGATTGTAGCTGCTACGGACTATGTAGCTCCTGCCATGCCAGAGGACAAGCAGAATAGGTTGGAGAGGTTTGGTAAACTTTGCCTCCAACTTTTAGTGGTGCAGAGGGAGAGGATGCCCAGGGTTTCTTAGACAAGAGTCATCGGATTCTTCGAACAGCGGGTGTTCTGGAGACCAGGGGGTCTTTCACTACTTTTTAGTTTTCTTGAGCTTCTTTCACTTGGTGGGAGGCGTAGGCCGTTTGGTGCAGCACCCCATACCTAGTAGTAGTTCTCCGATCTCTTCTTGGAGAAGTATGTGCCGCAGTCTTGCAGAGAGGAGTTGTGTAGGCAGTTCGAGTGGCTGTGTCAGGGAGAGATGATTGTGACGCAGTATGAGATGAGGTTCTCAAAGTTAGATCATCATGCTATTTAGTTGGTTCCAACAGATAGAGAGAGGATTATGAGGTTTGTTGATGGCCTCACATATCATCTTCGTATTCTCAAGTCCAGGGAGAGGGTGTCTGGTGCTGCTTTTGAGGAGGTTGTTGACATCGCTAGTGAGATTGAGTGAATTCGTTGCTAGAAGCGAGATGAGAGGGAGTCCTATAAGCCTCAAGGATATGGTAGTTATGGTGGTACTCCTTCGAGAGGTTAGTTTCAGCACGGCAGAGGCTGACCATTCAGGCATGCTCGGTCAGCTTCTCCAGGTTATCATGGGGCGTTATCGGGTCATGGTTCTCACAGTTCTCATCAGGGCCAGTTATCACTTAGTGCCCTTCCATCACAGAGTTCGTCCCACGCTTTATCGGTTCAGGGCACTTCTATGCCAGGTGCATCTGCTAGTCATTCCGATGCTAGGGGTTCCCTTCAGTCCTCGTCTCCAGCACTCATGAGTTGCTATGAGTGTAAAGAGATCAGTCATCTATGGAGGCAATGTCCTTGTCGTCTCGGGGGTTCATCTCAGCAGAGGGGTCAGTCGTCGGCTTCAGCACCAGGTTCTTCACCACTACCCACCTAGCCAACTAGGGGTGGAGGTAAGTCTGCTAGGGGTCTCCCTAGAGGGGGAGGTCGCTCAGGTGGCGATCAGGCCCATTTTTATGCACTTCCAGCTAGACCCGATGATATTGCTTCTGATGCTGTTATTGTAAGTATTATTTCAGTCTGCCGCAAAATGCCTCTATATTATTTGATCCTAGTACCACTTATTCTTATGTGTCATCATTCTATTCTCAATATTTGGATACGCCACGTGAGTCTTTTGTTTTATCTGTTTATGTATCTACTCCAATGGGTGATAGTGTTATTGTAGACCATGTGTTCCGATCATGTGTGGTGACTATTGGGTTCTTGGGACCCAAGTGGATCTATTGTTGTTATGTATGGTAAACTTTGATGTTATTTTAGGCATGGATTGGCTATCTCCGTATCGTGCTATTTTGGACTATCATTCTAAGACAGTGACATTGGCTATGCCGGATGTGCCACGGATAGAGTGGCGAGGTTTGACTGATTATGTTCCCAGTAGGGTAATTTCATTCCTGAAAGCCCAGTATGGTTGGGAAGGGTTGTCATTCATACCTATCATGTGTGAGGGATATCAGTGCAAAGACTCCTAGTATTGATTTTGTTCCAATTGTGAGGGATTTCCCCGATATATTTCCTGCAGATCTGCCAGGCATGCCACCAGATAGGGATATTAATTTTGGTATTGACCTGGTGCCGGGCACTCAGCCCATTTCTATTCAACCATATTGTATGGCACCAGCGGAGTTGAAGGAGTTAAAGGAGCAACTTTGGGAACTCCTTGACAAGGGGTTCTTTCGGACTAGTGTGTTACATTGGGGTGCGCTGGTTCTATTCGTGAAGAAGAAGCATGGTACTATGAGGATGTGCATTTATTATAGGCAGTTGAACAAAGTAACAATTCAGAAAAAGTATCATTTACCTCGTATCGGTAATTTGTTTGACCAGCTTCAGGGAGTGAGAGTGTTCTCCAGATTGATCTCTGTTCAGGTTATCACCAGTTGAAGATTAGGGACTCAGATATTCATAAGATAGCTTTTAGGACCTGATATGGTCATTATGAGTTCTTGATGATGTCTTTTGGGCTGACCAAATACCTCAGCAGCATCCATGCATTTGATGAACAGTGTGTTCCGGCCGTATCTCAACTTATTTGTCATTATCTTCATTGATGATATTTTTGTACACTCGCATAGACAGGAGGAGCACGCAGAGCATTTGAGAGTTGTGTTGTAGAGATTGAGGGAGGAGAAGCTTTATGGAAATTTCTCCAAGTGTGAGTTTGGCTCGGTTCCATGGCATTCTTGGAGCACGTGGTGTCCATTTTCAAGTTGATCTGAAGAAAATAAAGGCAATTCAGAGTTGACCCAGACCATCCTAAGCTATAGGGATTCGTAGTTTTCTTGGTATGGCGAGTTATTAACACCAGTTTGTTTAGGGATTTTCATCTATTGCATCGCCCTTCACCAAGTTGACTCAGAAGGGTGCTCTATTTGTGTGGTCGGATGAGTGTGAGGAAAGCTTTCAGAAGCTCAATACTGCCTTGACCATAGCTCCAGTGTCAGGATTGCCATCAGCTTTAGGTTCTTATACCGTGTATTGTGACGCTTCGAGAGTTGGTATTAGGTGTGTGTTGATGCAGGAGGGTAGATTTATCATTTATGCTTCTCATCAGTTGAAGCCTTACGAGAAGAACTACCCTCTTCATGATTTGGAGTTGGCTTACATTGTTCACGCGTTGAAGATTTGGAGGCATTATTTGTACGGCGTGTCTTGTGAGGTGTTTACTAATTATCGTAGCCTCTAGCACTTGTTCAAACAGAAGGATCTCATATTGAGGTAGCGGGGGTGGTTGGAGTTGCTAAAGGATTATGATATTACTATTTTATACCATCCGGGGAAGGCCAACGTAGTGGCCGACGCTATGAGCCGGAAGGCGGTGAGTAAGGGGAGTTTGGCATATATTTCAATTGGGGAGAGACCTCTTGCAGTTGATGTTCAGGGCTTGGCCAATCGGTTCGTGAGGTTGGATATTTCGGAGCCCAGTTGGGTATTGGCTTCTGTAATTTCTCGGTCTTCTCTATATGATCGCATCAGAGAGTGCCAGTGTTATGATCATCATTTGCTTGTACTTAAGGACATATTTAAACATGATGATGTCAGAGATATGACTATTGGTGATAATGGTGTGTTGACAATACAGGGGTGGATATGTGTGACCAATGTAGATGGGCTTCGAGAGTTGATTCTGAAGATGGCCCATAGCTCGCGGTATTCCATTTATCTGGGTGTTGCGAAGATGTATCAGGATATGAGACAGCATTATTGGTAAAGGAGAATGAAGAAAGACATTGTGGGATTTGTAGCTTGGTGACTCAATTATCAGCAGGTGAAATATAAGCGTCAGAGATCGGGTGGCTTGCTTCAACGGATGGATATTTTAGAGTGGAAGTGGGAGTGGATCACATAGACTTTGTAGTTGGGCTCCCACAGACTTTGAATAAGTTCGATGCTATTTGGGTGATTCTGGATTGGCTGACCAAGTCTGTGCACTTTATTCCTGTGTGTACTACTTATTTTTTAGAGCTGTTGGCAGAGATCTGTATTCGGGAGATTATTTGTTTGCATGGTGTCCCGATTTCCATCATTTCAGATAAGGGCACTCAGTTTACTTTACAGTTTTGAAGGTTGATGCAGCGAGAGTTGGGTACTCAGGTTGAGTTGAGCACAACTTTTCACCCTCAGATGGTCGGGCAGTTCGAGCGTACTATTCAGATATTGGAGGACATGTTGCGATCTTGTGTCATTGATTTCAGAGGGTCATAGGATCAGTTTCTACCACTCATAGAGTTTGATTATAACAACATTTACCAGTCGAGTATTCAGATTGCTCTATATGAGTCTTTGTATGGAGGCGATGTTGATCTCCGGTTGGTTGGTTTGAGCTGGGCAAGGCCAAGCTATTGGGAACAGATTTGGTATAGGAATGCTTTAGACAAGGTGAAGGTGATTCGGGGGAGGCTTCATATAGCCCAGTCGAGACAAAAGAGTTATGCTGATAGGAAGGTTTGGGATGTGTCCTACATGGTTGGCAAGAAGGTTCTTTTGAAGGTTTCACCCATGAAGGATGTTATGAGATTTGGGAAAAAAGGTAAATTGAGTCCTCGATTCATTAGGCCTTTTGAGGTACTTCCGATGATTGGGGACGTGGCTTATGAGCTTGCTTTGCCACCCAGCTTATCAAGTATGCATCTGGTATTTCATGTTTCTATGCTCCGGAAGTATATTGGGGATCCGTCTCGTGTTCTGAATTTCAGCACGGTTCAGTTAGATGGTGATTTGACTTATGATGTGGAGCCAGTAGCTATTTTGAAGTATCGGGTTCGAAAGTTAGGATTAAAGGATATAGCTTCAGTGAAAGTGCTGTGGAGAGGTTGGCACGTGGGGGAGGCTGCCTAGGAGACCGAGCGGGAGATGTGGAGCAGATATCCTCACCTGTTTGAGGTTTCAGGTATATTTCTTGACTCGTTCGAGGACGAACTTTTCTTCAAGTAGGGGAGGATGTAACGACCCATCTGGTCATTTCATGAGTTACCGCTCTGTTTCTCCCATTCCTGATTCTTATTGCTTTGTTTATCGGTACTAGGTATGATCGGGTTGTTGAGCTCGAGTTCAGAAAGGTTTTGGTAAGGTTTGAGACACCTAGTCTCTTTTTAGTAAGCTTAGGTTAGAAAAATCAACCGGATGTTGACTTATATGTCAAAGAGCTCGGATGTGAGTTTCGATGGTTTGGACAGCTTCGGAAGATGATTTTCGACTTATGAGCGTGATCTAAATGTTTTTTGGAGGTCCGAAGTAGATTAAGGCTTAAACTAGCGAAATTAGAATTTTGGCTTTTTACGGTTGAGAGATGAGATTTTGATATAGGGGTCGGTTCGGAAGTCGCAATAGTCCGGTGTGTCATTTGGGATGTGTGTGAAAGATTTTAAAATTTTTAGGCTTGAATACGATGCAAATTTGGTGTTTTGATATTGTTTTGAGTGTGAAGGTTGAAAAAAAATTTAATGATGTTATGGGATATTTTGGCATGTTTGGTTGAGGTCTCGAGGGCCTCAGGTGAGTTTCGGGTGGTTAAACAGACCAAAATGCATAGTTGAGAAGTTGCAGATTTTTAGTTTCAGCTGTTGCAAGTTTTCCTTCTTCGTGATCGCGTAGGGAGTCTCGCGATCACATAGGGCTTTGATGGGGGAAATTCAGGTTGTGATTCGCGATCGCGTAACTTGAGTCGCGATCGCGTGATTTGGGTAAGTTACGAATCACGAACACGTGCCTCTATTCGCGATCCCGTAGGTGTAAGGTCCAATGCATCGCGTTCGCGTGGGTCTATCCGCGTTCGCGTAGAGGAAATTTGGAGTCTTGTAAACTTTTTGCTTCGTGATCACGATGACAGTCCCGTGATCGCAATTAAGGAAATTTAAAAGCTGGATAGAATGTTTAAAAGACCCATTTTCGTGATTTTAGGTCTAAGTTCCTTCATTTTTGGGCGATTTTGCAGCTTTTTAAATGGGATTGAATAGGGAATCAAGGGGGAACATTTGGAGGTGAGATTTATGGACTTAATACCCAATCCTAATATGTTTGCTACCTATTTAATCATGGACTTTAATCCTAATATTGAAGAACTAGGGGTTGTAATTGGAGACTTAGAATTTGAGATTTGAGTGGTCGTTGTGGTTGGATTTTGATGCTTTTAATATGAATGAACTCAGGGAGTGATAAGGAGTCCATTGATGTAATATTTTTTTGATTCCGAGACGTGGGCCCGGAGGTCAGGTTTGGCCAATTTTGGAATTTGTATTGTAATTTGATTTCTTTCGAGTGGGATTTGTTCCCGTAGCATATTTTGATGGTTTTGTACTAATTTTTGTTAGATTTTGAGCATCCGAAGGCCGATTCGAGAGGCAACAGCATCGCGTGCTAGAGTTTGGATCGAATAGAGGTAAGTAATGATTGTAAAATATTGTTCTGAGGGTATTAAACTTCACATTGTTGTGCTATATTAAGGTGATGCACACGCTGGATGACAAGAGTGGGGTCGTGCAATGTTGGAGATTGTGACTTACTCCATCCCAAATGACTGTTTTATTGCGTATTTGATTGAAAATTGTCTGCTATCATCATGTTTTGGGATGAATTCCATACTTGGGCCCCGTGCTAACTGTTTGGACCCTTAGGGTATTTTTACTATTATTTCCTTAGTGTTTTTATTTTTTTATCCGTGTTTAGTCATGCTATCTTATACCGTTTCCATAACTCAACCATGTTTAACCTATTTTAACACTTTAAATGATATTTTGGGTTGAGCATCATATTTTAATGTGCTCGGGTGACTTTTAGAGATTTCTGACTGGGTAGGACCAAAGGCATTTGTTGTGAGGATTATTATGGGATCGGGCTACACGCCACAGCAGTATTGTACTGATTATGATTATGAGGTCAAGGGACTGAGTTGTACGCGACGAGGTGGCTTGATATGATGCCGAGAGCCTGTTGATTATGCCACGAGATGGCTTGATATTGCTCTTGGGCCGTATGGGGGCCCTCCCGAAGTCTGTGCACTCCCAGTGAGAGCGGATACCCATTGTGATACGAGATATAGGCCGAAGGGCTAGCGTTGTTCCATGTTATTGCCCGAGAGGCAGATTGTGTTGACATTCGGATTTTATGTGTTTACCTTTTCTAGTTGCCTTTCATTTACTTGTTTAACTGTTAAAAATGCATTTTAAAGAAGTTTATACTGAACTAAGGTGTTTTATGAGATTTCACTATTTTATTGCACTTTATTGATTTTACTTTACCTCCTTATACCATGTTGTTGTGTTTTTACGTGATTTCTTATCACTCAGTCTTCATTTATTGTTATTACTCACTTAGTTGGAGTACTCACTTTACTCCTACATGCAGATTCAGGCGCTTCAGGTTCTGCTAGCGAGGGTTGATAGCCTCCAGCAGATTTTCGGAATCAACTAGGTAGTTGCTCGGCATTTGCAGCTCAGTGTTTCTCCCTCTTAATATTATTTCTTTCCTTTGTACTGGATTTTGTAATAGATTGTGTAGTCCCATTTCTGTATTCCTATACATATGTTAGATGCTCATGACCGATGACATCCCGACGTCGGGCTGTGTTTATTTCTACAATTGTTATATTTCACTCTATTTTGGGATTTATCTTTATTAATGACTTAATTATATATTATTATATCTGTTAATTTATTTGGGAGTTTGTGTCAGTTGACCTTGTCTTCACAAGATGTGCCATCACGATCGGATCTGGGTTTAGGGTCGTGATAGAACCAAACATTTTCACACAGAACATAAATTTATATACAAAATAAATTAAAATCATCAAATTTTAGATCAAAATTCATAATTTTAAAAATATTACGAGTTCAATTGTAATAATCTTAAGCCATCATGTCTCGAAGATTATGTCTCAATGTCAAAGCTCGAATATTAAATTTGTAATTTAGTACCAAGGTAAAAAAATCAAATTGTAAGATATATTATTTCTTTCTTCACTATAATGGATAGTTGTTGTTGTATTACTAAACCAACTAACAATCAAAACTTCAACTTGAATAAATTCTACTTTAGCCTGTAGAAACTTCACCTCTTTATTCATCTTTGACAACTTGATGCTATCCGATTTCGGAAAAAAAATTGGGGGAGGGGGGGAGGGGTGGTGGTTTCGAAATCATTGTCACTATGTGACCTGATTGATATTTGAACCATCTCTAAACAATTCATTTGGCGTTCATATATCTCTTTCTTCACTAATAATGCAAGGAACAAACCTTAAAATAAGTACAAAATTATTACAAAATAAATAGCATATACATGGAGAATTATAGGATAAAACTTTGCGACGTATATTATCCTAAATGAACAGTTCGGTCATATAAAAATTATGCGCCATTTTTTTAGTTAATGTCATAGGTTTTTGAAATGTGAACAAAAATGTAACAGGGAAGGTGCGAGAAAGATTATACAAAATTTTTACATATTTTAGTAAACTAAAGGTGCACTAAAAAGATATTCTTATAGTTACTTGGTTAGAAGAACTTGTCCAAACAAATTATCAAGGACCAAATCATTCATTTTACTGTATAAATTGAACATCTTTAAAAGAAATTTAAAAAACACTAGAGATGCTGTATAACTTATTTTTGCACAAATTGAAGCTACTTTAAGTAACATGGTTTATAAAAAAATCAATTTTTTTTTTTTGAAGTTGAAGTAGTGAGTAGTTGTCTTCACTCAAAAACTCTTCTACTCATAAGATGTTCAAAACTTCAAAAGAAAACTACACCTATAACACAACCTGGATGATACGATTAAAACCGGGCCTACCCGGTTTTACCATTTGACTGAGATTAGAAAATTACATCAAAGGTCAGCCTCATAATGGATCAAACAAGAGCATGAAGATAAAGTATCGAGTTCGAGAATCGAGGTGCCTGTCGAGATCGAGGCCAGTAGAAGTTGAGACCAAATATGACAGACTTTGAGCAAAGCGCAATTAGGAAAAGCGAGATATCTGTAACCGGTCGAAGATCATGGCGGAAATTCTCGAACAAATAAAATCAAAGGTGATTATTTAGGCTAAGCATGAGATTTACTTCCGTAATCAGAATTGTACCATAGATAGGATTATAATCATTTTGTTGACACTTCATATTCACACATACCAAAGCAAGACAATATTCTCTCTTTTGTTCACTTTCTGTTCATTAGTTTGTTATATTTTAATTGTTCTTGCATAGATTATTTCTAGGGTATCAAGCTTGAGGGATGAATTATATTAAAACACTAGTTTGCTTTATTTTATTGTCAATTTTCATTGCTAATCTTTACATTATTCAACTAGTATTAGATGAGGCCACGTATCCTTAAAACCATATTATAAGTTTAATTGTTATTCGATTTTTAGGGAAAACAGTTTGGCGTCCACCGTGGGGCTAAGGGTAATAGTAATTGTCTGTTATTGATCCATGTAGCACACACTACTTTATGCTTGTTCTTGTGAGTATTTTCTATTTCAGGATCAACATGTCTAACGCGCAAGCAGTACCTACTCACACCCATGTCGGCCTTGGTTTTCATGGAGAAAAAGGTAATGTATCCGCCCCAAGGATCAATGTGCCTCAAGATGGCCACGAGGGACTGCGAATCGCTGACCCCATCAATGTCATTCGCATCTCGCCCTAAATGCAAATATGGGCATCGAACTTGGAAATAATGTTCGTAGAGATGCCCGAGCAGGCGATCAAAATGCACAGAGCTGTGAAGAAGGTAGAATTAGACTTCGAATGACATTTGAAATATTGCATAATCAACAAGTTGTGTTAGCAAAACTCCAAAATCAGAATCGAGCAGCAAGCAGAATTGAGCTCGAAATATCACAAGAGGTTGTTCATAGAGTTTAGCCTACACCAGAAAAATCAAATACTAATGAATCGGAGACTGGCCCCTCCATTTTGAAGATGCTTGAAGAGCTCAGTAAACAGATCGAATCAGGTGAAAAGAAAATCAAGGCTAATGACAAACATGTAGAAACATACAAATTACGGGTTGACCAAATATCGGGGGAACCTCCGATCGTAAGGGGTTTGGATTCGAAGCAACTTTTATAGAAGTTTATTCCTCAAAGTGCGGCTAAGAAGCCCATTCCTAAGAAATTCTGTATGTCAGCCATCCCCAAATACAATGGGATGAGCACACCACTTCTTACACATGTGGAATAAAGGGAAATGACTTAGAAGATGATGAGATTGAATCTATTCTATTGAAGAAATTTGGAGAAACTTTATCGAAGGGTGCCATGATATGGTATCATAACTTACCACCCAACTCTATTCATTTTTTTACTATGATCGCATATTCTTTTATGAAGGCCCATGCCGGAGCCATTAAGGTTGCAACAAAGAAATCTGACCTCTTCGAAGTAAGACAAAAGGACATCAAGATGCTCGAATTTGTACCTCGGTTCCAAACGGAGCGAATGGTTTACCTCCAGTCACCGACGACTGGGCTGTTCTAGCTTTCACACAAGTTCTCAACACTCGAAATTATATAGTTTCACAATAATTGAAGCAAAATTTGATAGAATATCCAGTTGTCACTTGGGCTAATGTACACATTCGGTATCAATCTAGAGATTAGGGTCGAAGATGATCAGCTGGGAACTCCAGTTGGTTCGATATATCCCAACAGGTCAGTGGACTAAGTTAAAAAGGACATAGATCGTGAGCCATGATCGAATAGAGATATGTATCAGCCATACAGTGGAGATCAGATAAATAATGGGCCCGTACATAACACGGAATGATAGAAGGAAAGATTAGGGACAAAGTTCCGGGGGCTTATGAGCAAAAACGGTTTCGATAGGGATGCTGGGTCCAAGGAAGCACCTCGACTTTCAGAATACAACTTAAGCGTCGATGCATCAGGTATTGTATTAGCCATCAGTCGGATTAAGGATACTAGATGACACATGTCCTTACAGAGCGATCTAGCTCAAAGGATCCCAAATCAAATGTGAAAATACCATGGTACCCATGGTTATAGAACTGAAGACTGCGGAGAACTGAGAGTTGAGGTAGCATGTTTGTTCAACGAGGGTCACCTTCGAGAATAAGTGATCGGACGAAGACTCACTTCAAAAATAGAGATTCAAATAAGAAGAGCCACAAGACGTAATTCATATTATCAATAATGAGGTCTATATCCCTCAAGGACCAATTTTCAAACACACCAAAGTGACGATCATGAGGAGAAGTGAACTCGGGACTACTTACTAGAAGAAACCTTGTCTTTCGACGATGAGGACGCAGAGGAGATCAAATAACCTCATAGTGATGCACTGGTAATATCTATCCTTATGAAAATAATTCAAGTTAAACTTGTGTTGATTGATCCAGGTAGCTCAGCAAATATTATTCGATCAAGGATCGTAGAGCAACTCGGCCTCCAATATCAGCTCATGCCCTCAGGTTGGGTACTTAACGGTTTTAATATGGCGATCGAGACCGCCAAATTAAAGGAGAGATCATTTGCTAGCAAATGTAGCCGGAACTATCTAAGATACAAAGTTTCATATGATCGAGGGTGACATGAGATATGACACACTGATCGGAATGCCTTGAATACATAATATGAGAGTAGTACTTTAGACACTTCATCAAGTTCTAAAGTTCCCAAATTCGTAAGGAGTCAAAATGGTGTACGACGAACAACCCACTGCCAAATAAATATTTGCAATCAACTAAGTGATGCCGATATCAATGCTTTCGTCAACAAACGGATTGGAGTCAAAGGGAAAAAATAAGTCAAATAGCAACCACAGGCACTGTCCTCGAACCCATCGGATGTGCAGGATATCTTCGAGGATAAATATATTATATGATACCTCGAACACTTCATAACCCCCCGACGATTATGATACAACAAAGTCGACGGTCGAAGAGCTGGAACAACTCATACTGATCGAGCATCTTCCTGATCGAAAGGTATACCTAGGCACGAGGTTAATTCCCAAGCTCAGAAAAAACTCGTTCAATTCCTTTTAAATAACATGGATTATTTTTCTTGGTCTCACCTAGATATGATAGGGATCCCACCGGAGATCATAATACATCGATTGAGCCTGGACCCGAAGTTTAAACCGATAAAACAAAAGAGAAGGGCCTAGTACGAGGTAAAACATGCATTCATCAAGGACGAGGTAACCAAACTTCTCAAAATAGGATCTATTCGGAAAGTAAAATATCCCGAATGGTTAGCAAACGTAGTTATAGCCCTTAAAAATGGAACAAACTTAGAATGTGCATAGATTATAAAGATTTAAATAAAGCATGTCCTAAAGACTCTTTTCCTCTATCGAATATCAATCGTTGATCGATGCCACGGCCGGCCACGAGACCCTTAGTTTTCTCGACGCTTATTCCGGATGCAATTAAATTCAATGAACTTGGAGGATCGGGAAAAGACTTCATTCATCACTAAGTATGGCACCTACTATTATAATGTGATGCCGTTTGGGCTCAAAATGCTGAATGTATGGCACCTACTATATAATGTGATGCCGTTTGGGCTCAAAATGCTGGTTCTACTTACCAACGCCTAGTGAATCAGATGTTTGAAGAACAAAAAGGTATATCAATGGAGGTATATATTGACGATATGCTAGTTAATTCCCTGCGCGCAGACGACCATTTAATACATTTGCAGGAAACCTTCAACATATTGAGAAAATACAACATGAAGCTCAATCTTGATAAATGTGCATTCGGGGTCGGTTCAAGCAAGTTTCTCGGATTTATGGTGTCAAATCGGGGAATCGAAATTAACCCCGATAAAATCAAGGCAATCGAAGACATCATAGTTGTCGCACCTCCGTTTTCACACACCACCCCTGGAAGGATAATGTATAAGGGAGTTTTTCCAATTTAAGTAACATTATTTAAAATGGGATTATTTATTTATCAGAGTCACCACTTGGGATAGTTTATTTGGTATCCAAAGTCACCAGTTTATTTTAAATCCCAAATCGAGGAAAATTCGACTTTCCTTGTGAAATCTGCGAATCAGAAATTCTGAATAAGGAATTCTGTTAACCCGAGGGAAGGTGTTAGCCCTCCCCCCCCCCCTCCCGGATTACATGGTTCTAGCACGATCGCTTAAACTATCATAATTGGCCTATTATCTTATTTTAAAATATGTTTTAGCCTATGGTATATTTTAATTTATTAACCTCTTTAATTATTTTAGGGAAGATTTCAACGTCGTGTAAAACACGTCTTTGGACCATACCACATGAAATGCACCCGTAGTCCGAGACATATTTTATTTAACATTATTAAGATTTGGAGGTGGGTCACATGAAATGTACACCCGAGTTTAAGAAAAATTAATTTAAATTATGCACCTAAAGAAACTACACATTTTTAACTTTGCGAGGGCCATGGAAATTCGACTAAGTGGCATGCCTCAATTTTTAAGGATTAGCAATTAGTTAAGTGAGGGCCATAGGTTATGGGTTCTATTTGTGGATGGAGGTTTTAACTATTATTTTATTTGATAAGGTCATCTACATTACAAATTATTAACGGGCTAAAAGCCATCTCAGACATATTTAATAGTTACGAATTAAATGATAGGCTGATCAATTAATCAAATTTAAGCCCAATACAACTTGGTCCATTTAATGGCTCGAATCAGCCTAAATCCAATACCCAATGAAAAGCACAAGACCCACTTCAACTTTGACAAGCCAAACACTGACCTATTTGTTCTAAGAAAACCAAACCAGTGGTAGGTCCCAATTTATTCAAATAATTGGATTAAACTCCATAATATCTAATAATTATCTAAGTGAACAAGCAGACTAACATGGATCGAACTTTAACTAAGACAAAGAAACAACTAAACTGAAGCAATCATGAGGAAATGAAAAAAAAATCAACGGAAGCATGAGATTAAAAAAAAGAAAAGCCCAAAGGACATGACCAAGAATTCAAAGTGGCTATAAAATGTCATGAAAGCAGTCTTAAGAATATCATGCTCCCTGATCTTCAATTGGTGGTACCCGGACTGCAAATCAATTTTGGAGAAGGATCTTGCACCTTGTAATTGATCGAACAAATCATCTATTCGAGGCAAAGTGTACTTAGTCTTGATGGTGACTTTATTAAGCTGCCGATAATCGATACACATCCAAAGCGACCTATCCTTCTTTCTAAGAGAAAGAACCAGAGCGCCCCATGGTGACACGTTTGGCTGAATAAATGAATAAAACAAACATTAAAGATAAGAACAATAGATGAAAAACAGGTGTTTCTTTAGCTTTCAATAACAACTTTACACAAAGGTATCTGACATCGACAAACTTTGCACAAAACGAAAACAAGAGCTAGGATTTACGTCCGGCGAACTCAAACGATGGCCTCGATAATCTCGAGTCAAATGGGTTGACTTTCGTTGATGTTTTATGTGAAAAAGGAGAATGCTTCTAGGTATTTTTATGGTATTTTGGTGGGTTTAAGGGTGTATTTTGGGGCGGATTTTAACAGCTTTTGGGCCTATTTTGCAGCATGATTTTCGCTGCTTTTGAGCTATTTCATAGCTGCTGAGGTTTGTGTTCTTTTGTGTGTGTATTGTGTCGATGAGGTTGACCAAAATGAGAGAAGAGGGTGGTCGATGGGGTGAGGTCTCAAGCTCCTGAAATGGTGAAGCAGTAGGGGTCGTTTGGCTGCTCGTTCTTGTGAGAAGATGGTGGTCAGGAAGATGAAAGATACAGGGGAGGAGGGGTTTGTGCACTGTTGCAGCTGCCTTCTTTTTTACTTCAGCATTCTTTTTCTTGTGTTTTTGGTGTAATCTATATTTTAGGTGTAGGTCCTATTATATAGGGGTAGGGATTAGGGTTATATTTTGTGTATTTTGTCAATTAGTTTCTAAGTCTTTTTATGTTAAGTCCTTAGGGTCTTTTAAATAAGACCATATTTTTATGATAAATAAAAAGGATATTATCGACATCGTATCAACCTAGTGGGAACAGCAGGCCGAATCAACAAACAAGACCATCTTTCTAAATCTAAATAAGAAATTGAACGACACTAAGAGAAAACGGAGAGAAATTTTTCCCGAAGTCCTTCGAGCGTATCGAACAACATCAAAATCCAGTATGGGGGCAATGTCATTCTCCTTAGTATATAGCGTTGAGGCTCTGATCCTAATCGAATTCGGGGAACCTAGCGTCAGGTTTCTATAATAACAGAAGAGTCAAATAACGAGGCTATGAATACAATCTAAGAGCCGTCTTCGACACTTCAAAATTGGGGGCTTAGTTTTGAGAAAGTCACCATCAATACTCGAGACCTGAACGAGGGAAAGATTGGTCCGAACTGGGAGGTACTGTATTAGGTCCTCAACATCATTAAAAAAGGATCTTACAAACTTGGCACAATGAACGGCGAACAATTGACAAATAATTGGATCATATCACTCCTCAAATGATATTATTGCTAAGGTATGACCTTCTTCTTTTTCATTAGTATTTTATACTAACTTGTTGCAGGTGTTCGATCGAAGGCATCGAAGTTCTCTCCATAAACGAAGTCCTCAGATTTGAAAGCACGCGTTGCACTCTTTTTCCCTTCGATAGATTTTTATCCCAAATGGGTTTTTTGGGCAAGGTTTTTAATGAGGCAACCACTGTTCGTGCTAACTTAGAGCAATTCAACAGTATTTGAGGATTCTTTACAACCAACCTCGGATATTGGGGGCATCACCCTCGGATGACACGCTTTCAAGGAAAATACTCCGTGTCAACGAGATTTCGATAGGTAAATTTTGTAAAAGGCCAAACCGTCAAATGAATTATTTCCATGTAGATTACTCGAGACCTAATGGCAAAACATCTATACAAGAATGGTCCATTGAAAGAAGTATTTTTTCTTTACCAGTTGTTCCATGCCTTAGTGAAATTTCTACTTTATAATTTCATACTTCTGATCTATTGTGGAAACTGGCTCAACTGTCGATCACAACTAAAGCTCGAACAATCAAAACATTGCTTGAGGACTGCCATCCAAAAATTGACATGCTCGAATTATTAAGCTTCAAAATTATAAGACCTTAAAAAGGCAACTCTCATTTTTATAGGCCACGACCACCCCACTCGGGGACTGATGCTTCGAACAAGTTCGAAGTATAATTGAGAAACAAACCCAAAGGGCAAATCTCAAAGTTAAGGGTACGACCAAACTAACATGGTTCGAATACGTCCGAATTTTGTAACAAAACAAGCATTCTAATATTTTCACAAAATCGGTTAAAAGGGTTACCCTGGGCAAAATTACAAAGGGTTTCGATAACATCAACCCTAAAAAACCTTAACAGCTTGTTTTGATAGTTTTTAAGTATCGTTTCATAATGTATCATATCATATTGTATTGTATCGTACTATATCGTTTGATAAATACAACGTTTGGATAGATTGTGTCATTTGCCATCATTTCATGATATCACACACCAACAATATGAAGAATAAACTTTGTAATAGATAAAAAAAAATATGATACAGGGTAAAATTATTATATAAAAAGTAGGTTAAATGATAAAATAAAAATTATTTAACATAATGAATTCAGAGAAAAAGACAAGATAATGACGCGACCACGCTAAATCGGTCGTAACATAAAGTGGCATATTTTGTCTTTATGTAATGACGGATTTAACGATACAATACAATAAAATTTAAGTAACAATTAAAACAAAACATCGTATTTAAGGTAACAATATGATACAATACAATGGATAGCAACCATCCAAACAAGCTGTTAGGGGTACCAAATTGTTCAAACTCTCCAACAAGCTTATGCTAAGGCATAACAAAATAAAGGGTTTTGATAACACTAACCCTTGAAAATCCTAATGGGTAAAAATTTATCTCGTGCTAAGGCATAACTAATTTTTATATGATTAAACTTTTTATGCCGAAAAGGGAAAAAGTCGCTCTTTTGAGGCCATATCGGCCCAATTCAAGAGCCTAAGGGCTATTATATTTTTTAAGTTCAAGAATCACCCTCACTAAACAAAAACCCAAGGGTTTTTCTATTTCGAGTTCGAAAAAGTACTCACTTGATTCTAGAGACTATATTAGTTTGACTTCTATCAAGTTGCCTAAGTTTCAGATTTACAAACAAAAATTTTTACAAGGCACGAAGTGAGTCAAAATTCTCGCAAAGTATAAAGTGTATCAAAATTGTCATAAGGCGAAAAGCAAATCGGATTTTTCGCAGCAAAAGTGAAGATAAGAAAGGAAATATATATATATATATATATATATATATATATATATATATATATATATATATATAGAGAGAGAGAGAGAGAGAGAGAGAGAGAGAGAGAGAGAGATCGGCCATGATCCTACACAAAAAATTCAAAAAAAAAAGGAAAATTCCTAAGTGCCTAATTTTCTTCGGGAGCTATGACTTTTTCATCAGAATCCCCTCCGCTCTCAGATCCACTAGTGCTCCCAGAATCATCATCATCAGAAGAGAGCAACACTTTGTCTTGGTGTCGAGTACTTTCACGTTCTCAATATTGACAATAAGGTTAAAGCCACGAGGAATCTCTTCCAGAGTCTCTTTTTGAGATTGGTACTTGGCATGCTTGGCAACCCAGTACGATCGAGTTTGAGCCTTATCAGAAACTTCCTTTACTCGAGCTTGAGCAGCTTCAACATCAGCTCGATAGACGACCACGATCGCCTCTGTTTCAGCCTTTACTTTTTTTTCCTCAGAAGCGGCCTTTGCAAGTTCGGCGGCCAATCGAGCCTCAAGCTCTTTAATTTTCTTGGCTCGGGCCAAGCTTTCCTCCTTCATTCTTTGGAGTTGACGTTCGGCCAATGACAGTTAGGCTCGAGCAGTATCTTTCTTCGAGGCAAGGTGGTCCATGTTTTGCTTCCACCCTAAAGTCTCAGCCATCATCATGTTGGCCTCCTCACAAAGTTGCTCGATCTTTTTGGCTTTCTGTTGAACCTGCATGATCAAAGTATTAGTCATAGTTCCCGCATTGATGCATCGAGCTTCTAAAAATTTTCTTTACCTACTCAATCAGGTCGTTTTGCTCTTTATGGGTTGTGGCCAATTTGGCTCGGAGGTCCTTAATCTCCTCATCTTTTTACCCATTGACAAGTTTGAGGGAATTCCTCACCTCCGTGAGCTTTTTAAGATCGGCCTTGCACCCACTCATTTCTTCCCGGGACTTAGAGAATGATTCCCGATGAAGTGTCAAGGCATAAAGAAGGGAAATCATGCAAGAAGAAAAAAATGCAAGCGCAATATTGATGAAAGGAGCTGAGTCTTACCCGGCTCAGAAGACATTGAGCCTTATCAAAGAGACTTGATGCAAAACCCAGATCGGTAGCATCTTCGACTCCCGTGAAGCAACCACGGAAAAGGTTCCCCTCTTCTAGGTCGTTCCCACGTCAGGGGTTGCCATGGCTTAGGCTTCCTGAATTTTCCCCTTGAAAAATGTGGGGAGGAGCGGCAAATCACCAATATCTATAACCCCAAGCAAGTCACTTGGGGCGTTCCCTTCGTTTCGAAGGGCCTCAAAACCATCCCCTCCAGGAACATCCGTCGATTACTTATCATGGCGGGGGCCATCTTCAGCCTCCAACGACTCGGGGACTTTGCTTGGGCCATCTTCTGAGATCTCCTCAGTCTGAGGCTGAACCTCTTCGATCATTACTGGCTCAGCGCCCTTTGGGGCCTCGGTGCTCCTTTTCTTTTGAGCCACCAATTCAATTCCATCATCATTATTTTCCCCTTCTACATCCGCAGTTAGGACGGTCGTGTCTTTCTTTGACTTACGGGCCTTGTTCTTCTTGGACTTTGGAGTCTCAGAGGGCGAGACCCTTTTTCTTTTTTTTTCTTTTCCTTCGCCGACTTTAAAACCAGGGGAAAAACCCCCTCCTCCCTGTACGAGGCCTCATGATGTCATCTTTCCCGAGGCCTGTATGAAAAGAAACTGAGCATAAGGGGAGAACATTTTGACAAAATCTATCAGATATGTGAAGAAAAGGCTTACCGTGATTTCTAGCAACCCTTGGCCCCTTTCTAAATCTCGCCATGGATGCTCGATGTAAGAGCGGGTCGAAGCTAGGGTCCAAACCCAGCTCTCGAGGTTCAGAATCGCACCAAGCATCTAAGCGACCGATATATTATAGAAAATGATGCCAATGAGAAGAAGTAAAGGAAACAAAACAGTGAATTGAAGCTAAATGAAGGGTTGAACTTAACACTCCATATTCCACTTCTTGGTAAATGACATATTCTCATCCCCAATTAGGTCGGAACTCTTCACCCGAACGAACCAACCCATCCACCCTCGATCATTGTCCTTGTCTATGCTCGAGAACAACACCTTGGTAGCATGGCGGTGAAGCTTTATTAACCCACCTCAAAAAAGATGGGGCCTACACGACCTGATGAGATGGTCGAGGGTAAAAACTGTCCTTTTGGCTTTGCTCGCAAAAAATTGGAATAGAATCACAATCGGCCAAAATGAAGGGTGGATCTGACCTAGGGCTATCTGGTATTGGCGACAGAAGTCGATGATGATGGGATCGATAGGGCCCAACATGAAAGGGTAAGTGTAAACACTTAGAAACCCTTTCACGTGGGTAGTGGTATCTTCCATGGGAGTTGGGTCACCACCTCTTTCTTCTCCAAATAGCAGTCTTTCTTGACCTGCTCAAGGTCACCCTCAGTTATCGAGCACATATATCTCGACATTGGCTCACACCGGCTAGGGAACATATGAAGTTTTCTCGACTTTGAAGTCATAAGAAAGATCATACCCCACCTAGGAACGCACTCCTCAAGGCGTGGCTCCACTGGTGTTTTATCCCTGGTCGACCGCGATGAAGAGGCGCCCTCTTTTTGTGGAACAATTTTTGACATTTTCACCATTTTTGTGTAAGTTTAAAGAGAGAATAGGCTTAAAAGATGTAAAGAGCTTTGAAGATTTGCAGAGAAACTTGGAGAACTCAAAGGGATTTAAAATATTAGTACAAGAAAAAACCAAAGTAAAGTTTGAAGAAGCGAGAAGAAAACCTATTTAAGGATTCACGGCGACGGTTCAAAGGCACTGGTGGTCGACCGCCAACTGACACTCATTAATGATTTTAGGAAACATGCCAACAGGACGTTTTGGTCACTTCCATTGCTTACATCACGAGGATACAAAATCGAAGGCTCAATTCGTTTCTTCACATTACATCCCAAGAAATGAGGGGACTATCTATATACGGTTAAAGTCGGGCCTACCCAATTTTACCATTTGACCGAGACCAGGGAATTACATCGAGGGTCATCCTCGTAATGGATTGAACCAAAGCACGAAGATACGATATAGAGTTCGAGAATCGAGGTGCCTATTGAGATTGAGGCCAGCAGCAATCGAGACCAAATAAGGATTCACGGTGATGGTTCAAAGGCACTGGTGGCCGACCGCCAAATGACACTCATTAATGATTTTAGGAAATGTACCGAAATGACGTTTTGGTCACTTTGTTGCTTACATCACCAGGATGACATCATGACATATCAAGATACAAAATCGAAGGCTCAATTCGTTTCTTCATATTACATTCCAAGAAATGAGGGGGCTATCTATATACGGCAAAACCCATGCCTATCCGATTTACTATTTGATCGAGACTAGAAAATTGCATCGAGGGCTAGCCTCGTAATGGATCAAACAAGAGCACAAAGATAAAGTATCGAGTTCGAGAATCGAGGTTCCTGTCGAGATCGAGGCCAGTAGAAGTTGAGACCAAATATCACAGACTTCGAGCAAAGCGCGATAACTGAAAAGCGAGATATTCGTAACCCGTCGAATATCACGGCAAAAATCCTGAAATAAATCAAATCAAGGGCGATTGTTTAGGCTAATCATGGGATTTACTTTCGTAATTAGAATTGTACCATAGATAAGATTACTCTGCTATATAAAAAGGGTTATAATTATTTTGTAGGCACTTCAGATTCACGCATGTCAAAGTAATACAATGTTCTGTCTTTTGTTCACACTCTCTTGTTCATCGGTTTGCGATATTTTAATTGTTCTTGCATAGACTAGTTCGAGGGTATCCAGGCTCGAGGTCTAAATTCTATCCAAAGACTGGTTTGCTTTATTTTATTATATATCTCTATTGCTAATCTTTAAATTTATCAATTGGTATTAGGTGATCATATATCCTTAAAATTACATTATAAGTTTTATTGTTATTTAGATTTTAGGGTAAACACCACAAACTGTTAAAAAGAATTAAAGCTCTTCTCCAACAAAAGTTTGGAGACAAAACTGTTCATCGTTAAACATGTGGACTGATCTGGTGGAAAATAATAAATCATGTGGACTAAAACATGACTTTACATTTTCACTCAGAAAAGGATCCGAATTCCGAACCCTATAGCTTCAACTCGGTTAAAAAAAGACCCGATTTCTGAGTCATATTGGCCGGTGATTCACTTCAATCGGCACCTATAAGCTCAGCACCTTTCAAACTGCAAAATTTTCCAACTCTCCTTCAAGATTTTCCGCAACAAAGTCGAAGTGAGCTCAAAACCCTAGAAAGGAGAAGATATTGTAAAAGAGATTGATGGAGGAAGCAGCTCAGAACGAGAAAGGAAACCCGCCGTCGACGGCAGTAACGGCGGTGGAGGAGATGGAAGACGAGCCGGTTATTGGACCGGGTCCAGCTCCTCATGTTAGTAAAAAACGTCCTCTCCAGTTTGAGCAAGCCTATCTCGATTCCCTTCCTTCAGCTAACTTGTAAGTAGTACTATTAACTATAGAGATGTTTAAATTGCGCTAGTATATTTTGGGTTTGTTTTAAGTGTTTAGGGTTTATTTTTCAGCATTTTCTAATACATGGTTCTGATTTCATATTTTTTTCAACATAAGTTATGTCTGTGTTGGCAATGGAGTTCAATATTGTGAACCACACAATGCATTAGTTATGCATTATTGTGTACCAAAAATCAAATGGTGTACTAGTTAATTTTTGGGATCATGGTGGTGGCCGCACCAGCTTGCGCTCAATAGTACCGGTACTTCTCCATCAAAGCTTAGGTAGATGGGAAGCTAAACCTAGTGTTTTTTGCCTCCGCTAGGACCTGAAGCCTAGTTTTCAAGGTTTTCCACTTCATTAACCGCTAAGTCACGCCCTTGAGTGTGAATGTTGTATTAGTATTGAGAGATTAAATTAGTAATGTAAAGATTTACGCATATTAGTAATTGAGAATTTTATGTCCAGATTAGTTTTTCTTATGCGGTCAACCAAACAACTCCAAGTGCTCTGGGTGCTTAGTATTGCGGACACTTGTTGGTGGAGAGAGACTGTTCTGTTGGGAGTTTTCAGATTCTGGCTTTTAATAGGACCTCTCTGAAATGCTTCATCGTGCATTGTTCTAATTTGGCTTATTCAAGTTTATATAGGTTTCAGGGGTTGAGCATATGTAGCAAATTTCTTGCTAATTAGCTGGGACAAAAATGTGTTCTTATTTCCGTTGTATTTTCAATGCGATGCTGTTGTTTAGAGAGGTCAGCATTTGTCAATCAAAAATTGTCATCTTTAGTTATAGCAGATCTGATAGAGCCGAAGATGAGGATAGAGATATGAGTGGGGAAAAAAAAGATTATAGACAGGAAAATCAAAGAGATATCAAATAAAAAGGGAACTTACAAGCAACCGGAGGTATATTTAACCTTTGAACCTCAAATATAATCCCAAAAATCAAAAGGTAAAACATTAACAAAGGAATATAGAACCTATACTTGACATCCAACAAACCACCATGGGTATATTTGAAACCTAAGACTTCAAAATTGAAATTAAAGTATAATTCCAAATCAACTAATAGGATAGTTGAATTACCATAAAGACTACTCAACTTGAATGGCAATCCATAGAATTTCACTTCTTCCCTAAAAACTCACAAGAGAGTAATCTCAATTCATCAAAGTTCAGTGCTAAGGTCCACTAACTTGTAAATATTAAAAAGTTGCAAAATAGCATAACAGCATGCGCACAAGAGTGTGAAGTTGCTAGCTTCAGCGTCCTTGCGCTGATTGATGGCCAAAATTCCCCTCTCTAAACCCTCTAACGTGCTGCGTTGGCTGAACAGTTCTCCACATTGGGTGCCTGGTGATTATTCAGGGTGTAGCCCTACGTCCAGTCAATAGTCCCTGGAAGCTGAATTCCAAGATTTGGTTAAAATCCTTTACAAGCAGAGCACATCTTATGCTAGTTCGGACTTTTTTGTTTTTTTTGTTTTTGGAGGGGGGGGGGGGGAGCTTTTAGTGAAGTCACATCATCAGCATAAGTTCTTGGTAAGGGAGGAGTTGGGTTTTCCAGATCTATTGGTTTGGATTCCTAGTGCACCAAGAGAAGTGTTCTCTTTACTTGGTTAGCAGTGAAGGAAGCAATTTGGACAACCGAGAACGTGAGAGAAAGGCAGATTACATAAGTTAGCTGGTGCTTCATGTGTAAATATTCAGGTTAAGATGTTCCTAATGCTGGAAACTCGCTTGTGGTGTGAGTTTTGAGATGGTTCTGGATGTAATTGCTGATTAGCCTAAACAAGAAGGAAGTTTCGAAGAGCCTGGATCTTGCCCCACTAGTACCTATGTTGGTCTTGTGGAAGGGAGGAAATAGGAGAGTTTTCGAAGGGATAGATAACTACTATCTACGTTTGAGGAGTAGACTCATTGGTAGTTTCATTTTTGTGCGCACCTATGAAGTTCCAAAAGACGGGGTATTGTTTAAGAATCATATTATGTTGTGGATTCTATACTTTTTAATATAAATATTCTTGTTTGCTGCCTTGGATTTAGTTTTCTAAATATATTATCTTGCTATTAATTGTTATCGGTACCTCTTTCATATTCTTTGTTGCTATCTTCGATTTAGTTTTCTAGCTATTTGTCTTGCTATTACTTGCAATCAGGGCTTTTTTCACGTTCTTTAGCGGATGATCTATCGGAAACAGTCTCTCTGCCCGTCCAGGGTAGGGGTAAGGCTGCGTGCATCCTGCCCTTCCCAGACCCCACTTGTGGGATTACACTGGGTGATTGTTGTTGTTGTTGTTGTTGTTGTTGTTGTTGTTGTTGTTGTTGTTAATACAACTTGTACACTGGAGATGTTTTTAATGTTAATAAAATTATAAACCTGATAAAAAAATGTAGTTGTTGTCAAGTGACATGTCGAGTTAACATTTTGTCCAGTTAACAATACATAACACAACCAATCATCAAACTAACTTCATTTGGTAGTCACCGCTGACCACTTCCACGTCCAGATCATCTGATGAATTTTGTTATTATTATTTTAAATTCAATTTTGGACTCTTTGCACTCTATTCCATTATCTTCACTTATGAGTCCGAGAAGCAAGTGTATATATGGTGAGCTTGGGTGCATATGATATATGTACTCCAGCTTGATGTAAATGTAAAGATGTGTCTTTGTTTAAATGTAGGTTCACTTTATATTCTTCATGGTTGTGCCATAACTAGGAATTCCAGTATTTAGAAAACATTTCGTTATTTCATCTAGCCTAAACTCTCATGAATGCTCTTGTACCTTGTTCATTACCAATTCAATAGAAGTTGTCTCTCCTTTCTTCTCATTTTACATGATCATATCAAATATAGAGTACTAAACCATGTAATATGCAATGCAGGTATGAAAAAAGTTACATGCACCGAGATGTAGTCACTCATGTTTCTGTGTCAGGAGCAGATTTTTTCATCAGTGGGAGTGCTGATGGTAAGGCAGGATATATGATGTTTGCACCGAATTTTTTCATTTCTTGATGTTCGCACCGAGATTTTTTCATTTCTTGATGTTTGCATAATTTACCAAATGTTCTCCTCCTTATTGTCCAGGCCACCTGAAATTTTGGAAGAAAAAGCCTATTGGTATCGAGTTTGCAAAACATTTTAGATCTCATCTTGGACCAATTGAAGGCCTTGCAGTAAGTAGCAATAGACTTTCTGGCAGAAGTACATTCTTCTCCCGTTTATTGTCAGCATTATGATCAGAGCAATACATTAGTTTACCTAAATTCTGTTGCAGGTTAGTGCTGATGGTATGCTTTGCTGTACGATCTCAAATGACAAGTCTCTGAAAATATATGACGTAGTGAATTTCGACATGATGTCCATGATACGACTTCCATTCATACCTGGTTGCGTTGAATGGGTATATAAGTTAGGGGATGTCAAAGC
Organism: Nicotiana benthamiana; assembly: GCA_034376525.1. Classification (NCBI taxonomy): domain Eukaryota; kingdom Viridiplantae; phylum Streptophyta; class Magnoliopsida; order Solanales; family Solanaceae; genus Nicotiana; species Nicotiana benthamiana. Next base: position 54,980,509 of record CM067339.1, on the reverse strand, counting down.
TAAGCTTGCTGTTAGTGATCGGAACTCCTCTGTTGTGCATATATATGATGCAAGAGCTGGTACAAATGAACCTATCATAACTAAAGAGGTATGTCCAGTAAACCATCTCAAGAGTAAAGGTTCATATGACTTTCATGCAGTTTTAATGTCATGTTAGTATGAAGTTTCTACCAGCACTCACATGACCAAATCTCTTATCCTTTTTGTTGTCCTTGTCATCAGATACATTTGTGCCCCATCAAGGTCATGAAATACAATCATGTCTTTGATACTGTGATATCAGCAGATGACAAAGGGATCATTGAGTACTGGAGTCCTGCCACTCTTCAGTTCCCAGAGAATGTGTATGTTTTCAAGTTCTTAAAGTAACTTACCTTGTATATGGTCCTTTTTAGGGGACAATAAATCCATTGACTTCAGGGAGCTCAAAAGCCCCAACACGAGTTTTAGAGTGATCCTTTTTGAAGAAATGGTATTACATCACTATTTACGTGATCCAAGAACTTATCTATCCTTTTTGTTAGATTGCCTTTTCTGTTTTTTTTAGGGGGGTGGGAATGGGTGGGGGGAATGTATCAATTTTCAAATTTTAAACATAGAGCCTTGTGAAATAGATCCTATATGACCTTTATTAGTAGATCATTTCCGCACCGTAGATTTCCATTGTGGTTTTAGCATTTATTCACTTCCATAGAGTAGTAGTGAGAAATCAACCATTTATTTTTTGTTTTACACTATCTAAGAAAATACTATAGATTATTTAATATATAGTTTTTCACACTTTCTTTGCCATATGCAAGAGGCTGTCTCTTGCTCCTAATTGTAATAGTCGCCTCTTATACTTATCTTCTTATGTTCTGCCTGCAGGGTGAATTTTAGATTGAAGAGTGATACTAATCTCTTTGAAATTGTGAAATGCAAAACTGCTGTTTCTTCTATAGAGGTATTACAGTAAAACCTTTTGCTGGAAATTATGTGTACTTCTACCTAACTTGAATTGAAAAAGTTTCTTCTGCTATAGACATCTCAAGTTAGATAAGCAGTTTCAGATTTTTCAGTCTTAGCAATCCGTAGATAGTCTTATAAAAGTCTTATCCTTTTCTCTTCTTTATTTCTAGGTAAGCCCTGATGGTAAACAGTTTTCTGTAACTTCACCAGATCATAGGATTCGTATATTTTGGTTCAGGACAGGTAAACTAAGACGTGTGTATGATGAATCTCTGGAGGTAAGATATTACTCCTTATGCGTACATACACATGTTTCTTTTTCTCTCTTTTTTCTTTTTCTTTTGGGTGTTAATACAACACGATTCCATCTCTTTAGGTGGCACAAGATCTCCAGAGGACTGATGTTCCTTTATACCGGCTTGAAGCTATTGATTTTGGGCGAAGAATGGCTGTGGAAAAAGAAATTGAGAAAACAGAACACGCAGCACAACCTAATGCTGTTTTTGATGAAAGTTCCAACTTCATTATATATGCAACTCTCCTAGGAATTAAAGTAAGAAAATATCCATTAGACTGTCAAGACAATTATATTGCAATCTTGGTACTTGTACCATACCGGAGTTATGAATAAGCTTCATGCTTCTTCGACTTTCATTTCTGATTTTGGGTTATTTTTTTATTTGTATTGTCAGGTTGTAAATCTACATACGAACAAGGTATCTCGTATCCTGGGGAAGGTGGAGAGCAATGACAGGTTTTTGAGGATTGCCTTGTATCAAGGTGATAGAAGTAGTAAAAAAGTAAGAAAAATTCCTGCTGCTGCAGCAAATGCCAATGAAAGCAAGGAGCCCCTGATAGATCCGACTCTACTTTGCTGTGCTTTCAAGAAACATAGAATCTATTTGTTCAGGTATATGTGTAGTACAGAGAGTGAGTAGATTGATCTTGAACTTTGTTGCTTTTCAATCTCTGTTATTTGTATGTTGAACCTGGACTTTCTCCACTGCACTAAACTGCTCACTATAGACTTTAGTGCTATGCTAAAGGAAAAATGTTAACAGTTTTATCCTAAGTAGTCCATGTATTTTATGTTGGCTATCTCTGTAAGATTCACACCTAGTAGGAATCATTCTGATAGATGCTTAAATATTGATTTTTCTATTAGAATTGGGATTTAAAGAAGTTTGAAAACAATCACGACTAATGAGAAAGTTTGAAAGCACAGTTGCCTGCTGTACTCTTCACTCCTGGATGATTTAGTTTGATGTTCTGTACTTCCATAAAAATGACAAAAAAGGCAATCTTTTCATCTCATCCTTTATGAAAACCATATTTCTTTGTTTATACTTATGCTTCACGACAGTTCATGACTTGCTCTATAACAGTCAGAGAGAACCTGAGGAACCTGATGATCCTACTAAGGGAAGAGATGTCTTTAATGAAAAGCCATCTGCCGATGAACTTTTGGCTGTATCTGACATAGGGAAGTCTGTCACTACATCCCTTCCAGATAATGTGGTGAGTTATACTTTTATTTGCATTTATCAGATAAATAGAAAATTCCGGATAGGTTTAAGGCGGATATCCTTTTCCATGAGTTCATGGGAACAGAACTCTTTATGAGCTACAATGATTGTTATTGTTTGTGGAAATGTTTTAAGTAAGATTTCTTTTCTTTTTTTGAGGAGGAGGTTTTAAGTAAGATTTCTTTTGTGCTGCACTGCACAGAAACCAAGTGAATGGAACTTGAATAATGGATTTACTTTCTTCTACTTCTGTTTTCTGATTTCTGATCAATTAATGAATGAGTTGAAAGGATAACATGTTACGAAACTGCTAAGTTCAGAATGGTCTTCATAAAATAGGAAATGAGATGGGCAAAGCCTGTTTGTGCTCTTGGTAGTCCTTGTAACTAAAGAATAACAGTTCTTGTTTCTGCATTATTTGTGGTATATCTTAAAAGATCATAGTTTTTTCAATACCACTACACTTAGAGGCCGTTCGTTTTTTCTCTGTGCTTATCCTAAAAAAATGGACACAAATTTTGCTGATTATTTCTTTTACTCTGACCTAGGTCCTGCATACCAGTATGGGTGACATTCACATGAAGCTATACCCTGAAGAGTGTCCAAAAACAGTGGAGAACTTTACAACACACTGCAGGAATGGATACTATGACAATTTGATATTTCATCGGGTCATCAGAGGCTTTATGGTTCAGACAGGAGATCCATTAGGAGATGGCACAGGTGGCCAATCTATTTGGGGAAGGGAGTTTGAAGATGAATTCCATAAAAGGTATGTTCTGTATTTGCAGATCTTATACATAATTACATTATAGGACATGCTTTAATTTTTGGTTCTTATTTTATTTCCTCGACCCAGTACTTTCTTGATATGTCATGTTAGAGGGGCAATGCTTTTGATGATGATGCTTATGCAGCTTTGGAATAATGAACATGGTGGGATGCGAGAACAGGAAGTTTAAAGGCCTGCATGATAGAACATTTTTCCATTCGGGTGTAAAATGTATTAGGTTTAGTCGACCACATGTCTTTGGTTTGAGAATTCAGTCGTTTTTAACTTTTAAGTGATCTCCACCAATCAATGTGTGCATAAGAACCCCAATGAAAATGGTAGGAGAACGTAAGTACCCATTTTGTGGAGTAAATGGATCCATAGTAACAGTACAGTGTAATATATTCTTGTTCTTTCAATTGCTGCTGCTTTTGTAGCAGATAATGCAATAGAAGATTGCCAATACATATTTTCTTAAACTAGGGCTGATAAATGGCCAAAACCGAAGTCGGTTTTACGTTCCTGCTTTAATTGACTGTTGACCATGATTTCATCAGTATTTGGATTTTGAAATTTTCAGTTGCTAGTAATTGTAGTGTTATTCTGCCGGGCAACAGTGGCGGAACTTTCATGAATTTAACTATTAAAAGACCCAGCAATTCCATCCCCCACCCCCACCCCCACCCCACCCTCACCCCCATACCAAAGAGAAGGATCTTTTCATTTCTTAGCTTTTGATTTTAACATAACCTTATTAGGAGGTTGGTGGAACAGTACAAGGTATAAGAAGAAGATCTACACACGGTGTTTATTGACTTGGAGAAAATGTACGACAAGATTCCTAGGGAGGTGTTCTGGAGATGTCTTAAGGTAAAGGGCGTGTCAATAGCCTACATAAGAGCGATCAAGGACATGTATGATGGGGCTAAGCCTAAGGTTATGACTGTGGGAGGCGACTCGGAGCATTTCCCAGTTGTTATGGGATTACACCAAGGCTTTGCGCTTAGCCCGTTCTTATTTGCCTTGGTGATGGATGCATTGACACATCATATTCAAGGAGATGTGCCATGGTGTATGTTATTTGTTGATGACATAGTTCTAATTGATGAGACGAGGGTCGGTGTTAACGAGAGCTTGGAGTTTTGGAGATAGACCCTCGAGTCTAAGGTTTCAAATTGAGCAGGTCCAAGATAGAGTACCCGGAGTGCAAGTTTAGCGTTGAGTCGAGGGAAGTAGGCAGGGACGTGAGGCTTGGACGACAGGTCATCCCAAAGAGATAGCTTCAAGTACCTTGGTTTGATGATTCAGGGGGACGGAGAGATCGACGAGGACGCTACTCACTGTATTGGGGCGGGCTGGTTGAAATGGAGGCTTGCATCTGGAGTTCTGTGTGACAAGTTCTTGTCACTGACACTCGAATGTAAGTTTTATAGAGCTGTGGTTAGGCCGTCCATGTTGTATGGGGTAGAGTGTTGGTCGGTTAAGAACTCCCATATACAGAGGATGAAGGTAGCAGAGATGAGGATGCTGAGGTGGATGTACGGGCACACTAGGATAGACAAGATTAGGAATGAAGATATTCGGAAGGAGGTGGACGTGGCTCCTGTGGATGACAAGATGTGGGAAGCGAGGCTCAGATAGTTCGGGCACGTACAGAGGAGAAGCTTTGATGCGTCGGTAAGGAGGTGTGAGCGGTTGGTCGTGGTGGGTCCGAGAAGAGGTAGAGGGAGACCTAAGAAATATTAGGGAGAGGTGATCAGGTAGGGCATGGTACGACTGCATATTTTTGAGTACATGACCCTTGATAGGAACGTCTACAGGTCAAGCATTAGGATTGTAGGTTGGGGGATAATACAACTTTCCTTGCTTCATACTGGGGGTGAGGCGGGGTTGGATTAGGGTTGATCTTAGATGACTCGCAGTTTATGTTGAATCCACACTATACTTGATGTTTATCTTAGCCTCGGGCCTTAGATACTGGTTACTGTTATTGCATGTCATTCATCGTTTGGTGGTTATGCTTCTGTTACTATTACGGTTTCTACTGTAGTTACTAATGAATTGTCTTTTCTTGTTTTTTTATTTCCATCTTTCTGAATTGAGGGTCTATCAGAAAACAACCTCTCTGCCCTATCGGGATAGGGGTAAGGTCTGCGTACACATTACCCTTTCCAGAACCCACTTGGTGGGATTTTACTGGGTAGTTGTTGTAATTCAAATGGTTATGATTATAATCAAGTTTATTGAGAAGCCTGTACTCCATTCATGGAGCCACCAAGTTTATCTTTTGGGAGCGGAGCATAATACTCTTGTATATTTAACATTTGGCGTGGTTTTCTCCCTTGCTCAACTCTGGAGATTGTTTGTGCTTCCTTTGTTGATTCTTGGAGAAGTTCTCTTTCTAGGTTCTAGGAAGTGGACAGCTTAGTTATTGCATGAAATAACAGCTAGCACCACCTCATTTGAATTTAACTTGATCTCCGACATACAGCTGATAACACATTTTCCATTTTATGCTTATGCTTCAATAGGTAAAGTTTAATCTGAACAATTATATTGGTGTGTGCAGCCTGCGACATGATAGACCCTTCACTGTCTCGATGGCTAATGCTGGGGCAAACACCAATGGCTCTCAATTCTTCATAACAACTGTTGCCACTCCGTGGTTGGACAATAAGCACACAGTTTTTGGCAGAGTAGTAAAAGGAATGGACGTTGTACAGGTATTGGCTTCTAATTCCTCCCCCAGTCTGCTATGGATTGGTTACTGTTATGAATATTAGACCTGACTGAGATCTTCGAATTTACCACATATGCTATGATTCCAATTTAAATGATTATTGTTGCAGTGTGTATTATGTGGTATTTAGTGTATGACTACTTTTTGGGACCTCATTCGGGATTTCTTTTTTTCCTTTTGGATTATGACAGTCAATAGAGAAAGTGAAGACCGACAAAAATGACAAACCATACCAGGACGTAAAAATATTAAATGTGACTGTTCCAAAGTCTTAAATGGGTTTTTGTTGCGGCCGTGCTCCATCATGAAAGGTATACAGCTATTTATTCTGGATCATTGGATGGGTTAAAACAACTTATGGTGGAATCTATTGGCAGTCCTCGTTGGACCCTGATCTGAGATGTAGTCTTTATAATTTTTGACTTATGGTATTCTTCTCAAATTTATTAGGGAAAGTTTATCACCATTAATGTATTCATCAAACCTTGTGAACTTGGGCACATTCTTACGTCCATTTATAGACCCTTTTGATGAGTCATCGGAGGATTTTGATTGTAGCTGTGTAAGTTTATTTAATTCTTGCCTGCTGTATAAAAAAACTGATGTATCATAAAAATCAAAATTTTAAGAAGTGAAGTCACTTCTATCTTCTTGCAGACTTTAGCTTTTAAAGTTCCGCTAACTGTTTCCGATTCGATCGGATTTAAACTTTGAATGCTGAAATGTGTACGTCATTATTTTGCCAAAATGGATCTCCTGTAAACATCTAACACACAGATCACATCTAAGGCATATTGATATTTTGACTCCATCAAATTGGAGCATTATGCCTATAGAGGTTTTGTCTGCTAAAGGTTGTAGGCAAATGTGATGCCAGGCGAATGACATGACTCACGAGACCTAACATCAACAAACCAGAAAATTCCTACACCTAGCTAAAGCTGTCCGTTTTACTTCCTCGCGCACATGGATTTTCTATGAATCTTATATTTACTAAAAATGTGACAAAGTTTCACCCAATGCAATGTAATTAATTATACTAGGTTATTAGACAATTTTCAACTATATCATACCAGATATTGCATTATTTAGATTTGTAAATTAATTAACCAAAGCTAAAACTGTAGAAATCCTTTGGCAGTGTCTAGGGTGGCAAACGGACGGATTGGAGTGGGTATGAGCATATCAAAACAAATGATTCAAAAAAATAAATAAATTATCCACCAGACACATACTTAATACAAATAAAAACTTGATTCATATTATCCATGGCTTCTTAAATATGATCACTTTGGGAGTATTCCAAACTTAAGAAACCCCAAATTGAGATTTTACAAATATAAAAGTTAAACATATTAGTTATCCATTGGTTAGCCATTTTTTAACGGGATAACATAGCTCTTATCCATATTAGATCCGATTTTAAAAAGTTCATTGTCCAATCCATCGGATAATATGGGAAACTAACTGCTTTCTTTTAAACACAATCATAAGAGCTCTCAGCTCTGACATCAAAGACGAATACAATGTATAGCGACACGATAGCTCGTAATGTCCTACTCCTGCTATGCACTAATTTGAAAGCAGTAAATACCCAGAAATAAAATTCGCTTTCCCTAGTCCTTGTAAGCTGTATCCTGATTGTCAACTTGCACGAGAACTTCATATAACGGATTTAGAATTGGAAGTTGTAATGACTTAAACAGGCAACAAACACATCAAGCTAAAGGGTGCAAGCAAACAAATCCAACAATATTGTAATTTCAAATTGCCTCGCAAAATTTAGGTACCTTCAGCTACACTCGAATAAAGTTGACAAAAAGAGTCCTAGAATAAACTCAGGGGAACGGGAACAGGTCATTTCATACAGAGGCCAACACTGCATTCCTCTAATCGAAGAGACTGAAACCCATGTCCTGCAATATTAAAACCAGACAACCATGTTAACAGACATACTAGATATTTAGGAGTAAACATTGTCCAGTGCAGAAAGAAGCCAAGGCTCCTCTAGATTGAGAGAATATCTTACATCATCAGATTCCTCTTTCTCTTCCTTCTTTTCCTCTTTCTTCTCCTCGGCAGCTGGTGCTGCAGCAGCAGCGCCACCAGCAGGTGCAGCGACTGCAACACCACCACCACCACCGCAAGGTACTGAAGCCAATTTTTCTCTGCCAGCAGCAATCAGCTCGGTGATATCCTTGCCGTCTACTTGAGACAAGAGGAGATCAACCCTATCATCATCAGCCTCAGCTCCAACTGCAGTACAAGTTTGAATATTATAATTCAAAACAAGAGTTCCCTCCCCCCACCCCCAAACCACAAAATATACAAAGACGTACAATGAAGAAGATTTTCGTATCAATTAGAGATGTTTTAAAAAACCCAAGCAATACAATGAATGAGAGTGCTATCCCATATGCAAGAGAAGTAAATATAATAGAGTACTCCATTCTTGTGGATAGCTTCAGAAGGTCTTGCAAGTAACAGAGTTGATTGTTTTCCAAAACATAAACAAAAATAAAAGGGTAATAGCTAAATGAAGAGAGATCAGGTCTCTGCCTAAACACTTGCATCCATGATCCAACCTCAAGTTTAATGGTAATAACTTTATAAAATTAATTAATTGCTTCCCGCAAACACTCTTCGCTCCCATTTTCCAGAGTCCAGACCATCAAAAATGCAATTAGTAGCATGTACAAGAGCTGAATCATATTTTTTGCATGAAAAGAAAATTAAAAAAATTGAAAGACATTACTCCATTAGACATGTAGCAGTCTCTAAAACACATCAATGAATAAACTAATTACATACAACCACATATGGCATGGATCCAGTACTATAAACCAACACATCAGTCAGAAACGGTATGAGCTAAATCAGTAAAAACAGAAGCTACAAGTACAGGAGGAAGTCCTCATTTTGGAGTGACAGCGTGATACCATTTCACTTGTTATTTTAACATACATCGAACACACATATCAACCGTATGAACAAAAAAATGAAATGGGTATGGATTAAAATTAGTAAAAACAAAATTCAATCAAGGATCAAAGTTTTCTACTGGAACTAAAGATTGTTACGTCATTTACTTGTTCATTTAGCAGAAATCGAACAGTTATCAGCTGTCTTGAGAGGAAAAGGAAATAGGTATACACTAAATTACAACAAAAAATAACTATGAATAGCAAAACATTATAAACCTACATTAATACATCTCATTTTCACCCACGTTAACTATTTTTTTAAAGGCAAAAAAGATTAGGGGGTTAAAAAAGGGAATACCAGAAGCAAGGATTTTCTTCAAATCAGCAGCAGATGGGGAGGCGTTGCCACCCAACACAGCCAACAAGAAAGCGGCGATTACCTTCATTTTCTTCTCTATAAAATCCAGATAAAAAATAATAGATTTTCAGATATAATACGAAATTAAACCAGATTGGACGAAGAATTAAAGAAAGAGATGTGAACAAAAGGAGATTACCTTGAGATATTTGGAAGCTAAGAAAATGCCTTCAAATGGTTGGTCTTAGCCTAGGGCAGCTGTTACCAAAGAAAGAGGAATTAAGCGGTGAATGCTAAGTATATATAGTTAGGGCTTCTATGAGAGTGACCAACAGATATTAGATCTCCACCGTTGATTTTTACCGTTGGTTTTTGCTCAACGTCTAAGTTTAATTTTGATATAGTCAATTTCCGTATGATAAGAAACGATTTTTGAGGCTTAAAAGTTTAGCTACATGCAGTTTTTAACATTTTCCTTTTCATATTATTTTTCTCTGACAGTTTGAGCAGCTTGGGATCGTAGGACTATTTTGGGAAAACTACAACTCTGATTTAGAGCTCGTCTGAATTGGCTTTAAAAAGTAAATTTTCAGTAAAAATAGTATTTAAGTTAAAAATAAATAAGTTCGGATCATCCAATTTATTACTTTTGACTTATTTTAAGCAGTTTTTAATTATTTTAAGTATTTTTTAACTTTACCAAACGCCAAAAAAAATTAAAAAGAACTTAAAAGCTATTTTGACCAGCTAAAAGTAAATCCAAATACCTCTTAATTTTGACACCGCTCAAACGAACGCTCAGCATACACTCTGTTTCTTCCAAATTTGCACGACCTCCATACTGTTCTTCCTCAATTTTTTTTATAGCTGCTCAACTACTCTTTCGGTTTCCTTTGTCTCTATCAGTCGTATCTCTCCCTGCACAGATTATTAGCGTTGGTTGTGCAGTTATTAGGTAAATTTTGCGTTCTTATTTTCCTGATTTTTGGAATAGTTAGTGCGTACAAATTGTTTAAATTGGATAAAGCTCTTACGATTTTTGGAATAGTTGTTGTGTAGATTTTAAAGTGTTTTTTATAACTCTTCCTACGATCCTATTTGTGCGAGAAAAGCTTCTTTGTTATTTTTATTTGCTTTTGTGTTTGAAGTGTGACCTTTTATGGTAAACTGTATTTTAAAAGTATGGTTCTTTTCTATTCCTTCGTGGGGAAAAATTGAACGGGAGTTCTGTTTTATCTTTTAGAATTTGAACCGCCATTACTATTTTATGCTTGCTTGTGCTATCAAATTTTATCTACATGAATTGTTCCTCCTATTTGTCATTGTTGTTATGTGCGGGGATGATATATATATGAGGTGACGAGCGTATATGTATATGCAAGGTTAATCATGCTAGAGGGTGGATTATGATATATTTGTGTTTGTGAAATTTTGTGACCTTCTTGCTTCATGCCTTACTTGACTTCTAGATTTGAGAATATAGTATTAAATGTTAGAATCGAGACTAGCCTAATATAACTTGATCAAATTTGATAGAATTATGAGAATACATTGATGCGTCTAATCCGGTCATCTCTATGCATAATCATTAATACATTGTTACGGCCGATATTTTGAGATGCTAGATTTCATACTTGTGTTGTTGATAAATTGTGGGATTTGTGGAAGTACTTGAATTATATGGCCCTTGAGGGTTTATTGAATCATTGTTGGCTTGTAAAGCAATGATTGAGAATTTATTTGGATTATTCGTTGAACACTCTCCTCGATGTTATTTATACTTCGTCCCTTGCCATTTTATCGATAGTCATATGTTTGGTAAAGAAGGGTGTAAAGAACAAAAAGGTGATATCGTGCCATTTTATATTCATTATCATGTGAGTAAGAGTGTAAAGCACGAAGGGTGATGCTGTGCCATTTTATATTCATTATCCTGCGAGGAAGAGTGTAAAGCACGAAGGGTAATACTGTGTAAAAATTTATTGTCATATGAGGAAGAGTGTAAAGCACAAAGGGCGATGCCATGCCATTTTATATTCATTATCATGTGAGGAAGAGTGTAAACACATGAAGGGTGATGTTGTGCCATGTTATTGAGAGGAAGGATGATGCCGTACCATATCATTTGAGAGTAAAAGCACGACGGGTGATGTCGTACCATTTCATTTATACTTTTATATTGTGTGTTATCGTGAGGTCATAGCACGATGGGCGTTTTCGTGCATATGAGGATGAAGGACATGCATTATGTTTGATATCAGTCTTCCGTATATATGTTCATGTCTTTACCTTGAACTGTTATTGCCATAATTATAGATTTGATGTGACTTGTTGCTGTTATCCTGTCATTGAAGTCTATTTCAATTGTTGTTGTGTTGCACATACCTTATACTTGCTTAAATTGCATATACCATGCCTATTTTATGTTTTTGTAATTATACTCTTGTTGTATCGATTCTGTTGTTGTGAAGACCCGGCCGGTCGTCTTAAGAATTAACGCTCCAATCCCCTATTAATTACTTTTACCAAGTCTATTTCTGCTAATTTGATTTGTTAGGATGTTCGTTTTTTAGTTTCGGAGAGTTTTAGGACACTTAGTCCATAATGAGAGCTTAAGTGTTGGAAAGTTGTCCGTAGTCAGAACAATGTGAAGACTGCCTTGGAGTGGAAATCTGATTTTTCCGTTAGCTCTATTAGGTGATTTCAAGGTTGGGAGCATGTTCGAAATGTGTTTTTGAGGTCTGTAGCTAATTTAGGCTTGAAATACCGAAGTTTGAATTTTCGAAGTTTCCGGTCCGATAGTGAGATTTTGATCCGATGGTCGGAATGAAATTGTGGAAGTTGCACTAGTTCCTCATGTCATTTGGGATGTGTGTGTAAAAGTTTAGGTCATTCGGATGAGGTTTAATAGACTTTTCGATCAAAAATGTATTTTTAGAGTTTTTGAAGTTCTTAAGGTTGAATTCGATGGAGAATAGGTGTCTTGGGCGTTGTTTGTAGCATTCCGAAGGCTGGAATAAGTTTGAACGATGTTTTAGGTTATGTTGGTGCAACTGGTTTGAAATTCTTGGGACTCGGGTGAGTTCCAGATAGGTTCTAGGATATTTTTTGGCCAAAAATCAAAGCCATTGCAGGTACAGAAGAGTTGTAGGCGTTAGAACTCACTAGTGCGCTCCGCACGAAATCTTGTGCTTCCGCACAAAATGTAGTGCGATCCGCAGTGGGGGTTATTTCACTAGTCCTACTTCAGAAGCTCATATTTTTTATCTACAAGGAATTTTGAGATGATTCAAAAAAAAAAGTTGTAGCCCTTCGTGTCTAGTTTCCCGAAAGGTAAAGAAATCATAATTAGGACATCTGTAGCAAAAGTTATGGCCAAAATACTAAAGTCTGTCACTGCGTCAAAACCCGTGTGGCCGTAGTCATTTTTATGCGGACCGCGGTCGTTTATGTGCGATCAGCAGAGGTGGAAATCTGGGGGTGGTCTATAAATACGAATTTTTAAGTTTTATTTGATTCTTTACCCAGAGAGCTCGGATTTTGGCGATTTTTTGAATATTTTTCAAGAAATTCATCGGGGTAAGTGTTTCTAACTCAGATTTGGCTAGAGTACATGAATCTATCATTGAATTCATCATTTAACTCGTGATTTGGGATGAAATTTGGGAACAAAATTTGTGAAATATTTTAAAAATATAAAATGATGATTTGAAGGACCAAATGATATCGGAATTGGATAATTTTTATATGGTTAGACTCATGCGGATGTGAGTATTTTGGAAATAAAAAGTTTACTCGATTCCGAGATGTGGGCCCGAGGGGCATTTGGTCATTTTACATAATTTCACATATTAGCTTAGATTTAATTATAGAATTAGTTACTTGATGTGTTATTTATCATATTCAATTGAATTGAATAGATTTGGACCATTTAGAGTTGGATACTCATGGCAAAAGTGTGATTTCTAGTTGATTTTGAGCCGGTTCGAGGTAAGTGACTTGTCTAACCTTGTGTGTGGACTCTCGCTTAGGATTTGTATTATGGTAACTGAAATGCCTTGTACGTGAGGTGACGAGCGCGTACTCGTGGTAATTGTTGAAAATCTTATTTGTCATTAAATAGCCTTACATTGTGTTTTTCTTTCTTGTCTACACTACTTGGAATTTAAGCCTGATGTTAGTCTAGAGAAGTATGTTTAATTGACTAAATTGATTTACTTGCTCAAAATGCCTTAGTTTGATTATGTGCAACATGCTAGGCTACAAATACCTGCTTTACCTTGGTGTGGGATTTGAATTTAATTGTGTATTCTTCGTGTAGTTGTTGTATGTTTACTTTGGGAGTACGGATTATATTCCGAGAGATCCCCCTGCACATATATTGATTTGGACTATAGTGCGGGATACCAAGAGATCCCGGGAACATGTAATCGGAATACCAAGAGATTCCTAGTATATAATGAGGATACCAAGAGATCCTCGGGATACCAAGAGATCTCTAATATATATTGAGAATACCAAGAGATCCCTATAATATATTGAGGATACCAAGAGATCCCTAATATATATTGAGGATACCAAGAGATCCCTAGTATATAATGAGGATACAAAGAGATTCTCGGGATATCAAAAGATCCCTAGCATATCTTGAGGATACCAAGAGATCCCTAGTATATAATGAGGATACCAAGAGATTCTCGGGATATCAAGAGATCCCTAGCATATATTGAGGATACCAAAAGATCCCTAGTATATAATAAGGATACCAAGAGATCCATAGTATATAATGAGGATACCAAGAGATCCTCGGGATACCAAGAAATCCCTGATACAAATTGAGGATACCAAGAGATCATCGGAATACTGAGAGATCCCGGTTATTATCCTTGTGATTGTTTTAGCCTCTATTCCTGATGAAGAGCAAGGTGTTTTCTCTCTTGATTTGGTTGTGCACTTTCAACTTACAAATTTGGACCTGCTGCAATCGCCAAGTCACCCTAAATTAATCTTTTTATCATGAAAAGCATAGATCTTCAGGAATTAAACTATAACAAAAAAGCACTTCCTACATTTTAGTCAATTTGAATCTTAGGCTTTCTACATTATAGACAAAAAAGCACTTCCTACATTTGCTTTGCTCTGGTTGCTAAATCATTATAGATTAATCTTTAGTCACGAAAAGCATAGATATTCATGAACTGCAGTTGAACTACAACAAAAAAGTATTTCCTACATTTTTAGTCAAATTTCATTTGGTTTGAATCTCAGGACATCTTATGCCTACTTGCAAACATTTGGGAAAAGTATTTTCATTACAAACATTCTTTGCGGGATTATGTTTCTCACTTCACCAACATTCATTTTTGCAATAAATGATCAATGACATACTATAAAAGATAGGGTTCCGCATTCTTCTATTTCTCATTTTTCAATGCAATAATTAAAAGAGAACCTAATTAAATTATAAATGACCCAGATTACTACACTGTTGTTTAAATTGTTGGGTTCAATATAAAGTACTTGGACTACTTTATTTATAACATGCTTTTCCATTCCCCATCACGTGTCCATCTAATTGTTTTGGATAATGAATTACTTATCTATCTAATGTAATCTTTGGTTGTGCTTTTAGGAAGAATGGAGGATTGACACACCTCTGATATGCTTTGTTTGGCTGGATCATCAAATTTGATAGCATTCCTTTGCATAGCCTCTCAGAAAGCCACAAGTCGTACAATTTGGACCAACGATGATATACTTAAGTATTTTTAATCTTGGTAAAGAATTTTTGTTGTTATTACTTGAATTACTATAGACGTTTCCCCACGTAACTCTTGATTTCTATATAGCTACAAGATCAAATAGTCCTCTACATTATATCTGTTTTGTTTGGTAGACAAAATAACTTTCCGATATCTCCTTATATACACGAGCTGTTTTGTGCTTCTCCTTTGACTCTCAAATAAACATATAACCATTTGGAGCTTATTCTTAAGCAATTTTGAAAGCATACTGATGCAACCAACTTTAAAAATAGAAAGAAAAACTCTGCGAACTGATGCAACCACCTTCAGAGAGACAAAAATCTACTATTTTGGGTATGGTAGCCTGGGCTAACACTAGTTACTACTACTATACAGAAGAGGGAATAAGCAGACACCAGGTCAACATGCTTGCCTGGCATTGTAAGGGTATTTTGGTAACTTCAATAAATAGAGCACTATTATTGGTTAAGAAGTACAATTTTGTCATGCATTTTTATGTGATTTGACCAATTTTCCCTCCCATCTTTGCTGCAAACTGTGGGTCCAACTTTAATTTTCATTCCAAAGTCGCTAAAACTCTCAAAAAGAGTAAAAACAGACCCAAGTATATATTTACATAAAATTAAGCATCAAGTGTGAAGCCAAAATAGCAATTCTACCAGTTTTTGCACTGAATAATTACACCGAAAAATAACATGCCTAAATACCACTTCCTCTAGTCAGCTTTATTGATATTTTTGGTTATTTTTACCCATAATAAGGAATTTATCTTCAAGCCTTAACTAACAATAAAATTGATTGTATTAACCTTAGTTTGTTCATTAAAAGTATAGCAAATACTACTAAACTCTTTACTCCAAGGAAAACTTTCAGAAAATAATTAATTCATTTTTAATATTTCAAAAAAAAAGGCCAAAAGATTTTAAACTGAATCTAACGCATGTGTAACTTTTGCTACGTTATAGTTCAACTTTAGCTATTGTTTATTTTATTTCCAATTATTTTAATGTCTGTTTGGATAATTTGATTTGACTGAAATTAGAAGGGAAAAAAGTTCTTGAAGTTGTATTACTTTGTCTTTATTTTACTTTAATAAAATTGAAGATCATAATTATTTTATTTGGTACTGTAACGATCCGGCCGGTCGTTTCATGAGTTATTGCCCCCTTTTCCCCATTTCCAATTCCCTGTGTGATGTTCAATTGTATTTGATCATATCACGTTGGTGGTGTTGTGTTCGGAGTGGTGTTAGAGTGGGAATGAGACAATAGTCGCTTAAGTTGGTTATTAGTTGGTAAAGTCAACCGAAAGTTGACGTGTGGGTAAATAATCTCAGAATTGGGGTTTTATGGTTCGAATAGC
This sequence comes from Nicotiana benthamiana, assembly GCA_034376525.1. Taxonomy (NCBI): domain Eukaryota; kingdom Viridiplantae; phylum Streptophyta; class Magnoliopsida; order Solanales; family Solanaceae; genus Nicotiana; species Nicotiana benthamiana. The sequence goes on along the minus strand of CM067339.1, from coordinate 54,964,114 downwards.
TTAGTTAGGTGATTTAAGACTTAGGAGCGCGATCGGAATATATTTTGGAGGTCTGTGGTAGATTTAGCTTGAATTGGTGAAATTAAAAATTTGGCATTTTTTGGTCGGCAGTGAAAATTTTGATATAGAGGTCGGATTGGAATTCTGAAAATTGGAGTGGGTCCATTGTGTCATTTTTGACGTGCGTGTAAAATTTTAGGTCATTCGAATGAGGTTTGATAAGTTTTTACATTGTTTGCGGAATTTGGAAGTTTTGGAATCCTTAGGCTTGAATCCGGGGGTGATTTGATATTTTTATGTTGTTTTTAGTATTCCTAGGGTTGAAACAAGTTTGAATGGTGATATATGACTTCTTGACATGTTTGGTTGAGGTCCCGAGGACCTTGAAATGTATTTGGGTGGTTCACGAAAGGTTTGGAGTTGAATTGGAGTTGCAGATTTTTGCTGCTTCTGTTGTTTTCACACCTGCAGAGTGGGGACCGTTGGTGCAACGATCGCAGGCATGGAGAGTAACTGCAAGAGCGGGGATTGTCGTAGGAGCGAAAGGATTAATCGCACCTGCGATCCCGTAGGTGCGGGGCCTAGGGCGCAGGCGCGGAAGCTGGTGCCTTAAGTGAAATTCGCAGAAGTGGAACGCAGGTGCGCTTGTAGGACCACATGTGCGAAATCTCAGGAGCAAAAACTATAAAAGCCTCACGTCACGATTTTTAGTCATTTTCCACTAATTTTGTGCAATTTTGGAATCCCAAGCCGGAAATTCAATAAGGAATTGAAGGATTTCATTGAGGTAAGTTGCTTGGTCTTTGTATCTAGTGTTTGTGATGAATTATTCACTACTTAATAATGAAATTAGTGGGGAGTTTGGAGTAAAATTAAAGATTAGGGCTTGAGATTTTGGAGAGATTTGAGTGGGGATTTAAGGGGTCATTTGAGGTCCGATTTTGATATTTTTGGTATATATAGACTTGTGGAAGGATAAGGATTCCAGTGATGTAAATTTTATCGAATTCCGAGACGTGGGCCCTAGGGCCGGGTTTGGCCTATTTCGGGATTTTTGAGTTAATTTGATTATTTTTGCTTGGGCCTTGTTCCTTTAGTGTGTTTTAATGATATGATACTGATTTTGGCCAGATTTGGAGCATTTGGAGGTTGAGTCGAGAGGCAAAGATATTGCGGTTTAGAGTTCGGTCCGATTTGGGGTAAGTAATGACTGTAAATATTGACCTAAGGATATGAAACCCAGATTTCACATCGTTTCACTATTTTAAGGTGACGCACATGCTAGATGACAAGCGTGAGGGCGTGCACCATTGGAGATTGTGACTTGGTCCGTCCCGTACGATTATTAAGTCGCGTATTTGATTGAAAAATATTTGATACTATTGTGTTTTGAAAAGTATTACTATATTTTGGGTTGGATACCATATTTGGGCCTCGTGCCAACTGTTTGGACCCTTATGAGCTTTCTTTACTAATATTCTTCATTGTTTTGATTTAATAAATGTACTCAGTCATGCTATGTTTTACTGATTTCATAACTCAGTTTACTTACTCTGATTTGATCATAAACAATATTTTTCAGACCTTGTTTTACTGTTAGCCCGAGTGGCTTGAGAGATTTCTGACTGAGTAAGACCGAGGTCCTGTGTTGTGAGGATGTCATGGTATTGGGAGTGCGCGTCGCATCATGTTGTACTATTTTGTGATATGTGAGAGGCTGAAGGCCTACTTTATTATGCAATGAGATGTCTTATTATAACGCTTGGGCTGCAGAAGCCCCTCCAGAATCTATACACTCCCAGTGAGCGAGAGTACCCAGTGTGAGTGATGTGATATTACCCGATGGGCTAATCTTGATTCATGTTGTTTCTCGAGGGATTGATATTGATTTATGTTGTTGCCCGATGAGCCAATTATGAGTGATTGTGAGGTAGCCCGAGGGGCTGGTTCTGACTGATGTTATGCCTGAGGAGCAGTTTATGATACATGTCTTGCCTGAGAGGTCGTTTACGTTTTCATTATTCTTCTCACAATTTCATCATTGGTTTGTAAACTGTTGAAAGACGTTTTAAAAAGGTTTACTGGAACTGAGTTTTCATGTGATAATTAAATTCTGCACTGTTTTGAAAACATACTGTTTTATTGTAGTGCTATGACGTGGAATTATATGTTTTCTTAGTACTAAACTTTCATTTACTTTTATTACTTACTGGGTTGGTGCACTCACATTACTCGCTTCACCTTGTGTGCAGATTCATGAGTTGCGGGTCACGATTGTGAGTGTTGCTTGTCCTTCCAACAGGTCTCAGAGTCGGCAAGGTAGCTGCTTGACATATGTAGCCCTGCACTTTTCCTTCTTACCTTACTTAGACTGTTCTTAGTATTTAATTTTTAGAGTATGATATCATTTCTTATGCTTAGATATATCTTGTAATTGCTCGTGACTTATGACACCCCGATGTTGGGCTTGTGTTATTTTCCGCACTAGTTATTTACACTTATGTTATGAGATTTTTGTCAATTAATACTTAAAAATGACTTTTATGAAATACTAGTTGATTTTGGAATTGTGTCGGCTGACCTATTTTCACGATATGTGCCTTCACAATTGGGTCGGTTTTTGGATCGTGACAGATACATTCTAAGAAGTATTTAAATATGTCACCTTAATTTTGGTAATAAAAGTTCAGTATTGAATATTGGTGGTTCTGTGTTTGCAAATATTAGATTTTAGTATTTAATATTATCTATGGATGGTGTAGATTAGTATTCTACTTCTGATATGTATTAAGAAATTTTTCTATTATTATTTATGGTAAGATTAGTATTCTACTTCTAAATCTAATATTGCAGAAAGCAGAATGCATATACAATTCATGAGACCCACTTTCCCTTAACAGTTGCTTGTGTCATACTGCACAAAATGCAAATGATTTTTTGGTATCTAAGAGTCTATTTGGACATAAGAAATTTTTTTCCTTTTTTTCAAAAATTTTTATTTTTTTCGAGATCAGCGTTTATTCGTTTTCAATTTTTACTTGAATATGCATTTTGAAAATTTTAAAAAATATTTAAAAACTCCAAAAAGTTATTTTAAAATTTTTTAACTTAAATCACTAACAAAACTTTAAAGGCGACTAAAATTAAACTTATGTCCAAACACAACTCTAAGTTTCGAATACAATTTTCACTTGAAATTATTTTCCACCCTTTTGGAATTTTACAAATCCTTATGTCCACATGCCCACTAATTCATTCCAACCATAGAAATTGAAAAGGAAATTTTATAATTCAATTAGATATTTAAATTTTATGCTATCGGGAACTAATACATTTTTTAGTAGGAATAGCAAATATGTGAAATCAATTATTCAATATAAAAAGAATTGACAAGTTAAAGTGTAACAGAATTAATTCACTAAATAAAAAAAATATATGCATAGAAATATATTATATATGCTAAGTTGAAGTTTAACTGCACCAGTAAGTTAATAATTAATATTCATATTCATCCAAAATATTAAACATTATGAATTAATGAAGAAAGTAAATACAATATAACAATTTATAATTTAACTAGTTGTTGATGCTTTCAAACAGTAAAAGTATTTTAAATGACAACTCTTTCATTTGAAGACATGTGCATACCTTTTTTTTTCTAACCAAAGAATGATTAACTAAATAGAAGTTACTCTGAGATTTTACATTAATTTACAACCTTAAATTAATTTCTAATTTAACATTTACGATATTATGTCTAATATATTAAACCTCATACTATCATGAGTTTATTTATTTAAAATGCTAATATTTAAGTTAATTACTCATTTAGTTATTAATTTAATTCATATTTGCTATTCATACTAAAGTCAATGGATCGGATCACTAGAATTCTCGTGTTATGAAAATAATAATAATAATATTTTAAGTTATTTACCTTTTGAATTGCAATTGATATGCCTATTTTTATTACTAGCATTTGAAACTGATTTGGTTATTCTACAGAAATAAGAAATGATGTAAATTTGTGTTGATGTTCCCTCAATATTTATATCTTACCCACAATTATTATTTATAACTATCTTTAACACTATGCTCAAATTCTAAAAATAACAACTTTATCTTAAATTTTAGCTAAAATTATTCGATCCCCAATTAGTATATAATGTTTAATCTAGAGAAAGTTGGAGACATAAAGAATGTTTTAAGGAGTAAATTTTCATTTGCTAATATAGACAAAGTTGTAACGACTCGATCGTTCGTTTTGAGCATTTGCACTTTGCTCGTCAGTTTTCGGGTATGACTAGGCCCGTAAGATGTATTATAACTTATATAATGGTCACAGCCCAAATCCCAACCCGGCCGTGATGGCGCATCTCGTGAAGACAAGGCCAGTTGGAACTTTTCACAAATTAAATTAACATTTAATGAACCCAGATGCGTGTAAATCACTCATAGTGCGGAAAACAACGGTAATAATAAAACAACCAACCCGACACAGCCCAAATCGGAGTGTCACAAGTCATGAGCTACTACTGAGTTGTTATAAGTCTACGAAGTAGAATATCAGATGCAAAAAGAATCTAAAAGAACTGGAATAACATAAAATGAGGGAGTCAAGGGCTGCGGACGTCAACAACTACCTCGATACTCCGATCTTACTGCCTGATCTGGAAAGGATATCAGTGCTCAGTTGCAGACTCTGCTATGCCTGAATCTACACACATGGTGCAGGGAGTAATGTGAGTGCTCTGACTCGGTGAGCAATAATAATAAATAATAACCAAAGGTAAGAAAACACATAACAACACAATATAATTCTATATCAGGCAGTAAAACTCTAAATGCAACAAAATCCGTAAAGAGTCAAATGAAACCTCATTTTTTAAAGACAGGTAAATCAGGTAAAACCGCAAATAGGTAGTAAATAGTAAAATTTCCCCTCGGGCACAATATCAACCGCTCAGTACAATAACAACCACTCGGGCTCAATCTCAGTCACTCAGCCAGCCCCTCGGGCTCACTTTCATATCACATGGGTACCCGCGCTCACTGTGGGTGGGCAGACTCCGGAGGGGCCCCTTCCGTCCCAAGCGCTATATCAACATAAGTCCTGAAAGCCTTCTCATATCACATTCGAGGCCTGGAAGCCTCCTCACATAACACTCGAGGCCTGAAAACCTCCTCACATAACACTCGAGACCTGAAAGCCTCCCCACATCACGCTTCATGCTTGAAAGCCTCACTCAGTCCAGAAACACCATCAACCCCTCGGTCATTAATAAAATAATAGTCCTCAGCCCAAACGACAGTGAAATATCATTAAAGTCTCAAAATTTCAATTAAAGCGGCTGAGTTTGCAAAACAGTATAATCATTAGGACTGAGTTCAATTAACATATTAAAATAGTGAGGCAACAGTGATAACAATCGCCGAAGGATTTAAATAATCAGCATTATGCTCAAAACATGGCAATAAGCCCCAAATCATAAAGATAAACAAAACATCTCAGTCAAATACGCGGCAAAATATCAAACAGGACGGACCAAGTCAAAGTCCCCAGTAGTAAACGACCCCGCGCTCGCTATTAAGCGCGTGTTACACCTCAATATAGCACTACGTTGTGCAAATCCGAGGTTTCAAACCCTTAGGATATCATTTACTATCATTACTCACCTCAAGCCGGCCAAAATCCCAGCTCTCTATGCCCTTGCCTCTAAAAATCAACCTCCTCGTGCATCGAATATGATCAAAACCACAATGAATACGTCACAATATGAAAATGGAACAATACCCGATCAAAAACAATTGGAAAATAGCAAAAATCTCGAAATTAGCAAAACTTGAGCCTCGGGCCCACTTCTCGAATTCCAAAAAGTTTTCCATCAACAGATTCCTTATCTTACCACGAGTTCATACATATCAAAATCACAAGAATCAGAGTTCAATTGACCCCTTAAAATCTCTATTCTTAACTCTCTTGAGTTCAAGCCCTAACCTCCATTTTTTATTCCTTGATTCCTTAGTTTTTCAGCTCATGTAATAACACCTTAGAATTATGTTCTAGGCTCAGAAATCCTTACCTCAATGAAGTCCCTTGATTCCCCTCTTCAAAATCGCTCAAAACCCACCAATTCCGAAGTGAAAAATGACTAACTCTTCAAAAATTCGCGAAGAAGAACGTAAATGCTTCTGCCCAGCCCTTTTCGCATCCGCGATTAGAGTACCGCGCCCTTAGTTTTCTTTTCTGCGGAAATCCTTTCGCTTTTGCGGCTATTCACTCAGGCCAAGACCGCTTCTGCGGTCGAAAATCCGCATCAGCCACTTCCACATCCGCGACTACAATCTGCTTCTGTAGAAACTAGGACTCTTTAGCCAATCTCGCACCTGCGATCTATTGTCCGCATCCGCGAGACCGCTTATGCGTTACCGAATTCGTAGAAGCGAATATACCAGAAGCAGCAACAAATTTCCAATTTCACAAGCCCACAACTTCTCGTTAGCCATCCGAAATGACTCCGAGGCCCCCGGGACCTCAACCAAAAGTGGAAACCCATCCTAAAACATCATTTGAATTTGCTCCAACCGTCAAAACACCACAAACAATAGAAAAACCCTCAAATTATATCGGATTCAAGCCTAAGTTCTTCTAAAATTTTCGAAACACGCATTTGATCAAAAACCTGACCAAAACACCTCCAAATGACCTAAAACATTCCATACACATCCCAAATCACATAGCTAAACTACAGCAACTCTCGGCGACCCTTAGATCAAAATTTTAACTATCAATCAGAATTCACCAAAACACCAACTTCGCCAATTCAAGCCTAATTCTACACCGGACCTCCAAAACCAATTCCGATCACGCTCCTAAGTCACAAATCATCTCCCCAAATTAAATGAATTACCGGAAATCACATCCGAACCCTCTAACTCATAAGTCAACATCTGGTTGACTTTTCAAAACCAAACCTTCCTTAAAGAGACTAAGTGTCTCATTTCCCGCTCGGTCTACCAAGTAGCCTCTTCCACGGGCTGACCTCTCCACTGCACTTTTATCGAAGCTATATACTTTGACTTCAACTTTCGCACCCGACGACCCAAAATAGCCACTGGCTCCACATTATAGGTCAAATCATCATCCAACTGAACTGTGCTGAAATCCAAAACATGGGATGGGTCCCCAACATACTTCCGAAGCATAGATACATGAAATACCGAATGCACGCCCGACAAGATGGGTGGCAAAGTAAGCATATAGGCCACCTACCCAGTCATTCTAAGTACCTCAAAAGGCCCAATAAACCGCGGACTCAGCTTTCCTTTCTTTCCAAACCTCATAACACCCTTCATGGGAGAAACCTTCAGCAAGACCTTCTCACCAACCATATAGGATAGATCTAGAATCTTCCGGTCCGCGTAACTCTTCTGCCATGACTGAGCCGTACGAAGTCTCTCCTGAATCAGCTTCACCTTCTCTGAAACATTCTGCAACAACTCTGTCCCCAATAGCCTAGCCTCACCGGGCTCAAACCAACCAACTAGAGATATACACCAGCTCCCATACAACGCCTCATACGGAGCCATCTAAATGCTCGACTGATAACTGTTATTGTAGGCAAACTCTACAAGGGGTAAAAAATCCTCCCAAGAACCTCCAAAATCAATAACACAGGCACGCAACATGTCCTACAATATCTGAATAGTACGCTCGGACTGCCCGTCCGTCTGAGGATGAAATGTTGTGCTCAACTCTACCTGCGTACCAAACTCTCGCTGAAATATCCTCCAAAACTGAGAGGTAAACTGAGTACCTCTATCTGAGATAATAGACATTAAAACACCGTGAAACCGAACAATCTCCTGGATAAAGATCCCTGCCAGCCGCTTCGAAGAATAGGTAGTACATAGCGGAATGAAGTGCGTGGACTTGGCAGCCGATCCATAATCACCCAAATCAAATCAAACTTCTTCAAAATCCTAGGAAGACCACTCACAAAATCCATAGTGATTATCTCCCACTTCCACTCGAGAATAATCATCCACTAAAGTACGCTACCCGGTCTCTGATGCTCATATTTCACCTGCTGACAGTTGAGATACCGAGCCACAAATCCTACAATATCTTTCTTCATTTTTCTCCACCAGTAGTGCTGCCTCAAATCCTGATACATCTTCGCAGCACCCGTATGAAAAGAATCCCGCGAGCTATAGGCATCCTCCAGTATCAACTCCCGAAGCTCATCCACATTGGGCACACAAATCCGGCCCTGCATCCTCAACACACCGTCCTCACCAATGGTCACATCTCTGGAATCATCATTCCGAACCCTATCCTTAAGGACAACCAAATGTGGGTCATCATACTGGCGCTCTCTGATGCGATCATATAAGGAAGACCGAGAAACCACACAAGCCAACACCCGACTAGGCTTTGAAATATCTAGTCTCACCAGCCGATTGACCAAGGCCTGAACATCAATTGCAAAAGGGCTTCTCTCAAACTGGAATCTACGCCAAACTCCCCATACTAACTGCTTTTCATCTCAAGGCATCGGCCACTACATTGGTCTTCCCCGGGTGATACAAAATGGTAATATCATAATACTTATGTAATTCTAGCCACATCCACTGCCTCAAATTAAGATCCTTTTGCTTGAATAAATGCTGAAGATTGCAATGATCGGTGAATACCTCACAAGATATACCATACAAGTAGCGCCTCCAAATCATCAGAGCATGAACTATAGCAGCCAACTCCAAATCATGTACGGGGTGGTTCTTCTCATGGGGCTTCAACTGACGAGAAGCATAAGCAATCCTTCTACCCTCCTGCATCACTACACAACCGATCCCAACTCTCAAATCATCATAATATACAGAATAAGAACCTCCGGCTGATGGCAAGACTAATACTGGAGCTGTGGTCAAAACTGTCTTGAGCTTCAGAAAGCTCTTCTTGCACTCGTCCGACCATACAATTAGAGCACCTTTATGAGTCAACTTGATCAAGGGCAATGTAATAGAAGAAAATCCCTGAACAAACCGGTGATAATAACCTGCCAAACCAAGGAAACTACGAATCGCTGTGGCTGAAGTCGGTCTAAGCCAACTCTGAACTGCCCCTTTCTTCCTCGGGTCGACTCGGATATCCTCGCTAGACACCACGTGTCCCAAAAAAGCCACTGAACTGAGCCAAAACTCACACTTGAAGAACTTTGCATAAAGCTTCTCCTCCCTCAATCTCTGCAATACAACTCGCAAATGCTGCACGTGCTACTCCTAACTACGCGAGTACACCAGAATATCATCAATGAAAACAATAACGAGTGAATCCATATAAGGCCGAAATACACTGTTCATCAAATGCATGAATGCTGCTTGGGCATTAGTCAGCCCAAAAAACATAACAAGAAACTCATAGTGCCCATATATATTCCTGAAAGCAGTCTTAATAATATCTGACTCCCTGGTCTTCAACTGGTGATAGCCCGAATGGAGATCAATCTAGGAGAACACCCTCGCTCCCTGAAGCTAGTCAAACAAATCATCAATGCGAGGCAAGTGATACTTGTTCTTCACTGTTACTTTGTTCAATTACCTGTAGTCAATGCACATTCTCATGGTGCCATCCTTTTTCTTTACAAACAGAACCGGTGCACCCCATGGTGACACACTAGGCTGAATAAACCTCTTATCTAGGAGTTCCTGAAGCCGATCCTTCAATTCTTTCAACTCCGCTGGTGCCATAAGATATGGCAGAATGGAAATGGGCTGAGTGCCCAGCACCAGGTCATTGCCAAAATCAATATCCTTGTCTGGTGGCATGCCTGACAGGTCTACAGGAAATATATCAATAAACTCCTTCATAATTGGAACAGAATCAATGATAGGAGTTTCGACTCCAACATCCCTCACGAACGCCAAATATGAAAGGCAACCTTTCCCAACCTTACGCTGGGCCTTTAAGAATGAAATCACCCTGCTAGAAATATAATCAGTCACATCACGCCACTTGATCTTCGATACACCCAGTATGGTCAATGTGACTGCCTTAGCATGACAGTCTAGAATAGCATGACATCAGTCCATGCCCAATATAACATCAAAATCCACCATGCTCAATAACAATAGATCAACTTGGGTCTCTAGAACCCCAATAGTCACTAAACATGACCGATACACATGTTCTACAACAATAGTATCACCTACCGAGGTAGATACATGAACAGGTAAGGCAAGACACCCTGGGGACGTACTCAAATAATGAGAAAAAAATGAGGACACATAGGAATAGGTGGATCCAGGATGAAATAAGATTGGGGCATCTCTGTGGCAGACTAAAATAGTACTTGTAATGACAGTATCTGAAGCAATGGCATCTGTTTTGCCCTGAAGAGCATAAAAATGAGCCTGACCACCGCCTAATCGACCTCCACCTCTAGAGCGACCCCTGACTGCCTGACCCTCACCCTTAGCTGGTGGAGTGGGTTCTGAAGAAACTGGACCAGAAGACGAAGGCGGACCCCTCTTATGAGATGAGCTAGCAGTACAACGAGGACACCGCCTCCAGATATGCCCGAACTCTCCATACTCATAACAACTCCCAGGTGATGGAGAATGGGATTGAAGGGAACCCCTCGCACCGGAGTGACTAGCTGATGCACTTGGCCTGGAAGAACCTTGAGCAGACGAAGCACGAGATGAGCTCTGTGCTAGAAGAGCACTAAGTGAAGGCTGACTCTGCTGAGAACCATGATAAACAGGACCTGAAGATGCCCCACAATACTCGGGTGGGGCCGACTGAGCGGTCCTAATAGAAATACCCCTACCATACTGGAACTGGCCCCTCGAAGGAGCCACTGTAACTGCCAGAACATCGAGGCCTTTTAGCCTCCCTCTCCTCTCGATCATAATGGCGAACCGACTCAATCTCTTGAGCTGCATCAACCACCTCCTCGAATGTATCACCCAATACTCTCTCTCTAGTCATCAGAACACGGAGGTGGTAGTTAAGGCCATCAACAAACCTCCTAATATGCTCGCGGTTCGTCAAAACTATCCAAATGGCATGACGAGCCAACTCTGAAAATCTAATCTCATACTAAGACACAGTCATATCTCCCTGCCATGGCCACTCGAACTGCATGCGTAGCTCCTCTCTACGAGACTGTGTTACATACTTCTCTAAGAAGAGAGTAGAGAACTCTTGCCAAGTCAAAGGTGCTGCACCAATTGGCCTACGCCTCCCACCAAGTGAAGGCAACCCCGGTAAACTGAAAGGTGGTAAATGCCACACCACTAGACTCCAGAATCCATACTGTACGGAGTATCCGCTGACACCTGTCAAGAAAACCCCAGGCATCCTCGCCCTCTACACCACTGCATGTCGGAGGCTGGAGTCTACCAAACCTCTTGAGGCGACACTGCTCGTCCTCCGGTATAGCTAGAACCCTGAACTCCTATAATGGTTCAACTAGCTGAGCTAGAGGTGCCTCTGGAGTCTGTAAGCCCTGCACTACCTGCTAAGGTATGTGAGATGCGGGGGTCTGATTGCCTCCCCCGGCCTGCGAAGTAGCTGCTGCTATGGTGGCTAAAACTGCCTGAGCCAGGCTGGTGCAAACTGTCAATATTTTAGCCAAGGTCTCCTGAAGACCCGGAATCACAATGGGCACAACTGGTGCCTGATCCTAAGTTGGGGCAACTGGAGGATCCACAGGTGTTGCCCCTACTGCTCTGCCCCTACCACGACCTTGACCGCGTTCACGGCCTCTAGTGGCCTCAGTGGGTGGTACTGGTGGTCGTCTGCCACGTCCGGTAGCTCGTGTCCTCACTATCTGTGAGAGAATGGAATAAAGAGAAGTTTAGCACTCGGATCAACAAGTTCGCACGATAAAAATTTCAAGAATGTTAAATTTTCCTAAAAGTTCTGCAGCCTCTCGAGGATAAGTTCATACGTCTCCATATCGATCCGCGAGACTCTACTAAACTAGTTTATGACTCGCGAGACCTAGTAACCTAGGCTCTGTATACTAACCAAGGGTGTTAAACAGGTCTACCGGGCCGGTCCGGGTCTGAAATTTTTCGACCCGTCCGGGTTCCGGGCTGGGCCGGTCCGGGTTGCACAATGACGGTTCGTAGCGGGCTGGGTTAATTCGGGTGAAAATTGAACCATACGGGTCACGGGTTGAAGGGGGCCGGACCGGGCCGAGTTTAGTATATTTTATTTTTTTGGAATTATGTGTAGTATAACTATTAAGGTATAATTATATTAATACTTTGTAATAATTGAATGAATACAAGTAAGATGGGAAAAAATTGCACTTATTGCAAGTGCTACTTTATTTCTTAATTTCAAATTGAAAAAGTAGAAAATGAAATGTTTACATTTGTCTAACAAGTAAACTAGTAAAGTAGTAATTTCAAATGTTTTGCATCGCCCTAACAAGTTCATCATAATCAACATGAACCGATTAACCTTCTTCTGGGGAGTTAAATTTTGATGGGTTTCCATGGGTTAATATATCTCCAAGTTCCTCGTCTTCTGGGTTATCAACATCTTCCTTCCCTTGATTTCTTCGTTCCGATCTAATCCAATCTCTGAAACATCCTAAAACTTCCAAAGCATTGCTTCCCAATGAGTGGCGGGTGTCTCTAAGTTGTTGTCTTGCTTGGCTAAATGCACTCTTCGATGCAACAGTAGAAATTGGCACATTCAGGACGTCCCGAGCCATAGCGAAAAGAACGGGAAATTTCTTTTCATTTTCATGCCACCATCCCAACGGTGAAAATTCCTTTGTGCGAGGCTACTTTTTCTTCTGCAAGTAGATAAGCTCATCAATATTCTTGCTACTGGTTTGAGTGTTAGAAAATGTAGAAAAAATATTAAAACTATCAAGGCCTTCATCATCCACATTAGCAGAACTGCTACATTACATAGCGGGATTAACATTGCCAGAAGCACGAGCAATATTATCACATTCATTTGCATAATAATTATACAGTTGTTGTAAATATTCATTTAGGTTTTTCATAGAATCATATAAATTTGGGGTTTCAGTTTCTCCAATCTCCATATAAGTATATAAATCATTCATTAATTGGTGACAATCAGACATTTTAATAGAAGGATTTAAAACTGCACCAATTAAGTAAATCGGAGGAATTTGAAAGAAATATTTCTTATATTTTGTATGCATTTTGTCAACAACATCCATATATTTTTCTTTCTTCTTAAATTCATATAGTAGCAAAGAAATTTCAGCTATATGTACTAAAACCATAGTAACAGTGGGGTAATATGCGCCAGAAAACACAACATTAGCAGTATAAAATTTATGTAAAAATTTAACAACATCATTAATGACCTCCCAAGTATCACTTGTTAACATACGCCTAGGATCAGTACAATGTGCATTAGCAACTTCAGTTATAGGAAATCTATATTTGTAGCAACATTATAAAAATATATATGTATAATTCCATCTAGTAACAATTTTGTCTGGCATGAATCTAGGTTTAAGGTTATACTGGAAACACTTAGTCTTAAATTCTTTTATTCTAGATTGTCTATTATTTCCTTGGATAACACCAACTGCTCTTCTAACATGAGTAATCTCAACTGAAAATAAATCAAGGCAACTTTTAACAATTAAATTATAAATATGACATGCACACCTAACATGAAAAATATCATCAAGAGGTGGTTGCAAATGCAATTTTAAAATTGAAACTGCGGCATTATTGTTTGAAGCATTATCAAAAGACATACACAAAACTTTTTGGTTTAGATTATAAAATTCAACAACTTCAACAATTGTACTACTTATAAACGTAGCAGTAGGACTCTGATCTTCATCATATTTAAAAGCGATAATACGTTTTTGCATACAAGTATTATCATCTATCCAATGGCATGTAATTGTCAAATAATCATTTCCATTAACAGCATGACCAATATCAGAAGTTATACATACTCTAGAAGGAAGGTGACTAAACAAATAACGTACGTATGTTTGATATTGTCCATGAAGTCTAAAGATATCTGCTCTACAAGTACTTCTATGGATAACTTTAAATAAAGGATTGTAAATCCTTTGAATATACATTATATGATACGATGAAGAAGCAAAAGAAAAAGGTAAACAATCCAAAGTAATCATTTTTGCTAATTCCTCACGATCCCTCATTTTATCATATTTTACTAGACCTCCAGTAGTAGGGTTAATAGTTGTTTGACTTCCATCCCCATTATTGCCCCATTCTATGGGATGGTTAGACATCATATGTCTAGTAAATTTCCCAGCCCCCCTAAATTTCCTCCTGTCAAATGTTTAAAAGTTTCGTTACAAAGTTTGCACTGAAGTCTATTAGTACCTTCTATTATTTTAAAAATTTCCATACCGGACTTCTTCTTTTACGATTAGAAGTCGGAGCCACTGGTGATCTACTACCCCTTGTAGCACTAGCAACTCCAACTCCAATACTACCAACATTTCCACTACTAGGTGTAGGTGGTATCTCATCTTCTATTCCAATTTCATTATCTTCTATTCCAAAATCTTCTTGTAATTGTTCATAATCAATCTCTACATTATTATTAGGCGATGATTCAAAAACATGTGTTATTGGGTCATTACTATTACTACCGGAAGCTACAGGACTACCTCTTTTTTTATTTCCACCTCTACCAGTAACTTTTCTACACGCTCTTTTAGCAGCACTAAACATATTGTAAAAATGAAAGTATAAGCTAAAATTAAATATGCAATTAAAATATTAAATAAGAGAAAGTGTTGGAGGGAGTGCACCGAATTCGACAAGAAATTGAGCACTTGATTATGAAAATCCGGTGTTACCACGAACAAACGTCAAGCAAGTATTTCAATTTTGAACTTCAAGCTTCAAATTCCGAATGACAAATTGCGATAAATTAAATTCGGTAAAAGAGAGACAAATAAAATTATAAAATTAGAATATGAAATCTTGCAAATTGAAGGGAAGAGAGAGATTGATAATTTGAGAATTGAGATTGAGATAAGAATTTTGAGTTAAGAAATGAAGAAGAGGGGAGGATATTTATAGATTTTAAGAAGGGTAAATATTGTAAATTAATAAAATACAAAAAAATAACCAAAAAATGGCAATTTTTGCAAAATTATCCGTTGGCCAACGGATATGGACCGTTGCCAATAGTAATGTGGGCCCCAAAAATTCATAAAGTAAAAAACAATTACTGTTGAACCGAGCCGGTCTGGGCCGGTCCGGGTCGGTCCAACCGATTCACGGTACTGTTTAGTCAAATCGGGCATGTCCGGTCAGGTTCCAACCCCAAAAGTCCCAAACGGACCAACCCCCTCCCCCTCGAACCCAGCCCACCCGGCCCCTTAGTAACCGGGCCGGTCCGGTCCCGGTTTATACTGGTCCGACCCGGCCCGGTTGACACCTTTAATACCAACTTGTCATGGCACAAAATCTCAATCCGGACGTGATAGTGCCTCTCGTGAAGAGAAGGCCAACCGGAGCAACTCATCATCTCTTTTCACAAATTAAATTAACATTTAATGAACCCAAATGTGTGTAATCATTTATAATGCGAAAAACAATGATAATAATAAGACAAGTAACCAGAAACAATCCAAACCGGGGAGTCACAAGTCATGAGCTACTACTAGGTTGCTATAAGTATACAAAGTAGAATATCAGATATAAAAAAATCTAATAGAATTAAAATAACATAAAATGAGGGAGTCAAGGGCTACAAAAACCAACAACTACCTCGAAGCTCCGATCTCGCTATCTGATCTTGAAAGGATGTTAGTGCTCAGGTGCAGACTCTGCTATGCCTGAATCTGCACACATGTTGCATGGAGTAATATGAATGCTCCGACCCAGTGAGCAGTAACACTAAATAATAATCGAAGGTAAGAAAACACATAACAATACAATGCAACTCTATATCAGGCAGCAAAACTCTTAATACAGCAAAATCCATAAGAGTCAAATGAAACCTCATTTTTTAAAGATAGGTAAATCAGGTAAAACCACAAATAGGTAGTAAATAGTAAAATTACCCCTCGAGCCCAGTATCAACCGCTCAATACAATAATAGCCCCTCGGGCTCAATCTCAGTCACTTAGCATAGTATCAGCCCCTCGGGCTCAATCTCATATCACATAGGTACCCGCACTTATTGTGGGTGTGTAGACTCTGGAGGGGCCCCTTACGACCCAAGCCATATATCAACATAAGGCCTAAAAGCTTTCTCACATCACACTCGAGGCCTGGAAGCCTCCTCACATAACACTCGAGGCCTGAAAGCCTCCTCACATAACACTTGAGGCCTGAAAGCCTCCTTACATCACGCTCAAGGACTGAAAGCCTCACTTACTAGAAATACCATAAGCCCCTCGGACATCAATAATAATAGTCCTCAGCCCAAAGATAGTGAAATACCATTAAAGTCTCAAAATTTTAATTAAAGCGGCTGAGTTTGCAAATCAGTATAATCATTAGGACTGAGTTCAAATAACGTATTAAAATAGTGAGGCAATAGAGATAACAATCCCCGAAGGATTCAAATAATCGGCATTAAGCCATAACATGGCAATAAGCCCAAATCATAATGATAAACAGAATAGCTCAGTCAAATACGTAGTAAAGTACCAAATAGGACGGACCAAGTCAAACTCACCAGTAGTAAATGACCCTGCGCTCTCTATTAAGCGCGTGTTTCACCTCAATATAACACTACGTTGTTCAAATCCGGGGTTTCAGACCCCCAGGATATTACTTACTATCATTACTCACCTCAAGCCGGCCAAAATCCTAGCTTGCTATGCCCTAGCCTCTCAAATCAACCTCCTTGAACATTGAATCTGATCAAAACCACAACGAATACATCACAATATGCCAATGGAACAATACCCAATCGAAAACAATCGAAAAATTGCCCCTCGATACCAGTATCAACCGCTCAATACAATAATAGTCCCTCGGGCTCAATCTCAGTCACTTAGCATAGTATCAGCCCCTCGGGCTCACTCTCATATCACATGGGTACCCGCGCTTATTGTGGGTGTGCAGACTCTAGAGGGGCCCCTTACGACCCAAGTGCCATATCAACATAAGGCCTGAAAGCTTTCTCACATCACACTCGAGGCCTGGAAGCCTCCTCACATAACATTCGAGGCATGAAAGCCTCCTCACATAACACTTGAGGCCTGAAAGCTTCCTTACGTCACGCTCAAGGACTGAAAGCCTCACTTAGTCTAGAAATACCATAAGCCCCTCGGACATCAATAAAATAATAGTCCTCAGCCCAAAAGACAGTGAAATACCATTAAAGTCTCAAAATTTTAATTAAAGCGGCTGAGTTTGCAAATCAGTATAATCATTAGGACTGAGTTCAAATAACGTATTAAATAGTGAGGCAATAGAGATAACAATCCCCGAAGGATTCAAATAATCGGCATTAAGCCCATAACATGGCAATAAGCCCAAATCATAATGATAAACAGAATAGCTCCGTCAAATACGTAGTAAAGTACCAAATAGGACGGACCAAGTCAAAGTCACCAGTAGTAAACGACCCTGCGCTCTCTATTAAGCGCGTGTTTCACCTCAATATAACACTACGTTGTTCAAATCCGGGGTTTCAAACCCCCAGGATATTATTTACTATCATTACTCACCCCAAGCCAGCCAAAATCCTAGCTTGCTATGCCCTTGCCTCTCAAATCAACCTCCTTGCGCATTGAATCTGATCAAAACCACAACGAATACGTCACAATATGCCAATGGAACAATACCCAACCGAAAACAATCAAAAAATAGCAAAAATCTCGAAATTAGCAAAACCTGAGCCCCGGGCCCACTTCTCGAATTCCAAAAAATTTTCCATCAACAGATTCCTTATCTCGTCACAAGTTCATACATATAAATCACAAGAATCAGAGTTCAATTGACCCCTCTAATCCCCATTCCTAACTCTCTTGAGTTCATGCCCCAATCTTCATTTTTTGATCCTTGATTCCTTAGCTTTTCAGCTTTAATTCATGTAACAACACCTTAGAATTATGTTTTAGGCTCAAAATCCTTACCTCAATGAAGTCCCTTGATTCCCCTTTTCAAAATCGCTCAAAACCCACCAAGTCCGAAGTGAAAAATGACTAACTCTTCAAAAATTCGTGAAGAAGAACTTAAATGCTTCTGCCCAGCCCTTCTGGTATCCTCGATCAAAGTACTGCACCTGCGGTTTTCTCTTCTGCGGAAATCCTTTTGCTTCTGTAGCCATTCACTCAGGCCAAGACCGTTTCTTCGGTTGGAAATCTGTATTTGTGGCTTCTGCATCTGCGACTATAATCCACTTATGCGGAAACTAGGACTCTCAAGCCAATCTCTCACCTGCGATCTATTGTCCGTATCTGCGGGACCGCTTCTGCTATACCGAATCCGCAGAAGCGAATATTACCATAAGCAGCAACAAATTTCCAATTTCACAAGCTCACAACTTCCCGTTAGCCATCCTAAATCACCTTGAGGCCCTCGGGACCTCAACCTAAAGTGTCAACCCATCCTAAAACATCATCCAAACTTGCTTCAACCGTTAAAACACCACAAACAACACCAAAACCCTCAAATTACATTGGATTCAAGCCTAAGTTCTTCTAATACTTTTGAAACACGCATTTGATAAAAAACTCGACCAAAACACCCCCGAATGACCTTAAATTTTGCACACACATCACAAATCACATAGAAAAACTACAACAACTCTTGAAATTTCATCCCAACCCTCGGATCAAAAACTCATATATCAACCGGAATTCGCCAAAATACCAACTTCGCCAATTCAAGCCTTATTCTACACTGGACCTCCAAATTTAATTCTAATCATGCTCCTAGATCACAGATTATCCCCCAAAGCTAATCTAATCACCAGAAATTACATCCGAACCCTCTAACTCATAAGTCAACATCCGATTGACTTTTCCAAACCAAATATTCCTTAAAGAGACAAGTGTCTCATTTCCTACCAAAACCTCTCCGGACCAACTCGACCACATAAGATACGGATAATGAAGCATAAAGAAGCTGAATGGGGAATACGAAGCGGTAAATCACGTGACGACGGGTGGGGTCGCCACAGTAAATCGTGAATTTTGGTTTTTAGGTTAATTGGAATAGATATGGGAGAATGATTCTCAACTTGCAGCTCAAAATTTGAAAGGTTTGACCCAGCCTTGAATTTTTAGTACTCGTTTTTAGATTTGGATTTTTATGATTTGGTTAGCTCCTTTTGGTGATTTTGGACTTGGTAGCGCGTCCAAAATATGATTTGGATATCTATGGTAGATTTAGGTTCGAATTAGCAAAATTGGAAAATTTGGAGTTTTCGGTCGTGAAAGTTTTGATATCATGGTCGGAATGGAATCCAGAAATTGGAGTAGGTCCTTGTGTTGTGACGTGTATACAAAATTTTAGATCATTCAGACCATGTTTGATAGACTTTTTGATCAAAAGCGGAATTTGAAAGTTTTCGAAACCTTAGACATGAATCTGAGGTCCTTTGATGATTCGATATTGTTTTGAGTGTTCTAAAGGTTGATATAAATTTGAACAGTGTTATTTGACTTTTTTTTACTTTTGGTGGAGGTCCAGGGGGCCTCGGGATGAATTTGAAAGATTTTCAAAAAGTTTGGCTTTGGAAATGAGCAGCTGAAGTTGCTGCCCCTATCATAACCGCACATGTGGATATGGGATTGCAGGTGCGTGATCGCATATGCATTGGGTAAGCCGCAGAAGCGGCCAGGAGCTAGAGGACCAGAAGTGTAATGACCCGACTGGTCATTTTAAGAAATAACGCCTCGTTCCCCTATTAACTGCATCCCCCGTATTTGTTTCTGCTATTATGAGTTTCCGAGAGGATTAAATTGGAATTTTTGAGGATTTTGGGGCACTTAGTCCCTAATTGAGAGCTTAAGATTTTGAATTTAGACCATAGTAGAAACAGTGTTGTTACGACCCGGATTTTCTACCCTCGGGAGTTGTGATGGCACCTGCTCGTGGAAGCTAGGCAAGCCAGATATTTTTAAATCATTACCCTTTTAATTAAGCATGTTCAACAATTTAAAGTTATTAGTGATTAAACAACAGAATAAATTAAATAACCAGAAATGCGGAAGATGAAAACATAACATTTTAACAAAACATTGCTACATAATCCAAAGTACAATACTACCCAGAACTTGGTATCACAAGTCATGGACTGTCTAAGAATATTACAAACAAGGTATGAATAGAATTACACAAATATGTCTCTGAGTAAGTAAAAACAGAAAGAGAAATGATAGGAGGAGACACCAAAGCTTGCAGAGGTCTGCAAGAATACCTCGGGTCTCCTAAATGGACTGACCCCATGTGCTGGTAAGTTCCTAGCCTGATCTCGGCGAAGTAGTGGCGAGGCTAGAACCAGACTACCAAATAAACTTGTGCATTTAAATCATGTACAACATAAAATAAAAGCAGATATTCACAATTAATGATAAGAAGGGGAAACATGCTGCGGGGTATATCATTTAATAGCAGAAATCAATAGAGAAATGCAAGGAACGTCATAATTCAGTTACCAACAAACGATAAGGAATTAAGGAACAAGTGCACATGTAATACCGTTGCAGGCGTGCAACCCGATCCCAAATTACATAGTACCGTTGTAGGCGTGCAACCCGCTCTCGTATCATATAATACCATTGTAATCATGCAACCCACTCTTATTTCATATATTTTCATTGTAGGCGTGCATCCCACTCCCATTTTATATATTTTTGTTGCAGGCGTGCAACCTGATCCCATTTCATATATTACCGTTGAAGGAGTGCAACCCGCTCCCATGCAGGCGTGCAACCCGCTCCCATGCAGGCGTGCAACCCGCTCCCATTTTATTATTACCGTTGCAAGTGTGCGACCCACTTCCATTTCATATATCAACACCAATCATAAAAGAATCCCAACAAGGGAACAATAATATAATAACAACATCCCGGCAAAGGAACAAAAATATAACATCATCCCGGTAATGGAACAATATAACAACAACATCCCTGCAAGAGAACATTAGTATAACAACAAATCCTCATATAAAACACGAATAAACCCCAATGGAGTCATAAAATCTACAATACA
This sequence comes from Nicotiana benthamiana, assembly GCA_034376525.1. NCBI lineage: Eukaryota > Viridiplantae > Streptophyta > Magnoliopsida > Solanales > Solanaceae > Nicotiana > Nicotiana benthamiana. The sequence goes on along the minus strand of CM067339.1, from coordinate 54,942,925 downwards.
AGACCCACGAGCATGATTGACACCAACCTATAGATACTCATCACCATGCCTATACGTCGTACTCCACAGTTAACACAAAGTAAATAAAATACAACTCCTAATCCCTCAAGCTAAGATTAGACCAAACACTTACCTCAAACATCCACGGCTAACTCAAGTCTCAAACACTGCTTCTCCTTTAGAATTCCGCTCCAAATTACTTGTATCTAGTCCAAATTAATTTAACAACATCAATAAATGTTAAATAATTCAATCCCAATGCCAAATTATAGTTTTCTATCATTTTTTTACCAAAAAGTCAAAAATTGACCCTGGGCTCGCTTGGTCAAAATACAAGGTTCAGACCAAAATCCGAATATGTAATTAGTTTTGGAATCCGACCCCAAAACAAGGTCTAAATTCCAATTATTCAAAAGCCCAAAATCTACCTAATTTCCCAATTTTCTACCCTTAAGAACCTGATTTACGCCTACAAATCAAATGGCTGATAATTGAAATTGAAGAAAACAAGTCTAAGAACACATACTTAGGATTTTGTGGTGAAATCCCTCTTCAGAAATCGCCCAAGTTCGAGTTTAAGTGAAAAAGTTATGAAGTTTTGAAGAAATTCCATTTTGCTACTGTTTGAAAATAACTAGACAGGGAACCTATGCGTTCTTACTCAATTGAATGCGTTCACATAGAGTAGAGGGATGGGCATTACGATCACGGGGAAGGGAGTGCGATCGCATAGAGGAAAATAGGTTTCCCTTCCCTAGGCCTAGTTAACTTAGTGCGTTAGTGTGAGAAGTTTTGCATTCACAAAGAACAAATGGTGACTCCCAGAATGCGATCACATAGAACAAATGGTCCCCCCCAGAATTAACTCTATGTTATCATGCACCTACCTATGCGATCACATAGAACAAAAACCTGGACATTAGCAAACAAGAAAAACACCAGATTTTCTAAGTTCGGATCACCCCGACGCATATCCGAAACTCAATCGAGCCCTCAGGGCTCTAAATCAAACATGCACTCAAGTCTAAAAATATCATACGGACTTACTCATGCGATCAAATCACCAAAATAACATTTTAAACAACGAATTTAGCATAGAAATTTAAAAAAAATTTCAAAACTTTTAAAGTATCAAATTTCATAACTAGGGGTCCGAATCACATCAATTGACTTCCATTTTTTTTTTTTACCAAATTTCACAAATTCATCTTAAATGTCATACTGAACCCCTACAGAGCTCTGAAACCAAAATTCGGGACCGATGCCATAAATTTCAAATATAATCAAATTTCCATAAACTCTTATATTTTTAGTAAAAAAATTTCTTTTAAATATTCATTTGTCGGACTTGGGACGTCAAAATTTTGTTCCAAGCATATACTCAAGTCCCATAATTTCCAATAGACTCTCCGGGACCGTCAAATCACAAGTCCGGATCCGTTTATCCAAAATGTTGACCGAAGCAACTTAAATTTAAGTTTAAAGGCCAAGTTAATATTTTCACCATATTTCTACATAAAAGCATTTCAGATATACGCTCATGTAAATCGAGGTAAGAAAAAATAAGGCTTGTAAGGCCTCGGAACATAAAATTTACTCGTAAATCAAGTGGTCATCACAAGTGTGAAAACGGTCTCAGAATAGAATTATTTTATCTTCGTTGGGTGATTTCGGGCTTAGGGACATGTTCAGATCCTGTTTTGGAGGTTTGTATCTTATTTAGGCTTGAAATGACGTGAATTTTTGAAGTCTCCGATTTGATAATGAGATTTTGATCCAAGGGTAGAAATGGAATTCTGGAAGTTGGAGTAGCCCCGTAGTGTTAAATGTGACGTGTGTGCAAAATTTCAGGTTATTCGGACGAGGTTTGGTAGACTTTTGGATAGAAAGCGTAAAATGAGAGTTTTGAAGATTCTTAGGCTTGAATCGGATGCTAATTGTTTGATTTGATATTGTTTGAGGTTCTATGAACATTTGTATAGGTTTGAACATTGGTATTGGACTTGTTTGTGCTTTTGGTTGAGGTCCTGGGGGCCTCGGAGTAATTTCGGATGGTTGACGAAAAGTTAGTAATTTGGAGTTGCAGTTGAAGTTTATGGCTGCTGTCATAACCTTATCTGCGGTTGGGAGGCCGTAGGTGCAACTCCCCCAGATGCAGAATCAAACCGCAGGAGAGACCAAGAGGTTAGTCGCGAGGAGCCGCATAAGCGGAATCCTAAACGCATCTACGAGGGCGCATGTGCGAGTGGGCGACCGTAGGTGTAGTCCTAGGCCTTTAAGTGAGAACCGCAGTGGCCGTGGCTTAGACTGCAGAAGTGAGACCGCGGAAACGGGAAATGGAACACAGGTGCGAAATCCCTAGGTAAGAAAGTATATAAGGGTTCCTTCACAAATTTTTGCTAAGTTCTCCATTTTTGAAGAGGGGAAGTGAGCTAGGGCAGTGAATTTCAAGGGGACATCGGAGGTTATCAGTCACGCAAGCTACATGTTATTTGCATTATATAATTGAATTGAATAGATTTGGGCCATTTGGAGTCAAGCACTCGTGGAAAGAGAATGGTTTCAGGTTGATTTTGAGTCGGTTCGAGGTAAGTGGCTTGCCTAACCTTGTGTGGGGGAACTCCCTTTAGGATTTAATATTGTTGATATTTTAAATTCCTTGTATGTGAGGTGACGAGTGCGTACTTGTGCTAATTATTGAAATTTCTATTTTCATTAAGTAGATTCTCGTTCAGTTTGAGGTAAGTAATGATTCTAAATGTTGTCCAGAGGGTATAAAATCCCGAATTTCACATCGTTGTGTTACTTTGAAGTGACACACATGCTAGATGACGAGCGTGTTGTCGTGCACTATTCAGGATTGTGACTTGGTCCATCCCATGCGCCTGTTAAGTCACATATTTGATTGAAAATTGTTTGATATCATTGTGTATTGGAAAATATTACTATGTTTTGGGTTGAATGTCGTATTTGGGACTTGTGCCAACCGTTTGGACCCTTAGGGGATTTTATTACTGTTTTCTTACTATTTTGGTTAATATAAACACTCAATGATACTATGTTTTATTGATTTCATAACTCAGTATCTATTACTTTGTTTAAGCATAAAATGATATTTTGGGCTGAGCATCCCGTTTTACTGATAGCCCGAGTAGCTAACGAAGCTGATGACTGAGAGGGACCGAGGGTCTGATTGTGAAGTTAAAGACTGAGGGAGGGCGAGGGTCTGGTGGTGAGGATTATATATATTTATTAGACCGAGCTGCACGCCGCATCAATATCATATATATATATATATATATTTATTGGATCAGGCTACACGTGCACAAGGCCACACACACACACACACACACACACACACACACACACACACACACATATATATATATATATATATATATATATATATAAGATCGGGATCGGGCTGCATGCTGCAGCGATATGGTGCTTGGGCTGAAGGAGCCCCCAGAGTCAGCACGCCCCTAGTGAGCGCAATCGACTATATATATGGAACATGCTGCTCGCGGCTGATATATGAATCGGGATGCACGCCACAACGATTATTATATGGTACCTATTGAGCGTGATTTTTGAGTGTGAGCCCTGACTGATGACAGTTGAGTCATGAGTGGCTGAGAGGCTTGCCCGGGGGGCTATATATATGCAAAGATGCAAGTGATTCTTTGCCTGAGGGGATTGTTTTCATGAAATTACTATTTTTACTCATCTTTATACTGAGCCTCTATTGAAAATTTTAAACAAATGTTTTGAGCAGCTTTCATTGAAACTGGAATTTTTACGAGATGTTTGGAAGTAAATCGTTGATTTGGTTTTTTTGTTATTTCCATTGAGATTTTCCTGTTATGTGATGTAAATGATTGATTCAGGGTTTTAACGGCATGGCTATTTATGAATTATTTTCGCCAAAAGGGCTGATTACGATTTTCATTACTTTCACTATAAACTACATTGAACTTCTAGTGAAACTTTTAGAAAGTTATGTTTCAAAGGATCTCACTGAAATTGGAGTTTAATGAGATGATTTGATTTGTATCATGCTTTTGGAAACATAGTGTACTCACTGTGGTGCTATGACGCATTTTACGTATTTTCTTACTGCTCAGTCTTTATTTATTTTTATTACTTACTGAGTTGGCATATTCACATTACTCCTTGCACCTTATGTGCAAATTTCAGACATTTCTGAGCTTAGTGGCTGGTTCATCAGCATTAGCAAGGTAGCTGCTTGGCGATCACAACCCTGCTTTTTTTCCTTTCTCATTCTCCTTAGTTGTATCCACTGATTTCCCGGCCATGTTGGTCTTATGTTGTCAGATTGTGGTAATAAATGCTCATGACTAGTGATACCCCGATGTCGGGCTTGTTTTATGTTTCTGCACTAGTTATTAGATTTGTATTATGAGATTTCTTGATAATTTATGGCTTAAATGACATTTATAGAAAAATGGTTTGATTTGGAAATTGTGTCGGCTAGCCTAGTTTCACGATATGCGCCATCACGACCGGGTCAATTTTAGGGTCGTAACAAGCTGGTATCAGAGCCTAGGTTATATAGGTCTCACGAGTCATGAGCAGGTTTAGTAGAGTCTCGCGGATCGGTACAGAAATGTCTATATTTATCCTCGGGAGGCGGAAAAACCTATAGGATAACTTCACATTCTTGAACTCTTATTGTGCGACATTGATTCAGCCTGAAATGTAACTATTTGAATACCTTCCACGCGTTCGTATGTGCATATGGGCGCTCGGTATTAGTTGTGCATCGACGACTTGTGATTCCCTAATCAAGGGGCAAGATGTTACTTCTGCGTGTTGATGTTGGGCCAGTCTGTAGGACTGAAGGCTAGATTTTGCTTGTATCTTGAGCACCGAGGTGCTGATTGTGTGAACACGTGCATCAAGATTTATATGTTCGACATTATCCCTATTGAGAGAAGTGATGACTGGATAGCTACGTGATGAGTATGGTGTGACTGCGATATGTGTTCATATGAATTGGATGAGACGAGAAGGGCCTGCTTGAGGGTAGAAAGAACTATTTGGTGCTTGATTCCCATATTGATTTAATGTGTAGTCTTATGATTGTGTTGAATGATCTTTTCATGTTGTTTAGTTGGGGAACAAAGTAGATTTCACGTCATGATATGAGTTCAGACTTAGGAAGATTAAGAGATTGTGTGATGTTTATGATGGTGGAAGGGTATAAAGAGATTTTAGTTTGAGATGAAGCAGGTGGGTTATCTCCTGCGGGGTGTCCTGAGGGCGTGTGATCCCTATGTTGTTTTGTAGCGAGCCCTATTTTACTAGTGAATTATTCATGTTGCAATTTGAATTTGGGTCATTTAAGCGAGCGGGATTGACTGTGACGAGGGTCAATGTGAGGTTCGCAAATGATTTGAAATACGAGATGGATATGCGACCCTTGAGCTTATGAGGGATTTAGTTGAATCTCAGTTTGGTACTATGGCAATGACTTATTATGTGTTTTGAGCTATGGATTTGATCCAAGTGCGGGAGTTCACTATTGGTCAGTTGATTGCACGATTTTGTGTGGTGTTGGTTCCAATTTGGGGCATACGGGTGAATCAATTATGGTTTATAGAGGTTGAGATCGAGAACGATCCGAATAAAGGAAATTTTGGATAGGGATTGTGTTATGCTTTATGGGTGTATAAGAACGTATAGAATGACTTGAGTGTTATTGGTGAAGGATTTAAGGTACATGGAGCATGAATTTGTTTGGTTGCATTAAGGTGAGGTTACTTTCTGTGGTGTTGGAGTGATAATGGAGCACATGCCATCCAGTCCGTTTGATCAGTCTAAAGGTTTGAGCAGGATAGATGAGTCTCGAGAATGGTTCTAATGGATTCAAGAGTTTACATGTAATAATTGGAGATTTTCAAGTTTTGTATTTAGCTAGAAACTGAGGTTTACATTGGAGGATGACAGGACTTGAGGAATTTCTAATCATTATTGATTCTACATACCAGTATTAGGAAGGCGAAGTTAATGACTTTAGATTCACAGAAGGTCTCTTTGCAGCGGGTATCTCAGTTGTGGTACTTTGTGGGGGTTTTCAGAAGAATACAATAGTTTTGAGCTTTAGAATGGTGTAGTCTTGTGCTAATGTTCGGGGGATAAGTTTTAGTTAAGGATAGTGGTGTAGTAGGAAGGAAATGTATCAAATTGAAGGTGATCCGGAAGGAACTCAGAAAATTAGGACAACTGGGTAGTAGGCTGGATCGACATGGTAATGGATGTGAAGTTCTTGGGTGCTTATGAAGCGACGGGTTTCTACAAATGTTTCTTGGCAGTAACCTTAGCATATGATGGCTTGTGTAGCTTGTTTGAGTTAGAAGGAGTCAGTCTTGATGGTTCAGTTTTGTGCAAAGGGGATTCGTAGAGTTCTCGATAATTTCTACCACGGTTGGAGATGTATATTTTCTACTGGAATAAGGAGCATATGATGTATAGTGCTTCTCTCCTAGATGGGATCAAGTGAAAAAGTTCTTGGCTAGTTGCGTATGTAGTTGCTATAGCTCAGAGTGGATTATGAAGTTATCATATTTATCATAGGGTGGCATGGTATATGCGGTATGTTGTGTAGGGTTGAGATTTGCATGTGTAAGGTCAATTCTTCTGAAAGGATGGTCATAATATCTTAGGCAGCATTGGTAGTTTCATATGATTAGGAAAATGATGTTTCTGATTAGCGTGTCTTGACGAGGGTATACATTTCAGAAAGGGCGATGTGTTTGAGTTATGGGGGCTTCATCGGTATTGTGGTACTATCTTGTCTGATCGACTACTGTATTTAAAGTTTGCTTGGTGGCACATGAGAATTTTATGAGTACCTTAGTGGGATGATCGAGTAATAGAGATATGTTATATATTCGGATGGTAGAGTTGGGATTGGATATGATGATTTGTGAGCTTTGGAGATCTGGAGACTGAGAGTTCTCATAAATAGGTTATTTTATAGTTATGGACTGTGAAGATGTGGACAAACTAGTCAGATGATAGTATACGCTACGATTCAGTCATTGCGAACTTTTGGAGAGTTGTTTATCTATTGTGGGTGACCAGCGTTGATTTAGGGTCTATTGGTAGGCTAATATGGATATGCGATCTACATCGAGTCAGATTTGTTGACTTCGAACTGCTATTGTTAGGAGATGTGCCATTAAATTATTGACGAGTTTATTAGTGTCCTGGAGTGATCTATAAGTTATTCTACGATGTTAGGAGGAGTTGTGATTTGGTGGTTATATGCACATATGGTACAATTTCATTTGGGCTTTATAGCGGTATTTGAATGAGACAGATATTTGGGTGTTGTATGATTTGTTCTGCATTGGATATGTTCTTTTGGACTGGTGTGGCATTGCGTCATTTGCTTCTCCATGGTTATGGTGATTCACTTTTGGGCGTTAGGCATCAAACTGCGCCTGGTTGATGATTTTGAGCATGATGATTTGGGGCGTCTCATGTGAACCAGTGTTTGGGTAGGGTAGCGCATTGCGGCGAAGTTATGTTGAGCTATGACCCTTTAGGTTAGATTCGTGTGTTCTGGTTCTAAAATTGGTGGCATTGGTGAGCTTGCGATACAACTCTCTTATTTGATTCACTTTCCATGATTTGAGTATATTTGGATTGTTACTTATTGGTGCACAAGTTGCACAGGTTGTGGATTTAGATTGCATGTCATGTTTCTAGAGTGGTCGTGTTGGATGAGATAAGGGTCATTGGGATCTACAATGAATACTATCAGACTCGATTTCAGCATGTTTGAAGGATAACATCAGGATTCAGCTTAGAAATTCAATATGGTCCTTTCCAAAGGAGAGAGTGTTTCATGAATGGTTGATCTGAAAAATAATTATGACATTTTACGTGTTTCTTTATTCATTTGTAGTATACAAAAGTGTTGAAATGAGGTTTGGTTTAATAAGAGGTTTATTACCAGTATTGTGTTGTTGAGAGAAACAACTGTGATTAGAAGTTATCGTTATGAGAGCTGGAGCTGTGTGGTATATCATGTGATATAATATTAAATTTTTGTTATGGCTTGATATAGTATGTTCAGACTTATTCAGGGTATAGATGCAAGAATCTGATCTTATGGATAATCTCGAAAGTGAAAATTTGGTTCCAAGGTTCATGGACTTGGTTGGATTGCAAAATTTCAGTCATGTTGCATTATCAGACCTATATGGGATAGGGTGACATGGGATCACCCCCAGGTATCTCTATGGTAAGGTTATACAACGATTTGTTGGATTTTGGAACAACTCTAGGCACGTATGAGGACGAACATATGTTTAAGTGGGGGAGGATGTAACGACCCGACCTGTCATTTTTAGCATTTGCACTATGCTTGCCAGTTCTCAGGTATGACTAGCCCCGTAAGATGTATTATGACTTATGATTGTCGATTTTGGTTTTCAGGTTAATTGGAAGTTATATGTGAGAATGATTCTTAGCTTGAAGCTCAAAATTTGAAAGGTTTGAACCAATCTTCGCTTTTTAGCCTTCGATCTCAGATTTGGATTTTGATGATTTGATTAGCTCAATTTGGTAATTTTAGACTTGGGAGTCTGTTCGGAATATGATTTGGACATCCGTGGTAGATTTAAGGCTCAAATTGGCGAAATTGGAAAACTTAGAGTTTCTGGTCAGCAGTGGAAATTTTGATATCTAGGTCGGAATTAAATTCCAGAAATTGGAGTAGGTCTATTGTGTCATTTCTAACGTGTGTGCAACATTTCAGATTATTCAGACAAGGTTTGATAGACTTTTTGATCAGAAGCGGAATTTGGAAGTTTTGGAAACCTTTGGCTTGAATTCGAGAGTGTTTTGATGATTCGATATTGTTTTGAGTGTTCCAAATTTTGGTATAAGTTTGAATAGCGTTATGTGACTTGTTCGTACTTTTGGTGGAGGTTCGGGGGGCCTCAGGATGAATTTGGAAGATTTTCTGAAAGTTTGGCTTCGGAAATGAGTAGCTGAAGTTGCTGCCAATGTCATAACCGCACCCGCGGATTGGGTACCGTAGGTGCGTGATCACAGATGCAGTTGGTAAGCCACATAAGTGTCTAGAGGACCAGAAGTCAGAGGTGAGGAAGCTTGAGCACACATGCGAAACCGCATGTGCGGAAGGTAAGGCGCATGTGTAGTTCAAGGATATAAGTGAAAACTGTAGAAGCGGTAGTTTGACTGCAAAAGGGTAGCGCAGAAGCAGAAAAGGGATTGCAGGTGCGAAATCCTTGCGTCAGAAAGTATATAAGGTTTCCTTCACGAATTTTTGCTAAGTTCTCTAATTTTGTGAAGACGGGATGTGAGCTAGCGCAGTGATTCTTCTAGGTAAATCGAAGGCTATCAGCTGGGTAAGCCACTTAAGCTTCATTTCTTGTGTTTATGACCATTTTTCCATTGTTTAATCATGGCGTTAGTGGAAATTAAGGAAGAAAATTGAGGGATTAGGGCTTGATATTGGAGAGATTTGAGTGGAGATTTGAGGGACCATTTGAGGTCCGATTTTGATGCTTTTGGTATGAATAGACTCGTGGAAGATAAGATTTTATTAATGTGATTTTTATCGGATTTTGAGTAGTGGGCCCGGGGGTTGGGTTGGACCAATTCTGGGATTCTTGATGTAATTTGATTATTTTCTCGTGGGCTTTGTTCCGTTAGCATATATTGATGTTATGAATATGATTTTGGATAGATTTGGGGCGAATTGAGGCCGAGTCGAGAGGCAAGGGCATCGCGGTGTAGATTCTCTATTTTGAGGTAAGTAATGATTGTAAATGTTGTCCTGAGGGTATGAAACTCCGAATTTCACATCATTGTGCTACTTTGAGGTGACACACCCGCTAGATGACGAGCGTATGGTCGTGCATTGTTTGGGATTGTGACTTGGTCCGTCCTGTGCGACTATTAAGTCTCTTATTTGACTGAAAGTTTTTTGATATCATTGTATTTCGGAAAATATTACTATATTTTGGGATGAATGCCATATTTGGGCCTTGTGCCAACCGTTTGGACCTTTAGGGGCTTTTTACTACTTTTTGCTCACTGTTTTGGTTAATATCGACACTCAATCATGCTACATTTTACTGATTTCATAACTTAGTCTCTATACTCTATTTAAGCATAAAATAATATTTTTGGCTGAGCACTCTATTTTACTAATAGCTGAGTGGCTTGCGAGGCTGATGACTGAGAGGGACCGAGGGTATGATTGTGAAGTTGATAACTGAGGAAGGCCGATAACTTGGTGATGAGGATTATATATATATATATTTATTGGATCGGGCTACACGCCGCAATGATATCTTATATATATATATATATATATATATATATATATATATATATATATATATATATATATATATATATATATATATATATATATATAGGATCGGGTTGCACGCGCACATCGATATTATATATATTTATTGGATCGGGCTGCACGCCGCGACGATATTATATATATTTATTCGATCGGTTGCACACCACAATGATATAGCGCTTGGGCTGAAGGAATCTCTCCGAAGTCTACACACCCCAGTGAGTGCAGTCGACTATATATATGGATCGGGCTACATGCCGTAACGATATATGGATCGGGCTGCACACTGCAACGATTATTATATGGTACCTATTGAGCGTGACTGCTGAGTCGGAGCGCTGACAGATGAGAGTTGAGTCATGAATTACTGAATGGCTTGCCCGAGGGGCTATATATGCACAGATAAAAGTGATGTGTTTCCTGAGGGGCTTGTTTTCATGAAATTACTATTTTTACTCATCTTTATAATGAGCTTCTATTGAAAATGTTAAAAAAAATATTTTGAGCAACTTTCATTGAAATCGAAATTTTAATGATGATTGCAAGTAAATCACTAATTTGGGATTTTTGTTCTTTCCATTGAGATTTTCCTTTTATGTGATGTAAATGAATGACTGAGGATTTTGCCGGCAGGGCTGTTTATGAATTATTTTGCCCAAGGGGTCGATTACAATTTTCATCACTTTCACTATAAACTACATTGAACCTCTAATGAAACTTTTAGAAAGTTATGTTTCATAGGATTTCACTGAAATTGGAGTTTAATGAGATGATTTGATTTGTATCCTGGTTTTGGAAACATAGTGTACGTGTTATGGTGCTATGACAGGTTTTACGTGATTTGTTACTGCTCAGTCATTATTTACTTTTATTACTTACTGAGTTGGCATACTCACATTACTCCCTGCACCTTGTGTGCAGATTGAAGCATTTCTGAGCTCAGTGCAGGTTCATCGGAGTTAGCAAGGTAGCTGCTTGGTGATCCTAGCCTATTTTTATCTCTTTTCATGCTTCCTTAATTGTATGCAATGATTTTCCGGCCATGTTGGTCTTATATTGTCAGACAGTGGTAATAGATGCTCATGACTAGTGACACCCTGATGTCGGGCTTGTGTTATGTTTCCGCACTGGTTATTTAGATTCATATTATGAGATTTCTTGTTAATTTATGACTTAAAAATGACATTTACAGAAAATTGGTTTTATTTGTAAAATTGTGTCGGCTGTCGTAGTTTCATGATAGGCGCCATCATGACCGGGTCAATTTTAGGATCATGATAAAAGCACACCTAAGCGATAACAATGTAAATAGAAGATACATACCAAATCAATTAATTTGATGTAAATATCAAAAGCTTGTTTGGATAGTTGTTACATTTTATATTTACTTAAATTTTATTATATCATATTGTCAAATTCATTGTTATATGACAATAAAAATTGTCATTTTATGTTACAATTGATTTGGGGTGATCGCATTATTATTTTATTATTTTTATCTTACCCTTACTTATTATTTTGATAATCTTATTTTACCCTTTAGCATATCTTTTTCAACCTATCTTCTTTATAATGACTTTATTCCATATCCTTGTAATAATATTATAAGTGTATTATTTATACTTTTTTATACTAGATGAGGTTGTCTATGCTGAGTACAGGCCCAATATTGTTGATTTAAACCAAGTTTTAAGTTACTTTATGCCTTGATTAGATAATATTTAAACTTATAACATGCTTTATTTATTTATACAACTACGTGAGCTCTCTTAATCATGCGAGCTTGACATGATATATTACATGCTCTAAACGTCGTCATCGTATGACGATCATTCTCTAATGATGCTTTGGAGAATTCATTTGGAATCTAACTGAGATGGTCAAAGAAGCAGTAGGAAATAACCAACAGACAACAAAATATGTAAGTCCTTATTTATTCAGGTTACACAATGAAGAGAGTTGGTGCAACACGTATCATATACATAACCTATTAATTTCCTTTGCTATTCTTTTCCTCAAATCAACCGTTTATGCTGCATGTCTATATCAAACTTAGTTCCAATTAAACGGATGCAAGTTCTGAAATAATGAGTCTTATGAGCCTATTTGAGAAAAGCTGGTCAAAGATATTGATCAATTGATTGTAAGCTTTTAAAATATCATCTGAATGTGAGCGTGGATCCACCTCAGCACCACTTCCAAGCTGGCATTTATATATATATATATATATATATATATATATATATATATATATAGACTGATTGTTAAAGCACCACCCTACAACCTCAAATAGATAGCTACCATTGAATCCGCTATTTTTATTTGGACTGAATAAATATTTTGAGATATGAAATGAACCCATTGATATAAGAATTTTTGAGTTTTGAGAAGTGGGTACGGGACTCGGGTTTTGGTAATTTCAGGATTTGTGCCCGTTATTGATTGTTTTTGCTTGGGCTTTGTTCCGTTAGCATATTGTGATGTATTCGCTCTGATTTTGGATAGATTTGGCACGTGTGGAGGCCAATTTGAGGGGAAAAGGCATTGGGAGCTAGGGATTTCGCCGGTTCGAGGTAAGTAATGATTGTAAATATAGTCCTAAGGGTTTGAAACCCCGGATTGTACATCGGTCTGTTGGGTTGAGGTGACTTACACCCTAGATGACTAGCGTGGGGTAGAGCACTGCTGGGGATTGTGACCTAGTCCATCCCGAATGATTATTTTCATGCGTATTTGATAGTTAATTGTTTGATGTTACTATATCTTGGGTTGTATGCCATGATTGAGGCCTTGTGTCGACTTGTTAAGACCCTAAGGGGAATTTTTACTATCTTTCCTCACTCTGTTTGTTTGAAAGCATATCCTCAGTCATGTTTTACCTGTTATTACTCAAATTTGGCTTTATCACAATATTCTTAAAAGTGTGGAAACTGTTTTGGGCTGAGTTCCCCGTTTTACTGAGATAGACTGAGAGTCTGATGGTGAGGTTAATGACTGAGAGAGGCCGAGGGCCTATTTGTGAGGATTATACATATATGGATTATGTTGCAAGCCGCAACAATATATATGGATCGGGATGCACGCCGCATGGATTTTTTTATGGAAGGGACTGCATGCCGCAGTGATACGTTAGATCGGGCTGCACGCCGCAACAATATTGCACTTCGGCCGTAAGGGGCCCTTTCCGGAGTCTGCACATTCCCAATGAGCATCGTCTACAAAGTATATGGATCGGGCAGCACACCACAACAGTTACTATAGTGTACCTATTGAGCGTGAATGCTGAGTGTAAGTACTGATTGTTAAGAGTTGAGTCATGAGTGGCAGAGAGGCTAGCCCGAGGGGCGATAGATATATACATGTACATGAGTGATGTTTGCCTGAGAGGCATGTTTATGAATTTATTGATTTCACTCCTCTTGAGTTTCTATTGTATATGCTAAATAAGTGACTGTTTTCACTCATTTTTATATTGAGCCTCTGTCGGAATGTTGAGCAAATAGTTTCTAAAAACTTTTATTTAAGCTGGGATTTATGAGATTTCAGAAATTAATCACCAATTTAACATTTGGCTATTTCCATCGAGGTTCCCGAGTTATGAAATGCTTATGATTACTGTTTTGCCTGAGGAGCTGTTTTAGGAACTATGCTTTTCCCGATGGGCCAATTATGGCTTTAATCTCTATTATTATTTTAAATGGTATTAAACCCCTACTGAAATGGCTGGAAAGTACTTCAAAATGATTTTTACTAAAATCTGGAATTTAATAGGGAATGTTGACTCATATTATTATTTGAAAGCCTGTTGTGTTTATTGAGCCTAACGGAATGTGGATTCATTATTTTCTACTGCTTGGTCTTTATTTACTCTTATTACTTTCTGGGTTGGAGTACTCACATCACTCCATGTACCTCGTGTGCAGATGCAGGTATATCAGAACCCGATAGCGAGTGTTGATTTTTTTCAGACGCAGAGTCATCAAAGTTAGTAGGTGGCTGCATGACGTTCGCAGCACTGCTCCCTTCCTCACATTGCTATTATTGTATTTAGTACATTAGTTCAGACTTCTTATTGTATTCAGACCTTGATACATGTCATGACTAGTGACACTCAGATGTCAGGCTTGTATATTATTTCTGCATTTTTATCAGACTTATATTATGAAATATTGATCAATTAAAGGTTCAAAAATGTCTCTTAAGGATTAAAGGGTTAATGTGAGTGTTGTGTCGCCTGACCTCGTCTTCACGAGAGGCGCCATCACGACCGGGCCGGTTTGGGGTCGTGACAAATATTATGTATTCCAAAAAACAATCACGATAGTAAAGGTAACTGATACATAATACTACATTATTGATATTTACAATGTGTAATGACCGCGACGGTCGTTTCATGAGCTACTGCTCATTTTTCCCATTTATTCTTCTTTATGTCTTGATCAGCTATATTATGTGGCATCGTGTTGGTTAGTTTGGGCTCGGAGTGGTTTTGTAGAGAAATTAGACACTTAGTCTCTTAAGTTGGCCTTTTAGTTGAAAAAGTTAACCAAACGTTGACTTGAGGGTAAACAATCTTGAAGTTATGTTTTTAGGATTTGGATAGCATTAGGAGGTGATTTGGGAATTATGAGCATGATCAGAATGTGTTTTGGAGGTTCGGAGTAAATTTAGGCTTGAATTAGCGAAATTGAAATTTTGGCATTTTTCGGTTGATAGGAAAAATTTTGATATAGGGGTCGGAATGGAATTCCGCAAGTTGGAGTAGGCCCATTATGTAATTTATGATGTGTGCGTAAAATTTCAAGTCATTTGGACGAGTTTTGATAGACTTTTGATCGAAGGCAAAATGTGGAAGTTTTGGAATTTCTTAGGCTTGAATCCGACGATGATTCAATATTTGGATGTTGTTTTGAGAAATCCAAAGATTGGAACAAGTTTGAATAATGTTATGGTTGAGGTCCCGAGGGCCTCGGGTGAGTTTTGGGTGGTTAAATAGATCGAATCCTTGTTTTGAAAGTTGTAGGTTTCTTCAGTTCTGTGTTGCAGACTTTTGTTCTTCGCGTTCGCGAGAGGACCCTCGCGTTCACGAAGAGATGTTGAGTAATTTTTTCCATTTTCCTTTCGCGTTCATGATGTTGGTCTCGGATTTACGAAGGTTGAGGTTGAATGTGCGCGAAGAAGGTCAAGCGTTTCCGTAGATTATTTGGAGTAGCTGGGATCCCAGTAGCTTTGCGCTTCGCATTCGCGAAGGCTTAGTCGATTGTAGCACCACGTTCATGAGGAGGCGTTCATGTTAGTGTAAGAGGATTTTTGGTCAACGGGATTTCTGTGCTTCGCGAACACGAGGCTTTTATCGCGTTCGCGACGAAGGAATTTAAATCGTTGGGCAGAATGTTTAAAAATCCATTTTTGCAATTTTTGGCCATAGTTCACCATTTTTGTGTCGGTTTTGGAGCTTCTTAGGGAGATTGAAGAGGAAATTCAAGAGAACTTCTTGGATGTAAGATTTATGGACTTAATACTCGATCCTATTGTGATTTCTACCTAATTAAACATAAAATTTGGGGAATTTAAAACCTAAAATTGGGAGTTAGGGCTTAGAAATTGGAGACCTTAATCTAGGAATTTGAGAGGTCATTGGTGGTCGGATTTTGGTATTCTTGGTACATATAAACTCATGAGTATGTATGGATTCTAGTTTTGTGATTTTATCAGAATCTGAGACGTGGACGTGGGGGTTGGGTTTTGACCAATTTTGAGATTTTTATGTAATTTAATTATTTTCGTAAGATTTATTCACTTAACTTATTTTGATGGTTACATACTGATTTTGGTTAGAGTCGGGGCATTTGGAGTCCGAATCGAATGGTAAAGGCATCGCAGGTTAGAGTTTGGATTTGTTTGAGATAAGTAACGCTTCCAAACTTGGTTATGAGGGTTTGAAATCCTGAACTGTGTGTTTTATGATCACTATTGAGGTATACAGTGCCAAGTGACGGGCGTGTGGGTGTGACCATGAGAAATGCGGCTTGGATCATTCCATGGCACCACCTAGTGACTCTTTTATGTTGATATATGTGTTATTATTATGTGATTAATTTAGTAAGCTGTAAATCATGCTAATTATCATGTTAAGGCATTAAGAAAACACCGTTGAGACCCAAGAAGTCGCTTCTTGTTGTCATGTCATTAGCATCAGTTAAAATCTATACTTAGTCTTGTTCATGCATATTATATCATGCATCAGTCTCGATTATTGCTATTTGACATATCTTACAATTGTTCAGGCTCGTATCATGACATTTTTAGACCGTGTGTCTGAGACTGGAGAGTATTGACTTAGTGAGGACAAAATCTTGCAATTGATTGATAGTATGCGATCGTACTGCACGTAGAAGCGAGATACTGATCATGCCTTCGCTGGCATAGATATGGCTCTTGGGCTCAGAGAATCCCCTCTGGATTCTTTACACCCCCAATGAGCGATGATATTAGGGATGGATCTTCCCTGGACATAGATCTTGTCCGAAGTACTGGTATGGAGATGGATATTCTCCATGAGGATGGATTGCTTGTTTCCTCGGTACTGGGTGAGTTATAGTCAGTGGTGTGTATATTCCAGGATGGATCTTCCCTAGGCCGAATGGACATATACAGTGCCGAGTGGTTGAGCACTGAGAGTGAAAGTATATACATAACATTGATCATGCAATCTATACATTGGTACTTAAAGGTTCCTCATTTTTATACTCCGTTTTGCTCATACTGTATTTACATATTGCTGAGAATTCACTTGAACTGTAAGCCTGTCTATTTTTCTGTACAATTAAATATTTCTACATGTTGAGGTTTGGTTCGTCACTACCTTAGTCTATAGTCACTTGTTGCTTACTAAGTTGGTGTACTCACGTTACCCCCTGCACCCATGTCTTCATATCCAGGTATCTCGGGGTATGGTAGCGATTGCTAATCTTAGCAGTCGAAGACTTTCTGTGGAGATTGCAAGGTAGTTGCTTGGAGACCACAGTTCCATCTTCTCCTTCCCTATCTTCATTTAGTTTATTTACTTTGGATATTCTCAGATCGTGTTGGTCATTTTATCTAGAATAGTTGTAGTAGTTTTTGGCTTATGACTTAGTTACACCCGAGGTCGGGCATTTATTTCTTTCCGCTAGATTTGATTTCTATTCTTATTGGATTTCTGTTTTGAAATATGATTTTTCTTAAGTCTTTAATTGGAAAACGGAGTGAATGAGTAATAGTTGGTTGGCCTAGTACTACGGTAGGCGCTATTACGACCGGGTCGGTTTTGGGGTCGTGACATGTTAGTATTAGAGCCTAGGTTACATAGGTCTCACGAGTCATGAGCAGGTTTAGTAGAGTCTCGCAGATCGATACAAAGACATCTGTATTTATCCTTGGTAGGTTGCATATCCTTTAGGAAAACTTCATATTCTTGATTTCTTGTCGAAAACTGTTGATCCTACTACTAAACTTCTGTTATTATATTCTCTTATAGATGGTGAGGACACGTCCCATCAGCTGGACAGATGACCATCAGTACGACAAGTCGGGGCACTAGAGGCCGAGGTCGCAATCGAGGTTGTGTTAGGGGCAGGGATGTAGCCCGCATAGAAGCTAGAGAAGAACCTGCGGATCCGCCAGTCGCCCCAGTTTAGGATCATGTCCCAGTTATGAACTCTCCCGCAACACTAGCTCAGGCATCCACTGTGCCTATTGTGATTCCAGGTCTTCAGGAGGCCCTGGCCCAAATTTTATCAATGTGCACTGACCTGGCTGAGGCAGTCTCAATTACTACGGCCATAGCTACTTCTCAGGCTGAGAGAGGTACTCAGACACCCATTGCTCGCACACTAGAGCAGGTTGTGTAGGGAATTTAGACACCGGGGACACCTCCAGCCCCGTCGATTGCACCAGCTCAGGATTTTATGGTTCGAGTTATGCCCGATGATAAGTAGCATCAATTAGAGAGGTTTAGTAGACTTTAGCCTCCGACTATTAGTGGTGTAGATGGCGAGTATGCCCAGGGTTTCTTGGACAAGTGTCTGAGGATGTTACGTATATTAAGTATTTTGGAGACTAGTGGGGTCACATTTACTACTTTTCAGTTTTCTGGGGTTGCCTTTACATCGTGGGAGGCTTATGAGAGGAGTAGGCATGTTGGTGCACTGCCCCTTATCTGGCATCAGTTCTCCGTTCTCTTCCTAGAGAAGTATGTATCGCATTCCCACAGGGAGGAGCTGTGCAGACAGTTCGAGCAGCTACGTCAGGAGGGCATGTCCGTGACGCAGTGTGAGATGAGGTTCTCCGAGTTAGCTCGTCTTGCTATCTGGCTAGTTCCCACGGATAGGGTGAGGATCAGAAGGTTTGTCGATGTCCTCAACTATCATCAATAGAGTTTTCTGACCAGTAAGAGAGAGTATTTGGCGCTTCTTATGAGAAGGTGGTGGACATTGCTAGAGAGATTGAGTCAGTTCATAGCCAGGAGCGAGAGGAGAGAGAGGCCAAGAGGCCTCGAGGATCTAGTAGTTTCGGGGGTTCTTCTTTGGGAGGCTAGTTTCAGCACGGTAGAGGCCTTTCATTCAGGCATGCTCAGCCATCCTGTTCAGGTCACCATGGTGGTTCATCTAGCCATGGTTCTCATAGTTCACACCAGGGTCACTCATCTCTCAGTGCCCTTCTAGCTCACAGTTTGACTCAAGCAACATCAATTTAGGGTTCATCTATTCCTGGTTCTTCCAGTGGATATCTTGATGTGCGAGGCTCCCTTCAGTCCCCACCGCCATTTTTCAGGAGAGGTTGCTTCGAGTGTGGAGATTTGGGTCATATCAAGAGGTCCTGTCCCCATCTTACGGGAGGTTCATTCTAGCAGAGTAGTCAGCCTTCGGCTTCAACACCAGTTACTTCCCCACCCGCTCTATCATCTCAGGGTGGAGGTTAGTCAGCTAGGGGTCTCCCTAGAGGGAAGGTCGATCAGGTGGTTGTCAGGCCCGTTTTTATGCCCTCCAATCCACACCAAATGTTATTGCTTCAGATGTTGTGATCACAGGTATTATTTCAGTTTGCCACAGAGATGCCTCTGTATTATTTGACCCCGGTTCCACTTTTTCTTATGTGTCATCATATTTTGCCCATTATTTGGATATGTCCCGCGTGTCTCTTGTTTCATCTGTTCATGTATCTACTCTAGTGGGTGATACTATTACTGTGGACTTTATATATTGACTGTGTGTAGTGACTATTGGGGGTCTTGAGACGTGAGTGGATCTTCTGTTACTTTGCATGGTGGACTTCGATGTGATATTGGGCATGGATTGGTTATCTCCGTGTCAGCCTATTTTGGACTGTCATGCCAAGACAGTGATGTTAGCTATGCCGGGTGTAGCGCAAATTGAGTGGCGAGGTTCGTTTGATTATGTTCCCAATATGGTAATTTCATTCTTGAAGCCCCAACGCATGGTTGGGAAGGGTTGTCTTTCATACTTAGCATTTGTGAGAGATATTAATGAAGAGGCTCCTAGCATTAATTTTGTTCTAGCTGTAAGGAATTTTCCCGATGTATTTCTTGCAAACTTACTGGTCATTCCACTGGATAGGGATATTGATTTTGGTATTGACATAGTGGCGAGCACTCAGCCCATTTCTATTCCACTGTATCGTATGTCCCTAGTAGAGCTGAAAGAGTTAAAGGAGCAGCTTCAGGAACTCCTTGATAAGGGGTTTATTTAGCCTAGTGTTTTGCCATGGGGTGCTCTTATCCTGTTTGTATAGAAGAAGGATGGCACGATGAGGATGTGCATTGATTACAAGTATCCCCTTCCTCGCATTGAAGATCAATTCGACCAGCTTTAGGGAGCGAGGGTGTTCTCCAAGATTGATCTCCATTCAGGGTATCACCAGTTAAAGATCAGGGACTGGGATATTCTCTAACAAATTTCAGGACCTAATATCGTCACTATGAGTTCCCTCTAATGTCTTTTTGGCTGTATCTTGACTCATTTGTCATTGTGTTCATTAATGATATTCTGGTGTACTCGCATAGTCATGAGGAGCACGCAGAGCATTTGAGAGTTGTGTTGCAGAGATTGAGGGAGTAGAAGCTTTATGCAAAGTTCTCCAAGTGTGAGTTCTAGCTCAAATCAATGGCTTTCTTGTGGCACGTGGTTTCCGGTGAGGGTATTCAGGTTGATCTAAAAAAGATATAGGCGGTTCAAAGTTGGTCCAGACCGTCCTCAGCCACACAGATTCACAACTTTCTTGGTTTGGTGGGTTATTATCGCCGGTTCGTTCAGGGATTTTCATCTATTACTTTACCTTTGGCCAAATTGACTCAGAAGGTTGCTCCTTTCATGTGGTTAGATGAGTGTGAGGCAAGCTTTCAGAAGCTCAAGACTGCCTTGACCACAGTTCCAGTGTTAGTTTTGCCATCGACTTCAGGTTCATATACCGTGTATTGTGATGCTTCGAGAGTTAGTATTGTGTGTGTGTTGATATAAGAGGGTAGAATTATTGCTTATGCTTCTCATTGCTGAATCCCCATGATAAGAACTATCCTGTTCACGATTTGGAGTTTGATTCCATTGTTCATGCGTTGAAGATTTGGAGGCATTATCTTTATGGTGTGTCTTGTGAGGTGTTTATTGATCATCGTAGCCTCTAGAACTTGTTCAAGTAGAAGGATCTCAATTTGAGGCAACGGAGATGGTTGGAGCTGCATAAGGACTATGATATTACTATTTTGTACCATCCGAGAAAGGACAATATGGTGGCCGATGCCTTGAGTAGGAAGGCGGTGAGTATGTGAGTTTGGTGTATATTCTTGTTGGGGAGAGACCTCTTGTAGTTGATGTTCAGGCCTTAGCCAATCGGTTCATCAGGTTGGATATTTCGGATCCCAATCGGGTATTGGCTTATGTGATTTTTTGGTCTTCCTTATTTGATCGCATTAGAGAGTGTCAGTATGATGATCCTCATTTGCTTGTTATTAAGGAAAAAGTTCAGCACGGCGATGCCAGAGATGTGACTATTGGTGATGATGGGGTATTGAGGATGCAGGGTGGGATATGCGTGCCCAATGTTGATGGGCTTCGGGAGTTGATTCTGGAGGAGGCCCATAGCTCCAGGTATTCCATCCATCCGGATGCCACTAAGATTTATTAGGATTTGAGATATCATTACTGGTGGAGAAAATTGAAGAAGGACATTGTGGGATTTGTATCTCGGTGCCTCAATTGTCAGTAGTTGAAATATGAACATCAGAGACCAGGTGGCTTGCTTCCGTAGGTAGATATTCCAGAGTGGAAGTGGGAGCGGATCACTAAAGACTTTGTAGTTGGACTCCCATGAACTTTCAATAAGTTTATATGCTACTTGGGTGATTGTGGATCGGTTGACCAAGTCCGTGCACTTCATTCCTGTGTGTACTACCTATTCTTCAGAGCGGTTGGCAGAGATTTATGTCCGAGAGATTGTTCGCTTGCATTTTATCCCAGCTTCCATCATTTCAGATAGAGATACTCAATTTACTTTGTAGTTTTGGAGAGCCGTGCAGCGAGAGTTGGGTACTCAGGTTGAGTTGAGCACGGCTATTCAACCTCAGACGGACGGGCAGTCCGGGTGCACTATTCAGATATTGGAGGGCATGTTTCATGCTAGTGTCATTAAGTTTGGAGGGCCATGGGATCACTTTCTACCACTTGCGAAGTTTTTTTTTATAACAATAGTTATTAGTTAAGTATTCAGATAGCTCCATTTGAGGCTTTGCATGGGAGACAGTGTAAATCTCCAGTTGGTTGGTCTGAGTCGGGTGAGGCTAGGCTTTTAGGTACAGACTTACTGTAGGATGCTTTGGATAGTGTGAAGGTGATTTAGGAGTGTCTTTGTACAGATCAATCTATATAGAGGAGTTATGCCAATAGAAAGGTCTGTGATGTGTCTTATATGTTTGGGGAGAAGGTTCTACTGAAGGTTTCACCCATAAAGGGTGTTATGAGATTTGGGAAGAAGGGTAAATTGAGTCCTCGGTTTATTTGTCATTTTGAGGTGCTTCGGAGGATTGGAGAGGTGTCTTTTGAGATTGCTTTTCCACCCAACTTATCGAGTGTGCATCCGGTATTTAATGTTTCTATGCTCCGAAAATATATTGGCAATCTGTCTCATGGTCTGGATTTCAGCACGGCTCAGTTGGATGGTGATTCGACTAATGATGTGGAGTTGATGGCTATTTTGGAGCGATAGGTTCGAAAGTTGAGGTCAAAGGATATAGCTTCAGATAAAGCATAGTGGAGAGGTTTGCTCGTGGAGGAGGCTACGTGGGAGACCGAGCGAGAGATGCAGAGCATGTATCCTCACCTATTTGAGGCTTCATGTATGTTTCTTGACTCATTCGAGGACGAACATTTGTTTAAAAGAGGGAGGATTTAATGACCCGACCGATCATTTTATGAGTGACCACTCCGTTTCTCCCATTTTTTCTTCTTTATGTCTTGTTCAGCTATATTATGTGGCATCGTATTGGTTAGTTTGGGCTCGGAGTGGGTTTGTAGATAAATGAGACACTTAGTCTCTTATGTTGGCCTTTTAGTTGGAAAAGTCAATTGGAAGTTGAGTTGTGGGTTAACGATCTTGGAATTTTGTATTTTATGATTCAGATAGCTTCGGGAGGTGATTTAGGACTTAGGAGCGTGATTGGAATGTGTTTTGGAGGTCTAGAGTAGATTTAGGCTTGAATTGGCAAAATTGGAATTTTGGTGTTTTTCAGTTGATAGGGAAGATTTTGGTACAGGGGTCGAAATGAAATTCTGGAAGTTGGAAAGGTCTGTTGTGTCATTTGTGACGTGTGTGTAAAATTTCAGGTCATTCAGATGAAGTTTGATAGAGTTTTGATCAAAAGCGGAATTTGAAAGTTTTGGAATTTCTTAGGCTTGAATCATGATGATGCGATGTTTGGATATTGTTTTGAGCGTTCCAAAGGTTGGAATAGGTTTGATTGATGTTATGGGATGTGTTGGAATATTTGGTTGATGTCCCGAAGGCCTCGGGTGAGCTTCGGGTGGTTAAACTTATCAAATTTCTATTTTGAAAGTTGCAAATTTCTTCAGTTCTGTGTTACAGAGTTTTTCTCTACGCATTCGCGAGAGGACCCGCGCGTTCGCAAAGAGATGTTGAGTGAGGTTGTCCAGTTTCCCTTCATCTTCACGATATTGGTCCCACTTTTGCAAAGGTTGAGGTTGAGTGTGCATCGCGAATGTGAAGAAGGTCCCGCGTTCACGTAGAGTATTTTGGGTAGCTGGGATCTTAGAGTTTTGTGCTTCACATTCGCGTAGGTGTAGTCGCGTTCGCGAAGTCTTAGTCAGTTGAATCATCACATTCGTGATGAGGCATTCACGTTCATGTAAGAGGATGTTTGGTCAACGGATATTGATGCTTCGTGAACACGAGGCTTTGACCGTGTTCTCGAAGAACGAATTTAAATCGCTAGGCGGAATTTTTAAAAGGACATTTTCGAAATTTTGGCCATAGTTCACCATTTTGAGTTGGTTTTGGGGCTTCTTGAGGGAGATTGAAGAGGGAATTTAAGAGAACTTCTTGGAGATAAGATTTATGGACTTTATATTCGATCCTATTGTGATTTTTACCTAATTAAACATGTCATTTGGGGGATTTGAAACCTAAAATTGGGGCATTAGGGCTTGGAAATTGGAGACCTTAATCTAGGAATTTGAGGGGTCATTGGTGGTCGTATTTTGATATTCTTGCTATGTATAAACTCGTGAGAGTGTAAGGATTCGACGAAACTATAAGATGATTGAAAAATTAATCACCAATCTATCACCTTTATGATCTTAAAATCTCATACACTGCACTCATTACAAATTGACAACTAATTAAGTACATTATGCAACTCCTGTAAATATTTTAATAGTTGAAAAAATAAAATAGAGAAAGTAAAAGTGAAAAAGCTTCCGTTTTGGACCATGGGATAAACTCCATGTTAGACATTTGGACTTGTACTACATACATATGGACAATATATGGATTAATTATATGTTATGTGCTTTCTTTTGGTTTGGCCTAAATTAGTGGTCTTATGGACATTATTATTAAGGAGGACAATACATTGTCATATAAAGTGTAAGACTAATTTATGTGTAGATACACATATAGAGTAACCTTAGTTAATGATGGGTTAACTAAGGTTACATACATGTAACTATGGTTACATGCTTATAAATAGGGGGTTATGGTTCCCATTTGATGCAAGACTAATTCTCTTCTTCTTCCCATTGAAATTAGAGAGCAAATCCTTTGTCTTGCACATCAAGTGGAAAGCCAAACCCGGACAATCTCCAAGCCGGATCAAGGTGATCTTCAAGCCGGATTAAGGAGCTTCCACCAATGGATTCAGGTACGCTTCCGCTTATGTTATAGTTCCAAGTAATTCGATATGAAGGCTACCGTTTTATAGTCGGATTTATTCCAACAGTTGGTATCAGAGCCTCCTTCATATTGGGTCATTTGGAAGTTCATGAATTCAATATTATAAAGCTTTATGATTAAATTAAGATAGAATTTTGATTTTGAAATTCTAGTACCTTGATATAGCATGCTTTCATGAATGATTTGTTGATGATAAACTTTAGTATTTCGATACAATGTTATCACCATATGAATTGAAATGTTGAAATAAATTGCCTAATTTCGATTGTTGAACATGATTCCTTGATTAAGCCTTTTGTTGAAAGCCCCATTAAGTTTATTATCGTTGAGTGGCGATCTCAAATGTTGCCACAAATAACCTTCAATGACGGCCACTCCAGTTTCAATACATAGTCGCCACTAATACATTAGCGGCGACTTCTATGGGTCTAGTGGCAGCGTTCGTCGCCGCAAAAGGTCCTGGAATAAATTTGCAGAAACGTTTGATTATCTGGCAATTAAGACAGAAACGTTTTTTTATGAAGGTAACATTTTTTTTTATTAAAAACGTTTTTCTGGTGACATTAATGAAACCATAATGCAAAATTAATTAATAGAAACGTTTTTCATTATTATTGAAACATTTTTTATTTAATTAAGATATTAATGGAGTCATAATGCAAGATTAATATTAAAACATTAATCTTGCATTATTAAAGAAACGTTTTTCCATTAATTACAGAAACGTTTTTCTATTATTCAAGAAACGTTTTATCATTAATGGAGACATAATTAGTCTTGCATTATTTATTGAAACGTTTTTTATAATTAACATATTAATGAAGACATAATGTACAATTATTAAAGAAACATTTTCATTATCAAAGAAACGTATTAAGTTTTCAGATTTTAATTGTACATTAATGTTTTGTCCATTAATATTCAGTTTTTTTATTAATGTTTTGTCCATTAATATTCAGTTTTTTAATATTAATGTTTTGTCCATTAATATTCAGATTATAATATTAATGTCTTGTCCATTAATATTCAGATTTTAATATTCAGATTTTACATTATAAACATGTAATTTTCGGTTGAGATTCAATATATGGCTTAAAGAACTAATTAATTTTGCATCTCATATTTTAAATTAATCAATTGAAACATTATGTTACCAAAGTAACCTCTTTTGTGAAGATTGATTGATTTTAAGATATAAGATGACTGTGTATGTTCGTATTCCATGCGTTTAACACCGGCCCAAAGGAAGGTTGTTATTTGGCAGGAATTCGAGCATGCTTGTGGTGATAAATATGTGACAATTATTAAGTTTTCCATGTGAATATTAAGTCGGCCCAAAGGAAGGCTTGATATTTGACAGGAGTTTATTGTCAATATTTGATTACTACACCAAGAGTACCAATTACAAGTTGATTTTCTGTCCAAAGACTAAAATCAATGTTGTGCTAGGTATCTTGTAATGAGATTTGCCTATTTTGAATCTGTATACTAAAGTTATAATTCAAACATTATGATAGTTCTTGGTTGCATGGATCTAGACCTTGCACTTCGGATTGAGAAACCTGCTACTCTTCAGGATACATCTTCTTCTGATGACAAGAAGGAGATAGAGAAGTGAGAACGCTCAAATCGCATGAGTCTTATGATCATGAAACGTGCAATTCCAGAATCTTTTAGGGGCACTATGACTGAAGAAAATAATGCCAAAGTTTTCCTTGAGGTCTTCGAAAAATGTTTTGCACAAAACAAAAAGGCGGAAACTAGTACTCTTTTGAGTAAACTTGTTTCCATGAGGTATAAAGGCAAAGGAAACATAAGGGAGTACATTTTAGAAATGTCTCATATTGGACCAGCTTGAGATCATCGGGTACACCGACTCCGATTTTGCTGGATGTCAGGATAGTCTGAAGTCTACATCAGGCTATATCTACATGCTTGCTGGCGGTGCTATCTCTTGGAGAAGCATCAAGCAAACTCTTACAGCGACTTCCACCATGGAAGCGTAATTCATGGCATGTTATGAGGCATCCAATGAGGGATTATGGCTGTGAAATTTTGTTAGTGGACTGCGCATAGTAGACAGTATTAAAAGGCCACTCAGGCTATTATGCGACAACAGATCAGCAGTCCTTTATGCTAACAATAACAGTAGTTTGACGAAGGCAAAGCATATGGACGTCAAATTTCGGGTTGTTAAAGAAAGAGTACAAAATGGACAATTGTGCATAGAGCACATCAGTACAAACTCCATGATTGCGGATCCGCTTACTAAGGGATTACCACCCAAAATATTTCATGAGCATATTGCTCGCATGGGTGTCAAATCAGTTGAGGATTATGAGTTTTAGTGGGAGTTTGTGTTATACAATTATGTTTTGTCCAGTACATTCAGTAATTCAGTCTTTAAGGTTTTATCTGCAGATATTCAGTCTTAAAGTTTTATGTACTCTTATGGTTTATGATTGATCTCAATAAAGTGAACCAGTTGGAAATAGACATTCTATTTCAGACGACACTTTGTGTTATTTCCATGCTACACACCTACACTTGATCCATGTCGTTGGTTATATTGATATACGTGATCAATGTTGGGTCTAGTTACGCAAGAGTAACTAAGATCTCTTAGATCCTATGTTGATATGATTGATGGACCGGATTGATCATGACAATTTTATTTTGATAGCAATACTGAGCTCATAAAGTTATAATGTAATATATAATACTAAGGTTTGTACATATGCATGAGTATATCGTCCAAGTGGGAGATTGTTAGACATTTGGACTTGTACTACATACATATGGACAATATATGGATTAATTATATGTTATGTGCTATCTTTTGGTTTGGCCTAAATTAGTGGTCTTATGGACATTATTATTAAGGAGGCCAATACATTGTCATATAAAGTGTAAGACTAATTTATGTGTAGATACCCATATAGAGTAACCTTAGTTAATGATGGGCTAACTAAGGTTACATACATGTAACTATGGTTACATGCTTATAAATAGAGGGTTATGGTTCCCATTTGATGCAAGACTAATTCTCTTCTTCTTGCCATTGAAATTAGAGAGCAAATACTTTGTCTTGCACATCAAGTGGAAAGCCAAACCCGGACAATCTCCAAGCCGGATCAAGGTGATCTTCAAGCCGGATTAAGGAGCTTCCACCAATGGATTCAGGTACGCTTCCGCTTATGTTATAGTTCCAAATAATTCGATATGAAGGCTACAATTTTATAATCGGATTTATTCCAACACTTCAAACGTCATACAAGAGAAGGTTTGGAAGAAAATCATAGGAGAAAAAATAAATCAATGCGGTTTCCATACCATGAAGGAGGAACATGACTTTAAGGGCATAGATGAGAAATCAATATGCAAAGTAATCGGCAATTAAAACAAAAAATGTAAAAGAGGTTTATGCATCAAAAGTTTAAATTAGCAATCATTAAATTTTCATATGTTTGGGCTTAAAAAGTTAATATCTCATGAGGTTTTATACGTCAAAATTATCACATAATCAACCTTTAACTGATTAGTTATGATAAATAAATAAGAAAATAAAAATCATATAAACCCTTCAAAAGATAACAATTAAAGGGGTATACCTCAATATTTCCATTTAGTAGTTCGAACGCTCCAAGAGTGTTCCATCCAGCATGAACCAATCAGAGTATTTTTTTTAATCAACTAAAATATTCAGCAAGCAGTAGCATAAAATTTTATCCCAAATTGTGAAATACATAATTGCATATCGTAGAAGTAGCACGAGCAAGAAACATGGTCGGTTAAATTGTATGTGGTACATAAACTATTTGATTAGAGGTTATGGACCCTTCTTTGATACAAGTAATTCTTTCTTGTAAAGAACCCATTTCGGTTATGTTTGAAATCTGATTAGAGATAAGAAAATATAAATTCCTAAAGAAGGATATGTAATAAGAAAAGCTTAGCAAAAATTATCTAATACTAATAATAAATGATTCTTGTTGGGAACTAGTAATAGTGAAAAATTAATACATAATATTTAAAAAATCTAGTTAAAGGACTAAGCTATAGAGAATTTTAGATGGAAGAATGTGAAGAAGCACATGTGTATTACCAAAGAAAAGAGATGGTTTAATTTAAAATCAACGAACATTACAGAATACATACTAAAGCTGCAAATCAGTAACCAAGTGTTTTTAAAGAAACGGATAATAAAACAAATAAGACAAGAGGGGTTGCTCTGATGGTAAGCAACCCCCACTTCCAATTGAGAGGTTGTGTGTTCGAATCTCCCCAAGAGCAAGGTGAGAAGTTCTTGGAGGGAAGGATGCCGGAGGTCTATTTGGAAACAGCCTCTCTATCCTACGGTAAGGGTAAGGTCTCCAAGATTATAATCATTCACTGTGTGCATGTCATTCGCGACTTTATTTGTTTATTCGATATTTTACTCTGAATGTCGAACCACAAATAACATCTGGTAGTATAGAAAAGAAACTCGTAGATTCTACTATATATAGTCACACACAACTAACAACTTAGTAAAATTGTATACGGTCGAACATAGCAACTAATGTACATGCGACAACTAATTCAC
This sequence comes from Nicotiana benthamiana, assembly GCA_034376525.1. Classification (NCBI taxonomy): domain Eukaryota; kingdom Viridiplantae; phylum Streptophyta; class Magnoliopsida; order Solanales; family Solanaceae; genus Nicotiana; species Nicotiana benthamiana. The sequence goes on along the minus strand of CM067339.1, from coordinate 54,913,502 downwards.
TCTTCAAGAATTGAATTTTTTCAATTTCTGAATTGGCAAAACAAATTTGCTTAAAATAAGTGGAGCCACATAGCATTACAAGAGCAAATGTTCATTAAAAAATATTTCATAAAAGATAACCCTGAGGGAGAATTTTTGTCAAGAACAAATCTTTTCCAATACTTTGAGCTGCGACAAAACAATCTTATTCTACATAAATGACCCTTCTAAAATAATAATAACAAATAGCCACAAAAATAAAGAAAAGTTATAATCGGAACAATAAAATGAACAAATAGAAAAAACAATGGCAAACTCACAAGCTACAAGGGCGAAGCTAAACGAGAGAAGGGCAATGATCTGTTTTCTTTAGAAGAATAAATATGCAACAATAAAATAAAAGATTGTAGTTATGCGAGGATGACATTTGAAAAACCTTCACATTAAACGTGAAATTGGAGAGAGAATTAAATAGATTAATAGCGACATGAATCATAATTTTCAGCCGTGAATCTCAGAAGTATGAAGATAACCAAAAGAAATTAAGGGAAAAAAGAAATTGGTGAAAAATTGAGAATAAACTGACCTGAAATAAGAATGAAAACTCACAAAAAACACTTTAAGGTAGTAGAAATAGTTGGAATAAAGCACTTTACAGTAGTCGGAAGAGTTGGAAAGAACAACGATGTTTCTCCATACTTGGGAACAAAAGAGATAAAACCTGATTCTTCTAGAATTATATTTGAGAGATGCCACATTTAATGCTTTGATCGGTCGTTTTGAGCTTTTGTACTTTGCTCTTTAGTTCTTGGGTATGACTTACCCCGTGTGATGTATTATGACTTATGTAAATCGTTGATTTTGTTTTTCAGGGTAATCAGAATGAATTTGGAAGAATAGTTCTCAGTTTGAAGCTTGACATTTGAAAGGTTTGACCAAGATTTGACTTGTCGGTATATGATATCGGATAAAACTTTTTTATAATTTAGTTAGCTCTGTTAGGTGATTTGAGTATTAGGAGAATGATCAAAATGCATTTTGGAGATTCGTTGAAGGTTTAGGCTTGAATTGGTGAAATTGAGATTTTGGCGTTTTCCGCTCTATAAGTGAGATTTTGATATAGGGATCGAAATGAAATTTCGGAAGTTGAACTAGTTCCGTTGTGGCATGTAGAATGCGTGTACAAAATTTCAGGTTATTCAGACGTGGTTTGGTATACTTTTTGATCGAAAGTGTAATTCAGAAGATTTGGGAAGCTTCAGCTTGAATCCGATGTGTATTAGGCGATTCGATGTTGTTTGGGGTTTTTTGAAGATTGGTACAAGTTTGAATGGTAGTATGTGACTTGTTTGTAATTTTGGTTGAGGTGACAGGGGCCTCGGGGTGATTCCGGATGGGTGACGGAAGAACTTGGAATTGAGTTTTTACAGCTGAAGCATTTGGTTTCTGTCATAACCGAACCTGCGGTTGGGAGGTCGCTGGTGCAATGATTGTAAAAGAGGAAGGTATCCACAGATACAACTAAGAAGAAGTTCTTTAGGAACCACAGAAGTGGTGAAGTCAGCGCACCTGCGGTATCGCAGGTACGAGTTTTTAACCGGAGATGCGGTGGATTGGTCGCAGAAGCGATACCGCAGAAATGGGGGATGGACCAAAGGTGCGAAAATGCGTGGGTCAAAAAATATAAAAAGGTTCCCTTCATGATTTTGAGGGGGTTTTAACCATATTTCATTCGGGAGAAAACTTTGGAGAGCTAATTAAAGAGGAAACCAAAGGATAATCTCGTGTAAATTTGGAGCATTTAGAGATCGAATTGAGAAGGCAAAGGCATCATAGGCTAGAGTTGGACTGAATCGAGGTGAGTAATAATTGTAAATGTTGCCCTGAGGATATAATACCTTGAATGCTATATTAAGGTGAGTCACACGCTAGATGACAGGCGTGGGGTTGTGCATTGTTGGGATTGTGACTTAGTCCATCCTGACTGACTGTTTTACCGCGTATCTGATTAAAAACTATTTGCTATCATCATGTTTTGGGCTTAATGTCATATTTGGGACTCATGCCAATTATTTGAATCCTTAGGGAATTTTTATATCTATCTCTTCGCTGTTTTGATTTTATATCTAAACTCAATCATGCTATATTCTACTGTTTTCAAAACTCAGCCAAGTTATTCTATTTTAACACATTAAATGATATTCAAAAAGATATTTTGGGCTAAGCATCATGTTTTACTGTTTCCCGAGTGGCTTATCAAATTTTTGATTAAGTAAGGTCGAAGGCCTGTGTTGTGAGGATACTTTTAGGTTAGGCTGCACGCCGCAACAATGATACACTGATTTGTGATGATGAGGCTGAGGGCTGGAGATTGTAAGCCACAAGGTGGCTTGTTGAGATGAAGCCGAGAGCCTATTGATGATTCCATAAGACAACTTGATATTGCATTGGGGCCGTAAAGAGCCCCTCTAGGAGTCTGCACACCCCCAGCGAGCGCGGGTACCCACTGTGATGTTTCATATTGTTGCCCGAGGGGCTATTTCTGTTGGTATTGTGCCCGAGAGGCGAATTTTATGTGCTTATCTATTCTAGTAGCTCTTCGTTTACTTGATCAAGTTTTAAAAAGGTATTCTAAAGAAGTTTAAACTGAGTGAAGATGTTTTAAGAGATTTCACAACTTCATTGCTCTCTTACTGGTTTTATACTGCTTCTATATAGCATGTTGATGTACTTGTACATGATTTTTTATTGCTCGGTCTTCATTTATTATTATAAACCACTGAGTGGGAGTACTCACTTTACTCCATACATTTTGTGTGCAGATTTAGGTATTTGTGAACCCGGTAGCGGGTATTGGTTGCTTAGAGGCAGAGTCATAAGAATTTAGCAAGGTAGCTGCCCGATGTTCGCAGTACTGCTTTTCTCCTACCTGATTTTATTAGACTGTATTTAGTTCATTTTTAGAATTCCGGTTGTATTTAGACCTTAGTAGAAGCTCGTGACTTGTGACAACCTGATGCCGGGCTATGTTTATTGCACAACTATATTATTCACCTTATATTAAGGATTATTGTTGTGTTGGAGACTTAACTTGTATTATTTTAATTGCTTAATATTAATTGAGAGATTGTCGGTTGGCCCTGTCTTCACGAGAGGTGTCATCACGATCGTGTATGAGTTTTGGGCTGTGACACCACCTTAGTGAAAATTGAGATAATTTACATGGAAGCAATTTTATAAATGAAGAAAATGTCAATTTTTCCTTGGTCGTCCACACTTCTTTTCTCTCTCTCTCTATATATTTATATATATATAATGTCGCATGGTGAAACAATGAAAAGCGTATTGTCTATCCAAATTTCTAACTGATCAAATGAATATAGTACAATACAAAATAAATACAATGCACTTTGAAACTATATATGTAATAACTATCCAAATAAGCTGTGAAGTCGTAGCATTTAATGTCACACTTGATTTTTGCGGGAAATTTTTTTCCACTTTAAATGACATTATAGAAAATGAATTAATTTATTTCTATTTTAAGAGTTGTCAGTTAATGTCACGACCCAAGTTTTCTTTCGTAGGATGTCATGACGGCACCTAGTATTTAATACTAGATAAGCCTAACAAATATATGGTATTAACTAAAAAATATATATATATATATATATATATATATACTCCTGAAAAATCCTGAGTATTTATACTCTCTGAACCTCCAGCGCGGACTGCGCGAGGATGACTGCATCCGCGAGGCTCACACCGCGGACCGCGCTATGGCGCCCGCGGCCGCCCTGGTGGAACTGAAGGTTGCTGGTTCTCCGAAGTTTGCAGCGTGGACCGCACGAGGACGACCGCGGCCGTGCGGCTCACACCACGGACTATGCGAGGACGATCGTGTGCATGAACCTGTAGCTTGTCCTTGGCCTGTAACATCTGGTGTTTTTAAGTCTAAGACCTCCCGGAACCTGCTCGAAACTCACCCGAGCCCTCGAGGCTCCAAACCAAATATGCACACGACCTCAAAAACATCCTACAGACTTGTCGTGCGATCAAATCGCCAAAATAACAATATATATCGGATCAAGCCTCAAAACTCATGATTTCTTCCAAATTTTTCATAAGACATAAAATTCCTATTTCGGGTCCGAAACACGTCAAACGACGTTCGTTTTCACCCAAACTTTATAGAAAGTGCTCCAATCATATATAAGACTCGTACCGGGCACCTGAACCAAAATACAGGCCTGATACCCCAGTCTTCTAATCAAATTTCATTTCAATTTTCTTTACTTATTTCTAGAAAAAAATTTTATATAAAAATTCATTTCTCGGACTTAGGACCTCGGAATTCGATTCCAGGCATACGCTCAAGTCCCATATTTCCTACGGGCCCTCCTGGACCGTCAAATCACGGATCCGGGTCTGTTTACCCAAAATATTGACCAAAGTCAAATCTGTTCAATTTAATATTACCATTTAGCATTTTTCTCATAGAATTCATATCTAAGCTTTCCAGCTATGTGCCCGGACTGTTCTTGCAAATCGAGGCAACCCCAGATGAGTTTTTTCAAGGCCTTGGAAGTACATAACAGAGAATAAAAAGTGGTGAACCCATTGGATTGTCACATCCTCCACCACTAAAACAACCGTTCATCCTCGAACAGTCAAAAGGAAGAAGTACCTGAGTCCGGAAAAAGGTGAGGATAACGTCTCTGCATATTAGACTCGGACTCCCAGGTCGATGCTTCAGGAGGCTGACCTCTCCATTGGACATGAACAGAAGGAAATCTCTTGGACCTCAACTGATGAACCTGTCGGTCTAGAATGGCTATCGGCTCCTCCTCATAGGACAAGGCCTTACCCAACTGGACAGTGCTGATATCTAACACGTGGGTTGGATCGCCGTGATACCTCCGGAGCATAGATACATGGAAAACTGGATGCACGACTGATAATCTAGGCAGTAATGCGAGTCTATAACCCACCTCTCCCACTCTATCAAGAATCTCAAACGGACCAATGTACCTAGGGCTAAGCTTTCCCTTCTTCCCAAATCTCATCACGCCCTTCGTCAGCGATACTCGGAGCAATACCCGCTCCCTAACCATAAATTCTACATCTCGAACCATGAGATCTATATAGCTCTTCTGCCTAGAGTGAGCTGAACAAAGCCTGTATTGAATGATCTTGACCTTGTCCAAGGCCTCCTGAATCAAATCTGTACCTAGAAACCGAGCCTCCCCTGCCTCAGACTATCCAACTGGTGATCGACACTATCTACCATATAAAGCCTCGTACGACGCCATCTGAATGCTGGACAAATAACTGTTGTTGTAGGCAAATCCGCCAATGGAAAGAACTGATCCCAAGACCCTCCAAAATCCATCACACATGTGCGAAGCATATCCTCAAGGATGTGGATAGTGCACTCGGACTGTCCGTCCATTTAGGGGGTGAAATGCTGTACTCAACTCCACCCGAGAACCCACTCCTACTGCACGGACTTCCAGAATAGCGATGTAAACTGAGTATCTCTATATGAAATAAGAGAAACTGGAATGCCATGAAGATGGACGATCTCCCGGATATAAATCTCCGCCAGCCGTTTCGATGAATAAGTGGTACACACAGGAATGAAGTGAGCGGACTTAGTCAGCCGATCCACAATGACCCAAATGTTATCAAACTTATTCCAGGTCCGTGGGAGTCCTGCTACAAAATCCATGGTGATGCGCTCCCACTTTCACTCCGGAATCTCTATCTACTGAAGCAGCTCACCTGGTCTTTGGTGCTCAAACTTCACCTACTGACAGATGAGGCATCTAGCTACATATCCAACTATATCCTTCTTCATCTGCCTCTACCAATAGTTCTACCTTAAGTCCTAATACATCTTCGTGGCACTCGGATGGATGGAATACCACAAACCATGGGCCTCTACTAGAATCAACTCCCGTAGCCCATCAACATTGGGCACAGAAACACGACCATGCATCCTCAACACCCCGTCATCTCCAATGGTCACATCTCCGGCATCACCATGCTGAACCCTTTCTTAAGGGCAAGCAAGTGGGGGTCATCATACTGTCGTCCCCTAATATGATCAAATAAGGAAGACTAGGAAACCATACAAGCTAGAACCCGACTTGGCTCCGAAAGATCCATTCTCACGAACTGACTGGCTAAGGCCTGAACATCCATCACCATAGGCCTCTCTGAAGCTGGTAAATACACCAAACTCACCAAACTCTCTACCCGATGACTCAAGGCATTCGTTACCACATTGGCCTTGCTCGGGTGATACATAATAGTGATGTCGTATTCCTTTGGATAATATAACAACCTCCTCTGGCGCAAATTTAGATCCTTCTGCTTGAACAAATACTGCAAACTTCTATGATTAGTATAAATCTCGCAAGGCACACCGTACAAATAATGACGCCAGATCTTCAAGGCATGAACAATAAAAACTAACTCAAGGTCGTGGACATGGTAGTTCTTCTCATGTAAATTCAAGTGTCTGGACGCGTAGGCAATCACCCTGCCGTCCAGCATCAACACTGCTCCAAGGCCAACTCTCGAGGCATCACAGAAGATAGTATAAGACCCCGAACCGGTAGGCAATATCAAAATGGGGCTGTAGTCAAAGCCTTCTTGATCTTCTGAAAGCTCGCCTCACACTCCTCTACCCACTGAAATGGAGCACCCTTCTGGGTCAACCTAGTCATAGGGGTTGCAATCGATAAAAACGCCTCCATAAAGCGATGGTAATAGCCTGCCAAACCAAAAAAACTGCGAATCTCTGTAACTGAGGAGGGCATGGGCCAACTATGCACGACCTCTATCTTCCTTGGATCTACTCAAATGCCTTGCTCAAAATCACGTGGCCTAAGAATGCCACTGAATCCAACCAAAACTCATATTTTGAGAACTTTGCATATAACTTTTTCTCTCTTAGGATCTGAAGAACGGTCCTCAGGTGCTGCTCATGATCTTCCTGACTCCAGGAATACACTAGAATATCATCAATAAAAATAATAACGAATGAGTCGAGATATGGCCTGAATACACTGTGCATCAAATGCATAAAAGCTGCTGGAGCATTGGTCAGCCCAAATGACATAACAAGGAACTCGTAATGACCATATCGAGTCCTGAAGGTAGTCTTCGGGATATTTGGCTCCCCAATATTTAATTTTTGGTACCCTTAGCGCAAGTCAATCTTAGAAAACACCAGTGCGCCCTGAAGCCGGTCAAGTAGATCATCAATACGAGGCAAAGGATAACGGTTCTTCACTGTAACCTTGTTCATTTGACGATAACCAATGCACATACTCATAGAACCATCATTCTTCTTCACAAACAAAATAGGAGCACCCTACGGTGAAATACTGGGTAGAATAAAACCCTTATCAAACAATTCCTACAACTGATCCCTCCACTCCTTCAACTTAGGAGGAGCCATACGATACGGAGGAACGGAAATAGGCTGATTGCTTGACAACAAATCAATGCCAAAATCAATGTCCCTATCAGGCGACATTCCCGAAAGATCAGCTGGAAACACATCTGGATAATCCCGTACTACTAGAACTGAGTCGACAGAAGGGGTATCCATACTGACATCTGTCACATAAGCTAAATACCGTGCATACTCTTTCCTAACCATACGCTGATCTTTAAGAAAATAGATAACTCTACTGGGAGTGTGATCTAAAGTACCATTCCAATCAACACTAGGAATAGCTGGCATAGTCAGTGTCACGGTCTTGGCGTGACAATCAAGAATAGAAAGATGTGGCGACAACCAGTCCATGCCCAAGAATAAATCTGCTCTAGTCTCAAAACCACGAATAGTAACTAAACATACCCAATAGACGCGGTCCAGAATAAGAGAATCTCCCACATGAGTAGAAACATATACGAGGGCACTAAAAGAATCCCGAGGCACACCCAAATGCGGAGCAAAGTAAGAAGACACATACGAATTAGTAGAGCTCGGATCGAATAGAACCGATGCCTCGTTGTGACAAACCAGTATAATACCTGTGATAATAGAACCATTGGCAATACATGGAATGAGCAAGAAGGGAATAATATCTGGCCTGGCTTCCCTTTTGAGGGCGACCTCTACATGTCTAGCCTCTACCTCTAGTTGGCTGAGCGGGTGCAGTGGCAACTGGAGTTGTGATCATGGCCTGAGAACTCTGTCGAGCACGCTGTGACTGAGAAGGCTGTGGGGGTGCACTCCTCCCAAGTGTGGGGCAATCCCTCACCAGATGGAGGGTGTTTCCACATTCAAAACAAGCTCTGGGAATGCGCAATGGCTGTGACGGACTAGGGCTATGTCTGCTGGACTGACCTCTGGAAACACCCTGCGTAGGAGGCACGCTAGAAATTGGAGGTGCATTGTAAGGCTCCTGAGGTACAGGCGGAGCTGGAGCACTGCAGGCTGCTGGAAGAGCTAAATGAACGGGGAGATCCACAAAAACCCCCGACTCTTGAAACCTCTTGGCCTCCCTTCCCCCTCGCTCCTTGGAGAGCATACCCTCGATCCTCCTAGCAATGCTCACTACCTGCTGATAAGGAATGTCCATCTCCATCTCTTGAGCCATACTAGATCTGATGGGTGGGATAGGACTCTCAATGAACCTGCAAACTCTCTCACGTACTGTAGAAACCAAGGCCGGTGCATGCCTAGACAATCTGGTATTACCGGATAGCATACTCCGAAACAGTCATAGCACCCTGTTGCAAATGCTCAAAATCTGCGCGCCATGTGTCCGTGAGACTCTAGGGGACATACTCAATCATAAGCATATCTGAGAACTAGGTCCAAGTCAGTGAAGCAACCTCGACTGGAATGTCTATCTCATAAGTGCACCACCAATCATAGGCGGCTCCCCAGAGCTAGAAAGCAGTAAAGGAAACCCTGCTGGACTCTACTATGCCCATAGTACGAAGAATATGGTGGCACTCCTCTAGAAATCCCAAGGCATCATTTGTCGCTAGTCTACTGATAACCAGAGGATCATACTTCTTGAACCTCTCCAACCTCTGCTGCTCATCCTCAGAAGCAGCTGCCCCATCCACGGGCTAAACTAGCACTGTAGTCGGAATGGGAATGATCCCTAGGGCCTGCTCAACCTGCACTAGCTGCTCAGGAATACGTAACGTGGGATTCTGTGCTCCTCCCTCAGCCTGGGATTTGGCTGCAGCAAGGGGAAGCAACCTGCCTGAGCCAAGGTGGTGTACATGGACATGAATTGAGCTAATGTTTCCTGAAGGGCTAGCGTAGTAGTGGCAGTAGTAGGAATGCCAGGTGCCTGGGCTCTTGCTGGATCTGCTAGTAATGCCTCGACGGTAGCTCGCGTAGGTGCTCTGGCTGCACCACGTGCGTGTCCTGGACCTCTATCCTGGCCCCGGCCTCGGACGACTGCGGTAGGGGGCGCGGGTGCCTGATCATCACGAGTAGTGCGTGTCCTCACCATCTGTGAGAGAATAGAAGACAAATGTTTAGATTTGACCTCGAAAATATTGCACGACAAGGAAATCAATGAATTGAAGATTTTTCCTAAACGGTTACATAGCCTCTCCTAGAGAAGTACAGACGTCTCCGTACCGATCAGCGAGACTAATAAACCGGCCTGTGTTTTGTGACTCCTATGAACCTAGTGCTTTGATACCAACTTGTCACGATCCTAGTTCACCCTCCATGAACATGTTGTAGTGGCACCTTGTCCTTACAACTAGGTAAGCGTACAATGCGGAAATTAATATAACTGGCAGAAACATTTGATTAAATTAAACAAAAACTAGAGGAGAAACAGTATATAAGTGCCACTTGGCATATACAACCCAAAAATAAATGCGGAAGTCTACAACTCAATCCCAAAACTCGAAAACTAACGGGAAACACAGGCTAAAGGAAAATACTACAAATGCTCTAATCTCTAGAATGTGTACATCAAAAGTATGATAGAATCTAAGCACTACAGATAGAATAAGGAAGGAAATTCTTCTGTCTGCGGACGCTGCAGATATACCTCGAGTCTTCGATAGATCTCTCCGCCTCGATGATAGTGCGCCTGAGATGAAGTACCTGGATCTACACATGAAAAACATGCAAAGAAGAGGCATGAGTACACCACAACGGTACTTACTAAGTGCCAAGCTTAACCTCGGTTGGGTAGTGACGAGGAAGGTCAAGGCCCTACTAAGATAAATATAAATTATGGTAAGATAAACAAAAATAGTATAGATAAAGTCTACAATGATAATCTAAACAGGATACATAAGGGAAACAACAATAGGAAAAAGGAACAAAGCAACACAAGGAACTCTACTCACAATAGGAAATAATAACTAGGGATCTCTTGGTATCCTCAATATATTCACTTGGGATCTCTTGGTATCCCGAGGATCTCTTGGTATCCTGATTATGTTCACTAGGGATCTCTTGGTATCCTCATTATATTTACTAGGGATCTCTTGGTATCTCGAGGATCTCTTGATATCCTGATATATTCACTAGGGATCTCTTGGTATCCCGAGGATCTCTTGATATCCTGATATATTCACTAGGGATCTCTTGGTATCCCGAGGATCTCTTGGTATCCTCAAATCTTACGATCTCATATGCCAGGGATCTCTTGGTATCCCGCACCTTCAGTCCAGAACATACCAAGTGCAAGGGGATCTCCCGGGAGGGCAACCCTTATTCCCAGTTTAAAAACTCATAATAGCAACCCAAATATTAGGAAAGATACTAACTCAGGAAGATAAATAGAAAATACTAGCCAAACATACTACACGGAGTACAAATAGGCCAGTTAACACTTAGGCAAGCAAGTCAAATGAACATGCCTCTCTAAACTAGCATAGAATAAACTCACAATTTAAAATGAACAGGTAAGCAAGAAAATTCTATTTAAATACTTCAAGTAAAAATAGATTTTCCCACAATTTGCTCAAGTACGCGCTCGTCATCTCACGTACGAGGCATTCAATTGACAAAAATCATATCCTAAGGGGAAGGTCCCCCACACAAGGGTAGACAAGCCACTTACCGCAATTGGCTCCAAAATTAACTTGAAATCACTCTTTTGCCATGGGTATCCGACTCCAAATGGCCCAAATCTATTCATTTTAATTACATCTCGTAAATAACATATCAAGAAACTAATTCTACTGTTTAATTTAGAACTAAGATGAAATATTAGGTAATATAACCAAAATGCCCCTCGGGCCGACGTGGTCAAAACTCGAGGTTCAAACTAAAATCCGGTTACCCATCCGCACACTAATCCAATTATGTGATTAGTTTGAAATCAGACCTCGAATTATGGTACAACCCCTAATTTTAGAAAAACCCTAGGTCCTACCCAAGATACCAAAATTTTCCCATTAAAATCTTCGATTTGATATTGAAATTATGTTAAAAGGTATTAAGGAGTGAAGAAAATGAGTTAGAAACCACTTACCAATCGTTTTGAAGAAGAAGTATTGCTTAGAAAATAGCCTATTAGGTTTTGGGTTTCTGAAAAGTGAGAAATAACTAAAAGATCCCCTCTATTTATACTCTCTGAACCTCCATCACAGACCGCGAGGATGACTACAGCCGCGCGACTCAGACCGCGGACCGCGCAAAGGCGTCCGCGGCCGCACTGGTGGAACTGAAGGTTGCTGGTTCTCTTATGTTTTCAGCATGGACAGCGCGAGGACGACCGCGGACTGTGCAAGGACGACGCGCGCTGGAACCTACAACTTATCCTTGTCTGCAATATCTGGTGTTTTTAAGTCTAAGACCTCCCAGAACCTACTCGAAACTCACCCGAGCCCTCGGGCCTCCAAACCAAATATGCACATGACCTCAAAAACATCCTATGGACTTGTCCATGCGATCAAATTGTCAAAATAACATCACATACATCAGATCAAGCCTCAAAACTCATGGTTTCTTCCAAATTTTTCATAAGATATAAAATTACCATTTCGGGTCCGAAATATGTCAAACGACGTTCGTTTTCAACCAAACTTTACAGAAAGTGCTCCAATCATATATAAGACTTGTACTGGGCACCGGAACAAAAATACCGGCCTGATACCCCAGTCTTCTAATCAAATTTCATTTCCATTTTCTTTAATTTTTTCCAGAAAATAATTTCACATAAAAACTCTTTTCTCGGACTTGGGACCTCGAAATTCGATTCCAGGCATATGCTTAAGTCCCATATTTTCCTATTGGCCCTCCGAGATTGTTAAATTATAGGTCCGGGTCTATTTACCCAAAACATCGCATGAGGACGACCGCGGACCGTGCGAGGACGACCACAACCGGGCACTGGAACCTACAGCTTGTCCTTGACCTGCAATATCTGGTGTTTATAAGTCTAAGACCTCCCTGAACCTACTCCAAATCTCACCCGAGCCCTCGGTTCTCTAAACCAAATATGCACATGAGCTCAAAAACATTCTACGGACTTGTCCGTGCGATCAAATTGCAAAAATAACCACATACATCGGATCAAGCCTCAAAACTCATGATTTCTTCCAAATTTTGCATAAGACATAAAATTACCATTTCGGGTCCGAAACACGTCAAAGGAAGTCCGTTTTCAACCAAACTTTACAGAAACTGCTCCAATCATATATAATACTTGTACCGGGCACCGAAACCAAAATATGGGTCCGATACCCCAGTCTTCTAATCAAATTTTATTTCCATTTTCTTTAATTATTTTCCAGAAAACAATTTTACATAAAATTTCTTTTCTCGTACTTGGGACCTCGAAATCGATTCTAGGCATACTCTCAAGTCCCATATTTTCCTACTGGCCTCCGTTTACCAAAACATTGACCGAAGTGAAATTTTTATTTAATATCAGAATTTAGCATTTTTCTAAAAGAATCCATATCTAAACTTCCCGGCTACATGCTCTGACTGTGCAAAGACATCGAGGAAACCCCAGATAATGTTTTCAAGTCCCCGGAAGTACATATGGAGAATAAATAAGTTGTGACCCCATTGGGTCGTCACACATCTCAACTTCTCACAATTCAACTATTCTGTCAATCTATTCCAATACACACACACACACATACACACACACACATATATACGTATATATATATATATATATATATATATATATATATATATATATATATATATATATATATATATATATATATATATATATATATATATATATATATATATATATATATATATATATATATATATATAACACAAAAGTATAAAACAAGAGAGGAGAAGAAAAGAAACAGAAGTCAAAACAAGAAAAACATAAAAGAACGAAAGGATAAAAGGATTATAAAAAAGGATAAGAAAGAAAAAGAGGTCAGTTGTAACGACCCAAAGGAGTCACCACTTGTTTTCTTACCTATTATGTATTTCTGAGGTCTTGAAAACCTCATATGTGGTTGCCTCGATTTGCACGCGTAGTCCGTGCACGTAGCTGGAAAGCTTAGATATGGATTCTGTGAGGATAAAAATGCTAAATTTTGATATTAAATTGAAAAAATTTAACTTCATTCAACATTTTAGGTATACGGACCCGGACCCATGATTTGACAGTCCCCCAAAATTCGCAGGAAAATATTGGACTTGGGTGTATGCCCGGAATCGATTTCCGAGGCCCCAAGCCCGAGAAATAAATTTTTGTGCAAAATTATTTTCTGGAAATAATTAAGAAAATTGAAAATTAAATTTGATTAAAATATTATGGTATCAAACCCATATTTTAGTTCTGGTGCCCGGTACAAGTATCATATATATTTTAAGCGCTTTCTGTAAAGTTTGGTTTAAAATGGATGTCGTTTGACGTGTTTCGGACTTAGAATGGAAATTTGATGTTTTATGAAATATTTTATGATGTTATTTTGGTGATTTGATCTCGCGAGCAAGTCCGCAGGATATTTTTGAGGTTGTGTGTATGTTTAGTTTGGAGCGTCAAGGGCTCGGGTGCGTTTCGAGTAGGTCCCGGGATGCTTCAGGCTTAAAAGACCAGGTGTTGCAGGTTCAGGAAAATGTTGCAAACTCTAAACCCTCCAAAACAATCCGCGTGAAAACGCGTGCGGTCGCGGTCGCCTTTGTGCGGTTTGTGGGGGGTGCTATGCGGTCGCGGTCGACTTTGAGCGGTCTGCGCAGGGCAAAGATCCACAGGCCTTCAGGTCTTCAGATAGTTAAGTACGGCCGTGGTCCTTTTTGCGCAGTACGTACTAGGGAACTTCAGAGGGTATAAATACATGGGAATTTCAGTTATTTTTCACCTTAAAAAAACCAAAACATAAGGGGCAATTTCCCAAACGATTCTTCTTCTTCAAAATGATTGGTAAGTGATTTATAACTTATTTTCTTCATTCCTTAGAATCTATTAACATAATTTCAACTTCAAATCAAAGATTTTAATGGGGAAATTTGGGTATATTGGGTAGAACATAAGTTTTGCTAAAATTGAGGATTTGAACCTCAACTTGAGGTTCCATTTTGAAAAAAATCATATATTTGGGTTCGTGGAGGAATGGGTAACCGGATTTTGGTTCGAACCCCGTGTTTTGACCACATTGACCTGAGGGGTATTTTGGTCATTTTACCTACATTTGCGTCTTAGCTATAAATTAAATAGTAGAATTAGTTTCTTAAGGTGTTATTCACGAGATGTAATTGAATAGATTTGGGCCATTTGAAGTCGGATACTCTTGGCAAAAAAGTGATTTCAAGTTGATTTGGAGCCGGTTGAGGTAAGTGGCTTGTCTATCCTTGTATGGGGGACTTCCCCTTTAAGATATGATGTTTGGTAATTGAATGCCCTGTACGTGAGGTGACGAGCCCGTACTTGAGCAAATTATTGGAAATCCACTTTTACTGGAAGTATTTAAATTGAGTTTTCTTGCTTACTTGTGTATTTTAAATTGCGAGTTTATTTTATGGAAGTTTAGAGAATCATGTTCATTTGACTTACATACCTAAGTGTTTAAACTGTCTTGTTTTTGCTCTGTGTAGTATGTTTGGCTAGGATTTTCTATTTCTTGTCCCGAGTTTAATATTTTTTTTCATAACGTTTGGGTTGCTATTGTTTGTTTATAAATTGGGAATACGGGTTGGCCTTCCGAGAGATCCCCCTGCAGTTGATATGTTCTGGATTGAGGGTGCGGGATACCAAGAGATCCCTGGCGTATGAAATTGTATGATTTAAGGACAAACAAGAGATCCTCAGGATACCAAAAGATCCCAGGCACATGAAATTGTAAGATTTGAGGATATCAAGAGATCCTCGGGATACCAAGAGGTCATTGGCACATGAAATTGTAAGATTTGAGGATACTAAGAGATGCTCGGGATACTAAGAGATCCCTGGCATATGAAATTGTAAGATTTGAGGATACCAAGAGATTCCCAAGATACCAAGAGATCCATGGCACATGAAATTATAAGATTTGAGGATACCAAGAGATCCTCGGGATACTAAGAGATCCCTGGCATATGAAATTGTAAGATTTAAGGATACCAAGAGATCCTCGGGATACCAAGAGATCCCTCGTGTATGTGGTGAGAATACCAAGAGATCTTCGGGATACCAAGAGATCCCCCATTGTGGTTCCTTTTGTGAGTAGTGTTTACTTGTATTGTCCTATTTTTCTACTTTCTATTATGTTCTCCGTATTTATCTTGTTTAGATTTTCACTGATTCACTTTATCCATACTGTTTTTCTCGCAGCTCATTATTTATTATGTTTTATCTTAGTAGGGTCCTGACCATTCCTCGTCACTACCCAACCAGGGTTAGGCTTGGCACTTACTGAGTACCCTATGGTGTACTCATGCCTCTCATGGGCATGTTTTTCATCTGCAGATCCAGGTACTTCATCTCAGGCACACTATCCTTGAGGCCACGAGAACTACAGAGACTTTGAGGTACTTCTGCAGCGTCTGCAGACCTAGGAGTCTCCTTCTTTACTCTATCTGTAGTATTTGGAATTCTTCTGTACCTTTGCTTTAGATATTCTGGAGTTAGAGCCATGTATTACTTTTTGTTAGCTTGTGTTCCCATGAGTTTCCGAGTTTTAGGGTGTTATAGTAGAGTTCCGCATTTATTTTTAGTTGGATATGCCGAATGGTAATTATATGCAGATTTCTTTTAGTTGTTCGATTTTAATTAACTATTCCACAAGTTATGTTATTTTCCGCATTGTTAAGCTTACCTAGTTATAGGAAATAGGTGCCATCACGACATGTTCATGGAGGGCGAACAAGGATTGTGACAAGTTTGTATCAGAGCTCTGGGTTCATAGGAGTCACGGGACACATGACGATTTATTAGAGTGGCTGATTGGTACAGAGACGTCTGTACTTATCTACGAGAGGCTATGTAACTGTTAGGAAAATTTCCACTTCATTTGATTTCCTTGTCGTGCGATATTTTGACATCACAAAATTCTAAACTTCTGTCTTCTATTCTCTCACCAATGGTGAGGACACGTACTACTCGGGATGATCAGGCACCCGCGCCCCCTACTGCAGTTGTCAAAGGCAGGGGCCATGGTAGAGCTCGAGGGCACGCAGTGGTGCAGCCAGAGCACCTACGCGAGCTGCCACCGAGGCACCACCAGTAGTTCCAACCGGAGCCTAGGCACTTTGCGCGCCTACTACTGCCACTACTACTCCAGCTCTCCAGGAGATTTTGGCTCAGTTCATGAGTATGTAGACCACCTTGGCTCAGGCAGGGTTGCTCTGCAGCCACCTCCCAAGCCGGGGGAGGAGTACAGACTCCTGCCGTACGCACATCTGAGCAGCGAGTGTAGGTTGAGTAGGCTGCCGAGATTATGCCAGTTCATCCCGAGGACGGATCAACTGCTTTAGAGGACAAGTAACAGAGACTTGAGAGGTTCAAGAAGTATGATCCCCCAGTGTTTAGTGGATTAGTATCAGACGATGCCTTGGGATTTCTAGAGGAGTGTCACCGTATTCTTCACACTATGGGCATAGTAGAATCCAATGGGGTTTCTTTTATTGCTTTGTAGCTTCGGGGATTCACCTATGATTGGTGGTGCACTTATGAGATAGACAGTCCAGTCGAGGCTTCTTCACTGACTTGAACCTAGCTCTCGGATATGTTTATGAGAGAGTTTGTCCCCCAGAGTCTCAAGGACGCATGGCGCACAGAGTTTGAGCATTTGCGCCATGGTGCTATGACTGTTTTGGAGTATGCTATCTGTTATACCAGATTGACCAGGCAAGCACCAACCTTGGTTGCTACAACCTGATAGAGAGTTCACAGGTTCATCAGGGGTCTTATCCCATCCATCAGATCTAGCATGGCTCGAGAGTTGGAGATGGACATTCCTTATCAGCAGGTAGTGAGAATTGCTAGGAGGATAGAGAGTATGCTTGCGAGAGAGGCCAAGAGGTCTCGAGAGTCGGGCCACTACTCTAGTGCCCGTAATCCAGCAGCAGGTTGTTATGGTAGGGGTTATGTGGGTTGCCCCATTTGTTAAGCTCTTCCAGCAGCCAGCAGTACTCTAGCTCTGCCTATACCCCAGGAGCCTTACTATGCACCTCCAGTTTCTAGCGCGCCTCCTGCGCAGGGTGTTTCAAGAGGTCAGCCCAGCAGACCTATGGCGACACCTCCATATAGTGAGGGATTGCCCTATTCTTGGGAGGAGTGCACCCCCACAGGCTTCTCAATCACAACGTGCTCAACAAAGTTCTCAGGCCATGATCACAGCTCCAGTTGCTATCCCACCCGCTCAGCCAGCTAGAGTTAAAGGCCAGGGAGGTAGAGGTCGCCCTCGAGGGAGAGGCTAGGACATACATTATGCCCTTACCGCTCGTGCCGAGGCTATTGCCTCCGGCTCTGTTATCACAAGTATTACACTGGTTTGTCATAGAGAGGCATCAGTTCTATTCGATTCGGGCTCCACTTATTATTATGTGTCTTCTTACTGTGCTTCATATTTGTGTGCCTCGGGATTCTTTGAGTGCCATTGTTTATGTTTCTACTCCTGTGGGAGATTTTCTTGTTGTGGACCGCGTCTATCGGCCATGTTTAGTTACTATTCGTGGTTTTGAGACTAGAGCAGATTTATTGTTACTCGGTATGATTGATTTTGACATTATTTTGGGCATGGTTTGGTTGTCGCTCCATGTTTTCATCCTTGATTTTCACGCCAAGACCGTGACGCTAGCTATGCTAAGTATTCCGCGTGTTGAGTGGAGTGGTACTTTAGATCACACCCCCAGTAGAGTTATCGCTTTTCTTGAAGCTCAGGGTATGGTTGAGAATGGGTGTGCCGCGTATTTAGCTTATGTGAGAGATGTTAGTGCTGATACCCCTTCTGTTGATTCAGTTCCAGTGGTACGGAATTATCCCGATGTGTTTCCAGGTGATCTTTTGGGCATGCCGCCTGATAGAGACATTGATTTTGGCATTGACCTGCTACCGGGCACTCAGTCATTTCCATTCCTCCATATCATATGGCTCCTCTTGAGTTGAAAGAATTGAAGGATCAGTTGCAGGAATTGCTTGATAAGGGTTTTATTCGACCTAGTGTTTCACTGTGGGGTGCTCCTATTTGTTTGTAAAGAATAAGGATGGTTCTATGCGTATGTACATTGATTATCGCCAGTTGAACAAGGTGACAGTGAAGAACCGTTATCCTTTGCCTCGTATTCATGATCTGTTTGACTTGCATTAGGGCGCACATGTGTTTTTTAAGATTGACTTGCACTCAGGTTACCATTAGTTGAAGATTCAGGATCGATACATCCCTTGAAAACATCCTTCAGGACTCGGTATGGTCATTACGACTTCCTTGTTATGTCATTTGGGCAGACCAACGCGCCAACTTTTATGCATTTGATGCACAATGTGTTCGGGCCATTTCTCGACTCGTTCGTTATTGTTTTTATTGATTATATTCTGGTGTATTCACAGAGACGGGAAGATCATGAGCAACACCTGATGACCGTGCTTAAGATCCTGATAGAGAAGAAGTTATATGCGAAGTTCTCAAAATGTGAGTTTTGGTTGGACTCAGAGACATTCTTAGGCGACGTGATTTCGAGCGAGGGCATTCAGGTAGATATGTGGAAGATAGAGGCCATGCAGGGTTTGCTGGGGTCGTCCTCAGCTACAGAGATTCGTAGTTTACTTGGTTTGGCGGGTTACTACCATCATTTTGTGTAGGGGTTTTCATTAATTGCAGCCCTATGACTAGATTGACCCAGAAGGGGGCTCCATTTCAGTGGACAGAGGAGTATGAGACTAGCTTTCATAAGCTCAAGATAGTTTTGATTATAGCCTCAAATTTGATATTGCCTACTGGCTCGGGGTCTTATACTGTCTATTGTGATGCCTTGAGAGTTGGCCTTGGAGCAGTGCTGATGCAAGACGGTAGGGTGATTGCCTACGCGTCCATACATTTGAAGATACATAAGAAAAACTACCCTGTCCACGACCTTGAGTTAGATACTATTGTTCATGCCTTGAAGATCTGCCGACATTACTTGTATGGTGTGCCTTGTGAGATCTATTTTGACCATCAGAGTTTGCAGCAATTATTCATGCAAAACGATCTAAATTTGCACCAGAGGAGGTGGTTAGAGTTGCTGAAAGATTGTGATATTACTATTCTGTATCACCCAGACAAGGCCAACGTGGTAGCGGATGCCTTGAGTCGCCGGGCAAAGTTTTTTGTTAGTTTGGCATATTTACAAGCTTTAGAGAGGCCTATGGTGATAGATGTTCAGGCCTTAGTCATTCAGTTTGTGAAATTGGATCTTTCGGAGCCCAGTCAGGTTCTAGCTTGTGTGGTTTCTCGGCCTTCCTTATTTGATCATATTAGGGAGCGGCACTATGATGACCCCCATTTGCATGTCCTTAAGGACAAGGTTCAGAATAGTGATTCCAGAGATGTGACAATTAGAGATGATGGGGTGTTGAGGATGTAGGTCCGTGTTTGTGTGCCCAATGTTGATGGGCTACGGATTCTAATAGAGGCTTATGGTTTGCGGTATGCCATCCATCCGGGTGCTGTGAAGATGTATCAGGACTTAAGGCAACACTATTTGTGGAGGCGGATGAAGAAGGATATAGTTAGGTATGTAGCTAGATGCCTCAACTGTCAGCAGGTGAAGTATGAGCACCAAAGACCAGGTGGATTGCTCCAGCAAATAGAGATTCCGGAGTGGAAATGGGAATGATCACCATGAATTTTGTAGTTGGTCTCCCATGGACCCTGAAGAAGTTTGATGCCATTTGGGTCATTGTGGATCAGCTGACCAAGTCCGATCATATTATTCCTGTGTGTACCACTTATTCTTCGGAGCAATTGACAGAGATTTATATTCGGGTGATCATCTGTCTGCATGGTATTCTAGTTTCTATTATTTCCAATAGAGGTACTCAATTTACATTGCAGTTCTGGAGAGCCGTGCAACATGAGTTAGGTACTCGGGTGGATTTGAGCATAGTTTTTCACCTCCAGATGGACGGACAGTCCAAGCACACTATTCAGATTCTTGAGGATATGCTCCGTGCGTGTGTGATTGAGTTTGGAGGGTCTTGGGATCAGTTCTTGCCCTTAGAAAAGTTTGCCTACAACAATAGCTACTAGTCGAGCATCCAGATGGCTCCTTATGAGGCTTTATATGGTAGACGGTGTCTATCTCCGGTTGGATGGTTTGAGTAGTGGGAGGCTCGATTGTTAGGTACGGATTTGGTTTAGGAGGCCTTGGACAAGGTCAAGATCATTCAGGACAGGCTTTGTTCAGCTCACTCTAGGTAGAAGAGTTATGCAGATCGCAAGGTTCGAGATGTAGCATTTATGGTTGGTCCGTTTGAGATTCTTGATGAGATTTGGGAAGAAGGGCAAGCTTAGCCCTAGGTACATTGGTCAGTTTGAGATTCTTGATCGAGTGGGAGAGATGGCTTATAGACTCACATTGCCGCCTAGCTTATCACCCGTGCATCCAGGTTTTCATATATCCATGCTTCGGAGGTATCACGATGATCCAACTCATGTGTTAGATTTCAGCACTGTCCAGTTGGACAAGGACTTGTCCTATAAGGAGGAGCCGGTAGCTATCCTAGACCGGCAGGTTCGTTAGTTGAGGTCCGAGAGGTTTCCTTCTTTTGTATCTAATGGAGAGGTCAACCTCTCGAGTCATCGACCTGAGAGTCCGAGTCTGATACGCGTAGCCCTTATCCTTATCTTTTTCCCGACTCAGGTACTTCTTTCTTTTGTCCGTTCGAGGACGAACAGTTGTTTTAGTGGTGGAGGATGTGACGACCCAAATGGGTCATCACTTGTTTTCTTACCTATTTTGTACTTTCGAGGTCTTGAAAACCTTATTTGGGGTTGCCTCGATTTTTGCGTACGTAGTTCAGGCGTGTAGCCGAAAAGCTTAGATATAGATTCTGTGAGAATATTAAATTGAACAAATTTGACTTGGATCAATATTTTGGGTAGACTGACCCGGACCCGTGATTTGATGGTCCCGGAGGGTCTGCAGGAAAATATGGGACTTGGGCGTTTGTTCGAAATCGAGTTTTGATGCCCCAAGCCCGAGAAATGAATTTTTGTGCCAAATGTTTTTCTAGAAATAATTAAGGAAATTGGAAATGAAATTCGATTAAAAGATTATGGTATCGGGCCCGTATTTTGATTCCGGTGCCCGGTACAAGTCTTATTAATGGTTTAAGCGCTTTCTATAAAGTTTGGTTGAAAACGGACGTTGTTTGATGTGTTTCATTTTTATGAAATTTTTGAAGAAATTATGAGCTTTGAGGCTCGATTCGAGGTATATGATGTTATGATTTGATCGCTTGAGCAAGTTCGCGGGATGTTTTTGAGGTTGCGTGTATATTTGGTTTGGAGCCCCGAGGGCTCAGGTGAGTTTTGAGTAGCTTTCGGGACACCTCAAGCTTAAAAGACCAGGTGTTGCAGGTTTAGGAAAATGTTGTCGACTCTGAACCCTCCAGCGCGGTCTGCGTGAAAATGCGTGCGGCCGCGGTCGGCTTTGCGTGGTCCGCGCAGGGCTATGATCCGCACGTCTTCAAGTCTTTAGGTAGGTCAGTGCGACCGCGGTCCTTTTTGCGCCGCGCTCTTGAACTTTAGAGTGTACAAATACACGGAAATTTCAATTATTTTTCACATTTAAAAAAAAAACCAAAACATAAGGGTAAATTTCCCAAACGATTCTTCATCTTTAGAACGATTGGTATGTGATTTATAACTTATTTTCTTCACTCCTTAGCATTTTTACCATAATTTCAATTTGAAATTAAAGATTTTAATGGGAAAATTTGTTTATGTTGGGTAGAACCTAGGTTTTGCTAAAATTTAGGATTTGGACCTCAAGTTGAGGTCCAATTTCAAAAAACATTATATATTTTGGTTCATGGGGGAATGGGTAACCGAATTTTGGTTCAAACCCCGAGTTTTGACCACGTTGACATGAGGGGCATTTGTGTCATCTTGCCTAATTTTGCGTCTTAGTTGTAAATTAAATAGTAGAATTAGTTTCTTGAGATGTTATTTATGAGATGTAATTAAAATAAATAGATTTGGATCATTTGGAGTCGTATATTCGTGCCAAAAGAGTGATTTCAAGTTGATTTGGAGCCGGTTGAGGTAAGTGGCTTATCTAACCTTGTGTGAGGGACTTCCCATTTTGGATATGATGTTTGGTAATTGAATGCCCTGTACGTGAAGTAATTAAATTGAGTTATCTTGTTTAACTTTTTTTTTTTTAAATTGCAAGTTTATTTTATGGTAGTTTAGAGAAGCATGTTCATTGGACTTACTTGCCTAAGTGCTTAATTTGTCTTGTTTGTGCTATGTGTAGTATCTTTGGCTAGGATTTTCTATTTCTTGTCCCGAGTTTAGTATTTTTTTCCTAATGTTTGGGTTGCTATCCTGTGTTTTCCTAATGTTTGGGTTGCTATCCTGTGTTTTTAAATTGGGACTGTGGGTTGGCCTCCTGGGAGATCCCCTTGCACTTGATATGTTCTGGACTGAGGGTGCGGGATACCAAGAGATTCCTGGCACATGAAATTATAAGATTTGAGGATACCAAGAGATCCTCGGGATACCAAGAGATCCATGGCACATGAAATTGTAAGATTTGAGGATGCCAAGAGATTCTCGGGATACCAAGAGATCTCTGGCACATGAAATTGTAAGATTTGACGATACCAAGATATCCTCGGGATACCAAGAGATCCCTGGCACATGAAATTGTAAGATTTGAGGATACTAAGAGATCCTCGGGATACTAAGAGATCCTTGGGATACTAAGAGATCCCTGGCACATGAAATTGTAAGATTTGAGGATACCAAGAGATCCTCGGGATACTAAGAGATCCCCAGCATATGAAATTGTAAGATTTGAGGATACCAAGAGATCTCCGGGATACTAAGAGATCCCTGGCATATGAAATTGTAAGATTTGAGGATACTAAGAGGTCCTCGGGATACCAAGAGATCGCTCATGTATGTGGTGAGGATACAAAGAAATCCTCGGGATACCAAGAGATCCCCGATTGTGGTTCCTGTTGTGAGTGTATTCACTAGTATTGTCCTGTTTTTCTGCTTTCTATTATGTTCTCCGTATTTATCTTGTTCAGATTCTCGCTGTACACTTTTTCCATACTATTTTTCCCTCATCTTATTATTAATTTTGTTACATCTCAGTAGGGCCCTGACCTTTCCTCGTCACTACCCAACCGAGGTTAGGCTTGACACTTACTGAGTACCGGTGTGGTGTACTCATGCCTCTCTTGCACATGTTTTTTATGTGCAGATCTAGGTACTTCATCTTAGACACACTATCCTTGAGGCTAGGAGAGTTATAGAGACTTTAAGGTACTTGTGTAGCGTCCGCAGACCAAAGAGTCTCCTTCTTTACTCTATCTGTAGTATTTGGACTTCTTCCGTACCTTTGCTTTAGATATTCTAGAGTTAGATCCATGTATTACTTTTTACTAGCTTGTGTTCCCGTGAGTTTCCGGGTTTTGAGGTGTTATAATATACTTCTGCATTTATTTTGAGTTGGATATGCCGAGTGACATTTATATACAGATTTCTTTTAGTTGTTAAGTTTTAATTAATTATTCCGCAAGTTATGTTGTTTTTCGCATTGTTAGGATTATCTAGTTATAAGAACTAAGTGCCATCAAGATAGGTTGACGGAGGGCAAATTGGGATCGTGACATTAGTAACATAAGAAACATGGATTAGAAGCCACGAAGAAAAAGAAGAAAAAAAGAAAAAAAGAAGTCAGCAAAACAAAAATATAAAAAAATAAGAAGGGAGGCACAGATCGAACAAACAAAAAAGGAATATTATGCAAGAAAAAAAGAGAGTGTAAAAACAGAGTTCGAGATTTTGTTCGCGATTCCGAATTCAAGGTTTTAGAAAAGTTAGTATTACTAAATTTGAAATCAATAAATCATAGATATTCTGTTTATTGTGAAATTCTTACAAAAGATAACATTCAATCTCCTCCCCATAGTCTAAATATTCCATTGGTAATTCTATTAAGTATGGATAGGTTATTCAATACATTTATTTTTTACATCTTCTTGATATGTAATTCAACTCTCGGCCTCTGTTAAGGCATTGATTTCTGGAATTAATTTGTATTGATAATACGCTTATTGTTAAATAGATTTAATGAATTAAAATATTAAGTCAAAGAATTTTATATTTGTTTTGACGAACTGATTGTATTCTTTAATGCAAGTTATATTTTTTGTAGTCACATAGTGTATTTAGGACTTTTTTTTGGATAAATAATATTTTTTTATTAGAAGACTGTAAGTTTTAAGTTCTATATTTTTCATTATATAGATATGTAAATTTGATAGTCACCTATATATGTAAAAGAATGATTTCATGTCATGTTCAATTGCTTCATATTGGTTATCCACTATCTTTTTCTTTATGACAAATTAATGATTTAGGATATTTATTTGTTCAAATATTATAGCTAGCTTGGTAAGTCTGCTGTAAGAAGTAAAATAATTAGAGGGATAAGAACAAAATATTTATAAAAACAAGGTGAGCCATGCACTAATTTAAGACTCGTTCCAATAAATAAAAATAAATAAATAAATAAAAATATACAAATATATGTCTTAGATTAGATAAGAAAAAGATAAATAATTAAATATTCTAAATATGCTATTAGTCCATGTGTTTATGTCTGTACCTTGAATTTATATGCTTAAATAATAAAAGGATCATGTGCTCATTCCCGCATCTTGATACCTTTCAGATTAAAATAATTATATTTTAATTATGTGTACATTCCGTATTTTGGATTAATATCTACCTTCAAAAACATACCTTGTGTGCGTATCGCATCTAGGTCAAAACATTTAATAAAATATAAAGATTAAGTGAAGTGGTAATAGACAAGCCATAACGAATAAAATACAAGAATAGCCAAAAATTAATTTAAGTCTTACATTAGTCAATAAAATGATTGTTCTAAAACCACAGGATTCGAGGAATGTCTTACACATTTCCCTCAGTCAACAGAATTCCTTACTTAATCTTCTATTTTCGTAGACCATAAATTAGGAGTCAAATCTTCCTTTTGATAAGGGATTCAATTAAAGGTGAGTTGGAATACCAAAACTCAATTCCAAGTGGCGACTCTAAATAATAAATAACCCCTTTTCAAAATATCACTTTAATTAGAAAAACTCTTCTAACTCAACCTCGTAATATGGTCGTAAAAAAAGGTGTAGACGACTCTGTTGGGGACTAATTAACAAGAATTCGAGCTTTTTATATTGATTCTTATTTGGTTTTTATTATGTTTTGGATATTATTGTGTTTGGAAGCCTAATGTACTATTTGTCGCATATTTACCGCTTTAATATTTATTTGAACCATGATATAAACTATATTCTTCTCCGTACCCCTCAGATTCTTCTGATAGGTAGTTATGTTGTGTTTGCCTACCAGCATCACAAAAATTTTGTCTGGAGATAAAGCCAGTTACCCTACCAGCTTCTGGTGAAGGATTTTGTCACACAGTTTTAGGCTGAAAAATCATTAGCTAGCCAGTGTTGTTCTGCTATTGGTGACTCTTGACGCTCCTCGGCTCGGGCTGTCCACCCGGGTAAGCCAGGTCTAGATACAATATCCTTTAGGATTTGAAAACTTAGAAGAACAAGCCACAAGCAATGATTATTCCTAGTACGCTACCTTTATTTGCATCATATGCATTGGACTAAGAGGGACTCAGCACAAGGGCGAGCCCGTCTAGGATATGTAACATTTTTAGGCTTCACTCAAATATTGACCGACTTTATGATAGATTGATTAATCAGAGGAGAGAGAAATAAAAAATTTTCAAGTTTTCATAAAGTACCATTTTTAAAAAATGATAAAATTTTGAAAAGTTCTAGTATGTAAAATTATAATTTTCAAAATAATTTTTTTCATATAGTTATTTTAGCCGAACTACACAGGTTTGATTCTCACCGGATGTGAAATACGTAGGCAAACCCCATCGGTTTCGGCTTCAATTTTCAAAAATTCAAAATTTATTTTACTTTAATTCCTTCTTTAGAAGTTTTTCTTTGAGAATTCAATTTAAAAAGTCCAAAAATATTTTCTTTATTCTTTTGAAGTTCTTCTTTCAAAATGAGAAAAATTTAAAAACCCAAAAATATTTTCTCATTGTAGAAGTTCTGATAGTTTGAATTCACATAAGAAAAAGAAAAAGAAAAAAAGAGTTAGTTTAGTTTACTTCAGTTTCGTTTGCTCCGAACTACACAAAATTTGATTCATGTCTCCACATGATACGTAGGCAAGCTACATCTGGTTCGCTCGAATCATTTTGAAAAAGAAAAAAAGAGAGAGAATAAAGTAGTAAAAAAAGGAAAAGAAAAGAAGAAGAAGAGAAAGTGTTTATTATAACATGCTTGTTGTTTTGAAATAAAAACTAGTTAAAGGTGGTTGGTTTGTTGGTCTGCAATGGCGAGTTACGCAAACAATCCAAGATCCCTCAAAGGTAAAAGCATCTTCTCAATAAATGGAAGAAGCACCACTTTTTTTATTCAAGGTCACGAAAAAGCAAGTAGGAAAGCTGACGATGAAAAATGAAAAATGAAGACAAATGTGGTGTTGACTTTACCAGATTTAAGCAATAAGGCATTGCCTGCTCGGGATGATTTGATCTTGGGGAATATGATCCAGCATTGAAAGTCATAATATCCATTGCCGCGGCAAAAGAGAAACAAAAAACGGGCGCCAACCCAGAAACTTTCGCTATCAGACAGGAGACTCGGTAGCCGATCTTGCTATCTTCTATGCCTTTCGAGTTATTTCAGTGTGTCATCCGAATGTTTTTACTTTACTGTCTTACATTCTGATGTGAATCCTTCTATTATATTTTGAAATATTCAAATAAATAAAATCAATATTTCATCATCCATGGATGTCTCTTTTCTTAATCTTGTCACACTTTTATTCCTTTTTTTGTTCTGTAAATGCAGGTTTTAGTAACATGATATGCTTGCAAACTTCATGACTAGATCCTGAAATGCTGTCAGATTTCGAAATAATGAACCAAGAAGCATAACGTATTGAATATAAGGCTTGTAAGAAAATAAACATAGAATTTGAACGAAAATGAGAATCTCTTTCTTTGGATCATGTTGAATCCGAGATCAGTGATGAAGATTGAGTCAAGACCCCTGATTGATAAAATCTAAAGAATGGGAAGGGATTGAATTGAAGCGTTGTCTTTTATTGACGGAAAGCGATTGGCCGAAGTCTGCCATAGGCAGTTGTACAATAAAGAATCGCCCATGATTACAACAAGAAAGTACGTCCCAAGAAATTTGAGGTGGGGCAACTCGTCCTGAGACATATTCTCCTGTACCATGAAGAAGCTAAAGAAAAATTTGCTCCAGAATGCAAAGGTTCACACATAAAGAGTATTGTATTTGGGAGATATCAAAGGAAATGTCTTCGAGACAACAGTTAACGCAGATATACTAAAAGATTACTATGTTTAGCTCATTACTTGGTGTTAACATTCTCTGGTTGGCATGACAGAGGCTTCTTTCTCGATACCCAAAAACTATTTACCCTTTGCAAACTCTTTGAGCATGTTCTCTCTCTTTGAATACCCTCTTTGAAATCTGGAAGTTATTATTAAAAAGTGGCAAAGAAAAGAAAGAAAAGAAAAAAACAAAAAGAAAAAAAGCACAAGAAAAAAAATAGAAAAACAAAAGAAAATCAAAAACTAAAGTTTCCTGAGCTACGTTCGACTTGATTCTGAAAGGAAACATAGACATCCTCTCTCTGAGGTTCAGTCACACCAAAATAAAAATCCAAATTCCCTTAAAAGTGAAATTGGGGAAGATATTACAATGGTTCGTCAATGGTTTATCTGAAAGGTTTCAAAGTTGTAATTCAATCCAAATTCTCTTTATCCAAATCCTTTCAACTCCTTCTGATAAATCGGCGAGAATGTTTAAGAATTGGAGGATACGTTACTTGGATCAAATGCAACAAAATAACAGAAATAATATGAGAGATTCCTATTGGTGAAAACTCTCATGGGCACTTTAGAGTGATGGTGAGTAGATAAAATAAAAATGAGAGAGTCTTATTATTAAAAATCTCACAAAGGGCACTATAAGACGATGGCGAGAAGAGAAATGAGAGAGATCAGCTAGTGAAAACCCTCAAAGGGCACTGTCGATCGAAAAGAGGATCCACCCATGGCATCAACAAAATCACGAGCAAGATTTCCCGCTTTCAAGCCAAAAATTGTGATGAGTTTGTGAGAATCAGACGGTTATAGAGATCAGGCATCCAGTCCAAAAAGCATGTCTTGTTCATTGAAGTTTGCATGTACTCCTAGATAAGTTCATATTTTTGTTCTCCGAAAACACCTTTTGTTTTAAACTCATTAACTATTTCATTGTTTGTTTTTTTATTTGAATACCTTTTGGTGTAACTTTTTATTCAAAAATAAGGCAAAGAGAAGATGGCAAGACCAATTTAGAGGATTCTCCTTCGAAGTGAGCTGATATATTTAAAAGGCTACAAGCCTCGACAAGGGCATCAAGTCAACCCCAACTGGACATGATTGGCCAATGTTTTGGAATGGAAAACATTGAAAGAAGTCAAAAGAAAAATGCTCACAGAGGCAACATAAAGTTGGAAAAGGTTAAGTACCATCATGGCAAAGTTTGGAAAAGCTAAAGGTTTTCCATAGTCAGAAATGCAGTTGGTATTCAGGAAATAATCAGTTGTAGTTAAAATCATTAAAGAAGATGAGCCGAGATCAAGAGATTGAAATAATCAAGGCCACAAATTGACCTCCATTTTAAAAACTAACAAATCTTTCTTTGTTCAAAACAGAAAAAGAATAATTTTAGGAAACAGTTCGTGCAAAGATGAACACCGCCAAGTGAAGTTCTTAAAGGCTTGATTTTCTTCAAATATACATATAATTATTTTATTTTTAGTTTCATTTTAGGGAACCAATACCCTATCTTCAATATAGGGTACAACACCCCATAGCTATATTATTTGCTACCTACAAAGGCTACGACATTCCCTAGTAGAATCTTAGAGAGCCAAGAGCCTCATCTTAGTGACAACACATGGTACTATATCCCATGGCTACGTTATTTTCTGCCAATATAGGGTATAACATTCCCTAGTAGTATTTCAGAGTGCCACATACCTCATTTCTCATTGCTAACATAGGGTACATCATCCCATAGTAGCCATCTAAGAGTGATACGAGCCTCATTTTATTGCCAACATCGGGTACAACCTTCCCTAGTAACATTTCAGAGCTCCATCAGCCTCATCTTATTGCCAATACAGGATACTGCATCCCCTGGCTGCGTTATGTTTTGCCAACATAGGATACAATATTCCCTAGTAGCATCTCAGAGTGCCACGAGCCTTATTTTATTGCAAACATAGGGTACAACATTCCCTAGTAGCATCCCAAGTGCCACGAGGCTCACCTTATTGCCAACATAGGGTACTATATCCTCTATATGTGTTTCTTTCTTCCAGCATAGGATACGACATTCCCTAATAGTATTTAGAGTGCCACAAGTCTCATTTCTCATTGCTTACATAGGGTACGACATTCCCTAGTAGCATCTCAAAGTGATACGAGCTTAATTTTATTGCCAACATAGGGTACAACATTCTCTAGTAGCATCTCAAAGTTTCACAAGCCTCATCTTATTGCCAACACAGGGTAGTACATCCCCTTGCTGCATTACTTTCTGCCAACATAGGGTACGACATTCCCTAGTATCATCTCAGAGTGCCACAAGCCTCATTTTATTGCAAACATAGGGTACGATATTCTCTAGTAGCATCCCAAGTACCACGAGCCTCACCTTATCACCAACACATGGTACTACATCCCCTGGCTGCATTACTTATTGCCTACATAGGGTACGATATTCCATAGTAGTATCTTAAAGAGCCACAAGCCTCATTTTATGGAAAATAGTGTACGACTTTCCCTATTAACCTCATAGAGTACCACGAGCCTCATCTTATTTCCAACACAGGGTACTACGTCCCCTGACTGCATTACTTTTTGTCAACGTAGGGTACGACATTCCCTAGTAGTATCCTAGAGTGTCTAGTGCCTTATCTTATTATCAACAGATGGTAATACATTCCCTGGTTGCCTTCTTTCTTGTTAACACGGCGTACGACATATACTATTATAAAAAAGTCTTTTTTCAATTTCGTACTCAGCAATAGTAAAGATTGTTTAATGTGTTTTGAATAACTCACAAAAATTTCCTAGTGCAAACTGGACCAGAAATTTTTTGTTCGTTTTGTTTGTTTGTGATGGCTTGTAGGTTTTTCTGTGAAGCATGGATTGGATGTCCAAAAATAATATTGCAGCTCTTTCCAGAGAAAGTGGAATATTTGATCTCAATACCAGTTACAACCAACTTTGATGTAACACTTGCGTAGATATATGGTCAAGATCCGTCTTCCCATGATTTGATCAAGAAACAAGCATGCGAGAATATTTCATAGTCTATTGCATCAAGAGCATCAAGTTTCAGTCTAAAGTCAATGAGAGAAGCAAGTCAAGAATCAAGACAGGACTCCAAATGACATTTAAATAGAAATTTTGTAACTCTTAGATTTCAATAGTATGTAATTTTATTAAATTCATTTTAATGTAAATAGTAGGAACCACAGATCAGAACCTTGACAAAACTTCACTCGGTACTCCCTCTAAGAATACTCTATCACTCTTCTTTCACTTGAACTACACGTGACCTGATTCCCTTATAATTCGAAATATGTAGTCTGTCTAACCAAGGTTCGGTCGCACCTATTTCTTTTATTTTCCTTTTTAAAATAATACGGAGGTCAAAATTTAGCAACCTTGTTCATTTTTATTTGCCTGAAAACTCTTCATATTTCCATGCAAAGAGGGGCATGCTGCGAACAAGTTATTTTGACCACCCCGATTCTATATTATTTTAATATAAATAAATTTATTTAAGGTCTATCTTAATATTTTAAAGCTTTTATCTTACTCTTAATATGTTTTATTTTAGAAAATTAAAATAAAAAACTAACTACATATTCACATTATTAGAGTATAAGTTTTATTCATATTTTAAAATAAAAAATTTTTAAAAAAAATTATTTTCTTCTAATAGAAGTTTAAATGTACGCTATTTTATTTTTCTTAGTATAATTTAAATTATAGCGTAAATATTATATACATATATATACATATATATGTAGATATTTTACTTTTCATTTTTATTTCATAAAAGGAGTTACAACCCCATTACACCATGTTTCCCTCCCTTCTCACCCACTTCCCCACCTTTCACATTTCTCACTCACATTGCATATACACTCACACATTCACCACTCACATCCCAACTTCTGACATTCCAACAATCCCCTCAATCTAATACCTTATGCAATATATATATATATATATATATATATATATATATATATATAAAAGATTGCTCTCCCTTCTCTCTATCTTTGTAACTCTGTTGTAATATATTTGTGAATAAATAAAATCAAGAAGTTCTCCAAATTTAGCCAGGTATTTTCTTTTTTAGTAAATTATCAATCTCAGTTTTACATAGATCTAAATAAGCAGAATTCATTTGGCAAGGTCTTGCCTTAGTAGGAATATTATTTTCAGTAAACCAATCTTCATAGGGTAATGTCACTACATATTTTTTTCTATCCCAAAAAGCACTAGGATGATCATCACAAATATTAGTAATAAACTGATCTTTTAATAAATCAATTTTTTCCTGTAATTTAGGGTTTTTCAGCAAAATATCTATTTCTAAAAGAGTAATTTCCTGTTTTACAAAATTAACTTGTTGATTTTTTAAAATCAATTTTTCAACAATCTGGTTTATGGATTTTGTAAAAGGTTTAGTAATAAAATCCAATTGGAAATCGGTATTTTTATAAGTTCCTACTATTTTAGTATGATCTCACCATTTTAAAAGAAATATTGCATGCATGAATGGAACACCTAAAATAATTGGACAAGAAATATCTTCTACAATCATAAAACTTTGTGGCAAACAAATTCCATTGTTACATAAAAAAGCTTGTGGTAGTTTATAATTCAATTTCATTCGACTACCATTGGCTGATCTAAAACAATGAGTTGTTTTATGAAAATATCTAGAAGGAATAAGTCCTTCCTGAACACAATTTACATCTGCACCACTGTCAAATAAGGCAATAAATTCTTTTCTAAAATTATAGTCAATCTGTAAAGTAATTTTTGTATAAAATTTCTGTGATGTAATAATACTCATTTTTTGTAAAAATTTATTTTTATCCTCACCGAGGATATTTGTTAAAAAAGAATTTTTTGTAATATCTAAATTTTTTGCAAGATCTTGGCTAGTGTTTTCACTACTACCAAGTTTAGAAATCTCAGCCTCATTTGCTTTAGAAATCTCAGCATTATTAGAAGCTTCAGTCTTATTTTCCTGTAAATGTAAATAAAAAAAGTCCTATTATCTTCCAAACTAGAAATTCTTCTATCATGGATTTTAGACTGATGTTTTAAATAAAGAATTTCTTCCTTTAAATTAAGGTGTTCTTGTTTTAAATCAGAAACAGTAATTTCTTCTTCTGGAAAATTCCTTTGAGTTAAAATCTTTTTTAATTCAGCAGTCGAATAATAACCAGGCTGTTTCAAGATAAATTTAGAAGAAGGAAATATATTATCTTGCTTATTACTTCTGAAATCATCATTGAAATCATCAGTTAAAACAGTATCCAAAATTTTATTCCTCAAATCTTTATCTTCTATAGTTTTTAAAATTTTTATTATTTTCTCGTCATTGATCGTATTCACATTCATATCTTGAAAATTAGAAATTAAATCATACAAACTATCATCTTTCTTACAAGCACATTCATCATCCGAAAAAGATCGATCAGAATATAAATCTTCATCATGTAAAATCCTTATATTTTCTTCAATGCTATAATCAGTAAAGGAAGAATCATATACTTCAGTACTAGAATAAGAATTTAATAAAATTTTACACAAAGAATCTTTTACTTTTTCATCTAAATCTAAACTCTTAATCTTTTCCTGAGTTTTACACTCATTTGCATAATGACCAAATTTACCATATTTATGACATTTAATCCGTTTTTTGTAATCTTTCTTACCTTTCTTTCTATAAGTCTTCTTATATTTTTTATCCCAGTCAGTTTTATCACGACATTTAAACAACATTTTCTTATACCTATTTTTCCTATCATCTTTAGAAGTAGAAATCTTCTTTTTTCTTTTTGAAGAACCAGAGATATCAAAAGCAAATTAATCACAAAATTCTCCTAATTGCTTTAATAAGACAATCCAGTTCTGCTTGGTCATGTACTGTTTTTTATGTTAATAGACATGCAGAACAAGAAAGAGGTGTACCAAGATTAGTTATAAATTATAAACCTCTTAATAAAGTTCTAAAATGGATCAGGTATCCTATTCCCAACAAAAAAGATTTATTGAATAGATTACATGATGCAATAAATTTTTCTAAATTTGATTTAAACTCAGGATATTGGCAGATACAGATTGCTGAACAAGACAGATATAAGACTGCTTTCAATGTTCCAATAGGACAATTTGAATGGAATGTTATTCCTTTTGGATTAAAAAATGCTCCTTCAGAATTTCAAAAGATTATGAATAATATATTTATTCCTTTCACAGATTTTATTATTGTTTATATAGATGATATTTTAGTATTTTCTAAAAATATTGAATTGCATTTTAAACATTTAGAATTATTTCAGAAAATAGTTATTCAAAATGGATTGGTTATTTCTAAACTTAAAATGAGTCTTTCCAAAGTAATATTAGATTTCTTGGTCATAGCATTGGAAAAGGAGCTATTACTCCTATTAATAGAACTATTGAATTTGCATCAAAATTTCCTGATGTTTTAACCGATAAAATTCAATTACAAAGATTTTTAGGTAGTCTAAATTATATTTTCCCATTTATAAAGGATTTATCAAAAGATACTGCTATTTTATGTGAAAGATTAAAAAAGAACCCTCCTGCTTGGAATAATCTACATGCTGAAGCAATTAAGAAAATAAAATCCAAAGTAAAAGAACTTCCTTGTTTAACTTTGCTAATCTGCTTTGGGAAAAGACTGTAGAAACTGATGCCTCAGACATTGGTTATGCTGGTATTCTAACTCAGTTTTCCCCTGTTGAGAAAAAAGATTATATTATACAATTTTATTCAGACATTGGGGAATATTCCTACTCAAAATAGATTTCTTGATGAAGGATCCTCATCTAGTACTAGACCTTCATTTGCAGATTATCAAAAATATTTAGATTTCATTGCTAGCAATACTGGAACTACTGAGGGTAGCAATGCTACTATTAAACCCACCACTGTTGAGGATCAGAATAAATATTATGAACCTGATAATGAAGATTCTTATGCCGTAATAACAGGCAAAACAGATAATGGGATTTTTGAAACAAATTCCACAAAAGAGATTATATTGTATGTGGATCACAAAGATTTTCAGTGGAAACATAATCCTTGGATTGTCATGAAAAGATATTTAAATAATGCATTATTTCCAATGCAAACTTATAAAACTAGATTACATTTTGAAATGATTTTAACATCTACAGGGTCTGTTGAGATTGCACATAATAATAATAGTGGCCCTAATAAATCATATTTTTCCTTTTAAAAAATGATTATTAAAAGAATTATTTTACCAGAAGAATGGGGTTTAAGTACTTTAAAAGATTGACAATGTGTACATCCAGTACAAAAGATTTCTATCAACTATAATTATTGGGATTATGTTGATGCATTTTCTAAAACTTTATTTTATGAAAATGATGATCATATGCATTCCTGGTTTATCTAGATATGTGCTAAAGTCTTTAAAAGCACTCAGATTCCAACATGGTTTATCAAATGGTAGTCTTTTTTCGGACCTTCTCAAGGAATATTACCATCACAATTTAGAGATCTATACAGTAGATGGGTTGAAGTTTCTCCAAAAATTGATGAATTAGATAGAGAAGGCAGACTTTATCCCAGGACACCTCTAATGAACTTCTTTATGGAATTTTCTATTCCATGAATTTTCCGATGGACTATTAAAGTGGGAACTGATTCAGATGATATGCCTTGTTTATACCGGAAATTTCATACAAAATTTTGGCCTAAATTGATTTCCAAAGGACCTGAAGGAAAGTTAATTGGACAAGAATTATTAGATACTATACAGATTGCAGTTACTAAATATGGCAAGAATTCTCCAGAAGATTCAATAATAGAAGAAAGTCATTTTGCTAAAATTACTAAGAAAATTAAGAATAAAAAGGGCGGATTATTATCCCAAGAAGAATTAATTGCAGCTTATATGGAACAAGTAAAATAAGATATCCAAAGGCAGATTGTCAGTGATGATATTTCAATGGGAGATAATAATTTTGAAGATTCTCAGAGCATCAACAGCATAGCTTCAGAAGATTTACCAGAGATATCCAAAATTCTCCTAATTGCTTTCTTTCATTTAATCTATTCTTTTCGATATGATAATTCATCTTAATATCATTACAAACAGCTAAACCTTCCTGCGTGTAAACACTAATGATCTTACCATAAGTAAGAGAATCATAAGGAATCTTGTTATTTGTGCCACGTAAATGCTTTCTAACTCTTTCAGCAAAAATCGAAGGTAAACCATCAATAAACTTAGACTTCCAATGTTCATGACTACAATTATGCAATTCCATAACACGACTTAAAAATACATCTTTATACCGTCTAAAATCAGATAATTGTCTACAACGTAAATTTTGTAATGTTGTTGTAATAATCTCTGCCTCATCAGTCCATCTTCCCACAAAAATATTCTACCATGGTAGTGACTAAAGTATAAACAACATTTTGTTGTACTTGAGAAGAACTAGCAGAATCAACAGTTTGATAGGCTAATTGCCCTTCAATATTATGAACACTAGTAGTATTCATAATTGTACTCTTTTGTTCTTGGGTTAAAAAATTATCCCACCAACCTTTTAATTGGCCAGTGAAACCAGCTACTATCATAGCCGCAATATCTCTGTCTTGATTCTTATTAATCTTACAAATAGTACTATACATCAACATTCTATGAACAGTAGTACAAATCTGTTTATCATTGAAACCATCAATATTCCATTCATAAATTTCTTTGCTACTATAACTATTGTTAAAAATCTGATCTCTTTCTTCATTTAAAACATCCATGGGGGTTGGTCAATTGTAATAATACATTCTTTGAATGGGTTTATCAGCCCATTTAGTATTGATTTTATTTAGAAAATCATCCTTTGAGATATTTTGAGTAATAAAATCTTCTTGTTTTGCAGATAAAATTGGTTGAGGCTGCAAATTTATTCCAGTTAGATTGGAGGAAAAATTAATATTTTTCAATTTTTCTTTCAAAAGCTGTTCAATTTCTTGAGAAGAATCAGTTTTGAAATTTTTTATTTCAGGAGGAGGTTGTAAAGTATTTTTAACAATTTTCAATTCTTGTTTTGGTTTATGAAAAGCTTCTAATTTTTCATGTAAAATCTGTGTTTGTTTTAAATAATTGTCTAAATTCTTATGTAAAGCGATGACATGTTCTCCTAATACATTCAAGTAATAGTTAGCATAATTCTGTTGTTTCAGAATCAAATTCACATGCTCACAATTTACTAATGCTCCTTTATTTTCAAATAACTTTGAAAAAGTAGTAAAATTAATAATTTTACGATCTCTGTTAATATCAAAAGATTGTGTCGGTGGTAGAGAAGAAATCATTATATCTCTGGTAGATAAATGATATTTATGTTCAATGACTGATAAATAATATCCCACATATTTAATCATGAACCATGGGACAAAAGGTAATGAAATATTAGTTTTCTCCAGATCATGATAAAATTCTTTAGAGAAATATTCTGTTTCATTCTCATTAAAAGCAGAGAAAAACCAATTTCGAAATTCTTCCCATTTTGGACTGTAAAATTCTAAAGAAATCTTTTTTCTTGCCAGAGAACCTGGACTAAAATCAATTCTTTTACTATCCATGTAAACTAGTTGGAAAATTCATTTCGGAATCTGTAGGATCACTAAAATGATCTTCACCTTTAGCAATATTATTTTTATCTAAAACAATTTTATCAAAATTTTGTTTCCCTAATCTGAGAAGTCGATGCTCTTGACGGAATATCTACAATATAATCTACTGGTGAAATATAAGAGGATACAGATCTGGTTAATCTAGAAGAAGAATCTGTTAGTCTAGGAATATCCTGGGTTTTAAATCTTAAAGTTACA
Organism: Nicotiana benthamiana; assembly: GCA_034376525.1. Taxonomy (NCBI): domain Eukaryota; kingdom Viridiplantae; phylum Streptophyta; class Magnoliopsida; order Solanales; family Solanaceae; genus Nicotiana; species Nicotiana benthamiana. Next base: position 54,875,584 of record CM067339.1, on the reverse strand, counting down.
TTACCATCTTTACTCTGAGTAATTTCAGAAATCTCGTCACTAGTAAACTCTTGAGGTACTGCAGCCTCTTCAATAATCCATTCATTGGGAAAATTAATTTCTTCCCACTTAATCAATCTACGAGTAACAATTTTAGATTTAGAAAAATTATTTTCAAACAGAATAGTCTCATTATTTTATTCTGAAACTCTACATCTAGGGGATAAAGTATAAAGAGGTCTATAAACAATTCTAGTACAAATACACATAACTTCCGTTCCGGGTAAATAATTATATCCATTAATTTTGATGTTCAAGATTAACGATTGTAAAATATTCACATCAGTTAAGGCAATATTCAAATTTGGATAAGCATTAAAATATATGGCACATAAGCCAAAGTTGATTGTATAGAACCAATCAAAGAATTTTTCCAATTTAAATTTCTTCCATCTCTTAAAGCAGCAACAAAACTTTCAGGTAAGCCTTTTAGTGTTAATGGCTTAAAAGCAACTTGAACTAAACCAATATGCAAATAATTAAACTCTTTAGCTTTGTAATAATCTATATCATGCTAAGATAATAAAGTAAAAACTACACTATCCTTATTCATTGTAAAACTCAATTCTGTAGTCTTCACAGTAGTTTTTCCCGGAAATTTTTCAAAAGTTCCTAATTTATATATAGTCTCTATATTAACTTTAGGAATAACCCAAGTATTTAATAAATCTTGTTGAATAGGAAAATCTACTTGTTCCTTAATCATATTTTTAATAAATTTTGATTTATTAAACCAAGACACAACTCAATAAAGTAAGTGTTAAATAATAACTTCCATAACCTGAGTAGATCTTTCCAGGCTCTGATACCAAGTATTGAGCAGGACCTTTTTAGGGCTGTAGGACCTTTTATAAAGCGGGGATTTATCTAGTTTAATATATTTTATGCAAACCACGAATTAATCGTTATAAACCCGACCGGGAACATCCATAGGCGATTCAACCAGCCATACAGGACTTACCAACGGAATTACGAGGTTTATACCAGATTTAATCCATCACTAACCATGTCGGGAACACCCCTTTTAGGGCTTACCAATGCCATGATTTAAGCTTAGTTTGCTATAAAATTATTTAAACTAAACCCATGCTAAAACCTTAACCCCTTCAAGGCAAGCTCTTATTTTAGAGTCATAACCTTTTCAGATCGTCCTCAAGCCATATCAGTTATTATTCAACACTTAAGAACTTAGCCCATCATTGGGCTATCAATGATAAACACAAAATACAAAATTTAGGAATAAAAACAAAAAGAAAATACCTGGCTAAATTTGGAGAACTTCTTGATTTTATTTATTCATAAATATATTACAACAGAGTTACAAAGATAGAGAGAAGGGAGAGCAATCTTTTTTAGAGAGAGAGAGGGGTTCTGAAAGCCTGCCTCTCTAAATGAAATCTATGCCCCTTATATAGAAAATATTGTGCATAGTAAAAGTGCACAGTACCCGACAAGAAATACAAAAGTCAAAAAGTGCACATTACAAAGTAATCTTATCTAAAGAAAATCTGTTGATTATGTCCATCTTTTCCAAGGAATATGTTCTTTTTCTGAGTGGCTTCTTTATTATTTTTTTAACTGTAAAATCTCCTCTTCTGCTTTTTTGATAATCTCTGATAAATCTTCTGAAGCTATGCTGTTGATGCTCTAAGAATCTTCAAAATTATTATCTCCCATTGAAATATCATCACTGACAATCTGCCTTTGGATATCTTGTTTTACTTGTTCCATATAAGCTGCAATTAATTCTTCTTGGGATAATAATCCGCCCTTTTTTGATTTTCTTAGTAATTTTAGCAAAATGACTTTCTTCTATTATTGGATCTTCTGGAGAATTCTTGCCATATTTAGTAACTGCAATCTGTATAGTATCTAATAATTCTTGTCCAATTAACTTTCCTTCAGGTCCTTTGGAAATCAATTTAGGCCAAAACTTTGTAAGAAATTTCCGCTATAAACAAGGCATATCATCTGAATCAGTTCCCACTTCAATAGTCCATCGGAAAATCCATGGAATAGAAAATTCCATAAAGAAGTTCATAAGAGGTGTCCTGGGATAAAGTCTGTATTCTCTGTCTAATTCATCAATTTTGGGAGAAACTTCAACCCATCTACTGTATAGATCTCTAAATTATGATGGTAATATTCCTTGAGAAGGTCCGAAAAAAGACCACCATTTGATAAACCATGTTGGAATCTGAGTGCTTTTAAAGACTTGAGCACATATCTTGATAAACCAGGAATGCATATGATCATCATTTTCATAAAATAAAGTTTTAGAAAATGTATCAATATAATCCCAATAATTATAGTTGATAGAAATCTTTTGTACTGGATGTACATATTGACAATCTTTTAAAGTACTTAAACCCCATTCTTCTGGTAAAATAATTCTTTTAATAATCATTTTTGAAAAGGAAAAATATGATTTATTAGGGCCACCATTATTATTATGTGCAATCTCAACAAACCCTGTAGATGTTAAAATCATCTCAAAATGTAAGCTCGTTTTATAAGTTTGCATTGGAAATAATGCATTATTTAAATATCTTTTCATGACAATCCAAGAATTATGTTTACACTGAAAATCTTTGTGATTCACATACAATATATAAACTCTTTTGTGGAATTTGTTTCAAAAATCTCATTATCTGTTTTGCCTGTTATTACGGCATAAGAATCTTCATTATCAGGTTCATAATCTTTATTCTGATCCTCAACAGTGGTGGGTTTAATAGTAGCATTGCTACCCCCAGTAGTTCCAGCATTGCTGGCAATGAAATCTAAATATTTTTGATAATCTGCAAATGAAGGTCTAGTACTAGATGAGGATCCTTCATCAAGAAATCTATTTTGAGTAGGAATATTCCCCAATGTCTGAAATCTGTTTTGAGTAGCTCCTCTGCCTCTTCCAGAGGAGGCTCTTGGCCAGCCTGGCCTCATCCTGCAATACTTAAACATTAAGTATTAATCAGATATTCTCGAGTAAGAAAGTCTGGTAAACTATTATCAATCCCTTTTTTATATTCTATTTTAAAATCAAATGGAGCTAATAATGCTTGCCATCTTGCAAACATCTGTTTAGACACATTATGCTTAAAGTCTTTGTTAAACATAAATTTAGCAGCTTGACAATCAGTTTTAATTAAAAACTTCTGATTATATAAATCTGTTTGAAATTTCAAAACACATTTAACAATAGCTAAAATTTCTTTTGCTACCGTTGCATAATTCTTTTGGGTATCACTCCATTTTCCTGAATAAAATTGTATAATATAATCTTTTTTCTCAACAGGGGAAAACTGAGTTAGAATACCAGCATAACCAATGTCTGAGGCATCAGTTTCTACAGTCTTTTCCCAAAGCGGATTAGCCAAAATTAAACAAGGAAGTTCTTTTACTTTGGATTTTATTTTCTTAATTGCTTCAGTATGTAGATTATTCCAAGCAGGAGGGTTCTTTTTTAATCTTTCATATAAAATAGCAGTATCTTTTGATAAATCCTTTATAAATGGGGAAATATAATTTAGACTACCTAAAAATCTTTGTAACTGAGTTTTATCGGTTAAAACATCAGAAAATTTTAAGTTCTATTAATAGGAGTAATAGCTCCTTTTCCAATGTTATGACCAAGAAATCTAATATTACTTTGGAAAAGACTCATTTTTGTTTAGAAATAACCAATCCGTTTTGAATAACTATTTTATGAAATAATTCTAAATGTTTAAAATGCAATTCAATATTTTTAGAAAATACTAAAATATCATCTATATAAACAATAATAAAATCTGTGAAAGGAATAAATATATTATTCATAATCTTTTGAAATTCTGAAGGAGCATTTTTTAATCCAAAAGGCATAACATTCCATTCAAATTGTCCCATTGGAACATTGAAAGCAGTCTTATATCTGTCTTGTTCAGCAATCTGTATCTGCCAATATCCTGATTTTAAATCAAATTTAGAAAAAATTATTGCATCATGTAATCTATTCAATAAATCTTTTTTGTTGGGAATAGGATACCTGATTCATTTTAGAACTTTATTAAGAGGTTTATAATTTATAACTAATCTTGGTACACCTCTTTCTTGTTCTGCATGTTTATTAACATAAAAAGCAGTACATGACCAAGCAGAACAGGATTGTCTTATTAAATTCTTTTTTAGTAAATTATCAATCTCAGTTTTACATAGATCTAAATAAGTAGAATTCATTTGGCAAGGTCTTGCCTTAGTAAGAATATCATTTTCAGTAAACCAATCTTCATAGGGTAATGTCACTACATATGTTTTTCTATCCCAAAAAGCACTAGGATGATCATCACAAATATTAGTAATAAACTGATCTTTTAATAAATAAATTTTTTCCTGTAATTTAGGGTTTTTCAGCAAAATATCTATTTCTAAAAGAGTAATTTCCAGTTTTATATAATTAACTTGTTGATTTTTTAAAATCAATTTTTCAACAATCTGGTTTATGGATTTTGTAAAAGGTGTAGTAATAAAATCCAATTGGAAATCGGTATTTTTATAAGTTCCTACTATTTTAGTATGATTCCACCATTTTAAAGGAAATATTGCATGCATGAATGGAACACCTAAAATAATTGGACAAGAAATATCTTCTACAATCATAAAACTTTGTGGCAAACAAATTCCATTGTTACATAAAAAAGCTTGTGGTAGTTTATAATTCAATTTCATTCGACTACCATTGGCTGATCTTAAACAATGAGTTGTTTTATGAAAATATCTAGAAGGAATAAGTCCTTCTTGAACACAATTTACATCTGCACCACTGTCAAATAAGGCAATAAATTCTTTTCTAAAATTATAGTCATTCTGCAAAGTAATTTTAGTATAAAATTTCTGTGATGTAATTATACTCATTTTTTATAAAAATTCATTTTTATCTTCACTGAGGATATTTGTCAAAAAAAGAATTATTTGTAATATCTAAATTTTTTGCAAGATCTTGGCTAGTGTTTTCACTACTACCAAGTTTAGAAATCTCAGCCTCATTTGCTTTAGAAATCTCAGCATTATTAGAAGCTTCAGTCTTATTTTCCTGTAAATGTAAATCAAAAGTCCTATTATCTTCTAAACTAGAAATTCTTCTATCATGAATTTTAGACTGATTTTTTAAATAAACAATTTCTTCCTTTAAATTAAGGAGTTCTTGTTTTAAATCAGAAACAGTAATTTCTTCTTCTGGAAAATTCCTTTGAGTTAAAATCTTTTTTAATTCTATAGTCGAATAATAATCAGGTTGTTTCAAGATAAAATTAGAAGAAGGAAATATATTATCTTGCTTATTACTTCTGAAATCATCATTGAAATCATCAGTTAAAACAGTATCCAAAATTTTATTCCTCAAATCTTTATCTTCTATAGTTTTTAAAATTTTTATTTTTTTCTCGTCATTGATCATATTCACATTCATATCTGGAAAATTAGAAATTAAATCATACAAACTATTATCTTTCTTACAAGCACATTCATCTTCCGAAAAAGATCGATCAGAATCAGAATATAAATCTTCCTCATGTAAAATCCTTATATTTTCATCAGAGCTATAATCAGTAAAGGAAGAATCACATACTTCAGTACTAGAATCAGAATTGAATAAAATTTTATACAAAGAATCTTTTATTTTTTCATCTAAATCTAAACTCTTAATAACTTTTAGATTCTTCCTTTGTGTAAAATTTTATTCAATTCTGATTCTAGTACTGAAGTATATGATTCTTCCTTTACTGGTTATAGCTCTGATGAAAATATAAGGATTTTACATGATGAAGATTTATATTCTGATTCTGATCGATCTTTTTCGGAAGATGAATGTGCTTGTAAGAAAGATGATAGTTTGTATGATTTAATTTCTAATTTTCAAGATATGAATGTGAATATGATCAATGACGAGAAAATAATAAAAAATTTAAAAACTATAGAAGATAAATATTTGAGGAATAAAATTTTGGATACTGTTTTAACTGAAGATTACAATGATGATTTCAGAAGTAATAAGCAAGATAATATATTTCCTTCTTCTAATTTTATCTTGAAACAGCCTGATTATTATTCGACTGCTGAATTAAAAAAGATTTTAACTCAAAGGAATTTTCCAGAAAAAGAAATTAATGTTTCTGATTTAAAACAAGAACTCCTTAATTTAAAGGAAGAAATTGTTTATTTAAAAATCAGTCTAAAATCCATGATAGAAGAATTTCTAGTTTGGAAGATAATAGGACTTTTGATTTATATTTACAGGAAAATAAGACTGAAGCTTCTAATAATGCTGAGATTTCTAAAGCAAATGAAGCTGAGATTTCTAAACTTGGTAGTAGTGAAAACACTAGCCAAGATCTTGCAAAAAATTTAGATATTACAAAAAATTCTTTTTTGACAAATATCCTCAGTGAGGATAAAAATGAATTTTTACAAAAAATGAGTATTATTACATCACAGAAATTTTATACTAAAATTACTTTACAGATTGACTATAATTTTAGAAAAGAATTTATTGCCTTATTTGACAGTGGTGCAGATGTAAATTGTATTCAGGAAGGACTTATTCCTTCTAGATATTTTCATAAAACAACTCATTGTATAAGATCAGCCAATGGTAGTCGAATGAAATTGAATTATAAACTACCACAAGCTTTTTTATGTAACAATGGAATTTTTTTGCCACAAAGTTTTATGATTGTAGAAGATATTTCTTGTCCAATTATTTTAGGTGTTCCATTCATGCATGCAATATTTTCTTTAAAATGGTGGGATCATACTAAAATAGTAGGAACTTATAAAAATACCGATTTTCAATTGGATTTTATTACTAAACCTTTTACAAAATCCATAAACCAGATTGTTGACAAATTGATTTTAAAAAATCAACAAGTTAATTTTATAAAACTGGAAATTACTCTATTAGAAATAGATATTTTGCTGAAAAACCCTAAATTACAGGAAAAAATTGATTTATTAAAAGATCAGTTTATTACTAATATTGGTGATGATCATCCTAGTGCTTTTTGGGATAGAAAAAAATATGTAGTGACATTACCCTATGAAGATTGGTTTACTGAAAATAATATTCCTACTAAGGCAAGACCTTGCCAAATGAATTCTGCTTATTTAGATCTATGTAAAACTGAGATTGATAATTTACTAAAAAAGAATTTAATAAGACAATCCAGTTCTGCTTGGTCATGTACTGCTTTTTATGTTCATAAATATGCAGAACAAGAAAGAGGTGTACCAAGATTAGTTATTAATTATAAATCTCTTAATAAAGTTCTAAAATGGATCAGGTATCATATTCCCAACAAAAAAGATTTATTGAATAGATTACATGATGCAATAATTTTTTCTAAATTTGATTTAAACTCAGGATATTGGCAGATACAGATTGCTGAACAAGACAGATATAAGACTGCTTTCAATGTTCCAATAGGACAATTTGAATGGAATGTTATTCCTTTTGGATTAAAAAATGCTCCTTCAGAATTTCAAAAGATTATGAATAATATATTTATTCCTTTCACAGATTTTATTATTGTTTATGTAGATGATATTTTAGTATTTTCTAAAAATATTGAATTGCATTTTAAATATTTAGAATTATTTCAGAAAATAGTTATTCAAAATGGATTGGTTATTTCTAAACTTAAAATGAGTCTTTTCCAAAGTAATATTAGATTTCTTGGTCATAACATTGGAAAAGGAGCTATTACTCCTATTAATAGAACTATTGAATTTGCATCAAAATTTGCTGATGTTTTAACCGATAAAACTCAATTACAAAGATTTTTAGGTAGTCTAAATTATATTTCCCCATTTATAAAGGATTTATCAAAAGATACTGCCATTTTATATGAAAGATTAAAAAAGAACCCTCCTACTTGGAATAATCTACATACTGAAGCAATTAAGAAAATAAAATCTAAAGTAAAAGAACTTCCTTGTTTAACTTTGGCTAATCCGCTTTGGGAAAAGACTGTAGAAACTGATGCCTCAGGCATTGGTAATGCTGGTATTCTAACTCAGTTTTCCCCTGTTGAGAAAAAAGATTATATTATACAATTTTATTCAGGAAAATGGAGTGATACCCAAAAGAATTATGCAACGGTAGCAAAAGAAATCTTAGCAATTGTTAAATGTGTTCTGAAATTTCAAACATATTTATATAATCAGAAGTTTTTAATTAAAACTGATTGTCAAGCTGCTAAATTTATATTTAACAAAGACTTTAAGCATAATGTGTCTAAACAGATGTTTGCAAGATGGCAAGCATTATTAGCTCCATTTGATTTTAAAATAGAATATAAAAAAGGGATCTATAATAGTTTACCAGACTTTCTTACTCGATAATATCTGATTAATACTTAATGTTTAAGTATTACAGGATGAGGCCAGGCTGGCCAAGAGCCTCCTCTGGAAGAGGCGGAGGAGCTACTCAAAACAGATTTCAGACATTGGGGAATATTCTTACTCAAAATAGATTTCTTGATGAAGGATCCTCATCTAGTACTAGACCTTCATTTGCATATTATCAAAAATATTTAGATTTCATTGCCAGCAATGCTGGAACTACTGGGGGTAGCAATGCTACTATTAAACCCACCACTGTTGAGGATCAGAATAAAGATTATGAACCTGATAATGAAGATTCTTATGCCGTAATAACAGGCAAAACAGATAATGAGATTTTTGAAACAAATTCCACAAAAGAGATTATATTGTATGTGGATCACAAAGATTTTCAGTGGAAACATAATCCTTGGATTGTCATGAAAAGATATTTAAATAATGCATTATTTCCAATGCAAACTTATAAAACAAGATTACATTTTGAGATGATTTTAACATCTATAGGGTCTGTTGAGATTGCACATAATAATAATGGTGGCCCTAATAAATTATATTTTTCCTTTTAAAAAATGATTATTAAAAGAATTATTTACCAGAAGAATGGGGTTTAAGTACTTTAAAAGATTGTCAATATGTACATCCAGTACAAAAGATTTCTATCAACTATAATTATTTGGATTATGTTAATGCATTTTCTAAAACTTTATTTTATGAAAATGATGATCATAAGCATTCCTAGTTTATCAAGATATGTGCTCAAGTCTTTAAAAGCACTCAGATTCCAACATGGTTTATCAAATGGTGGTCTTTTTTTGGACCTTCTCAAGGAATATTACCATCACAATTTAGAGATCTATATAGTAGATGGGTTGAAGTTTCTCCAAAAATTGATGAATTAGACAGAGAATACAGACTTTATCCCAGGACACCTCTTATGAACTTCTTTATGGAATTTTCTATTCCATGAATTTTCCGATGGACTATTGAAGTGGGAACTGATTCAGATGATATGCCTTGTTTATACCGGAAATTTTATACAAAATTTTGGCCTAAATTGATTTCCAAAGGACCTGAAGGAAAGTTAATTGGACAAGAATTATTAGATACTATACAGATTGCAGTTACTAAATATGGCAAGAATTCTCCAGAAGATCCAATAATAGAAGAAAGTCATTTTGCTAAAATTACTAAGAAAATTCAGATTAAAAAGGGCGGATTATTTTCCCAAGAAGAATTAATTGCAGCTTATATGGAACAAGTAAAACAAGATATCCAAAGGCAGATTGTCAGTGATGATATTTCAATGGGAGATAATAATTTTGAAGATTCTCAGAGCATCAACAACATAGCTTCAGAAGATTTACCAGAGATTATCAAAAAAGCAGAAGAGGAGATTTTACAGTTAAAAAAATAATAAAGAAGCCACTCAGAAAAAGAACATATTCCTTGGAAAAGATGGCCATAATCAACAGATTTTCTTTAGATAAGATTACTTTGTAATGTGCACTTTTTGACTTTTGTATTTCTTGTCGGGTACTGTGCACTTTTACTATGCACAATATTTTCTATATAAGGGGCATAGATTTCATTTAGAGAGGCAGGCTTTCGGAACCCCTCTCTCTCTCTAAAAAAGATTGCTCTCCCTTCTCTCTATCTTTGTAACTCTGTTGTAATATATTTGTGAATAAATAAAATCAAGAAGTTCTACAAATTTAGCCAGGTATTTTCTTTTTGTTTTTATTCCTAAATTTTGTATTTTGTGTTTATCATTGATAGCGCAATGATGGGCTAAGTTCTTAAGTGTTGAATAATGGCTTGAGGACGATCTGAAAAGGTTATGACTCTAAAATAAGAGCTTGCCTTGAAGGGGTTAAGGTTTTAGCATGAGTTTAGTTTAAATAATTTTATAGCAAACTAAGCTTAAATCATGGCGTTGGTAAGCCCTAAAAGGGGTGTTCCCGACATGGTTAGTGATGGATTAAATCGGGTATAAACCTCGTAATTCCGTTGGTAAGTCCTGTATGGCTGGTTGAATCGCCTATGGATGTTCCCGATCGGGTTTATAACAATTAATTCATGGTTTGCATAAAATATATTAATCTAGATAAATCCCCACTTTATAAAAGGTCCTACAACCCTAAAAAGGTCCTGCTCAATACTTGGTATCAGAGCCTGGAAAGATCTACTCAGGTTATGGAAGTTATTATTTAACACTTACTTTATTGAGTTATGTCTTGGTTTAATAAACCAAAATTTATTAAAAATATGATTAAGGAACAAGTAGATTTTCCTATTCAACAAGATTTATTAAATACTTTGGGTTATTCCTAAAGTTAATATAGAGACTATATATAAATTAGGAACTTTTGAAAAATTTTCGGGAAAAACTACTGTGAAGACTACAGAATTGAGTTTTACAATGGATAAGGATAGTGCAGTTTTTACTTTATTATCTCAGCATGATATAGATTATTACAAAGCTAAAGATTTTAATTATTTGCATATTGGTTTAGTTCAAGTTGCTTTTAAGCCATTAACACTAAAAGGCTTACTTGAAAGTTTTGTTGCTGCTTTAAGAGATGGAAGAAATTTAAATTGGAAAAATTCTTTGATTGGTTCTATACAATCAACTTTGGCTTATGGTGCCATATATTTTAATGCTTATCCAAATTTGAATATTGCCTTAACTGATGTGAATATTTTACAATCGTTAATCTTGAACATCAAAATTAATGGATATAATTATTTACCTGGAATGGAAGTTATGTGTATTTGTGCTAGAATTGTTTATAGACCTCTTTATACTTTATCCCATAGATGTAGAGTTTCAGAACAAAATAATGAGACTATTCTGTTTGAAAATAATTTTTCTAAATCTAAAATTATCACTCGTAGATTGATTAAGTGGGAAGAAATTAATTTTCCTAATGAATGGATAATTGAAGAGGCTGCAGTACCTCAAGAGATTACTAGTGACGAGATTTCTGAAATTACTCAGAGTAAAGATGGTAATGTAACTTTAAGATTTAAAACCCAGGATATTGCTAGACTAACAGATTCTTCTTCTAGATTAACCAGATCTGTATCCTCTTATATTTCACTAGTAGATTATATTGTAGATATTCCATCAAGATCATCGACTTCTCAGATTAGGGAAACAAATTTTGATAAAATTGTTTTAGATAAAAATAATATTGCTAAAGGTGAAGATCGTTTTTAGTGATCCTACAGATTCCGAAATGAATTTTCCAACTGGTTTACATGGATAGTAAAAAGATTAATTTTAGTCCAGGTTCTCTGGCAAGAAAAAAGATTTCTTTAGAATTTTACAGTCCAAAATGGGAAGAATTTAGAAATTGGTTTTTCTCTGCTTTTAATGAGAATGAAACAGAATATTTCTCTAAAGAATTTTATCATGATCTGGAGAAAACTAATATTTCATTACCTTTTGTCCCATGGTTCATGATTAAATATGTGGGATATTATTTATCAGTCATTGAACATGAATATCATTTATCTACCGGAGATGTAATGATTTCTTCTCTACCACCGACACAATCTTTTGATATTAACAGAGATGGTAAAATTATTAATTTTACTACTTTTTCAAAGTTATTTGAAAATAAAGGAGCTTTAGTAAATTGTGAGCATGTGAATTTGATTCTTAAACAACAGAATTATGCTAACTATTACTTGAATGTATTAGGAGAACATGTCATGGCTTTACATAAGAATTTAGATAATTATTTAAAACAAACACAGATTTTACATGAAAAATTAGAAGCTTTTCATAAACCAAAACAAGAATTGAAAATTGTTAAAAATACTTTACAACCTCCTCCTGAAATAAAAAATTTCAAAACTGATTCTTCTGAAGAAATTGAACAGCTTTTGAAAGAAAAATTGAAAAATATTAATTTTTCCTCCAATCTAACTGGAATAAATTTGCAGCCTCGACCAGTTTTATCTGCAAAACAAGAAGATTTTATTACTCAAAATGTTTTAAAGGATGATTTTCTAAATAAAATCAATACTAAATGGGCTGATAAACCCATTCAAAGAATGTATTATTACAATAGACCAACCCTATGGATATTTTAAATGAAGAAAGAGATCAGATTTTTAACAATAGTTATAGTAGCAAAGAAATTTATGAATGAAATATTGATGGTTTTAATGATAAACAGATTTTTACTACTGTTTATAGAATGTTGATGTATAGTACTATTTGTAAGATTAATAAGAATCAAGACAGAGATATTGCGGCTATGATAGTAGCTGGTTTCACTGGCCAATTAAAAGGTTGGTGGGATAATTTTTAACCCAAGAACAAAAGATTACAATTATGAATACCACTAGCGTTCATAAGATTGAAGGGCAATTAGCCTATCAAACTGTTGATTCTGCTAGTTCTTCTCAAGTACAACAAAATGCTGTTTATACTTTAGTCACTACCATGGTAGAACATTTTTGTGGAAGATGAACTGATGAGGCAGAGACTATTAGAACAACATTACAAAATCTACGTTGTAGACAATCATCTGATTTTAGATGGTATAAAGATGTATTTTTAAGTCGTGTTATGGAATTGCATGATTGTAGTCATGAACATTGGAAGTCTAAGTTTATTGATGGTTTACCTTCGATTTTTGCTGAAAGAGTTAGAAAGCATTTACGTGGGCACTAATAACAGGATTCCTTATGATTCTCTTACTTATGGTAAGATCATTAGTGTTTGCACGCAGGAAGGTTTAGCTGTTTGTAATGATATTAAGATGAATTATCATATCAAAAAGAATAGATTAAATGAAAGAAAGCAATTAGGAGAATTTTGTGATCAATTTGCTTTTGATATCTCTGGTTCTTCAAAAAGAAAAAAGAAGATTTCTACTTCTAATGATGATAGGAAAAATAGGTATAAGAAAAGGTTGTTTAAATCTCGTGATAAAACTGATTCGGATAAAAAAGATAAGAAGACTTATAGATAAGAAAGGTAAGAAAGATTACAAAAAACGGATTAAATGTCATAAATGTGGTAAATTTAGTCATTATGCAAATGAGTGTAAAACTCAGGAAAAGACTCATTTTAAGTTTAGAAATAACCAATCCATTTTGAATAACTATTTCTGAAATAATTCTAAATGTTTAAAATGCAATTCAATATTTTTAGAAAATACTAAAATATCATCTAATATATATATATATATATATATATATATATATATATATATATATATATATATATATATATATATATATCAAGAGAGGAGAAGAAAAGAAACGGAATTCAAAAAAGATAAAAGAATGAACGGAAAGAAGGATAAGAAAAAAAAAAGTATAAAAAAAGAAGAAGTCAGGGAAACAAAAAGTATAAAAAAAGAAGGGAGGCAGGGATCGAACAAACCAAAAGAGAAAAAATGTGCAAAAAAGAAATATAGTGTAAAGATGAAGTTCGAGATTTCGTTCGTGGTTCCGAATATAAGGTTTTAGAAAAAATAGTATTATTAGATTTGGAAATCAATAAATCGTAAATATTATGTTTATTGTGAAATCTTATAAAAGGTAACACTCAATCTGCTTTTCATAGTTTAAGAATTCAGTTGGTAATTCTATTAAGTTTGGTCATGATATTCAATACATTCATTTTTACATCTTCTTGATATGAAATTCAACTCATGGTCTCTGTTAAGGCATTGATTTTTGGAATTATTTTGTATTGATTATATGCTTATTGTCAAATAGATTTAATAAATTAAAATATTAAGTCAAAGAATTTTATATTTTATTTTGATGAACTGATTGTATTCTTTAATGAAATTTTATTTGTTGTAGTCACATAGTGTATTTAGGACTCTTTTAAAGATAAATAATGTTTTTATTAGAAAATTGTAAGTTTTAAGTTCTATATTTTTCATAATATAGATATATAAATTTGATAGTCTGATATATATATATATATATATATATATATATATATATATATATATATATATATATATATATATATATATATATATATATATATATATATATATATAAAGGAACAATTTCATGTCATGTTCAGTTGTTTCGTATTGGTTATCCACTATTTGTTTCTTTAAGACAAATTAATGGTTTAGGATATTTATTTATTCAAATATTATAGCTAATTTGGTAAGTCCACTGCAAGAAGTAAAGTAATTAGGGGTAAGAACAAATTTATAGGGAACGAGATGAGCCATGAATTAATTTAAGATTCGTTTCAATAAGTAAATTAATTAAATAAATAAAAATATACAAATATAAGTCTTGGATTAGACAAAGAAAAGATAATAATTAAATATTCTAAATACGTTATTAGTCCATGCATTAATATCCAAACTTTTGATTGATCTGCTTGAATAATAAAAGGATTATGTGCACATTTTCGTGTCTTGATACATTTCAAATTAAAATAATTATATTTTAATCATGTGTACGTTCCGTACCTTAGTTCAATATCATCCTTAAAAAAATACCTTGTGTACGTACCACATCTTAGTCAAAATATTTAATAAAATATAAAGATTAAGTGAAGTGGTAATAAATAAGTCATAACAAATAAAATACAAGAATAACTAAAAATTGATTTAAGCTTTACATTAGTCAATAAAACGACCGTGCTAGAACCACTAGATTCGAGGGATGCCTTACACCTTTCCCTCGGTCAATAGAATTCTTTACTTAGTCTTCTGTTTTTGTAAACCATAAATTAAGAGTCAAATCTTCCTTTTCATAAGGGATTCAATTAAAGGTGACTTGGAACACCAAAACTTAATTTTAAATGGCGAATCTAAATAATAAATAATTTCTTTTTAAAATATCACTTTAATTGAATTTTTTTTTAATTCAATCTCCTAATAGGATTATGAAAAAAAACTAATGTGACACCAAGGTTTGTTAAACTTCACAAGAGTAGGCCTAAGCTCAATTTTTGGCCCTACTTGATACTGGCAATATTTGAATGACCAAACAAGCGAAGGAAGTGAAACAACAATTTACCCAACTTACAACCACAATTCGTACGAGAAAACATTCAGAGAATTAATTGAGTGTGATTGCATTAGTCAAATGACAGTACTAAATTACACGACTCGAATTAAAACTACAAACAAATGTATATCAGTGGCTAAAGAAACATTAGTGAATATGATCCATGGTAAACATTTTTGTTAATCTCATTGGCCAAATGCCACAACCCGAAAATTCATCCGATCGTGATGGCGCCTATCGTGAAATTAGGCTAGCCGATTATCATGATCCCAGTTCGTTCTCCGTGAACATGTCTTGACGGCTCCTAGTCCCTTCAACTAGGTAAGTCTAACAATGCGGAAACAAATAACTTGCGGAAATTGTAACTCAAAACCACGATTTAACAAAATGGAAAAAACGAAATGTAAAATACCACTCAGCACATACATCACAATATCTCAACTTCTACAATACTACCCCAAAATCCAAAAACTCGCGGGAACACAAGCTAAAGGAAATATAGTAGATCGCTCTAACTCCAGAATGTCTAAAACAACAGTAAGAAGGAAAGCTAACTGCTAAAAGATAGAATTAGAGACTCCTCGGTTTGCGGACGTGGCAGATGTACCTCGAAGTCTCTACTAGATATCTCCGTCTTAAGTGTGATATGCCTGGGCAGTGAAACCTGGATCTGCACATGAAAAATATGCCAGAAGGGGCATGAATACACCACAGCGGTACTCAGTAAGTGCCAAGCCTAACCTCGGCCGGGTAGTGATGAGAAAGGACAGGGCCCTACTGAGGTAAAACATAATAATAAGTTTCAACAATATGAAATAAGCAATATAAATGAGAACAACAATGAAATAAGACATGTTATACCAGACACAATAATTATACAAATAACAGAGTTAACTCGGAACCAGAACAACTCAGTACCAATAGTAACACGAGGATCTCCCAGGATGCCATCATGTAGTCCCTTTCATCAACTGTCTAGTAGATCTTCTGGTTTACCGTCCCATAGTCCATCATATGTATATATATCCGAAGGATCTCCTGGGATACCATTCCATAATCCAAATATCAATGCACGGGGATCTATCGGAACCCCGTTCCATAGTTCCAAAATATGCAAGGGGGATCTATCGGAAATCGAACCCGTAGTCCCAAAGTAAATGTGCAGGGGGATCTACCGAAAATCTAACCCGTAGTCCCAAAATAAATGTGCGGGGGATATATGGGGAATCTAACCCGTAGTCCCAAAGTAAACAGAGAAAGGAGAGCTACCAGAGTCCCACACCTGTAGTACCAATGTAATACATAGCAACAACAAGGAGATGTTCAGAAATGAAGTTTCATACCAAGGGAACGAGCAATTCTATCCTAACATGCTTCACATAATGAAATTGAGGAAATTTAGCAAATAGGCAATTTCAAATCAACTAAACATGCTTCTCTAGCTAACATCAGGCTAAAATTTGTATATAAAAAGTAGGTAACAAATGAATTCAGCTTTAGATACTTAAAGCAAAACCAAATTTTCAATAATTATCTCAAGTACGCGCTCATCACCTCACATACAAGGCATTCAATTACCAAATAACATATCCTAAGTGGAATATTCCCATACACAAGGTTAGACAAGCTATTTACCTTGAATCAACTCAAAATCAACTAGGAATCACGTCTTTACCACGAGTATCCGACTTCAAATGGACCAAATCTATTCAATTCGATTACATATCATAAAAAACATCTCAAACAGCTGATTCTATGATTAAATGCAAAGCTAAGACGCGAAATTAGGTAAAATGATCAAAATTTCCCTCATACTCTCACGAGTCTATACATAACAAGAACACAAAAATCAGAGTCCAAATTACCCCTCAAATCCCACATTAAAATTCAAAATTCCAAGCCCTAGTTCTTCCATTTTTGTCAAAGTTTCCATAATTTTCTAGATAGATTTTACAATAAAAACACCTTTTAGGTTAAAAAATCTTACCTCCAATCGATTCTCCTTTGTCACACCTCCTTTTTTACATTACACCCTTAAAAAGGTATAATAAAGGGAGTTTTTCCAATTTACGTGACTACCGAAACAAGATTCATTTAATTAAAAATCAGAGTCGCCACTTGGGATAATTTATGGTGTCTCAAGTCACCGGTTTAAAATCCCGAATCGGGGAAGTTAGACTCTATTATACAGTTTGCGAACACAGAAATCCGAGTAAGGAATTCTGTTTATTCGGGAGAAGGTGTTAGGCACTCCCGAGTTCCGTGGTTCTTAGCACGGTCGCTTTAATCCTACTTGGCTTGATTAAATTGTTTAACTACCATTTTTAGAACTTATTCGCTTATTCCTTTTACCACGTTTAGTTAGACAATTATCTTGAAACGGGTTACACGTACATATACCCGCCTGTTTGGCATGCAAAAATCATGTCACGCGAACGTGTCCACAATTAATAACACTTAATTATCATTAAGAAAAGTTTCGGCCGATGTTGTGCGAATGCATACTCCAATTTTATTTTTAGAACCATAATTGTGTTACGCGGACGTATACACAACCACGATGGTGTTTTATGACGGTCCTAAAGGATATTCTACGAAATATTAACCTTTTTTAAAGTCATAAGATATCAATATGAGGGCCACACAATTTGTGGTTTTATTCGGCGCGACGCACCTCATTTATTTTAAAGGTCGTCCTAAAAGAGACTATTATTCTCTATTAAATATTTTCTCTAAAAGAACTTAATCGATTAGCACTATTTATAAACTACTATTAAGGCATTCAAGAAACCTTTGGGTCTCAAGATCCAATCCAAACTCAAACAAAAGGATCATCATTATTGGAAACTTCTTAATTCAAATTTTTTATTTGACTTGAAAGACCCAAAGCATGCATTACAAATTAAACTAATAGCTTAAATAAGTGGACGACCTTCAACAAGTTGGGCTTCGAAGCCAACCCAAAGCGGAGGAAAATCCATTTAACCCCCATAAAGGTCTGTCTAACATTGGGCCCAAATATCAACCAAATTTGGAAGTACTCCTGACGGTCCATAGTTCAGCCAAATACCTTGATTCAAGGGATAGTCATACTTGGGCTTGTTATTGCACTATTGGGCCCCCACCTTTATACAGATTTCAATTTGGGTCCATTAAAAGTTTGCATAACACATGAAATAGTTTATTCAAACCAGCATGTGCTGACCTTTAAATTCAATGCACACATAGGAATATAAAATCAAGGGATTCACATGAAAACTGGCCCAATGAGCTAAATATGCAGGGAATGTTAACTAATTTGTAATTTAACTTTTGCACTTGCCTGATGATTTTTGCACTAAAACCCTAATTTTGTAACCATGCATTAAGCTCCTCAACCTCACGACTTTTAACTACTGAAACTAAATGAAGCTAATTTATGCATAAGTTGCAGTTTCTAGTTGTCAAATGTAACTACTAAACTTATAGTGCATATGCCTAGCAAACGACAACCTCCCATTTAGACTTAGGATCAAATCACATTCTAAAATACTAGGATAATCTAGGCATACACATGATCAAATTAACGAGCACAATCCATGTACTACTTATTACATGAAGTATATTACTTATTACATGAAGTATATCAGTATCTCACAATAATCAAAACCAAAGAAGACATAGGCAAATAGATTTATAAGGTAAAAACTTATATAATTTCGAATTAGAAAAATAGTGCACAAGCTTCATCTCTTGTTTTCATTTCGTCCCTCAAATTCCATGACACTCAATTGAGTTTACAAAGTCATGTACCTGGAGATTGAAGAAAAGTAAGAAGAAGGAGCAGCAAACAATAATCAGCAGCAATAAGCAACAATCAGCAGCAACTTTGCACTAATTTTGACCCTGAAATGACATCTCAATAGACCAGTAGTTAATTTCGAATGAACAACACCAGTGAATACCCAAAAACAGCTCGATGAACTCAAATAAACCCAGAAATGACCCCAGGAACTTCTGAAAACCACAATTACTGAAACAGGACTGTTCAAACCATTTTGCAACCTTATTCAAGCTGGAAATTGACTTTCAGAACCTAATGCTTCAAGATCACTCTACAAATTCAATGGAACAGTGATTTTGGGAGTTTTAGGCTATTTGAAGTTTTCAGTATATTTTCAGAGCCCATTTTTTTCAGACTTCAAAACTTGTAAAACAAGGAAGGAATATGCTTTCTTTTAAAGGCAAAACTTAGGGCAACCCTTTCTATTTCAAGTATACCCTAAGTCCTTCTTTTATTTTCAGCTTTAGCTAGTTAGTCCCTTATTTTATGCCTTGTTGGTCAAGTTATATCACTAAGTTTTTTTGAAATTCTAATTGGAACCCCATCTAGAATGTTCTAGGGCTTCTAGTTCAGTTAATGCACTATTCTTTCATTACACTACCTCTATTACCCTCGGATTAGTCCTGGAATTACTAAACTATCCAGCCTTCTCAGACTTGGTGAAAAGTTGACCATTGTTTAATAAACCAATGCTGGAGCATTCATCTATATTAAAAACAATTAAAATAGAAACCCAACAATTGAACTAATCAACCAAAATTGGAATTAGACTCTAATTAATACTAATGTCCTAAGGTTAACCCAATTTGTGAACTGACAATTAATAGTAAACAAATAAAACTGAAACTAATAGTCAAATTAATGTCATATAACAAAATCAACATTCATGGATCATAAACCGAAATCAAACACGAAATTAAACTAACATAAGACTCAAAACAAAATCAACAGAACAAAAATCAAACAAAAAAAAAAATAGAATCAACAGAATAAAAATTAATTAAAATCCTAAGTTTTTTAAATCAATAAACATGAAGAAAAATAAAAATTGATCAAGGAGGGAATATCACATGCAAAAATGAAATAAAAAATAAAAACAAAAATAAGAACAAACGAGAAGGGAACTTATTGATTTTAATATTAGCTTGGACTTACCTTGAATCAAATCCCAAATAATGTTACGTGCTTGTTCTTTCCAAGAAAAAAAACACAACCTTATTCGGAACCCAATTCGGACATTTGAAAATCTAGAACAGGTTGAAGATCTCAAAACCCTAGATCTAAAATTCGTGGGCTTCCACTTGGGTTTGAAGGATTTTGACTTGAGATTCAGGATGAGGAGATCAAAAAGACCATAAGGTATTATTTTTGTTGGATTTGGAGGACTTAGGATTTTGGCCAGAATCCTTGATTTGAAATTCGAATGGTTCCATCAACATTCGAAGAAAACCAGTTATGGTTCGTAAAGAGGGAGGTGGAGGCTATGTGGTGTTAGTTTGGTGAGGTAAGGGGGTGGCGCCGCCGTGGGCGGCGGAGCAGTCATGGCTTCAAATCGATATTCGATGAGTTTGAGGAGGATTCGAGGGAAGCTGATAGCTGTGATGGAAAGAGGAGGTTAAGGAGATAAAGAGATGTAATTTCAAGGGCCATCGGAGACTTGCCGCCGGCGGCGGCAATTTTTGGCCTGTGGCGGACGACGGAGGGTGGGTGGCGTTACGCCGACGGAGTGTATTAGGATAGGGTACGAGGTTTTCAATTTGGGGTGGGGGGGTTGAAACAGTTATATATGAGGCAAACCTTGGCTTTGACACCGTTAGATCGAAAGCGATAGACGACTGTGACTAATTGGAGCAAAACGACGTCGTTTTTGGCTATGGTGGGGTTGGACCGGTTTAGGGGACGATTTGGACTGGAATTGAGTGATTTTGAACGGGTTCAGTGGTTCAAGGACTCAGGTTGGCCCAATAAATTGGGTACTTTATTTAAGACCTCTAATTCTTTTAATTTTCTCTCTTTTTTTTATTTTGTATATTTTGTTAAATAGAAAATTTAAAACTAATAGACCCGATTTAAACCAACATTAAGCTAATTAATTTTTCTAAAATTAACTAAATCGTTAAACAAAAAGGAAAACTAAACAAAAATGTAAACTGACTATTTTGTTATTTTTGTGAATAAAAATGTACTAAAAATGCAAATAAACACACAATTATGCAACTAAATTCTAAGAATCACATAGACAAAGAAAAATCCTAATTATACGAGTTTATAGAAGTAATTCAAGCTAGGCAATAATCACATGCTCACAGCTACCCCTCTTTGCTCTGAGACATGAAAGGTCTTCAGGAAAAGATAAGTGAGCAATCAAGAGAGATTTTTTCCTGCTTACCACTCCATGAGCAGCGTTTTGAAAGCTTGACCGCACCCTTCTTCAGAGGTTTCCTACATATCTTCGGCTAAAGAGGAATCATGTCAGTGTAGTTTAGGAGTGTTTGGTAGCTGGGACTATCGAAGCTGTGATCTCACTGTTGCTGCTGCGGCTACTTCTTGCTACACCTTGTGAAAATAAAAGAACCTAGACTAAACTATGAACTATGGATTACAAAAGAACCTATCTAAGTCTTCAATCTTGCTCTTGATCTTTGTTGCTTTGTTACCTTGTGCATATTGTTCTTGTTGCCTTGTTGACTTGTATTTCTTTATGTGAGACTTCTTATTGCCTCTTCTTCCATGTTTGATGCCGAACTGTTGAGATTGAAATGTATTCCCTTGTTTTACAGATGGGCGCCTGGTTAATCGCACTTGAAATTTTAAAATATTCCCTTGTTCTCCAGGTGGGCGCCTGATGAGCAAAACTTGCAACTTGAAAAATATTCCCTTATTCTCTAGGTGGGCGCCTGATTATCAAAACTTAAAATTTGAAATGCATTCCCTTATTCTCCAGGTGGGCACCCGATTACCTAAAACTTGAAATTTGAAATTTATTCCCTTATTCTCCAGGTGGGCGCCAGATTATCAAACTTTGAAATTTGAAAAGTATTCCTTTGTTCTCCAGGTGGGCGCCTCATTACTAACACTTGAAATTGAAATGTGTTCCCTTCTTTTGCAGGTGGACGCCTGATTACCAAAACTTGCAACATTAAAATAAATATTTCCTTGTTCTCCAGGTGGACCCCTGATTACAAAAACTTGCAACTTGAAAAATTTCCTTGTTCTCCAGGTGGAAACCTGATTACCAAAACTTGCAACTTGAAAAATATTCCCTTGTTCTCCAGGTGGGAGCTTGATTACCAAAACTTGCAACTTGAAAAATATTCCCTTGTTCTCTTGTTCTCCAGGTGTGCGCCTGATTGCCAAAACTTGCAACTTGAAAAATATTCCCTTGTTCTCCAGGTGGGGGCCTGATAACCAAAACTTGCAACTTGAAAAATATTCCCTTGTTCTCCAAGTAGGCACTTGATTACCAAAAACTTGCAGCTTGAAAAATATTCCCTTGTTCTCCAGGAGGGCACCTGATTACCAAAACTTGCAACTTGAAAAATATTCCCTTATTCTCCAGGTGGGCGCCTGATTACTAGAACTTGCAACTTGAATAATATTCCCTCGCTCTCCAAGTGGGCGCCTGATTACCAAACTTGAAATTTGAATTGTATTCCCTGAGACTGATGCCCTTGTACCTAATCACAACAAATCAAACAAAACAAGAGAAATTCTTTCTACCCCAGTTTGGTGCCTGATGCATCTGTCCGTTGATTAAGCTACTTCCCATCATCCAGGAGGGTCCTGACAATATTTAATTAAATGAAAAATGTGTCTTATGGGGATTAGTAATTAGAGCTACTTCCCATTATCAATGAGGATCCTAAAAGCTTCTACAATTAAATCTCATTATCCGGGCGGGTCCTAGCAACTCTTTTTGACTCTAGCTAGGGAAATATTTGTGCCTGCCCATGTTAC
Organism: Nicotiana benthamiana; assembly: GCA_034376525.1. Taxonomy (NCBI): domain Eukaryota; kingdom Viridiplantae; phylum Streptophyta; class Magnoliopsida; order Solanales; family Solanaceae; genus Nicotiana; species Nicotiana benthamiana. The sequence goes on along the minus strand of CM067339.1, from coordinate 54,852,381 downwards.
CGGTCCTTGTTTGTGTTTTAAGCTAAGTCCCATTTTTCAGGAGGGTCCTGACAACTCTTAACTGAATTCTATTTCAATATGCAAGTCTTTTTATGCTCTTTTCTATCCATGATTACCTCTAGCCTTTAAATAAGTCCCATTTTTCAGAATGGTCCTCATTGTTCCAGATTAAATGCCAATTCTAACTTCTGGCTGTTTCTGCTAGGGATCATTGTTCAGGAGGGTCCTGACGACTCTTACCGGGGAAGTTGTTTGTGCCTGCCCATGTTACCCAGGCCCGTTTGAGTTTTAAACTGAGTCCCATTTCTAGGAGGGTCTTGATAATTTCAACTTGCATGCCCCTTTTAACTCTCGGTTGTCTCTACTGGGGGTTGCTTATTAAAATTTCGTCCCATTGTACTCTTGCTGGGGAGAATATTTTTGTCGGATTATGTTCTTTTTTGAGTTTTAACTAGGTCCCTCTTTCCCTGTGGGCTTTGAGATTTTTATCATACTTGCCATGTGCCTGCCTTCCTGGATGGCCTCCCATACGATCATCTGGAATTTTCTGCCCCTGTGTCAATCAAAAAAAACTTGTTAGTTTGAAAAGTGGTGGTCAGCTTGCGGAATCCTATTTGAAAGCAGCCTCCCCACTGTCGTGTTCCATTGTGTTTAATTTTTAGCAGTGATGATGAGTTGCTTGAGTTGCTCAAATGATCCCCGAACCCTTATGGCTTTACTTTGCTCCCTCGTTATTGTGTTACACTCCTAGACCTTTTGCCATAATTCTTACATCTTTCTTAAGATTACTAAGTCAATGTACTATGCTCGGTTGACCCCCTAAACCTTGTGGCGTTTCTCTGCTTTCCCATCTTTGAGTTGCACTTCTGACCCTCTTGCTAGAATTCTTACATCTTTCCTGAGATTACTGAGTCAATGTACTATGCTTGGTTAATCCTTGTGGCCTTTCCCATTTTTATGTTGTGCTTCTGATCCTTCGCCAGACCCTTGCATCCTTTTTGAGATTACCCGGTCAGTGTGCTATGCTCGGCTGACCCTTTAGCCCTTATGGCTAGACTCTGCCTCCCTGTCTTTGTGTTGCGATTTTGACCCTCTTGCTAAATTGTTGCTTCTCGAGTCAGTTTTATCATCAAAGCTTTTGTGAATATTTCCCCTTGTTGTTTCAATCTTTGCTGCCTTTGTTACGTTTTTGGCTGGCATGTGCTTTGTCCCTTTGGGAGCTGGTAGGAAGCTTTAAAATTTCTATCATGTTTTCTTAAAAGAAATGACTTTGGAGACACAAAATAAAATGAAACCAATGACTCAGAACTATTTTAGGGTAGAAAAATTTCCAAATTCGGCGACTATTGAGGAGAAATGGAAAGAAACTTATCTTAGGAGGAACAACTGGTTTTTCATGATCATGACATGCACTTCAGCTTAATCGACCCAGTCTGTCATGATGATCGACCTTCGATTGCCATGCTTTGTTGTTGTGACCATTTTTAACCCAATTCCTTTAACCAAACCCTATCTTTGCTTGATTTATGGTATTCTGAACGGATTTCCACCAATAGCCCTTTTTCCAGTTGTTGCTTATTGCCTTGCCTTCTCCTTATGGTGCCCGTGAGGGTTTTCACCGATAAGACTCTCTCATTTTCATTTCTCTCAGCTCTCATCGCCTTACAGTGCTCGTGAGGGTTTTCACCTATAAGACTCTCATTTATATTATTTTCCTGCTTGAACTAGAGTGTTGTCCCGGGGTATGGCCCACCCCTTCTTACTTTCTTCAGCATTTCTTAAAGACTGATCAGAATGTCTTTCTTTGGACTGCAATATAGGATTTTGGACAAGGTTAGAAAGAAAGAGGTATAAAAGGCTCAAAATAATTCCTGTGGGTTCAAAATTTATAACTTTTGGAATCCAATTTATTTTAACGAACACAAATTTCTGCCCCAGTTTCTTGCTTGGGACATTTGGATTTTATTTGAATATGACTGAGCCGTGAGGATGGCTACATATCCTTAAAAGAATCAGGTCAAACGTAGTTCATGCCGATTCCTTGTTTTTATCGCTCTGTTGTTGTTTTTCTATTTTTCCTTTTCTTTTCTCTTTTCTTTTCTTTTCCTTCTTTTCCTTTCTTTGTTTTGCCTTTTTTTTCTTTCTTCTTTTCTTTTTTCTTCTTCTTTCTTTTCTTTGTTTAGCTTTTTTTTTCTTTCTTCTTTTATTTTTTTCATCTATTTTTTTGTTTTTCTTTTCTCTTCCTTTCCTTTCATTCTTTCCTTTCTTTTCCTTTCACTCACTTCTTACACTTGCATTCCTGACTTTTGGTATCGATTCTTAAAAAGGGGTGCGAAAAAGAAGTAATTAAAGCTCAAATGGGTTAGTAAAGGATAAATTGTTTAGATAGCCGAATAAAGTGCCTTAGTCATTCAAATATTTAAAACATGCCAAGTACAAACAAACATTCTAATTATGGACAATGATTTAAACAAAAAGAGGGTCATACATAGTATCTTTTAACTACATCTGAATTGATGGCCATTTCTACACATTTTCCTTCCACATCTGTTAGATACAACGCCCCGTTGGACAACACTCTTGACACCACAAATGGTCCTTGCCAATTTGGGGAGAACTTGCCCTTTGCCTCTGGTTGGTGAGGGAGGATGTATTTCAACACCAACTGACCCACTTCAAACCTTCTTGGGCGCACTTTCTTGTTATATGCTCTGGCCATTCTTTGTTGATACAACTGGCTGTGACATACTCATGCCAATCTTTTCTGAAACAATCAGACTCAATTGCTCCAGACGGGCTTTGACCCATTCTTCATCGTCAATTCCTCATTCGGCCACGATTCGAAGGAATGGGATTTCAACTTCAGCCGGAATTACTGCTTCTGTGCCACATACCAACAGATACGGAGGTTCCCCTATTAAAGTGCGGTTGGTAGTGCGATAGCCTAGAAATGCAAATGGTAATTTCTCATGCCACTGCCTGGACCCTTCCACGATTTTGGGAGGTATCTTCTTTATGTTCTTATTGGCTGTTTCGACTGCTCTATTCGCCTTGGGGCGGTATGGGGTAGAATTGTGATGTGTAATTTTAAATTGCTGACTTACCTCTTTCATCAAGTGACTATTGTGATTTGCTCCATTATCAATGATGAGGGTCTTCGGGATTCCAAATCAACAGATGATATTCGCATGTACAAAGTCGACCACAGCTTTCTTGTTCATTTCCCTGAAGGTCTTAGCTTCGACCCACTTGGTAAAATAATCAATAGCCACCAGGATGAACCTGTGTCCGTTAGAAGCTGCTGGCTTGATTGGCCCGATGACATCCATGCACCAAGCAACGAAGGGCCATGTTGCAGACAATGTATGCAATTAGATGGCGGGAAGTGAATCAAGTCTCCATGCACCTGACATTGATGATATTTGCGCACGAAAATGATGCAATCTCACTCCATGGTGGGCCAATAATACCCTGGCCGAAGAATCTTCTTTGCCAAAACATATCCGCTCATATGCAGCCCACAGACTCCAGCATGCACCTCATTCATGATGGATGTAGCCTTCCCAGCATCTACGCACCTTAACAACCCAAGATCTGGTGTTCTTTTGTATAGCACCCCTCCGCTGAGGAAAAACCTGCTTAATAGACGACAGATTGTTCTTTTCTGGTCACTTATGGCATGTACTGGATACACACCCATCCTGATATATTCTTTGATGTCGTGAAACCACGGTTCACCGTCAAGCTCTTTTTCCACCATACTACAGTAAGCATGTTGATCATAAACCTGGATATGTATTGGGTCAACATAAGCCTTATCCGGATGATGTAACATTGATGCCAGAGTAGCCAAGGCATCAGCAACCTCATTATGAATTCTGGGGGATATGCTTGAACTCTACTGACCAGAATTGTTGACAAAGGTCATGCAGGCATTGCCGGTAAGGTATGAGCTTTAAATCTCTTATTTCCAATTCCCCTTAAATTTGGTGTACGAGAAGGTCCGAGTCCCCCAAGACCAAGACTTCCTGAACACCCATGTCCGCTGCTAACCTCAAACCCAAAATACATGCCTCATATTCTCCATATTGTTGGTGCAATAAAAGCGGAGCTGAGCCATACCTGGGTAATGGTGCCCTGTTTCAGAAATAAGTACTACTCATATACCGATGCCTTTCATGTTGGCGGCCCCATCAAAAAATAATTTCCATCTCAGCTTCTCGCCTTGTTCCATTTTATCAATATGTATTAATTCCTCGTCTGGGAAGTATGTCTTTAAAATTTCACATTCTTCATCTATCGGATTATCGGCTAAATGGTCAGCCAATGCCTGTGCTTTCATTGCAATACTAGTCACATAGACATTGCCAAATTTAGTGAGCAAGATTTTCCATTTTGCAAGGCTCCCTGTGGGCATGATCTTCTGAAAAAAAATGTACTTTAACGGGTCCAGACGTGAAATGATGTAAGTGGTATATTATGACAAGTAAGGTTTCAACTTCTGGGCTACCCAAAGCAGCGCACATCACGTCCTTTCAAGATAAGTATACTTGACCTCGTATGCTGTAAATTTCTTGCTGAGGTAGTACATGGCATGCTCTTTTCTCCCGCTGACATCATGCTGACCCAACACGCATCCGAATGAGTTTTCCACAATTGTCAAATATAAGATCAAGGGCCTTTAGGGTTCCGGGGGGTACCAATACCAATGGGTTCTACAAATATTCCTTTATTTTATCAAAAGCCTTCTGGCATTCTCCCGTTCATCCAACTGCAACATCCTTTTTCAACAACTTAAAGATGGGGTCGCAGGTTGTCGTGAGCTGTGCAATGAATCGACTGACGTAGTTCAATCTCCCCAATAGACTCATCATCCCTGTACTATTCCTCGGAGACGACAATTCCTGCATGGCTTTGATATTTGATGGATCTAGTTCAATGCCTCAGCGACTGACTGTGAACCCTAGCAACTTCTCTGAGGGGACCCCTAATGCCCACTTTGCTGGGTTGAGTTTGAGATTATACATGCGGATCCTCTGGAAGAATTTCCTCAGATCTCTGACATGGTCGATTACTTTCTGGTTTTCACAATTACATCATCCACATAGATATCAATCACTTTATGTATCATATCGTGAAAGATGGTTGTCATTGCCCTCATATATGTTGCCCCAAAGTTCTTCAAACCAAAGGGCATGACCCTATAGTAATATGTCCCCCATGGTGTGATTAATGCTGCTTTCTCCGCATCCTCTTCATCCATTAAGATCTGGTGGTAACTGGTGTAACAATCCACAAATGACCCGATATCATATTTTGCATAGTTGTCAATCAGTATGTGGATGTTTGGCAGTGGGAAGTTATCTTTTGGACTTGCTTTGTTGAGGTCACGATAATCGACACACACCCTAGTTTTACCATCCTTCTTTGGCATGGGCACAACATTGGCTAACCAGCTGGGATATCGTGTGACTCAGATAACTTTTGTCTCAAACTGCTTGGTCACTCCCTCTTTGATTTTCACGCTCACATCAGTTTTAAACTTCCTCAACTTTTGATTGACAGGAGGGCAGGCTGGTTCAGTGGGCAATTTGTGAACTACCAAGTCAGTGCTCAACTCGGGCATATATCGTAAGACCATGAAAAAACATCTTTGTATTCATGCAGCACATAAATTATTTCTCTCCTTAGCTAAGGCTCCAGATGGACACTTATTTTGGTTTTTTTAATGTTATCTGGGTCACCTGAATTGACTGCCTCTGTATCGCTCAGGTTTGGCTTGGTTTTCTCCTCAAAATAGCTCAACTCTTTACTAATTTCATCCAATGCTCTTTCCTGATCATACTCCGACTCATCCTCATGTTCTATTTCTTGAATTATTACTTCTAAATTAGACCGATTTTTAAGACAGGGCCGAAGAGTCCTTATGCATGTCAGATCATTTGAGCCAGCATAAAAATAATTGTAAAAAAGAGAAAAGAAAAACAAAGAAAAATGAAAGCTATTAACATTAAGGAAAAGGAAAATTCCATTTAATTGAAATTGGAAAGATAACAGGGTTTACACATCCAAACGGACGGAACATAACATCTGAATTACAATTCTGGAGATAATCAAGATTAAATTGAAAGAAAAATGAAAGCCGACTACCAAGACTCCCTCCAAATGGGAAGATGAGTAGCTTCCCAGTTGTTGACTCTTGCACGATGCCCCACAAAGTGCGCGTTTACCTTATTTGATACTTCCCCAACCTCTACCATGTTCATGTTTTCAAAAAACTTTTCAAACATCTCGAGTAATTTGTCAGGGTCAACTGCAGCATTGGCATTCGTTGTCACCACACACTTGTTGTTGTCAGGTTTCACAAATGATTTGCAGAGGCGAGGCACAAGCTTAGGGAGGGCCCATGCTTTCTTTATCAGTCTTTCTGGCTCTCTTGATATCTGCACTAGTAGACTTGATCCCCAAACCAAAAGTTTCTAGGTTCGTGGGAAGAGACACCGGTTGTATGATGCCCTGAAGTGAGGCCCCCAAACCTTTTCCAGGAGAAAACCTACTCTTTAGCATTTCAACCGCCACCATAACCACTACAGTAGCTAACCTTGGTGTGGGAACATGCTCCCCTTCTAGTACTTTCTCCACTATAACTGAATCATGAACTTGATACACCCATGGCCCTTTATCATCATCTGCTTCAATAAAGGGCACGATAGCATCGGTGTGGACATACATATGGTCTTCACCATGCACCACTATTTCCTGTCGATCTTATTTAAATTTCACCATCTGGTGCAAAGTAGACGGCACCGCTTTGACGATATGAATCCAGGGTTTGACCAAAAACACAATATAAGAACCTACCACATCAGCACTTGAAACTCCATGGTGAACTTAACAAGACCTATTGTCAGCTCCAACACTATATCCCCTACTGAGTCTTTGCCTCCGCCATCAAACCCTTGAACGCAAATGTTATTCTTGTAGATCCTTTCATCGTCCACCTTCAGCTTGTTCACTATGGAAAGCGGGTAAATATTTGCACTAGACCCATTGTCAACTAGAACTCGGGTGACCACAACATCTTCACACTTCACAGTCAAGTAAAGAGCCCTATTGTGCTCGGTGCCATCCATGGGAAGTTCATCGTCAGAGAAAGTGACCCAATTTACCTCGGATATCTAGTTTGCAATCTTCTCCAAGTGACTCTCTGCTATCTTGTCAGTAATATGGGCTTCGTTCAAAATTTTCATCAACACCCGACGGTGTTCATCTTAATAGATTGACAAAGAGAGCAAGGAGATCCGCGCCGGTGTTTTCCTCAATTGCTCTATAATGGAGTAGTCCTGCATTTTCATTTTCTTCAGGAATTCTGCTGCCTCTTTTTCTGATACAGCTTTCTTCACCGATTCTGGGTTATCCTTAGGGATTCTGCTTTTCCTTAACTCCTCAAGGGCGAAGTATTTCCCTGACCGGGTCAAACCCCAGGCTTCACAAACTTCTTCTCTGCCTTCCTTTCCTTTTTACATCACTATTGCTTGTTCATATCTCGAAAGAACGGCTTTGTTGTTGATGATTGGTGGTTGTATTACTGGTTTTAGAATGACAGGTTCTGCGAGCACCTTCCACAACTATGACGGGTTCCCTAGCTACCCCGTGTACTATCACTTTTGCCTTTTCCTGCTTTGGTGCAACCATGCTTGATGACTCTCCCTAAACCACAATAGGTTTGCTATCTATTTCCTTCATCTTGATCTCTGACTTCTCACCGCTCATACTTTTCGTTGGCATGACTTCAATGGATTTGATCATCATTACAGTTTGTGAGGGCCTTTTAGGCTCTCATCCCTTGTCCACTATCTCAATCATATTTGTCTCATGATGAGCCGGCAACATGTTTTGGTTAATGTTGGGTGATTCTGGAGCTTGCACTTCAATCCAATGTGAGTCAATAAGTTCCTGGATGGCATTCTTCAGATGCCAACACTTTTCTGTATCATGTCCCGGGGCACCAGAACAATACTCATAGCTGATAGAATAATTTAGATTTCTCGGGGGAGGGTTTGGCAACTTTGCTTCGATCGGCCTCAACATGTCTAGCTGCCTCAATATGTGGAACAAGCTGGTATATGATTCTCCCAATGGTGTGAAAGTTTTCTTCTTCTGCACTCTCTCAGTTTTTTAAGCTTGATTGGCCTAAAAAGCCGTCAGGGGGGTTGTTGGTAGGCTCTTGGAGGGTAGTTATTTGGTGGAGCTGGGTAATGATTTTGTGGAGTTGGCGCACGCCAAAGTGCATGGGCGGGAGGTTGGGTATTAGCTGAAGCTCTCATTGTGTTTCTTTTCCAGTTTCGTCAAATATAGGTGGTCCGGAACAATTTCATGAATATATTGAAAGTGACAGGTGAATGCTTGTGCTAAGTCATCCCAATTATACCATCGAGCATCATCCTGCCGGGTATACCATTCCAATGCCGACCCACTTAAGCTTTGATTGAAGTACGCCATTAGTAGTTCATCCTTTCCTCCCGCTTATCTGGTTTTACAACAAAAACCCCTTAGATGTGCGACTGGATCACCACGTCCATCATATAAGTCGAACTTAGGCATATTAAAACCTGGAGGCAGTTGCACATCTGGGAATAAATAAAGGCTTTGAATGCTACAATCACCTGGCCGCCTAACTCTCATATATCTTAAAACGATTGTTCTAAACTTCTCACCTTCATGAGAACGTCCTCTTGCTCGGGGTTTTTGACTGGTTTTTCAACCTCCGCCGGGATTCCAAAAGGAAGAGCATAAGAATAAGGTTCATGGGCTTTGTAAGCGGGTTTTGGTGGGTAGTACTGATTGTCGTGAGCTTGAAGCAATGGCTCACTTGATGATCTGTGGAGTGTGGGGGGAGGAGGTGCCACATAAATGGGAGCGATCGATGGAGGGGGTTGACGAACAACTTTGGGTAGTGGAGCTGAAGGTGTTTGAGAGGTCGTACCCTGTATTGCATGTGGACGGGGAAACCTGGGGGTGGATCATTGGTGGGATAATCATGTGATTGGGCCAGCGGTAGGATGAAGGTCGGATTAGCAGGATAGGTTGGCGGTGGCTGCCCTCTCACCCATGCCTGATACGTGTCAGCCATTTGGTGTTTCATTTTGTACATTTCCTCCTTCATTGCATTAACATACAATTATGTACTCTTTCGAGGGGTCAATGATGCTGACATCGGTTTCCTAATTGTCCATGATGTGCTTGCTCTTAGACCGAGTGTTGTAGGAGTGGGTTTCCAGAATTTGGCAAGAACTAACCACCTGTCTGGATATAAGAGAGACAACATCAACACTGGTTAGTGGTTAGGTTTCAACACATAGGTGGCCACAAATTTGGGGATGAATGCACCTAAGCAGTTATCCGTTTCTATGATGCACATACGTGATTGCTTGCATCATCCTGGCTTTCCTTTTTCTTTATTTGCAATGCCTCTTCATTGCTTCATCCTGTCACTCCTCCCTCTTGTTTTTCCATTGTCTGTTTCTTGCTTTCCCTTCTTTTACTTTGCTTTTCTCTCTTATTCTCGCCCTCTTTGTTTCTTTTCTCTTTTCATTTTTCTTTTATTTGGTTACGGTCGCAACCTATGTAGATTGCCTACGTATGATGACCCCGCATGAATCAGAACGAGCGTAGTTCTTGTGGATATGAAAAGAAATAAACAACAAAATATTTTTTGGAATTTTTCAATTTTTTATAAAAACAAACACTTTGACTACAAAGACTCAAGATTCATAGACTCGAAATAAACTGACAAGCTCAAAAAACATCAATCTAACAGACTCCAAAACAGACTCAAAGCAAAAGTACCGACTCAAACAAAGATGACAAATATATTAAAGCCTTGAACACTCCTAGAGCTCCCCGGGTGTTGTTTGGGTTTGTTGTGGGCTTGTCATCAAGATCCACCTGAAGCCTTTCCAAATCTCTTATTACTTGCTGGACAAACGTCATGACCACCGTGAAGAAAGTGGTTTGGGTCATGTCTTCACATAATTGGAATTGTACCACAATGTACTCCGCAATCGCTGTGACCCTTTCACAGATCCTACCCTTATCCCATAATAAATCTCCAATTTGCCGGGTTCTAACTTCCAAAGCTTGTTTAGTTGTATGGATATGTTTTGTAAATTGTTGCAAATACCTTTATAACCGTGCTATCAAGAATAACAATGCTCTCCCTTTCGGTTTCAAAATCTCTTCCCTGCTTGGCCATTTCATTTTCAACAATCTTGACCTTTTTCTTCATACATGCCATCCGCTTGTTGTATTTCTCCTTCAACTGACAGATAAAACTGGCTCGCTCCCTTGCATCCTTGGTTATCTTGGCCTGAGCATTTGCTAACTCCTTTTCAGTCTTTTATAAATCATCCTCGAAATCACATGCCTTTTTGGTAAGGTTGTAGATGAGATTCTCATCTTTTCTACTCCTGCCCGGGTTATCAATTGCTATTTTCATTTCCCGGATATGTTCTTTGAGAGCTTTATTTTTTTGGATCAATCTTCTTTTCTCACCTTCGGCTTCTTGAGCCTGGAGATCATTGTTGAATTCCATGTTTTTAAGCTTTTCTTTTAAGGCCTAAGTCTCAGCTTGATACACTTTTTCCTTTTCTCCCCATGCTAATCTTTCTTGGATTTTATCTTTAAAATCTTGAACATGAGGTCTTTGATGGATCTCTCAGGTTCGGGTTCCGGCTCAGTGTTCACACAGGACCTCTTCTCAACCCAAGTAGCATAGTGTGGATCCACTTCTCCCTTTGCGACATCTGGTACTTGGGTGCCATTTTTAAGATACCAGCAGCCATTCCAATCCTGTTGAACTAAAACTTGGTGCAATGCGGCTTTTGGATGCAACTCTATGACTTGAGTACATAGATCATCTTCGGGCACAATTTGATACCGTCCCAATTTTCTTAAGACCCTCTATGGTGCATACGGTTGAATACTTTTCACACCCATTATTCTCAAGTAGCCCTTCGCAGCAGTCATATATATGGCTTCTGTCTTCGAGAGCCATCCTAGGAACTACTCAATCTGACTTGCTTTGAGAGTTTTCAAATGATACACCCATACTTCAAACCCCTATGGCACGCTGTAATTATTTACCCTCCCTTCATAACTGGTGATGAAATTATTTGGGCTCGAGCCATAACTCATGAATCTGGGATGGTGGTGAAGATGCTTGATCATCCACATTTGTAGGAGGATATTGCAACCTTCGAAGAACTAGGCCCCAACTTTGCATAAAGTCAATGCACGATAGATTTCCGCCAGTACCAACGGGGCAAGTGTATGATTTTTCATGGTGGTGAGGATTTGTGCAATTCTAGCCATACGAATATCCACTACCCCTTTCTCATTTGGAAAAACCATTATCCCCAAGAATGCCACAATAAATGCGAACCGGCGATGAAGTTGCCAAAGACCCTTATCTTGCTTGTTGCTCAACCCCTTTTCATGTGTCTCAAAACTAGAAGAATGCCTAAACCTAAAGTATAAGAAATGGAAATCATAACACCTGTTGCATACATAGTTTTTACTTGTCTGTTTGCTAATATTCAAGAGGTCAAAAAACCTGTGCACCGATGGGGTCCTTGGAAATATAAGCTGTTGATTCCTCAGATCTCGTCCAAACTCAATGTACCCGGCTATCTCCTTCAAAGTAGGGGTAATCTAATAGTCTGAGAAGCGAAAAATATTACGAGCGGGGTCCTAGAAAGTTATAATGGCCTTGATTAGATCGTCCCATGGTTTGATCTCCCAAATGCCTATAAGAGTGCCCAATTATTGTCTTACTCATTCCTGACCATCTTGATCCCAAATCATTCCACCACATGCGTAAATGTACTCGAGCCTGCTCCTTGATCACTTCTGGTGGGTCCTGGATAATATTCATTCTTTCCTGTAGAAAGGTAGGGTTAGAATTGACTCCAATGACCCCTTTTTGGAAAAAAGTTTCTAATTTTAAAACAAAAACAATCATGATTCCCTCCCTGACATGCCAATTTTCGCCAAATGGATATCTTTGAAAATATGACCTTTTCCCATTTCCATATAAATTTTGAGGTTGGGGAGGATTATTTTGTGACATTTCTCAACTTTGTCCATTCTTTTACGGAGATATCCCTTCGATAACGGGAGAATATTCTAAGGCTTCTCAGTAAGAACGATTCAAAACGCTACCGACACTGAATTGGCTTATTTCTCTATCCTATTTTTTCCTCTATTTTCTAAAATAAGACCGGACCTTATGTAGGTTGGCTACCTATCCCATATCTGATGGGAATCAAACCCGTGTAGTTCAGTAGTTTGATTTTGAAATGACTATTTTTGGTAAAATATTCGGCAGAGTTTCGGGGTATTTTCAAGCATTGGGTTTTCTTTAGAACCAGGTTTTCTCCTTTCTTACATCACTCTAGGTCTTTTCTCTCTCTTTTTCCCCTCTTCTTGTTTTTCTTTGATTTTTCCTCACTCTTATTTTCTTATTTAGCCGGTCAGCATACAAGCCAAAATGAATGAATGTTCACATAACACATTGGATGCATCATGATGGTCTGTTATTTTGGGTACAGCTGTCCTAGACGAACCCAACCCCTGTGTTGAGTCCCCTAAGTCAAAATGCACGTGATGCAAACAAGCACTCCTACTTGGGATCCGGCATGAGGCTGTGTTTTTCTAAGAATCTTGGGGATTTTATCTATCCATGGGTACCCGCGTGGACAACTAGGGCCGAGGAGGGGCGACGTAAGCACTAAAGTATGCCCGGCCTTGTCGCTTGCCCCACCTCACTGTATTTGGTATCATTTCTATAGATAAAGCGAGCTACACGAATGTATGCACCATTTCAGAAGACCTAGAGGGATGGCGTAAGGAGACAATTATATACAATTCAACAAAATTAAAGTGGTAAACAGATAGCGTTTTAGCAAAAAAAGGTTCAACGAATACAGTAATATCAATAATAAATAAGCCAAATAAAATCATAAAACAAGCTCGAATTATTGAATCTTGAACCAGAGATCCCCAGCAGAGTCGCCAGAGCTGTCACACCTCCTTTTTTACACTACACCCCCGAAAAGGTATAATAAGGGGAGTTTTTCCAAAATTAAGTTACAATAAAAATGGGATTCATTTAATTAGAAATCAGAGTCGCCACTTGGGATAATTTATGGTGTCCCAAGTCACCGGTTTAAAATCCTGAATCGAGGAAGTTTGACTCTATTATACAGTCTGCAAACACAGAAATCCGAGTAAGGAATTCTGTTAACCTGGGAAAAGGTGTTAGGCACTCTTGAGATCCGTGGTTCTTAGCACGGTCGCTTTGATCCTACTTGGCTTGACTAAATTGTTTAATTAATGATTTTAGAACTTATGTGCTTATGCCTTTTACCACTTTTAATTAGACAATTATCTTGAAATGGGTTACGCGTACGTATACCTGCCTGTTTGGCACGTCAAAATCATGTCACGTGAACGTTTCCACAATTAATAACATTTAATTATCATCAAGAAAAGTTTGGGCCGAAGTTGCGCGAACGCATACTCCAGTTTTGTTATTAGAACCATAATTGTGTTACGCGAACGTATACACAACCACTATGGTGTTTTATGACGGCCCTAAAGGATATTCTACGAAATATTAACCTTTTTTAAAGTCATAAGAAATCAATATAAGGGCCACGCAGTTTGTGGTTTTATTCGGCGCAACACACCTCATTTATTTTAAAGGTCGTCCTAAACGGGACTATTATTCTCTATTAAAGATTATCTCTAAAAGAACTTAACTGATTGGTATTATTTATTAACTACTATTAAGGCATTCAAGAAAACTTTGGGTTTCAAGATCCAATCAAAACTCAAACAAAAGGATCCTCATTATTGGAAACCTCTTATTTCAAATTTGCTATTTGACTTGAAAGGCCCAAAACATGCATTACAAATTAAACTAATAGCTTAAATAAGTGGACTAGGACCTTCAGCAAGTTGGGCCTCGAAGCCAGCCCAAAGAGGAGGAAGATGCATTCAATCCATAAAGAGCTGTCTATCATCGGGCCCAAACATCATCCCAATTTGGAAGTGCTCCTAATGGTCCATAGTTCAGCCAAATACCTTGATTCAAGGGCTAGTCATACTTGGGCTTGTTATTATATTACTGCCCCCCCCCCCCACCTTTATACAGATTTCAATTTGGGTCCATTGATAGTTTCCATAACACATGAAATGGTTTATTCAAATCAGCACGTGCTGACCTTTAAATTCAATATACACACAGGAATATAAAATCAAGGGATCCACAAGAATGGTCCAATGGGCTAAATATGCAGAGAATGTTAACTAATTTTTAATTTAACGTTTACACTCGCCTGATAATTTTTGCATTAAAACCCTGATTCTGTATCAATGAATTAAGCTCCTCAACCTCGCGACTTTTAACTACTGAAACTAAATGAAGCTAATTTATACATAAGATGCAATTACTAATTGTCAAATGTAACAATTAAACTTATAGTGTACATGCCCAACTAACGACACCCTCCCATTTAGACCTAGGATCAAATAGGATTCTAACATACTAGGATAATATACGCATATCACATGATCAATTAACGAGCACAATCCATATACTACTTATTACATGAAGTACATCAGGATCTCACAATAACCAAAACCAAAGCAGACCTTGGAAAAATGATTCATAAGGTAAAAACTAATATAGTTTCCAATTAGAAAAATAGTGCACGAGCTTCATCTCTTGTTTCCGTTTCATTCCTCAAATTCCATGACAGCTAATTGAGTTTACAAAGTCTTGTACTTGGAGATTGAAGCAAAGTAAGAAGAAGAAGCAGTTAGGAGCAGTAAACAATAATCAACAGCAATAAGCAACACTCAGCAGCAACTTTGCACTAGTTTTGACCCAGAAATGATATTTCAATAGACCAGCAGTTAATTTCAAACGAACAACACCAGTGAAAACCCAAAAACAACTTGAATGAACTCAAATAAACCCTGAAATGACCCCAGGAACTCCATTTTTCAACCTTATTCAAGCTGGAAATTGACTTTCAGAACCTAAAGCTTTGAGATCACTTTACAAATTCAATGGAACAGTGATTTTGGGAGTTTTAGTCTATCTGAACTTTTCAGTATATTTTTAGTGCCCCTTTTTTCAAACTTCAAAACTTGTAAAACAAGCCAGGAATATGCCTTATTTGTAGGCAAAACTTAGGGCAACCCTTTCTCTTTCAATTACACCCAAAGTCCTTTTATTTTTCAGCTTTAGCTTGTTAGTCCCTTATTTTATGCCTTGTTGGCCAAGTTATATCACTAAGTTTTCTGAAATTCTATTTGGAACCCTATCCAGAATATTCAAGGCTTCTTATTCAGTTGTTGCACTATTCTTTCATTACACTACCTATATTAACCTCGAATTTGTCCTGGAATTACTAAACTATCCAGCCTTCTCAGACTTGGTCAAAAATTGACCATGGTTAAACAAACCAATGCTGGAACATTCATCTATATCCAAAACAGTTAAAATAGAAACCCAACAATTGAACTAATCAACCAAAACTTGAATTAAACTCTAGTTAGTACTAATGTCCTAAGGTTAACCTAAATTGTGAACGGATAATTAATAGTTAACAAATAAAATTGAAACTAATAGTCAAATTAATGTCATAACAAAAGCGACAATCATCGATCATAAATCAAAATCAAACACGGAATTAAACCAACAAAAGACTCAAAACAAAATCAAAAGAACAAAAATCAAACCAAAATAAAACAAAAAATAGAATCAACGGAACAAAAATTAATTAAAACCTAAGTTTTCTAAATCAATTAACATAAAGAAAAATAAAAATTGATCAAGGAAGGAATATCACATGGAAAAATTAAATAAAAAATACAACCAAAAATAAGAACAAACGAGAAGGGAACTTACTGATTTTAATCTTAGCTTGGACTGACCATGAATCAAATCCCAAATAATGTTACGTGCATGTTCTTGCCAAGAACAAACACACAACCTTATTTGGAACCCAATTCGGACACTTGAAAATCCAGAACAGGATGAAGTTCTCCAAACCCTAGATCTAAAATTCGTGGGCTTCCGCTTGGGTTTGAAGAATTTTGGCTTGAGATTCGGGATGAGGAGACCAAAAAGTTCATAGGGTGTGATTTTGGTTGGATTTGGAGGATTTAGGGTTTTAGCCGGAATCTTTAATTTCAAATTTCTGATTCCATCAACATTCGAAGGAAACCTGTTATGGGTTCGTAAAGAGGGAGGTGATGAGGCTATGTGGTGTTAGTTTGGTGAGGTTTGGGGGTGTCGCTGTCGTGGGCACCGGAACAGTCATGCCTTCAACTCGATATTCGACAAGTTAGAGGGGGATTTGAGGGAAGCTGATAGCTGTGATGGAAGGAAGAGGTTAAAGATATGAAGTGGTGTAATTTTGGGGGCCATCAGAGACTTGCCGCCAGCAGCGGATGGCGGCAGACGGCGGAGGGTGGGTGGCGTTACGCCGGCGGAGTGTATTAGGACAGGGTACGAGGTTTCAATTTGGGGTAGGGGATTGAACTAGTTATATATGAGGAAAACCTGAGCTTTGACACTGTTAGATCGAAAGAGATAGATAGTTGTGATTAATTGGAGCAAATCGACGTCGTTTTTGGCTATGGTGGGGCTGGACCGGGTTATGGGACGATTTGGGCCGGATTTGAGTGTTGTTGAACGGGTTCATGGGTTCAAAGACTTGGGCTGGCCCAAAAAATTGGGTACTTTATATAAGACCTCTAATTCTTTTGATTTTCACTTCTTTTTTTTCATTTTTTAGATTTTGTTAAATACAAAATTTAAAACTAAAGACCTGATTTAAACCAAAATTAAACAAATTAATTTTCCTAATATTAACTAAATCTTTAAACAAAAAGGAAAACTAAACAAAAATGTAAAGTGACTACTTTGTTATTTTGTGAATAAAAATGTACTAAAAATGCAAAAAAATACACAATTATGCAACTAAATTCTAAAAATCACACAGATAACGAAAAATCTTAATTTTACGAGTTTGTAAGAGTAATTTAAGCTAGGCAAAAATTACATGCTCACAACCTTGATTCCCTCTTGAATCACCCTAAAAAATCTCCCAAAATAGTCAATGAAGGAGTAAATGAGCCCGAAACTCGCGGATGAAATGAAATTATAACATTCTGCCCAGCATTGCTCCCCTTCACGATCGAGAATCACATTTTTGTTTTATCCAAACTTAACCGTACGCGAATGCGACTGATCCTCCGCGAACGTAATGCTTCCAACTCTTATACCTACCCAAACTCGGGCCTCCTAATGTGAACGCAAAGCACCAACATCTAACCCTCCGCGAACGCGAACCCTCAAATGTGAAAACGAAGCGCAAAATTCCTGCCTTCCAAGTTCCTTCTACGTGATTGTGACACCCCTCACGATCGTGAAGGCAAAAATCTTCTGCAACAGCTGAATAGCAAACCTGCAACTCCTTAAAGCCAAAAATAGTCTGATTGACCACCCGAAACTCACGCGAGCCCCCCAGGACCTCAACCAAAAGCACGAACACATCCTAAAACCTCATTCAAACTTGTTCCAATTACCAAAACACCTCAAACAACACGAAATCAGTCAATTCACATCGAATTCAAGCCTAAGTTTTCTAAAAACTTCCGAAATACATTTTCGATCAAAAACCCAACTAAACCACGTCCGAATGACCTGAAATTTTGCACACACATCGGGGTGTCACAAGTCACGAGCATCTATTAAGATCTGAATACAATGAAGACTATCACAGTCTAGAAAAATACTAAAATAATAGTCCAAGGAAGATTAGAGGGAGAAGAGAAAGGCAACGAACACTAGGCAGATACCTTGCTAACTCCAATGGACGTCCCATTGAGTAATTAACACCCGCTACGGGTTTAGAAATACCTAAATCTGCACACAAGGTGCTGGGAATAATGTGAGTACGCCAACTCAGTAAGTAATAAAAATAAATAAAGATTGAGCAGTAAGAAAACACATAATGCACTTTATATCACCATTATAAGTACAATATGTTTCCAAGACAGTATATAAATCAAATCATCTCGTTAAAATCTAATTTCAGTTAAAATTCTTTGAAAATGTCTTTCAACTATTTTGCAAACGAAGTGATAAAATAGTGAGTAAAAATAGTGAAAATAAAATCAGTCCCTCGGGAAAAGCTCACTCGTATACAGCCCCTGGGGCAACATAAATCACAAACAACCCCTTGAGCAATACATGTATCATAAAATGCCCCTCGGGCATAGCATCAAACGGAACCATCCCCTCGGTTATCACGACCCTAAACTCAAACTCGATCGTGATGGTGCCTCTCGTGAAGACAAGGCCAGTCGATCGTGATGGCACCTCTCGTTAATCAATTACAATGATAAATACCAAGTCTTTAACAGAACTAAAATTCCAAAATAACAGTATAAGCTGGGAAATTTAAAAATTAACACAGCCCGACATCGGGGTGTCACCAGTCATGAGCATCTAGAACAATACTACAAGTCTGAGAGTCTACTCCACCACTACATAACTGAATCAAAAAGGAAATAAAATAGAGGGAGAATGCACTAGGCTGTGAATCGCCAAGCAGCTACGTAGTAAATCACCGAAAATCTGTTGGAACTATCAACCCTCAGTAGCAGGACGTGTAGCACCCGAATCTGCACACATAGGTGTATGAGGTAAAGTTACTACTCCAACTCAGTGAGTAATAACAATAAATGAAGACTGAGCGGCATAAATTCATGTTAAACATAACAATAAGCTATAAGAGGCAGAACAAAATCAGTAAAACGCAATTAAACATTGAAATCTTATAAAATACTTTTTAAGCAGTTAAACAATTAATAGAAAAGCAGCTAGAAAGGTAATCACACAAGAACTACCTCTTGGGCTCTATTACACAATAGAATCATCCCCTTGGGAAATATCTCACAAGAATGCTATTCCCTCGGGCTATATCTCATATCACAATAGGTACCCCTGTCATTGGGGGTATACAGACTCTGGGAGGGGCCCTTTACGGCCTAATCACAACATCAAGCCATATCGTGGCATCATAAACATGATCTCCGCCTTATATCAATCACAATCCACCTTGTGGCGTACAATCTCAGGCCCTCAGTCTTATCATCATAATCAGTATATCACCGTTGCGGTGTGCAACCCGACCCAATAGTATCCTCACAATAAAGGCCCTTGACCTTACTCAATCAGAATCTCATAAGCCCTTCCGGCATTAGTAAAATATGAAGCTTAACTCAAAATATCATTTAAGGTGTTTAAGCAGAATAACATAGCTGAGTTTTGAAAATAGTAAAAATATGGCATCACTGAGCAGAAGTAAGAAATCGAACAGTGAGGAAAATATCAGTAAAGTTCGTGAAGGTTCCAATTAGTTGGCACGAAGCCTAGACATGGCATTTAGCCTAGAACTTGACAATATCAAACAATTTGCTATTAAGTATGCAGTAAAACAATCATTCGAGATGGACTTAGTCACAATCCCTAACGGTGCATGACCAACACGCTCGCCATCTAGCGTCTTTGTCACCTCAACATAGTTGAACGTTGTGTAATACAAGGTTTCATACCCTCAGGACAACATTTAAAATTATTACTCACCGCAATCCGGCCCAAACTCTAACTCGCAATGCCTTTGCCCCTCGAATTGGCCTCCGGATGCTCCGAGTCTACCAAAAATAAAAACGTAGTCATCAAAATAGGCTATAGGAACCAAGCCTACTCGAAAATAATCGAAAAACAACGTGAGTCCCGAAATTACCAAAACCCCACCCTTGGGCCCATGTCTCGGAATTCGATAAATTACATCTTTGGATTTCTTATCTCCCCATGAGTTCATACATATCAATGGTTCCAAAATCCGACCACAAAAAGTCTTTCAGATCCTCAATCAAAAGCTTAGGTTTCTAAGCCCTAATTTCTCTAATTTTATCCTTAATTATAGCTCTAATCCATAAATTAATATCATAAAAATGAGTTTTCATAATCCAAAACCTTACCTCAATGATGTCGCATTGATTTCTCTCTTAAAAATGCCCAAAGCTCAAAAATTCGTGTTTAAAAGTAGTGAAACCCTTTGAAAAACCGCGAAGGAGAAAATATAAATATTCTTACCCAGGATTTTTGCACATGTGGTCTAGATGTCGCACCTGCATGACCGTTTCTGCGTTCCTAATGGACGTTTATGCGGTCCTAATGGACGTTTCTGCGATTTTCACTTAACGGCCCCAAAACCGCTTTTGTGACGCCCGCTCCGCACCTGCGCCATCGCATGTGCGATCAATCAACCACTTCTGTGGTCATAGCCTTCCTAGGCCTCTTTTGCATCTGCCACTTATCGCCCACATATACAGCATCACACTTGTGGTCCCCAATCCGCATGTGCGAAAATACCGGAAGCAGAAAAATCTGCAACTTCTCAAAATCTCAAACTCCTCCGTCAACTATCCAAAATCACCCCAACGCCCCCGGGACCTCAACCAAAAGCATAAACATATCCCATAACCTTAATCAAACTTGTACCAATCTTCAAAACACCTCAAACAACATCAAAACTACAAAAACACATCGAATTCAAGTCTAAGGTTCTAAAATCTTCCGCGTTTCTCTTTTGATAAAAAGTATACCAAACCACGTCTGGATGACCTGAAATTTTGCATGCACATCCTAAATGATATTACAAAGCTACTGTAACTTCCAAAATTTCATTCCGACCCCTATATAAATTTCACCTATCAACCGAAAAAATACCAAAATTTTAATTTCGTCAATTCAAGCCTAAATCTACTCGGGAAAAAGCCCTAGTTTCTGAGAAGAATTCTCTCTATGAACAGTGCTAGGAACAGTGCTTCAGCGGCATGAACAGTGTTTCCGACACTATTCATCGGGCATATCTCCGAAATACGGCGGTGGATAATAGAAATCGTGGTGAAAAAATAACCCCATTCTCATTGTGATTAATCTCCAACTGGTTTCATTTCCAAATCCTTATCCAATTCTCCAAGATCTTAATTTGATTACAAATTATTGTAGCTCGAAGAATTATTCAGATTTCTTCATCTTTTTTCGGTTGTTTAGAACAATGGATGAATCCCTTTTCTATCGCTTGAATTATGTCATCGTGTACTGATTTTGGTAACCATGTCTGCGCGGACCTCTCCCCAGCCTTTGGGTGTTGGAGAGGCTGTCCAAAATTTCACGAAATCTGATTCAAATGAAAAGTTCAAGCAATCACATGTTTCAACTTTACAAGCAAAACAGCCAGCTCCGACTAAAATAGAGTTGTGTCCATTTATATACGATCATGATGAACCTATAATTCAATTCACAATGGAAGAAGTTAAAAACTTCACTAAGGAAGAAGAACTACATCAGGCAGTTGTTTTAAAGTTCTCTTATGGCAGACCTGATTTAGCGGAAGTGCGAAAGATGTTCTCGTCACAATTTGATGTTCAAGGTCAATGTAATGTTGGGCAGTTGGAATTTCAGCATATGTTAATCAGATTTGATATGTACAATGATTATGTTCGCTTTCTTTCAAAGTCAACTGGATATTTTAAATCCAAAGGCGAAGAATACTTCTTCAGAACATTTCCATGGTCTTTTGGATTCAATCCGAGGGAAGAGACTTCGATGGCAGTAGTGTGGATATCACTGCCAGGCCTTCCTCCAAATTTCTTTGCTAAGAGATCGTTAATGTCTATAGCCTCAGCTGTGGGAAAACCTCTTGCTGTTGATAAGGTGACGCAGGACAGAACAAGACCTAGCGCGGCAAAGTGAAGGTTATAGTGGACCTTTTGAATAAACATCCAAAAAAGGTCATACTGCAGATTTAGATTCTGTTTTAGGTAAATCTGTCGAGTTCCATCAACAAATTGTTTTCGACAATCTGCCAAAGTACTGTGCTTACTGCAAATATCAAGGGCACGATGTAAAGGCCTGTATATCAGAAAAGAAAAAGCCGGAGCAGATGTGGTGATAGAGGATAATCTGGTTAGTGATCTGCTTCATAATGATGGGAATGAAGTTGACAAATTACAAGGGATGCAAGGGACTATCTAAATGGTAAACGAGCTGGACAACGAGCTAAGGATTTACAAGAAAAAGATGATAATTCAGGAGTTAAATTAACAAAAGCCGCCAGCACACTGCACATATTGCTGAAGCAGTGACTTCACAAAAGAATGCAGTATTGAATGAGAATTTTGGTCATTTTGATTCAGCTGTACAACATGGTATTGTAAAAGATGTTACGAAACAGAATGATGGTTTTAAGTCTACTCAAACTTCTGTGATAGATAGGAATGATGCAGATCAACATTTAATTTTGAAGACTGCTGTAGTAACTGAAATGTCAGAGGCCTCACATAGAGCATCTCCAGTTGAGTCCATGAAGGAGGTGCAGAATTTGGACAATCCTAAGTCTACAGTTCATGCTCGATCATATGTTTATTCTACTGGGAAAAAACAGTCATCTACAGATTATATCACTAATAGTGCACAGGCTGAGCAGTTGGTTGAAAGGGATGGACAGCATTTCAAGTACAATGTGTAGCAGCTAGTTTTGTCAGCTGCTAAATCTGCAGAAACTTTGCCAATAATAGAGGGTGTTTCTGACTTTGTTTGTACACTGCAGAACACTGTTCCATTGAAAATGCATTGTATGGTTGATAATGAAAAGATAGTATCAAATTTAGATAATGGCGGGACAATGCAGACCAATGTAAGCCACAGCAGTCATAGTGCACAGGATGGGCAGATGATTGGTCTTGAAGGACAGCAGCACAGGAGCAATCTGCAGCATCTAGGATCTATTAATGCAGTAAATGGAAAAATGACATCAAACTTGAAACCTGCAGATCCATCTACTAAGCCAGAAAAAATTTAATGCATAAAGTATCAAACAGAAACTGATTGAATAGCAGCAGACAAAGCAGATGTCTAACAATGACAATACTACTCTGCTTGGTCAAGCAAATGGAAATAATATGGAGGCCCTGGACACAGATCACACTGCTTTGTCTTTGCAACCAAGAGAGAAGTCATCAGTTTCTAATATCATTGATGACTCAAACAAAACTGGACATCAACATTATGCTCGAGCTGCATCTGAGAATGAAAAAATTGATGTTGTAACTCAACTAACAGCAAGGTTTCCAGAGGATGACATTGAGCAGAACTCAATTCCACAGGATATCTCAAATCAGCCAAATAGTTTTAAACAAAGCAATGTGAGTTCATTCATACAGAAAACAACTGTTGTTTCAAATGAGTCTTTATCTAGTAGAGGGTTAGATGTACAGCTTTCAGATGATAATCAACAAAACTTTAAAGTTTCACAACATACTGCAAATAACTGCTCATCGAAGTCCAACAGAGAGTCATCCCCAAAATCCAAAAATAAAATGCAAAGCACAGATAACAGTCCAGCTTCACATACAATTACAAATTCATTCGCTGCACTCTCTAATGTTAACAATGAATATGCAACCAGCACTGGACAGAATCTGTAGTCTGCGAAGAACCATATTTCTCCAACAGTTAAGATGAGGGACATGGTCATTAAATCAAAATTGTGGAAAGACCAATGAGAATACGACGATGAAGAGGTCTGGGGAGAAGGACTGGCTGGTTATTCATCTTCAGAAGATGAACAATAGTTCGACGAAGACAGCACATGAGAAGACTCTGATGGTCAGTTCCAACCAAAATTTAAGAGGAAATTGACCACAAGCAATTGTAATGCAATCCAAAAACATATATCAAACTCAAACAGCAACTTGAACCACAATGCTCCAGTACTTGTTCCAAGAAATACTACAAAATCAGTCAAAATTCTAACAACCGATCGAAATGTAACAACACTGGAAACCTCTGTCCGGAATCAGGTTATCCCAATAAATTCTCTTTTGGGACAAAACCAGCTCATAGCAACAGCCCCAGAAACGCATCTGGATGTGAGGACAGGAAGACATATATATGAATAAGGGGAGGAAGATGATATCTTAACACAAAGCCGGGCAGATGCGTCAAGAAAAGGTGATTTATCGCCAATGCATAGTAAAACAAGTAAGAAGGCACGAGAAAGAGATAGAAGTTGGGTCGGAAGGGTTTTTGAAGATGTAAACATAAGGAGACCCCCATGGAAATGCAAAACAGAAACAGGCCAATCAAACAACTCTCACAAAGTCCACTCGATTGAGGAACAAAGCATGAATCTTCAAAAAATTGTGGACGAAGTCTGTAATCTCCAAACCTCATCTTTGGAGAAAAGAGAGCAGTTTCATGAGTTTTTCAAATTGTTATATTTCTCCTTGTTAGTATTTCCTTATGTAATATCATCACAGAGCATGCTATAAACTCTGTGATGATCTCCTTTTCTTTCCTTTTGCATGCTAGTTTTCCCTTGAGGCCTGTATTGGCCCCAATAGGATTAATAAGGTAAGGTGTTCGCCGTTTGTTGTTATATGGGTAACAATTCCGGTGCTACATCCCTTATTTTATTTTCCTATATATTGTAATTTGTCTTTTCCTTGTCATTTTTTATTATTAATGAAAATTAACCCTAGGCATTTGCCTAGTGGATTCAAAAAAAAAATCTACTCCGGACATACAAAACATATTTTGATTGCACTCCTAAGACCCAAATAATCTCGCGAAACTATCCGAACCATCGGAGATCTCATGGCCATGAAACTTTTTGGTAACTTCGTCTTGTTCACAAGGTTCATCACTTGCACAGTAGTATTGTGCATATACCAATACCACCAACATATCTGAAACCTTTGCATGGTCAGTCATTGTGTGTCTTTACAGTTAACGATTCAAGATTGATCTGCGTTATCTCCACATTGGTAAGTTTTGTGCGGAAACCAAAACTACCATCTTATTCGGAAAAGTCAGGAGACAAAATCCCAGTTAATCGCACTGGTAAAAAATCTCTCACGCATCTCCATGCACAACTAGAACTAGGGTCCGGGCAAGCTATAGTAACTTATCCGGCACGTGTGAGCCATTATGGACACTTTTTGACAAAATATCTTCAGAACAACTTATTCGTCCAATGATTCTGAGCCTATCCATAAAAAAACATTAAATCTTGACTACTTTTATTTTTTCCAGCGTGAAACAATGAACCTTTTTTGGTGTGAACAATAATTCTCAGAAAAGTTTCTATTTTTTGTGGTGTTTTAGAACCTATTTTGTAGTGTGAAATTCGGCTTAGTCTCACTATTTTCAGCTTTTGTTTATCAGCAAACACTTGGTTTTGTTGCTTAGGAGGAGTCTAGTGTCCTTGTATGTTGAATGATCAACTTACCTATATTTTCACCAAGTCCCTCATTGATCCTCATATTAGTTACATATGTAACAACCTCGTTATATACGATTTGTATGCACTAGCTTGATGAGGAATATTGTTACATCATGTGAGTTTAACAATATTGACATTGTCATATACACTTGATGTGGTATTTTGAGTGGGACATTTTTTTTGTAAAAAGTTTGAAAAATATAATTTTATATAGTTATTAATGTTACTATATCTGAATATGCTTTAAATTATACACATAATATGATATCACTTATATAAGATTTTCTTTTTTGTAAAGATAAAAATTATTTTCTCACAAAAAAAGCTTATCTCTTTGCAACTTTAAGAATTAAGCATAAGAAAATTTGTACTCTTTCTATGAGATTAGGAAAATTATAAGTTGAGAAAATATATGTATTTTTATATAGATATTTTAATAAAATAATAATGTATGTATTGATTTTATGTGGTACCACATGATCATGATAGTAAGGTGTATAAAGTGTGTTAAAAATGAGTAATAATTTCAAATAATTTAAGAAAATTCTTAATTATATGGATAATCAGTTAGTTAATAATTTTGTGCAAGGCTAGTTAGTTAATAATCAAATTTTGGATAAGTATTTTAGACCCCCCACCCCCACGTGGCATCCATATAAGTGACTCTTTAAGTCACAATTCAAGGTGGCATGGTTTGGGAGTTTTGTAGATCACTGGCCAGGTATGTTAAGGCTAATCTTTCTTTTGGCATGATTTAAGTAACGATGCGTAAACATAATGCTATTCCATAAGTGGTTCTACTCTTAGCAGTTAAGGATATCTATGTTATTTATTCATGTAAAATAATATTCAAGCATGTATAAGTATGTTCCTAAGTTTCTATTGAGGTATATGATAAAGATATTAATGTTTATAATATAGTAATTGATGCATGTTCATGCATATGCATTTACCACCAAGCTACGGCCGGTCGGGCAGTCATGCATTTACCACCGAGCTACGGCCGGTTGGGCAATTACATATTTACCATCGTGTTATTGCCGGTTAGGCAGCCATGCATATTCATTTACCACCGTGCTATGGTCGGTTAGGCAGACATGCATTTTCCATCGGGCTACGATCGGTCGAGTAGTTACCACTGGTTTGGCAGTTATGTATCATTATTTATCACTGATTGATCAGTCATATATTTAATATCGTGCGACAGCTGGCCGGGCAGTTACCACTAGTCAATTGGGCAGTCAGGCATCATACGATTCGAATAATAAAAATAGTCTCAAAGAGAAGCATTATATATGTAAGTATGATAAGTATGCAGATAAGGTGGCACTTTAGATATTCAGGTTGATTCTTATATGTTTTCAATTAATGTTGACTTATTGTTATGTTTCAGTTCTACCTTACATATTTAGTACGTTATTCGTACTGACATCCTTTTGTTGGGGGCACTACATCCATGCCTGCAGGTGTAGATAATTAGTTTGATGAGCCCTCATTGGAGACGATATTTACATTAAGCAAAGGATTAGTAAGACTCCACACATTCAGAGTGCAACCGAGTCTGTGAGATTTCGTGTCAGAGTTTTACTATAGACTTGTGGGTAAGTCGGTACCCTGTCTCATTTGATGTCAAATAATCTTAGAGGTTTTGTAGAAAAATGTTTATTTTGTACAGTATATCAGAGGCCTTGACAGCCCATATGTATTCATGTTTTAAGAAAAATTATTCAAAGATACCGTGTTTTCCCACTTATAGTTATACATTATGAGTTGTGCCCGCCCATGATAGCTACAAAAGGAATGAGTCTAGCTAACTCGAACTATGTACGTTCTAGTTTTGGTCAAACGATCATGAGTTATAGAATGGTTCGCTCAGGCCATCACAGCACCGTGTGCCAACCACGCTCCTCAGGTTCGGGGCGTGACAACTGTTATATAGCTTTGAGTAGAATATGTCCTAGTCCCATATATATAATAAGAATAAAATATATATTATATATAAAGTTCATTGTATCATCATTAATAAATAGATTTTTTCTCGTACATTCTCACACCAGCAAACAAATGCATGGGCTTTCCGACCTACATGTCTGCTACCCACATCTCTCCTCTATTGGATTCCAACTATAATGGGACTAACTAATCAATAGGACAGGCCCAAACCTCTCTAAGGATAGGCCCAAACCTCTCTAAGTCAACAGATAGTTATCAATTAACTAATCCTCAATTTCAAATTAAAAGCTGAAACAAACAATCACTTAGATAAATTAAAAGAAGATTACTGTAAATACCAAAATTACTAACCTTCATGCGATCATCAAACAATTGAAAATAAATTATCAATTAAAATGGTGAATTAAACAATTAAAAGGAAATGAAGAAGAAAAGAAAAGGATTGTAAAGTAAAAGTATTGCTGTCAGAAAGAACCAAGGCTCAAGGGGACAGTGAAATTTAGAACGACCGGCGGCTTTGTAACATCAAATGTTTGTGACCTATGAGCATTTACCTGGACCATTTGGTTTTGTAAATACTTCATAGGCCAAAAACTCGTGAAGAAAGCAAGAAAGGGACAAAATGAGCATGGTCTTGATAAGCCGTTGAGTTTCTAGCTGATCAACGGTGAGTTGGCCAATCTCCCGTCACGATTCAAAATTCACTAGTCATCATGATAACATCTAACTTCACCGTCAGGCAAGTCAATAGTAAATGTTTAACTTAATTACTCATTTTAGTATTTTTGAAATTATAATTTTCATCAATAAAATAGGAAGAAATAAAATTTACAAGGTTACTAATAATGTTTTCACAACTACAATACAAGATAAGCCATAAGTACCCCCAGAACTCGGTGTCATAAGTGCATGAGCATCAACTCGAAAATAAAATAAAATACAACATCCATCTGAGATACAGATTAGACATTATATTAAAAATTACTATGATAAAGATTCTGCAGGATGCAGATCGTAGCATGAAATGCAGCTAACGGTAAGTCCCCGCAATAGCCGCGCCGCTGCACCCTAAAGATCACCAGACATAGATGTACCTGCACAAAAATGTGCAGCAAGTGTAGCATGAGTACAAATATCAATGCATACAAAATAAATATCTAGCCTAACTCCAAAGTGGTAGTGACGAGGGGTCGATACAGTAAGAAGTAAACAGATATAGGGCAGAGTAAATAATGAATTAAACAAGTGTAAATACGTGATATGATCCTCCTTTCTACAATTGACTCAAGCTCTGAATTAGTAATTACCTCCTCAATCAAATCATATATATATATAATGGACCTTACCAGATAGGTTGTCATAATTCAATCAAGAAGACTCATAAATACACTGAATTCTTATCAGATATTATGCATGATTACCATGAGAGTATTTTATAAAAATGTCGAGAAGTACGGCCCGATCCCTTTCATAATTTGTGCACTACCGAGGATTGAATGCCAAAAACCATAGATACATCTATTATACTACCGAAGTGAATGGCCCGCTCCCATAAGAATGTGGTACATAATCCTGCCGAGGCCAATGACCCAATCACATTAAAATAAGAAGCTTTGACGGTTCCTTGACATAATCTCAAAGGAATATGTGAGTTATAAGGAGCTTTGAGGAAATCTTTCGATGAGAACGCATAACTCGGGAGAAATTTATAAGAGTACAATTATTCGGCGGCTAATCATGAAACTCATTAAATCTCTACAATAGCAAGTCTATCACTTTATGTTTGTCTAGTCTCAGGTAGTAATGCAAACTAAAAGAATTTAATAAGCAAGAGATAACCCAAACAGTACAGTTATAGCATAGCGTGAACCTGAGTCTACCCGAACAATAACATAAATGTAGCTATATATGGACTCTCATCACCTATTGTGAACGCATCCCCCGCAACAAGTAACACATGTCATTTACAATGCCTAGGGGATAGTTTCCCTCTCACAAAGTTAGACAGGAGATTTACCTCGCTCCGAAGTTCCATAACCGGCTCCAACACCGCTCTAACACCTCAAACGGGTTCTCGTTGCTCCAAAACTAGTCAAGCGTGCCAAGTGTATAATGTCATCCATGGGGAGACAAATAGCAGCATACTTTACAAAATTCAAGCACGACTAAGGTGCAATAAATGACCTGCTTCTCGAGAGCCATCCTACTCTCACAACACCACTAACTATATGGGATCTTTATAGGATTGCAAATAATCATACTATCTCATAACGGACATGGCACAATAGAGATTACATGGAATAGTTGACGACATAAATAACATCTAATGCCCAAAGACCCCTTCGTAAGCATAGCTATATTGAAATGAACACATCGGCTTGATATAGAGTGCACATTCACATCTAGATCCATCCACGGACCTCAAGAAGATTCTATTCGTACTGCATTGGGCTAATAACCTTCAAGGATCCACAACAACCCTATTCATGACACATAATAACAGTCGTCCAATTCGGAACAAACTTCAATCGTTCACAAACAAATGAATAGAGCGCCTCCCAAGCCTAAGTTCTCATATTAGCAATAGTACCATAATCTCCATAATTTGTTTCATTCTTCAATAAATCAAGTGACTATACGTCGCACTAATAAAATCCACTAGAGGTCATGCTAGCTCGTAACATCGCTGTTAGGCAAACTAATAGTGAATATTTAACTTAATTATTTATTTTAATATTTTTGAAATCGTAATTTTCATCAATTAAATAGAAAAAATTGAATTTACAAGGTTACTGATAATGTTTTCACAACTACAATAAAGGACAACCCATAAGCACCCCCAAAACTCGGTATCACAAGTGCATGGGCATAAACTCAAAAAAATAAATAAAATACAACATATGTCTGAGATACAGATTAGACAGTAGCTTAAACATTACTCTGATGAAGACTTTGCAGGCTGCGGATTATAACATGAAATGCAGCTCACGGTAAGTCTGCGCAATAGTTATGCCTCTGCATCCAAAAGATCACTAGACATATATGTACATGCACAAAAATGTGCAACAAGTGTATCATGAGTATGTAAATCAATGCATACCTAGTAAATATCTAGCCTAAATCGAGAGAGATAGTGACGAGGGATAGACATTGACACTTACTAGTGGTCCAATAAGACAAGTACAGCAAGAAGTAAATAGATATGGGTCTGAGTAAATAAACAAATTAAACAAGTATAAATACGTGATATAGTCATCTCTAAAATAGAATCAAGCTCTCAATTAGTAATTTCTTAGTCAATTGGAGCATCTATATAATGGACCTCACCGGATAAGTTGTCATAATTCAAATCAAAAAGACTCATAAATACATTAACTTCTTGTCAGATATTATGCATAATTTCTATTAGAGTATTTTATAAAATGTCTAGGCGTACGGCCCGATCCCATCGTAATTTGTGCACTACCGAGCTTCGAACGATACGAACCATAAATACATATATTGTAACGACTAGGTTAGTCCTTTTATGAATTTCAGCCTTTTTTCCTCCATTTTTACTTCTTTATATCTTGTTCAGCTGTATTATGTGGTATCAGATGGTTAGTTCGGGTTCGGAGAGGTTTTGAAGAGGAATGAGACACTTAGTCTCTTAAGTTGGCTTTTTAGTTTGAAAAGTCAACCAGAAGCTGACTTGTGAGTAAACAATCTCAAAATTTGGTTTTTATGATTTTGATAGCTTCCTGAGATGATTTGGGAATTAGGAGCGTATTGAAATGAAGTTTGGAAGTCCATGGTAGATTTAGGCTTGAATTGGCAAAATTGTAATTTTGGTACTTTTCGGTTGGTAGTGAAAATTTTGATATCGAAGTCGTACTGGAATTCCGAAAGTTGCAATAGGTTTGTTGTGCCATTTGGGACGTGTATGCAAAAATTCAGGTCATTCAGACGAGGTTTGATAGACCTTTTGATCGAATTTGGAATTTGGAAGTTTTGAAATCCTTAGGCTTGAATCCGAGGGTGAGTTGATGATTTGATATTTTTTTAGTGTTCTAAAGTTTGCAATAAATTTGAATGATGTTATGGGATATGTTACGCATGTTTTGTTGAGGTCCCAAGGCCTCAGGTAAGTTTCAGGTAGTTGACGGATCAATTCTTGGTTTTGAGTGTTAGTAGATTTTGTTGGTTTTCTGTTGCAGGAGGGTTGTTCATTGCGTTCACAGAAGGGTCACGTTTGCAAAGAGTGTTTTATGAGATGGTAAATTTTTTTCTTCGCATTAGACAAGGTGTGGATGCGAACGTGAACATTGATCTGAGTATTCATCGCTTTTGCGAAGAGGCTATCGCATTCGTGATGGTGAGCTGGTAAAGGTTCGCATTCGCGAGTATGTCATTGCGTTTACGTAGAAGGATTTCAGGGTCAGAGTCATTTGTGCTTCACGAACGCGACGGAGCTACCGCCTTCGCGAAGGGTTAAATCCAGGCAGCAGTATTAAATATTAAAATCGAGGGTTTGAACCCAATTATCATATTTTGGGATAGAGACCACGAAATTGGGCAATTGTTTAAGGGAAATATAGAGAAAAGGTTGAGGTGAGTGATCTTTACTTGTTTTTGGTTAAATTCCATGAATTTGTCTTTATTTTCATCATCTAAATTGGAAATTGGCGTATAACATTTGGGGGGGGGGATGGAAGAGAATTGGAGAGTTTGATTTGAATATTTGAGGACCATTTGATGTTAGATTTTGATGTATTTGGTATGTGTAGACTCGTGGGAGAATATAGATTCCATTAATATGATTTTATCGGGTTACGAGACGTGAGCCCGGGGTTTGGATTTGATCAATTTTAGGATTTTTGATGTAATTTGATTATTTCGCGTGGGCTTTGTTCCCTTAGCATATATTAATGTTATGGTTCTGATTTTGGTTAGAGACGAAGCATTTGGAGGCTGAATCGAGAGGCAAGGACATCGAAGGCTAGAGTTTGTCTTGGCTTGAGGAAAGTAACGCTACCAAACTTGGTTTTGAGGGTTTGAAACCCCAAACTATGTGTTCTATAATTACTATTGAGGTGACGCAAATGCCAAATGACGGGCTTGTGGGCATGAATCGTGAGATTTGTGGCATGGATCATTCCATGGCACCTTTTAGTGACTCTTTCTTGCTGATATATGTGTGGTAATTATGTGATTAAGTTAATGAGCCTCAAATCATGCTAATTATTATGTTAAGGCTTCATGTTAATATTGTTGAGACCAGAGAGGTCGTTTCTTGTTCTCATATTATTAACTTCATTGATATTCTGTACTCAGTCTTGTTCACGTACATTATATCATGCCTCATTCTCGATTACTATTATTTAACACATCATATCATTGTTCGGGCTAGTATCATAACATTTTGATCCCGTGTGTGTGAGATTAGAGAGTGATGACTAAGTGAGGCCGAGAGCTTGATATTGAGTGATAGTATGGGACCAGGCTACACGCCGTAGCGAGATATAGAAAAAGACTTCATTGGATTTATTATAGCGTTTAGGTTATTGAGAGAAGCCCCTCCGGAGTCTTTACACCCCCGGTGAGCGCAGTTGATGATATTAAGTGGTGGATCTTCCCTGGACATGGATCTTGTTCAAAGTATTTATGTTTGGAAATGGATCATGGCCATAGGCTGGAATGTCCTTCCTCAGTACTAGATGACTATTGTCAAAGATGTGTATATTTTGAGATGGATCTTCGCTGGGCCTTGTGATCCATATACAGTACAGAGTGGTTGTGAGTTTAATATTGATATTATCTTGAGATGGATCTTCTCCTTAGGTTGGAATAGCCTTCCTCAGTACTGAGTGATTGATGTTAGAGATGTATATATTCTGGATGGATCTTCCCTGGTCTTTATGAGCCATATACACTACTGGGAGGACAAGCATTTGAGGTGTTGGGCATATGAGGCTCTCAGCATGGTGCATTTCATACAGGATGTGCATTGACATGTAGATGTAGCAAGGCTACACTCCTTTACCTTGTTCACACTTGCTGTGTTTTAATGTTCGAGCTGTTTATTTAACTGAAAGCATGCCTAGGTTTTCATACATTATTTCTATTATACTTGAGGAGTTTGAGTTCTTCACTACCTATCAGTCCAAAGGTTGGACTTGTTACTTACTGAGTTTGTGTACTCACGTTACCCCTGCACCTTGTGTGCATATTCAGGCACTTTGGATCGAGTGACGGATGTTTGATCCATGCTTCTGATTGAGAAGAATATGGAGGTAGCACGACATTTGCAAGACTTGGCTCTCAACCTTACTTTCCATTTGTATTTTAGTTGTTCCCTTTGACATTATAAGAGACTATGTATTCTTCCTTAGATGCTCATGCACTCAGTGACACCCCAGTTTGGGCTAGATTGTATTTATTTTTGGAATTTCTTATGTTTCAAATTGTTTCTTAACTGTCAAAAGCTTGAGTCATAATGAGTTTAGTAGAGTCTTGCGGATCAGTATGAAGATGTCTGTACTTATTTTCTAGAGGATGTAGAACCTTTAGGAAATGAACTTCACATTATTGATTTTCTACTGTTCGTCATTGATTCAGCTTGAAGCTTAACTCCTTGAACTCCTTCCATGCATTCGTGCACATGCATGAGCACTCGGTATCAGCTGTGCATCGACAACTTGTGATTCCCCGATCGAAGGGTGAGATGTGAATTTTGTATTTTGATGTTGGGTCAGTCTGGAAGACTTAAGGTCGAGATTTGCTTATGCCTTGAACACTGAGGAGTTGATTTTGTGAGCACATGCTTTTGGATTTATATGTTTGGTAGTGTTCCTATTAGTGGAAGTGATGACCATATGGCTGTGTGATGAGTTTGATGTGACTGCGAGATGTGTTCATATGATTTGAATGTGATGAGAAGGGTCTATTTAAGGGTAGAAAGAACAATTAGGTGCTTGATTTCCATCTTGATTTGATGTATAGCCCTGAGTTATGGGTGCGTGAAAGATCTTTTCACGTGGTCTAGTTGAGGAATGGAGTATATTTCATATTACGATATGATTTCAGACTTAGGAAGATTAAGTGATTGTGTGATGTTTACGACGGTGGAAGGGTATAAAGAGATGTTAGTTTGTGCAAAGCATGTGGGTTATCTCCTGCGAAGTGTTCTAATGTTTGTGTGATCCTTTTTTGTTTGTTGGGAGACCTTTTTTACCGCTGAAATATATGTGTTGTAGATTGAGTTTGGATCGCATACGAGATTTCTCTTTATTGTTACAAGGGTGAATACAAGATCTTCAGATTATTTAAAGTACTAGATGATTTGTGTTGAACGAGATTATGAAGGATTTAGTTCAATCTCACTATGGTATTATGGCATTAATAGAGTATGGGCGTTGTGAGTTTTGTATGTTTGGTCTATAGCTTTGATCCAAATGGGGGAGTCTGCTATTGATCAGTTAATTGCATAATTATGTGCTATGTTGGTTCCAGTTTGAGGTATACTGGTGAATCGGTTATGGCTTTTAGGGGGTTGAGATCGAGGATGACTCAAGTAAAGAAAATTTTAGATAGGGGTTGTGTTATACTGTGGGTGTATAAGAATCATGGAATGACCTGAGTTGTTATTGGTGAAGGATGTTATGTGCTCGAAGCAGGAATTTATTTGGTTGCATTAAGGTAAGGTTACTTTCTAGGGCGTTGGAGTGCTAATGGACGCAAGTCGTTCAGTCTGTTTGACTAGTTTAATTGAGACCTAAGTAGAGTGGATGACTCCTGAGAATGGTTTTAAAAGATTCAAGAATTACATGTAATAATTGGAGATTTTCAGGATGGTCATTTAACCAGGAATTAAGGTATACATTAGAGAGTGTTAAGACTTGTGGTATTTCTATATCATTATGGATTCTACACATCAGTATTAGGAAGGTGAAGGTAATGGCTTTAGATTCACAAGAAGTCTCTTCAGGGCAATTATTTTGAATGTGGTGCTTTTGGGAATATTTAAGAGAGTATTCAGTGGCTTAGGAGCCTTAGATATGCAATTTCATGATCTTGTGTGGTGAGTTTGAGTTGAGTATTGTTGTATTATGGCAAGGGGAAATGTCAATTTGAAAGAAATTTATAAGTAACTTGGATGAATATGACGATTCGGTAATGATTCGGATCGGCATTGTAAGGGATATGATTAGTTCTTCGGGTGTTTATGAGGTAAAGAATTACTACAAGCGTGTGGCAATGCTTTTGGGTTTTGGTGACCTGCGTAGCTTGGTTGAGTTTTGAGGATTCAGTTATGACGGTTTGGCTTTATGCAATGGGATTCGGGGAATTCTTGATAGTTTCCACCATGGTTAGAGATGTATAACTTTTACTAGTTTGAGGAGCATGTGATGCATAATAATTTTCTTCTAGATTGGATCAAATGGAAAATTCTTGGCTAGTGGAGTATGCAGTTGCTTGTGATTTCAAATGGATTGTGAAGTTCTCATATTTTTCATAGGATGGCATGGTATATGTGGTATGTTGTGTAGGGTTGAGATGGCCATATGAAAGGTCGTGGTTCAGTTCTGTAAGGAAGGTCATAAATGCTTAGTCAGCACGGGTAGTTTCAGATGATTAGGCAAATGATATTACGAATTGTGCGGCTTGATGAGGGTAAACATTTCAGAGAGAGCAATGTGTTTAAGTTAAGGGTACTTCATTTGTATTGTGGCGCTCTCTTTTTGACTAGACTGATGATATTTAAGTTGCTTGGTGGCACAGAAGAGTTGTAGAAGTATCCCTCGTGAAATGATTGAGTATGAGATATTTGTTACATATTCGAACGATAGAGTTAGGATCAAATATAGTGATTTGTATGCTTTATGGATTTGGGGAGTGGGAGCTCTCATAAATAGGTTATGTTGTGATTGTGGACCGCGTATATTAGTCTTGTGTGGAGACTATTGGGGGTTTGGAAACCCGAGTGGATCCTTTGTTGCTTAGTATGGTCGATTGTGATGTGATATTGGGTATGGACTGATTGTCTCTATATCGTGTTATTCTGGAATGTTGTTCTAAGTCGGTGATGTTGGCTATGCCGCAGATGCCACTGATTGAGTGGTGAGGTTCGACGGATTATGTTCCTAGTAGGGTGATTTCATTTTCTGTGAAGACCCAGGGGATGGTTGTGAAGTGTTGTCTTTCTTATTTTGTCTTTGTGAGGAATATTAGTGCACAGACTCCTACCATTGATTCAATTCCGGTGGTGAGGGATTTTCCAGATGTGTTTCCTGCTGTTGAGCATGTCGCCGGACATGATCGTTGATTTCGGTATTAATTTGGTGGCTGAGCTTTGTATCATATTGCACTAACGAAATTAAAAAAATTGAAGGAGTAGCTTCAAGAACTCCTTGAAAAGGGGTTCATTGGTAGGTCAATATGGATGTGCATTTTGCATCAGTTGGCCTTATTGACTCCCAATTACTATCACTGGGAGATGTGTTGATTCGATTATTATTGAGCTTATTAGTGTTCTGGGGAGATCTATGAGTTACTTTTCGTGTTGCAGGGCATTATGATTTGTTGGTTATAGGCACATATGGTGCGGTGCTATTGAGGTCTCATAGTGGAATTCGAGCGGGAAGACTATTGAGTATTGCTTGGTGGATGGCGTATCAGTTGTGTCATTTTTGGGTTTGTGTGGTGTCATGTCATTTGCTTCTCTGTGGGTATGGTGATCTGCTTTTAGTTCTAGATAGCAAATTGTGTGTGGTTATTGATTTTGAGCATAGTGACTTGAGGTGTTTCATGTGGACCGAGGTTTAGGTAAGGCCACACATTATAGCGAGGTTATGTGGAGGTATGATCCTTCGAGTTAGATTCGTCTGTTATGGTTCTACGATGTGTGCTGGGTTCTCGGCATTGTGTTGTGACGGTAATGGTGAGCTTGCGGTACAACTCCCTCATTTGAGTCATCTTTCCATGATTTTAGTATATTTGGACTGTCCCGGATCACCCGAGTTCTGGGTTTAGATTGTATCGATGTGTTATATCACTAGAGTAGTCGTGTTGGATAAAATGAGGTCATTGGGATCTAGAAATAATACTATCAGATTCGATTTCAGCATGTTGGAAGGATAATATTGGGATTCGGCTTAGAGATTTACTACACTCCTTGTCAAATGAGAGAGAGCTCCATGACTAGTTGATCTGAGTAATGGTTTTTATTTTTTGCATGTTTCATTCATTGTTGGCAGTACAAAAGTGTTGGAATGAGGCCTTATTTGATTAGAGGTTTGTTATCGATATCCGGTTATTTTGAGCAGTTACTGCGATTTGAAGTGTTCGCTATGAGTGTTCGATAGTATGGTATATCATGTGATTTCCATCTTGAGTGTTGGTTATTGCTTGCTACAACATGTTCAGATTTATCCGGTGTGCGGATGTGAGATTCTGATCTTATAGATAATTTCAAAAGTGGAAATTTGGTTCTAAGATTTATGGGCTAGGTTGGATTGTGAAATTTCAATTACGCTGTGCTATCAAACCTATATGAGATAGGGTGATGTGGGATCACCCTTGGGTATGTGCATTGTAGGGTTATACGGCATTTTGATGGTTTTCAGAACAACTCTAGGCACGTTCGAGGACGATCGTATGTTTAAGTGGGGGAGGATATAACGATTTTGGGCGGGTGTTTTATGAATTTCAGCATTGTTTCCCCCATTTCTGCTACTTTATGTCTCGTTCAGTTGTATTATGTGGTATCAGGTTGGTTGTTTTGGGTTCGGAGAGGTTTTGAAGAGGAATGAGACACTTAGTCTCTTAAGTTGGACTTTTAGTTGGAAAAGTCAATCTGAAGTTGACTTGTGAGTAAATGATCTCGGAGTTTGGATTTTATGATTCGGATAGCTTCGTAAGGTGATCTAGGACCTAGGAGTGTGTTCGGAATGAAATTTAGTGGTTCGTGGTAGATTTAGGCTTGAATTGGTGAAATTAGAATTTTGGCGCTTTTCGGTTGGTAGTGGCAATTTTGATATGTGGGTCAGCAGGGAATTTAGATGTTAGAGTAGGTCCTTTGTGTCATTTAGGATGTGTGTGCAAAATTTCAGGTCATTCGGACGACGTTTTAAAGACTTTTTGATAAAATTTCGAATTTAGTTGTTTTGAAATCCTTAGGCTTGAATCCGGTGGTGATTTGATTTTTTGATGTTTTTATTAGCATTCCGAAGGTTGGAATTTTTTGTAATGATGTTATGGGATGTCTTGGCATGTTTGGTTGAGGTCCCGAGGGCCTCAGGTGAGGTTTAGGTGGTTAACGAACCAATTCTTGGTTTTGAGTGTTAGTAGATTTTTCTGGTTTTCTGTTGCAAAAAGGTTGTTCATCGCGTTCGCAGAAGGGCCTCGCATTCGCGAAGAGTGTTTTCTGAGATGGTAAATTTTTTTCTTCATGTTCGCGAAGATGTGTATCCGAACGCGAAGGTTGATCTGAGTATGCATCACGTTCACGAGGAGATTGTCGCGTTTGTGATGGTTATGCTGGAAAAGGTTGTGCTTGTGAGTGTGTCATCACATTCGCGTAGAAGGATTTTTGGGTCAGAGGCATTTGTGCTTCGCAAATGCAAGGGAGCTACCCCATTCACTAAGGGTTAAATCTGGGCAGCAATGTTAAATATTAAAATCGAGGGTTTGAACCCATTTATCATATTTTGGGCTAGAGACCACAAAATTGGACGATTTTTGAAGGGAATTTCATAGAAGTAGTTTAGGTAAGTGATCTTAACTTGTTTTTGATTAAATTCCATGATTGTGTCTTGATTTTCATCATCTAATTTGGAAATTTGGGTGCAAAATTGGGGGGGGGGGGGTGGAAGAGAATTGAAGAGTTTGATTTGAAGATTTGAGGGACCATTAGTTGTCGGATTTTGATGAATTTGGTATGTATAGACTTGTGGGAGGATAAAGATTTATTGATGTGATTTTTATCGGGTTCTAAGGCATAGTCCCGAGGGTCGGGTTTGACTAATTTTGGGATTGTTTTATGTAATTTGATTATTTTCGCATGAGATTTGTTTTGTTAGCATGTATTAATGTTATGGTTATGATTTTGGTTAGAGACGAAGCATTTGGAGGCCGAATCGAGAGGCAAGGACATCACAGGCTAGAGTTTGGCTTGGCTTGAGGAAAGTACCACTTCCAAACTTGGTTTTAAGGGTTTGAAACCCCAAACTATGTGTTCTATAACTACTATTGAGGTGACGCAAATGCCAAGTGACGGGCTTGTGGGCATGCATCGTGAGATTTGTGGCATGGATCATTCCATGGCAACTTTTAGTGACTCTTTCTTGATGATATATGTGTTGCAATTATGTGATTAAGTTAATGAGTTTCAAATCATGCTAATTATCATGTTAAGGCTTCATGTTAATACTGCTGAGACCAGAGAGGTCGTTTCTTATTGCCATATCATTATCTTCATTGATATTCTGTACTCATTCCTGTTCATGTACATTATATCATGCCTCAATCTCGATTACTATTATTTAACACATTATATCATTGTTCGGGCTAGTATCACAACATTTTGAGCCCGTGTGTGTGAGATTAGAGAGTGATGACTGAGGCCGAGAGCTTGATATTGAGTGACAGTATGGGATCGGGCATCACGCCACAGCGAGATATTGAACAAGTCTTCATTGGCTTTATTATAGCGCTTGGGATAATGATAGAAGCCCTTCCCGAGTCTTTAAACCACTAGTGAGCGTAGTTAATGATATTGAGGAATGGATCTTCCCTGGACATGGATCTTAGTCCGAAGTATTTATGTTTGGAGATAGATCTTCTCTATAGGCTGGAATGGCTTTCCTCAGTACTGGATGACTATTGACAGTGATGTTTATATTCCGGGATGAATCTTCCCTGGGCCTTATGAGCCATATACAGTACTAAATGGTTATGAGTTTATTATTGATATTATCCGGAGATGGATCTTCTACGTAGGCTAGAATGTCCTTCCTCAATACTGAGTGATTGTTGTCAGAGATGTATATATTCCGGGATGGATCTTCCTTGGGCCGTATGAGCAATATACACTATTTAGAGGACGAGCATTCGAGGTTGTGGGCATATGAGGCTCTCAGCATGGTGCACTTCATACAAAATGTGCATTGACATGTAGATGTAGTAGAGCTACACTTATTTACCTTGTTCAAACTTACTCTGTTTTACTATTTGAGTTGTTTATTGAACTGGAAACATGCCTACATTTGCATACATTATTTCTGTTATCTCTGAGGAGGTTGAGTTCGTCACTACCTATCAGTCCAAAGGTTGGACATGTTACTTACTGAGTTGGTGTACTCACATTACCCCTACACCTCATGTGCAGATTCCGGCACTTTGGACCCAGTGGAGGATGTTTGATCGAGGCTTCTGACTGAGAGCATTATGGAGGTACCTGCATGGCGTTCGTAGGCCTTGGCTCTCCACCTTACTTTTCAGTTGTTCTTGAGTTGTTCCCTTAGATATTATATGAGACTGTGTATTATTCCTTAGACGTTCATGCACTCAATGACACCCCGACACTGAGCTAGATTGTATGTATTCTTGGAATTTCTTATGTTTCAATTAGTTTCTTAATTGTTAAAAGCTTCCATAAATTTTTTCAAAGTTATTATTATCGGGTTGATTGTTGAGTTGAGGCTTTCCCAGTTTCAGGATAGGCGCCATCACGACGGCTCGGGTTTTGGGGCGTGACATATATTGTACTACCAGGGAACGGCCCGTTCCCATGAGAATGTGGTACATAATCCTACCAAGGCGAATGGACCGATTCCATTAGAATAAGAAGCTTTAACGGGTCCTTGACCCCATTTTCAAAGGAACATGCGAGTTATAGGGAGCTTTGAGGAAATCTTTGGTTGAGAACGTTGAGAACGCATAATGCGAGAGAAATTTGTAAGAGGAGTACATTTATTCCGTGGCTAATCTTGAAACTCGTTAAATCTTTAAAATTGAAAGTGTATTAATCTACGTCCTTCTAGTGTAAAATAGTAATGCAAAGTAAAATAATTTAATAAGCAAGAGATAACCCAAATAGTAGAGCAATAGCATGGTGTGAACCTGAGTCTACCCTGATAATAACATGAATGTAGCTACGTACAGACTCTCATCATCTCGTTCGAACGTAGCTCCCACAACAAGTAACACATATCATTTACAATACCTAGGGGTAGATTTCCCCTTACAGAGTTAGACATGAGACTTACCTCGCTCCAAAGTTTCATAACCGGCTCCAACGCTGCTCTAACACCTCAAACCGGTGCTTGTCGCTCCAAAACTAGTCAAGCAATGTGCAAACAAAAAAAATACACTCTAATACTCATAATAAACCAATTTATAGGACTTTCCAAATCCGCTCGAAAAGTCAATAAAGTATCCCCTCAGGCCCACATGCCCAGATTCTGAAAATTGTTGAAAATAAATATTACCAATAACTCATATGGTCTATATCTAGAAAAGCATCCAATTTCGTCCATGAATCGATTCTCAAATTAAGGATTTACCATTTCACA
Source organism: Nicotiana benthamiana (assembly GCA_034376525.1). NCBI lineage: Eukaryota > Viridiplantae > Streptophyta > Magnoliopsida > Solanales > Solanaceae > Nicotiana > Nicotiana benthamiana. The sequence continues at coordinate 54,810,434 of CM067339.1, read as the reverse complement.
ATGTTGAGGCTCAAAATCTCAATTTCCATAATACAAACACGGATAAAAATAATAACCAAACTTCCTTATTTTCTTTTGAGGGACCTGCCTCACATTCACAAAGAACAAGTCTGCACCACAAACTAGCAATCTCTCTCGATACTGAAATGGGCATAGCTTTCTCATACGACATCAGAATTCGGTGATTCTTACTGATGTGACTCCGTAATTACGATGTGGATCTAATTGTTTAATCCAATCATATATCAAAGGCTGTTTGCTCAATATGGTACCCTTTGATATTAAAGAAATTTCGTTGAAACATTAAATAAGAGTGCGATACAATCCAAACATCCGAAACACACTCGAGGCCCGCGAGACCCCATTCAATCACACCAACCCGCTCTGTAACATAACACAGACCTAATGGCATTGATTCAATCAATTTTTTTATTCCTTTTCCAGACCTCAAAACGTACCAAATAATATCAAAACTAGGAATTGTGCATCAATGCAAGCCTAAAGAACTATTGAACTTCTAGCTTTCACATCAGATGTCGAAACCTATAAAATCACGTCCGATTGATGTTAAATTTTGCACATAAGTCACATTTGAAATTACGGACCTACTTCAACTTCTAGAATGGAAATCCAACCCTGATAATGGGGAAATGGAAATAAGGCGGATGGAAATGGGGATGCACCTCTTCTTCAAGAAAAGGAGGATCCTATAACCCTTGAATTTAAAGGAATTCAAGTAAGTTTAGCCCCTATACAGGGTGGGGGAAAAGTTCAATTAGAATAGAATGACCCCCCCTTTTTGACTTTCCACTTGCTAATGAACTTCTACCTCAGCTAAATGTAAACCTTGACATGGAGTTGGAGGAAAACCAAGTCTTTCCTAATCTATCTCATAGTATTACTGAAAGAATTCGGGTTTTTCTCGAAGGAAAAGTCCACACCTGTCAAACTTCCAAAACCTCCAACTTCCAACTTTCGCTAAATGATCCCAAAATGACCTACCGGCCTCGAAATCCACATCCGGATGCGCTTGTAAGATCACAATCACCATATGGAGCTATTCCTAGGCTCGAAATTCTTAACGGACATTGACAATATTAAAGTACACTTCAACCCAAATTTATGAAATTCTTCCAAAATGCCAACTTTCCATAATAGGCATTGAAATGCTTCTAGGTCATCCATAATCTGATCCGGACATACGCTCAAGTCCAAAATCATCACAAAACATGTTGGAACCTTCAAATCTCGATTCCAAAGTTGTTTTCTTAAAAATCAAATCTTAGTTAATTCCTCCAACTTAAAGCTTCCGAAATTAGAATTTTCTTGCCAAATCAACTCCGAACTTCCCGAATATCAATTATGATCACATGTACAAGTCATAATACCTGAAGTGAAGTTAATCAAGACCTGAAACCTTCAAATAATGTGCTAGATCTTAAAATAACCGTTCGGGTCATTAGACCTTCGGTGGTCGGGAAATGACTTGACACAAACATCAGACGATAAATCTTGAAAATACCTGTCAAATGACTTAAGAAATTGTCAGAAGGTTCAGGATCAAAGTTGAAATCAAAAGGGGATAGTGGCTCTACGGTTTCAATCTTTGGGGCTCGGTTTATGATTTTTGGTTGAGATTTGGAGTTGGTTTTTAGTATATAGTATGGATGAGAAAGAAATGTGAAAAAAATGGTGGTTTGGAGGTGTTTGGACATCACAGAATGGCGGTGATGATATTCGACCGGTGGCCAAAAGGTGATTAATAGTAGAAACAACAGAAAGGACGGAGAAGATAAATCTCGGTCGCCATTAGTCGCTAATTGAGGTGGATGGATTAAGAGTATTTCAGAAGGGGTATAAAAATGCAATCTTTGCATTTATATTTTGTTTAAAGAGTATTAAACGTGAAACAATGTAATATTATGGTGGTACTACGTCATTTCTTGTGTCTAAGACCCCTTGAGCAGACCGGGTCAAAAAAGGGGTTTGGAACAGAGTTGAAGCAATTGGGCCAATGAATTTGGCGCAAATACAGATCCTCTTTCTTTCATTTCAACTTTGACCAACTTAAATCTAATTGAAAACTTAACCTAAGTAGCATTTAACTAGTTTAAACTAAATGATTAGTCAATACAAAGGAAACAACTAATTTTTTTATTTATATTTTTCATTTAGAAGATGTAATCTATACACAATTAAATTCCAGAAATACAATTAAAATCTAGAAGAATGTAATGCATAATAGGGAAAATATTTTGGTGATTTTTCCGATTTAAAAATATTTTTAATTATGCGAGTGTAACTAAAGCCTTAAAACGCAAACGAACATATAATTATAAGACTATATGTCTGGAATTTTTAGGAGTAGTTTCATATAAAGAAATAATTACGTGCTCATAGCTGTCATTCTTTGCTCAAGAACATGAAGAACATTTATTGGGAAAAAATAAAATAAATAGTTGTGAATATTTTTTGCTTGTTTGGTACTCCATGAGGGAAACAGTAAAAAGGTCCGACCAAACCTAGCTTTCGAGGTTGTCTACATATTCTTGGCTATAATAAATCATGTCAGTGTAATTCTAGAAATTTTGGTAGTTGGGATTACTGAAGAGCTATGATTTTGTTAATGTTACTGCTTGCTAAGCTCCTTATTACACCAAAATCAAAATCAAAATCAAAAGAAACTAAAAAAGCTCATCATTTATGAGTTACAAGATTCTTATCTATAAGTCTTCTAAAACTTGGTCTTTAGTCTTTACGGGTTCTTCATTCAGACTATAATCTAAACCTTGACGCTTGCCCATTGCAGGTGTCAGTTCACTCTTGCATAGCTTCTTTGGATCAAAATGGGGAATGTTATGCTCGTGACTTCAGTCATGTCTTATGCAGTCAACATCACTTTCCATCTGCTTCTATACTTTGGATTCATTAATTTTATTTTTTTTATTATTCTAGATTGAGATTTCTTCTTCTGGCCTTGAGGTAAAACCTATATAGACACCAAATAAAAAGGAACCAAAATTTGTCCCAATTTCCACAAGAATAATTTCATGAATTATTGTAACAAAAGTTCTAAATTACTTCTTTATTGAAAGAAATAAAATGTCGAGAATGGTGTACCCTGGGAAATCATGATTCATTGGGGATGGTGTACCCTTATTGGCAATGATATCATGGAATGGTGTACCTTGCACAATAAACTAGGGAGTGATGTACCCTATGTTGGAAAACATGGCTAGGAATTGATGTACCCTATATCATTATGGAAACTAGGGAGTGATGTACTTTTTAGTAGCAATGATATCAAAGAATGGTGTGCCATTCATTTAAGATCAATCAACTAGGGAATGTTGTAACCTATGTTGGAAAACACAACTAGGGATTGGTGTACCCTACACTGGTAAAGAGACTAAAAATTAGTGTACCATGCATTTAAGATCAATCAACTAGGGAATGTTATACCCTATATTGGAAACATATATAGGGATTGTTGTACCTTATACTTGTAAGGAGACCAGGGAATGGTGTACCACATGTTAGCAATAATTTCAGGAAGTGGTGTACCATATATTAGCAATAATGTCAGGGAGTGGTGTACACTGCATTTAAGACCGATCAACTAGGGAGTGTTGTATCCTATATTGGAAATATATCTACAAATTTGTGTACCCTTTACGGGTAAAGGATCTAGGGAGTGGTGTATCATATATTGGCAATGCATTTAAGATCATTAAACTAGGGAGTGTTGTACTATACGTTGGAAAATACAGCTAGGGATTGTGTACCTTATACTGGTAAAAGAACTAGGGAGTGGGTGTACCGTATATTAGTGATGATATCAAGCAGCAGTGTACCCTGCATTTAAGATCATTCAACTAAATAATGATGTACACTATGTTGGAAAACACAAATATGGATTGGTGTACCCTATACTGGTGAGGAGACTATGGAGTGGTGTACTCTATGTTGGAAAACACATCTAGGGATTGGTGTACCATATACTGGTAGGATATTGGGGAGTGGTGTACCCTATTTTAGCAGTGATATTAGGGAGTGGTATGCCCTGTATTTAAGATCAATCAAATATAGAGAGTGGTGTACCTCATGTGGGAAAATACATCTAGGGATTGGTGTACCCTGTATGTAAGATCAATCAACTAGGGAGTGTTGTTCCCTATGTCGGAAACACAACTAAGGATTAGTGTACCCTATAGTGGTAAAGAGATTAGAGAGGGCTGTAACTTATATAAACAATGATATCAGTGAGTGGTGTACCTTAAATTTAAGATCATTCGACTAGGGAGTGTTGTGCCCTGTATTGAAAAACACGGTTAGGGATTGGTGTTCCATATACTGGTAAAACGACTAGGGAGTGGTGTACCACATTATATATATTAGTAATTATATCAGGGAGTGGTGTACCATACATTTAAGTTCATTCAACTATGGAGTGGTTTACCCTACATTGGAAAACGCAGGTAGGGATTTGTGTACCATATACTGGTAAAGAAACTAAGGAGTTGTATACCTCTTAGCAATAATATTAGGGAATGGAATACCATGTATTAAGATCATTCAACTAGAGAGAGGTGTGCCCTATGTTGGAAAAAACATCTAGAGATTGGTGTAACCGATATTGGTAAGGAGACTAGAGGTAGTGTACCCTATATTAACAAAGATTTCAGGGAGTGATTTACCCTGCATTTAAAATTAATCAACTCGGGAGTGGTGCACCATATGTTGGAAAATACAGCTAGGGATTGGTGTACCTTGTACTAGTAAAGAGACTAGGGAGTAGTGTACCTTTTATTAGAAATAAGATAAGTAAGTGGTGTACCCTACATTCAAGATTATCAAATAGGGAGTTCTGTGCTCTACGTCGGAAAACACAACTAAGGATTGGTGTACCCTACTTCGTAAATCAACTAGGTAGTGGTGTAACTTGTGTCTAAAAACCATTAACTAAGGAGTGGTGTACCCTATGTTTGAAAACAACAGCTAGGGATTGGTGCACCCTATACTGGTAGAGAGACTGGGGAGTGGTGTACCCTATGTCTAAGAAATCATCAATTTGGGAATGGTTTACCCTGAGTTAGAAAATACAGGTATGGATTGATTTACTCTATACTAGCATAATTTTTTATGTATTTAAAGATGTCAGCACAAATGTGGGAAAGATTCTTTAGAAGAGTTCCCCTTTTTTTCATTACAAAGTTGCCTTGAATCTCCGCCTGATTTTCGTTTGGTGATGTTGCTGCCCCCTTTTTCTCGCAAAATCGAGTTTATGAGATTTGATTGGGACAACTCTTTTATTTTGGGAAAAGGGATCTGTAATTTTGAAGAGTCGCCACCTAAGGATTTTAAGGTGCATTAGGGCACCTATGGGGTTCAACTACAACTATGTTTGATAACAAAAGAAAGGCTAAGGGCTTGAAACTATCCCAAGGGGAAGGTGTTAAACACCCTTCAAGATCCACTAGTATAGTTCTTGGCCATATAGTTTGTGTAGACTTGTGCAATTAGCAAGTAAACAAATAAGGCTGTAATAATAGGGATTTTGAATTTAAATACGCAACGTTTGAAAATGATTAAATAAAGCAAGGTTTTGAAAAGAGTTATAATCTAAGCATACTGATGTAAAGGGGTCCTAGGTTTGTTTGTAATATGGATCACATCAATGCAATATCTGGTAATCACTCATCAAAAGAAGGGATACACATGGTATTAGCGCGCTATTCATCATATCCATATCTAGCCTCCCACCCCGTAAAGGTATTAAAGCGCAGATTGGTCTCGACCTCTATTGCGTGCTATTACCTTTCCAATTCCTATCAGTCCCGGAAGAATTGTAGGTCTACTATTCCTATAAGAGGGAGGATTTTATTCTGACTCTCAAGATTAAAGGCAAAAAGGCTAAGACAATATACAAGAACACGTAGGACTGAATTAAAAGGGGAAACATGTAAGCAAACCTCCGCAAATAGTGCATATAAGAAGCACGACTCAAATACAATTCAAGTCTGAATTTTTTCAAGTTCTAAAGCAGGGGATTTGAGTCAGAACCAGATTTAGTATATAGCTCAGATAAGAAGACTGAATTAGGCACGCTTGTTGGTTGTAGCAATTGATAATTAACCCAGACAGTTCCAGTGTTTATTATTACCTAAGGCTTGCCTAGGCGTAATAATAATATCCTATAAGCATGATATCTATATTGATTAAGAAACGAAGTGGAGCAGTTATTAATTTAAAAAAACAGGCGATTTGGATCTTATAGGCATGATTTCTGATGATTAAGTCCAGGCAGTGTTTGAGGAAGTTACTAAAGAAGTAGCCGACTAATTAACTAATCCAATTCAAAATAACAACATGTAGACAACGTTTCCAACTAAACTATTTTTTTTTATTATATAGGCATTATTTCCATTATAGCTATTTAGGTTCTATAGGCATGGTATCTAAGTGTGTGAAAGCTGACTCTGGACTTATAAGCATGATTTCTAAGGGGAAATGAGTTTGCATACATTCTGTAATGAAAATTGAGCTTCAATTACTTTATATCTTATTGGCATGATATCTAATTGTAAAGATGATTTTTAAACCTATAGGCATGTTATCGATTATTAAAGTCATTTATATCCTATAGACATGATTTTTAGTTGTGTGAAAGTGAAGAATGCAAAATTTATTTTAAACAAGAACTGATCCTATTGGCATGTTATCTAGAAGAAGCATATTTGAAGCAAATAGACCCTATAGGCATGTTATCAAACAGACCATATTTGAAGCAAATAGACTCTATAGTCATGTTATCTACCCAATTTACCCACAATATACAATTGTTCTCCCTTTTCACTAATCTCCCCGATATTGTTTACAAATTATTACAACCCTAATGATTAAATTACAAAAAAGATACAGAAATAAGAAATCACAACCAAAAGAAGCATGATCTTGACTTCATATCTGAGTTACGTAATTAATCACTTCAATGCCAACATTTCAAAGCTTTTCTCATACCTAGGTATGTCAAGGTTCCCTAAGGACCTCAGAGGATCCAGGTAGTTCTTACACCCAGGTTTACATAACCAAATAGAATGAGTGCAGTGTGGAAAGGCTAGCCTTTATGTGCCCAAGATCAGAGGGAACTCAAGGGTCCCAAGGCAAGGCTCACACAAGAGGGGGCAGAACCTAGGTTCTAAGAGTTTAGTGAAAATGCATAACAGAGATTTATTAAGACTAGGTTGAAAATAGTATGTAGTAAAGGGTTATTTGGAAACTATTATAGTAGTCAAACTCAAACTACGCAGAATCAGTAGTCATTCAAATGGGGAAGGGATTATGGGGATACATTTCATGATCCCAGCAGGGGTCTGGTTTGGTCATGCACAACAATAATTGATACTAGTATGGACACAAACCACCCAAAGGAACACAAACACATATACTTGATATGGGGGTTTGGGATTCATAAGGTAGCAAGTGCATGACAAATGACTGATAGACTACACATATAGGTAAGCATTAATTTAAAAGAGAAAGGAAACATATTGCAGCATGCTAGTAACGTAACTTGACTGCAGAAACATAAGCAGAAGTAGACAAGAATGAGAAGCTGAAGCAACTTAAGGAAATATATTGTTGTTGAAACTTAAAAATTAACTAGGGCATACCAGTAGAGAAGTGAAGTGCAGAAAGGTAAAGCAAGTAAGATTCCACAGTCTAGCCTTGGCTTTCAGCCGGCTAGACAAAGCAATTGCATGAAGTAGCAGTAAACAAAGAGAGTTTTGAGTGTAAGTGTGAGTTTTGAACTCAAGTTGTTCGTGCGTTTAAATGAAAAGAGGGTATGGTATTTATTATTTTGAAAAAGAATGAAGAACAAGGTAATAAGTAAAGTCCTAACACAAACATGGAAATAATCACAATCAGAATCAATTAACACAAGTGATTCCCTTTGATTAAGGAATCACTGCTTAAAGGGTACTGATCGCTACCAACCAACGCTACACAAAGGTAAGAAGAGTGGATCGCGATAGCTTTTACCTGAATAGTGGTCGGGATCGGATTTCCACAGGGAGCTAGTAGTGGAGTTGTATTTTCTATCTAGCCTAGATATGTGTTTGTACTTCTAATACTTCACTCCAAACGTTTTTGGATTTTTTATTTTATAATTACTATTATAAAACTGACGATGAAAACTAAATTCCGCTAAGAGAATATTGCCAAGCTATATCGAGTAGGGAGAAAGGAACTAGGGCCGTGGCATCTCCTAGGTTGTTAATTTAACGGGTATAAACTACTAAGGATAGATTGACATGATTGGGGCTTATGCTATAACCATTGCACAATTGTACCCACTCTCGTACTTCTCGATAGAGAGAGTAATTTTGCCCAATTGACTCTCTCGAGACCAATTAGGTAGGCCTATTAGACCAAGAAATTAGGGCTCAAGTAGGGTGATTAATCTCTCTATTTACCCATTAATTGGGACTACCATTTCTCATGGGTCCATCTCAATATCTTGTTGGGTCAATTTTGGGGTCCTAGAGTCTCTTTCTCAAGAAGAGATAAACCCACTAAGCTTGAATCAATGTTTGCAACCACCAATTCTCAAATAAAAACATAAGATCAACCCAAATAGCAAACATCCAATATAAATCTAACCCTAGATGGCAACACCCATCAATTACCCACACTAGGGTTGAGCCACAACCCAGCTAATGGGTTTAACTACACATAATAAGAAAGAACATAAGAAATAGATTAAGAAGTAAACATATTAATTAATTAATAAGAAGAAACTAAAATAATCTATTATTAATAAGAACAGAACTTAACCTAAAAATGGCAAAATGCTATATTTATACTATGATGGAAAAACTGGACAAAATTACCCCTACGGGGTAAGTGCGGACTGCACAAAAGCATCCGCGGCCGCACTGGCTGTTTGACTTGGCGATTTTCAACTCTCTAAACTGGAGGACGCGGACCACAAAAATGAGTAGTGTGTCTGCGGAAGGGGTCCGGCGCGGACTGTGCGGCGATGACTGCGGGCCGCGTGGCCTGACTTGGGTCCTTGAAAATTTCACTGAATCTCATTCACGCGAACCACACAAATGAGTAAAGCGGCCGCGAAGCCTGAATATGGACACCGTGAATCCAACCACGACCGCGTTGCCATTAGCCTTAATATTCCATGCCTCTAAATCTCCTAGTGTGGTTGCGGTTGCTTTCAAGCGGTCTTCACTAGGTCCTCTTATCTTTCACGCGAGCCGATATTGGGACTAACAATTGCCCTCAATACGAATGCATCATTAACACATTTAACTTTGAAAAACCATGGATCAAGTGTGATACAAGAGCATCAAGATTTGACTCATTTCATAAAAGAACTTCTCTTAATTACTTTGGTCATTGTGGAACCCAAACATCCACATCCTCAACTCTTCCTAAACGAACCTCATCTCTTAAGTATTGACACACAAACCGAGGTTACTGGAATTTCACTCATCTCTCTCAAGAAAAAGGTCACAAGTCCGACTCTAGGTACCATATGCTTGCCCCTTATGTAGGTATCCACTAATGTAGGCTCCATTCAACTCAAGATCAAATAGGGCTTTTGTGGAGTCATTGTGAAGGCTTTTGGGTAAAGGTAGGACATGTTTTTATTCAAGTGGGTTCAATCTTTCCTTAAGCACTTCTTTTGATTCATTTTGGCACAACTCTCTTGACTCTTTTGAGTATTTCACTTCTTTTCAAGGGGTTAGAGAGACACATTGTCACTCTTTGTTAAGCAATTCAAAGCATTCTCCTTTTCTACTTTTTCCACACCTTTTTTACTTAATGTCTTTCTTTGAATACCTTTTTATTCTTTTCCACATTGGGCTTTTTTTTTCTTTTCTTTTTCATTGCCTTACTTTTCTTTTGCTTTTGTACCTTTTACCACTTTGGTTCCTCTCTTATCTCTCCCCCAAAACTTAGCCAATTGCCATTACTCGACGGAAGATTTGGGTGCCAAGAGAGGGTAATCATCTAGAACTGGTATAGGCTTGTAGCAATGGTACTTGAAAGAAAAGGTATAGGCTCAAAAGGGTTAACTATGGATCATCTCATTGGTAGGCTATGGAACTGTTCAACTTAACATTTGGATCAAGGAGAGCCTATAATCACTTCTCAAGTCAAATTTCACCTAGGATTTCGCCTCAACAAACATTCAGGGCAAGTTATAGACCATTGGCTCGAGACTTGGACTCACAATTCGATTCCTCACCTCACACGCTAGGGGATTGCAAAAGACATTTAGTCGAGAACCCACAATGACCTTAGTTACGATTCAAGCACACAATGTCCAAAAATACCACATGATGATTGTTTGGTCAATTTAAGAGCCTCAAATCCATGACTTTCACCATTGGAAACACAATATTGTGTCTTTGACTATGGGATCAAAGGCAAATGTGCTAGTCCCAAGAGAAGCTTTGCTTGAGGTACCCTTAAATAAAACTATCAAAAACAAAAGAAAAATCAAAGAAACAGACTCAAACCCTTAAGAAGGTTGTCACGCCATCTATCATTAGGAAGAGCCACCCGATTCGCACAATATTCCACCTTTGGAAAGAACCGTTGCATTAAGAAAACCAAGGTCTTATTGGAAGCGCCAAAAGCAACACAAAAGGCTATGAGCCTAAAAGCTAAAAATGATATTTTTTTGCGAGAATAGAAAACAAATTGAATATGTACAATAGCGGGGATAGAATATACAACGGGGAATGAATGGATATATATATATATATATATATATATATATATATATATATATATATATATATATATAGAATTGTAACTTTATACACAAATTAAAAGATAGAATAAAAAGTACGAGAAAAGTAGCTATATGTAAAGTTATGTACAGCCCAAAAATAGAAAATCAAGGAAACATAAACTAAGTCAAGTATATACAATCATCTAGATAAAACAAAAAGTAGAGCACACCCCCACGAATAAGAGGTTGCATTATCCCCAATGCCAACAACCAAAATAAGCATAAAAAAGGCACAAGAAATGATATAGGAGCTCCCTAGGCCTGGTCCGTCTTCATGGAATCATCAGTGATCTCCTGGTCCTGTGAATGTGAGGGAACCTCACACTAGTCCCCGGCCTCCTGCTGCTCAGCTGCTGGGACCGGGGCCTGCTCCTAGACCGGCTGGATGTCAGGTGCGTCATGTGGCTAACTGGAGGAGGCCTCCAGTGGGGCTGCCACCTCAATGATTCTCATCAGCTGTACTCGGGAGCTTTCTCTTCTTCCTTGGCTGCCTAGGTGCCTGCTACTGGTGTTGTTGCTGGGTCAGGTTCCCCGAATAGCAAATCTATAGGCATCTGGTCATCCAATAGCTTGTCCACATCTGTCTTGAGTGCCTTCACGCACTTCTTAGAAGCCCGTGATCTCCTCATCTTCTTGTGCTCTTTGGAAAGCTCCTTCAGAGCCTTGCCATGAGAATCCACCGCCTTAGACAAGGCATCCTAGGTCCTCATAATCTTCTCTTAGTTGTCCAGGAGCTTCTTCAGTGTATCCGCAATGGACTAAGGAATCTGAGCTAGCAGAGGTGCTAAGTGGGTCTCAACGGAGGAAAACAATGTAGACAACTTGGATGTCGCAGCTCACATCTAGTAGTGCAAACTAGCCAATGTATGCCTCAGCTGATGGACAGTGATGGGATACTTCCGGGAAGATGGAATTCCTGGGTCAGCTAAAGTAGTGGGACCAGCAGTAGAGAAAGGTCCTGGAGGCAAGTCCTCAACTATAATGGCAGCAGGAATGGCAGAAGGCTTAGTAGAAGGCTCTACTACAACTGGCTCCTCAGACTAGCCAGTTGGGGCAGAGGTAGGTGGCTTGTAGTTTTTGTCCTTAGGGTTGTTTGGGCCCTTTATACTGAACCACGTGAATGGAGCAACTGCTTGACCTTGATATCAAATGGTTTCTTCTCTACTTCCAGGTCCTTGAAGTACATGGTGATGGTATTGGGAAAAGGGTAGTTCCGATCATGCTCTTGCCCCACAGTAGTAATCACACAGGACATCACATTTCCCACATTGATAGGGTACCCCGGCCGCAATAGAAGCAACAAGGACAGCCCGAGTAAGTGGGATAGTCTAATCGTGGGTAGAGGGGTCAAGACGACTGTATATAAAAGAAAACTACCCCCAAACCTCGAAGTTGAAAGTCTTCCGAAAGATTTTTGTTCCTGTTTGCACCTACTCTAGAACAGTACCTGGGATTTCTAGGTATGAGGCTAACCATGGACGCACTTCTTCACCCATTGCCAATTTTTCATTATAAAAGGTATCATCCTCATCATCGAAACCTAGGTAATCATTGAGTGCCTGCCCAGTAAAGATCACCTTTTTGTTCCGCACTTTGTTACCTTGGTGCCCTTCAAGATGTGGGCCACATTGCTATAGAATTCGTTTACCATGTGCTCATTTGCCTTTACACAATTACCCTAAAAATGATCCCACCCCATGCGAGTGTGAAATTGTCTATGCACATTGGGAAGTAGAGGTAGAAGATCTCGCTCGATGAAACTCCTTTCTAGAATCAATTTGCGTCCACCATACACTAAATTGGTGGAATGCTAACTGGCTAACGAACCTATCCTCCCAAGCTGCGGGATCTCTGGTCCGGTCAACACCCCCAATCTGAGGTACACCACTCTTGGTTACCTCCTCATCACTGTCCTCCCCACCTCTATCACATCTGCCTGCACTCTTCCCAGATAATGAAGCTGTAGGGGAGGTGGAGTATTCTTCACTACCAACTGTGGAATCTTCAAATGAACCCGACACTATATTCACTGGCCTTTTGGTAGCGGGAGATGCCGGAGGGGTATCAGTCAATTGGAAACTGGAGAGGAAATGAGTTGGGATGGAATTGGAGGAGATGTCCTAGGATGGCATGTACTCACTCCCCGAGGAATGGGACGCAGCTCTATCTACAGCTTTTATCATCTTTCCGGTCTTCTTGATGTTTCCCCAGACCTGGGGAGTGAGTTTCACCACTCTCTTGCCTTTACCCCCTTTGGAGGAACCACCTCTCCCAGGTTGTTGTGATTATTTTCCGCCTCTTTGTTTCACCATTATCTGTAGACAAATGCATCTAACATTGTCAGCTGAATCACAAGCAGTGGATCATGTGAATGAATTGAAGTTGCAGACAACAGAAGAAAATGTTGTAGACATTGCTGCAGAACCATGCGCCGCAGACCGCACCATCAGGAGTGCGGCCGTGTTAGAGGCACCACAGACCGCGCTGAGGCGACCGCAGGCCCCATTGAACAAGGCCGCAGAAAAAGTCTTCTCTAAATCTCCCAGCGCGGTCAACACAAAATGGCGTCGTGGTCGAGGTGAGCCAGTGTGGACCGTACTAATTGGAATGCGGTCGCACTGGGAGCAATGTAGGTTTCAGTCAAGCTGCACATCGTAGTCCGTGCAAAAGGGTAATGCAGACTGTGTCAGGGCCACAGGGACCGCGCTAATGCGATCTTGGGTCGTGCTGAGCCAGAATTAGGGAACTAGGTTAGAGTGCCATGTTTATTCCATTATTGTCCAAATTCTTACACCTATTTGTCCCTACTTAGTTACCCAATCCTCAATCATTTTAAACTACATAAAATCTACCCTATACTAACAATTCGAAGGAAAAATCGTGAAGAATAAGAAGTTACAAACTACTGGTAAGCAGTTAAAATTAAAATACGGAATCAATTCTCAAGAATGCATGAAACGTTACCAGGATTAGGAAGAAGAAATGCAATCTATCCAACCAATCCAGGATTTCGATCTTAGAAGAGGGATGAATAATACTTCTAAGGCTCTGAGTTTTCAAAGTTTGAAAAGAGTACACTAATACCCTTTGGTCTCTATTTATAAATAGCCTGTGGGGCGCATACTCACCTACCAGCGCGGCCGTACAAAAGCGACCGCGGACCCTGCTGGATTTGTTCATGTGAACCTTCAGTAGGTACCCTCCACAGGTCGTACAAAAGAGACTGTGGACGCAGATGGCCACCGCGGACCGCACTATATGGAATGCGGCTGCGGTGGAGAACTTCAGAGAGTACCATGTTCAGCTCATGCCCAGTGCGGACCGCACAAGGTGCACCATGGCCGCAGTGACAAACTTCAGAGATTGTGCAATTTTTCCACTTTGTTGTGCACTGCATCAAGAAATTCCTGCAACATCTCACAAATAATTAGCTCAAAAATCCCAAGCTACAAAGAAAATCAAAGAGAAAGAAAAAGACATGGGTTGCCTCCCAAGAAGCGCAACATTTAACGTCGTGGCACGGCGGATGTTACCATCACATCAATTCAAATGAATGAGTGCCACCACGTGGCTATTATCAAACTTCCCCAAATAATTCTTGACACGATGCCCATTGACTCGAAAAAATTCACCATTTTTGTTCTTGAGACCCAGAGCACCAAACGAGGTCACACATACAACTTCAAATGGCCCACTCCACTTTGACTTGAGCTTTCCCCGAAATAACCTCAACTGGTAGTTTAAAAGAAGAATCATATCACCAACCTTGAATTCCTTCCCCCGAACATATTTGTCGTGAAGATACTTCATCTTGTCCTTATACAAGGACGAGCTGGAGTAGGCATGAAATCTAAACTCAACAAGCTCATTAAGTTGCTCAACATGGAGATTCGCCACAACATCCCCATTTCAAGTTCAACTTTCTCAAATCCCACATAGCTTTGTGCCCCAACTCCACCGGTAAGTGACATGCTTTCCCAAATACCAACCGGTGTGGAGACATACTAATTTGGGTCTTGCACGCGGTCTGGTAGGCCCATAAAGGATCACTAACTTTTTGGATCAATTGGTCCGATTTGCATTGACGTTTTTGGACAAGATACTCTTTATTTCTCGGTTAGAGACTTCCACTTGGCTGCTAGATTGAGAATGATAGGGGGTAGTCACTTTAAAATTTACTCTATACTTGGCAAGAAATGAATCAAAAGCCTTTTGCAAAAGTAGGACCCCCCATCACTAATGATAGCACGAGGAATGCCAAACCTTGTGAAGATACTCTTTTTCAAAAATGCCACAACACTCCGGGCTCTATTGTCGGGTAAAGCCATGGCTTCAACCCACTTTGAGACATAGTCCACCGCTACAAGAATGTAAGTGTTCCCACAAGAGCTCACGAAACGACCCATGAAATCGACACCCTAAACATAAAAAATATCTACCTCAAGAATAGTATTGAGGGGCATCTCCTCCCTTTTTGAGATTTCGCCGGCTCTTTGGCATGCATCACATCTCTTTACCAAATCGCTGGCATCTTTAAACCATGTCAGCCAATAGAAACCACAAATCAAGACCTTTGAAGCAGTCCTCACCCCTCCATGATGGCCACCATAGGGGGAGGAGTGACAATCCTCCAAAATGCTTAATTGTTCACCTTCCGGGACACATCTTCTAATCACATCCATGCACATTTTAAACAAGTACGGATCATCCCAATAAAAATCCAAACTATCATACTTGATTTTCTTCCTTTGGTTGGAAGAGAGCTCACATGGGACAATTTCGGTCACAATGAAATTGGCGATGTTTGCGAACCATGGCATGTCACACATTGACATGCAAAAGAAGTCGCTCATCGACGAATGAATCATTTATTTCAAGGCTGTCACATGGTCTCCCTTCTTCCTCCAACCGAAACAAATGATCCGCAACTTGATTCTCATTTCCTTTCTGGTCCATTATTTCTAAGTCAAATTCATGGAGAAGTAATACTCATCTCATCAATCTTGCCTTGGAATCCTTCTTAGTCATCAAATACCTCAGGGTGGCATGGTTCGTGTACAATCAACTTGGCCTCCATAAGATATGGCCTAAACTTTTCCATGGAAAATACAATAGCAAACAATTGCTTCTCCATCACTGTGTAATTACGTTGAGCTTCATTTATATTCTTGCTTGCATAGTACACGGGATAAAACATTTTGCTAATTCGTTGACCCAAAAACAAACTTGGCATCTTTCTCTAGCAACTTGCAAAGTAGATTCATGACCTTCGAGAAATCTTTGATGAATCGCCGGTAGAACCCGACCAACCCAAGAAAACTTCTCACCCCTTTTACAGAAGTAGGGGGAGGAAGCCTCGAAATCACCTCGATTTTCACCTTGTCTACCTCAATCCCATGCTTAGTAATCTTGTGACCCAATACTATACCTTCTTCCACCATTAAATGGCATTTTTCTTAATTGAGAACAAGATTAGTGTCTTCACATGGGGCCAAGACTCTATCCAAGTATACCAGGAATACTTCAAAGGAGTCACCAACCACACTAAAGTCGTCCATAAATACCTCCAATATATCTTCCACCATGTCGGTGAAAATGTCCATCATGCAACGTTGTAAGGTCGTCGAAGCATGCACAGCCCAAATGGCATCCGGGAGAAGGCAAATGTATCATATGGTCATGTGAAAGTGGTCTTCTCTTAGTCCTATGGGGCAATTAGGATTTGATTATTTCTCGAATACCCATCCAAAAAACAATAGAAAGCTCGCCCCGCAAGGCGATCAAGAATTTGGTCTAGAAATGGCAACGGGAAATGATAATTCCGAGTCACCTTGTTGAGTTTTTGGTAGTCCATACAAACTCTCAACCTGGTAATGGTTCGAGTGGGAATAAGCTCATTCTTGGAATTTTTCACCTCTGTCATTCCTCCTTTCTTAGGCACACATTGGACCGGAGAGGTTCATGAGCTATCAGAAATTGGATAAACCACACTGGCGTCAAGCCACTTGATAACCTCTTTCTTTACCACTTATTGCATTGCCTCATTTAGTCTTCTTTTATGTTTAGTAAGGCAAGAAGAAAGAATAACTGGAAGAGTTGAATTAGAGCCCAAAAATTCATACCTGAGGTGTGGAGGAAGTGGATTCAACTCCAGCACCTGTGGCTCCTCAATCGATGGCTTTGTTGACGGAGTTTTGCAATTTTCAAGATCCAAAGATAACTTCCTAGGATCATATGAATATGAACCCATACCCTGAAATGCATTTACGCACTCCACACTACTAGCATCATCATTGACATCCATGTTAAGAAGCATGGCTTCAAGAGGATCTTCAACATTTATCATGGATCTTGTGTCATCCACTATCACAGCTGTGACAATATCCACAAATGAACACACCTCCGTGCTATTGGGTTGCCTCATTGATTTGCACACATGAAATACCACTTTCTCATCTCACACTCGGAATGTCAATTCACCCGCCTCAACATCAACCAAGGCCTTCCTGTAGCTAGGAAAGGTCTCCCAAGAATAATTGGAACTTCAAAGTCCACCTCACAATCCAATATGACAAAGTTGTTTGGCAATATTAATTTATCAACACGGACAATAACATCATCAATTAGGGCCAAGGGTTGCTTTATAGACCGGTCCTCCATTTGAAGTCTCATCAAGGTTGCCCTAGATTGCTCGATTCCCAAAGTCATGAAGACCGAATAAGGCATAAAATTTATGCTAGCCCCCAAATCACAAAGGGCCTTGGAAACATCCGCACTACCGATAGTGCAAGGGATAGTAAAAGCTTCCGGTCCTCAAGTTTTGCGGCCATAGAATGTACGATAGCACTCATTTGATGAGTCATCTTAATTGTTTCGCACTCCATTGACCTCTTATTTTTTATCAAATCTTTCATAAATTTTCCGCCAGAGTCCATCCTACTGCCCTTTTTCGCCTTTGAAGCACCTCCAATGCCGCGACCTGCAAGTTAGTAAGGCGAGAAGAAAGAATAACTGGAAGAGTTGAATTAGAGCCCAAAAATTCATACCTCAGGTGTGGAGGAAGAGGCTTTAACTCCAGCACCTGTGGCTCCTCAGTTGATGGCTTTGTTGGTGGAGTTTTGCAATTTTCAAGATCCAAAGATAACTTCCTAGGATCATATGAATATGAACCCATACCATGCAATGCATTTACGCACTCCACACTACTAGCATCATCATTGACATCCATGTTAAGAAGCATCGCTTCAAGAGGATCTTCAACATTTATCGTGGATCTTGTGTCATCCACTATCACAGCTGTGACAATGTCCACAAATGAACACACCTCCGTGCTATTGGGTTGCCTCATTGATTTGCACACATGGAATACCACTTTCTCTTCTCACACTCGGAATGTCAATTCACCCGCCTCAACATCAACCAAGGCCTTCCCTGTAGCTAGGAAAGGTCTCCCAAGAATAATTGGAACTTCAAAGTCCACCTCACAATCCAATATGACAAAGTCGGTCGGAAATATGAATTTATCAACACGGACAAGAACATCATCAATTATGCCTAAGGGTTGCTTCATTGATCAGTCCTCCATTTGAAGCCTCATCAAGGTTGGCCTAGGTTGCTCGATTCCCAAAGTAATGAAGACCGAATAAGGCATAAAATTTATGCTAGCCCCCAAATCACAAAGGGCCTTGGAAACATCCGCACTACCGATAGTGCAAGGGATAGTAAAAGCTCCGGGGTCCTCAAGTTTTGCGGCCAGAGAATGTATGATAGCACTCATTTGATGAGTCATCTTAATTGTTTCGCACTCCATTGACCTCTTATTTGTTATCAAATCTTTCTTAAATTTTGCATACCCCGGAATTTTCTCAAGTGCCTCAACCAAGGGGACATTGATTGTGAGGCTCTTCATCATGTGAATGAACTTTTTGAATTGATTGTCACTCTTTTGCTTTGCTAACCACTGAGGATAAGGTGGAGGTGGTCTAGGCAAAGGTGCCTTGGCTTTTGGCACCACCGGCTCGGGTATATCAATGATGTATTCCTTGGATAGGTTAACAGCATCTTGTGTTTCCACCTCGACCTTATCATCAATATCAATCCGCACATCATTGTTCATTTTTTGTTTAACCACATCTTCAACAGTCAACGGACCCACATCTTCTTGTATCCCAACGCAATCATCCACAACTTTATTTTCTATCGAGGCATGCACATCATCGCCTCTTTTGCTTCTAGTTGTAACCGCCATTACTTGGTTGTTGCTCCCGCCCTTCGGGTTCACTACCATATCACTTGGTAGGGCACCCTTGGGGTGGGTATTCAGAGCTTTAGAAATTTGACAAGTTGCACTTCCAAGTTCGGGATAGATGTATTATGCGAAGCCAAATGTGTATCGGAATCTTGGCTCCTTTTCATCATTTGCACGAACATACTTTCAATTCTCCATATATCACTCCTAGAAGAACTCAGCCATTGAGAAGGAAAAGGGGGTGGATTGTTCGGTTGTTGGTGCATGGGGGCCCTTTGAAATCCTTGCCCCCGATTGCCTTGGTTTTTGCTATTATTCCACCCTCCTAGATTGTTGTTGCTTCAATTATTGTTGTTCTCATTCCAATTGCCTTGATTGTTACCTTGATTACCCCAAATACAGTCTTTTTGTTGTATTTCCAATTGCTACCACCTTGTTTATTTCCCCAATTGTTGCTTTGATTGTTGTTGTTCCAATTGCCACCAAGTTGTTGTTGGTTGTTACTATTCCAATTTCCGCTGCCTTGTTGATTTCCCCAATTTCCTTGGTGACGCCATTGCTGATTCCTTTGATTTCCTCTATTTTCTTGGTAGTTATTGACATATTGACATTCCTCGCTTTGATCATCATAGCACTCATTCGAACAACCACCACCATCATTGTTGTTGTCTAATTGCTCACAACTACCTTGAGGTTATTGGTTCCCTCTTCGCCTCCTTATCAACATCGAGACACCTTCCATTGCATTGACTTGGTTCGGGTATTGGACTTGTTGCAATTGCGCCTTTTCCAGTTGATTCATAGTTGTCGTATGCTCGGCAATAGCTTGGCCATGATCGTGCAATTCCTTGTGCAAATGGATGACCATGGGGTCACCTTGGGGCAAATTTTCTCGGCTTTGCAATGCCGAAGAAGTGTTGGCCATTTCATCAAGTACATCACATGCCTCCTGGTATGAAAGTTTCATAAAGTTCCCTCCGGCTAATTGGTTCACAATGCATGATTCGTGGTGTTGATGCCCCGATAAAAGGTTTGTTGGATTATTGCCTCGGTCATGTCATTATTAGGGCAATCCTTCACCATTATTCTATATCTCTCCCATATTTAATTCAAAGGTTCCGTTGACTCTTGCTTGAAGGCTAAAATTTCATCCCGAAGTGTCGCTGTATGACTTGGTGAGAAAATTTTGCCAATGAAGTTATCCGCCAACTCATCCCAAGTTGTGATGGAATGATTGGGGAGCCTTTCTAACCAATTCTATGCTTTACCCCGAAGAGAAAATGGGAAAATTCTCAATCTCAAATCATTCTCGGACACGTTTGTCTGCTTGCTACCCCAGCATGTACCTACAAACCCCTTCAAGTGCTTGTTGGCATTTTGATCGGAGGCGCCCGTATCATACCCTCTTTGCTCAAGCAAGGTCAACATTAAATTTTTTATTTGAAAGTTCCCCGCCCGAATTCGGGGAGGAACAATAGCACTCGCATACCCTTGATTTGGGAGAACTCTTGGGGCCAGTCTTGGCGGTAGTAAAGGAGGCTCTAGGATAGGATTGTTGTCATTTGCATTGGCCTGACGTCCTCTACATGGAGCTTGAGGTAAATTAGGAACCTCTTCTTGATCAAGATCATCTACCTTCTCCCCGGCCATGACATTGCCAAGAGATTCATTTTCATTAAGAGCCATGTGTACATGAGTGATTGACACAAAGGAAATAAGTAAACAAGAAGGAAAGAGAAGCAAAACTCAAAACTAACTAAACATATAGTCAACACCGTAAGCTCCAAAGCAATGACGCCAAAAAGTGATCGTTGCCAATCAACGCTATACAAAGGTAGGAAGAGCGGGTCGCAATAGTGTTTACCTGAATAATGGTCGGGGTCGAATTTCCACAGGGAGCTAGTAGTGGAGTTGTATTTTCTGTCTAGCCTAGATATGTGTTTGTACTTGTAATGTCGCTTCAAGTGATTTTGAGTTTTTGATTTTATAACTACTATTATAAAACTAAGGATTAAATCTAAATTATGCTTAGAGAATATTGCTAAGTTGTATCTAATAGGGAGAAAGGCACTAGGGTCGTGGCATCTCCTAGGTGGTTAATTAACGGTTAGAAACTACTAAGGATAGATTGACATGTTTTGGGCTTATGCTATAACTGTTGCAAAATTGTACCCATTCTCACACCTCTTAGTAGAGAGAGTAATTTTGCCAAATTGACTCTCTCGAGACCAATTGGGTAGGCCTATTAGACCGAGCAATTAGGGGTCAAGTAGGGTGATTACTCTCTTGAGATTTAACCCGTTAATTGGGACTACCATTTCTCATAGGTCTATCCTAATTTCTTGTTGGGTCAATTTTGGGGTCATAGACTCCCTTTCTCAAGAAGAGTTAAACCCACTAAGATTGAATCAATGTTTGCAACCACCAATTCTCAGATAAAAACATAAAATCAACCCAAATAGCAAAAACCCAATATCAATCTAACCCTAGATGGAACCACCCATCAATTACTCACACTAGAGTTTAGCCACAACCCTAGCTAGTGGTTTAGATACACATAATTAAAGAAGAACTGAAGAAATATATGAAGAACTAAGCATATAAATTAAGTACTAAGAAGAAACTATAATAATCTATTATTAATGAAGATCAAAAATGTCAAAAATTGCTACAATATCGTTCCCAGGTGCTCAGCTGAGTTTCTGAATACAAAACTTAACCTAAAAATGGTAATGTGTTCTATTTATACTAGGCTAGAAAAATTGAACAAAAACACCCGTGCGAGGTCAGTGCAGGCCGCACAAAAGCAACTGCGACCACACTGGCTCTTTGACATGGCAATTTTTAACTCTCTGAACTGGAGGATGTGGACCGCACAAATGAGTAGCGCGACCGAGGAAGGGGTCTAGTGCGGACCGCGCGACGATGACCACGGGCCGCGTGGCTTGACTTGGCTCCTTGACAATCTCTCTGAATCTCGTTCATGCGGACCACACAAATGAGTAAAGCAGCCACGAAGCTTGAACACGGACTGCGTGAATCCAACCGCGGCCACGTTGCCATTAGCCTTAATATGCCATGCCTCTAAATCTCTTAGTGCTGCCGTGGTTGCTTTCACACTGTCTGCACTAGGTCCTCTTTTTATCACTTCACTTAATCTTTAACACTTGAGCAGGTTTCACTCCTTTTTGAGCCGATATTTGACATTTCGCCACTTTGTCAATCAAACCTGCAGTCAAGCACAACTTGTGAGCATTTAGGGACTATTTTGTAGCAATTTATACTCAGAGCATAGGCAAGTATGGGCATAAACACGTTAAAATCCTAACTTATCAGATACCAATAGGTTTTAATTAAGGAAAGAAATCAGTTTAGGATAGATTGATTATTGCAATATAAGGGGGCAGTAAAAGCATGAAGTAAATAATCAAGTCTAAGTACAAAACATGCTTAGTTTTGGTAAAGGATTCAGCAAGGTAAAACACCACAGTAATTAAAGGACGAGAATCAAGTAATTTAAATAAACGAATACAATTAGAGTTCATAAGAAAACCATTTGCAATCAGTCGCAACATTGAGGGATTCAGAATCAATCAAGAAAGGTTCAAGATTCTGCACCTCAACATATAAATAGCAAGGAATGAACAGGCATGCAAAGTCAAACATGTTGACAAAAGAAGGAACACAAACATATAGTAGCAATAGGGTAAGCAAGTATTCAGTAGTAATAGAAAACTATTCGAAGCACAATAGTCAAGTAGTCACATAGAACCAAAGTGTAGAGAACCAAACTGACAGGTAAGAAAAATCAGAAACAAGTAAAGGTCTCACAGTAATAATAAGTTAGGAAAACCCCTTTCAATAAATTAGGGATTCAACAGTAGGCGAGTTTAAGAGATGACAAGAACTCAAATCGGGTAAGTCAAATAAGGGAAAAAGAGTCAGAAACAAAGAACAAGTACACATTAAACAAACATTTTCACAACTTGGATAAGAACAAAAAGGAACTAGGGTTTTTAACATGCTGAATCAAATAGAAGGAAGACATAAAAAGTTGTTTAAAGATAGTAAAATCGTGAAACAACACCAAAACTCAGAGCACGGATCTTTAAAATAAGTTAAGAAAAACCCTAATCATTGAAAAATGAAGAGTCATTTTGAAAGAAAAATTAAAGAACCTTAGAGAAACACTTAAAAAGTTTGTAACAAGCATGTATCAGAAAGAAAAATCGAACAATTGTTAGAGCTAGGGTTTCAAAGAAACCATAGAAAGTGAGAAAGGCTTTAAAAATATCGATCTAGCAGGAAGAGCCAAGGATCTGACTTGACAGCCATGGATGGACGGAAAAGGACCAGAGATCAAAGTTGAGCAAGGACTAGACCAGACCTCTTTAAAATTTGTCTATGAAATCATGGAAACAAAACTAAGGAGCCATAGGAGGCCGATACATATCTCAAATAGCCATGAGAGTCCATGAATTATGCAGGGATTGAGGTGGAATAAGGTGGAATTAGATGGAGGCATCTAGGGTTCATATGAGGTTGTAGAGAAAATTGAGAGGAAAGGGATTCAGAGGTGGCGGGTGGTGGGAAATGAGTTAGGGTAAGGGGTCAATTGGGACTAAAAATTAAAGGGGGGAGGGGGGACGATGGCCGTTGATCTAAATGATCAACGGCCTAGATTAAATAATGGTAGGTGGGGGATCCGGGTTGGGTTGGTTTAATTGGGTTAGGGGTCGGGTTAAAATTGAAATCGGGCTGGGCAAATTAGGGCCTGATTTGGGTTATAATTGAAACCCAATTTGGGCTAAATTTTAAAATGCCACTTTTCAATTTTAATTTTAAAAAAATAGTAAATAAATTTTTGAAAATAAATTGGAAGCACTAAGATGATTTATAATATATAATTAATAATTTGAAAATATGGGATCCCATTTTATAAACATGGGACAAATTTAAATCTACAAAAGACAAATATTGCAATTATGTGCAATTAGCTTAAAAATACTAAATGAAATTGTAAAAATATGTACAAAAAATTATCTTAGCCATATTTTGGCCTATATATAAGAATCTAATAAATTAATCATAAAATAATAATTTGGGACATAATGGATTTTATGGATGAAAAGGGAAAATAAATCAGTTTAAAACATTAAAACATTATAGAAAAAATAATAAAATTCTTGGACATACTTATATATGCATATATACGCCATTTTGAAAGTATTTTTCATATTGAAAGTATATAGGAAAAAATTAGCTGTCAACAACTGTTCGCCCCTCTTTACTCGGGAAGGATGAAAGAGTTGTCGGGTAAAGTATGATGGCCAATTTTGATCGAGCAAAATGGTTTGAAGAGGTTTAGTCGCACGCTGGCTTCTGAGATGACTATATATCCTTGTTTTTTCATGAATCGGGCCATATGTAGTTCAGGGTCTATTGTCGGAGTATGCAAATGAAGACTTTCCAAGAACAGACGCGATATCTAGAGCTAGCTGAGTGGACGGCTTATGGGAATAGTTAGGTTTGATATGGCTGTGGGCACTAGAGTGGAACCGCTCTCGTAGGGATGCTTATTTCTTGTCGGTTTACCTATAAATAAGCACTACAAGCATATATTGTGTGTAAATTTAGACATGATGCAAATTCCCATTCGATCATGAATGTTGTCTTTGGGCGGTTGAGATGACGTTCTTAGACCATGATGTCCTGGGCCAAGAAGCATATAATAAAGGATTCGTAGGCCATGAAATGATGTGCTCGGGCTATGAGGATATTTCCTCTGAACCATGATGCCTTTGAATAATGATATGTAAAAGGTGAAAGAAAATCCTCAGGCCAAGACATGGTGTCCTTGGGCTATGAAGATGGTGCCTCCAAACGATGACGGATGTGGATGGGTTGGCAATATTTCAGCTAATGAAGGATGCAGTAGCATGTGGTGATTTTTCAACCATGCAATGTGGCGTTCTTTCAGCCATGCAATGTGGTGATCTTTCAGCCATGCAACGTAGTAATATTTCAGCCATGCAATGTGGCG
The DNA here is from genome assembly GCA_034376525.1 of Nicotiana benthamiana. Classification (NCBI taxonomy): domain Eukaryota; kingdom Viridiplantae; phylum Streptophyta; class Magnoliopsida; order Solanales; family Solanaceae; genus Nicotiana; species Nicotiana benthamiana. The sequence goes on along the minus strand of CM067339.1, from coordinate 54,785,321 downwards.
ATCTTTTATCTATGCAATGTGGCAATCTTTCAGCCGTGCAACGTGGCAATCTTTTAGTCGTGCAATGTGGAAATCTTTCAGACATGCAATGTGGCGATCATTCATCCGTGCAATGTGGATGGAGATAGCGCTTAGTCTTGGAAGGCATAATAGTAGCCTTATACAAGTTGGAAGGCAGAATGGTAACCATATGCAAGTTGGAAGACAGAATGGTAGCCTTATGCAATGCAAATGCAGATTAAGGTAGAGCTTAACCTCAAAAGGTAGAAATGATAGTCTTATGCAATGCAAATACAGATAAAGGTAAAACTTAACCTTGGAAGTCAGAATGGTAGCCTTTTGTAATGCAAATGCAGATACAGATAGAGCTTAACCTCGGAAAACAGAATGATATACAAGAAATAAAATAGCAAATGACAATATTCTTAGCTGATAGCAGATTGAGACGTGGTTATTACTAGGAGCATTGTCACATTCGGAACATTATCGGTACGTACTGATAACACTGATAGTAAGTGTAATGGGTCGAAGAATCGTATTCTTGGACAATGTTTGTTCTATGGACGTACAGTACGTTCAATGATTTCGTAATCCCAGTGCCTACATCCAAAGAAAAATCGTAATTTTTGTAAAGGGGAAGGTTAGTTCGTATCCACGTTGGCTTTGTTTGACTCGTTCAGCTTTGATCTGGCAATAGCACATGTATCATTGGGGTAACGTTGCTAAACAAAGCAGTTTTAATAATAGACATGCACGATTTTGTAAAAGTATGACATAAATGTAATTAAAAAATAGTTTTTGGATGAACCGCCGACTATGAAGCAATTCAGGATATTGCAACCTCTTCTGCTACAGAAATTTTAGGGCCCTCCTCAAAATTCTGCTCCAGTTTGATGGGTTGATATTTCTGCATGTTGCTCGTGTGGAGATCGCCTGAAATTACTTCAAAATTTTGAGGGTCTTCCTCAAAATTCTTCCCCGGTTTCCAATTGCACGTGAAATAAAAATTTTATTGAATTGTGACCGGACCCATAGGGCTGCCTACATATCCCCTCTTAAACAAGAATCAGGTTAAACATAATTCAATTTACATCATATAGGGAAAATATAAAGATTACACATAGTAATGCTTGACTTCATCTGAATTAATCGATTTAACCAGACTTCCCCGTCCATTTCTACAAGTATGAGAGCTCCTCCTATCAAAACCCTATGAACCATGTATGGACCATGCCAGTTGGGAGAGAAATTCCCTTTGGCTTCATGTTGATGCAGGAAAGTTTCTCTAACACCAGCTGCCATGGTGTAAATTGTCTCAGCTTGACTCTCTTGTTGAAGGCTCTGGACATTCTATACTGATAGAGTTGACCATGGCAAACTGCATTCATTTTCTTTCCATCTATAAGAGCTATTTCTTCATATCGATTCTTCACCCACTCTACGTCGTTGAGCTCAGCTTCCTATATGATCGTAGGGAAGGAATTTCTACTTCGGCGGGAATGATATCTTTTGTACCATAAACCAGCATATCGTGGGTTGCCCCAATTGAAGTGTGGACTATGGTGCAATACCCTAATAGAGCAAATTATAACTTCTCATACCACTGTTTATGCTTCTCTATCATTTTCCTCAATATCTTCCTGATATTCTTATTGGCGGCTTCCACAACTCCATTCATTTGAAGCCAGTAGGTTGTGGAATTCTTGTGTCTGATAATAAAAGTTTCACACATGGATTTCATCGAGTCACTATTGAGATCCATTATCAGTAATGATTGACTCTAGAATATCGAATCAACAAACAACGCGATCGCGGACAAAGATTGCCACGACTTTATTAGTTACTGCCTTGTAAGATGTTGCTTCAACCTACTTAGTGAAGTAGTCAATTGCCACTAGGATAAACTTGTGTCCGTTGGAAGCAGCAAATGGCCATGGTGAGCTTGTTGTGTTGAGCTCACTCAAAGGTACCTTTATTATGCCTGCGTGTATCTGAAAGCAATGGCAATTCCAGAAATACTGGATGTAGTATATTCCATAGTTATACAATAGGAACTAGCCCAAGTATCTTCTTTGCTAAGACAAAACTATTCATATGCGGACCACATGTCCCAACATGAATTTTCTCTAGCAGCTTAGATGCTTCTTTTGCATCAACACATCTTAATAGTCCTAAATCAAGAGTCCTCCTATACAACATTCCTTCACTATGAAAGAAGTTGTTGGACAATGTCCGAAGTGTGCATTTCTAAGTATGATTGGCAAGCTCCGGGTACTCTCCTTTAGCCAAATATACCTTGATATCATGAAACCAAGGCTTTCCATTTGCTTCCTCTTCAACATGGTCACGGTAAGCTGGCTGATTATGAATTTTCACCTGAATGGGATCAATGAAATTCTTATCCGGATGTTGTATCATAGCCGATAGGGTAGAAAATGCATCGACGAACTCATTCTAGATTCTGGGAACATGTTGGAATTCTGTCTTCGTGAACCTCTTTCTCAATTACTATACATGATGCAGATACGGGAGTATCTTGGAGTTCTTGGTTGCCCATTCTTCTCATATCTGATATATGAGTAAATCTGAATCTCCAATCACTAGCAGCTCTTGCACTTTCATGTCTACGGCCATTTTGAGCCCTAAGATGCAGGCTACATATTCAACCATATTGTTTCTGTAGGGGAACCTGAGTTTGGCAGACACTGGATAATGTTGACTAGTTTTTGATACCGAGACGGCTCCTATTCAAACTCCTTTGAAGTTTTCTGCTCCATCGAAGAACATTTTCCAACCGTCATACGATTCTACAATGCCTTCTCCTATGAATGATACCTCTTCATCAGGAAAATATGTTTTTAGGGGTTTGTATTCTCCATTCACGGGGTTTTCGGCAAGTTGGTCAGCCACTGTCTGTCCCTTGACCGCTTTCTGAGTTATCTAAACAATGTCGAATTCACTCAATAGGATTTTCCACTTGGATAGATTGCCAGTAGCCATGGGCTTCTAAAAGATGTACTCCAAAGGATCCATCCTTGATATGAGGTACGTAGTATATACACAGAAGTAATGTCTCAACTTCTAAGCTACCCAAGTTAAAGAACAGCGGGTGCATTCCAAAAAAGAATATCGGGCTTCGTACAGGGTAAACTTCTTGCTGAGATAATAAATGGATTGTTCCTTCCTTCTTGTTTCATCATGATGCCCCAAAACACAATCGAAAGCTCTATCTAACACTGCAAGGTAAAGCAATAAGTTTTATCTAGCTCGGGCGGAACTAAGACTGGCGGTGTTGATAGGTAGTCTTTGATTCTGTCGAATGCATTTTGGTAGTCGTCAGTCCATTTGGCGGCAGCGTCCTTCTTTAACAATTTAAAGATTGCCTCATAGATAACTGTATATTGTGCTATGAATCAGTTGATATAGTTCAGCCTCCCCTAGAAACTCAGCACATCTTTTTTTTCCTTGAGGTGATAATTATTGAAGGGCTTTGACCTATGATGGGTCCAGTTCTATTCCTCAGCGGCTCACAATAAACCCAAGCAACTTCCCGGTAGGAACACTAAATGCCCACTTTGCGCGGTTTAGTTTCAGGTTGTACCTCCACAATCTATTGAAAACTTCCTCAAATCTTCTATATGGTCAGTGGCTTCTTAGATTTGATGATAACATCATCCACATATACATGTATCTCCTTGTGTATCATATTATGGAATATGGTTGTCATGGCCAAGGCTGTATTGTGGCCCGGTTCAGGCCCGGGACCGCGGTCCTGGCGGGCTTGGCGGTCCTGCTGGGCTTGCCCTGGCGGTCCGGTCTGTACCGGTCCCAAAAAATCGTGACGGGCCGGTCCTTTTCGTTGAACCGTCAGGCCCGGGACCGCTAGCGGGCCCAACGGCTATTTTTTTTTAAAAAAAAAAATTTTTTTGAAAAATCAGTATCGGCTCTTTGCAAAAAGTAGCCGTTTGGAACTTTGAAAATAGCCATTTGACCCCCAAACTTTATATAGTTACAATTTTCCCATTTTTCAACTATAAATACCCCCTCATTCTTTCATTTTTATTCACCAATTCATCAATATCTCTCAATCTCTCTCAAGCTCTCTTTCAATCTTTCTAGTACAAGTGCTTAATTTATTGTTGAAAATTCGTGAAAAATTACGAAGTTGTTGAATTGAAGTTTTCAAGTGTTCAACGATTTTCAATTTTCAAAAAGTTGTTCGGCAATCCGGTAGACTCATTTCAACTCTTACATGCTAATAATATATTTTTTTGTTGTTTAGTTTGCATAATACTAATTAGTATGGCATTTTCTTTGAAAAAAATATTTGGTAAAGGAAAAGATTAAACCGATGAAAGTAATGGCCAGAATACTACCCTTCCCCCGGCTCCCGACCTACAAAAGATAAGCAAGTTGAAAGTAGTCGCCAACCTAGACGTCCTAATCCGCCTCCCGTAATGCTTGATAGTGATCACCCTTGTTTTCAATTTACCGATAGTGAATTTCTACATGATGTTGCAGTAGGTGATAGATTAGATGATGAAATTATGAATGCTCTTTATCCTAATGAACCTATCTTAGAGGAAAATGAGGATAATAATGATGATGATGAAACCCAAGCACCAGATTTAGATGCTACACCTACTAGTCCTGCTCATAACTCAGGTAATGAACCGGCACACCCACCTGTAGAAACTCCCACTTTTAGTAGACAACCTGCTAAACGTCAAGAAACATCATTAGTTTGGCATTTTTTTACTCAAGTAAGAGAACACAACAAGGCTAAGTGTAAAACTTGTGGGAAATTACTTGTTCATAAATTTACTGGAGACTGTAGCGGCACGGGTAGTTTGACTAGGCACATAAAATTACACCCTTGAGATAGGGCTAGATTTTTCCAAAAGCAAGCGCAACAAGAGGGGGGACAAGTGTAGATTCTCAAGTTAACCCAAAGGTAGTTTTACTAGGCACATGAAACAAATGTTTAAAAAATATTTTTTTTTCATATCCTCCTATTTTTGGTGTAGCTGCTATGTTAAATCCAACAATGAAATTAGGAGGTCCTCATTTTTGGTATTCTAATATTTATAAAGCGTTAGATCTTTCAGAAGAGGAAATTGCTACACTTGCTGATGCAAAAGCATCAATTAAAGTTAATTCTCAAACTGTTTATAATGCCTATTAACAGGTGTTAGAGCACGCTAGGCCAAAATATTCTAACCCCTACTTCGTCTACATCACAATCGTCTAAAAGAGCTACTGGCTTAACAACTCTTAAATCGTGGATGGAGTTCCGGGGTTCTCAAGGTGATAATTCTGATGAAATTCCCATCTAAATGAGCTTCAAGTTTACTTGTCACTGGGACTAGAAAAGGAGAATCCTGACGGCTCTTTTGATCGTTTGGAATGGTGGAAATCAAGGGAAAAGCATTTTCCCTTTCTTGCAAGGAAGGCTCGGGATGTTTTGTCAATTCAAGCTTCAACTGTTGCATCGGAGAGCGCATTTAGTCAAGCAAGACTACAAATCGGTGATCACAGAGCGTCGATGCGGGGGAGCTTGGTAAAATCAGTGCTTTTTAGAGATTGGATCCGCGCGGAAAGAAGAAACTTTGGCATAGCAGAATCACAACTGGTAATAGATGAGGCATATGAAGAAATGATAGCAGAACTTTCTGCGGAATCGGCTTCAACCGGAAGTGGTGATGAACAAGCTTCATTTCCACCACCGCCAACACAACCTCCTCCCAACCTTGACGGATTTATGAGATTTGATAGAGATACAACGTAAATTATGATGTAACTTGTACATTGGCACGTCTTCTTTTAGTTGTTTTTCCTTTTAATGGTGGTATTAGTACCTTGTTGTGCTCATTCCATTGGGGGAAGGAAGACTAAGAAATATATGCCATTTTGGTCAATAAATATGCTCTTTTTATCATATCCTTGAATATCTTTTTTCTCAATATTTCTTTGTCTTTACTTCGATATCAATCCTTGAATATTTATATAACATACAATATATAACATATAACACAATATACTAATTACAACAACACAATATATACATTATATACAATATATACTAATTATTACAACACAATATATACATAATATACGACACACTATATACATAATATACAATATATACTAATTACTACAACACATTATATACATAACATATATCCATATATACATAACATAAAATATATACTACTTACTACAACACACTACATACATAATATACAATATATACTAATTACTACGACACATTATATACATAACATATATATCCATATATACATAATATACAATATATACTAATTACTACAACACATATATACATAATATACAATATATACTAATTACGACAACATAATATATACTATACTAATAACTTAGTACACCATATAGAATATATTATACACTATACAAATGACTACTATACAAGATATTGACTTGAAAAATAAAAAAATAAACCCCCGTCAGGCCCGTTAGGCCCGCCAGGCCCACCAGGACCTGCCCGCCAGGCCAAGGACCGCAGTGGGCTTAGGCCCATAACGGGTCGATCTCTACCGTGAGGACCGCCAAGCCCCGGACCGTTAGGCCCGCCAGGTCCGGCACACCAAGCCCGGGACCGTGAAGCCCAGCTTGTCAGGCCCATTTAGGCCCGGGCCAGAATACAGCATTAGTCATGGCCCTCATATAGGTGGCCCCTGTATTCTTCAGGTCGAATGGCATCATCTTGTAACAATACACTACCCACGGTGTAATGAAAGTTGTTTTCTCAACACCTTTCCTCATCCATCCAGATTTGATGGTAACCAGTGAAGTAATCCATGAACGACTGTAGCTCATGCTTGGCGCAATTATCAATCGCTATGTGTATATTCAACAAAGGGAAGTCTTCTTTCGGACTGGCCTGGTTGAGATCCCGGTAGTCGACACAGACTCTGACCATCCCATCCTTTCTTGGTAAAGGCACAATATTGGCTAACTATGTCGGGTACTCAACCACCTTGAGAACCTTACCTGTGATCTATTTGGTAACTTCTTCCTTGATTTTCAGGCTCATATCATGTTTGAACTTTTTGAGCTTTTTTTTTACTGGTGGCATTGGATCGGTTGGTAGTTTGTGAGCCACAATTGACGTACTCAGACCAGTCATGTCATGATACGACCAAGCAAATATGTCCTCATACTCCGCTAGAAATTTTATGTATTCTTTCTTCTCTTATGGCAGTAAGTTAATGTTGATTTGTGTTTCCTTGACATTTTCTGCATCTCCCATGTTAACAATTCGGTCTCGTCCAGGTTAAACTTAGGTCTGTTTTCAAATTTCTCAACTTCTTTGACAATCTCGTCAGGTATGTCATCTTTTTCTTAATCAATATATGTTTGTTACATTGTCTCATTTCATATCACAGTCATTCGTTCATCAAGATAAGTAATAGTAATGTTTTATTGGTAAAGAAAGGAGGAAAACAATAGAAAAATTTTAATTCAATGGAAAAATTAAACATGCTTGGATAAATTGAACAATTGTTTTGAACATTGAAGACCTTATTGCGGACGTTTAAAACGAAAAGAAATCATTGAGTAAATAAAACAATGAATAGTGTTTGTTTTAGTCTTGCTACCCTGAGGCTCGCTAGGCTCTGGTGGTCCTGATAGTCCAATTGTTGAGGTATGCTTCTCTGCTTATAGCTTGTATGGAAGGACCTTCCTCCCCCTTCTCTTCGAGAATAACACAGTGGTCCATATCATTGTCCTCTAGAAACAAGTTTTTCAATGCCGCGAGTGCTTCTTCTTCATCTGTCACAGAGACGATGTTAGCCTACTGGAAAATCTGCTCCAGGTGCAGTATTGGTTGCTCTAACGGGTAGTAAGGACCTTGACATGGTGGCAATCAATTATTGAACCCCTCCTAGGTGTATTCATATCCCAAACCAAAAGTAGTGTCATGTTTCCTGAGTTTTATCGGTTTAGAGATACCTTGGATATTCTTGTCAAGTCCTATTCCAGGTTCGTACCCACTCCAATTCAATATACTCTCGATCTTGTTATCCTACCATTTGTCTTTGTCGATAGCATTGACCCGCTCGATGTGGTGGTAAGTTTCTCTACCCAGCTTTTTTCTTCCTCCGACTGTCGTAATGGTTTGGCGATTGTGTATAGGATTGTTATCGTCACTGTTAATGTCACTTCCTGGTGATTCCATTCGAATTTTACTGCCTGATGTAGTGTTTATGCTACGACCCTAGCATCATGAATCCATGGTCGTCCTAGCATCAGGTTGTAGGACTCTAGTACATCTATTACTTGAAAATCGACATTAAACAAGGTCGGACCCATCTGCAGACATAGGGTAATTCACCGATGATAGACCTATGAGAACCATCAAAAGCTTTCTCACATTAATTGCTCCTTCTTTTATCTCATGCACCCATTTACCCAACTTCTTAAGTGTTACTAACGGACATATTTTTAGGTTAGAACCCCCATCGATCAGGATCCTGGTGATGAAATAGTCTTCGCATTGTATGGTGATGTGCAGTGCTTTGTTATGACCTAGCCCTTCAGGCAGCAGCTCGTCCTCATAAAAAGTGATTTTATGGCTTTCCAACACATGTCCCACCATATTATCCATTTCTCCGCCAGTGATGTTACTTGGTACGTAGGCTTCACTCTGCACCTTCAATAGAGCATTGTGTGTTTTGGAATTCTGCAGCAACGAAAGGATGGATATTTGTAATGGCGTCTTGTTCAACTAGTCAATGACTGAATACTCCTTTGCCTATATTTTCCTCCAAAGGTCATCCCCTCTCAATGAGGGGAGGCCGATTAGAGGCATGTCTGCTTGACTCAGCTAAGTGTTCAGGGGTATAGACTCTACGAGTTCTTTTCATACCCTAGGCTGTGATAGTCTCTATAATTCTGGCCTTACCTTTCCTTTGCCACGGCTGTATAATCCTGTGGTATGGCATTTGTGTAGAATGGTGGCATGGTGGACATCGCCAGTGGGATCGACATGACTATCTTTACTTCAAACAGAATATATTCTTTTGGTGGAAAGACTGCAACCTCAAATGGTGTTGGAGCCTTTATTGATGGCACCGCTTCAAAATCAAGAGCTATAGACAAATCTACCTTGGTGTCCTCAGACGATTGAATCTGGACTATAATCGGATTAAGAGTAACTGCTGGTTTCTTTGGGCCATCTCCTTCTACGATCAACCCGATAGATCCTTCGGGATCTCAATCATCCTCTACTTCAATCATGTGAATACCCCCACCCTTATGATCTGGTAGAGGGTTTTTGCGGACGTTAGAAGCGGATTACTTGTCACCATGACTTTGTATCAATTAGAGATCGTATCTTATCTTTTAAGGAGCAGCATTCATCTATTGTGTATCCTTTCATGCCGGAGTGGTATTCACAGGACTTGTTTGGGTTAACCCACTGAAAAGGAATCTTAGGGATTGTAGTAGGGACGGAGGGGACATAACTAGTGACCTTGAGCCTCTCATATAGCTGGTCAATTGGCTCGGCGGTGGCTGTGTATTGCTTTAGAGGCCTTCGATCAAAATTAGGTCAGAGCGTAGGGAAATTTTGGCATGCGGGGGGGTGATTGAAAATGAGATGGTTGGGTATTGTAATTTTTGTAGTCATGAGCGGGTTGGGAGTATTTGGGTGAGGTAGGTTGATATGTAGAGGTGGAGATGATGGATAACATCTTGGTAGCAGGGAGCTTGATAATTTGGGGCTGGCTAATATGTGAGTTGAGGTATTGGGTAAGTTTGGTATTTAAGGTGAGACATGGTCCTTTGTGCAACCATCACGGCCCCTACGTCCCTCTTCTTAGACACACCACCAGACTACAAGGCCTTATTTGTAGCTTGCAAGGCCTCGAAGATTGTAACTATACCACCCTTAATACCTTCTTCAATCGTTCTCCCGGCTTGATAATGTCGAAAAACTTATGATTCTCAATCACCATCAATCGTTCATATTATTGCGAGTCTTGAGCCTGGATAAAGTACTTCTTCATTTGTTCTTCTTCTAAGGCGAGCCTGACGTTAGCAGCTTTGGACCTCCAGCAAGTAACACACTCGTGGAATGTCTCCGTGGGCTTCTTCTTTAGATTCCGGATATAGAGCACGTGTGGCGTGTTCTCTGTGTTAAACCTGAACCTGTCCATAAAATCAGATGCCATACCTATGCAGCACGACCATTTCTTAGGATCTTGACTGATGTACCAAGATAGTGCATCTCCTTTGAGACTTCTGATGAACAGCTTTATGCGGATCCTTTCATCTTTTCCTTCCCCGACCATCTTGTCCAATATGTTATCTAGTAGACCCTTGGATCACATGTACCGTCAAACATCTCAAACTTAGGAGGTTTGTACCCCTCCGGTAGTTCGCCATCCGATTGTATGTAGAGGTCTTCATAGTTCAACCCTTCAATCAATTTACTTCCTTCGACACCTTGAATTCGGCTGCTTAGTTTCTAAAGTTCCTCAGCCAAGTTTCTAATGAATAGATCCTTTTCATTAATCTCAGGTGTGCAAGATATAGGTTGGGTAGAGAGTGGCATGGTCTCCACGTAGATGGTATTATTGTTTTGGCATGGTGTGTGGGAGTGGAAATGTCATTTGCGGAGTTGAGGCTCTGGGATGAGTAGTGGAATGTTGTTTGGAGTATGGAGGGTGTTGCATTGGTTCTTTATTGGAGCATTGGGATGATTCGGTTGTTTTTTAGGAGGTGTGGTGTTTTGAACAATAGGGAAGTTGGTGTCTGGGGTGCTAAAGGAAAAGGATGAGTTGGCCAGATTCCAAACCTGATCGAGCTATTCCTGAAACTTCAGCAATTTCTGCTCAAGTTGTAGGATATTTTCGTTGGGAACCCGAATACCATGGCCATCAGTGGTCTCCGCTATTGTGTTCTCTTTTCTGATTTTGTTCAAAACTTCCATTTTGCTTTTGTTCTTGTTCTTAACAAAATTAAGAGAATAAGTGGGTGGAGGGTCCCTGGATATCATGGAATAAGATGATGTTGCCATAGTGCACGAACTAACCTTTGGGGAGGGGAATAACAAAACAAAAACAAAAATAAAACAAAAAGGTAAACAAGTTAGTGAGGATCATAAAAAGTATTGCAATATTTAAACATCTAGTGCAGGAATATAAAGCCTATCCTAATTTGGGAACCTCATTGTGCCCGAGGTGGGCCTAGCAACAAGTTGATTTGGAGAACTTGGAATGCTAAATGCCTCATTTCATTGATAAAGATAAGAAGAATCCCAAATTGATATTAAATAAACAGGAAATAAAGTTACTAATGGCCATTGGCCTTGTTACATTTTAAACCGAAAGAGATAAATTCCTATCTACCTGGTCTCAGAAGAACCTTTCCCCGATTCGACATCCTCGGCTCTATCGAACAGCTTCCCCAACTCGCGAAGTCCCAGCAACAGGTATGCTCTTGCCAGATATCCACCTTCAGCCCCTTTAGCCTCTTGACAATCTTCAACCCTTTTGAGAAACTTTCTTTCCTGTTCCCCTATTCCTTGCTCCAAGTATCCCATCCTTTTATTGGCGTTGGTAGCTATGTCTTTCCATTTCTTGATCAGCTTCTGGTTGGACTCTTGTATTTCGCGATGTTCGTTTTTGCACTCCCGGATCCTTTTGTGCAACTGGTTGTACTTGACTTGCGACTCGGCTTTTTCATCTATAATCCTGTGGCTTCGAACAAACCCTTGCTGGCCCAAACAATCATGGATGTATTCCAACTAACATGAATAGAAAGGAGCACAATTGGCATGATATCTGTCTAGCTTTATGGTGTATTTCCCTATTACGATCTTGATATGCCATATATGTTGGGCTTCGTACTTGTAGAGATTATCATTGCCTTGGAATTTAGATCGAAAGTGGCTCATCTTGTCAACCCTAAGTATGACTTGCTTCCTACCAGCTTGCCTCATAACTCACATAGATACATAAGGAAGGTCCCCCTAAGACCAATTAGTATCAAGAAAGGTGCATCTTTGGATCGAGCGATGCACTCCTCTGTCGGAAACAATTCGAACATCCACCAAACATGTTCTTCCGTCATATTATCAAATAGCTTAACCTATCATTTAGCATCCTCAGGCTGAGTGAACATGTCGGGGATGTAATTCATTCGCTTTAGATGGTGGAAAGCGATGTGACCATTCTAGTCCATACTCTAAATTTCTTGTCGATGTTCACCAAAGTTGAAGTATCAAATTGCAGCCTTCGAGATGTTTCGCTCCTTGTTGTTACTTCTCTAAGGCTCAGTATATGTCTGCAATAATCATAGGTACAATGCTGAATGTATGCCCACCAATCCCCTCCATTAGGGTTTTGGTTACCATAGCCAGAAGTACAATGCTGAATTCCACCTGTCTTTATCAAAAATACAATCAGACTCACAAAGCAAATATGAAGACGAAAACCCTACAATAAATGTGTCCCAAGGATGTGATTGCAAACTCGCCAGAGTAGTACAATAAAATTTGTTGTGCTCGTACATTTCATACAAGTTGTCAAAAGGGATGTATGAATCCTTTAAGCATGTTAGTTTTGGATTCTTCTTCAAACCCATCATTTTAAGGAAGCCCCTACCTTTGCGATTCTCAGGCATTAGCAAGCCAGAAGTTAATACTAGACCTGCCAGTCCTCCTATCTCCTCTAGCAAAGAAGTCATTTCAATACCCCCAAAGCAAAATACGACCCTTTCATAATCCCAAAACAATGTGGCAGCTTCTACGATCATATTATTAGGTTGGACCTCCAAAAGGGATGGTTGATTTCCCAGATATTTTCTGACGATATTTTGATCACTAAAGTGTAAAGCTTTCCACTAGCTTAGCAAACTTGGGTGAATGTTGGTAACCCTGCCGAATTTCAAGACTTCGTGCCTCATATTTCTACTGTGAGCACGTGATTTTTGCCTCACTCGACATGCTCCTATAAAATTCATTTAAATTAGGATTTTTCTTTTATTATTTGAAGTTTTAGGATTTATTTGTGTGATTTTTTTGTTTATTTGCATTTTTCCCTTTTATTATTTGATTTAAGGAATTATTTGAGTGATTTTTGTTTATTTGAATTTTTCTTTTATTATTTAAATATTAGGAACTAATTACATAATTTTGTGTTTATTTGCATATTGCACGTTTTAATTAACATAATTCATTAAAGTATAAAAATGTCATGTTTGCATATATGATTTCATTTTCACATTTTTTAGGTTATTAATTAGTTAATATTGGAAATAACGGAAAACAACAAAAATTGGTTAATTTTCTTTGAAATTTAGAGTTAGAAGTTTATTTAGTTTATTTCATGATAAAATATATTTTGGTTGTTTTTATTTTTGTTATTCTAAAATCTGAAAAAATATACACAATAATAATAAAACAAAATACACAAAAAAAGAGAATAAATGATGGTATATAATTTTGTGCCAAGTCTTGCATCAAACCTAGCCCAAATAACCAACAAACCCACCCAAATAAACCCAGACCCAATTTTCCTGCCCGGTCCAAAACATTAGAGGCCAAAACGACGTCGTTTTGTATCAAGAAATTTGGGACATTGATCAAGCCTGATCGGACGGTCGAGATAGGGGGAGGTGTCACACTATATAATTGTCACATAACACCCCCCCCCTAGCATTGAGACCTCGTACCTTGTCCATGAACCGTAAAATTGGCCGGTGTAACACCGCGTCACCACCGCCCTGCCTCCGCCGTATCACCACCGCCTGCCGCCTGCCGGAAATCACCGCCTCCGGTGCCTCAACCCCAAATCCACCCAAAATTACACCCTAGATTCCTCGTCTTCCCCTCTTTCCAACCCCTCTAAGATCACCCCTCAAAACCCACCCAGACTCATCGAATATCTTTTCAAAGGAGCGGCGGCTACGCCGTCCACGGTAGCGCCGGCTTCAATGGTGCCCAAATTAACACCCTACACTCCCCTTGCCCTCCTCTACCCAAAAACAAGTCCAACTCCATTCGAATAAGCCCCAAACTCGTCGAATATCAAATCTAAGTTTGACCTAAATCTGGAAACAAATATTTCAAGGCCGTTTGAGTTTTTAAATGGAGTTGCATGCTTGTTTTGGTCAAAATAAGCGTGTAACTCCATTTAGGGATTCAAATTAAACTCAGCAAGCCTAATAGAAGACTCGACCAGTAAGTGCCCCTTTGTTCTGTCATTCTTTGTATGTTTATTTCTTATTTTTTATTTTTTTCATTTCTTTGTTGGTAATTTGCTTTGTGTTAGTCGGAAGTGTTGATTCAGATTTGATTGTGTATTTGGTTACCCTTTTTCGATTAAAACTTTGCTTTACTTAGCCTAATTAAAATCAATCTCTATTTCTGTTTGTGTATATTTCATTTGGTAATTCTGTCGCATTAGTTATAGGTTTTTTTAGATTAGTTACAGTGCTTAATTTTGTGACTTGCCAGTGTTAATTGATGATTTGAGTCAGATTACAAGTTAATATAGCTTTGCATAAATTCTCTTTAATATCTTAATTTCAGTTTTTTTTTACTTATTTGAATCCATGTTGGCTTATAGCATTAATTAGTTGATTGGTCAATAAGTCTCAGATTTTCAATTCTTTTTTTTATTAATGGTTCAAATATAATTAGTGATTGGTTATAGCTACTAGTTAGTAATAGGTAATTGCAAGATTTGTCTTGGTAAAGTAGTAATTCTGATACACTAAGAGGGTAATATAAGGTTTTAACTTAGTGCTGATAGTTTTAGAATTAAAACAAGAGTAGTATAGGTTTCCTATTAACAGAAACAATGCTAGAATCTTTTAGACCTTTCTAGAAGGGGATTTTAGTTTAAAAATCAGTAATTTAGTGTAGTAACTTGGGAAACAAGTCAAAAAATGAAGGACCAAGTAGGTAAAATCTGAAATCAAAAGAGGGGCTAGTGGTTAAAATGAAATAAAGGGGTTGCCCTAGCCTTTGTCTATAAAAGGCACCCCAATTCATCCAAAAAAGTGGGGACATGTTGAAATTATCTCTAGAATTCCCAGAATTTTGAAGCTTAAAGAAATCCCTCAAAATTTCCTGAAAATCTCCAGAAATCCAAGTTTTTTTTACTGTTCCATTGGATTTTACCTTTTAAAACTCTTAATCTCAGCTCTCTATCAGAAATTTAGCTATATGAGGTAGAAAAATGATCTGAAATACACATATTTGAAGTTCAAGCACTTGTCCTAGTTTCAATTCAAGGTGGTCAGGTTCATTATGGCTGGTTAAGGTTCATGTGGGCCATTTGGATGGCCTCTGACTAATTTGAGTTCGGATTTAAACTTCTTTGGTCATTTGGAGTCATTTTTGGGTTTAAGAACTACTCATAAGTTGTGTTATCCTGTAATTGTTGTGCTGGTTAAGTTTGCTGACTTTCAGTTTTACCTACTCAAATTCCAGGTACTTCTCAGCTTTAAATTGTGTAAAGGATCAAATCAACAACTTCAATTACTATGCTGGATGAATAATTCATTTACTTTTGTTGTTTTCAGTGTTAATTTCTATTCATATTTGTATATCTTATGAGAACTGAGTAGTAGTGTTTAGCATTAATTGTATGTAACATGACTGTACATATGGAATATATAGACTTTTACTTGTGCTAATTGTGACTTTCATCCCATTAGTATTCATGATTAGTGAATCTGGACTACTTTACCTCCAGTTGAACATGTTTGTCTAGTTGTTTAGAAGTAGAGTATGCCAGGGTAATTTGGTTAGTTCAAAGTCATGGTGTTATAAATTTCAAATTGGTTTCTACAGTAGCGATAGAGTCAATGTCATTTTAGCATTTGAGTCCTCGAATTGTGAAAACAGTTTTTGTGTTGGTACAGACTTCCTGTAAGTTCAACATTTCATATATAGTTGATAGCCATTTGTTCAATGCCATCCTTTAATTCCCTAATAACTTGCAGCAAATTATGAGATGTCTGTTTGATTCAATGTTTTCTTTTCCTAAAAATCTGGAACAATTCTAATGTCTAGATTTGCATTTGCAATAATAGGTGCAATTTGTTAATGGACTTGGTTGAAATTCATCCCTATTGGGCTGATTTATAAGCACAATGATTAGTTTTGAACACTACCATGCTTCCGTCCAGATCTAGATTCGAATTGGAGACTTGGGTCTCTTAGTAATTGATCAAAAGCTTCTTAGAGACAAAGTGTAGGAAAGTAGTAGTTCATTTTAGGAATGGCCTTGACCCAAAAAGAATCCAAAATTATGTGGCCCTCGTGATTTTCTTATTAAAATATTTAGAGAATTCGGGACATGCCGTTAGCGAATTTCACGGCATCCCGCAAAGATAATAACGCGATAGTCACTTCTAGGCGCGTCTTTAATAATTTTATTTTCCTAATTACGGGTGCGCATTTATGTGACCCAAATCCAAATCTCAATGGAGTTGGAATGTGCCAAACACCGCGGGTGCATTTATGTGACGTGGTTCGAGGCATATTTTAGTAACGTTGCAATTTTCTTTAAAAAATTAATATAGCATGTATAAAGTTAAAATTGAATCATAGGTTTAACATGTATTAAAATCAATTAAATAGGCCAAATATGACAGTTGAGCGACCGTGCTAGAACCACGAAACTCGGGAATGCCTAACACCTTCTACCGGGTTAACATAATTCCTTACTCGGATTTCTGGTTCACGGACTGTTAAATAGAGTCAATCTTTCCTCGATTCCGGATTCTAAACGGTGACTTGGGACACCATAAGTCTCCCAAGTGGAGACTCTGAAATTCTCTTAAATAATTGAATCTCGTTTTGATTGTCCTTTAATTGGAAAACCTCTCTTGTCTACGCCCTTCCCCGGGTCGTACTAACCAAAAGGAGGTGTGATAGCTCTGGTGACTCTGTTGGGAATGGAACCCAGAATCTCTGGTTCAGGGTTCAAGAATCCGAGCTTAAAATAATTGTTGTATTTGCCTTTTTTTGATTTTACATGTTGTCTTAATGTGCAAAATTATGCTTTTACCGCTTTGATATTATCTTAACTGTACATATACACTATTACGAGACCCTTCTCTTCTCACCTCCGGGGATGTGCTTACTGGTTAAGACTCCCTATTCTATTAGTGTCATACCCTGAAATAAGAAAGAGACTACACAAGTTACTAAGTCGGATGGCCTTTTTGGTTCCCGGTATGTAGCCCCCTCCTCGACTCGAGTTTTCTGCTCGGGTACACAGTCTAGAACATATACCAAGGTTTTTAACCTAGAATAACTCAACCTCATGCCATATCCCTAGTAGGAACGCTTATTTGCATCATGCATCTGACTTAGGAGACTCGACACATGGGTGGGGTCCGTCTAAGACAGGTGACCTGAAATGAAAAGACCATCCTGATGCATATTACGTGCTACTTATACATTTAGTTGCTTCGAATTTGCATGTTGACCGGCTTGCGAATAAGGAAAGAAAATTGAGAAAATAACTGGTACTGTTTTGTAAAACCAATACTCAAATCGTGCCAAAATACAGCCGGAATTTTGAAAAAAGGGAAAATGAAAAAGCAAAAACAAAAAAGGGGCTTTTCAACAAAAGTTGTGGTTTTGAAAATTTATTTTACCCGAACTATGCCTGTTTGATTTTCTTCAAGTACGAGATACGTAGGCAACCCCTATCGGGTCCAACCTCCCTTTTGCAAAAATAACCAAAATAAAGAAAAACAATGTCCAATTTTTATTTGTTTTCCTAAAAATCGGGTGATGTCGTTATTGCCAAGAACAGCCGAATGTTACCAAAAGGGATGCCGGAAGGCTGATTTTGCACAAAGGGCCACCTGTGGGTTTTATTTTTGGCAAGTTAGTAGGCACAACCTTAAAATCTTCCTTCGAAAGTCTGAAAGGTTGTATTTGCAAAGTTGGGCCTTAATTGTAGAAAATAAATTCCATAAAAGAAAGATGCCATTTTAATGTTTTTGTTGAGTCAAACAGATAAATTCTTGAGATACTAATTCGCCCTAATATATGTGTAGAATGAGCACGAACCCGCATTTGCCGATAACATCCATGAACAAAATTCCCTTGGAGCAACACACGTGGTGGAATAACCTGGGTGAAGCGGGGCAAAACAAGGTCAACATGCATTTGGGAGGACTCACTGGGCTATCCTCCCAACACCAAAACTGATATCTCATAAAGGCGTTGATCACATTCTGGGACTCGGCACACAATGTATTCCATTTCTCAGATTTTGAACTCCATAAAAATTATCAGGAAAGTTCATAATCCGGACATGTCAGTCGGCTTCTGTACCCCGCAATTTATATATCAGGTGTACGGGCACATAGGGGGATTCAATAACCCGAAAAATCATATTTGTAGCAAAGGAAACCAACTCAGATGGGAGGAGCATCGATGTTTTGCATTCATGGTATTCTTCTTGGATCTTTTGGTATTTCCGCGGAAGGATGGAAATGTTGACATACGGATAGCAGGGGATGTCAGCACTTTAATAACTCAGGCCAAGAGCACCCTCACTCCCATGATTTTATCTGAAATCTTCCGTGCTCTCACTGCCTGTAAAGCGGGAGGAGACTTCTTTGAAGGATGCAACCTATTGTTACAAATATGGATGATCGAACACCTATGCCATCAGCCTCAATTCATGAATTATGGGTCGCCAACAAAGAGCTGCATAAAGAATTCTACAACAGGGTTGACGGGTTTGGGTTACCTGAGGGTGTCACATAATGGGTGTCGTGCCTCTAGGTTATCGTTGCAAATCAGATAGAGTGGACGTTCGGGTGGCTCCCCGTGGATGAAATCGTGTATATACCAGCCACCGGGCCTAATTTCCTTCTGATGGGTCTCTGAAGTATCCAATCCTATGCGCCATACAGAGTGCTAAAGCAATTAGGTAGGTGCCAAATGACTCCCAGGGATGAGGATATTAGCCGCCATGCGGTTGAGATTAGCCCCAATGGTCAATTCCCCTAAGCCATTATTCGTCAAATTTGGAGCGAAAGTCAATACTTGACAGTGGGTACCTGAGTACGTGACATATCTAAAGGCGAGGTTGCACCGTGGTACATTTCTTGGTACAAAAAAGAAATAGAGTGCGGAAGGCTAGCTAAGAGATCGCACCTCCAAGAATTCGCTGAAACATCAAAAGAATAATGAGATTGACTAGCCAAGGAAAATGAATACAGCGCTACCATAGAAAAATTAGAAAAATAAGTCAAAGAGCTTCAATTTGAAAATGGTTTGCAAGCCACTGGAAATGAGGGGGAAAATAAAAGATTAACCAAAGAAAACAAAGCATTGCGAGCCTAAATCCAGAAAATGAAAACAACCGCGAAAAATCCCCCCAGGAGCACGAAGGATGAAAAACTCATAGACAATTTAAGGCGAAAAGTTACCGAGTATGGGTTTGACTTGAATAAAGCAGAAGGTGAGCTATCCAAGGTTCGAAAACAATTAGCTAAAAATGCGGAGGAACGATTCGCATCATTGAGCAATTAAAAGAAAGGCATGACGATGAGGATGCTGGGTTAAAAAGGAAGGCCATCATGGCTAAGAACAAAATGGCCAAGCAAGCCAGGGACTTCAAAGCCTAGAGAGAACATTTTTTTGCAGTGATAGCAAGGTTGGAGATGGATTTGCAGCAATACCAAGAACTGAATCAGGTATCCGAGTGAACTCTAGAGGCAAGGGCCAAGCAAATTGGGCCGTTATTGCAAGAAAAGGTTGTTATCAGGGAGAGAGTATGGACGATCTCAGACTACATCACCACAAAGTGCAACCGATGTGATGATACGACAAGATCCATGTTCTTTGCCACCGCCATGACCTTTATTCGTCAAGTGATGGAAGACCTCCACCACCTCCAAAGGAGTTTAGCACACAAGCCTGCAGCAAGGCCGAACGATGCCTCACGGCGCCCAGGAGCACTTGAAGCATTAATGTATTCATGAAGATTGCATTTTCTCTTGTCTGTCAGTTTTACCTAGAGTCTGTATTTTTCTTTTATGCATAGTTAGCTGTTCGAGTTTGCAGTTCATTTTTTATCAAAGCTTGTTAGTTTCTTGTTTAATCTTTCGGCCTTTTGAGTCCTTGTAACAACAGTTTGTTATTATGAAAATTGAAAATTCTCAAAATATCTTATGCTTCGCTTTTATTTGCAAGAACTACGCGCGGTAGGATTCATGCGGGGTCATGATATGTAGGCAATCTACATAGGATTCAACCATAACTGAATAAAAATAGGAGAGAGAGAGAGAGAGAGAGAGAGAGAGAGAGAGAGAGAGAGAATAAAGCTAAAATAAAGGGGCTCCGCGAACAAAGAAATTGAAAGCCGGGATGACGCAAACAACCAATGCATGTAGTGACCAACTGTTATTTAGGTGCATTCATACCCAATATGTGGTCGCTTACGTGTTAGAACCTAACAATTAACAATTTTTGGTGTTGTGTCAATTCCAGACTAGACAAGTGATAAGTACTTGCAGCATTTTGGTAACCCACTCTTACAACACGCGGTCTAAGAGCAAGCAAGTCATGGCCAATCAGGAAACTGATGTCAGCATTATTGACCCTCGAAAGAAGTAGAGGAATTGGATGTTAATTCCATGAAGGAGGAAATGTATAAGCTAAAGCACAAAATGGGTGAGATGTACCGGGCATAGGCAAGAGGACAGCCACCCCGACCTATCCGGCTAATCCAACCTTCATCCCGCCACTGGCCCAAGCACCTAACCAGTCCACCACTGATCCACCCTCAAGTTTTCCTGTCTATTCACAACATCAGGGTACGACCTCCCAACCACTACCAGCTCATCTATCCAAAGTCACTCCTCACCCTTCTTCGCCAATTGCCCCCATCTATGTGGCACCTCCGCCTCCTGTACTCCATAGATCATCAAGTGAACCCCTGCTTCAAGCTTATGACCGCCAATACTATCCACCAGAACCTGCATACAAGACCCATGAGCCTTAATCCTATGCTCCACGTCCCGAAATCCCAACAGGAGTTGAAAAACCAATCAAAAATCCTGAGCAGGAAGAGATGCTAAGAAAGGCCCGAAGTCTGGAACAATTATTCAGGGACATGCGGGGATTAGGTGGCCAGGTGAGTGTCGCGTTCAAGGACCTTTGTCTATTTCCAGACGTGCAGTTGCCTCCAGATTTCAAGATGCCTAAATTTGACTTATATGATGGACATGGCAATTCGGTCGCGCATCTAAAGGGGTTTTGCAGCAAAATGAGGGGAGCAGGGGGAAAAGATGAATTACTAATGTTGTACTTTAGCCAGAGTTTAAGTGGGTCGGCCCTAGAGTGTCACACTCGGCAGGACACGATCGGTGGTATACTTGGGATGACTTGGAACAAGCGTTTGCCTGTAACTTTCAATATAATCTCGAGATTGTCCCGGATCGTCTATCTCTGACAAAATTGGAGAAGAAACACAACGAGAGTTTCAGGGAATATGGTTTCTGGTTGAGGGAACAAGCAGCCAGAGTTGATCCTCCCATGAAGGAGGGTGAGATGGTTGATTATTTTCTACAAGCTTTGGAACCTACCTATTTTGGACATTTGGTGTCAGCAATGGGAAAGTCTTTCAACGAAGTAGTCAAGATGGGAAGTATGGTCGAGGAAGCCCTCAAATCCAATAAAACCATGAGCTACTCTACAATTAAGGCAACTACTCAGGCCATCAGGGTGGAGCTGGGGGAATATTTTTTTTTTTTTAGATAAGCAAACTTTCCATTAATATCAAAGGTCTTTACAATATTAACTAAAGTAAGAGATTGGACTACTCCTACTCATTTAAAACTATCTCCTATACTAAGCTCATAGCTATCACTAAGTACATCCTAGTATAGGAACAACTATTGTATCGACTAAAACAACCAAGTAACTAAGGAAACTTGTTGAGATTATTCAGACCACTTCTCCAATGCCTATGCTTACTGCCTCAAACATGGATGGACAATGTTACCTCTCGGAATAGCTGATCTTCTTGGAACTTGACACTATTAAATCTTATGTTATTCCTTTCTCGCCATATAAGAGCAACAGTATGGATGAATGCACAGACAGTTATAGAATTAAGAACAACTCGACTCTTAGCCTTGCTACATACCCATTGCAATTCCCTATGCTGCCCAACCATATGCATATTCTGCTCCATATACCATTTGTAACTAGACAGGCAAAGAACAGGTGACTAAGAGTTTCGACATTTTGATTACAGAAGACACAACTATCTGGAACACTGATGCCAATTTTTGTAGTCTGTCTAATATTGGCAACCTTTGTAAAGCAGCTAACCAAATAGTGAATCTATGACGTGGTTGAGCAGAAGCATGAAGCATCAGGTTCTTCCAAGGAACCTTACTATAGTGAGGGAGCATTGCCAGATAGAGTTCCTGTATATGAAATTTATCCATCTTACAAAAGGCTTGCATCCTATTGAATAAGCTTCCCTGAAGTCTAGGAATCTTCATAATGTCTTCCCTTATGGCCACTATCTTCTTCACAACCCAGTATGCTGATCCTGGACTGGAGAGTGTCTCTATATCCCTCTATTTGATATAGTAACTATGCACCCAACGGATCCATAAGCAGTCCCTTTTCTTTGCCAAGTTCCATAGCTGTTTACTGAGTGCTGCCTTGTTCCATAGAGCCATATCAATAATATTTAATCCTCCGGCTAAGAATGGCCTACATACACTGTCCCAAGCTACTAGAGCCTTCCTGGATAGGATAACACTACCTGTCTATAGGAAAGTTCTGCAAATTTGTTCAATAGCTTTCAATACTTTCTTTGGTAGTATGAACACTTGACTCCAGTAGGTTTGAATACCAAAAATGACAGACTTTATCAATTGGCTTCTGCCAGCATAGGATAACAATTTGGCAGACCAGCAAGTGACCCTTTCTGTGATACTCTCAATAATTGGATAGAAGTGGCCAACTGAGAGTTTTTTTGTGTCAAGAGGGATCCCTAGATACTTGAAAGGAAATGTACCTACTTTGAATCCTAAGGTATCAAGAATCCGAGCTTTGATATCATGTTTCACTCCTGCAATATATAAAGCACTCTTTGACAGATTAGCTTGAAGACCCACCCTGCAATATCTGGACTGAAATCATGTCTGCTCTACAGAACATCAGCAAATCATCAGCAAAGCAAGCATGAGTGCAGTTTAATTCCCTACACTTTGGATGAAAATTAAAATCTCCATTCCTATGTAATTGTCCCAGCAGCCTATGTAGATATTCCATGGCCATTACAAATAGGTAGGGTGACATAGGATCACCTTGTCTAATACCTCTCTTAGCTTTGAAAGGCTTTGTGAGTCCCCCATTAAGTAGCAGAGAATAAGAGACAGTTGTAACGCATTCCATAATCCACTTCACAAAGACAGCAAGAAAGCCCAGATCAATTAATATTTGCTTCAGGAATCTCCAATCCAGTGTGTCATAGGCTTTTCTGAGATCCATCTTCAATACACAACTAGGAGAGATAGCTTTCCTAGAGTAACCTTTGAGTATTTCATGACTGAAGATGATATTATCCAGTATGCTTCTTCCTTCAATGAAGGCAGATTGAGCTTGTCCTACCAAATCACTTACCACTGCTTTCATCCTTTTTGTGATGAATTTGGATATGATCTAGTACAATGAGGTACAGCAAGCTATAGGTCTATAGTCTTTTACAGTAGCTGCAGTTTTGCTTTTAGGTATTAAAGCTATAGCAGTGGTATTCAACGTAGGAGGCATTGTGCACTTGTTGAAGAAATTATTGACAGCAGCAAAGATATCCTCCTTGACTGTATCCCAATTCCTGACCAAAAACTCCACTGGAAATCCATCTACTCCAGGTGCCTTATCCTTTGGCATTTCCTTAATTGCTGCTGTGACTTCCTCCATAGTAACTTCCTGAATCAGCAGTGTTTGTTGACTCCTTGATAATCATTTCCCTTGTCTAATTATAGCAGTATTAGCAAGAGGTATCTCCCTTTCACATTCTCCCATCAATGACAAGAAAACGGTGATGAACTCTTGTTCTACATCTTCTGGTTGTGTTAGCTTTATTCCTGTATCTGTGTATATGGAAGTAAATTTTGCTTTGGAAGTTTTGAATTTCCATTGGGCATGAAAGTACTTTGTATTTGCATCACCACAGGTGATCCAAGTTGCTTTGGATTTCTGCCTCAACACATGTTCCTCCACAGCACTCCACTTTTCAATTTCTTGTAGAGTTGTTTTTTCTTCAGCAAATAAAACCTGTGATAGAAGGTTAGTCTGCAGCTGATTTTGTTTGATGTTCAGGTGTTCTCTGGCCTGCACAAGTCTCTGTTTGTAAGTGGCCATATAGGCATTTAATTCTTTAAGATGCTCTTCTAGACACTTAAGCTTCCTCCAAACCTGCTGCATAGGAGTCCCATTGCACTCTTGTATCCAGACATTCTGCAATATGTGACTGAATTGAGGATGCTCCATAATGTTGATGAATAGTCGGAATGGCTTTGGATGCAAGAACTTTAGATCTCCATATTTAATGAGAATGGGAGTGTGATCAGATATAGAGGGATTCATATAGTCAGCTTCTAGGTGACCAAACCTTTGCAGCCATTGGTAGTTTCCTAGAGCCCAATCTATCTTACTATATACTCTAGATGCATTGTCTTTTTTGTTGGACCAAGTGAATTGCCATCCTGTTGCTCTAAGAGGAGAAAGTTGTAGATCATTTATAACAGCTTTGAAGCCTTTGACTTCAGCTTCTGTAATGGGAGACCCTATTCTTTCATCAGGTTCCAGCACATTGTTGAAATCCCCACTCAATAACCACGGGTCCTGGCTAGAGATAGGAATGCTCCTCAAATCTGTCCACAGCTGTTCTCTAAGTTTAATGTCATTCTGAGCATAGATAAAACTAGCATAGGTTTTGACTTTGCTAACAGAGTCTTCAATAAAATAGTGAATAAGTTGATCAGTCACAAGTGAGATTCGAATTTGTATATGAGGTTTCCAGATCAGCCAGATTCTGCCATTCACTGCCTTCAAATAGTTACAATAGAACTGCCAGCCTCTACCAATTTTATCTTGTATCTTTTTTGCTTTGTGTTCTTTATCTCTTGTTTCTAGACATCCCATTACATCAACTTCATTTACAGCAAGAAAGTGTTTCAATTCTTTCTGCTTATGGGCTAGGTTTAGCCCTCTAATGTTCCAAGTAACCATTATCATAGTAATTTGGAAGCAGAGGGGGACTCGGGTCACTTTGTTGGCCTTTTCTTCCATCATCTATTACATCAATAACTGCCTTGACTTTGTTGCATGCTGCAGTGTCCCTACACTGGTGGTCTCCTTCAGTATCTATGCTCCTCTCCTGATTGCTGAGAGTCAGCTGGTGTCCAGATTGTGAAGGCTCTACACTGGTGGTCAATGCCATCTGCTGGTTAGTATTTAACAGTGCTACTTCCATTGCCTTACTAAACTCAACCTCCTCTGGGAGGATCTCCTTTATCTTGTGTTTGTTTCTTAATGATCCATTCTCTCCTGACTGCTTTAGTCTTTCTTCTCCTTCTAGGCTCCTGCTTCCTTGCCATATCTTCTTCCTTATTTTCCCTCTCATTGTCAGCTTTTGTATTGTACCAGCAATCCAAGTCATCATGGCCAAATTTCAGACATTGGTTACAGAACAGTGGTTTCCAATCATACTCAATTTTCTGTATCTTAGAACCAAAAGGAGTTTCAATTTCTAGCTGAACTGGAAGGGGGTGGGCAGCATCAACCTCCACAAGCACTCTAGCATATGAGATCTTTTCATAATGAGCCGTGAACTTATCTGTATACAAGGGGTTACCAACAGCACTAGCCATCTTACTCAATGCTTCAGTAGACCAGTAACCAACTGGTAAGCCTGGAAATCTAATCCAAACAGGGATTGTACTAACAATATCATTTTGAAAAGAGAAGTCAATCTCCCAAGGCCTCAACACTAATGGTTTATTTCTGTATGAATAAGGCCCCGACTGTATAACATTATCTCTAAGCTCAATCAACTTAAATCGAAAAATGCAGTAACCCTCAGAGTGGATTAAAATCTGGGGTTTAGCGACAAAATTCAAAACATGCAAGACAAAGTTGTCCATAGCCTTTTCAGAGGGGGACTCACCAATAATATACCCAATTAAGGCAGTTTTCCAGTACTCAACCCGGGGTTTCAGATCATTCTCACATAAGCTAACTATCTTCTTACCATCCCTATTAGTGGGAGGCATAAACGATAGGGGTTTTCCCATTTGAGCACTTCGATTTCCTAGTACAACCTCAGCTGTAGTGGGGCATTTCACTTCCGATCTGCTAGTTTCAGAGAAATTTAGTTGACGAACAACTTGACTAGCATTTTCAGCTGGTTTGGTTACAGAACTCTGCTTGAAAACTTTATCGCATTCGGCTTCATGAATCGCTTCAATAGCTTGAAATTTTTGAGGTAGGAAACTCCCAAAAAGCTGGGGGAATATTCGGAAAGAAGAAGAAGGAAGAAGTAGCGACAGTGGAGTCAGGAACTTGGTTTAGACCTCGGGCTCCATCTCATTACGCCCTACCTCGTCCTCACCACCAAACATACCCACACCCTCCATACAGTTCACCACAACATTATTATCCACCATTAGAACCCCCTTCTCAGTCCATCACGCACAAGCGTATACCCAACCTCCCGCTCACGGACAATTGCATGTGCGAGCCCCGCAAAATACCTATACAACTTCACAAAATCAATACCACCTCCAAGAGCCTACCAGCAATCCCCGAAACCCGCCTTCCGAGCCAATCCAGTCTTGAGAAATAAAAGGGTGTAGAAGAAGAAGACATTCACTCCACTGGGAGAATCCTACACTAGCTTATTCCACAGGATGCGACAACTGGATATGTTGAGACCAATTGAAGAAAAATTGCCAAATCCTCCCCCGAATAATCTACAGTATTCTGTCAGCTATGAATACTGTTCCGGTGCACCAGGGCATGACATCAAAAAGTGTTGGCATTTAAAGAACGCTATCCAGGAACTTATTGACCCCCACCTAATTGAGGTGCAGACTCCAGAGGTACCTAATATAACCAAAACCCGCTGTCGGCCCATCAGGAGACCAACATGGGTAAGATCGTGGAAAGAAGAGGAGAGTCCAAAAAGCCCTTACAGACAGTAATGATGATTAAGTCCGTTGAAGCAAGCCAGCTGATAATGCAAGCAGGGAGAAGTTGTTATCGGAACAAAAGGAACAAGCAACAAACCTGTCATAGTTCAGGGGAGCTCAGCAAGTACGATTGTAACAAAGCGGGAACAGGCAAAAGTAATAGTACACAGGGTAGCCAGAGAACCTGTCGTGGTTGTGGAAGGTGTTCGCATAGAGCCAGTCATTGTAAAACTAGTAATCTAGCCACCAAGCATCAACAACGAAGCCGTTCCTTGGAGATATGAGCAAGCAATTGTTATGTATAAGGGAAAAGAAGTTAGGGAAGAAGTGTGCGAGGCCCGAGGTTTAACTCGATCAGGGAGGTACTTCACCCTTGAAGAATTAAGGAAAGGCAGAATCTCTAAAGACAACCCAGAACTAGTGAAGAAAGCTGTGTCAGAAGAAGAGGCAGAGGAGTTCTTGAGGCAAATGAAAATGCAGGACTACTCCATCATAGAGCAGTTGAGGAAGACACCAGCTCAAATCTCTTTATTATCCTTACTAATCCATTCAGATGAACACCGCCGGGCGCTGATGAAGATTTTGAATGAATCTCATGTCCCAGATAATGATAATAGTGAATAATTTGGAAAAGATTGCAAATAGGATATTCGAATTAAACCGGGTCACTTTCTCTAACGATGAATTGCCCATTGAGGGCACTGAGCACAACCGGGATCTTTATCTGACTGTGAAATGTGAAGATGTTGTGGTCACCCGAGTTTTGGTCGACAACGGGTTCAGTACAAATATTTTCCCACTCTCCACATTGACCAAGATGAAGGTGGAGAATGAAAGTTCCACAAGAATAACGTTTGTGTTCGAGGTTTCGATGGTGGAGGCAAAGACACTGTGGGAGAAATAGTGTTGGAAGATAAAATAGGGCCCATTGAGTTCACCATGAAATTCCAAGTGCTGGATGTAGTAGTCTCTTATAACCTGTTGTTGGGTAGGCCCTGGACAAAGCAGTGCCATCTACGCTGTATCAGATGGTCAAATTTGAATGGGACAGTCAAGAGATTGTAGTGCACGGTGAATAAAATCGGTGCGTTTCAGGTGATGCAATCATACCTTTTATTGAATCTGAGTACAGAAAAGGGCCATGGGTCTACCACGTGTTTGATAGTGTGTCAGTTCAAAAAATCCCAGAAGGTGAGGTTGTCATGACCCCAAAGATAGCAACCGCGTCCATCATGGTAGCTTTAGAAATGTTGAAGAATGGTTTTATGCCCGGTAAGGGGTTGGGCGCTTCTCTACAAGGCATTGTGCGACCAGTGTCCCTCCCCAAATATCTGGACACTTTTGGCCTAGGGTTCAAGCCTACAGCCGTAGACATAAGGCAAGCCAGGAAGCTTAGGCAAAAAGCTTGGGCTCTCACAAAGCCCAACCAAAGGTTGTCCAAATCGTTCGTTAAGCCCTGTACTAGCAATGGCCCTGTACCAATGATTTTCGGCCCGCTGATCGACACAAACATGGATCTTGATAAGGGGTTGGAAAGTCTGTTCAATGAGGGAAATATGTCCAAGGCAGGAGAACGATCGAGCAAGGCAGATGTGCATTTTGTGGGAGCACGCGCAAAAATCAATAATTGGGAAGCCATTCCTCTTCCCATCGGAGGGAGTCGTGGTAGTTGGCTTTGACTTTCCTTTCAGTCTAGTTTGGATTAGCTTCAGAGTTGTTAATTCAGTTGTTATTTCTGTCCGTTTGGATGTGTAATCTTTGTTATCTTCGATTCTAATGAAATGCAATTTCCCTTTCAGCAGTGTTGATTGTTTCCCTTTCTCTTTACTTCTCTTTCATTTCTCTTTTGTACAGTTATTTTTATGCTGGTTCCAGTGATCTGACATGCATATGGACTCCTCGGCCTAGTCTTCAAAACCGGTCTAGTTCGGAAATGATAATTCAGGAAATAGAACATGAGGATGAACCAGAATATGATGAGGAAGGAGCATGGGATGAGATTAGTAAAGAATTGAACCAATTTGAAGAGAAACCCAAACCAAACCTGAATGATGCAGAGGTAGTCAATTGAGGAAGCCCGGATAATTCCAGAGAAACAAAAATAAGTGTCCATCTAGAGCCAAAACTTAAGAAGGAAATAATTGAAATATTGCTTGAATACAAAGATGTCTTTGCAAGGTGCTACGACGATGAGGACTGACTTGGTGGTTCACAAGTTACCCACTAACCCATCATGCCCTCCTATCAAGCAAAAGTTGAGAAAGGTTAAAACTGATGTGAGCGTGAAAATTAAAGAGGAAGTGACCAAGCAGTTTGAGGCAAACGTCATTCCAGTCACACGATATCCCACCTGGTTAGCTAAAGTTGTGCCCGTGCCAAAGAAGGATGGTAAACCAGAGTGTGTGTCACTTATCGTGACCTCAACAAAGCAATTCCAAAGGAAAACTTTCCCTTGCCGAACATTCACATACTGATTGACAATTGCGCGAAGCATGAGATCGGATCATTCGTGGATTGTTACGCAGGCTACCACCAGATCTTAATGGATGAAGAAGATGAGGAGAAAACATCATTTATCACACCGTGAGGGACATATTGTTATAGAGTCATGCCTTTTGGTTTGAAAAACGCTGGGGCGACATACATGAGGGCTATGACAACCATTTTTCATGATATGATACATAAGGAAATTGAGGTCTATGTGGATGATGTGATAGTAAAGTCCAAAAAGCAATCTGATCACGTCAAAGACCTGAGGAAATTCTTTCAAAGGATCTGCATGTATGACCTCAAACTCAACCCGGAAAAATGCGCATTTAGAGTCCCCTCAGAAAAGTTGTTAGGGTTCATAGTTAGTCGTCGAGGCATCGAACTACACCCATAAAGATCAAAGCAATACAGGAGCTGCCACCACCGCGGAATAAAATAGAAGTGATGAGTCTACTGGGAAGATTGAATTACATTAGTCAGTTAATTCTTCAGCTCACAACTATCTTCGAGTCATCTTTAAGCTATTGAAAAAGGATGTTGTGGTAAATGGACAGAAGAGTGCCAGGAAGCTTTTGACAAGATACAGGAGTATTTGTCGAACCCACCGGTATTGGTCCCGCCAGAACTAGGAAGGACCTTGATCTTATATTTGACAGTCTTGGACAACTCATTTGGGTGCGTGTTGGGTCAGCACGATGTCACCGGGAGAAAAGAGCAGGCCATATAGTACCTCAGTAAGAAATTTACAGCGTACGAGGATAAGTATACTCATCGTGAAAGGACGTGTTGCGCCTTGACGTGGGTAGCCCAAAGTTAAAGCATTACTTGTCATCATACACCACTTATCTCATCTCACGTTTGAACCCATTGAAGTATATTTACCAGAATCACATGCTCTCAGGAAGGCTCGTGAAATGGCAAATCTTGCTCACGGAGTTTGACATTATCTGTGTGACTAGGACTGCCATCAAATCACAAGCATTGGCAGATAATTTAGCTGAAAATCCGATAGATGAAGAATATGAGCCCTTGAACACATACTTCCTAGATGAGGAACTGATGCATATTGATGAAGTGGAACGGGATGAGAGATCGAGATGGAAATTGTTCTTCGATGGGGCTGCCAACATGAAAGGCGTTGGGATAGGAGCAGTGCTCATTTTTGAAGAAGGGCATCATTACGCAGTCACAGCTCAACCCCGCTTCTATTGCACCAACAACATGGTAGAATATGAGGCATGCATTTTAGGTCTGAGATTAGCATCAGACATGGGTGTCCAGGAAGTCTTGGTCTTGGGAGACTCGGACCTTTTGGTACACCAGATTCAAGGGGAGTGGGAAACGAGAGACTTAAAATTCATACCATACCGGCAGTGCTTGCATGATCTCTACCAACGATTCTGGTCAACAGAGTTCAGGCAGATCCCTAGAATTCACAATGAGGTAGCCGATGCCCTGGCTACTCTGGCATCAATGCTACATCATCCGGATAAGACTTATGTTGACCTGATACATATCCGGGTCCATGATCAACATGCTTATTGCAACATGGTGGAAGAAGAGCTTGACGACGAGCCTTCGTTCCACAACATCAAGGAATATATTAGGAGAGGTGTATACTCGACACAAGCCACGAGTGACCAGAGGAGAACAATCCATCGTCTGTCAAATGGGTTTTTCTTCAGTGGAGGAATATTATACAAAAGAATGCCAGTTCTTGGTTTACTAAGATGCATAGATGCTGGGCAAGCAACAGCTATCATGAATGAGGTGCATGTTGGAGTCTGCGGGCCACACATGAGCGGATATGTTTTGGTAAAGAAGATTCTCCGGACAGGGTAATATTAGCTCACCATGAAGCGATATTGTATCAGCTTTGTGCGCAAATGTCACCAATGATAGGTGCATGGAGACTTAATTCACTCTCCGCCGTATGAATTGCATATTATGTATGCACCATGGCCTTTCGTTGCGTGGGGCATGGACGTCATTGGGCCCATCGAACCAGCAGCTTCTAAAGGGCACAGATTTATCCTGGTTGTTATTAACTATTTCACAAAATAGGTTGAAGCCAAAACTATCAAGACAGTAACCAAAAAGGTTGTGGTCGACTTTTTACATGCAAATATCATTTTTCAGTTCGGAATCCCCAAGGCTCTCATCACTGACAATGGGGAAAATCTCAACAGTCACTTAATGAGAGAAGTATGTCAGCAGTTCAAGATCACAAATCAAAATTTCTACACCGTACCGCCCCAAGGCAATTGAAGAAGTTGAGGCAGCCAATAAGAATATAAAGAAGATACTTCGAAAAATGGTGGAAGGGTCCAGGAAGTGGCATGAGAACCTGTCTTTTGCATTGTTAGGCTATCGCACCATCGTCCGCACTTCAGTAGGGGAAACTCTATACTTGTTGATATATGGCACAGAGGCAGTAATCCCGGCCCAGTAATCCCGGCCGAAATTGAAATCCCTTCTCTTCGAATGGTGGCCGAAGTAGGAATCGACGATGAAGAATGTGTCAAAGCTCGTTTGGAGTAATTGAGTTTGACGGACGAGAAAAGATTGGCGGTGGTATGTCAAGGCCAGTTGTATCAACAAATGATGGCCAGGGCATATAATAAGAAAGTTTGTCCCAGAAAGTTCGAAGTAGGTCAAATGGTATTAAAGTGTATCCACCCTCACCAGGTCGAGGCAAAGGGTAAGTTTGCTCTGAACCGGCAAGGACCGTTCGTCGTATCAAGAGTGTTGTCTAATGGAGCAATGTATCTAACATATGTGGAAGGGATGTGTAGAAATGGCTATCAATTCGGACATTGTCAAAAGATATTATGTATGATTTTCTTTTAGATCATTGTCTATACTTGGCATTTGTTTATACTTGGCACATTTTGAAAATTGGAATGACGAAGGCATTTCATTCTGCAATCTAAATAATTTATCCTCTACTAACTTTTTTGAGCTTTAATTATATTGTTTCATACCCCTCTTTCGGAATCAGTAACAAAAGTCAGAAAAAACAGTGTGAGAAGGCAATGAAAGGAAAAGAACATAAAAAATGAAGAGAATGAAAACAAAGGAAAAGAAAAACAAGAAAATAAAAGAGGAAAGAAAAAAGAGAAAAAGAAAGAAAGAAAGAAAGAAAAAGAAGACAAAAAAGGTGGAAGAAAAGAAAAACAACAACAAAAACAAGGAATCATTGTGAACTAGGTTTGACCTGATTTCTTTTAAAAGGATGCGCAGGCAGCCTCATGGTTCGGTCTCATAAAAATAAAAATCCAAAAGTCCCCAAGCAAGAAACTAGGGCACAAGTTGTGTTTGTTGTAAGAACTTGATTCCGAAAGTTGTAGTTTTGAACCCATTTAAATTGTTTTTAGCCTTTGATGCCCTTTCTTTCTAACCCTATCCAAAAGCCCACGTTACAATCCAATGAAAGACCATCTGATCAGTCTTCAAAAGATGCAAAGTTGAGCAAGTAGAGGTGATTAACGTCTAGGGTGCCCTTAAGTCTTTCTACCTCATTTTTGAGATGCATGCAAGAAGTACAACTTTTACTAGAACTCTCAGGTTTGTCGGCGCTTCTCTTGCCGAAAAATTTGTTTTCTTCTTTCAACTTCTCATTTTCCAAAATCAGTTTTTCCAAATCCTTTTCTTTCAAAGAGAGTTGTTTTTCAAAATCTTTTTCTTTCAAAGAGGCATTTTCCTTTATGCTTTTAACAGTTTTGGAAGCTTTAATAAATTCACTATACAATTCATCAAAAGCATTTTGCATTTCCTCAAGAGAATAGAAATTTTTGGAAGAAATTTGACATACCTCTTCTTGGTTGTCTTCTTGTGCCATGAGACAAAGATTTGAGGCTTCGTCTTCTTCTTCCTCACTCGACTCGTCACCGGAGTCGCCTCCCCTTGATATGTATGCTCGTTGTTTCTTGAAGGGTTTCTTCTCCTTTTTGTCATTTGGGCAATTTGATTTAATGTGCCCGGTTTCCGCACTCATAGCACTTTATTTGATCTCCTTGCTTTTTGCCCTTTCGTTCATACTCTTTTCGCATGAACTTTTGAAATCTCTTAATAACGAGTCCGAACTCGTTGTCTCCGTCCTTATCATTTTGAGGTTGGCTTGTGCTTGCCTTGAGAGCGATCTTTTGTTTCCTTTGATCATCAACAAGAGGGTTAAGTATAGTATATTCATAAGTTTTAAGATTACCTCTTAATCCGTCGATGGAGACATTTGAAACGCCAATAGATTCTTGAATCGCGTCGGCCTTGGATCGCCATGCCGGAGTGAGACTTCGGAGAATTTTTCGGACGAGTTCCTTATCCGTGAAGGTCTTCTTAAGAGCATGTAAATCATTAATGATTTTTGAAAATCGTTCGAACATCTCATCGACCTTTTCTCCTTCCTTCATGTGAAACAATTCATATGCATGGGTTAGGAAATCAATTTTAGCTTCCCTTACCTGGTCCGTACCTTCGTACGTGATTTCCAGCTTGTCCCACAGTTGCTTCGCCGTTGTGCAACATGATATTTTCCTGTAATCATCAGCATTTACAGCACAATATAATAAATTAATGGCTTTAGCGTTGTGTTGCACCTTTCGGATATCATCCGCATCGTATTCATCTTCGGACTTTGGAACATCTTTATTTTCAACCTTTTTGGTTGGAATTTGTTCTCCCTTCATTATAACCTTCCAAAGATGAAAACTATTTGATTGAACAAATATTCTCATCCTCTCCTTCCAGTACGTATAGTTTGTACCGTCGAATAGTGGTGGTCGGGTGGAGCATTGTTCTTCACCTATTCCTGCAAAAGAATCACAAGTAGAAGCCATGGATTGTTTCTCTCAAACGGTTAAGTCTTCAGAGAGTTGGGCTCCGATACCAATTGTTAGAAAATACGCTTAACGCTAGAGGGGGGGTGAATAGCGTTATAACAAAAAATTAGCGTAAACTTGCGGAATTTAAAAATTGCAGGAAAGAAATAAGTGCGATAAGTAAATAAATGAGAACGAACGCACCGATGTATCCTGGTTCACCACAACCCGTGGCTAGTCCAGTCCCCGAGAGACTCTCTCGAGATTTCCACTAACACTGTTAAGCTTACGGGTGCTCAACAAACCTTTACAAACTGAGGACACAAGCCTCAACAACCTTTGCTCGAAGATACAACACTCCAAGACTTCAACCAAAGGAAACACAAGTTCCTTCTTACAATACAAGGGACTAACACTTCCCTTCAAGTGTATAAAACACTTAGCACTCACTTAAACAAGACTCTCTTAATAGAGTAGATATGAGTAAACAGATACGCTCAAGAACGCAACGACTTTCGTCAAGAATTTTGGATCTCAAAACTTATGTAATGAATAGAAAGTGATGAACAATAGAGTATGCAAGCTATAGCAATAATATGATCAGTTGTTGTGTTTAGAAGACTGATTTGAAGCTGTATTTATAGTTGCAAAACCATGCATTACCGTTGCCTAATTGCCAATTAAGAATTGCTGATTTTACTCAGTGACAATCGATTGTCAAAATGCCACAATCGATTGTTTGCCAATCGTTCCAAAAATCATCCCAGATTTTACGCTTAACAATCGATTATCTAAGATCAATAATCGATTACTGGCAACGTTCAAAAAATCATTTCCAAATTTTACTTAAACCAATCGATTGTAAGAAATCTACAATCGATTACTTGGCAACGTTCAAAAAATCATTTCCAGATTTTACTTAAAACAATCGATTGTCAGAAATCTACAATCGATTACTTGGCAACGTTCAAAAAATCTTTTTCAGATTTTATTTAGAACAATCGATTATTAGAAATCTATAATCGATTACCTGACGGTGTTTGAAAATATTTTGGCAACGGTCAATTACACAATCGATTATGCTATGAGAACAATCGATTATATATCAGTCTTTGAAAAATCAATTAGTCACTGCCTCAATGCACTCGATTATCAAAGGTTCACAATCGATTATTTAGTGACTTTGAAAATGTCTGATAGACACTGCCTCAACACAATCGATTGTCATAAGGTTCACAATCGATTGTCATGCAGATTTGAGAAACTTTGATGTACACTGCCTCAACACAATCGATTGTCATAAGTTCACAAGCGATTATTTTGTAGCTTTGAAAAACTTTGATGTACACTGCCTCAACACAATCAGTTGTCATAAGTTCACAATCGATTATTTTGTAGCTTTGAAAAACTTTGATGTACACTGCCTCAACACAATCGATTGTCATAAGGTTCACAATCGATTGTCATGCAGATTTGAAAAATCTGATGCACACTGCCTTAACACAATCGATTGTCATAAGTTCACAATCGATTGTCATGCAGCTGACTTAACATAATCGATTATCATAAGTACATAATCGATTATCTTAGTCCAGATTTTATAGGCATGTTTAAAAATCATTTTGACTAATGTAAATATGCATGATTTAAAATCATTTTGCTTTAAATTAAATATGCATGATTTGATAAAAATGTTTTTACGAGAGAAGCCAAGTCTTGAGTCAAGTTATCGGATCAAGATCACAATTAAAGAACGACTCATGTATAACTTTATATCTTTGCTTGATCTTGGTCTTGTGCTTGAATCTCGTTATATATCAATTGCGCGCTTGTGCTTGGACCTCGTCATATGTCAATTGTGCATAGTTTGTCATTCATCAAAACCTACAAATATGAACACACGTTTTAGAATAGTGCCTTGAGAACGTGTTTCAACAATTTCCCCCTTTTTGATAATGGTAAACTTTAGTCGGGATATGCATATTTGATAATTCATAATGACGATTCAAGACAAGTAAAGATATGCAACAGTATGCAACAAGTCTCTAGATGTGCAATTAGTTCCCCCTCAACATATGAATTCCCCCTCAATTTATGCCAATAAAAAATTAGTAGTGCATATCCCTTATTCTTCCCCCTTTTTCCATTAGCAAAAAAATAGAATGAATAAGTAAATAACTTGTTTATTGATTAGGCAAAAGATGCATAAGAAGACATAATAAAGAAAATTATACCAAAATAATCGATTATTGATACTTGATAATCAAATATATACTAACGAGAATTCGGTTATCCTTAGGATAAATTGATTATTCTGCATCAATCTTTATAATTCCCCCTGCCTTTAGGGCGATACCTGCAAAAATTCGTTAGACGTCTCCGACGCTCAAGTTAGAAATCATGTGAAAGGGAAAATACAATGCATGACTTAGATCAACGTGGAGTCAAGAATCCCGAGTTCACTACGAATTCGGAAGAAGGACTCTTTCTCTAAGGGTTTTGTAAAAATGTCGGCCAATTGATCTTTGGTTTCAACAAATTCAATTTCGACATCACCCTTGAGAACGTGATCTCTTATAAAATGATGCCTAATTTCAATGTGTTTTGTTCTTGAATGAAGAACGAGGTTCTTCGTCAAGCATGTGGCGCAAGTATTATCACATCTAAGAGGGATATGATCAAGACTTAGGCCATAGTCCAAGAGTTGTTGTTTCATCCAAAGGATTTGAGCGCAACAACTCCCCGCGGCTACATATTCAGCCTCGGTTGTGGACAGCGCAACACTTACTTGTTTCTTGCTAAACCAAGAAACGAGAGAGCTACCGAGCAAATGGCAAGTGCCACTAGTGCTCTTGCGGTCCAATTTGCATCCAACAAAATCGGAATCGGAATAGCCAACAAGTTGGCATGAAGAACCTTTGGGGTACCATAGACCCACATTTACAGTACCAACAAGATACTTCAATATCCGTTTCACCGCAGTTAGGTGAGACTCCTTCGGACACGATAGATAACGAGCGCATAAGCACACGCTGAACATGATATCCGGTCTACTAGCAGTAAGATAAAGGAGAGATCCAATCATACCTCGATACTTTTTGGTGTCGACTTCCTTACCTTTCTCATCTTTGTCTAGATGATCGGATGTGCTCATGGGAGTGGCCATTGCTTTTGCGTTGGTCATTTCAAATCGTTTCAGCAATTCTTTGCAATATTTCGCTTGACAAATGAAAGTTCCTTCTTTCATTTGCTTTACTTGCAGCCCCAAAAAGAATGTTAGCTCACCCATCATAGACATCTCAAATTCGCTTGTCATTAAATCGGAAAATTCCTTGCACAAAACATTGTTAGTAGCACCAAATATAATATCATCCACATAGATTTGAAATAATAAAATATCATTGTTTTTATGCTTAACGAAAAGAGTGGTGTCAACTTTCCCCCTAATGAAATCATTTTCCAAAAGAAATTTACTCAATCTTTCATACCAAGCTCGGGGAGCTTGTTTAAGACCATAAAGAGCCTTTTTAAGTTTGAAAACATGATTTGGAGATTTAAAATCTTCAAAATCCGGGGGTTGTTCAACATAAACTTCTTCTTGAATAACACCATTTAGAAAAGCACTTTTTACATCCATTTGACACAAATTGAAATTCATAGAAGATGCAAAGGCAAGTAATAAACGAATGGCTTCTAACCTTGCTACGGGAGCATATGTTTCTTCATAGTCAATACCCTCTTCTTGATTGTAGCCTTTTGCTACAAGCCTAGCTTTGTTTCTAGTGATTACACCATTTTCATCTAATTTGTTTCGAAAAACCCATTTCGTACCAATTATGGTATGATTTTCGGGTCTTGGCACCAAATCCCAAACGTCATTCCGTTTGAATTGGTTAAGCTCCTCTTGCATTGCCAAGGTCCAAAATTCATCCCCAATTGCTTCGGAGATGGTTGTGGGTTCAATTTGAGAAACAAAAGCAGTATGTCCTAAGGTGTTCTTAAGAGAGTTTCAGGTACTCACCTTTTCTCCGACGTTGCCAATTACCTGTTCGAGTGGATGGTCTTTGATTGTCCTTCATGCGTTGGGTAATTTGGTTTCTTCTTCCAATTGTGGAGCTTCCTCCGATAATTGCTCCAAAATTTCATCTTGATTTTCATTTGAATTTTTCTCATATACTTTAACTCGAGGGATTATATTATTTAGTGTACCTGCAAGATCAAAACCAGAATCCTTTCTCGCCAAGCGAGCATTATTTTCGGAAAACACAATATGCGGAGATTCCTCAACAGTTTTGGTTCTATTATTGTATACTCTATAAGATTTGCTACGTGATGAATATCCAAGAAAAATTCCTTCATCGGATTTGGCATCAAATTTTCCCAATTGATCTTTTCCATTGTTATGAATAAAGCATTTACAACCGAATACTCAAAAATGGGAGATATTTGGTTTCCTTCCCTTGTAGAGTTCATAAGGGGTTTTCATGATTATTGGCCTTATGACTACTCTATTCAAAATGTAGCATGCAGTACTCACGGCATCCGCCCAAAAATGTTTGGGAATCTTAGCCTCATCGAGCATGGTTCTAGCCATCTCTTCGAGACACCTATTTTTCCTTTTCACAACCCCATTTTGTTGTGGTGTGCGTGGAGCAGAGAAGGTGTGCTCGATACCGAGTTCGTCACACAAGTCCGCAAAGAGATTGTGATCAAACTCTCCCCCATGATCACTTCTTATTGAAGTGACGGTTGTGTCCTTTTCGGTTTGAACACGTTTAAGAAAATATTTGAAATTATGAAAAGCTTCACTTTTATGAGCAAGAAATAGAGTCCATGTAAATCTAGAATAATCATCAACAATAACAAAAGCATAACGATTTCTACCAAGACTTTCAATGAGAGATGGTCCAAATAAGTCCATGTGAAGTAGGAAACTCCCAAAAAGCTGGGGGAATATTCGGAAAGAAGAAGAAGGAAGAAGTAGCGACAGTGGAGTCAGGAACTTGGTTCAGACCTCGGGCTCCATCTCATTACGCCCTACCTCGTCCTCACCACCAAACATACCCACACCCTCCATACAGTTCACCACAACATTATTATCCACCATTAGAACCTCCCTTCTCAGTCCATCACGCACAAGCGTATACCCAACCTCCCGCTCACGGACAATGGCATGTGCGAGCCCCGCAAAATACCTATACAACTTCACAAAATCAATACCACCTCCAAGAGCCTACCAGCAATCCCCGAAACCCGCCTTCCGAGCCAATCCAGTCTTGAGAAATAAAAGGGTGCAGAAGAAGAAGACATTCACTCCACTGGGAGAATCCTACACTAGCTTATTCCACAGGATGCGACAACTGGATATGTTGAGACCAATTGAAGAAAAATTGCCAAATCCTCCCCCGAATAATCTACAGTATTCTGTCAGCTATGAATACTGTTCCGGTGCACCAGGGCATGACATCAAAAAGTGTTGGCATTTAAAGAACGCTATCCAGGAACTTATTGACCCCCACCTAATTGAGGTGCAGACTCCAGAGGTACCTAATATAACCAAAACCCGCTGTCGGCCCATCAGGAGACCAACATGGGTAAGATCGTGGAAAGAAGAGGAGAGTCCAAAAAGCCCTTACAGACAGTAATGATGATTAAGTCCGTTGAAGCAAGCCAGCTGATAATGCAAGCAGGGAGAAGTTGTTATCGGAACAAAAGGAACAAGCAACAAACCTGTCATAGTTCAGGGGAGCTCAGCAAGTACGATTGTGCCAAAGCGGGAACAGGCAAAAGTAATAGTACACAGGGTAGCCAGAGAACCTGTCGTGGTTGTGGAAGGTGTTCGCATAGAGCCAGTCATTGTAAAACTAGTAATCTAGCCACCAAGCATCAACAACGAAGCCGTTCCTTGGAGATATGAGCAAGCAATTGTTATGTATAAGGGAAAAGAAGTTAGGGAAGAAGTGTGCGAGGCCCGAGGTTTAACTCGATCAGGGAGGTACTTCACCCTTGAAGAATTAAGGAAAGGCAGAATCTCTAAAGACAACCCAGAACTAGTGAAGAAAGTTGTGTCAGAAGAAGAGGCAGAGGAGTTCTTGAGGCAAATGAAAATGCAGGACTACTCCATCATAGAGCAGTTGAGGAAGACACCAGCTCAAATCTCTTTATTATCCTTACTAATCCATTCAGATGAACACCGCTGGGCGCTGATGAAGATTTTGAATGAATCTCGGTCCCAGATAATGATAATAGTGAATAATTTGGAAAAGATTGCAAATAGGATATTCGAATTAAACCGGGTCACTTTCTCTAACGATGAATTGCCCATTGAGGGCACTGAGCACAACCGGGATCTTTATCTGACTGTGAAATGTGAAGATGTTGTGGTCACCTGAGTTTTGGTCGACAACGGGTTTAGTACAAATATTTTCCCACTCTCCACATTGACCAAGATGAAGGTGGAGAATGAAAGTTCCACAAGAATAACGTTTGTGTTCGAGGTTTCGATGGTGGAGGCAAAGACACTGTGGGAGAAATAGTGTTGGAAGATAAAATAGGGCCCATTGAGTTCACCATGGAATTCCAAGTGCTGGATGTAGTAGTCTCTTATAACCTGTTGTTGGGTAGGCCCTGGACAAAGCAGTGCCATCTATGCTGTATCAGATGGTCAAATTTGAATGGGACAGTCAAGAGATTGTAGTGCACGGTGAATAAAATCGGTGCGTTTCAGGTGATGCAATCATACCTTTTATTGAATCTGAGTACAGAAAAGGGCCATGGGTCTACCACGTGTTTGATAGTGTGTCAGTTCAAAAAATCCCAGAAGGTGAGGTTGTCATGACCCCAAAGATAGCAACCGCGTCCATCATGGTAGCTTTAGAAATGTTGAAGAATGGTTTTATGCCCGGTAAGGGGTTGGGCGCTTCTCTACAAGGCATTGTGTGACCAGTGTCCCTCCCCAAATATCTGGACACTTTTGGCCTAGGGTTCAAGCCTACAGCCGTAGACATAAGGCAAGCCAGGAAGCTTAGGAAAAAAGCTTGGGCTCTCACAAAGCCCAACCAAAGGTTGTCCAAATCGTTCGTCAAGCCCTGTACTAGCAATGGCCCTGTACCAATGATTTTCGGCCCGCTGATCGACACAAACATGGATCTTGATAAGGGGTTGGAAAGTCTGTTCAATGAGGGAAATATGTCCAAGGCAGGAGAAGGATCGAGCAAGGCAGATGTGCATTTTGTGGGAGCACGCGCAAAAATCAATAATTGGGAAGCCATTCCTCTTCCCACTCGGAGGGAGTCGTGGTAGTTGGCTTTGACTTTCCTTTCAGTCTAGTTTGGATTAGCTTCAGAGTTGTTAATTCAGTTGTTATTTCTGTCCGTTTGGATGTGTAATCTTTGTTATCTTCGATTCTAATGAAATGCAATTTCCCTTTCAGCAGTGTTGATTGTTTCCCTTTCTCTTTACTTCTCTTTAATTTCTCTTTTGTACATTTATTTTTATGCTGGTTCCAGTGATCTGACATGCATATGGACTCCTCGGCCTAGTCTTCAAAACCGGTCTAGTTCGGAAATGATAATTCAGGAAATAGAACATGAGGATGAACCAGAATATGATGAGGAAGGAGCATGGGATGAGATTAGTAAAGAATTGAACCAATTTGAAGAGAAACCCAAACCAAACCTGAATGATACAGAGGTAGTCAATTGAGGAAGCCGGGATAATTCCAGAGAAACAAAAATAAGTGTCCATCTAGAGCCAAAACTTAAGAAGGAAATAATTGAAATATTGCTTGAATACAAAGATGTCTTTGCAAGGTGCTACGACGATGAGGACTGACTTGGTGGTTCACAAGTTACACACTAACCCATC
Organism: Nicotiana benthamiana; assembly: GCA_034376525.1. NCBI lineage: Eukaryota > Viridiplantae > Streptophyta > Magnoliopsida > Solanales > Solanaceae > Nicotiana > Nicotiana benthamiana. Next base: position 54,742,899 of record CM067339.1, on the reverse strand, counting down.
ATGCCCTCCTATCAAGAAAAAGTTGAGAAAGGTTAAAACTGATGTGAGCGTGAGAATTAAAGAGGAAGTGACCAAGCAGTTTGAGGCAAACGTCATTCCAGTCACACGATATCCCACCTGGTTAGCTAAAGTTGTGCCCGTGCCAAAGAAGGATGGTAAACCAGAGTGTGTGTCACTTATCGTGACCTCAACAAAGCAATTCCAAAGGAAAACTTTCCCTTGCCGAACATTCACATACTGATTGACAATTGCGCGAAGCATGAGATCGGATCATTCGTGGATTGTTACGCAGGCTACCACCAGATCTTAATGGATGAAGAAGATGAGGAGAAAACATCATTTATCACACCGTGAGGGACATATTGTTATAGAGTCATGCCTTTTGGTTTGAAAAACGCTGGGGCGACATACATGAGGGCTATGACAACCATTTTTCATGATATGATACATAAGGAAATTGAGGTCTATGTGGATGATGTGATAGTAAAGTCCAAAAAGCAATCTGATCACGTCAAAGACCTGAGGAAATTCTTTCAAAGGATCTGCATGTATGACCTCAAACTCAACCCGGCAAAATGCGCATTTAGAGTCCCCTCAGAAAAGTTGTTAGGGTTCATAGTTAGTCGTCGAGGCATCGAACTACACCCATAAAGATCAAAGCAATACAGGAGCTGCCACCACCGAGGAATAAAATAGAAGTGATGAGTCTACTGGGAAGATTGAATTACATTAGTTAGTTAATTCTTCAGCTCACAACTATCTACGAGTCATCTTTAAGCTATTGAAAAAGGATGTTGTGGTAAATGGACAGAAGAGTGCCAGGAAGCTTTTGACAAGATACAGGAGTATTTGTCGAACCCACCGGTATTGGTCCCGCCAGAACCAGGAAGGCCCTTGATCTTATATTTGACAGTCTTGGACAACTCATTTGGGTGCGTGTTGGGTCAGCACGATGTCACCGGGAGAAAAGAGCAGGCCATATAGTACCTCAACAAGAAATTTACAGCGTACGAGGATAAGTATACTCATCGTGAAAGGACGTGTTGCGCCTTGACGTGGGTAGCCCAAAGTTAAAGCATTACTTGTCATCATACACCACTTATCTCATCTCACGTTTGAACCCATTGAAGTATATTTACCAGAATCACATGCTCTCAGGAAGGCTCGTGAAATGGCAAATCTTGCTCACGGAGTTTGACATTATCTGTGTGACTAGGACTGCCATCAAATCACAAGCATTGGCAGATAATTTAGCTGAAAATCCGATAGATGAAGAATATGAGCCCTTGAACACATACTTCCTAGATGAGGAACTGATGCATATTGATGAAGTGGAACGGGATGAGAGATCGAGATGGAAATTGTTCTTCGATGGGGCTGCCAACATGAAAGGCGTTGGGATAGGAGCAGTGCTCATTTTTGAAGAAGGGCATCATTACGCAGTCACAGCTCAACCCCGCTTCTATTGCACCAACAACATGGTAGAATATGAGGCATGCATTTTAGGTCTGAGATTAGCATCAGACATGGGTGTCCAGGAAGTCTTGGTCTTGGGAGACTCGGACCTTTTGGTACACCAGATTCAAGGGGAGTGGGAAACGAGAGACTTAAAATTCATACCATACCGGCAGTGCTTGCATGATCTCTACCAACGATTCTGGTCAACAGAGTTCAGGCAGATCCCTAGAATTCACAATGAGGTAGCCGATGCCCTGGCTACTCTGGCATCAATGCTACATCATCCGGATAAGACTTATGTTGACCCGATACATATCCGGGTCCATGATCAACATGCTTATTGCAACATGGTGGAAGAAGAGCTTGACGACGAGCCTTGGTTCCACAACATCAAGGAATATATTAGGAGAGGTGTATACTCGACACAAGCCACGAGTGACCAGAGGAGAACAATCCATCGTCTGTCAAATGGGTTTTTCTTCAGTGGAGGAATATTATACAAAAGAATGTCAGTTCTTGGTTTACTAAGATGCATAGATGCTGGGCAAGCAACAGCTATCATGAATGAGGTGCATGTTGGAGTCTGCGGGCCACACATGAGCGGATATGTTTTGGTAAAGAAGATTCTCCGGACAGGGTAATATTAGCTCACCATGAAGCGATATTGTATCAGCTTTGTGCGCAAATGTCACCAATGATAGGTGCATGGAGACTTAATTCACTCTCCGCCGTATGAATTGCATATTATGTATGCACCATGGCCTTTCGTTGCGTGGGGCATGGACGTCATTGGGCCCATCGAACCAGCAGCTTCTAAAGGGCACAGATTTATCCTGGTTGTTATTAACTATTTCACAAAATAGGTTGAAGCCAAAACTATCAAGACAGTAACCAAAAAGGTTGTGGTCGACTTTTTACATGCAAATATCATTTTTCAGTTCGGAATCCCCAAGGCTCTCATCACTGACAATGGGGAAAATCTCAACAGTCACTTAATGAGAGAAGTATGTCAGCAGTTCAAGATCACAAATCAAAATTTCTACACCGTACCGCCCCAAGGCAATTGAAGAAGTTGAGGCAGCCAATAAGAACATAAAGAAGATACTTCGAAAAATGGTGGAAGGGTCCAGGAAGTGGCATGAGAACCTGTCTTTTGCATTGTTAGGCTATCGCACCATCGTCCGCACTTCAGTAGGGGAAACTCTATACTTGTTGATATATGGCACAGAGGCAGTAATCCCGGCCCAGTAATCCCGACCGAAATTGAAATCCCTTCTCTTCGAATGGTGGCCGAAGTAGGAATCGACGATGAAGAATGTGTCAAAGCTCGTTTGGAGTAATTGAGTTTGACGGACGAGAAAAGATTGGCGGTGGTATGTCACAGCCAGTTGTATCAACAAATGATGGCCAGGGCATATAATAAGAAAGTTTGTCCCAAAAAGTTCGAAGTAGGTCAAATGGTATTAAATTGTATCCACCCTCACCAGGTCGAGGCAAAGGGTAAGTTTGCTCTGAACCGGCAAGGACCGTTCGTCGTATCAAGAGTGTTGTCTAATGGAGCAATGTATCTAACATATGTGGAAGGGATGTGTAGAAATGGCTATCAATTCGGACATTGTCAAAAGATATTATGTATGATTTTCTTTTAGATCATTGTCTATACTTGGCATTTGTTTATACTTGGCACATTTTGAAAATTGGAATGACGAAGGCATTTCATTCTGCAATCTAAATAATTTATCCTCTACTAACCTTTTTGAGCTTTAATTATATTGTTTCATACCCCTCTTTCGGAATCAGTAACAAAAGTCAGAAAAAACAGTGTGAGAAGGCAATGAAAGGAAAAGAACGTAAAAAATGAAGAGAATGAAAACAAAGGAAAAGAAAAACAAGAAAATAAAAGAGGAAAGAAAAAAGAGGAAAAAAAAGAAAGAAAGAAAGAAAAAGAAGACAAAAAAGGTGGAAGAAAAGAAAAACAACAACAAAAACAAGGAATCATTGTGAACTAGGTTTGACCTGATTTCTTTTAAAAGGATGCGCAGGCAGCCTCATGGTTCGGTCTCATAAATAAAAATCCTAAAGTCCCCAAGCAAGAAACTAGGGCACAAGTTGTGTTTGTTGTAAGAACTTGATTCCGAAAGTTGTAGTTTTGAACCCATTTAAATTGTTTTTAGCCTTTGATGCCCTTTCTTTCTAACCCTATCCAAAAGCCCACGTTACAATCCAATGAAAGACCATCTGATCAGTCTTCAAAAGATGCAAAGTTGAGCAAGTAGAGGTGATTAACGTCTAGGGTGCCCTTAAGTCTTTCTACCTCATTTTTGAGATGCATGCAAGAAGTACAACTTTTACTAGAACTCTCAGGTTTGTCGGCGCTTCTCTTGCCGAAAAATTTATTTTCTTCTTTCAACTTCTCATTTTCCAAAATCAGTTTTTCCAAATCCTTTTCTTTCAAAGAGAGTTGTTTTTCAAAATCTTTTTCTTTCAAAGAGGCATTTTCCTTTATGCTTTTAACAGTTTTGGAAGCTTTAATAAATTCACTATACAATTCATCAAAAGCATTTTGCATTTCCTCAAGAGAATAGAAATTTTTGGAAGAAATTTGACATACCTCTTCTTGGTTGTCTTCTTGTGCCATGAGACAAAGATTTGAGGCTTCGTCTTCTTCTTCCTCACTCGACTCGTCACCGGAGTCGCCTCCCCAAGATATGTATGCTCGTTGTTTCTTGAAGGGTTTCTTCTCCTTTTTGTCATTTGGGCAATTTGATTTAATGTGCCCGGTTTCCGCACTCATAGCACTTTATTTGATCTCCTTGCTTTTTGCCCTTTCGTTCATACTCTTTTCGCATGAACTTTTGAAATCTCTTAATAACGAGTCCGAACTCGTTGTCTCCGTCCTTATCATTTTGAGGTTGGCTTGTGCTTGCCTTGAGAGCGATCTTTTGTTTCCTTTGATCATCAACAAGAGGGTTAAGTATAGTATATTCATAAGTTTTAACATTACCTCTTAATCCGTCGATGGAGACATTTGGAACGCCAATAGATTCTTGAATCGCGTCGGCCTTGGATCGCCATGCCGGAGTGAGACTTCGGAGAATTTTTCGGACGAGTTCCTTATCCGTGAAGGTCTTCTTAAGAGCATGTAAATCATTAATGATTTTTGAAAATCGTTCGAACATCTCATCGACCTTTTCTCCTTCCTTCATGTGAAACAATTCATATGCATGGGTTAGGAAATCAATTTTAGCTTCCCTTACCTGGTCCGTACCTTCGTACGTGATTTCCAGCTTGTCCCACATTTGCTTCGCCGTTGTGCAACATGATATTTTCCTGTAATCATCAGCATTTACAGCACAATATAATAAATTAATGGCTTTAGCGTTGTGTTGCACCTTTCGGATATCATCCGCATCGTATTCATCTTCGGACTTTGGAACATCTTTATTTTCAACCTTTTTGGTTGGAATTTGTTCTCCCTTCATTATAACCTTCCAAAGATGAAAACTATTTGATTGAACAAATATTCTCATCCTCTCCTTCCAGTACGTATAGTTTGTACCGTCGAATAGTGGTGGTCGGGTGGAGCATTGTTCTTCACCTATTCCTGCAAAAGAATCACAAGTAGAAGCCATGGATTGTTTCTCTCAAACGGTTAAGTCTTCAGAGAGTTGGGCTCCGATACCAATTGTTAGAAAATACGCTTAACGCTAGAGGGGGGGTGAATAGCGTTATAACAAAAAATTAGCGTAAACTTGCGGAATTTAAAAATTGCAGGAAAGAAATAAGTGCGATAAGTAAATAAATGAGAACGAACGCACCGATGTATCCTGGTTCACCACAACCCGTGGCTAGTCCAGTCCCCGAGAGACTCTCTCGAGATTTCCACTAACACTGTTAAGCTTACGGGTGCTCAACAAACCTTTACAAACTGAGGACACAAGCCTCAACAACCTTTGCTCGAAGATACAACACTCCAAGACTTCAACCAAAGGAAACACAAGATCCTTCTTACAATACAAGGGACTAACACTTCCCTTCAAGTGTATAAAACACTTAGCACTCACTTAAACAAGACTCTCTTAATAGAGTAGATATGAGTAAACAGATACGCTCAAGAACGCAACGACTTTCGTCAAGAATTTTGGCTCTCAAAACTTATGTAGTGAATAGAAAGTGATGAACAATAGAGTATGCAAGCTATAGCAATAATATGATCAGTTGTTGTGTTTAGAAGACTGATTTGAAGCTGTATTTATAGTTGCAAAACCATCCATTACCGTTGCCTAATTGCCAATTAAGAATTGCTGATTTTACTCAGTGACAATCGATTGTCAAAATGCCACAATCGATTGTTTGCCAATCGTTCCAAAAATCATCCCAGATTTTACGCTTAACAATCGATTATCTAAGATCAATAATCGATTACTGGCAACGTTCAAAAAATCATTTCCAAATTTTACTTAAAACAATCGATTGTCAGAAATCTACAATCGATTACTTGGCAACGTTCAAAAAATCTTTTTCAGATTTTATTTAGAACAATCGATTATTAGAAATCTATAATCGATTACCTGACGGTGTTTGAAAATATTTTGGCAACGGTCAATTACACAATCGATTATGCTATGAGAACAATCGATTATATATCAGTCTTTGAAAAATCAATTAGTCACTGCCTCAATGCACTCGATTGTCAAAGGTTCACAATCGATTATTTAGTGACTTTGAAAATGTCTGATAGACACTGCCTCAACACAATCGATTGTCATAAGGTTCACAATCGATTGTCATGCAGATTTGAGAAACTTTGACGTACACTGCCTCAACACAATCGATTGTCATAAGTTCACAATCGATTATTTTGTAGCTTTAAAAAACTTTGATGTACACTGCCTCAACACAATCAGTTGTCATAAGTTCACAATCGATTATTTTGTAGCTTTGAAAAACTTTGATGTACACTGCCTCAACACAATCGATTGTCATAAGGTTCACAATCGATTGTCATGCAAATTTGAAAAATCTGATGCACACTGCCTTAACACAATCGATTGTCATAAGTTCACAATCGATTGTCATGCAGCTGACTTAACATAATCGATTATCATAAGTACATAATCGATTATCTTAGTCCAGATTTTATAGGCATGTTTAAAAATCATTTTGACTAATGTAAATATGCATGATTTAAAATCATTTTGCTTTAAATTAAATATGCATGATTTGATAAAAATGTTTTTACGAGAGAAGCCAAGTCTTGAGTCAAGTTATCGGATCAAGATCACAATTAAAGAACGACTCATGTATAACTTTATATCTTTGCTTGATCTTGGTCTTGTGCTTGAATCTCGTTATATATCAATTGCGCGCTTGTGCTTGGACCTCGTCATATGTCAATTGCGCATAGTTTGTCATTCATCAAAACCTACAAATATGAACACACGTTTTAGTATAGTGCCTTGAGAACGTGTTTCAACAATTTCTCCCTTTTTGATAATGGCAAACTTTAGTTTGGATATGCATATTTGATAATTCATAATGATGATTCAAGACAAGTAAAGATATGCAACAATATGCAACAAGTCTCTAGATGTGCAATTAGTTCCCCCTCAACATATGAATTCCCCCTCAATTTATGCCAATAAAAAATTAGTAGTGCATATCCCTTATTCTTCCCCCTTTTTCCATTAGCAAAAAAATAGAATGAATAAGTAAATAACTTGTTTATTGATTAGGCAAAAGATGCATAAGAAGACATAATAAAGAAAATAATACCAAAATAATCGATTATTGATACTTGATAATCAATTATATACTAACGAGAATTCGGTTATCCTTAGGATAAATTGATTATTCTGCATCAATCTTTATAATTCCCCCTGCCTTTAGGGCGATACCTGCAAAAATTCATTAGACGTCTCCGACGCTCAAGTTAGAAATCATGTGAAAGGGAAAATGCAATGCATGACTTAGATCAACGTGGAGTCAAGAATCCCGAGTTCACTACGAATTCGGAAGAAGGACTCTTTCTCTAAGGGTTTTGTAAAAATGTCGGCCAATTGATCTTTGGTTTCAACAAATTCAATTTCGACATCACCCTTGAGAACGTGATCTCTCATAAAATGATGCCTAATTTCAATGTGTTTTGTTCTTGAATGAAGAACGAGGTTCTTCGTCAAGCATGTGGCGCAAGTATTATCACATCTAAGAGGGATATGATCAAGACTTAGGCCATAGTCCAAGAGTTGTTGTTTCATCCAAAGGATTTGAGCACAACAACTCCCCGCAGCTACATATTCAGCCTCGGTTGTGGACAACGCAACACTTGTTTCTTGCTAAACCAAGAAACGAGAGAGCTACCGAGCAAATGGCAAGTGCCACTAGTGCTCTTGCGGTCCAATTTGCATCCAGCAAAATCGGAATCGGAATAGCCAACAAGTTGGCATGAAGAACCTTTGGGGTACCATAGACCCACATTTACAGTACCAACAAGATACTTCAATATCCGTTTCACCGCAGTTAGGTGAGACTCCTTCGGACACGATTGATAATGAGCGCATAAGCACACGCTGAACATGATGTCCGGTCTACTAGCAGTAAGATAAAGGAGAGATCCAATCATACCTCGATACTTTTTGGTGTCGACTTCCTTACCTTTCTCATCTTTGTCTAGATGATCGGATGTGCTCATGGGAGTGGCCATTGCTTTTGCGTTGGTCATTTCAAATCGTTTCAGCAATTCTTTGCAATATTTCGCTTGATAAATGAAAGTTCCTTCTTTCATTTGCTTTACTTGCAGCCCCAAAAAGAATGTTAGCTCACCCATCATAGACATCTCAAATTCGCTTGTCATTAAATCGGAAAATTCCTTGCACAAAACATTGTTAGTAGCACCAAATATAATATCATCCACATAGATTTGAAATAATAAAATATCATTGTTTTTATGCTTAACGAAAAGAGTGGTGTCAACTTTCCCCCTAATGAAATCATTTTCCAAAAGAAATTTACTCAATCTTTCATACCAAGCTCGGGGAGCTTGTTTAAGACCATAAAGAGCCTTTTTAAGTTTGAAAACATGATTTGGAGATTTAAAATCTTCAAAATCTGGGGGTTGTTCAACATAAACTTCTTCTTGAATAACACCATTTAGAAAAGCACTTTTTACATCCATTTGACACAAATTGAAATTCATAGAAGATGCAAAGGCAAGTAATAAACGAATGGCTTCTAACCTTGCTACGGGAGCATATGTTTCTTCATAGTCAATACCCTCTTCTTGATTGTAGCCTTTTGCTACAAGCCTAGCTTTGTTTCTAGTGATTACACCATTTTCATCTAATTTGTTTCGAAAAACCCATTTTGTACCAATTATGGTATGATTTTCGGGTCTTGGCACCAAATCCCAAACGTCATTCCGTTTGAATTGGTTAAGCTCCTCTTGCATTGCCAAGGTCCAAAATTCATCCCCAATTGCTTCGGAGATGGTTGTGGGTTCAATTTGAGAAACAAAAGCAGTATGTCCTAAGGTGTTCTTAAGAGAGTTTCGGGTACTCACCTTTTCTCCGACGTTGCCAATTACCTGTTCAAGTGGATGGTCTTTGATTGTCCTTCATGCGTTGGGTAATTTGGTTTCTTCTTCCAATTGTGGAGCTTCCTCCGATAATTGCTCCAAAATTTCATCTTGATTTTCATTTGAATTTTCCTCATATACTTTAACTCGAGGGATTATATTATTTAGTGTACCTGCAAGATCAAAACCAGAATCCTTTCTCGCCAAGCGAGCATTATTTTCGGAAAACACAATATGCGAAGATTCCTCAACAGTTTTGGTTCTATTATTGTATACTCTATAAGATTTGCTACGTGATGAATATCCAAGAAAAATTCCTTCATCGGATTTGGCATCAAATTTTCCCAATTGATCTTTTCCATTGTTATGAATAAAGCATTTACAACCGAATACTCAAAAATGGGAGATATTTGGTTTCCTTCCCTTGTAGAGTTCATAAGGGGTTTTCATGATTATTGGCCTTATGACTACTCTATTCAAAATGTAGCATGCAGTACTCACGGCATCCGCCCAAAAATGTTTGGGAATCTTAGCCTCATCGAGCATGGTTCTAGCCATCTCTTCGAGACACCTATTTTTCCTTTTCACAACCCCATTTTGTTGTGGTGTGCGTGGAGCAGAGAAGGTGTGCTCGATACCGAGTTCGTCACACAAGTCCGCAAAGAGATTGTGATCAAACTCTCCCCCATGATCACTTCTTATTGAAGTGACGGTTGTGTCCTTTTCGGTTTGAACACGTTTAAGAAAATATTTGAAATTATGAAAAGCTTCACTTTTATGAGCAAGAAATAGAGTCCATGTAAATCTAGAATAATCATCAACAATAACAAAAGCATAACGATTTCTACCAAGACTTTCAATGAGAGATGGTCCAAATAAGTCCATGTGAAGTAATTGCAAAAGTCTAGTAGTTGAAACAATACTTTTTGATTTAAAAGATGCTTTTGTTTGCTTCCCTTTTTGACAAGAATTACAAATAGAGTCTTTTTCAAATTTCAAGTTTGGAAGACCAATAACTAAATTTTGTGAAACCAATTTGTTCAAAAGATGCATGTTGATGTGAGCTACTCTACGGTGCCATAACCACGTATCATCTTCTTTGCTCATAAGACAATCTACATATTCAGATGAAGAATTTTCGAGATCAACCATATAGATATTATCCATTCTAAATCCACGAAGAATAATTTTAAAATAGCTACGGCGAAAAACTAAGCATTCATCAGAATCAAATAAAACAAGATTTCCCTTGTCACATAATTGACTTATGCTCAAGAGATTATGTTTTAGACCCTTAACTAGCAATATATGCTTAATGGAAGAGGAGTCATCCTTACCGACCGATCCATTGCCGATAATTTTTCCTTTGTTGTTATCACCAAAAATAACGCTTCCTCCTTCCTTGTGTTCTAGTTGAAGGAACTTGGATTCGTCTCCAGTCATGTGCTTGGAGCATCCACTATCAAGGTACCAAAGTACACTTGACCCCTTCAAACACACCTACAAAACAGATTAATGAGTTTTAGGTACCCATGCCATTTTGGGTCCTTGGAGGTTAGGCAAATCATAGTGATGTGATTGAGTGTTATGTCTATGTCGTGTAAAACAAGCAGGAGCAATATGTCCAATTCGTCTACAATAATGACAAATTACGTTAGGATTATGCATCCTTCTAGGTTGATAGTAGTTGGACGGATGAAAATTGTTTACTCTATTTTCGACAATATGACTATTGCGCATTTCATGAAAGTCATTTCTCCTACTATTTGTTCTAGGACATGCAACATTTCTAAAATAATTATTTCTAGGTTGGAAGCCATTTCTAGGTGTTCTATAAGGTTCAAAATTCCTTCTAGTGTTTGGCCTAGAATATGCATTATTTCTAGAGTGATTATTTCTAGGTTGCGATTGTTGAAAGCCATTTCTAGGTTTGTTATATCTAGGATGAGCGTTTGTTTTATTAATCCTAGGTTGAGCCTTAGGTTGTTGGGGGTTGGTTTCAACCTTTTCTTTAGACTCATTCTTAAAACCTATGCCATGCTTGGTCGACTTCAAATTAACAAGAACTTCATTCAAATTTTTATGAGAAGAATTAAACTTATCTAGGGTGCCCTTAAGTCTTTCTACCTTATTTTTGAGATGCATGCAAGAAGTACAACTTTTACTAGAACTCTCGGGTTTGTCGGCGCTTCTCTTGCCGAAAAATTTGTTTTCTTCTTTCAACTTCTCATTTTCCAAAATCAGTTTTTTCCAAATCCTTTTCTTTCAAAGAGAAATGTTTTTCAAAATCTTTTTCTTTCAAAGAGGCATTTTCCTTTATGCTTTTAACAGTTTTCGAAGCTTTAATAAATTCACTATACAATTCATCAAAAGCATTTTGCATTTCCTCAAGGGAATAGAAATTTTTGGAAGAAATTTGACATACCTCTTCTTGGTTGTCTTCTTGTTCCATGAGACAAAGATTTGCGGCTTCGTCTTCTTCTTCCTCACTCGACTCGTCACCGGAGTCGCCTCCCCAAGATATGTATGCTCGTTGTTTCTTGAAGGGTTTCTTCTCCTTTTTGGCATTTGGGCAATTTGATTTATGTGCCCGGTTTCTCCGCACTCATAGCACTTTATTTGATTTCCTTGCTTTTTGCCCTTTCGTTCATACTCTTTTCGCATGAACTTTTGAAATCTCCTAATAACGAGTCCGAACTCGTTGTCTCCGTCCTCATCATTTTGAGGTTGGCTTGTGCTTGCCTTGAGAGCGATCTTTTGTTTCCTTTGATCATCAACAAGAGGGTTAAGTATAGTAGATTCATAAGTTTTAAGATTACCTCTTAATCCGTTGATGGTGACATTTGAAACGTCAATAGATTCTCGAATCGCGTCGGCCTTGGATCGCCATGCCGGAGTGAGACTTCGGAGAATTTTTCGGACAAGTTCCTTATCCATGAAGGTCTTCTTAAGAGCATGTAAATCATTAACGATTTTTGAAAATCGTTCGAACATCTCATCGACCTTTTCGCCTTCCTTCATGTGAAACAATTCACATGCATGGGTTAGGAAATCAATTTAAGCTTCCCTTACCTGGTCCGTACCTTCGTACGTGATTTCCAGCTTGTCCCACATTTGCTTCGCCGTTGTGCAACATGATATTTTCCTGTAATCATCAGCATTTACAGCACAATATAATAAATTAATGGCTTTAGCGTTGTTTTGCACCTTTCGGTTATCATCCGCATCGTATTCATCTTCTGACTTTGGAACATCTTTATTTTCAACCTTTTTGGTTGGAATTTGTTCTCCCTTCATTATAACCTTCCAAAGATGAAAACTATTTGATTGAACAAATATTCTCATCCTCTCCTTCCAGTGCGTATAGTTTGTACCGTCGAATAGTGGTGGTCAGGTGGAGCATTGTCCTTCACCTATTCCTGCAAAAGAATCACAAGTAGAAGCCATGGATTGTTTCTCTCAAACGGTTAAGTCTTCAGAGAGTTGGGCTCTGATACCAATTGTTAGAAAATACGCTTAACGCTAGAGGGGGGGTGAATAGCGTTATAATAAAAATTAGCGTAAACTTGCGGAATTTAAAAATTGCAGGAAAGAAATAAGTGCGATAAGTAAATAAATGAGAACGAACGCACCGATGTATCCTGGTTCACCACAACTCGTGGCTAGTCCAGTCCCCGAGAGACTCTCTCGAGATTTCCACTAACACTGTTAAGCTTACGGGTGCTCAACAAACCTTTACAAACTGAGGACACAAGCCTCAACAACCTTTGCTCGAAGATACAACACTCCAAGACTTCAACCAAAGGAAACACAAGTTTCTTCTTACAATACAAGGGACTAACACTTCCCTTCAAGTGTATAAAACACTTAGGACTCACTTAAACAAGACTCTCTTAATAGAGTAGATATGAGTAAACAGACACGCTCTAGAACGCAACAACTTTCGTTAAGAATTTTGGCTCTCAAAACTTATGTAATGAATTGAAAGTGATGAACAATAGAGTATGCAAGCTATAGCAATAATATGATCAGTTGTTGTGTTTAGAAGATTGATTTGAAGCTGTATTTATAGTTGCAAAACCATGCATTACCGTTGCCTAATTGCCAATTAAGAATTGCTGATTTTACTCAGTGACAATCGATTGTCAAAATGCCACAATCGATTGTTTGCCAATCGTTCCAAAAATCATTCCCAGAATTTACGCTTAACAATCGATTATCCAAGATAAATAATCGATTACTGGCAACGTTCAAAAAATCATTTCCAGATTTTACTTAAACCAATCGATTATCAGAAATCTACAATTGATTACTTGGCAACGTTCAAAAAATCATTTCCAGATTTTACTTAAAACAATCGATTGTCAGAAATCTACAATCGATTACTTGGCAACGTTCAAAAAATCTTTTTCAGATTTTATTTAAAACAATCGATTATTAGAAATCTATAATCGATTACCTGACGGTGTTTGAAAATATTTTGGCAACGGTCAATTACATAATCGATTATGCTATGAGAACAATCGATTATACATCAGTCTTTGAAAAATCAATTAGTCACTGCCTCAATGCACTCGATTGTCAAAGGTACACAATCGATTATTTAGTGACTTTGAAAATGTCTGATAGACACTGCCTCAACACAATCGATTGTCATAAGGTTCACAATCGATTGTCATGCAGATTTGAGAAACTTTGATGTACACTGCCTCAACACAATCGATTGTCATAAGTTCACAATCGATTATTTTGTAGCTTTGAAAAACTTTGATGTACACTGCCTCAACACAATCGATTGTCAAAAGTTCACAATCGATTATTTTGTAACTTTGAAAAACTTTGATGTACACTGCCTCAACACAATCGATTGTCATAAGGTTCACAATCGATTGTCATGCAGATTTGAAAAATCTTATGCACACTGCCTTAACACAATCGATTGTCATAAGTTCACAATCGATTGTCATGCAGCTGACTTAACATAATCGATTATCATAAGTACATAATCGATTATCTTAGTCCAGATTTTATAGGCATGTTTAAAAATCATTTTGACTAATGTAAATATGCATGATTTAAAATCATTTTGCTTTAAATTAAATATGCATGATTTGATAAAAATATTTTTACGAGAGAAGCCAAGTCTTGAGTCAAGTTATCGGATCAAGATCACAATTAAAGAACGACTCATGTATAACTTTATATCTTTGCTTGATCTTGGTCTTGTGCTTGAATCTCGTTATATATCAATTGCGCGCTTGTGCTTGGACCTCGTCATATGTCAATTGCGCATAGTTTGTCATTCATCAAAACCTACAAATATGAACACACGTTTTAGTATAGTGCCTTGAGAACGTGTTTCAACAGAGTGTACACAACAATGGGGGAGCAAAGTAAGCCACAAGAGTCAGAGGATTAGTCAAGCATAATATGTTGACTTGGTAATCTCAGGAAAGGTGCAAGAATTCTAGCAAAAGGGACAGGAGTGTACACAACAATGGGGGAGCAAAGAAACCGCAAGGGTCAGAAGATCAGTCAAGCATAATATATTGACTTGGTAATCTCGGGAAAGGTGCAAGAATTCTGGCAAAAGGTCCGGGAATGTAACACAGTAATGGGCGAGCAAAGTAAAGGTTCGGGGTTAGCCAACCAACTTAAGCGACTCATCATCAACTTGGACAATGGAACACAACGGAACACGACAGTGGGGAGGCCGTTTCCAAGAATGACGCAAGCTAACCACCATTTTTCAAACTGACTAGTTTTCTAATTGACATAGGGGCAGAAAGTTCCAGAAGACCCTAAGGGATGGCCGCCCACAAGAGAGGGCAATCACATGACAGGTATGATCAAAACCTCAAGGCCCATCAGAAAATGGGACCTAGTTCAAACTCAAAGGGGATATAGTCCGTCATAAGTATCCTCCAGCGAGAGCACAATGGGACAAACTTTAACTAGCAAACCCCAACAGAAACAACTGAGGGTTAAAAGAGGTATGGAAGTTGAGATGGAATGCAGTTTAAAACTCAAACAGGTGCGGGTAACACGGGTAAGCACAACACCTTCCCCGTTAAGAGTCGCAGAAACCCTCCTGGACAATATCACTAGCAGAAACAACCAGAAGCTAGAAATGGCGTTTAAGTTGGAACCTTCAGGACCCTCCTGGAAAATGGGACCCATTTAAAGGTCAAAGGTAATCATGGATAGCAAAGGGCATAAAAAGACTTGCATGTTGAAGTAGGATTCAGTTAAGAGTTGTCAGGACCCTCCTGAAAAATGGGACTTAGCCTAGAATACAAACAGTCATGGGGCATGGTCAAACCCAAATACTTCCCCAGCAAGAGTCAACAAGAGACGTTATGACCCACCTGGATAATCAGATCTAATCGTAGGAGTTGTCAGGACCCTTTGGGTAATGGGACGTAGCTCTGAATGCTAACCCCAGCAAACACATTTTGTTACCTAATTAAGAGTTGTCAGGACCCGCCTGGATGATGGGAAGTAATTTTAATCACCAGTCACCAGTAGACCCCAAGCAAATATAACTCATAACAAGACAAAGTGGAGAATAATACCTTTTGAGAAACATAACATAGTCTTAAGGCTGTCATCAGTTAAGAATTGCCATGACCCTCCTGGATAATGGGACTTAGCTTAGCTTTAGAGATATTTGGTAAAGGGATTTGATTAACACTCACAGCCCCGCCCAGCACCAAACTGGGGCAAGAAGAATTTCTCGTGTTTTATTTGTTTGTTGTGGTTAGGTACACAGGCAACAGTCTCAGGAAATATTTTCAAAAAATTGAGTTTTAATAAACAGGCGTCCACCTGTAGAATAAGGGAATATTTTTTAAAATTCAAATTTTGATAACCTGGGTAAGTTTTAGATTAATGCTGAATTTTTTGACATTGTTAAATCCTCTATCAAAAATCATAATCTGATTTCTAGAAGGCCTTTATAGGGCGCATGGAACTAAAGAAGAGAGAGGAAAATGCAAAATGAACAGATAAAAAAATAGTTTCTGAAAAATGAGCATGTGATGCGGATGCAACCCTTTTAGTCTCTTGAGTAAAAGTGGGTATATTAGGGTGTGATTTTCAAATGTTATAACACTTTCCTGCTGCTTATTGTCGATAAAATAGTCTAATTTCTTGACTTTACATTACATAAGATCAAAGGTTAAGTTTTAGATTAAAGCCGAACTTCTTGACATTGTTAAATCCTAAACCAAAAATAATAATCTGATTTCTAAAAGGCTTTTGAAGAAACATGGAACTAAAGAAGAGGGGAGAAAAGGTAAAATGAACAAATAAAAGATAGTTTCTTAAAAAAGGACATGTGATGCGGATGCAATCCCTTTGATCTCTTGAGTAAAGAGGGTAGGAGTTTAAAATCTGTCAATATGTGATTTTAAAATGTCATACTATGGGTAAGAGTGTTAAACCTGTTAGTATGTCATTTTAAAAATCATACCACTATCATGCTGCTTATTGTTGATGACATAATTTGATTTCTTCACATTATTGCAATATCAATTGCTATATCTTAGGTAGATCATAACATTTATTAATTCTTTTACAATCTTCATTTATATCGTTTATAATGATTACTAATTTTGCACATTTTTTCTTGGTCAGTGTTATTATAGTTGTCATTGTCAAATTTTTTAACTATAAGGATGTACAATCTATCAAACAAGATGATAACATCTACGTGTACATGAATATTGAGATACAAGATTATGAGTAAGCTCGCCACAATTTATTCAACTAAGTAATTAACAATGAGCAACAATATTTTTGTAACTCTTTAGGCTTAGGGAGACTTTGTGGAACAGATCAAGCCATATTTGAATGGATCTAACGATAAGTCTGTTGTCTTTATCATGCAATTAATTAGAGCACACTCATATCGAGGTTATTAAATTTTTTACTTACTTTACAATACAAGACTCTATACAATTAGTAATAGTACAAAATTGATTATCACAAGACTTGAAAATCGGGTAATTGAAGCCAAAGTATTATCAGTAAAAATGGGTGGAGATAAATTTTTTATACCAAGAATTTCCATCTGATGTAAGAATTCCTTTTAAATTCCAAAGAAGGAAACTTCCAGTTACTGTATTTTTTGCCATGACCATCAATAAAAGTAAGGTCAGACATTATGTAATGTGGGGTTATTTTGAAGAAGTTTGTGTTTACTCATGCACAATTATAAGTTGCATTTTCAAGATTAACAAGTAGAAAAGAGTTGAAAATCATATGTTATGATGAAGATGGGAAAATAACAAATGAAGCTACCAATATAGTGTATAAAGAACTTTTCCGAAATTTAGAGGATAGAAGTTTTAATGAGTAAGTATCCAGTGAGCATCACCAACAACACGTTTAGTATGCATACTCAGTATATAGTTGGTCATACTACAAACAAACATAAAATTGAATGAGGTAAACATTCTTCTAATTTTTTTTAGCATTGATATATCCTGTTATATCTTAATTGGTTTATAGTCATGGAAAAATACTTTTATTTGTTAAATTATATATTTATATTTGCATTCAATCACTTCAGCTAAATTGTGGAATTGCAAGAACATGGATTACCAACCATCTTTTTACATTTATTGATTGCTACTAAATATGCAATATTACTTAGAATGAATTTTATAGAAAATATATAACACGAGTAGTAGTCTGATATCTGAATGCTCATTATGAATAGGAAGAAGAATATATTCAAGCTGGCACATGTTGAATACATAGCCCATGAGGAAATTGATAATGTCAATGCTAAATGCAAATTTATTGCACAGTGTTTTATCTACGATAAGCAGATAAAGAACTTTTCTCTTGGAGGTCAACCAAATGGTGCTTCCTTTGCTTACTGTGGCATCATTACAGGTGATGATTTTAATTCCTCTTTAGCAGCAGTAGTTTGTGTAGAGCCAGAAGTCTTTAAAAGAATGGGCATCGTCTGATAGAATCAAAGTAGCTTTTAATCTTTAATATTTAGCCAATGCATTTATATTTTTTAAAATACTTTACTTAAAACAATTTGTGTGGAGGTCATCATTTAAATTTTATGTTACATTGCAGTAACCATCATATTATGCATGTGTTATCATTAACTTCGCTTAAATAGGACAAAGATTTGAGCAAACGGTGTAAGTTTTCTTTTACCAATTTTTTTTTGCATCTCTAAAAATTGCACATGAAAGTACAACTACATTCAGTATGTTACAGATGAATCGCATTAATTTTGCTAATCCAAAAGCTTAAACTAAATATAATATTATTTAGTTGTAATGATAAGGGCAGTACTTCGATGCTATAAATAATTTTGAAAATTATGATGATTCATGCAATAAGACTTTTGTTTATTTACTTTTTTTAATACTTTAATTAGTCTTAGCAGATTAAAAAAAACTATTCTTTGAGAAAGTGCATTTATCGAGAATGAAAAAGAATTGGTGTGAGTAAAGCTTTTCTTTTAATAAAGAAGTACATAGAAACATGTTTCTATTATATTATGTTTTTTCTTTGAAATAATCCGTACATTGTATGAGTACGTATACTAATTTTATATATATATATATATATATATATATATATATATATATATATATATATATATATATATATATATATATATATTGGTCAGGACTTATAAAGCATTCTACTTTGACGTCCAAACGTGCTGGAGTGGGAAAAAGCCTCGATTCATTGCAAATGAACAAATACAACAAAACAAAACAAAAATTAAACTAAAAAAAAAAAAAGAGGGAACCAAAAACAAATAAATGGACAATTTTGATATAATTTTGAAGATTTTCAAGATGTAGGTCACGATACGAATTTTCCGTCCTCGGGAGTCATGATGACGCCTACTAATAAGAGCTAGGCAAGTTAAATCTTAACTAACTTTTCATTAACAAATACCAGTGATAACATGAAAACAATGAAAATATAAATACCTAAGCGGAAGGTAACGATGAAATATCTAAAAGAAGCGTCTATTACAACTTTCCAAATCATCCAATATCCAATATCTGGTATCACAGTATCACAGACTGTCTAAGATTACTACATACAGGGTCTGAAGAAATAACAATACACTGTCTCTGAATAAAAATAGAGATAGAGGGAGATGCCAGGGTCTGTGGATGGTCTACCTTGGGTCTCCGGATGGGCTGAAGGAAGCCCTCCAACTATTGTCCGAAAGTTTCTCCTGTATCTACACACAATGCAGAGTGTAGTATCAGCACAACCGACCCCATGTGCTGGTAAGTATCTAGCCTAACCTCGACAAAGTAGTGACGAGGCTAGGACTAAAATAACCATGTGCAGTTCAAATATATATATATATATATATATATATATATATATATATATATATATATATATATATATATATATATATATATATATATATATATATATATATATATATATATATATATATATATATATATATATATATATATATATAATGCGGAAAAGAAATACAGGAAATAACCAGTCAATGTGGGAGGAGAAAATATGTTGTGGGGGAGGTAACAGTTCCGAATCAAAACATCAAGTAAAGAAAGAAACAACATAACTAGAATATCAACAAGAATCAGAAATCAAACAATTTGCACGGCATCACCCTTCGGGCTTTTACTCTCGTCCTCACCAAAACAATATTTCACAATAGAAGTGTGCACGGCATCACCCTTCGTACTTTTACTCTCGTTCTCCCCAAAGCAATCGTAAAATAACAATGTCCACGGCATCACCCATTATGCTTTTACTCTCTTTCCTCACCATATAATTAATGAAATTTGGTACATAATGGTACATCGTATGGCACGCCATCACCCTTCGTACTTTACACTCTTTTCTCACAATAGCAAATAATACACGGCATCACTTTTTCGTGCTTTAACACTCTTCCTCACCCAAATAACAATCACAAAAAAAGGGCAAGGGAATAAACGAATAACAATAATAATAGAAATCCCAGCAAGGGAACACAATTAAACAATTAAATCCAGGCAAGGGTACAACATCAATAATCTCAATATACCGGCAAGGGAGATAGTCCACAAAGCAACAGTATCCTGGCAAGAGAACAATTTAATAACTCTCTCTTTCTTTCACTTTTATTTCATAACTCACTTTACCACTTGATCCAATGCTCCAAATGATTCAATCATTTCATATACTTTCACAATTTGTAATACAATTTGAGCCAATGCTCCTCGATGTTTAAAGGTCACAATTTCCTTCACAAGCTTTTCACAGCAATTAGGAATTATCACCAAGGGATGAAAGATACAACAAAATCAAAATATTCACCATTTAAAGACTCACGGTCATGCTAGACATCAATGTATAGATACTCTTTATCATGCCTATACGTCTCAACAATTACACATAGAAAATAGGATTCAACTCCTAATTCCTCAAGCTAAGGTTAGACCAAACACTTACATCGAACTTCCACGGCCAACTCAAGCCCCAAACACCACTTTTCCTCTCAAATTTGGCTCCAAATCGATCGTATCTATACATAAACGACTTCATAATATCAATAAATGCTAAAAAATTCGAATCTCATGCCTAATTATAGCTTTCCAAACATTCTTCCTAAAAACCAAAAAATTGACCGCGGGTCCACTTGGTCCAAACACGAGGTTCGGACCAAAATCAAATCACCCATTCACCCACGAGCCCGAATATATAATTTTTTTTCAAATCTAACCCCGAAATGCGGTCTAAGTCGAGAAGAATCAGAAAGCTCTAACTCCACCTAAATTTCTAATTTTCTACCCTTAATCACATGTTTTAGGCCTAAAAATTCAATAGATGTTGATGAAAATGGAAGGAAACGAGTTAAAAATTAATTACTATGACAACCCAAAGGGTCATCACCTATTTTTAATCGAAGTTTGTGTCTCTGAGGCCTTGAAAACCTCATTTAGGGTTGTCTCGATTTGTGTGCGCAGTTCGAACGCAGAGTTGAAAAGCTTATACGTGAAATTTTGTGAAAAATACCAAATTTTGGTAGTAAAATGATTGAGTTTGACTCTGATTAATATATTGGGTAAGCAGACCCGGAGCCGTGATTTGACGGTCCGGGAGGATCCGTAGGTAAATATGAGACTTAGGCGTATATCGAATTACGAGGTCCCAAGCCCGAGATATGAATTTTTAAGTGAAATTGCTTTCTGAAAATGTTAAAGAGAATTGAAGTGAAATCAAATTTGAAAGTAATGGTTTCGGGCCCATATTTTGGTTTCGGCACCCGGTACAAATATCATATATGTTTTGAATCACTCCTGTAAATTTTGGTAAAAACGGACGTTGTTTGACACGAAACCGGACCCTAATTAGGAAATTTATGCATAACGGGAGTTTTGAGAAATATCATTTAATCTTGATGTTCATGATGTTATTTTGATGATTTGATTATACGAATATGTTTGTAAGATATTTTTGAGGTTGTATGTATACTTGGATTAGAGTTTTGAGGGCTCGGGTGAGCTTCGAGTTGGTTACAAGATTCCTTAGTCTTAAAAAAACTCAAATGCTGCAGGTTCAGGAATTTGACAAGTCTCTGAACCCTCTAGCACAGACCGTGAGAAATCACGTGCGATCGCGGAGGGGCCAGCACGGCCGCGGTCGGCTTTGCGTGGTCTACAGTGGGTGCTGTGCGGCAACGGTCGGCTTGGTGCGGTCCGTACTGGGCAATGATCCGCAGGTCTTCAGAAAGCCTGTACGGCTACAGTCTTTTTTGCGCAGTTCGCACATGGAACTTCAGAGAGGTATAAATATACGTGAATTTCAGTTATTTTACACTTTTCAAAACCCCAAAACATAAGAGACGATTTTCCAAACAAATTTTCTTCTCCAAAATGATTGGTAAGTAATTTCTAACTCATTTTTTTCACTCCTTAACATCTTTTAACATGATTTCAACTTCAAATCAAATATTTTCATCGGGAAATTAGTTGTTTTGGATAGACCTAGGTTTTCTAAAAATTAGGGAGTTGGACCTCAATTTGAGGTTCGATTCGAAAACAAATCATATATTTGGATTCGCGAGGGAATGGGTAATCGAGTTTTGGTCCGAACCTCGTGTTTAGACCAGTTAGGCCTGGGGCATTTTTGACCAAAACTTTGTAAAACTTATTTTCATGCATTAGAGTTGAGTCATTTAGCATTATTTAATGTGATTAAGTAACTTATGACTAGATTCGATCGGATTGGTGGTGGAATTGAGGGATAAAGCTATATTTAAGGCTTGAGTTGAATTCAAGGCATTGAGGTAAGTGTTCGGTCTAACCTTAGCTTGAGGGATGAGGAGTTGCCTTATGTGCTTATTGCTCTTTGTTGAGTACGACGTATAGGCATGGTCACGAGTATCTATACGTTGGTGTCAAGCATGACCGTGAGTCCTAAGTTCAGAAAATAATTTTTACTTAAAATTTTATTTTCCTGGTTTTGGACCTCGGAATTCAATTCCGGACATACGCCCATGTTCCATATTTTCCTATGGACCCTCCGGAACCATCGGATCACAGGTCCGGTCTATTTGCCCAAAATATTGACCAAAGTCAAGTTTATTTATTTTAAAGTCAAAACTTAGCATTTTTCACATAATTTCGTATTTAAGCTTTCCGGCTACATGCCCGGACTACACACACAAATCGAGGCCACTCTAAATGAGATTTTTAAAGCCTCAGAAGCACAGAATTTAATTTAAAATAAGTGATGATCTTTTGGGCCATCACAATGTACAAGAGGTACATTATGGCAATCTTATTATTTCGGGTCACCATCAACAAATTACTCCTAAACTAGTAATAGAAAAGAAGACTAATCATTCTTGATATAGGTTGTGTTAAACTAATTTTTTAGAAATGTTAGAACTACAATTGTGATGTTATAGTTGAAATGAAATGATTCTAAGTTACAGAACAAAACTTATATATATGCAATCTTATTGTTGTTTTTTTTCTTCTTCTAGTTTACTTGGAGACAAACAATGCAGCTGAGAAATGTTGAATATTTAAAGTCAAAACTCTGTGATGATAGGCTATAATTATGTATTTTAATCGCTTATTACACTCTAATTTACTGTATGTTAATTGAATTTGAGCTTTAATCGCTAGTGCTTTGCACTAATTGTGTGTTTTATACCTTGTAGGAGTGATTCCAAGCTATGTAGAGGTTATGGAATAAATCCAAGTGATTTGAAGCTTTTAAGTCGGAGTAAAAAGGCTACAAAGAATTAAGCTGGGATCGTGTTCGTGGATCAATGGATGATAGTTAAGAACGAACGAAGAATCGAGTAGGCATATTGCGCATAGTCTAGTAAAATGCACATAACTTTTCATTCACAACCCTATTTGGGCTCCACAATTAATAGTTGGAAAGCTAATTCAAAGGGCTAAAACTTTTATGTTTTACGTTTTTTCAAATTCCAAACAGTCAGCTCCGCGGTCGAATTCGTGGCCGCGAACAGAACACTATGCAAAATCCACGGTCAAGTCCCGGCAGAATCTGCGGCTACGGATGTCCTGACCTGGAAAAGTGTCTTTTTCGCGTATGGGAAAGTATAATTGTTTGGACCCGACCCTACTTGGTATATATACATGGAAAAATAATGTTTTGAGGCACCTTTGACATACTTTTGATATAATTTAGACCTAAGGAGGCTAAGGAGATTGGGGGTTCGACCTAAGGAGGCAAGAACATACTAGAAGCAAGGAGGAGAAGTCTTCTACGAGTTTTTCACTTTCCTCATCTTATTTTCATTATTGGTTATGAATTCTAGTATTGTAGTTATGCATACTATTATAGATAGCTAATTTGTTATCTAGTGCTTTGATGGAACCTATTGAAGGATGATTTTCTTGTTACGTTAATATAAATTTGCCATAGTATTTTCTCTATTGTTCAACTATATCATTATTGTGGTTGGTTGAAGAGCTCTCAATCGACTATGCCTATTTAGTTTGTATTACTCGGGAGAGAGTAATATTTAGGTAGTTGTCGAACAACATCACTCCTAACGTATATGAGGGATCGGAGGGTTTAAATGTTGGATTAGGGATAACGAAACCTTGGGCGTGATCCGAGTGAAATGCTAGCTAGCGTAATTCGGGAGAATATGTCTAGTAAATTGTGGCGATTACTCAGGAGAGAGCTACGACAGTCAGAGCACTCATGATCAATAGAGAATACTTAGGTGAATTTATAAAAAACGTAACAGAAAGGATTCCGACAATAAAGTAAATCATAAGTCTAGAGCTCCTTAAATCTCGTCTCCAATCCATATTCTTGTTAATTAATAGTTTGACTGATTTCTGGTATTTATTAGTTAATTAGATAAAAATAAATATGATAATCTTTATAACATAAAAATTATTCAAGCTTGTCTTCTCGGTGATATTGAACGGTTGTAGTTAAGCCACTGAATCGAAGCTTATATATATAGCCATTTGCTTTAAAGATGGCTTGAAATGTCTTTGGTCTAATTGTAGTTGTGAATGTATTAAGTACAATTTTCTACAAAATTATTACACACTCCAATAGATAGAATGCCTTCCAACCTCTAACTTTGAGTACTTCTTCTAATTTATGTGACTTTCTATTAATTTTTAATTTGTCTTTCCTTTTAGTCTGTCTAGAAAACGTAAATTTAATTTTTAATTTTTAATTTTTACTTTTTATACTTTCTTTGTTTTAATTCGTTTGAATATTTTCAGAGTACGCGTTAGGTTAACTAATTTTCAGTAGAAATTTATACATAAATTCTATAAGTTTTTTGAAATAGAATTTCTATTAGAAACTACATAAAAAGTTACTACTATAAATTATAAAAGTTACTAATTTAAATTATTTACAAAATATATAGTCAAAGAAAATTTTATTGACTCCTTAAATAGTACAATAGGTTTATTTCTTTTTTGAAGTAATTTATTTTAGATTATGAGACAAGAGGGGCTGCTTTGATGGTAAGCAACCCCCTTTCAACCGAGAAGTTGTGAGTTTGAGTCTTCCCAAAAGCAAGATGGAAAGTTCTTGGAGGGAAATATGCCGGGGTCTACTAAGCGGGATTATAGTGGGTTGTTGTTGTTATTTTAGATTATGATTTTTGTTATAAAATCTTCTATTTTATGTGAATGTCCATATTTAGAGAGATTCTAGGGTTTACTTCTTGGTGGCTAAGTCACCACCTCCCTATAAATAAAGGGGTTCTCTCCCATTATAAACCATCCCAAAGTATCAATAAGAATACTCCTCTCTACTTTTCTCTCTATTGTTCTTGTTCTTATATTATCGTTCTTGTTCTTATTTTATTTCATAACACGTTATCAGCACGAGTCTCTAACCAATTTTATGCTTTTCTCTTTTAGTATTTCGGGAGTGGTGATACGTCCCCAATATCGTCCGCCAATATCTCTTTTGTGGCCATCTCTCTAACTAATGATATGTTGGAGAAAAGTCGAATTTATAAAACACTGGAATATGAATCAAATTCTACCCACTCTAGTACTCATATCGTCAAGTTCATCACACATGTAGAAAGAGATTTTTATTATTTGATTTCGTGATCTTAGAAGATCGCTTGGAAATTGTTTCTTCGTTAGACCTTCTTGGATTATTTGGTCATGATTTTCTTTGTAGGATCTACCTGGAGATTCGAAGAGGAAGCAAAAGATGAACTTGAATTTCTATACGGAAAAATAGAAGAGATGGTATCATCATAAAGTAATGCAATGGGATGGAAACTCAAGAGGTATATTTGATATCACAACATTTATTGGTATACCTTAAAGGTAAGAAAGGCATACCTGTAGCGCACAAATATTTATGCTATATTTCACTACTGTTACATGAAGATATGGTTTGTGAAATTTTTGTTTATGCAATTTGTACTTTATGAATTTACTATGTACAAATATGTTGTTGCCATCACATAAGATATGGCATTAAAAGGAATTGTATATGACATAATTAAATTCACGTATGATTGTGGGCAAAGAAATAAAAATCCGTCCAATTGAATTTGCTCCATTCCCTTTAGAGAATGTGATAGCAGTATATGATAAGTCTGAAAGAAGACAAAATTATTACCGTGAAGGTATCAATGGATGTGGACGTGGCAATAGACGGAATTATAATCGTCATCATTGTGATAATGAGAATAATAACGATTCTCAAAATAATCTTTCACTTTATGAAAGTAATATTTGACATGAGATTGTGTATAGCACATACAGATGATTATGATCCATTCCCTGAAGTGAATGTGATAATTGTAATAAAGCCCGTAAGTATGAACACGCTCTTGATGTAATTTTGTTTTATGTCTGACATTATGGAAAGAAAGTTCGTTGCCCTTGAAATTTCGGGCAAGAACTATATGACATGGGTGTTGGATGCTGAAATCCATTTGGACGCAATGGGTCTTGGAGACGCCATTAAAGACAGAAATAATGCATCCACCCAAGACTACGCTAAGGCCTTGATTTTCTTGCGCCATCACCTTGATGAAGGTTTGAAACTGTGTTAAGGCCTTGATTTTCTTGTGCCATCACCTTGATGAAGGTTTGAAACTGTGCTAAGGCCTTGATTTTCTTGCGCCGTCACCTTGATGAAGGTTTGAAAATTGAATATATCACAGTCAAAGATCCACCGATCTTGTGGAATGGCTTAAAGGAGAGATATGACAACTTAAAGTTGGTCACTCTGCCACAAGCACGATATGCCACCGAAAGCGGAATGGAATTATGAGAATCCAAAAGCAAAACTTGTTTTTATTTCATTGATGTAATACAGCATAACTAAGTTTATAATTGCATATGCACTTTATATAATCCCACACTGTTATATTGTCTGTATATCATAGTTTATTTGTTTCCAATGTGTTTTTATTCATAATTACTCCACGTGTAGCAGTGTTATTATCGTCACAACATTTGTCTTATAACAAACTCTTTACAGTGCCATATTATTATTGAAATCATCACAGTTGAAACTAGTTAACTGTTGTCTGCTCATTTGTATTTTGTGCTCCCACTACAGTTATCACTTTCATTACTGTTTTCAGAAGTAATACCTCGATTCTACACAATGTTGTATTTATTTAATTTTGTTCACTTTAAAATTCCTGCGTGAGTGCATAACTTGTTTGGTGTGTATTTGATGTTCAATACAGATCTACAAATGAAACAACATTACATATTTTGGTTCACAGTTTATATCATAACTACACCAATATTGTATTCTAATTATGTTGCAAATATTAATGTCATCCAATTGCATGCATCGTGTGGTGCGAATTAAAGGAACAATATTTTAGAGAATGCAATGTTCTCCTCCAAGTCTAAGAGGAACTTGTTGAGTTTTATAGATATCAGTCAAAATGGATATCATGTTGAGACAATAGATGAGAATAATCTTGAATACCTCATTTACTCATGAAAACGAGGCTGCCCACTTCGGTTTGGGTTCACGCCATTTTGCATGCAGCAATGCTAGTTCGTCGGCTGCCCACTTAGGTTTGGGGTCACGCCATTTTGCATGCAGCAATGATAGTTCGTCGGCTGCCCACTTCGGTTGGGGGTCACGCCATTTGCATGCAGCAATACTAGTTCGTCTCAGACCGACGAATTATCACAAATATTCCCCGTTGCAATTAGTTTTGGGTCATGAACCTAATATATCCCATTTAAGAATTTTTGGATGTGCAATTTATATGTGCCTGTAGCACCGCCATATTGCACCAAAATGGGTCTGCAAAGAAGGTTAGGAATATATGTTGAGTTTAAATCGCCCTCCATTATTCGCTACCTCGAAACATTGACAGGGGATTTGTTAACTGCACGATTTGCAGACTGTCAATTTGATGAGACACTTTTCCCAAAATTAGGGGGAGAAGTTGGTGAAACCAAACGGGAAATTTTGTGGAAAAATGCATCATTATCTCATCTTGATCCACATACCTCCATTTGTGAAAATGAGGTGCAAAAGATTATCCATTTGCAAAGAATAGCAAATCAAATGCCAGACGCATTTACAAATTTGAAAAGGATAACAAAATCACATATCCCCGCAGTGAATGTGACAACATCTTATTCACGAATATATATTCATTATTGGAAGAATATGAACATGAAATTGGTATTGAATATACCACACTCACTCCTGAAGGAGGTTTGAGATGATACTACACTCACCCCTAGAAGGAGGTTTGAGATGATACCACACTCACCCCTAGAAGGAGGTTTGAGATGATGTCATTATTATGGCATGAATGGTCATTGGTCACGTACCTATTGTACGCCGAAATAATTTGTCAATGTGATTATCAAAGGACGATAATAATGCAAGAAACTATAATTTTGACATGACCATAATGGTATAACTTCCTCTTTAAAAGAGATATTCACCACATGGATGTTGATGAATTTGTGGTAGTACAAAATTAATTGAGAGCTCTAGAAGAACCAATTATTACTATGTTGGAGAGACACAATTGAGTATTGTGCTGTAGTAAGTCTCAAAGAAACTTATTCAGTTTCCAAAGTACACGCGAAAGCGCTGATTATATTGAGACTATAAATAAAGGAAAGATTTGATATCTTCTATTACTACAACTTGTAGCGGGATAATTTGTATATGAAAAGCTACCCGCTTCATTATCCAGTTTGTACTACACAAACAAAAGAATGCCACAATAAGGTGGATATTTATTGGTATAAAAACCCATATCAATAAACCTGAAGTTTATTGATGAGTGCACATGTCATAGTGTAAATTTGAAGTTTACCAATATTGATAATTTATTCAGTTAGCATTCGGGTTAGCCATATCAATTTAAGTATGACGTGCAATGATAGAGAATTCACATGGGTAAATATTAAAGAACTAGAAAGTTCTTTACGAATTCTCTTATATTACTTGTTCTCATTGACCAACTAAAGAGTTCGGGTTGAAGCCCATAAATTCTGGAAATATCAAAGGTGAATATGGGCCCATTCACCTGTCATGTATACCACATATGATGCATCTATGATATGGTTATATGTGCGATTATTATTAACCTGCAGCCTGGCCGGTGCTTGCGAGGTAAATTGCTCAGTAATATAACTTCGAGCATAATTTCCAGATTTTCTATTCAAGATAGTTCATCTTGATAAGTTGGTTTATATCATAGTTTGTTTAGCAAGATAATTATTGAGTGCCTCCACTTAATAGCTAAACTGTTTCTTATGAGAACAAAGTTATATATATCAGTTTGATATACGTTGTATACGAGAGTATATTATATTCTCCCCTCACAAGTGGTTCAGGGTCAGGAACCAAATAACTCCATCTTATTATTATTGATGTGCGGTGTATATTTTCATTAACACCATAATGCGAAAAGATGGACTCTCAAAGTTGAGGAAACAAGTTAGCTTTTCTAACATGAGGGGGAGACATGATAAACACTTGAGAAAAGGTTACATGGGATGAATTATCATTTGTATACATAGATCCTCGAATATCATAATATGAACCTGAAGTTCATAAAAGGATAATTCAATTGCAACATATTGCAAAGCATGCCATGCGCATCTGCTGACCCAAAGAAAGTAACTATATTCTCACTGCAAATGCTCATATTAAGTCCCAGAAGGAAAAAGTCTTTGATACGCTTAAAGCGTATAGACAAATCGGTTTCAAAATAACTTCTTAATAAAGAAGATGAGCAAATGATCAAAGTGATCATAATGAGGAGGCAAGTGATCCAGAAGATCACATGACATAACACTTCATAAAATCTCATGAGAGATTCAGGTACCTGAATATATGAATGAAGAGATCTCTATGTTATGTCCTTATGAAAATCTACTGGAACCGATATAAAATGTCCGTCGACGACATCTATGATAGCGCTAAATATCGGAGGATCTTATGTTTGTCGAATACAAACAAAATATTGGCTAAATGGAAGAGATACAACTCAAGTAGAATTGATTCCATATGAAAGACATGTAGATTTGGACATGTAGTTCAAATACTTGAAAGTATAAAGTCAATGGTATGTATAATCAGTTTTCGATATCTTATTTGTTTAGCATGACATGAAAACTTGATATGCATCTAAAGTCTATTATATGGATTATATGACTTAACTTGAAAGATTTAAGTTGCTTGAAGCATACACAATTCTTGGTCCTGAAGTACCACATCCTAAGTGCAATTTGTGTACATATGTATCTTGCTATAACTATGAGCATGATGGGATCGAGAATACCTCTATGGAGATATTGAAGAGTCATTCCACGACATTATATGAAGATGTCCATATCTATCAAGAATGATAATTTCAAGATGGTGCACAAGATTGGAATGCAAATGCTCAAGGATGTGAATTGATGCTCTCTTCAGTGGGAGTTAATGCGCGTTGCACTCTTTTTTCCTTACAAGGTTTTGTCTCACTGGGTTTTCCTTGCAAGGTTTTTAACGAGGCAACCAATAGGCGCATATTCAAACATGTGTACTCTTTTTCCTTTCTTTAAATTTTTTCCCATTGGGTTTTGTTTTAGTTAAGGTTTTAACGAGGCACATTATTGAATAGACATTCAAGGGGGAGTGTTATAAAATCTTCTATTTTAGGTGAATGTCCATATTTAGAGAGATTCTAGGGTTTACTTCTTGGTGGCTAAGTCACCACCTCCCTATAAATAAAGGGGTTCTCTCCCATTGTAAACCATCCCAAAATATCAATAAGAATACTCCTCTCTCTACTTTTCTCTCTATTGTTCTTGTTCTTATATTATCGTTCTTGTTCTTATATTATTTCATAACAATTTTAAATTTTTTCTTAAATGTCATATATAATGAAACATAAATTGGGGTGGAGGGGGTTATTTGCAGGGTCATACTCGTATCCCAAAAATACACATCCTTTACCTGACAAACGAAAGGTTCAAATCAAAGCGAGGAGAAAGAAGAATAAGAAAGCAAAAGAAATACAAGTAAAAAAGATGGGGTCGACAGCCATTTCAACACAACAAGTATTCAGCAACCTTCCAAAAATAACCCTTTTAAGCTACTCTAGCAGTAGTACAAGTATAAGGACTGGTAATGGACAGTGTTTTTGGAGCAGGAGAAGAAGTGCGGTGCCACCAAGGTGCTGTGCGGCGACGGCGGCGGAGGTGGCGGCGAAAGAGAACCGGCAGGCAGTAGTGAAGGACGGTCACGATATATTGGAAATATGCAGAGTGCTGAATGGGATGTGGCAAACGAGTGGCGGATGGGGAAGAATTGATCGAAACGACGCCGTCGAGTCTATGCTTAAATATGCTGAAGCTGGTCTTTCAACTTTCGACATGGCTGACCACTGTATGAAATCAAACATCGTGTATCTTTATTCCTTAACTTCTACGTGACATGTTGTGATTTGCTGATCTTTTTCTTGTGTGTGATGTTTGGACACGTCAGTAATAACTTAGCTTTTGGATTTTTCCATTTAACCACTTTTCTTTTTTTCTATTTTCAGTTTCGTACTTTAGATGTTATGTAGAGATATCACTGGACAGACAATAGAAACGTAGCCAAATAATAAAAACAGATAAGAGAAGCCTTATTTCAAATGAACCAATGCAGTGACTACTGACTACTCATATTTTGGTGACATCATTTTATGTGAAGTGGGATTACTGTTCAACTACTCTTTAAACTACCTTATTAATCAAGAATGGCAGAGCTTTTGAACAACAGTTTCAGTCAATTTTGCTTGAACTCAATCAAGATCAAGTCTTTTAGTGCAACTGAAGCAAGAACATTAACACCTAGACCATTCAAATGCTCGTTAACTGAATATAAGCGACGGGCTATTGTTAGGAATGGGAAAGATTCACTGGATATTTGTAGAGTTGTCAATGGGATGTGGCAGACTAGTGGCGGGTGGGGAAGAATCGAACGAGATAGTGCGGTTGATGCTATGCTTCAATATGCTGATGCTGGACTTAACACTTTTGACTTGGCTGACATATGTATACCTTAAAATCTGAATTCATCTTCTTGTTTATTTGTCGCGATTATGGTCACATTGCTTATGTCGTAATTTTACCTTGGCGGACTGTTTTGTATGTGTCTAATAGTGTTAATCAATCTAGTATAACTGATATATGCTAACTCAACATATTTTGTAGGATTATAGCAGTTTTTATCAGTGTTTATAAATAAATGTCTTCTTATCATGGTTGGCTTTGCAGATGGACCTGCCGAAGATCTTTATGGCATCTTCATTAATAGAGTACGCAGAGAATGCCCACCGGAACTTCTAGAAACTGTGAGAGGGTGAGTTACAAAAACGTGCTACTTTTATTAAGATTGTTGAGCAAGTAGAATGTAATTGCTCTTTTGAATGAATCTGCTTACCTCCTGTTAACTGTGATGGTATCAGAGTTTGCTTTAAAATACTCAAATTTTTATAGTAACAATGCATAGAAAGAACTGTAATAACTTGAAGGAAAAGTTAGGCCCCTAAATTTTATTCTTCTGATTTTGCAATGCAGGCTTACCAAATGGGTGCCACCACCGGTCAAGATGACCCGTAGTTTTGTCGTTCAGAACATTGATGTTTCAAGGAAAAGGATGGATGTTGCGTCCTTGGACATGCTTCAATTTCATTGGTAATAACCACCCCTAGTCTTTATTAAATAATACTATTCATGTCGTTGTTCAAATGTTAAGATAATGGCAGTGAAAAATAATAGACTGTCAATCTGATGTTTAGATGTAAAATAAGGCCAACGGGTTACTGCTCTTCTTATTTTCTCGGGGTTTAATTTGGTTTACCCCAAACAGTGC